>OX243783.1:5000000-10000000 GCA_945859555.1 Megachile ligniseca
GTCACTCAGCCGAGCATATCGCAACAGCAGACCATAACTCATCTTCGAACGCGATTTTCTTCAAAAGCAACTCGAAGATCAAAAAACTGTACTGCACATTTTCCTCTCATTTTTCCATAAGAAATCACGTGGTGTCCGCTTTTGCACGATGTTCGCCCGTAGCCTGAATATTCATCGATTATCGTTTACTTCAACTTCAGCGCACCTTGAGAGACTTATAGCTCCCCCGTGTATTTACGGAAAATCGGTTGGAAAATTAAGTTACACGAAGGGTTAGGAGAGAACCCTTTATCTGGTTTTTCCTCATGGAAGGATAATGACCACGTTTGTCCTTCGTGGTACCTATTTTCTGGGAGCCTCTTTACGACTTTCCCGCGTGTTTGCCGCGATACTAATGACCAGCTAGCGGCCACCACCACCGCCACAGATTAACTTTCCGCGTTCCCATCATTTTTCTCCATTAGCCGAAGATTTACGAGGGGGTTTCGCGTTAGTCCGCGATACTGCGTACAGTTGGAATCGTGTAATTGGACTTTTCTCGGTAACAGCTGCGTTAAAACACTGTTAATTTGTAAACTTTTTTACGTGTTGCGCGCCAAGTCGAATCTATGTGCAGCTAACGCTATAATAAGGGTCTTAAAGCGAATCTTTCTGGTCTTTCGCTTATATCGTGTAGTTGTTACGTTGATTGAAGTTTGTTCACCAGATCTCTGTGTAGCTGACGCTTTCATAAGAATTTTTAAGCGAATCTTTCTGGTCTTTCGCTTATATCGTGTAGTTGTTACATTACAAGAATAAACTCGTTTATTTTTTCTTATGAAAATTTTTCCAATGTATTTGTACTTTTCTTGATTAAAGGGAACATATTTGTAGATAATTTATATAAAAATTTATCTACTATCGTGTATGTTATTATCTCGATATTTCTTACTGATGTCTCAGAGGAAAATCAAGAAAAAACGTTGAAGGGATCCTTAAGTATATTTATTTGTTCATTTTTCACGTACTCTGAGCCATTCTTGGTCCCCTCGAGTATTTCTGTAATAGGTGAACACCATCATGAAGATTATGGTTGATATCAAACTCGGCCACGCCACTTTCTGACACACAGAATGACATTTTAATTTCAGATAAAAGTAAAACTCGACGTGACGATAAAATGTTAGGTATCGTTTGTAGCAGGTAATTGAAACGCCAGCTTTCTTAATGTCACGCATTTCAATTTTAGTAGACTGATTTCAACAAATTTCCGATTTTTCTAATTTCTCAATTTCTGAATTCATGAATTCTCATGAATCTCATAAGTTTTCAAGATTTGAGACTCGAAATTCTCAAATTCTCAAATTTCTGTATCCTTAGAATTTCCAAATTCTCAAATTTCCATTTCCCTAAAATCCCCAAATTCTCCAGTTTCCTAATTTCAAAATTCCAATCTTCCAAAATTCTTAAATTGTCAAGCAATCAAATCTCTAAATCCCGAAATTCCCTAGAATGCAAATTCTCAAAATTTTCATTTCTCTAAAACTCCCAATTTCTCAAAAATTTCATTTCCCTTAAATTTCCAAATTTTGCTACAACCCCAAATTCCAAGTTTCTGAATCTCCAATTCCCCAAATCTCAAAATTTCCAATTTTTCAAATCCCTCCTTCAAATCCTCAAGTTTCAAAATTTCAAGAAATCCTTAACTTCCTCAAGTCCCCAAATTTCTATCCATAAGAAATGATACATTCATAATAAATATTTCACTGCCAATATACATGATGACTTCGTACAAAATTCTTGATGTAATACTATACTTCTAAAATTTTTTGTGAATTGTTAGATTTAATCTCAGCAGTGAAAATAGAGAATTTCCCGGGTGCAGGGTTTCGCGATTCGGAAATAAATAAAACAAAAATGTCATAACGTACCGACTGTGTAATAGTTTATATGGAAAGTTATCTCTAGCTGAAAAATATCGAAAAACAATAAAATAACACCATTAAATTCAACTCTCGAGTTTTTTTTTATCTCAAAAATCGTTGTTTTTTACGTCCTGGAAATGTGACAACTCCAGAAATACTAAAATCATGAAAAATGATACTTTATCTACATGTTCAATGAACAAGATGTTACGATATCCTCGCATTCTTATGTTAATCCTTTATTATTTCACTACTACATACATTTCTAATTAAAATTTCGACGAAGTTTGCTCAATAATGTTTCCGAAATTTCAACAGAATTTGAACGAGCCACTATAACGATACGTTTAACTGATTAAATTGCCTACCACTACATTGCATGCATCGAGCGCTTAAAACTTCAATAATACCAGTGTTTTGCATTTATCGATTAAAATTGCTCATTTCATTAATTGAGTCGTGCTCATAGAATATTAGTCGACAATGATCTATTTCACTGTATCATAAATTAAGTCATCAGTTCTAAACTGCAACCATTAGTTATTAATTATTCATGTCTTACAAATGTTAATCGTGATGCAGTAAACTGTTTTTATTCGAACTTTCATGAACATTTATATTTTTAATTCAGTTGAAAATACTGCAGTTGTATCTGTTCGTTGAGAATTCTTTTACGTTTGTAAAAAATGTAACTCTGAAAAGAGCTAGTTTTACTAAACCTCTAAAAAGCTCATTCTGCTGTAACTCTGAAAATATCTTATTTTTTTATAATTTCGAAGACGGTTTTTACCTTGAAATTTTATTCTAAACTATTGAGAAATGTAAATGTAGAAAGTAAGGATATCTTAAAAAAGATCCCGTTTACTTAGCTCTTTATAAATACTGTTACAGTAAAATTAAATTAGAATTACAATAAATATATGTTAACCCACTTCAAAAAATTTAAATAATTGAAATGAACTTTTTCCATTTCCTTATTCTTCATTTTTTCTCTATTTCCATTTTTTTGGTTAAAGAAATTCTGTGCAACTCGGATTTTTATTTTTTTTCAAATCGTGTGCATCACAGAATTGACGGAATTATCAGTAAATTTTTGAGTAAATGTCATCGTTTTACACAGTAGATTTGAGAGCTTACCACATTTCATAAAAAATCCAGTATGTACTAAAATGATCTGTTCCGCTTATCATAAAATGTTCCTATCGAACCTAACCAACATTAATGATAACATCCCATGTTCCAAAGCTGCTGAAATGGTGTACATAGAATTTACGAGCGGTCAGTCCGGTGGAAGGTAGCCAGACGGATCAATATCACATTACTATAAATAATTAATAGGCAGATTCGTTCCTGTGCATACTACGTGCTTCCTAACTATTCTAATTTTCTTTATTGTGTGTATGTGGATGCGGTATGGATTAAAATGATCCGTTTAAAACGAAGTTTCAGACCTGATGAACATTTATTCATATCTTTACTTTATGATGTGATGTAACTATTGAGGTCGTGTTTATTTGATTAGAAACTTTACTTTTTTATATTGATTTTTATTTTATATTGAAACTTTATTTTTTTATATTGGTGATAATTTATTTAAGGTTGCTATTAGCTATTGTAAATTTTCAAATTTTGAAATTGCCAAAATTACAACTTGTTTAATAAGCAAGTTTTTAAATCTCCGGGTCCTCAAGTTTTCGAATTCTGAAATTTTCAAATACTAAACTTTCAAAATTATGTTATTATTGAATCTCTAAACTAATTATGTATCGATTCTGTCCCCAAGTTTCGAAACTACTAGTCTCTAAATTTCCAAATTTTCGAATCCCAAACTTTCTAAATTATGTTATTATTGAATCTCTAAACTATGTATCGATTCTAATCTAATTATGTATCGATTCTATCCCCAAGTTTCGAAACTACTAAGTCTCTAAATTACCAAATTTTCAAATTCTAACATTTCTAAATATGCAAATCTCTAAACGTTGAAATTGTTAAATTATCAAATTCCTAAATCTGTAAATCCCAAAGGTTTCACATTACCTTGCTATTCAATCTTTAAATTCCCTAATTACATAACTATTCACTCCTCAAATTTCCAAATGTTCAGATTCGAAATTTTCAATTTTCCAAAGACCCTATCATCAAATTTTTTACTTACGTATCTTCAATTGTTCGAATTAAAAATTTTTAAGTTTTCAAATTCCTTAACTTTCAAATCTCCAAATTAACAAATTTCTTAATCCAACACCGCAGAAAAAATTCCTCCAATGATCCTAATTAGCACGACAATAAAAATGTGAATTCGAAATTTCATATCTGTATGTCTTATCTTATAAAAATATCTCTTTTTCTTTATAGCATTATGAGACCAATGACACAATCAGTATTGGAAATAAATAATAGGAGGAATTTTGAATGGATAAACTGTGGAATTTCTGATCGACGCATATTAGATTCCATACAATACTACCAATAATACCTTCCCAATTCACACGATAATTACTGTGTTAGACACCAACAACCACAAACTATGTGGCAATAACGTGGCATCGATCGCGCTGCGTGAAATTCATGGCCGCTAAGAATAATCTTCCGTTTAAAACGATCATTCTGTGAAGAATGCTACGAATTTTGTGCTATGTCGAATTATTTTTTAGTCCTTTATTTCACGAATTTTAAATAACATGATACAGAAAACAACATCAATTCTATTTTTGCAGTATATATTCTGATTTAAGACGAATCAAATGATGCTCATTTTTAACATTTCTGTATGAATTTAATTTCATTGAAAGGATTTAATATAATTGTTCATTGTTTTTGTTTTGTTCATTTTGTTCATTCTGTTCAATTTATTCTTGCTTTCTTTCATTTGATTCATTCTGTTCAATTCCTTCATTTTTTTCCACTTTTTTCATTTTATTCATTTTGTTCATTTTGTTCACTTTGCTCACTTTGTTCATTCTGTTCATTTTGTTCATTTTGTTCATTATGCTCGTTCTATCGAAATGCAACTAATCCTGAAATTTATGATTTTGTAAGAACTATTCGAAAGTTAATAAAAGTTTTCCTGTCTGAATCCATTTGGAACTTGACCCATGAATCTTTAATTTATTCAGTCTCAAAGTGTTTGACTCCATCGTTCTACTTTACAATTTTAATTAATTCGTTAATTAGTATTCATCATCTTAAAATCTTTGATCAAGTTAGTTCTTCTTGCTCTATTTTAAAAATTATTGTAAACTTGGTGTTTTCTTTTTAACATTTTTATGTAACATTTTTATATTCTCTTATTTATTAATTACTATTTACTAATTATTGATAAGTGACTTGATTTTACTTCATCATAATCTTCAATCATCAATCATGCTTTACCTGAGGTATCACCATACCAGAGTTAAGAAAATATATTAGAACTAACATTAAAAGCTTTAAGACTTAATCATTATAAAATACATAAATATTCATCCCGAAAGCATATCATAATCGAACATTTCTTTATAACTCCCACTTACCACTGTTTATAATATACGTTTTTACACCTCGCTGACTGCATAAACATAACACAAATTCCGTTGCCGGATAAATGACCGGTTTCCCGATAAAAATTGCATCTTTATACATGACGAAGCACCGTGCCATAAGGCCACGAGTGTCACCAAGCTTTTGACTGATCAGCCTGTACGAACTTCACTCTGACCAGGTAATAACCCTAACATAAACTCCATTGAAAACTTATGAGCTGTAGCGACGAAAATCGATACTCGCAAAACAGGGACTGGTGTGGGATATAAATACAGAAATCCAGAGCTTCAGAAAAGGCCTATGAATATAAGAACACATTCTGAATATAACACATGTCATAACATATTGTCATAATACTGTTAGGTCTTATAATGCATATTAAGCAAGATGATTAGACCTCGGTACAAATTTGTAGCGATAATATTTATTGTACATTTACTGAAGTTAAATTCATTAGATGCAGTCCACTTATATTCACTTATTGAGAATCCTATTGATCCGCAAATCGTTCAATCGCCACGTAACATTATTAACACTGCGACACAGTTAAATACAGATAACTAGTGTTTTCAATCGATTAGCAAGGTTTCATTAACAACATAACCTATAACTCAATGGAAATAATAAAATGAAGATTCATTGCAATTTCAAACACCCTCATAACACAGAGTAGCCCGTTCATTAGTATTCATCTCATTTGTCAAAAGCAGGTCTGGACGTAATCGTTGTTCAAAATTTTTCTTCATTAATTTTCTTCGCAATAACCTTCATTTATCATCCCGAACTTCTTGTCGAGTTCCATTCGAGTCGCGTGTTTCTACAGCCAATCAAACACGCACGCATAAAAAGCGAACAGCTTGTAATCCGTCGTACGAAGAACCGAGCTACGTCGTTGGTGGCCGGCAAACGAGGCGAAATAACGAAAAGAGCGAGTCGGTGGTGGTTCGATATACACAAGGGACACGTAGACCGGAACCATGTTTCTGATCTCGTTGGCCATTCCTACGAACTCGGAATTGCTTGGAGTACGTCGTCACGCATCCGGGACTGCGGACGCCAAGCGTCGGGTGTGGGAGGACAATAAAACTGCACCTAAACAACGGATGTGAGAGTCCTCTTGATAAAAGGACAAAGAGCAATGCACGAGGCAGGTCAAAGCTGCATTGTTTAAAAATGTCAGGTGGCCAAATTTTCAAATTTACTTTCATATTCGATAAATCTTCTGGCTTCTAGGTTTGTATACTAGGTTTGTTTAAGTCCCCAAGTACGCATGTTTCCAAGTTTCCCAAATACATACTACCTTAAATTGTTACATTCCCAGATATGTATGTTCTCAACTTGCTATGTTCCTAACTACCTATGTTTCCCAAGTCACTAAGTTCCTAAATTTACAGGTCCCAAATTAATCATCAAATCCTCAACCCCAAAATATCAACGTCCCCAAATTCCCTGATCATTTTCCGATTTCCAATTTTGTATCTCCTATTTTCTTTCTCCCTAAATCCCCGATTAAAACACGGATCCGTATTGTCTGAACTCCGAAGTGTCATATTCTAAAATGTCTAGAGCGTTTAATCCTTAGCTATCCATATGACTCCTATATCCCAGGCTCCCCAAACACCAAACGTCCCCAACTTCCAAAGTCCCTAAATCCCCCGTTCCCAAATGCAGAACTGCAGACGTCAGTCGACGGAAGTAGAAGTACAATAAAACTGCAGCGAAGAGCATACGAGAGAATTCTCTCGATTGGACAAAGAGAAAAAAGAGCGATGTCGACCGGAGCAGATCGAAGTTGCATCGTTACGGAGAAAGGTTAGGTCAGGTGGTCACATATACAGCAGGCAACGATAGTAATAGTTGTCGTTGTCTTCGGAAACAACCTTGGCGATGATAACTGTATAGTAAGGATTGTCCCTGGAGCACTATCGCGGTAGGTCTTCGAACGATAATAACTGCGATCACAGGTGTTTCTGATAATAATATGAACCGCGTCCATTTTAGCTGCCCGACGATCGTGGCAATAGCGATAACGTTAAGATTAAATCCTGATGGCATCGATGGTCGAGTTAAACTCGTAATCCCGCTTGTAACGTCACCGATGTTACCCGTTCGAGCACTACCCTCGACCAGCTAGCTAATATAGTTACAGCTAACAATAACTGCCACGATAGTTCGATAATGATGTCGTTAGCGGGAGAGCAAGCTGTAGCGGTAACGTCACCGACATTAGTCTTATTGTAAGCTCGGATAGCGATATCCTAGCTGCTGTAATGTTCGGGTAATTCTGGCCGGGTACACTCGCGTGCAACGTCGGCTTCCTTCAGATAAGTGCGCTGTATCCACTTGACAATTTTTGTAGTCGTCAAAGGTTCATTTTTAATTAAAAAATTTTTGTATTTTTGCATTTTCTGATTTTTGAGATTTTTGTATTTTTATACGAAAGTATAAAGTAATATTTAGGTTTCCAAAATTTTTAGTCTATGAATTTATGTTTTCAAATTCCCAAATTTTCTACCCCTAGATTTATTAACTTCCATACGTCTAAATTTACAGTATTACCGAATTTCTAAAATTCGACATTATCAAATATTCTACATTTCAAGGTTTTCTGATCTCAATGTCCACAATTGCAAGGTACCCAGATACCTATTACCCTAAATTTCTAGACTCTTGACTCCCTTGATCTTCATATTCCTGTTTCCTAATTTATGAAATCTTAAATCTCTAGATCTTAGATCTCTAGATATTAGATGTCTAGATCCCTAGGTCCCCAAATCTCAATGTTCCTAAATACCTTAGCCACAAATGCCAAAATTACGAAATCACAGAGTTTCCAAGTCACAAAGTCCCCAAATCCCAAGGTCCCCAAATTTCCCGATTTTCCTACGAATTTCTTCGCTTCTCAAATCCCTAGATTCCCATATTCGTGAATCCCCAAATTACCTTACCCACTTTCCTATATCTCAAAATTCGTGACTAACTCCCAAATATTCACATCCCTCAAAATCCATAAAAATCGACCGGTATTAGGTATGTTCCTCGTTTGCCATTTTTCCCTAGGAAAGCTGTATATGCCCTTAACTGTACCCGATACGATACCGGCGGGTTGCGAAACCGAGACGTCAGTGGAAGTACCGCATCTGGTGTTGGTGAAAAGAGAAGGGGTGGGGATTTTGCCGTGAAACGTGCTCGAGTTGTCAACTAGCCCGTAGAAAGGGGGACGTTTCAAGCGATCTGGTTTGAATAAGTAGTTACCGGCCTAATAGTAGTGCTGGACCATGACGGCCGCTGAATACGAAATTTTCTGGTTGCCACGGAACCAGCAGATTGGCCGGGAAAAGGAAGAACAGACCCTGCGGGAGAACGAAATGGTAAGCATTTCGAGTTGGATTCGTGGCATCACACTGCCATAAACACCTCAGATCTTTTACCCTCTTTTTCTGCTTTATCTCGTATGCAGCCGCAGGGTGTAAAACGTTTTCATCCCTTGACCGGTCGTCGCACTTTTGAACTACCATCTTTTTGCTATCCGTGTGCAATTGGACGACTTACGCGTTTATATGTTGGTATACATATGGTGTTCTTGATAGGATATGCTGGTACAGTTGACGGGTTCGTGTATGTATGGGTATATGCATACATAGTTGATGGGTTTGTATATGTAGTGCCTAGTTTCTGTATAGTTAACACTGAGTTGATATTAGGTTAAGGTATAATGAATGATAGTTATGATATCGTGCAAAGAATAATTAATGTTAGATGTGAAGGTATAATGAATGTTTGTAATTTCTTTGTAAAATACACGTCTCCACAAATACATATGCACTGCAACCTACTCAAAAATCTGTGTTCAGTAACTTACTTCTAAAATCTATAATTATATTTGTAAAGGACCCTAAAAACAGAATATCCTTTGAAACATTATATAAAGTACTTGCAACTGCGACGTTTTAACATTTTAACCGAAATATAATTTTTAATAAAACAAAGTAAATGAGAACATGGTCCCTAGTAACGAGAACATGGTCCAATTGTTACATGTACCAGACGAAGTATTATCTTTCTCTGGAGTAAAATCTTTTTTTCCATTTAATCGATTCCTTCGACTATCAAATGAAATGTCCTACCGGCAGAATTTTCAGGACCGATGATGTAACAGTTCCGAACGGGGATTTTATTCGTTCGATTTATCCAGCTTCCTGATTCGATAACAAAAGCCACGGTATAAAACGTGACTTGCGTGTAACCAGTATCGGAACGGTTATCCTTCCTAAAAACCGTCGACCGATCCGCACGTGAAAATCGCATGGTCTGCACTTTCAACGGCCGAAAACGACGACCAGCGAATAATCGATTCCGTTCGGCATTAACCAACAATGGGTTTCATTGAAAACTCGATAATGACGACTTCTTCTGCTCCGGCGATCAAGCAGGTACCAGGAGGGTTTAAGAAGGCGCTGGATAAGATCAGCCGGCTTTAATCTGGTTCCAACAGCTTCCTGGAGATCGCATGGGGATGAAAGCGACTTGCCAGACTTTTTGTGATTGGGAAAACGTTAATAAGATCGCACGCCGTGAAAACGGATTAATTTGAAAGGAAAATTTATTGGCCCTTTCGGTGTTGAGAAAATTCGCGAATTCCCCCACCATCGCTCTGTTAATTAAAAAAGCAAACGAAGGGAGGGTAAAGTGCAGATTAAGGAGGGTGATACCTTGTGTCGTTTATTGAAACGGATAAATTACGGCTCGCTGATCTGAGTTTAATAAGATCTGATAATTAATATGTACGGAAAGAACATTTTTAATTTCATCGCAATTTACTTTGGTGAGTATCAGGAAAATTACAGAAAGATGATTAATCCTCGGTACAAGTTTCTAGCGATAGTTTAACAGTTTTTCGTTCCTTTATTTGTAGTTTCAAATCAATTCACCCGTAGCAGCAATACCAAGGAGTCATTACATTCTAGCTAGTATTTTTTTTATTGTTAGACACATCTGAACCCTTAACCTTAGCAGTAGTCTTTTGTTTGCTGTTTTCTATTCATGTCGAGGTTGCTTGGTTTTACTACTTGCTACTGTCACTTTGAAAAGACCCACTTCATACGTCACATTTCCATTTCCACCCAAATTTTAGCTAAACCAATAGAAAATCAGAAACTGTTTTCCCTCTTCGAACAGACATTCTCGAGTCATCAAGTACATTGCAAAATAAACTCTAATTGTTCGATGTCAAGTTCAGTGCTTAGATACAGTCCACTTATGTTCACTCGGGAATCCTAATGGCTCCACGCGTCGTTTAATCGTCACTGCTGACGCTGCGACGCACATGCAGGAGATGTCTCCTATGATATATTATAGTCATCGTACTAAATTTTCCTAGTCCATTTACTCGTAATTAAAATTATTAAATTGCAATATTTATGTGTTTGTACAATTTATACCTATTTTCAATTGTGAAACGTTGTAGACTTCAGCAACAAAATTTTTTATAATAAAATGTGAAGTTTGAAATCAGTTTTGATTCTACTGTCGAATAGGAGTACCAGGAACTATTTTTATTCCGGTGAGGTAGAAAAAATAATACGACTTGTTAGGTATTCTGTTATGAGAAATCACAGCTCATCTTCCATTCAGACACGCCCTTGGATAATACACCATAGAATTGGAGCGTCTTCGTCGTCGAGAAAGTTTCTTTTCTCGTTATACGTGGAAAGTTTCAACAAACGGTAGAATATAATTCTGACGCAATAATAAAATCTCAAGATTGTTATTCAGCAGGTCGACTATAAAAGTTACCTCTATAACCTGTTTAGCTGTCAGATTGCGAGTCGTATCAAATTGCAAGCTCGAGCGCTACTTACAAGACTTAGTATTTACTACTTTTAAATTCTGAAGTTCGCAACGGCGGTTAAACTCGCTATACTTTAGGAACTTTGCCTTTCAATTTCCTACTTTGCTGCTCTTTCCCTTTTCTTTCGATAGAAATCCTTGCTGACGATATGTTACGACGTGCTTTGAGCAACGTAGAATTGCAAATAAAGACCATTCGCGAATGTTGGAATGTTATTGGTTGACTATTTTATTGTAATTTGTTTGTTGCGTTAAATCAGCAAGGTTAAATCAGTGATGAGTTGCACACCGAGGAGATCGTGGGCAACGATGTGAACGGTTCTTGTAATGAAAAAATATTTTTATTAAAAAATACAAATTTACAGGTATTCAAATTGTTAAACTTACAATTAGAAATTTAACAGATGTTTAAATTGTTAAACTTACAATTAGAAATTTAACAGATGTTCAAATTGTTAAACTTACAATTAGAAATTTAATATATGTTCAAATTGCTAAACCTTCCATTGGAAATTTAATACTAGTTCTAATTGTTAAATTTACAATTGAAAAATTTACAAATATTCAACTTCAATCATTCAAATCGAAAGACATACATATTTTAAAATTGAATCACGTAATAAGTTTATATAATTTCATACATAGTTTGTAAGTTGCTAATTATTAAAAAGAATGTATTTATTTTGTATATTGTACAAAGAATACGTACTGAAAATGATTGGAAAGATTTAAATCTGACGATTTTGAACTTCGACAAAATTAATCACACTGCATGACCTCAAAAGTCAGAAACAAACAATTTGCAAGCATATGGTGGAAATTCGGTTCATTCAACTATAGGGCTGACAAAACAATTAGAAATCGATCAATCAACGGTGGTGGAGAGTTGGGGAAAACAGGGTAGACGAATCCAACGAGGTATTATTGTCTTTTTTCTGTAATATTAGCTGCGATATGCGGCCATTGCAGTCAATTTGGATCATCTCCGCGAACTATAGATCCAAATATCTGTGGATACCTTTTTTAGGAAGTTTGAGAAAACTTTAGTGAATAATAAACAATTTTGTGCTTGTCATTCTATCATTGGTGTAATTTCTATCTATAACGGAAATTTCCAAAATCTGCAAAATTATAAAATTGGTTGACTTTGAAGGTTAATATAGAAATTTTAGATATTGAATTTACTGTATTTTTAAATGTAAACATTTAGAAATATTAATGTTTCAAATTTGTATATTTAGAAATTAGTTAATTGAATAATATAGTTAGAAATTGAGAAATAAGTTACAAAATTTTGAAATTTAGGAATATTCAAATTTCAAACTTACAGACCTAGATCTTTAGAATTATTGAATTTTCAAATTAGCAAATTTGAATGCATGGAAGTTGACAAATCTCAAATATGTATGTTAAGAAATTTGGTAATTTAGCAATTTAAGTTTGTCGAAGTTTAACAATTTAGTTTTTCGAAAATATAGAAATTTCCAATTTTCAAATTTTCTGAAATTGAAAATTTAAAAATTCGCTAATTCAGAAGTTACAGAATTTAGAAATAGAAAGATTTCAAAATTTGTTAATTTAGAAGTTGAAAAGATAGATAAAAATTGTATTATTTCCGTTGTATTCGGTGCGAGGAATGTATAATACTCGGTGCAAGAACTTTGTTACATCCAGCACAAGATACTCGCAAGAAATTAATTACACCCTGCACAAGAAATTTGTTGTATTCAGTACCAGAAATTCGTTGTATAAAACAGAAGAAATTTGTTGTATCGACTACAGTAATTTCTCTTCTCGGCCCCCAGAAACACGTTTCCATCTTCCGTTGAGTAGAACTTGTACTCATTATTATAACGGTAACGTGGCTTCTGGATGGCTACAGTTAACCAGCTTATTAACGTAATTAACGTACAGAGGGTTCTCGAAAGGGGAGCTTCCGGTGTCGTCGTAGGAAGAAAAGAGGCTTCGTTCCCCTGCAATTTGATACTCGCCACAAAGCGACGAGCAAGACGACATTCTGTACTTCTTCCGCGAGACATTCTTAAAGGGCTCTTTAGAGTCAGCTCCCCGGTTGCTCTTTGTCCGCGTATCACGCGAGGGTTAAAGTTAAAAAAACCTTTGATGTTCACCGTCTGCCTTTGAATGTCTACCGAATGTTCAGCCTTTTTCAGCAAAATTTCTGTGGTCGAGCCTAAAGGAACGCTTTAAACTGCGCTATTTATACAATCTCCTATTTACGTGGCCTTACGCTACTCTTTCACGCCGATTTTTCAATGAACCTAAAGTGACCTTTTATAGCGATTCAATATGTTCATTTTGCTCGTTCAGGTTCATCACTTTAATGTTGTGATAGTAATGAGGAAGAAGCATATCTCCAAATTATGAAATTTCTAGTTTAAAATTTTTAAATTATATATGGTACATATATTAATTTGAGTTTCATGTATTTCAAAATTTTTTAATTTCGTATATTTTGCATTTCCTCATTCGTCAAATTCCCAAATCTCCAGTTCCCCAAATTATTAAATGTCCTAACTTTGTCTCCACATTACACACGTAAATAATAATAGTTTTTATAATTACACAATACAAGTTTTTATTATCCCTCGTATTGTTAAAGGCCGTAACTTAATTTAACCACCGGAAAATGTGCCCACTTAAATATTCACCCCAAAATGTACCCCAATGGTTTCAATTCACATTCCATTCAACTTTCTAAAGATATCTTGATCCGCGAGATGTAAGTAACGTACAGATACTCGCAGCATTGCAATTGCAAAGTAAATTATTAATAACACAGTTAACGTCCTTTCCGCAGTTTCCCTTTCCGCTTTAAAATGCCACTTACACTTCCACATTATTTCCGCGCCTCGTATCGCAAAAAGCGGCAAACCGATACCACGCAAATTATTTCGGAGATTGCCTTTTTTAAATGCAATACATGGTGTGAATAAAAAAGAGAAGCAATCCGATACCTACGCCCATGGACGACGGTTATTATCTTCTCACAAATTACGACGGGGCGTTGCGCCACAGTTTTCGTCCTGGCTGCGTTAAACCGAGTTACACCTCGTCCTTTCGTTTCCACCCTCTATTTCTCCCTTGCCTATTTCTCCCGCAACCCCATCCCTTATTTTCGAGAATGAAACTTCTGATAGGCTCTGCTCAAACCTATTTACCTAGCCACCGTGCACACGGTAGGCAACACTTATTACGGCCAAGTAACGCAATCGCATAATGCCACCCTCGTGTTCGCACCCACGATAACGTCTAATTTAATGTTTCGGGGATCAAGATCGCGAGTGTAACTAGAGATCGGTATCAGGTACGAACAGACCGGAGAGAATGTTAATTATAATTTGTTGTTGGGGGACACTGCTTACGATGAAACTGTCTCGCGTTTTAATACGCGCGATTTATTGCCGGGGCTTGGGGCGGAGATTACGGACTGACGATTGGCTGAATAATTGATTGCGTTGAAATGAAACACTTGGAATATTTTGTCTTTTTTTAAACGAGTGATTGTCGAAGACTGATATTTTTATGGAAATTAAAAAGGTGATCTTTTTTGATGTTTTTGAGGAACTTTTTTATGGTGGTCTTTTTAAATGATTGTCAGAAGTGAAACTTTTCTGTGCTGATTTTCTTCTAAATGTATTTCTAAATTTTTCAATATTTCAATCTTCATAATTTTCAAATCCTGTATTCCTAAATTTTCTAATTTAAAGAATTTTTCATTTCTGAATATTCAAATATTCAAATTTCTAAATTCCAAAAATTTCTAGACTTATGAATTGAATAATGAGAAAATTTCTGATCCCGTGAACGTGTTAATTTGAAGAATAATAAATTTGATCATTTATTTCGTCCGCTCTGTAAATGTTTACCGTCCTCAATCCCCACCGTATTTTCCCCAATTTTCTCCAAACGAGACCAGATTTGTCTCCCAGTGTACATACTTCAGTACAATTTATTGGAGCTTTCTTCTAATTTATTCCTTCGAAACGGGACTACTGTTGCTTGTACATATTCGATATTCTTTTAATTTCTTATTCAAATTATTGATCGCTGGATTTTCCGTACGACCCATTGAATATCGATAATATCTGGAATTCGAATTTTATTTCATATTCTTTCCAGTTCCTCTTCGTTCCCTTGACAATAGCTCGACTCTGCAATCTTCCGTGATGACTGTGAAAATATTTAAGAGAATAGTGGATACACATTTACCGGAACTTGACACAGATTTAAAACCATTATCAGAAAAGGGATTTTAAAGGAATAGAAAATTTAAAAGATTTCCGTTCTATCCGTTTCATAATACTCTCTGCAAATAATGACGTTATTAACGTTATAGCTTTTAGATTACAAAATGTACCGAGAGATGAGAAGTTCGGGTCGTAAAAAAGTAAAGATACGAGTTATGCTTTGCAATATTATCGAATTAATCTTTTAGGAGTTTAGAAATTTCGAAATTAAAAAATTTAGATATTTAGATATTTACAAATTTACAAATTCGGAAGCTGAGAAATTTAGAAATTTGGGAATTCGAGAATTTGAGAAATGGGGAATTTATGAATGCAAAAGTCTAGTTTGTGAATCTGGAAGTTTAAGAATTTCGAAATTTCAAAATTTAAGAAATTGGAAACTTGATAATTCTGAAATTCCATAATTTGGAAATTTCAAAATTTAGAAAGTTTGAAATTTACTTTGTGAATAATTTTCCTACACATACAATCGCTCCATTCTGCATAAAAGTTGCACTTACCCGAAATCGTATATTCTGGCGAAGATTCCGACTTATTTAGTTTTACTAAAGGATTCGAATTAATTGAATTTTGATCAATTTTCCCTTGCCAACAGATTTCAAGAACAGAAATTTTGCCCTGGCATGAAACAATTTTCCAAGCGTACAAATTTCTCCTAGGAAATCTTTACGCTTCTCGCGTTTATATTGTAAAATAACGAGACATAATTTGCGTAATAAAGTACAACATGTACTGCGCAGCTCACTAACCTACAATGTTTATCTCATATTTTACCTGCTGCGTTTTCAACAAATTTTCGTAGGGTGTGAAAATTATTATCCTCCGCCATTATCTTTTATTTATTCCAAGTAATACATGCTCTGCACATTCATTTTACGAGGTATTTTGATCGTCTATTTTAAATGTAATAATTATAAAATATTTGCAATATTTGTTTATTAATGTTTAATTCATATGACACGTTTGCGTTGCATTAAAGGGTGATTATAATCTTTGCAAACAAATAGCTGTAAGTAATAGGCAATAACTGTGGGTAATAAAGAGTGATATAGTACAGATAGAAGCTAGAATGAAATGTAATGAGCATGCATAAAATTCATGATTGCAGGCTATAAACCGCATGGTGCAATTGCCTTGAATCTACATTTACCAGCAACGTTTCTGACTTGAAATGCAAATTATTTTGGAGGAATCACCTACCAGTCTACAGGGAGAAATAATATTTCAAATACAGTTCCGTAGTCGAAGAGATTCTCTTATTAACACAGTTTTACGACATATATGTAGATGTCGAGCTACATTGCATGTCGAATTTTGCAACAAATTTCGCATACCGCAATTATCTAAAATTGCATCTCGAACCTGAATTTCGATGTATTATGAATTAGGATGATTTAAGTTTACTACAATATTGCACTGAAAATGAATGTTTCACGATTCTAAGCTGCATTGTAAGACCCGTTCATTTGAATTTTGAAGAAATATTAATTATTTTGCAGGGTCTTGTTACGTACAGAGTCAACCCTGCCAGTGACGAGTTGTTTTAGATGATAGTTTTTACTGATTCAACCTGTATACGTTCATCACCGCAGCAGCAAAGATATTAATAATTCTTATCACGTCATTATTAGGCACGATAAGATGTAATTAGACAAAACTTGCTACAAGCACAAATCAATCAACCGTCGTCATGAACGTGCTAGGAGCGACACTATAATCGCGTGTAAATCGCCTTTGTATGGCTGAGACACCTGTATGCGCACACACCTGTGCACACGCAGGTGCACCATTATATGTCGCCATTGAATCGTGGGCTCGATCGATAAGCCTGTAACGAGACATAACCTGAGTTATCAGGAGACTTTGGTCGTGCACCGTTAGTAATCGTTGATCCGAGAGAACCCGCACACAAGTACATAAGTGGTTAATCTATCAGTTGAACCAGCCTTTGGTAATCTAAGCCTGCGAAATTTTAGCACCGTGCTACTCTCTGCATGGATATATACAATTCAGTCGCAAAGTATACTTATGTCCACCCTTTACGCTAGATGCGTTTGTTCTCTTCATTTATGTCGAATGGGTGTTCTGAAGTCACTTGGTTCTTGGTTGATCAATTTTTTAATACACTGTGTTTCGAATTTAGACGGGGTTTAAATTGTAAATTTGGGTATTTGGATATTTCGGAATTTGAGGATTTGAGGATTTGATGGTTTGGTGATTTGAGGATTTGAGGATTTGAAGGTTTGATGATTTGAGGATTTACAAATGTGAAGATTTGAAAATTTGAGAATTTGAGAATTTTAACACTTGAGGATCTGAGGATTTGAGGATTTGAGTACTTCAGAATTTGAGACCTTGAGGATTTGCAAATTTGTGCATTTGAAGATTTGAGAATTTGGGAATTTTTAATATTTTGTTCTTCTGAAATTTGCAAATTGGATATTTAAGAATTTATTCATATTTAAACTTTTACACGATGCATACTTTGTTCTAATATTTCAAATAGTGTTGATAGAACATGGTCGTACATGTTTAGTTCCAAAACTCTTGTATATGTATGCAATTCCTAGATGGAGCACGATCCCCAACAATTCTCGGGTCTATGAATTATATTATAACTCCTCTGCGTATAACAAGATTGTATTTCAGGATTATATCAGTTAGTTCTACCTTAACAGAATCCCAAATGAATGTAGTAAACATTTGTACATCTTGCAATTAGTTGTTAAACAGAATGCATGTAGAATATGTATGTACACATGTATATATATGTAGATGTACACATGTATGTACATATGTATAAACATATACATATATGCTCAGATGTATGTATATACAGATGTACACATATATGTACATATGTATAGACATATACATACGTGTGCATATCATAAGAACATATGCATATTATTTATCTAAAATATTTAATAATCTATCATTAATCATGTAAAATTTTTGTTTTATGTACAATACAAGAAAGAAGATAATAAGCACATATATAGACATTAGTTGTTAAATATTAAAAAACTAGACGTGTAAAATATGTATGAGCAAATTTAAAAAAATAATGTAACTATTTTGTTCAAGAAACTGGATTTTATTATCTTTAAGTACATAGTAAATAAAAAATAGTAAATTTACAGGAAGATAGCAAGGATACATTATTAGAAATGATGACGTTCACATTAGCATATGTGATGTATATGCATTAGTTGCATAACTAGAAGTGCATGTTATCTTTAAAGAGGTTAAAAGCTAAAAGCTCCTAATGATCATAATTCGCAAAACACATGCAATTTTTGTGATTATATCTCAATAAAACAGTTATTTTACGAATAATATAAGACAATTTTTGATAGATGTGCCTTGTATACAGTTAATAACGAGATCCAACTGTTTAGGTTATTCGTTAATAGATTTTTTATGGCGGCAATTACAATCGGAAACAGCACGCAATCAGAAATCGCGATAGCATTTCCGCGGTAATGAAGTTTTAATCCGATTTCCATGGGTGATATATGTGTTTGACAGGTAACTACGAATGGAGCCTATAGATATTTCAAGGTATTGACCGTGCAAATCGACTCCGTGGCATGACGTTTGTGTAAATGTAGCTCTTGACAGAATTATGCTTACAGGGATTCAGCTAATCTGTCTGAGTAAATAGCAAAATGATGGAAACCGTATTTAGCGCATTATTCAATGGTTTTTTTGTTCATTTTGAAATGTTTGTACAGTGTGTGACAAATAGAAATTTCTCACAAAATTAGCGAAACAAATGGTATCTGTAATAAAGCTAGTAAAAATATGTGTAGTGCAGATGGTAAAAATGGAGATTGTAAAAATATTAAAAATGATAAAAATACAAGTAGCAAAATAGGAAAATGCGAGTTGTAGAAATAGTGAAAACAGTAAAAATACAAGTAGTACAAATAGAAAAATAGAAGTAGCACAAGTAATAAAAATAGGAAAACTACAAGTAGTAAAATTAGAAAAGTAGAATCAGTACATATAGTAAAAACAGTAAAAATACAAATAGTAGAAATAGAAAAATATGAGTGGTAAAAGTAGGAAAAATATTAGAAATAAAAATAGTAAAAATATAAGTAGTAAAAGTACAAATATTAAAAATAGTAATAACAGAAAAAATGTACAACAAACGAAACATGTATTATAAAATCTTTTAATAAAGAACCAAAATTAATCTTTCCATGGCCCAAAATAATTTGTCTTGACGTTTAATAGATTTTTCATTTCCTTCAAACTAAATTATCTTTCCGCTCTAAATTAATTAACTTCTAACTATTGCATAAATGATCTTTAACTTCCTCAACATTAAATTATTTCCATTATACCGCGTAATTTCTTAGTTAGTTATTGCCGTCGTAAATCAAATATTTTCTATTTATTTCGAATGAAATGAAATCTTTTAAGTTTAGATGAAAATGTCGCGGTTCTCGGAACACTTTATTTTATCTCGAGTCGACGCAACGAGTTCAGAAGACCGCGGAAAGGAACAATTAAAACTTTCGGTTGAAATAGCATCATCGTCGACATCACTCAAGCGAGCCGGATTCTTCGGACAACTGGCAAAGTTTTCTTTAGTCGATGCTACATAGTACACTTAAAACGAAACTTTCTGCGATGATTTTACACATTTCTATTATTGCAGGACGATTATAAGCCCTGCAGCGTCGTAATTAGATATTGATTATGGTCCTTGAAGCAAAAAATTAAAAAAAATTTTCAATTTAATGTGTTCTTTATTATTTGAAAAGAAAAATTGAAGAATTTCTTTCGTTAAGATAAAAGCATAATATTTCTTCAGTTTCTATGTAAATATTTGAGGACGTTCAAAATTCCATTATGGAAACGGGAGAGAATGTCTTCAGAAAATATAGCCTAATCTAATACAATCATCCTATCCCGGTAGAATAGTTTAAAGTAGAAATTGAAGGTAGAATACTGTACAATATTCAGCTACTTCTCATTATTGATTATATATAACCTGACTAATTTAATCATCCAATAACATTTGTAGAAAAATTAGATTTGAAACAAAAAATTGTACAATTTTCACCAAGTAGGATTTCTTCATTTTCATTTTAAAATTGTTACTTATCTGTAGTTCAAAAATTTGTTGGATTTAAATCTCAGAAATCATCGGAAGATTAATCTTGTAGTAACAGCGTTGTGTAACAGTATAAAGATGAAATAGAAAGAGATTGGTTGAAATCATTCACGAGTCGAAACTTTTACCGATTGGTAAGGTGAAACGAAATATAGCTTTGAGAAAACGAAGAAAAAGTACGGGAAGCCTTAGAAAATTTACCGCGTAACGAGGCTTTGTGTCGATCCAATCGTTGCTTTCACCCGGCGCAATTTTTCACTGGCCACTGGCTCCGTCAGACTCGTCGAAAATGTAATCGTCTTTCCACGGCTGCTTAATTCGCCGGTCGGGATTCGCCTGCTGCATTGCAAAGAGAGGAAAAAAAGAGCCGAGTAACCCGAAACCTGTGAAATCGGACCGATCGGATTCCACGTTCGCGCTCCGCGTGTATACACGCGGATTCCGGTGGCCATTTCGTGAGCCGGAACATCGCCATTTCCGGAATTCCGCATGACCTCCGTAAATTAATCCAACCGCGACCTTTTTTCTCTCTCACGGCCCGTTTTTTTTTTTTTTCATCGATAGATTTTAACAAACCATCCCGTGATCTCCGCTTTCGCGGTCTAAATCCCCACCTACGATTTGTCGCAGTTAGATCGCGCCAAAAAACGACTGGCCACGTTCGAGTCTTTCCTAGCACCAATAGAGTGGTTTAGCTGTACCGAATTTACCACTGAAATGGAACTTGTTTCCTTTTCCTGACTGTCGATGCTGGTCGTTTGAAACTTCATGTACTGGGTGTTCGCTAACGAATTGTATCCTATCTTCGTTTGTAGTGTTTGGTAGACTAATTGTTTCACTTTGCAATTTTATTTTAGCTTTGGTAGTAGGTACATGTCTGTCAAAGTCTCACAATAACAGAAAATTACCTTATCAGGTGTTTCTTTTTTAAAAGAAACGTCTATAGCTGTACTTACAGGAAGTTTTGTACCATTTGTACTGTTTTGTACACTAATGTACAAAAGTTAAAACCATCAATATTAATTTTAATACTTTTTTAGATATTTGTGAAACATAAATTAAATTGTTAAATTTGAAATTCATTGCAGACATTGATAATCATTTTGTCCTTTTTATAAGAAACGTTTTTGCTTATACAATAATGAATTATTTTATTAAATACTTAAAAGTGTATGTAACTGAAAGAGCTAAACACTGTAATTATGAAACAATTAAAAATAAAATAAAATAGTATCTCTTGGGATTTGTGATGAGTTTAATATGAAGATTAAAGTGTTAATCGATGCACAATTTTGTTCAAAAAAATAAAGTGGAGCATTTTTTTTTCATTTAGGTAAATGAAGTGATAATTGGAACATTTTATTTTATTTATCTCATTTAACTATTGATTGAAACATTTTATTTGATTTATATCAATAAAGTGTTAATTGGAACATTTTATTTTATTTATTTCAATGAAATGTTAATTGAAACATTTTATTTTATTTAGGTAAATAAAGTGTTGATTTATGAATCGCATAATTTTATTATAAATATGTATAAAATGATATTTAACCATTAAACGCGCGATGACCAATAATAGCAAGTGCTTCGAAAGCGTTAATTCAGTCATAAGAGGATTACGTGAAAAATCGCTATTTCTTTTTATTATGTTAGTAATAACGGTCGACGAAAGCCATCAATCGATCGCTAGCTTAAGCCCGAGTAGAGACAGATTTTCGCAGAATTACAGTAATATTATCAGATTACAACAGTTAATCAAACAAATATCTTAAAACGAATTAACACCTCGAATTTAATCTCGAATTCAATATTATCGAATAACTGAAATAAAAAACATTGGTACTCACATATTGATCAATTTCTCACTCAACTTATAACTAGTTTATATATTTCATTAATTAATAACACTAAATAAATAATATTATCGCAATTCTAAGTTATTTGAAAAATAAAATGATTTATTTCCTTTTCAGTAGTCGAAGACGATCCCGTTTCACAAACTGAGTCAAACCGGGAAGACATTATTGAAAATATACTCAATGACCTACCAGGTAATGTATAATAAAATGAACATCATATTTTAATAGTTTTTAGCGAATGTCATAAGTTAGGTAAGATGTAGTACATTGGATAAAACATTTCAGAGGAAGATGAAGACGAGGAGGATGAATCCGAACCACGTTCTGTTGCGGTGGAATCGGATTTCAGTTTCCCTGACTTCGTTCACAGGTAAACCAGATTGTGTAACGACAAAGTATTTCGTTCTCCATATTTAATCGTGCAAATTTTGTTTAAGATTTGCCAACGTGAAAGTTGTTCGAGCTATGTTGATCTTACTACGACAATTTGAGAAGAACACTGATGAAGTAAACCATTACGTTAACAAGATGCTTCATCGAATTGCTTGGGATTGTAAAATGCCAGGAATGATGTTTCAAGCATCAATGTTCCGTGTTTTTCAAAGAATCCTGGAGTCTAAACATCCTGCTCATAAGGTAATTTTATAGACACTGTTAATTTCACTATTTTTGTTACATTGTTTTGTTTAGAATTTAATTAATTTACTGTTTTGTTTAGGTCTGAACTTAATTTTCAAGATTCTTATTTTTATTTACGATATTAATACATTGTAATGTTTTTTCTTGAATATTTTTAGCAGTAACAAATCCTGGTAATAGAATTGAGTTCACCTTAAGATTTTAATGATTTCGATATTATTTTTTACTGCAAAGAAAATAGCAAAGATAATAAAAAAGGAATATATTAAATAAGAGCAATCTTAAATTTAAAAAATTATTTTGTACATTGTAAGTTCCAATTCGTACAGTGTTAAAAATAGCAGTTCTAATTATGTCTCTTTTCCTGCAACCACCCTTCAGACAAACATAATTGTATTTCCATGTAGAAATAATCTTAACTACATTGTACTTCAAAGGGTTAATTTCATAATGAAACGAATGAAATTTCAGCCAACCTCGTCATTTGAGTTCAACAGGTTAATTTCATAAGTAAGGTCACAACCCTCTATAATTTCCACATGTTTGCATCTCTGATTTTATTATCATACCTCGAAATTAATGTATTAGTGGTTGCAGATCAAACATTCAATTTCGAGACATAGAACGTTTGACACAATTTCATGACATAAAATTGTTTAAAATCAGATCATTATTCAAAGGACGAATTTAACTACAGAAACAAATAGAACAAGGATCACTACAAATGAAATTTTCGTACGTGATCCTAATTCGATGGTCAGGAACAGTAGAACAAACATTTATCAATAAAGGACAAACATGTGAAAAATTGTCAGTCAGTCTCTCAAAATGTTTCAAATATCAGTCTCTCAAAATTTCAGTCTTTATAGAACAGTTTTATAAAACATTTCCGGGTCCACTTTAACGAGTGTCTCCCATCATAAAAACCGAGTCCCTCCTTACAGGAACTTCAGAAGTTTGCGATCTTCATAACTCGCCGCTTTATCGAAGTCGCGCAGAAAAACCGGAAAGCGTATATGGAGCTGCTTTTTTGGAAGACCACTCGAGATGCGGCTGAAGTCGTTGACGGTTATAACGCAGAAACGGATAACAAGAAACCTCCACGAAGCTTCTGGACCGAGGCCCAAGAGGACGAGTTACGCACCCTCTTTATGGAACATCAGACTAACAACTATCCCCAGGGTACGTTGTTCTGATTTCCGCTCCGAGCAAATTCTATTGCATATCACAGTCTTTCTCTTGGTTTTTTATTCCTAGATATCTAAACATTTTACTCAGCCAGTTTTGAATGAGTTACCTCAAAATAGTTTTAACCCCTTAACGCCTTGTGTTATTTATTTGTCAGGTGTGTTAGAGCTAACTAACTACAACTACAATACAGATAAAAAAAAGAAAAAAATGTTATGTCAGTTTTGTATTCGGCAATCCTTGACTTTTAATTGTAATTATAATTTGACTTTTCGGTGCATTTGATGTTAATGGATTGTTTTTTTCTGTGCAATAAAAGTTTTCCCTGTTTCGCTTTAAATTTCGTGCAAAATTTGCAGTCGGAGCATTTGTTCTGTATTTTACGCGTATATTCGTCATTGCAACATTCCTAATTTTAATTACACAGCTTGTGAGAGGTTTTTAAAACTAAATTACGAAATTTAATAAATTTATGTTAACTAAAATGTTTTTACATTTTGTTGATTTAGATGTCGTCGATTGGATATTGGAAAACATTAATCAAGAACGAACACGACGTGGTATCATGAAAAAGCTGAAAGAATTGTGTTTGATCGTCAATTCTAAGGTAAGTAATAACTCATTTTTATTTTCGAATATGAAATATTGCTATAACATTGATCAATGTGTGTTGGATAAAAATTTAAATGTCATTATGCAGAAATTATTTGAATTCATGCAATACTTCTACGATTCTTTTAAATTTAGAATATTAATCTTCAAAACTCATATCAGTAAGTAATATTGCATATCAATAGATATGCATAATTTAAACTTTAATTTAACTATAATGTTTGAAACGTTAATTAATGATTTATGTAAAAAAAACATACTAACTTTCATATATAAAAATTATAAAAATATTTTCAATTTTTACAATAATTATAAGAATATAAAATCTATTATTTATAAATATATGAATCCTTTATAAACAATCTGAGACATGAGAAATTTTATTTTTCACCATATTTATATTTTTATTGCAAAAAAAGTTATAAACATTTGATTATTGAATTTTATAATGTACCATAGATTTAGAACATTTTTGGATTTTTTAAAAGTTTAAGAGAGTAAAATAACGTGAATAATACAGCTTGCCTACGGAATACGAAGGAATATTTTTGCTGGCATTTTTAAATGTGCTCCTAATGTTTTTACTGTGACAAATATGAGTGGCAATTTCTCACGTGAATGAAATCGAAGAAGGATTGGAAGTTACAGAGTCAGCGAAAAAAGTCGATTACGAAAAAAATATACTGGCTATATTTCGCAAAGATTATTTTCTCCGTGATTTATCGGTTCTACGAGACCAATATCCGTTAAACCCACGTATATCTACAGTTCGTTTAAAAGAAGATATACATATACCGACTTTAAAGCTTCCTATTAAAGTTAATAAATGCTTTTCGATTTCACGGACCTTAATATAGAGTATTAAATTCGGTATTAAAAAGGATTTCTTGGAAAAAGTTATTTCTCGAAATTAGTTTCGTAGAAGTATGATTTTACCGTGAATTGTGTCAAATATATAATTTCATACTGAATTACGTCATACATATAATTTCACAGAAATTTCTCCAATCTAAAGTGGGAATTGTTAAAATAATATTTTAACAAAACTAAGCTTTTAGTTTTCTAAATTTTCAAATTCCAAATTTTCCAAACTTTCTAATTTCTTACTTTCTAAATTTCCAAATATAGAAATTTTTCAATTTTCTAAATTTCCAAATCTCTAAATTCTAAAATTCCCAAATTTTCAAACGCCCAAAATTTCAAATTCCCAAAGGTCCAAATTTTCAAATT
This sequence comes from Megachile ligniseca, assembly GCA_945859555.1. Lineage (NCBI taxonomy): Eukaryota > Metazoa > Arthropoda > Insecta > Hymenoptera > Megachilidae > Megachile > Megachile ligniseca. The sequence continues at coordinate 5,026,210 of OX243783.1, forward strand.
CTCAAATCTCTAAATCTCCATATCCTCAAATTCTCAAATTTCCAAATTCCCAAATTCCCAAATCTCCATATCACCAAATTCCAAAATCCCCAAATATCTAAATTCCCAAATCCCTAAATCCCCAAATTCCCAAATTCTGAAATCCCCAATTCTGCATATCACCAAATTCTCAACTTTCCAAATTCCCAAATCCCCAAATTTTTACATTTCCACACTTCCAAATCTTCAAATTTTGTAATTTACACCTTTTCAAATTTCTGAATGTTTGAACTGTCAACTTTTTACATTTTTAAATTTTCGAATTATATTTAAAAGAGGTCTCACTTAGGCAAACTAGGCAAAATTCACAACATCTCTCGAGTATTAAGCAAACTATAGTGCATCCTTCCTCTACATCATTATCCCTAGAGAAAGTACATATTGACTACTTCAGATATACATATAACCACTATTTAACCAAGATCTCGGTTGTCTATAATAATTCAGTCAATAATAACCACACCGGAAGCAACAATATTTTGTTGATATTGTTCGGTAAATAATGCTTGAACTGAAACATAAGTTAGAACAAATATTGATTTCTTGATATTTTATTGTATTTCAATAATAAAAAAGAAATATACATAATGTGTAAATACAATATATACAATCATAATATTCATACAGGACCTAAAACGAGAACAAGAAGAAATTTTTATCTAATCATAAAATAATCGTTTTCCCTATTTTATCCATCTGTATGCTGAACGTATATGCCCATTTTCATCGAAATAATTTTGATACTCGTTCGATCTACAAAACGCACAAGTGCAAAATTTTCAAGTAAAGTATTAAAGAGTTATTCGATTATCTTTCACCGACGTTCCATCGTCGGAACCGTGACGTGATCAATGATTTACGCGAAGGGTGGCCAAGCCCTGAAAATAAGTTCCTGGACTGGCGTCGCTGACGTGGTAAACATATGCAAAAAATGGAGCCAGAGAATTGCTGTAGGAACTGTAAATTCTCGAGAGACAATTTCTACGAGAAGCTTTCTGTAGCCCCTTTTCTCTCTCAATCTCCACCGTTCGAGAAGGAAGTTCCTCTGTTCCTGCGTGGATCACGACTTCCGCTGCGCCAGCAAGAGTTCTTCTCCCTCTGCGATTTCTGCGTTCGCGGATGGATGTATCTTGAGATTTTCTCCTGTCAAGTGTTCCCTTCCGGCGCCTTGCCACGCTATGAAAAGCTATCGCTTTGTTTGCGTTTTCCTATCCAAGATTTTGGAGAGGAAGCTAGACACATAAATAGACGTTCCCTTAACTTCGAATGAATCGTTCTGCGTTATACACATCGGTCTGCCTCGCTTTTTCGATTCTGCTGGAACGATTTCAAAATTAGCTTTCAGAAGCTTTTCTGTCATAAATTATTTGCTGATTGTTAGAAGTGTTTACTGATTGTCACAAAATATTAACCTTCTGCATTCGTTCAGTTTAATGCTACTTGAAATACGAATTTTTTAACTAAATTTGTAATACACGTATGATACATACATACACATGTCATGTATATGTACATATGAGATGTACACATGTGATGTAGACATGTCCACATGAGATGTACACATGTCCACATGAGATGTACACATGTACACATGTGATGCATACATGTGTGTGCATGTGATGTACACATGTGATGAACACTTCTGATGTATACAAGTGTTAATGACACATGTTAATGACAGCTAATGATAGGGGAAATAATAACTTCAATTCGTGAACCTTGTCAACTAGGAAGTTTTAGCTGATAACAGTGTGTATGTGACCTTCGACACTCCAGCAAAAAAGAAGCTTAAAGTTTGCTGAAAATAATTATGTAAAATTTTGATAATCTTTTTAGTATGAATTGATTCAGAAAATTGTCTTATCAATAATATAATGATTAACAATTTTATATTAAGTAAGATTGTACCATCTTTGGAACACACTATATACAAAAAGACGTTTTTCTTGTCAATCTATATTAAATATATTTTTATTGAAAAACAATTTTGTTTCATCTCGTTACAAAAGCATTAAGCAAATTCTCATCTTCGAATATAATGCAAGAATTAGCGAAAAGAGGCTCAGAGAATTAGTTTGTAGCAAAGTACCGAGTTGGTCCTTGGGGAATCAGGGTACAGAGTTAGTTCATATCAAGTTCGTAGCTTCTCGTAAGAGTTTATCAAACCTTGTTAGAATCTGCGAAAGTTCATTAGAGTTTACAGTCAAATTACAGTCATTTACAGTCAGCATTCAGAATTTTCGGCAGAGTTTACTGTATTCGTGATTGGGATAACTAATTATAAGTTAATCTATAATCTCAGCATGCACAGAATCTACTTCCCGAATTATACACCAAGGTGTTCTAAAGTGCGGTTGCGTTCGTGTGTGACGTGAAGAAGCACCGTTTTCAAAGTGGTCTTTAAAATTTAAATTTTGCAAATAGATTTTCTCAGACAGTGCAGTATAATTGCTATTTTTGTATTGAAACATATTTGTATGTCATGTAGACATGTAGACATACATATACATATGTGGACTTGTGTACTGATTATAATTTGCATCTATTTTTATATACAAACTATTATAATTATAATTTGTATTTACATGTACAAATAATTTAATTTTTACAAATAATTTTGCATATATTTTTACAAGTAATTGTATATATTTTTATAAGTAATTGTATATATATTTGTATATATAAATTATTATTAGTCAAATAGCGATACATGTATTAAAACATATTTTATCCAAAATATAGTAAAGGGTGATCCAAACTTTTGAATGGCAGTGTATAGTACGCACGTGTATTTCTTTCAATCTCTCCAAATCGAGGCGGTAGGCAATATTAAAGTTTCTGTTCACGAATTTCTACCCTGACTTATTCAGTCAAGTGCGTTATTTCCCTCACCACAGCACACCCTTCTCCAAGACTACAAAAGCTATCGCTTTGTTTGCCTTTTGTCCTCTGAGACGCGTATAAACATTTGTATCGTGTACCAAAGTGAACTAAAGTGTACACATTTATCGTGTAATATTAACATTTCTTTTTCCAACGTTCACGAAACGTGTCTCGTGAGATTACTCTGAATAAACGTGCTAACACTTTAATGATAATAATAATGTTGTAGATGTTAAAGATGCTGTATGATGTGAAAAGATGATGTAAGATGAAAACACAATGTGGTGTGAAAAGATAGTATGAGACGTTAATGATGATATAAGATGTGAAAAGATATTATTAGATGTTAAAGATATTATATGATGTGAAAAAATGTAAGATGATGAGATACAATATGATGTCACAAGATATTATGAGATGTAAAAGATGTTATAAGATGTGAGAAGATATTATGAGTTGCAAAGGAGTTACATGATGTGAAAAGATGCTATAAGATGTTAAAGGTATTATATGTTGTGAAAGGTTGTTGTAAGATGATGAAGATACAGTATGATGTGAAAAGATGCTATATGATGTGGAAAGGTACTATGAGATGCTAAAGATGCTATAAGATGGTAAAGATATTATACGATGTGAAAGGATGCTGCAAGATGATGAAGATACAGTATGATGTGAAAAAATGCTATATGATGTGAAAAGGTACTATGTTAGAGATGCTATAAGATGTGAAACGATACTCTAAGACATTAAAGACACTTTAATACGTTAAAGGTATTATATTATCTGATGTGTAAAAATACGATAAAATATTAGAGCTACTATCCGTCATTAAAAGACACTACAAAATGTTAAAGATACAATATGAAAAGATATTGAAGATACCAGACGACATAACAAGATACTATAACAACTGAGAAAATTCTTTTATCAATAAATTTTTCCACAATTTTTTATACAAAATATTAAAATTGCTTCACCGCTCTCCAATGATAAATATAAATGAACAATCTTTCGATAAATTTAATGAATGCTTAAAAGCTTGTGCGAATATTTTATTGGTGCTTCATTCGATTAACAAGGAATACGTTTGAAAGTGCATTATATGTCGATATAATCTTAACGATCATGCAAATTGGGACTCTCATTTCAGCGTGCATTTTCATGCAAATTTTCTTCGAACTTTCACCGTTGTATTCACACTTTTTAAAACTTGGGAAATTCTGATTTTCAAGCTGTATAAATATGCAATACATGAATTGGCAGTTATTCGTTTCGAAAGGTTTTGTTTAAAATCGTATTGTAAACTAGTCGGAAAACTTGTCGTCTAGAGTCTGAAGAATAATTCAAAAGGTAGCAAGAAAGATGGGAATGGTGTCTGTATAACAAAACATTGAAATCTCGGCTATTCTCCGTTTCGCTGTTAATTTTTTACCAGTCTTTTTCTACTTCTAATAATCTTTTCTGTGCTCATTGTAAGTTCCCTTGAAATGAATGGTTCTTTTGTTTGTTCATTTTGAACCATATAATTTTCTGTAGGTTTCTTATGCTGTGAAGAATAAAATTGAGAGCATACATTTTCAATGATCTTGTACTTATGATGCGTTTTACATTTCTATTTCTTAATTAACCATGAATTTGCCTTTCGTTTTAAGCACAACTCTATCTTCCAATTCAGTATTCTCTAGTTCGTGAGCTCTTCGTTCGTGATCAATAATCTAAACAATGTTATTGGATCCTCCTCGTTAGATCCCTCTCGTTTTGTTTGCTAAATGGAAAACCCATCGGACAACAGCCAGAACAGAACACGTTATGGCGATAATCTTAAGACATTACCTGGGTTTAAGGCGTCTGAGAAACGTGGAAGCACGTGCGCCAAAGAGAAATAGGGAGAAGTAAGAGAGATGGATGGTTGGGTTGGGGGGCAAGACGGCGATATATCTGAGTACCGTTAAAACGGTATTACCCCACTTCAAAATTGACGATTAATCATAGGTGGGTGCTCGTTGCTCTAACAGGAAAGTGAGCCTATTGTACCCTTTCCATGCATTCCGACGAGGTATTGCTTTCCTTTGGATCCTATTGATTTCTCGGCTAATTTTTACTATGGAATTCGTGTTCAACTACCCCTTGAATACTTAACGAGTGCATAGTTTGCAAGTGTGATGTACTCCAAGGAAAAATGTTTGCTTATTACTGTTATATTTAATTGGGAATTTAGGTACTGGCATTTTTAGATGTGGAGATCTAGGGATCTGTAGATTTGGGGATTTTGGAATTTTGGAAATTAGAAATTCAGAAATTTAGGAATTTAAAAATTTAGATATTTATGGATGAAGGAATTTAGGGATTTGGGAATTTAGGAATTTAGAGATTTATAATTTTTTAAATTTAGGATTTGAGAAATTTAGGAATGTAGAAATATTAGGGTAGGAATGTAGGAGTTTAAAAATTTAGCAATTTAGAAATCTTACAATTTAGTAATTTAGCAGTTTAGTAATTTAGCAATTTAGCAATTTAGCAATTTAGCAATTTAACAATTTAGGAATTTAGGAATTTAAAAATGAAAAAATGTAGAGCTTTAGAAATTTATGGGTCAAGCTGTATTTAGGGATTCAGGTATTTAAGAATTTTTGAATTTAGTGATGTTACCATTCAAACTTCATAGATTTAGCAATCTATAATTTTAGAAATTTAGAAATGTAGGGATTTATAGATTTAAAACTTGAGAGATTCGGAAATTGAAGAATTGAAGAACTTATTTAAATTAATAAGCCCGATTACAATCATATTTTTAAAATAATACAAAATAAGAGATTAATTTAGTCTGAAATTTTATTTATAGTCTTGCGTATATATAATAATCTAATGCTAATTTACTTCTCATTACAAGTAAATACACAATCGTTAACAAGAAAGGAATGACTGATATTCCACCCTTAGTAAAAGCTGATTGGATTGCTTGGAGTATTATTGATTTCCTAAGAAATTCCTTCGAGAGAAGCCTTCTTAAAGTTTATCTGACTCTAAATTAATCACCGTAAATGTTGTATTTTAGTTGAAATTCAAGACCAACAATTTAACATTTCACTTTAGTAAAGTTTAATGATGTTTACCACTGTAAGTTTGTGCAACTTCGAGTAATGATATCCAACTGTAAGGATACTTCATCGTGACAAATATTTGAATATTCGAATACTGTTCGATAATTTGCTCGATTACACGACTTCCCCTTTTATTTAACTTCTTATTTATACTTGTCTTGTTTGTTGGATATTTAGTTTATTATTCTTTTGGATAAATTATAATTTTCTGTTACACTTGTGTAAACTATCAATTTTTCTACTTTGAAAGTTTAAAAAAATTTATTACTGATTATACACTGATAAATATATTTCATAATACATAAATATAGAATTAATTTATTTCAGTTACTTATGAACGCTTTTTATGAACATATTTGAGAATGTCCTTTATGACTCACTCGTTTGTAATTAATTATGAAATAAAATTTTACTTGTTAAAAATATTATCTAATATATGTATTTGTATATTTAAAAAAAAATATTGTACATTTTTTTTACTTATTAAATATTATCAATTTGAAGACAATTTTGTAACAGGAAAGATCTCGAATTTGAAAGCAATGTTTTGTTAAAAAATTTCTTGTAACATTTGTATCAAACGTTCAATGTTTAGATTTTCGGAAAAAATATTCTGAAAATTGAATTATTAATTAACTGAGACGAACTAGTGTGGCCGATTAATCGATGAACTAATAAAAGATTTTATTTTTCCAAGTGAGATATTTTTTTATACTTTCTTATTTACCACTTTACTGTTGTAAATAATGATATCATAACTTTGTGCTGTATCGTGGTTTAAAGTTCCGTTATTCAATGAATCCAGATATTTAACTTAAATAGTGAACAAAAGCCATTGTAGAAAACACTGAGCGTTATGAATGTTCGCCATAATACGCAAGCTTAAACTACTGCGACACAAGTAGAAAGGTTAGAATTTATTACATCCAAGAGAATTGTGCTCCTTACACGTTTTGTCAGTGAGCTAAACCTGTTGGAAAATTTCTGTTCAAAACTTCGGTTCATAAATACAGTAGGATCTGTTTTATCCTAACTTCTGTTGTGCAAATATCCTATTACTCGAACGTTCCATTTAGCGATTCTCAACTTTATGCTCGCTTGCGTCAATGCAAATTATTAACAGTAGAACTACCAAATTGGTCAAATGACTGATTCGCTAGTTTCTTATAATAAACAGTTTATTAAGATTTTCTTAAAATAAAATTGTCATGGATATGAAAAATTAGTGTGTTTGTTATTTTGTTTACTTTTCAATTTCATTATTTCAAATTAAGTATGAATTATGTGATGATGGTTAAATAAATGAAAATTCACTGCAAATTATTTAGTACGTGAGAATTCACTGTGCGTTATAAAATAAGTAAAAGTTCATTGCGAATTATTAAATAACTAGAAATTCACTGGAAATTATTGAATAAGTGAACATTCGATGCAAGTTATTAAATGACTGAGGATAATTAAATGAGAGAACATTCATTGCAAATTATTAAATAACTGAAGATTATTAAATAGGTGAAAATTCATTGCATATTATCAGTGAAAATTCACTGGAAATTATTGAATAAGTGAGCATCCATTGCAAGTTATTAAATAACTGAGATATTAGTAAATAAATGAAAATTTATAGCAAGTTGAAAAATAAGTGAAAATTCATTTCAAATTATTAAATAACTGAAAATTATTAAATAAGTAAAAATTAATTGCAAATTACAAAATAAGTGAAAATTCACTGCAAGTTATTGAATAACTGAAAATATCTTACTGAATAAGTAAGTAAAATTAAATTGCTTGTAGTAATAATATTTGTTAATTTGTTTTAAATAAATGTACACTATTAATATCTGTATTAGTTGCAGCTTTGCTATTTTAACCTCAGTGTCCTCATTTTGTCTTCCTGTCTCAAGTTATTTAATAATCTATTATTATTTTAAATTTAATAAATATTTGAACAAGCATTAATTAATTACAATTTCAGTATTTTGAAGTTGATCGTTCTCTCAAGATATTTTAGCAAAAACCAGGTGTCCTCATTTTGTCTTCCTTTCTCAACCTATTTAATAATCTATTATTATTTCAAATTTAATAAATATTCGAACGAACAGCTTTGATCAAGTACCATTTCAGTATTTTGAAATTAATCGTTTTCTCAAGATATTTTAACAAAAGCCAGGTGTCCTCATTTTGTCTTCCTTTCTCAACCTATTTAATAATCTATTATTATTTCAAATTTAATAAATATTCGAACAAGCAGCTTTGACTAAGTACCATTTCAGTATTTTGAAATTAATCGTTTTCTCAAGATATTTTACGAAAAATCTTGTACATTATTTATTTCTGTAATATAACCTTATCGAGCAAAATTTTGAACAATATTCAGACTGACAAAAGGGTTAGCACAGTCTCATAGTAGGCCAAGTAATCTTACACAAAATTGAGCATCAAAGTAAATGACGAAGGGATGAAACACTATTGATTCGTCGAGAAAATCCACGGAAGGGAGCGAGAGCATTTCATTTAAATAATTTCATGCGCGGATACCCTTCGCCCCTCAAAACTGAATGAGGGAAAACTACGGCGAGCTGTTCATTTGACATTCATTTAATCCGTGAAGACGCATAACGCTACGCGACGGCCATTTAGGAGAACCAACAAGAATCTCGAGGGTGAAACGCAATCGTTGGAAAACAAGCATCGTATTTTTTCCGTTTGCCTTCTTTCAAAGAAGCACAGATACGAGATCAGAAATTAAGCACGAAACGCTCCGCATAATCTCGTTTGCCTGATTATTCGCGGATATTATTTTCTTCCTTCAAACGTGACGGAATGTTTCAGATATTGCACGGTGTACAGGGTATTTCAATGATGAAACTTATTACTCTTAGTTTTATTGTCTTGATGGAATTATTATTTATTTATTCACATTTATTCACACTTTCAACGTTTGAAGTTTATTTCTACATGAACTCTAAGATTCATGTGGGTCATTTTTAAAAATATGGTTTAGGTTATTTGTCAAAAATAAGGTTAAGATTATTTGTCAAAAATAAGGTTAAGATAAATTGTCAAAAGTAAGGTTAAGATTATTTGTCAAAAATAAGGTTAAGTTATTTGCAAAAAATTGTTTCAATAAAATAGCTATCGTTTTTTCAACAGAAAATTATTTTCATACATTGAGGAATTTTTAACTTATTCATCACATATTTAACACATGACTCAGAGTCACAGAAACTATCACTACTTGCTCTCAAGTTTTTTCTATAAACTTTGCATATCACCGAAAAACTTGCATTAATTTTGAAATATAACAAATTATAGTGTACCAAAATTATGATTATTTCAGAGTGTTCGAAGCGAGATTCAAAAGAGGCTACCGAAAGAGTGGTCCGAGGAGGAGGTCGCTCAGTTAACGGACCTCTGGGAGCAACTAAAAAATGACGAAGGTAATTTCCAAGCAATTTTCGAGATTAAGTTTCATAAGCGATGAACATCTCAGCGAAACAGTATAATTAAGCAGGAAATGTGTGTCACGGACGGTTGACCGTACCTTGAAACAGCCGAAGAATTTTGCGAATGCTCAGTCCGGGAATTAATTAGCAGGCGGTGACGAATCTCGGGATTTAATTAAGCACCGAAGATCAGTGACGGCTGGTTACTTGACTACGGCAATAAATTTGAGACCGTCGTTTCGGCTGAAGAATAATATTCTTCCGGACAGAAAGATCTTTTGAAAGTCTTACGGAACTTGTGTCATTCTCGTGCGGCGATCTCGCATTTTATGACTTTAATGCTAGAAATTATTTTTACTTTGCACACCTTCCTCGTGAAAATTGCACTTCTTCACCTCTTAAATTTTTAGAACGCTTTAATTTCATCTTCTTGAATTCTCCATTTCAATTTACTAGTATTTTTTAAGGGGTGAATGTTGATAGAACAACAAAAATTTTTAATCAGAAACATTTTTGATATTATGGTCTTTTTTATAAAAAAAGTGTTTGCACATAGATACACAGATAAATACATGAATTATAAAAATGAAACCAATTGATTTTTTAAGAGGATTCAAAAGTAACATTTCGAGTAAAGAAGCAATTTTCGGTGACTAATTTTCCATTCGTCTAACGTATCGAAAATCGTCGGTTTATCATCGTTAGACTGTTATCAAGAGCAAGAGATCACTTATCGGAAGATTGGATCCAATTTTCGTGATTTAATTTTCCCCCTTTTATCGGTCGCGCGGGATCGAATCAACGTTCCAATTCTGTCAAACGTCGAAATAATGCCGATACGGTTTATGTTGCGAACAACAGATCCCGTGGAGCTGATCTTCAATGGGCTTACAATAAAGCGGCCGAAGCCAAAGATCAAGGAGAAGCTTTTGGAATTAGGATTGGCCACGGATCGTAAGGAGCTGCGCAAGAAACGATCCAGAAAAAGCAACGGTGAGTGTTCGCCTCTCTTTTTTTAGCTATAGTCGTCTCCCTCCATTTAACTTACCCCCTTTTACCAAGTCCTTTCTTCGAACAAGGCTCTGAAGCATCCCCGGTTCCGGCCAATCCTATCCCATTTCATTCGCATCTGTCTTGCTTGCCATCCTCTGATTTCCGCGACTATTCCTATTCGATCAGTCTTCCGCTAACACGATTGCCATCGACTGCATCAAGTCGTTTTTGGGGAGAGCAAGTGTCGCTTGGCAAGAAACTGGAGAAAGTGAACGGTTGAGATAAACAGAGAGAGAGGAAAAAATAAAGGCAAGATCAATTTGCACGGAATCTTCTTGTAGAACCCTCTTCCGATTCTTTATTGGCTCGAGGAAAAAACCTTTCGCCGACGTTATCGTAGAAGGGTGGTTATATATATTTTGCTTTCTGCCTCCTTGCCTTCTATAGCGGAGTTATTGATTTTGTTTGTTGCATCTGGGAATTATTTTTAATCGTTTTTTGTGGGAATTTTTATAAACAGAGTTGCAATATTATTGGGTTTATAGTTGTAATAGGTCAGTTTATTTTCGTTTATTAATTGGTATTTTATTCAACGATTTGTTGTCTTGTCTCTATTTGTAAATAAAGAAAAATAACAAGATAATTTGTTGAAACATATTCATTAATGTAATTTTTCATGGAATTTGGAGATTTGAGAATTTGAAAATTTAGAAGTTTGTAAATTTGGACATTTAAGAACTTGAGAGGTTGAAAATTTAGGGAATTGCAAATTTTAGAATTTGGAGATTTAGGAATTTAGAAAATTGACCTTGGGAATTTACGAACTTGAGAATTTGATAATTTGAAAATTTAAGAATTTAGCAATTAATGAGTTGTCATTTAGGAAGTTCTTTTTATGTTAAACAATTAAAATGAACATTTCTTCCATTTTACCCGAAAAAAAAATTATATGCAACTTCTTTCTCTAAAACCACAACGAGTTAAAGAAAGAATTTTCATCAATTATACATTGAATGAACATGTATTTAACTGGTTCGACGAGTCATGAATACAAAAACCGCGATCGAAGTAATATTTGAATTTTCTGCCTGGACGTTGTGCACGAACAGAAGAGTAGTTCGTGGAGAGATCGTCGCGGAATACAAATCTTGTTATTTAATATCGAAAAACGCGAATTTCAGTCGTAGCTTTCCCTACTGCGTGTCCAATATGGCTCGCCCCTGTTTTCCATTACACCACTAGAAATTTCATATTTATCATTGTTATTGTTTTTCTCGTTCTCTCTGTGCTCGCTTATTTATATTCAATGTGTCGCGATAGATCGCGTGCTAGATATACAGGGATAAAAGATGAAGTACCTGTGTCAACCCACGAGTTGGCGCGTGAACAATCTTACTCGGGTGTCAAGAAGAGGCTCCAATTTGTCAGAATAGAAAAATAGACGCCTCATACGTATTTTTGGCAGTATATTGGTCGCACAATTAGGCCAAAAACAATGATAGTCGACTAAGTGAGTGAAATAGAATTGCGTGGTGCAGTTATTGTCACTTTTATTTTTTACTGAAATGTAACGATGTGTTATACGGTGGTGCTTCTTTTACTTTGGGTCGATCATGCGCTAACTTGTGGGTTGATATCTATGCATTGTACAATCTTAAATAATTTAATCCTTAGTGAGACATGTATGATGTTCTCCTATCTCCCAATTTCTATATACGAATACCTATATTTTTGAGTCCTTACATTCCCACATTCCTATATTTCCAAATTCCTACATTCCCGAATTTCTACATTCCCAAATTCTTACATACCCAAATCGCTATATCCCCAAATTCCTACATCCCCAAATCGGCACATCCCCAAATCGGTATGTCCCCAAATCGCTATATCCCCAAATCGGTACACCCCCAAATTGCTACGTCCGCAAATCCTACGTTCCCGAATCTCTACATTCCCAAATTCTTACATACCCAAATCGCTATATCCCCAAATTCCTACATCCCCAAATCGGTATGTCCCCAAATCGCTATATCCCCAAATCGGTACACCCCCAAATCGCTACGTCCCCAAATCCTACATTCCCGAATCTCTACATTCCCAAACTCTTACATACCCAAATTCCTACATCCCCAAATCGGTACACCCCCAAATCGGTACACCCCTAAATCGGTATATCCCCAAATCGCTACATCCCTAAATCCCACCATCCCCGAATCTCTACATCCCCAAATCTCTACATCCCCAAATCTCTATATTCCCAAATTCCTACATCCCTAAGTCCCTACGTCCCCAAATCCCTCCATCTCCATAATAGCTACGGCTCCAATTGGTCAGAATAGAAAAATGAACGCCTCAAACGTATTTTCGACTGTATTTAGAGCTTCTTTTACTGTGGGTCGATCTTTACTCGTGGGTTGACAGCTGTATAAAAGCATAGCTTTGTCTTCGTGATATTAAAATAACGCTTTTTGGCGGATTTCTTGTCGCGAATACCATTTCACAACATCCTAATATTTCACGTGCGCCGAACGAAATGTATGCGATACCAACGAGAATCGGCGGGATATTATTTACTGTACGTTGGCAAATTTGTTTTATTTGTTCCATCAATAACGGACTATAAAATTGTTACGCCTTTCACCTCCGATTGTTATTTGCACGGGTTTTTTTGAGCGATACTTTGGTTCGTTTTTATTTGATGTTTGTTCAGTTACAAGGAGGTCAATAAAGTTCATTTTTCAATTTTCAATTTGTTTAGTTTTAATTTTATGGTTTTACAGTTTCCTTTGTTTTTGGTTTATTCGAGTTCTACAATTTTCTGTTTTTGTTATTTGTCAAGTTTCAAACTTGAAAATTTAGAAATTTGCAATTTTTCAGAATATTGTGGATTTAATTCTCTGAATCATAAGCTTTTAAAGTTTTCCATTCTGAAAGCAAGCTTTTAAATTTTTACACTTTCAGATTTACAAATTATTAAATTTTTAAATTCTCTTAAACTCTCAAATTTAGAAATTTATTTATACTTCATCGTACTTAATTAACTAAAAATGTGAGACAAACTCTCAAAAAGAGCCCAGCTTAAAATAAAATACAAGAATTCTTTAATGAAGCTGAAAATACTTGAATACTAAATTTAGTATACTCTTTATAAAACCGGAAAGTATATGCTGTTCCAACGTAATTTAACTTATTAACATTTCTGAAAACGTGAATAATGAATGACTAACTCTGTAAAAATTTCTTCAAAGAGAGATTAATTTCTTGCGGAAGCATATGAAGGTATACAACGTATTAATACTTAAATTATGAAACTTAAATTAAAAACCGACACGCACTTCGGAAGTTCAGTGTTAACTTTCGATGTCCTCATGAATTTATAATATGTTAATCGCTGTTGAGGAACCGGAGCAAACTTCAAGTGCTTACGGTCTTAATTAAAATGTCCGTGTTTCTAAGCGACGAAAGAGAAACATTCTAGAATTAAGTGAACGAACTTTTTATACAAACTGTGTAGAAACTTTGTACTGTTAATCGAATGTGTACCGAAACTTCAACATATAGTATTCATGTGTTCAAAAAACGGAATATTTTATCTTGGAAAATTGTTCTATTAATTTACTTTGTTAGATATTTACTTTGTAAGAGAGTTTTGGTAATTTACTTTATAAGAGAAATTAGTACTATTAATGAAGTACTGTTAGGGAGGAGAATGAGAGCAATTTAGAGGCGATAGGTGGATATTTCAAATCTCCAAATTTTTAAGTTTCAAGCTTTTAAATTTTCAAGTCTTCATATTCTCAAATTTTCAAGTTTTCAAATTTTTCAGCTCCAAATTTCTAAATTTTTTAATTTAGGAACTGAGGGACACAGAAATAAAATTTTTCAATTTTCAAATTTTCAAATTCAGATATTTAATAATATAAAAATTCTTCTCTTCATAAACCTACAATTTTACAATTTATAAATTTCAAAATTTTTAAAGTTGAAATCTTAGGAGTATAGAAATCAGAAGTTTCCAAATTTTCAAAAAGACATTCAGAAATTTTACAAAATTAAGGAATACACATAGAAAGGTAGAAGGATAAAATATAAATACGTAATCATATTATAAAATATAAATATGTAATAATATTTTCATATTATATTGATATCATAAATTTAATAATATAATAAAGGTTTCTCAGAAGGATGACCCCATAATATCTCCAGGTCAAGATCGTACCAAACATTCATATTCCACGTATACACGCACGATTCTAACACTAAAATTACAATATTATTAAAAATATTTTGACATGTAAAGTTCGACGTTCAATTTGCGTGTGTTATTGGGAGATCGTATCGAAAACATTTATACCTATTCCCTATTACTTTGTAAAAAGGTAAATCGTCGTGGGAAACGCAGTCTGCTAGTAATTCGGAAGAGGATGAAAGCAGTGACGAAGAAGCTGGAAAATCCTCGTCCCGTAAGAACACGGCTTCCAATAAACCGACCGGTAAAAAAACAAAGGCGAGCAAGAAGCAGCAGCCAACTATAGTCTACACGAATGCACAATTATCTGGACTGTTGAAGGATATCATCGAAAAAGGTGAGTAACACGACGACCCCTCTTTTATCAAGTTCGTCGAGAGCTCCCTGGTGATTTATGAGAATAAAATTCGCCTTAGTAACTACGAATATTGTGTCCTCTTTGTTTATGGGGGACAAGTGTCCCCCGAGAGTGGCATTAGAACAAAAGTTCGCAATGATCGCGTGGAGAAAGACGAATGGAAAATGTAATGACTTGTCAAAGGGACTTCTCGCGATACAAATGTGACCCAAGATGTACCGTTTATCCCCTGCGGATTCTTCAAGAGACGTCGTTAAAAAACGATTCTAGCACCCTTTGTGTCGGGCCAATATGTTCGTCACCCATCAAAATATGGTTCTGAAATTCCGGTGACACTGTAACGCTGGGGTCTTTTTTTGCTTGCAGTACATTTATCTTTCTTCCAATTTTGTTCACATAGCTACGTGTAATTTTTTTTACCATGTACGCTTAGTAAAATAGTAAGATGACTACAGACGAAGTCACGTTACTTGAAATTGAAGTGCTGTAAAAAAAGTACTCTAGAATTTTATATTAAATTTATTGCGACAAGTTTTAATATGAAGAATACATGCTTGTTAATATTTTGAAACTTTCATTTAAATGAAAATTTTGTATATTCCCGGTTTTTATAACATAGTGTTTTTCTCGATATTACGTGGTCCCGACTTTTTAGTACTTTCATACAGTATTCTACCATTGTTAATATTAAAAATTAATGAAATCTGCTTCGCCATTGTTAACCTAATATAATGGAAGAACATTTTCATAGAAAGCTGCAATAATGTCTTTTGATATACCAGATATGAACGAAGCACTTGAATGGCTGAAGGAATCCTTACTGGATGTTCTGGACGATCGAGACGAGGAAAGCTCCGAAGGTATCCCTTTAGTCCCTCTGACAGATTATTCGTCGGTCGCGATGGATTCTCCGAGCTTTCAAAAGCTTATTCGAGCTATGGGATTCACACCTCCTGCTGATGAACAGGAATGTTATTGGCGCATACCATCTAATATGCTTAATTCGACGATTCAGAAGCACTGCAACATTATCGACGCCGCACTGGCAGGGAATTTCGTCGTTGAAGGTATTCGATCTAATATTATACGTTAAAATGATACAAAAACTGTAGGAAAAGCATTCACAAGTTGATGCTCATGGATCAACTGCTCCTTTGAATGAGTCACCGCAACAAATTTTAAACGAATTTTATTTAAGACTCTCATTATTTAGTCGAATTAATTATATTTACAATTATCTCGTTATTAAAACAAATTAATTATGTTTGAAATACTGACACGTTATTAATTTTAATTTTAAATAATATTTTTTTAATATTTAGAACCCAGAGCAGCTTCAACTGCGGCAGAAACAGATAGCGACAAAAACGATGAAAGTGACGACGATGATGTTTTAGAAAATATTAGAAAATATTTTAAATCTTCAGGTATGTATTTCTTATTTTATTTGCCATGTAAAATTACACAATTTTAATATTATTGCAAGATTCGTGAATTTCTGAATCTGTCTTTTTTGAGAAAGACATACAAAGTTCAACATGGCGTGAGTCACATTAGTGAACGACTCGTTTGACATGCGGAAAAGGTATATAATTTTATAAAAAGAAAACGAAAATTGATCTGTGATTTTTTAACTTGTTATGGCAGAATAAAATTGTACCCCCGATAATTATGATTATACCTCAATATTGAAAAAAGATTAAATCTTTTTGTATTTATAAAAATTGATTATTATTTAAACAAGTGGACGATTGTGTTACTGTGAATTATTACAATAAAGATTGTAATTTTTATCGATATATTTAATTGTAATAAAAGAATATTGCCTTCAAGTTGGAATTTCTAAAAAATTGTTATTTTTTCAGTCGAGCCAGCACCATCGACTTCTCACCAGTCCGATTCAGAATCGAGTGTCACTTCAAAATCCACGTCATCGAAAAGTGTATTTCCTTCAAAATCGACGGAACACATTGATACTGAAGTGGATGAACCTGAAGCGGGAAACTCGCAAACTGTTGGTACGTGTTGTACGTTTCAGACCGAGAGTTCTATGCCCTCTGTTGATGTAACCGGTTAAACTCCACGAATACAACAAATTTACTAACAAATATTAACATCCGTAGTCGGTTCTAAGTTTAGAAATTAATTTAACCGATCTCGCTTCGATTAATTATAGAAGAGCCAAATAAAGAGAAGAGAAAATCTGGTGGTCGTGCTAAACTATTTATCGACTCTTCTGATTCTGAGTTGGAAACCGAAACAAACATCCTCGACACGGAAGGTAAATAAACAAATCCTTAAATAAAGTAGAAATTATAAGAATATTGTTATTTCAAACGTGTTTGTTCTTGGAACGAAAACTATCAGACGATGGAAAGAGAAATCGATCAGACAGTTCGGACAAAGAGAATGGAACGGTGAAGAAACGTCGCTTGTTGGACAGCGACGAAGAAACTGATCCTCTAACATCTGTAGACACCGAGCAGAAACGTAACAGAACGATAATAAGCGACGACGAAGAAGAATTCACGGAGAAGAAACCTACTCAGCAAAGAGTGTCCCGCATGATAATTAGCGACGACGAAGATTAATGCCAGAAGACAATTTTACTTACATTTTATACGTTTAAGCATTTTTAAAATTGTGTGCCTTTAATCTTTCATGTTCTAGTTTATACGACTCATTATACTTTTTGTGAAAATAAAGATTCCCTCTTGTAACTATTTGTACTTTTTACGCTGCCGAACACGCAGTAAAATGATTAAGGATTATCTATTAGCTTCATAACTAATATAAGTAAATATAGTGATAGTTATTATTTCCATTGGGAAAATGACGAGAGTTAACTTACCGACACTCGTCGATAAAACAGACTCTGCCGACGCGTTTGTACCAAATCCCGGTGTCACCGGCAAGGTATATCCTGCTGTGATCTCCTTCGTCACCCAATATGCCCTTACAGGTAATTGGACGCACCCGGGGTACACTTCAGGGTGCCAAGAAAAACAGTTCCCGAAAGGCGTCCACATTTCGCCAAGTAACTACCAGGCGTACATGAAGGGAGAGGAGGCCACGAGTCACAGCGCAGCTGCTACTCGCTTGAAGCGACGACCTACTTCACTACATGTAAGCCGGTTCCGTGGTTGGCCAATGTGGATGACTTTACGTCTTTTGATGGGCAGGTGAGGAGTCTTGGCGAGTGTCAACGATACGTATACGCGTGTATCGAAACATAATCGTGGTCGAAGACCAGTCCTTTGGCTTTTTCCGTGCACCTTCGACGACGGAACCGCGACTACGGCCGTGAAACGATGCGTAATGTCGCCGCAAGGACTCCGCGAGCCGCGGATTGATTGCCAGGATTTCATATTGCTGCAGGAACGTATCGCTAGCTACAGCAATAGCTATATCTGTATATTATTACCCCCTCCCATTTATTTTCCCAGATTATTTGAAACAGCGGCGGCAAAACGAAACTTTAACGTTGCGTTATGTAGAAGTGAAATAAAATGTTTGGTTTTGTAACGTCCCCAGTCCGCAGAGAAGAGTGCCAAGTGGATAAGTAGGGAAATCCTAAATTATAGGTATCTTTTTAGTTTTATATATGTATAGCGTCCCGAAAATTCTAGAAAAGCGAAAGATCTAGAATAATCGAATTGCATCGAGACGCGAAAGATTGTGGGCTGCTCAGCGGAGCGGAAGGTGTATTTAGTAGAGTAACTCCGGCAGGAGAGTTCGGCGACCAATACCTGGACGCCTGCTCGGAGAAGAGTATAAGGTTCAAGTCTCCGGCAGGAGAGTACGGCGAAACCTTCCTGGACGCCTGCCTGGAGAATAGGGGGAGAGTACGGGAGTTTGTTCCAGAGGACAGAGCATCTCCTGGACGCCCCGAGTAAAGTACAGGAGAGTACGGGAGAATACTCCTGGTCGCCCGTTCGTTATGGAGAGTTCGGAGAAAATGCCTGGACGTCATTCGAACGGGAGAGAACAGAGCTACTCCTGGACGCCTGATTGAATAGAGTCAACTAGAAACTTTAAAAAGTAGTCATGCGATTTTGCGAGAGAGAGAAAAAAATTATTATTATGTCCAAAGCTTTTCCTGTACCGATTCCTAAACTGTTTTCAACCTAATATAATATTGCAAATTGTCTAAATAAAATCATAATTTTCATCATATTTTGTTTTATAAAACATATTGTTTATCTATTACATATTATATACATAGTAGAGGAAATAATATTTATTCATCTTAACTCATAAACATAAAAACTGTCTGAAAATAATTATTATTTTATATGTCAAAATATGACTAGACAACAGTGAAAGTAATAATACTTGTTTATTCATCTCAATTAATTGTAAACATAAAAAATTGTCTGAAAATTATTTTCAAGTTATAATGTGCCCAAATATTAATACATAGCAGTGGAAATAATACTTGTGTATATATCTCAACTCATTGTAAATATAAAAAGTATGAAAATGATTATTATGTTAAAATGTGTTTGAATAATAAGTGAACCACTAGTGGAGTAGTATAATATTATTGGACGATTGTGTCAATCAAGATTCCGGAAGGGCGGCCACGTGCATTCTAATCGTCACTTCCAAATACCAGGCTCGCATGAAACGCATGGAGGTGGTTCACGTTTGAAGACCGACGTTCCTCGACGAAACACGTGGCCATAGTAACAGGCTTTCAGAAAGATAAGCAGTAACGTGTGACCTACTCGGTTCGCATGTTCTCTTGATAAAAGCGCGGGCTCCTTATACGGTTGTAGGCGGATGACATCCTCTCTGTTCCCCGCTATTTATATCCCCACCGTCGACGCTTCTGGTAACCTATTGAGCTGCGTTCAGCAAGTGCAAGGTAAGGTAAAAGACCTAATACATGAACGCGTTCTTGTACGAAGGATATTTATTATATTCAATATTCACTTTTTTCATAAATAAAATAAAATGGAATTAAATTACTATTGAAATATTTAATAAAATATTTGTTTTAGTTAAATATTTAATAAAGTGCATTCGTACATTTTTCTTTGTAAATTTGTAGCACTTCTATGAAAGACAAATTATTTTATTTGAATATTACTCCTATTTCATTTGCTGAGCAACCTTTATCTTTTTTAAACAAATCTAATTAGTAAGATTTCGTATTTTGGTATAGTCAATGTAGTTTTGGAAAAGGGATTCATTTTAGCACCTTTTCTTTAATGCAAGGTTAAAATTTGTTTTACATTTTTATTAATACATTCATGTATTGGAACAGCGAAATATCAAAACTACAGCAAACGTTGCTCATTGTTAGTTGAATAGCAATGATGAAATTAATTAACGCGATTATAATTATTATCAAGTATTATATTTTCTGTATAAAGGTTTGTTTATTTAAAATAACAGAAATTATATTTTTTTATTAAAGTAAAGTAAGCATGGTAGATAGTGTGAAATTTTATTTCTGAAATACATTAAACATTGTTATTATGAGGTATACAGATTTATTTATTACATATGTACACATATGTTATATGTTTTCCTAACAATATATAAACTTACTTTTATTTTTAATACATTGGAAAAATTGGGTAAGTTTTTTTATTGAATTAGGCTGAAAATATGTTATATCGCTTTTGCGTATGTTTCTGTACATATTGTGAAGCCATTTTGAAGGTGGTTGGGGTCGATAACGTAGAGTGGTGTAGTTACCGACAAAATTGAGGAAAAATTGGATTCCGGTAGTTTACTTCGTCCTTATATAAAGACATTTTTGAGATGTAATTGGGCTCATTTGAAAAGGGATGGTTCAACATGAAGCGCTCTGGTTAGTGTTTAATAGTTTTATGTTATTATTTAGTAATTATAATGTTTCAAAGTTGAACAAAAATTGACAGAATACAGTCATGAATTATAATTATTTTTATATAATTTATACAGTATATCTAGCTACAAAATAAACTAAGTCCGACTTAATTTCAACGAGAAATACATGGCGATAAATATCTCTTGTCCTTGAAAATCGAAATACATATCACTCTTATGCATACTCACTATTTCAATTCTCACATCGAATTTTTCTATGAACGGTCCTTACTTATTTTTCCATTTACCATAAAATTAATACAGCTAGATTTATACCATTTCCACACAAAACGGAAAGAAAGTTAAATTTTCTAAATGAGGTGTTAAACCATATGGAGAAAAAATTGATTTACACCACTTTTCAATCGAATAACACAATTCAGTCTCACACGTATCTTGTTAGAACCAGATGTATAAAATGGCGGACCTGCCACGGTTCAGATTGCTTTCTTATGCGCGCCAACTGCGCGAGTCATCTGCGGGCTGTCGTCGTCTTAATAGAATAGCATGAATGCGAGAAGGTCTTCTCGCATGTTTCAGCTAATGAAACATGTTCCATATTACATCGCGACGGCAATCATCCTGATTGAATGCGCTTGACTAATATGACTATGCTTTCGATTATGTCAATCTTGATGAACATTGTAATTCAATTGCTTAGAAAGCACGAGCTACGTATATGTACCTAAAATCATATTCCCATTAGAAACTGTTCCATTGCATTCAAAGTGACTAATAAAGCTATTAGTTAAAGCCTTGAAAGATTAAATTAAATTCTCTATTCTAGGAAATGTTAAGTTTAAAAATATTAAACGTTATTATTCTTTAAAACGTTAAGTTTAAAAATATTTTATTTACTGTTCTACGAATTGTTTTATTATATTTTTCGTCAATATGCACAGATTTTAGTAGGACACATATTTTCAGCGTCATCAATTTTATTGTTAGTCTTTGCAAACATACTTAAGTATACTTGAAACGAAAACTGTAGCACAGTTATAGTATTAATCATACCTTAGTACAACCACAATTTCTTTTTAATAATATATTTTTTGTTAATTATTTTATGTTTTAAAACACCAATTAAATATAACTCCATTTGTCGAAACGAAAGAATTATTTGTAAGCAGCTTGTACTTTCACAGCGAGCTCGGGGTTTTGCGTATATATTTGTTAATGAAGGAATAAGTTTACAAAGGGATTGTTGTTATCCTTTATAGAAGTCGGCGAAAATTCTTCTCACGCCGCATCACGGCCACAAATAGCAACAACCACAACGTACTGCGGTATTTTCGTATCGCCAGAATGTGTGCGGTCATTTTCTTTAACAGTCGCAACACGAATTCCGCATCACGGCATTTTTTAGTATGTCAGAACGTGTCGCGGCTTTTTAAAAGCAATCAGAGTACGAAATTTCGTGTGGTGGCTGTTGCTTTAAAACCACATGTTCTGGTACTCTTTTTTTCTCATTATATGTTTTCGTTAAGGGGGTTTTAAAATGTATTCCGCAAATAAAACATCATTTTAGAATCGATAGATTGTAGAATATAAATGAATGTTCAAATATTGTCATATTTGATTAAATATTCATTTTGTACGAAATTTATTGCACAAATAAATGTTGCTGTTAAATTGTTATGGTTTGTGTATTTGAAAGTTATTTAGTGGTTTATTTTTGTCGGAGGTTTGTAGCAAGTATAGGTTTGGAACTGCGAAATTGATTTCTTACAGAGGCCAGCGTGTTCTCCTGATCAAAATCCGATGGAAAGCATGTAAACTCTACATTGTAGAGTATTGTCGTCTGAAAAATATTTGAGCAGTAGTATCAGAGTATGTCATGATTAAATATTGCAATTACGTCATCATGAAATGAGTATAAGGTTGAATACAGCAAAATCTTAACGAAAATATGCAGAATTGTATTCTATTTTATAATTAAAATTTTATGGTCAAAATTTTATTTTGTAGTCGAACATAAAATCAAAGTCAATTTAGTCAAAATTGAAATTAAAGAGGTATCCACGCATTATTAGGTTATTGTTAGATTTTCATTTTATTGTTCCTCATTTACAACTTTTGTGTAACAAACATATTTTACTATAATACTTCTATGCCTTTAAATTCACTGACGTATAGTCTTCTACAATATTTTTTGTTCTTTAACAAATATAAAGGATTCTGAATAATTAATATTAAAATTGTATAATAATCATTACAAACAAATGTTCTTATAATTTACAGTGTTCTGAGGAAAGATTCCCAATTATACCTATTACCCAATGTATACCTATTTATTAATTTTGACCATAATAAAATTGAAGAATTCTGAAATTATTGTACAACAATTTTACTATGGGACATATTAAATAATTCTTCCGACTGAATATCTTTTGTTTTATTCTCGATACAATGAACTTTTAACTGACAGCTGCAAAATCTTCTTGAAGATTGCTCTTTAGGTTACGAACATAGTTGCAACATGATGCTGTCCCGTTCATAATGGCTGCCGAGTGGAGCTGCAGATATATTTTCTGGTCGCCGGATGACGAAAGGAAGTAAAATTCCCTTTTCTCCAAGATCTTCATATTTCACCTTTTTAGATCGTTTCTTATGATACTTCATAAACAATACAATGTACAAAGAAAAAGCTTAAAAATATCGGAGATGTGCGAGCAAAATAATTATGAAACTTTTCAGCAAAATTAAACAAAATTAATCAATGCATCGATGTATAAAACCTTTTCTGTGAACAGAAAATAATTTCTACACGTGTAACGAATGACGATGATTGACTTCGAATAACTTTCAAATATTGTGTAATTGTTATACAATTTTTATAATTCTTGTTAATTTTCATTTTTACATATTGTGTATGTTATACAATTTTTATAATTCTTATTAATTTTTATTTTTACATACTGTGTATATATTGTACAATTTTTATAATTCTTGTTAATTTTCATTTTCACACATCGTGTAATTGTTACACAATAAAATTGTATAAAATTGATACATAATGAATTTTCTCCGAACTGATAGGATACACCAACATGTTACGATACACCAATCTTCTATCCTCCTTTAGAAATATTGATCTCAAAATCAATCTCTAAATCTTCTTATTTTTTGAATCACCTTAACATCATAATTCGTGTGTTAGATATGTCATGTTAATTTCGGTCTGAAGATTGACTTTCGTGTGAATGTTCTACGCATTTTCGTGGATTTCACCTGCGCCCACGCATACCAACGAGTTCGAGTATCACAGCATAGCATACACGAAGCAACGTGGCCACCGAATTCACGTGGAGGTATTATATCTGGGACCGCGTTTTCGGCGGTATTGAACGTTTCTCTCCTGGTCCCCCTTCCCTGACCCCTTTCCCCCTTCGTCGACATTTCTCCTCACCGTTTGGTCCCGGAGAACTCTACTTTGGTGATGGTATCCTGCCGCTCGTGTTGTCCAGCGCGTTGCCGAAATTTCGGGATGATTGATGGCTATTGACGCCCCAGCCAATCTCGACCGTTGTGCAACGGGTCCTTGGATTTTGCAATGCGAAAACATCTAACCAATGCGCCCTTCTCGTTGCGAATTAAACGATATACATATACACGTTGAGCTGAACAGGGTCGTACCTACACATTCTGGGTGCCACGTACATTTCACATATCTTTTGTTTAGGTTTAGAAATTAAATATTTAATTCGTGAATTTTTATGACGAGTTGTAAAATATCTATTATTAAAATATTATAAATATAAAATAGGTATTAGTTTACTTAAAAATGAGAGTTTTCATGAAATATATAATAAAATTTTATTAGAAACTGTTATTTTTTTTTTACTTGGAACCATACACAGAGTCTTCAGTATTGTCCACTTAATTTATTATAGGAAACGGAATACAAGAACGGGTTAGGAACTTTCGTACGTGGTTTATTACTATTTTCTTACTTTGTTTGCTCTGATATTGTATATGTGTATTTATTCAAATTTTTCAGAGTACTAAAACTGAAATTTTTTTATACATCAATTTGTGTTTCTTCAAGTAAGAGGATATCCTTAAGTTTTAAAGTTAATAGGGTTGCATCAACTGTTAAAATGTTTACATTTTCCCATAATTGAAACTAAATATAATCAGTGAATTATTCTTGTAACTTACCCTTTGCTAGTTATACATGTAACTAGTTATACATGTATGTATAAGTTGCATTGTACTTGTCGTAATATGGACGGAAAATCGTGTAATGTTCTACGGGGTTAAATTATCTCCAGAATATGTAAAGAATTATATTACTAGTGATATCTTATGAAAATACAGGCTTAAGAATGCAGGTTAAAAATTTCATTGCTTTGTTGAATTCTTCTCAAGAAATATTCAAATTATACAGTTATTTCATGCTTTGAAGTCTTCAATTTCTTTTCCACTCCTTTCTTGTGTATTATACAAAACAAACTATGAGATGATTTTCTATCAATACAGTTTACATTAAAGAGACCTATGAAAAATTTACGTGGTTATTTTCAGCATGTGTTCATATTAGTATACCATAAGAGTACATTAACCTAACCTAATTATAAACAAATGCTCGTTCTCTGAGTGTAGTCAGATTGTTAGAGGGAGAAAATTCATCTTAAAAATTTCATAATTACTTTAAATAATTTGTAGATTTATTTTTACAATCATTAATTATTAATTGTTAACAATTTCTGTTAAATTAATACTATTAAGAATTGTAATTTAATATTTTGTGTTCAGAGAAAATCTAACTTCCTTTTTGTAGGTTAGGAACAAAAACTGCTATTACTCTTAGGAATAGAAGCTACCACTACTATAGGAATAAATTAGGAAGGACCCTTTCTAATATTATCTAATACCTCCATTTTGTAATACTTACATTAATACTTTACAGTATAATGAGCTGCAGTCGTGATGCACTTTCAGTTCTAGTATAATAAACCTTTCTTATATTTCAAGTACGGTTGAATATTTAAGTCTAATTGCAATGTTGCACCAAGTACAATATTAAGTTAATATAATATTCATATCTGTATTTACATTACCATAATATAATATGATGTGAAATATATTTGAACCTTCTCGAGTTACCATAAACAGTGAATATGTAGTTCACATCTGACTACCGAATCGCAAGGGGTTGAACAGTATTAATGTTTCAAATTTATATCAATATTAATTTATTAATTTTTCAAAATTTACCATTCCCAAAAGCTTATTTCAAGTAGAATTGTTCAGCGATGTGCGATCAGTGAAGGGGAAGTAAACTTGCAGTCAGCGATGGTTTCTGGTTTGAAAAGGTAGAATCGTTGCACTGCGCGGAGTGCAACATTTTCATCGAATTGCAATTGGCGAAGGGAAAGGGATAGGGAAAAGGGGTAGTTGCGAGGAGAGGGGTAGGGCTGGGCGTCGATGAAAAGGTCAAAGGTTACAGGTGTATGTATATGTGTTTCGTGTACTGGTGTTACAGGTGCAGCCTCTTCCGCAGCTCTGTTCGCCGTTGCATCAGCAACATGTGTATTCTTTATTAACAACAATTAACATTTGGCCATTGTTTAAAAGCTGATACTTCCCGTAGTATTCGATATTTCCGCTCAGCGAGGGCTGCGAAGAAATTAAAGAGATACCCGTGAAACCAGTCATAAAAGTCCCTTCGACACGTAGGCTTGAATCGGTGATTATTTATTATTACGAATTTTGCAACAACTGGATGTTGCAAAATGGTACTATATATATTCTGTTACGTATATATATTTTTCTTGATATTTTTGAAGGAGTAAGGAAGAAATTCTTGTTAACGTTTATTTTAATTGTTGTAAATATGCATGTAATTAAAATTTATTTGTAAATATGGTTAAAATTATCAGGTTTCTTGCATATTGTAACGTGTGTTCTGCATAAATAATATGTTAATATTCATGAAATGTAAATTTTATAATATTGTAAACTTATTTTTGCATTAAATGCTGTGGTAATGTATCATTTGTTATGGAATATATTGTTCTCTCATACGTAATTAAAGGACATGTAATAATGAATTGTTAAGGTATAATATAATTATTTATCTTTTGCAATTATTTCATATATATTTTTTTACATCTTATGGTCCTTGTTATTTATTAAATAACAGAACAATTTACGACGAATCAGTTTCATATTTGTAGAAATAAAGTTTGTTTTCTTTTTTTAAGTATTTTGCATTCTGTCAAACTTTTGTGTTAAATTAATGTATAATTTGAATAACATATTCAATAAATTTTATTTATTATAAATAGATTGACTAATTATTTCGTTAAAATAATAGAGTATAGAATAGAATTCAACGAATAATTTAGCAATGGAAATTATCCTACGTAATATGATAATATACTAATTATTATTTATATTAAATAGTAGGTTACAATATATTATATTAATAGGTTAAAATTTGATATCAAGCTATTTTTAATTATTATTGTAAAAATAGCGATACTTAACATTTTTTCTAACTTCTTATTACTGTAATGTTAATTATTATTCCAACAAATTAAATAGCGTTTACACTTTGCAACGTATAACAAATATTCTATGAAGTTTACCAGCTGTATTATATAATTCCCTATTAGGATTTCATTCTCTTTCTTCTTCACTTTCTTCTACTCTTCTATTATCATTCCGTTTCTCTCGTTGTGTCCGTCAATCCTTATACGAAGAAAAATATTTACCATACAGAATTGTTGACGTTTAATGTACTTAACAGGATAATAAAAAATTAAACATTAATTATATACAATAATTCTTTCTATTATTTGCAATAGCATTGAAAGAAATTTATAATACATCTGAAATCATGTTGACTGGTTCAGTTAATATTTTACCAAATTAAGTGGAAATGATTTTGTAAAGTTTTAAAACTTGATAAGACGAAGACTTCATTAAATTTTCAAATTTTATTTAACAGGCATCGAGGTATGCTTAGTTCAGTCCTTTCGCAGCCTCAGGTATCCCGCTGCCATGATGGCGTTTATACGACGACATATCTTGCGTTGCAATATCCTTTACGTGTCACCTTGGATGAGATACTTCGTATATTTTATTGGCATGCGAATATTTCGTCCGAAAATTTGAGATAAGAATTCCATTTCCGAGATATTTCATCGTTAAAATTATAATTAGAAGCTAAAGAAGCTATGAACGAATCCACATCGTTAAAAGCTTCAACTAGTATAAAAAATATAAAGATTTAAGTAAGTACTCATAATGTTGAAGAATTTTACAAAATTTAATTTATAGAATTAATGATCCACGGTGATTATATTGATTTGTTTATTAAAATATTTTTGTGTGCTAATGGTTGATTCATGGACATATTGATTTCCACATTTATAATTTAGTTGAAGTATTAAAATTTAGACATGGAGGAAATTTAGAAAATTTCGAGATAGAAGAAATTTAGACAATTTAGAGAAGATAGGGATTTTTATTAATTACAAAAATAACACTTTTATTTACTGTTATATTAGAACGTGACAGCATTTATTTAGTCTCTTTACTAATAAAGTATGAGAATTTGATCTTGTAGGAACATAATTGCCTACATTTGGAAATCATGATATCTAAATAGTTATTAATTAGTATTAACATTTATAACGATATTAACAAAATCAAGTTTCAGATATTTTATTTTGCATCCATAAAATATACAATTCACTCAAAAAATATACATCACATTATAACGATATTTTAGTTTTAACTAATTTGTTGCAAAAAGTTAATCAATGTCTCGATAAACTTTGACTTCCCTAAAAAATTGCAACAAAAAATTATTCATATTTCAAGTACAGTAAAATTGATTTTATATTTCTCTATAATGTGAAATTATATAAGAATTACTTAAAATTAACTCACCGTTGTTCGAAGTAACAAATAATAAATAATAAAATGTTCGATGAGTACGTTTTAAAATAAACGATAAATAAAATTATTTCCGTTCTTATCGAAATAAGAGACTATACCTGATAAGTCGAGTGTTACATTTGCTAAAATTATTATCGAATCAAGTTTCGATCATTGCCATTGCGTTCGCGCGTCAACGATTCGAGGTCAGTCGACCAACTCGTACTTTCTGTTTTCCCGATCCTAAGATTTACCGGTCTTCGGTTATGTTTGATGCACCATTATGTTTTCGATTACGGTAGGTTAGTTGCATCGGTAACGTCACGTGTCGTAGATATACGTCATAGAAACATTTAGTACGTCATCGTGGACAACTTTTACTTACCTCGTTGCGTCATATTCTATCAAGCACGTCATTTATGCTACTGTATTATCGCGGTCGATCATGTAGATCTTCCTTCGAGGCTGTTGAAGTATTTTTATTCTTTCATTGCTTTTATCGGATAGATAGAAGCGTGACGTGAGTATCATGTTGAGAGGTGTATTTCGTCATCTGTGTGGACTTCTATACCTCTAGGTTTTTAGGTTTCTAGATGTTTAGATTCGTAGATTTTTAGATCTTTAGATTTCTGGATTTTTGGATTTTTAGATTTCTGGATTTTTAGATTTCTTGATTTTTAGATTTCTAGGTTTTGGATTTCTGGATTTTTGGATTTTTAGATTTGTAGATTTCTAGAGTTCTAAATTTTTAGATTTTTAGATTTTTAGATATTTAGATTTCTAGATTTTTATATATTTAGATTTCTAGATTGCTAGATATTTAGATTTCTAGATTTCTAGATCTTCAGATGTGTAGAGCCCTAAATCTCTTGACCCCTACATTTCTGTATTCCTAGATTTCTAAATTCTCAGATCTCTATATCCCTAGACCTAGGTTCTTACCGTCGATTCTTAGCTTCATAAATTGTTAGATCCCTCTTTTATAAATCCCAAAACCTCTACATACCTACATTCCTCGATTTTTAGAACCTTCGACCCCCAATGATCTCTAGATTCATAGATCTCAAGATCTAACCTCGATCACACAAGGACCTAACCTAAATACTTGTATATTCTAAATATCTAAATATCTGTATATTCCTAAATTCCCACATCTCTAAAACCTTCATCTCTATATTCCTACAGATATACATCGCAAATGCGTTAGTTAACACTGAAACTACCGAAAAGACCGAATGACCATTTTACAAATTTCCTATTTCAAATGACAAAAGTTAACAATATTTTTTCCTGAAATCTCTATTGATCCTCATAAAGGTAAAAAATTAACATATCTATTAATTTATGTTTCATTGTTTGTTTATTTAATTTTCAACTTCATTTTTACCTTCAAAGTGTGTATTATACTTCGATAATTTCAGTGTTAGTTTCGTAACAAAAAAATAAAAATAATTTTTTTTTCAGTTCTTCAGCAAACTTCGATGTTAAAACTAATCGATATAAACTATAAAACATTGTATTTTACAAATGTTTTAAAATAATGATAAATTGTTTGAATGGGATAGAAAGAATTATCTTTGTGTACATTTCGTTTGCCTGTATCGATAAATGTGCTTATCTTTCGGCTTGTCGTGTTGTCACTTGCAGATAAAACTGCTTGGTTAAAGATAACAGAGCTTGTAAAATCGGAATCGAAGATATTTTTGTAACAGAATAACAGGAACGACAGAAGATCGACTGTGACGTAGCTGATGTGAATATAATTATCGCAGTCACGCTGATATAGTTAAACGTTCTGTAAGTAAATACAATATTTTTGTGTTTCAATAGATACTGCAATGTTCTTTACGTAATATGATAAATTGTAGCGTAGCACATGACTGATAACAAAATGTTAATCAAGGTAATAATAGTAGGTACTAGTAATATTTAATAACATTACATGCTGTTTACAGAATATTGCAAATCGAATACACATTGAGAACTCCGAAGAAAATTATTAGTTAGCGATTATATGATTAAATAAATGTTCAAAAAGATACAATAATAGTTGCAGTGGATTCAACCTTCGTTTCTATAACAAATAAATCAAACATAAAAGTCTAAAATAATATTTATACAATTTAAAAAATGCACCTTGATATGAAATTAAAAGACCAGAATAATGTTTTTTATTAATTTAAAGAACACAAGATAACGCTTTTGGTTTGTTAGCTGAATATTTTTGATGTATTAAATTTATTTAAAATAAACACGATGTTCATTCTTGTTATACAAATTAAGTTATATTATTTTAATAAAAAATGTAAGGTATTTAGGATCTTTTCATGGTTATATTAGGTATGAATAAAATGCGAATGTTTGAGTTTATACATATGTATTTACAAGATAATTATAAACATTGTAATATTGGAATAACAATCATAATATAAAATTGGTCATCATGTTGATGTCTACTTTCGTTTGGACGGAGACAGTTATAACAAAACTACATCATTCATTGTTATAAATTATGTAATAGTATTTGTTCATGTAGAAGAGATTTCATGTTTATTGCTGGCGTATAAAGGGGACGTAAAATGGTTTAACTACTGATAACATATTGATAACAGCTGTAATCAAATGCTTCCTTTATTCAAGGAAGTTTAGTAATTTAAAAGTCAACATATTTTAATGACAGAGTTTTAAATAAAATTAACAGTATATTTAATATACAATTAACAGTTGGAAAATTATACAGGAGAAAATTTTAAATAAGGTATTGTAGTTTTCAAGCTTTAAAAAAGAATATGTACATTTAAAAAATAAATTAATTAAAAGTAGTATAAAGTCTATTGTATAAATATTACTGTTTAAAGTTTTAATACAAAAAAGTGGGATCTTTTTACCAAATAACACTTTTAATTCAATAAATGAAAATTGAATTCAATAAAAATTATTTCTAAAAATTAATTATTAAAAATGAATTCTGAAGAAAATGTAAATTTGATTGTCAAAAAGAAATAAAATAATTTTAAGTACATTAAAATTATATTGAACATAATACAATTTTATCTACAGTAAATCTACTTACACAAATTTTTAAAAATACTGTTGTAATTATAAAATAAGTAACATAATGTTGGTAATTATTGAATTTCTTTGTTTCCTGTCAATGTTGCTACTGTTTCCAATTTACTTATACGTTCTTTCAATTTGATCACTTACATCCATTTCATTTTATTTCCTACCACAATTCTATCATGTGACATCTACGTTCTCTTATCAGTTTCTACCATTAAGGTATAATTAACCCTGCATTTTGTGCGTACTGTAAATCCTTACCATAATTCATATTCCTTTATTTTCTGTCGAGGATAAATCAAATTCTTTGCGTATCTAATGAACGTTTAACAATCTTTATCAATATTCCGTTGATTAATTTCGAAATCTATATTAATTTTTAAACATTGTTACTATGACACAAATTTTTCTAGATCAAATTTGAAATATTTCTCAAAATATTTAACTTATTGTAAGTTTAAATTCGTATGAAAACTTATAAAAAAATTAATGTATACTGTCAAATGAAACTTTCACTAATTATTGATTATACTTAAATAAAATAAATTACTTTATCACATAAAAAAAAATGCATACAAGAAATATTTTGATGTCCCAAACGACTTCTCATAACATCTTTTCACGAAAATAATAAAAATAATCTAAACCAGATTAAACAGTGTATGAATAAACATTAACATACTTAAACATATAATTGTCATGGACACTTCATTCAAAGATATAAAAAATTAAAAAAACCAAGAAGCAATTCAAT
The DNA here is from genome assembly GCA_945859555.1 of Megachile ligniseca. NCBI lineage: Eukaryota > Metazoa > Arthropoda > Insecta > Hymenoptera > Megachilidae > Megachile > Megachile ligniseca. Next base: position 5,058,854 of record OX243783.1, read on the forward strand.
GTCTGTTAGGTCAAGTTTACAGTCAACTTCGTATTTCCAAGAACTTCCTCAAATACTGTATTTTTTTCTTTTGCTTTTTTCCTTTTTTGCTACCCTTGTCCTGAACTCAGATGAAGAACACTTCATTGAAGAGGCCATATCTCTATGGCCCGGTCATTTGCATAAATATCCACAGTCTACTACCACTTTAAGATGGCGGAGTGGTACTGTCAGATCGAAGCTGCGACGGAGCAGCTTCACTGTACGCGATGTCGAACACGCTTTTCTTTTCCAAAAGTTGCTGATGTCGTAACCTGTTACCGCCCTGCAAGGATATCGGTATTCCCGATTCAAAATCCGTCTCCACATGCTCAGGTTCCATCGCTGGAATCTCAAAATGTTGCGGAGACAACTGCGGCGATGGATGAGGAACCGGCGGGGGATGAAGATAAAATGGCGCCGGTATCTTCTCGTATTTGTATTCAGAATGCTGCACCAGATGATGTTTGCCACCTGCCGGTGGTGTCGTCGCGAATATCTGAACAGGTGGATCTTCGTTTTTCCCTCCTTCGGCTCGTCTCAATTTTCTCCCTTGACGAACTATGGCCTTCAGCTGCTCGGATTCGACGTTCACCAACGGTTTAACCTTTCGCTTCATCCGAGGAGTTGTGTCTTTGTGACTCTTTTTCTCCTTGTCCGATTTTTGACTCTTCATACTTCTTCTTAACCATCGAGGAAGCTGGTCTTCTTCGTCCGTCGCCATTAACTCTGCCCTTTTTTTCTCCATCTCTTCTCGGTTCTTCTTGTACCAAGACATGTATTTCGGCTGCGCCTTGCTCGTGTCAATTTCACCCGTTCTTGGCGGCTGTTTCTCACCTCTCTTCTCCTTCTCCGCTTTCGACTTCGACTGCCTTTTTCGTTGCTCATCGTCCTTCTTTAATTTCACCTGACCGTCTTTTTGTATTGGTTGCTTGTCAGGCTTCTTATGAAATCCTTGACGTTCCTGAAAATACATTGCTCTTTCTTCAGAAGATTCCTCGGAGGAACTCTTCTTCCCTCGCAAAGGCACCTTCCTTCTTTCCGTGTCTCTTGCTTTTTTATCAACTTTGTGCTCAGGTTTCGACTTGGTCGGTGCATGACACTTTGTCTTCGTATTCGTAAGTTTTGACATGGTAGAAATTTCTTGATCAAATTCTGAATCTGGTTGCTTCTTCTGCAGCACATTTTCTTCCGTAACACTTGTCACTTTTCCATGACTGCGAGGTGTTTCTAAACTCAAATGTGTTTCTTCATTCAGCGCGGTAGCCTCTTTCGAAGACTCTTTCTCATGCATCTCGTCTGAAAGTTCTTTATCTACTAACTCCATTATTAGTACTTTCTCTTCGTCATCGACGTCGTGTACTTCAGTTTTTTCCGTTTGTTCTCTCTCGGGGGACTGTCGAACGCGGTGTCGCGGTGTGTGATACGGTCTGGTAGTCAGCGTAGTTTTCCTGGAAATATCACTCGATGAATCACTATCATCTGAATCGTCCATCGTATCTATTATACTCGTAAAAAGTGGAAGGCTTACGTCTGCGTATTGTTCCCCAGCCTCTTCTCTCTGCCCTAAATCCGTCATGGCATTCTCTGTTGAGGGCAACATACTGCTCACATCAGCTGCCTGTTTGTTCGCTTCTTCTTCGGAAATTATGTTCGTATCGTGCTCCGTGTGCGCCGGTTGCCCCGGAAATGACCGAGTTTCGTCTTCATTTGCAGTGGAAATTTGTTCCACAACAGGTTGCACTTCTTGCAGCTCAGCGCGTTCGCTGTCTAATTTCGACTGTTCGTCAGGTTCGGCTTTTTCGGAATCTGCTGGAACTTCTGCTGTAATGGAATCTAACGCAAACTTTTCTTTTGACGCTTCCGAGGAAGCCAGCGCAGAAATTTCCGGCAAACTTGTCGGATGTTTGGACGGTTCCCCTTTCTTCTCACTATTTTGTACCAGTAGCTCATCCGTCGTTCCATTTTCTGGATCTATCTCAGGTTCCTTGACTTCGGGGGTCTTTCGAACCGATTCTTCTGCGATGTTCTCTTCTTCGTGCATTGTTTTTGTCGGAGACGATAGTTTGTCGTCGGAAGATTGGATAGACCCTTTTTCTTCCTTAAGCTTTTTTGACGTTTCTTCCTCTATTGATTCGACTTGTTTACTATCACTAATTTCTGTTTCCGATTTTTTCATTTCTGCAACTATTGTTTGTTCTTTGGTAGTGTCCGATTTAACTTCTCTTTTTTCATCTGGTACAGGAAATTTATCCTTTATTTCTTCAATGTTTGTGTCATGTTCTGTATGTTTTAAAGATTCACTGTCAATTTTTGTGTCAGGAACTTTATCAGATTTTACATCTATACCATCCTTGTCTTTGTTATCTAAAGATGGTGTCGATATCTCTTCCTTGATATAAGGTAAAACTTCCACAGTCGCAGTTTTTGTTTCTGTGTCTGTAGTTGAAGCTATCGATTCTTTTTTGCCTACCAACGTGTCAACTATTGAACGAACACCTCCGAACATTTCTGAAAAAACACCTGTCTCCTTAGTAGCTTCATCGTCTTTTGATAATAGTGCGATCATCTTTAGTGGTTCTGTCACTATTTCTTCTTTGTCGTCGCGAACATCAGAAGCAGGAAGATTACTTGAAATATCCTCATGTTCTTGTTGTGATACCTCAGGTTGTTGTTTTTCAATAACAGGCATTTTCAAAACACCAGTTTCTTCACCGTGAATATTTTTGTCATCTGCTTTCTCATCTTTTATCTCTGAAATATCCTCTTCAACTATGGGTTCAGATTTTTCAACATTCACATCTTCTGAAATATTTTTTTCTTTGCTAATTTTATTATCATTCATTTTAGTTTCTGTAATAACTTGTTTCTGTTGATCATGATCTACTTTTGCTTCGACAGACATATCTTTCTCTGTACTTACAAAATCTTTTACTGTATCCTTGCTCATAATAGCTTCTTCCTGTTCGTGATACTTCTCTTTTACTTTGTCATCTTTTGTGATTTGATTATCTTTCATTGTATCCTTCATATCCTTTCCTTCTTCGGGACGTTTTCCTTCTTCCTTGTCAAAGGAAATACTTTCTTTTCCATTCATTTTCTGATCACCAGTTGTTACTGCTTCTGTAAGTGTTTCTTTTTCATCAGAAGCTGTTTCTTTATTTAAAAAAGTACCTTCCTTGTCGCTGCTCTGCTCATCGGTTATAATATCGACAATTTTCTCTTCACTCGGAAGAACGTTTCCTTTCTCGTCCATTTGATCATCTACAATTTCAGTTATTGTAACTGTTTCTGGTTCTTCGTAAAAAATTTCTTCTATTTGTGAATGAGTAATTTCTTCTTCTTGTGGAAACGTGATTACTTCTTTTTGTGGAGATGTGGCTTCTTCTATTTGTGGACTTGTGATTTCTTCTATTTGTGGACTGGTGATTTCTTGTATTTGTAGATGAGTGACTTTTTCTTTTTGTGGACTTGTGATTTCTTCTATTTGTGGACTAGTTATTTCTTCTCTTTGTAGATGAGTGATTTCTTCTTGTTGTGGACTAGTTATTTCTTCTATTTGTAGATGAGTGATTTCTTCTTTTCGTGGACTAGTGATTTCCTTCTTCTGTGAACTAGTAATTTTTTCTTTTTGTGGACTAGGAATTTCTTCTTTTTGTGGACGAGTGACTTCTTCTATTTGTGGAAAAGTGACTTCCGTCTTCTGTGGACTAGTAATTTCTTCTTTTTGTGGACTAGGAAATTGTTCTTTTTGTAAACTAGTGGTTCCTTCTTTTTGTGGACTAGTTATTTCTTTTTTATCCGTGGCACTAGTTACAATTTCTGCAGATACTTTCTGTTTTTCTTCAAAAGTTCTTTCCTTGTCAAAAGAAATATTTTCTTTAGGAATTCCAAGATCTATTGTTTCAAATTTTGCTACTTCTTCTTTCTTCTTATCAACACTTTTGTCCACAGACACATCCGTAGTTATATCGCTATCTTTCTTAATTTCAATCACATTCTCCATTTCCTTTTTATCTAAAAAAATACTCTTTTCACTTGAATCATCAACTTTGGTTGGAACACCAATATCTTTGTCACTAACTGTATCTAAATGAATATCTTCTTTCTTGTCTTCCTGGGTCTTCATTTTTGTTACTTCTGTTTCAGTTACTGGACTCACAATTACATCTTTATGTTCTATGTGTTCCTTTTGTTTATCGCTTTCAGTTAATACATCTTCTTTTTTATGTTCTTTTGTTTTGTCAATTATATCCGCTTTCATAGTATCTTCCTCACTTTTTGGTGATTTAATTGTTGTAGAGGGTTCAATTGGTTCAATTTTTTGCACTGAATCTGTTTTACCAATATTTTCTACTTCAACTGTTCCCAATTCTTCTTTCTGTTCCATATCAGTTTTACTTTCTACTTTAATTGTTCCTAATTCTTTCTGTTCCATATTAGTTTTACCAATACTTTCTACTTTAATTGTTCCTAATTCTTTCCTTTCCGTATCAGTTTTTTCTTCAATATCGCGTTTGGATTCTGTACCTATATTAACACTACTTGTTACATCCATTTTACTTTTTTCTACAAATAGTTTATCCTTATCATCTATTTCCTCAACTTTTTCTACAGAAACATTCTGTTTTTCGCGATCTTTAAACAGCTTCTCCACACTTTCCCTTAAACCTTCGTGTGCGTCATGCGGTTTCATAGTTTCTTCTTTTCCTGACATTACATCTACTTCATCTTTATGTTTCTTCGTATCATCTAACATTTTCTGTTCGTCTTTAAAATCTTTTGATTTATCCTGGACCTCTTCTGTGTCCTTTACTGATTTGCTTATTTTATCTTCTTCCTCTTTCGCTATTTTCATACCTTCTTCAAACATACTGACGCTTTCAATCAATTTCACAACGCCTTTCTCAATTAATCCATCTTTACGTTTCTCTGTTTCTTGCATTACTGACTCAATTTGAGATGATGGAAATTTTTCAGTCTCTCGATGCACCACAGTATTGGTTTCAATTTTTCCATTTTTCATTTTAATATCGTCCACTACATCTTTAATTAATTCTCGTTTATCATCCACACGAGTAATTTGATTATCATCCACCCTTTTAACAGTCGATTCTTCAGTTTTCTCCAACTTTTCATCCAAAACCTTGTCACTTCGTACTCCATTTTTTATCACTCGCATTTTATCACTTAACTCCTCCTTCTTAAGAGCTATTTCCTTCTTCACACTTTTCGCATCTTTTCTCGCATCCACTTTGGTCGTCGCTTCAAATTCTTCTATAAAATCATCGCTAAATCTCTGGCTCCCTTTCTTTGCAAGCTTTCTCTCATCATCCTTAAGAGTCCTGCTGGAATCTTTATCCGACGAAACGCTACCGCTTTTCTTCTTAAAATCTGAAAAATTAAACGGATCTTTCTTGTCCTCTGTACTGGTGCTTGTTTCTTCACTTACGTTTCCTCTGTGAGACATGGCGGCCAATTTAGGACGCATTCTTCTATCGGCTTTGCCCTCAATCTTTGGGGTCCCTTTCGAAGGACTGTGTCTTCGTTTCGCAGTCTCTTCTTCCCGCAATTCCGCCATTTGCTTTTTCAGCTCTCGTCGGTCGACCGGTGGCTGGCGTTTCAATTTCGGGTGAACCTGCGTACTCGCCGGATGTTTCTGTTTGTCCTGAGTTCCGCTTATTTTCTTCGGCTTCTCGAGAGCGTCGTCGTACTCTGAACTTCCGGTACTCATCACGTGCGTTTGCTGATACTTCAGCTTCTGCTTCGTTTTCGCTATGGCCTCCTTCTTCTGTTTCGCCTTCTGCTCGGTTTTCGGTACAACCGAGCTTTCGATCGTCTGTTTCTGGGAGTTGTCGGTTTTTCTCGAACGATCCTGGCTCTTCTTCGAATCCTTTGAAAGCGGTTCCAACTTTTCCTGGCTCGTGCTGTCGCTACCGGTGCTTTCCTGGAACCTTTTGTCACCGAGTTTACTGAGTTTCTTCGTCAACATTGTGAACTCCTTCTCGAGAATCTTGAAGCTCGGCTTTATTATGCTATCCGATTTCTTCTGCGACTTCGCTTTCCCTTCTTTCTTCGGACTTTTATCGTCCGTCCTTTCGCGTGGAATCTCCGGCGAGGAAGTGGACTCGGTGACGGTTTTCTTCTGATCGTCGGTCACGTCCTCGCAGCTCTTCTGCCGTTTACGCGCCTCTTCCGACGACTGCGAGTCCTCTTTCTTCTCGTTCAGTATTTTGTAACTGATACTCGTTTGTTCCGTGGACTTTCTGTACGTCCTGGTCGACTCGTCCTCCTCCGCTTTGCACGAGCTGCCGTTCCCATCCAGCGAGTCCGAAATCTCCCGAAGGATTTCAGGTTCCAGCGAAATCTTCTTGCCTTCTTTCACCTCCTTCACCTTTTTTCTTAAGATGCTCAGCCGCTTGTCGAAGCAGGGTCCGCCCTCTTCCTCGATCGGCGACTTCATCCACAAAGTCCGAGACCTTCTCCATTCTCCATCGCCATACTTCTTCCTGGATTTTAATTTCCGTTTGTGTTTCGACTCCTCGTCCGATTCGTCGTTGTCGCTTCTGCTTCTCACGTGACGTTCCGTCTGAGTAGCCGTTGTTCTATCGGTTTGAGTAGCTATCGCCACCTGTCCGGGAAGACTCTGTGTCTCCAAGTAGCTCGTCGAATCTACTCCGCCCCCTGGACGTTTACTCTCCCTCTCCAACAGCAATCGCGTCAGCAACGCGTTTTGTCTAGCTAATTCTAGGTCGTGGAAAGAATACTGACTCTTATTTGGCTGAACGTGGTCTTTGTTAACTGGAGGCCTCTCCGGCATCGAAGTTCCAACTGCAACGCCATCTTTGACACCGTCCCTGGTTTGCGACTCCTTCTCCATTTGCAAGTCGTAATCACCGTGATCGATTACCAATCGTTGCACGTTCGGTCCTATCTCTTCGACGTGCTGTCTGTGCCCCAGGTCCAGTTTCTCCGGGATCAGGATTATTTCCGGTTGCTGGAACATTTCTTTGGATCGCTGATGAGACTCCATGCTACGAGCCGCTTCGATGTCCTGCACCGACAACTCGTGTCTTGACTTCTGGTCCTCTATGAACCTTTGCAAAATAATGTCTTTACCGTCCACGATTAGGGTTGTCGAGCGATGGTGGTGCGGAGGGTGGTGGAGATGACTCGAAGTGTCCTCTACTTGACCTCTGGTCACCAGACGCAACACCTCGGCGTTTCCTTCGCGGTAGAAGTGCTGCTCTCTTACGGATGTTTCTTCGTTCATGGCGGGATCCATGTATCTAGTCAGGTGTAAATGGAATTTGGTTTTAAATGTTTGTGGAAGCTTATCCCCCTTTTTAACCTTGAAGCAGCATGATAGAATCAGATCTGATCAAAGTAATTTTGCATTTCTGTACTCAGAACTGTTTCGTTACCATTGCACAGAGAATTATTTATTCTTGAATAAATCTCAAAAACGTCCGGAAGTCTCAGCAAAAATTATTCATTCTTTCGAATTATATTTTGTAATTTCTTTGAACATGCAAAAATCATTTCAACAAATGTGTAAAAACAACAATGCGAATATAACCCTACTTTCATACTAAAAACTAGCAGAACATACATAGTGTATTTTATTAAATTTTTGAACTCCTGAACTTGTTAAAGTCTGCGTAAAATTGTAAATATTTCGTGGTAGTTGAGGTTAATAATTTGAGAGGTACAAGTAATTATTTGAGTCGATAGCTTACCTACCTTTGCCTAAAAGGATGTCGCTGAACATCTGAACCTCTATCAATTTCATGTCGTTGTAAGGAATCCAATTCTGCTGTACCATAGGCTCTAGCTTTTTGACCTTCCATATCTTCCATGTATAGTCTGTCTTGTTCTTCCATTCTGCTTCTTCTTGAATGATCGTAAGGTCCTTCTGTTAATCTTTTAGCTTCGGCGTTCATCTGGATGTCGTTCGGTTGACCGGAAACGTAGGCAACGTCACCAGGGAGCGAACAATTTTTCACGTTTCTTTTATTGAATTGCCAGTTTCTTCTTGTGGGATCGGCACTCCATGCTTGTTTCCTTCCATTCCAGAATACTGGAATTACATAAAACATACTCCATAATAATGATAATATTCAATGATAATAATATTGTAATAAATACAGATAATAGAACAACAAATAAAATAACAACGGACAATAACAGTAAATAAAATTCGATGATAATAATAATGTAATAACAGCAACAATAAGAAGAAGAGACTGTGATTTGAAATAAATTCATCTCGTTTTCTTCGAAGATGTGACAAGTGATTCATAAAAAATTAAAAACTTATTAAAAGTGCAAAGATCTCGAAATTTTCAGTTAATCATAACGGAGTAGATGTTGATAAAAATTTTGTCGTAATTAATTAGTAAATTAATTTATGCTATATCACTTTATCTTTAATTTCAAATTCTGTGAGTGTTATACGCTGATAGGTTTAATGTTAAATAATTGTAGGTTAATTTACAGCAGATCGAGAATCATATAAGTAATAAAATATGTATAACGCGTGAAATTATAATTATCTCAACAAGAAAGCAGAACTGTAATCGTCTTATTCATCTACTACTATTTTTTACCGAACTGTAATCAAGAACTCGATATTAAAATTGTGCAGGGCTGTCTACTCGGAGAAAGAATTACATATCTCAACAAGTTAATGAGACACAAAATTGTCAGACCACTACATTAAGCTGTCCATTTAAAAAGTAATGAAGATTTTAACTGATTGACGTTAAGATTGATGTTGGGGTTCATGATTGTACGTTCATCTTTCATTTCGCGAGTTTGCAGATAAGCAGGATCAAAACTCGTTAATATCGTTAGCAACAACTTGATGGACAAGGTAATTGCATTGGCAGGTAGTTGTGATTTTTCGTTATTTTTTTTTTAGGTGGGTCAATGTTGAAACTTCAATCCTACATAAATATGAAAATCTGTATTTTCGTGTGTGTTGTCTGAAAACAGTATCGCTAGTGACATGTGACGGTGAATGTGAGAACTACCAAAACACAAAATATCGATTTTTTTTATAAAATACTGCACTTTTATGTTCCGATGACAATTTTAAGTTGTTCTACAGACACCATGAAGTAAAAAAAATAACTTCAGTAGGTTCGGAGTTGTATATTAAAAAATGAAGAATATTGAATTTTGTGGACCTTAAAAAGCTTGGACATCTGGCGGTAGAAGGTGAGAACTAACGGAAGTAAATTTAAAATACCTTCTCGTATAAAATATTGATCTTTTCAATTCACTAGACTAGTAGTATGCTTTAAATATCAATATTAAATTGCTTTATAATACTTTCTATGTGTCAGTAATTCAAAAATAATAAATAAAGTATATAGACAAAAGTTTGTAGTTCACCCTGTTCGCCAGAGAGATGGCACCAGTTGTTTCATTTTCGGAAAAGTGAAAAAAAAAACAAAAACCGTTCTCACAGATGTTTCCTTTAGATGTTTATATTAAACATGATATAAAATAAAATTGTTTTTAAAAGTAATTGCAAAATGTACCTGTAAAAATTTGATTATTTATCGACTTAGAAAGTATTTTTCATAAATTAGGCATATCGTGTACCAGCACGAGAATAATGTTGCTTTTTGAAAAAAGGTTGATGAACATAATTACCTTCTGCAGGAATAGCTGGTTGTCGATGGAGATGCCTCTTTGGTCTTCCATCGGACCTCACAACCAACGTTTCTGAAGAATGCACTCTTCTTTTTCTCGGTGCCATGTAAAATGGACATCCAGGATGGATGCAACAGATAATCAAAATGGCGATGGCCAGGAGCATCAGCAGTCCCAGTATAATCAAAAGCCAGAGTAGTAGCTTGTTTTCTGCTTTGTACACAGTCTAAAACAAACAAGAATCCTTTAACTTGTGCAGATGTTACATTGATGCACTTCATTCTTCTCTTCTGTATAAATATTTTTTATAATATCTACATTCAGGTCACGTTGTATATAACATAACATTTAACTTAAATTGTATATTTGATATACTATCTTCATGTTTAATTTAAGTTCTTTTGTATTTGAGTCATATTTGCAGTTTAAGTTTGAGCTAATTGTAATTCAGAAAAAATATTCAATAGAATAAAGGGATATGATTTTAATGAATATTTTGCTACGTATACATGTAAGTATATTCAATTACAATTTTAAATTAATGGACATTTTTATTCTCATCTTTTTGATATTTTCTATATAACATACTATGGTGCAAGTTTGTTACTAAAAAAAAAAATTAAACAAAATTTATTCTTATTTGTACATACATGCATATATACATACCACTTCTTCATTTTGAATGCTGGTAATGCTAGTGTTGTTGATGACAGATGTTTGCATATTATTGTTATTATTTCGTGGTGTTCCATCAACAGGAGGTCTCATATTATCAATGATCATTGTTGTATTTGTTAACGTATCCGTGCCATTAATTATTCCCACACCATTAGCGGCCAAAGCTTCACGAATCTTTTCTACGTCCACTAAAGGTGTACCGGGTTCTGTTTGTTCCACGCGAGCCACGACAATGCTTCTAAAAGTAATTTAGTCATTTTTCTTTATCGACCGCGATTACAAAACAAAATCAAAATAAATGAAGGTCGTGAATTACAAATAACTAATTACTTTAGCACATCATTGTACAATTGTAAAAATATGTATTGAAGAGTTCGAAGTTTTGTAAGTTCGGAATTTTTAAAACTTGAAATTGAAAATTGAATTTTTTTCAGAATTTAATGAATGTAACAAATGTAATAAATGATTACATGATCACGTGATTATCATTTAATAAATGATTGTTGAATATTGGTTTAAATACGAATTAAACAGTATAATTAGTATATTATAAACATATTAACAGCATACACGGACTAACAATATAGTTATTAACATTATAATTAGTACGTCTAACATTTGCATTTCATTGTTGTCGATTTAAAAATTTCATGGGACCCCTTAAAACTAATTTCCTTAATTAACAGTTAAATAATGAGTTACTAACTTCTTTCCACCTCCATGGAGAGTGTTTGAACTTCCAGTATGATTTTGCTGAGCGTAAGGTCTAGTTTCTAAAACAGTCACCCGACCACCGGTAATGGCCGCCAAAGTTTCGGCAGTTTTTATTGAATCTGGCTGCTCTCCTGGCACCACAAACATCATTATGCGAGCTTCCATAGCAATTCCAGTGAAAATTTGAATTTGTGTTACGCTTGAAAGATGTGGAACTCCTAAGAAAATTATCGTGAAATGGTATTGTACGAAAGAAAGAGAAAGATAAATGATACCTGTTGTTCTTTGAATAATTTATTGCAGATTTAACGTTTTAAACGATGTTAACTTTAATTCAACGTTAATGTTAATATTAAATTGTGTTAATTGTACAAGCATTGCAAACAGTGTTAATTGTTGTGGAAGGCATGTTTTAATACTAAATTTGTATTGATACTGAATTTACAAATTTGGGAATTTGGGAGGTGGAGAATTGGGGAATTGGAGAATTTGGGGACTTTGGGGAATCGGGGAATTTGGGGAATTTGGGAATTGGGGAATATAGGAATTTAGAAATGTGGGTATTGGGGAATGTGGAAATTGGGAAATGTGGGAATTGGGGAATGTGGAAATTGGAAAATGTGGGAATTGGGGAATTTGGGACTTTGGGAATTTGTGAATTGGGGAATTTGGGAACTGGGGAATTTGGGAATTGGAAAATTTGGGAATTGGGGAATATAGGAATTTGGAAATGTGGGAATTGGGGAATATGGAAATTGGGAAATGTGGGAATTGGGGAATGTAGAAATTGGGAAATGTGGGAATTGGGGAATGTAGAAATTGGAAAATGTGGGAATTGGGGAATGTAGAAATTGGGAAATGTGGGAATTGGGGAATTTGGGAACTGGGGAATTTGGGAATTTGGAAATTTGGAAATTTAGAAATTTAGAAATTTACAATCTAAAAATTCAGAAATTTAAAAATTGAGAATTAAAAAATGTAGAAATTTGCAATTTTTAAATATTAATATTTAGCAAAAAGTGTCTAACACAAATGTAACAAAATAGAATCCATAAAAATTATTCTTCTCAAAAAATATTTACAGTCATGATTAAATAAATAAATTTCACTGCTATAAAAATGCTACTTTACCTAAGTCATAAGCCCTGGCAGTGAGAGAATACAACGCGTCTTCACTGGCTCGTTTTCGTCTTCCTTTTATTATTTTCATTATTGCACCCTCTGTAGAATTTGAATCATCCCCATTTTGACTATTCGTCAACGATTCATTACCATTCACATGAACAGAACCTTTTAATACATTATTTCGATCTTCATTTTGATTTTTAACGAAATTCTTCTCACTCGTTTTAGAAAGTTTGTTGTGAACGCTCTGTTTCTTGCGTCTGATATTCGTGATCGGTGATCGAAGGATTAATTCACCACTCGTTTCGTTTAAATAAAATTTATTTTCATAATTTCCGTGGATCAATTCGTATCTAACTACGTTATTCGGTGGCTCAGCGTCAGCATCGATAGCCTGCAAATTTTTCAATTAATTTCTTAAGTAGTTGAAGTTACATCTTTATTAATACACAAAATACATTACTTGTATTTTTATGATTACAAGTCTATTTACTTTGTGCTGTTTTTATTATTTAAATAAGTCTTTTAATAGCGTAAACATGAACAAAAAAGTTTCTAAGCACAGTAAAAAATTCTATACTAAAATATTAAATTAAAAAAATTGTCGAAAAGTGGTTGTAATTTTGTAAATATTTACGAAGTATATTTTTGCATTGAATTATTTCAATGTATCTGTAAATATACCTTTATAAAAGCTGACGACGTGAAGTTCATTAGATCAGAGTTTAACATAAATTGATAGACGTCCTTTTCGAACACGGGTGCATTATCATTGACGTCGAGTAAATTAATTATTAAAGGAACGACTCCTCTGTTGCCGCTGCCATTTTCGTCTCTGGCTTCCACGGATAATACAAGTCTTGCTGCAATTTCACGGTCCAAAGACGATCCCATGGCGACAGTTATTAATCCCGTATCAGGATCCATAGTGAAAGCTTCGCTTCCTTCGCCTGTTATGCTCGTATATCGAATACTACCAAAGGCACCCGTATCTTTGTCAGTCGCGTGTACCTATTACAGAAAAGAGACGTCAAAATCACGAATCTTAAATTACAAAATAAATTACATTCCTTATTTTATATTGTAAAGTAAATTATTGTAAATTAAAGTAAATTAGAATCTTTATTTTATATTATAAAATAAATTAGATTTTTTATTTTAAATTATAAAATAAATTAGATTCTTTGTTTTAAATTACAGCAATTATGAAGAAGTTTTTGACAAAACTATTGTTTTTATTTTTGTCAAAACTATCGACTTTTGTCGAAATGAAGAACAGTTTTATAAACTAGTTTACTGTTCGTTATTTATTTTTCTACTTCATTTTGAATCTGGTAAACGCGATTTGCTGATTTGTGTGAAAAATAAAGTTTTATTGAATACAGAGTTCCTGAAATGGTTGCACAACAGAATCTACTTGAAAAAATAATACAGTTTAATTGATGAAATTATGTGAATGTTTTTAACCTGAAGTACGCGCGATCCTGCAGTCACATTTTCAGACAACGTTATTTCGTACGATTCTTCTTCGAATATCGGTGGATTATCATTAATATCTCTTATAAATATGGTAACTGGAACTGAGGTTGAGAGATTCGTGGCTGGACCAACCTCTTGAGCCACGATCTGCATTCAGAAAATCAGAAATGTAATTGATTATTGAATATTGTATAGTTATAATGTTTACCTTGAAAGATAAAACTTTGTACAACTCGTAATCAATCAACGAATTATCTCGAACAGTGATAACAAAATCTGCTGTGCGCTCTGCAACTGTTGGATTTATCTCAAAAGTACTATTATTATTTTCTAATTTTAACGCAAACACTCCTGCTTTTCCAATATCTTCGTCCTTCACTTTGTTGGAATATTGCTCACCAAAATTTATCACTGTGCCTGGTTCTAAATTTTCGTCGATCGTTGCCATGTAACTGTAATTATTAAATAATGTATTTGATTCATTTGTACATTTTACTAAATTTGTTTTATTAAGAAATTTAATAAACTTGTATTCATTGTATACAAATAAAGAGTGTTTGCTATGTATTCTTGTTCAATTAACAAGGTAATTAATATTTTATTATTAAAACATCAAATTGGAAAAATGAATGAGTGTAATATAACCAATTCAAGGAATATTATATGTTTACGTAATAGAACGAAACAATTTTTCAAACGTTAATGTATTTTTCTAAAGATACACATCAACACAACAGTAATTAACGTGTCCATAAGTGTTATAACCCTCATAATCAAGTAACAGATTAAATAAAAATGAAGTAAATTCGTGTTACAGGTACCAACTTATCGCTTTCGAAGTATGGTGGACTATTGCCTGGTTCTCCAAGAAGAAACCCAACATCAACAACGGTTGCTTGAGCTGGAGGTTCTTCTCTGCTTCTTCTTATTTCTTCAGCAACTACTGTAAGTACCACCGGTGCACCAACATGCGTAATTTGTGTAAGTTCCTCCAGAGGTCTAGCTAGAGTAATTTCTCCTGAAATTATAATTACAATTTTAATCATTTACAATTAATTATGTAGAAACTTGTGCGTTATTAAACATTGAGATAAATGATTTATAATCAATAAAATTTATAATGAACGAAAGTCTTGTTCGACTATGTAAAAGATATTAATTAGATAATAATAACAATATTTGTTACTCTAATTATAATATGTGTTATAAAGTATATGTATATGTATATGTATATTAGTAGTTACGTATTACTATTTATTTCCTAGCATTTTATTTCCAAATACATTTAATTACAATGACTAACAAAGAGAATGTACATATTTCTGTGCTTCACTATACACATAGCAAACACATAAATAAATTTTCTAATAAAATGATACACTCATCAATTATTCAAGAAATATCATGCGTGTTTCACTTTTATGTTCACACGTTGTTATTCAAACGACCAAACAATCCTGTATTACAAGCTTCCTCAGAAATACTTTTATTATGAATAAAACATCTCGGTCAACGACCTCCCTCACCCATCACGTAAAAACGTTGTACATGCAGTGGTAGAAATTTTCCACGATACACCGCAAAATCTAGCTGAACGAATAGAATTGCCTCTATTAACATTCATTACAGTACCCTCGGTATACTTCATGTTTCTATCTCATTATCCAATACAACTTTTTCTTTACTCATGTGACTTTGACAAAAATATTTAAACAATACATGCAAAATTATTTAAATAATATATGTAGGTGGCACGTATGGATTTAATAGTAATTTCGATGTGCAATTAGATTAAAAATAGATTAAAAATAAAACACAGAAATAAATGTATAAGGGATGAAATATAAATTAATTTATACAATTATTCTTCATTCAACAAAATTTACATACAGTTCAACAAAAGTATTTCAACACACCTGCCAGCGTATAATGTACTTAATTTGAAATTAAAAATGAGGTTAATTACAAGTATCTTTAAAAAGTATTTTCGAAAATATGTATGAAAATTATGTACTATATTTTTAGAAATAAGTAGGAAGATTATGACCTACATTTGTAAAAATATCCATAAAAATTGTATCTTATATTTTTTAAATTATATATCAAGATTATAACCTATCTTTTTAAAAATATATATAAAGGTTGTAACCTATGTCTTTAAAAATATTACAAATATATTTTTCAAACCAAGTAACAGTGTTTTACAATCCTTTAACAACCGTCATCTTGTCTACAATAAAAAATACGCCCACAAATTCCAGAATGCATGAAAATTAAGTAACAGTGATCAAAGAGTTAAGGATTCCCTTATCGCGTGCTTTTATTGCCCTGACAGGCAAAGTTATGGCTGTCCGTTAACTTTCCATGGCAATAATACAGCTGAAAGTGGACACGTGTATCACCTTTTATTCTTTCTGGACCTATTCCCTCCCTTTTTACGGTTTCTCTCTCGCAGCTACGTACACACGCACACACGTGTATACACGTTTGTGAAGAGGTCGTATGCTTCGTGTCACGAAATGATAAGCATCGCAGCCTGAAAAGCAGAGACTGACCCCTAAGTACGATCGATACCGCGTTGTAGACCGTCAAGACTTTACTCTGACCGCTTCTATCGAGTTCTCTGGCCACTTCCTTGCCTGACTCATTTTCGGTTCCGTGAAAAAAATCAGATCACCGACCTGAGACCCTAGATAACACGTTCGTGCGAGGTGTAATCAGACGAAAACAACCGTGTAAGATTACCATGCTTATTCATCGACCCTTCACTGTCCTTTATTTTTTCTTTCTTTTACAACGATGTGAAACGCATTGCTTTTGGAGAATTTCTTGCGTATGATTTAGGTTTTATGAGGGTAGGGCTGAGTTTTTAATGGGGAGGTCGCTGGATATTGGAGTTGTAGGGTTCTTTGTGGGCAATTTACTGGTGTTGTTAGTAGCTTTAGTGTTATGTAGTGTGTATTACTACGTGAATTTTGTGAATTTGGATATTTAGAGAGTTGAACGTTTATGGATTGTAGTAGGTGGGAGTTAGGAGACGTGTGACTGTGAAGATTTGGGAATTTTGGAATTTGGGGATTTCAAAATCTGGGAATTTGGTAATTTGGGGATTTGGATATTGGAAATTTGGGGATTTGTGAATTTGAGAAATTTGCGATATGAGGATTTGGGGATTTGGGAACTTGGAAATTTAAAAATTTTGAGATTTGGTGATTTGGGCATTTGGGGAGTTGAGAATTTGAGAAATTTGGGATGTGAGGATTTGGGGATTTGGGAACTAGGGAATTTGAGAATTTTTGGATTTGGGGATTTTGGGGTTTGAGAATTTGGTGATTTAGGAATTTAAGAATTTGGGAATTTGACAAGGATATAGAGATTTAGGGATTTGGGGATTTGGGGATTTGGGAATTTGGGAATTCGAGAATCTAGGAAATTGGTAATTTGAGAATTTGGGAATTTGTGATTTTGTAAATTTATAAACTTGTGGACTTTTGAATTTATGAATTTGAGAATTTAGGAATTTGGGAACGTTAAGTATTTGAAAGTTTGGAAACTTAAAATGTTGAAATCTTAAATAATTTCAAATTTCATTATTTCCTAATTTCTTAGTTTCCTAATTTCCTAATTTCCTAATTTCCTAATTTCCTAATTTCCTAATTTCCTAATTTCCTAATTTCCTAATTTCCTAATTTCCTAATTTCCTAATTTCCTAATTTCCTAATTTCCTAATTTCCTAATTTCCTAATTTCCTAATTTCCTAATTTCCTAATTTCCTAATTTCCTAATTTCCTAATTTCCTAATTTCCTAATTTCATAAATTCATAATTTCGTCATTTCGTATTTTTATAATTTCCTAATTTCTTTATCCCTCAATTTCCTAATTTCATAAATTTCATTGGCCATTCTCAAATTCTAAACTTTAACAATCTTCTTTTGTACAAGTTTGAGAACTTGAGAATACAATAATTCGCAAATATTTGTATTTACTCGCGACGGAATTTTTTTAATTACCATCCACTCAATTCCACTTATTTTCCATTCCATTGGAATTGCATGTATAATTTCCCTCCTCAGACCGCCCATGTTTATGGGTGAAACGTTATTTGATGACTTCGTGCTGGAAGATCGAAGGAGCGATAAATTAATTTGGCGTGTTAGTCATCGAACGAATAATTCTTAAACAATCGGGTCACCTTGTGTTTGAATGTGTACGTCTATGTAGCTGTGAATAATTCACTTGCCGATATCGCAGCTATAAAATGTAATTAAGGCAGTCGTAACTCACAATTTAGGCTAATTCTTATGAATTTCTGTACTTTGACTTTTGGTGTACTAAGATCTTTCGTGTATACTTTATCAAGATTTTCATTTATTTATAGGTTTTATTGAGATCATGGACGATCATTGTATATCATTACGATTATACGTTTATTCCATCAAGATTTTTTTTTATAGTTCATCATTGAGATCAAGGACGGTATGTTAGTAATAAGAACAGTCCATGGCCATCGAATTAGGTCCACTATATATTTTCAGCATTTTTTACATTTTCCGTAAAATTAAAAGGTCTGTTCAAATTGTAATGATATTTATTAGCTACTATCATTACTCCTGTACATAACATTATTAACACATGTTAATATCTTGTATATCCACCCTTTGCAATTAATAGTTAGATAAAACGAAGAGATGTAATACGATGAAGTACGGAAACTATAAAATAAAAATAATAAACCTCAACCCCTGATGAGGTGGAGATAAACAGCATGCAACAATTAAACAATAATTTTCATGATGTGATAATCTGTACATGGTACTTCTATCTTGTTTTCGATAAAATTTATTTTTTAAATTCATAACAAAAGTTGTGTAAGAAATTTTCTGTAAAGTGTTGGAAAATAAATGGCGGGCGGAAAAAGAAGCAAAAATGAACGAAGATTACTATGACAATATCAATTTTCCAGTTATGTTCTATTTCAGAAATCGTGATATATTGTCTTACCACTTGTTTCCGAGATGTTGAAGAACGGTGTAAACGGATTGCTTTCTGACACGAGACCGTACACGATTTCCCGTGGAACTCCTTTATCTCCATCTTCTGCGTGTACTCGTAATATTACATCCCCCTAAATTTCAAATATAAAATGTATATTATTCTTCAAGATTTTTGTACCAAAACTGCTTCTACTTAAATATTATCACTATCTCGGATCACTAATATCACTTTCTCTTTATTTAAGAATTATTAAATATTTGATTATAAACATGATCCATTTCACAAGGTCTAAAGATTATATATTTGATATGTTTTATAATTACATGTACACTTTCATTTTTATAAATTATTACCATTACTTTATTAGTAAAATTAATGTATTTATTGATTCTTTGAAAAGAATGTTAGAATATTATTTAGAATATTTTTTGGTTATGTCACAAAGGGTTTTGCATCCACATAAGAATGATAATTTTCTGGCTTCAATTTACTTTATTTATATAATAAAGTAACATTACGTGTTACTATTCTAGAATTATTATATTTCATCTTCTGATTATAAAGATTGTTTATTTACCAAGTAATAAATACTAAATAAATTTATTCACCTGACCAAGTCAATAAATTAATTCCTTCGCTACATAAATTCTATAAATATATTTGTCACTGTAAACTTATTAATTAAAATACTAAATAAAGTAATTAGTAACTTACAGGTTGCACAGAATTGTTAATCCTCGTTAAAGGAGGTGCCAACGTAAAAATTGGAGGAACATCCTGAACATCTTGTACGACCACAACTACGCTTAAACCCGCAATATTTCTAGTGTCTTTCCCCGGTTCCGTATATGGATCCTAACAAATAGAATTTATCTATTTATACAATTTTCAAAATCTTCGTCAAAATGCAATTCGATCATTCATACCGTGGCGTACATGGTGAGAGCGTACATAGACTGCGTCTCGAAATCTAGTTCTCCAATTAGTGTAATTACTCCACGTGTTTGGGTTGGCGTTTGTCGTTGTCTTATAGTAAAAAGTTCTTTTGGTTGCTGAAACCACAATGCTGAATTGCAATATCACTATTACGATTTTTAAGTTTATTGTCATTTATAAATCAAATGTTAATCGATTAACATGTAATATTTATATGACACATATGATCATATGTTTCATTTATTTTATTTAAAAATACATTAGGTAATAACTAACCCACAGTTCGATATAAACAGGTTTTCCACTCCATGGATTGGCTCTCACTAGAAGATAATCCAATTCTTTACCCGGTTTAGTATCCTGTATGTATAAATTATTTTTATATATAGAAAAGTTTTAAATGATTCTTAATGTATATTGACGATGATTTTATTAGAAAATGCAACAACAAAAATTTGTATCTTGAAAGTTATCTAAAGTGGATAAAGAAAACTCTACATACAACTTATAAATCCTCCTACATTTCATTTGTTAACTTATAATCGATATTTTCTTGTAAAATTCTATGATGTTGAACACGAAAAAGATACAAAGTTTCATGAAATTTTAAGGGATGTTTTTCATCGAACATAAAAATGATATAAAGTACTATGAAGTTTTAAGGGATTTGTATCGAACATAGAAAAGATACAAACAACTATGAAATGTTAATAAGGGATGTTTTTTATCGAACATAAAAAAGATACGAAATGCTATGAAATGTTAAGGGATGTTACCTATTCAACATAAAAATTATACGAAGCCTAATGAAATGTTAGAAAGTAGAACATGTTAAGGGTGCTGATAGAATAAACGATTACGCTAATAGTTAGAGTTAAACCGATAAATAATTACCTCTGGAACCATTATGAGGGAGGGTATGTGCGGGAATATTTTATCACGTGGAGTGGTGGCGTTCGTAACAGAAATAGTAGCCTGCATCGAATTCGAGTCACCCTTCGTGTCCCTAACCCTTATTGCAAAATCGTGAAGGCGTCCAGGAACTAGTCGTTTTGTTAGGATCACGTTAGCTTGACACACTTTGTTATATAACGTGCACGGCAGATTGTCGATCCTTACAACAGGTGTGATTGTAGCTGAACAAATTAAAGTATTACATATATATACATATGTACTCATTTGATGTATGATGTATATTAGATTTATACACTTCTTGACTCTACTGAAATGACCAAAAGTTACAGAACACTTATCTGTTTTAAATATGTGATACTTTCATATAATTTTTTTGCAATAAATTATATCAATTTGCATTTTATTCGCAGTACATGTATGAAGTTATTTGTAATATATGTACACGTATAAATCGACTTGCAGTACATATGTGTACATATATAAATTTATTTATTGTACATATTCATGTATGAATTTATTTGCAATAGGTTATTACAGTAGACACTCATATTGCTACAAAAAATTTGTTTGTTTCAGACAGTTATCATTTTGTATGTGGAAGGGGAAAATACAAATAAGAGTGTCCTTATAAATATGACAATATAACAAAGTCTACTGTATTCCATATTCCAGTATATGTTCATTTTTCTTTTTACGATGAACTAAAAATTTGATTATTTAAGAAAATGGTTACCAGTTATTTCGAAGACGAGTGGAAAATCCGCATCTTGATCAGTCGCCCGAAGTCGGAAAATGACAGAATCTACTTCTGCATCAGCTGGAACGAGAACTAACCCCATATCTGTAGATGTATCAAAACGTGGACGAGCACTCTTCGCCCACGCGAAAACGAACCCGAAATAAATCCATACTCTGCACCATTCTCCTGCAAAGGGCATTCTGCAAAGAAATTTGTATTCCTTATGAAAAAAAAAAGAGGAAGAGTAGAAAAATCAATGTCTGTTCGATTTTATTATTTTGTTGCGTTAATGAAAAGATCGATATCTCGTTACCCGAGTTCCCCTGTTTCTTTTCTAAATATTTCAAAGATAGCCTAGTGAGTTCAAACCCTCTCAAGTGACTGACAGTCATTCCATTTATCGAATGAGTAATTATTTACGAGAAACTGCTGGTCATTCCTCGATACCGCGTGATAGGGCGCACACCCTTCTTTCTACTGACAGCAGTCTTAATTTTCTCGTGATAATACGGGTAAATAGTTTGTTGTATAATACTTGGTTAACACTTTATTCACTTTTGTACTGTTCATACAAAATTTTCAAAATTTAATTCTTGGAGAAAAGAACTTTATGTTGCTTTTGTTTTCTGTTACGTTGCATTTTGATATTTTAACAGCAAGACTTAGTAGTTTTATTTTCATGTTGCTTTACTATTGTTGACTTGAGCAAAAAGAAATTATGATTAGGAATGATTATTTTGAAATATTGTAGTTTTCTAATATTCAAATTTAATATTAACAAAATAGTGATGAAAATGGAAACTCTTCGTTCTGTTTCGTTCTATTTTTTATTTTGAACTATTTAGGAACACAGGAAATGTGAACTGTCTAAATTTTTATGTAACATAAAATGAAGTTTGTTGTTGCAATAGGGTGCAAAATTGAGGTGATCAATAAAAAAGAAATTTTATTATAAAAACATATTGTTAATTATTAGTATCTCATGCTAATATAAATAAAGAGCAATTGAAGTATCACAATTCTTTACTTTTATGAGACATATGACAATAAAAATAATAATACTATTGTTGTTAGGTTCTCTATTTCGATAAAATCGTGAATATTGATTTTATGATCACGAAAGGAGGTCGTGACTATTCATTATTAGGAACTAAAATATAGCCAATAGTTTTCGTAACGTCAACATTCTTCGTAGTAATTATTAAACTAATTAGGCTGTTTGGTTACAAAGTAGTTTGTAATGTGATACATATATGTTACGATTTAGCCAAATTTTGTTTTAGTTTCAAACTTTTAAATAATTGTGCATTTCACATAAAGAAATGATTTCAAGCAAGTTGAAAAAATTTGAAGCAAGTTTGAAGAAAATCATTTATCATGACAAACTTATAAATACCATTTATATTATTTATATTAAATTATGAAGATGGAAAAATTGTTGAAATAATTTGAAGAACGTTTCATGCGTTGCATATGTAAAAATAACACATTGCAAGTAAAATAGTATGACAATAATTAAATTCTCTATACACTTACATTTAAGAAATAATTAAGAAAATGTATTAAAATACAATTTCAGAAACAGAGCTTAAAATGAATAATTAACCTGAAAGTCTTTTCAAATACTCTTTTACAGTCAATACGAAGCAATATCAATTTTCGTTTATTCATGTTTGCTTTCTGACCAATGCTCAAATCTGCTGAAACGATTCAATCTATAAGTACACCTACCCTCACGAACTTACGCCAATGTAATTAACAGTATGACATGACACGTGCCGATGAGATTGCGATAGAGGGTAGAGTATAAATCTGTGTGCCTCTTTGCTGTAATTATCGCTATGAATAAAGGTATGCATTATTTTTGCTGTTATCAGTAATTTGTTCCTGCTTATCTATCAATCTTACAATTTACTGTAGAAAAAATGAGCAAAATCAAGAAATTGTGGTACGTTTATTTGCATATTATAAATTTTTTATCGTCATAAAATAGAAAAACCATGGTTCTTTTATAAACTTAATACTGTAGGGCTGAAGTTCATAACATGTATTTAATAATATTAATAGTGTAATTAAATAAATAATTAATATTGTGCTACAATATTATATGGTACCTAATGGCATTTCAGAGTGTACAATAATTATATATAGTATAGTAATAATTTAATTTAATGTTGTAATATAGTATCTAATTGTAATTAGGGTTGTAGTGTAGTACCTGAGAATATCCAATACTATAGTACTATTTATAGTACTAGAATATTTAGTGTTATAGTACTTAATAGTATTTAAAATTGTGCTGTAGTACCTAAGAGAATTTAATACTGCAGTATAGTATTTAACGTTATAATATTTCACTCATATAAATTTCACCCATCTTGGAAAAATTAATTGCTCAAAATTTTATTTACTTCAACACAACGAAAACTGTTGAATATCATAAACAATAATACATTTAACAAACCTAATTATTAAATTTATTTAATTCAATACAGTAATACTAAAAAGTAACACGATATTTATGGAGTTCAACGAACTTCCATCAAACATTTATGAATGACAATGCTTCGTGCATTATTATGCTTCATTCATAATGAATTAAACTTGAATAGCCTTTCACCCAAGGAACCTAGACTCAATAAATATTTAAAACAATTCCTTTCGTGTTGTTATTCGTGAATTCCTGTCTATGACAGAGAATTGAGCTTGAACTAGACCATTCTACATAAGATTTTAATGATATGGTTGCTGGTCATTGCCCACTTCAGCTAGATCGATTTGATTTTTCCCCCGACGTTTGACACGCAGCTGTGTGTATTATTCAATGTTTATGCGGATCTTTAGATATAAAAACTGTAAATATCGCAGATATTACTAAATGATTGTACTTAATTATGAACAACGAATGTATATCTGACATAGAAGCACATAGCTGCGCCATGATAACATTTATAGTGTACACCTTTTCTAAATAATTAACAAACACTATTGTAAATAATTCTTTTACTAAAGGAATTCGAGAAAAATTATTCTTTACAATATTACTCTTTTCTAAATAACTTTTTGTGTCGAATGAAGATATATTGTTGTTGCAAAATAGTTGTTATGCTAATTCCTTGCAATTTTTTTATAAAACATAAATCATATTTCCAAGTTTCCTAATTTCAAAATTCTCAAATTCCCAAATTCCTAAATTCCCAAGTTCCTAAATTCCCCAATGCCCCAATTCCCAAATTCCCCAAATACCCCAATTCTCAAATACCTCAATTCCCAAATTCCCCAATTTCCCAAATTCCCAAATACCCCAATTCTCAAATTCCCCAAATTTCCAAAATACCCCAAATCCCCAATTTCCCAAATTCCTCGAATTCTCAAATGCCCCAATTCTCAAATACCCCAATTCTCAAATACCCCAATTCTCAAATTCCCCAAATTTCCAAAATACCCCAAATCCCCAATTTCCCAAATTCCTCGAATTCCCAAATACCCCAATTCCCAAATTCCCCAAATAGTAATTTTAATTCTCCGTTTACGTATTTCTCGAAAATGATAAATTTAACACTGGTACAATCGTATGCACCTACTTTATTTTCAATATATGCACGTTACTATTTCTATTTAACGATTGTACGTGCCAAAAGACATTCAATAGCGAAATGATTAATGTTCCAATGTAATGCGACTATGTACTTAAATAGGATGCATAGTTTTTTGTCCACGCCTTACATATAACATTAGTTAGGCGAGGTATTTATTATTAATTATAATTATGAAACGGTCAAACACCCTTTGTATTACGGAATGTGGAACGATCAAATATCTTTGTTAGTGGGAGACATAATGTCGTGTTGGCATGCCATGCTGGCTTAGGAGCACACAATACGCGTTAACTAAAACAGTTCAACTTTACATATGTGTTCACTATGCATGTTTACTTTGGAAAAATTATATGCAACAATTGACACATTACAGAATTAACGTTGGAGTCGTTAAATAATTCAATGTTTTGTTAAACAAGAAACTTGTTGCATTGTGTTGTATATAAAAATGTACTATGAATTTACTATGTAAAAATAGTAAAACAAAAATTATACATTATATTGTATTGTATGTATACAGCATAAAAATATACTATAAATATGGTATATAAAAATAATACAGTAAAAATAGTACACTATTTATTAATAGTATTTGATTTTTGGTATCTAATTGTCATAAGTAGGTGGAAAAATAAAATAATTTAAAAGAAGGATAATGGTTACCAATACACGACAATTTCGTAAAATAATTAAAAAATTAAAAGCAACAGGACAATTTAGGATATCATTAAGATCATAATAAAAAATCCACTACATTACACTAGAAGTTAAATTTTATACCTTAGAAGTCAATCTTAACCATTACATTAGAAGTCAATCTTTATACCTATCTGTAATAATAATTTTAATAACAGCTTCCCATCAACGTATTAACACTTGCTGTTTACTATTTCATTTCTTCATTTCTCATCTTTCTTTCACTTCAGAAGAAATATACATACGACATTCAAAAATGCCTCGCCAGAGTATTAAGTTCACACATCAAGCAGTAATTAATTGCCTCGAAAGCTCACCTGATTGCAGAATCACTCAGTATCGCAAAAACCTGAAGCAATACATGTTTGCATCGACATCCATGAACCTTCATTCAGCACATTTTTCGGCGGCGTTTTCCCGCTAGAAACTCGTACATGCGTCAAGGTACACTTTACATGCAAACATCCTCCCCCGTTAGATATTCAAAAAATAATAACACACTTTGCGATAATTTATGAACACAAATGTACAAAATTATTAAAACAAGAAGATTGTAATTAAGAGCACTTGTCATTCGTATAGCACCACTCTAATCACGACGCAATCTCTACAATCATCTCGGTGTTTAATTTTTGATCTTCGATTCTGTGTCACAAACTAGTTTCAACTAAAGGTTGGACTACACGCTGATAGTTAACCGTGGTCGAGAGCCGACATGTTCGAGGGTTGTGGAAGAACACACCACTTCACGTGGTCGCGAACGCCGCGCATGTGAAGGGGTTGTCCTGTTCGACCCACGATGCGAACCCTGTACATTTGTGTCACGTGTACGTCACGTCACAGCCACCCCCTCCACAAGTTGCTCAAGTACATCCACCTTTTCCTCCCAGATCACTGATTTTCACTGGCTCATTTGATTACACGTTTCTATCGTACTCTATTTCAAGGCTGCAATCCATTAAACTCAAACGTCATCTCCTTAACCCTGTTACCTGTCATTCTAGGGGTTATTCTTGCTCCAAACATAAGAAAGTTTCAAGTTTTAGAAAATCGGTTCTCTGTGTCTTCTTCGTGATTCGAAACATCTGATTCTATCTGTTCGAAACTTTTGAGAAAGTTTGTAGGAAACTTAACAAAGTAGTGTTGAGTTAATGAATAAAATCATTTCATAGCTCGACAAGTTTTGTTGACATCGGTTCTTAAAATAAGATGTTTCTCCAGAAAAACAAAATGACTATTTTAAGTAAATCATTCAAATAAATTATCAGCTTCAAATTGAGTGCTACAAAATTTCATAAAGCTTCAGATTCGAGTTTCGAGAACTGAAATAGTCGGATCAAACCAACCCCTAATTTTTCTGGCAGTTACCTTTTATGAAGCTTCTGATTCGAGTAAAAATTCAGGTAGAACCCACCCCTAATTTTCCTGCCACTTAAGTTTTATAAAGCTTCAGATTCGAGTTCCCACAATTTAAAGATTCAGATCAAACCCACCCCTAATTTTTCCACTAGTTGCAATTCATGAAGTTTAAACCCTTAACTTAACCTTAGAATCTAAATTTTATTGTTAGATGAAATGCACTGTATTACCGATGTAAAGTTCATGCAAATACATGCTGTAGATTTAATGCAATGTTTAATGCAAAAATCATTCTTAAGAAGTAAAATTATAATTGGACCTAGCATGCATGTTTATGCGTAATCATTAATGTTCTTGCTACCACTCTATAATTATGCGGTACATATGAGTAACTTTCATGTTTCAAGGTTATTCAGATGAAATGATTGTAAAATGTAGAATTTATGTTTGGTGCAATGGATAGATCAGTACGTAAAACAGAGTTACTGGTATTTTATTTTGGATGATACAATTGTGTCGAATATGGGTACAAAATTGCTCAAAGGGACATTTGAATATTTAAATATTGTGAAAATTTGTAAGTTTAAAGATTTGAAAATTTGGAAATTAAAAAATTTGAACTTTGAAAATTTGAAAGTTTGAAAACTTCATTGTATAAAAATTTGGAAATACATAAACTCGCTAATTTAAAAATTGTGAAGTTTGCGTAAGTGTTCTTATCCAAAAGAAATCCACGTTCTTGGGACGTGTATGCACGTCAGCGTACATCGCATCATATTAGATTACTCGGTTTGCTTAAAAGAGCTAAAGTCTTGCATTTCAATGATGTATAAAAGCTCTTCTACATTTGTTTTCATATTTCGTGCCTTAACACACGATGCAAAGCAGGTATGCAAGAAGATATGCCAGTTATCGATGTAATACTGAAAGGTCTAACGTCGATGAGTCAGGACTCGAGAAGTCGAGACATTAGTAGCTACGCAGCCCCTAATATGAGGGGTTCTTTAACGCGGGGGTCGCGTGATTTGTTTTCTGCACAGAACATATTTCAACGATAGACATCTTTCGTTCGATTTCTACGCTAATCATCGGTTATGCACCAGATAAATGATATGTGATTAAAAGTGTTGGCGTAATTATGTACAGTCACTCATGAAACTCTTCACGAGTACACCAGATACATACATCCTCGAATCTCTATACATATTTCCAGATACCTATATCGTCAAATACGTATATCCTCAGATCCCTATATTCTGCGACACCTATAGATTTCTATATTTGCAAGTACCTATACCCTTGGATTTCTTTATACCCAGGTCCCTATATCTCTTGACCTACAAATTTCCAGATCTCAATGTCCCTATCTTCAACTGCTCCAGAACCGTATGTCATTAGGTATACATTTTCCTGAATTTCTAAACCTCCAGATCCCTCTATTCTTATACTCCTGCATCACTAATCATGCTAACGTTTAAAATTCAATGATGTATCGGTATAAAAAATGCTTCGAGTACATAACACAAAGTAAATGAAACGAAGTTCTAATTACTTCGGTCACGAAGGTATAGTCAATCATGGATTATGTTAGCATAAAATGGTACCTTACAATGTATGCAGTTTTATTACTAGAGTATCTAGATTATTACAAGCAGTAGTATTAATGCAAAATGGCACACGAAAGCATTGGAATATGTTTAGAAACATATTGATAGGTTTGAAAGAGTAACTGCAAGAGAAGGAAGAAATTAATAAGACTAGTGGAATGAGGGCATTTTGGAAGCCATTATGGCGTGTCGAGTTTGCGATACGTGAGAACACACAAGGAGCTAATGTATGTAAATTGTTCGTAAAAGAAGTACAGCGCCATTGCTGTCAATATTGAATGAAACGGGATTAACAATATAACCCTAGGAAATAACGATTATTTATCATTTACTAGGATGTGTGACGTAAAATATTACCAGTCGACTACGTTTACAGAGAGATTAAAAGCTCGTTTCATATTCCAAGGAAAATGCGTGCGTTACACGTACGTGTGCTGCGAACAATGGTCAGTTTTAATTACTCCCTCGACACTTCGCGAAGAAATACTGGTACTTAATTTATACCACTGCGAAGTGGCAATGAATAATTTACTAAAGTCTTTTCTTAAAGTATTCTTTAATTTTGTGATATAAAATATTTACACAGATTATTTAACTTTAACAATGAAGCAATAACCAGAATAAATTATAGTTGGTGATGATGTAATATATATGAGCTCAGAATTCAAATTTTAATCTTTAATTTATTATTATTAATTTTAATTCGAATGCAAAATAGTTCAATATTTAATAAAATAATTTAATAGCGATATGTATACTATAATTTAGTAATGATACTATACTAATTCTTTTATGTACTTTGGTATTATACTGACTGTAAGTCATTAATATAACTAGGACCTTTGGGGGAATTACCCATAGATCTCCACGCGTTGAATAGCCATATATTACATTACGACGTATTAGATCGTCCAGAGTTAGATTACCATGTAATATGTGATCACGTTTTCACGTTATATCGCCACAGTTAGATCAGATAATTCTACATTCTGGGGGAGGGCGTCTACCCGATTACATCAATACCGAAGCATCAGCAATTGCACTACTTCTCGTTGAAAAATTTAAAATGGGCGTCAAAATAACTGACAATATTAGAGCGATTAGAAGCGATTAGATATTCATAAAATTGATTGAAAAATACTACGACTTTTTTGTTTCCATATTTTTCATGTATGCTAATAATGTCAATGAATATGTCACATACGTGGTACCCATGTCAATGAGTATATTGTATTTGTGACAAAGATTGTGTCACGTAGGTCACATTTATGACACTGAGTATGTTACACATGTTATACATATGACAATGAATGTGTTACATGAGTCATATTTATAATAATGTTAGTTAGATCGTACTTATAACAATAAATATGTCACATATAATGTCCTGCTTATGACACTGAATGTGTTACATATGTGATACCTATAACGATGAATATGTTGTACCTGCAACAATGAATATATCACATATGTCACACTCATGATAATGATTATACTGTACTTGTAACACTATGTGTAACATAGATTCTACTTATGACACTGAATGTATTACATGTGTGATACCTATGACAATGAATATGTTATCCCTGTGACAATGAACATATCACACATGTCATACTCATGATAATGACTATATTGTATGACACTAAATGTGTTAGGTCTTACTTATAATACTGAATGTGTCTCATAGGTTCTACTTATGACAGTGAATGTGTCACATATGTGATACCTATGACACTGAATATATTATACTTGTTACAATGTATCACATAGGACCTACTTATAGCAATGAATATGTCATGATACTGAATATAAATGCATGTACTTCAGTGACGTATCAATACAGAATGTAATTGGTGTTTTGTAAATTGTGGACGATCGTTCTAATGAATTGAAGACGGTTAAACTATCGGTATTAGAAGGAAACGCCAGTAGGTTATTCCGCAAGCAGTCTGGGCCAGTGAAGGATTGAAAAGGAGTGGCACTAGGGAATGATTCGAACACTGGCCAGTCGCGTATATAGCCGGTGAAGATTAGCATAAGGCTGCACGCAAGGCTGACGTTCATGAATACGATAAGGGAGTAGGTGCCCGTTTCCTCGGCTACCTTACCGTTCAACCTACAAGCGATGGTGCGTACGACTTTTGACTCGCTCATTTTCCGTCCAATAAAACCTCCACCCTCATCGCAAGTCTTAGAATTTCACGTTTGAAAGGTAAACGAAGTAGAATTGCGCTATTAATATATTCCAGATTTGTCTGCACGATAGATTATACATGCGGCATTTATAGATATTAATCATATTTTTTGGTACGTCACGTGGTGACAGTATCATGTGGCTTAAATATGAATTCTCGGTGAAGGGTTTTTTAAATTAAATTCAGTACAGTTAATTGAAGATGTAATGTTTCAATGTGTATGTAATGTCTGCTTTTATGCCTAATAACACCCTAGTTTTATATTTAGTGATTTAAGAAATAATAAAAATAGTATTTATTTTCGAGAACAAAAGGCAAAAGACGAAAGACAAGTGTCACATGAAACATAAAGGCAACAGTCACATAAAAACAAGTGGTTGCAATAGTATCATGAGTAGTTATATATGATACATGTCCACAGAACTTATCTCGCATTTGTGTCCTCGGTTCGTGACTGAAGTGGGTTATGCCGTGAAATACCTTCGATTTTCGTAATTACCTATGTACATTAACAACTGTTCAATTCTCCGACATAAAGTAGCAAAACTTCGTTGAGTGTACGCATTTCTGTAGGGCACTCGTGCAGCGATTAAGATTTAGTTTTTTCGAGGGTTAATTGAAGAATGGCGTGTTGGACGAAATAAATGTTAAATATAAAACCCTGTCATTAACCCACGCGAACATTAACAATGGCGGAAAGGATTGGGAAGTGTGACTGAACCATCGAGGTCACCTTTACGTACATCTAATTTGCATTTATACAATGGATTCTTCTTTTACCGGTATTTCGTGTCGTGATTAAATCTGCACGAATCACCCTCGGGGTGATAATCTTCGTGCAGATAGGAATCTGATAAAAGAATACACCAAGGGAGTTTCTTGCTTGATATGTAACTAAACGTGCTTCAACGAACAAATCTGGGCATCGCTGTTTTGATTGTATTCTAGTTAAGACTTCATTTAGGTTAAGTGACATCGCACTTTAATGTAATGCGACCTAATTATGACTGGACGTTGGAAATATCGTTTTTGGGGTTGAATTTTGTCCTTGAATTTCGCTTTCAAGTTTATTAAGGTTACATTTTGTATTTTTAGATGATACATTTTTTACAATCTGTAAATCTTTTGAAGAGTATTAGGTAATTCATGGTGTTCAATTATATAAACTATATAAAATTTTATATTTTTTGTTTGGACTGTATTGGTTCTTATGGTATTTACAAATGAATAGAATTAAAAATGGTAAAATCGTATCAAATTCTTGTAGTGAAACACTTTTTAATTTTTTTATTTTAATTAAAATTAAGGGTTACATTCTTTATTTTACTGTTGGACTTGTAATATTTTAACAATAATTAAGAAAGCAGATTTGTAACTATAGTTTGTGGTATAAAAATAATTTTGTTTTAATTTTTTACTACTGTTAATCTAAAACAACATCAAAGTGTAACATAAAAAATATCATAGTTTCCCTGAATAATTATGAATTTGTAAATTTTGCTTTCCAATATCTATTTCATAATTAAAATATTATTTATCGTTAAATACAATATACTTGTTAAATTAGTATTTATTCTAAGTTTGATAAAAGTTTATTTACACAATAATAATATCTAAATAATACAAATTGCTTATAATGGAACGTTTATTAATATTAATAAATAACATAATTATATCATTGCACCAACATTTTTATTCTTTAATGATATAGGTGTATAAAAGTCTTTGAATACGATATTATTAATTGGTGTGCAGAGATCATTCGTAAGTTTATTTTCACATACAATAAGAAAACATAAACTTCAACTGACGTGAAAATGGAGGATACTTGAAAATGACATTCGATTTATCTTAAACATGATACAAATCATGCAATAAAGAATCTGATATTGTAAAGTATTTTTCGATGTAGTATTCAAGATTATTATAAAATAAATATTAAATACATTCTATACTTTGTACGACGTAAGACTATTTATGTACATTTATAATTCTAAATTTACATTTCACTTATGAATCTATGAATGATAATAATTAAGCTATATCCGTTCGAAGTTTTACCGTCGTTGTTCGATTACAGCTCAGTCGTTTCGATTTTCTTGCCAAGAGGATTCACGATCGTGTTCTGTGTTCTATAAATGGACGAACTTCGATGAAAATCGTTTGGAATGTTTGTTATACTTTCCGAGCTACAAGGAAAATTTTACCATTATTAATGATGGAGTAGCAAATTAATTAATTGTAATAAATTATTACACATCAAATTCTTAGCAATGATAATTGTAAGAACTCATGAGAAGTTATTTATGTGGACACTCATGAGAAAGTTGCAACTTATAGGTTATGTTCAATGCAGCATATGTAACATGTGATTGTCGTATCATAAAGATCAATTTTATCATACTCTTTACACGTAATAGGTAATTTGAAAAATTTTTAGTAATGTTTCCATTGAAAAATGCGATGTAATAAAATGTAATTTAAAACAGTGATAATTGTTATAGACAGAATTACTTTATTGACTGAATTCAAACTAGTAAATGTTTCAATAAATTACTAAACGATAATGTGGATCTGTTAAAATTCTTTTAAATAACATTATAACTTTTACATTATACACATGAATTAATAGTTATGTGTACATATGAATTAGTTTCTATCAATTCACTTCACTTCAATTTCCTCTAATTTACTATACATCTGTTAATTATTTCACTATATTTTATTATAGACCTACTAAAAAACATTTACCTTGAAATGGAAGTAGTTCTTGGCTCAATATAATACGGCTTATCTTCATTTCTTTGGTCTGTGTTAGCTTCGTTCATCATTTCTTCGTTGTTCAAAGCATTTTCATCAAGAGAATCTCTTTCAGAAGTATGACTAATAGATTCATCACTTTTGAACCACTCATTTTCGTAAGCATGCATCCATATGGGGTTTGAACCTTCGACACTATGCTTATTCGTGTTAGGAACACGACCAGGTCCCCTAATAAATTCTGCATCCGACGTACCTTCAAAAATATGATCACCTTAATTTAACTTTTGAAGTTATCTAAAATTACAACCTCACTCTGAACAAGCGAAATTTTGATAATAAACGAGAATGAACAAATCTGTCATATCATTAATTATAATTGTAATCCATCATATCATTATTTATACTCATAACCGTTCACTGTCATTAATAGTAGTTATAATCCGTCGCATCATTAATCACATTTGTAATCTGCCATATCATTTATTATAATCTGGCACATTATAATCGTAATACTGTTTCAAATATGGTGGTACAGTTATGAAATGCATGAACAAATTTCTAAATCAATTCTGTATTCAAGAGTTACCCTCAAGTTTATATTTATTTGAAGAGTATGTACCGATGTCAACCCACGAGGTGGCGCGTGGGGATTGAAATAATTTAATTCCAAGTCATCTATGATGTTCTCATATTTCTAAATTTCTATATACTAGAATACCTATATTTCCGAGTCCTTGTATACCGGAATTCCTACATTTCCACATATCTATCTTTCCGAATTCCTACATACACGAATTCCTATATTCCTTAGTCTCTGCATTCCCAAATCTCTCATTTCCGAATTTCTACAATCTCCAATACCTACATTTCCAAATCCCTACATTTCCAAATTTCTACATCCCCGAATTCCTACATTCTCAAATTCCTATATTACCATATTCTTACATGCCCAAATCGCTATATCCCCAAATTGCTACGTCCCCAAATCCCTACATTCCCAAATCTCTACATCCCCAAATTCTTACATCCCGAAATCTCTACATCCCCAAATTCCTACATCCCCAAAATCGCTACATCCCCAAATCGGTACATCTCCAAATCCCTACATCCCCAAATTTCTACATCCCCAAATTTCTACATCCCCAAATTCCTACATCCCCAAATCGGTACATCCCCAAATCGTTACGTCCCCAAATCGACATATTCCCAAATAGCTGCGACTCCAATGGGTCAGAATAGAAAAATGGACGCAACACACGTATCTTCAGCGGTATATGGCTCTCGGGGTCACGCACCAATTAGGTCGAAGACAATATCAGTCTTTGAGTCATTCTTATTATTATTCTTATTTGCCGAAATGTTCGCGCCAACTCGCGATTTGACATCAGTATAATTGTAATTCTTACCAAAAGGTGAAGCATTAGCTGCTTTTAATTGCCTGCGAAACGAAGCCCTTTGCGAGAGGCACAACGCTATGCACAAAATTAGCAGAGCTCCCAGAAACAAGGTCAAAGTCAAAAGCCAAAACGTCGTCCCAGCTTGCTCATACTGAACAATTGGTTGATATTGCGCTGGTTGCGTGTCGAGCACGTTGAATTCTTTGAACAGACTATCGAGCTTCTCTATATTTCTGTCGACTAATTCTAGTACCTCGGATACTTCGAGAATGGAATTGTCGCGCCGATTTACAAGGTGCATGTACAGGTCTGTTTTTGTTCGATCGACGGAACCGTCGTGGTTCTCGTGTATCTTGTATTCATCGATATTTACTATCGCTCCGGTCACGTTTCCTAGTGTTCTGAAAAGTTATGAGAACATTTGTATGTACATTTATGTGTGGATGTCTTTCATATTTCAAGTCTGAAAACGTACAATGAAGGATAAATGGCTACATGTGATAGTTTAAGGAGTTACCCAAGAGTATTAATCTGATTTCAACACAGCTTGGAACGAAGTAGTAACGTACTTTTTAATTATGCGTCTAATCAATATTCCTAATCTACTGTCCAGCTTTAATCTAGCTCTATTAATTTAACTCTAATCTACAAGATCTACTTGCGAACTGCTACAAATTAATTCGGGGAGATTTCGATTAGGCTCAGCAGTGATTTGTGTGATTAACAATCGACAATACATCGCTTCAATAATGTGTGACATTGCTTAACCCTAAAGTGAACATGTATAATCACATTAATATGTTAGACCTCATAAATTTACTATTTAGTACATAATAAATATTATAATTTGTATTTGTCGCAATATTAGAGACGTTGACGTGATTTGAAGAGTGTTGTTCATGAAATCATAGAATGCGATATATGTCACAAAGTTATAACATATTGTTCTTTGTGATATATTGTACTATTAAAATAATATATACTATGTGATATATTATACTATTACAATAGCATATTATACTATATGACATATAACATAAACTATAATAAATTGATGTCCCATAACTCAACATGTAATTTAGTTACTTTACTAAGTAAAGTAAAGGTACTAAGTTAATTTACAATTTGTCAGTGATGCTATAACATATAGCTACCATTAGGTTTTAGTTTGAAAAATGACGAAAGGTTTAGTTTCATGCGTCAATTTATTCTCTACAACATATACCGTATTGTCCCAAGGTGTTTCACACCTCTAATATTGCCACATATGAGTCACACACTGTATGGTCACAGTTTCTGAGAATTCCTCAATGTTTGTTCACTTTCCATATTTCGTGACAATTATTTACCCACGTATATGAATTTTTAATATTCTTAAATAAATATTATTAAAAGAATATTAAATAATAATTTGTTATCGAATAAATATGAAATCTATTATCAAATAAATATTAAATAATCTCTCTAATCTCCATGTCATGAAAATGTTTTATATTTCACGTGATAACATCACATGAATTCTAACGACCATAATGCAGATATTACAAGTTTAATACAAATTATAGTTATTTTTTTTTTATAGAGTAAAAACCTCAGTACCCATTTTTGATGTATTATTACATTAATTTTCAGTATGCAGTGTTAAAAGAACTTCTACGCATACTTTTGAAGCTAAAATCAAGCGCCGATTACACGTAAAATTATCAAGAGTATTGATCTCTATAGGTGGTTTCTGTCAACTTCATTGTAATTGATGAAGTACGGCCTATTTCACGTAACTGCCTCTACTAATTTAGATTTTAGATTCGGATTAGATCCTTTTCTTTCTACTTACGAAGTACATATTCAGAACACGAAGTTTCATGACTGTTCTGTAAAACGTTTCTTTATAACCAAAGTGTAGCCGCTTTTATCGCTAATTAAACGTTTTCAAACTTTGTACGTAATATACAGAAGAATCCTATACGAAGGATTAAATAACTAGTTTCTTTGTGTGCTGCACTATACATTTTCGAAGTTATAATTCCTTTAAGAGTCAGTTTTAATTTTTTACGTTGTGTCACTGGTTAAATATTACGGACATTAAAGGATTTTTACTTTATTTAGATTTATAGTTCAAGGGGGCTCTTGCCAGCATAGCAATCAATATAATAATAAATATGGATTTCGTTAAAAAATCTTAACATAGATATGCGTTCATGGAAGGTAATAAATTAAGTAGTTTGTTTTATAAAAATAACGTTAATAACAGTGA
This sequence comes from Megachile ligniseca, assembly GCA_945859555.1. Classification (NCBI taxonomy): domain Eukaryota; kingdom Metazoa; phylum Arthropoda; class Insecta; order Hymenoptera; family Megachilidae; genus Megachile; species Megachile ligniseca. The sequence continues at coordinate 5,095,990 of OX243783.1, forward strand.
ATTCTTGAACTTACTCTCTGAATGTTTCTATCCTATTCCGAACTTCCGGTGGATGCTGTCGCAACACGAAACGAACCCTTTGATCTTCTCGTAGTAAATAAATAAACACTCTTGCAGTGTCTTGTAGACCATCTGTATCATTGGCTATCACCTATTTCAATCAATAATTGAACACCTTTATTAAATCTCTAATATCTCACACTTCATTCGCAGAAAAACATTTTAAAATGTGGTGAAAGGAAAAATTAAGAAAGTTTAATTTTCATAATAGATTCGAAATTGTGTATTTAACGTACCATAAAATCGAAGTATCCTTTCATTCCTCTTTGAGGATCGAAATTTAGACTTATAATTCCTGTGAGCTTGTTAACCAGGAAAGGTTGTAATTCAATGTTATCTAGTCCCTCGGTTAATGTCATGTGCATCTTGCCCACGTGGTAATAATTAATTACAGCGTTATCACCAGCGTCTAAATCAATCGCCTGAAACAGTTTGAATCATGATCAAATGTTGAAACAGTTATTAAACATTATTAAAATTACAATGAAATACTGTTACATTTCAAAAATATCTTAACTATGACACATTTAAAATAAGGAAGATTTAATAATAAGATTTCCACATGTCACACTAGACACAAGTCCACATGTGATATATTTATCCATATGCACATAAATGAACTATCAGATTAAAAATAAACCTTTTTAAGAAATAAGATAGTAATAATATTTTACCTTAACTTCCATAAACTGTGTTCCAAAGTCAGCTTCCGTAGTAACACCTCCCGTGAAGATTTTGCTAACAAATTTCGGTGGATTGTCGTTTATGTCAGTCACGTCAATAATAACTTTTAACGTGGTGTCGTTTGTTTCGTCGAAAAATGTTTCATTTGATGGAACAGTGCTACAATCTTCTGTCGCTTTAATTATTAACAAATGTTGCTCCTGTTGCTCTCTGTCTAAAGTTCTGGCAGTCTGAAATAATTATTTTTGAGAATAATTGACACATTACTTTGATAATTATTTATGAAAATAATTAGCATATTTCATATCAGGTGAGTCACGGATGAGTCAACGTTTATTGAAAAAGAAATGTCAATTTACTCAGCAAAAGTAGTATACTTTTTTATATAAGTTTGAAACAAAATGGAGACAGGTCAAACGCTATAATAATTACAATATTATAATACAACGATGTTATAATACGATTGTATTACAATATAAAGATGTCATAACATAACAGCAACTAGCTTTTAATAAAATAAGAAGAAGCTCAACAAGTTTTCTACTATTTCATTAAATATTATTAAATATTTGACTGTTTTATTTATTCACTTTCAGTTCCTCTAGATAACATGTCTTCTTATTCGAATACAATTGTTGTACAACGTTTTAATTTACATTTATGGTATAATAAAAACTTACGGTTAACTCGTGTTTAAAAATGTCCAGAGTGAATAAACTGTCCTCATTTCCGCTGATTATGAAATAACAGACTTGAGTAGGCGGATCATCGAGATCGTCAACTTCGTCTCTGTCAATAGTTTCTGGAAGCAAAATCTTTTCCGACCCAGGAGGTTGCTCCTCCGTGAAATTAATGTTGAAAATGTCCACTAAGAATTGAGGTTCGTAGTCGTTGATGTTTCGGATATAAATGATTAGATCCAAATCCGAACTGAGAGGAGTTGGAGTCCCTAAATCGTATGCTTCTACTCTGATCTGTTTGCAAAAAATAATAATTATACACTCATAGAGTTATACACTCATAATGATTTAATGACTAAAATTTTCTAATATGTAGAATATTAGATAATATGTATAGTTCTAATGACTTAAATTACCTCGTATAATTTTTGAGTTTCCCGATCCAGTGGAAGTTTGAGTGAAATAATTCCAGTTTTGTCATCGATGTGGAAAGTTCTCCAGTGACCAGCCAAATCCTGTTTTAGACGATAATGAACGTCACCGTTTGGCCCGGTGTCAGCATCCGCGGCCTCGATTTGGATAATTGCTGTTCCAACTGTTACATTCTGTAATTTTTTATTATATTGCAGTATAGTACAAGAACTATAATGAAGATTAGATAATTTAAATAATAACGCATATTGTTTAATTTTAGTAACTGGAAGATTGAAAGAACAGTAATTGGTTATATTTTACCTCTGGCACACGGATAGTTGTGTTATGTTGCGGACTAATGAACACTGGAGGATTATCGTTGTAATCGGTAACACAAATATTTAAAACTGAAGTGTCTTTATTAGAAGGATTTCCAAGATCTCTAGCTTCCAGGTGCAATGAGTAATTTCCGAATTTTCCTCGGAGTGAATGGGCCGCTTTTATATGCGCTGTCCAATAGTCCGTTTGTTCTAAGATGAATAAACCTAATCGAAGAAATCAACGTAAATCCATATTATTATTTACTATAAAAATTAATTTCGTTCATAAGAATTTCATTGATAAAAATTTCATAGATTAAATTAATTCTACTGAAATTTAATTTCATTAATATTTAAAGTTAGTCCATTTATCATAAGACAAATGAACCTATTCAAACATGAATTCAAAATGAATGTAAATCTATATTTTAGTTAAATACATAAAATAATTTGAGTGATAAACATTTCGTACATAAAATTAATTTGATTAAAAAAAATTTGGTAGATAAAATTCATTCCATTAAAATTTAATTTAATTAATTTTTGAAGTATGATTTCTAACGTGTTCACTGCACGAATTTTTATAGTTAATTTTTGGAACTGTGAATGTTTTAGAATTGATGTGTTGCTACAATAATAGTGCATAAATATCGAGAACGCACCTAATTCATTCCCGGAGAGAATTCTGATTCTCACACGACCATTCGGTGTGGTTGGATCATCCGCATCCTTCACTTTAATGGCGAAAATTAAATCCTTGATATCGTGGAACTCTGATATAGTGATGCATGTTGGAGGAATGTCCATTTTTGGTGGGTTGTCATTTACATCTACTACTATAACCCTTAAAAAACATAATTGATATTTTCTAGTCCTTTACTAACTAAAGTTGCATAAATAAAATTTCATTTGTTAGTTATTAATTTGATACGAAACATCAATTCTTGAATTGCAAAATCATCGATATACATACAAATAAAATAAAACTATTATAAACAAATAAAAAGATAGTAAATATTATTGTTATGTTAAAAACTTGTGATCAAGAATGATGATTAGAATGATTTATTGTAATAATTATTTACTTTCAAAACAGTTTAACTTAATAAATTTACTTAAATATATTTTTTCATTTCAGAATATTCTTTGTGTTAATTAAAAATACTGCAAGTGGAAAGTACAATAATAAAGAAAAATAATTTTCTGATTAGTATTTAGCGCACCTAATGATGGTGACCACGGTGGTTTGTTACAAATAATGAATAAATATTGATTTCTTGAAAATCTTAACTTACTGAATTTGTTTGAAGGCGTTTCTCGATTCACCAGCCGTGTAACCGAACTGATAATTATCCCAAGCTTCTATGACTAGAACATAGCTTTGTTTACTTTCCCAATCAATGGAATCTGCTACTGTTAAAGCACCAGTTTCAGGATGAATGGCAAACGTTCCCTGTATCATTAAATAATTACATTCTAACAAATATGAATAATATTCTTACAAATATAAATACTTGTAAACATATTCTTCCAGATATGTTTATAACAATAAACTTTTATAAGGAACTTGCATTTAGTTACTGTAAATAATTGTCCAATTATAGAAGAAATATTAAGAGTTATTTAAAATAATTTTGATTAAGTCAGTTTTACCTAAAATTTTCACTTAAATTAACTTTAATTAGAATAAGATTTTAATTTGTTAATATATGCAATATTTTAAACATTTAGTGTGAATTATTAAGTAATTTTCAATAATATTTCTGTTCACCTGAGACGACATTCTATCCAGCAAGTACGTAATTTTCCCATAATCGCCGCTATCAGGATCATTAGCCTGAATAGTAGCTATTGTTGTACCAACTTTGACGTTTTCCATTACCATTATATTATTAATATCGGAAATGAAATATGGGTTATTGTCGTTTTCATCTAATACCTGGACGTAGACCTCCGATAAGCTTGATCTATAAATTACATACGAAACAGTATTACAGATATTGCGTATGGGATTTATTAACACTTTTGTGTAAGCAATGAAATAGAATTTAAAAAAATATGATTTCATTCTCCTTTAACTTATCGATTAATTTCTGATGTAATTGAAAGTAAAGTTATTGTCCAAAGTTATTATTATAAAATAAATTACTTTACCCATTACTAGTTACTCTAGAATGATTAAAATAGCTATGTACAAGGTGAAATATAATGAAAAATGTCAATTTATATCTCGTGTCAATGCAATCATAAACATTGTTTAAAAATTGATTCGATTTTTACAAAGATTTCTAAAAATTTATTGGTCACTTAAGAAATTCATTATTATTGATACTTAAAATATTTATGTAAAGTGAACTTAATAATACTTAATATTAAAAATTACGGAAATAATGTTACCTTGGCGGTATTCCAGAGTCAGTGGCTCTCACTGTTAGATTAAGCCAGGAATATTGTTCCCTATCGATTTTATTCGCGACGACCATTTCTCCCGTTTCGGAATCGAGGTGTACCAAATCCGCAAGTTCTTTTGGACTTTCCAACGAATACGTAATACTACGGTTTTTGTCAGCATCGTCAGCCACGATACTAACAATGTTGACACCATTTTTACTGTTCTCGGTCACTGATCGTCTATAAAATGGTCTTCGGAATCTTGGATTATTATCATTTTCATCCTCAATTATTATGTTTAGTGTAGCTGAAATTTAAATATATTTAAAAAAACTATTATTAAAAATTCTACCAAGGGATTCTAAATAACAAATTATAAAAATGTTAGATTTTATGAAACCATACATTTTCTCACAAAATAAAAATTTCTGCAATATTATTTAGTCTTGTAAATAATCCTTTTCCACAAAGCAACAATAATAGTTTTTAAATTTTAAAGGCAACAATAATTATTCAAATAATATTTCCACAAAATATTTTTCAAAGAACATCCACTTTTCTTTGTATTTACACTGCGAATTTTTATTCCTGGAAATACTAACCGAATGCAGTTTGTACTTCCTTAACCGCAGCCAAATCTTCAACAATGAGTCCCAACCTTATAGTCTCTACTCTTTCCCTGTCCAACAATTTAACCACTCGAAGCAATCCATCCAGGGCGTTTAATTCTAAAGCGGAAAGATAATCGTATTCCTGAATTTTGATCAAAGTCCCTTCCTCATTTCTTGCCTCCGAAGAGTTCGGGTCAATGCGATATCTCAAAACCGGTGATATATCTGGATCATTAGCGACGACACGATGCACATACGCACCAACCTGAAGAATAATTAAATGGTTATTACTTCATGTTGTTACGTAAAAATTTATTCTGTGTATAGAAGAGTTATTTTTATGTGAGAAATCGTAATTTTTTATTACTATTACTTAGTTTTATTCCTATTTTTATTTTAATTTTTAGGTGAGAAATATATAAAATAAAGGATAAAAGTGGATTAATTAATTTTTGTATACAAATATAATCACTTTATATACATATTTAAACATACATATAATTTCATTTACCTGTGTATTTTCGCGGATAGTAACTGTCCCAGGATCGATAAAAATTGGAGGTTTATTATTAACGTCCACAATGGTGATATTGACAAGAACTTCTGCAGTTCTTTGCACTTCCGTTCCACTGTCGATCGCGAGGACGTTCAAATTATAGCGAATGGTTTTTGGCGAAGTAAGATCTGGGTCTAAATTAGAGCCAGGTGCAACTCTAATAACACCTGTCTCCGGGCTGATCACAAATTTATCACCTGCACCACTTTGAATTCGGTAAACTAACTTGTTGTTTGGCGAGGATAAGTCTTTGTCCCAAGCTCTGACCTGCAACGTAAACTTAACTCGTTAGTACAATTATATAAATTAGTTCTGCATGTCTGTTCAAGTTTATCGTATGAATAGCTTGAAATATGGTTAATAGCTTCTTAATGTGTTTGTTAATAGTTTCTTAAATACAGTATTTCTTAACAACTGTCTCCATGTAATTTTATTTGATTGATCATGAATATTGTGTTACTCAGTTAGGCTATATGTAGAATCTCGTAACAAATGGGAACAAATTAAAAAAAAAAAGGTTGAATGGTATATCTTTCTGTGACTTAATTTTCTTTGCGAACAAGAAATGCAAATTGCACTCTTCTTTAAATCGAATTGCACATTTTTTTAAATATGGAAAATTCAACTTCTTGGAATAGTATACAATTCAGTAGAAGTAAAATTCAGGTATCTTATATGTTATTGTATTATTTTATGCCACTGAAAATTTCTTTTCGTTGGTTCATACCTGAACTACGCTTGTGCCACCAGGTAAGTCTTCAGGAATGCTCCTCTTGTACAACGTTCTCTCAAATGCGGGTGGGTTATCATTAACATCCTTCAAGTAGATAATTAATGGCGCGTCTGAACTTAAGCTTGGTGTGCCCATATCCCTAGCCCGCACTGTCAATCTCAATGGACGGACTGACGTTTCCTTATGCCCTTGACTGATAGGCAGTGCTTCATAATCTAACGGTGTTGTTGGGGTGATTACCCCTCGTTTCGAATCGATGCTAAAATTCTTTGAAAGTTCGCCTGATACTAACGCGTAAATCACTTCGCTGTTCTTGGTTCCTGTTGGAAGATAAATACAGCGAGTGTTATAATATTTTATAGATGGGTGAATAGGTAGTATAATATTTTATAATCGTGAATAAGTAGCAAAATTTGTGCTATTAATATATGAATGATATAATATGTGAATGGTCTAATATGTGAGTGATTTAATGTGAGAGCGATTTAATATGTGAAAGATCTAATATGTGAGTGTTCTGATATGTGAGCATTCTAATATGTAAGAGATTTAATATGAGAGCAATTTAATATGTGAAAGATCTAATATGTGAACGATCTGATATGTGAACGTTCTAATATGTCAGAGATCTAATATGTGAGAGATTTAATATGTGAGCGATCTAATATATGACCGATCTAATATGTGAGCGATCTGATATGTGAGCGATCTAATATGTGACAACCTGATATGTGACCGATTTGATATGTGAGCGATCTAATATATGACCGACCAAATAATGGAATAATAAAATTACGAACCGTTTAAGTCAATGTCAAATGCTTCAACGATTAACGGTGACTCAAAATGATCTTCATTTTCCAGAAGCACAGCTTCGTATTTCTTTTGCAAAAATACAGGAGCGTTGTCGTTGACGTCGTTCACGTTCACAATCAGTTGAACTGTATTCTGATTACCTTTCCCACGATCATCTCTTGCTTCGACGGTTAAATAATGTCTAGATACTAGTTCTCGATCGAAACTTGGACCTGGTTCTTTAACTGTGATTATACCCGTTACAGGATCCATCGATAATCTATAACACAAAAATTGCATAAAACTGCTTAGAACAATTTTTCAATTGGGGAACTATTTGAGGATGCAGCGATTTGGGGACTTTGGGGATGTAAGAATTTGGGGATATAGCGATTCGGGGATGTAGGGATTTGGGGATGTAGGGATTTGGGGATGTAGGGATTTGGGGATGTAGGGATTTGGGGATGTAGGGATTTGGGGATGTAGGGATTTGGGGATGTAGGGATTTGGGGATGTAGGGATTTGGAGACGTAGCGATTTGGGGATGTAGGGATTTGGGGATGTAGGGATTTGGGGATGTAGGGATTTGGGGATGTAGGGATTTGGGGATATAGCGATTTGGGTATGTAAGAATTTGGAAATATTGGGATTTGGGAATGTAGGGATTTGGGAATGTAGGTATTCGCGAATGTTGGGATTTGGAAACGTAGGTATTTGGAAATGTAGGAATTCGGGAATGTAAGGACTCGGAAATATAGATATTCGAGGATATAGAAATTTAAAAATATGGAAACATGTTGGAAGCAAAAGAATCTCTATCTCCACCGTGAACACTTCCTGTTACATTTTGACAAACACGTGTGTTATCCATTTTTCTATTCTAACCGATTCTATCAATCTCCGAGAATTATAGAACTTCGTGTTAATTTTCATTAGCCTTAATTCGGTCTAATTATTAACTACTTAGGAATTCCTACAGAATAATATTTAAGTATGCATAATTAGGTACGCATTAACCTGGCACATATATAATCATGATTAGACCATATATGTTTATACATTCATAGTACATTAGATGCAAATAGTATGTAAAATGTATGGTGCACAATAAGAACGCAAATTACTCGGAGTGTGTAAAATCATGTCGAGTGTTGATTAATGTGAACATCCGCAGTTGTGATTAAAGTCATACTTGTATAATATTTCATGGTTGTGTAATAACTTACGCATGTGCAATACTGCCTCCTAAATTGGTGTATCTGATTCCACGTGTACCAAAACTACCGCTGTCCTCATCCAAAGCCTGAACCCACGCCACTGTTGTGCCAACAGCACAATTTTCTGGTATTGATACTTCGTAGGTGTCTTCAGTGAATTCTGGATAATTGTCGTTCTGATCTTTTATGAAAACCACTACTGACACTTTGCTGAGTTTTGGTGCCACTGTCACTACCTCTTTCGCGATTAACGTAAAATTTACCTCTGAAAAATGTGAAACAAATTTGACTGAGCATAAGCAGCTTTTTACAATTATGCTATAAGAAAATTGTGACTATCGTCATTATTGTAAATTACGCTATACATAAATTTTAATAAATAGAAAAATTATTAGTTGTTAATGTAAATTATACTTGGGACTCTTATGAGAAGAGTTGAAAGTAATAGTTACGTAAGAGATTGCGTGCTTTGGAAGTTACAGTTAATTAAAGATAACTTATGCAAAATTAATGTCATAATTTACATGTCAATTAGTAATTAAAAAAGAAGAAACAATAGTTTTGAATACCGTTAACATTAAACTGAAGATGAAACATTAAATTGTGAAACATTAAATTGAAGCAACGTTACAAAATTTAGTAATAAATCATAAACAGTAACATATCGTACTGTAGCCATAGACAACGTACGTCTTGCAATAATTTTTAAAATATCACTTTTTATTAAGAATGAATATAAAATATTTAATCATTTATTTACCCGTCCTTTCCTCAAAATCGAGCTTGCTAGAATTTTTCACGCGTATCAGAAAAGGAGCTTCGTTGATTCCCCTCGACGGTGTAACATCAAATATTCCATCGTCACCTTCGATGAACATTCTAAAAGTACCATTTGTTCCCTAAAGAAAAAACCATGTTATAAGAAAATTACGTTCATTCAAACTTCCATAGCATTGTTAAAAAAAACGAAGAATTGTATCGTAACTCGAAGAATTATTTAGTCATCAAATTTTTATAACATTGTTAAAAAAGACAAAGAATTGTAACTCAAAGAATTATTGAGTCATTCAATTTTTATAGTCACTGATAAATAATACTAAAAACTTTATCTTGAATGTGAGAACATTTCTTTTTTATAAATAAAAATGTGAAGAATGCCTTGTTTCTTTTAAAAGTTCGACTTTACTCGTGGATTATTTTTTTCAAATTGTTTTTTGAGACACCCTGTATATTTATCTGAGGTTTAAAGATCGCAAGAAAGAGAAACGGATAGGTTTATCAATGATCCCACGACACTACAGCGTTGGCTTCTCACCAAATCATGATCGTAGACTTCCGGTATCGCATCGCCGATGAAATTAACAGGGGTATTATGCGGCGCATTTTCATTTATCTCGGCGCGATATCGCGTGCTTCGAAACTTTGGTGTTTCGTCGTTCACGTCTGTAAGAATAATGGTGACTTCGGTCGAAACTGACGGGGCCGGTACTATTTTCGACACTTCTTTCACTGTAATTTCCAGAACAAAAGTGCCGTCGGCATTTTCCTCCGCCTCCCTGTCGAGTTGAGCTCTGGTGAACACTAAACCGGAAGTGGCGTCTATGTCGAACAAGTATTTTGGCCCCTGAGTGATACTGTATGTCACTTTGTTGTTTATTCCTTTATCACCGTCTACTGCGCGAACTGTAATATATTTTCAATATGTTATTTTAAATTATAACGATACTATAATATTTTTTTGTGGTAGACATATATTAAATTTGTTATAAAAAATGTGTATATACTGCGTTACACTTATTGTAAAAAATGTGTGTATACTGTGTTACATTTACTATAAAAAATGTGTATACATATAGTGTGTTACATTTATGGTACAAAATGTGTATATGTATAGTATGTTACAATTTCTATAAAAATGTATATGTGTTGCAGGATTTAACACTGTTTCTAAGGTGTTATGTTCTAAGGTGTATAAGTACGCTAACCTTGAAGAACGGAAGTGCCTATCCGAACATTTTCACTGATCCTAGCAACAGGCGTCATGGTTATAAATTCTGGTGGCTGATCTTCGACATCTTGTATCTTCACGAGTATCGCGGTTGTTCCAGTATTTACCTAAATCAGTTACAAGTAAATGTAATATTTTGGTTGCTAATTCTAGCTCATAATAATTCATTAATAGTAACATTTAAACACAATTTCAATTCATTCTAAACCTCCCAAAGATGTTATTATCAAGGAATTTCTATTAGAACCGTTTATTTTAAATGTGAGGCAAGTCCATTTTTTGTTACTGCGAAATATTTGAATATTTGCGTTTGAATAAATTAAAAAATATTCATAATAGATACATTTTTGGTATTTTATGGTGCTTGGTAATGTAATGTTTATTATTCAATATTAAAGTGCTGACGAAAAATAAGGGTTTTATTAATCTTCCACCATCCAAATATTAGGGAATTCACTGTAGACTGCTTACATATAAAAATATATTAAGTTTTATCTGTTGCTATCATTATCTTCATTTTGTTTTAAAAATGTACTTACCCCACTTTCAAAATAAACGGTTCATCTATAAAATGTCTTTAACATATCACTTGCAAAAATGTTGGAAAACCAACCTTTTCGTTTATTGCACGATCGATGGCCAAAATCCTGAGTTGGTACAGATACTTCCTTTCATAATCCAGATGACCAACAAGACGGATCACACCTTTACCATTGACAGTAGCAATACTAAACACATCGTTATCTCCGTCAAGTTCTTGCAGATAATAAACCACTTGTCCATGGGCTCCCAAATCCGCGTCAGTAGCTTCGACCGTGGTTAGAATACCCGGTCCTGAATCCTCGCGAACTGTCAACGAAGTTGGATGTGGTCGGAAAATTGGCACGTTGTCATTGACATCTTCTACCAGCAACAGCAAACTTTGCGTGATGAAGTTTCCCTCTCCGAGTTTTCCATCCGTCAAAGTTAGCACCAACGCATACTCGTCCCTAGCCTGAAATATGAAGAAATGTAAAATATGATTCCTGAACAATTTTACAAATGTCGAAATCCTAAAATTAAAAAATTTCTAAATATCTAAATTCTGAAATATGCAAATTTTCTCCAAATATTCTAACCCCCATAAATCTTGGCTATTTTCCCTAAAAAAAGATTTGATCTCGGCTATACATGCAAAGTTTCAAATCACAAAGTATGGGTCGTAAGGCGAATGTATTAACTCGGTACAAAAATAGTGACCCATCATGAAACAATCACGAAAGATCTAGTAACAACGTCGATTTAGTCGAAACAAAAAATATTTGAAAGCACCTGGAGAGGAAGAAAGCTAGGTCGAGGATGGACCATTTTGTTGTTTAGAAAGTCGCACTATCAACCATATTATTAGATGGACATCTCAATTTCTGTCAAGACAGATAAAACATCGAACCAATAATTACACGATGTCCGGCAGGAAATTCTTTCGCACGCAAATGGTCACGTTTAAGAGAAACGATGATTACAAAATAACAAGTTCCACGAAGAGATCCATTTCAGATCGCCAGTTATACATTTCTTTCCTTCGTTTTGCTACTCTCGGAGTTTCTCTTTAATACCATCGACGTTGTTACACTGATCGGTCGTATTATGCGTGAAACTCGAACAATAAAAGTTAGTGGTGAAAAAGGAAACACCGAAATCAACTTTTGATAGAAAAGTTCTTACTGCTAAGTTCTTGCAATTTGCTAAGTGAAAAGATGGAAAAAGAAATTGAAATGTGATCATCTTTTTATTTGAGTGTGCTATTTCATGCATCGGTTATTAGTATGTTTGTATGATTGTGAATTATGTGCAAGTTTTACTTGAAAAGTCATATTTTATTAGCGAAACAGTGTTTGGAAATTTAAGTGGTTTAAAGTTAGAAATTTTTAATTTGGTATTTGGAAATTTGGAAATGAAGTTGAATGAAATCAATTCATGAATTTGCAAATTTAGAAACTTGAGTTGCAAGGTTGAGAGATTAGGAAGTTACTTGTCTTACAGCATCAAAAGGATGTTAATTAATATCAAAAAATTGCAAAGTACTAAATGTGACATTTTGAGCAATTTCACGCATATATCATAGAAATATATAATTTTTCAATAGATAACAAAAAATTTAGAAACCTGAGTTGCAAGGTAAAAAGGTTAATAAGTTTCAGAGCATCGAAAGGGCTAATATGGAAAACTTGCAAAGTACCAGGTGTGACATTCTCAGCAATTTTATGTCCATTGTGAATGAACATAATCATTGCGGCGAAATAGACCGTCGCTACGACAAATTACCTCTCTGTCCAGCAATTTGTTCAGGTAAATATTGGCCTGGTTTGGACTAAAATTCTCGACCCGAATCACGTCGCTGTCAGGCTGATCTCTAACACCGAACATCAGGCTGTCACCGTCAGGATCGACGCCACGAAGCCTGTAAATTAAACTGCCTGCAACAGAAATCAGTCGACACGAATCGCAACACAATACACTAGCAAACAATGGGCGTAATTAGTTAAATTCGAAGATATGATGATTCTACTGTAGACCGCGGTTGCTGAAAGATTATTCAGAGAAGAAGGTGCACTTGCATAAACATCGTACGAAGTATGATACTGTGAAAATATTCAAATTATTAAAATAGAGTGGTTTCTAGTGGCATTTATTATTTTGCACAATTCTTTTACATATATACAACTCTGTTTTTCCATTTAGTAAATGTGATTTTTAGAACTAATATGTTTTTTATGGTTAATGGTTATACATTCTGATTAGTACATTTTAATAAAGTTTTAGTCATCGTTCCTCAGATATTTATTTAAATATTAAATTATTAATATTTATTAAATTATATACGAATATTCAGTTAATTTTTATTATAAATATCATTTACAAAAAAGGAAATGAGTTGTGCTATAATGGTCAAAACCTAGTTTAATTTTGTGCATTGAGAAGAAAAAGACTAAATTATCAATCAATTAACATAAAATTAACAAGCACATATTACAATCAATGATGTAATATTAATTACACAGTTAATGATATAATATTAAAGCACATTATCAATGATATAATTTTAATTAAGTAAGAAAGCATGACAAACCTAAAGCATTGTGATTTTGCATGTATTAGGTTATTGCATATGAAATGAATGATTTCGAAAGGAAAAGTTTGACATAATTTAATGACATAAAAGTACCGTATGCTATCCTTCGTTGCAATGAACAACCAGTAATTTTGCATTCACATTTTACGTATATAAATTGCTATTCATATAACATTCTTCGTACATACAAATTACTGATCATATAAAATTTTTCGTATATATAAATTGCTGTTAATACACAATTTTGATGTTCATATAAAATTTTGTATACACATAAATTCATTAAAAATTTTTAGTACATATAAATTGCTGTTCCTGTCTAGACGAAATTTATAATTGTAAATTGAATGTTCACTCACACTACCCCAATTAACAATTCAAAAGTTACTCGTAGTATACTTCAGCAATAATTTGAACACCCGTAAAGGCAATCAAGATGTAATTGTGAAATCAATTGCACAATTAAGATTCTTGTTTCGCCACGGTCTAGATTCTAAAATCTAGAGTTCTCTGACCGTAAAATTTAGCTTTTAATTTTTAAGCCGTTTCAATTACTCCTTCAATTTAATTCCGTCTGTGACTAATTTGACGTGTAGCTTGATATAGCACTAGGAAATTTATTAAGGCAAACTGATCGTAAATATCTCGGAGAACAATCATAATGCAATGATTATGTGAGTTCTCGTTCACAATTACCTCACGTGAATTTTTTATACGGTATACGAGTTCGTTGCAACATTTGCTTTATATTACAAAGATTTTTAATTCATTTTTAACGAACGGCATTTTTGGACTGAAATTAACTAAAAGTGAATGACAGAAAGAAATTTGTATTTGTGGAAGGAAAAATAGTCTGTTTTGTGGATAGTTTGAAGACTGTAGACGGCAATATAGCGATTATGGCATAGTGTGCATCGAAATGAAACAAGGATATATTCTTACCAACTGGTGTATCAGGACCTTCCTTCAACCTGAGAATGATTTCCGTTTGTCCATCGATAAGAAAACGTGGCGGATTATTTCTAGCCTCGCAAATCGTCAAAAGACAAGCAAACACAAAAAAGAGCCATTCAGGCTTGAATCTTCGCCTCTTGTACGATCTTAACAGCCATGAAAACGTGATGATTGGCTTTGTTGAGGTCATCTTGCTGGCAAGCTTTGCTTAATTGACATGATTACTTTCTTTTGTCGAATTAGCGTACCCGTTGTGCAGATAATTGCGATCCTTGCTGCGATTGTGTGATGGATCCTTGAACAAAAATGGAAAGAACATTACATTACAACATTTTATCATCATAAAATTCAGTAAATATTTATTTTACATTTTGTTATTTATTTTGTAACAGCTCATTCTTTTTAAAACAAGCAGACATGGATGTGAAAAATTGTTACTGTCTCAAAACAATTTTTCGTTAATTTTCATTAATACTAATATTATGCAAAAATCACTCGAGTTTAAATAATATGTAGTTTTATTTACTGAAATAATTTGTTTTATGTTGATGTTATTAAATCGCAAACATAGGACCATACATATTCATCGACATATTTACATTTTTAAATTAGGTATAATGAAAGTTAAAATATGCATCGATACTTTCCCTTAATTACCACAAAGCAATGATTAAAATATTTTTAAAAAATTTTTAATACCTCAAATCGGAAAATGATGTGAAAATAAAATTTCGTCCGACACAAAAGTAGGAAAATATTTAAGTAAATATAAAATATAGTGTTGAAAATATAAAAGGTATGCTCTTCACGCAAGAGCATTTATATCGATTAAAACAGATAACGCGCCACTTTCGAGCGCTTGTCACTTTCACGCTCATATAACTCGGCAACATGTGATTTTTCTCGGTGAGACCGTGTTCGAGGAATTAAAACGAGTTCCCGTCGCAGATCTTTCAGTTAATTAGTTCGAGTTTAAGACACGTCCCATGAGAACAGTGTAATTGACCATGCGGAGAAAACGTGCCGAGAGAAGATCACGGATCGAGGTAAAGCGTATTTGTACATCATTCTAAAAAGGTAACGCGGCCAGAGGAAAACGCGAGTAAACAGTTTACGAAAAGAAAAAGGTTACGGATTTTCTTGTTGGACGAGAACTGATTTCTCCGAAGCGGTGAAAATTCATTCATGGATTAGTGGAATTTTCTCGAGATCCTTCAGGAAAACGATTCGATTTAATCTTTGTTGTGGGTACTCGGTTTCTCTGCCATTTTGTACAAGCGTGAGTGAATAACAGCTCGGACCACGTGTCTGTTAAATCAGATTTTACCAGATTAGTAAGCTGAATTAATTATTTTGTTACCGATACGTTTAATTGTGTTACAACATAATTACATTTTTATTATTTTGTTTTATATTGTTAGGTTATTATTTGTTTGTTTTATATTGTAAGGTTAGTTACTATTCTTTTCTTTTATCTTAGTACTTACATTTTTAGAATTTTATTTTATTTCATTATTTACATTTTTATTATCTTTTATTAATCATTTTTTATTATTTTTATTATTTATTATCGTTTACAATTTATCTTTCATTTCATCTAATTATTTACATTTTCATTGTCTCATTTTATCTTATAATTTGCTTTCGAATTATAATTTACACATGTGCCAAATTTTGTTCAAAACAAACAACTATGAGATTAAGAAATATTTGAGACCTAGTCTAAATTTATGAAACCACCAAATAAGATGTGAAAGAAAGAATTATTTTTTTCCATAATCAAAAATGAAATAACGAAGAAGAAAGTGATACGAAATTACATACGAGATGATTGTTTTAAAAATGAGATACAATTGACTTTTAGATCTAAAGGGACGTGAAGATGATCATGCGAGTATTACGTAAATGAAATTATTAAAATAACTGCATTTTAATATTGTGGTAGAACAAAGGTTACGTCAGGTAGAACGTTTTAATTGCACATTAATGTGTTTCAGTAAATGATTCATAAATAAAGCATTGTCTATTGCGAAAATAAACGAAGCGAAATATTAACGGAATTACGAAATTTATTATGCTTTGTTATCGCTTTGTGTAATACGATCTAGCATTATAGAAAATGGTCATATTATTATATATTTTAGGTGGAAAATTGTTTTTTAGATAGGAAAATTGGGAAATTGGGAAATTGAGAAACCGGAAAATTGGGAAATCGGGAATTGGGAAATTGGGAAATTAGGAAATGAGAAAATTGGGTAATTTGGAAATTTGGAAATTTAGAAATTGGGAAATTGAGAAACCGGAAAATTGGGAAATTGGGAAATTTAGAAATGAGGAAATTAGAAAATTAGGAAATTAGGAAATTAGGAAATTAGGAAATTAGGAAATTGGGAAATTTAGAAATTAGGAAATTAGGAAATTGGGAAATTTAGAAATTAGGAAATTAGGAAATTGGGAAATTGAGAAATCGGAAAATTGGGAAATTGAAAAATTTGAGAGTTAACCTTTCAGAGTTAACAAATTTAACCTCAAAAACAAACCCCTAAAAATTATTCTATAGCTATTACGTTCAATCTTGCAAGCGATTAACAAGTTTTCGATTGCTTTCTCTGTACAAAGGCGTGTGATTTGTTCAATGTCAAGATTGTCAAGAGGCGGGAGTGACCACAAGGACAATTAAATTAAGTGAAAGCTGCCCGGAAGTCACCGTTCGTTTCCCACGATGTCGATGTTATACCACATAACCGTAATAGCAACGCGAAAAACAAAATCAATTTCCGAGAAGATAGTTTACAATAGCTCACACCATTCTCATTGGTCTTTTTTCAAATCCTTATGTATTATGGATGATCTCTGTGCAATGGTTCGAGTTTATTCAAAGTTTAATTTGATTTGTATAACATAATATATCATATATTAACAAGTTCTCAATTTTAACACAAAAATGCAGTTTAAGGTAATTAAACTGCAGTGTGGAATTATTAAATGCTCCATTAAATTAATCAACTTTTTCCATAAGATTATATCTTCTTTGTTAGAAATCTCAAGGCATATTGAAATTTCGTTGAAAATTTGAAGAATTTTAATTGACAATTAACTTGGTTTTTACAGCTTTCGTTTTTACATTTCTTACAAGTACTCTATGATGTAACTCTATTACAACTATACAAATTGATTTATTTATGACGACTTCCTGAACTATCCATTGCAGACGCTTCTACAGTACATAAATTTCTTACTAATGATTTTAATAAATCGCAGCTATACCGTTTTTACAACTTCCTTTTCAGATTTATCTGATAATTGTAAGATTAACTATACAACATCTTACAGAATGTAACGGTTGAAAAAGTTTTGATGGTAACTGATAACTGACATGGGTCGACGAGAAATTCATTTAATGAAAAAACCCTCCCTTCTTATAAATAAAAGGAAGTGCACATTATTTTCACTTCAAGGAAACTATTTTATGATTCAGAAGTATAGTACTTACAGATACCACACATGAAATACAGTGAAGTTAATAGTAATTATAATTTCATTACTGTGCCCTCGTTTGATAAATAAAATGAAAAAAATTTGTCATATACATTTATACATTAAAATAAATGAAACAGTCTTAAGTATATTTTACATAGAATGGAAATGTAGGTGCTATTTTGCGATATTTTTGCAAAATTATAAAATTGTGGCATGATTTGCATTTTTTTTAAATCTGTCAGTCCATACAAAACAAACTAATTGTAGAAATATTTGCAATAATTAAGACAAGATTGTGTGAATTATTTTCATACGAATGTTCCCCAGAATGATTTAATTTATAATGAAATTTTTAATTTTCGGAATTTCAATTTTTCAAATCTTCAAACTTCACAAACTTTGAAATTTTTCAATTTCCCAACTTTCTGATTTTCCGATTTCCTAATTTCCCAATTTAATCCCGATTTCTTAATTTCTCAATTTCCCAATTTCCCAATTTCCCAATTTCCTAATTTCCTAATTTCCCAATTTCCCAATTCCTCAATTTCCCAATTTCCCAATTTCCTAATTCCCCATTTTCCCAAATTCCTAATTTTCTAATTTCTCAATTCCTCCATTTTCCAATTTCCCAATTTCCCAATTCCCCAATTTTCTAATTTCTCGATTCCTCAATTTCCCAGTTTCATAATTTCCCAATTTCTAAATTTTGCAACTCCTAAGTTTATCAACTCCCAAATTGTCAAATCCTTATGCATTCGAATCTCTAAATTATCAAAGGCTATAGCCGAATAAGGTAGTGAAATGTGCCCTTGAGTCAAATGAAAAACCCAATACGTCAGTAGGGAGCATATCCAAAAAAAATATCTCACACCAAGTTTCAACCCCCTATCTCATCCGTGGGGGTTGTAAAAGGGAAAAAACGAAATTCCGGTTTTTGGCCTATTTTGCCTATTTAATTTCGAACAAAAATTCTGAAAAAATTCTGAAACATTGAGGTCCACATAGCGCATATTATAGAATTATTTCAGATTTTTTGATCGCAAAGTGTAGATGTGAAAAATCAAAAATCGAAAAAAAATCGGAAAAAATGCGATTTTTTATTGAAGATGTCGGAGCACTACTTTTATATTAATGTGGTAGTTAGGTATTGGTACAACTATTATCCCCTAATTTTTTCAGATTTTTCGGTGAGGTGCGCCGTAGTTAAAAAAATCAAAAACCGCTATAATCCTTTAAAAAAGTACTTTCCGCTTCGAATTTATATGCCTTCTTTTCCCAGTATATTTATTAAGTAAACTTAAATAGATTCACATTCATAATTAAGAGAACTGATATATTAGTTAAAGAAATAAAATTCATTTATTAATTAATTTTACGTCGTAGTTGGTTATATTCCCGAACATAAGATTTTTCGTCAACGAAAGAATTGGCTAAGTGGTTAGGGGTCCTGCCTCGTAATCTGTGCATGTTTTTTGGTCGCAGGATCGATCCCGCTGGACTTGGTTTTTTCCATGATACGTTTTTTTTTTTTTTTTTTTTCGTTTTTAATAATATTAACACAGTTTAAAGTGTTTTTGAATAATTGTTATACATTTCTATATCCACAGGGTGCAAAGAACCTGCATATAATAGTACATTTACAATAGTATTTAATACATATAATAATATATATGTATATTATTATTATTTTATTCCATGTGAATATAGAATTGTGTAATAAATATTCACAAACACTTTGAAACTGTATTAATATTATTAAAAACGAAAAAAAAAAAAGAAAAACGTATCATGGAAAAAACCAAGTCCAGCGGGATCGAACCTGCGACCAAAAAACATGCATAGATTACGAGGCAGGACCCCTAACCACTTAGCCAATTCTTTCGTTGACGAAAAATCTTATGTTCGGGAATATAACCAACTACGACGTAAAATTAATTAATAAATGAATTTTATTTCTTTAACTAATATATCAGTTCTCTTAATTATGAATGTGAATCTATTTAAGTTTACTTAATAAATATACTGGGAAAAGAAGGCATATAAATTCGAAGCGGAAAGTACTTTTTTAAAGGATTATAGCGGTTTTTGATTTTTTTAACTACGGCGCACCTCACCGAAAAATCTGAAAAAATTAGGGGATAATAGTTGTACCAATACCTAACTACCACATTAATATAAAAGTAGTGCTCCGACATCTTCAATAAAAAATCGCATTTTTTCCGATTTTTTTTCGATTTTTGATTTTTCACATCTACACTTTGCGATCAAAAAATCTGAAATAATTCTATAATATGCGCTATGTGGACCTCAATGTTTCAGAATTTTTTCAGAATTTTTGTTCGAAATTAAATAGGCAAAATAGGCCAAAAACCGGAATTTCGTTTTTTCCCTTTTACAACCCCCACGGATGAGATAGGGGGTTGAAACTTGGTGTGAGATATTTTTTTTGGATATGCTCCCTACTGACGTATTGGGTTTTTCATTTGACTCAAGGGCACATTTCACTACCTTATTCGGCTATAGCCTTTCTCACTTTCCAACTCTTCAAATTGTCGAATCTCTACATGTTGCAACTTCCAAATTCATCCAAATTTCCAAATCTCTAAAATTCCATATCCCTAAACTTCCAAATACCAAAACACCCAACCATCAAAGTCCCTAAATTTAAACTCAACAATCATCTAAAACTTAAAAACACCATATTCTCGAACGCTACTCCTTCCACTCAGTACACCCTATCCTTATCTAATTAATCTGCTCGAAAGGAAATTACTTGAAAGACTTTAATCTGAAAGTCTTTAATTGGATTTTTAAAAACGAAGCACACAAAAACAGTTATGAACATATTCTCATTACACGTGGATCAGACGGCGGATGTAGAAGCCCAAGGGAGTCTTTATCTTCGGACAATAAACGCGAATCGATATCGATCAAAATGATCGAGTACAATAGGAGATTGGATAGAAACAAAAGGTGTTCGACGGTTGTTGAACCAAGCAGACTTCATTAAAGCTTCGTTCACTGGTTTCTACACGGTGCTTATTCGTTCGCTTTTGGTAGACAAGAGCATCCGGCCGTGGTCAGTGGTCTGCAAGGCCGATGCCCGGAAACCAGATAGTTAAGCGAGATTACGAAACATCATTAATTCAGTCTCGAAGAGCATCTAGATTACGGAAGAAGTCGTGACCGAGATGACCAACTGTTTTTCAAAATTACAGTTTATACCCGACCACTTTTCTTGCTAACATCGCGTGATAATTATATCGGACGGAGAGCTGAAGTTATAAACCGTGAGTTCGATACCACCCTTTGGATTCCGATAACTTATACGTATGATATACTATTAACTTTAAACGTTATACCGTTTTTTATCGCAAACACGTTTCATTGCTGTTAAGCTCTCATTTCGTTTATCCTCATTTTATACACCAAGTTTTATAACGTAAATGTTATACGTATCGTTAAAGTAATGATATAATGGTGAATATTTTTCAGGCATTAATTGTACTGCATTTGTAATTATATTGATGTATTTTGTAGTTACTTTTAGTAAACATCGTTTGGGAGATACTATAGCGCCATTTTGTTTCAGTTTGATTATGAAGCAGTTATTGTAATTATTATACCACAAATTTAAGTTATAGGTTTAAATTAAATTTTAGGTTATGTAGGTTTCTAATTACAAAAAATGATAAAATTTGTTATTTACAATTAGTTTCTTAATTATTATGTGATTTCTTATTATTATAAATTTCTAATAAATTGAAATTCATATTTACAATTTATTTAAAAATTGTGATAAATGTTTGAGTGTTACATAATGGAGTTTAGATTAATTCGTTGTGACAATAGAGTTAATTTGCACAATTTACATTAAAGAGAAAGATGTAACAATATGAGATGATAACAATAATTTTCATCAAACTGTAAGCTTAGAAATGGTATATTATAAGTACAAGTTTATGGTATTTTCTTATTATTAAATCACAATTAACTTTGTCATTTAATAATGAAATATATACAAGATGAATATAAAGAATTTCAAACCCAAACATACATCATGTTCTTACCAATTTCACAAAAATAAAGATTGCAATTATCGAACAAGGAAATCGATCCTTCTCAGGATAATGACAGGATATGCAAGAGTTAATTGTGGACATCTCGTTGCGCAATTTCATTTTCATTTTTTTATAGCATTGGAATTGGCTTTTATGCCAAGGTTGTCCTATCTTGTATCCGATATAGCAGGGAATTATTGCTTCGTACGACAACGACAAAGCGCTTTCGAACGATGCAACAAACGATTAAGGTAATTGCAGGTTTGAATGCACGTGCGAAGGTGTTTCACCCGGATGGTTCGACACTTCGGGAACACTTGGAAATATATGCCGTGTAGTGTTCCTCTTGCTAACAGAGTGTATCGGCCACGCTCTTGACTTTTAAAGCTGCTAAATAAGAGACCATGTTGAAGGTTCCTTGTTTTCATACGGTCCTAAACAGTGGTACTCGAAATTAAAGCGCGTTGATTGTACTGAAAAATATTTCCTGCAATTTGCAGCCTCTTCAGGAAATTCTATTTTACACTCCAGGAAACTTCAAAAATATTCGTATTTTATTTTCTTACACAAATTAGTCGTTTTGTTACAAGACTTATAAACTAATTCAATTCTGTTTTATCGTTAATGATTAATAATATCATTTATATTAATTGGATATATTATATTTGTATTAATTGTAAATTCATACTATATTGATATTAATTGATTATGTTGATCATATTGATCATATTGATTGTATTGATTATATTGATTATATTGATTATATTGACCATATTGATCATATTGATCATATTGATCATATTGATCATATTGATCATATTGATCATATTGATCATATTGATTACATTGATTTTATTCTTACATTTATTTTATTGATTTTATTGATTGTATCGATTGCATTTAATGTGCTTATTGCATTTATTACATTGACATCATTGGTTTGAATTCATGTTGAACCGCGGACCAACTTATTGCAGGTCATCGAATTTATTTTTTGCTGATTGATATAAATAAAAGCATACAATAAATTACTTATAATTGACCATATATGCAAGAACAAATTGAATATTATTATATTACCAACGATGTTACCGTTTTAAAACTAAGCCCAACTGAAAACCATTAATTCTCGAATCAAAACGTGTAACTAATAAAAGTAAATCAAACTAGGATTAGAATTTAATTTAAAAACCGGTCGATATATCAAAAATTTAATTGCCTTACAGCAATTAAGAACTGCGAGGCAATTACCAGGTAAGAAAAGACAATAATTACGTTAAGAATCGAGAAATGTTTCCATATGAATTTCCAAACGGGCACACTCGCAATTAATGGTATACCATGTTGTTAACCCACGAGGCAAGGACATCCTTTGTGTGTGTTTCACTTGGTGAGAGAACAGAGGAAGTTTTTATGCATGGTGGTCCGTCGAAAATAGATAGTAAGGTCGTGTTTCCAATGGGGGATACTTCGAGGTGCGTGACGTCATTTCCTACACCTGTCATGCATGCTTCCGAATGATAACACCGCACGGGGGTATTGACACACCCCATACAACCGTCTGCTGCCCGGTACACCCCATAGACAATATCGTTGCGTGACGGTGTTTCCCGTACCGTCGATACGTGCATGATCGCTCCTCGACCAAATGCGCATGTACCGATCATAAATTGCTACTTACGACGGTAATTGTTTCAACTCGTGAAACTCCGGCAATTTTCATTTTTAATACCGTTTACAGTTAGGAAAACCATTACTTGGGGCTTTATCGCTTTAGTGGATCTTCGTGTTCAGGTATACGAAGATTACGAATTATGGTAAACATTGAAGTATTCTTTGTGCGTTATGTACTTTTGAAGTGAAACACTAGATTTACGGAACACGGAAAAATGGTGGGTCCTAGATTTCTTATTTTGAATTGTGGAAAATAAGACGTTTAGTTAAGAAGTTAACCGAGATGAATCATTTATTATTTATTTTTGTGTAAGATTTATTATTTATTTTTCTAATTTAGTTTTTTAGATATAACGTTGAGTGTAAATCTAGGGTTAATATGGTAATTAATAATGATACTCGATTCTGTAAAGTGTATGTGATTCAGTAAATTCTGTTTGATTCCAAACATCTTTTGATGATCGAATTTCTTTCTTTTCGTGGAGGCCGTTTTAGTCGAAAACGAACGTTTGGAATTTTGGTGGAGATGATCAAGTGTATATTTTAGTATTTTACGTAATAAAAAGATTTATAGGGTAATTGAGTAAATATATATTTCTTAAATATAGAAATATAATCATATTTCTATAATTATGTATGATACATAAAATAGTTACGCAAGCTGTCAAAAAACATTGATATATGCATCTTTATTATGGAAAGTATCAATTACATCATCTCGGTTACCTCTATCGTATCACGTTTCTTAAAGGGACAAGTTATCGAGTGAGAAAAGAACTTATACAGATATGTTCAAAACGGGCAATATGTGTGATTTTACTAAAAAAATGTAATAATAATTAGAAATTTGGGAATTTGAGGATTTGGAAGTAAGGAAATTTCAGAATATAGAAACTTGAAACTTTGAGAATATATGAAATTTATGAATTAAAAAATCTAGAAATTTGGGGATTTGTAAGTTGCAAGGGAATTTGAGAATTTCGAAAAATTTCAAAAATTTTAAACTTGATAATTTTGAAATTCCGTAATTTGGGAATCTAAAAATGTAGAATCATATTATTCAATAGAATAAAGATTTGAAAATTAGGAAATTTACATGTTATATTTTTATTAAAATTGATACTTAGTTGTGTAACTTCATATTTATCTGAATAACTTCATACTGTTATTTCAATAAAAACTTAATAATGTTATATAACTTTATAATATTATTTAAATTAAATGTATAAACACTTAATTGTACTTTATAATATTATTTAAGTTTACGTTTAATTATATTTACCCACTGTGATTGAATAAAGTGAAACAACATCTCATACAGAATCAAAAAACTTCTCACGAAGCGCTCTTCTCAGTAACTTCACATTTCTTGCATAGTTACACTGTCTGTTAAAGCGTTATCCCGGTAACAGGAAAAACTTGGACAGATTACTGGGTGTAATTTACACTTTTTCAAGAGTTCGCAAGTTAAACTTGTGGGTACTTAAAATACCGACATCCTTTGTGAATGACCCTATACGCACCAGTTACCTGCGTGTTAACTAAATTGTCTTCACGTGGAAAACACTGAAAATATTTTGTTGCATATAATGTGTTAATACAGTTATTTATCTTAGTTAACAAAATTAACACGTTTTATTGAATCTATTATTTAATTTATATAATGCAGCGAATTATTGTATATAATATAAATTACGTTTCATTTAATTTTTATACATGTATATATTCATATGATTAGTATATGATTAGTGTAATTTATATATTTATATGATTAGTATACGATTAGCGTAATTTATATATTTATACGATTAATATATGAATTAAAATCGATGTGAATATAATTTATCGCCATACATAAAATATTATTTATTAAATAATATTTAATACTTAAACAGAAGACATAAACAGAAGACATAAATCGCACAAAATCAAATTCTTTCATTCTTCTTATGATATAACCCTGTCACTTATTGAAATAATACTTGCGTGTCCTCATACACGAAGAAAATAGCCATTTTTTAATGTAAACATAACTTTCTAAGAATTTACTACAAGATTTTTACCGTATATATAAAAGCTAACTGTATAAACTGCGTTACACAAAAGTATTCTTGTGGAACATAATTACTGATGGTTGCACTCTACATTATAATTTTAATTTTACTTCAATTGCAATTTCAGTAGATTTTCCGTTAACTCGTTTCAAATTACGATGCTTGAAATTTATTTCAAAGAACAGCATTGAATTAAGAAATTAAGTAGAAAATTATTAACATTTTTATCTAAATATTACACTAATATTCACATAAAGTTGAAAATTTTGTATTATTTACATTTGATAAATGACATTTTGTGTTATATTAGTATTAATAAAATTTATTGAATTTGCATTGTACGATTAATCTTGTGAACAATGGTATGTATCATATAGTTTTGTAATAGGTTTCATATATTTTTTATAGTATATTTCATGTACTTTATATAATTTATTGGTATGGTATATTTCATACACTTAATATAAAATATTTCACATACTTTTTATTCTATGTCATATATTTGTCATATGTGTATATATGTTACATATGTAATGTATGTCATATATTGTACATAATTTTTATACTAAATCTTGAGAAACAACTTATATTCCCAAATAAACAATCTACAAAGAATATAACCTCAACAATAATTCATAGAAACTGAATAAACCTTGCATATTATTTGCTAGTCAGCATAAGATGTCCCAGATGTAAATCCCTAACATACTTTCGCCACTGATCATTATCTTATTTCTCGCACATTTAAGTCATTCATTTTATTACACTTCCAATCCCAACAATAAGATCATTATTACAGGAATCTCTAAATGATTGTATGAAATGTAACGCACTGCGTGAGAAGCTCCAGCACAAAGGAACCCATTTGCAAAAAATAATTATTAAGACATTTCATAATAAATAAAAAAGTGAAATGAAGTTTCGTAATGTCATTGTGTTATACAGGCGAAAAGTGATTACACTGCGATGCTTTCGTTGCATTCAGAGATTGCATCACGATTATTAGTCATTAATTGTTAATTGTGGTATCGTGAAAAAATTGAGGACGCCAGTAATCACATTCGATTTCTACAGCATCGGTTTAACGATTTACTATTGTACTTTTCATTTCTTGTATGCTATTTTGCAATAATCAAACGCTGAGAGGTACACAGATATTGTTACACAATTTTATCAAGTAGGTCGCTGCATATTGCATTTTATAATATGCATATTATTAATAAGAACAGCATCGATTTCTATAAATGTAGTAAATAATGATTCTTACAAACTTTTAAAAATGGAAATTTTCTGGTTTTTGAAGAATATAGTTACATTTTTAAATTCTCAAATTAATAAATTTCAAAAATTGATTTCAGAATATTAGGGTATTCAGATTTCAAATTTGAGGGTTTCTAAATTTTTGAATTGTTACATTCGTAAATTTAAAAAATTGTGAAGTCATTTTTAAAGTTATTTAAATTTCGAATTTCTAAGCTTTCAGATTCACAAGTTTTCAAATTCTCACAGTGCCAAATTCTTAAATTGCTAAATTCTCTAATTTACAAATTCTATAATCCCAAATTCTCAAACCCCAAATTCTCACATTGCTAAATTCTCAAATTCCCAACTCAATAATTCCAAATTCTCAAACCCCAAATTCTTACATTACTAAATCCTGAAATTGCCAAATTCTCAAATTTCCAATTTCTCCAATTCCAAATTCTCAAATCTTAAATTTCTAAATTCTAAAATTCTCAAACCCCAAATTCGCACATTCCTAAATTCTGAAATTTCCAAATTCTCAAGACCCAAAGTCTCACTTTGCCAAATTCTCAAATCCCACATTTACAAATTTACTTTCCAATTTCTCAAATTCCAAATTCCCTAATTCCCAAATTACAAAATCACTGCATCTACAAATTGTCAAATTTTCATATCTGTAAATTCACAATGATCACATTTTACTTGAGATACAAAATGATTGAACTTGATTGACGCTACACTCTGCTTATTTAAAAACGTGCATTAACGCTGCTCCAGTACAAAAATAACAAAATATTAACAGCAACCTCGTACCAAAATTTGAAGGTTAATTAAAAACGTCGAGTTTTAATTGCACATCCGCGAACTTATGAAATTTTGCACTTATATAATTCTCCGAAGCGTTACTCGTGGCGTGCACGTTACCTAAACGCGTCACGATATAAAAGTGCTGTCAAACTTTCCAATGATCACGAACAACCGCTTGCTAAATTTCACCGGTCTAAACTAAAACATATATACCAAACCATCAAAAATTTAATCGAATATTACTCACCGTTTCCATAGAACTGTCGTGCGCGATGCTACGCTTCATTCTTCTTCCACAAGTTTCATCTACTCTTACAACCATATTAAAGTATACATTTTTTCTAACAGTTACACTATTTCATGTCTTATTTCAACCAATTCTTTTGTTACAAAACCACGTCTGAAATCACTCTATAATAAATTGTTCTTTCTAAACTTTCACTGGTGATACGTCACTTCGTTTAAAATCCACAAGATATTTCACTTTCGTAACTGTTTAAAAAATAATTTCGAATTAAGTTCGAGGATATTTTTTGATACATTTTATCGAGGAGAAAAGAGGTTTTTATTTTAACGGGTTTGTTAAGGGTAGGTGTCAATGTGGTGATAAAGTGAGGAGAGCACGAAACGTGTTCACCTGAACAGGTGAGCTCGCGGCGGTATACTGAACGTTCGCCAACGGCGATAAACTCCGTTTACCCACGGCAGTGCATCACCCTCCTAACTTTGTCTACTGTTAGAAATCGAGGAACTATTACAGTCTCTTGAAAAATATAACTGTATTTTTAATTTATACTCGTATTTACTAATCCCTGATGCGATACAGTAATTTGTTTCAATAAAACCTGTCGAGAACGTTTGGAATATGTTTAATTTATAGGTATAACAGAAAGGTATTAAGCTTTTGAAAGATTGATATTGAGAAAATATGTATGAAATACGTATATGTATAAAACATATCTGGAATTCAACAATTACAGACATTGACAGAGAAATATAACTTTTACATGTTCCATGACACCATCAATATTTAGATATAATTGACTACAAAGATAATTACTTTAATTACTTGTACATGAACAAATTAATTGAACTTTCAGTAGAAATTAGTGGAATCGTGATTGAACCACATGTTACATATGTGTGTATGTTTCAAGCATGTTTTTTTGAACAATTATAAAAATTAACCGAAACTATTATTTTTATGTTTATTCACAATATTAACTGCTTGTAGATGAATACAATTTTTAGTCAGAATGATCAAAATCATTCACAAGTAAGAATCATCAAAATCATACACATATGTGTGTACGTTTTCTACACGTTTTCTCAACAATTACAAAAATTAATCAACACTGTCATTTTTACTTTTCGTGTTCTAACATCAGCAACAATTATGTACATTTAATATGAAATTTCAGTATTATTATTTTAATTACTTGAAGAGGATCAAAATTTTCAGTCAGCCTAAATTTTCAGTAGGATTGATCAAAATCATGATTGAACCACACGTTGCATATGCATCTTCAGTACAGTTGTATTTTAACATCAGCAACAATTATGTACATTTAATATGAAATTTAAAAATTATTATTTTAACTACATCTACACAAGCAAAATTTTCAGTCAACCTAAATTTTCAGTAAGAAAGATCAAAATCATGATTGAATCGTTGCTTGTACATAAACTGCATCTTCAGTACATTTTCGTCAACAATTAAATCTTACATTTTTTTTTAATCACCAACAACTACAATATGAAATGTAAAAACTATTTCTATCATTACTTGCAAAGGAAACCTCTCAGTGTAATCAGGATAAATGAATCACTGGTCGCAGAAACGTAAATGAAAGTATCATTCAGAGATCGAAGGTGTTTATCGATCGATAAAGACCGCGTTATCGAATGATCGATTCGGTCACCTGTTCGGGCGGACTCACGACAACAAACTGAAGACAGAACTAAGAAAGGCATGGGGAGATCGGTGGCCGGTGTTCGTTCTGCGGTGTGAGCACTGACCGTACACAGAATACCACAAAACGTACGGTTGTTCGAAGTTAAATTCAGCCCATCGTGTTCTCCGAGGCGTGCACCGACGGATTTCCCCTCTTCCCGTTCTTTGGTCACCTGTCTGGACACCCGTCCACAGGATCATACTTGTGGGAAAGGTGGGGAATCGATCGAGGAGCAGAAATTCGTGATATCCGCGCGAAATCGATCGCGATCGTTCGCTGCTAAAGTAGGCTAAACGAAAATGATATCACGGTTTAGAAATGAAGGTCAGCCAGCAGATAAGTTCTGGACGATTATAAAGTAAGATGTAAAAGTATTAGCTTGGAAAAGTAGAGTTTCTATTCTTCTTTTCGAAATATTCATTGGCCTACATTTTTTAGGTATCATCGGAATATGCGTTCATTCTTTTGGTGAGATTGCAATCTCTGTTTCGTTCTTAGGGTTTTTATTGGATGGAGTAAGTTTCATTTTCTCTATAGTAATTTATAGATACTGTTTTACTTTCTCAATAGTATTTGTATAGATGTAAGTTTCACTTTTGTGGACCTTGATTAGGCTGACATACAGGACTTGTGTTTTATGGGTCTATGAGAACAACGAAATAGAATCTTCCTATGTTTAATGTCTGATTTGAACACTTACATTGCAGTGGATAACTCTTGTTAATATAAGGTTAGGTTAGGTTATTACAAGAGTTAGGTGTAGTTAGGTTAGGTAATTACAAGGGATTTTATTTTAAAACTTAAAGTCAGAACTTGAAAGATCATTTTGTACTTCAACACTAATTATTAAAAAAAGAACAGTGAATAAAATATTTTAGATTGTATCTGCATCATCCGATGGTCGATATTTACTTTCAAATTGAAAGTACATTAGTAATTATTTTTCCTTAAATCAACATATATTTCGAGAAAGATATCGCAATTTTGTTACTTAAAATGGGAAACCTAAAACTAGTACTACTACTAATTTTACTATTACTTCATCTAATATACGTATTAGGATATCAATTGCAGTAGGCAAGAAAAAAGTACATGTTCACTGAAAATGATATTCATGATGAAAATACTACAAAAGTGATTCAGAGTTTTAAAATATTAATATCTTGTATTTTTAGAGAACGTAGGTTTTCGAAATCACGTTGACAAATGGATTTGTTCGAATTTATAATATTAAAAATGACAGGTGTCTTTTTCTTCAAGTTTCATTCGATCCTTAATTTCTAGAAAATATATAAAGTTCATATGTCTGTGATTTTACAGTTGTTTAAAACTATAAAGCAAATTGAGGTTGTGACTGAGTTGACAGATTAATTGACAGATAAAATAATTTCCCTTTGTAATTATTTGTACATATGAAATAGAACATAATATCAAAATATATGTATTTTAAACACTGTGTCGAAATACTATCTAATTTTAATAAGAAGGTAGTATATTACATCCAAAAAATTAATCTAATAAACCGAAAATATGGCATAAACCTCATTTTCATGCATGCTTCTTAATTTTATACAAATGGCGCCCTCAGAATACGGCACACTAGTGTTATCTGCTGGTGAACGTCAGGACTCACAGAACAAATTGCTTCCTTTTATGAACTGTATAAACCTTTTGTCTTTTAGATTTCATATTTTACAGGAATTAGAATTTCCAGTAGTTTTAAAGCAATACAAATAATGACATCATAATTTACTTAGAACGTAATTAGTATAATTCAAAAAATTGTAGTGTATATAACTCGAAGTGCTTTACTATCAGTAGACTAGTAAAACCAATGAAACAAGATTTTGTTTGTTTGTCTAATGTATGATTGTTTCGGTTTTCTGGAGATTCGAAAACATTTTTCCTTCAAATGAAGTGTAAAATGACAATTACAATTACTATGTAAATCATTCAACTATGAGATATAGCGGAACACTGTACCGCTTTGTGATAACAATATTTCAAAATTAGCCAGTTCAATGTATCTTTTACTTCCAGTGTTTCACTCCATTTTAGTTATTAACACACTGAATGAACTAATATGCAGTTTTCCCAAAAAAGTATTTTATGCTCTTTTCTTGTTGCTAGATAAGTGCCTTGAAGTCCAAAAGTGCAATAATTTAAATTATCAGCTGCAATAAAAATTGAGACGATATCCTAAACGTATTGAAACCATTGGAAGAACTGATTGACACAGTAAAAGACAAAAAAGTCACTAATTTTTTCAAAGAAATATAATTTTCTGGATTGTCAATGTTGTCCTTTATCGCTAGATGACGTTAGCGATACAGTTTGGAAAGCGCGCGTTCGTATAAAATGTAGAAATAAATTATGCGGAATAAATATAGTTTTTAATATTAACATTGATACTTACTGTCCAACGTGATGAATTTAATCCATGATAAGATCACACCTAAGAAATAATATATATTTTAAATTATATAAATATACACACTTTAGTGATATTAATTATTATATTTATTAATTTATAGTATAATATTTATAGATTGGTATATTAAGAAAAAATCTGTTTTGTGTTATGGACAAATTCTGTTATAAATACTAGTAAAATTTTCTTGAAAATAAAAGAACATATAACATTTATTTCATATTTTCCATTTATTGTTTGTACTAAAGTAGATTATATATACATTCATTATTTATATTAATATCAATATTACATATTTATTATCTCTATTTGTAGATTTGTCCTCTTCTCGGTACAGATTGGAAACACACTGTATAAATACAAAAATTCTTTTATGAATATAATTCATGAGGTTGTAAACAGGTGCATATAGGTTTCCCTAAAAGTTGGCACGTATCGTATCTAGTTTACTCAGAATATTTTTGAACTTAAACACAAACTGTTTTCAAATATGTATTTGTTTGTAAAAATAACAAATGAATTTACCGTTTATCTCAAAATCACTTTAAATAACTTTAGTCAGTGAATACAAATGTTGTAGTCAGACTCAGTTGAAATAGTTTCTGTATTCGCCAGTAGATGACACTAATAGCGCTGTGGCGGTCTTTTTAAAATTCAGAAATAAAGTATTGAACTCATATAATATTGAGTTGTAAAAGAAAAAAAAAGCTCTCCAGAAACGAAACGTAAAGATACTTTATTACAAAGGAGACTACTAGAAAGGAAAATGTTGAACTACAAATAAAATTTGTAACCAAACATGAATCATACTCAGAATTTAATTTGCAATGTGCCCTCTGATTTTTTTGAATGAATACAGATGAAAATTTCAAATAACGAGTGTAAATAAATCGTAGAATATTAACTATATCTATCCAACCATTATTTATAGTAAATTCTGATATTCAATAGACATCTCAAACTTAAATCTATCCACCGTGCTTCATTTATACATATCGTTTTCTCAACATCTAATTTTGAAAGAAATACAGATATTTAATTCTAAAACTTAATTGTCTATTTCAAATGGAATTCACGCACTGTTTCAAATAGTAATAATATAGTAAAAACAAATTATTATCGTAACAAAAATATTTGAAATATATTTAAAAAATTGAAGTAACCGATAAAATGATGCTGCATATGTTTGTAAATATTTGTCAGAAACATCCCCATGTCTTGTCGTACAATTTGTCGTACGAGGAGAATAACGATGATTAGTACGTAATTAGAAACGAAGGAAGTTATAACTGCGACGTCAATGGTCCCTAATACTACCAGCAGAATAGGACTTTATGGTTACACGTATATAGCTTTAAGATAACAAACAGATTTTATTTAAAGAAGACAGGTCTTTATTCTCGTAGAACTTGTTTCCTACTCAGACATTACGTGATGTTACTGTGAGAGCTTCTTTGCTCAAAAGTACGTTCATATGTATTCAAAGAGGAGTGACCTTTCGTACCCCTTCATGTATCTGAAGATGAAGTAACTGTACGTGATTTTTATTTGTAACATGTTCACAATGAATCTCTTGTATCTATTCTCCTTGGATGTCACATGTACGAATATGTCTTAAAAGCTGAATTTTTCTTGCTAAGCACTTCGCATCACTTGCTTCTCTACTTTTCCTTGGACATCACTTCGTGAATTGTGATCTGAAATATTCTTCACCCCAAATCTACTGATGTGTGATACATTATTTGAAATTAAAAGAAAAACAGATTAGTTCTTCTTTCGATAAAATACAGATCTCAAGAAAGGCATCGTGATACATTTTATTATTTAAAAAAGAAATTTGTGAATGGATGTATAACGAAATAAAGAGTTTGAGGTTATGTTGTAGTTATTTTTATTTACTTGAGGTTATTTGTAAACATTTGAGGTTATTTTTATACACTTGAATGTATTTTCATAAACTTTATTAAAATAAAATTTCTGTGCAACTCAGAATTCCTTTTATTCTAAGAACATTAATCCCAAAGAATGAAAACGCAGAGATAGAACACCGACATACTTGTGATTACATGATTAATCTTCTGCCTAATACCTATCTTTTTGCTAAATAAATGATTCGTCAAATTGTCACATGTATTTAATATATCATGATATGCTACGATTGCATAAACATCCCCCGTCTGCCAATAAGATTAAAA
The DNA here is from genome assembly GCA_945859555.1 of Megachile ligniseca. NCBI lineage: Eukaryota > Metazoa > Arthropoda > Insecta > Hymenoptera > Megachilidae > Megachile > Megachile ligniseca. The sequence continues at coordinate 5,130,427 of OX243783.1, forward strand.
ACACAATTATAAATGAATATTGAAATGAATAATTAGACGTTCGTTAGAACTAAATGTGACGTTGATATTGAATATCAGCATTACATGAGTTGACTCAGTACGAGTATCATGTTGTTCAATATATCATTGGAGTCCGATGAAGCTGGCTGTAATATTGGCAAAACGCCTACAAACATCGTTGCACGTGCTCATGCTCGGAAAGCTCGGATTAAATGATAGCGATAGCTACGAAAAATTTGTTCGTTAATACATAAATATACGATCTCGAACAAAGTTTATGTTCCTCTAATATTAACGATATTAGATAATATTTTGTGATCCGTAAAACTCGCTCTTGAAGTTTTCTTTTATTTCTTAAAACATTTCTGCTAAGTTTTCTTTAAAATTTTCTAATAAAATGTTCTTAAAATTATTTTGAAACAATTCAAAAAAATAATAATGTCTAATGAAAATGCTGGAGTTTGTTAAATTAAATTACCTTTATTTAGGGTAAAAACTGTACCTCGTGCCTAATTAGTTTAATGTAATAATCATAGGTATTTTAGCTATTATCGAGTTATCGAAAATGCTTTTTCCTTTCCTCTCAAAGAAATGAGCTTACATTTTCTCGAAATATGACTTTCTTACCACCTGTACCGTGATCTCCCATTCCCGTTGCAACGAGAATCGCAGTTCATATATTTTATAGGGCGTCTAAAAACAGTAAGGACGTTTTCATGGAAATATAAACGCGCAAACGATGCTTCACATGATAATTTTACGGTGATGCTTTTCTTTCAGTCAGTCATGAAATGCACTCGTGTAATGATGCACTTATATTAAACGACTTCTTTGCCCCGTTCTCGGGAATCGAACAATTTTCATTGGACATCGTGTCATTAACTATCAGCGACATATTTATTCATTTCGAATAGTGATCGTACATGCACTCGCGTCGGGGATCCCCCTTTCTATTACTCGATTTTTTGTGATAATCCAGCGACAGCGACGTGATCCTGGCAATCATGATATCCAACTCGTAGACCTTGGTAACTCTTATATGGAATGCCAAGCAGAAGAAAGTATCTGAGAAATTCAATGATATTCATCTAGAGAAGAAACTCGTTCCCGTGGGCGGAATATGAATGAGATGTCAAGTATGACCCAAAGAAAAAGATCTTTAAAGTCTTTCTTTACCCCCGTCTAGGATTTCATTGAAACGGAATTGAATGAATTCAAAGCCCACGCTACGACTCCAAATGTTCCATTACGCAACGTACATCGATAATTTATCACAACGATATCGTACGTACCTACTTGAGTTCTCGGAATGTTACCCTTTTTATTGCCTGTCAATAATGTCGGATATTTTGTCAGAATACGATTTTGAAAGTGTTTGATGCAATAAATTCGGGGAATACGGTTGCTCTTCTTTTGAAAATATCACCTTTCCTTCATTTTGTATCCTTTTGGAAATGGTAAATAATTTGAGGAATTATTTTTTTTTTTTATTAATTTGTCGATGTAGTTGCTGTAGCCTCAAACATTGGAATTCATTTAGGAATACAGTTTTTTGTAGAATAAAACTGTAATTTCCTCGTTTTACCTTTTACTGTAACATATGATTATTTGCCCGACGTACTGCTTAATTTAATTACGCGTCCGGCATGAAATTTTAGAACTCCACAGTTATTTAATCTCCTCACAAAATACTAGAGTTAGAGTACAAATAGTTGCAAAATAAGTTGCGAAAGTACAAAATATTTGATCAGATTTGGATCCACTTCTCTCCCATGAACACGAATATATAAATTGTTCGAAATAGTCCGATTCGAATGTACTTGCAATATGCTTCGATCCATCTCTAACGTTCGTAATGGTCGGCTGTCAAACTCTCGTTTCATCGCGAACGCCTATTCGCAGAGCTATAATTTCTTCCCGATATTCCCTATTTCTTCCGTTTCCAGAGCTTTTGTTCCTACTGTGCGTCCGAACAAAAAGTGAAAGATGAGCGTTACCAAAAAGAGCTCGTTGGTACACCAGAAGGAGTAGCAGGTCGAATGAAAAAAACCACGCTGGACATCCTTTCTTCCAATGCATAAGCGTGCCTTCGTACAGGTATTAACCTCCCTCTCTCTTTCTCTCTCTCTCTCTGTCCCACGCGTGTACACTCAGGCTATAGTCATCGGATTCTCTTTTAGGGACCGTGCTAAGACTGCCAGATTAAAGTATATAACCGGTTCGCAGCTGCAGCCAGACTGGAGACTGGGCATCGGCCGGCAACCAACAACCACACACCATGGCACATCTCCAGGCATACACTATGGCGCCAGGGGCGGACTCACCGTTCCAGCTGCATATGGACCGCGTGCATTTCGAAAGTTTAATCCCATCAACATTACGAATCGATCGATTCAATCTTGCGGTGTGTTATACGACCGTTCGCGACGATTTGCGGTTTTCTCGCTTCAAATTCATTTATCGGCCTTTATTCGAGCTCCATGCTTCTTAATCCTTTCGTTACGAGCTATCTTCACACTAGATTTACGGAACCCGTCAAAATCACCGATCTTAGATTCCTTGTTTCAACGTAAATTTACGACTTCCGAAGATGGGCCACCGTAAATTTTTGTTGGTGACTTTTTATTAAGGCACTTTAGTTTTACGGGTTCTTTCTTGTTAGTGTTGTATCTGTTGAATCTACAACAGGTTTGCTTTTTAGACAGTATTTTTTAGTAATTTCGTAACTAATAGAAAGCACGATTACAAGATATTTATGTGAATTTTGTCAGGTTATATTTTTTATACTTAAGTAGCCCACATGTGATTGATATATTCGTAGTCTACATAACTTTTCTCAAAAAGAAGATATAACTTCAATTCCTTATATTTTTATTCGTTGGTCTCCCTGTGCATTTTAGAATTAAGTATCATTAAATAGTTTCAATGTTAAATAAATGACTTTTTATTCATTTGTATAATAAAAATATTACAAATGAATAACTTCTTCAGATATACTAATATTATTTGTGCTGTTCGATCTGACGAAATAGAGTTTGCACAAATACATATACAGTAGACTCATTATATTGTCATGCTTTATATTGATAATTGAGTTAGTTTTTCTCACATTGATTTTCACGCTCACTATCGTAACAAAGATCTACAAACTACTGCGATATTTTATCGATGCTATTCTACTTTTTTTTGAGATCCAAAACGGTAGCACACGACAGGTTCCCTAGGAGGAAGGGGGACTACCTATTACCCCCTTTCGGGTCCGCCCCTGCACACAGTGGGCTAATCTGACAAATCCACAATCTAACAGACTGACAAAAGTCCTAATATATGTACTTGCAGTTTAAAGAATGTTTCCAAAGATATATACAGAGAGCAAGCAGGCACATTATTTATAACCTTTTTCAATTAAAATACGTTTCCACCTACTGGTCACTGAGTCATTATGAATTAGTTTATGTCAATAACAGACTTATATTTATATAAATATATCCATGAAATAGTTTCTCCTTCAAGATTAAAAATATCGTCTAATTTCTAACATTTCACACATTTTAAAAATTGAAAGAAAATTCTGGGACAAAAGAATGTGACACTCAACTTAAATATTGTAATTCAGACAATTCAGAAAGTTACAAAAATCCACTAGAAAAATGATTACAAAGATACATGGATCCAATGTAGTCATTCCTCTTTATAAAAGAGAATTGATTTAATATAATATTGAAAGTTAGTAGTTTAATTGACCTTTTTATTTGAACTAATGTGCATATAATGAAACTGGTATCTTTTTTCTTCAAATTACTATGTTTTTTCTTTATAAATCATCTATGTGTTTGATATTAAATATCTACCATTTTCTTCCACTTGCCATTTCTAACCTTCTTTTATATTTCTCTCCATCATAATGCTTAAAAATTTAAGGTCGCTGATTACAAACCTCTCACCCAGAATGGTACATCCAAACTAGTAGATTGAAATTGCAGAAAATGATTAGATTCGTATAACTAACGTTCAAAAATATTATGTATCAATGTTAGCTCGAGAAGCTGTTGAAATCACATGTCCCACGTTATCCAATCCGAAATAAGTGGCACCCACGGAAGAGGTTAGGAGCCGACGAAACGAAAAGAAAGCATTGTATTTAAAACGGTAGCTAATTAGTCTTCTTCTCTTCCGGCGAAATGTTAACTGATCGACTGCCCGCGGCCACCAAAGGGTACTACAATCGTAACGAAAGTAAAAAAAAAATAAGAACAAGAGAATCGTTGAAGGACCTCGAGGAGAGGTCGCTGCCGAACTTTACGAAGGTGCTTCGTTGCAAAGTTGGTCGCGATAAACGCGTACAACGTTGTAAGCGATGAAGGACACGAGAATGCACGGTGGTTATCGTCGACACATTAGCATGCTCGCTTACAGAGATAATCGTGCGTGCTGCTTCTCGACTCGTTATGTTTAATGGTCGACGTGGACAGAACGAGCTTGACCCATGATGATGGAATGAAAAGCAAAGCCCAGCGAAACGTTGCATCGACATGCGAGAAACGACCGAATTATCATCACTTGTCAATTTTTTGTCTTGTAACTTGACACTAAAACACCCGGTGTCGGTCAGATACGTACCTTTCAACCGATAATGAGTAGGGAAAATAAATCAATGAACGATAAGTAGCATGTGTAATTATTACTTTATGTCAGTAATGATCGGTGTAGATACTTTGTTCGATAAAAGTATACATATGTAGTTTTATGAAAAACAACTTTCTAGACCCTTTTAATACAAGTTGATTATAAGTTGATGTACTGTAATAAGCTTCTTCAATTTTTTGAGACGTACTTCTAGAGACATTTAGTATTTTTAGAGACATTTTTTGATTATACTGAATTTATATTTGTACTAGTACAATATTACCTTACTGTTATAATTTATATTATTTTATTGTTTATAGTAATGTGGAATTTCTTTCTAAATGCATTTAGATGTTTGTAAAATTTCTTGTGGAAATGGTTTGCTTTATATTTTCCTTTCAAGGTGACTCGTGTTTAAGAAAAATAAAAATTCAAGGCTTCCCAAACTTTTATGAGATCCACTTCTGAAAATGGTAATTTTTCGCGAGTTGCTTGTAATGCATTTTTTAAATGGAAGGTCGAATAATACTACTTTGAAGCTTTTTATATTTCAACATATGACACTGTTTACGCAAAATCGGTTCGTGAACAAAAACCAACACTTGGATGACAATTTTTAATAAAATTATTAATAAATTACAGTAATCATGTAAAGTTTTAAATATACATGAAATATAATAAATGGTACAATATAGCTTCCATCATAATATAATAAATACAATTTAATTTCCAAAATAAAATAACAAATAATATAAAATAAAATTGAAACACAAAGAGTATGAATTAATTAATAAGTGAAAATTATTATATAATTTTTCCTAGTCCAGGTCTCTGTATTAAAAACTTGTTTCGGACACAATTTTGAATAGAATGAGCTAAAGGACTGAAGATAATTCATAATAAAGTTTCCGTTGCATATTCAATTTTCTTTCATCTTCATTACTTCTCAATTTCAGATGAAATTTATTAGTTTCACGATAGGTGATCATTCGTTTTGTGAGACAGATTCATGTTCATAACTTCATAACACGTAGAAGCCTGAAGCAAGTATGAAGTAAGGAACATACAAAATAAGTATGTTCGAAAATGAATATGAAGCGGTATCTGTAGACAGCTGAAGCAAAAGTATGTAAAGTGACTCGGGTAACAAATCGGTCTTCGGTACACTATACTTACATGTGTTGATAACACTTGCATTTTCGAAACAATTTTTTTTTAAATTATTACTAAATGTCACAAGATTCAGTGAGTCGTTTCGAATATTTTTGCGATTGGAAAATGTAATATTTTTTGGAGAAGGATTTAAGAATTTAAGAAAGATTTTTATTTTATTTCCAATAGATTAATTGTGCAAGTGTATTAACGTAAAGTTCACAAAAAATGATTATTAATAAACAAAATGATTAATGTCATGCAATTTTTGTGTTAACGCAGGGAAAACCAGTTTTTATATGGCATTTGGTACCACTTTACATAATTGCAACCTCTTCAAGGACACTGACGTTCCATTTCTTTTTAAATTCAATAACCAATGATTATGTATGTAAATATCATTTTCTTTGTCGTGTATTATCAGTGCTGTCGAGATTTTTTCTTTTAATTGTCATTTTTGTAAAATAAATAAAATATAATTATTTAAGCGAGATTATTTCTTTTCGAAAATCAAGAAAAATATTCCTAAAAAGATTAAACTTGGTTGTGAATCAAATTTTCTATATTTGCGAGTTTATTAGTAGTATTAAGGATTTCTTTCATTCATTTATTAACTGTTGAATTAACAAAAAAGTTGTTACATTTGTCACTTTTTGAGACGTAACCAAATATTCTTTACATATGTTAATGAGAACATGTGTGAGCAACAACAGTATTATAAATTGCAAAAATTAGCACATTTCAGGGATATTTCACTGCAGATGATTTTTATATGTAAAATTCTGTCTTTTGAAGCCAATCATGAAAATTCTCATGCGTTTATTATTGCAAATATGTGAAAGACAAAAATATCTATAAGCACAGTTAGTAATAATATAATTAATCCGATATGTACCGGCATTTATTAATTTATATCAATCTGTATATACTCATTTATATCTATCTACATTTACTGATTTATACCTATCTACATCTTCAGATTTATAATACTCATCTACATTAACCAACTTCTATCTATCTACACTCGTCGATTTCTAATATCTACCTGCATTCATCAGCTTATATCTATCCGTATTCGCCGATTTATATCTATCTGGATTCACCAATTTATATCTACCTACATTCATCGACTTGTAATATCTTCGATTTATGTATCTACATTCACCGATTTATATCTATCTGCATTCACCGATTTGAAATATCTATTTATAGTTATCAATTTATAATATCCAGATCATTAATTATTAGATAATCTGTATTAAATATATGCATTAAGCAAACAATTCGTCAAAATTGTCATTCTCTGTCCAGTAACCAAATATTTGTACAAATATTTAAGAAATCGTCAATTTTTATCTCCAAAACTGATGCTGCATATGAAAATGTTCACTGCATATTTTCAATTCAATTTTCACGCACGATTCACCATTTTTTAGCTGTACGAGCACATCTGAAATTAACTAGTCACTTTCTATTATTTTATAAACTTACATATTGGCAGTTTACTGCTTTATAAACTTACATATTAACGATTTACGATTTTACAAACTTACAAATTTACTGTCTACTATTTTACCACTAAACCTACCGACGTATAACGTACACTTACTTCAAAATTAAAAATACGGTACGAGAAAACAAACGATAAGAGAAATTACTTTATCCTGACGAGAGCCTATATTTCAAGAAAAATTTTATAACTCAAAGCAAGAAATTAGTAAAGCAGTCATACGGCATCGTTCGTTACAGCGATGATGAAATCCAGCCCGATTTGTCAAAGACCAAAGTTATTTCCAAGATTCAGGAAGCCGTCGATCCGAGCATGAGGCGAGGGCAGAAACGAAAGGAACTACGTTAAGGTATCGAGCAGCGTGTGAGAGAGCAGTTGAAAGAGGTGAGGAGGTAGTGTCGCCCAGGTGCCCGACCGGCCTTTGCCGAACTCACCTCCACCTCCTCTCCTCGTCCATTCTCTCTCCAGGACACGCTCCTCCGGCTGTTTCTTGTTCACTAGCTTCGTTCGTTGGCTCAGTCCTCGCGAGCCTCTTCCTAACCTCTCGACGGCTCCTCGTCCTTTCCTCTTATCCGTACCATTGGCCATTAGCGATTGCCGTCCACCGTATCATCAGGCCCCGCAGTAATGGGACCTCTTACGGTCCTCCGGGCCCAGTCGTTCGTCGCGCGTCCTCCGAGCCTTCCCCACGTTCTGTTCCTCCACAGACCTCCTTCTTCGCTGCTGCCACGTGATTTAGCGGGTTACGTCTAACCGTTCTCGACCTTCCGTCTGTCGGATCTACGTTCCTGATAACCTGGACACCACCGGAGAGTTCACCGATCCTACCAGTGTGAGTTCGGCTCGTGCCTTCGGTAGCCAACCGACGTTCGCCTCTGCCGAACTTCTGTCCATCGGATTCATTGCGTTCGATCCTGTGCCGCAAGTTTTTCTTCCCTCCACCGTTTGTTAGCGACTCGACAATGCTCCGCGAGTGATCCGCTAGCGTATATACGACCGGGGCTTCTTACGTAGCAACCGGTGTCGAGTTGATGGAGACCGTCATTCGAACGAGTTTCTTGTCACCCTAGTGATACCGATTTTGCGCCTCGTCGATCCTCCGTTCGTCGTCTAGATCGTGTTACGCATATCGATCACAACGGAGTGCTCAAGTTTGTGTTAATAAGTGAATTAATTGGATACGACGGTCTGTGTGTAAGTGTTTTTACCGAGTTTACGGTGTCTCTTCGTCAATCAATCACGCGTCATAGTATGTCGGTGTGAAAGCATTGCACGTCGGTGTGAAATTCGACTCAAGGTTGCGGATGCATTGCGAGCCTCTTGCAGTTTCTTTCGTTCTTCCCTGCTATAACATTCATTTCTGCTCGAATTATTTCCTGATAGTGCATTCGGTTTTTAATTCTGCACCTCTGATTTTGAAGTGTCGGGTGATTTTTAGAAAGTTAAATTCTTTATTTCATGCCATTCACTCGATAGAGAATTTAAATAAAAACGTAACAAACGTAAGATAAATTTTCACACGTTGCGTTACATTTTTAGTGAAATTTGTGATAGAGGCACTCTGCGTTCGACGTGAGGGATAAAACGAAATTCGACAATTAATTGGTTGAACGCGTTAGTTTGCCGATGCTGAAATTCGATGATTATAAATTAATGTCATCCTTAGTCGATGTTGGTTCATACAGGTGACATTCCATTTGCACGTGTAACGATGATTTAACGAGTGACCTAGAAATGTGATAGCTGTGGTTAACTGAATGTAATGATGAATACTCGACCTTGAGAATTTAACAGTTTCACTTCTTCGAAAGTATTCTCACCATTTCTCCATTTTAACTGTGGTTCCACTATTCTGAAAAAATTTAGTGTGCTTTCAGAAAACGTGCTATTTTTTATCTTAGTTATCAATCAAAAGTTGCTACGTATTAAATATATTTATATTTATTACTTTCTTCTGAAGTGGAGATTTAAAAATGTTCTTTAAATCGATTCAAATAATAAATATTTCAAAATTAATATTATTTTATAAATTATGTTGTTGCTATTTTGTAAATAGTGGAAATTTGAGATCATTAACAGTGAGTGCCATTTCTGGGAGACCAAAATTTATATAGAAAGTGATTTAAAATGGAAAATAATTTTTTTAAATATATAAGGACACCTAATTTATAACGATTAAATATTATAAAAATTGTTTAATTTTATTGAAAACAGAATTATTATTTGGAAGGATTTTCCATGTTAGTGTTAAATAAGACATTTTACAAAAAATGTAAGTTAATATTTACATATTTGACTAAAATTTGAGATCAAAGTATTTTTATACTTATCTATGTTTCTTAGTGTTGTGTATATTTAAAATAAAAATTATTAGAAATATTTATTGTAATAATTTTGTATCTGAAGATTTATTCGAAACTGGTAAATATAAATATATTGGGTGTATTAGTTAAATTTAAAATATTTTGTTAAACTGAATTTATGTTGCTCATATAAATATTATTTTTCCTGATAATTTTAAATATTTCAATATTTCTAAGAAGAGAGAAGTGTTTATTTAAAATAATTTCACTTTCATATTAACAAACATACAATCGAAATACTTGTTACATACCTAAAACCAAATAAAATTTAAATTGACATAAAAATGCATTGCTGCATACAATCCGATTTGGCACGAAGGAAATAGTTTCCGAAAGTTTTTATTATAAATATTATTTCGTTCAGAATATTTCCTCCGTCGTTCAGTAATAGAAACGAAACCAGTTTAAACTGCTAGATATAATAGAATGGAAGTAAACAAATCTCTTTCTGTATATATCTCCGCATACCTAATGTCATTGTCGAATCTGGTTTATGATCAACCTGATCTGGCCTCAGTATGTTCCGCACTACCGTGGAGTTAGAACGTGATTTAAGCCACCGGAATCGTGTATCGTAATATTTGCACTTCATTTCTTAACAAATGAGATTTTCAAGATTTTCAATTATCAATTTAATAATAGCGATAGTAATTAAACCGATTTATCTTCGCTAGTGGTAATAAACATTGAAGTGGTAGTAACATGACAGACCGAAATTATTCTCCACCAACCTTGTATTTAGATTGAAATTATTCTCCGGTAACCAGTTATTCTGTGTTTGTTATTAATTATTTTTCTTATAGCTACACGTTATTTTTATATTATCAGTACTTGATCGTAGTTCAAGTGTAGATTAAATTAAAAGATATCAACCGACCAATCTTTCGTAACGATAAATTTCACTAAAATATTTCTCACAATGCGATCTGTTAATGTAAAGAAATTAATTTCTAGAGAATCATGAAAGAAAGATTACTTAGCAGTTTTAAAATTGCAACTGTTTACAAAAAATATGTAGACGTTTCTAAATAACGAAGCGTGATTGATTGATGAATCGCACTCCATAAAATTATTCTTGCAGCAGGATTGAGAATGTTCTCATTAAATAATTGAGAAAAATGCGAGTGTGAACGGAGCGTTGTGCAAGAAGATGTTCAGTGAAATAGTGCGGGTAATTTGAAAGCTCGTTAGCAATAGTGTGAAAAGCCTGAAGATCGATGAAGTGATACAATGGCGTGCTACGTGTAAGGAAAAAGCCGTCGACCGTGCATTCTCTTTGCGATTAACGTGACCAATGTTTTTGTGAAACATACCGGAAACAGTGACGACCAGATGGGAAGTGATGTCTACCTATTATGGCAGAACCGTTCTCGAAGAGATTCGTTACAGCTGAGGTAAGCTTTTTTATCAATTAATTGCTTAATTGTTTGTTTCGTAATTACACTTCGCATTTTGTGATAACATTTATCATTTCTGAACTTTTACGATTCTTTTATTATTATTGCAATTTTTTGCAAAATTAGAGTTACACTTAATTAGTTGGTCTTTGGAAATTTATTTCTAATAGGATATTTTTTTTATAAGAATTTTTCAGTATATACAAAGATAGATGTGAATTGTATAATTTGGTAACGTTGAATTTAATAATTGTATAATTGGAAAGATGTCAGACGTAAACCTATAAATATTAAAATTCAAAGATTTAAAAACAAGCTAATTTGGTCATTCAGAAATTTGTTAATTTATAATCCGAAAGAATAACCATTAACCTACCAAACTATGAAATAAATCAGAACCCATCAAGATTATATACCTATAAAATTGAAAATATTTGCCGGAAACAATTAGCGACGAATTAAAATTCATTATCGAGCCCCCGTTCTCGATGAGCGTTTTAATGTTAATAGCATCGGAGAGCAATTTTTGCTCGTCATTCATAATTGAAAGGAATCCGTTCGGCTTCCCTGCTCGGCTATACGGGTTAGGAAATATCACGAATCTGGCATTGACGTATACGAAGCTTTTAGTTGCTTACGGTTGTACGTTCGAGGCCTTTTAAGTGCCGGTCCCACCGAGTATGTAATTTTCATGTACGATTCCCTTCCTCCTCCTCCCTCCTTTCTTCTTCTTTCGAATGGTCCGAGCGAAACGATCGAATATGTGCACGCGAGCACATGCTCGAGCATTTACGCTCAACTTTACACATTCGTACGAGACCCGTATGTGTCTAAAGACCCCGTACGTGTAAGGGTCTGCAAATTCAATGGGTCGGTACAAGGGTATTTGTTTCAAATCCTTTACGTTTTCTGCTGTTCGAAAACGAACTGCGAATAAATTTCGGGATTTACGTAATTACTGAACTTGTTGATACAAGCTTCTTTTTCTTCCTTAAATTTATATGTTTGCATTATCCGATTTGAGGCGGAAGTGTAATTCAGTCGAATAGTGGATTATTGAACTTCGAGCAATGTGTGAACACTATATGTGAGATTTATTTTTATTTTTTTTTTTTATTTATTTATTTGTTGAATATGCAGTACATGTTTTTGAGATGTTGTGGTGGGTATATATTTACAATTGGAAGATATGGTGTGATATCTTTCTTCATAAGAAATTTAGTATTTTTAATGTATTATAATTATATGAGTAGGTTCATGTGAAGATATGTTGTATTGATGTATTGGAAATAGGTGATTGATTTTGTTAGTGAGTTGCGAAAGTTTGTGAGCTGAATTTGAGGATTTAGGAATTTGAGAATTTTGAGAATTATGGACTTTTGGAAATTTAAAAATTTGAGTATTTTTGTAATTTAAGAATGTTGAAAATTTGGGAGTTTGGGAATTTGGGAATTTGAGAATTTGAGAATTTGAGAATTTGAGAATTTAAGAATTTGGGAGTTTGAGAATTTTGAAAATTTGGTAATTTGGTAATGTGGGAATGTGGTAATTTAGGAATTTGAGAATTTGGAAATTTGAGAGTTTGAGAATTTTGGTAATTTGGTAATTTGGTAATTTAGGAATTTGGAAATTTGAGAATTAAGGAATTTAATAATGTAATAATTTATTTATTCAAAGGTTCTGTGAAAACCCAATTCATTGTGAAAAATTTGAACACTTTAAATCTGAACCCTAATAGTTAATAAAAAAATAATTTAAAATGCCTTATTATTTGCGCATAAGAATCCCAAAAAAAACTACAAAAAAAGAATTTTCTGATCAAAGAAGCCACACACTGTTGCACATGTACCCAAACCAGTCATGATTTGCCGTATTCACTTAATTGCAGAAAAAATCGGGTCCGAAAGGGTTAACTACGTAATTTACTTTTTGTCTCTCGAGTATTAACTTGTTAAATTTTTACCTGGGTTAAGGTACTTTTAAAGCTTGTTAAAAGACCGGCAGAATAAAAACAGAAACTTTTGTCCGACGTCGTAGACTTTTATCTTGATTTACATGTTACTCAGCGTTTCCTTTAAATCTTCATGTTGCATTTTACACATTAGTGTAATGCGTTCTGCTTCTCCTTTTCGAGAAAAGGATGTCGAAGAACCGTTCTTCTACACAGCGGTAAGAGATATGTATGTACATTTAATTGCTTCTCGCATGCAACACATTTGGATGCATGTTTCAGCTACATTTCAGTATTGCCATCGGTGGTAAATGCGATTAAAATTAACCGTTAACTGCGACCAACACACTTGCAACCCTCTTTCATCTCTTATTCACGTCCGATGTACTTCCGGTACAGTTGAACTCTTTAAACGTAGCGACTCCGAAATATTTTTATATTTATTTGTAGAGTAGACACCATTTGACGATTCAGAACTTTGTATCGGTGTCAACGCATGAGTTGACGCGTGAGGAGTGACCCAGGATCAAGAGCTACGGCTCCTATTGGTTAGAATAGAAAAATGGCGGTAATATTGGTTCAAGAGTGAGTCATTATATTCCAGAATTCCTACATTTTTAAATTACTACATTCCCGAATCCGTATATTCCCAAATCTTTATATTCCAAATTCTTACATATCCAAATTGCTATATCCCCAAATTCCTACATCCCCAAATTGGTACATCCCCACATTGCTACGTTTCCAAATCGCTATGTCCCCAAATCCATACATTCCCGAATCCCTACATTCCCAAATCCCTATATTCCCAAATTCTAACATATCCAAATTGCTATATCCCCAAATTCCTACGTCCCCAAATCGGTACATCCCCACATCGTTACGTCCCCAAATCTCTATGTCCCCAAATAGCTACGACTGCAATTGGTCAGAATAGAAAACTCCCTCCATTCCCAAATTCTTATATACCCAAATTGCTTCAGCCGTAAATTGCTATATGTATACCCAAATTTCGACATCCCCAAATCGCCGCAGCTCCAATTGGTCAGAACAGAAAAATGGACGCCTAGACTCAAACATATCAAACAATTCGTGGGTTGGTATCAGTACATCAAATAATCAAATAATACACTAATCACTTTGAAAATGATCGAATTTACAAATATTTATCACTACAAAACTATTCTTTACAATGCACCTCGTCTTCGGTATTAAAAATGGAGCGAAAAAATAAAACAATAAAGTAGAAATAATAATTCTTCACCTTAAGGAAATCAACTTAAATTTCAAGAAAACCTTTCGTAACTTTTGCAGTTAAATATTATAGTTCAAAATAAGAAACTTAAACATACATTCTTGAAAATGGAAACTTAAACATACAGCATGATAAGATTATTCGTGATAATAAGCATTTATTTATTCAGTGTACACGTTTGATATTTCAGGACAGCAACGAATAATTACGAGTCAGCATAAAAGCGAACGCATAGGTTACACGGTATACCTGAAGTTGCACACAATTTTTACCGAAATTATTTCCTACGTTATTTTACTTTCGCCCCGATAATTTATTTGTCAAGTTTAATTAATGCGCCGTCCATAAATTTTCCATGTAATTGCTCGAATGCAAATCTGCGCTCGCCGGTGCCCGCTCACGAATTCACGCGAAAATTTTTTACAAAATCGGGCATATTTCATTCGATTGGTGTGCGTGTGGCTGCACGCACCGGTGACCGGGCGATTCTGTCTTTTTTCGGGACATAAAAATTCTTACGCTGCAACTTCTTTGCTGTGGTTCACGACTTTAAGGAACGCGTAAACGGTAAATCTTGTTGCATCGCCGCAGCGGGGAATGTAATTGATTTCACCGTACGTACGCACTAAATGAGAATAGATGATCTGTGTACGCTCGGGAGCAAATTTGTCTTCTTGTAGGGAGCTGCTTAGATAAGTACAATTTTTTGTATTTATGGTTTTAGGTACCTTTGGGATTTGGGGATTTGGGGACATGGGAACTAGGGAATTTTGGGGCATGGGAACTAGGGAATTTGGAGATTTGGGTACATGGGAACTGGGGTATTTTGGGATTTGGGGATTAAGGGATTTAGGGATTTAGGAATCTAGGGATTGGTTAATTCGGGGATTTGAGGATTTGGGGATTTGTGGATTTGGGGATTTGGGAATTTGGGAATTTGAAGATTTGGGGATTTCAGAATTTCGGGATTTAGGAATTGGGGAATTTAGGATTTGGAAATTTGGGGATTTGGGGATTTGGGGGTATGGGAACTAGGGAATTTGGGGATTTTGGGATATGGGAACTAGGGAATTTGGAAATTTGAGGATATGGGAACTAGGGAATTTGGGGATTTGGGGACATGGGAACTAGGGAATTTGGGAATTTGGAAATGTGATGATTTGAAAATTTGGGAATTAGGGCATTTAGAAATCTAAGAATTTATGGATTTAGAAATTTGGGAATTTAGGGATTTGGGGATGTGACAAATTGAAAACTTGGAGATGTCATAATTTGGGAATTTGGAAATAAAATAATTTAAGAATTGATGTATTTAGGAATTTGGAAATTTTAGAATTTGGAGTTTGGGAATTTGCGAATGTAAGAATTTGGAAATGTGGAAATTTAAGAATATGAGGACTTGCCAATTTGAAAATTTCAATAATTTTAAATTTTGAAAATTTTGAGAATTTGATAATTTTATAATGCAGAAATTTTATAACATAAAGATTTTAGAATGTTGAAATTCAGAAATTTGGGTATTTCAATGTTGAAAACTTTACTTATGGAATTCAGGGAATTGGGGATTTGCATAATTTGTGAATCAGTTAATATGGAATTTGGCCTCCAGAAGCAAAGGAATCTCATGCTGCACCTGAATATACGTGTAACAACTATCGCGCGATTTGATCTTTCGCAACTTTCGAGGGAACGTACAATCTATTCTTCTGGTTTTCCATTTTCCTTTCGCCGCAGTGCTTCCCTACGGAATGCTTCGATCTAAGATCGTAAATTTCTATCTCGTACGTGTTATCCGTTACATCCTCCTTGCACGCATCTGAGAGAACTTTCAACAAAGGGGATACATAAGTAATTAACACTTCGTTGCATTGTGTTACAAACATGCTATGCACATTGGTAGTTGAATACTGTACCAATTAACTGCGGAATTTAGTTAAAATCCCTCGCGAGTAATTAAAATGAAGCAAGGACGAATATACATGTCGAATGCAGAAATTCATCTGTTACATATTTGAAAAAAAAAAAGAAAGATAAAAGTGAAGCAAAACGATTATATTTTCATTCGATAAAAAAGTAACAATTGTTACTACCTGATAGTTAAGAATTTTTGAAGTTATAAGTTTTGTATTTTTCAAAGTTATAAACATTCAAATTAAGTTTAATTATAGAAACTAAGAAATGAAAATCGAGAAATTAATTGGAAATTGAAAATTACGAAATTTTAAGATTGGGAAGAATATTTTTATACATTAATTTTATCTATACTATTATTTTAAACAATTTTTGTTGCATACTTAAAATATTATGTATCTGCTGAAAATTCTACGTTAGCACGTGAAGTTTACGAGTTAGTAATAGTAACACGTGTGCACCTAACCTGTATGTAAAAATGTTATTTATTTTTCACCTCAAAAAAAACGTGAAGAAAATGTTGTTTGAAAAGAGTAAATATTACGTACACAAAGTTAGTTTCCTTTATGACTAAACTTCTCAAGGTTCCAAAAACACCGATACTAAATACTGCTACCTTCATTTTGTCTTCGAGGTATAATATGAAGTTGTTCCGTATCAAATGGCGGACTTCGAAACGTGAAAAGTCTACCACGTTCTGATGATATAAAGAGCTACACAATAGCACTCACACTATATCAATCTAAAGTTTATAAATTGATGACAGTGACTGTGCAAATTTTTTCTGAACGTTGTTAATACAAACTAACTGCTTTTTTAGCATGCTTTTTGCTAACAAACTAGCTGCTTTTGATATTCTACCTTCATTTTTATTTTGTTCTTTTATTCAAGTTTCATGTCCATTTAATAATCACATTTTAAAGGAAAAATGAATCTTTTATCATGGTTTTCAAGATCATTCGTCTCTCTTTCTTCTAACACACATGGGACGCTGAATATGAAAAATCTGGAAAAACGAACGTATCTTGAACAGTTTTATTGCTTCTCTGGCTGTGGCTGCTTCTTTGATATTCGTACCATATATCAAGATTTTTCCTATCATACATCTTGGGAGTTGTATAAGCAAATAGAATGTTATGTCATCATTAAATCTGTCTTCGACCTTTCTTCCATATAGAAGACAAGAAAATCTGTAACTTCAGAAAAACAATCGATTTCTGAATTTGTAAAAATTATTTCGGGTTAAATTTTTTCGTTTATTTTTATATTATATTACCAGTACGTTATTTAGTATCTTCAACTTTCTCTAGATGAACACACACGTAAAATTCACATATTCTATAGAAATCCACATACAGTTATTTTTCGTCTAAAAATGGAAACAATGGCTGATGAATCTTTCTGTTTTTCTGCATTGATTGTTTTTAATATTCGAAGAAATCAGAGAAAAATTGTAGCTACGTAGATTGTTACTGTTTCATCATTTTTAACGCAACGAAACTGGAACGTGATATTTTATTTTAAAAACTAAAATAATTGCACGTATATTTGCGCCATGTTCTGCATGGAAAATAATCTTATCTTCTGTATTTACATCGTTTAGCACTTTAACTTCTCAATTGTTTGTTGAAACTGATAATGTAAATTACAATATGGAATTATCAGAATTGCATGTAAAGTAGACATATCGAGGAATTATAATGCACGGTCCGAGTCAGCCATTCTTAAAAACACAATGTATTGAAACGTCCTTGAATATGACTTGTGTAACCACTTTTACACAACCATAAAATGCTATGAATACAGGTATATGTACAGTCAGGTGCAACGTGCGCGCTCCTCGTATAAGGACATATATGAAAACTTGCAAATTTTGTACTTTTAATATTTCCAAATTTCGAAATCATCAAATTTTCAGGTTTTTAATTTTTCGAATAACTTAAATTGTCAAATTTTTCAATCCTTAAATTTATAAATTTATAAATTCCCAAATTTCCTAATTTGCAAATTTGCAATATCCCCTAATAATATTCTCAAATTTTCAAATTTACCAATTTTGACATTTTCAAATTTTTTACATTTGCAAGTTTTTATATCTTTTGTTAGATTCCTAAATATTTTATTCTTCAAATTTCCAATACCCCATAAAAAAATCCCTAAAAAACGAATAAGTGTATGGTCTCTCCTCTCCGTGGTTGTAACATTATCCCTAGAGAAGTCAGATTTGCAGTCGACTGTACATACGTGCATTGTATCTCGTTGGTTATCTGTTAAAGCAATCTGGTAAAGTTTTATCATCGTGATAACCATTGTTGCGTTTATGGCTCATTCGAAGGTATTCGCCATTATTCAAACAATTCCCGACACACGGAAAGCATATTGTCGGCGTACAATGTCCGAGTAATTTAACACTCCTCGATGAGCATCATTCAGAATAAAGGCTGATATCGAACCATTCAACTATCTCGGTTAGGCAAATGTTCCTCTCTTCCCTTGCTATTTTCTTCTATTGTTTAACCGAAGACAATATTTGCTTTTAATTTTACCTTCTTCTGCCTCGCATATTACACCGGAATTAAAATACTATGTAAAACGTTGTATTCTTCGATGAAATAATTTCTGTACGTGAATACAGGTTTGAGGTTATAAGTTGATGGAATATTTTAGGTAGATGACTTCATTTTTAACGAGCTTTGTTAATAATTAGTTTTTTTTATTATTGGAATTTTAATGCAGCGATTTAGTTTTTTTAGTAGTTACGCAAGTTGTAGTTAATTATTATTACAATGTGCAGATGAGGGAAAATTGAAATGTTAGGTGTATTTTAGGTGTAGTGATCTTTAACTGTGCAATTTATAATTGAATTCAAAAGTCTGTTGTACTAATACAATTTTTTTCGTTAATTTAGTATCATTAATTATTGGGTTTTAACACTGGTTCTTAATATCTCAACATAATTAGAAATTTGGAAATACGATAATCTGGGTGTTTGAAAGTTTGAGAATTTGAGAGTTTGGGAATTTGAAAATTTGAGAATTTGAGAATTTGAGAATTTGAGAATTTGAGAATTTGAGAATTTGAGAATTTGAGAATTGAGAAATTGAGAATTGAGAAATTGAGAAATTGAGAAATTGAGAATTTAAAAATTTGAGAAACTATAGAATGGAGTAGTTGCAAATACAATTTCGAATATCAAAAAAATAGCTCGATTTTAATCATGTCGACATTTATATCGGCAACAATTATAAATCAAAGAAGCATATAGTTATTTGTATCATGTTTCTGAGTCATAAATGGTCACTATACGTCTGAGAGCTTAATGGATATATGTATGTATTACTCGTGTGTCATTGCATCGAAAATAAAGGAGTAATTTTCACAAGACGGACACGTGCAATTAAGATTCTGAAAATGAAGATTACTTGATTTATGATGTTACGGGTGAAATATCACCGATTCTTTTTATTTACTCATTGTTACACTTTGTTGCCGTGTACATAATATAGGTACATCCATCTTACCGCACTTTGCGGTTTCTTA
This sequence comes from Megachile ligniseca, assembly GCA_945859555.1. NCBI lineage: Eukaryota > Metazoa > Arthropoda > Insecta > Hymenoptera > Megachilidae > Megachile > Megachile ligniseca. The sequence goes on from OX243783.1 coordinate 5,150,132, forward strand.
TACCCTTTCTTATGACTTATGCGCGCACACATTAGAGATCGATCAAGTTTCTGTATACCGGGTGACGTAAAAATGTTTTCATATGTTCAAATGTTTCAACAATCTTTAACCATCTTTTGTTCTTATCTATTCTTTGTCAGCTTTCTTATAAATAATCCTAGAAAAATATTTAAAAGTATAGATAATTGAAAATACCATCAGTAATATAAGGAACTAATGTATGTTTTGAGAAGTCAATTCTTAAATTCTGAAGTTTCTAAAATTTTGTAATTTACGAATATCGAAATATTCAAATTCAAATATTTTCCAATATACAGATTTGTAAATTTCTGGATTTTCAAGTATACAAATATTTCATTATTCAAAAAATATTAAAATGTTCAAGTATTCAAGTATTCAAGTATTCAAGTATTCAAGTATTCAAGTATTCAAGTATTCAAGTATTCAAGTATTCAAGTATTCAAGTATTCAAGTATTCAAGTATTCAAGTATTCAAGTATTCAAGTATTCAAGTATTCAAGTATTCAAGTATTCAAGTATTCAAGTATTCAAGTATTCAAGTATTCAAGTATTCAAGTATGCAAGCACTCATGTATTGAAATGTTCAAGTACATATATATTCCAATATTTAAAGATTCTCAATCAGTTCAAAAAAGAATGTTTTTCTGTGTTCTCAATTGCTGAATGAAAAGTATAAAAGATTTAAGAAAATTATTACATGGACTGTCATTACTGATGCAGTTATGATAATTATAGTTTTGTAAATAGACCGACTTAATATTAGTAGCGTCGTTTTATTTTATTTGTCGTAATTGAAATTTCATTTCGAAGGATAATTTGCGATGCTTCGTTGTTTTCTACAAAAATGTCATAATATTCTCTTTCGAAACCGGAAATAGTTTAACCACTACTATTACCAAGATTATGATTACTTTTTTAGAGCAGGAAATCGTACGATGAATCTTGTAGATCAGATTGATTATCTATAAGTGATGTAGTGCCTTTACTGATGCTTCATCTTCGTAACTGTATTCACATATTTCAGAATTCGCTAGATGCTAATACATTGTCCCGTTTTATTGTTTCCCTGTTTCATTATGTACTGACCACAAAATGATCATATTAAATGAAAATGAAAATATTAAATTAAATAACAAAATATTTCATCACTATACATCAAATGTCACATTGGGTAAAAATCAACCCGAATAAGTATTATGTACTTAGTACAAATTTAATACAATAAATTATACTTCAATTTTAGTTAGATGTTAGATTATGACAGACAAATATTGATCATTTTTATAAAAGAAACAGAAATATACAAGAATGAAAATTATTGAACCACCCAGTACATATTTTTCCTCAAAACGGTATTTTGTCATAATTGGCTCAACAGGTGAAAATAAAACATATATACTTTTTTTAATACTACATTATATACTTTATAACATGGGAAAAACGTCGATATTCATTTTATATAACAGAAGTGGTAAGAAATTGCAGTTAAGCTTAGAATTTATAATCCATTTTATTATTTTAGTAATAGTATAGCATTATCCACTGATTCCGTAGCAACGGATGTTTCACGGAAAATTACGGTCGAGTGTAATTGAAGGAGATATGGTTTCCACATAAAAATCTGATACTTCCTGAGGCTTTTCCTATTAACGAAAGACCACATCTCACACATGTATCTACTGTGTGAAATATATTTTTAACATAGTAACACTTTTATGAATTTCGTAAAAATAATATATGTGGCACTGTAGTGATAACAAGGTTATAAACGTGAAATGATTTGTTACTCTCCATAATTATACTTTGCGATGTTTAAGGGTAAAACTTCTTTGACTTATAACATCGACATTGCAATATACAGGGTGTCTCTTTTCGAACAACTAAATTATTTTCATTGATAATAAAAGTAGAAAAGAAACTGATGATTCCTGAGAGGGATGCAACTAAAAAATATAGCAAAAGTTTTTATAAAAACAGATCAAATCGGTTCTTGTAATAAGATTGTATTATGGTTAATAATTTTCTAAAATTACGAATAATTTCACGGAATTTAATTGTCTTCAGTAACTGATCAATAAATTGCGTAACACGCACGAAACAGATTTATTTGTTAAAATCGAAAAATGAATCTATCATAGATTATTACTTTCCATAAATACCTGCAGAATAAAATACAGTCGTGAAATCCATTTCGGTTTCACCTGTTATCACCCAACTTCAACATCGTTAAATCATTTCCTAATCTCGCCGACCATTCGTTACCCCAGCAACATTTTCAATTTAATCTGAGAAACTTTCTCATCGAGGATACGCAGTACAACCCCTCTAATTTCTCTCTAATTTAATCGCTTCATTAAAATTCCCGTTCCCCGAGCATCCAGCTGAAAGTAGTCATCGAATCGCGATCAAAGCCGGCCGATGTGTTCGATTCTAAAAATCGAGCAAGCAAAAAACGAGATGGAGAGAGAAAGAAATGGAAACCAGATCCATCGGTGCCCATTCAGAAAGTTTCCTATTCCAGTGGTATCGGAGTCCGGTGACGAAGCCTCCTCTGGAAGGAGTAAAAGGGCCCAGCGGCCAGGAAAATAGGATGATTGAAGCTGTGGTGGGAGTCTACGGGAGCTCCAACAGGGACGACCTTGCTGCCCCGTGTACATGTGTGTATTTATGTGGTGTGCGTGCTGACACACGAACGAGGTCTCGAGGCAGGACGATGTGGGCCCGTCGACTGTCCCCATAGTATTCCGCAGAGGAGGCCCTGCGCAAGAACACCGGCCAGACTTGGCCGCCAGTGTCTTATTACACACGTTGCGGCGCTTAATGCACGCGTGCGATTTAAACGCACCGGTTTTCACGGTACGACGCACGTTTTTCCCGCGATGGCTGACACGAAGGACGTTCGTCGACGTCCGTCGACGGACAAGTGGATTGCCACATTCTTGCTTCGACGGTGATGAACATTTGAAAGTGACGACTCGAATCGTCGGCAGGCGTCGAATGGAACTCCAGATAAATGGATGAATTATTTAACGCGCGATTATTCGACTAGGGATTTTGACTGGTGCCAAATTCTCGCAGTGACAAATTGTGCCGAGTGAAACTCGGTGATCGCACGATCATGGAGTTGTTAAGATTTGACAGAAGTGTGTGTTCGATGAACATACAGTGTGTAGATGGTGTTGCAGTGAAGACTGTTCTAGGCAGAATGTACGTATCGTACGTAGAGAAGACAATTAACGCATGCTTAATGAAAGGTTTCGATGAGCTTGATTTATGGTGCTGTGAATTAAGCGTGTGACTTGATCGACGAGGTTTTCCTTTATTCGGTTAAGTGATGGAATGTGTTATTATGTGAAGTGCGTTGTGCAGTTGACATTTGGGATTGTTCTGCCGGACTCCATGCACGCCTGATGAGATTTCTTGATAAGTGGGTAATTGAACCTTGTTGATTGACGGTTAATGAAGTAATTAGCTCTGTTTAATTAGACGAGACAAAAACGATGGTGCTATTTTACGTTAACGAGTACCGGAAGCGTACAAGTATATTCCAAAATTCGATCGCTAGCAAACAAAAGTGTAAATTACGGTATTGATTGCATCACTGAAGATTTAACGCAAGATTAGCAATTTTTGGAGATATCGTTGCAATAGAAAATTCTTGAATAAGTAACGTCAAATGTGTAACTAACAATATTTAATAATTTAACGAGTTAAATCGTTGATTTCAAAGAATATTATCACGACCAGATTTGAAATATTAGCAATTGTTTCTAATTTAAAGCTGAAGAAGATCAGCATTAAGTGAGTGATACAGGTGAATGGTAAATGTGACAAATAACTGAAACTTGAGCGCAATGCATTGAACAAAATTACACATCTCGAAGGTAGCTAAACACGTTTGCTTAGATTTCTCTACAGACAAGCTCCTGAAATGTCACGTTACATGCATCGTAATTTGCTAGGAAAATGTTTGCTCAATGGGATTTGTGTACATAATTGACATATGACGCAGCTTCATCTCAAGTTTACGCTCTCGTACATTCTACAGGGGAATAAATGCAAATAGGCTGGGTAATAATAGCATCAAAATGTTTTAGGTTAATATAAATGCGACTCATGCACACGTATTGCTATATTTTAATGGATTGCATCTAAAGGTGCTATATTTTATAGTAACGTCGATGTCATTAATCATGAATGTAAGGATTTAGGGAAGTGGGGATTTGGGAAAATAAGGGTTTGGAGATCCAAGATTTGGAGCTAGGGATTTGGGAGTATGTGAATTTGGGGATATAGGGATTTGGGGATATAGGGATTTGGGGATATAGGGATTTGGAAATCTAGAAATTCGAAAATATGAGGTTTTTGGGATAAAGAGATTCGGTTATACAGAGATTCGGAAATATAGAAATTTGGGGATATAGGTATTTGGGGTTATAGAGATTTGGCAATATAGGAGTGTATGGACATAGAAATTTGAGAACATAGGAATTTGGAAGTATAGGAATTCGGGAATATAGAAATTTGGATATAGGGATTTAGGTATATAGAAATTTGGGAATGTAGGAATTCATGAATATAAGAATTCGGAAATGCAAGAATTCAGAAATATAGGGATCGATATAGAAATTTAGAAATATGTGAATCTCTACGAATGAACAAATCTAGAGATATCAGTAACCATGTAGATATATGAAAATCTGCAAATATACAAATGTAAATATATAAAAATCTGGAAAATCCAAAAATATATAAATATATAACAATCTAGGGAAATAAATATCTAAAATAGTATTGTATCATTTAAACAGAAATGATCAATTTGAGGAACCGTTAATTTTGTTTTGATCTTCAAACGCGTGATCGCTAAAGGTCGTTGAAGCATACCATCGGAATTAATTAATAACACGTCTGCTTGAAGGCTAATTTTATCAACGACGATGATTTTAAGCTTTATTAATTAATATATGTCTCCCCGAAGACAGGGTAATATCGAACGATTGAAAACTCGTTGCTGATGTATGCTAACGATAATTAATGATATATCGAGAAGAAATTTTGATGCGGGTTATATCGGCTCCCGTCTGATTTCGGCGAAATAATTGAAATTACGTCACCGTAAGAAATTTGAAATACGATTGGATAGCTGTTATTAATACCGCGCGAGATTGTGTTCAAACCGAACTCCGCAGGTAATTAAAGCGCATGCCGTAATCCAATAAAACCTGTACAACGCACATACATAATTAGATGAATGATAATTAATTAAACCAGGCCCAAGTGTCCATGATTGAACGAGTGTCGATTAATTAAAACGGATCCCGTGAATATTTGCGTGCCAAAGATTTACCTTCCGCATTAAAAATCATCGCCCACGTGATCACGGAATATATTCTCGTGGAAATCGCCGATCATGTATGATAATTATCGGTATCCTGTTCACAATCGTTTTATTTACCCGTAATTTTAATTAAGTGTCAATTATAAGTTTCCACATAAATAGTAAGCTGCTTAAGAGTGTTCATCGTTTTAACTGATGTAGACATGCAAAGTACTCTTTCCTTATACGTTAGCAATCATTTTTATGAAATGAAATTTATTCAAGCATGGAGGATGAAGTGGTTTATTAACAAAAATCTTGAAACGTTAAAATTAATCGTCTTTAAATAATGTGTCATAGATTTTGTCCTTATTGTTAGTAAAATAATTAGTCAAATATTCGTTGTTTAATAAATGTTCATTAATGTTTGATTCAATTATATATTCGAACAAAACAGCGTATGTAATGCATATGTGCATTTCTAAAATTGTCAATTTATAATAAAAATAGTATGAGTTAGTATTATCGTTTATTTAAAATAAAAGAGAGAAATGGAGCTATATGAGAATAAAACAAAACAAAAGTATTCAGCTTATTAATCAAAAAAGTGTTCTAATAATATCCAAAAAGGTGTTCTATAGTTAGTGTTCCTAAAAGTGTTCTATAATTTTCTTGTAAATTATTAACCCACAAATATGACCAATAATACACTAAAAAAATTATCTACTCTCAAAACGTATAAATACTAATATTCTTAATAGCCAATAACTCATAAAAGTCCTTGCTACTAAATATAATATGAAAGCTGAAACACTGTACGTTTGAAATTTTCATTTTCTCCGAGATTTGTTGAAATCGTACGCCACCGATCGTTGATAACAAAGATCGAGTGTCACGACCATATCGATGTATATCGCGAATCAGTTGCACAATGTATCGGGGCCAGCTTAAATGCTGTTCACGTTTTACACAACGTTCCGGCCATCCTGCGTCGAGATTCTTCGTCACGACTCCCAGGACGGCCAACACGAAAATGTCAACGGTTGCAACGTGACCGAGTTCGGTAAACGCGACGAAGTACTGGTAGGCCATGTTTCGAGTATGCAATCTCACCTGTGTTAATTATATGGGCATTTGCGAATCCAGGGATTCAGAAATCCAAGAATCTAGGAATGTACGAACAATTTAGGCATGTTCCCAGGGATATGTGAACCGGGGTATGTGGGATGTGAGGACATAGCGATTCGGGGATGTAGAAATTGGGGAATTTAGTGATAATCTGTGATAACGGTATAAGTATATGAGAATCTAGGCATTTGAGGATATAGGGGTTCATGGGTTCAGGAATTTGGAAATGTAGAGATTTAGGGATTTAAGAGGTACATAGGTATTCAAGGATGTAGGAACTCGGAACTGTAGTAACGATATAGCGATTTGGAGATATAGGTATTCGAAGATGTAAGGATATTGAAATCTAGGAATTCGGGGATGTGAATACGGATTAAATTTGAGATACATTGGGGAATATAATGACCTGAAGATGTAGAGATTCCGTGAATGTAGAGATCTTCGGACCTAGGAATTTGGGAACATAGTGATTTAAGAATGTAGAGATTCGGAATTATAGAAATCGAGGGATATAGTGATCCGGGGATGTAGAGATTAAATGTAGAGATCTACGGTCCTAGGAATTTGGAAACAGGAATTGAGGGGTATAGAGATTCGGAAATATAGAAATCGAGAAATGTAGGGATCTAGGAATCTAGGAATTTGGAGATACATTCTGAGTTATAGTTATTTGGAGGTGTGTTCGGCATTCTAGAGATCTGAGAATGCGATTTGGAAATATTAAGACTCCGAAGATATTTTAAGAAATCTAAGAATTTTGGTAGTAGAGAAATTTGGAAATATAAGAATTATTTAAGAATTCGGTAATCTAAAGATTCGAGGATATAAAGATTGTATCTTGATTGTAGTGATACAGAAATGCAATTTCATCAGTAATAACGTAACAAACTCACCGACCCGTAATCTTGAAGAAACACTCGAGCTTTCCGCTGAATTACAACATCCACCACGAATAATTTGAATCTGGACCGTGTCGGTTTACTTTCAGACGTGATTCATTTACTGCTTCAATGCCGACATTGTTGTCCTTCAACCTTTTTTCACAAAGTTGTTTAACCCTTATCCGGTCAAGGTAAACTTAATGGACTCACACAGGTCTTTTGAAAATTCAAAATTCATTCTGTAATTTCTCTCAAAATTCGGTCAAATATCAATTGTATAGCGTTAAAAGTGTTTAACATTTTTCGAAAACAAAGAAGTGATTACGGTGCTTTCTTATTAAAATTTATGATAAAACTCATATTGAACAGGACGAACAAAATATTTATGTACTTTTATATGTGTACACATTAGAAATTGGAAGGTTGACATTTTTTCACCTATATTGTATTCACACATATTTTTTTATTGTATTCAGCTAGCTCACTAGAGCCAATAAGCTTTGATAATTCACTCATATGATCTATTTAATTTCATTCATCAATTACGTCTTGGTATATGACCAGTATGTAATTTCCCACACATGTCATCCATATATGATCTAATTTCACGCGTCAGCCATACCTAATTTACAAAATATTTGAATTCATTATATTATTTGGCTCACCCTGTATAGTGCAAGGTTTTAAGAGTACATAAATATGTACTCGTATATGTAAATTTATAATATACATATATTAAGTGAAATTATAAAATACATATGTTAAGTGAAAATTATAAAATACATACATTAAGTAAAACTAGTTTAGTTTTGCTTTCGGTTGTACATAAATATGCACTCGTAAAAGTAAAAGTTGTAATATACATATATTATGTGAAATTATAAAATGCATATATTAAGTAAAAATTGTAAAATGCATACATTAAGTGAAATCATAAAATACATATGTTAAGTGCAATTATAGAATACATTAAATACTAGTAATCAATAATTACATTCATTAACCTAGCATACCAAAATATGCACTAATTAACGAATTAATAATAATATCGCAAATATCATTTCCCTCGCCGTAAGCAAATTATTTTCCCAAAATTTCGAAAAGGTTTCAAGCTTTTTTCTCGAAATCGCTTACAAGCCAAATATTTCATATATTAAATTCAATCGTTGTCACGAAATCTACCCACGTTCATGCAGGAACTGTATATGCAAATTTCTTTATCGCATTATATTAATATACTTTCTAAAAATAGTTCCGTCCACAGCACTACTATTAATAAAGATTTCCAATCTATCTTACATAACCAACGCAGCTTCATGCGTTATTAGTTAACGCAGATAATTAATTGATATGAAAATCGATATTTGATATGTAAAATATCAGGAACGGTTATGTTGCAGTTGCTTCGGGCTGAATGCTACTTGGCTGTACGTTCAAGTCCACTTGCAAAACGCTTCAACGCGAAACTAGTTTTCGTGGTCAGCAGGATTAATGACACGAAAGTGATCGCGTAGGTCGGCTCGCGGCTGTGGCGTCGAGCGCAGGCACTTTGGGTTCACGGTTTAGACGAAAATGACAGTGATTAGTGATCGACGGTGCATACCTTCGTATCCCGGTACGGAGATCTTATTATTTCGCAAAATCGAACGAATCGTTGTGCAAAAGTGACCGGTGAAAGTGACCCGTCCGCCGGCTCGATCTACGGTTCGTTGATTTTATCGCGACGCCACGGGAAAGGAGAAACAGCATCTGTCTCCTCGTAAATTGCTCTTCGTTAAATCAATCGGTGCCTTTCTAATTTTTTTTAACGATATCCTCCGGTGATTAGTGTGAAGTTACATCCAAACACGGCCGAAGGTACGCGTGTGCGGTGAATATTTATTACCCGCGTTTAATGAGAATTTACTTTGGCGCATTATGTAAACCTGTTGCTTGTATGGCCGCGGTAAATGAACGGTGAAAATTTTCGAAAATACGCTCTGCGATACGATGCTAGAAGTTTTAACGCGTTAAGTGATTCGATCGAGCTAACTTAGGGAACGTTCGCGACGATGGAACACCGGAAATGGAACGATTATTATCGTAGCTTGCACTCTCAGCAGAAGATAGATCGTTGGCGAACAAGGCGGCGAATAATTAACGAAATACGCAATTAAGGAAACGAATTAAAATAACCACGGGCGAAAAGGAAGAGGAAGGGGATATAACCATCAAAATGCCAGAGGCCGTTCTAAAAATATTCAACGGTGTACAGGTAGGTTCTCATGCGTTTTTGTTCTGCGGAAAGATTAAGATCAGACGTGTTTGGTTTTTGGAAAAGGAAATTGTTTTTGTCGAAATTTGCATAAAATTCATAATGGTTTTGTTTACTTTTTAAGGAGGAAGCTTTATCATTTGCTTGGAGAACTGTGTAATCGAAAAGGGAGATTGGGAAATTTGTTGCTTTCAGAATTATTGATTAACCAGAGTGCTGTTGAGGGTGCGTTAGGAATATGAATTATGGTTATTGAGGCTGATTTATGGTTGTCGAATATTGCGTCTTCTGGTTACCTGTATTGCTTATTAAAGTTATATGAGTCTATGAAATTTGTGTTCGGTTATTATTTTGTGATATTTTTAAATAGATTGTTTAAGGAGATTAAGTTTTCGTAACGTCTTGGCATATTACGATGGATTATGATATTGCAGGATTTGAGAATTTGAGAATTTGAGAATATGAGAATTTGAAAATTTGAAAATTTGAGAATTTGAGAATTTGGGGCTTTGAGGATTTGTGGATTTGAGGATTTGAGGATTGGAGAATTTGAGAATTTGAGAATTTGAGAATTTGAGAATTTGAGAGTTTGAGAAATTGAAAATTTGAGAGTTGAGAGTTTGAGAAATTAGGAAATTGAGAAATTGAGAATTTGAGAATTCGAAAATTTGAGAGCTTGGGAAATTGGGAAATTGGGATTTGAGAATTAAAAAACTTGAGAATTTGGAAATTTCTAATTAAACTATCAAAGTATTTACAACTTCAAAATTACTTACAATTTAGAAAAGTTATAGGAATTACATGCAATTAGCTTTAAAAATATCCTACGTATATTGTTATAAAAATTATATTTACATAATGACTATGTCATAATAATGCAAAATGCATTTGTTCTTCAAGTAATATATTTATAACTTTGTATCAATTTCACAGTACATCTTTTAGAGTAGTTGGATGTCATTTAACACAAAAATGGTGCATGCCATATATGCTATTAGATTAATAGAAGTGCAGTCTGACATAATGAAGTATAATAACGTCATGTGCCCTAAAAGAAACAAAAAGCATTCATACATACCTTGCGAGCTGCGATATATATCATGAAGGTGTCATAACTCATATATTGCTCTCTATATCTCATATACAGTCACTCATGAAAGTCTTCGTACACTCTGTAGTTATCTCTATATATTCAACGTGTAGTAACATATTCATTTAATGGCATATGAAGTACATGCACAGTGAGTCACAAAACTGGTATATTAAAGGAAAGTCTATTTATGTCTTAATTATACGGTCTATCCAAGTGTACAGATACACAGTTTTTCATATTTATGCATTGAGAAAATATGTGTGATATCATTTCCATCAAACTTTTTGCTTTAAATTGTCATGTGTGTTATTTTAATCTTTTGTACTCTAAAGATGACTTACACTCATTGACTTAATACAATTTGATTAGGTATTTTTTTAACAAACTGTGTTGTAATGTGTAAACCGTGAGACTATAAATAATAGAAAAATTATTGATAGTATTTTAACATTAATAATAGAAAAATAAATACACGAAAAATCCAGTGTTAAAAGTTAAAAACACGTCTTTGTCATCAAATCGTGCCTTTCTATTACTTCACTATCGTTTTCTATTTCGAGATTGTTCTTATCATCAACATTTTATAACACACTATGATCAATTTAATCACTAAAAAATTCTTCCTCGCATTTCTCAAAGTCACTTCTTCTAAGACTTTCATTATCAGCTTCATGAAACACATTTCTCATTTCTGACATTATGGGGCAGTGTGTCATAAGCTAGGTTCGCCAAAACTTCGAAGAAACATTCTGGTACTACTGATACTAGTTTCTCGTACATGAAGAAGAAATGTAAATTACAACATTTAAGTTAGACTCATCATCTGGCACTTAGGCAAAACAAGTGTCATGAGTAGTGTCAAATGTCAAATGTATCAAAGAGGTTAATATCAATATGTGGATAACAGTGTAACATTATAATATATTTTCGAATATGTGGAAAGACATACATAACACAAAATTGCAGCGTTATAATACACATTTGAATACGTGAATAAAATAGTAACTTCATATGTAATACATTTTTGAATACGTGAATAAAATTGTAACGTTACAATATATTTTTGAACACACGTGTAACATTGTACAACGCTATAATATATTTTTAATGAATAACTGTACATTTGTCGTTGAACGTATATCACCTCGACTTGCTCTGAGTACAGTAAGAATTCCAAATGCATTGCACTTGGCAAGAAGATTCTCACATCTAACTGTTTTCTAATGAGTAATCCTATGTGCAATCCTCATAATCGGAGAGTAGTTAATCTTCATTAATAATTAAGTTTCAAGCTTCTTTTCATTACATCACACATGGGAATCTTTGTAGCGTTAAACAGCTTCCGTAGTGCTTATAAATGGTCTTTAGCCCTTATTAGGATGATCTACGTAATGTGTATACGTAGTCGACTATACATAGTTTATATAGTTGATAGTTACTATAGTTGATACTATAGTAACTCAAAAATTAATACAATCAATATTTGCAAATAGTAACTATTTAAACATTGTATGTTTGCCAATCACCTTATATTAACTAATCAAATATTATTGCTAATGTGAAAATGGAACTTATTCTCGTCTTTAAAATGCAGCGTATTTAACAATTGTACGTTACTGTACGTTTCGTATCTTGCTTTCTACCATCTTTCATTGCCCCTTGTAACACACGTAGCGAAGTACTATGACAAATTACTTAATGAAAAGGAGCAGTCACGCAAGAACTATCAACTAATACACTTGCGATAGGAATTCACTAGGTCTGATTCGAGTTACACGAGAGAGAATACTGAGCAAGTAATTCACTTTAAATTATATAGTACGTGATCGTCAAAACGTGTGTGTATTTTTGTGCGTTACGTGATTGCAGGAGGAAAGAAAACAGCAATGGCTGCAAAATTTTGCAAATACACTGCACTCGCTATTAAGTAGATTTATGTTCAGAAGTTTCATGTTTTGAACTTCTTTCCTTTTTAAATTTTTATCTCTAAAATTACGATGTTATGTCTGGAATTATGTACCTGTTGTATAACAAGTTTGAAGCAAGTCTGTTCAAAACAAGTTTCCAAAATATCTCCATTTAGGTATTTTTGTGTCAAAAGTCACGAAACCTTGCTACTTTTATATTTTATGTTCAAATGTATGGAACCTTGTTTGTTTCATGGTATTTTATATTTGAGGTATGACATCTTGCTAATTTTATTGTATTTCAGGTTTAATTACGAAACCTTATTTTTGTAATACCATACGACTAATACCATTTAGTTATTAACTTTAGTAAAGTTTCTTTACTTGATAGAATTATGTGTTCACATTAAAATTGGATATTAAATTGTATGTTGCTTTGTTATGGTTCTTATTTTTCTTTGGTTCTCGAGAATACAAGTTATTGTCATTCTACTGAAGAGAATGGAGAGAAATAAGTAAAGAACAAAATGCATTCTTCAGGAGCCTGTCAATCGATTTAGTGAGCCTACCTAGCAGACTTGTGCCTTAGGGTACGTTTCCACGTGATATTAAACCCCATGACTTCCACTGTCATGACACGGATATTTTTTCGAACGTTTTCTGACAATTTAATGTCACATAAGGACGTGACATTAAAAGTTATACGCACCGACTGTCGGGAAATTCTATTTCTCACGATTAATCCTCCCTTTGTAACTTACTCTGTCATTTACAGTGTCTGCAAAATATAGAAACGCAATTCAAGGACAGATGTTTCGAAAAATTTTAAGATTTGACTATACATTCAATTTTTTAAGATTGAGCTGTACATCGAATTTGCAAAATAAAAACATATCAACATAGTCATAAATCAATTAAAAGATTAAAGTAATTAAAATGGAAAAAGTCTAGTATTCACATAATTCTACAAAAATGTTTCCTGTAGAATTTTAATTTTTAATGTACGTTTTAAATTTTTCAAAAGTCGATTTACTTAAGTCAGTGTTAAGAAATATACAAATCATACAAATATTCAGTACAACGAATATTTTACAAGATAAACAATTAAATACTTATAATAATGATTAGGTTATGAATGCAACGAATATCCCTCTGGTGGTGAGTACAAGTACTGTTAGAAACGTATTTATTCCAATTGATATTCGTAAGAAGATAAACGTTATTTATTGCCGTTCTAAGAAGTATCAAGAATTTCAAGAACATATATCCACACAATGGAATGACCTAATCATTCAATAATTCCAATTGTGTAGTTAATTGAGTATTGTTTGTCATAATAAGGCCGCTTCCCCTAATTTATCATGATTGTACATCGTCTAATTCTCCGTGGAATTCCTTCATTTCATTGCTGGAATAATTGCTATCTTACATTGCACTCTGTGGTATGAAATTAGAAATTTAATTATTTTATCATTCCATTATAAATTATTAGAAATTTAATCATTATATCATTCAATCGTAAATTGTTAGAAATTTAATCATTTCATCGATTCATCATAAATTATTAGAAATTTAATTGTATCTGCAATTAAATCTTGATACAGAGGCCTCATACTTTTGGCGGATACTGTAGATACAAAGCAACTGGTATATTTTCCCAGTGCGAAATTTATGAAGTATTTACGATGGCGCAATAATCATAATCGTTACTCGTTGCTGGCAGCTCGACAAGATCCAAGGTAAAGATCGTACTATACTAAACTTACATTCCGCAATCAATGGCGATCCATTGATCAGCATTGAATTTATCGCAGCTGGATCGCTATTAACGTGATCGATTGAACACGTGTGTGTGAAAAGGTGATACAATTTCAAAAGGGCAATTGCTGTTACCACTAGTCACAATAATTCTGCAACGTAAATAAGTGCTAATAAATGCGCTGAATTATGAAGCGTACATTCTGCATTATCGTGTACAAACGTACAAATACAGCATTTATTCACCACAAATCTAGATAAGTATTTTAACATGTACTTTGAAATTCGAGAAACAACACGAAAGAAAATGTAAAGGAGTAATAATTCAATTACAAAGTTTGTATGCAGTTGTTACTGCTAGTGTTCAGGACTAAAATTTATAAATATGTGAAGATAAAATACGATAACGTGGAAAGAAATTTTAGAAACAGAATTAAAAAAATGTCTACATTCCAAAATCCAACATTCCAGAATTTCAACATACCAATATTCCAATATTCCAAATTTCCAATATCCCAATATTTCAATACTCCAAAAATCCAATATTTCAGAATTCCAATACTCCAGCACTCTAAAATTTCAATATTAAAATATTCAAATATATCGAATTTTCAAAATTCCAAAATTCCTAAACTTCACACCCAAGAAATTATTCCGTCCACCTAAATTTTCTATCTCTCATAATCTTCGCCACCTGATACGCGAAAACCTAATAACATCCGAGCTAAATATACGATTCCAATAACTTCATTCGACAGAATGCGCTATTACATAACTCAGTATCGCATTATCAACCGAATTCGATAAATTCCTTAAATTAAATGTCCGATCTAAAAGTACCGTTTGGCGCATGTTATGCAAGATTGCGAAAAATGGCTCTCGTAAATAAGGCAACCAATTCTAGTAAATCCTGTAATAACCAGGGCAATTACAGGAACGTTTAACAAGGTAGATTTATCACTGTTATTATCGCATAGTTTTCCATCAGCGGCGTAAATGTTTGCTATTTCTGCCGACAACTTTTACGATTACTGGCGAATTTTCGTTCGCATGATCGATCGACCGTGTTTCTACGGGAAACGTGTTATGAACGATAAAACGGATCAATTGAGCCGTCAGGTTGATCATGAAATTAAAACTTAATTTCTCCTGTAGTTATAACATAAACTATGACATTTGACGTAATGGGGCTACATGTTGATAAATGTCAGCTATCTATTAAATCATTTGGAAACAATTTCATCTTTGAATTGCATCATGAATATCATTAAAATTATGTTACATCATTATTGTTAAATTAAGAAATTTGCAAAAATTCTGGTATATTATTTTTAACCTATAGTTTGAATTCAAATGAAATGAAATTAAATTGAGGTTAGATTTGTGGAACTCGCAAAAATGATGGATCTTCAGCTTCTCATTTTAAATTACAGATATTAAGAAGCTTTGGGAATTTAGCAACTTGGTGATTTGAATATTTAAATAATTCTTATTTCGTTCAAAATCCAGTCAGAATTTAAATCGAGGAAATCAAATAGGTAATTTGAAGTGTTCCAATAAAATTAATTATATTTATGTTCCAAAGTTATTCAGATCTTTTGTAGGCAATGATTGTATGTTTAGCAGCAAATATTATTAAAACTTTTAACAATCATCAAAGCTCACTATTTTACCCTTACATATTATTAATTGATTTCTCAACTACGTAAACATGCTAAATCAGCTGATTGACATTGTTGTGAGATTTAATAGTAATTTTGTGCAATTTTATCGTAACAACACTTGTAATCATTTAAATTGTAGTTAAATGTCGATGTGATAAAAAATCAATGTAACAATAGAAAATGTATTTGATCGATCCCTTAAATTCGAGCTCAAATGAAAGTATTATAGTACCACATACTAACCTTATAATAGCCATATGTGGCTTTATAACTTTACATAGGGTGAGAGGGAAGAAAATAGTTTTGTCGAGCCCTAATGCATATACATATATAACTTTGTACAGTCATATGTATCTATTTACCCGAAAAGCAGCCCTTATTATTATTATTCGTGTTTGAAATTTCCGATATTGCAGTGAATCTGCAACATGGAGAGAGGTATAATATTTCTGGAAAATCCCTGTGATTCCGAGAGGAGATCCTTCCGAAGAGAAGTTCGATGAAATAATAATGAGAATCATCCGGAGGGATTAAAGCGGGGATTATTTTGTGGCATGAGTATTTGAATCGAAATACCGCTCGGAGAAAAGATTTCCAGATATGGAAATCATGATTGAAACACAAATTACATGTGCTACATGCGTCGCAATTAAATCCTGCAGAGCGTGTTCCTGTTTTCTCGATGCGGATCTTCGATACGTTTGATATTTTTAATAATCTCGTTGCAGATACATATTGGAACGTTATTGATCCGCCGGTGGATACATTTTATGATGAGTTCTTTTTTCGGTTCGAAGATTTACAGATATCACGGGTAATACTTAACTTTGACAGAAGTTAAGCTTGTATCGAATAAGTGATCAATTAAATTTACATAGTATGTACTTTGTCTTTCGTTACTTGTTTGTAATGGTTGCTTTAACGTCGATGTCATTATTTGTCACAATGTGTATGCAATTTGGATGCATTTATATCTGCATAGTTTACATTTTTAAAAATTGAAAAGTTTAAAAACTAAAATATTGAAAGTACAGAAATTTTAAATTCTCAAATTTAAACCTGTAGAAGTACACAATCAGAAATTTGAAACTTTATAAATTTATTTTGTAAACTGGCGAGATGCGGTCATTTATCATAGCTAATTAACTTAACAAAATAAATTCAATTTTAATTATAACTTAATCATTAAATATTATCAAGATAAATTCTCGTATTTACACTATCATGTACATCTTAAAATTAACCAAGTGAAAGTGCATGAATCATTTCATTTAATGAATTTTAATTTACATAAGAAGTACAAGTACATATATCAAATATAAAATATGATCAACTCTGTCTCCATCAAGCAACACGACCTTTCAATAATTTTAATGAGTCCATAAATTTCATGCAAATTGAAAGTTGTTAACTGTTAAGTTTTCATTTCGTGTTGACTGCATCTTAATCTTGCACGAAGTGTAATTAACATGCTTCTAACTGACAATTATATAAATACATAATAATCGTACGACAGAGTATTAATTGCACAAACTCGTTATTTATTGCGTCTTTGGAATTCACCCCCCGGTCGCTTTTATTTATTGTCGTTATAAGAAGGACCGCTATTTTTATCGACCATATAATCATCCGACGACGTGTTTAACCAGGAAAGAGGGACGCCCTCTCGGAAGAAACGTGAAACCTTTCTGGTATTCTACCCTCATGTTTTGTCACTAATTTCGTTGAACCTCTTATATAAGTATTGAATGCGGGCAAATGTTCGACATAATTCGGTGAAATATATTTTATGAAACATCGAGACTAAAATGGTTAATATAATCAATCTTTAATTCTAAACCTTCTTCAATGAAGCTGTCTAATATTTTGTGGACTCAGTCTTATTTCTCGTAAGAGCCATTTTTTGCTATTTTTTTTGTGAGTTCTAAAATTTTCAAGTTTGAAAGAGTCGGAGTATTAAAGCTCCAAAACCTCAAAATTTTAAAACTTGAATGTCCCAAAGGCTCAAAGCCTAGTTTAAAAATTACAGCATTCGAATATTCCACACTCCTACATTCCAAAATTCTAACATTTCAACATTCCAACATTCCACACTCCTATATTTCAAAATTCAAAATTTCCGAAATTCCAACATTCCAACATTCCAACGTCCTAACATTCCTACCTTCCAAAATTAAAAAATTCGAACATTCGAACATTCCAATATTCCACACTTCTACATTCCAACATTCCAACATTCCAACATTCCAACATTCCAACATTCCTAACTTCTAAAATTCAAAAATTTCAACATTTCAACATTTCAATATTCCTATATTCGTATAATCCAACATTCCGAAATTCCAATATTCCAGTATTCTAAAATTTCAATATTAAAAATTCCGAAAGTACAAAAGTAATTTGAAATCACTTTCGGTGAACATTTAACCAATTATTTCGTTCGGCTTTATTTGTTTTGTTCTCGGTGATTTTGGTATTCGGGCTATCGTAAAGTCGAAAGTGTTCCGTGAAAGAGGTTAAGAACCACTGACCTACATTAATAATACAAAGGTGTTTGTCTAGTTTATTCACACACCGAAGGCAGATAAAAGTAGCACGTGGACTAAAGTCAAATTCCGCAGTGAGCTGGCGTCGAACAACCATAGTCGAATGTCGCAGCGTAAAGGTTAAAATATACACGAGACGAGACAAAACTGGTGTCAGCAGCGGTTCATAATGTATTATGAAAACGTAGAGAACGAAAGGGGAAAACATACACCGTATAATATAAATTATTTGAATGGCTACTAAGAATAAATGTAAACACTGTAGGCACGTATTTCTATTTACACCTTATGTTATTTCGTTTTTTTATGTACTATACCGATTGTTTCTAGAAACTGATTATAATTACGTAAATCAATATTTATTTAATGATAGTTTTAATAGTTACTTCGTAATAATTTCAAGGTTTATCTAACAAGTTTTAGATGAAAAGAATTTTAACATTTATCGATTATCGATTTAAAAATTTACCTCAAATTTTAACATCTATCTGATAATAATTTTATCTGAAAATAATAGCCGAGAGTAATTTTCTCTGGTACCAGTTTTAACATTTACCTGGAAACAATTTTAACATTTATCTGATATCACTTTTAGCATTTACCTGAAAATAATTTTAACACCCATCTGATATCAATTGAAGTATTTATCTGAAAATAATTTTAACATGCAACACCAATTTTCACATCTACCTGAAAATGATTTTAACATCCACCGAAAAATAATTTTAAAATTTGAACATAATTTGAACATTTATCAATTTTAATATTCGCCTAAAAATAATTTTAACACTCATCTGACAACAGCTTTGTCTGAAAATAATTTTAACATCTATATAAAAATAATTTCAGCATCCACCTAAAGATAATATTAACATTTGATAACAATCGTAACATTTACTAGATATCAGAAATACGAAAACGATTAACGGGAAATAAATATTTAACGAAAGAAATACGAAAGTATTTGTTTATGACTCGAGGAGAAGATATCCGTTGTTTTCATAAAGAAAGCAATCATCTTGGTCAAGAAACGAAACGACGTCCCCAAGTTCGCTTAGCAAAGACACAGATGATCGCAAGCCAAATCGAGGATGGGAAGGAAATGGTAGATTTACGAAGGGAGATCGGTTCACTGATGCGAAAAAGGGAAATTAAATTTTTGTTATAGGTTGGACACTGGTTCCCTTTTATTGTTCTTCACCCCATAACCTTGTCGTTTTATAGTCTTTCCTCTAACGGTAGGGTGCTTCTTATATTGTTGTACCTTCTTTATAGCGTATTATATAGTCGTATAAATACAATAATTATCTTTTACTTCTTTGTACACCATAGCACTACGCAATTACTATTACTGGAAACGTAATATTCTCGGATTAACAAAATTGCAATTGTAATTATTAATACAATCTTTTCATTTCACTGTCATTTCTTACAAATTGAACTTTTCTGTCTGTGATGGCTTTTGTCATTTTTAGAACCAGCACTTTTTAGTTACAAATTTTATTATATTTTGAAACTTGCAAATTAAAAAGACTTCCGTTTCGTACAATATTGATTAAAGAGACTTCGCACCAGTAAAGTTATTTATGTGGTGTTACTCTATCTGTTTACCCAGTACTTAGTTTGTGCCCGTTTAGAGGTACATAATCGAAATATGTACACCGTTCTCGAAACTCGGTAATTAGATCATCTTACGGAGTCAACTATTTCGCTGAAACATTGTAGTTGCCAGCGAATTCGTGACTTCGCAGAGAACAATTGACCTCCGTGTATCGGCATGGAGAAACTGGTCCAACAATTTGGACACCCATTGACTGCCTCTGCACAGAGAATCGAGTGCCGTATAATTTTGCGACCCGCCTTGGCCCTCAAGCTTCGTATCACGGTAGTTCTGCTGCACGTCCCATTCCACTTTTCCGTGGAGTGCAGCTGCTTGAAACTATGTGACGGTATAGTGCAGCGGAGAATTGAACTCCGCTAGCGCTCCGACAATTTTATAGAAAATTGTGACTCAAGTTTTGTCCGCGGGATGTGTTCAATAGGTGTACTTGCGAGGGAGATATTTAACACCTGATTTTACGATTTTACGAAGTATTTGATTGTTGTAGAGATTGTAGGACATGATATGTAGGACATTATAGTTAGAGATTGTAGTAGTCATGTAGTGATGTTGTTTGGAGGTTAGAGAAATTTGGTACTTTTGAACTTTGAGAGATTGGTGTTTTGAGATCTTGAGATTTTGGGATATTGAGAATTTTGAATTTTAGGACGTTGAAACTGTGGTATTTTGGGGGTTCGAGATTTTGGTATTTATGAATGTTGAGGGTTTGATATTTTGGGACCTTGAGAATTTGGTATTTGGAGACCTTAAGATGGTACTTTGAGATATTAAGATTTTGGTATTTTTAATTGTTGAATTGGTCATTTTGAGGCCTTGAGAATTTAGTATTAGCACTAAAGCTACTAGCCTATAAGGCATATTAAATTTGAAATTAAAATTAAAATAGAGAAATAAACAAACTACACAATATAAATTAATATGTGTATTAATTTTTTATCTCTATAAAAATCAATACAGATTTCAAGAGTATCCTAATAAATTTGACAAAAAATAAGAAAATTCTAAACAGGACACCGCTTTGATACATTTAGTATTAATTTTACGTTTAAGACAAAACATAACAGAAGTTTCTAGTTACTAGTAAAGCTAATACAATTTCATAGTTTCTCGAAGTATATATCAACACTATACTGAATCAATATTCTTCGTGTTACAGTACATGGGTTCGTTTCCTGTGGCAATTCCCGACATTGCCAGCCGTGCTGAGTACGTGCGCTCCCAATTGGAGATCCTCAGAGTGAGTACCCTTTCAAACAATTTTGTTCTTCTCGAAAACGATCGTTTTAGAAGAAAAGCAAACGGTCAGCTGTCAAAACGTCTGTCAATAAGACCTCTGCTTTGCATACACGTTATTCCTTCGACGTCGATGATGGATGATTCATAAGACAAATTATTCTAGCACGTTTGTTCGCGTAATAAGAATCAATAGTGTCTAGCGACACTGAATGGATTTCTCGAGACTCTATTTTTACTTTGTATAATACAATTTTTAGTGCGTGATAAATTTTCGATGATTCTGTGTAAATTGGGGCTGAAGTTTTATTACGATGCAGATTAACACGTTGGCACAGGGAAATTTTATGTATGTGGTCAGACACGTTATGATGTGGGTTTTCAAGCATATAGGTAATTCAGTTTTCTGATTCATTCTTTAGCTTTGTTTAAATAATTAATATGATTGCATTTGTACATTTGGTATTTAGAAGTTTGGAGGATGTATTAATACCATTTATTTTTCATTTATTTTTATTTATCTATTCTAGATTTTTAGATTTTTAGATTTTTAGATTTTTAGATTTTTAGATTTTTAGATTTTTAGATTTCTAAATTTCTAAATTCCTAGATTTCGACATTTTCAGATTTCCAAATTTTCAGATTTCTAAATTTCTAAATTTCCAAAACAAAAATCATCAAATTCCCAAATTCACCAATTTCTAAATTTTCAATTTTCCTAAAATCTAAATCCACAAATTTCCTACTTTCCAAATTATCAAATCCCCAAAGTATCAAATTGAAAATTTCTAAATTTCACACTCGAGAAAGATTTGTTCAACCAACCCTAAGTCAACGTGTTAAATATGTATCGATAATGCGAATACTGATCACACAGGATATTAGCTTGAAGTTCGAAGATCCGTTTATGGATCTTTGTACTTTGTATTTATGGTTACTACACGGTGAAGTCTGGCAAATATTTAACTTTCATTCATATTAAGCGGTCCTTTAATCCGAGCATCGTGTGCACACGGTGCTTGGGTTGTCTTGTACGATAAGTATATCGTTTAGATTTACGTTTTAAATGTAACTAAAATCGATATTCAAAAGTCTTTCATCACACACAATTTTTATGGAAAACAATTACCAAACACATAAATTTTTCTATTTTAAAAATTTCTGCGTATGAAAATAAATAGTTCATTAAATTATTAGATCTACACTATGAAAAATATGTTTATTGTGTTCATCCGTGCACGCCATTTTCATTTACGAAATTACTAAAAAACACTACCTAAAGCGAAACTGCACAGCAAGTTCAACATATAGATAGTACAACAGTAGTAAGAAAAACCCGAATGTCTAAAAATGAAAAATGGACGCCTAATAAAAAATGAAGCCAAAAATTCTTCCTCTGCCGGAAGTCAGAAAAACGTAAAGCATGGACCATAAAGTGTTAAAGTCGGCGAAGTTTGAAAATTATCCAAGCAAACTGCAGGACACAATTAACCCAAGATTTCTTCGACCAATTAGCCCGAACTTCTAAGGCCGATAATTGCGCAGTAAATAAAACAACAGATTTGCTTGGAATGAAGTTCGTTCGGGGGTTTATTATTGTAAACTGCGTTATTACTGTAAACGCAGTAATGACTGGCGAGCCCGAAGGGATCAGCAGAATTTCGATGCGGAGTTTCATCAGAGTTGAATATTTGTCTGCGAGCATGAGAGAACTCGTGCCAGAGAGTTGGGTCCTGATCTTTTACGCGTGTGTGTACGCACGTGTCCGCTTGGTCGGGCACGAGGCGTGTTCGCGCCGGTGAAACGGGAATTATGAAGCTGAATTTTATGAAGGCATTAAAGAATATCTCGTAGCACTTTTCGTCGTGGTGGTATTCCATTAGACCCTGATGGACAGATTTCCATGAATACACACCGCGGTTGCTTCCCGTGTTACCGCTTCCCCCTTTCATCCGAAAGGAAAGCTCAAGATACCAGCGCCTCCTATACACGCTTTCCGATGCAACCTATTCAACCTTTGTTTCACGGGACATTTCTATGTTACATACTTCTATGACAGCGGGGAAAATGATACCGTGGGTAGAACACGCTTTCTTGTGTATTAATCAATCGAAAATGTAGAATAACGCTGAAGCTTTGTTTTCGAGGACGTTGAACCTCGGATGCGTAAAAGGGCTGATATGGAAATTGGAATGTTAGGCGTGTTTGCATAGCAGTCTATGGTATTTTGATTTTGCCTTCGAACTGTTCGCTTTGTTTGAAAATACTTGAGTTTTCCATTGTTCGTTTTGCAGACTTTAATTTTCATTTAAATTAAAATCTTTTTCATGTTATGATAATTAGGCATTCGTTGTTAGGGTTCAGAAATGACCAAATTTTTGGAAGGTCAAATTTGTCTTTTTTCATTTAATAAATTTCAAATTGTCAAGACTAAATTTCTTGATTTGAAAACTTTTGGCTTGGAAAAATATTTGGAAACTTTTTGAAGATTTGAAATTTCAAAGTCATTTTATTTTGAGGCATATTATGATCATAGAACAGTAAAAATAATTAAAATCATTTACTACCTAATATAAGCTACTACCTGAGAATAACAAGATAATTTAATTATTGTATAACATACGATACAAAAATAACCCAAACCTTGTAAATAAATTTACACATATCCCCAATACAAAAACACGTCTTCCACAAATTATTTTCTAACATTTAAAATGCAATTTGTACTATCGATGTGTTAACGAAGAAAAATACGAAAGGATATCATAGTAACAGTAGTACAAACTTGCGACTTTAATTTCCAAGAAACGTGACCGTTAATCCTGAAACGTCCTCTCAAATTATTTCCATTAGATAAATTCCGGTACACTTGAAATCTAATACTCCGGCTGTCAAATAAAATCTAAAATTTCTCCAAGGAATTTAGCAAGTGGCCTCTTATACTCATGAAGCCAGACTTTTTTGTACGCGAACGATTCGCTACGCAAAATGAAAATTACAATGTATCTTCTTATGCTCGAAGATCTTCCTTTGTTTCCGTAGACTCCATTTTGTTCCCGTCAATGGCTGAACAATACCGCTTTGGAACGAAGTAAACTGACGATGTCGTTTAATGGAGAGCTTCTTGTGGGCATTTAAGTAACTCTTTAACATGACGAAAATTGATGTTAGTCGCAAAAACTCTCTATTGTTACTTTTCACGCGAATTTACGGAGAGGTAGAAATTGTACAAAGTGTGTCAATTGGGACAAGTTATATCTCTAATTTGTATTTTTTGGTACGTTGTTGTTCCTGAGGGAAGTGTAATAGAAAAATAAACACACCATTCAATTGTTTTGTTTATAGTTGTTTTTCCGTTTTTTTTTTTTTTTTTATCGGATTACTATTTAATCTTGATCGGGTCATTTTGTATAAATTCAACATGGTGTCTCCACATAGTGTCTCATTCACATAACTAATGCATGAAATCTCATTTAAATAAATATTACATAGTGTCTCATTTAAAGAGATCGGATATCTCCGAAATTATACATAATTTCAGAAAATGTGTCGAATAAAAGTAAAATAATTTCGAGAGAGACATAATTTGATGATAATTACTCTTTTCGGTGTAAAATATTTTCTGTAAAAATTACTGATCTATTTGTATCGAAAAGTGGCAGATTCACATATCAATTTCGAGGTTTGCTTATAGTTTCTCTTTTTTTTGCAGTAAATTAACTTTTGTCAATTTATAACAAACAGAAGCCCACAATTAATTAATGCAGTTTTAATTATTACATTAATGCAGCTACATTACAAGTAATTAATGTAGATTTTTACTAATTAGCCATATAATTATTCCTATTAAATAGCTATATGATTAATAAAATATTAATTAATAAAAACTGTATTCTGCACATTGAGATGTTAATTAAAAGGATCTAAAAACTTCTATGATTCAGTGTACGTATGTATATCCATTTCATCAACCTTTTCACGTTCATATTTTATATGTTGAGGATAAATGAAGCGAAAATTACGCTCGACCGAATATCAGCCAAGCGATGTTCCTTTCTATACGTATTCTATTTCATATATTCGACGTAAATGTTGCTTGCGAACAAATACGAGTAAAGGAAGCATGGAAAGAGATAAAAATTGTATGATCGAGTTTAGTCCATTGTAGAGTATTCTGTTTATAAACTTCGGATATTGAAATGATACATAGTAGTCTAATTTATTGCACCTATTTGTGCAATATATTATTTGAATTATGTATATAATGCTTTAAAGCAATTGAATAATTATTTATGAAGTTCTAAATGTACTAATTATTGAATTAAGTAGTTGTCTTTCGAAAGAACAAAAATTTATAAAAGATAGAATAATAAAATAATTAAATATCTCTTGCAGGATATTCGGTTAATTAATTACAAATAAAAATATTTAATTAATACAAACAAAAATGAAAAGTACAGTTCTATTATATCACTTTAAAGAATCCATTGTTTTCATTCATCTCGTTAATTACACGCTTATTAAACATAAAGGTGCCTGTGAATTTGTATACAAACATAAGATTGTCCTCTTGCTTTTTGCAGTGAAATGCAATATCTTGATTTTCTTCGTTCGTTCCTTCAGCTTAATGGAGCGGAAATATGCGGTACTTGCGGTTCTACCTAGGTGGTTTTAAAGCGCGAAGTAAAAGCAAATGGTGTAAAAATCAGACCGATAAAAAGGACAGAAATTCCTTGTTTATTTCACGGACACAATGTTGCGTGAATATTCTAACCAAACACCGGAACAATGGGGAAAACTTCTTTCTAGAAGTGTAATATTATTCTGAAAATATGTAGATGCATATTTTCTAACATAAATACTCAAGAAAAGAACAATTGTGAAATAATACAAAAATGTTTCTTAATGTTATGTAATTAATATTGGATTGTATAAATTAATGATTACAATCACATTCTATTATTAATATGATAAGATAATGCAACTCAAAATGTAAGAAAATTATAATTTCAGTTTGCACCACTGTATAATGAAAGAACTATTTATTATTTAAATAAATAATAGCGTTTATAGAAATTAACTCTAGATTGCGTTTGTAGAAATAAACGTTAACAGAAATTATAGAATAATTGTTATAAAATAATACAGTTGTAGAATTATAAATGTTACAAAATTACAAAATAATAAAGATGTAGAAGTCATAGAATTGAAAATAGAATTAACTACAACACTTTAAAATTGACATAAATTAATAACAATTAAAATTGGCAGAAATTAATTAAAAAAAAAAATTAACATCAATAACCAGAATTATTTAGAAAAATTGATGTTTGCAAAGAAAAAAATATTAAATTGTGATAGTTATTCTATAATATGAAAGTTAACAAAGGAAGTTTCTTATCAAAGTTAAATCTTGGTTAATTGAAAAACCGATCTGTACAAGGTTGGTCGAAAAACAAGCATTAGGTTGTTAAATAGCAGGTTCGCAACTGGTGTCAACCGAGCGTTAATATTTCTTCCTCAGTTTACAGGACAATACGATGTGCAAATAAGGAACGAGGGGAGCAAAAGAACAGGAAAGAACAAGGAGAGAGTAAAAAGACGAGTATAAACCAGACTGTCGGGTAGTCTGCGTTTACTACAATATTATACATATATACCCTTGCTTTCATCGTGGAGAGTAGCATAAAATGAAGCACTGAACATTTTGCTTCTGATTTTTTTTCTTGAAAATTTCAATTTTCTTCGAACGCACGAATGACAAAAAAAATGTTAACTGCCTCTGTATATTTAGCTTTCATTTTATTCCACCGGTTACAATAACGTTATTGTGTGTACACGGAATCTGTTTCGGTAAATACACGGTTATCTCGTGCGTAAAATTGGACTGGGTAAATGAGTAAATTTATTGTAAACACTGTGTAAAAAATTCGCGTTTGCAGCTGATGAAAGTTTATTTTAACTGAAACAAAAATAAAATTTCATTTTGTTAAGGTAAATTATCGTGTATGATGTAACATTTTTGTGAGATAAAATTAGCATATGTAGAATAAAATTTCATTCAGATAAAATTATCTTCTATGAAATAAAATTTCATTGAGATAAAATTATTATGTATTACATAAAATTTGATTAAGATATCATCAATGACATATTTCATTAAACAAAAATTATCTATTATATGAAACTGTCAGATCTAAAATTAATTAGATCAGTTTAAAAAAAGTAGTAACTTAAAATTTGAAGATTCATAACTTTAAAAGTTTCAAAACTTAGAAATTACAAAATAGTAATAAAACTTAACACTGCTCCATATCAACGTAACTTATAAATTTCGTCTACATTTTCATCACGTTACATAACAACTTAAAATTATCGAAGGTATTCTAATTAACTACCTTTAATGTGTAGGTAGTTAGCATTCAAATATGTAACAACTTTGAAATTTCGTTAACGAATCTTATTCCTGTCAGGTGCACAGCTTTTGAATTTAATAGAAGCATACACGACGGAAGACGCAGATTCACATCCGTCGGCCCTTTAAAGAGGACCTCTTTAAGTTCCCTTTGAACCCAAGGAACAGTTTAAACTTGTAGAAGCTGATTTTCGTCAATATTAATAACTGTAGCGGTTCACCTAAAATTCTTTGACGAGAAACACGTAAATTCGAGGTAAAAGGCAATATGTACATACGCTGAAGTTGGCTCGTTAAATTTCCTGGTTTCTATAGAATACAGAACCACCAGACGTTGACATGTTCAAACAGAGACACTTTTAATAAAACCAACTGTGTAATAATGTTTAATTGTTTCATTTGAAACTTCAAAGTTAATTTTCAAATTAACTGTTTAATTTGAAATCTAAACATTTCTATAATATACTTCTCACCTCTTCAAATTTCTAAACAAGTTTTTATTTCCTGAAACATTTAATTTGCCAAATTAAAACAACAAATGAACACATACACATACATGTATCTATTTCTTACCTATAAGTAGCATATAATATCATACAATTTTTACCTATTTTTATGTATGGCAACTGTTAGGTTAGGGTAACAAGGGTACCACCAAAGTTTCTAACATTTTCTCCAACTCCTGCTTGTTATATCGCCGATTAAAATGAAATAATTTCGTCGCAATCTGATTTCCCAGCAACCGTATCATCAACCAATTCGACTTGCTGCTTGACAATTGTCGATTCGTTCACGGAACACCATTATACATCAAGGTCAACGAGTTTCGATACAAACGAAAAAAATAATTGACGAAGGTTCTACGGGAAGGTGTACGATACCGTGCGCACTAAATTATGTGTAGCTAATTCCATGGCCGAGTTCGAAATTAATGAAACGCGTTAAAAGCTCCAGTTGCACGATGCCTCTTTAAAATTCCAACCACAGTTGAATCTGAACTCGCGATGGTTAATAAAACCGTACTACATTTGTGTAATACCTTGTGAACGTATTAGTTGAATGAAATATTTCACTGCAGTGTGCAACGAAACGATAAATACGTATTGACTTCATTAATCTTCTCTGTGTGCATATTTTACAAGCAAATAATCTCCAGACAGTGTATACATTGCTGAGACGTTTTTGGCAAAGTATAAATTATGGCGATTTAAAATTATTACTTTGTGTCGAGTGGTGTAATGTATAGTAGTAGTGTAAATATATAGGTTGGGGAGTTTTGTATTTCACGTATATGATTTCTAAAATTCTAAGTTCCCAAATTTTTACATTCCGAAATTTCCAAATTCACAAGTTCCAAAATTTCCAAATTTCTGAAATTCTAAATTCTCAAATTTCTAAATTCCAAAATTCCTAAATTACCAAATCTCCAGAAACTTAATTTCAATTTTACAATCTTCCTAAAATCCAATTTCCCAAATTTCCTCAAGTTGAATTTTTCAAATCTCTCAAGTAAAGTAGAATACATTCACATACCATTCTTAAACATTCATACGCATTTAAAAATTAAAAAAAGATGATGAAAACATTCATATTACCCTAAAAAAGAATTGTAGAAAGCTAACCTAAAAATCTGTACTAAAATATAAATACAAAATATTTCTCAAAATCATATAAACCTTCTAAATAATTTCCTTTGCAATTAGAGTTCAAGCAACTTCTAACGTATTTGGATTAAAGAACAAGAAAATTGAGTAGTGAAATCGAATGTAATGGGTCCTTCGAGAAATGAAGTTTGAGCAGAAGGTAATGTTCCAAGGAGTTGGTACAAACATTCAAAGAAGAATGAGTTTCAATCAAGGAAACAGATAGCTTGCAGAGAGAGAAATCGTCCAGTGACATACCAGAAAGGATTGAACTTCAATTAAATTGGAACAGATCCACTCAAACTTTAACTGAAGCTTCAATTTAGTATCAGCTCTGAATCGACGAATGTTCAAATTTAATTTTGACTTCCTTTCGAATAAACGTTAATTTAAATCCTTTTAGGTTGGTTGTGTGTTACGTTTATAGTTTCTTTTGTGATGGTCTAATGACGTTTTATAATTAATTAAAGGTCAAACATCTAACCTTAAAAAGATCATCCCTGAAGAAATTAAATAGCCAATTATCGTATACTCTACCAAACAAGTATGTCACCAAACTGCAACGCTGCATTTAAGGGTTGATAACCAATTCCGGTTCGATAGGAAGAGCATCGCTTACATTCACTGCGTTACGTACAATATTTCTCCTCTGCCTTTCCCTCCATTCTATCCAGTACCCCCTACTGATATTCTCTAATTTTTTCTCTGTCTTCGTAATATTTCGATTGTGTCCTTTGTCCCTTTTGTTCCAGTGAATGTGCAGGGGGTGGGTTAGTGTTTTGCAGAAGATAATAAAGCGTATTCTGCCCCTTTCCCATTCTCTGCTTTCCTGTCTGTTTCCTGCGAAAACGATACGCGGTTCCTGCCATAAAAATCTTTCGTTGTAAAGCAACGCAGAAGCGTACGCGTCATTTCTGAGTGCACTCTAATTATTCACGCACGACGAATCATATCCGGCGAAATAAAAAGAAGTTGAACGCTTCTGTGTAGATACATTTGAGCTGAATATTTTTCGATACCTAACCGTGACTATCATTTCTGTTCGCCTTAGAGGATGCTGTTTAAACTGTTTCTTAAACATTTTATTCATTTATCAAATTTAAAGATTCCATTCTTAATAACCTAATATCATGTAGTAACTTTCAATCAGTATTTAGGAAGGAATTTTCTTGAAACTCATTATAATACTATGTGGTGGTATACAGTAACGTACGCATACAATAACGTATAGTAGTTAATGCGCATACCATTGCTTTTGCAATCAACCGAACACGTTCAATTCGTCTTTTTATTCATCTAATTCGTCATTTTAATTGACACCGTTCGTTGCTCCTAAACTTTAGGTTATGTCCGCGTGACAATTGAATGGAACACCATTTTGTTTATTATGACACACTTATACGTGCCATAACCTGTACAGATATTCTTGTTATATTATAGTGAAAAATATAATGCATATAGTGTAATATGTAATGTGCATATAACACCATGTATAATGTATAATACACATAATACCACACAGTAGTATATAAAAACATACATTACTCCATAAATTCCCTACATTCTCTCAAATTTATGTTTCACCGTACATTACGGAAATATTTCTCATAGCTTTAAATCGCCGGGGCTCATTTACAGGGCCTGAAAGTTTTTTGGAACACTGACGCTCTCAGAACGTTATACTGCCAACTAATTAGACCTATTTTAGAGTACGGAAGTATAATCTGGTCTCTGTACTATGACTCTCGTATTAATGATGCTGAATGCGTCCGGCAGAAATTTTGAAGGCTTGCTGCCAAGCATAGTGGTTCCGTGCTGTTTAATTCTCACGACTACAATTTAATTCTTAATAATCTGAACGTACAAACACTACACAATAGAAGAAAAGGGCTCGGCTATTCTTTTGTAAAATAATGAGAGGTACATCTTGCTCCTCTTTGAATATAACTCAACTTGCTGAAGAAACTACACTTTAATACTGAACAACATTGCACTAATTACGGTTATTTCGGTTGTATAAATTGAATCGGAAATTATGTTATCTCTGTTCAGTATAATATTGATATGTAAAAAAACTTCTTAGCAGCCTTAGAACACGTTAGCCTTATTTAATTCTTAATTATATTATACTTTCGTGTTGATATGCGACATATATGTTATATTATATTACACTGTATTTCTTCTCTTCGTCGTTCCCAACTTTTTTCGACAAACGTAAATTTTAAAACACGATTTAAATGAATGCGATGCTATAAATATTAGCGTAATCAGTGAATCTTGTCAGAATATTATTTATTCGTATTACCATTAAACTTCTCATATCGTTTCTTCAAAAATGTTAAATTGGATTTCCTATTAACTTTGTGGTATGGATGAATTACAGCACAAAAGGGAATTATTGTTCGCAGAATAAATTCGTTCAGTGGCTTTACCGGTGTATGAAGCATCAAAACTTTAATTAAAAACGTTCGCATGAAATGTAAATAAGCTTCGATTTAATTATTAATACTTTTGATGAATTTATTTGTACAAAATAAATTGTTTCAGACAAGTTTCATTAAATTTTAAATTTGTTCAAATGAATGTTGTTTGCTTTCCGATGCAATTTATGCAAATATAAATACAGAATCACTGACACGATGAAAGAGGTTATATTTTAATATAATAAAACGATAAAATCGGTTCACAGAAATTCATGAATAAAATTGGTTTCTTTTGTATTTAAAAAATGTCATGACTATTGTTATAAGATAAAAGTTAATAGCGTACAGATTAATTGATTATAGATGAATTGTTTAAATATTACCACTGCTTTGTAAATAAATAGTATATGTGAGGTTAGGTTAACTTCTTTGAAAACTACAAAATTTCGAAATTTAATAATTTGAATCTTTTGTATTTCCACATTTCTAAATTTTCAAATTTGTAAGTTTTTACTACGATTTTTAAAATTTAGATGTACAGAAATTTTGCAATTCAACAAATCAGAAATTCGGAGATTTAGGAATTTGAAAATTCATAAAAATTCGTATTTCCGCAAGAAAATCTCTGAACAAACTATCTCAAATTATAAAAATCTCGATTTCCTTCGACGGAAAATGAAAACCTAACTATGTTCACTTTCTACTAAAATCTATTACACCACAACAAATAAACCCTGTCCTCCATCAAACACGTTTGAAACAACCACCTTCCCAATCAAACGTCTATTATCCCATAAAAGTTCATCAAAACATAAATTGATCGCGTGCAAACTTCTCCCCGCAAGTTACCCATAAAATTTCACCGTGTCACATAGTTCCACAATCAATTCTCTGTCCGACCTCGCAAAACGAATAAAATTGAATCGCAGAAGCCGCAACGAAAGAAATTATTTTTTGACGCGGGGTTAATGGCTGTTAGCTCATAAACGCTGGTTACAGCGTATGGCATCCGGTTAGTTTTTGATCAAACCACGTATTTTATCTCAAGGAATTTAGGGCCAATAAAACGGGCAGGTTCGATTATTTGCTCGTTTTCATATCGCCAGACTCGTCTCTCGATTCATCTTTTCGTGGTTACCTGCTCTTTAATCCGCCCGTTTCGTTCTTTTTGTTTTTCCTCTTCTCTTTCTTTTTTTTACTGTTCTCGTATTTCTCGGAACTGATCGAAGCGGCAGAATTGGTATCCGATTCGAATAAACGAAACTCGATTATTATCGGCCGGCCTTCGCGGATCAATATTTGCACGGACGAAATAAAATTGTGTTTGCTAAATTTCAAATGATGCCTGAATGATATAAAAACTCTCGCGATGCGAGAAGTAGCCAGGGGGTTGGTTTCCAGCGTCAGGGATGCGTTCCACCAGCCAGGGATGAAAGACCACGATTGAAACGTTGCGATATTTACCAAATCCGCGAGATTGCAGATATTTGTTTGCCGTGTTTGGTGTTATTCTCTTTTTCGCTGCATCGTCTACCGATGATATTAATGTACCGTTTGGCTACTTTATTTTTTGCGTATCGTCACGGTGGTTGCAAGCTTTAACTCTTTCGTTTCAAATATTCCAAATTGACACTTTGAGTGTTGTAACAACATGGACTACTCTTTCAGTTGGTAATTTTATTTTTAGTTAACTTAGTTGACTATTTTTATAATAATTATCTGTTTCTTTTTTTAATGGGGAATCTCTGATATATTTGACATAATTGTTTATAGTTTTTAATGTAGAATACATATAGTTAGATATAGTTTATAATGTAGAATGTGCGTAGTTAAATATATTTTATAATGTAGAATGTCATTCGGTAAATATAGATTATAATATACGTATATAATTAGATGTAGTTTATAATGTAGAACGCAGTTAAATACTATTTATAATGTAATACGTATGTAGTTAGATATAGTTAATAATATATAATGATTTCCAATAAAAAATGTAAGTGATGCATCCATATAAAAATTCATACATGTCGCAAAAATGAAACATGGCACTCAAAGTCTTAGCTAAACACAGACTATTTACATTACTGCAAAAATAAAAGTTCTGTTGTTGGACATTAGAAAAAACATCCATAAATATCTTCTAACATTAAAATAAAAATTTTGTCGTAAAAAAATATACTTTCATATTACTTCAGACTCTGAATTAAATTACACAAAAATTAATTCCGTCTTAAATCTTGAACATCATTCAATAAAAGCTGTATAATTAAAAAATAATAGTATTAAATAATTCATATCCTTGTCACGAGCAGTATCTCGAACACAGTACATTTTAATCGAAAAACCTAATATTTACTACGAGTTATCCAGAATATGGAGAATTCAGTACATCCGATTTTGCGCCACGCACCGCGTTATACGATATTCGTTAAATCATGTTTCATTGAAATTTACACCTAATCTTTGTCCATTGAATACTTCAATTACTCAACAGAATTGCTAGAATTTAATTTCGATAAATTCCTTCCAAAATAGCAGCCACGATATATCGGCCGGAACGTTACCGCGTTATTGATCAGCGATAGAATCAAAATCGTATCCAATATTTTGTTCGATTTATCGTCGATTACACAATATAATGGTCATAAATTTGCAATCAGCGCTAAATGAGAATTTCGACCAAAAATACGAAGGGTTTAATTCGTGTCTATACCGGAGAATTCGAATTAAATTGAGAACATTTAACACCAGCACGGAATGAACAAAAAAAAAAAAGAAAAAAAGGAAAAAATGACGGGCTAAATTAACGGGAATTCATTTGTCGAGGTGAGAACGAACCTACGAACAATTTCATCGGTCCCTTTAACCCGGACAAATTTCGAGTGTAACGGGTAGACTGTCAAAGCCACCTGCTGTAATTGGCAATTACAGTGGTCGCTTTCACCAAGTGTCAAACGATGCTCTGAATTTTTCCCAAAGTATGCAATTGCTGTACATCCTGTGGATCTACGGTCTATCGAGTTTACAATTCATTAAAGAGGTTATTTTTACAATCCTATAGCAACGATTCAATTACGTGCAATTTGAATACGTACGCGTTTACCAGGAAGAAATTTATGTTAATCGTATCAAATAGATGACAGACCTTGATATATGTATATTATAGTATGATATATGTATATTACACTTTTCTCAGTAGTAGTCATTTGAGAGTAGGTATTTGTGTACTTACAAATTTAGGTACTTGGGAATTTAGAGATATGTCTATTTGGGAATTTTGGGATTTGGGGATTTACAGATTTTGATGTGTAGAAATTTAGGGATTTGGTGTTCGTGTGTGTAGGAATTTGGGTACCTAGGAAATTAGTTTAAATATTTTGGGTTATAGAAATTTGGAGATCTAGAGAGTTGGTGGTCAAGGAATTTGGGAATTTGGTAATGTAGAAATTAAAAAATTTCAGAATTTGAGAATTTTGTAATTTGAAAACTTCGAAATTTAAAAATTTGTAAACTAAAATCTGTAGTAATACAAAAGTTTAAAAATCTCAAAATTTGCATATGAAGAATTAGAAGTTTAATAATCTAGAAAACTGAGCAAGTAGAGAATTAGAAAATATGAGAATTTAACCCCTTGCACTATGATTTATTTATCAGTTCCTATGCAAATTATAATTGGACTTGAACTCCAAATAGAAGCGTATTAAAAATTCGTCAAAAAGTAAAATTGATCACAGTTTAAGTGCGTCACGAGTGCGTCACGGTCAGACTCGTCAAAATATTGCAACAAATTAAAAATATACTAAAATATCCTTAACCTAATAAAACAATTGCAAACGACGTTTTCGTTAAGTTCGCCCATTATAACCCATATCTTTATATAATATCCATATAAATAATTCCGATATTTTATACAAAGCAGATTTCTTACACGAACTAAGTAAGAATACCTACTTTTAGCTCCGAATTAATTGGACGTGGCCGTGTTGTATAGAGTAAAATTGGCTCGAGGAGGAATCTGATCTCGTTCTTGGCATTCAAAATCAAATCAATGGTCCAGTACTATGGCGGAATGCAATTCGATCGAAGGAAAAATCCAATAAACACATTCCACAGTGGCACGGTATATTAGCATAAAACGACTTTCTTCTTTTCTGCTTTCCGTTCGTCGTTCAGAATACGAATATTTCCGTTCAGTTGAATCAGCAAAGAAATTTATTCACGCTCTATGTTCTTTGACACCGAAATATGTTTGCAGTATCGTGGACCGGCGAATCAAATTCTTTACACGACAGTATTTGCATGCAAATCATCGATTTACCATTTCTGATCAATTAAGATAATATCGCCGTAGTAAGTATAGTCTTTTTACTTCCAACTTGATGTTAAATTAACAACGTTGAAACTAATTTGAAAGACTTCTTCGAGACTTCTGCCCATGTATCAAATCAATATTTCGCAATTAGAATTTCAGGTTTCGGAGTTTTTGTCTTCAATGTTTGCTCGGAAGGTTTCTGTGGAATGTCGAAACCATTTATTATTTAGTCGAACAAGTATTTCCTTTTGACCGTGCAATTAATTAGTAATTCTTAAGCTAAATTTATGAATCCTTCTTTCAAAATATTGGTGGAATATTAATATTTCTGTGTTTGTCAAAATATTTGGTACGATGATTCATCAATTATTGTAAATACAGTCATTATTGTTATTGTTATCATTGTAATAATTCACTCAAATTTATGACTAAGCAAGTTACTGAACTTAATTTGGAACTTGGACAATATTTATTTCTAAATTTTCAAATTTGTATTTTTGATCTTTTGAATATTTGAACATTTAAAGATTCAAACAGGTAATCACATAATTCAGAGCTATCAAACCTAAATGTCCATAAAATTTCCATGTATCAAATTCAACACATCCCCAAATTCCAAAACTTAAAAATTTCTAAATCACCAAATTCTCAAAACGCTTGTTCATGCCTACTGCACATCACAAAGTAACTCTATATGGCCCAGTCCTAAAGCAAGCCAGTCTTCAGCATAAGTGAACCCAATTTAACCCCGGCAGAAGTTTGTTCCCCGCCTCGAGATCCCGACGCACAATCATAAATATTCTTGCAAGACACGTCATTTCTCGAGCAATACATTAAATTCGCATAGCATCGCGATCCTGCGTAACCTCACCAGAATCTCTGCTCCCTAAACGCCGTTCGCATGCAGGCTAATCACCAGAGTGGCAAGTCGACGTGCATCTCTGATGAGATTCTCCTCTTTGGAACAGGACGAAGGACAATCTGTCGCGTAGGAAACTTCCGGGGGAGGCTTATAACTCCTTTGTGCAAGACGTGCTGCAATTACACGCAATTGCTGGAGCTGTCATTTTCCAGTTCCTCCCCTTTGCTCTTCTATCACCCTCCATCGCGTTCCTCTTCATTTCTCTCTGTTTCCCTGTACTCTTCTGAGGAGATCCTTTGTAAGCGTTTTTATTGCCGTGAACCCACGTATCCTTCTCTCTTTCTATCCACCTCCTCTTTCTGGATCCCTTTCCCTCCTCTTTCTGGATCTCTGTGTTCTCTCTTCTTTCTGGATCTCCCCGTCCTTCTCGTCGGTGTCGAATTCATCCGGGGTTTTTCTCGTCTCTGTTGTTCCTGTCTTCGACATCCACAGAAACGTTCCCGTGGATCAAAAGTTGAGTTCTCGTTCGTCCTCGCCGCTGAATACGATCTTTTTAATGGCATTACGCGTTTACAGCGCAGTAAGCTCTTTACTACGCTGCTCTCAGACCAACGTAGACGAGATTTAATGCAACACGCTCGATTTATGACTTCCTGAGACTCGTACGCGATCTTCTGCGAACACAACTTCCTGATCGTCTGACCGTTGGATTATTGGTGTGAAGGCTCCCCGTTTTTTCATCGACGGTTATTTAACGATGCATCCACGCCTTCGAAATGATCCTCGCTGAAAAGTTTTCTGTTTTATAGCTTCATTATGCTTAATCTGTTTTAATGCAAGTTAATGTAGTTCAATACAGGGTGTCCGTCAGGATTTCAATCAGTAATTCGCTGAAGTAAACCTGGACACAGATTGGGGATGTCAGCAGAAATATTTATTTTATAAACGTTTTGCAATTTGCTTGTAGGTAATGTTTAATGACGAGAAAAATGCAGATGGACCAGATTTTAGTTCATACTGGCAGAATAGAAAAGGTGGCTTGATTCATGTACACCACAAATTATTTAAATTTCAATTGAATTAATAAACACAAAGGGGGTTGGAATATTTCTTCAATGCACTGTCTACCCCACATAGTTCTAAAACTTTCATCAGGTTCAAATGGTTTTTTTTGCATCCACGTTCCTTTTTCATGCGAGTATAAAGGAAATATTAGAGCCGGTCAACGTCGATTTAGCTTCATAAACGCAGAGATAGGAACTCTACCCTGTTCGGCAAACGGTGAAAATAAAAATCGACGGACCGTTTGACCAGCTCACGATTCGAATTTCCATTGTTCGCGAAACCATTGAGGAGCTCGTGGAAAGTCGAGAGAATCAGTTCTAGCCAGTTGAATTTTCGCAGTCGGGTTTCCCGGTGGCAGACAGTCATCGTCGACGTCGTCATCCATGGCACAGTAGTTGTCGAGGTTGACGACGCAGTCTGTGACCGGCGATATAGGTCAAGCATACCTTGTACCAAGCTGGCTGTTCTCATTAAACACCTCCGGGCGGCGTTCAATGGGTGTGGAGATTGCCATCTTTTGCACACCCACTGTTAAGTCTACTCCTCCTCTTCCAATTTTCTCCCCCTCCAGAAGTCCTCCATGAACCTTCTCTACAGTCTTCCAGTATCTTCATTACACTGCCTACGTAGTTCCACGCTGTTTCATGGACTTACGTGTGTTTCGACGCCACTTGAGCCGCTTCCACATTAACGTCCCCACGGTCTCCGTTTTTGCCTATGTACCATTGTTCACGTTGCCCCTCGTACCTGTTTCAGTAGCTTTTTTTCGGCGCTTCTCGGTGCATTCACCCTTCAGGCATTGTTGCCTGAGGTAACCAAAAATTTAGGTAATATTGAAGCGGTACTTTGATGTCTGCTTTTTCTTCTTTTTATTTAAATTAATATATATGGGGTGTTCGACGTGGACCGGTCGATTTTCTTCGGTGTTTCACAAAAATGGAAATCGGGTTGTATATTTTACTGGTAATGGTTTTGTTTGTATTATTTTTGGAGAAGTGAAAGTTAAACCCGATTTTTATCGTTTTAAGAAATTACTGTTATCGAATTTCTAAATTGTCAAATGTATAATTTCTATATTCACTTTATCTCAAATTAGTATTTCTCATAATTCGCATATTTCAACATTCATGTATCTCTAAATTTTTAAATACTTAAATTCTCATATTCACAAATGTTCATGTATCTGAATTCCTATATTCTCAAATCTCATGTATAGAATTTCCCATATCCCCATATCTCCATATCTTCAAACTCC
Organism: Megachile ligniseca; assembly: GCA_945859555.1. Taxonomy (NCBI): domain Eukaryota; kingdom Metazoa; phylum Arthropoda; class Insecta; order Hymenoptera; family Megachilidae; genus Megachile; species Megachile ligniseca. The sequence continues at coordinate 5,189,536 of OX243783.1, forward strand.
CATATTCTCAATTTCACATATCCTTACAGTTCTAAATTTTCTGGTCTCAAAATTTCCATATTCCCAAATTACAATATCCCCAAATTTCTGTATTCTAAAAATTAAGATTTCAAAATTTCCAAATTCCAGAATTTTCAAATTTCATAATTTTCTGTTTTACAAAATCATAAGTTTTACAATTTTTAAATTCTTAAATTCTCAAACTCACAAATCCTCTCTAATTTAAAAATTTTCAAATATTCAGATCCAAATTTTCTACAATGTATTCGTCTAATTATTGTTCATGGTTCATTACTAATTAATTCGTGAGATGCGTTAATATTCAGCACAGCATTTCGACTGAAACTTTGAGGTGCACAAAATCAACGTTATCAACAACTTATTTTAATAAAATATTTAATTTCGCCAGGTGTATAAAACTTATGAACAATATTTAATTACTACATTAATTACTATATTACTATTAATTTTATTACTATATTTTATCAAAGTGTTTTAAGTTACAATATATTCGAAAATATTCAAATCACTATAAATTATCAGATACACAAAGATATCTTTTTTCGAAAACTAACGTTTCATCGCAATGTCGTAACTCATTTCTTTAGAACATAAATCGAAAAAGTTCATAAAAATATAATCGAAAGTACTCAGTATTTACCATTTTTATATTTTTAACATTTCCAGTTCACATTTCGCACAAAATTTCTCGATTTTCTTTCCTATTTTAGTTTCTGGACCAACATCCAATTTTCGCCAAAAAATTGAAGACCCTAAAAGAAACCTAACCTAACCTAATCTTTTTGACGAATTTGCACAGGGAAGCCCGTTTAGTCGTTTTTCGTGCGTTGCGTACTCGCGGCAGGGCGTCTGCTTGTGTTTCCTCGCCGCTTTAGGGGTATCCGCATGCATCGACACATATTCAACCGATCTCCCACATTTCGAGCTCGCGTAGCATGCACGTACACGCGTGCACACGCTCGTACCGAACGCAGAGTCGCATCTATGCGATCTCCGAGCACGGTTTAAGACGGCAGTCTGCCGGTGCCCTGGCATTCCCGCGGGTCGTTGAACTTCTTGATCATGCTGGAAGCCTGTGTGCGAATATCTCCTCCCTTCCGTCTTCCTTTCTTGAACGAACACGTCCCAGTTGTGTGTGCATCCGTACGCAACCAGACCGTAAGAAGATCGAAAATGCTCGCCGAGGGACCGGCTCGTCGATGTTCAGATGCGCATGTCGATGTTGCGGCGTTTAGGGGTTCACCGTGAAGGGTGCCGCATGATTTCGACTTGCACGACACCTTATGACCGTTTTACGACCGTCGTTGATTTAAGCAGCTAGTCATTCCGATAACCACCGGGTTACTTTCTGCTCGTTACGATCGTACGAGCTGGTACTTTGATAACGAGCCTCGATTAACCGATCGCTTAGACCGGCAATTAACGTTCGAGCCAAACCGATCGTTGATCCGGACGATTAAACCGATCCGACCTACCGAGTTGATCGGTTCCACGCAGCCTTTTAGCCGATCTCTCGATTCTTATACTGGCCACGCAATGAAATTCTTCGGACACCGTTAACATGTGTTTACGTAGAGTCCGCTATCGTTTATTGTATCTCTGATCACGAAAGCAGATACCTCATTGTTTTACGCGAACGTTCCTTGTAACTTTACTGCCAGAACTTTATGAACCGTGTCAGTGTTGCCAGTGTCGCACGTGTGTTATGGCGGAATGTAAAGACAAATTCTGTTATGTACACATAACTGGGACATGTGCTCCGACATCGCACTAATCATTGGCACACCTAATTTTAGCGGGGTTTTATTAGAATCGCGTGTTATGTATTTGATTTTCAACGCGTTCAATGTCTCATTAATCTTTTCAATTAACGAAGTTTGTACTGCAACGAGTCGTGCTTTTTGACACTTTTTTTTAATGACTTGTTTATGTAGTTCGTATGTTACCATGAGCAATAATTATTGATATACACAATTTCGATAGCTGTTTCAATACTGCACAATGTATATGTAGATATCGTATTGTATAATAATTATTTGCTGCCGTGTTTCATTCTTTTTACATAATTGAAGATATTTGATTAAAATAACTTTTATTTTTATTTTACTGTCTTCAGATGTCGATTTTCACACTGTTTCAATGTTATATATAGATTCGTTAATAATTCTGACCTTTTGAAATGGAGTTTTATTTTAGGATGAAAAACATCGTATAGTGTATATAAACTTTATGATAAAAGACTACAGTTAACATAACTATATCTAAAATATAATTTATTTCTTCATAAAAATTTATTTATTATCATCTATAAAAATTGAATAAAACGGAATAATTTTTCTTTCAATAAAAGTGAAATAAAAATGAAATAATTCTTATAAAACTGAGACAGAAATAAAATAATTCTTATTTCAATAACAATGAAATGATTTTTATTTCAACAAAAACGTACTTTCTTATCAACCTAAAATCAAAAAATCGCCAACTTATTAATTGCAAACGCCTTCTCACGCAATTCGTGGAGTCCAAAGAAATTATAAAAATTCTCGAATATAATGAACCACATGTCCTTAATATTCCCTCATCAAATATATCGAAGCTATCTAAGTAGAATAGCAATCGATTAGTACGTCAATTAGCAAGCTGCACGAAGGTAATTGACGTGTTTAACCAGTTCTTTATTAAACGACATTACTCTCCTTATAATGACGAACGAGTTTTTCAGTGGTTGTACTTCCGAACACATTTCCATGGATAGTTGAATGTAAATCAACGGGGTGATTGTGATCCACAGAGGGTGAAAGCCTGCTTCGTTTTTTTGTTCCGACTCGATGAAAACGTTTAGAATGACTGTCTCTGGATGCTTGCTGACTTCACTGTTGAGATCTCGAGCGTGTAACGATCCCTGTAATGATCGGTGCAGTTGATGATGCATTTACCTGCAGGAAATCAATTTGGGTTCATGCTAGATCGAGTTCGAGTTCTCTATAATACAGGTGCTGCTAAAACTTCTTTTATACCAAAACATTTGAACATTTGAAATATCAGAATCGATGTATGTTAAATTGCTTCTACCAACATTACTGAAAAAATATTTCTCATTCACAGGTTTACTCGTACATTCACCGCCACAATTATTTATCTGTTTCATTTTCACATCTTTTATGTATCTATGTACATTTACTTACGTATCTCATGTATATTTATTTACGTATATGTATATTTATTTACATATATGTATATTCACTTACGTGTCTTATGTATATTTATTTATGTATATTTACGTACCATATTTTCTGTCTCCTGGCACAGTTAAATACTCTCCCGTAAAGTGGTCGTAAAAATTCTTTTCGATTCGAGGAACCAGAAATTGGCCTCCGCATTTTCAGCCCGGAAAGAAGTTATTCGATCGTAGTAAGTCTTTGCTAGAGAAATTCAAACGAAATCGCAGCTTTCCGAAACATATTCCTGGTGTCGGTGGAATATGGCGATCGAACAGTAATACCGAAGGTCTTATCTGCTCCTCCTTTTTATTACCCTCTCGGGTTCACTTTCCACAGGGTGGAATCAACCCGGCAATTGAGTCTCCGAATACCGGTACCAACTTCCGTCACTTTTTTTCGAGCTGCTGTTATTTTACCATCGCGGCGGCTTGCGAGACGTAAAATCTCCTGTCGAGTTTCTTAATCCGGATTAACATGAAAAGCGGCTGACGGTATCAAACGTTTTTACACGAGACGAGACTTCAGTTATGTATCTCGCGTTGACGTCGACGGGGATGAGCTCGGCTCGACGTCATCTTTTGCTCAGCGGCGCGGAATCACGTGTATCTCGACGAAAACCTTCCGTCGAATTTTTGCTTTTTCTCAGACATTGTGTCCTTCCTGCTTGCGAAACTTAATAATCTTTTTTGGCGGGACTTCTTGCTCGTCTGGAATCCGTTTTGTCGGAACAGCAATAGAACACAGTTCTGTCGATAACATTCTGTCACAAAGTGTCTTTGGAGAAAATTATATACATTTTTCACGTGTAATCGTTTGGAAAGGGTATTTATGATAAATTCCTCGTGTCTCTTTGTCCTTAATTCATTATTATTAAGGGTTGGGTTTTTCATGTTTTATTGGAATCAGTTAAGAGATTTATTGAAGATAAAGAAAAGATGGTCTAAGGAACTGCATTTATTTTAAAGTTACTTATTCCAGGGATATTATTGCATGTATTCTACAAGCAAACTATTTGAAATAATTCGTTTTAACTCTCTTTAAAATAGTTTCATTTTTATATGAACGTATAAGATTCTTTCATTGAAATATTTTTGCTTCTATTGAAAACAAAAATAACTAATTATAAATTATGAACATTTGATTCAAAATTAAAAACAGTAAAAACATAGTAAAATTTAGAAATGAAGACAATTAATAAATTTTATAAAGCAGCATTCTTTTAATAATTCTAAGCAAATCAGTGTATTAACTACGTAACAGTGTATGAACAATATCATGAAAAATGATAACAATACATTTTAACAATATTAATAAAATTTACCAATTTATACCAAACTTTAAAAAAATTGAAAATATTCTCTCTCTCAAAAAAAAAGTACAAATTGATTCTATATTTTTTGTTATCTAATTAATTAGTTAATTGTATAACGAGATACGAAACATCCCAAAAGCGTAATGTTTAAAATTGATTGATCTCTTACGCGAATGAACTGCAGAATGCTGATTAATCTAAGTATCCCTCAAATATTCCACTCGTCGAGGATAACCTGCCAATAAAGAGTCACTATGGGGGAAAATAAGAAAACTATAAAAAGAGTCGGAGCCAATGCGGATGAAACGTACAGAAGCGTATATTAACGAGATGAGAGAGTGGATTACGGTAGTTAGGAAAAACGACGAAGATTTGTCGGTGAACTGGAGATGCAAGGTAAAACGAGATCGATGGAATCCAAGAAATAAGATTATTTCCCCAGTCAGCTTATGTTCACCAGTTTCTGAAAAATTAGAAAAACGTGTGGTTAATCCAAATTTTGCATTCAAAATGTCACGCGGTTTAACACAAAAATAAGTATTTTTTAACTAAATGTATAAACATAGTGAAACAGACAGTAATGATAATTGATATAACATCAGAAAAATTTTGCATTCAAAATGAGACTCGGTTTAACACTAAAATTTGTAATAAGTATTTTTTAACTAAATCTAAATATAAATATAGTGCATCAGACAGTAGTGACAATTAATATAAAATCAGAAAAATTCATTAAATCCACCCTGTGTTCTGTGGTCTGCCAACTACAAAAATACCGAGTGCAAAGGGTTAAACGTAGAATATGTAAAACGCAGCTAGACAACCTGATTTTGAAATACCTTCTCAGGTACCTAGATGAACTGTTTAAATTGAGAAATTCCTGCACTCTGATCGTACAAGTTCCGATTAAATCCAACAAGCAATGAACAGCATCATAAAAAGGTCGTTTACAAATCCGACTTGCAGCATTTTTCTGATAAAGAAGCAGAGAAAGGCTTGACACGAAATCAAACGAGATGTGTAGATCGTAAAACGTTAATATCCTCACCGTGCCGGTTAAACCACCGAATGAAACGCGTTAAGAGGAATTATGGTCGACGTGTACATCAGCGAGCGAGCGACCCTGTGAAAGTGAAACAAAGAGGTCAGAGAAAGAAAGTGAAAGCACCGGGTAAGAAACGCTGACCTCTTGGATCGGACCCGTTCTAGGGTCTGTCTTTATTAGCCATGATAAAGAATAGCCGCGCAATATTGCTTCTCGTCATTGGAATTCATATATTCCCGTAGAACCCCTCCATATTAGAGTCCTAAATTCTCGAGAGGATATTCTGCTTCGAGACCTCTGTACCGGAGTATATTATACTGGACTCTTGGATACTCTTTAATTAGTGAAAGAGGATAAAAGAGGAGGAATGAGAGAGAGAACGCGGACGAGGGAAAGCGGACTTGTAGCTGTATGCGCATTCGAAAACAGGAGTTTCACGAGGGAAATCAGGAACGAATTAATCCTTTGGCGGATCAAATGATAGTGATCGTCGGTCTGTCGATCGGGGATATCGATTGTGGATGTCGTTGAGTGTGGAGGTAAAAGTTGAGGAAACTGGATATTATTGAATATGTATAGGGAAGAGTAGATTAGAGTAAAACGGAGAGTTATTATTGAATATGTATAAGGTTGACTAGAAATACAACTAAATATTATTGAATTGATATAGGGTAGGTTAGAATAAAATGGAGACTAGATGTTCTTTAATAGTTATAGGAAAGACTACAGTGAAATGGAGACTAGGTACTATTGACTATATATAGGGTGAACTAAAATGAAACGAAGAGTAGAAATCATTAAATACGTACATGGAAAATTAGGGTGAATAGGAACTCGATATCATCGAACATAAAATAAATTACAGTGAAATAAGGACTATCATTTATACATATATGGAAAATTGAGGTAAAATGGGGAGTTGATGTCATTGAATACGTATAGGATAAATTACAATGAATAGGGATATATTACTATATTAGTATACACAATATTAATAATATTGTATGTTCGTATGTACAATTTATTTTCTTTGCGATATTATGCATTATTTTAAACTATATTTTCGTTTCTTATAAATACGTTAAATAAATACAGTTTATTCAAATGTGTTATTCAATACTGTGTTGTTCACAACTGTTAACTGATTTTGTTAGGTTATAATTTACTTAATAAATCAAAATATGACTGTAAGCTGTTACTTTAAATCCCAAAGAAACTACTCTATTTTCTAAATGAATGTGGATATGTACATTTAATGGCATAGTAAAATAACAATTATAAATATATATTCAAAATAAAAATCACTTCAAAGAAGGTTAAACGCGTTTCGCTTGATAAAGGAATGAAGCACACATGTAGTTAAGTAAATTGGTCAAATTTAGGTAGATCGATATTATTCCCAGTGGAAAAATTATCGCCTGAGCAATTATTTTCGCATTGTTATGGGAGTAATTAACACTGCAATTAGTAATAATACACAGTACGGATTATTCCAAGTATTATGAATCAATTCTCCACTCTAATGTTCCAATTAATTATTTCGAATTAATGACGAATTTTTATTCAATTTTCGTATTTTTAATTATTTCATTATCTAAAAATTTAGTTTAATTTATCAAACGTCATTAATCATCATCGTAGCAATCAATTGGAGATAATAATGTGATTCATTATTGCATTTGATTGTATTTCTAGAAATTCCAAATAATTGAGAATGCATTCGATTTGATTGAATTTATTGAAATATTATTGCGAATATATTATAAATACAGCATGTATTATGGGCATAATATTTCCATATTAATAAAAAAGATAATATTTTTAATATATTAAACCTAATTTTAGTATTTAGTTTGTTTTTGTGATATTTAATATTAATAAATGCAAACACAAAAACTGCAATGCAAAATTCTTGTGCAAAAATAAACTATTTAATTTTTATATCAATTTTCTTTTGAAAAGAAAACACATATATCATTATTACTCAACAAATTTGATTGCAACTCAAGAAATACAAATACAAACTCAAGAAGTACATTTTTCAATTTACTAAATACACTTCATTCTACATCTAATATATAATTATTACTTAATTATAAATATGTAATTTCATATGACAAACATACTGTGAATTAATATTTAATCTCAATAAATATAAAATTTTGTTAAATTATATCAGTGTCGAGCAGCAACTATAATAAAAATGATAAAAATATTCAGCAAATGCTATATTATTTTCTAATTTAATTTTCGATTATTTTTCTGAAACGCAAAAAATTAGCCAAATTCCGAAAAATAAGTAAATAGGTATTAAAGCAAAAATGTTGAAGGGTGTTTCAAACGCTTCGTGTAACTAGGTACGTCATTAACTTGGTAGCTTGTTATTTCCCTGAAAATCACTCGAAGTAAATTCATTTTGAAACGTTTTGTAATTATTGTTCCCATTATGACAGCCTCTCCCCAGAATTTATACCGCCGTAGTAAACTTCTGTTCTGAATTTTCATGAAATTGCTCGAGGCTTTGAATGCAAATTTTATTCGTTCAACATTTTATTTCTACTACAAATATGTGTACCGGTGTAGTGGGTATATTGAACATGCATGTAAATACATGTGTGCATACATATGTATACCAGCAAGCGGCTTTCATTGATTATTCGCATAATGCATACAAATATGTAGGAAGAAAAAGGAAAAACAGTTACCGCCAAAAATAGAGAACTAATATTAATATTTTGACAGCTGGTGCCACGAATTTGTGATTCTTATATATTTTTTACAGTTTATAATATTATTTTTCTTTGCTAAAAAAGGTATATTATACTATAGCACGCTAAAATATTATAGTCCATTTTAGTATATTGTACTATACTCTATATTATTAAATAATAAAATATTATATTCAATTATTGAGTAATATGAATCCTCAAATTTCTGATTTTCTAAGTTCCTGTATTCTTGATTACACGATTTTCTAAATTCACAAATTCCCACTTTTCAAATTTCCCAATTTTCCAATTTTCCAATTTTCCTCCTTTCCAATTTTCCCGTTTCCAAATTTCCCAATTTCCTAATTTTTCAATTTTTCAATTTTTCAATTTTTCAATTTTTCAATTTTTCAATTTTTCAATTTTTCAATTTCCTGAATTCCTAAATCCTAAATTCTTACATTTCTAATTTTCCAAAATTTCCAACATTTCTACATTTCTACATTTCTACATTTCTACATTTCTACATTTCTACATTTCTACATTTCTACATTTCGAAATTCCTATATTTCTAAACTCCACTCACTCGCCATGGTTATAAATCACCTATCAAATTATCCAAAAATGACTTCTACTCTATTATTCCTTTACAAACAATACAAGTCACTAATTCCAAAATACTTACACATAGTGAATACTAAACACAAAAAATAACATTATTTTGTCGCTCAACCCTTCACTATTTTTCCAATAAAATGCATATCCATGAAACATAAATAAAAAAATGAATGTTAACAATCAATCTGAAAGAAAACATACCTATTAACCGATGTCTATAACTCTTCATCTGAATTATTATTATTCAATTTAGAATCTGTTTGGTATATTATCGCAATTTTCTGTACCGTAAGAACCACGGTGAACATTCGTATTTTTAGAGGGATGTTGAAGGCTCCAGGTTGCCGTATTCGAGCTCGTTGGCTCAACCTGTTCATTGCGAGCAAGCTCGAGCACCACCGGATATTTACAGTCTGCAGTCTACTCACTGTTCCTACTTTAATATCCTGTCATTGCCTCCGACAAACGCGAAAGAAGGAACAGGAGATGAACGCAGGACAGGGAAATAGGTGGAAAGGGAAAAAGGGAGCTTGTTTAGACAGCCTGAAATGCTCGATCACGGACTTTCCTGAAATAGTATGCTTCGTTCTGAACGCTTGACACATGTCTTTTCTTTCAGACATATTTCAGATGTACTGTTATTTATCAGGCTTGTGCTTATAATGAATTACGTTGCTCATTAAATAGAATCGGAGACAAAATCTGACATGGTTGAAACATTTAAGAAAATTACGTTCTATGAATGTTATTAAGAAGCTGCTTATTTATTGAAACAAGGCACGAATTAATGCTTCGTTTGTAAGTTAGATTATGTACATCGAATTTAGAGGCAAAATTTGATGTGACAGAAATATTTCGTGAAATTACATAAACATTCTATGAATGTTACTGTTATAAAGAATCTGCATATTTATTGAAACAAAACAGTGCGATTGTAAGTTAGGTTATGTATTTTTATTAGATTTACATTAATATAACATGTAATCCTATTAAATAAATTTTCCTTCTTTCATTGAATATAATATATTATTGATAAATCAACAAAGTTTAATGACAGTTGTAATGAACTTCGCGATTTGTTTGCTTTAAGGTTTAACTTCTTTAATGAGACTGATTCGAAATAAAAATTGTGCTTAATCTACGTGAATAATTGACTCTGATTAACAGGTGTCTTAAGGATCGATAACACATGTAATTTATTCTTCTACAATTATCTTTAAACGTAGTTGACGGCTGAAAGAAATTACGCAATGAATGTTTGATTCTTGTACTGATACTGCAATCGTGCAGGTGACTTTATAATTTTTATTCCTTTATCTACCTCTGGTTCTTTTGAAGTTATGCGTTTCTAACATGCACGTATTTTGACCAACAGCTGCACGGTTCAAGATCGTAGATACAAGATTTTATTCTTTGCGGAGTTGATTTATCATTTAATGTTTTAATTAATCAGTTTGGGGCAACGAACTTAACTTCTTTATATTTAAACGTATTTTTTCAAAATTCATGTTTTTCTATTCTTTTTAGGATTTATGAACATTTCTGTCAAATTGTTATTTACATTTTATGATATATATTTACATATGACAACATATTGTACAAGACACACTGTGTGACATACAACTACATTTTAAAATACTTTGTGATATTTGCTAATATTTTTAATTTTAATGTAGAATAACATAACAGTGTAGATAGGTTAACAATTTTTATTTCACTTATATGTTATAAATTTTCATTTTGTGCTTTCGCATAATTAGAATATTCTTTGAAATTCTATAAATACTTTAAAAATTAAAATATTAGAATACTGAGATATTGTAAAAATTAAAAAATTAGATCACTAAGATATTCTAAAAATTCACAAAACACCTGTACAATCTAGAAAATATATTTTCACCTAACCAACGAACAGAAGAATCATTCCCCTATGATCTGGAAAATGAATGTTTTGTGAACTAAAACTGCAGAAAAAGTAAAATACGCTTCTTTTGATATTTCACGATTTATTGGATCGTACTTTAAGCTATACGTATTTCAATACGTATAAAAATAATATCAATATTTGAACGTAAAATGTATCTTTCAACGCGCGCACGTATCCTCTACACGATTTCGCAGATTTGGTTTTCGTGAAACAGAAACACGAATCTTTTGTATAAACTCTGCTATATTCTCGTTATTTTGACGTCTGTTTATTTTGTTTCTTTAGAAATACACGGTAAAACAAACTTCCAGCAATTTGTCATGAGTTTTCAAAAAACGTGTTTTACAATTTCATAGAGAAAAAGAGGATTTTACAACCAATTTTCCTGCGATATTTTGATATACGTTTTGTAAACTGGAAATGCCAGCAACGAGATCAAATGTTATGTACAAATATCTTTTTTAAACGTTCCAGTTAAATTTCGCAACCGGTAGTTGCAAGCTGAAATATAGTACACTTTTTTTGTAGCTAAATTAGAAAAGAAGTTTTTTTAAAATATCCTTCTAATAAAAATTTGTTAGAAAAATTTAATTTTCCATATTTTTTAAATTTTCATGCCTTTTTACGAATGAAAAATATTGGAAATAAAATGTAAAATAAATGGACTTGCCCTAGTATAATTATAAATCAAATGTCAGTGGATAAGGAATAATTAATACGAAATTGAATGAATTTCATAAAACAAAATTTTATAAATAACAAAGTTACGAAAATTTTATTTTAGGGGATGAACAAAAAGAAAAGTCGACTTTCAGTCAGTTTAAATTATAAATAAACGAATAATAAGTCTAAGTACATTCTAAATAATCTTATGTGTAAATAAACGATGAACAAACCTTGAAATCTAGTTTTACATGTTTCTAATTTTTTTTAGAAATTTCAATAAAATAATCTTTTAACTGATCAATTTTTAATTATAACCACATGCAGTGTTATCATTAATTTTATATATAATAATTTTATTCATCATTATTATTACTCATTATATTACTTATGTAATTTATTTATTTCATTTACCCCCACTATTATTTATTAATTCCATAACATCGTTCATCGTAATAAAATTCTTTCGCAGAGTAATGCAATTCCTTTCAAAGAAACGTCAATAACCATTTAAACAGCAGTGGTTCAATGAGTAGCTAACTTCAATAGATGTATCCAATAACACTTTAAATCAGATGTCATCAGAAATTAATTCCATACCCGGGAAAGTATCCCCAAGGAACAAAAGAAATATAAAAGCCAATAATACAGGGTACTCAATAGAAACCGTATAATTTACGTGGAATAATCTGAAGATATAGTCGCTTATTATTCATTAAACATTAGTACCGTGTCTGATGGCATATTCACGGTGTATATTAAACTAGATAAAGATCTAGCATGATCCTTGCGAATGTCCTCCACATGTTCAAAGAGCACCATATATTCTCTGACCGTTACGTTATTCAATGCTGCTAGACTAGAACAAGTCATTCGACGTGTTCGTATCGTGTAGAAACATCAGAAGATTTGTATGAATTTCACTGTTAACATTAGCTAATGACAACATGAAACACCTCGAATTTGCTGTAATAAAACAGCCATCGGAATATCTTAGTATTCAAATGTTTAAGTTATTAGGTATCAGGTAACATCCTATGTTTTCGCCATTCCACTTTACAGAACTAACTGCTGAATACCTATAATATTTCCTCAATAATGTGTTTATAAATATGGCTTGAATTTTGTTCCACCACGATTAGCTTTATTAAGAATTAAGGTTAGGAATATTTTTGATCGACATGGGACAAACAAGTGAAAAATTTAATTCTTTTAGAATTTTGCCTTTGAACACTTTCATGATCACTTAACATAACCTCCACACTCCATTCCTCAAAAAGGGTAAATTTCTTTCACTCCAGAGATGAGACCATGTGTTAACATGATTTGCCATATGTACCTCACCAATACATTAAACGAAACTAATAACTTTTTAATAATAATGTTAAACTATTCAAATCGCCTGTGTCGCATATTAAAAAAAAATCTCTTTTGGCCACTCACCATAAAAGTGGAAGCCATTTACCGAATGTCCGTGGCGAGACAGTGATACAACGTTCGCAAGGAAAATAGATGCTGCAGGGTTCGTTTCTCATTCGCAAGTCGCTGGACGTAATCCACTATACGCAGAAGAAAAAGGAAGGGTAGAAAGAGTGGACATAACACAGAGTGATGAATACGCATGCATAAGTAGGTACATAACGCGTACAAGCGAAGATGCAGAAACGTGCACACGAAACTAGTTCCATGTGTGGAGATACGAGAAGAGCCATCGGATCCTAGAGGAAAGCCGAAGGTTCGCAGAATAGAGATCGGGACGCGATGTCTGTGTCTGCCATCTTCTTTCTTTCATCGCGCTTTCTCTCGTTCTCCTACTACGCTGCTGGACACGAGCCCATCCTTTGAAAGTATCTCCAAGTATCTCGAATATTACGGTGAAACCCAGTTGCCTTCGCAGTAGCTCTTCCCCTCGCGTGGTCACTCCTTTCTTCTTCCGGGATTCTTATTTCTCTCGTGGGGTGGACACCGGGATTGAGCAAGAACTCGGTAATGTTATTCAGAATAGTTTCGAGCTGACGAGTATCGTGTACAGATTCGATAGAAATGATTAGATGAAGAGCATTTTTATGGTCACTGGAAACGTTCGTTATGGACGCAGTTTCGATACCCGATATCTGAAAATTATTCGTGATAGCAAATTTCTGTCCACTTGATTACTTTTATACGAGCAGTTTGTCATGGAGATTTATTCGTTGCGAAATTTCGGTGTTATTTACGAGCCACTTCAGCCGTAAAAGTTTGCATTGTATATCGATGGACATTTATGAGTTACATGCTTGAAAATTCACCGTTTTTATTGCTGCGTAAGATACTAATAAAACATTGTACGCACCATGCAGAACACGTACCCATCTGGGAATATTATATTTAAAATTGTACATAATTTCATTTCATTGCACAATTGGATCATTTTTAATTTCATTAAATCACCATTCTATTATTTCTATAGAAAATTATATCTATCATACAAATTGACCAGTTTGAATTTTAGTATCGATGAAATTACCATTAACTATTTTTATTTCAATTCTGAAGTCTTGCACTGTTATCCTCACAAGTTAACGATACGTACTTAAAATACAATTATACGACTTCGAAATACTTCAAGGATTCCTGAAAAACTGCAACACGACTTCAGCCGAGATCCAAACGAACCGTTCCCTTTCATTTTTCGAGTTAATGCGAATTATAAATTCGTGTGTCTCGTCGTGGGTGGCTACGGTAAACGCGAACGAAGTACGAGCGTTCCTTGCATTTTTATTCAAACGTTGCTGAAGGCCAACTTGTATTTTTTCCCACAGGCGTAGTCGAGGAGAACGATTTCATCGACGAAAGAAAAAATAAAAAGTATCGAGAGACAAAAAGTGAAAGAAAGCAGAATTAAAATATGTCTCCTCGCAGCAACAGATGCAGATTATTCGGCAAAAATGCGTTTACGAGCTTCGTCAAGCATTAATTTTCTATTTCGTCTGAGCTCTACATCATCTGGCAGAAAACACTGAGAATACGAGTTCCACCGAGGATACGTTCAAGATAATGTTGATACACAGCCTGAGACTCTCCATTAAAATGAGGGAATGGTACCCTGCCGTTATTGCACCGGGGTATTATATCAGATTTTTAATTCCTCGTATTTATCACTACCCAGAAACTTTATCATAATTATCGCAAATTATTCTCGCGACTGCCGTCGACTTTTATCGTGTTCCTTTCTTCCTTTTAGAATGCATTTTTAAGATGCTTTGATGAGCACCTTGGATAACATCGAAATTATTTTAATCAACTTTAAAAGTATTATCAAGTTTTGTTATTTGTAAACATAGATATATTTTTTTACTGCCAATGAAAATGAAAGTGGAGTATACTTTCTGATATCGTCACAATAAAGATTGATTTCTCAAAAATTACATACAAATTCTTACTCACATAACTGAATTTTTGTAAATTTATTATCACAGTGAAACGTGTATATTTTATACATATACTGTATCATATCTTATGTGAAACGAAATTAGAGTAGGTTAGAAAAGAAACCAATCGGAACAGTACAGATACTATGAAAATTATTTAAAAGTGTTTTTAGGGGAGAGGAAGTACTTTTGTCCCCAATATAAAAAATTGTACAAGTTCAAAAAACCGCTCTTCTTTTCGTACGAATTTACAACGACCTTCGGCTAAGAATGGAAAGTGTAAAATTTGATTCCGAGGAAGTAATTTTGCAATTTCATCGACGGAGAGGCAAACAATCGGCGAAGGAAATAATGGAACACCAAATACCGGTCTCTTATCATGGGAGAAAAGTGAAGCAGCGGTGAACTCTCGGCAAAGTCTACGACGCAACAGAGGAGGACGAAAGAAGGTACAAGAAGGAAGGGGTATTTACACATGAATACAGGCTGAGCTTATCACTACGTGAATGGAGCAATGGGGATATATTGGTTCTACAAAGAATCGATGAAGGCACGGTATTGAACCTCTACGTTCAGGGACGAGGACGAGAAAAGAAACGTCTGCTTGCTCGCGATATTAGAATCCTGGCATATTTTTTCAGGCCCCTTATAACACACTACTTTATGGCGCAGCGTCGCCAACAAATTATCCGCTAGTAATAAAATCACTAGAGGAGCGTCGGCTAAAATATTTCCCGGCCTAAGTTATTTTTGAAGAGAACTCGTTAGGTCCACCCTTCTATCCCTGCGGATCGATCTTTTGTTATTATAGTATGCGTGCGAGGCAGGAAATAGGTTGACGGAAAATTATTGCCGAAGACGAAAATAAAATTCTTCCGATTAATTTGTTTTTGGAAATAGTTCTTTGAACTCTCATTTTTCTTATAATTCGGAAATTGTATCTTTGAATATATTTTTCTGAAAATTGTATCTCCAAATGACTGTTGCTGGACAGATTGATGTATGATATAAATATAATAATGATATTATGAACATTATTTATGTTAATGTTGTAAATAATATTCTGTTAGATAGCACTAATAATAATATTCTAATATTCTGTTAGTATTACTATATTTTCAGTAAAAGAGAAACTAAAACGATTTATGACTGCAACGTTACGACCCTGTTTTCGATTGTCAGCTAACCTCATTCTTCTACTGATATTTCATACAATTTTCCTTAGTTGTAAAGTATAATGGTTACCTGTTGCTTGTACAACGATCTGTTTTATCACATTTTCATATACAATTTAAATGAACGAAGAACAATGTACATATCGAGTGATAAAATCGATGTATTGAAAAGAAAATAAGACTAAACATGTTACAATTAAATATTATCCTACTTCCCCAATTATCGATTAAAAAATGATAAAAAATATCTACACGACAATGTTAGATAAAGAAATGATTAGAAAGTCTGTACATGTATTATAACAATACTTCCTGTAACTGATTTTTTAAATAGAAGTTTTAAAAGAGAATATGAGAGAAAAAAGCCATAAAAAGATGTGTACTGAGAGAATATTTTCCAGGAAGAATCTGCATTTTTTCTTGTAATTAATTCGTTTGTTGTTACATAAATTATTCTTTGGTGCAACGCAGAAATGTTAAACTCTCCGGAGGATCTGACGTTTTTTCGGAAACACAGAAGTTAGAGATACAATATTCTGTTCCTCTTGTTTCCATCATTTGCATTCGTAGTATGATGCGGCGCATAAAACAAAACAAATTCCCAACACTGTCGATGGAGTTCGTTAAAACTTTGATTCTCTGTCGCAATATTACGTTCCCGACTGTTTGCCGCGACTGTCGTTCAAACAATCGTAAACCAAAGTATACGAGGAGGAATTGCGTAAATAAAGAATGATTCTCGAGATGGGTCCACGTAATCTGCGGTGACCTGTAGACCATAGCTGGGCACACAGTGCTCACGAAGAGACGAACGCTCATTGACCGTCCGGAAAGACGTTCAGAAGAGGCTGACCGACTCTATTGTTTGAAAAACTTTTATGCCTATTGTGTGCTTACACACTTCTAGCCAAAGGAATTATTTCGTATTCTTCCCCCTTTTCAGGGACACTCGATCCTCGATACTCTCCTTTATCTGTCGCGACAACCCCCCGGAAAAGTAGTTTCATCAGAGTGTTTTATGAAAAAGAGATTCTATTCAAACTTTGGTATTTGCTGCACCTTATGAAATCTTTAGTCGCGTAACAAGTGCAGGGATATCGATCGACAACTGTACGAATACTGAATCTCTTCATTTTTAGAAGAAACGTCCTTCACATGATAGGCTTACAAATGTAAAGAAGTTAATGCTAGAAAATTTTTATAAATTATAATATACTATTAAAAATTATAGTAAATGCATAAACTCCTTGTAACTCGTTTGAATTTCCCTCGCGTCATGAGAGACTCCATATTGTTACCATAAGGTAACTGCATTTTGTTTCTCGGCCTTAATGTTACTAGAGATTTTTCAGTTTCATTTAAAAAAATTTATAAAGCACATATTAATACAATTTTTATTCGGAATATGCATTTTGTAAAGTGGTTATTGCTTCTGAAATGTCCTGTACTTTTATCGAACGTATCAATTAACCTCGCTTGTACATTGGAAGCAATTTCCCAGTGGACTTTAATACGTTGTTAGTAGCGTTTAAGAAGAAATTTATTGCCGTGCAGACTACTCCTTCTTCCTCTCGAGTTTTCCCCCATGGAACCGTGACCGACTCGCGTCTGAAATTTACACGAACGTTCGTCAGTGGCTCCGCGTCTGCGGTCTGTTCAATTTATTTCAGATGCAGTATACATCCGCGTACTTTTATTAGTATTTACGAAGCTGCAGAAGGTACACGACACGTTGCACTACATAAAAGTTAAAATGGTTGCAACGCGTTTGGCAAACGTTCAACAACCTTCAAACGGACCATCAACTGTAGGTTCGATATGTTTTTTCATTAAAATTTTTTAGACTTGCACTTATCAATCGGTTTACGTGAAAGCTTATACGATAGTATCTAGATCTATCACATATATTATTGTGAACTGTAAACATATTACTTGAATTTTTCTTTAAATCTATTAATTACATTATTTTTAACAATGTTGATGAAGGATTATTATGAAACGTTAATGTCTGAATATAGGTAAAATATAACAGGATGTTCGGAATAAAATTGAAAGATATATCACGCAATGCAGATAAAGTTACAGTGATGAATTCAGTGGTAAACATAATGGGAAAAGTTCGTATGAAACGTTCATTCACTTTGACCTTGTTTCAAAGCTGCGCCATTGTTTTCTTGTTATCAAATGTTTACCTGTTCCGAGGGGAATAAAAACATTTTGTGCGCACTGCTGTTATCAAGGGAGCGAAATTAGGTATTCGTAAAAATATCGTGGAGCGTCAGGTCAGTTCATAAATTTGTACGTGTTTACGTGAAATGCTGAAACAAATGTATGTTTGCAACAGTCATAAGTTTCCCGTTATTGTCGACGCAAAAAGCGTAATTTTTAAAAGGCTGTATTCGTTAAAATTGTCGGGTGCTAATGAAAAAGAAATACTGTAACGAGTTTATGACAACATGCGTGAATTTGTGGACTGATATGATTCATATAAAGTTACTAAGTTCAAAAAATTCATATGAAGTCATTTGAAAAATTTATAATAAAATATTATTATTTGTTTCGTACTATTAATCAGAGAATTAATGATCTGACAGCTTTCGTATTTGATCATAATAATAATATTATGAACATATGCATTTCATTTACAAACATTTTAATTATTCGATCGAGAATTTCACTAATGAATCTCTGGTTGCAAATTATAATTTAAATCTTTTAATTACGTCTATATAAACATAAATTGTATATTCTGCATATTAAATGTAGATTTATGGAAATATTTAATTAATGAAACTACAATTTTTTTATTTCACACTATTTATTTATCATCGATCGTTATCACAGGATGACAGAACTAAACATTTGCACAACTTCTTTCTTTGCGAATCAAATGTTTTCTACCCTCTATGGAAAATAAATACATATGAATACTTCTGCAATCCTAAAATATGTGTTTGTTTTTTTTATATTTATTATTATACGGTTAAATTATATGAACTTTAAACGTAATCTTTTACCTTACTTTGAAGAATTGGTAGAGTGTACACGGTAGAATTGTATAAAACTTGCTTTTGGGGTTAACTTTCATTATTTTGTTCAATATAGGTATTTAGGAATTTAGGCATTTAGGGACTTGAAAAGTTGCAAATGTGAGGTTTTGAAAATTTAGATATTTAAAAATTAAAGAATTTAGGAATGTGAAAATTTGGTAATATAGGGATTTATAACCGTAGGAATTTCAGAATGTAAGAATTTAGAAATTTAGATACTTGGGAATATAGATATTTGGAAATATAAAAATTTGAGAATCTCAATTCTTTCAACTACTCATATTCTCAAATTCTTACATTTCCAAATTTCCAAATTTCTAAATACCTAAATCACCAAATCATACTCTTAAATCTCTACATTCCTAAATTCCCACTCTCCCAAATATCTAAGTTATTAAATTTCCACATTTCCTTTAGTTTGTACACAAATTACAAAATTCACATATTCGAAAGTTTGCAACACCCAAATTCAAAAACTCAAAAATGTTCATCCTGAGATATCAGTCTGACCAAACTGAACAACGTCCGATTATACCAAAAACAAAACAGTCGACAACACCGAAGCGTCAATGTTGTTCGGTCAAGCGAGAACAAGATGTACAATTACAATTCCATTCTTCCGTATGCACGCGTGTGCTTTGAGAATGCTTCCCCCGATTCAAGGAGGAAGAAGTGGTTACTTGCATCGAAGGGCGTACTTCGCACCCTTCCTGCAAAAGAAGGGGATGAATGATGGACGCGAAACGAAGGCAACGATGCCGCCTTCGACAGCAAACGGTTGCCAGGAAAATAGTTTGAAAAGGGGTGGGGGAAACAAACGAGGGTCGAAGGAGAAAAACCGGAAGTCGGGACCACCCGTCACGGATTTTCTTTATGGCGAACGACGGGGTTTCCCTTGCATGGAAGGTGGACAAAATCGTGCGGTAACAGTGCCAAAATCGTTGTTTTACATTTCATGAGGTGCTCGTAATACTTATGGTGTACATATTTTTTTCCGACGCCTTTTTAGAAGCCGTAGATTTGGCCACTGATCAAAGAGCACCGGCGATATACGTTGGTTTTACTACTCAGAAAGAATCGTTTCGTGTACGACGTTTTGTATCGAAATTTATAGCCTTTTAGAGGACGACGATGTAAAGAGGAAAGTGTGGAAAATGTACAATGACGAACAGTCACTTAAGATTTCTTCGTTTTAAAACGTCATCGTGTAAAGAAATTATTTTTAAAAATTAATACACGGGTTCTATAACAAGTTTCTGAAATATTTTTGACTAAAACGTTTTGTTTTAATAATTTATTGTTTCCTTTTTAAATTACTTTGTTACGAACATGCTGCACGTAAAATATGTTTTGAAGATGTTACAAAAATGTCTAATTCTCAAAATTCTTCAAATTTTAAAATTTCAAGGTTCACGTTATTTTCTTTCATGAATCAATCACGTTAGATTTGACAGAATCTGCGCTGTCGGTCGTTGAGATTTTTCGGAATGCGTGCCAAGTGTTCGCATTGTTTCGAAAGCTCTAGAAGTAGGAGTTAAAAGGAATCAAAGGGTAGTCGAAAGGGAAAAAGAGGGAGAATGAAAGGGTACGTCGGTGGTATTCGTACCTTTCTTTGTTTCCGTAGTTAAAAGCTATTACCTCGCGATCGAATGCACTTAAAGCGTCAGTCTCTAGTATTTTCTGCTCTGTTCTGGCATCTATCTTCTTTCTACGGGCGCAGTCCACTAAATTGATTGCGATCTTTTCTGTATGTCAAAAAATGAGAACATTTTACACCTTCTGTAATTACGTAAGAAGATTGTATTTGAAACCTGAAGCATAACCTATTGGATCAAACTGTTGAAACACGTATTTATAACTCTTCTTCGTTATTTAAAATTACTTAATTGGTCTTGAACCTAACTTATTTTCAAGATCATGCGTTTTCAAAAATAGAGAATAATAAACTATTTTATTTATTAAAGTTCAAAGACAGATTTACTTGTTAAAGTTGAAAAATGATCTCCCCAATTTATAATCGTTCAACATTTTTTAAATTCAATTGTTGTACAAGTTATTGTAATTGGATTGTTGTATACGTTATTGTAATTGAATTGTAGCACAAGTTAATGTAATAGCATTATTGCATTTATTGAGTATTTACATTTTGATACACGTGCTTGTTATAGAAATAATAGTTCTGCAGTACTGAAATTTTAGTAAAAAGGAAATAAGGGAAGAAAGTGTGAAATTGAGAGACAGAAACAACGGTACACGTTGCTGTCCAGATTTCCCACACTTTATAGCGTCCGCGCTGTTGAAAGAAGGAAGTAAATCGAAAGGAAAAGGGGCAAAGGGAAGCGGTTAAAAAGAAAGGTCTTGAAGGAAAGGGTGAACGGACGAGAAAACGGAGGAAAAGATAGGTCATAGACTTCGGTACTTTTTGCTTTTTTCCCGTGGTTAAAAGGTACTATATCGCGGTCGAAAACGCCCACCTAAAGCACTTGTTAAGAGCCTTTCCTAACCCATTGCTGTACGCTGCTATATAGAATGGTATGTTGCACCCTAGACAGGTTTAAAAGGTTTAAAGTGTAACTGCTCGATTCATGCGTCACATTCAACAACGATATCAATACAGATTTTTTGTTTTTGCAATCAACCGAACACGTTCGATTCCTCTTTTGGAAAGCATGCAGTATCGCCTTTCATTCATTTCGATCACTAATTCATCATTTTAATTGACACCGTTCGTTGCTCTCAAATTTTAGGTTATGTCCGCGTGACAATTGAATGGAACACCATTTTGTTTATTATGACACACTTACACGTGACATAACCTCTACAGATATTCTTGTTATATTATAGTGAAAAATATAATGCATATAGTATAATATGTAATGTGCATATAACACCATGTATAATGTATAATACAGATAATACCACACAGTAGTATATAATAACATACATTACTCCATAAATTCCCTACATTCTCGCCAATTTATGTTTTACTTACCCCATAAGTAAATAAATAAAAATGGAAGTTTGTAAATTTAATAAAATTCTTTCAAAAGCTGCCCACAATTACGATAAAGACACAAGTGAATTTTCGTAAATTCTGACAAAGTATTAAGATAACAATAATCGAAAGCATTTTTACGCATGATCTGGCCTATAAGGACTTGTTCAATTTCCTCGTTGTTGAACAAACGAGTCGAAGAAAATCGTATTCTTCCACAGTTCCCCTCTTATCAGACTTCTACGGTGTTCACAAAGTGCAGTTATCGTGACTCGAATTGCGAAGCGATTTCACTCCAGCCGGTCGATCTGATATTCACCAAGTTCTGGAACAAATAGGGGAGCTGGCTAACTGCGCCATTGGCAGCAGTCAAGTTTGTCCATTCGAATTTCGACGACAACGGTCAATGATGCAGTGATCCTGTCCTCGTAAAATCGTCGATCCGTGAGACAGACAAGCGAAGACGAACAGCACTTCCGTAGAACTAATTTCCGTGAGAGAATCCGGAGGGAAAACGTTCATCGTGAACTCGAAATGTCAGCTCGTACTTCATGCCGATGTTCTGACTATTGATCGTGTGTTACCCTAATAAATATTATATGATTATTCTTAGCTATTTAATCAGTAATTATGAACATTTTAATCATTTCTATTTTAAAACTTCCTGATACTCAATTCTCCGTTTCACAAGTTTATTAATTACCAAATTCTGAAATTCTCAAGTTCCCAGATTGCTAAGTTTCTAAATTTTCATATTTCGGAGTTCAATTCTCAAATTTTCGAATTTTTAAGTTCTCGTATTTCTAACTTTACAAATTCCCAAGTTCCCAAGTTCCCAAATTCCCAAATTTCTAAATTCCTACACTCCCAAATTCCCAGGTTCTCCAATTCTCAAATTTGCAGATTCAAAAATTCCCAAATTCCCAAATTCCCAATTCCCCAGATTCCTCAGATTTCCAAATTCCCAAATTCCCAAATTTCCCAGATTCCCCATATTGCCAAATTACCCAGATTTCCAAATTCCCAAATTCCCAAATTCCCCAGATTCCCTAGATTCCCCAATTTCTCCAAATCCACCATTCCCTAGGTAATTGGCCAAATTTCTAAATTCCCAAATGCCTATATTCCCAAATTTCTAAATTCCAAGGTCACATACATCCCTAGATCTCCAAATGTTTAAATCCCCCAATCCTTACATCCCAAAATTTCTAAGTCTCCAAGATTTCCATATCAGAAAATTGTGAAGTACTCAAATATCTAATACCTGTTCACCCTTGGTTGCGATATTCTTCGGAAAGAATTTAGATTCGCTCTCGACTGTACTCGTTTCGAGTAGCTGTGATAGTCATTCAAGATCGATCGCTATTAAACCGAATTAATTTTTCCCGGTAACAGCCGTTGTCGGTTTGAAGTCGCTATTATCGTCGAAAGAGCTGAAAGAGCCGGTATTTACAAAATGATCGATGTATCTCCGCGAAAGATTCACTCAGCCAATGTAGCTTCTTTTACGGAACATTTCGCAATTTCATCCAACGACGATTTCTATCTGGGGGTGTTATAAATACGTGTAACGCTACGGTCGTGGGCTTGTCAGCATTCAAAGTGCCGTGAATAATCATAAATATGGATCAGCCGAATATATTACGTCGCAACTTAAAAGAAATCTATCGTTCACGCTACATCAATCATTTTACTGCTACGTAAAACATCGGTGATATTTCTGTTATAATAACGTGATTTACAAATGAATGCGCATTCGGAGCACGAATATTAATTGCTTTCACATATTAATGGAACTGTATCGTTCAATTGTCAATGCGCAACCGTTCGTATCATAAAATATTATTACGGAATGAAGAGCGAATCCATAAATTGTAATTCGGTTAGTCTGAATTATTTCAATGAAATCGTATATTTTTGACATGGCGAAGTTTAGCAAAATGGTAGACAGATTTACGAGTATACATAATTTGTACTCTAAATGTTAGGTCATAATTTTTAAGCGGAAAACAAGGTGATATAGGTTTAAATATTTTTAAATAAAATTGTTCATGCATAGGTTTATTGAGGGATGACTATCAAGAAAGGTTTAAGTATACTTAAATTAGAATTGTTCATTTATAGACTGATCTTGTGCGTGAAACTCACGGGGGATGATTTTTTTGAGAAAATAAGTTGAAAATGAAAAATACAATATTCTTATATGTAGCTTGGTTTCTAGAAAAAAAAATTGATAGGAAGTTAATTTAGAAATAAATTTTATGTACAGTGAGGAAGGTTATGATTTTAATAGTGATTTGAGGATGCGAGGAAGTTTGAGAATTTTGAAATTGAAAAATCTACCAATTTGAGAATTTTTAGGTTCAAAAAAAGGATCTGACGTGTACAACAAATGACTGACAAAATAAACGAAAGATAGTGAAAATTACTCAATAAAGATCGTTGCGATGCATCGAGACAGAGATTAAAGAGCTGTTTTCCCCCTTTTACCTAGTGAAACGAGCTCCTGAAATCGATTGTAGACCGATGGTTTGGAATTTTACGAGGAAACCGATGAAGTCACCATTGATATTGACCACTGAATTCTCTTATCTCCCTTAGATATGACCAATTCAAGAGACCGATTTAATAGATCGCACACTATTCACGATTGGTAGACGCAAATGAAATATCGCAAATCGATCCTCTTTCTCAATAGACGGTGATAATAAAATGATTTAAGTGAGCGTTAAAATATTACTATGTACATTATTACTCATTTATTATGAATAAAATTTAATACTTGAAACGTTCAAGTTTGGACAACCAAATTCATCAATTTTTCTTTTCCCTATTTTCTTCTATTATTATTCTGATAATTATATATATAATTCATTTAGAATGTGTTTCATTTAAATATTTTTCTTATATATTACATATTTTATTTAACCTTCTGAAAATTTATTTGTTATAGAGGTAAATAAAATTCACTTGTAGCTGTACCTTTGAATCCTCGTACATACTAAACATTTTATGGTGTGTTAATATGTCATGTATGGGATGACCTATGTTATCCTCTGAGTGACTAAGCATAGCATTGTATTTTCCCCATGAGTTTTATGGATCACTGGTTTTATTACACGTTGAGTCATTGATATTGAAAGATGGGTGCGATGTCGCGAATTATTATGCATAAAATACCTGATACATTTGTTAAACGATTTAATGTGTTTTACTATGACTGAAGTTTCTTATAATAATTTTGAGATATGAGAATTTTGGAGTTTCTAATTTTTGGAGATTCGAGGATCTATGAATTTGAAGATCGTGAAACTGGAGAATTTAAATATTCCGAAATCTAAGAATTTAGAATTTCAAAATTCTTAAATTTGAAAATTTAATAGCTTATAACTTAGAAAATTCAGAAAAAATATTTTCGAAATATATAAATATTAAAAATTATAAATTCAAGTGCTTCTAGTCCTACAGTTCTAACATGCGTTTCTAAAAAAATTCGTCGAACATTTTCGCCTACGAACCTAATATTACAATTTGCCTCGAATTATGTATCCTTGTTTAAGCAAAGTTTACGCACGAAAAAGGCATCAGTATCAGGGTCGAGCAAAGGTCAAAATGTCGCGCGAAGAAACTTTAAAACTGGTGGATCCTTTTCACGAACCGGTAGCCGTTTTTAATGGCAGATACGTAACTCGTCACTAACCCAGATTCATTGAAAGCAGTTACATATACAACTCGACGAATAAATTGACACGAATTTAAAGTCGATTTTACCGGGCCCGTCCGCCATTCGGCTGTTGTGCGAGAAAGAAGACGAATATGGGGAAAAAAGCGGCAAAGATTTTTTCAAAGAAACGAAGCAATAGTTATTCTATGAAAAATCGAAGAAAGAGGAAGCGGGTCACGTTTCGCAATGAGAGAGGCCTTCTTTCTTCCGGTTTGCGCTGGATGCTGAAGCTGCGCGTTTTAACGAGCACAGAAATGTTCCACTTTTCCTCTTCCTCCCCTCTTAGGTCCTCGGTTCATCCCTCCTTCTTTGTTTCTCCCTTTCGCTCGTTTCCGTTTCTTCCATCGATTTGCGAAATTCCCCGGAATATTACACCGGGGATTCGTTTTCCGAGTTTTTCTTCTCCCTAAAGAGAGGTTCTTTTCATTTCTATCGTCCTTTTCTTACAATCCCTTGTTCACCTTCATTTACCTGCCCTCGCCGGTAAATCCTTCAATTGCCCGGCTGATTAATCGATTCTGAACATACTAATGGACTCAAATTCCGTTGAACAATTTTAAAGAAGAAAATCCGATGAAACGAGTGTTCTTTCGATAATATCATTTCGGCAATTTCTTACGTATACCTTCGTAGACACTACACTTACGTATACCTTGATATTCAGGTACTTTTATTGATTATTATTATACTACAATACCAAACGAAATTATTTATTATTCAATATATTTAACAATTAGTGATGTATTCGATCCGTACTCAAAAATAATTTTAGTTCAAACGTTTCAGGTAATGTACTTCAGAAGTTACATTGTTTTCCTCAAACTAGATAATCTTGACAAATAAATTGTTTTTTAAAGTCCAAAACTTCTAATTTTAATATAATATTAATGTTAACTAAGTATAATAATATACCAATATAAAATTTACATGCGAGGTGTGAATAAGTAAAATGTGAATTATGTAGTGATGGGTTTGAACTATTTTGAAAAATCACTTTAGTTCAAGCATTTCAGGTGATGTAGTTCAGAAGTTACATTGTTTTCGTCGTACTAGATAATCTTGACAAATAAATTGTTTTATAAAGTACAAAACCTCTAATTTTAATATAACATTGATGTTAAGTAAGCAAAATAACTCAGCAATATAAAATTTGTACATGGAGTAATAAACGAAGACATGTGTTCATACGGTCACATATGTTTATTCTATATGTAATAATTTTGTTCCTCACTGCAAATACATACATTGATTTATTTATTTAGTTATTCAGTGTTAAGAAAATCTTTTTAAAAATTTTAATATTTGATGTAATTTTAATGGTCAAGTTCAGAAGTTACATTAATTTTGTCAATCAAGACTTCATTTTATAAATGTCTATACAAGTTTCTTTTCTATCTCTTATACTTCTTTTACATTTCTTTTATATTTCTTTTGCATTTCTTTTACGTTTCTCTTAAATTCCTTTTGCATTTCCTTTACATTTCTTTTACATTACTTTTACATTTCTTTCACATTTCTTTTTCGAGAAAAACATTTTCTTTACCTATCATTCTGAAGTCTCCAAAGTGACTTCATCTTTTAAACGTTCTGAATTATTGGTTTCTGCTCGTTACTTGAAAAACTGTTCTCAAGATATAAAGTTGTTATTTCCTCCATAAAACGTGCACAACGTCCTAATGTAAATCAAGCTGTTTAATGAAGAACTGTTATAACGGTCGTTTGGCAATAACACTCGAAAACTGTTTATAACGAATAAAAGTGACTTACTTTCGTCCAGATCATTTCGTTCAGGTCGTTTAAATTTATGCATGAAACCTCTGCTTTAAGATGCCAATGCAAATTTTAGGGGGGTTGTCATAAGCGGGCGCGATAATGTCTACCTTGTGCTGGCGTGTTTACAAAATGGTGGGACGGTTGACAATGTATCGATTGCCTATGCAAATTTCAGATTATTTCGTAATGTTACTTACTTTGATTATATATAATAAACATGTACTTTTTATATTTTAATCATTTATGAATTATTCGTATACAGCCTAAATAAAAATATCTAAAAATTATCAGTTTCAGTTTCTGAAAGACAAAATACTATTTCAAGACAAGTGTTTTAAAGACAAACTTAATATTCTAAAAATCACTGAACGTATCGTAAATTTGGTAAAGAATAATTTGCAACGAAACAATAAATAATAAGCAAAATAAATATAAGTTGTGAAATACGAAACGGAAATAATCGTTAAATTTTACGAATATTTTGCAATGTCATTTAACTGCACTGTGTACTTGTTGCTTACGTAATGGAAGTACAATGTTCAGTTAATTAATCGTTACGGATATTGTACATGTTCGTAAGTAGATATGTTTACTGTATTTGGCAGATACAATTCTATATATCCGACAATCTCCATCATATCGTACTTCAATAATTACTAAAGCAGGCTGGCTCTCGATGCAGGAAGGCATGCTTCTTCAGCTACTAAATCATGCAAATACTAATGATGGCACGGACGAAGCGTCGGATAATTGAAATGTAAACACTCAGCTTGCTTTTGAGGAGAAATTTAATGGGCTCATGAGGAGAGGTTGCAATTTAACCATCGCTTTTTCAATGTGACTAAGCTCGATCCGTGGAATCTGATAAGTATAGGTAAACTATAGGATCCAATATGCTAACAAGCCATTTTTATCAACAATTACCTTAAAATGTTAAAGCTCTACAATTACTGTAATGTCGTAAGTTATTTATTTGACATTTACTTAAATTAAAAAATTAATAAACCTTTTACCCAATAATTTGGGAGTATAGTTATTTATAGGGTGTGCTCTTGATGTGGGACGTCAAAATATTTGAACAGAAAAATAATTTCGAATGCTATATTTTAGTTTATTACATTACAAAAATTTGGAACCTATTTATGTACACATAATTGTTTATATTATATGAGAAGAAAAAGACGAAGTACACGATAATTCTCAAATTGTATGTTATGTAGAGTAACTCACATAACCTGTAAATTTTAAATAACTTCTCAAGTATATTTTGTAACCTTGAAATCTTCGAAATACCTTTATATTTTATGTTATATTACATATTTCATTATTTTATATATTATATTATATGTATGTGTCTGAAATACGTTCTTTAAATAAAAAAATTTGTCAAGCAACTTCCAAAATCGAGATGTACATATTGTGTGAAGCGGTATACACAAAGCACAATATACGTCATTTATGAATATATGCCGTATATTAAAAGTGTGCTGAAGTGGAGAAAATTTCTATCAAACATTAATAACATTTCGCCACGACCGCATGTTTTCGCCGCTGCCTAAATAAGTGGATGCATATTCATTGTGACAAACGTATTAAAATTTGAAATATACGAGCGTGCATAAAATTTCATATTTATAAGTTAGTTAACTTAAATGAATGCGCGGGTTTTGAATTTCGGTCGTTTAGTTCGGAAACTGAACGCGAAACATGAGTCGCAGAATCGAAGGAAAAACAAATTAAAATACGAAAACGTTGTTTAGAGCAGTGAATAAGCGTTATGGTGGTCCAATTCAATTGTCGTAACGGCGAAGGAGATCTCCACCTACGGATCTACGGTATTGAATTATTCATTCTTAATGAAACGAGTGCAAGCTCATAGTTTGTCGTTTATGTATTTATGTATGAACACCCAGAACTGTCATTTTGTGTGAATTAGTTTTCGAGATACGTATTTGTACCTTACACGGCATAATTCTTGATTTATACGATGAAAATTGCGCTTTAAAATTAGTTGTCATAACGGTATGTTATGTTATTATATAAAGTTGGTATTTTATGTTGATATTGATTATAAGACTGGTATTAAATATTGAGTAATATTGTTATTATTATTATTATTATTATTATTATTAATATTACTATTAATAGTAAGATTAAAATTAAATATTAAGTAATAATTATATTAATCAAAGTAAGGTTAAAATTGAGTATTAAGCAATATTGATATTAATAATAACAAGATTAAAATTGAATATTAAGTTTAAATTTAATATTAAGTAATATTGATACTAATAACAATAAAATTGAAGTTGAATACCAAGTAATATTAATAATAATATGTCAGCAACGAATATACGTAATAAAATAAAAATTGAATATCAATTAATATTGAAATTATTTAATAATCAATTTTTAGCTAAATCATTGCTACAAATAATATTCTTCAACATAGTGTCAGAATTCAGATAAGATCTCGTGATTTTTAAATAAATAACGAGTTTCTGTTTCAAAACGACAGCTTCCCGCTTGTTAAAATGATAAATCTTTAATTACTAATTTATCACTCATGGTAACTGGACGTTTAACGTCAGAGGGAACACAGTGGAACAGGTAAATGATGTAATTAACTGCGAACAGCAGGTGTTAAAATTATTACTTTGCTACCATTGCGTGCATCTAACCACAAATCAAGCTGTCAGGCACTTGTTAGTTTTGACCGAACTTGTAGCAATAAAATTGCGAGGAGCTGACTCTTGCCACTTTCGTGACGATCATTTTAAACTTCTTTTTATCCTTCCATATCTTCATGCTTTTCAAAATAAACGCGGAAGATGATTTGTGAGGCGCAGGCAGAAATACGGAAAATAAGAAAGCAGAATATTTAAAGAAAGTATAAAAGTTGTAAAAGGAAGTTTTAATTGTCTTATGATTCGTTGTTCAAATTTCGCAGTTTAGTTTTCATAGAATTTTTAACTTTATGAAGTACAGTTACGAAAAGGAAGTTATAAGATTAACTATGACGATAAAAGTTAAATGATGGACTCTTTTCATGTTAAAAGTTCAAAAATTTGGAAATTTGGAGATTTACAGCTCTTACATTTTCATCAAATTCACAAACTTAGTTTGTAAGTCTACGAAGAAATTGACATTTCAATGAATTTAGAAATTTAGAAATTTCGATGAACAAGTGATACAAGAAATGTGAATATTTGTAGAAACAGACAGTCCCTTTACCTGATGATTTCTACTACATTTTTGTATCACCACATGTAGCTGGAACTAATTTCTTTGTAACGCCATATTAAGGTATAAAAATTAGAAATGAAAATACGCTTTCTCAAGCGAACGTTCCACTTACGTCATGAGCTTATTCTGAGTCCACACACGCGTCCAAAGCGCCAAAGGGTTAACAAGGACAAATTAATGAAATATTTTCCGCGATTTATAATCATAGACATCAAATGACGTGCCGGGAAATGAGATTGAATATGCCGCTGTCTCGTTTCCCTTATGAAAGCTTCGCATAATCCCATAGCATAAATAATTTCGTGCAACGGCGGTTGCGATGTCAACCGAGAGACAAAATTCGAGGGTCGCTTCACCGTTCATGTTTGCCTCGTTCGGGTTCCTTCCGAAGAAACAAAGGCGCGTCTAATTAACACGCTTGAGACAGAAACGAGGTCTTTCTCGTTTCGCGTGGCTGTTCTGAATGCAGAGCTGACTCAGCGCTGCAAAAGGGTGCGGATAGTCGAAGAGATGGAAGCCAGTTCGAGGTAAAAGAAACGGACCGATAGCCCTGGTGTAACGACTCAAACAAGCCTTGGTAATTAGCAGTTTCCCATGGAGGTTCCTAAAATACTACATTCCTTGCCTCCATCTTAACCTTCCTTCTTTCAGGGATATTAGAAACGAGGCTAGACCATCCATTCGTGCGGATGCACACCTTTGTCGGAGTAATTGCAACGAATCGTTCTTCGGAATAGCCGTGTTGTTACGACTTACCAAGAACGGCGATATCCTTAAACTACGATGTCTTCGCGTTTCTCTTTTGAACAATGCTTGATGGAGAAAATTTGAACCCTTTCGCTCGCTGAGACGCCACGTGACGTTCATGAATATTAAAGGAACGTCGTGGAACTTGATTGAAATGTTTACACCCTTATCGCGACGAAAAGGTCACTAATGTCTCGGTGACATGGCTGGATTGATGTGGTAATGACTTGGTAAGCGGAACAACGGATTATTTTGGTTGTCGGAAATTGTGGATGGGGGAGCAGATTGAAAATTTATATTTAAGCTATTTAAGAAATTGAAGAAATTGAGGGGGAAGTTGAAGTAATTCAAGCAATTGAAGAAATTGAGGAAAATGGAAAAATGGAAAAAATTGAAGAAATGTAAGAAATTTGAGAAATTGAAGAAATTCAAGAAGTTGAAGAAGTTGACAAATTTGAAGAAGTTGAAGAAGTTGAAGAAGTTGAAGAAGTTGAAGAAATTGAAGAAATTTAAGAAATCCAAGAATTGTATAAATTTAAGAAATTCAAGAAACCTAAGAAATTTATAAATTTCAGAAATTTCAGAAATTTAAAAAGTTAAAAAAATTGAAGAAATTTTACAAACGTAATGCAAAATTTTTAGTAATTCTTCAATAAATGTAATAACTGATATAATTTTATAAATCTAAAATTGAATAATTTATAAAGTACGAAATTTTACGAATTATCAAGTTTAATATGTTAAAATTACATTTATAAATTGCATTTCCTGAACGAATCAACAAAAGTAACAGTGAAACATAGGTGAATACATGTAGATGATTAACCGTATGAACTCGGTTAAGCACGAATTTATTCAATAAATCTATCAAATAATGAATCTATTATTCAAAGTAGTACTGTGGGTTTGAATCATGTTCCGCGCAATCATAATCTACCTCCTCAAGTAGACTTGCAATATGATTGCACGGTAATAAAGAGTGGAACGATATATTTACCGAATGAAAGTGAAAGTGATCATGTTAAAGTACAGTGTGAATAAAAGTCTGTACTTAAATAAAAATTCTTAAAAAGGAAATTTACATTGACACAACAATTCTGTTCCTTATTATTTCCTACCCCGTTGTAGATCGATATTTATCAAGGAAAAACACTTTCACACGGAGCGCAACAAAATGGTGAACGCGCAGTGAAATGCCTTTGCTGACAGTGATACACAGTTACCGTTCTAATTAATCGAATTATATCGAGACAGCACACGGAGCGTAATTAGAATTTTATTATCAGGATCTTCGGGGCACATAAATCACTAGCGTTTCGCGATCGATGTTTCAAGAGGCCACCGTCGAATGTCGAAGTTGCGTAATTTGCGGCTAACGAAACACTAAAGCGTTAGAAACAGGCTCGCTTCGAAACGGAGATTAATTTCCTGATTAAACCGAACGACTCCGTTCTGACATCGTTCCTTCACTGTTCCCCTTTTCTTGATCTTTATCGTGCTCGATCGCAAGCTGAAAATTTCTGCAAGTTCACGAAACAGAAATAATAAGGAGCGGCTTAATTAGCAGTGTAAACGCGAAATTTATTGCGACGCTTGATATATACTTGGGAAAGGTGTACTTTTAAAAATAATTACTTTGGATAATTGATATTTTGGAGGAGGAATGATTTTAAAAATAAATATTTCCGAAAAGGTAAAGTGTAACAATTATACTCTCTAGCATACATAGATTTAACAGTAATGGAACTATGATTATACGAGATTTTGAATGTTACATATTTATTAACAAAATAGTAAATATTTGCAGTATGTTGCAAAATTATAAATTTCAAGACAATTGTTAAAATTATTATAACAGACAGTAATCTCACTTCTAATATTAGGTCACAGAAAAATGTTTATAAAAATTTTTATTGAGAAAATATATAATGTATATCATATAAATATTGAATATAAATAATATTCGTATGACTCATTTTTCAAACCTGATTTATGGTTACATGTATTTACATTCGAATAAATCTTCACAGCACTTTTTATTGTTCGATATTTCGTTTCGAAGCTGTCACAACTTCATACCTTTGACTAAATTATTGGAACCAGTTTTGTTCTGCAGACAGTACGTTGAAATAAATTGTGACATATAGGTTAGATTGAACATAAAAATTCAAAAAAATTCTTCTCTTTTTTTCAAAGAGAATATATGTAGAATAATTGCGTTATAGTATGAACTGAAACTATTATTTTCAAAAAAATTCAAAATTTGTGAGGTCTTGTTCGAACCAACTGAAAAGAACCTCTGCATCCTTAATAATCTGCATTATATGTCTGACCACAAACGTGCGTTTCTACTGTGGCAGTAAACGTGTCAATCCTCCGTTGCATGAATCCTTAAATTATAAATTGAAATACATTTTTAAACTCTCAAAGTAACATTAAAAATGCAATTAAAATAAATATTTTCTATTTATAAAATTTGTTTGTAAAAAAATCATATAATACTGTTTTATAATAATTTAAAGGGGACATGATGTTAAATTAACCATTGTTTGTTTTATTAAATTATATGATGAGCAAATGCATGTACATTTTGTTTGGACACTGCAGTATTTTTTAACAAATCATATCAAGTATTTTTATAATATTTTGTTACATTTGTTTTCTATAATTTCAAGTAATTACTATGACTATCAATCATGAAAGTGAACAAATTTTTAATAATATAGATGTTTATTTACGGATGTTAATATAGATATTATAGATATTTTTAATAATACAGATTTTTAATATTATAGATTTGTATTTTAATTCACCCATATATGGCTGTTATAGTAGACAAGGTATTAAAACACAAATGTGATTATTCAACGTTTGGGTATTAAAACACGAATTAACTCATGATCAACGTGTGGATATAAAAACATAGGTTAAATGGTGTTTAATCAGTAACGTGATATTAAAAAACAAGTTAACTCGTGACCTGTCGTGTGGACATTAAATCACAAGTAGACTCTTGACTGATCGACGTTGGAGTATTAAAACACGAGCTAAATCGAGTTAACTTATGACCAATGAATATTAAGTGATCCAACACAAAGAATAATCCACAAATACTTGATAACTAAAAGAACTGCAAAATGGTGCACCCCTGCGAGCAAAATTGTCATGAGCGACGGTACCAAGTATGAAACGGCCATGGAACTAAAGGAAACCGGTCCAGAAAAGAGCATCATCCGATAGCGATTGCATTCCATAACCGATTATCGGCCAGCGAAGCCGCGAAATGCTGCTAATTACGTGTTTAACAAGAAAAAGGGGAAAAGAGTGGAAGTTCGAATCCGATGGGGCTTCGCGAGTGCGCATGATCGCAGCCCCCTCCCGTTCCTTTCGTGTGTGTGTTACTCTCCTGTACGTTTTGTCGTGTGGTTGTGTGTGTTTCATGGGGTGGTTGGAGCCCACGTGGACCAACACGATACTGTCAGTCGCGTTCAGCGAGTCATTCGCGTATCACGGTTCGCGATTGGGGTGCGTTTCCATCGCACCGATCATCAAACTTTCCTACGCGAGTTTCTAGTGCACTGTTCACATTGACAGCATCTGTGAGTTGCCGACATTGTGCAGTGCTCGGGGTGGGAAACGAGGTAAGATTCATTTGTTTGAAACATTTTATGCGAATTTCGTGTTTGGTGATAAAAGCGTGATCTTGTCGGTGCTGTGGTATGTTATTGTGTGGGTATGTTGTTTTATACCATTTTGTTGCGTATTCTCATCTGGTGATCCGAGATATTTTTCTTGGCAATCAGTGACAGTGTTAAAGAATTTTACTACTTTTTTCGGAAGTTATACGTTTACAATTGATATGATGATTTCGTATCTTGAATTGAGCTTCCATGCGTTTTGGTTGCAAATATTGTCAATGATTTATGAAATTTCTGTCAAGTTTTTTCTGCATACTTTGACACGGTTAAACTGATACTAGTATATCCTTTTTAATAAGTAATATTTTTTGAACTTTTTTCAAATTCATCTTTAAACTTTGAAACTTTTCATGAAGCTCTGTATGTCGTGTGCACCCTATTGCACAATCGAACTGACAGTATTAGTGAACATCTGAAATTTTTATTAGTAAATGATAGACCTTGAACATTTTATGAAGTTCTGTCTATCATGTGCACCCATTTGTACAATTAAATTGATAGTATTAGTAAATAATGTATCCTAAACTTGTAATTAAATTTTACAAGTCAATAGGTAAACTAAAATAAAAGTAAGTTAAAGTTAAAGAATTAAACGTAAAATTTTAAACGTAAAAAGTAAACTACTATTAAATTCAGAATCATTAATAGTTCTCTAATATATTCTAAAATTTACTTCGTGTATTTTTCTAAAATTTAGATTTTCATTATTGATGATCGAATTCAATACGTTTTTGGTACACATTTACATTTATCAAAAACTCATTTTGACTGAACAATAATTAAATAAAAATTTACTTCAAATGAAAGTTAAAAAAAAAGTATATTGGAAAGTGAAATAATCTACCTTTTTAAATCCTTTATACAGTTTTCAACACAGCACGTTAAAATTTTGTGACGGAACCTTATAAAGTACACCTAATGTAAAAAATTTAAATTTCTCCTGAAAACTGTTTCTTTTCTTGACTATGAATATGGTTATTTTTCGAATACTTATCATTATCAATCACATGACACATGTTACAATACATCCATATTACATAATTCAATAAGTGTATCTAATGTATCATAAAATTTGAAACATTTAAAGAGCAGCCAATAGTAGGCACTCTAAAGGCGAAACAAACTTTGGCCATTATGTGTTTACATTTCCATCAAGAGGAATATTAAATTTATTCACACTTTCTTGTGAAACGCATTATGGTACGGTGTAGTTAAAGAAACTTTTGAAAGGCGTGTAGGAAATGGTTGTAGTAGAGTTTATGGAGAACACGTTGTTCTCGAACGATCATTAACAACTTCGATGAAATTAAAACGGAGTGTTGTATCCGAGGCACTTGAAAGGAGTTTTGAAACAAGTTAGGGAGGAATTTATGTTGGGTGTAAATGTCCAGTTCAAATTTTCTTTATAAGTACAAAATGCTTATCAATGTACCCGATGTACGATTAAAACAATTATTTGTTAATTTAAAAATTATTTGTCTATTTTAGGACGATTTTAGAACGTGAACGTCTATTTTAGAACGTGAGATATGGAAAATAGATAGCATTGATGTGTGTTCATGTGTGTAATATAGTACGTGTATACTGTTTGTGACGATTGTATTATATTAACGATTCTGTTATTGAGATCATTTCTGATTCAAACGAATTCTGTTATTGGACTCGTTGCTTTCTACACCGATATGGTGGTCGTATGACACATATATCATAATGGCACATATACTATAATATTAATGTTAATATCGTATCTAGTATGGCACATATGAGTTAAGTCAAACTCATCGCAAATATTTGCAGAAACATAAACCCATGGCAAATATTTACATTACTGTTTTATTTAATTGTCTATCCTAACAAATTTTAAACGATCACATTCTCATATAGCGAACAATGTATCTTAATTTATTTTAGTCATTTTTTATTCATACAAGCAGCTTTCTGTGTCAAATATTGATCTTAGTCTTAGTTTTCCTAAGTTTCTGTGCAAGACTTCAAGCGCATTTAACGCTACATTTGACACTTTTCTAAGACCGTATGATGAACATCACAAAAGTCTATCATTAACAGAAAGACCAGTCTCACATTCTCACCCCACAAAACCTTAATATCCATCAAAAGCAAATTTCTCTTCTAAAAAAGCTTAATTGCAATTTGTATAGAACACGTGCCGGGCTTTCAATTAAAAAGAGTAGATAAAAATAGAGAACAGCGGTAGCGCGTGACCGAGGACAACGAAGCCAATCAATTGATATCGATGAGTGCAGTTTTTCGAAAAATTCGCGCGAAGAGACAGCGGAAAGTGTTTCGTGCGAACATTCGCCGCGGTCCATAAATTATCGATTCCTCGCAAAACTCGAGGGGGATCTTGCTGTTCTATCTGAATTTCTCGATCGCGTTTAATGAGAGATAGGCCAAGAATTAATTAGTTTGAGTATGCCGATTAAAAATAAAAGTGTCGGTGGGGGTCGTTTGCTCGTTCGCTTAACCGCGACGATGTTATCCGTTCTTCGCAAACGAATCGAGTCTCGTAAAAATACATCTGTCTAGGTAAACGACGAATCAGGGCTAATCATTTCGCGATGAAAAAAAAAGGCTGCCGCATCAATGGGAAGCCCGTAAACGGGCGGCGTGAGAGGCCCAATAAAAATTCATTACTTTCGCCGGACGACCGGCCGGAATGGACGATTCATTCCGCGGTGAAAGGCATTCGTGCTCCTATTTTGTAAATAACCACGGTATTACCGCGTATGGTAAAAATTCATTGCTTTTAGTAAATTGGGTGTTGGGATCAAACGAGCGCCGATGGCTGTGTGCGAAGGTAATTGATACAAGTACAGTCGAGAGCGAATCTGCTTTCCATAAGGAAAATATAGCAACCGAGGGGAATGAAACCTCTTTGTGGTTAATTTTTAGGGGTTTTTGGAAATTTTTGAAGGGATTTATGGGAATTTGGGGATGTGGGGACATGGGAGTATGAGAATGTGAATATAGGCATTTGACGATCTAGGTATTTGGACCTTGGAGGTTGTGAAATTGAGGATTTGGGAGATTAAGAATTTAGGGACCTAGGAATTTTGGAATATGGGTATTTGGGGACGTTGGAATTTCAACACAAAGGATATGGAAATATAGAAATATAAGACTTAATATGTGAATATAGGGATTTGGCAATCTGGGTATTTGGAGACCTCGGTATTTGCAAAATTAGGGATTTGGAAGAGTAGAAATATAGGGACTTAGGAATTTTGGGATGTAGATGTAGGGGTAGGATTCAAGGATCTTCAGATTTAGTAATCTGAGAAAATAGAAATCTAACCATTTTTTTCAAATATATGAATCTAGAGATTTAGAGAACTAGTAATATAACTTAAAATTTTTTAACCTATTACTATATAATTATACAAGTTTTATAATATAACTGTACAATTGAGTACAATAAATCTGCCTTGAATTCAATTGTATTTTAAATTAATTTTTCCAGATAAATTATCGATGCACGTACATGTTATAGAAAATATATATTTGTATTTCAAGATTACTGTTCTGTTCCAACAACGTTAAATTCGCAATGCAATTTATAGCTTCCATTAAAATTGTCAATAATTCATTCACGATATAAGTTACGATATGTACATACATTCTTGTATCGAAGTATCGCTGAAGTTCAGGAAATTAGGTACGATATATTCAAGCTTTTTTAAAATGGCACAGTGTGAACTTCCTTTAAATCCTTTAAACGACGGATTTGGAAATCTGTATGTAAGCCGATTGCTGTTAATCTGTAAATGGATGTATATCGAAGTGACAGATCGAATCGAGCAAGTTAAACGTGTAAACGTGAAAAGACCACTCAAATTTCGTTTTCAGTTTTCTCGATTGTTTAAATAATTGATAGCTACAGTGTTAAAAGTATTTATATACTTTTTATAATTATCAATGCAAATGTAACACTTTCTCAATGTAAAAGGTATTCAATTTAAAATATTTAAAATAAAGTCTTAAAAGTTTCTAAAATGTTTAGTTTAAAATATGCATTATTAATAATCAATGGTACAAGCAGTTGTACATTAAAAAATTATTACAAGATTTTATAAAAATGAGTCATAAATTTTCATCGTAATAAACCTTATAAATCATTAAGATTTATATGTACATAAATAGTAAACGAAATAAAATTAACTTGAAAGTAATTGATTAAAAAACTGCTTTTTCTTTTAATAACTTTCAGACAAATGCTGGACATTCATCTAAGTTTTCTCATTGTACTTTAAGATTCTACTTTAAGTCCGCTTTTATGTTCCATTTTCATTTAGAAACCTTCCGTAATTTAAAAGAGAGAAAACACGCACATACTTGGAATTAACTTAAATAAAAATGTCATAAAAATGTAACGTCAGTAAAAAATTCATTTATACAAAACATGCAATATACATTTCTTATAAATGGTCACAGTATTATTTAATAAACAGACAAACTAATAAATTAATATTCAATTTATTTTTCAGTGAAGAATAAAATTTTTACTAAAAAATCGTATGAAAAAGATTTCAAATTTTCCACAAAATACAAATAAAAAAATTGTTCATTAATAACATTGAAATTGATAATAAAATTACACTTTTAAAAGCAATTACAGTTTCATCACGTTAATTTCGCAGGAAATGTGTTAATTCTAAAGTAATTGTTCAATGAATTTATGCGATATACAAATTTGATC
Organism: Megachile ligniseca; assembly: GCA_945859555.1. Taxonomy (NCBI): domain Eukaryota; kingdom Metazoa; phylum Arthropoda; class Insecta; order Hymenoptera; family Megachilidae; genus Megachile; species Megachile ligniseca. Next base: position 5,229,586 of record OX243783.1, read on the forward strand.
GTATTTACATATTTCATGCAAGCAAATATGTATATGTATTCATGCAAACATACAGATGTCAACCCACTAGCTGGCGCGTGATCGACCCAAAGTAAAACAAGCTCTATGCCTACCGTGAACAGTTCCAGTTACATTTCGGTAAATAGGAATAATAATGACAATAACAACTGCTGAATGCAAGTAGCACTATCTCACTCACTTGAGAGACGTTTGTCGACTGTCATTATTTTTGACCTAATTGGCGCGTGACAGCTCGAGTCAATATACCGCTGAAAACACGTGTGAGGCTCCCATTTTTCTATTCTGACCAATTGGAACCGTAGCTATTTGGGGATGTAGGAATTTGGGAATATAGCGATTTGGGCATGTAAGAATTTGGGAATATAGAGATTCGGGGATATAGGGATTCGGGAATGTAGGGATTTGGGGATATAGCGATTTGGGAATGTAGGGATTTGGGGACGTAGCGATTTGGGAATATACCGATTTGGGGATGTAGGAATTTGGGGGTATAGCGATTTGGGCATGTAAGAATTTGGGAATATAGAGATTTGGGGATATAGGGATTCGGGAATGTAGGGATTTGGGGATATAGCGATTTGGGAATGTAGGGATTTGGGGACGTAGCGATTTGGGAATATACCGATTTAGGGATGTAGGAATTTGGGGATATAGCGATTTGCGTATGTAAGAATTTGGGAATATAGGGATTCGGGAATGTAGGGATTTGGGGACGTAGCGATTTGGGGATATACCGATTTAGGGATGTAGGAATTTGGGGATATAGCGATTTGGGTATGTAAGAATTTGGGAATATAGGAATTTGGAAATGTAGGAACTTGGGAATGTAAGTCTCGGGATATAGGTATTCGGATATAGAACTTTAAAGATATGGCAACATCATAGATGTATGATGACTATTCTGACCAATTGGAGTCGAAGCTCTTCTAAACACCTGGGTCTTCACGCGTCTACTCGTGGGTTGACATCGGTACATGTATACCTATTCATGCAAACATACATGTATACGTATTCATGCCAGCATACATGTGTATAAATACTTGTATACAGTTGCATTCTAGCAATTCGTATGTCTGTATGCATATTTCTAATTCTGTTACCTTTGTTCCATTTTATGAAAATTTAGCATTTGACGTCATAACTATGTACACAATTCTGCATGTGCAAATAAGGTTTAATAAACAGAATCGTAAATACGATTAGTAAACTTTGAGAACTAAAGTAATTTCATTTACCGTGGACCACATACGCATGCTTTAACAACTATTAATGCGAAACTGAAGTTAGCGTTGAAACGTGCTATTCCACGGCGATTCGAAACGAAAGCAGTCACGATTGTATACTGTAAGTTGTTTAAAGTGAGAATGACAGGAGGAATTGTTTGTTCGTGAACGATTTATGGGAATACGACTTTTGAGGTAACGAGTGAAATGTATGCGAGAGAAATAGCACTTAAAAGTAGTTAATTAAATTCATTATGTGTTTCTAGGAATTTATTTAGGAATAATATACGTATTTTGAGAATGTTTGTTTTTTATGGTTTACTTTGTTTCTTATGGTTTTTTTTAAATTTGGAAATTCAGAAATTTGAAAATATCAATTTTTTAACACCTCAAACTCACTCGTACAAAAACTAAAAAATTTAAAGACATAATCTCAAATTTTAATTTCGAATTGCCAGTACATTTACAAAATTATCAAATTTTCTAAATAAAAATTAAAAGATTTTACTACCACCATCACACAAGTCAACACATAACAACTTACCGAAATTACAAAAATAAAATGCATACACCTGTTTATTTATACAAATTCCATAAAATATCATTTCTATTTCCAACGAATCTATTCCCGTAAATTCTACCGAGTCACGCGTTTCATATTCATCCAAGCTCGAGAATATTAAATTTCCCAATACATAAATTCAATCGATCATAAAAGTTGTGTCAAGCGCGTTCTTCAATATTTGATGCAGCCCAAGACGTTAATCTTCCCGTCATCGATTATCAATCTCCCCGAATATAATAATATCAAAAAAAGAGATCCCCGTGATATCTCGATTTTCCTAAGAACCGTTCTCGTTTACCAGAAATTTCACGTCAATTATGCAGGTTTGAAGTTTCACTTACAGGGCAGTTCTCAAAGAAAAGTTTTCGTTCCACAGAAACTTTTGGTCCGTGCCTCGTCATAAATTCTCGTTTTAAGCTCGCGACTGCCTCGTTAATTCGGAAATCTGGGTCTATCATTAGCATAGATTTCTATGTAGCTCGAGCAATTTCCAAAGACGTTAACTGAATTTCAAAAACAGGGTTACGCAGTTAGTGTCTTAATTGAGATTCTCAATTAAAACTTCGGGCGTTGGGACAAATTACATTGCTACTTGTTGAGGTTGTTAATCGTATTGCTAAATTCGTTTGAGAGCCTTATGCAAATTTTATAATGCTACACTAAAATATTTTACCCTAACTCGATGTAACAGGTTGCGATTAATACGGTCACGTACAAACTGTTACAATAAAATATGTACACTTTTTTTACTATTCAAAATTCATAGCAGAAAATTATTAATTGTATTAGCGTGATGGTTATTTTTAATATTTGTTAATCTAACAATAAGACAGATGTAACATTTCTTTATTTTTATTCAACTTCTTCGTTTGATGGCCACTCCTAAAATTAAAATGGAGGCAGAACTTTGCTGAATCAGGAATAAAATTATAAATAAAGGATGATACGTAAAATACCTCTTATACGAGTATTCTTTACCTTAACAAAAGTTGACATATTTTAACAAAAGCTGTTTAATTTTTTTAATTTAAAGAATTCTGACATGTATCCATTTATGAGGTTGCACAAATCTGTTACTGTTACTTTCTCATTAATTAATTTGTTAACAAAATATTTCGTTTACTCTCCCATAGTGAGAGTTGTATAAAGAAATGATTAAAACCTCTGTTTGAAAAACAATTGAAGCTACTCCTGAAAATCGTGCGGTGTCGATATTTGAATGTGAAGCCATCTTCCGGTCGATTTCTCCGGCAACCCCATCGTTACGAATTTACGTGACAGAAATATCATTTGATATTACGACGCGATATCGTAAAATGTCCACACGATAAAAAAGTCACACTATTTGGTAGACGAAATCGATCCTGCGGCGATATTCTTTTCAGCGAAACTCGCGCGTTTTTTCATGGAGATCGGAAACGCCACTCGAAGATCGCGCGCCGTAATTAATGTACTTCTCCTCGAAACGTCATTCTTGGCGAACCTTTTGCACAGCCAGTTTCAACGCTGAAAGAGCGATTGATACGAAAACCTTTCGATTTTGCTGAAAATCAAAGCTGCGTGTCTGGGACGGCCGTGAAAGTTGCGGATGTTTTTTTTATTTTCGATCTTTGATGCCCGCACGGTCCGGCTATCGTGTAACGCGAATTATTTACCGAACCACTCCCGTGAAGAAGTGCTTTTCGATGCTTTTTCCATCCCATTGCAAACATAATTCATGGATTAAAAGCTAACATCGGGGAAATTAAGCGGCCCCGAGATATTTTGAGCCCGCTGCACTTTTACTTCCAAGCGTTTCACGGCGAATGCAATCGAGTCGAGTGCTTCCGATTGTTAAAAACTTAATGTGTTAGAAATAAAGTGGTTTATTGGAACTCTTGTAATTGCATTGCGTATATATTGTGAAAGAAATATATTACGTTTAACAATTGTTTTATATGTTTGTGTATATCTATTAAACTTTTATACTGTAATCAAGTTTTGAATTAAATTTTAAACATAATTTCAATTACAAACTTTTGTGGCTTGTAATTATATTTTAAAATATAATAATAGGTCTAAATTCATTTCCCAAATTATTTTTCAATTTGAAAATTAATATACGTTAAATTAATATTTAAATTACTTTGGAAATTAATATTGTGTACAATGAAATGTATACAATTAATCAATTCTTAAAGTCAAACATTGAAAATTAAATTTGTAATGTAGTTTGAAAATTTAATAAAGTAATTAAAAATGCTGCTTATAATACTTATTAGAATTAAAAATATTGTATGACAAAAAATATTAAAAATACGTTATTTTTACATTGAATGTACCAGAAGTAGTCTTAAGTGAGCAGCAGGTAATTTCTTAACGTTGAAGTGTTAATGAACAAGAAAAGTTTAGAACCCTGAGAAGCTTATTGTACTTACTTGTTAAGAAGTACAAAAGCTGCTTAAATTATGTAGGTCTCGGAATGGAACATTTTCGAAGTAAAATTCACCATTCGCGAATTTTGTATGATAAGGTTGTTTAGAATATATGGTGAAACTTTTAAACATTTTCTCTACATTTTTGAAGATAAAGTGAAATATGCATCTCATTAATTTTTACTGATTTTATTGGGTGCTTTTTATATGCAAAATTATTTGCATATAATTATTATCTCTTTGCAAGAAAAGAATTTTTGTTAAACATTGCAGTGTTATTATTTTGTATTAATTTTAAGAACTTAGGAATTTGAGAATTTAAAAATTAAACAATGTGTGAACTTAGAAGTTGGAAATTTGCAATGTGTAAATTTAGAAATTTAAAATATGGAAAGTTGGTAATTTGAAAATTTAGAAACTTGGAAACTTGAATATGGGGAGGTATGAAAATTTGAAAATATCAAATTTGTCCATTTTTAAATCAACAAATTAATGGTTCAAATCTAGAAATTTGAAAATTACGTATATTTGTCAAATAAAAAAGAAATATCTTACATATATTCTGCACTTATTACACAATTTAAATATCATTAACAGCATTATGCATCAAGTGAAAGACAAACTACTTAAAAAAGAAAAAAGCTACTTCAGGAAACGTATAAAATGTCCTTAATTAACATAAACCCACAAATCCACGAGGACATACTAAAGAGTCTCGTCTCCATCGCAATAAAAACCAAAAACAGAAAATGCAGTCCTCATGTTTTACTTACAACACTACACAACTACTTTTCCATATGTTCTCTTCTAACTGTTCAAAACCGGTCTTTCCGCTTTTAACTAAAATAACTGAGAGGGGAAAAATATTTTAACCCGCGGATATATACAGTAGGTTGTGATTTATTTGGAAACGTATAAATACCTTGAAAAATATGGTTGTCACGGAAAAATATTTCACACAAAAATTAGTAAATAAAGTTGGAGGGGACATATATCATATCTACATATATTTAAACCGTGCGATAACCTTGAAAAAGTCATACAAATTCTGTGAAATCCAAATTTATATGGAATGCATTTTTTTACATAGAACAATTCTTTGCAAAAATTCTGCATAAAATGGTATGAAAACGTAGTATTCACAAAAATTAATATTTACATATTTGATATATCGAAGATATTAAAGTAGATCGATTCGTATGTATATGTTACATACATATGTAGATAGATATATTACATGTATGCAAATGCACAATCATGTCTACACACATATGATGCATACATATGTTTAATACATATGTCACATATGTACATACGTCTCATATGCGTCATTTATGTTTTATACATATGTTTTATACATTACGTACCATATGTTTCGTGCATGTGTTACGTACATATGCATATGTTATGTATGTTACGTGTATAACATACACATATAACATACATATGTACACACACATGCTTTTCAAAATAACCATAACAGTCAATTTTTCAATCAATCAATCACAAATAAGACCATATAGTAACAAAAATATTTCACATCTGTACCTGCAACAAGAAGGCAGATTCAAGAGCAACAGCTTCCTCAACAGCAAATTACATTAAAATATGAAAGCTTTTAGGAAAATATCATAGTAAACATGACAGATCATCGTAGAAACAATGTTATGGTAGGCCACGGATGCTTGAGGTGCATAGAAGGAAAAAATCTCATTCCGTGATTGTAGAACGCATCAAGATGAATGGCCGCAATGAAATGGGTTCAGGATTCGTCAGATAATAAAGCACGATTGTTCCGGGATGGTCGTCGACTTAATTGATCGATCACCCGAAAGGAAATCGCCCTTCCACAGCTCGACTCGTGGCTCTGAATAATTTAACGAAAACCTTCAGTGGTCTCTGAATTTTCCTAAAGGGAAGAGTGAGGCCGTTCAGGAATGTGATTCCGTCGGCAGGACCTTCGAAGGAGATTGGACGAGCACGCTGCATAGCGCAAATTGATGTCCTGACAGGGTTCTGCGAGCTCTTGCATATTCGGCAAAATTGACGGAGCTATTAGGTACGATTAAACCACCAACCGTTAATTGTGATTTTTCCCTTCCCAAGAATTTCATTAATAACGAATGAATTTTACTGATTAACTTCCTCTTTAATTTGTTTCTTTCATATCAATTTCTTCTTTGGATTTCAGTTTTGCAGACATAAGCATTGTTCAAATTGTTTCTTTGAAAGCAATTTGTTCTTTGAATTTCAGTTCTGATAGCATTGTTAGAATAATGAGTTTGACAGTTTTAGTATTATTATAGTATTATATTGTATCATTATGTTGTATTATATTGTGTAATATAGTAGCTTACTGTATAGTAGAATATATCATGTTATTATACATACATATAGTATAATGCACTATTTTACCACACGTGATGATATGTGATACATGTGTTGACATATTAATAAGAATTGATACGGTAATAAAAATTAATGTCGATGAAGTGTTTATTTTTCATATACAAGCTGAACGACAATAATAACAATATAAATTTGAAAAAATCTCATTAAATTGTTTTTCCAAAATCAATTTAATTTCTGCACATATGAGTATTATTCATGTGGTGTGTTCAAGAGATGATTATGTAGTATAACATATCTTATGTTTAGTAATATATCAATTGAAGTAATTCATCATTTCAAGTTGTTATAATTTACTTAATTTAAACTAGATTTTAAGATTAGCATTTAAGATCGAATTTTTAATAATTAGTACTTAAGATTGAATTTTACCAGTCATTTCTATGAATTTTAAAATATAGTCGTTACTTTGCAGACATTAAAAAAAATCCTTAATGAGCTAATTATTATTGCCGTACTTCGTCAGCCACAGATATTGAAATCTCTTTGACGTCGAAAGGTTTGAAAAATCAATCGCTCCTGTTTTAATCAAAGCAACTGAAAATTCATATATTTTTACGAAGAATATGATTTCAATCAAAATTCCTACCAAAACAGCAAGTTTCTGTGAAAACAAATCTCGTGCAAAGTGTCGTTCCACGAATTTGTATATATAAAAAAAAAGCATTTTCACGCAAAATCACCCGGAAGTCGTGGCAATTTGGTCCGTGTTTTCGGAATTCACGCATTTTTCTCGTTTTTTGTGCAGCGACTCTTTGTGCAGCTAGCGAGCCTTCCATTCGAGCGGGTTACACTGATTGGTTTCGTAACCATCGGTCTGTGAAACAAATAGATTGCTAGAAGGAATAAAAAAGAGGAAAGGGAGTAGGCAAGGTCGCTTTTTAAAAAGGGTAAACGACAAGATATACAAATGCTATACTGATTAACCCTTGTTGTAAGGAATGTCGACTTATGAGCATCGTAACGAATACTTAATTACTGATATCGGCAGAACATATGTGTATGTACAGTTATGTATTGCAATAATTTAGGTTTGAGCTGTTCATGTGTGGTGTATTATAATATTAAAATGATATATTAAACTTTTTTCATAAGTTCACTCATTTTCTAACTTCTTTTTCTGTGTTCGTCCATTTTGATTTATGTGTGTTACACGAGAAAAGGGAACATATGTTATAATTAGATTTATATGTATTGACAAATTTTTGGAACTAGATATTTCTATATTTCTGTATCACTATATTCCTATTTTCCTATATTATTGTATTCATTTATCCCTAGGTCCTTATAATAGTTATCCCTATATTACTATTTCCTTATATCCCTAAACTCCTAAATTTCTAAGTCTCTAAATGTCCTATAGCTTTAGATCCCTAAATTCCTAGATCCCTAAATTTCTAGATTCCTAAATTCTTAAATCTCTAAGTTCCTAGACCCCGAAATTTCAATCTCCAAAATTGTCAAGCTGCAAAAACTTAATTTTTTTTTATCTTGAAAAGGTTATGTACCAAACGATGATTGAAGATCGATTAAAATGAAGATTTAAGGTTATGTTAACGTTGCATCCAGATTGAATTATCATCATCCAATATTATTGCCAACTGCATTCTAATTTAATTAACATCTCTCGAAATCAATGCAGTAATTACCAGTTACATTAATTTAATTAGTACTGTTCAATATTAACGGAATAATCGTTAATATTATATATTTGTTGCACGTTGGAGAACCATTCGTCAATTACGCTTCTCCGTTTTACCCGATGCAATAATGTTCAAAGTCACTGCACTATATTGTTATCATTGATGTCATAATTGCTTCACATGGAAATTGCGTTTAAATGGAAAATATTTATTGCACATTCTCATTGAATACGTCTACGTTCATTTTTATAAAATCAATTTTATCAAACAACGAAATTGATGAACAAATAAAAGAATGAAACGCAATATTTGAAGAATTGCCGATTCGAGTTTTAATATTGAAACGTTACGTGATATGAAAAAAAATACGTGAGAGATGGTGAAAAACGATATCTACGAAAAATCAATGTACACGAAATATAGTTGCAAGGATAAAAAACTATGCACACGCTTGTGCTTACTCCAGTGTTAAAAATACGGGCTTTCGATCGATATGCGAATAATAAACATGAAAAAACAACAAAATAGGACACGAAGAGAATATTTTACGTTCTCAACACATTTTGATTAAACCTGATAATAAGAGAGAAGATTCGTGTAATTTACAATATTTGCAACGTTTACAAATAAATTATCATATTTTTCCGTACATTATATTTTCGCTGTTAATTTAATATATTGCAGCAAAAATTCATGTTAATGAATGTGAAAATGTAGATGTATGCACGCAACAAGGCAGATTTTATGTGCATATAAAACCGACGTATAAAATACATGATTATTCAGAATTAATTAATGATTATTTATGATATTAACAAGTCACTTGCTAAATATAATAGAAACAATTATAATTTTATGGTATATATGTTGGAGTTATTTTTGCGAAGCATATATTTTTATTATAAATTGTTATAATTTCAACTTCCTAATATTCTAATTTATTGGTTTCTTCATTTTTTAATTTTTCAATTTCTTAATTTACTAATTTCCTGATTCCATAACTCTCTAATTTCATATTATCCCAACGCGTCAATTTCTTAATTTCCTGATTTTCTATTTTCCTAATATCCGATTTTCTTATTTCCTAATTTCCTAATTCCCTAATTTCCTAATTCCCTAATTCCCCAATTTCCCAATTTTCTAATTTCCTAATTTCCTAGTTCTTTAATTTCCCAATTTCCTAGTTCCTTAATTTCACAATTTCCCAATTTCCTAATTTCCTAATTTCCTAATTTCCTAATTTCCTAATTTCCTAGCTCCCTAATTTCTACCACTCAAAATTTGCAACCATCTTCAAAAAAATAGCCCACGTTCATTTTGCAAGGGTAAATTTTGATTTCTAGAAATCTCCGGTTGTAAAATTGTAGAGAACATGAACGTGAACACCCTATATTGTTTCCTCGAAGTATACAACGGATGATGCCTCTCGGCTCTCATCGATCTCCTTCAATTCCAGTCTTGGATATCGTATCAGTTGCATGCGGGATGGTACTTTAGGGATCTGACTCTATCTCTCCCTTTTCTGATCTGACACGAACCTCGGATATCTGTGATTGGGGATTCTCACATGTGTCCGCCAATTTGTTATTCCTATCATAATTGGATTACATCTTCGATAGATTGGATTACTTAACTGGACATACTTTCAGAAAACAAAGAAATTAATCTTATACGAGCAATAATTTTCGTTGTGAGTCTGATTAGGGAAATAGGAAATTATGAAATCAGAAAGTCAAGGATTTTGGGATTAAATTGGGGAATTAGCAAGAAAATGAAGAAACTGGAATATTAAGAAACACCCTTATTATATTCTTAATATACAATTTCTAATATATATTAGAATATATGATATTAAGAATCATATAGAATATATAAGAATCTAGGAAATTAAGAATTTAAGAAATAGCTTGCAAATTTCTAAATGACTAATTCAGGTGTATAAAAATACCAATTCTTTAAATTCACGAACATACAAATCTTGAAATATACAAAAATTATTTCTAATTTACAAATATCCCAATTTTGAAATTCTCAAATTAACAAACTAAACAATGGAGAAACCTCAGAATCTGAAAATTCTGGGCGATCACTACAAAAATCTAGTAACTAGTTTAAAAATGAGAACTTTAATATGTAAGTAAACAATAGAGTGTATAACGATATGTAAATATAATAGAGAATGCAGGATTCTCAACCGTGTCATACCAAAAGAGTTAACTCGACATTTCCGCTCAGTGATAATCGGTGAAAAAAAGAAAAATGGCGAGGATAATCCATGACAAGTTGCAAGCGATGTTTCACGTGATCTGGCAAGCCGAAACTGTCGGAACGGAAGAGAACGAACAAGAGAACGAAAGTATACAAAACGGTGACTGTTTATCGAAACGTCATACGCAGGCAGCCTATCAAAAGCAGAATCGTTCTCGGGAACCTCCTCGTTCTCTCATTTCTACGTAACGTTTCATTTCCCCTATATACTAGGACCGTTTGTTTATAGTTAATGCCGAAAGCTGATATGGCTCCGTCTACTTCCTTTTACCAATCTCGTCGATACTAAATTTCCTATCACAACGTTTCAGATGTTGCGTATGAATTTGTGTTTCTGCAGCCTTTGATGGGCAGATTCGATATTTAGAGAAGGGTTCTTATTGGAGGAAATTGTACTCATAGAAAATTTATGAACATTTGGAAGTTGAGAAATTTTTGAATTTGGATGTTTTGAAGCTATTGAAATATTAAATTCAATTATTAATATTAATGTTGAAACTTAGAAATCCAGTAATATAGAAAATTTTCAAACTGAGAAATTTTACATTTTAATTTAAAAACCTATTTTAACCTGATGTCATTTAAAAACCTTATTGTATCTTAAAAAAATGATTGGTCAATTTCCTATAACATCATCCTGTTATATTTTCCGAATAAGAATTTATTAAATCCCGAAGAAATAATTAGTCAATTTTCTATCAAATCACCGTAATACATTTTCTGTATAGGAATTTATTGAATCCGTGCAACCATTATTACGCCGCTGGTACATCAACACGGGTGCTTCACCCCTTTGGCCATTTTATTGCCCAACAAGTTAATTGTCATGCCAATTCAAATATTCATCATGAACCGGTTAACGTGTCGCTTCTCCATCGACTCAATTTCGCTCAAACATTTTCCAATTTGCTGAAACTGTACTGTGTTAAATTTTTCCTATCGATGCTGAAACATGTTTCGAATTTTTTTACCGAAAAACAACTACCGATCTGAATAGTTCTTGCTTGTTTATATGTACAATGCAACTGGTATATGTAGATTTTCATACAGTAATTGTTCTTTTTTAATTGGAAGTAAAAACAATTTGCTTGATTACAGGGTAGCTATGAATTCATTTTACTTTTAAGCAAATTGCTATTTTTATTTTGGAAATAATTTTGAGGAAGAAATTTTTAGAAACAGTACAGAAATGGTTAATTTATTTTTAGTGAACTTAATGACTTTAAAATTTTTTTTATTTATGTTATTTATTTAATCAATTTATTTATTCCAATAAAATATTTGATTATTTTTCGCTCCGAATGTTAACTTAGGAAGTAAACTTTAATCAATAACACATTCAATTAATATTTTTGTACATGTACGTTTTGTGTCCATTTCTGTATACGAATTTTCAGTAACGAACTCGTTAATTAAAAAATGTTGTTCCATCCACTTGTCTGGAAACTGAAATTCCCAGACAAAATCACCTTTCAAATCCATTAAAACTCATAATTCGTGCAGCTTTCTGCCAACTAGTACCTTCGGTGGAAAACTTTCGTAAACATCAAAAACGCATCGTTAATATTTTGTACCACTTGCATCGAGTTGTAAAATCTTAAATGCTGAAAAATGTTGGTTAGTGAAACCTAAAGAGTTATGGAACTTGATTTTTAAAAATTGAAGAGTTATAGAAACCTTTCAATGCTGATAAATCTGGTTTTTTCATAAAATACAATTTAATTTAGTGAAATTTTATAAATAACAATAAATTTCAAATTTATATATTGTCTGTAAACTTCCAGTAACAAACATCATCTATTTCATCTATATCATCTATATCATCTATGTAATCTATATCATCTACATCATATACATACATCTGTATATATGATCTATATCAACTATGTGATCTACATATGTCATCTATACTGCCTAGACAGTAAATTCTGAGTTTATATTTTACCTATAACCTATTTCCTTAAGTGATGCAATATAGACAACTTTCCCCTATAGCAAGACATAATGAAATTGACAGTGGTCCTGGTTCCCCTGTGTAATGAGTACCTGGTTGATCTTCCTAATCCCGTACACGTCGTTGATCCTCATTCATCCTGTTTGTACAGCAACTCAGCATTGTCGCTATCAAAAGCCATTGTACGTTTCTCTGTCTATTTGTCTCAGCCTCTCTCTCTGTATTAGCATAAGGTGCCTAGGAAGCTGCTGCCGAGCAAATCGAGCGATTCTGATTCTCCCGTGGGATGCAGCTGCAACAATCCAGATCTGGTTGCTCCTTCGAACGATTACGCAAATCTCCGGCAACCCATGACTTAATGAATCAATGGTAAACCACAATTCGCATACTGATTGGCTGTTAAACTGCCATAAAGTGGACGCATTAATCGTGAGCATGTTCCTGTAAGGGAGTAAATCAAATACCGACTAAACCTGCTCCGCCTGGCCTCTCTCAGGAATTATGTTGGTCAGAACGTGCTCGTTTCTGTCGTAATTGTTTCGTGATCAAAGAGTAATCGTTTCTGTGCTTGCTCTTTTACCGCAATTCATTAAACTTCGGACTTGATGATATTTTTATGCTTTCAAAATTCATCTGGGGTTTCGGAGGAGATTATTTATGCTTTATTGGAGATGTGAACATTTGCTTATGCTAAATTTTTGATATAAACAATTATACTTCTTACATATATTGTATACTACTGTATCTCATCATTTTAATTTGCAGTAATAATTTGTGGAAAGTTTATTTTCTCTAATATTCCACATAAATTTATTAAAGAAATAAGGAAATTAAATTTCTGGATATTCTTCAATATTTCACGTTTTTGTCGATATATTAGCCGATACTTTTGATAAATATATGTGGAGAAGTATGTGAAGCTCTGCTTGGAAAGCTAACTTTGTGAAACCTGCTGCTTCATTCGACCGCAGAGTATATCTCGTTTCCTGCTCACCAGGAACGAAAACTACTATAGATGTACGAAATTCTATCAGCAAAATGAAATTAAGTTTAGCAAGTTAGCTAAAAGGGTCTCTTTATCCGCAAATGTAATATTTATCCACAATTACTTTTATAGCTTATAAAAGACCATACGAGTTACCTAAATCCACTTTCCTTTCTGCAGTACTTTGATCATGAAACAACTTAAAAATGCAGTACTTGAGTATGAAACAACTTAAAAATGATTAAAAGTTAAATAATATCGTATCAATTTTATTAACGGCACATACTTTTATTGTATTATTTATTTAAAATGTACTTTCATCACGGTCAACATGTAAAGAAAAATTTCATTAAAACTTTTCATGCGTGTCATTGTCCCACATCACATTAACGTTTTTTTCTTTCTCGAGCATGTGTTCGAATTGTCGCAGCAGGTCTTCAGAGACCCGGTGACAAAAACGATTTCTTGTAACTCGAAGGATACGGTCCTATGTCGAAGACAATCGAGGGTAGGCAATCTAATCTAGCTGTAGGCAACGGAAGAAGGTACCCTAACCTCCATTTTCTATTCGGATCGATCACTCACTCGATCATCCCTTCCCGTTTTATCATCTAGAATCCTTGATGGCATTTTACCTTCGTTCACATTGACCGACGTGTATCCACGTCTATTCTCCCTTCTATCGTTCGACGACATAACCCTAGAAAGAAGGTTCATTCTTGATTAACACTCTTGCTACCTCCTTTTTATGCTGCCGAATAAAGGGATACTACCTTGCGGTGTCCGCATGGTCATCACTGAAAGTGCCTACAGATTTTTCGATATCTATAGAATAGGTGTAAGATGAGATTTGCTTCTTCTTTAAAATTAATTAACTGTATTTTAACGTTTGTTGAAAATATGTGTGTAGATTGGTAAATAATTGTATGATTGTTTGCTTCTTTGTGTAATTTAAAGGGGTTACATGTATGGAACTTTGGTAATTTGCACATTTTGAAATTTTTAAAATTGGGATTTAGATATTTGGAAGTTAGGAGGATGCAGAAAAGTGAAATTTTGAAATTTGGAAGATTGGAAATTAGGAAATTAGGAAACTAGGAAACTAGGAAACTAGGAAACTAGGAAATTAGGAAATTAGGAAATTAGGAAATTTGAATGTATAAAAATTATGACATTTGGAAATTTGAAAGATTCGAAATTTAGAAATTTAGAAAGTTTGAGATTTAGAAATTTAGAAACTGTGGTATGCAGAAATTTTGAAATATAGAAATTCTTGTATTTGGTCCCTCATGCAAAAATAACAAACTTTTCACAATGACTATCTTTAATTTCACCTCTTCCAAATCAGCAATACCATCTTCCTTCTTTAATTTCCCTAAATTCCCTAAATTAAATTTTCCAGCAAAAATCCTGCAACAGCCAGTTAAAGACAGTGAACAAAACTCGAAGGTTCTTGGCTAAACTTTTTACAGAAAGGATTCTTGCTCCGTGATGTTCCTTAATTTTCCTAGAAGCCGCTCTAATCCAAACACGAGAGTCTAACCTCAAAATAAGAGAATGAGGTGCAACGAACGTAACACCACAATTTATTTGAGAGGTTCAAGGCACTGACCCAAAAACATCAGATCGTAAGTGCTCCGGCAACAGATGCCAGACGATCAATTCCACTAGCACAGATTTCTCGTTACTTTTTTTCGACCTAAATTCGCTAAGACCTCTGCTAAAAATGTCTACGAAACTCATTTTCACCCCAACTGCTTCAATTGTTTCAAACGAGGGCCGGATATATAGCTCTTCGCCTACTTAACACGATTCTTTAGTTCCAGCGTGGAAAACAAGCTGGTAACCTAACCTAAAACGTACAATTTAAGAAACTGCCTGAAATAACCTGCTTTTAATGTAACGTTAAAACAATACAAAATCAATAGACATTCACATGTAATAAAATACGTACAATTAAATAAAGAATACATTTATTAAGATTGAACGAATATAATTTAAAACAGTGTTAAAGTACAAATTTTGTAAAAATGAATATATCTAAGAGAGGACGCCATTGAAGTTTATTTTTTCAAAACGAATTTTAAATAAAGATAAATTTGTTAAACACGCATTCTGAATAACAAATCATGTAAAAATCGTAATACAAATACTGTTATACAATAATTATCACATATAGTAATACATTTAATTCAGAAAATGTTTTCAATATTTTTCCCATAAGAGAAGTATGCCTTCACGTTGAATGCCTGTACGTTCCTTGAAAAGAAATTATACGATGAGATTTAAAATATTTACCGTTTTCATATTATTTCTAGTAACAGTTTGATTAAGGTGAAGGTATAATTTTGTCGAACAGCGTATCATAGCATAGATGAAATCATCTCTTAAATCAAGATCTTTGCTTGGTTACACGATCGAACAAGTTAGCAGTTGAACTTCATATATCTTCGATAATCTCCCGGATGTTCCCGATTTAGTCGTCACGAGTGCTCCCATGGGCCATTCTGTTCCACTTATCCTCCAGAGTCTTCTCTAATAGCGTGAGACCACCTTCTGATTCATCCCTCATTATTTTTACGATCTGATATTGGCGGGTAGACATAGAAACGTGAAACGTTAGCGAACAAAAATGGAGGCAGAAGTACACGTTGCGGACGTCGTAAATTAACGAGCTGAAACTTTATCATTGAAATTGTTCTTCTTTACAGTGCAACATTTATTAATAGTTGTTAACTATTAATTTAATAATTATAATCAATTTTTAATTGCTAATTATTATTTTTAGAACACTTGTTTTATATGCAAAGACCAGTGTATATTGATAACGATTTAAGTTATAAAAAAAATAATTGCTCTTGAATAATTAATTTTATTTCTCAAATAAGTACTTTAAATATATACCACATCAACGCTATATAAATATATACGGTGATTTCATAACTGTGCTGATCTCCAAATTAAACTTTATTCGAGTGTTGGATTATGAACTGCTAACTTCTATGCGATCAAACCCCATAGCAACCCCCTAACTCTCTGCTGAAAATTATTCTTCCTAAAAACTTTTCTGCCTACAGAAGAATCTTCGTGATTTTTATGTCATCGTTTGATAAGAAGTTATTAATACTTGACAAAATAACAACCGTATATTATATTACAATATTTTATACAAAATATTTGCAGAAGACTGCAACAAAGTTTTAGCAATACACCTAAAAGGTTTCATATCTTAGTTTCAATATTTATGTAACACAAAGGAAATATTATAAATCACGCAGCGTAAGATTAACGAATAAAACACTCTAGCACAAATGAATCTCTGTCAAAACATGAAGTATGTTCTTCTAAAGTCTCATTTCACAGTTACGACCTTTTTCTCATCACTCAGATATCGAATGTTTTACAATCACCGAGAGAAACACCATCGATGGGGTGTGCTTCCCTCATCATAAATCAAATTTCTTTCACGACATTCCTCTTGGAAAAGGGTGTCGAATTTCTTGGATTTGTACATCACCACAAAATGACAAATAATGTGTACCCTAAATCCTTTTGTCCTCAGAAATTGAAGGACTTTCCTTTAAAAAGGATATACAGTATTGATTCGTAATAAGCAACAGTTTCGTGATTCGTAACAAGCAAATTTCTATCCCTCCTTCTTTATTTGAAGTCGGCCGCTGAGTGAGAGATCCGAGAAAAAGTGAGAGGTCCGTGAAACCACAGAAGTCATAAATTTTCACGGTTGACCGAACAGTGTAGTGGAAAGAGGACAGAACATGTATATTGTTTTCTCACTCTGATACATAGCGATACATAGCCATTCATGAAATTTTACTAATATTAAACAGAGGAAGCATGTATGGTCTGCCCTTGTCTAAAGAATAACATCGCTGCTCGACCGATTACTTTATAGTTTACCGCGACACCCAACCCCCTGTTTTTTGTACTCGGTCTCCGTCGTCGAGTTCGGGAACAAAGGCAAGCCGAATAGTATCCCTGATTCGTAACAAGCAACTGGCCAGTCCCGAGCGAGTTGCTTATTACGAATCAATACTGTACAGTGTACCTCACTTAACCCTGCTACCCCTAATTGCTTTATTTCTTACATTTCTCAGAGCAGGTCATCGTTTATCAAATTATGAAATTGTGTGAAATTTTAAATTACATAAACATATATGAATTTTGTATCGTCTAAATTGTATAAATTTATACAAATTTCATATGGTATAAATGTTTATAAATTGTATAAATATACGGTATAAATTGCATGAAAATTTCATACCTTATAAACTGTACAAATTTTATATCGTACAAATTGTATAAATTTTACGTTGCATAAATTGCAATAATATCATACTGTGTAAACTATGTAAATTTTGTTACTACATAACTCATATAGTTACTGTAAACTTTTATACAGTAAAATATTTATTTTTTCATAAAAGATGAGAAAGTTATACAAACACCCCTGTTACCACCCCCACCTAATTCTACGACAAAGTTTTCTTACAACGAAAACGACGGTGATCAGATATGCACGGCATTTCCGTGGCAGCATGAAAATGCTTGATGAAAAGGGGTTGATAAACATTGCCACAAATAGCGTGCAATTCGCAAACAAAAACGCGTCGGCTATCAAGCGTAAACTCTCACAAAAGAATCCGTTCGAAAAGGCGTACACCATTCGTGTTGACCGACGCGCCAAACATACGTAGGTTGAATCGAAGTAGCGGTTTTTTGGCGCGGTTCACCCTGCACCCCTATCCCCGATCCCCATAGGAGGGATGAATTTTTGTCGCAAAAGCTTCGAAGGGGGTTTGCCCACGTGAAAAAGCTCGGTTGACGTGGATCGCCTACGGGTCTGCCATGCTGAACCGCAATGTTTTCCTCCAATTTCATCCAAACAAACAGTCCGTTATAAAATTGCCGTGGCTGTTCTCTCGTCAATTTCTAATAAAGACCATTGTGTAACGAGAAATGAAAATACAGTCTGGGATTTACGGGACGGAAGGAAATATCGCTGTGAAATGCCAAGAGACTATTACTAATTTCCCTTTCATTTCTATGTAATTTACTTCTGTCCGCGGTATCATTCCCTTTTCTGCCTCCGTAATTTCACTGTTTCATTTATTTCGAGCACAATCATATTTAGGTAAATTTACTGATTGCTAAATTGTTATTAATTTGTAAATTGCTTTTCGAATGTTCACAGAATTTATATCTCATATTTTATGAGACTCTTGAATTTTTCATGATGGATTTTTATCATTTGAACTAACAGATCTACATGATAAAATTATGATTTTGTATATTAAATAATTATTACTGTTAAGGTAATAATTTCAATACAAGTTCTAGAAGTTGTATTTCATCAAAAACAGGATGGTTGAAACAACGATTTTGTATATCTCTATCCAGTACTTGATAATCTTCAGATGCTCATGTGGACCATAAGTCCAAAAATATTTATGTAGCTAATTTGTCACTAAATTTCATTTATTATAGAACAATAAAGTAGAAAAAAATATTAAGAAAATAATTGGCTACAGCATAAGGATACGGTATCTGACATCAGTAGTCCCCATTTTCCACAGATTCCTCTTCTAAAGACTCAGCACAATTCTTCTCCTAAAGTGAACTCCAGATTGAATTTTCAAGGACATTCTACCAAATCTTCACTCGGGTACCACTTCATCTTTTCATTTCTCTTTCACTTTCGATGAGCATCAAAGCTCGTTCCTTAATTGACTATAAATGTTTAGTTTCCCCAGAAATGTCCTCGAAAACTGAATGTATCTTCTGTGACCATTGACGAACGAAAAAGAACAGATAGGAACAGTTGAAAAAAATCTCGTACTCATCGACCAGACGGAAAACTTGTCTATCTTCTCCACAACTCGCTTGTCCCTTTCGCTCTGTAATTATCTCTCTTCTTCCACTTTATCTTCTACCTCGGTTTTCTTTGCGTACAATTCGTTCCTCTATCGTCCGCTAACTTCCCTCGTGCTGCCTTTTCATTCTATCTTTCCGTTCCTTTTTCACCGTCCTCCTTGCGCCGTTCTTCACATCCTCGACTCTCACCCTTTCGCTTTCTATTTCTCATAATGCCGGCGAATCCTCGCCGGTGCCAACGAGTGGCTGTTTGCAGGGTCAGCTTATTTCTTCGACTTCGTATTATGAATATTCCCGGCTTTTCTTCCTCTCTGTTCGTTCTCCATTTGTTCCTCTTCCCGCACGCCACGGTCGTCATCGCCGTCTCTCTTTTTGGCCGGTCTTCCTTGATTATTCTCGCCGGCTCGATGGCGGCGGTTTAAAGCATATTAGACCTGCTCTCGACTCAGGTCCATCGCAAATGGGGAGGTCTTGCTGCACCCCTTTTGGATAGAGCGCTGGCCAACCCTTGAAAAACCCCTCGGACTTTGGGCTCGGCCAAATATCTGAGCACTTGAGTCATCGTCTGGAACAATCACCGAATACCGCCTTTAAACGCTGAAAGTAACACGGGTTGACGTTAATGGATTGCTTTCATGAACTTTGATATTGTTATATCGCAGTTTGCCCACTGTCTTTCTTCCTCGATTTCATGATTCAGCTTTTGTAATGCTGTTACGTGTTGCTTTCATGTATAATTCACCGGATAAAGAAGTTAATGAATTCGGAGAAAAATTACGCCAGTCTTTGTACGTCCTTTATAGTTCGTATCATAGTAATTGCTCCATTGTTAACCTTTTATGCCATTTTAACCCTCGTATCTTTACTGATTTATAAACCTCAGATTCTTTCTACTAAATTTTAATTTAGTACTTCTAAAGGAAATATTTAGATTTTGTGTTTACGTGCGAGTTGTTTTTTGTGCAAGTTAGTGAAGGTCCTGAGAGGCAGTTTGTAGAATGTTGCCTTCACTAAATTCATTGTAAGCTAGGTTAGCTATAAGGTCCGGCGAAATTTTAATATCTCCGAATAAGTAATTCGGGTAAAATCGATATTTCATCTCGTGCAATGTGAAATATTGAAACCCTCGAATTAAAAAACAGTTGAAACTCTCGTGATATCAATCGTCCCCTTAACAAACTCGCTATTCAAGTGTCATAAGTTCTTGAACGTTAAAATAGCGCCGCGATCTATCGAATCGTTCGCAAGAAACTCAGCGAATAACTCTTGATCGGCACAATGTATGTTCTGTGCTACGTTTCTAGCCACGCGGGTACGTATTTGTACGTTATTACTGGGTACAAAGAAAGCCCTTTCGAGGCGAGAACGTGTTCCAGACGCAAACGATCTTTGCCGGTTCAATTAAAAAATTCATATGAGAACTATTCCAGCCTCGATTCTTTGCATCGGAAATAATGAAGTACCTAGGGGCCGAACGATTATTCTTTACGACATTAACGTGCTTGCTGCTGCTGCTGCGTTTAATGTTATACTCGAACGCAGGCTCGCTCGTTGTTTCGTACAAGAATCAAAATCGAGAATATAGATTCGTCGTAAAACAATTGTTCGCTTCGTGGAAGCCATATAGGTATTCAGATAATGCGTGCTTTAATTAACGCAGCTCGTTTCAGCGGCACGCATGTGAATACACTTTTAGCTAATTGAATGAAACGATCATTGAAATGGACTGTAAGGTGCATAATTTTGTGGAAATAATTTAGTATTAGGAAGGATTCGAGTATATTAGTGTGTGGTATGTGAAACAAGTGTGGAATTGTAGGTTTAATGTCGGTTCTTGATTCGTGGTTAAGTGCTTAATTGTGGATAATGAAGCTAATCAAGTTAAGTGAAACTTCATGTATAATGGGAGTTTAAAAACAGCACAAGGTTTTATGGGAAAATGGTGATATAAGTAGATGAGGATTTTTACCGTTAGTAAATTATGGGAATTTTGAACTTGTGAACTTCAAAATTTAGGAGTGTTGATTACCTTCGAATTTCGTTTCATTTACTCGTTATCAAGTGTTTTACCATCTGCAAATTTTCACATTTAGAAATTCAGAAATTTAATGATTGAAAATTAGAGAATTCAAGAATTTAAAGATAAAGTTTAGAAATTCTTTAATTTAAAATCTTGGAAGATAAAAATTTTAGTAGTGGATTTGGATATTTATAAATTTGAAAATCTAACCTGATTAACTGGTTAAATAACGAAACTTTGGACATTTGAATATTTAAATATCTTTGAATTTTAAGAACATTCATATCTTGCCACCATCATATGAACATATGAAAAAATGTATTCTTATCCTTTCTTAAAATTTTCAATTACACATATCAAAATAATCCAAAATAAAAATAATATCAAAATGTTTAATAAATAAACTTGTTAAAATATCACAAAGAACTCTAATAGGTCAAAAATCGGTTTAAACCGATACTTTAAATATCCCGTTAATATTCTCAGCAACGCTTTCGTTTTCTCGCAAAGTAATCCACTTCGCTTACAAAGATTCCTCGTCGAAAGGATTTCCCGCGCTTTTAGTTAATTAGGATGTCGAGCGTTTGAAAGTGAAGGACCGTCTTGCACGGATGGCACTTGACCGATCATCAGCAATAAAATCCTTCGGCTGAAGTAGCAAAGTAAACCTTTGTCTTCTTCGGTTAACTGCAAATAATGACGATCGGAATGGCCTGCAGTTGCGAAAACGTAGATTCTCCGAGAAGTCACGTTGTTTTTCCAGAAACAGAACGAGAGCAGCGACGCCCACGCCTCAAGGCCCAGACAGATTACGTCGCCGACTGACTGGAGCTGGATGATCCGTCAAAGAAACGGTTCATCCACTCCATAAAGGAGTTCTTCGTCTATAACGTCTCCTACGATCACTTTGGAATCCTACCAAACTCTTCACTATGTATCCACCTGTATTGTCTTCTTATTTCCTGTACTCGATATAATCGATCATTCGAACATTCTTTGATTAGACTTCATTCCCTGTTAGACTCTTTGCAATCTGGTCTGAAATCTATTTTATAAATTTTATTTTTGGAAGAAACTCTTTTGCTTACTTTAACACTGTATTCATATGTAACGTATGAACGTTCATATGTTATGTCTATAACCTTTATGTTTTTAGGTTATGTCTATAACGTTTATATTTTCATGTTGATTCTTATATTGTTAAGAATTTGTTCATTTATCTAATATTTGTACTGAATACTTGGAACTTGGTAGGATTTGTTGAAAATCAAAATATTTATTCAAATTGTCAGCTGTTTCGATGTGCCAGTGAACATATAATATAGTGAAGTTTCAAAAGTATTATAACTAATTTGAAACATGCAGAAAAGAGTATATAAGTCTTCAATCTTCTTGCAAATCAGAAAACACTATATCCATCAAAGGCCACTTCGACCATTTTTAGGTAAAACTTAAAATTAAAATTGAGACGTCTTCATGCAGATCAGAAAACTCCAAATCCATCAAACGCCCACAACCTCGACCATTTGGGACCAAAACCTAAAATTAAAATTAAGGCTCTAAAATTAAAAAAAAAAAAAATCAAACACAGAATACTTCAAAGTATCTATAAAACACCCACATATTTAACATATAGAAGTAGTAAAGAATGTGAGTAGAATCTGATGGTGGAATAAGAGTGCAGAAGATTGCTGATCATTTTCAACTTCATTTAGTAGGAACAGAACCGTTCCCTTTATCCGGTTTTGCTTGGATTTCAATCGCACGAACAATGAACGTTTAAACGTTCTCTTTGTTTCGATCGCATTTAACGAAAAGACTTACTTTTATCCGTGAACGCAAATCTTAATCGTGGTAAAAATTATACCGTCGAAGCGATAACAATCGATCGGGTTGCTGTCACTAAAGAAGAACGATGGTTCCAACGAACGGAAGCTCTTCATCGGATAACAGTGCGGAGCAATTGACATAATGAATGCAATTTTATTTGAAGCACCATGAACGGGAGCTCGAAGTGAGTTGTTACCAGTCGCGAATGACTAACGGCTTCGTAGCATGGAGCAGCACGAGCAACAAGAGAAAGAGAAAGAGAGATGGTGATGAGGGGAAAAAGGATTCGTAGGACGAAGTCAAAGAAGAAGGACGATTGCTATGAGTATTATCAGCCTGTCGATGTTATTATTTACGACGTCGTTAACGGAGGTGGAAAAAATGTTCATCGTGCACGCATTAATCTAGGCCTCGACGTTCATCTTTGTCCCAGCGGATCGCGGGATACGCTCATAAATATGGATTAATGAAAATCGGCTTTCTGACACGGTAGCCTCGATTATCGATTTCACTTTTCAGAAACTAAGTCAAGCTTTTGAATATCCTGCAGCTCTTAACATCGGATGCTGTCTGTGAAGAGATCCACTTGTATCGAACACTCGTATCGTATCACGGTTACATAGAAATGGATACGCGAATGCAGAGACGAAGCGTGTGGGTTGTTTCGGATATGGAACTTTCTTGTTCAGGGAATTCAAGCAATGGAATTCGAAGGATTTTATTGTACAAATTGGAAAAATAGTTTGTGCAATTTTTGGATATGTTATTGTGCTTTGGATTTTATAGAACACTTCTATGTTTATTTTGAAGTTTTTTAGTTTGTGTATTTGTGGGTTGTTTAATCGGAGATTTTCGAATTTTTAAATTGCTGAATTCTCAGTGACCAATTTTGGAATTAATAGTTTCTGAATTATTAATTTCCCTATTACAAATTTTCGAACTTTTCAAGTTTTAATTTTGAATTACTGACTCTTTTATGAGCAATTTCATAATTGCCTATTTCACAGTTAACAATTTTCCAATTTCCTAACTACCAATTTCCCAATTAAACAATTTCTAGTTCTCCAATTTTGTGATTAATATATCACCAAATTTCTAAATCTAGAAATCCAAAATTCAAGAATTAACAAATCTAAAGTCTCCCTAATCCCTAAATCGCCAAATCTCTAAGTCCCCAAATTTCAATATTTCTGAACTCCTATATCACTAAATCTTGAAATCTTGAAATCCTCAAATCCCCAAATCCTAAAATTTCCAAATCCAAAATTTCCCAAATCTCCAAACCCCAACTACAAAACTTCCCAAATCTCTACATCCCCAAAAATCTAAATACCCAAAATCCAAAATATTAAAACTCTCAAATACCCAAATTCATGAATGTAAAACTTTCCAAACCCTTAAATTCTATACCCGTCCAATTCAAGAATTTAAAAATTTTACCTAGAAAAGAACATCTCTCCTCCGGTTCTGCGCTAGAATGCAGCGAAGTGGAATTTCGTACCGTAATATCGTCACGTATCTGTAACATAAAGTGTCTTTTTTTTATGGTTCTCCACACGGTGATTCTGACAACTGAACCAATAGCTTTGTTTCAAATGGGGTTAGAAAAAACTCGTAGAGAAATATTTGTCACGTTTTCAGCTCTATAAAACCGTTGCACGATTTTTTTTCACGAGAGCATCGGTGCATCTTCAATATGTAAGGTTATTTTTTTGTGAACATTTATTTTCTGATACGTTCTGCAGAAAATGGTGTTAGTTCACAATGTTCAAAAAAGAATAATCGGTTGGACATTTTATGTTAGAAAAGCAGATATTTCGCTCAAAAATTTGATATACCTTACTTTTACTATTTTATTCACTTTTTATTATTGTCTTAATATACAATATTTTTTTTAAATGGACTGTTTCAAAAAATCTATCCATATTAAAAGGAATGTCTATTGACAATGATAAAATGCAATTACATTATTTTTAATATTTTATTTTTATTTTTCATATTTTATATATAGGGTGTTTCAAAAGGAATACACACACATACATACACATATGTGTATCTTGTTTAGGATTACATTTAAATTTCTTACGTTAATATGAATAGATATATCACTAAGAATTTATTGTGAAGTTTATAAAAATTTAATATAGCAACGATTATACGTGCAAAAATATGAAACATAATGAAAATTTCCTTAGTCATATGAAACAAGTTAGAAAGCTTACGTCTTTATTTTCGTCTGTGAGACGTTCTATTGTTTCAATTATGTAGCATTATGACCTCGAGGTATTCCTTTATTAATCTTCAATTATTGGTTCTAATTCTATCGCTATAGACATGGCGTAAACAGAACCATAACAGACATCGTGGCTATTGACGTCAATAGAAGATCATTGACAATCAATCCATAACTCTATTTTAATCTTTATTATCAGTTTACTTTTACTGTTCAGTTTTATTATTTCTCCATAATCTACTGTCTATCGTTTTTTATTGTATAAATTGTATAAATTGTATAAATTATTTATTGCGAGTATATCTTCAAAAATAGACTTCAGAACTGCAAAAGAATTATTTGTATAATGCTGTTTGAAAATAACTTAATATGCTATTTATATAACAGTATTTGTATGATAATATATTTGTATAATATTATCTATATTTTTTGTAGTAATATATTTTACTAGATAATTCACAATCAGCGTCTATATATGTAAATGATATGTAATATCTAACATAAAGACATAATTGTCTTCCTTCCATCGCAAAAGGTTCTCCAGATCCTTTATCCCCGATATTGGAAATCAAACAACTCGATAGCATCTGAATATTCGTCGTCTATTAGGATCCTTTTTCGATGTAGCAAAACGGACCAAAAGAAAATTCGTACTCGAGTCTCCTTTAATTGCGCGGTCCGGTGGCATGCAGCATAGGAAACAGGACGGTAAAAGGAGATGCGCGATGGTAAGAGAAAAGAAGAAAAACACGAAGAGAGGGTGAATCGGTTGAGCGCGCCGTCGGGCACATTATTAAAGGAATCCGGCTGTCTGAGTATTTCCACGACACAATTAAGAGCCTACTGTCCGGTGACCGTGAGCTGTCCGTCCTCTTCGTTTCCTCGCGTTATTTTCTTTTCAGTGTTCTCCGCCTACGACTCACCCTTGTTCGACTGCTGCCTGGAGCCCGAGAGTCCAGGAAACCGGGTGCATTCTCATCCCGTGCCGCCATCTTCGATCCCCTGTAACGTGGCCCGAAGCCACCCGGTGCAATCTACCCGTTAGGACCCAATAGCGTCTCGGCCAACCCCCATGGCAGCCCCGTGCCACGGGGATATGGTGTCCGACGGGCTTTCTTTGCAGCTACTTCCATCGGTTCGAGTTGCCACCGGTAGTTGGGGCACTGTCTGTGTCTTTACAATGCATCCGGACTTTCTGTTACTCTTCGGATCCTTACTTTATCCCCTTTCCTTCTTCCTTTCCCCTTTGTTTCGGGCTGTCTCTTTCGGAGCGGCTAGTAAACTTTTCGCCTGGACCTTAGTTGGAAGTTGAAGAACTCTTTCGGTTGGAAATACGGAGTTCAAAAAATGTTATTACTGTTTGCGGAATGATTCGGGTGAACCTCTCTTGCGGAAGGAATTTCATTTAGGGGTAATTGTGCTCCTCATGTTTCAGTAATTTGAACGGCGCGTGGCGAAAATTAGTGGGGTGCTGCCCCATAAAATTTTTAACCATCTCGAATTGTGTAAGAGACATCAAAATTTTATACACATATGTATGAAAAGAAAGTCAAATATTTTTTACTTTATATGAAGTTAATATCAAGTGCTGGTGCTTTCCTCTTGGGCTGCGTTTTTAATATTTCTGGGTATGATAATTGTCACTGATACTGAAATGCATTAAGTGCAAATAAGTCAAATCGTGCTATTTTTCTTTCTAAGATGTTATTAAAGCTTGCTAACAATTCGTTTCCATATACAACAGATACAAGTTCATTTTAAGTTTAATTTCCCAAGATAAGAAAATATCATTGTAAAAAGTATTTATGTAAATATAATCTTATTGCATCCGTAGCAGACATGCATACAAGAGTATCCTCTTCAATTTTTTCCTACGACGAAGCTTCGCCAGTCTAATCTGAATTGATCGGATAACCGTCCTTCTCGATAAGGAAAGCCGTCGCTCTGCTCCCTGCATTTTTTCATTTTTTTTTTTTTTCATTTTCCCATTTTCTGTTTAACCACGAGTTCATTCTCAGTCCTCCTCTTTCTTGTAATCTTCGTTACCTCTTTCCCTGTTCTATGGTATTCGATCCTTAGCAGAGGAGGAGAGTTAGACCGGACAATCACGTTGAAATGTCTTTGTCCGAGGCAGCGGTTCGTCTGCAAATACCGCGTCTTTCTTAACGGTCATTCAACGAAGTACGTCATTGTCACGCGACCACACTGTTTAAGGGCCCTTCAGTACCAACCAGGAAAAAGCGAAGAAGAAGGACCCTGTTCGTTTGTCCGTTTGTTTGGTAATTATCATGGGGGCCACGAACACTGCTCGCTGAATCTAAAGACACTCGTTCTTGAAGTATTATTAAACCATTCGGACAATAAAACATGGTAAACATTTTGATATTTTTGTCCTTTCATTAGAATTTCCCTTAAAATATTCCTTTGTGGAAGAGATAATTGTTTTTGAACTATTATATATTTCTGGAGTACTAGTCTTAATTTGTACTCATTCTATAATACTGTTTTTAGACTCGTGACGCACCTTGTCTGACTCGTGACGCACAATTCAAATCTGGTAAATAATCGAATTTTTAATATGCTTGAGTCCAATTATAATTTGCATATTCAATGATCACTGAATAAAACTTGATAAAACATTTTTAACATTTTTTATTTATTTTTATATTAAAACAGTTTTAATTTTAATTAAAACAGCTAGTAAATAATTTTGTATATGTAATATTGATATACGAATTATTTGTATTATTAATCATTTGTATATGTACAAATAATAATACGAATTTTTAGGTTGACACTTCTTGTCTACATTTTACAAAAATTTCATATTGAAACGCAAATGTGAGTAATAATTTACGCTCCAGAAGTATCAAGAAGTTATAAATGTATTATCGGCTCCGATATTCTTCGAATTCAAATCGTTATCTGAATCCGAATGGTTTTATTGAATTTAAATTTGAATGAGAATACGTAAGCCTCAAATATAGCCATAGTCGTTCCCGAGGTAAGCGAAATAACAACGTATAATCTTCCATTTCGATCGCTCTACGGTCTTTAGCCCCGATTTCATAAATTATTCGCTTCTGTTTTCAATTAGAACTTATGTGCATGCGTTCAGAAATTCGAACACCGGTTGGCGAACGAGAAGCTAGTTGCTTTCGAGTTTCTTGATTGTATTACATCGAGTTTATAGCGTTTGCTCACGCAAGCCCCTAACTGATGAAGCTATACAAACCGGTCTTGTTTCCTAAATACCGATCGTTTCGACGTTCAACTGATAAATACACGGTGTTCGTATCTTAAAACCTGGTCAAATAAAATCCGATGCTGAGAAGCTATACACGAAATAATACCGAAAGTCTAATTTACGTTAATAGAGTCAGATATAGTCTATTAACTCTGGTTTATTGAAATGATCATAGGTTAGTGATAGACTTATTTTATTGTCGAAGTGTTTCATTCTATTTTGTCAGCAATTATCTTTAAATTTTACATTGGTAAATTTTGTAAAAATTTTGGTAAAATTGGTCAAATTTAAAGGTTACATCTGACTGATGGAAAAAAGTTGATGATAGGTTTGCTAGAGAAATTTATTAGGAAAAGTTATTATACTCTGCTATATTTTATTATACTTTTCTACATTTTACTGCATTCGTGTTTCTATCATATCAAAATGTAGAATCGGTGTCACTCATAATCCATCATTGTAAAAAAATAATTTATGATTGGGAAGTGCAAAGTTTCATTAGGTCAACATATCTCTAAATTTCAATATCCACATATGATAAATTCCTATGTATCTTCAGATTAAACCTATAAATGTGCACAAGATGTCCACAAATTTCTATGTCTTCAGATTCATCATCTGTTGAATCCCTCTACTTCTTCAAATTCCGATGTCCACAAATGATCTATAAATCTCTACATCTTCAGATTCTTAGACAATTCCAAGATTTCTCCAGATTTGTGGATCCCCAAATTCTTGTTTCACAAATACTTAAATCATCTCGAAATTGTCAAATCTGCAAAGGTCGTAACAATCACCAACTTGAAGGGTTCTTCTCCGTCGTTTTCCCTAGGGAAGTCAGATTTGCTGTTGACTGTACGCTAATAACTTATCTGCGACATGGGTCCAGAGGTGCGAAAGAGTCGTCGACGCGGCATCGTTGTCGTCGTTGTCGTCGAAAAGTAATTAGTACGCAACGGTCGTGCCGATAGCAACTCGCGATAACGGTAATCGAATCGGGCCTGCAAATTACTTTCCACCTCCGGCCAGGTCCGCCAGTAATTGAATAACGTCCTTACGTCGCACGTAATTCGATTGCTTTCGGGATAAGCAGACACCAGACTTGAGAATCGAGAAGAAAAGAGGAAAGGCACGGCGCAATGGCGTACACGGAAAGACAGAGAGAAACGGAGACAAATAAGACGGTGTGAAATTACCGTTCGCGATCTATTAAAAAGCTGGGTAGGAACCTGAAAAAGAACTGCGGTACGCTATCGACGCTGTGGTAAATTACCTTTGTAACCGCTTCTAATTGCTCATTTACATTCCGTGCACTTTGCTGAACTATTTGTGGGAGTGCACACTCGGGTGCAACGTAGGCAAGCCCTAACAACACCTTCGGGGTATGGGGAAATCGAACTGATTTAAACTTGAAAACTTTCAATCCCTAATTTTTCGATTTTTGAATGTTTATATTGACATATGTACATTAATTATTAATTTACTCATTTCTGCAAGTATATGTACAAATGATTAAATTTTTCTATTTCCAAATGTTTAATCTGCAAATTTGGGAATTCTTAAATTTATCTATTACCACATTTAAAAATCCTTAAATTCTCAAATGCATACGTTTTCAAATTCACAAATGCTCAAATCTCTACATGCCTAATTTCCCAAATGTCCAAGTCCCTAAATTCCCAATTTCCCAAATATCCAAATCCCTAAATTTTACAATCCATCTTTAACAACTTGAATGTAGATAGCACCGATATCTTCAAATACACTTTAAACTTTTACTTAACATCTGAAATAGATTAGTAGTTCAAAAGGTCCCCATTACTCCTAAAATATCATAAATCGATAGCTTAATTCGTTTTTCCTGTATGCTACAAAATAATTCATAGACAACCGCTAAATTTATTCTCACCAAACGAGATCTGCACGTAAAAATAGACATCTTAAATATCAAACAATTTCTGCTATTAACTCTCTACGTCGTTGACCTGCATTTTTAGATAAAATAAGATATTCACCGTTTTAGCAGCTTGAACTCTTCTCTATATATACACATGAACGATCAATGACCGAGGTTAATAATTCTAAAAGGGAGTACCGGTGAAGCGTATTATTAGCTAAGCACGCTGGCTGATCATGAAAGAAGAGCACCGTGTTAATGGGTGCAAATATTTAGATACTTTGAGATGCAAGCAGTGTGCCAATGTGTGTGAAAAAGATGTCAACATTGACGATCGATGAGTTTTGAAAAATTTAGATGAAAGGAGCTAAGAACGCTTTAACGTCCACATCTGAAGACAAGAATAGCAACTATTAGTCTTATTTGACCAGTTTTTATGTTATACCTTCATAAAGTTACTATTCTCAACAAAACGTGTTTGAGTCTTTAATATAAAGAATTAACAGACTGTAATTTAGAATGCATATTACAGCAAGATTAGACCTCAGTACAAGACTAAATCAATGACACTTGTCTAAATTCAGAGACAACTTAAATACACAATAAAAAATCTGTTGAAGTTAAATTAAATTCAATGAACAAATTTTTTTCAATGACCACATTGGAGACTAATATACATTTCAAGACCATCAGCAAATAGTAACATTGATCCTTATTATAAATTACACAATTTGTTGAAGTGATTCTCCTGATATCTGCATTGATCAAGATAAAGAATGTGTGTAATTTACGTTTTGTCGTTTGTTTATTTTTTGACTTCATTTTTCATTTCAGATTAAATAGGTTTAGTAAAAAAATATGTTCCATAAATGCAACTAGTAAAAATCTGCGCTGTAATCGAGTGTTCGCAAGCAGCTGCAAACACAATCGTTTAGTTATTCGATTATACGCTCCCTTGCTTCATCCCTTCGTCCGCCTGTTCTCCAACTCTATGCTAATCTCCCAGGAAGCTGAAGAGCCAAACGAAGACAGGGGAGGGGATTGTGTCTGGACATCAAGGGCATCGGAGAATCCTTCTAGCTTTCATTATTATTATTGCTATGTTGACGAGCACGGTACAATATTACCATCTCCATCGCCGTCTTCGACATTGTCTCCTTCTCCGTCCTCCTCTTCGTACAACTCTTCTTTGCCTTCGTGTCGATGCTAGCTACTCATCTACGTTATCTGTCCTCGGTTTTGGTTTTGTTTAGCTATTGTTCGGATGCTTTGATGTTTCGATTGTTGTACAGGTTATTCACAAGAGGGTTTCGCTTTAATTATCGTTTGTATACTTTATGGGAATGTTCATAGTTTCTGTACGAACACCGTAGAAGGTTTTTCGATTGAGGGTGGATTGTCTATGTGAATATATTTGAAAGCTTTTAGATTTTAGATCAATATATATTTGAATTTTCGTGTTTACAAAATTTAACAGGTCACAAATTGGTAAATCTTTAGACTTTCAAATGACACAAATTCATAAATAACCAAATTACAAGTTACCAATTTTCGAATTCCTAATGGTCACATGATGTAACTCTGAAATTTTGCAATATCCATTTCTAACTTCTAAAATTTACAAATCCCTAAAACCCCGAATTTCTGAATCCCAAAACTCCATATTTTCCACCTCTCAAATTTCCAAATACCAAAATCTCCTAAACAGCCATTTTGCTAAATTTATAATTTCCAAATTCTAATATTTCTAAATCCTTGAATTCTCCAATTCCCATACTCTTAAATTTGCAAATCCCTAAATTCCCAAATTCCCAAATTCCCAAATTTCCAAATTTCCAAATTTCCGAAATTCCTAAATTCCACATTCCCAAATCCCTAAATTCTCAAATTTCCAAATTTCGATATCCCTAAATTCTCAAATTTCCAAATTTCGAATTCCCAAAATTCTCAAATTTCCAAGTTCACAAATTCCTACATTTCCAAATTCCACATTCCCAAATCCCTAAATTTTCAAATTTCCAAATTTCGAAATCCCTAAATTCCCAAATCACCAAATTCGTTATTCGTCAAATTTCGTACATCGTATTTGTACAATTCTAGTCACAACGACGTCTAAATTTCATTATCGCAATACTATCCTGAGATGAGAAAATAAGAAACACTTAAACGGAGAATTGTACATGAACTAAAAATTTAACTTTTCAGTGAATGCATATATGCGCGTAGAATAGATCTGGTCTTCGTGAGAGTCGTAAAACTCGGAACACTCCCATATCAGAATTCCCGCAGCAAATCTCATGTTTCTCAAGAGGCTTGTTATATTTTGAAAAATATTTGAATCTTTCCTGCCGCGACATATCTGTCAACTTGTCGTAGATGAGGTTATGCATCGAAATAAATTTGAAAATCAAACGAGCGGTGGTTCGCTCTGTAAGTGAGTATTGGAAAATGGGGTGAGACGAACTCCTAGGCAAAAATAAGTATAATATCACCTACAAAAGAACAAATAATATTTTACTATAATGATCTTTCAAATTTTAATAACAAAATTTACGTAATTTATACAATGTATACAGTCAGTACAATAATAAAGTTTATATGATTTGTACAATATATTGATATAATTCCTACATTATAAAATTTATGCAATGTAAAATTGGTACAATGTACAATTTAGGCAATATAAGAAAGTAATTTTCAAAAATGATACATAAATTTGTCAAAGAGGAAAAACTGATTTATGTTGGCTATCTTACTTCAGAATTTACCACCTGATATGTGACAATATAATTGTATATTATTTTCATGAATGTAATTATATTTTTTCTAATTTCACTGAACATGGATAAATTTTCTAAATTTATAATTTTATACAAGAAGACCTGTTTTTAGAAATATTTTCCTGTGTGACCTAAATTGTTTTCGTGTGTTCAGAATCATTAATATAATATACATTATAACTAGTTTGCGTATTATTCCAATATAGGTAACATACGTCTGACAATTTGTAAATGTCACTGTTTGAATTTAACAATGGCGTCCTCTGTATGTAATTTCATATACATCAGTCACGTTACTTACGCGTCAAGAACAAAGACATTCATTACAAAATCATTAATACATGACAGTCCCAGTATTCTCGTTTGTTACTATCAAAATTTAATCTCAGTATTACAGTGCTTTTATAGAATAAATATACAGGGTGTTCCAGCTTCATTATTAACATCTTTAAACAAAAATAAATTTAATCTTTATTAACATCTTCAAACAAAAATAAATACAAAAATGTTAAAATAAGGTTTCAAACACTTGATCAAAAAATTGCAACAAAAATACGAAATAATAACAATTCTTCGTTTGCATCAGTTTTCTGTAAATAAACTCATGAAGTATATAAAGTGAAAATATGTGATGCACAAGAGTAAATGAGTGTTGATACAAAAATGTTGAAATATGAATTATTTAGAAACACTCGAAGCATTATTCCATAAAATCAACATAACTTATTATTAGAGGCACGAGATTTAAAATAAAGCCACAGATCCATTTGCTAATTACCTTAACGACTTTTGAAGTATCAAATAATCCGATGAAACGATAACCTTCTTGGAAACGGAGAAAAAGAAAAGCAGGGGTGAAAGGAAGACCTTCGTCCTGATAATCTGTTCATTAAAATGTAATCGGCGATCTTAATTGTGGTTAGTAAAAAGATAACTGAAATAAAGGGGCCGATCGTATCTTTAACCTGTCATTTTAATAACGTTATATTAATGGAGAGCGAACTTTACCAAACAACTACATAAATAATGCACTTTTACCGGTAATGTTGTATATTCGCCTGAAAGTATTTGAATCGAAATATTACTTCTCATTCGGTAACTTCGTAATATTTTATGGGATAGTTGCAGAATGAAATCATACATTTTAACGCGTTTTTAAAATCTTTATTAATGATAATTATGATCTGGGTATGGAGAAAAATATTAAGTAAGATGTGGTTGTAAGCTTAAATTTGAATTGTTATTTATTATTGTAATAGATATTGTTGATATATTGTGAAATAATAATATTTCTAATTCAAATTTCTACATTTTCAAGTTTCTATATTTCCAAAAATCTATATTTCCACATTTCTGCATTACCAAATATCTAAATTTCCATATTTCTACATTTCTAAACTTCTAAATTTCTAAACTTCTAAATTTCTAAATTTCTAAATTTCTACATTTCCGAATTTATAAATTTCCAAATTTCTATAATACATTTCCAAATTTCTACATTTCCAAATTTCTACATTTCCAAATTTCTACATTTCCAAATTTCTAAATTTCTAAATTTCTGAATTTCTACATTTCCAAATTTCCAAATTTCCAAATTTTCAAATTTCTACATTTCCAATTTTCTACATTTCCCAATTTCTACATTTCCAAATTTGTAAATTTCCAAATTTCTAAATTTCTAAATTTCTAAATTTCTAAATTTCTACATTTCCAAATTTCTACATTTCCCAATTTCTACATTTCCAAATTTGTAAATTTCCAAATTTCTACATTTCCAAATTTCCAAAATGCAATACTTCAAAACCCTTAATTTCCATTTAATCAATATTTTAAATTTCTAATTTCCCAAGTCATTACAAATGACTAAATCTCCCAATTATACAATTGAAAAATGTCACCAGCACATATCATTATTGTATTCAATTAAATTTTAAAGAAACTTTATAAAATTTCACAAAGTCAGTTTACCACCGTAAGTCAAGAATTCATATTTCGCAGAGACCCGCGTAAAAGCGTTAACGTTAAGCGTTAGGTTAAACGAATTAAAAATGAACGTCAAGATGACCGATTCGAAGCAATATGTCCTAAAGTAAATATGAAAAATAAAAAGTCTTCGACAATAGCCGAGAGGGAACGCGTGAGAGAGAAATCAAAACGGGATAGAGGGAATACCAGAGTGGCTTCATAATAACATGACGGTAATTGGACGAGAGAGACCCACATCCTAATTAACCGGGATGCCTGACATTAAGAGTACACTGTTATTATCAATTAACCGCACCGATTGATACACATGATCACGATGGACCGGACGTACGCACGACCCGCTTTTTATAACCACGAGAAACGTTACAATCCGGTATACTATCAGCATGTGGTTCTTTCGTCGCCATCTTCATCAGTGTATAATCACTGTCTTTCTGTTCTTTCCTTTTAATTCTACCTATTACACTGCGTCGTTACTAGAGACTGTTTATTTTATTTCGTTCAGAATTACGAATAAAACAACTGACAATAGAAAACAGCTGGAGTTGACGATTTAGTTAGAAGTTAACTGGAGTGGACAGTTTCGCTGAATAAAACACTTGGACATGGCAGAGTTGAAAATTGTTCTTTTGTTGAGGTGTTCGTTTACAAGTATGAGTATAGACTCTTACATAAGGTACTAAATATACATGTATTTCTAAAGTTATGAATTATTAATTTTATAAGAAGAAGTGAGTTGGCGAAAATCAGTGAGAAACGTGGATTAACAGTGAAATAATAGGTAAACGTACATTTATATTTATGGAATTATGAACCTATAGTGCTACGACTTTTAATTGTAAATATCGATCGATAACTTATTCTCATCATACTTTTCGACTTGCAAATTTTTAGGTGTCAAATTTAAAAGTGTTAAATTTAAAATTACAATGACGTGTAAATAATAATATTAAAGTCATTCAAGACAATCTTTATTCATCTCAGAAGTAATATAACTTTAATTACAATATTTATATTAATTATAATTGAGCAATGGAATTTTTTCGGTGGTACTTGAGAGGCACACTCGGAGCATTAAGGGTTAAACATGGATGTGGGGGACACTAGAACAAATATAATTTTTCCTAATAATTTTCTTGCAAATATTTAAGGTTGAATTTAAATGCAGAAGTAAATTCGATAATATTTTCTGCAAAAATTGTTACGTGTTATAACTAAATCTTTCTAAGTCATACAATCGGAACGAAGAAAATGAATGTGCGAGATTTCGTGTCGCTATAAAGCAGGGAGGAAAGAGCAAACGAGAAAGGCAAATGTACGAGTATAGTATCACGATAGAGATACTCCTATAAAAGAGCCTAGTTTTCCGTTAACAAACGCAAATCCGACTCCCATTGATGGCCGAAATAGCGTAGGGTTCATAGTACGGCCATTAAATAGGATCAAGCCGTTGGATCGTTTCGGAAGAATTGCGAATGGATATTCGAACTGCGTTCCAAAGCCAACGCAATTCAATCGGATCTCCTATAGTTTGATGCTGTACAGTAGATTAAATTATACCCAAGAGATTTCATCTTGAAACTATGTGACACGACTTCGATTAGATTTGCAATGTTACTGATTCTTGATATATTGATAAGGTATTATATTTCACAAATTTGTGAGTAATGTGTTGTTTGACGAATATGTGAATAATGTGTCATTTGACGAATATGTGAGTAATGTGTTATTTAAAGAAATCTTTGAGTATTATTAAGTAATTGTATTTTCCGGTATAATATAGTGTTCGAGTTATTTTTTAATGTTTGATATTTACTTTTATTTACATATATTATTATTGAGAAATGATACATGTTAGAAGATCTACAATATATTAGATTATAAAAATAATATGTTACATTGTCGAAATAATATATTACATTTTAGAAATACTATCTTCCATTGTAGAAATAATATATTAAATTTTAGAAATGTTATATTAAATTCTAGAAATAATATGTTATATTTTAGACATGATATATTAAGTTATAGAAATAATATATTACCTTGTCGAAATAATATATTAAATTTTAGAAATAATATATACTGCAACGTTACAAGAAAAATATTTGTCCTATTTCATCAATCAACGTTATAAACTTCCTGTTTGAGTATAATAACATAGTCGTTCACTATACTTCTCTATCACCGAACTATCGACGTTCAAACAATGAAACTTGATGGAAATCCGCCGTCAGAAGTTTCTGATGATTTCGTTGACCGCGTTTCTATTACCCTTTCGTCGAATTTTATGCTCAGCGTATGGTAACGAGAGCAATTTATTCTCGGACAGAAGTTAAAGGGGAAAGTTCAAGCTTTAAAATACGGAATAGAATTTAGATGTTAAATTAACATATGGTAACCGTAATGCGGAGTTTTCTCGTGATATCTTTTGTTATTTTTGTACTTTGTTACTTTCATTGCCGTAATAAAAACGTTTATGTTAGGGGATACGAGCGTATTGTGAATTTTAAATCTGTACTAACTACGTGATCTATATAGTAATTACAGAAAATGTATTCTTATATGAATACTTGCAAATATGATTAATCGTAGTATTAAATAAATTGTATTGGTAAATTATTCAAGGAAAAATTAATGTTTTTTCATGATAATTCTTTTGCAAATAAATTATAGGTTCACGAGTTTCAAAATTCAGAAACTTCATTATTCTTAAATGTACTGTTCCTTAAATCCTAAAATTCTCAATTTTCATCATTTCTACATTCTGAAATTTTACTGAATCTCTAAAACACTAAATTAAAAAATTTTCAAAACCTGCAAGTTTGAACTTTCTAAGTTTCCAAATCTTCAAATTTTTTAATCTCCAAAGTCCCTAATCCCTAAATCCCCAAATTCTTAAAATTCATAATTTCTACATCCTTAAATTGTTGAATTATTGAATTTCTAAAATCTCAAATTCAAAAATTTCCAAATCCTGTCAATCGAAATGTTCTAAATCCTCCAATTCCCAAATCTTCCAATCCCAACATTCTCAAATCGAGAAAATTTCGAGAAAACCGCAGTTAAAATTTTACCTCGAGTTTATACCCAAACAAAAAATAAGTTACTATGTATATTAAAGAAGAGCATGATATGAAAAGGAAATTCCGCACGGAGACGAGGAAAGTTTCGTATTTTAAGCGACCCGTGTAATTTGCTTTCATCGGCTACGATGCGTCCCTAAGAGGCACAGAACTATCTGGAAAACATCTGATCTGGTAATGTTTCCCCTTTTTCCGGCTTATCCATCCGGAATTAGATTACTTCCGATAGCCACAGAAGGATGAACTGTCAAACCACCTTGATCGATCCTGGCCGGAAATCAGATTACGAATGGTTCTGAACGATTCAGTGTCTGTGGAGATGGTCGAGTGTACATTTTCTGTTCTTTCAGAGTCAAGTTTTTGCTAATACTATACATAAAACTATGTACTACTAAAACATTAAAACAGATAAGCAAAATTAAAATTAGAAATAGATAAGGAAAATTGAAATTTGAAACAGATAAGGAAAATTAAAATTTGAAACAGATAAGGAAAATAAGTTTTCTAGAATTTGAACCGTGAATATCTCAGTTGCGTCAAAGTGCGTCAAGCAGTTAAATAACCACAGCAAATAAATATGTTAAAAAATAACAGTCTAAATGAAGCTGAAAAACGTCGAATGAGAATCGAATTATCAACAATATCTGAAAGTTAAAAATTTAAGCAATTTGCGTCACCGAAAAGTATATGTAACTACGCGTTTTACGAGGGAAACGTAATCGCGATTATTCCTTGGTTCTTTTATTAGTCGGCAAAGCGGTCGGGAAAATTAATATCGTGGGTTCGTCTGACCGCAAATCGCTACGTACGTGACGCACAAAATAGAAGAGGCAATTAAATCCCAACCCTGCAAATGTTTGAGGGGAAGGGAAAGAGGTGTTGTCCAGATAACCAGCGGTCCTGCAATCCACGCCCGCATGTTACAGGGTTCAGTATTTACGGGAGTGAAATAGATAACCTTCGTGAACCTTCATGGGCTCGTACAAAATTAGTTCCCCCTGCCTCTGCATCGATCGGCCATTAAACCGAAGAAATACGTTTTTGCACAGGTGACATACGTTGCGACTGTTTGTTTTTAACTATTCTACATACATATATTATAGTATTTATGGTAGTCTGCAAGTGACTAATTTTTTAGTGAATACAACTTTGTTCGATAAAATACGACGAAAACTTACCATATTATACATACATAAAAATATCGACAATTTAAAAAAATACTGAAATATTTAAACGTAGGTACATATTGAAATACTGAAACTAAAAATGTATTAGAATGACTGATATTAAAAAATATTGAAATATTGAAACATAGTTAAAGATGTATTGAAATATTGAGACATTACAAAATACAAATTCTGTAAATCGAATTGCGATAGAAAATTACAAATATAAATCAGTATCCTAATCAAACCATGTAATTATGGCTCATGTACCTCAATCATAAATAACACGACAAAGAAAAAACTTTGATATTGTGCACGATATGAAAAACTTGTATATACAATATAGTAAAAAATGTTATTTGCCTTTGCGTAGAAAAAACCATTAAGGGGTGAAAGTCACATGGGGTACATGCAATTATAACGCAACTCGTAGTTTGCTTTCGCGATGCTTTCGTGAAATTCGTAAAGGACACGTTGTTATGGAAACAATTTTCCCGCTAAATAAAAGTACCGACAAAGTAAAGGCAGAGGAGGTGAGGGTAATGACTAACCTGTAGAAGGTTTATTTCGCTTAATAGGGAGAAATCGTGAAGGCGGCTATGTTGGAAGGGGTCAAAGTCAGAGTTCCTTCCGGACGTCTCGGGACTCGTGGAAGAAGGTGAAAGCAACGAAGGCTGCGAAATTCCGCGGAGTGTACTTTGCACGCTATTAGCGAGTAAATACTCACGAGAGGTTGAAAACGTGATGCAGTTGCTTCCGAGAAAGCTTCTGAAAGTCCTCTGAAAGCACATAAGAGAGCTTCGAGAAGCGTAGTTAAAGTACGAACGTCACTGCAGAAATCGCTTCGAAACACGTATGCTGTATATTCAGCTACCCTTTCATTCTTTCGGGCTTTTTCCCTCTTCGGGCTTGCACCAAAAATTTCCAAAGCTTTTCACGCGTGCATTTTATTGACAGGTTAACGGTTGTCAAACACTTGCAGTCAAATTAGGTTTTTATCTGAGTTATCAACACTTGCACTCGTGTCATAAATATTACTTTAGTCTTTTATT
This sequence comes from Megachile ligniseca, assembly GCA_945859555.1. Taxonomy (NCBI): domain Eukaryota; kingdom Metazoa; phylum Arthropoda; class Insecta; order Hymenoptera; family Megachilidae; genus Megachile; species Megachile ligniseca. The sequence goes on from OX243783.1 coordinate 5,270,257, forward strand.
CTTATTTATTATAATTGCGAATTGCTGCTATTATTCGTCATCTTTTAATTTTCCATTCTTATTACCTTCTTTTCCTTGAAAAGAAACTGTAGAAAAATTAGTTCTGTGCAACTTCTTAAAAATATGAGGTTCCTAACCTAAAACTTTACGTTAAGTTTGTTTCCTTTTTTAAATAAAATAACGTCACTATTACAATGTTCTAGATTTACATAGTTGAATTTTTTAGTGTCTCGTTTAATACAGTTAGAGCAACATGTTCTATAATTATATAAATACTTTTTGGAACTTCCTGTATATTATTAATACCACATTAATTTTTCTCTTTGCCAATGATACATTTGTCCTCTCTCTTAAATACGAACAATTTACCAAAAAATACTTGTGGTTACAAATTACTAGTGAAGGGTTCAAATTCGTTGTTTGCAATGTGTGATATGTGGCTAGTTTATGAACATCATGTACACATATATAATTAGGTACATATTCAGATACTGTTAAAATGCTAGATATAGTAAATTAGAAAATGATTAAGATTTCAAAATACTAAAATACAACTATCACTTTCGACCTGTCTATTTAATAATGAACTTCACATAACATTGAACAAGGGTTGAATATCGTAGAAACTGCAGTAATAAAAGGTCCATACAGCCACCACAAAAGTACAAAAGATTTCAAGCACAATTTTGTCCAGAGAAAACTGAAGAAATTTCACGAAAGTGCTCCCCTGGCGAACGGTTCGAAAAAGGCTGAAGTGGTTTTAAACGGTAGAAACGCCGGAAAAATTGGGGGAATTAAGTAATTCGGTATAATGCCGATCCGGTAGGGTTGTAATAACACATTATTCTAATACGTTCCAAAATACTTGGGACGAAAGGGCACCGTTATCAAAGATACTTCACGAAGAAAGCCGTACAACGTGTTCTTGTTTGTCGAAACAAGAGGAGCGTGACGTAGTAAAATCGCGTACAAGTTACGACGATAATTAGGCAGAAGGTAACAAAGAGTAGAACTCGTCGGAGCGAGATCAGAGGAGAGCAAGAAGCCTGGGGGGATACCGAAATGGCGTGTACTTTACTTGAGAAAGCTTCTGAAAGGTGCCTGAAAATCTAGAAGGCTCCCACGAGAAGACCGTGGCTAAGAACAGTATTGTGAAAGTCGCCCGTCGACATGTGTGCTCGCGCCTTTAAGTTGTCTGAGTCAACCCCCCCAACCCCTGAACCCTTTCTGCTCTTTCTTAACAAAATTCTTTTTTTCCGCCCGGTGGAACGAACCGAGAAAGCGCTGAAGAATTTCCGGTAGACTCTTCAAGAGTGCTGCTCCCGTGCAAAATTGCCTCGTTAAACCACCCTGAACTTTTTAAGACCACCTGGAAGAGTATGGCGGAATTTTTGGTGGGATAGTTTCGACCAGGAATCAATGAGAAAACAAGTTTTTTTTTTATTTTAATTGAATTTTATTTTGTGTAGTGGAGCGTGGCACACTGGGTGTGTGTTGAAAGGGAATTATTATTTTGATTTAGGGAATTTTGGAATTTGATGTTCTGCGAAATGTTCTAAATCTGCATATTTTCAATTTTCCTAATTCCCAAATTTCAAAATTTCCCTATTCCTACATTTAATAATTTCCAAATTTTCCAACTTCCAATCTTCAACATCTCCAAAGTTTGGATTCTGAAATTTCCCTATTCCTAAATTTCCAAATTTCTCATTTCGTAAATTCCTAGATTCCCAATTTCCAAGTTTTCCAACTCTAAAATTAAAGAATCTCCAAGTCCTCAGATTTCCAAATTTCCAAATTTTCTAATTACCCAATTTCAATATCGTCATCTACCTAGATTTCCAAATTTTCAAATTTCTCTATCTGCAAATTTCCCCACCTACAAATTTCCAAATTTCTCAATTCCCAATTTTCCCTACCTACAAATTTCTAAATTCCCAATTCCCAAATTTCCCCACTAACTTTCCAAATCCCCAGAATATCCCTAGAACTCAATACCCGCCACTCAACAGAATATTTCTCCCTATGCAAACCACATCAAATCATCAAACTTGATTTTCTCAAAAACTGATCCAAAAATGAAAACATCGTATTGTGCACTTTTCCTTCCTTCTCCATAAAAAATCACGTCCTCCCTTAGACATTCCATGATATCCCGTATTTATCGCTTGACAACCCTCCTAAACGTTCGTCGAAACGAATTACGAGTATACACCTGAAATCGGAGCAGTTTTCAAAGTTTAATCATTTCGAGCGGGAAAGGACGCTGCTTCCGGCCGACGAATTTATTGACGTAACAGGATAGGGGTTGGCACGGGATATTCGACAGGTCAGCGTGGTTCGGTGAATTCTTCATCAAACCCCAAACAACTCGCGATGCTGCTTCGTCCAAACCGATGAATAAATTTCGCGTGCGAATGGCTCAAACATGTTCGTTGACGTAGAAACGGTTTCGCTGCAAGTAGAGTGGTATCTGTCGACAGGGGTGCCAGTTGGAAAAGGGCCGGCTATGGTTACCACGCCTCTTCCGCGTATTCGTAACCACGTCTGGTGGTTTCCTTAAACAAACCAAAAGTGTGCTGGATGCTCTTTGTGCCAGGTACTGGCCCTTGTCTCATTCGAAATGCTAATTACCTCGATCATGGCATCTAACGTGCTTTTATGCTAAAACCTGTGTTAATTGAATTCGAACCCTTCACTCAAATGTGATAAATATTACTGGAATTTTTAGTATACTTCGGTTTGGGTACAATTACAATTTGCATGGTGAATACCTATACTTGTCAGTTTTAAAATAATAAATCTAATGCTAAAATAATAATCTGATCCCTAACCTTAAAAAGCTACCCAAAAGAGTTTAACACTGGAAAGACTAACCTAATCTAAACTTGAAACCAGGCTCGATTGCAGATCTTTGAATAAATATAATCAGTACGTCATTGAACTTGACAGTGGTGAAATAATAAGTTAAACTCGAAATACGAAATTTTAGCGGAGCGACAACTTTTAATTTGTCGTAGACGCGTCTGTTTGTTCACAGGTGTCTTAAGTAACGAAAGTACGAAGTTGAAACTTATTTCCCTTCCGAGCACTTCTCGAACTTTCCTCTGGCCGTCTCCGATACGAAAGTTCCTCGGTGGACGCTTAAGTCGCGGCATCTTTTAATAATTCGTCGGCATTCATTTTTAATTGATTTCTTTGGTCTTCACGAGCCCCGTTTGTCAGTCTTCTTCTTCCTGAATCACCGGGAACTTTCGCAGCTTCCATCTCGAAAATTATTACTAAGATTCTCTAGCCACTTTTGTGATTGCTCGTGAGAAAGCCTTCGTTTAATTAAATCGTATAATGGAACAATTGTTAGGAGAAATAATAGAAACACAATTATTTTTAATAATAAATAATATAAATACTGTAAGGATAATCATAAAAATTTAATATTTTGCTGAATAAATTCTCTCATAAGAATATAACTGCTTTTCGAAAGTCTTTTGATAAAACGAACAAAATTATGAAAATGTTACGAAAATTACGAAATTATAATTTACACAGTGCGGAAATAATGAAGCTTTCAATTCGAAAGGACGTATGTGGGCAAGTTACTGAACATTTTAATGGATAGATGAAACTTTTCTGTTCCATCAATTACTCCCCCGTTTTGTTGTACATGGCGCGGATAAATAAATTCACATAGCAGCTTTCAATCTTTTCTACGCACATGACAGATCGTCCCACTCCAATTACGCTCGTTTAAAACGATCGGTAGCTCTGCATTATAAGAGTGCTTCGCTGACAACCGACAAATCGCCTGAAAATAAAAAGAATTATTCTTTACTAGGGGAACCGTTGGCGTACGATGAAATTCGTCAAGAACCATAACACGTACCGGCGATTAACAACAAATTTATTTGTCGACTGTTTTGTAAAATGTAGTTGCAATTTGTTGTGAACGTGTTTGTTGTGAAAAATAGATGGGTACATAATTGTTCACCAAGGATTCACTCATTTTTTTACGGATATTTGATGTTAAATAGTAAAATTTTAAATAGTAAATGTCTATTGGTAATTTGAGATGATTTCAATTTTCATAGACTTATTAAGGCCTCATATGTGACTACATGTATTGTATGTAGTAGCTATCCATTTTATACTTCTAGATTTTTCAAATTTCACCTTCATAAATTTTTGTATTTGGAAATGTCTGGTTATTGCTGTACGTACTTCAAATTTACGATTTCACACGTTTTCGAATGTCCAAATTTACATATCAGCAAATTTTCAATGTTGTAATCTAACAAATTTACATACTTGCAAACGTTCAAACTCGTAAGCTTCCAATCTTTGAATATAAGAACCTCTCTCTACATAGCCCTATTTGTGACACCACGAGAACCCAGCACCCCGAAGAACGGTAAACTTGCAAGCAATCATGCAAGAAAATATGTCTGACGGAACATGCAATTATATAACACGCATTGGCATGAGCGTATGTGGAGATTAGCTTCCGATTCATGCACGGCAGCATTTGTACCACAATAGATGACGATCCAATTATTGGTCGCTAGATGTATTCGAAGGAACCGGGGTGCATTCAGAAAATCGATGGCTATTTGCTATAGCTTAGAGCCGCAGGTGTACACATGGACAATCATACGTACACACGTTACCGTCAACAAAGCGGATTAGGGTGAGAAAACGTGGTCGAAACCGAGTAAGTAGAACGAGTAAAAAGGATCCGATGCTTCTGAGGAGCGTTCAGGGGTTGGTTAAGCAGGACAAAGTTGAGGTTGAATAAAAGGAGGGAAATGGAAAGGACAAGGAAGGGATGGTGGACAGTGTCCACTTACTCAAATCAATGCATACGTTACACTGCGACGAAGAGGTAACTCATTCTCGATTGTGGATTCAATTTCAGAGCCGTCCGGTCAGTTAGCCCACCCTCTTGCATCTGGAAGATTGCTACGGCTCGCTGAATATGAAATATGCTTCGCTGATTGTCCATGGGTATTCTACCTCTTGGTGCTTCTGGAGAATGGAGGCAAGAAGTGACACTCGTATTAGAGACTAATTATATTTATATATAGTCAGATGTTCGGATATATGAAGAAGCTATGGCCAATAACTGCTCAGGAGGAAGTATTGAATTATTGAAAGATGAAAAATATATTTTTAGATTTTTGTTGTACTGATACGAACGTTTAGGTTTCTGGATTTTTCAAGTTGTGAATTATTAAATTTTGAAGCTGCAAATTTTTTAATTTGTAGATTTGTGGATTTGTGGATTTGCAGGTTTAAAGACTTAAAGATTTTAAGAATTGAAGATTACTAGATTTCTAGATTTTATTCGTCATTTTATTCATCATTTTAATCATCATTATATTCATAATTTTATTAATCATTTCATTCAATTCATTAATATTCATCAGACATATTGTATAAACCTTGATCATCGATGCGAACACAAACCGCCGTCACATTTTCTTGACGTCTGAAATATCAACAATTTTCCAAAAGCTTCAATTGTATGCATGCATGCGTCGCAACATGGAACACCATTTGCTCAGGCTTGTTCTGTAAATTTACCTCCGGTTTTCTCATTCTCGTTCTCCGTCGTCCGCTTTTACGATCAGCTAAGCTTGGATAAAGGAAGCTGATGTTTCTGATGACGGATATAACGTGGGTTCTAAAACTGTCCGACGATATTGCCAATCTCATAGCAACAGAAATGAATTTTGCTACTATGATTTCGTACACATATCGCAACCATTTCAAATTTCAATTTTAGCTCAAATTTAAATTCTCTTGCAATTCTCTTGCAATGGTAATCTAGAATAAATCATCCTCGGGTTTCGCTAAAATAAATTATCGAGTACGATCTGAATTACTTTACATAGGTTATATTTTGAGGAGGAACAATTCAAATAGTGCCTGAATACAATTACAGTTAATGCAAATGAATAGATGTTGAATAATTAAAGATTTATTATATAACGTAGAATAAATTTGTTGTTGTTCATTTTATTATTTTACATTAACATGAGAATATAACTGAAAATATTTTAAAATGATGTAATTAATATAATTAAAAATTAAAAGAGGTCGACTGCTGAATAACATTCAAAGAACCATATTTCTTCAGCATTTTACAGAGTTTTAAAAAAGTAAAATGTGGTGGCTGATTTCGTCCAGAATATTTAGTTTCGTACATTATTTCAGCTCCCGCGGGATTTTCATGGCAACATAAACGATTATCATACCGTATTTTTCACTGTTACTGAACGTAGCAGTAAAAGTAACATATGTAACACAGTATCTCTCTGGCAATAATTTCTACGATAACATATTTGCTATTATTTTATATTTTTGTAAAAGTAAGAACACTATTTAAATTTGAAAACAACGTATATGCTATATAGTGAAATTGTACTAAATTGATTATGAATTACAATTCATAATTTAATTAATTATATTATATTAATTAATTATGAATTCATTATAAATAATAATATAAGTTCTAGGACAATCATGGCTATACTCAGTGATGATTAAATGAAGATACTGATTAATAATATTGCTTTTTATGTATCGAAACAAGTTTTATTTAACTGTAAATTTTTAATTTTAATTTATAATATGTAAATTTTTGACCTTCACACTTTGATTTGAATTTTAAAGATTTTGAAATCTGTGTTGATTTTCGTCAGGGTAAAAAATGAATATGTACATTAATTTACGTTTTATCACCCTTATCGTTGTTTCTTTATTTTTCTCTTAATATTGAAACAACACGTGTATAACACTAGCTTCGTTGATGTTTTTCGTTAATAATTAAAAAACGAAGCCTCAAACCCCAGTTTTGCAAAGGAAAGGTTGTTCAGAATCACCTACAACCTCTTCCTAGAAGTTACACTAATTGTGAGACACCCTGTATAGTGCATCTTTTGTTTCAAAGCGTCCACCTTTTGTACCAAGATTTCTAAACCACCCTCGTTACATCGTCACATTCATTAATTCAACGTTTTTAAAATTCTCCAATCACATCACGCGTTTTAAAACTTCTACTAATAATTTCGAAGTGAATATAAGTTTAGCGTTAAAATACGACGAAACTTTTCGGTTAAGTCAATAGTTCGAACAGCATCGACGAAAGAAAGAAGCAGCAGGACTTTCATGTCGGCTTAATATACTTCCGAAAGAAACTTTAATATCCCTTTCGTGAGCACCTCCCTTATAAATCTCCCAAGCCGTCTCAATATTCAGGGTGCCGATATTAACAATTCCACGTGCGTGATTTACCGTCTCTCGACTTCGATGATAATGAATTCGCCAGGCCGCCCTCCGCCCCCGTCGATTCTATCGGCTGTTTTGCACGGGCTGCTTCCACCCTCGACCTATTCCTTACTGCGCAGACTTGTTACTGCTTAATTAATCGCAATAATTAAAAGGAAGGTGCGGGTAACAGGCCAAGCCAGGATGGTGCAGTCAGCTTCAGGCGTGCTCCACGTTTGAATATGCAAAATCTCACTTACGGCGAGAGGCTATGCTGACAAGAATGGCCGAGGGGTGGAGGGAAAACGCGAGCTGAGGTGCGACGGGAAGGAATATAATAGACCCTGAAGATAAGTTGAAAAGGGGTAGGAAAATCGATGGTATTGAAAACGTGTTGACGTCGAGGATAACACGTGCGATCTTCGACTGAAGATGTAAAGTTTTGTGCCCGCGTAATTCACGGGAAATATTGAAACGTAGTTACTTGTAGACATAGGTCATTTTATATTACCAAATTGTACTTGACTGATTCCTTCTTAACACTAGATTTGTTACTTTTAAATAGAGAATAAAATACAACGATAAATATATGAGGGATGAAAGTTGTTCTTTGTCTTGAGGAGCATTTTGACGAAAGCATCTTAATAATTTTTGTAATTTATAATATGAAGTCTGAGATACGTCATTTTGACGCATTCTGCAAACTTGATGTTATAAATACGTGATACGATTGTAAATAATTGAACATAGTGAAGCTTGAATTAAGTTGACCGCCATACTGAAAACTGACGTTTATCGTATTAAAAACAAGGGTATTTAATCTTTCTTTTTCATTTTTTAATCTGCTAGCGTCATTATCTCAATATTATGACCCTTCAAAAGTTCCTTCTGCTAGATTTTCTTCTAAATAATTTAACTACATTTACAATGAGCAACAATATATGACAAATCTGTCAGTAGCATGTTAACTTATTTCTAGAATGAAAGAAGGGTGTACATATAAAATTATGTTAAATATTCTACATTTCAAGCGTCTGTTGTACGAAAGCCTTGACTTTAATTTAAGCAACGTTATACTCGGTGAATGCTAATTTTTATGTATTCAGAATTGTAAATAAAAAGAACAGATTAAAAGTAACATTTACCAGATGTATTATTCATGCTTTTTAAAACAGTATAACACTGGTTCATTTGTAAAAAAAAGAAGAAAACCTAAAAATTTGATACATAAATAAAATGTAAAAAGACTTAAATTGTATTATTTGGGGGGACTGAAGTTTATATTCAGCCTCGTTAGTACTGGTGGCTTTTGATTTGATTGTAAACGAACCTAAATGAAATTCGAGACGAAATTACAGCCATTTCGCTTACGTTTCGTCTTTTGTCGCTGAGATTATTGGAAACGAGAAAAGTATGTCTCGGAGAGACGGAACGATTCTGCAATCGTTACGGTCGAATGTCAGATGTTCTTCGATGATGACGAAGAGCAGACAGAGGAAACGGAAAAAATTTGCTTAGTGAATGGTACATCTGTATTCTGTCGATAGCGGATCGAATGAAAACGGGAGTAAGAAACTCGTTAAAGAAAATTTATATCTTTCAACGTCCATTTCATAGTATCGACAGTTAACACGTAAACCGATTTAACTTCATAAATTATGTGCACATTTGATATAGTTTAATCTTGTAATGTATCTACATGCATTTTTACTGAAATTCTAAATTTCAAAATTTTTTAATTATTTATTCTATGTCTGATTTATGATTTACTTGTAATTTACTTTATAATTAAAGAACGATTCTTTTGACATTTAATTTATAATTAATTTATGATTTATTTCCAATACACCCAGATAATCACTAGTATCAATAAGCTACCACATGTTCCACGACCAAACAACAAGTAAAACATAAAAATTAACGAACTATGAGAAACGTGTAAAACAGAGCTCTCAATAGAAACAAAACATTGAAACAAACAATAAAACGTGACGATTGTTTTATGGCAACGTGGACACACAAAATAGAGGCGCATCTTAATGCAACGATTTCTCAGGACCATGAAAAGGATAATTTAATGTACTCGAAGTGGCTTAAAGGAGGCGAGAGTCCTTCTTCCTCGAGGGACGACAATAATTAGGGAACCTCCTTATAATAAGAACGCTTTATAATAAGGGAAAGCATCCTCTCCTCTTTCTGCACGTCTTTCTTCAGCGTGTTTCAGAGCCATTTGCGCAACACAGTCTTACGACAGATTTCACAGAATCGGGAACGGCGCTCGTTCGTTAATGATTTCCACAAATTGTTGTAGACCGAGCTGAATTACATTTCGCAACAACACAGCCCGGCCATGGATCTTCCCATTATCTCGACCTGGGATTCTTTCTTAACTCCCCTAATTGGTCGTTAATTCTTGTTCGCCTTTGTGTACACCGGATGTTGGCGCAACCGGTGGAAGGGGAATCGTTTGCTTAATTTAACGTATTTATAACGTATCCAACTGCACTGTCTTCCTCGTATGATGCTTATGAATGAACAATCGTACCAGGGCGAATTTGCAAGGGACACTCTCCAAGTGGCTGGAGTTCTTCGAGGGTATTCGCCTCGGACATTTTGCATCGTTCTAATAAAATCCTCGAACGAAGTTTCGCGACTTCATTGTCTTCGAGAACTCTTAACCGTTCGAGGATTTTACAGACCCGGAAATGGCATCCAGATAATTGTTCCAGCGTCTTTTAGACGGAGCCAACTGTGAAACGGAATAAGAATCATAGCGGTTATGGCGTTGAATGAACTCCGCGATCGTTCCTGTTGGATATAAATTTGAATGGGACACCTTTACTCCGATACACCTTCGCAGCTTCTCACGATATTATTCGTTGTTAATTAATTTATGATTCTTCGGCCGTGGAAGAGTAATTGCGGCGTATAATGTGTATGTGATGAAATATTTGCGTACGATGGCGGACGAAATTGGTGTTTATTGTTTATTCTATTTGAGACATTTCGGATTTTATAATAAAATGAAGTTGTTTAATAATACTTCTTTTGTATTAATTTTACTAGCAGTTTTGACATAGGAGTGATAGCTTAGTACAATTGTAAAAATCACACTGTATTAGGGAATATTATAATAGTATTTTTCGAGAAATATTTATTGTAATTTATTTATGATAGTCACAATCACATAATGACGGTGTTTTACAAAGTTCAAGGACGAACGATAAATACAATAAAACAAAAGACGTACAAATGCAGCTAAGCGTTATGGGTCATTTGAATATAACAAGTTTGAAGCTTAAAGTTTAAAATGAATTTTAAATGTTTAATGTACACTAGCAAATTTGTAATGTACTCTAGCTGGTTGGTTGATTGCATAGATTTTATAGATTAGTATGTAGGTATACATTATAATATTCGCCAACGCGGTGAAATTCTCTGGAGAATATAGCGACGTACTGGAAAGTGGCTTAACTCGCTCGATCATTTTCAGTTGGCCAAGTTCCAAATACGGAAAATTGTGAACTTAGAACTGCAGAAATTTGGAGTTTGAAGATCTGAAAATTTGAGAATTTGAAAACTTGAAAATTAGGACATTGAAGAATTTGGAAATATAGAAATTTAACCATATGGAGATATAAGCACTTGAAGATTTAGAAATTTGAAATATGGAAACTAAATAATTCGAGTAATTAATTTAAAGTTTGGGGATGTAGGGATATAAATAATTTAGACATTTGGATATTTCTTGGAAAATTTAGGAATTAACGAATTCAAAGAATCGAATATTGAGAGGTTAGAAAATTTTTATTTTGGGCCTGAAGATTTGTAAATTTAGAATTTTTGAAATTCTATAAAAAATTGATGATTAGTACATTTACAAACGTAGAAATTTTTGCATATAAAAATTTAAAAATATAAGAATTGATTAATTGTATAAATTTTCCATATAATATCGGTCTTATAAAATCTTAACATGTCACATATAACATATATATGTTACATATGTTACATACATGTTGCTGTAAATGTAAGTATGTTATATGCATATTGCTGTAAATATAAATATGTTACATACATGTTGCTATAAATATAAGTATGTTATACACATATTACTGTAAATCTAAATATGTCATTCACATATTATTGTAAACCTAAACATATTATATTGCTATATATCTTGTATTTTTTGTATATGTACGTTATAATTCACATTCGCATAGTTAACACAAATCCGTATAGGTTAGAAACATCAATTCTCCTATAACATTTCATTTCTAACAACCAGTTTAATTCATACCCTCTATATTCGTCCGAAAATGGTAATTTTATATCAGTAGATAGTGGGTCGTTATTTCATCTGTAATCCATTGTATTGTTTTCATGCTAATCCCGTGAATATAGAATCCTCAGGCCTTTTCATTCGGACGCCTATAGAGCTGGACTCTGATTTATAGCACGAAATTTTCAGTCCTCGGTGTCTCCCCGATCCAGAAGGTTTTGTCGCTTGAAACATATCAGCACGTTATTAAATTCTTGTCTAATACGCTGGAATAATGACGTCACGGTGTCCGATAACTATCGAAAATGTTAGAAGGGTGCTTCCTGTCTGCCAACTCGGACCATCACAGTTAAATTTACGCGCTATCGAACGTGTCACTCGTTAGATATTGCCAACGAACCGAGAATATCGTCCGAAATTGCAATTTTCAAAAATTTCGTGTGGGGGAGCCTGATATTTATCGATCAGTTTCTTGATTATCTTCTGGCAATAAAATAAATTTTGTTTCGTAACAAAATATAACGTGTATATGAACAATATGATGAACAATTAAGAGACATTTTGTATATGACACAATTTCGACAATTCAAAATTAAATAATTTCATATTGTTTTATTTTGGTGAATATTTATCAATTGCTCTTGGCTGGTTAATAACGTAAAATTTGTTATAATATTCTTACTTGTTATTACTATTAAATATTCAGCCTGATTGAATATTTACATATTCAAAATAGTATATAAATTCAAAACAACATTCAAATTCAGGTTCATTCAAATTCTGTATACACATCATCGTATTATATGAAAGTTACCTGTATTATACTTGTATTTATAACAGAAGATACCTGTAAGCAGAGAAAGTTTAAAATATTATAAAAGATGAAGTATATTATAATATAAATGCAGTATAAATACAGTATTATTCTAGTATAATTATATTATATAATAGAGCACTAAAAACACCGTATCAAAATGGCCACCATATTACGAACATAACCTTAACTTATCAACCCATACTAAACGTTTAGTTAAAATTTGAATTCGAATGAATTCGTAACAATATACATCCATGAAGCCATGCATTATATCATCATGCGTTGTATAAAATAGTCACGTGTCGTATTGTCCACTTGAAACTTCAATGGGGTTTTGAACTAGTGTTCCATGAACGTTTGCTCTGTAAATATTCTATGAATCACAACGGTCTACCTTTAATATACCGTACTGTTTGTTAATATACGGTCCACCGGTGTTTCAAATTAGATTTACACATTTAGATTGGTTTCACACAAACCGCTACTGTACCATTGCACATGACACCGCAAATGCATTGCTTTAAATTGGATCTTCCATGTGGATTCGTAGGTTGTAGTCGACATTTTGAAAGTACATTTAATGCACCGTAGATAGCGGTGGAATGCTGGCACGTGTAAAACCAGCCTTGAACCGCAATCGCATCATGCCACAAGCAATAGGGTGGTTATTGACCTATTTTAAAGCACAATAAGGGTGTTGGACTCAAGCCAGTAGTACAAGAACATAACTGATGCGACTAAATGATTGTGTAGTTAAGAGATCTTGCGGAAGCGAAATTGTACCTGTTGAAGCTTCTCAAACTGCTGATTTCACGAGTTTTCATGTCTTCGAATTCTCTTACTTCTATAATTATCTATTTGTGAATTTGTAGATTTTTAAGTTCTCGAGAGAAGATGAAATTTCAAGAAATTTAAAGAAGTTTCGAAATTTTTGAGTTTTTAGATTTCTAGGTTCCCGAATTCGAAAATTTCTGAACTTCTAGGTTATTGAGTTTTCAAATTATCAGTTTGGAAATTTGCTGATTTCTACACTTTTTAATTTCTAAACTTCCAAATCTATAAATTTGAAAATTTTTACATCTTCAAATTTCAGAACTTCCAAACGATTTGAAAATATCTTCACTTCAAGTTCCTAAACTTTTACGTTTCCAGATCTCCAAACTTTCAACTATAAAAATTTATAAATCCAATTTTGGTATACTTCTTCATAACTTCTGTTAATAAAATACTAGTAAAAAAAGACAAATTGATTTCAAATTCAAGCTAACCCAGATAATTACAATAACAGAAAGAATGTACTATTTATAACCGCTTAAATTTTACGTCCAAACCTCAAAGTTCCCCCAGATTTTTCGTCAAACATGAAAGTTCGTCGAATTTTTTCGCCTCCGCGTCAATCAAGCAGGATTTTCGTTTTTACAGTGAAAAGTTTGAAGGAAGAGGGAGAGGTAACCGGTAGCGTTCGATGAACAAGATCGAATTTCGTTAATGGATCACGCAAAAGTTGCTGAAGGCGTGAGTCATTGTGGGCGTAACACAAATGGTTCTGCTGTCAGCAGGGACTCCAATACAAATATCCGGAAGTTAATAGCAGAAGCGGTTCCGGCGCTCCTCGTACCCTATCTACCGTACCTGTCATCGCGTTAAACGTTTAATACACTTAACGGTTCAATTATAACTCATAATCAATATAATGCATTTCATTTTTTCCTTACTTTCATTAATTCAATTTTAACCTGTTCGTTCACGTCATGCCACAATCTCGTTTGATTATCTGCACGAAAATTTGAACCTCGCGAGGATTAATATAATCAACTGAAATTAGCCGGTTATTACTGAAATTTTATCTATTTAATCACTTTCGGTTCTGACTAATTTTCAGAACGATAATGGAAGAATTCATGCATTCATCATTTTTAGATAACTCTCACAATAGGAAAATTCCTTTAGTTCTTTGAATGAAGGCAGAAATTTATTTGTTAATAAAATGAGAAGTACAGTGACATAACGGATATGTTCATACACGACACGATCGTACTTGTGTTTGTTGAATTATCATTTTATTTAATCAGCAAACATAAATCTATGTGTTGAGGGTCAACAATAACCTAACTGTCTACAAAGTCAATGGGCCCCATTTTACCCAAAAGCCAATTGGGCGAAAATGTTGCAGCTGCAAACCTTTTTTCCTCAGGAAGTGGCTGTCAATTTTACTATGCGTTTAAGAAAAATCACATTTAATTTTATACTTGAAGGAGACCTTCCGAGTCGCTTTCAATTGATTTACTCTAAAGATACTATCAATTTTATTTTAAATAAATAACCACATCATATTCCAATTAGAGGGAGTCAAACGTGGTAAAATGAACGGGTAAAGTAACGGAATGAAAAACTTTACAATTCACGGTCAGGTGTTCCCTGTAAAGTAAGCGGTTCCGAGCAAATAATATTCCCGTCTGGCAGCCGGCATTATCCAAATACGTGCTGAAAGTGAAAAGTGAGAGCGAATCGTCGGTTCACAACCAAGCTAGAAACCCTCCGGAGCCTGTCGACGCATCAATCAGCTGATGACTGCTCCGTTACGCCCTATTACGCCGATAAATAGCCTCGGTGGTTCAGCCAAAGTGCCACTCGCTCGTTTCGATCGTGTTGGACGAACGTTATGATCGATTTCTATGTAAACCGCATACTTTTCATCGTTCTATGCATTTACGTGTAACTGAAAAAGGAACGGGTTGCTTCTTTTATTGTGCAGGGGTGTATACAAGGGGTGACAACATAGATATGACAGTTGAAAATTTTATTTGTGTATACTTCTCTTACCACCCCGTTATTCATCCTTACAACTCTTCTAAATTTTCATATCTCAGTCTTCAAATCTTCAATTTAAAAATTTCCAAATCTTCGACTTTCCAAATCCCCAAATGATCCATTCTCCAAGTTCCCAAATACCCAGATCCTCAAATCCCCCAATTCCCAAATTTTCAGATTTTCAAATTTTCTAATTTTCAACTTACTAAATTCCCAAATCTTCAAGTTCCCAAATCCCAAAATCTCCAGAATTTCTAATTTCCAAATTTCCAAATCTCCAAATCCCCAAATTCTTAAATCCCCAAATCTCCAAGTTCCCAAGTCCCAAAATCGCCAGAATTTCTAATTCCCAAATTTCCAAATCTCCAAGTTCTTAAATCCCCAAATCTCCAAATCTCCAAGTTCCTAAATCCCCAAATCCCCAAATCCCCAAATCCTCAAATCTCCAAGTCCCCAAATTCCAAAATCCCAAAATCAAAAAATTCTAAAATCCCCAAATCCCCAAATCCCCGAATCCCAAAATTCCCAAGTGTTTCCCACATTTCACTGTTATTCATGCTTACAACTCTTCTTTATAAAATATCAAATTCACACATTCCAGACATCAAGTCACAAAATCAAAATTACTATTTGCATTCACAAAGCTCCTTTTAAAGTTAATACTAAAATTCACATTAACAGAAACCCAGAAGGGAAATATAAGATTTTACCTTCGTTATAATTCCTCTTCAACCACTGAAAATCTTATCATCTCCCAAATTAATTTCTTATAATTACAGCTCCGTTTTCATTAACGTGTAAAGAGATTACGTCCATTATTTAAACAAAGCGCACCGTAATACGTTACAAGGTTTTACAAAAAATTCTCATCCGTTCCACTCGGCTGGAGAATGTTGCGACCTGTCTTTCGACCTTTTGCACAGCCTCCCCCGAAAAAAAAGAGAATAGAAGGAAGGGGAATTCATGGTTGGAAGATACGGTGAAAATCGCGAAAGAGGACGTAGCATTGAACGTAAAATTTTCAAAGCTTACCTATCATCCGGCATGGTCGTCGATGCAGAAATCCATCTCCATTAGAGGTCGCTGGCTTATTCCCATGGTAACCTTCCCTCGCTAGCCTAGTTGTAAGTCTATTTCCCCTTAAAATCTGTCCGACGCGTAAACACGTGTAAACGGTCGACACACATACGTGTGTATACATATACATACAGGTGCATACATACTCTGTTCCTGGCCTTGTAACGTTTAATACTTGCGGGTACGCAGCCGTGCAATATCGGATATGTCCATTAATCGGCTCGGGAACCTCTGGATGCGCCGAAACTTTCGAAAAGCTGGACCCATCGGTGGTAGTATACTTTATGCGTGTGCAAAACAGACGTGGTTTGCTTGCTCGTTCTGTAGGAAGAGTTTTCAGAGGAAATGCCTTTATCCAATTACGTACAAATAGTAATTAGCGGCGAAATCGATTCGGTTATCATTCTGAGATTTTCGAATCAACAGTTAGGAGTATGTGCGCGTTTTCGGATGCAAATATGGTGAGCCGATTAATCTGACATCATAGCGTTTGAATATGTAATTATTGATTGATAGTTTTGTTTGTGATTGTATTGGACGAGTGAAGTTTAGGTTTTTAAGGTTGTTTTTGACATTTTTGGATAGTGGAATTTTTTTATTTGAACTTTTGCATTTCTGAGATCATTTCTTCACTTCAAGCAATCATTTTTTAGATTAACAAATTTTTATATTTTTAAATTTCTTCTACGTTACTATGTTGTGCTTTTCAATATAAAGGTAGACAGTTTCATTAACTTTTAATAACTTTTTATGCACTACCTACTAATGAATTACAAATGGCGTCGACGTCTTGGCTGCTTGGGAGGAGAAAAAGTCTCCGAGGAGAATATTGCGTTAGGCTGGGGACGAGATACTTTCCCAGTAAACTCTCTTTTCTCTATTAAATTATGGCATAATTATCTAAATAATATAATTAAATGAATCGACGTGCAAACCAGTGAAAAGTTTAATTTTAGAATTTTTTCTTAGAATCCTTTTATTGCACAAACGAGACTCGTACATATGTCAATACATTACAGATTTGTCATATATATGATATGCCATATATTATACCTTATCACTGTGTATCAAGTAACAGTAACTACTTATAGTCAATAAATTTATACATATACAGTATGTATAGTTTTTGTTAAATTAATTATAGTAAAATTTTGATGAAGAAAATATAATAATTTGGCCAGCCTATACATCAAAAGTTCCATCATTTTCCAACGGGAATTAGAAAGCCTCATTGTTGAATATCTCGAAAGATAACAAGTGAAATCGTAGCAATCAAGCAGTCGCGACTGGTATTAAAATTATTTCTTCGTTGCCGTGACCCGGCTCCTTCATTCTGCAAAATAATTATTCGCGAGTGCACGATAATTGATTTCATTTGGAAGCTCGCGCAGCCGGAGCGGAGTGTCGACGGTGTGCACATATATGACGGGCATATGAGTGTGTATACCAGGTCCGACATCGTGCATCTCGAAACGAAATTAAATTCCGCTGTACCGTTGTCACTTGTTGTCTATTTCCGTGGTGGAGCTGGCCAACTGAAATTCGATGCGGTACAGTCGAGTATAACATCGCGGTGGAAAATTATTTTTTCTCAGGAAATGTTTCCGCCTTCAGCCTCTGTCGCTTTTCTTTTCTCCATTTGCGTCTCTGGAGAAATCATCATACCGTTGCAAGAAACAATTTTACGATAACAATGAAAAACAGGGTGGAGGAGCGGGATTCTTCTTCATTGAACTGGTTAATTAGCGGTTTCTTTGAAATGGTTATTACTGACAATGAGATACGTTGTAAACACTGTTTTGTGTACATTGTAGGAAATAATTGTTGTATCCGACATTGATAGTCTGACTTTACATATGTGACAATATGTTACATATCGGGTGATGTATAGGGTGTCTCACAACTAGTGTAACTACCAGAAAGGAGTTGTAGCTGATTCCAAACTTTCACCTTTGCAAAAATATTTTCTTTCGTATGTGAGAAAAATAATTCGTCTCTATAGTCACCTATTTGTATCAATATTCTAACGCTACGTTGTGTACACGTTCTTAGCATATTCTCCATTCAAGTAATTTATTATGTTATTTTGTTCAATCAAAGCATATTTCTGTTCTAACAATTAATTGTTTATTTCACTTTCACAGAATGAAATTATGATAAAGATGAAATCTTGAGTATATTTAAACGTAACCTCACTCTTCAACACAACTATCAAACATGGAATAAAATGTATTCAGTTTAACTGAACAAATTAATATTAGTAATAGTTCAAAATCTGTATTTTGAAGAATAAATATTATTGCGTTTTGTCAGCATTGTACTATGGCTACCTTCATCAGGGATTTGTAGACAGTGTAATACTGGAGTACGTCTTAAGATTATTGACTGTTTAAAGGGGAACCGTGCTCAGGTTCCGGATCAGTGATTACTTACCATATTAATTGCTCAGTTAAGCAATTTTGATTTTAGAGAAGGGGTCTTCAAATTGGTTCAGGTGATGTCTTATACCTATATTGACATTGTTAGGGTGTTTTGTGATTTCAC
Source organism: Megachile ligniseca (assembly GCA_945859555.1). Taxonomy (NCBI): domain Eukaryota; kingdom Metazoa; phylum Arthropoda; class Insecta; order Hymenoptera; family Megachilidae; genus Megachile; species Megachile ligniseca. The sequence continues at coordinate 5,289,054 of OX243783.1, forward strand.
TCCTTGCTTTATATTAATTAGATTCTATCGACGTATAACATAAAAATATTGTTTGAAATATTATTAATTACATATTATTGCAGTTTTATATTATTAAAAAGTATAAATAATTAAAATTGACAGATACACTGTTAAAAATATATATACTATTAAAATAATATGCTGTTAAATTTCAAATTCCTGTTTATACCAATTAAGTACAAAATGTATTTAATTTAAAAAAAATACAAAATACAACTTTTCATTTTGAAAAATAGAATAAATAAAATATGACAAACAAATGTGAGGAATGATTAAAAAGTTTTAAAATAGTTGACAATGAATTTAAATCAAACCACCCTTAAAATAATTGTAAAAAAAATGAAAGAATAAAATAGTGTAAATGTATACATAAAAAATATATCATGAAATAATAAAAAATGATTAAAATTGATATACAAATTCTTTCACTCATTTTGTATCTAAACATTCAGAGGGAGAAGAGGGAAAAACTGAGATGGCCGGAATCGAAGTACACGAGAAGCAGAAACGGTTTAATTTCCGTCCAATGCTTCCGATATCTGGCCAGTTCTGTCAGACGTCAGTACATTTCATAATAGTGGATTAAAACCAGTCCCCGACAGACCTACGGAGAGCTTTTCGTCATTCGTTCTCTCTGTTACAACGTTTTGCTTTTATTTCGAGCCGGATGCACTACTGCAGCACTGTTGCATTTTTTGGGGATGTTTTTTTCTTCTTTACGCTTGTTCAGACTGTTCGTGTACAATTTAATGCCCAACCAGACGAACTGCGTTTAAATAATTCGACTCTTCTTTAATTCCCACGAAACTGATTCTTTATGGATCGTTCATAAATTTTTGTTACCTTTCATTCATATGTGGATATTTAAAAGAACACATATCCTTTGTGCTGTTTAATACCAGATTAATGTTCAATTTTAAATTATACAAAAATATTACAATTTTTTAGTAATGTCATTAATATTTCAAATTTTAAATAATGTCATTAATATTTCAAATTTTAAATGATGTCATTAATATTTTAACTAATGAGAAACTGGACTATGAATCTTTATGGACTTTATATTAACATAATTCATTAAAATAATTAATAAATCATTGAATATCTTACACTATGCTTTTATTATAAAGCATACAATAAAAATCATTTACGCACATAATAAAAATTATATGCTTCAGTAATTTATTACTAAATAAATTTAATTTCATACAAAATAACAAGGGAATATATGTAACATATGAGAAATCATGCAGTGCTAACATCGAAACGCTGAAAGGTTTTTAAAGAAATGCGCTTTAATTGTGATACACAATTGCATGTAACGTTGAAAGTCTACGACAGATTTATACGAACGTTGCATAAAATGTCAGCAAGATTCAGAAACACGTGTATGCATCGTGCATTTAATATAGAACCGGAATAATCAACAACGTGAAATGAAAAGTATAAAAGTGAACGCAGACGTTTTAAAGAGGAGAATCGGTGCAAGTTCTGTTCACGTAATAAGACGAAAGTCGTTTGGTTTCACGGCGCATTTTCTGTTATCGTCGCACGATAAAACGTTTATACACCTTCCGAGGTGGAACAACGACCGATCTCGTGTCGAGAATTTTCTTTCAGTTACGATATATTCACTGGGGAACAAACAAAATGGTTCCTCGTTCCGTTTCAGAGTCAACGAAACTTCATATCGAATTACATAAAGTTTCACGTATCGCCACGTGTCGACAATACGTTGACATAAAATATTTATAATAGACTGCACAATAGGTATTTCATAGAAAATTTATTAACTTCTACACCATAACAGTAATGGATATTCTGACATTTTTTTAATTTATATATTTCTTTTGAAATTTATCGAGGTTCTCAGTTTTCAAGTTTTCAAGTTACCAAATTGATTTTTCAAGTTTCTAAGTTTCGGAATTAACAAAGCTTCCAATTTTCAAGTGACCAAATTTTTGAGTTCTCAAGTTTTTACATTTTTAAATTTGTTTCTACGCTTATAAATTACTAGATTCCCAAATTTCTATATTCCCAAATTTGTACATTTTCAAATTTCTATATTCCCAAATTTCTAAGTTCCCTACCTCCTAAATTCCCAAATTTCTATATTCCCAAATTTCTAAATTACAAATTTTTTGACGAGTATCGCTCACTTGGAAACAAAATCGATATTAGTCGATTATTTGTCGATATTAAATCCACACACCAACTTCGTTACATTAACCCAAATATCATAGTTTCTTCCAAAACTACAACTCATGTAACAAATCATGTACACACCTTAATGCAACAACAAAAGATACTTTATCAGCTCCCATAAAATTGAACGCCATTAACGCGATCAATACGATCGACGGTAATCGAATTTACTATTACATAAGATAATAAAGTGAAACGTGTTAATGATAAGTAAATAAATAAGAGAAATTACCAGAAGATTATGGCTTTAACGATTTAATAGTCTCACTTGCACTGTTCATTAGATGTGTGCATGAAAAAAACGCGCCGGATGTTATAAAGCCACTAATATAATCGTTGCTCATGCGATTCGCTCTCTGAAACCTGTTAATGGTTTCGAGAAAAAAGACACGACGAACGTAAAAGAAGCATAAGAGTTCAAATCAGTGCACTCGTTCTCATCAGGCATATTCACCCTTCGTTTTTCATGCTCGGAGGCCTCGAGTACTCTCCTTACTCCAGTCTCGCGATCACCAAGGGATGATACTTGATATGCACCCCATGTGATACGTGGATCGCATTTGTAGAAACGATTTCCCGGCTGATAAATTCGTGAATTAGTGCGTTGTGGCTGTGACGAGATAAGATGTACTCTTTTGAGATACAACGTGAATTACCACAATTTTTAGATGTTTACGCTTTTTATTCACAATTTATATATTTTAGTACTATTTTATATTTTAATACAATTAATACTATTTATACAGAATTTATAAATATACAAAATGTATAAATTTATAAATCTTCAATTTTGTAAATCTCAAATTTTCAGACTCCAAATTATCGTATTTCCAAATTTTCATATCTGAGTCTTGAAATCTCCAAATTAAAAAATTTTCAAATATTCGACTTTCCAAATCCCCAAAGCCCCAAATCTCCAAGTTCTTAAATCTCCAAATCTCCAAATCCCCAAATCTCCAAGTTTTTAAATCCCCAAATCCCCTAATTTCCAAGTTCCCAAATCCCCAAATCCCCAAATCCTCAAATCCCCAAATCCTCAAATCCCCAAATCCTCAAATCCCCAAATCCCCAAATCCCCAAATCCCTAAATCCTCAAATCCCCAAGTCCCAAAATCCAAAAATTCTCAAATCCCCAAATTCTAAAACCCTAGAATCCCCAAATCCCCTGCTCTCAAAATTCCCAAGTGTTTCCCACATTTCCAAATTCCTAACCCAAAAATTTCCAAACCTTATTCTTGAAAGATTCCTAAATTCCCAAATTTCTAAATTTTAAAACAGACGTCCCAACTCGTTTACACTGTAAAAAATGAACAAAAATAATAAGAACAATACTGTAACACGTTCAACAAGGGTAAAAATATAAAGTATGCCACATAATGGAAACCCTCCATCGTTTCACCCTTGTGTCCATTGATATGTTGAGTCATGTCGTGAGTTACTGATAATCACGATCGTCATATCCATTCCCTTTATTATCCGTGACAGATTCGATGGGTGACATTATCTGAAGTACAGCTTTGTTCAATGGCTCAGATACCGGTGTTGTATGTCAAACCACGAGATGATATTCGTATCGTGATTTACCCTAAATGTAATTACACATTTATTCAAGATTTACAATTTAATATATTTTTACAATAAGATATATTAATTATCTGAAGTCTCCATTTAAGTCGTCTTTTGTAATATTTTCTTATATGTATTTTTTTAAATAAAATTGACCTTAATGTGCGTTGCATTTGTAACTAAAAATTATATTATTGACATCGACTTCTGTTTTTCTCTAAATTATTTAACTTTTGTTTAAAATATTTATCTGTCCAATAATGTTGAAAGTACTCGCAAGATATGCTATTTAATAATATACTTCGAATATCAGAATTCCATCAACTGAAAAATTCGAAAATTCATAGAGTAACTTTTTGAAACTGTGTCTAATCTATCAGGCTAATTTCTGCGCCTATTTCAGAGATCTGAACTTTACTGCAAAATGAGAAGCAGCGAGCCTGCAGACGACAAACCAATTAATTTTCAATTCCGTCTCGTTCAAGAGGCTAGCTGAGATACGCTTCCGTATCTTTCAATTCGAACACGTGCAATCATCTTCTTTATAAGAGATTCTGAAAATTAGAAAAGTGGAAAGGTTTAAAATCTCAAGTCAAGAAGGATAAAAATGCAAGTAATTTTGTGGTTATTGAAAATTCTATTTTAAAAGAATTAGCAAATCTTTGTTAGGTTAGGTAGATAGTCTTTCTTAGTTGAGTTATAATTTTCTATTGTTCAAGTTTTGTTTTAGTAAATTATCGTAAATTCCTAAGAACTCGTGGTTGATATTAAAGTATACAGGTCTTGTACAGATATCTTTCACAATAATAATTGTAAATGTAGCATAAACTAAAGATGATCAAACGTCCTCTTCAACATAGATTAATAATCATTGAATACTAGAACGACAAGGTTTAAAGCTACCAAGGTTAAAGCTTTAAATTATAGAAAAAATGAAGGATATAAAATAAACTATCATATACACATATGACAACACGTATCTCCACATAACACAATTAATATTTTGCAACGGTAAATGAGAAACCTAAAGTGTGTCAGTTTCACCGAGTTCAGCGTTGTAGCATAAAATCGACAGATGAAAAAGAGCAGAAGCCAGATGAAAGAAACAACAATGGCCGGGATAAATCGAATGAGTGTCAATTTATGTAGAGTTGGGTGAGCAATGACAAATGCGAGGGACATTTCCGAGGAAAGAGGGCGAGGGAAAACGGCAAATACACGGATACAAAAAAAGAGAAAGGGTAACCGTGTTGCACACGGTGGGTTGTTGGCATAGCAGGAAGACACAGGGAGATTGAAACAGGAAGAAAATGTTAGGTGATCACGCCAAGAGCCCATTCAGGGTTGTACCCGATGCGCTTAATGGTTGTACACACCGAATAGGAGTTATCCCGCGCTTTTTACCCTTTCTTCCTACCCTCTGTGCCATCCCTCTATCTATCCTTTTCCCTTTCGTGGTCTCGCAACTTTATCCTTTTGATTTGTCCCTTGCTTGTCTCAACTATTGTCTCTTTTCGTCTATCGTTCCGTATCTCTCTTCATCTTATCTCCTACCTTCGTTTCTCCTTTCAGAAACGTCTCGCTCTTTCCCATTTCTCTGTAACTCGTTCTCTTTTCCTCTCTCTCTCTCTCCCTTGTTTCTTTGCGACTCTTCTGATTTCTTCTCTGTCTCTCGCTCTTACCGTCTCTCCACATCTGTCTCGGTCCGTGTCCTGTCGGCGCGACTCACTCAGCAACTTTTTAATCACCCACGCCGAACAAAGGTGGACGAACCAACGGGTGTCCTGGAATAAATGTCGCCGCATTTCTTCGTTCGCTGAAACCGTATATCAGGCTGTTTGCATCAGACGTGCGCTTTGATATGCCTCGTTTCACGCGGTCATTCGCTGTATGCTTGAAATGGGAACGAAATACTGGGTTAGTATCACGTTCAGCGCCGACGTTAACGCTGGGTGAAACGGCCACTTGAGCGCACTTTATGTGGACAATGCATTTCAATTTCTTAGGGTTTTGAGTTTACAGGTATTTTAATTTTCACAATTTATGAGCTCTGCAACTTAGAAATTTATTGGTTTCTGGTTTTATGAAAGTGGAATTAGAAAGTTTGTTGGTCGATGTTGGAAAGTTTTGGGTTCAGAGATTTATGGGTTTAGAAATTGCCAGATTTAGAAATTCAAGAGTTTAGAAACTGGAAAATTTTCAAATTTTGAAATTCACAAGTTGGGAGATTGTCAGATTTTCACATTTTCAAATTAAATTTTTAAATCAAACAATTTTTACATATTTGCGATCATAAATTCTGAAATCTAAAAATGTTCAAATTTTTCCTGAAAGTCAAATTCTCGAATTTAGATATTTGGGAGGATCCTATATACTAATATTTGTTAAATCATCCTATATTATACGTAATTAAATAATAACTGTACTGTTTTTTATTACTAAACAATTTATACATGGTATAACGTTAATTTTGATGAATTTTATCTGCACCATATTTATTAATATTTAATTGAAAGTATTATTTTAAATTGCAGACGTTAAATGAACAGTAGTTTGCAGAAGTTAACAATTTTGTATAAACAATTATTTTTAAATGAAAACCTAGTTACATTATTTTTCACAGAGTATTGATATTTATAATTTACAAATATATTAACAATTTGCTAAAATAACAAGTCTGAAGGACAATGTCCCACTAATTGTTTCTATTTCAGTAATTTAAAAAATAAAATAGAAGAACAATTTACAACATTCTTATATAAAAATCAATTCAATAGAAACAAAACTTGTCTCTATGGAAAAAATTCTATTCTGTTGTATAAAATAAAAATTTAATTAGTTTGTCAAATACAAATTAGTAAATGCATGTCACTTTATTTTTCACCAAACCCTGAACAAACGCCATAATATTAATTTTTTAATCAAAAAGTACAAAAGTAGACTTTCTTTAGACTTGGTGCGTTGCACCCCTGTTAGGGGATGAGAGATTTTTTAATCTGTCAAAACACTGATCTTTTCTCGTTCATTTCGTAGCAGTATGTAAGGGCATGACAGCAGAAAGGACACGAAGAAAAGACTTCGCAGATCACCCCGTATAAAAGAGAGAACACTGGGCGTCCTTTATCGAAAACCACCCCTTGCTTTACAGTAATTATACCGGCAATTCCCTTTCCTACTCAAGCTAGTACGTCTATCCATCTCAGTGGGTTTTTAAGACAATGAGCTGTGTACCCAACGAGAAATAGAGAACACTCTTTAGTTGCCAGCGCCATTTTCAATCGCGCCGCTCGCTTTGCCAACTTTCTAATTTCAAAATTAGAGGAAACTTCAAGGTTTCGGAATGCCCTTTGAATTCAAATAAGCTAAACAAACTGCAAACAATCTTCGTTGTAATTTCTAATGTGCCTGAAAGTCGTTCTTAATTAAGGGAATTTAATTGCGTTTATTCGAGGACTGCTTTAATTAAATTGTATTGTTACCTTGAGAGCTGATTTTAATTACGCAATCTGTAATGAAGTTTTCTATATGTGCTCTTAATACACTTTTGTATAAATAAATTTTAATGTAAATATATTTTTTATATGAAATAAAAATGTATATTGTTTAAAATATATAATACTATTTTGCATAGAAGATATATAAAATTATTTTGTATATGAAATTATTTTGTTATTTATGATACGAAGATTTAGGTAGATTCAAGATTTATATTTTATGTGAGAATATTTTGACAAAAAATTAATATTACTTCCAGTTAGTATTTCAAGCAGTTGAAAATTGTAGTATTTCTATTTTTGACAAATCTCTAAATATTTTTGGAATATTTTGTTCAATTTATTATGCACATTTGAACACTTAATACAAATATTTCCTACTAAATAAACAGATTATTGTAATATAAATTCGTGCGAAAATTTAAGCATCACATGTATGTAACACAGCAAAGTGTTAAAGCGTATAGAATTCCATTACTCCCCAAAATTTATTCTATTTATAAGATAAAGAAAAGAGTCTAATAATTAATGTGTACTATATAATATTTCACTCGCTATATGAAAACATCTGTTTCTTTTCAGTACAGTGATCGGTCTACGCCTGTCCTCCTGATAGTGTCGCTCGCGGGTATCAAAGTATGCAGTCCAGATGGAAAAGTGAGTACAATCGATGCATGTAGACACAGTTTCGCTCGTAAGAAAATGATGAACAAAGGATGCAGGGAAAACGAAAACCAGAAAAGAGGTAGAAGCTTTCGCGTTTGCGTGTCGAAGAGAAAAGAAAAAAGAAATTAACGTTGTCTGCCTTTTTTCGTGTGTCCCCAAAGTGCGACCCACAAAGAAACTCGGCCAACGTGCCCTGAAAACGATGCTCACTGATGACGCTATATCTTCCTAGGTATTACACACATGTACCTACATTGACTCGAGTGACGCTTTTTTTGCGATAGCTTTTAGTTCGCATACTATTTCGGTACGGATGCTTTGTACCTCTGACTTCTTTGGCGATGAGAATGTCGCCAGTTGTATATGGGTATTAAAAGCAGTCTTTCGTCGGATGAAGTTCATCAAATTACTTTCATGCAGGCGGGAACAAACAATTTCTTGCGCCAAATCTTGTGCGGTGACGATGTTCTGAATACTTTGAGTGTGGCGAAATGTTACATTTAAACGAATTTTCTGCGATATGCAAATTGCTCAATTGAGTACTGGTCGAGTTGCAGATCTTTAAAAGGGTTACTTTAGTATTTGAGTGATAGGTTATTTTAATTTTTGTAATTTTTACAAAATTCGAGTTAAGTATACGAAATTGAAGGGTAATGCATCCTGAAAGAATTTGTGAGATACATTGTAAAATGATATTATAATATATAAGAGTCTGTAATAATACATAATGAAAGTAAATTTCTACACTGCTGAAATTATACCCAAATAACAAGTTTTCGAATATTATTCAATAGTACTTAATTTTTCCGTACCTGTGACGAACAGGGCAATTTTCACGAAAGAAATATTTTTCATGTTTCCATAAATAACAGAAATATTTGCCGTTCTCTGTTGGACGTAATAGAATGAAATACCGATAACGGTTAATTAATCCAGTTACAAAAATGCTTGATGAAAAAGCAGTTATTGATAGTGGATGTTCCAAATTGTGAAAAAAAAAAAACGAATTGTTCCGATCTATTGTTTCCGGCGTAGGGAATTTTATTGAAATCTACGGGAATTCGTTTTCACGAATTCGACCGGTCGAAATGCTCGGCAATTAATTAGCCCATCCCCGCTAGACCTTTTCATACATTGCACGATAACGTGGACGTTATATTTTGACGATATTGGCATCCAGACAGTTTAATTTCATTTACCGGCGCACTTTGTCCAAACACGAGAACGTAGACACGATTCTACGTTGAATAAACATGCCATAAATATCTTCATTCATTATTCCAAATGATTTCGAGGTGAAGTAGGTATATTGATATTTCTCATTCAGCGGTTAATCATATATGAATTTATTCGAAATTGAGACATATGAAGATATGACTTTAATCGTTGTATGAGCATATGTAAAATTACATCTTTATTGCATGATTTTTTTCAATTTTAAGAAAGAGGGTAATAGTTTTAAGGAAATGGGGTGTTAGGAAATTTTGTAATTTTGGTGGCAATAATAGTAATAAACTATTATTGTTGACTTGACAATTTTGGTATTTCATCATTTGGACATTTTGAAGCTTGTGAATTTGGGGATTTAGGAATTTGGGGATTTAAGAATTTGGGGGTTTGGGAATTGGGAATTTAGGAATTTGGAAATTTAGGGGTTTGGGGGTTTGGGAATTTGGAAATTTGGGAATTTAAAAATTTAGAAATTTAGGAATTTAGGAATTTAGAATATTAGGGAATTGGGAATCTAGGAATTTAGGAATTTAGGAATTTAGGAATTTAGGAATTTGGGAATTTGGGAATTTTTGAATTTAGGGGTTTGGAAATTTAAAAATTACCAAATTCTCAAATTATCAAAATTTCAAGTTCACAAATTCCCGAATTCCCAAATTCCCAAATTCCCAAATTCCTAAATTCCTCCACTCCCAAAGTCTCAAATCCCCAAGTTCCAAAATACCTAAATTTCCAAATGAATTTCAAAGTTTCCAAATTTCCAAATGCTCTAACTTCCAAATTCTCAAATCTCCTGCTCTCCAAATCCCTAATATTCAAATTTCTAAATTCTATGTATCATCAAAGCATTCATAAATATACAAACATACCTCTATAATATTCATCAAACAACGTTATTACAATGTTGTTGTTATGACATTGTATTACTATACATTTTTGGGTCAAGAATGATCTGGCTCACACAAGTGCACTTTAAGAGAATTTTCGACCCTGTTATCCCACGAATCAACTCAACGAACGATTCCCTAGATTCCCTGGAGGTTCCCAACGATACCATGATTGACAGTGCGAATGAATCTACCAGGCGGGGACTAATGTGGCTTAGCTCTTTTCTATATCGCTGTCATTCTGATTGATAACCCTTGTTTGTCTCTCACCCGTCTGCCATCGTTTTATGTTTCTGCTTTTTTCTCGTCTCCGAACTTCTGATTTCTGGGGTCCGCCCTATTTTCAGTCTTCCGGGACGCGATGAGACAAGAAACTTTTAAGAAGCCTTTTTGTGTTCACCGTCGAAGAAAAAATTTCTTTAAAAAAAGGAGTGACATGCTCGAGAAATCTATTTTGATAGTTTCGGGGTGCAGAAAAGGAATAAAAATTTTGCACACGACGGAGAAATTATTTTCTACCTCTACTTCGTGTTACAAATTTTATAACACTTCATTTGATTTATCATTTAAGTAGCGGTCAATTGATGGTAATCAATTAAGGGCGGTCATTTAAGTAGCGGTCAATTAATGGTAATCAGTTAAGGGCGGTCATTTAAGTAGCGGTTGCAATAAAATGAAAATATGCAATCAAATAGTTATCGCAAATTATTTGTGGATTTAAGCTACTGAATTATTATATGAATGATAAAATAAACACTATATTTTCGGGTAAAATAATCAAGAAAAATATGATTTGACTGGCGACGAAGGTTTAATAAATGTTAATAAATTTTCGTAGATAAATAAGCAAACTTTTATTAAATAATGAACTTTACTAAACAGTAGAAAAATATGAAATGCTATATTTACGTGTATAAATATTAAAATATATAAACAGCAGAAAATATGCAAAATAAAATCTGACTATTTAAAATTCTTTAAAAACGAAAATTAGTACCCACATTTTACTCAGAGTCTTATCTATATTTGTATTTTAGAATAATTGCAACTAGTAAATATAATTTTTAAGATATTTATCGGTTGTTATAAGAACATGTATTTTTACCAAAAAATTCCATTCTCTATTAGCAACTCTCTGTTAAATACGGGAACGGGTAAATACCGCAAAAATTTTCGAGCGAACTGAGAAAGGGATTGCGGCAAAAACCCAGAAAATTTGCAAGCTCTTGTTTTATTTGCTGGTTAGCAACTTCGGATTTTATGAAACTACAGACAGACGGGTATAAAATGAAAGAGAACAAAACTGTGCTGTTTCCATGAAGGTGAAAACTTTCATAGGAGGTGTTTGCACCTGCCACCAGATGTTTCTTTCACTTCTAAATTTCGTTGGTGCATTCGTTCGAGAAAAATGAATGATCTGTTTTCGATACTCGAATAAAATCATGTAACTTTTCATTCAGCGAGTAAAGCAGCTATAATAAATTACGTCACAACGGTGTAATGAAATTAATTGCACAGATGCTAATTAATTACGGTAATAAATTCTGTCTAAGTACTTCAACGTATTTATATAACAGGTGCCGTTTATCTGTGATGTTTATTCATCTGTAATAAATTCTGCATTCACTGAACTGAATGTTTTCCACTTTGTAAAATTTATCGAGTCTCAATAATAGAAATTGTAATTGAGAGTCAAGTAATAATTCCTTCTTCCATAATTTAAATTATAAGTAACAAATTGATCTTGCAAAAATTTAATTCAATTAAATTGACTCTTCAAAAAAAAGGTTATACAAATATGTGATAATAATTAACGTACTATATTTTAATTTATTATTTGAAATTTATCCAAATGTATCAGATATTCAACAATATCTGATATAAATAATAAACAAATGTAACATGGTTAATCAGTTAACTCATTAACTGTTAAATTTTTATTTTAACTATAACGCATGGGTTGTAAATTTAAATGCTTGTACAACTTAGGCAATATTAACTGCCACACTGAAATTGAAAATTGCATCCAGTAGTGTTTTAATTTTTAATAAATACAAAATATTTTCACAATACCTTGTTACGTTTATTTTTCATAAATCCATGTAACTAATGCGAAAATTTTTTATTATCAAAGTGAACAAATTTTTAATAATACACATGTTGGATCAGTATAGAAATTTAAGCGTCACCCATATATGGCTGTCAACGTGTTAAAACAAAAAAAATTTGAAAGCTAATATGTAAGTGTGATAATCTTTAAACCGTGCTTTTCGGCTATATATCTAGATGGGTCGAAATCCCCAGAAAAATTATTAAAAATGGCGAAACGTGATTAACAGAGGTTTGGGGGGTGAAGAGTCTCGCGTAAACGAAAAAAAATTTTATTTAATATAATTTGCAAGCAATGAAAAAAAAATTACCCCCTATTCTGTAATCACGGTAAATGGGTTAATTAGTTCTAAACTTTCTGGAGGAAAAAACGTAATAACAAAAGTTCAGCCGGCAATCAAAGATCGACTTAACGCGAGCGCAGTAAATAAAAGAGTCGATTAACCAGGGAAACCAATTGAGAGGGTGAACGGAAACCCTAGCTAGGATTCGGAAGATCTTTTATGAGAATGACACGCACGATTTCCTGCTAGGTTTCATGTCACGTAAGTTGCGTAACAGGTGGCACAGAGTGACAGAAGGTATGGTTCTCCTTCGAGAAAAAACCTCTGATTCGGTTATATTAAAAAAGTTATCGTCATGTATATTGACGGAAATTGAATCAGTCGATGACGGATAGTCACCTGAACGTGGAAACACGATGGAAATGAAACTTTGCCGTTTGTGACGTTATTTCTCTTTTGCGATTCGTGAATATTGATTGCGAACATTTTTGTTGCAATACTTGTAGAATGTTACTAGTGAATTTTATTTTAATCTTGCCATTTTTCTGCGGAAATTGTAGAACACTATTAACATTTTCGGAGGAATTATTAATAAGACACATTTTCTAACACATAACATATGTGTTCTTAACATAATGTGTTCTTGACACATATGTGTTAGTAGTTGTAATTAATTTTGTTATAAAATGTAGTCAGTGTAATTCGATTCACTGTGGAATTAATAAAGAATTGTTACAATTGTCACCCTACTTATATTAGCAACTGTGACGTAGATTTTATAAATTTGTAATAAATCTATTTTCCAAATTTTCTAAAAAATTCCAAAATACACAGATCCGAAAATTCGAAAACACTATAAAAATGATTAATACAAAGAAATCATACGTGACACTTGAATATACATACCAGGTGCCCTGTTAAGTTTCTTCAACGATTACTTTTTCTCCCGTGAACTATAGTTTTTCCCCCGTAAGATATAAACTCTGGAACATTACGTGCCATGAAGAAGTTGGTTCGTTTGTAGTCGCAAAAAGGAAGTCCGGGTTTCCCTCGGAAGCTTTCCTCTCCCGGGACCAAAGAAAGTTCCAAGGACGACGTGGTCGTTCAGGGACGTATCAAGACCCGAGGTTGAAAGGGAACATGAAATCTCTCGTTCCACCTTCGCGCAACCAGGCTTCTCATAATAGTCGTAAGTTTTGAGCAATGTACGCTACTCATCTCCATTCACCAGCTCGGTTACCGCCTTTTCCGCGTACGTTTCCGTCCGACGACAAAAAGAATCCTCCGTAATTCATCTCGTGTTTGAATCTAAAACTTTTTAAAAGATAGCTTGAGAAGATTGCCCGAGACTTGAGCAGCGAGAATCAACCGTACGGTGGAACCGTAAAAACGTCAAGACCTCTTTTAACTTTTAGAAAATGATGTCAGATATATTATTCTATTTTACTTTTATTTTTCTGCTTTTCTTGTTTTGTCATTATAGTCGAAACACTTCTGCAAGTATACATTCATGAGCTGTTTACTATTGTCTGTGATGTATAAGTCATGTAATCTATGGGATACAGTTCATAAGACTATTATAAATATAAATACTATAAACTAAGATTGTATGAAGAGTATTTACTTCGTAAAATTTAATATGATTATTAATCCATAAATGTCTGCAGGGTGTTTACAGTATCTATTAAAAATTCAATCTTATTTTCAAGGTATGGTCCCGTAAAAAGTAAAGAAAAGACATTTTACTAAATATGTTTCTGCATTATACGAGAAAGCTGTTATTGCGTATATCATAATTGTTATAACCATAAGTAGAGAGAATGTAGAGAAGAATGTTCCTCGTCTTGAGGTAAAGTTGTATTCTTGAATAATCAGCAGACGAAAGCACTCCTGAATGCTCCTGTTGGCATGTAAAACTTTTTAAAAGATTGTCTGTAAACAGTCTGCATTTCATACTTTCCCGAGAAAAGAAGAGCAAGGACCAAGACGGTCTACGAAGGGATGCTAGCAATCTTTCCTTTGATCCTCTATTTGCTTGTTTCGTCGGAAGTTGCGAAAGTCTGAGGCTGTTTACGATATTATAGGTAAACCTAGCACCAGCAACTGGTTAGCTGATTAACTATAACCTCTGAAAATATCGTGGAGTAATATTTATATTAAACATTTATAATCCGAATTTTCTGTATTAGCAAGAGACAGTATTAACAAATTTGGAGACAGAATTTTATTATGTGATTGATTATCGCTCAAATTGTAACAAAAAATTATTTATATTCTTGCTTTAAAATTTGCATTTTCTATTCTTGTCAAATCTATGGATGAAATAATTTTAGAGATATTTGTACTTCGAATTAGAATGAAAATATAGCTGTAAGATTTGAGGTTATAATTTGAGACAAACCGGTATTTCAAATATACTATTCTTTCTCTAATATTTAAAAAATGGAGTGTAAGAAATTTTTGCTAATTTCCTCTTTCATTATTCCCCTTTAATTGTACTCATCTTTGTTAATTTCCCCTTTCATTATTCCCCTTTGTTAATTTCTCCACCATAATGAATTCGATGAAAAATACCTGTTTCTTTTTATCATTAAATATCAATTTATTCAACTTGTATTTCATATCCCGTAAATAACACTGATACAATAACGGAAAAGCAATAAGAGCAGTGAAGATTACTTATTTCATTGCAAAGAAGCTTTTGTTCGAAAATTTCTTAAATAAGTCTTATGTTCCGCTCCTGCTTTTATTGCACGTCGATGAACGAACCATTTACGAGAAATGCTGTTACAGCGAAGCGATAATTTTTATTGTCTTTTGCAAGCTGCTTTAATTAAGCTTATTGCATTTATCGTTCATTGTATTTCATTGAAAGCGTATTTATCCATTTTAAATGTAAAAATCTGAAAGAATTGAAGAATTCATTGTGAGGTATTGTATAGGTGTTCAAAATGATGTTTCATGTACCTGCAGTTGTGTACAGGGTGATTCAGACAAATGGGACGATTTATAATTCAAGTTTTATTCGTGGAAAAATGCTGATTCGTTTAAATATGTATAATTCTTTATAAGCTCTGCTTTTCTTGTAAGTCTAATAATAATGAATAAAATATGTATTCTGAAATGAATATATTTAAGCAAAATTTGAAAGGGTTTGTTAAGGTTTTCTAGTTTGACCCTTACCCTTACATTATTAAGTTGTGTTAAACTTATGGTGTTGCAAATTCGATCATTATTTACTAAAACTAGTAACAAGTTAGTTTATACTGAAAATATTCATAAATAGTTTATATAACAATTTACAGCTAATATAAAAATTAAACTTATATTTAAGTTCCATTTAAATTTTTCTGAAAAATAATAAAAATATAAATTTGATCAGTTTTTATTCACTCCCTCAATGATTATTTAATTCGAAAGATTAATTTAAAATCGTATGTTTTACTATTAATTCCTTCTACCGTTTTAATTAATTTCCTTTAACGTTTTAATTAATTTCTCGCACGTCTGGATGAATCACAGTAAAGTTACGAAGCTTCATCTCGTTTAAGCTAAACCAAACTATTTTGCGTAGAGCGCCAAGCAACAAAGTTTACTCTTTGACGCGTTTCCTTTAGGCAAATTTCAACAGCATAAACTTGCCAGAATGGACGGATATACTTTGATAATAAATTCTGTAATATTATTTCTTGTTTTATGCTAAATTATTTAAAACAGAAAATCTCGAAAATGTGTGTACTAAACAATTTAATATATGACTTTATGAACTTTAAAAGGGTTTATAGGTAAACTCTTTTTCCTGTGTTAAAGTATGAAATAATTATCTAAATAATATAATAAAAAGCATAGATATGGGACTAACAAAAAGTTTAATTCTTTCTGAATTTTGCCTTATAGATCACTTTTATAAACACATTACTTACAGATTTGTCATTCATTATACCTTATCAATATTTCAAGTATAAAGAACATGGTAAATTAATTAAAGTCGTGCCGTTTCAAAAAGAAACCTCTTGAATATAATAATTTGTCCACTGTGTTCTGTCGAGCGACGTTCAAACTTTTTTCTTTTTACCCCTCGAGTCCATTTAGGACCCACAAGAAGGAAGGTACAAACTTGATTTTCTCGGAAACTAATCCCCTCAAAATTTTACTGTAAATCACGACAAAATTTTATTATAAATTTTTTCATAAAAACTTACGTGGTGTCTAAATGTTATTAAGAGTCCATATAGCTAACGTGACTTAACCGTATACAGAAATTGGAATACGTTATATTCGTGCAGGTTTAAGCTAGAGGACGAAGATAACTCATTGTTCGTATTGTTAGATCGTAACGAGAAGAGTTTGGCTGGTAATAGCGCGAGGAGCAACTCGTCTCCTTCATCATGCGACAACGGACCGAGGCTTTACTCTACCTGCACTCCCACGTGTTTCGTAATTATTTCACGTGGTCCCTGCAGCAGCTTCAATTAATTGCGAGCCGAAACGAAAGGAACGTGGGGGCATGGTGCTTTAATAATGCGACATTCTCACTCTCCTTTCCTCTTCCTAGCCATTTGCCTTCCCTACCGTTACCATTGCTCTTCTCCCGACGTGTACGTATTTCTCTGACGGACATCACAGACGAACTTTGGAGGAGCACGTCACAGGGACAAATGGAGTTAACGACCGCTAAAAAATATGAGACGCGAAACGACCGACGTACATTTTTCCTGTAACGAGACAACGAACTGCTTTTAGACGAAACCTCTGCTTGTCCATTGATGATCAATTGTACCTGTTGTATTGTGGCAGGATGCACACGATTTTGACACTCATTGTGAAGTATTATGCGTGTCTGATAAGTCGGATGCAATACTCCTGCCAACTTATCACTCGTATACAAGACATGCATAGACATTTCCGGTTTGCGAATTAATTCACTAATAATTTCACGTAGATATATTTTTCACGTTTTTCATTCAAAACATTGGTTTCATATATTAAAATATGTACTTAATTTTTCTGCTTTCACAGTTATATTATTGCTAACAATTGATGACAAGCTTGGTGTACCTGATGCTATTTTATTTACATTTAAATTAAAAATGCAATGATGTTTGAATATTTTCCTGAACGTTTTATAACAGTGGAACATTTCAGAAAATAGGGCAGTCAAGACAAACACTTCAAACTTTAAATAAAATTTGTAGAATTACAAGATTTTCTTTTAAAAGAAATGACGTATACTAATAGAAGAATAATATAAAAATTCACCGTCAGGAAAAGCGTTCATGCAAGGTTAAAAACGAAGGGTTAAAGTACGCAACACAGACAAAATCCGTATAATCAAAGAAAAATACTTTACTTCTTACACAGGGTTTAAAGTGTCCAACATGGCAGCCGGAGTTAGCCAATGCTTACGAGATGTCAGCAGTTTCGCTCATCATGCGATATTAAGCAAGCTTATGCGATTAACCTATTCAAAGTGCAGAAAGCCAGTTTCTGGTAGTATTTGTCCACGCTTCCTGGAACTGTTGAAATTTGCATCCGGTAAAAAAGAAGTTTGTTCAACGATATTAAATTTTCTCGGAACTTTGTGACATTTATGGTAGTCGCGTGTCCGGCTGGAAATTTCAGGACAGTTACGAATACACTCCTCGGAAATTCATCGTAGGTCACTTGCAAGATTTTCAGCAAAGAAAATTCGTACCTGAGAAATTAATTTTCTTGGTCTTGTGCATATAATGTCTACAGTGTTGTATTAACGTGTAGGCAATTTATGAAGACTGTATTTAAAATTATTGTTAAAATCATGGCTGAAACATTATAAGCTGCTAGAACATCATGTATGAGCAATTTGGCAAAAGTATCCGCGACATTGGCCAGCAATATCTTAATCGCGAATCACAGTGTCCTTTTTTGGGGAACTCGGACACCATAAAATAGCGTGATGTAGTATCAGAGACACCATTGACAAAGATACGGCACCCAGGGGCCCGGAAAAGCTATAAGTGAGTGTTCAGCCGCAGGCACTTGCCGATTCTCTCCGCTATCCTTTTCCACCTTTTCCTCACAATTTCTATCTACTACCCTTCTTCAACCCCTTCGTTTCCTTTGCTACCCTTCTCGTGAAACTTTCCGACCCTTAACTCGTCTTCGAAAGAGCTGGAAACCGATAGGGATCTTCGGACCATAACCCGCTCACTTTTCTAGTTATCCCTCGCGACTACCAGCGGGAAAATCCTTCGTGACATAGAGCACGGTTTTATGTGTTCTATCTAAGAGGCCTGTTTCAATCTTTATACCGGCGGTTATACCCGGTTTTTTGCCCTCTATCTCGACACAACCAAGCTTATCAGGGTATTATTGATTGGTCAGCGTTGTGAATGTCAGCTTTCAAGGGTCACCAAATTGGTACGGTACGAAATTAGGGGCCACTCGTGGAATCGATTGGAACGAATTGAGAATGGAAATACATAAATGTAGTTGTAAAGAATTTACCGAAGGTTTCTAAGAATATTCTGAAATTAGAACTTGTACATGAGGGAATTTATCAATTTAACAATTTGGGAATTAAGTGTTTATGTGAAGCTGTAAAACTAACCCCTTAACCTTCAATTTTCTGAACAGTCCATGTACAGCTAGCTAAATGTCGACAACGTGAAAACAACTGAAGAAAGTTAAAATGTTAGGTACATTACAGCGATTATACAGATTATAATTAGAATTGAACGCAAAATTCAATTGCAGTGAAACGAGGCTAGTTTATCACATTGTAACACGTTACTGTAAGACAAGAGGTTAAATCATCCCCGTATAATTTTGTATAAAAAAAATTGACCACGTAATAAAAATCGTGGTTCACTGTAAAGTGACATCGAAATGTCATCCTCGAAAAGGGAAAAAAATTTGGTCCGATTCTCGCAAAAGCTGCAGGCATTAGGGATTGAAGTAGACACGACTGGAGTATACATTAAGGGGTGATCGAGAAAGAAACGAGCTAACAGGGGTTCGTACGAGGAGGTGAAAGACGTATATGTTTCAAGAGAGGGGTTTGTCGGTAATGGAACAGGTACACGTATACATAGATGGCCGCGTGCCGGTAGTCTTTCCGTTTGGAAACGCAAGAACTTCTTAGAAGAGTGGCTGTCAAAAGGGTTCAACGAGCAAAGGATTAAAGGAGCACGGCGAAATAGAATGCGAGAGAAACGGAGTGCCGTGAGAATAGAGAGAAAGAAAAAGTCCAAGGGTCGGAAACTAAGATGAAATCACAGTGGTGCAGCGAGAAGCCAAATTTTCTGCGTTTTTGAACCTCGAGTTCGATAATTCTTACGACACTTTGTGCGATTTCCACTCTCTTAAGCCGATCTTAAAGCTCTGTTCGGTGGAGATATCTTTTTGATGTCGGAAATTAAACGCTCTTAGGTTACTCTCATTCCTTGTTATATCAGATCACTTTTTACCAATTATCGGCTTTGAAATTTTATTACATATTTATGGAATATTAATATTTGTAATATTAGTCACCTCTTTTAGGACACTAATATTTACCTGAAGCAGAAATGGAAGAATAAACGCAATTAATATATAAAAATACAATGATGTACAAGTTACTGGTGATACTACGGAAATATTGATGATAGACAGAGATGAATGAGATCGATTACAAATTGAAGTTTGAAAAGTCAAATTTTACTAATTCAAAGAGTATAAAGCTTGAATAAGTCCTTTTGAGATTCATGACAAATTTTTATAGTCACAAAATGTCAATACACCCATATGTTCTGCTCCATATGTGATCACACATAAGAACGTCACAGTATTATGCGTTGTACAAACATAGCAACCGCGTTTGTTTTGATTAATCTGAATTTTCAGCCGAAAATTATGGCCAATCTCCAAATACTAATACGTAGTGTGTAAACAAGTTAAATACAAGTTTGGTGTATTAATATGAATATTTAGCTGACTTGTGCATATGACAGTTGTATGCATATAAACTGTTTAAGAAAGGCTGTTTTATCGTTATGTACAAAAATAAGAAACTATAAAATATTAAAAAAATTTCACAGTAATTTTACACATTTCAACAGTACTTAACCGTCAAATAATACTAAATCAATAATTCTTAATATCATAAGTCTTCTAAAACCGACTGCTGCTAAGTTAAGGGTAAAAGTAACGAAGTGAACGTGAATTTTGCCACGACCTTACGATTCCTCCAATTAAAATTGGAGAAGCCATAATCCTTAGCGCATCCTTGTCCCTAATATTTTGAAGTTAAGTCCGACATGCACCATCCAACGCGAGCATCTCTCCCGTTGAAAGCTACCCTCCTCGGTTCTCTCCGGGTCTCCCGTTTACGAACTCTGGAGAACGCATCGATCCACCGAATTAGTGTTTTATTTCGAGGGCTTCTCCTAAGCTCTCGCTTTAATTTTCTACCTGAAAAAATCCTTACTTTCACGGACCCTCGCGATCTCTTCTTGATGCGAGGAGCGCTGACGGTATAACTCGGCAGAACGGTTTTTTTACGCTAGACAAAATGCGGACCTTCATTATAATGAACTTAATATTCATGCCAGCACTAATTTCATCGGTTTTCCTTTTTCCTTTATGCTGAAACGCTATTACGCCAGTCCAGATCTAATTGAACATGCGGAACGTTAAAGTAATTGTAATGAAGCGGTTAACTGTGTGAAATGAAGTTATCGATTTGCTTTATTTGGATGTATTGAAGTTAATTGCGTTGCACAATGAACTTTTTTCTGACACAATGAGATTTTTTTCAGGGACAACACAGAGGTCGCAGCACAAAATTAGTTCAAATGATAAAACAATAAAGTAACCTTTTTAATTATATTTAACAAATATTGTGATTGATAAAAGATGAATTTCAAAATTCATATTTGTATCCATAAAATTTAGCTTTTAGGTAATATAAATCTTTTGATTTAGTTCCACAGAAATAAAATATCGCAAACCTGATACAAATTACAGTAATTGTTAATAGAACTGTAAACACTTTGCAACAAATAATAACATGGAAGTTTCACGGAGAAACATGAGGATGTAAATACAGTTAGGCGGAAAATGTACCCCTAAAGGGTTGTATAGCACGGGCGTGTAGCGCGTGAAATCACCAGCGATTGATAGTAATTACCATAGATTATTGTGACCGTGATTTATACAGAAAGCTGAAATTACCCTTCAATTACAATTTGCTTCGTATGCAATTTCAAACGGCGTTGATTAATGACACGACGGATGGCTATGCAACCACCGATGACGATAACGATGAACACGAGAGTAACTGTTGCGCAAAAGCCGCGAATGGACTTCGGAGTTTCCTATAATTGATACCGAAAAACAATTTTCGTGCATGTACAAAAAATTCTGGATCGAAAAAGTTCAATATTTTACCATATTTTCACTCTTCTATCTTTTTTATTTTATTTTATCGTTTAAATTGCAAACTTTGAAATTAGTAGCAATTTATTTGAAGAAATAATTGTTAAATGAAGGGAGCATTGTTACTGTATTTTACATGTTATAAATTTGTATTGTAAATCATAAAATTCCAAATAGTTCATCTAATTTAAAATCTGTTTTTACTGAATTTTCATTGATAGGATTATTAATGATGACGAGAATATTGCTTAAAAGACAAGATATTATTTAAGTTCATGAAATGTTTAATCTTTCATCTCATGCAACATCTGCTTGAATGGTGAACAAAGCCCTATCGGAGGTGGTCGAAGAGTTTCCCTCACAGAGAAATAATCGTCGTCCCTAATATAACCAGCTGAAATATACGGGGGAAAGTTTGCAGAGCATTACCGAGTGAACGTGCTCGCGTAAGATGATTAAAGCAAATGGAAACTTGTTGCAGTAGGTCTTCGTGCTAAAGTTCGTGCCACCAGTTACACTCGAGTTAATCATGCGAGGCTAGCACGGTTCGACGAACAGGAACAACATCCGAGGTTTTACGCGGAATGCCGATCGTGGATCAATTATACTGTTCTTGTAACAATTCGACGATCAAATGTAACGAATGTTAGCAAACTTCTCGGTGCGATGGTTCATCAGACTTCTGAACGTAGTTCAGACGCAATGAAGCAGAAGTGGAGGCTCAATCGACTCGAAATTAGATCGTGACTTTCTTCTTGGAGATATTTATACATACTAATACTGGAGATTATCTACTTTTTATAGTCTTTTGAAAGTGTTATGCTCCACTTTCCAAAACGGGGCTGCATGAAAAATGTTACTATCAGATATTTTTTTGGTAGTTTAAGCATTTGTGAAATCTCGTATTTTTAAATATTATAACGTATTTTTAATTATATGTTGTGTAATATTGTTCTACTGTTTATTGTGTAATATTAAATATTGGACAAGAGTTATTTCGAATATTAGTATTTTAAGATCAAAATCAACTTGCAGCGCATCAGTAATTCGAGATCCACACTTTGAGAATCTCTGCACATTAAAAATGAACATCAAGGCAATTTTTGTGGAGTAACATGATACGTAAATTACCAACATGGCGCCTAAGAGTCTGTCATGATACGCCATTTTAATGATTAAGGGTTGGGTTTCATCTTTACTCATCGTTCATTCAACAGATAACGACCTTCTACTAAAACCATTATTAGTAAACTTATCATTAGCAAATAAAGCGTGTAACCCAACTACGGTGACGTATTTTTTTTTTTAAGGTTGAAAAATGTTCAAAAAAATTGAAGGACATCTTATGCAAGTGCTCAGACACAAGCTTCCATTTTGAAATATACACTTTCTACTTTCGAATTAAATTTAATAGAATTTTAAAATAATTGAATTGTTTTAACTATTTAAATTTCTGTTAAGCTTGAAACAAAATATTAACCACAAAATGTTATTTTTTATTTCTATTTTGACAAATGACCTAAATTATACTACACGGTCCACAATTCAAAATCCAATAAAAATCAGTGTATTGAATTAATCTAAATTAAATGCATATTGTGACTTTACACGCCGATGTAATTTTGTGCTCGTTGATTGAATTGTGTATCTCAAGTCTATTTGAACGAAATTGAACCGACTGTGGTTGAGCTTCGGTGAGGAAGTGTTTATTCAAAGATTCAATAGTGAACTTGTTGATTTCAATCTTACGTAAACAACTAGCGCATCTTCGCTAAGTGGTTTTCAGAACAAATCGAAGTAATTTGGGAATGGACTTAGAAGCGAATAGATTGGCTAACTTAGTTTAGCGAATAAACGGAAAATTCTATAACCTGTTTTCCGATAACAAAGATAGACAAATTTTCTTTTCACTGACAAAACCTGATGAATGAATCTTAAAGATTCAATTATGAACAAAATAAATTAAAAATTTGGTGTTAAGAACAATTCTTTCAAATCAATTATATTTACATAAGTAAAGTCAACCTCAATTTTAAAAATCTTAGGCCACCATTTTAAATAAGTTGTGAAGATTTGATTGGAGGTAAAACCTTCACCCATTTTCGCAAATAGTAGGCTTAAGGCAAAGTCCTGATTAAATTCAAATTGAAATTTTAGGTTAGATTCCCAAAATGGAGATTCCCTTTTCTCTTCACGTATTTAATTTACTTCACATAAACACAGAAATGGTCAAATACAAGTAAAAATTATGTAAGTTCTTTTCTAAAAAAATTTCATGGACACCTTTCTAAATAAATAATAACCTCAACGCTATAACCTGAATTTATTTTTAATAAATTATCAAAAGCTTCCTGTAAATTATTTCTGTTGAATATATTTGTAAAGAGAATCAAACGAAAAATGTAAATGTTAACGAAAATAAACGACGAGGAAACGAGTGAGCATGAATATGGGTTTAGCAGTAACCCATATTCATTTGAATAAAGATATTGCACCTTTGTAGCTTAGTGTTTGTATAATATAATATTCAGCTGGCATGGAATAAGATAAAGGGAATATTTTACAGAATAAACCAGGAAGGCTCAGAAACATTGGTGCACAGAGATGAAGATAAAGCAGTAACAATCGTAACAAGCGACCAGATTTATACGTAGGCACCGGTATGAACGTTCTCTTTATACCCGTCAAACATTTTAAGGCAAATAAAGTTACAAAGGGAAATGGAAAGAGGGATCAAACGAGCTCCCTTACAGAAGGAACGAGAATTTTTCTGGTGATAATACTTAGTCAGAGTTTCCTCTGTATCAAAGAACTCGAGTTAGCTAAACGATATTTGCAATGATAAAAAGTCCGCATAATATCCGGAAGAAAAGATTAATTTGAAGGTATGAAACTTCTCCAACTATAATAACGGGGAATTGATTTATGTCAAGTGCATTAAATCAGACCTGATTCAATCTGCAATCGATTTGAATACCGTCTGACATCACAGCCTTTCATATAAATAAATGACATACAGATAAATGACATACAGATAAATGACATACAGATAAATTACATACAGATAAATGACATACAGATAAATGACATACAGATAAATGTTCTTAAGAAGAAATGTTACTGTTTGTATAGGAATTGTATCATTGTATTATATAGT
The DNA here is from genome assembly GCA_945859555.1 of Megachile ligniseca. NCBI lineage: Eukaryota > Metazoa > Arthropoda > Insecta > Hymenoptera > Megachilidae > Megachile > Megachile ligniseca. The sequence continues at coordinate 5,314,069 of OX243783.1, forward strand.
AATTGTTTAAATTACTATTAAAATAACTATTAAATTACTATTAATTGTTGAAGTTTATAATTTTTTGTATAACATAAAATGTGTTCACGTATTCTTTTTTAATTCAGATAATTTAGATATAGTATTCGAACACAATAACGTTTCAGACAATAGCTCCGTATAATCAGAGCAACTGATGTGGCAGACATGTAACATAGAAATGACAAAGGGTGTTAGGCGTGTTGTGAAAATTAATGGAGCGGACCGAGAACATTGTGCAACCCTAAATAGATGGGTATTACTTGGCAGAACCCATCGAGTATCGACCATTAACTCTGGATAACTTCCAGAACGATGTGTGTGACGTGAAACATTGACGAAAGTAAAATTAAATCATGTATTTATGCCTGAAACTTAAAACCTTGATGACAGTGTGTAGTGAAGCTGAACGCGACATTAAATGTAATGAACATGTATTAAGTATACTGAAACGCATAGGGATTATAGACTGTGTATTGTTTACAATTATAATTTTATATAATTCTATTGTAAATTTTTATACTGATTTATCTTTATAATTATTGAGATTTATTGCAGTATACTTGAGTACAATGTTACAAAATAGTTTCAATGTGTATATTATTTTGAAACAAAATTATTAGTGTTAAAAAATTAAATTTGTTTTTAAATTATGACAGTGGTATGAATACAATTATTATTTTATGAATAGAATTGTTCAAATATGCCACGAAAATTTTACTATCATTATTACAGAACATAAGTTTGAAAAAGTAAATAATATAATGCACTAGACATTGTCACATACAATAATATACAAATTGATATAATTTTCTCATTTGTTTAAGTTTTATTTATTTATTTTGTAACACTGTTATTTATTTTAAAATATAATAGAATTTGTAGAAAAAACAGTTGTAGAAAATACTGAAGCAGTTTTAGTTATTTAATTCGAAATGTCAGAGAGGGAATTGTTAACAGGTCATAGAATGATTATAGATTACATCCCCTGTTTCCCTTTTGGTTCTGACATCCTATTATTACACTCCCTACGAGATTCTGCCCCTACGATATTTCTCCAGTCTTCAACTCCAGAGTTATTTACTCAAGGATAAGTAAACACCGTAGGTAATACGTGGTTTTTACAATCGAATTGCGTGATTCTGTAAATCTTCCAGAAATTGCCTTAAATTCTAAAGTGCAAAAGTATTTGATTTGAAAAATGTGCGTGACCGATGTCAACCCACGAGTGTAACAAGCAAATATACGTATTTCTAACAAATATAAAACAAAGGACAAAAAGTACTGAAAGAATCAGTGTCGTAAAAAGAAGTAGGGAAATTGTTCAGTAATAATAGATGTAATCCATTAATAATCTCCGATTTGAAATAAGCAAAAGCCCCAGTATCAAAGCTGCATTATGTTCGTCTACTGTACTATCATACTCAAAGACCCGCTAACCCTCTTAAAATTGCGAGCTCAGTTCTTTTGCGATCGAATCCCAGATATTCGATACAAGAACTCGAAGGGCATTTCCACGATGGAAAGCTCATCGTTGAAGATCCTCTTGGTGATTCTTTGAGCACGCACGTTTACATCGAAAGCCCATCCAACAACGTCGGCATTAACGTTCATAATGGAAGCCATGATCTTTGCGGCCCGCCCCCCTTTATTTTTCGTTTCCGAAGGGCGCCGTATTCGAAAGTAACAAGGAAATATATCGAGAGCTACTCAAACACGCGAATAATGAAAATAAACATTCTAAGACATTTGAAGTACCAAGATATTGCCAGTAAAACATTTTTAAAAATAGCTCTTGCAATGAAACAATTGTTTATAAACAAAACACAAAGTTTCCACCAGTTAACGGTGGTGATTTTGAACACACTCTATACTGCAAACGAAACGAGTAGAATATCTTCTCTTTTATGACTTGGCATTCATTCAAGGTTACCCGAAGGAAATGTTTTGAATTCCTTTCCTTGTTTCTCTTTCATTATATTGCAACAAAAATAGCAGGTTCTATTTAAGAGATACAAAGCGACCTTTAACCCTTTCCTTATTAAAGGTGACTGTAGTCACCCAACTTCAAGTGCTTACTGCATTCTAAAGGTAAGTATAGTCACCCACCGTAGAACACTCCTTGTAACCCAAGGCTGGGGTTACATGAGCGAGTAAGGTTTAAGGTTTAGAATGACGTTCAACTGAGATGTTGAACGTGTAATACGCAACCATGACATTTTTAAACTATAACTTTCGTACATTTTAAATTTTGGGGCATTTGGAAATTTGGGATATTGTGAATTTGGAACGTTTAGAATTTCGAGACATTTAGAGATTTTGAAGAAATCCAGAAATCTGAAAATTGAGGAATTGAGGAATTGAGAAATTGAGAAATTGAGAAATTGAAAAGTCCACAAATCGAGAAATCTGGAAATTGAAAAGTCTAGAAATCGAAAAATCGAAAAACTGGAAATTTCAGTATTTTAAACATAGGGCACTTGGAAAAATGGGAAAAAGCAAAATTTTGCAACTGGAAAACTAACCAATCGCAAAAACAAAAATCTGTAAATTAGAAAATTAAAAATCATGAACACAGAAAGTAAATAAAAAAATAAGTGAATGAAACCAAGGTAAAATAAATGTTAGTGAGAAAAATCGTAGCGGAGCGTACACAGCAAAGTCGTGGTTGCCCTTGACAGTGTCCCTTGAACGTACGGTCACTCTGAATACGCAACCGCAATTCCCGACGGGTGTACATAAAAGAGGAGTACAAATGTCAAGCACCAGACCGGTAGAAAAAAGTCTTAGTCCCGATCGAGGGTAGATTATACCACCCGATGAAGCTCGAGAACAGAGCGATAATCCGTAGACAACGACGCGTCAGACTCAATGGAAACAGAGCATGCTCACGATAGGTAGATAGAGTATCAATGAGGCACACGCGAATGCACACACGAGGAAACGAAAGAGGCTGGTAGAGCCGTGCAAACAGACGAGACGACGAAAAAGGGCGCCAACCTTTGAAAACGGCAGCGGAATAAGGGATGCCTGGTCCCGGCCAGATCACCGAGGGCGATGTTTACCCTCCACCTGCGGATTTACTCTTGCATACACGGAACAGCACTCCGGGGGTAAAACGCATCTCTCGAGCATCCAGGAACGTCGAACAGTGTCCATTCGTGGATTCTATGCCAGGAGCCGACGATACTCCATTATTTTAGCATCATTAAAAGGCCTTTACCCTTTTTGTAGGTCGAAAAGGTTCTATAGACCGCCCCTTTCTTTATTTCGCACAAAGCGACTTCATCCAATTTTGAAATAGGACACCGATATGCGGACAGTTGAGTGGACGACGGCGAGAAAATTCATTTTCCCATGCGATTATTGTGCTCTGTGACACGTACGGTGAAGGAAGGCCAACGGGAACTCGATATACGCGAATTTATGAGAGATTTTAGCAAAAAATTTTCGCCAGGATATGAGATTTGTTCTAATTATTTTTTTATCGGGGTTGTCTGATAATTTTATTAATTCTGTTATTACGTTTGTAAAACTTTTGTAATGTTACCTGGTATATTACAGTTTTTAATATATTTTTATTGTAATTACCATATTTTTATCAAAGTTAATGTGTAACTTTATTACTGTCTATGTTTTTACTACATTTTTTATTATATTTTTACTACAGTTAGTGTACACATATTTATAGTAATTTTTATTAAATTTCTATTATAGTTACAGTACATTTTTATTACATCTTTTATCATATTTTTATTACAGTTAACACACATATCTTTATTACAGTCATTATTATATTTTTATGGAAGTGACTGTATGTATCTTTAATATAATTTTGTATCACATTTTTACTAAGTCAATGTATGTCTCTTCGTTATAATTTTCATTATATTTTTAATACATATTATATTTATATCACACGTATGTATGTTTTACTACATTTTTTATTATACAGTTATAACATACATATGGTTGTTAGATGTTGTCAGAACATTATTTTGAACATGATAAATGTTTTGTGTCACTTGGTTATACAAATTATGAAATTGAGAACGAATAAAATTGAAATAACACAGTTTCTTTAAAATTTCTCCAAATTTATCGGGACGTCAGTCGTATTGATATTTCCGATAAAACGCAAAGGAGAGCACGGAAGCCATGCAATAACGGAAAACAGACGACTATATAACCTTTGTGCGTATACCTCACTCGTGATCGTAGAATATATTTACCCTCCACCTGCAGATTTACTCGTGCATACACGAAACAGCACTCACGCTGGAAACGCATATCTCTTTTGCATCATGTCCCCGCCCGCTCTGTCGTCAACTACTGTCCATCTACCCTGTCTGTATACTATTTGTCAAATAATCAACAAACAAGTAAATATATACTTCCAACTGCCGTGTACACTGTGTAATAAAAATATTGAAAAATTTCTGCAACTCTCAAGACTCTTTTCCTTTATCAAATGTGAAATAGATTTATTGTCGAAGTTGAGATAAAATTTTAGCGATGTCTGAGACAGATGAAAAGTCACGGGAAACAAAACAAAACTTCAACTTGAAAAAAATGGTAAAAAATACTTGAATCTGAAGAGACTCGTAACATTTTATAAATGAAAAATATTTTTTTAACAGAATATTTTCTCATATTTTGCCTGTAAAATTATTTGTGAAATTTATTTAAAATGAAATGAAATGATATTTATTTTGAAAGTTATATCGTTTGAACAGTTTTACTATAATTATATGTATAATAGACATATTATGCAACAATTAGCATATGACATTATTTTGTATTTACAGTGAACATATGACATGTATAATAACGGAAATAAAAGATTATTTTTGCACAGTAGAAATATTAGAGAAAACTTAAAAAACTGCGTTCTATTTTCTATTTCAATATGATGTTTGTAGCTGTGTTGTTTTTCAAATCCATCCGACCGATTCAATTAAAACAGAATAGACGTACAAAAATCAATTTTCCAATAAATATTCATCAAAAATAATTCCAGATGTCTAACCTTTTCCAATATCATATTTTCCAACAATGAAAGATATAAAAATATCCTGTAAATCTATAAATTCTCTCAAATTGAAACTTCACAGTTGAATACTTTAATGAAACATTAAATCTGCAAAACTGATTACCTGAATAAAAATTAAAGCTTCAAAATTGACTACTTTGATGAAACACTAAAACGTCAAACTTTGCTGCAAATTATTGGCGTAGAATTTTCTGCAGCACAGTACGTCATGCATTTAGTTTCGAAACATGAACTTTAAATTGTACGTGAATGTTCATAGAGTTGTCTACCGGAAGAGGATCCGTACAGAATTTTCCGTGCGAAGGTAAAATCATGGAACATCGGATTATCCTTGAAAACAACGCTCGCAGCTTCGCACAGTCGTTCAGGTTTTGTTGCTTTCGAAACGTGAAAAGATCAAGCGGTGCGCTGTTACACGAGTTGCACCCTTTGAAAGGGATCTATGGTACCTAAAGGCACTCCACCGTTGGAAGAATGATCACGGAGTAAACACCGTCCGCATTCAACGACAATAAATAATTTCTCGCGTCACGTCGTTCTTTTCCACGGCAGATGTTATCTCTGTCACACGGACTGGAGGGAAATTAGCTCGGTAGCAGAGCAGTGCATATTAAAAATCCCGCGATAAACGGAATGAGAGCAGAATCTTGAAAAAAAAATCAGATTTTTTGCCCGCGTTTTTTTTATTGGGTCAGCGCATATGAAATGGCGGCTTTCGAAAATTGGAGGTTATGGTTCAATGACGTCATAGAACATATTCTGGAAAAATGACTCGCTGTAAAATAGTACAAAATGTAAAATATACTTGTGGCATATAAAAATTTTCTTTTTATTATACATATAGGTTGCATATGAAATGAGTTTCAAAAATAGAAATATAATATAATTTAATTAAAAAAAGTAACATTTTAGCACATCTCAATTATTTTAGCACAAATTATCTTGACCATCATTGCACCAATCATTTACATTGTAGTCATCATTTGAATAGAACATTTAATCTATTCATTCACATAGCACGGTAGCACTGCAGTGATCAAAATATTATTTCTAGCGTACGCACCAATCGATTGCTTTAAAGTATTGAACGCGAAACAGCTGCAGAGAATGATTGCCTTCAATTTGTCTGAGAAATTCACGGTTTATCCATGCAGTTTACAACCGGACCGTTATTATAGCAATGCGCAACTCGTAACCCATGTACAATGAAAAATGTATTCAATCTAATATGCATTGAACATTATTACTATTTATGGTCCTTGTAAATGCACTTCTCGTGTATGGAACATTTATATGCAATGAATCTCGTCCATACATCTTTCAGCGGCGAATCTCTTAACACTATGAAAGTCGATAACGTGTTTCTTAAAATGTTACGAGATGTTGCGACGTCCATTTTTACGGATTGCAAATACAGTTGCTGACAGTACAGTTAGTGCATTTTATACAAAATATAAAAATATAAAAATATAGGAAATGCAGGTTTAGAAATATACAATAGAAAGTATATATTTAGAAATATAAAAATATAGAAAATGTAAATTTAGAAATATAAAAATATAAAATACATAAATTTAGAAATATAGAAATATAGATTGAAAACGTAGAAATCTAAAGGTATAGGGAGCTAAAGATCTAGGAATCTAAAATATTACAAGTTAAACCTTGAATGACTACTTTGTTCAAAACATGAAACAGAAGGCAAAACTTGATTTAAAAAATCAGCTGTAAATTACTTACATCAATATAATAATTATTTTTTTATTTCTTTGTCCGTAAAAAATGTTCAGTTTGAAAACTACTCTCATAAAGAAAGAGCAACTAAAAAACGACTTATAATACAAAAGCGAGGAAGGACGTTCCGGAGGAAAGTGAAAACTCACGCATCGATGTGGGTACAGGTTTCGAGCTTGTCTACGGCTGTTTATCTTGCTATCTTACACTCGATGAGATCCAGGATAACGTACATGTACAAACAAGATGTAATGTGATACAGGTGTTTGTAAAATACACACAAACGGGTGTTTATGGTTGTTGTACAAAGGTTGGGCCACCCTCCTCTGCAGCATAGTCCTACAGCTGAACCATTCTCCTTGAGTCAAGAACAGCGTCGTTAAAATTTTCGCCCGTCTTGTTAGTAAAAGATTTTGTCAAGCTACACGTACATTCTTCTTGTTTACAGCATCTGTTACCGGCGAATATTTTTCGTAATTTATTAGCAAACTTTGTTGCTGAGCACCGATCTTAACCCTTTCAGGCCACCTGCACATTATAGTATACATGACATTTTATTTGGAATTCAAAAACTTTTAATAAAACTTGCCTTTGCAACATTATGTGCATGCTACTGCACTTATGATGTTAAGAAATTTTAGTGTAGTAATAACCTTAAGAATTCAATTTTAAAATCGACTTTTTATACACATAGAAATATACTTTTCTTTGTTAGAATTTTTATATTGCATTATCTTATTCTCGCCAGGGAATACACTTTAAAGATTGTAAAAATAATTTATAATTATTAAAATTCAATAGTGTATATTGTACGAGAAATACATAGTATATTTTATAAAAATACAAAATTGTATATTATATGTTTTACAAAAATATAAAATTTAGTATATTTTATAAAAATACAAAATTGTATATTATATGTTTTACAAAAATATAAAATTGAATACTATATGTTTTACAAAAATACAAAATGTTCATCAACCATGCTTCAAACACAATCTATTTTATAGTACACACAATCATTAATTTACAGGAAATTTAAGTCGTAAACATAAGTGTTAGTTAATGAAATTAAAATGACTGAAATCAGCTTCAAAATATTTGATTAATGTGAATTCTGTAATTAACGTTCGATTAGTGTTGCTCGTGAAAAATTTTAGAGTCTCTTAGTTTCGTTCCCGACATACCTAATGTCAAGTTAGGCTTCCCATCGAGACAACGCATTTTCCAAATACTCTAAGCGCGTTGGTTGAAGCCCGACGTCACGCTTGAGAAACCATCGGTAAACTTTCCTAGTTCGACGAACGAAACCTGTCAAATAGCGAATTATCTCGGTGGAATATTATGTACACGCAAGCTTTAAAAAGAATATCCAAACAAAACGTTTCGATACTTTTTATGATGAATTATTAAATCGATGTTTACGTTTCATTTAATCGGGAACGAATTGTTTTTACCTCGTGCACGGTTTATTTAATCGCGCATTCTGTATTTTTACAAGCATTCAAATATGTATAACAGTTATTATTATAAATGCATAATAAAATTGTTATTGTAGAATGTATGATAAATTTGTTATTGTAGAATGTATAATAAAATTATTATCGTATAATGTGTAACAATATTATTATTGCACAATATACATATAATAAAATTATTAACATGTAAATTATTATTACAGAATAATAAAATTATTTTGTACTTCGTAAATAATTAATGTATAACGTAAGCGTATCAAAATTAATTGTGCATATAAATATGTGACGAGATAAATGAGTAAACAAAATCTATGTACATGGGATGACATATTGATTACACAATGTAGAATGGAATGAAGAATTGTTCGCGGGATTTTAAAATGTCGAGTAGGTAAAACAAAATGGTTGATTTATGTATTGAACGCGGAGCTGTCAAGTCGCGTTAATAAAGAGTACGCTTTTTCTATTTAAAGCTGAAGAGACTTTATTTTAAACTTTACGCGAAGAATAAAATTTAATAGAGATTTTAATAAAATTTAATGAAGACTTTAATAAAAATTAATAAAGAGTTTAATAAACATTGATAAAATTCAATAAAGGTTTTAATAAAAATTAATACAGAGTTTAATAAACATTAATAAAACTTAATAAATATTTTAATAAAAATGAATGAAGTTTGATGAACAATAATAAAATTTAATAAATATTTAAATAAAAATTAAAAAAACCTTTGTAGAATTATTTCGATACAACTATAGTTTCCTTTCATTTGAAAAGGAGTAGATGTTAAGAATTCAAAAATATTCAGTTAGTTAACCGTCTTGAATACATAAAGGCTAGTTCTCATGCGTTTGATCAGATACGAATTGTTATGCGGAAGTACAGAACAGGGCGAGGTATCTCAATTGAAAGTAGCAAAATAGTAACGATATCGGAATGCAGTAAGAGAATGATAAAACCTTGGAAATGGTCCTTTTGAGAGGGTCGCTTATGATTGGTATTGTAAGTACTTAGCTGCCGCAACATAGTTGGTCCAAACTACCGGACACTGTTAAGAGCCCTCCTCCACTCTTCAGGACTAACAACTTGCTGGAAGTTTACACGAGCTCGTAACTATGCGCAGTGTTAAGGAAATTTTAAACGAAGTAGCACGTTCTTCAATATTCTCCAACAGGACAATTGTAGCACAATTGCTAACGGAAATAACGCATGAAGGAAGGAATTATTAAAACTTTCTCAGTATTTCTGTAACTTTATTTCGAACGTGTTTTAAACATTTTAAAAACGACTTTTTAATTTTAATAGAAATTCAAATTTATGTGTCTGAAATTATATGAGTTATTAAAAATATTCACAAATTTTTTTGTAACTCAGTAGTATAAAAAGACATTTCTCCGTCGCCTATTTAATTACTTTGATGCCTCTTTTGTAACGTTGAAACGTCAATAACAACATGTAAAGCGTTTCCTATCATCCCAACTAAATCAATCAATTTGGAAAATCAAGCAAACTGCATGTCCGATCCCAGTATGCTTAACTTCATAAGATAGAAGTTAGTTCACTATATTAGTTAGTTACAGGTCAGCAATCAATTAATTACATTCAGATCAGATAGCTACACCCTGGTCAGGGAGTTACATCAGTCAATCAGATTCATTAATCAGTCAATTAAACACATTTTCAGGCATCCAATTACATTGCACAAACACGTAACGTCACCAATTACTGCGAACATAATATACATATTGTTATATCGCTAAATAGATCATGTTTCGTATTATAGATAATAGGGATAATATTTCGAACGTTACTGTAAATCAGGAATATAACATTATTATATTAATTATCTGATGGATATTAAAAGTTCGATATATAACTCTTTATCATAGTGTTCTTAACTTTATATTTGCTATTATGGTAAATAATGCTATATTGTAAATGGTAAGTTTAAATAATTATATGGTAAATTAATAGCTAAAGAATGCTATTATTTATAAATAATGTAAAATTAGAGACGTCATTGATTTCGTGAAATATGAAACTGCCAATATTACAAATCATAAATTCATAATTTTATAGTGAGAATTATAGTAATTTTCAAACATTGCATCAGTAATCTACTTTTTGATATAAATAATGAACGTAAACAGAGGTAAAATTATGCAATTCTCTAAAACATGAAAATGAAAGTAAACAAATAATTTTTTATGTAAAATTCAAAGGAATAATAGCAGCAGGTTATAGAATAATTGCCTAACTTCGTTATAATTACAAATTCTGGGTAGCAAATTCCATGTTTCATGCGAGGGATACAAACAACAGTATCAACCTCCTAATCGATATTAGGTCCGTGATAATAATCGTAACGCGAGCATTAAACCATTCGATTTCACGGCTTAATTAATACGGTGGTCGATTATTGTTGCAGTAATAGCCATTAAAGGTTCGCCATACCGGTTCAATCGAATTATAACAAATTCATAGATTAACTAAGACCATATTAGATGCTTGTGTTCCAAAATGGCGCTGCAGTTGATAACAACGCTATAATAAGTATTAAGATATTAAATATTAAAATTCAGACAGGAAGATGTTGAAATGTTGTTTAATATCCTCATTCACAATTATGTTTAAAGACAATTTTAAAATGAAGGTCTTGATCAATAATAATTCTCCTTACGTATTAAAAAATCGTTTAATATGTACATATGTTACATATGTTCTTAACGAAGAAACATCCAATTCAATTTATTCCTAACAGATGCCCAATATGTTATATTTTTTCAAGTTTTATCTCTCAATTATTCTTTGACAAATAATATTTTCTTTCGATTTACTTCATACTATTTTCTGTGAGCTGTCCCGCGTAACTGGTACAACATCGAAATATATTTTTTTCACTTGAAATCACTAAATCCTAAAATTGAAATCGTCTTAAAAATAAATACCAGTGTCAAAACAGTGTAGTGATCATTGTAAGTTCTGTTTGAAACAACAATTGATAGCAATTCGATGGTTTTGAATGTGCTTCTGCTGAATACTTTCACACAGGAACGGAAGTATACAAGTACATATAGGTGAAAGAGCAGCTCAAAGTACAATGTGAGCAAGAATGTCAGATGAGTAAGTCGTAGTTGTCGCGATCGGTGTTCGCCTAGGGCTACGTTTATCGATTTTACTGTAATGGCGGCATACTGCGCACACATTATGCAAATATCGGCGTACGTAATAATTCACTGTTTATTGAAACGCGAGCTTGCAACGACGGTTCCCCGATTATACCGTGCTAGAATGCGATACTTACGTACCATACCCCCCTCGTAAATTAAATTTACCAATCGCGCAAATTGGATCGCTTAACGAAAAGGTTCAACCTTTATGAACTCGCGTAACCTGGAGGTAATGTATCAAATTTCTAGTGTAAATTCTTTTTTATTCGTCACTGTGTAAAGTTATAGCTTATAATGAAATTTTTAACCTTACAATTAGTATTCGAATTAATATCATTTTTATTGTAAAATATCTTTTTTACCTTCTTTATTGTGTAATGGTTTATTGTGGAGCATTCTGATCTCCTAATTAATATCTGAACTAATATAATTTCTGGAGTCTTATACATATTCTTCTTTTACGTCGCTGCGTACCATCATGGCTTCTAGTGAAATAAGTATACCTAAACTCACAATTAGTACCTGAACTAATACCATTCTCGAAAATAATGTCATGAAAAGCTCAATAACATAATTATATCGATACTATCATAACTTTTCGTTTAATCCCAATATCATTGTCAATAATCTGCTTAACGTATTATAATAACATTACATTTTTGTTAAATATCAGAAAATACCACAATAAATAATAACAAATTTAATTTGTTTTTAAATATCAAAATATACCACAATAAATAATAATAAATATAATTATTTACAATATCAGAAGATACAGTAAACATTGATAAATATAAATTCTATCCAATATCAGAAGATAATAATAATAAAATCTCAATCATAATAAAGGTTTTCAGAATAATAGTTTTGGATACAATACAATTTAGTGCAATAGCTTCGGTTGCAATAGACAGAAATATGAATCGTAATTCAAAGCATATTCACGGTGGTAAGGCCGATCAAGGGAGCACGCAGGACGAAGGACCTTTTTCTTAGAGCTCGTTAGAAAGTTCCATGACGGAAATGGACCGCAGCGAAGTACTACAGAATTCCAGAGGATCCAGAAATCCCGAAGGATCCCATTGCTCCCTTTACGCGAGTTTGCTGCATCGACACCTCTTTTAGAAGACGATAATGGGCAGCCCCGATTTTTTCCTCCTTTGTTGCAAACTCTTTGATACGAAGGTATTCTTTCTTTTACATACATTTTACGAAATAACAAACATCATTAAATTTCTTAACATTTTATTTAACGTTATATTCAGATAACGCTTTTGAATTCAAAGACTTTTCCTTTAAAAACTTGTTCATTGAAGAAGTTAACTAACGTCTTTTTAAAAAGATTCTATGTGAATATTGTTACACGTATAAAATTGTAATATAATATTGAACTTTGACAATTTAGTGATTAGTGAAATAACAAAATATCACAGTTCTAATGTTATAGTCAAGGCTACAACTTACAATATAGCTTTAACACTGTACCCTGAAAATAAATTCAAATACCAAAATAAAATTAAGATTCTATTCTGGATACATACCAGAAAACCCTTCTGTTCCTTCTACCAAAATTAGACGATATTCGCTGATTCCCATGAACAAAAAAAGAAACGAGTACCTAGAAAAAGACACTTAAAATGTCTATAAATATTTAATACCGTATATAATTAACGTAGAACCAGTGCAGTCTACAGAATTCAACAGTATTCTACTACACTTTGAAAACGCTCATTACGGAGTACCATCAAAAAAAAAGCATCGCGGAATAAATCCGAATAAATCTTTTTTCAATGTAACTAGTATTTCTTGTGCAATTATTTCAACGTTGCTATGGTAAATGCATCATCGAGCGTCCGTTTTAACATAAACCCTTGTTTGATATTACATTCGAGGTTAATGAATTTTAATGACAGTCCATCAAAATTCCATGCGGAATGGTGAATGCACGAGGACGATAAGGACGAAGGACGAAGGCTCAAAAACCGTATGGTAAAAGCCAGTGTTGGAGAAGATAGGAGCACGAAGGACAACGGTTTACCTAGGTAGACGGCACTTCCTGTACAAAGGGAAAAGACTGAGAACAGAGGAAGGAGAAGTTATTGATGGTCCCTGGTCTGTGGCATCGTTTATATCTTCCGCACGTACAGTCACCACTTGAAGTGAATACACAGATCCGTGCTCCTCTCGTAAGAGATTCTCCGCAACCAAGTCCATATTTGTTCATTCGCATCCATCATCTTCCTTCTATTTTCTTTCGTTCGCCCCGCGACAACGCGGCAACAAAAATTACCCACTTGTGGAGGAACGCGGTTGATTCTTCCGGATTATGGACTGTTGTCTACTGCAGACGACTCTTAATCGTTCCAAATAATTCTACCTGCGTTTTGCTGCTCGTTAGAGCACGGGAGTATTCGGAGAGAGATTTTGTTATTTGGAGACTTGGGATTTTAGGAGTTTGTGGTTTTTAGATTTAAGGACTTTGTGATTTTAGGTTATGGACCTTGTGGTTTTGTAATTTTTAGATTTTTGGGATTGATAATTTTGTGATTTTTAGTTGGAGGATTTTGTAATTTTGGGAATTTTACGTTTTTGGTATTGGTCATTTTGGAATGTTTAGATCTTTGGACTTTGTAAGTTTGGATCTTTTAAATTTCAAGACCTTGTAGTTTTGTAATTTTCTGTCAAATAAAAAAATGAGTAAATGGAGGGATTTATCTTTATATCGCGATTTAAATGATTTACGATGATAACTAGAAATGATGAGCATTTAATTCTGCATTGAACAACGTATATGAACATATGTATTACACACACATGGAATCTGAGATATTATACGTAGTTACTCGAGTATGATGAATAGGCATAGTTCGACGTAGCATGTGCAATGAAGGAGGGCATGATACGCTTAACTTGCATTTGATGGCATTCTATTGATGATAAGATCCTTATACCATACTCGATCCGGCATTTTGCAACAATGAAGCCAATTATATGCTAATCTTATTGGCAAAACAAGATCGTGAAACGTTTATTATGCAGATTCAATACACAGCTTTGAAGGAGCAAAAGAGGTAAAAATCAGTAATTGATAAGAAAACTTGATTTACTTCGTGCATTGTTCACTTCAAATTCTTTAATTGGCAATTTATATTTTTTTTCGAGATAAAATATGAATTAATAAATATTCAAGGTGATGAAGTTGCTTGAAGGCCGCTGTAATGGATTTTTAATTTTTAAAAACTTATGCCCTTATCCACACTTGCAAATCAGGATATAAAAATGGAATTTCTGAAATATTCACAAACATCTGATGCATCGAAGTGACCTACTAAATCAAATTAAAGTTTAAATAAAACTGCACGGGTTGAAATATTTGACCGCGACATTTCTGTCCCCGTTATCAACGACGCCATTGAAACAATTTTCAAGTTCACGTTCCAACGTGTCATCCAAAAATCGTTGATATTTTTTTCGCCTAAAAATTCACTGATTGGAATGCGTCCAGCGTGAAATATAAAAATACGGAAAAATATTTTTAACCTGCTATTTTTTCGACCGTGACGATCATCTCTTCAATAATTTTTCTCCGAGCGAAAATGTGAGGGACAGAAAATGACAGGAAAAAGAAGGAACCAATAGAAAATCAATGAAATTGCGAATGTTGCCAAGCCGTCGAATAACGCAGCTGGAACGAGTTATTTACGGTGCAGCAGCGATAGTGGTGGATGTACAAATATTTTCGAGGGGCACTCTTCGATATAAAAATATTTTATGTCGCCACAGATCTCGCTATGATGCGGATGCGCCAGCTTATAAACATTATGCATACCGAAGTGGCCACGTGTATACGTATACATGTACATATGTTCCGGCTATATAAAGTATACGTGATCTCACCTTTTCCGTGAGGTTCAGGTGAGAATATGTCTCGACTATGGCAGTACAGTGGCGTTATCGTAACTTTCCCGAGAAAACATTCCTCCGTGAGCGGGAACGTTTGCAAGAAAAATTTAATACGAATTTACGTTTGATTTATTAATCCTGCAAACTGATATTTTTTTATTACATTAAGGTGTAAAAATAAAGTATTCTTTATAAAAATAAAAATAAACATCAATAAATTAATATTTATTTATGAAATATGAACAACAGTCTGAATACAGTACAAGAATAAATTGTATAAAATAAATAGTTTCTCCTCTAAATTTGCTATACAGACATGATTATTTAAACTGTAAAATTATTATATATGATATGAATTATTATATTCTATACGTTATTATTTCCAATAATTCACCAGATTTAAAATTGAAAATGCTTCGAAACGGTTTAAAATAGCAAACCTGTCATAGCACATCTCCAATATTCAAATATCTGCTCTCCAAACATTTGACCAACTAAATGTTCTATTTTTTCAAGCAGTATTTTTCCCTCTGCTGAATTGAACATAAATGCTTTTGCAAAACGTACGGAAGAATTTGACAAAAACAAACAGAGAATAAATCAACCCACCAATATAAAAGTTTAAATGCGCACAAAATTCAACATTAATTTAATTTCACAAGATTTAACATGCATCTTAATTTTACAAAATTCTACATTTGCACATATGAAATACACAAACTTAATTTAAACGGGGATAATTTGAAAAATGATTTGTTACTTTCTAAAATAACTATAAGTAAATTCATTTTATGAGTCTTCAGGTCGAATTCATTAATTGCAAATAATAAGATCATGTCTTTAAAATAGTCTTTATTTATCAAATGATGTGATAACAAAATGCAATCGTATTTGTATTATGTGTATGTATTACATTTTTTTGAAACGCAAAACGAGGATGGTATTTTTATTCGATAAAAAATTAGAATATTTGTTGAAAAGCAAACCAAGGATTATTTGCCCTATGAAAAATTATCAATTAAGATCAGTCGCGTTGAAACGAAGTTTCAGGTCGACGTAAATATACGTCGAACTCAGTCAAGTGGTTAAAACGATAAAGACAGCACAATAATCGACTAAAATAACGAGAAAGATTATCTTGCAATGCCATTCTTTATCGTTAAGGACGTTTTACGATAATAGATTGCGGTAACGTCGGTAATTAGAATTGTGAATCGTAGCGAAGTCGAACAATATCTCAAAATCGCTTGAAACTTTGGCAGCAGACTTCACGCAACAGGAGCGGCGAACTTTCCGGCGGATTTTTCCGCGAATAGAGCTACGGCTGTGAGCCATTAAAAGTTCCATGTTACTGAACGAATTCGATGAACGAAACTTCATCTCGAAAGGGGCCGAAGTGGCCAATAACTGCGATTTATTCGTTCCTTTTCGTCGTGACGTGCCGCCGCGTTAATCGAGGCAGCGCTACAACAATGCTTCACCTTCGCCGTTGAATTAATTGCCTAATTATCGAGCCGCCTCCGCCGACAAGAAACGCTAAAGCCATCTGTGTTGCGATGAATCGTGAGAAAATTTTAGTTCGATGGCAATTCAAAGCAAATAGGTAATTCATTGTGAATCTAACGAGAAATACTCCGACACTTTTGATTTATACGTCAGTTGCTTATTATTTATTAATTCTTATTATTGTTCAATTACTTATTGTTGGGGATTCAAGGTGTTGAGTGCGAAATAAAACGGTAATGATTGTGTGGTAACGAGGTTACGTTATTAAAGAAAGATTTATTTTTTTGTAATATGGCATGGTGTGCAATGATTAAGTGTTGATAATTCGTGGAAATTTTGAATTAAAAAATTTTGGAGTTTGGAGGTTCAGAAATTTAAAGGTTTAAAGTTTAAAAATTTAGAGATGTAGAAATTGTTAAATTTAGGAACTTGGAAGGGTGAAAAGTTGGAAGTTTAAAAATTTGGAAATGTAGAAATGTAGAAATGTAGACATGTAAAAATTTAGAAAGATGGAAATTAATAACTTCAGAAACCAGAGGAATTTGTAAATTATGGAGATTTCAGTATTTAAATACAGAGAAATTTGAACATTTGTGCTTTCGAAATTTTATAGATGTAATAATCTTACGAATTTGTAAATTTAAGAATTTTTGGTGCTTGAGAAAATTTCGAAATTTGGGATCTTTGAAAAGTAACAATATAATTGTAATTGAACACCACAAATAACTTTGATTTTATAATTCCATCAATAAATGTTTGTACAATTTATTTATTTAATGCAATTAAAATTTTAGACATGAATTTTATTGCAAATTTTATTTAATATCACATATTTTCTACATTATGGAGGACTACATTGTATGGGCTGCAGGAAAAGAATCGCCCAAGAAATAGCGTACTCTGTCGACGATCATTGAAACTAAACGATTTAAGGCGCATTGTATGAATTGGTACGCGTCGGTATCACAGGCAATCATCGTTGCAATTCCACAAAATTACATCATTTTCCTTCCAAATTTACATAATCTCTATAATCATTTAAGAACAAATAAATTGATATGAATTATATCTGATTAGGTATATTTATATTTCTAGGTATATTCTTTTTATCAATACATATGACTTTAATTTATAATTCTTTCTGAATATGCATTTCAAAAATATTTAATGCAAATTCAATTATCTTAAATAAAATATAATTATCAGTAACTAATACGAATAATTAGTTTAAATATTTTTTATTTAATATGTTTTATTTTAATATGTTAAGGAAGACTTTTATTATTTTTTACAAACGGAATTTTTTTTTATGAGTTTTTCAGTTTGATTTTTTATAGTCGAAACTCATCCCACACTCATCACCTCGAACTTACCGAAGATTTACTGTCCTTGGTAACAAGCCGTGATATCTCTGCTATTATGATACATTTAAGTGATATTTATGAGTTATTGAACTTAATAAGGATGCTGTTTTCCTGTGTGTGCGACTCATGTTAAAATTGTTACGATTGATTTAACATTGTCCAATTTCATTACGGAATTAGAAGTAAATCTCTACATAAAAAGTAGTCCCATTTATACAAATTAATTATTTATAATCTGCACTATAATATCTTAACAGATTAGAACTAATGTTAACTATAAGTAATAGGTGAATAAAGAGAATACAAATTAAAAATAACAATATAATAATTAAGAAGGTAACAGTTAAAAAGAACCTAATAATGATTTTAAAATAATTAAACTATTTTGTAGTTCTGCATGAACTCTTTAATTTCAGAATAAATTTACTCGAATTAAATAAATGAATTTACTGACAAAGTCGACATAACCTTTCCCAACTCAACATTTCCCGATAAAAGTATATCCAACATTTTTAAATTAGATGAAGGTGAAATTAAAAATTTGAAATTGTCTTTAACATAATTGTGAATGTGGATGTCAAGCAACATTTCAATATTTTGCTGAATTTGAATATATCTTAATATCTGTTCGGGCGTTGGTGTCAAATGTAGCGCCATTTTGAAGCGGAAGCAACGGATTAGTTCAATTAATCTATGAATTAGTTATAATTCGATTGAACCGGTATGGCGACCCTTTAATAACTATTACTGCCATAATCAATCACCATATTAAATAAACCGTGGAAATGAATGATTTAATGTCAACCCAATATTAAACATGTTACAACCCCATACTAAACAATATCACCTAAGTGAATTTATACGTAAAGACTGATTCATTTTAGGATTTGTTCCAGCTTAGGAAATAATATTAGTAGTATTAATACTGTTAATATAACCCTTAATAAATAGTATTAATATTATTAATAGTGTTGGTATAACCCTCAATATTGAATACGACTATAATTCAGATAATGTTAAAATAATAAAATAATTGTTAAAATAATGTTAATATAACCCATAACCCTCTACACTTGAAAGTTCTGTTAGCAAGTAGTATAA
Source organism: Megachile ligniseca (assembly GCA_945859555.1). Taxonomy (NCBI): domain Eukaryota; kingdom Metazoa; phylum Arthropoda; class Insecta; order Hymenoptera; family Megachilidae; genus Megachile; species Megachile ligniseca. The sequence continues at coordinate 5,333,396 of OX243783.1, forward strand.
AATTATGTACTTGATAAAAATGAATTTTTATGAAATTATAATTACCACTATTTACTTCACCATATTCGTACATCAGATATAACAGATCTAATTAAAAAGTACCCACTTCAAACTGTTGTATTAAACCTTTGGTCTGAATCACCTTTCGAATGTAAAGGGTGAATAGTGTTAATTCGCAGTGTATTTAACGATGTAGATTCGTCCTGAAATACGTAATGATTAATTTTTGTTGACGCAACGCTACGCTTTTCGTATTACCAGTAGCTGTGACCACCAGATCAACTCGTGTTTGAGAGATGTCGCGGTACACTTCAAAGGGACACCAAAGTTTTTGAATACACACGAAAAGGGTAGGGGTCGAAGCTACGGGGAAGCAAGCACACGGTGAAAACTAGTAAGAACGCATAAAATCGTAAAGAGAAATTCAACGAGCTCCGCAATATATAACACAAGATAACGCGCGAGAACGGTGTCGCAAGAGACGTCGCTACTTTATGCTTGAGAAATGTTCCCGGTACCTGCAGACTGAAACGTAACAAGCTGCTTTGATCTTTTGACCTTCCGTACCTTCGGAGTGGCGTATCATTATTCGGTAGACGTTTTTATTTAGTATTCCAGAGGGAAGGAAAACCTGCAATTACCATCCGTTTTGCAAATAAACACTGTCGGTACCGAGTAAATTGTCGGATTTACGATACTTGAGAAGGTGACGTCCAGATGAGATTAGCCATGTTTAATTACTTTCGATGCCTGTTAAATACCTCTGTTTATGTCTCGTACGAACGCTGTACACTTGTAACACGGTGCACAGTGTTCACACTCGGCAACACGCTAATACTTTTCACACTTCCGGTAATCTGGTAGAAAACGTTTCGAACAAATGTGTTTCTGTAATATTTACGAAGTTAATTTCTTCATTAACTTAGTAAACTTCTTATTATATTAAGTATGACATCGTGTCATTAAATAAAAAGACAAAGTTCTCTCTCCTTTCTTTTTAAATAGCACTATGTATTTTTTGTAGTGTTACATCTCTCAGGACAAGTTTGACAACTGACTCTGACAAGTTGAATGACTAACTATACTCTAACAAGTTTAATGACTTACTTTGAAAGGTTACTTTTCAAAATTAGCACAAATCCTAAAACCAGCGCCATACTATTTCGCTGCTAGTGACGTCATGTTTGCACGAATATTTTCTATATAAGTTGTAGCATTTTAAAGGAGTAATACATTAATAATAAAGTGTTTTTTCTTTTGCAGTGCGTGCAAATGGCGCACGCGTTGAGGCGCATCTCGTACGCAACCTGTGAACCTCAACACGCTCAATTCAGCTTCCTCGCTCGAGAGCCTAGAGCCCACTTCAGCATACAATATTGCCACTCTTTCATCACCGAATCTGCAGAACAGGTCAGTGGATTCTCCTACTTTTCCAGCTTCTATAACGCACATCACAATCGCAATAACGCATCTGCGAATTTTTACATATGAAATATTTCGCACGCAGGAATATGTGTCCTATCACTCCCTCAGACCGTTTTGCAAAATCCTTCATTTTAACATAATATATTTTAAATCAAAATAATGTCGCAATAGGCTAAAATAATCGTCCCATAATTTTAATGTACGAGTATTCTTACATGTACCAGGAGAATTTACTCCTAAAGTGTTTGATTATATCAAACTTATATTAAAGTTAATTTATATCAAACTTTCTGTTATCTAAGAATTTATCAAATTTAGACTGGTTTTAGAAATGTACATTTTTTCTAACAGAAATGTATTGAAAATATTTTATTTCTAATAGAGGTGTATTAAAAATATATGTATGTATATTGTTTTTAACAAGTCTACTGAAAATACGAAAAAATCTTAAACAAATAAAATTTTAATGACATAAATTTTTTTGCAACAAGCAAATACGCAAAATCATTTTTCTTAAAGCTGCCATTAGAGTTTGACGATTTTGTCATTACCATTTTTCACCAGAACTCCATCATCATTTTTGTTATTACGTAACAGCTAAAAATTAAATGGCTTTAATAACCCATAATAGAATGTCTTTGACAAGAAAATGAATGCAAATATATTCGTAATTATACTTGAACACGAAGAGATTACCTTCGGGTGAGGTCAAAAAGAGAACTCAAACCAGATGAAGTTTAAATAATATGATTATTCAGGCATCACGAAGCATCTCCTGCGACAGTTGTCAAGGAAGAAGTAAAAAATCCTTTCATATCCGTTTTATGTCTTTGACCGACACACCCCCTGTAACGTGTACCGGATGAGAGAATAAAAAGAGGAAGGAAAAAAGCGAGTCATAAGGTGTCCTTGGTGATATTGCAATAGTGTATCGCCATCATCCAGGACAAATTGCATGTGGAATAGACAAATGCGTGCAGAATATTACTCGCTGTTTGAACTCGTTTTGCGAATAAATCGCACATAAATGTCATACGTTCTTAATGTATCCTGGCAAACTGGGTGAAATGCATTTTATGTACATCACCATTAGGTGTACGATCTAGAAGATTTGAGTTCAGCGTGGTACTTAAACTTACATTTTGGATAACTTTTTTTGGTGCAATCTTTGCAAGTAGAGTCGATTATTTGATGACGGATTTGGTATAAACTTACTCTTTGACTGATCTTGGAATAAATGACAACTGGGATTATTAATAGAAATTAGTGGGATTTATGAGTACAATGACTTGGGCACAAGTATGTATAAATTTTGAGTTGTAATTTTGGTAGTGTCTAAATAATTAATAGTTGAAGTTCTAATTCTATAGTAATTAAGGCAATATTCTCATAACCTCCAAAGAAACAATGGCAGAGGTAGGAAAATTAGAAATTAGAGTGCAGTACATAATTCCAATACTCGACAATAATTTCAAAAATCGTATAAAACCTCTAAAAAAATCATATCAGTTCAAAATTGAAAGTTTAACATTGAATTGAAAAGAATATTATTTATTAACAGGTCGAACGAACACTAAATACAGAAAATATGTAATCGATGAAAGGTCAATTTTTGTTGCGTCTATAATTTCAAAACATCGAATTTTAATAGAGTTGAAATAAAAGTGAACTTATGACTGTAATAATAAGCTACAATAACTTGTCTATTTTATCTATCTACTTTTGAGTAAAAATGGAATTTTACTGTCTTCAAGACTAGAAGATGGACCATCAATTTTCATTGCCTAACGGAATCTTGCTGATAAAAATGTAATTTCAGGATAGTTGACGTAACAATGTATTTCATAAATTTCTGTACCGTTTTGAACCAGTGTGTCGTATTTCTTGCATTACTGCTAAGAGGATAGTGCATAAATCTTAGGATGATGCAGGTGGTTATTAAATTGGACAGTTCCTACGAACAACAATAATTATCGTTGTGAGAGGCATGCTTCTCCCGGCTCCAAGAATCACATGCAACACACGAAAAATATTTTACGACACAGATATCCTTTTGAGATAAAATTATACAGTTAGGGATCGATGTGAAAACAGAGAGTATAATGAGCAAGGACATATTTTACCTTGAGAAAAAATTATAAATATTCATTGTATGGACATGAATTCAATACATATGTAAATATAAGTAATAAATTTAATGAAGACAGAAAATGGTGCATGAATATTAGACAAAATATAATTAGATAATTAGATAAAATATTGAGAAGATAATCTTCCATTTTCGTTATTTTGCTGAAAAGATATTTAATTTTCTTTCAGTTTAATGTGTCTCATCTTTTCATAACTTAACACCATTTTCAAAGTAAATTAACACATAATAAACAAAAAAATAACAGCTCCTGCGCAATTTTTCCCAGAGATGAGGATACTCGATAAATTGTTACTCTGCTAAAACTGGAACTCTATTCATAAAATAATTAATGAATGCATATTCATGTTATAAATACTGTGTCAAGAGATGCGTGTTGGTAAAATAGGCCACCCGTTCAATTAGTCATGATTACATGTTACAATCGTGAGAAAGCATAAAACAGAGAGTGAGAGAGACTCTACTAATTAACAAATCAAACAGTTCAAGACACGAGTGCATAATGAGGTCGGGTCACTTATTTATTATTTGGGGCAATGTTATTTTGAGGCAAATATGGATTCATTTTAATTATACACAAATGTATTTCTATTATTTCAATTGTACATCTATGTATTTTAATTATTTGAATCATACACAACAATTTTTTAAAATTATTTTATTCATTCATAAATATATTTTGATTATTTTAATCATACATAAAATTTTAATTATTCTAATTGTACATAAAAAGCAATTTTTCTTTATGGATTATTAAAATTATAATAAAATATATATGTATAATATCAAAATGTAAAAATGCAATGTACGGGTACATTTTGAGATTGAAATTGTAAACTAAAAGCCAATATTTTGTATAAGTATAAACGTAGTTTAAAAAGGAACTACGAAGTGATCCTTTCAACCACAACTTGTTGACCAAGATTAAATAATTAAAACATTAAATCAATTACAATATACAATGTATAATATTCGACTTGAATGATGAATATTAACTAATTCATTTTCGGTATCTGTGTATACAATGTTGTTCTGGGATATGCACAATGAGTACGTCTAAAGCTGCATATCATGCATCATTTCGTATAATTATAAAAAACAGATAAAAGAGGAAGATCAAGTAGTTCGGTACATAGCCAAGATCACAGTACATTGTATCTCAAATAAGAAAACAAGAAAAGAAGGGAAAGACGTAAGTAAAGGGGTTACACCATAAAGCCCGGATTCCTGTTTGAAGCTTGTTGCATTGTTGGACCGCCATTAATGTTACCATTATGAAGTACAAGTACGTGGTAAGTACTCGACACATTGCAGAAACACCACAAATACGAAGCAACCATCCAGCAACCCTATCCAACAGCCGAGGACGCCACTTCCCCTCGTCGTTGAGCGTGCATAAGCGGCAATTATGCAAAGCAAGGGGCTCCCATAAGCGTAGCTTCTGTCGATTAAACAGGAGTACCAGTCGGAAATGGCTGCCAGCTAACTGCGATTTCGATGATTTTCGAATCAATCATTCGAGTACTTGATCTACGTAAATCTACCTACAAGCATGTAGCATATCGTGAGCGACCATAAATCGATTTTTAATTTTAGGTCAAACGCATACATGTAGGCACGTATTGTAGTAGTACACAAATTTTGAAGTTTGGGAAATTGGAGTTTACAATTTCTGAAATTTTGGAATTAGATCATGGTGAAGCTTTGGAATTTGGAAATGGAGCAATTTTAGAAGTTGGGAATGGAGAAATTTTTAAATTTGGAAATGTAGGAATTTTGGTATTTGCAGATGGAGAAATCTCAGGATCTCAAAATTAGAAAATTTGGGGATTTAAAAATAGTGAAATTTCAGAATTTCAAAATTAGGAAATTTAGTATTTTAGAATGGAGAAATGTTGAAATTTCAAAATTCGAAAGTGGAATAATTACAAAATTTTGTAAAGAAAAAATTCGTCGATTTTTAAGTTTTTAAATTTTTATATTTGATCTCCAAAAATATAAGAAAATATAATAGTGCATTACATAATATGTACATCAACACATGTACAAATCGTATATTTACTACTAAATCAAAGTTCACATTGCAACATCCAAAATGCTTAAAATAGCACATTAACGAATTATAAAATAGTCTATTAACAATTAACAAATCGTTCACTAATAAATAATAAGTAAATTCAATATTACGCATAATGAACTCATAAATACACTTTTGAAATGTTTCTCTCCAATACAAGAAATTCTTTATCTAAAAAATGAAATGTACAGAGAAATAACTGAATATCTGCGAACGATAAAAGATATTCTTAATTACAAACTTAATATCGAAGTGTCGATAATTAATTCTTTCACGGGTTACTCGATCCACGAAAATATAGGAATTAATATTCCGCCGCTGAAGGTTTTTCAAGGAGATGCAGATGCTTTTCCCGTGAATTTTAATTGGTTAATTAATTAGCAACGGCGAACTGTTTCCCGTCTGTATAAATAAACGAATACTCGGCTTGGAAATTCTGTTAGGTTCTTTCGATAAGCAAACGAAAAAAAGTTCACGTCGAATAACGCTCAAAGAATGTCAACGAACTGTCGTGAAAGTACATAAAAATATTGTGTGATCTTTCCAGTTGCAGAAGTAGCAGTTCATCTTGGAGGAGGATGCTCGTTAAAACTTCTCGAAAGTGTAACAAACGTTCGAGCTAATTAGATGTCTTTGCAATTTCTCTGCTCGTCAGGGAATACGATATTTTCAACGCGATTTACACGCGTTCGCAATTAGAACGAACAGAGCGTAACAAAACCTATCCACTGTGCCACTTCGTTATCTACCACCATCTTGCCAAACATTCCTGTAATTTTATTTCATTCATGTGTAACGGACAAATTATCTTTCAGTGCGCTTTCACTGAACATGCAAATCGATATATTATGTGAGATATGTTCTACCTACGATGTTTTAATTACTATCTTTTATCGAGCATGGCTCTGGGTTTAATTAATCGTAACTAATAAGGTTTAGGTATTGGAAGTATTCAGTTATAATGATTCGCGTGGGTTGTAGTGTTTGGTTATGAAAGCGCCATGATTGGTGTCGACACTACCGCCATTGGTTTAGGTTGGTTTCAGGATGTGACTTTCTAGTTTTTTAGTTTTATAGGTGAAAGAGTTTGGAAATTTAGAAATTTAGAAATTTGGAAATTTTCGAAATTAGAAATTTAGAATTTTTAAGTTTAGGGGTTTGTTAAATTACAAATTCTCAAATTTGGAAATAAAAAAATTCTAAATTTGGCGATTCTGAAATATTACAACTTAGAAATTTTTAGAATTATAAATCTTCAAATTGAGAAATTGACAAATTTAAAAGTTTGCAAGTTTACAAATATATAAGTTAAAAAATCTTTTTAGTTTACAATTTACCAAAGTGCACAAGTTTTAAAGTTTACAATTTACCAAATTTATAAATTCGGAAATTCTCAAGATTATAATTTCTCAAATTTACAAATTTAAAAATTGAACAATTTTTAATTTTATTTTTATTATTTTATTATTTTTAGTAACTTATGTATAGGAAAATTTTAATTATCTCCTTAAAATACTAATCATGTGGTCAATGAGTATAATAATTTCTTTAGATGTTGTAATTTTGCACCTTATCTCTCTGCACGCAAATTACTTTAGTCATTATCTGTTATCAGGTCGTCAATCTTCGTTACATCCTCGATTATCTAATGCAACCTTGATTTTCCTTGTAGCATCGTAAATTCCTTTAATAGCACCTTATAGAATCCTGATACCACGATAGCAGGTTAATTTATGTTGTACAAGTCAGTGATTAACATATGCAGTACAATGTATATATTTGAAATTATTATTTGTAACTTAATATTTGAAATTATTATTTGAAACTTAATATTTGTAATTAAATGTACAAATTTACAAATTGATAAATATACCAATTTAGTAATTTAGTAATTAGAAAATTTAGAAATTTGATCAATTGTGAATATAGAAATTCATTTACTCAATAACTTAATCAATTTGGAAATTAAAATATTTAGAAATTTGCACATTAGCAAATTAGAAATTTAGAAATTTAGAAACTTGCAAGTTTAGAAATGTAGAAATTTATCCACTTGTAAATTGGAAGATTGTAAGATATTTAAATTTCATTATCGCTGTATTAAACCGCAACGTAACTGCACCTGAAAAGTAGTAAATAACGTTTCAATCTCCAGATACAGATCTCGTATACAGATACGTATTTATTTCTATCAAAGAAACGGACATGGAAATAGAGAAGCGACGTTTCTGATCTAGTATAAATTGACCTTAAACACTCTGTCCGCTTCTCTAACAGCATCGATCCACCTGATTCCATCTGTCCGCTTCGTACAAGTTTTGTTGTGTTCCTGTCTGCTTCCTCTCTGCATGTTCATCAGGAAAACTTCCAAAGTTTCATCTGGAACAGAAAAGTGCTTATGTAGTACAGAATAAATTCTATACAACCAAAAAATCTGGAAATTAAATAATTCATAAATAACAAATTTGTTACACTTGCAAATTTCATAATTAGAAAGTTGTCAAATTCCTCGTATTCCAAAATATGAGAATTTGTAAATTAGGAAAGTCGAAAGTTTCCGTGCTTCTCAGATCTTTCCGCCATGACACTTCCGCGTCAAATAGCGCCCCCAAAGTTTCGCTATAAACAGCAGACTTAATACACTCTCTAAACTCCGGGGATACAAAAGTGATACAATATTCTCGGAACAAACAGAGACATTATGTCGAAAAGATAGTCAATCTATTTTAGAAAATGCTACTGCTCAAAAGTATCTGGTCCTATAAGTTTAACTTCTTGCACTATTTGTCAGGTGTGTCAGAACTAATCACAGCTACTCAATCGCTCTCTTCTTAAAAGAAAATATAAAGTAATATCTCATATTTAAATGTATTGGTAAGTACATACGTAATTTTGAATTTGAAGCGTTATATATTTTTGAAGAAACTAATACAAATTTTAGTCACTGTTTGAGGCAGTAAAATAACTTTTATGCGACACTAATACATATTTTGTAAATGTACGAATACTTTTGAGCGGTTTAAGTCAACATAGAATCGTATGATAATTTTTATAAGAAAGTAATAAAAATTTTAGTCACTGAGGCAGTAAAATAACTTTTATGCAACACTAATATTTTGTAAGTGCACGTATACTTTTGAGCAGAAGTGTGATATAAAGTGTATGATAATGCAAGTATGTAAAGATTAGAATGAATCGGAGCCGTTAATTGGGTAGTAAAGAATCAATGTACGAGACACGAGTTTCTCGAGCACGCAACGAAGGAAGAAGAACAAAAGCAAAAGCTGCCAGTCGGAGACCTGTTATACGGTGAGGGATTGGACCGACTGCAATCGTCCGGTCGTTGACACGTCTCTGTAGCTTCTGCAAAAATCTTACCAGTGGTTCAGCTGTTCCCTCCGAGAACCAGGAACAACTTTATGGAGGTCTTTTCTCCGATGAGCAACGAGAACATGATCCTCCGGCGAGCAGCTTTCTGGTATCTAAATGGTCTTCCTTCGATACGTTCTTATCAGATTATCAAGCACCCCATTTCACGGCAGATGGCGCTGTCTTGGATAAATTAATCTGATCTTCCAGCGATAATGATGAAGCAGGAAATCGATGTGACACGCTCCACTAATTATCTACACTACTTTTTTTCCTTCTTCTTCGATGAGGTAGCGTTTTTGCTTCAATGAAACTTGTTGTGCGGATTAATTAATTGGTGTTAATATATTATTGGTTAAACTCTATAAACTTGTTGGTTTATGGAAATGAGATAGTTTATTTTTTGTAGGCTGCCTTTTGAGTTCTTGATATAGGTGATCGTAAAATGGTAGTTTGGTGTCTAATAGGTTATTTCTAAATTTAGCTGACATCGTTAGATTTAGTTGAGGGAGTAATAACTTTATTTATAATTGCACGATTGATCTGCACTGAATATTTAGAGGTCTAGGTATTACCTTCTCGTTCACTTTAAGACATTTTTTAATTCTTAAATATTTTATATTTTCGTGTTTACATGCGATATGTATGTTTTATGACATTTTTAAATTCTTAATTATTTTATACTTTCATAACATAACATGTCATATTACGTCATAATTATGTTATATTGTATATTATATTTTATGCTATGTTACATTATATTTTGTTCTGTATGTTTGTATCTCTTCATCAATCTTTTTGATTTAACTTTAAATTGTATTTTATTTGTTCTAATCGTAAAATTGTATGACATTCTATTTTATACTCCTACATATATTTCTATTTACCCTAAGGGACTTTTCGCTTAAATAAAATAAATATATCGTTGTTCACATACAAGTACTGAACCGGGTAAAACAGGTGACCTAATTATCTTCTCTACTGGTAACGGTATGAGAAAAGTTCCATATGTAATTTAACACTTTCGGGTTGGGGTTGTTAAGTAGAAAAGTTTCGACGAGTACCGGCTCTTCAGTTATGTGTACTGAAGACGTTTGTCCATAAAGAAAATGAAGTCTCTGGCAGTAATAACAGTTCTAGTAACTAGTAATAGTTCCAGTAGTTACGGAGAGAAAGCCTTATACTTTCATCTACGCTCTGACGCAAAAGGTGCGTCATCCATAATAAACAGTTTCCATGTTGACGTAAAAAATACGTCGCTCGCAACGAGTCTTAATTACAGCTTTTTGATTTGAAAAATGATCCGTAAAATATACAAAAAAATGCAATTCGTAATAAATAATTATTTTCGATTTGTAAGTATCAAATTTGAATCCAAATTTTAATTCATTTCATGTAAATTATTGAAAGTATTCATGCTATTCGTCATGAAAGTATAACTTCAAAGAGTAATAGAAATAAACAATGAATTTTTTAAAAATTTATTTTTATATTTTGAGGTTATCCATATTTTGTTACATATTTCTTTTTTAAACTGCAGATAGTGTAAAATGTATTCTGATATGTAATCTAGAAATAGCGTTGGGATATGACGTTCTTAATCTTAATGAAAAAAGTTTCTTTCATAAAAGAAAGTTTCTTCTTAAATTTGATTAGAAATTCCATTATAGAGAATTGCTGTTCTTGAGCCATAGTAGTATGTGTATGGTTATTTAAGTAGCGAAAGATATCATGGAACGTTTTCCTTAATTATTTCATAGAAAATTATGAACCAGGTAAAAGTTTTACGTAAAATTATGCATTAGTTGAAGACTGAACGTAGTGATCAATACTGGTATATTTAAAGATTTAATACTGGAACAATGGGACAATCTTACCCATTTTCCGTAGGTACAATAGCTGATATTGATTTCATATTTCCTTTAAATTAAATGGTGCATAAGGACCGATAATTTCCAATGCATTACTTTAAAACTGCTTGGAAATGGTTCAGGAGGACCATTAAAATTTTTTTTAATAAAAAGACATATGAACCTTTTCATTATTTAAATTGCTTTCAGTGTTACTTCAAATAAAAACTACAGTTTATTTGTAATAATTTACTTTTCAATATGTTAAGAATGACTCGAGAAAAAAAATGTTAGACGTGAAAAGAGTGAATTTAATAATAAATATGAGCAGTAAGTTGTAGGACAGTTGTCCGAGCAATGAAGCCGCCATTTTGTATAGGGAAAATTTTTATTAAGTGAGTTTTATTAAGTTTTGAACTGATGTATTAAAAATAGGGACAGTAACAGAAATTTGAAAATGTTAGTCACACTTCAACAGTTATGCTACACGATATAAGGCAAGGGGTTAAAATACTACATACTGTTAAATACATAAAATAGAACATAATGGATTGATTTCAAGGGACAGGGGACAGGTGAACATCTGTTATCAACTACGATGTCGGAAGTGTATCCAATACTGCCGCAGGAGTTCGTATCCAGTGCGCGTATCTCGAGTATTTTGTGTAATTGAGCGACTAATAGATCGACGAAAGTGCTGGTTCACTAGGGATCTGGTTCGAGATATTGTACGTGACCGGTCCTTTCTGCTTCTGGCAAACAACTGCCGCAGGTTTCAAGTGGAAACTAGAACTTCTGTTGTCACTTAAAGCTGATGTCCCGTTTATCTCATCCTCGACAACTCTCTGTTTTCGTGAAATGTTACGACAGAGAGTTAAAATTCGTTTAACACTTTGACACGTCACGTGACACTTGAATTTTCATATAGTATTCAGAATTTGTTTATCTAGTTAAAAATACATGTTTTAACTACTTGAAGTTTTGGGTAATGGGAATGTTTCCTTAAGATTTGTTAGAGACAAAAATACCTCATGGTCAAATTATATTAAAATTCATAATTTATTGCTAATTTTATAAATTATATTATCTATTACTAAACTAATACTAACATTATTAAATATCTGATTATCGACTTATAGAAACAAAATAAATAGTATAACAAAATTATAATTACTAAAATTAATATCTCGAAGAATCATATTAGTAAAATCTGAAAAATTAAGAAGACTATAAGAAAGAAATATTTAAATATGAGTAACATTAATAATTAAATTCCGCTTCTTTTTACAAAAAATGTGTAACGTATTGCCGAGAGTAAGGAACGATTCACGAGCAGTTTTTAACTCCGTAATAACGAATGATTAATCTCAATTTAAAATTATACGCGGGAAAAAACTTTGGAGAAATTACCATAAAATTACCATGGCCCGTGAACGATCGATTTTCGAAGATCGACTTTGGTCACGTATAAACAACCCTATGTACTCTGCACGCATTCGTGCAACGTTTATTCGGCATTATTTGCAAAAGCGGAAACAGTGAATCATTATTCACAGTATCGCTGTTTAATTACAGTTGGTCATCGGTTGATTTTCTGTTTCCTCGATGGAACAAAATTTCGCGTGTGTACACACACGAACGATATGATCAACGGAAATTGCACGATATGTTTAATGTGATCAATGACTGATACGAAATTTGCGTTTAATGTATGCCTAGCAGGTAGAGGAAACGCGAAATGTATTATGTATACTAACTTGAATAATGTAATTTAAATAACCGGCTATCGATACATCGAAATTACTTGTTACGGGCATTTGTAAATTGGTTTTAACCCATGATTATTAACACCAGTTAATAACGAAAAAACGAAGTCGTGAGGCCCGAATTTTAATAATGTGGGATCATTATGTCTGAGCTTTGATGATGCACCTTTGGTTACACTTTTTTTACAAATTTTAACTTCCTTTCGGATTTTTTGCACTCCATAAATGTTTCTTATAGAATTTTAGACGCTCAATCGACAAATTGGCGGCCATCTTTAAGATGTGAGGTAGACGTAACCTAAAATATCGATAACTGTATAACATTGGTAATTTGTCTTCTGAATTATTATCAAATGTAAAACCAAATGCATAAAAATTGAATATAAAGGATTTTTTTTCTAATGAAAGTTTGAGAAGCAATAAATCATTTGATGTGTTTTTAAAGAACATGATATCGGCACACCGTGCAATTAGGTTATACCGCAAGGATTCATCAGTAGAATTAATGACGGTTGGATATTGAAATTCCATGGTACCACAGAATCAGCTATGCTCTGACAACCTCAGGATCGTGTGTCCTCTAACTTCAATCTATTGGAATTTAGATATCGCGACAGCTAAGCTTTGAGGTATTACGGCTGACATTGTGCGAATTCAGAAAACATTTTTCATTGTTATACTTCGTTAGTGAATAATAATAACGTTATGGAAGTAGCAAGAATATTTGTAGTATATTCAAGACTTTTCAATCGAATTAATTATTAAATGATCTGAAAGATATTTATTAAATTTTATGTTCAAAGAATGGATATTCGATCATTTTTTAAATAATATGTAGAATCACTGCAATTTGGTTGTAAAGAACTTTTCAGACGAGATCGGAGATTTACAAATATCTTAATTTTATCATTTTTAAATTTTGAAGTTGCTGGAAGTTTGGATTTCTGCATTTCCAAGTTTTCAAATTCTGAAATTCTTAAAATCTCAAATCCCGAAATTTTCAAGTCCCCAAATTGTCAAATACCCAAATTTTCAAAACCTTAAATTCTCAAACTTCAAATTCCCAAATCCCCAAATCTCCAAATCCCAAAATTCTCAAATACCTAAATTCTCAAACCCCAAATTGTCAAACCCCAAATTCTCAAGTACCCCAATTCTCAAAACCTTAAATTGTCAAACTTCAAATTCCCAAATCCCCAAATCTCCAAATCCTAAAATTCTCAAATACCTAAATTGTCAAACCCCAAATTGTCAAAGTCCCAAATTCTCAAATTCCCAAATCCCCAAATCTCCAAATCTCCAAATCCCAAAATTCCCAAATTGCCCTCTTCCAAAATTTCTAAACTTCAGCGTTCAAAAGTTTCCAAATTCCTAAATTTCCCAACCAGCAAATAACGAAATCCGCCATTTTCCCCAAATAAACCTAACTTGCCATATCACCAGATACATAGCACCCTATCGTAAACCCGATAAAATGTACTTCTACTTTTATAACATTGTTTATATGAAACCGATAAAAAAGTGACTCGCATCAGGTACACATGTACAATATGTATGCGTCCATTGACTTTCTATGAGTATCAATTATTCAGTTCAGTATTCCCTTGAATAATTCATGGACATTTTAAAGTTATAAGTTCAGTTTGAACGGCGTTCGTAACCCGTTTACCTTCGCTCGAATACACGTGCGTCATGCACGTATGTTCTCTACTTTGTTTCTCTCACAGTGAAAAGAAACTCTTCCTGTTCACCTGCTCGTCCTCCTTGTTTCTTTTAATGTATGCATCCTGCACGCTAAGTGTCGTCTAATGAAAAATAGAGTAACCAAGAATGCACAAAATGAAACGTCCGAGTAAATTTTAATAAAGTAATTATGATTTTACAATATTTTCTAAAGTCACAATTTTTAAGTTTTTTCAGCAAAAACCGCTACAATAAAAACATTAAAAGTGATGGAATCGAAAATAAAGAGTTGACTAAATATGCAAGGTTTCCTAAATATCAAAAGATCAGAGAAAATCAGTAATATTTGCACTATTGATTTTGTATAAAAACAGTATCAATAAAATAGAAAGTCATAAGACAATATCGACTTCTCCGACAAAAGATTCGCTTAACAAATCGTTCGAATTGAGAAATTGTAACCTTATTCGAAACGAAGATAATAATACACCATCCTCGGTGTACAGTTATCTCTGACGGGAACTTATATTCTTCTTTTCATAACAGTCCCGCAAATCACGCTGTAGGGAGTATGTTAAGAACGGGGCTGGTGTGTATCGCGATTTTAATCGTAATGATTTTTAGTCACAAGGAGTAAAATATGTTACCAATCCTGGCCACGTGCAATGACGGTGTTTGCTGGTCATTAAAAAATGGTCGCGTGTTACATACTTTCTGAGAAATAATTAGTTAACTACTATCAAAAGAAATAAAATTATTATGTGTTATTTTATAACACGTTATTAGTGCACATGAAGAGTTATGAAGTGTTTACTTACATGCAATATTCAAAACAGTTGTAGACTATAAATTATGCAAGAAATTATTACAGTTGAGGTATTCATAATTAAAAACTTGTTTAAGACACTTTAATAGATTTATATATTTATTATAATAAATTTGTATTATATTTATTACATTATGTCATTCATCGATTAAGAAATGCTTCTGACAAATATTTTGCAAATGTTAGATTAGTTATTTTAATATTACTAGACTGGTGTTCACACATTTATATGTCGAGGTCTGCAAAATATAATAATTCCTTTAATTTCTGAATTAAACAGTACACTTTGCAGGCTTTGATATATGATAACTGCTTAAACATCCACAGTCTAATTATTACATTAAAAGAATACATCAAGTCTCAATAAAATGATCAAACTAATCAACCCTTACTCCTATGTCGAGACATCCGATTTCTTACACGATATAGTTCAGATAAAAAATTGGTGAATAATTGAAGTAAACAATTCAGGTAAATAAATTAGTTGAACTCATATATTTGTTACCATTAAATATAAATGAAATTTTGTAACCCACTACCCTTACAATTTTATTGAGACCTCTGTTACCTATTTTGTAAATTAATTAAAGAGTTGGTAGGTAAAAATGAAGGGGTGCAAAGAGTAAATTTGAAAAACAAGAAATCGCTTGAGTATAACAATTAGACTGTAGTTCCACGTATTTCTTTAATTATAGAAAAATGCCGTATCTGAGAGGGTTAAACCGTTGCGATTCCAGTAATGATTTAATTGGCAATGAAATAGAAGTCTGGCCAGCGTTCCAATTACACGAACAATCGTATTCGAGGAACCTCCCTATTAACCGGTAATGTGCCTGCAAGTACATGCTAATGGAAGCGAAAATGGCATTTGGTATCGTTAACAATAACAGTATCCAGCTTATAATCTATGCGGCGGAACATTATCGTTTGGCAGGAATCGGGGAATAGCAAGTAGAGCGAACATGCAAATTGTCGAGTCGGTGCTAAGCGTCGAGACGCCCTTGAATCCGGTGTTAAAACCTTCCGAGTACAGTTGGTGGCCAAACTATTGTAATCAAGGGAATTCTTTTTAAAAATATGCAAAGGGCTTTACTTAGTTTGACGGTGTTATGCTGGATATGTTGATGAGGTATTTTGACAAAGTTAAATATTATGTAAATAGTATGTTGAGACATGAATCTCATTTCTGGAATAAAAGTTTTTAAAATTTAAATATACAAATTTTGCAATTTTGCAAACAGAGACCACTGTATTTGACATGGTCGAAATGCTTGAATATAAATTCTACAATTTCTAAATTTATAGATTTTCAAATTTTCAAGTCTCTAAATTCCCAAGATTCCAAGTATACAAATCCTCAAGTCTTCAAATCACTAAATCTTTAATTCAAAGCCTGTAAATTTCTAAGTCTCCAAATCTCCAAATCTTCAAAACTTGAAATCTTCAGAACTCCAAATCTACGACTGTCCCAAGTTTCAAACATCAAATCTGCAAATGTCTAACTCTTCAAATTCCCACATACCCAAATCTTTAAATTTCCAAATCTCCACTTCTCGAACTCTCCAAATCTCGAAATCTGCAAATCTCCAAATTTTCCAATTCCCCAAATCTCCAAATCCTCAAATCTCCAAATCCTCAAATCCCCAAATGTCCAATTTCCCAAACCTTCAAATCTCCAAATCTCCAAATCTCCAAATTTTCCAAATCTCCAACTCTCCAACTCTCCAACTCTCCAACTCCCCAAATCTCCAAATCTCCAAATCTCCAAATCTCCAAATCTCCAAATCTCCAAATCTCCAAATCTCCAAATCTCCAAATCTCCAAATTTTTCAAATCTCCAACTCTCCAACTCTCCAAATCTCTAAATCTCCAAATTTCCAAACCCAAAATCTCCAAACCTTCACCTCTTCAATTTCCCAAATCTGCAAATCCCCAGATCTCCAAATCCCCAAACCCCAAATCCCCAAATCTCCAATTCCCTAATATCCAATTCCTCAAACCTTCAAATCTCCAAATACCTAAATCCCCAAATCCTGAAATCTCCAAATCCGCAAACCTTAAAATCTCCCAACTTCCAAAATTTCTCCACTTCCTAAATCTCCAACTTTTCAAACCCCCAAATTTCCCACTTCCACAGTTTCTCAAATCCCACCGCCCTAAAACCCCCGACCTCCAAATCACCAAATTCGCAGCCATCAAAACGTCCAACATATGAAACTGCAGTTTCCAAATTCTCGAGTTGGCAACTTTCGTCAGGCAAATTGGCTAGGTGGTGTTAAGCGTCAAGACGCCCTTGAATCCGGCGCTAAGACCTTCCGATTAATTCGTTCCCGACGTTTGTCCTTTCTCAGCATCCCCAGAGGCAGAGTCGCTGCTCTTACACGCTGCCGCTCGCCACTCGCGAGTTTCACGAACGACGGCGTCCTTAATTCACCGGAAGGTGTTTAAAGTTTAATCCGAAGAGTGCCATTAGGATTGACTAAACGCCCGTCGCAGACCAAGCGTAAAGTTCCGAGTGCAAAGTCTACTATAACCCCGCCTCTTGAGGCTCTCGTCCAAACGGAGTTGTTTCTACCGTTCTTACTAACTCCCGAAGAAAAAGAATCTTCTCTTCTTCTATCAACGGGCATCGAAGCCGTAGGCAGACAGCGAAATCTTTCAGATAACAGGAAGACGCTTTTAGGACATGCCCTGAAGCGGAGACGGAAGCTCCACATGTTCAGATCGAACTTGCAACCGGCATTGTACAGTCGACAGCAACTCTACTTTATCTATGAAAAATATTGCAAATAGTACATCGTATATATTTAGATATTGATAATTTATTTCAACAAAATTTTTTAACTTCATTCGTAATTTCGAATTCATGTTTCTACATTAGCACCGGTATCACGAGTTGGCGCGTGGTCGATCTCTTCCCGAAATTGGGAATATGGAAATGGGGGAATTTGAGAATTTTGGAATATGGGAAATTTAGGGATTTTAAAATTTTGGAATGAGGGAAATTTGGGGATTTGGGGATTTGGGAGTTTCAAAATTGGGAATTGGGGAATTAGGGAATAGGGAATAAGGAAATTGGGGAATTGGAGAATTGGGGAATTGGGAATTAAGGAATTGTAAAATTGGGGAATTGGGAAATTTGGGGAATTTGAGAATTTAGGAATTGGGAAAGTTGGAGAATTTGAGGATTTGGGAATTTGGAAATTTCAAAATTGGGGAATTGGGGAATTAGGGAATTAGGGAATTAGGGAATTAGGGAATTAGGGAATTAGGGAATTAGGGAATTAGGGAATTAGGAAATAGTGGAATTGGGGAATTAGAAAATTTGGGAATTTGGGAATTTGAAAATTGGGAAATTGGGGAAATGTTAAAATCTCCAAATCCTCAAGCTGAAAATCCTTAAATCTGACCTATTAACTCAAAAATCCTCAAGTTACGAATATTTGTGACGTCTTCAGCCGTTCACTAAATAACTACATATAGTATTCATTTCGAAATGAATTTAATTTTTTTCTCCTAGTTTCGCGAGTTTAAATGAATTTCGGTCAGCAAATCGACTGTGCAGCGGTCCAAGCACTTTGCACGTTCATTTCGTCCGAGGCACAATACGTTCTATCCAATCTGAAGATGTTATTCAACCTCCGGCAACGACAGCAACGAACTGTCTTCCACGTTTGTTGTTGCTACAGCTTCAGACTCTCCGACGAAAGAGGAAAAAGCGAAACAAGGCCGTGAGCAAAAGGAGACGATCGAAGTAGCGGAGAAGGAAGAAATGTCGGGATGGAATTCAAGGTATTTTCTTGTCATCCCGAAACGACCATGCGGCCCATTGAACCTTTTATTTACTCGGCAGCCTTCGAGAGAGGAAATCTCTCGAGCGAGTCGTCAAGTAGACCGTCTTCGGTACAACTGATCGTTCGAAAACCACTCTGACAACTCTTATCGTGTGACACATTGACAGTCAAACTCCGGTGGAGTCTTTCGATTCAGAACTTCTTTTTAATATTATCTCCTCCGAAACGGAAGACAACGCTGTTTTGATTAATCTTTTACAGAGGATAATAAATTATTACGTTTATTCTTTCCGACTTTAGATGAATGCTGACGACATGTCGCTTGTGTATGAAAGTAATTAGGGAAAGTTTAGTGGGACGTTAGGAATGCGTCGAAGGTTCATATTTCTGGAGAATATTTCTGGGTGGTGTAGGAATGTAGCAAATGTGTGGTATAGACGTTTGGGAGAGTATTCGAAGAACTTTTATAGGTATAGACCTTTTGGAATTGAAGAAAAATGATATCAAACTCTTTGAGAAGTTAGACGTAGTTTTCTGGGTGGTGAGATTTTATTAAGTAAGAACAATGGGATTTAGAGAATTTGGGGAATTTGGGAATTGGGGAATTTAGGAATTGGGGAAGTAGGGAATTTGGAGAATTTGGGAATTGGGGAATTTAGGAATTGGGGAAGTAGGAAATTTGGAGAATTTGGGAATTGGGGAATTTAGGAATTGGGGAAGTAGGAAATTTGGGGAATTTGGGAATTGGGGATGTAGGGAATTTGGGGAATTTAGTAATTGGGGAAGTAGGGAATGTGGGGAATTTGAGAAGTTGGCAATTTAGGAATTGGGGAAGTAGGGAATTTGGGGAATTTGGGGAGTTTGAGAATTTGTGGAATTGGGAAATTGGAAATTTGGGGTATTGGGGAATTGGGGAATTGGAGAATTAGTGAATTGTGGAATTGTGGAATTGAGGAATTGTGGAATTGTGGAATTGTGGAATTGTGGAATTGGGAGATTGGGAATATGGGGAATTGGGGAATTTGAGAATTTGGAAATATTTTGCTAAATTCTCTTATTCTCCTAAATCCTCTAAATTCCCAAATCCCCAAACTTCGAACAATAAAATAATCAATGCCAACAATAAACATAAACCAAATCATTACTTCCATTCGTTTAAAAGCTTAATATTCCTTCATAGAAACGAAGTACCGGTTTAAAACTCTCACGCGAGAGCCGTGAATCAGTTTCGCCCTTCATGGTGCTCTCTTCTTTTTATTCTCGTATTAGGACTAAAATAGTTGAGGTTTGTTTCTCTCTCACGCACGGTAGCTAATACGATTTCTCATGCATTCACTGACGACTAACAGTCGTCACGGTGGATTGTTCTCCCATTTTTCAGAGCGGAAAAAGAAATCCTTGACGTGCAAAGCAGCTGCCATAGCAAACGGATATTTAAGCCCGTGACGAATCACTAGTTCAAAAACTTTCTTATTTTTCATGGCAAAATAAAATGATGATATAAAGTGTTCAATAAAGAAATGCATAAGTTTACTTCACAAGTACTAAAGTAATGAAATTTGTTTTTGGTTTTATTATTATATTAACTGAGTTTTAAAATTCATTGTTATGTAAGGAACAGAGAGACAATAAATTACATATTGTAATTTAATAGTACTGTTACAACTCAAGATCAAAATCACACTGAATCTCAGAATTCTCACAAATCCTCAAGATTAAAATCCTTTGATCTAACCTATTGATCCAGAAATTGGTTTTTAAAAAACAGGGGTTGAAATTCTGGGATGAATAGTCGATTAAGAATACTTTCTAGAGAAATTAGTTTATAATGTTTCAAGACAAATGTTGACTAAAAATAATCTAAACTTGGTTTCAAAGCATAGTTTATTTAAAATTAATTCATAATGCAAATCGTGTACGTCGATATTCAAAGATAAGTGGACCATAAAGGGTGTCATTTCTGATCGAAGAAAAAATTGACAACACTAGAGGTTAGTTTGCAATGTTTCAAGATAAATATTGTCTAAAAATATTCTAAACTTGGTTTCAAAGCACAGTTTGTCTAAAATTAATTCATAATACAAATTTTGTACGTCGACATTCAAAGATGAGTAAACCACAAAGGGTGTCATTTCTGACCGAAGAACAAATTGACAACATTAGAGGTTAGTTTGCAATGTTTCAAGATAAATGTTGACTAAAAATAATCTAAAATTAATTTGAAAATTATATCTAATATTATTCCATAACACGAATTACGTAGACATGCCACACCGTGACTCATCTTTATTAAATTTCCGTTTACGTCAGATAAGTATAGGTATATCGCGCTGAAACGTAACAGAAAGTTCTTCCGCGTATTAAATGCCTTCCGTATTCCACGATAGGAGATAGAGCTGCGGTTTTTGTGGTTTTGCTCAATGTCAAAGGTACGCGATAACGGTGTAATCTTCTCTAAGCTTTCATAGCGGTCGTTTGCCAATGACTGCGACATCAAATACCAACAAAACTTGCACCTATACAGCGGCAGTTGCATTTTATCAAAACTTTTATCCGCCGTGGCAAATCGCGTGCGAAACTTGAATAGCAAACCACCTGTTTCGTTCCTCTGTTTGTTCGCGATTCAATCCTTTCCAGGATATAATACTAATCGCCGTGGATGAAGCAATGTTCGCGCTGAATAAATCGGGATGATAAATCGAACTCGATTACGTTTGAAATTTCGAATCGTGTTGTTCGAGTACTACAATGGGGAAGAAAATTATATTCGATGAACGGAGTAATGGTGTATGTACTCGTCGCGTTTATTGTAATGCTCGAATACAATACGTATTCATTATTCCTATTTAGACGTGATAAATTGCGTAACGTACGGGGAAATATCAATCCGCCGGTATTCAATCGCACGAGTGTTTCTGTGTACCTCGTATTTCAGATCAGTGACGGGCAACTGTGCCAACGAGGGCGCGGTGCAGGGACGTGATTGTGAGGGTCTCGTGGGTACTGGGGGCGATTTTTCTGTTTGCAAATTTGGGAATATTGCAGTTGTGGACTCTTGAGTTTTTATGTTTCTGTGCTTTTAAATTTGCGAATTTTTATATTGTTGAATTTCGAAGTCATCGTGTTCTGGATTTCTAAATTTTCAAATTTCTGATTTACTGACTTACCGAATTACCAAATTTCCAAATTTCCAAATTTCCAAATTTCCGAATTTCCAAATTCCCTGATTCTCAAATTTCCAAATTACCAAGTTTCCAAATTTCCAAATCCCCAAATCCCCAAATCCCAAAATTTCCCAAATTTCCGAATTCCCCAATTCCCAAATTCTCAAATGTCCAATTTCCCCAAATCCCAACTTTCCAAATTCACAAATTCACAAATTCCTCAATTCCCCAATTCCTCAATTCCCCAATTCCCCAATTCCCCAATTCCCCAATTCCCCAATTTCCAATTCCCCAATTCCCCAATTTCCCAATTCCCCAATTCCTCAATTCCCCAATTCCCCAATTCCCCAATTCCTCAATTCCCCAATTCCCCAATTCCTCAATTCCCCAATTCCCCAATTCCCCAATTCCCTAATTCCCCAATTGCCAAATTCCGCAATCTCCGAATTTTAGAATTACTAAATTACTAAATTACTAAATTACTAAATTACTAAATTACCAAATACCTAAATTCCCTAATTTCGAATTTTCAAATTTCCAAATTTCCAATTTGGTAAATTAATAAATTGCCAAATTTTTAAATTTGAAAGTTTCAGGTTTCCACATTCTTAAATTTCTAAGTTTCTATGTTTCTAAATTTGAAAATTTGCAATCTAAATTTCTAAATGTCTAATTTTATCAATATTCTAAAAGGATGTAGAATATTAAAATTAAAAAATTGAGGCCACAACGCTAATTTACCCCATTTTGTCTATCTTTCATCAAAGATACTATTTAATTATGATTGAATGATGAGCACAAAAACTATATTGTTTTTAATATTTAATAGTTGAAATACAGTGAGTATTTTCTAACAGAGTACGCAATTGATACGAAACTCAGCATGCTTGAAACTAGGGAAAAATAATGTTGAAATCTTCTGTAATCAAGAATATAAGAAATAGTAAGATAACCCATTGTTTTTATGTAGAACTATATCTCCCATAGCTACTCATTTTAAGTAAAACGAAAAATTGTCTATTTGAAAATATTACTATATAATATTACTATTTTAATATTACTATTAGTAATTCATTTCTATACTAATAGAACCATTTTTTTCAATATTTAATTAGTAACTTCTAAAACAAATAAAATATAATGAAATATAGTGATTAACAAAAATAGTAAAGTGTAATGTGGTTAATAAATACGAATAAAAAATGAATCAGTATCATGAACAAAATATATAACACAAAATAATATATTTAATGACTATTATTGTTATTTGCCTTCAATGAATTCATTAATTCTTGATTGGAAAGTATTAGTTAATTTTATCCTCCTTGTGGTACGTATGCCACTTTGATATAAGATAGCAACCACCATTTTGTTACCCCATCATTTGAGAAGTGCTGTTCTGAAGTCTTAATATAGAACACTCTATTTAAATCATCCTACGTAAATAATTATAACTTGCAGCTCATGGGACTTTAATAATACAGGATGGTATATTAGTCATGACTACGTTTAAGGAATTAATAATTTTAATGAAATTTCATTTTTAATCAAATTATATAGATTCAGTAATTCTAGATCCTTAATTGTCTCTCATGTTATTCGAATAAACATATCATAAAATCCCTCGACCTAACTTAAAAACTCTAGACTTGAGAACTCATAGATCAAATCTCCAGGTTAAACAATCCTTATATTCCTAACTACCTATATTCAAAAATCACTGGATGTCCTAATGTCCTAAATATAAAACTCGCTGAATCCTTACTTACCTAAGTCGCTAAATCTCAACAGCACCAAATCCTAAGGTCTCTAAAATTTGATATCTTTCTTTCAAAACCTTATATCTCCACACTAGAATGGAATGTAGAAAATTTTAGTGTAAAATTCAACCGTGTCAACAAAACCCCGAGTGTACGTGGAAATTGATGAAACGTCTGATGGAACGTTGTTTAAAAACTAATTCGAAAGATTACAGGAAATCGATAGCGTAGGTAAGTAGTTTTACCGTGAAACGATATCAGCCGGCGGGTAAGTACTCCAATAGTGGCCACCGTAGCCTCGGAATGAGGTTGACCTTGGCATTCTCGTACAGATAATAGTGGTACCTAGTTGGTGGCTGCGTACACTCCCCTCTTTTCGATGTCGTACCCTCATTTCGCTTCTTGCTACCTCACCCCGTGGCTACATCGGCGTCTACCAACAAATCAAACAAATCGAATCGCCACGAGTTCGCCTTGGGTGCCTTCTCGTCACGATCCTGACGAGTTTTCCTGCCGGGACGAAACTGCACGCGACACAGCCTATACTCAACGCACGTTCCTCGAAACGGACACGATCAACGATTCTCGTAAGAAGTCCTTCTGTCGCGAAGAATAGTCGGAGAAATGAGTAACAGCCGGCTTTAATTTTCTTATTCCGACTCCGAATGGAATCCCGGCTTCGCGCCGACAGATTGAGACGCGAAGTCGTTGAACGCTCTCGACTCTCGCCAACTATGAATTTCATGCACACGCTGCTGAAGAACCGAGATTGAAGTTTTTTAAATACGCCGATGTAATCTCGTGTAAAGCAGTTCTTTCTCCTAGCAATAAACCGATGCTGATGGAAATAACAGTGGTTACGCTGCACTTCTCTAAGGAAACTGGTACTGCTTTGTGACTTTTAGAAATAGTCTTTTTGGGTTTCTCTTCGGCTTCTAATGAGTTTATGCACAGGATGTCACGTAACTGCTACGACCGGATAGAGAGTGATTCCACGTGAATAAGTCAGGAATAGGGGATGGCATTTTTTGTTTTTAAATTAGCTTGGTACAAGGACAAGTCTGAACCTCCTTAGGAAAGTATAGTGAACTAGAGGGATAAGTACTCATTTATTTTTCCAGATGTTAGGTTTGATTTCTTAGGCAAATAAGGCTTTGATGATATATGGAATTACAAATTTGCAACTCTGTAAATCTACAATTCTCAAATGTTCAAGTTCTCAGGTTCTTAAATTTCTTGATCAATAATAAGTTAGTTTACATATTATTTCTTTATTTTTATAGTTTAGTTTCCATTGAAATAGAAGTAAGTCATCAGACCGTAAATGTAGGGTTAATGTAGGTAGGTCAGAGCGAGTTGGAAGTTAGGTGAATCTGGTAGGGCATTGAACGCGTTGAAAGTGCAGGTTGATAAGGCGTCCCTGATCATTGAGACCGTTAGGAAGAACAGAGTAGAGCGCCGCGACGCGACGGCTTGCAGGATACAAGTCACGTGGAGGCGTGCGACTATGTAAGGTATGCAGCCCCGGTCTTTTTGTAGCTTTTTATTACCCCGCTTGGTCCTCCGCTCCGACGGCCGCTACGAAAAAGACGAAGAAACCGACGGTGCGCAGCGACAAAAAGTAACATCCTCATCCACCATGCGAATTCGATCTTTAAAACTGGAGAAGAGATTTACCGAAATTGCACGGTACAGTCAGCAGCAAATCTGGCTGCGAATTTTAAATCTGCCGTCTGGCTTACAGATATGGAAATTCGTGATGCGTGGATTTGGAGAGCATGACATTTGGAATCTTTAGAATTTCGGACATTTTTGGGGATTTGGGTGTTTGGGTATTTAGGGATTTTAGGAAACAAAGAGTTGGGAATCTAGGAACTTGAGAATTTGGAAATTTGACGATTTGGGGATTTAAGGATTTGGGGGTTTAAGGTATTTCGGGGATTTGAGAATTTAAGAAATTTCGGAGATTTGGGGATTTGGGGATTCGAGAATCTAGAGATTTTAGGAACAGAGAATTTTGGGATTGGGGAATTAGGGAATTTGACGATTTGGGGATTTATGGTATTTCGGAGATTTGAGAATTTAAGGAATTTCGGGAATTTAGGGATTTGAGAATCTAGAGATTTTAGGAACAGAGAATGTTGGGATTGGGGAATTAGGGAATTTGACGATTTGGGGATTTATGGTATTTCGGAGATTTGAGAATTTAAGGAATTTCGGGAATTGAGAATCTAGAGATTTTAGGAACAGAGAATTTTGGAATTGGGAAATTTGAGAATTTGGGAATTTCGAGAATTTAACAATTTGAAAATCTGGTGATTTATCGACCTACTTATCGACCTCAAGATCTCTAACTATTTAAGGATCCAAAAAACTAAAACTCTAGTGATACAATTTCCAGCAATTGCGAATGCTACCTCTAGATAGCAACCTTTCGCCTGAACATTCATACAGCATAAATGATGTTACATCAAAATATTACACAACCAAACACAATTGCTTAAAAATTATGTTCACGTACATCTTATACTCGTTAATATAATATTCGTAACGCGACTGTGTCGAACATTCTACGTTAGTTCTGCATGAACTTCGTCGTTCACACCTTATGAATTTCAAACAACTCCGAAAGTCACGTGTATCTACTTTCTTTGCATGCTAAAATACCTTTTCGCGGTGTCCTAAAAAAAAAAGCAATAAACTTGATCTCTTTACTCTATCATAACGTGCTGCACTCGTGACACACTCGAAATTCGTGTACAAATCTTTGTTATATTTTTTACAATCTTTAATTTTCTGTTTTAATCAGAAATGAAATAAATTAACTTTCTTTATTTTTGTTTAATACTGTAGCAAGAAGGATTTAGAGATTTAGAGATTTGGAATTTGGGGATTTAGGGATTTGAGAATTTAAGGAATTTCAAGGATTCTGGGATTTGGAGATTTAAGGAATTTCAAGAATTTTGGGTTTGGAGATTTAAGGAATTTCGAGGATTTTGGGATTTGGAGATTTAAGGAATTTCAAGAATTTTGGGGTTTGGAGATTTAAGGAATTTCGAGGATTTTGGGATTTGGAGATTTAAGGAATTTCAAGAATTTTGGGTTTGGAGATTTAAGGAATTTCGAGGATTTAGGGATTTGGAGATTTAAGGAATTTCAAGAATTTTGGGGTTTGGAGATTTAAGGAATTTCGAGGATTTTGGGATTTGGAGATTTAAGGAATTTCAAGAATTTTGGAGTTTGGGAATTTAAGGAATTTCAAGAGTTTGAAAATTTAAGGAATTTTGGAGATATGGAGCTTTAGGGATTTAGGAATCTATAGATTTGGAAATCTAGAAATTTGAGTATTTAGGAATTTGGAGAATGAGAATTTGGGACTTGGAGATATGTGAATTATAGGACGTGTGCTATCGGTACACCCTTTCTTATTAAGAATGCCCACTAGATGGCAAAGTTCGTCGTAATAAAATGAAGGGAACGCAAGAGAGCTGAAAATCGTCAGCAATTTCTCCGCAGAAACTTCGTTGAATCTTAACTCCTGATCTGCATAAACGATCACACGGAATATTATCTTCGAATCTCTTTTCCTTTCACGTGGACCGAAAAGGGCTATTGGATCATTCGGTCGAGTGTTACGAGGACGGCTTAAGATCTGAAATTCACGCTGAGATGGTGACTGAGTGGAATCTCTTGTATATTAAATTATCCAAGGTCGATGATTAACTTAAAATCATTTACGAGCCACGACTACCGGTATTCCACCTCTGCTGTCACGCAGCTTGCTCTGAAACTGCAGTAATTGAATTTGAGAGTACTCCCCATCTTGCTAATTTAACTCCTGTATACAGCCATAAAAAAAGAAAGTTGGTAGTTTAAGCAGACAAATTTTAGACCGCGGTTATGTTCTCGTGGAGACTTGCGACTTTTGTGAATTTTTGATTACGCGATATTTTTCTGTGCTCATTATGATATGTGGGTTGTAAAATTATCGTCGGTCGGTAAACATTTAGGGTGGGACAAAAGTTTTGTGGTATAATTTGCTAATTTGAAAATTCGGAAATTTGCTGATTTCAGCACTGAGCAATTTGTTCGATTAAAAATTAAGAAATTTGATAAATTAAAAATTAAGAAATTTGATAAATTAAGTTCTTCAATTTTGAATTTTATAAACCAAGAATTATAATATTCCTACTCATCAGTTTCTTCTAATAGAAAATTTCTTCGATCTTAAAACAAGTCCCATACACGCTGGAAAAAAAGAATATTAGCTTACAAAAAGATTACAGATTTCGTAGTAACGGTTTGAGACGTATAAATCTATGGTTACATGACATTTACCAATCAGTTTCGATAACCAAAATGTATTCTGTAATTTATGGGCTTCCTGTTCCCAACACAAGCCTATTTTTTTATCTCCAGCAAGAATGTTGTGAATAACGGCATTATTACAGACATCGATAAAAACATTCGAGACAAAGCTTATCAGTGGATAGCATAATACAAAAAGTTACAAAGCATAGAGCAATTCGAAAACTCCATTTTTAATCGTTTGTGTCTCAAAAAGTGGAACTTCGAATGTGAATTTCAATTTATTTATTTTAATATGTAGACCTTCCAGGTGGTAACTTTTTGAAGTATCCCGTACATTATTGTACTTTGCATCATTAAAAGGTATAAGAAGATATGAATCACCTTGCATGAGGAAACACGGGAAATGTATATTGGAATAATAAAGACTCTTGTTAGTGTGATAAGATAGATGTGAAAAATCTTGCTTTATTGAGTAGATAAAAAAGGGACAAGCACAGCTGGTAACACACGTTGCTTTCAAGATTTTCCCACCATGTTTAGTGAATAGAATTAAAAAATGTCAACATGTCGTTCTTATAGAAATAAAAAGTGTGAAATATACGTGTGTCGGATGAGACCACAAGCTTGTTCTTAATTAAACTTCAAACTTATGATTTTATCTTCATATTGAGAAAAATCATTTTGTAATGAAAGCATGTGTCAGTATTAAACACTTTTCACCTACAAAATATAATAAATTATATACAGTAAATCGTAAATATTTGTGTTATCTCGTTTGATAACTAGACGTGTATGAGAGTTTCTTGAGAACAAAACTATGTTATACTAATTAAAAAAAATACGTGCATTAATTAACAGTAAGTTTCGTTCAGTACAAATTTGATTGGTAAGAATCAATTTAGTCAGAAAGAAGCTCTTAATTTATGCGATCAGATGATCAGATCTGATTAAATTTCAGGTACTAACGACTTTTTGTGTGAGGACCGTTATTCAGTATGAAACATATATTATCTCGTTGGAAATCATTTTCCAAATACTTCAATTAGTAACAAATTCGCAGATAACCACTTAATAATTATGACCACAGAAATACTTCTGTATTTTTGTACAAATTAAATATCACGCCAATTTAACACGCCGAGAACCGCCATTTTACTGAACTCCTGATTAGAATAGTGCACATGACAATTGCAAAGAGGATCAACACTTATCTTTATTTACAGCATATTCTTCTTCTAATTTAGTCCTGTATTCTAATTTGGAGTTATGTATTCTTCTGTAATTTCAGGATATTAATTATCCTGAAAACCCTGAACTTTTTTTCAAAACTTTAACTTTTAAATGTAGACTCTGGGTGACTGAATACGAAGACGTTCCAAGATGAACGTTGAAAGCAATCTCAACAATTATTTCATATAACAGGTTTAAATACCTTGATTTCACTAATCATTCCTTAGATTCTATACAGGTTGGTCATTGAAAAACAACCATCAAAATATCTTTTTCAATCGCGACGATACAAAGAATATTTGGTACGCAATTAATGTGGCACCAATAGATGAATACTCTGTAAAGAATATTTTTGATGAAGGTTCTTTCAGGACTTTCAAGGACATAGATACTTTTTACATATGAATGTACTTTTTCTGTTACACAATCCAATATTGAAGTACATCCATATAAGAGTGCGGATGTACTTATATTACAAGAACTGCAAATTAAACTCATGTGATCTATGAGATCTATTCTATACATTAAATGATTTACGTTTACTTTACAATCTGACAAGTCTAATAACAGCGTCTGAAAGACTTAGACATTATCATCGCAGCTGAATTCAGGTTATTTAGGTGGACTTCTCACATCCAACTACGAAATCTTCACCGACCCATAAATATCCCAAGAAGAAACGTACCACAAAAGAGGGCAATTTTTACCGCACACATTCGGTTTCCCGCAACCCCATTTATAACGTCGATCCTAACGATTCGAGATACAGGATCAGCCATTCTCCCGATCTAACGGTGCTTACACTTCCTCCATCGAATGCGACAATTCTCGACCGGTTCGAAATAAAATCAAAGACATACTTTTCGTTCAGCTACGAAAGCACGCATCCCGTTCGCGGGAAACGGCACGAGAACGCCGGGCAGCGGTTGCAAAAGGCAGCAAACAGAAAAATGTGGTCGTTCGAGCGGGGCCTTATTCGCGAGCCGCGGTACGATCGATCCTCTTCGATGACATCGCGTACATCGTGCACGAAATGGAAGGCATCAAGAGTAACGTTCGTGGTCCAACACGAGTTCGCGATCGTGCCGGCAGGAGGTCAAAGAACGCGAATCGCAAACTCATGCGATCGGCGCGTTGCTTGTTCTCTCTCTGGAGTGAGAGGCCCGTGTGGTGCTCACTCGTCGCTGGAACAGGACAAGGAGAAGGCAATGAAATGCAAGGAGAGACGAGGAACAAGATAGCTGGTATTCGCCAGCTGCCGTTGAACGTGTTCAATGCCGTAGTTGGAGCAAGAAAGCGGTCGGAGAGAAGAGGTCGGTCGGTCGGTTTCGAGGTCTGGTGGGGATAGAGCCGTGTGGGCCGCCGGTACTACTCCTGCTTCGTGTTTCTCTTTCGACTTCAGTCTCTCTCTATACGTACTGGGAGGTATTGCCATTGTTGGGTCGGTTAGCATGCTCTAGGCGGCTTGCCTCGCTCGAGAGGAGCACCACCTGGATTGGCCTCCGTCAGGTAGGACCGAAACTGAGACGTCCAGAAGGGGGAACGAAAATCCGCCGACTTCTCTTCTGGCAGACCTTTCGGTTGACAGTAAAGAGGAAGCACGCGATGGGTCCTGCCGACCTCTTTCGACCGATTCTGCAGAGATAACGTGTCCTCGTGTGCGTACCGATTGTTCCTGGCCGAAGGAACCAAGTCGTCGGTGTTTCGAGAAGTTCGACGAAATCCGTGTGTCGTAATGTCCCGAAGATCGTAACCCACGGCACGTCGTTAAAACGATCGTAACACCAAAATATAACGGAGCTGTATCCGGTAGTTCGAAGCAGAGAGAGAGAAAACGCAATATGCCAGTAGGGAACTGGAAGCAACGTCGTCCCCGAGATCAACGATCCGAAGATAAAGCAAAACGATCTAAGATAATCGTGAAGATATTATTTTAACGCAACATTTATCATTATCAGTGCCACCTGAACGTCGCGATCGAGACCATTCTAAAAGCTGAATCGGAATAATTCCGCTGGTCGATGCCGGTTCTGTCAGCCGGCCGTAAAGATAAAACGGACCAGGCTGAGGGACAGAGAGAGGACGAAGAGGAGAAAAAGACACGAAGTTAATGCGCTAGTGGTAGATGCAAGCATGGTTGACAGTCGACGAGGACGAAGCGAAAGGCAGCTTCGAACTCGTTAACCGGTTTCCGCGGATCGGCATGCAGAACGACACTCGGTGAAGACTACGTACGCCACGAAGTGGAGCCCAGGATCTTCCGTGCATGTCCCACGCGTAAAGCGATCGGACCGGTCTGCTGGATCAGAGACGAATGATCACCTGCCAACGATAATATACCTTACAGCGGTATAAGGTGGTACTGGATAATTCTCGAAGATCGTACCTGAAAACATGGATACTGTAAAACGCTTTTATTGTAACAGCCAACCGGCCGAAAGTCCATAGCCAACGTCGTCAGGAAGCGTTCGTCGAGCGTATAAACCCGATACTAGAAACATTCACAAGACGATGTTAAAATGGTAACTGAACGCTCGTAGGCGGATGATTATTATTCTAGGAATTCCGAACCGAAGTCCGGATCACCGAGGGGACCATCGACTCGAAGAAGAAACACGCGTGTCAATTATCGGAACGTGCTTTCCTTGTGATTCAGTGAAGTATTTTTGATCGTGCGTGATTTCAGTTTCTAGAAAAGTTCATTCGGAGACAGGGATAAGAAGCTACGCCGGTTGATTTCTGAAGTGTCGGAAGGAATGCCGTGATCCGAGAGGCGCCAGTTTATCGTAGGCCTCCGCCAAGTGTATTCCTTGGAAAGTGTGTCTGTTAGCTGATAAGTGAATGAACGTTTTACCCGGTGATGTTGAGTGTGTGGCTACAGAGCCGGTGTGCCGGTACTGTACAAATTAGAAAGTGTGCTAAGTGGTGCCGCGGACAAGTGGATGCCAATTAAATCAACGTGAAGTATCAGAAGAAAAGAACTTGCACATCAAAGTGATCGATTTATAATTGATCGTCCAAAGTGTCTCGCATTCATCGGTCGATGGAAGGATGGAGCAGGATCGCGTTCGACCGGTACCACTCTCCAGCAAAGAAACCGTGTACGTCGGTACAGAAGTTCTACGCGATTTACGCGTCGTCGGTAGATCGTGCACATCCAACGATGAGGAATAAAACGCGGATTTAATTATTGGTTGATTGGATCGGTAGTTATACGGCAGCTGGAAAAATTGCCAAGATTTGGCGAAAGCCACGAACCGTGCGCTTCGAATCGTATTGGAAGACGAAGAGGTGCAACGGTCGCCGTGGCATGAGGAGGTTCACACGCAGGCGCAAAACCCTGGCCGCATTCTCTGCGATTATGGGACGCCTTGGTAAAGGCTCGCAGAGCACGACAAGGCCCATTTTCAGGGTACAGTATCGCAAGCTCGTAGACGAATACTCGCAGCAACAGGATCAGCTGAAGTTTATGCCAGCATTGCCTGACTACATGTCGTACTGCTGTTGCCGATGTGGGCACACTCAAAAACTCAAAGTAAGTTCTCAATTTGCATTTCTCCTACGTTCGAATTAGTCACGTGATACATGCAGTCAGCTAGATGGATTGCGTGAAATTACAACTTTCACGAAGTCCACGGATCAATGTACAGCGTGTTTCACGATAATATGACTGGGATAACGTTTATCGTCTAAATGTAACGTTTAACTATCAGTTACTGAACATGTTTAGCTATTACTGAATATGTTTAAATAACAGTGAACATATTTAGCTATCACCCATTGAATATGTTTAATCTCCTACTGAATATAACATTTGATTATCACCTAACATGTATCACATAATAGTAATATAATATATGATCTAAATAATATTAATCTCCTGAACAGTAGGTAATAAGATAGAAATGTAACAGGACATTTTCGTTTTTCATGTGGAACTGTGATAAGAATTGACTTCTAATTTTTGAAGGTTATACCCTATCTTGCCTATAAGTATAGGTTGATTATGAGTCACATTAATTGACGTTATCAGAGACTTATCGTGAGATACCTTATATATTGTCAATAAATATTTAGGACCTTGTAGAACTGACAATATTGAAGTGTTGAATAGAAGAGAAATATCAATTTCAGAATTTGACTTTGCTTTCGCATGTTTTAACAGAACATGTAAGAACTGAACCTTTTGTGAAGAGTGATTAATTTCTGAGCGACAAACCCTTAAAATTGTTTCCGTTGCGATACGTTTGGACGTATTTATACCACAATTGTTCGACAAAGGAAACGATAAACTTCTTACGCTCCTGTTTTATTTCTGAAACGAACGAACTGTACGAGGAAATAAAAGGAAAGAAACCGTCTGCATGTTATTTAATCCCATAAGGACATTCGATAGTATCGTTTCCAACTATTCTTTGAAACGAGCAGAAAGAACAAGAGGGACCTGCACGAAAGTCAACTTTCACGCGAGCTAACGATGATTGCGTCATTAAAATGATCCTACTATACCGAGGCATTAGGTTTATCTTTTATCTCCCGCTTCTTTTCGATGCTACGTATATACCCGTTCGTTTTATACCGGCCTGCAAATCACCGGGAACATCTTACCGTATTAACCAGTCGCGATTAGGTTGCGGTACCGCAATATGACCCCGAACACGCTGGTGCATCTGACAGGTTGGAATTCAAGTAAACGGGTCCCCATTGTTTCGTCCGAAAAAAGAGGACAAGTTGACTAACGACTAGTAAAAGTATACTACTTTTGTGACTGTTTC
Source organism: Megachile ligniseca (assembly GCA_945859555.1). NCBI lineage: Eukaryota > Metazoa > Arthropoda > Insecta > Hymenoptera > Megachilidae > Megachile > Megachile ligniseca. The sequence continues at coordinate 5,367,575 of OX243783.1, forward strand.
CTACCCGGTAAGGACGTGTATAACGCGTAAACTTTCTGTTTTTACGAACTGAAAACGGAGTGAAGCCGAGAGGAACGAATGCGAACAACGGCGTGTAATTTTAGCCTCTGAAAAGCGCTGTAAAGAGACAATGGCAATTTAAAATTTCAAGTACCCGGAGAAAAGAGGAGGGATTTGTCGCCGTGGAAAATATGAATTATCTCAGCTACTTCAGAATCTTTAAAGTTACAAAAGTGAAGCAGTTATTTACTGATAATTTACCTGAAGTGACTTTAATTATTTATAGAAGAGAAATGAATAATTCGATAAAATTAAAGGACGTCTGTAAGTCTTTGGATTTGGAAATTGATAAACATGGAAAATTGCAAAAATTGGAGTAAATTGCAGAGGAAGTGAAAATGGCACTGTATGGACTGATAAGAAATTTTCCTATAGAAAGCTGTTTAAAGATATTTTTTTGATATGAGAATTTAAAAGGAAATTATCAAGATAAAAGGACAAAAAATTACAACCATCGCAAAAATTATGGAAATCTCAGAAATTGTTTACAATTATTAAATGTGTATAAAACTTTCAAATTTTAATTTGAAAAAAAAATGTAATTTTTCAGCAAGAATGCTGAAATGTATCAGTGGTCCTCAATTTGTAACAAAATAAAAATTCAAGAATTCCAATATCATCAAACTTCTGTACATAGAAGTGTATGTATTATAAATATCAAAAAATAGTATTTACTGTGATATTTTTTCTTGATGCAATTTTCTGTACACTAATTGCACTTTATAACATTTTTAACACAAAAAATCTTTAAATTTTATATTTGTTTTTCAAATCGAAGAAAATCTTGCTTATGTCGTACAAAATGGCTTCCAAACTATTAAATTTCTATCTACAAAATGATAGTTCAGAGTATCAGTGATGCTCATATCAAAATTTGAGAACCTGTGCAGATCGCAAAAAATGAAAGTAAAGAATTATTCACACATTGAAAAACTTTCAGTAACAAGAACCTGTCACCTCGCATTCTGTTTCGTAATTGCAGAACCGGATGATGTGTTAAATAGGTTTACTATCGCAATAAATCTTAGAACTAGTCAGGCCGAACACGGCTGCAGGAAAAGATCAGGAGAAAATCTAAAGAGTCATGATTCGCTCTGAAGACGGACGATTCAAAGGGCCAAGAAAGTCCCATAAAGAAAGTTGGAATTTCAGGACTTCAAGGAAGTTGAACGACTAAACATCTAAACCGAAGTAGAAATTCGTTAGCGGGAAAAATATTTCTACGACATTCCAAGAAATTACTGGAAGAAATACATCCGCGGAGGACGCATTGAATTCAGTATAAGAAACCGTTTTTATTAATTTATGGTAGTCGTTCGAACATTCTAAACATACCGTTAAAATTACCAAGTAATTTGAATCAACAGCTGTTTTAAGCAATGGACAGTATTTGAGAGATTCTTGAACAGGATAATTTCACGAGAATTTATTTCTTGGTCGACATGGAGGATTAAGTATAATACTTTGTACTGTCATATGGAGTGATTGGTTATCGATTTAATCGACGTTTGGAAAAATTAAGACTCGACAGTGAGTCGATTGCAAATGGATATGTCAGTATAGGAAAGTCATCGGTCGAATATGTACATTTAGGTGCAATGAGGCTCTTGTGGATTAGAAAGAATCTATGAAGAATCTGTTACTATTTGCTTTCGATTTTAGAAAATTTTTTAATTTAATATAAAATCTTTGTATTTGAACTTGAAGACTAGGATTTGTAGATTTTTGTATCCTAAAATTTTATAATTCATAAATTCTACAATTTCTAACATCAAATTTCCGATAGTTCGAATTTCTAAAATTATTTCAAAGTTTATTTGCAAACTCAACATTTCTAAATTTCCAAATTTCTACATTTTTTAATATCAGTTAACAATATTCCTAATTTTTCAAATTCTCAAATTTCCAAATTTACTATTTACTAATCCCCAAATTTCTAAAATTACCTAATTCTCAAGTTTTCTAATTTCTCAATTCCCCAAATTCCCAAAACTCCAAATTCAAAAATTCTAAGTTCTCCATTTTCTAAACTCTCAAATTTCCAAATATCTCATCACCTAACTTCTCAATTCCCCAAATTGAAATATCATAAATTCCCCATTTTCTAAACTCTGAAATTTACAAATATCTAAATACCTAAATTCCACAAATTCCTCAAATTCTCCAAATTTCCCAAATTCTCAAATTCAAAACTTCTGAATTCCCAATTTTCCAAAGTCCCAAATTGCCAAACTTCAAAATACCTAAATTTTCAATTCCCCAAACTCCTAAATTCTCAAATTCAGACATTCCATATTCTCAATTTTAATTACCAAAATTCTAAATTTCCAAGTGCCTAAATTTCCCCTTTCCCAAATTTTCAAATCCCCAAAATTCAAAAATGCTAAATTTCCAAATTTCCAATCTTTCAACTGCTTCCCCGAATTCAAAAATTGTCAACAACTCCAAATTAAAAAAGTTCGAAAAATTTCTAAGTTTTAAAAACTGTATTTAAGAATGTACCAACGAAAAGTGAACGAGTGTCGAGTCCAGCTTCCCCTGTATCGCCTTTTTCCTTAAGGAAGCCTACCGTGCTCGGCGGTGTACATGCAGGAGGCTTTCAAAGAAACTAACCTTAGCGATATTAGTGTCAAGCAGAGACAGGAGAGAGAAAGAGAAAGTGAGAGAGAAAAGAGAAAGAGAGGAGAGGGGATAAGCCGTGGGATCGGACGGGCACATTCCTGAGGTCCATGCTTATAGCCGCTCGTGGCATCCGATACCTCATGTTCGTTGCCTCTTGCTTCTTTACCGACAGAGTGCCTGCATAATACTGATATTACAGTAATTTTTTCTTCGTGCTTCTTATACCCATTCCCACGTGAATTACAAGAAAGTGCAGAAATTTGATTGAATTTAAACATCCGTCAAGAATTATACGAATAAAATGGCTAATGAGCACAAATGTTCGATTAATAGTTGCATAGGAGGCATACCGATAATTGCTTTCACTTTTCTTCTTGTTACTTGCACTTTTCTGTGATTTACGTGAAAGCGCTGAAGTTTGAGAATAGTTTTAGAATTAAATTTTAAATCCCTGTAAGAACTGAGCGAATGAGATACAGAATGTTTATAGGTACACAAAAAATGTATTGAATCATTGCTTTATTTTTTTTTTTATTTTTAGTTGTAGTTTCATGCAGTTTATTTGGGGTAAATTATTAATGAGGTGCATAATGGTGAAGCAATTTGATTGAATTTAATTTGTTAATATATATTTTTGACAGTTGTGTCAAGGTACTTTATTATTGAAATTTTAAAGTAAATAAAGAAAATTGAAAGTTTTATTATGTGTGTTATAAGCAAATTTACTTGTGAATATATTGAAAATCTTTCAAATTTAGATTTTTGTAAAATGATTGTGTATATAATAGGAAATTTTATGTTACATTTTTTGTTTTTTCTAACTAACCTCCTTTTTAGTTGTACCATCAGTACTAGGTCCTGAATATTTTAACTCATTTTTAGCATAATTATAAACTAATTTAATGTATAGTATAACAACATACAGTGATACTGTAATAATAAATGTATAATGAACCTAACCATATAATAATACTATAGTATATGAAAATATATCAATACTATAATATATAAAACATACAATATATAAATGTATAACAACACTATAATATATAAAGATAAAATACTCTCACATAAATATACAATGTACAAAAATGAACAATAACAATATAATTTGACGTATTATAATAAACAATCCAATATACATTATATACTGTATGTATAGCATACTATATTTTGCAAAAATTAATATTAATTTATTATTTAAAATTAATATTAATATCGCACAGATTATCAAATTATAAGGTAAATCATTTAACGAAAGAAAGCGATACTTTCAAAAATTTTAATGGTCTAATTTGGAAAATCGTGTTCATGCATGTTTTTCACGAAAATTAAAATAAATAAGCAAAAATAACGTAGTTAAGGTACTTATCACCATTTTCTACGTAAATCGTCTTCAATCCTTTTTTAGCCCCGCCTTTTTATGTCGTGTTTAGCCCCAGACGCATTTATCGTGATGCATTCGGTCTACTTCCTTTCCGTGACACGTTGTGTGCACCGTTCCCACACTACCAACCAGCACAATTTAGATAAACCGCTGCAGTGGAAAGATTAAAAGGTTAGTGGAGAAAATAGAGTACGTTAATTGCCGTCACTTGAACCACGACCTTACCAGAACCCACCGACAGATCTCGACCTATCGAAAAATGAATCATCTTTTAAAATATTACTTTATGATACCTTTGAAAAAAAGTACATATACTTGTCTAATTAGATCCGTTCTTGTACAGTGTACTGATAATGAAATGTACCAAATTAATTGAACAATAGCGTTCATATTTAAAATTATAAATTAGTAATGAAAATTAGATTGAGAAGATGAGTACTTTCAAGTATAATTTTTTAGGGGTTTTTGAGGCCTCTGACGGAAAATTTATCTTATGGTGTATTGGTCAGGAGAGACAATACATATTTGGTTTATAAAATGTGCGAAAATACGACTTCGTAATTCTAGTAATTTGAAGTATCATAAAGCAATATTTTGTCATACTTTTTTTTCAGAGATATTCTTCTGGCTATACTTAAGAATTGTACACAGCTAGATTTTGCAATTTCGCTTTGAAAACTTTTTAAAAATAATTTCTATATACTTTTGTTCGTTATGAAGTTTTAAATGTGGAAAATTTCACATTAGTACATTGTCAAATTTCCAAGTTCCCAAATTCCCCAATTCCTAAATTCCCCAATTCCTAATTTTTCCACTTCCCCAATTCGCAAATTCGCAAATTTCCAAATCCCAAAATTCCCAAATCCACATTGTAGATTTATGGGACTTTAGAAGTCCCAAACTTCTAAAATTCCAAAGTTCCAAAGTTTCAAATTTCCAAAGTACCAAACTCTCAAAGTTCCAAGTTTCTAAGGTCCCAAAATGCCAAAATTCCATAATTCCCAAGTTCAAAAATCCTATAAATTTCAATGTCCCAAAGTCCCAAACTTCTGAAATATCAAAATGCTAAAATTCCCAAATTTCAAAATTCCAAACTTATAAAGTTCAAACTCCAAACTCTCAGTTGCACAATTTCAAGATCCCAAAATCCCCCAGTGTCAAAGTTAAAAAACTCCAAAATTCCCCTATTTCAAAATCGTAAAATCTCCAAGTTCCACAGTTCTAAAACCTCAAAGCTCCAATACTCCAAAAATTCCACAATCCAAAACTCCCAAATACATTTCACGTTTCAAATTCTCTAGACGTGCATCCTTCAAAAGTTTAACAAAATGAAAATCAAAGGTCTCGATCCCATCCAATCGCACACGAAAGTCACGTGACATTATCAATCACAAATATGACTGCAATCGGCACAAAGTAATTTTATACAATTACAAGTGGAATTCTTTCGATTCCGATTTCATCTCACCCCGTTTCTTCGATTGCGTAAGAAGGATGATCCGATGAAATGTTAGTAGGTTGCAAGTTGAATCGTTGTTTCGCCCTGAGATTAGCGAGAGTGATTGTATAGTAAAATGAAACTTCGATATATGTGCATACATACTCTTATTCCTATTCACGTGAGAACGTATAATCGATGCCGCATTATAAAGAACGAACGGTGCCCTCGATATTCTCGTTGCTCAACGTTCTCGAGTGGGACGAGCATGATTGCAGAATATTCTAATAAAACAAGCAAACATCGAGCAGCTTTGACGACGTTCGAACGTTTCGCCCTCGCACGTTTCGTAAGAAGTTTCAGTCGAGCTTTCGTTGCGATCGGATGTCTGTTAATGATCAGCCCCGAATTAAGACTTCTGGGGCCCCGGGATTAGTCCTTGACTCAAATATGAGGGAGACTGATTCATTTTTATAGGAAAACTTAAAATTAGATATTATACATTTTTTAAATTTAATTTTATTATTAATAAAATTACTAAAATTATAATAAAATTATACATAATAGTGATTTAGAAATGATATATTAGAAGATGAACGTGAATCTTCACTTCTAGTTGTTAAGAGATTGTAAGCTTGTGAGATACTATTATTATTACTACACTATGTGTTGTTATTAATTCTTTGTCCTACAATATAGTGACACACTCATGACTATAATTCATACTTCATAAGACTTGTACTTTCATAACAATTTTGGTTCACTTCTAATTATAATCTTCAGAATCAAGAATCGTTGAATATGTGCCAAACTTTTTAACTTTCTTTATTCTTCATTTTATAGCAATAATTATTTGTGAACTGTCTAGAAAATTGTAGATTAAGTAGTCAACTATTATTAGTAGTTCGTTTTGATTTATTATTAGTAGAACATAAATTCAATTTTAATAGTACATTATATCCTAATAACTATAGTTTGATTTTTGTAGTTAATGTGAATAAAGATTAATTTATTTTGTAAATGGATTATGAATGGAAGACTTGAAATGGAGTCCCATAGAAAGCGGGGCCCTGCGGGTCCCTTTTAGTCTCCCCGTTGTTGCAGCCCTGATAGTGATCCCTTATCTTAAATGACCTCGTTAGCCCCCGCGAGAAATACGGTTGGTAGGAAAAATTAGAAACCTTCTCTCTTGGAAGGAAGCCAAAATGAGTTGTAACGGCGGGAAGCCAGAAAATATTAATTAGTAAACACACCGTAGATCAAACTCGGAAATTATAGTGGGAAACTATATGAATGAAAAAAGAAATTATACGTACGAAATTGTGCATTCAACTAAAATGTAGAGGCAAGAACAAATTGAGTTTGATAAATGGAAAATTAAAGAAGTAAATACTAACATTTTAATATTAAATTACAGATTTAATTGGGATGTAGAAGGAAAAACAAATTGGATTTGATAAATGATAAATTTTCACATTAATAAAAACTATAATAGTACAATTAAACAGAAATTACAGAATTTTCTTCTGTAGACTGTAACATAGTTTCTCTGAAATTCTTAAAATTCCTAAAATTATAAAAATTTATAAAATTCTTCAAAATTACAAAAATTATAAAATTCTCCAAAACTATTAAAATTCTTAGAATCATAAAAAAATATAAAATCGTTAAAAATGATGAAATTATTAAAAATGATAAAAACTATAAAATTGTTAAAAATGAGTTATAAAATTGTAAAAAATTGTATCAGGATATTAAAATCTAATATAAAGCAGATATTCTTGCCCAAGAATATATTAAATCGATACGTAGCTACAGCATGAATAAAATGTACAAAAAAGTCTCCACGTTTCCAATAAGAATGTCAAACAGGAGACACACGGCGTTTCATAGAAGAGACCCTTAACTTTCGCCAATACAGCACTCAAGGAAACAGCGACGACATCTTTCGATGTTTCGCCACAAAAGATATTTTGAATGACATCGTCAAGAGTTATTTTCGTGAGAAGGCCCGGTACGCTTGTCGAACAACCCTCGGTTACCTATTGAAACAACCTGGACACCCTCGCCGTCTTCGACAATGGCAAACGCGAGATTGATCTCACCCCAGCGTGTCCACAGACAAAACCCCGAAGTCTTTTAACGAGCCCTTACAGACCAAATTCGATCGAGGTTCGAATGCTGTACTATTCCGAATAAAACCAGGTGGACTCAGGTAATTCGCCACGTGTGTCACGACAATAGCCCATATACGATTCCCGTTTTTCTCGGTCGACGTGAACCGCAGTCAAAACGTGGATATTTTAAGGTTAAGGAAAAGGACAGATTTCTGGCCGGGCGAAAGAGACGGTGATCGACGGAAAAAGCTAAAAGAGAGAGAGACCTTCCAGGTCGCAGACGTTACGGAATTCCTCTCGACATCAATAGAGCATCGTGCACAAAGGGTGGGCCATTATTGTCGGGGCACTTCATAGGAGCTCCAGGTACAATATGAACTCTCAAGCCTTGGTGGAGGCATAAGTTACACCTGGTAGCTCCTCAATAACACATTACTACCCCGGCAAAGAACGTAGTAATGGTTTCGTCGTGGATTCGTCGTACCACTCGAACTCGCCCGCTCATTCTCTCTCATCGTTTTGTTGGAGAACTGAAAGCACCATTTTCGGACTATTTTACTCCGCTCACGTCCCCTACTACCACGAACTCATGAGAATATAATTGCCACTAGGCCTATACTGTCAGTCTTTGGCTACCGAACTTCTTAACCTGTGCACTCGAAGGATTCACGTAGGGAGTCAATCGAAGTTGATACAATAATTTGACCCATTCTGTTTAATACAACAATTTAAATTTAATACTACTTCGGTTTAGAAATTTAGAAATTTGGGGATTTGGATATTTAGCGGTTGCAGAATTTAGGGATTTGAAAATTTAGAGATTTGGAAATAGAGAATGTTGGAATTTGAAAATTTGGAAATTGAGAAATTTAGGAATATGGGGATATAGGAATTCAGGGATATAGGTATTTAGTGGTATAGGGATTTGGGGATATAGGGATTTAGGAATGTAGAGACTTGGGAATATAGGAATTTGGGGACCTAGGAATTCGGTGATGTATGTACTTGGGGATATACAAGGTATTTGGGGGTATAGGGATTTGGGTATATAGGAATTTGGGAATATTGGTATTTAGGGATATAGGGATTTGGGAATATAGAAATTCGGGGATATTGGTAATTGGAGGTATAGGGATTTGGGAATATAGGAATTTGAGGGCGTAAAAATTTGGTAATATATGAATTTGTAATTTATGAATTCGGCGATATAGGTGTTTGGGGATATAGGAATTCGGGGATATACATATTTAGAAATTTACTTCAGTTTAATTATTTTACTTTTATTTTATAGAATTTCATCCTAGAAACCTTATAGTAAATCTATCTTATGAAGTTAAGAAATCTATTTTATTATAAAATTCATAAATCTATCTTATAATGAAGTTAAGAAATCTAGCCTATCACGAAATTAAGAAATGTTACTTTAATGGGAAATTAATGACACGTGCTATTATTTTGAGCGGAAGTATTTCGGATTTTTATAAATTGCAAGCTTCTAGAAACATGATAGTTACCGTGTATCTGAGATTTTCGGGATCCCCAGATAGGAGAGGTGATATCCGTGGCATTTGTCCACTCGGGATTACCACACTATGTGAGTTGAATGTCTAAATGCACCATACACGACCCTCTGTGTGCACATAGCACTGGTACGTTTATCCACTTTACTTCTTCCGAGTGGAGAACACTCTCTGGTATTGTCTTACAGCTTATTCCATCTAAAGAAACTAGCGTCCCTTGTTGATGCTCGTGCCACGCAATTCTTGCGTATCAAGTGTACTTATTAACACTTGGACCACCGTATGTGAAACCCACGTTTCAATCTTGTTCTTTTTATTATCTTATAACCTTGTTAATCTTATTACTTTATAACCTTATTCTTGCTATAATTTTATAACCTTGATGATGTTATAGTTTTATAACTTTCTTGTTATAATTTTATAATCTTGATGATGTTATAATTTTATAACCTTGATGATGTTATAATTTTACAACCTTCTTGTTATAATTTTATAACCTTGTTAATGTTATTTCAGATGTTCGTATCTAAAATATAACAGTATCCGTAGAATTCAATTTTACCTAGCCCACAATAAGAAATGACCTAATGATTTTATACGAAATGTAGTAATGCAAAATTTATTCTTCGCGTTCCTTATATTTGAATTTTTTACCAGCTCCAAATTTTCACAATAAATTTCATAGTTTAATATGGAAAATGCATATTGCAACGATGACACGCTACAAGGTGAAGTAGATAAGCTTTCTTCTTGACCTTTCAGTTATTTAATCGCGCTTCTTTCATTTCTCCTACACGTAATACGCTTTAACGACGCAGATGCGTGCTATATGTATACTCTACGTGCACAACCAAGCTTATCCACTTTACCCGGCCGCGTTTCCGGTTTCGTCTTGTGATTAGTTGACACTTCGGGTAATAACAATTATTCATTCTGACATTCACGCACAATTTCTCCTTTTCCCGGGTCACCTCTCTGCTAAACGTGAGGTTATGTGGAAAAAACTTTGGTTAAAGGAGATATCAAATAGTCAAAATACACTTGTTTTTATTCCCTGGCCATTATTTATATTTATGAGAATATTCTTTTTAACCAAGGTCAATTGAAAGAAAAATTTTTTTAAATCCAGCTAAATTGTAATAAATCAAAATATGTTTTGCAAAAATAAAATTGCTTGTTTTTTCCAAATAATATTATTTATAATTACACTGCAAGTACTCTTAAACTGCATTCACCAAAATGTAAAAATAAACGGAAATGAATTAAAATACGTTTTGTAAGAATAAAATTGCTACTGTTCCCAGAGTTGTTTCAAGATTTATGTTAATTTCGAAAATTATGTAAGAAGCAGCAATATCAAAAGCAGAGTTAACTGTTATTTCATAGATGAATGACATGGTAGCGAAGCATTAACTGGTATACGATTTTCGCATCAATAAATTAATGCGGCCATTAGTTATCAATAATCCGCCTATCTCCAGCTTGTGTTCACTATTAATACCGGATCCAGTAATAGCAAACAGCCATAATCTTGAGAGACAAATGCCAGCTTCTGTGGATCACTAAGAGAATTACCAGAACGATCTGCCAAGGCTACATATATCCTTTTGATAGACAGCCAGTACAACCCTTTCCCTTATCGTTTCTTCGAAAATAATCAGCAGAGGATACATATATCTTGAGGAGGTTGAATTAAACGATCGGCATTTCAGTAACCGGTTATCTCGTGTCCTACTATTATATCGCTCTTTAGGAGGCAGACATTTTGTCTTCGGTTCTATAAAGTTTTTGAAGGACGTTCTTAAATAACATAGCTGCATTACCAAGTATAATTTAATTAATTGTGCGAAATGTCGATTTTTATTACTTTCGTACAAATTTCTGTTATATAATTATATTGGTGCAAAAAGAGTTCATAACATATTTTCAGTCAGATTTAACCTGCGTTAAGACTCTTTTTGAAACCATTTTACTCCTGAAATTTATTTTGATTTTCAAATATGAAGAAACAGTCTGGAGAATAATTTATCTGTTATTTATTCATTAGTCTACATTTTAATTTTAAATTAAGCGTGTATTATAAATTCGCTGTTAATACAAAAATATTTTAACCAATAAACTGTTTTTAAGAATATACTTGACGACATTCGAGAGGTATTTAATTTTCGAGATCAAAACTGAAGTGAAAATGGAGAAAACGGGAATTTCGTGAAATGTTTTCAGTCAGATTTAATTAACCTGCGACACACGGACTGCAGGGGCGGCTTTGTGGGGCGGGGGCAAACGAGAGAAGGGTCGGAGGGGGACTGAATTTCGTCAGTTATAAGCGCTAATGAAACTGTAGTTTGTGTTTCGACGTCGGACCATTGTTTCTGAGTTACCGGTACCGCCTAAGGCTACTAAAAAGAGCCAAGGTAGGCCCATTGTCCTACGAATACGTGCTCCACTGTGCCCTTAGGTTTTCCGCGTTGCTCGAAAACAATACAATCCTATAAAATCGAGGTAAAAAACCGTGATATGCGTATAACTCCTCTTCGAGGAACTCGCTTACGACTGTTAAATCACCGTCAGGACAATTGTTAATAATAAAATTTCCACCCCTTCATTTAGAAAGTTGGAAGTTTAGGAGTCTGGAAATTTAGAAACTTGGGAATTGGCTATTTGACAGTTAGAGAATTTAGGGATTTGGAAATTTGAAAATTTGAAGATTTAAAAATAGAGAATGTTGGAATTGAAAAATTTAGAAATGTAGAAATTTAGGAATTTGGGAGTATAGGGATTTGACGATATAGGAATTTGGGAATATAGGTACTTATTACATTTTCTTAGTTATTTAACATTTAGGCGCATCATTTTTCATGTAAAGTGTTCATTTAACATAATTTCATCAGGTAAAGTGTGATGGATTAGTATGAGTGACCTTGATGACCCGTGTACTCACTATACCTCTTCATAACCTACATCTATGCCCGTTTAACAATTTTCGAACTCTTTCGAGCAAAGTATGCCGGTGCTATGTCATGTTAAGACATTAATCTTCGTCTAATAGATAGAGGTATCTCTTCCACTTCGCCATAAGCTTTCAACGCTAGTATATCTTCTTATTTGTAATTGGTATACGAAGCTATCACGATGGCTTGACTGATAGAAACAACATAGCAGTTAACGATAGAGAAATTATGACGATCAAACGATTATCATTGTATATTCATATAATAGTATAATGATAAAATTAATTCATAGTAAATTCATTAATAAAATTTTTATAAACTTGTGGGTTTATGGAATGATGTAAGATATGAATAAAAATATTCTTTATTGGTAACCGATCGATCAATATGGATGGGAAAATAACCTCAAAAGTGAATAACAGAAATTATGACAATAATCAAACGATTAATATTGTCTACCAATATAATAGCATAAAGATAAAATGAACTCATAGCAAACTCATATTAAAAATTTTTATAATTACTATATTTATATTTCTTAATTTTCTGATTTAATAGATAATTAAGAAACAAATTTTTCTTTATTTAAAAAAAATACAGAAACAAAATTACTATAAGAACATTACAATATTTACCATGCAAACATAATCATTTCCTTATGACATGACATCTATTTATCATTGTCTGTAACAAATTACAAGTAAACAAGAAAATTAATTTTGGATAAACTTATTTGATCAAATTGAATGCATAATGCATGTCATCAAATGATGTTTCCTTTAAAATGTAAAGTCTATTGAATTTTTCCGTTCAGCATTTCAAGATTTCAGTAAAAGCACATACGTGAACAACACAGTTAAACTAAAGCAAATATTTAAACAGCAACAGTAGCTTTCTCAGTGTTGTCTGTTTTAACTCAACATCCGCTACGAGTAAACTAACGGTCGCTGGTCTAAATGTTCCTTGATAAATACGAAAGGATTTCAACAGTGGATAAATAACCGTAGGCGAGCTTTTCTGCTAAAAACCAGAGTATCTAAACATCTCCTCAAAGAACAGTGACGCCATTAAGGTGTTCGTGTTAACGCGGCAATGTGTATAGAAAAATTTACAAGTCAAAATTTCATGGTAACAGAAATACGTACAGTCGAGAACAAATCTGACTTCCCTAGGGAAATTATAACAGAGAGAACCTTACTGGAAGGACTTGTGGATTTTTGTTTATTAGATTTCTAGGTTCATAAACTATTTTGAAATTTTAATATCTTGAAATGTGAGACTCGAGGATTTAAAAATTGGGGAATTTGAAAGTTTAGAGATATGAGACTTGGGGATTACGTAATTAGAGAATTTGAGAGTTTAGAGAACTGGGGTTCGGGGATTTCGTAATTGGAGAATTTAGTGATCTGGGATTTGGGGATTTCGTAATTGCAAAGTTTGTAAATTTAGTGATTTGGGGTTTGGGGATTTGGATATTTGACAATCTAGAGGTTTGGAAAAGGGGAGTAGAGAAGCTAGAGATTTAGAAATTAGGGAATTTGGGAATTTGGGTAATGGAAAATTTGGAAATCCAGAGACAATTTCTGACATTTCAGAATCTGGTGACTTAGAAATTTGGGGACGTGGGAAATTTCAAAATTTCGAAATCTAGAGATTTAGAAATTGGGGGATTTAGGAATTTACGAACGTAGGAAATTAGGAATTTGCAAATTGAGTTATTGAGAAATTGAAAAATTGAGATATCTAGTGATTCAGAAATTCGAGAATTTTGGAATTTGGGAACGTGGAAAATTGCAAATTTCCAAATTGAGAAATGGAGAAATTGAGCAATTGAGAAGTTAAGGAATTGACAAATTGACAAATTAAGAAATTTGAGAATTTGAAAAATGAAAAAATTGTAAATTTGAAAATTTGCTAATTTAAACATTTAGTAACGTAAATATTTAAAAATTACAATTTGAAACAACAATACTTCAGAAACTGCCAAATTGTCAAGGTCGTTTCTTCCACATATGAAAGAAACCAAGGTTACACGCGAATATTCCTTAAAATATTTTCGACGATCTAAACGGTTCTTCTGATCTAATCTTTCAGCTGTCTATAATGCCGGTATTATCTCGCAGCCAGCTTCGGAGCGAAACGAACAAGCAAGGGAAAAGAATTCGAAAAAGGCACGTTCCGTATGCTACTATAGATATACCTTGTCATGTGTTACGTAAGGATACGCCATCCTGTACATTGAATCTCGATTGAATGCGCCAGCAGTTCGGTCCAGACAGGATTTTCTCAAAAGAATCTGCAATCGAAGAGACGATATCGTGTGTCGTGTATCGGCCGCATTGAATGTTTGGCTTTGCAACAGGATTTATCTAAAATAATCGATCATAAGAGCTCTGACCCTTCTACGATGCTTCCTAACCTCACATACTAAGTTCTTAATCATGTCTTGTTACGTTGAAAATTTAAGCTGAGTGTTGAAAAATAATTGTCACTTTATATGTTGAATTAAAAATATTAACTTTTATTGTACATTTATGAAACGTTTATTTATATTCTATGGCGTCAAATCAGACAACTTCAGTCTTTTTTTAATGTTCAAAATCGAACATTGTCTTATATAATTGTCAATCAGTTATTTTATGTCAAATATGTTAGCCTGTGATATACTTTAACCTTCAAACTTGCTATGTTACTTCCACATCATCAGATCTCTCTGACCATCTACATTCGATATCGAACATTGTCTTATAAAATTGTCAACCATCATTCTATATTAAAAACATTTCATTTTTGTCTGTTATACTTCAAATTTGAAACTGATATGATCCAGGTGATATGTTATTTCTACATCAAATCTCATTTTACACCGGACCTCATGTCATTTGCAATAACGCGATAATCGTGTAGGGCATATTTTACACGAGACATAAAAGAAGATGGCGAGAGCAAGCTTTCACATCACGGACTCGTAAATGAAATTGAAGAAATAAGCCTGACTCCGTCGCGGACCAAACTGAGAGCAAGCAATTTTCCAAATAGCTTTGCTTCCGGCCTGCACGCGAGCTTGGCCAATACATTCGGAAACTTGATCAATCAGAAGCGTGACCGGACTATGCTGGCAACCTATGTGCAAGTAACATCGTGTAAACCCGTCGGGGTGCATCCGAGGATGATGAAACAGGTGAACCGGTCGGTTTACGAAAAGGCCAGCCAGAGGAAAATCGCTCTACTGTCTCGAGAGGCTTCATCCAATGATCATACGGAAGATCGAGTTCAAAGCTGCTCGTGGTGTTAATTGCTGATCAAAGAGCCGGCTTTTGCTAGAACTGCTCCCTATTCACGTTTCTCTGTTGGATGAATCTCTCTGTCGATATCTCTTACAGTTTTATACTGCATTTATCTTAAATCGAACAAAGTACTGCAACCATGTTATAATACGTTACTTTGCACTTTGAGGTTTCGAGTAGAAATCGTGTCTCTTGCTCTGTTGGCTAATTAAGAATTTCATTCGCTGCTCGCTCAGGTGCTTTAGAGAGAGTATGTTTAATGGAATATGTATAATGGATAATATGTGATTGAAAAATGTAAATTGTATAATTTATAATATATGATATAGAATGAAGACTGTAAAATGCAACATGAAAAATGCACAATGTAATATGTGATACATAATATAGAATGTAAACTGTGAAATGCAATATGAAAAGTATAAAATGTAAAATGTAAATTGTGTAATATATAATATATAATTTAGAATGAAGACTGTAAAATGCAACATGAAAAATGCACAATGTAAAATGTAAAATGTAAAATGTAAAGTCTAAAATATAAAATATGAAATATAAAATGTAAAATATAAAATGTGAAACGTAAAATATTTAAATTGTGAAAAGTGAAATATAAAATATGGAAAGTAAAATATAAAATGCAAAATGAGAACTCATTTCGACGAAAATAAGCAATAAAGCCGTGTAAAAACAGGTATTAATATTGAAATTCATATTCAGTGAGAAATGAGTTACATGACATTCAAAGTGTTAACGAGTATCGCTGTCGTAATTAAAATACATAGTCCCATGAGATGTAGCACGTTTATTTCCTGTAAAATACGACAGAAACTAGATTCCACTGATGTGAAACAATATGAAGCTGAATTATCTATTGCCTTTTGTAAGTGGAAATTCTCTGTAAGCTATGTAGCACAGCTCCAATTCCCACGCATCACTTCACTGAACCAAATCTCATAGTGGCAATAAATAGTATAGGTTGAGATCAATAACCACTATTCTGCGGAATGGGAACAGTTGCAAACAGTAAATTGGATTAGCTAAACTATCCTGTGAGGTGTAGCTAAATTAGTTTGGGTAATCGAAATTGTATTCCACAATTTACACGTACCTAATGATTAAATATCGATATAACAGTGGTGTCATCGGATGTTTTCAATAATTAATAGTATATTGATGAAGATTACAAAATGCTATTTCATTTGTTGTATTTGATACATTTTGTTTCATTTTTGAGGGAGTATTAAAAATTTCAAAAGTTCTGAAAAATGGAACATGATAACCTAACATGACGTCCTAAAATGAATATAAGTATGTTGTTCTCCATTTTGACTCTTTATTACTTTTTATTCTAAAATTCACAAATTACCAAATTTCTAAGTTTTCTAATTTTCCTATCTCCAAACTTGCAAGTTTCTTCCCAAATTTCTTTTCCAGATTTCTAGATTTTAGAATTCCTGGCTTTTAGATTCCCAAACTTTCCAATTCTCAAATCCCTAAATTCTCAAATTACCAATTCTTTAATTCCCAATTTCTGAAATCCCCAAATTCTCAAAGCCCCAAATTCCTAAATCTCCAAATTCTCAAGTCTATAAATTCCTAAATTGCCCAAAATATCTTTCTCTAAAATTCCTAAATTTCCAAATCTCCAAATTCTTCAACTTCCCTATCCCCAAAGATTCTCAACTTCCAAACCCCAAATTCCAAATTCCCAATTTCCGAATTCCTAAATTTCCTAATTCTCAAGTCAATAAATTTCCAAATCCCAAAATTCCTAAATTTCCAAGTCCTCAAATTCCCCAATTCCTCAACATCCAAATTTCCAAATCCTCGAATTCCTAAATTTCCAAATTCCTAAATCCCCAAATCCTGAAATCCCCAATTCCCCAAATTCCTAAATTTCCAAATTCTCAAGTCCATAAATTTCCAATTCCCAAAATTCCTAAATTTCCAAATCCTCGAATTCCTAAATTTCCAAATGCCCACATAAAAAAATTCCTGAGCAGCGCCCTTGAAAAAAATTTGTTCCACCATGGCTGTACTGTTCGATTCGGTCTCATGCCGAAAGGAAGTGATGGCACAGGCGGAAAGGAGCAGTGTTAGTAGCAGTGACGGTACCAGCAGTAGGGCTGCTGGTGGGACGGGAAATCTAGAGGAATGGGAGATATGACCGTGACCGCATGGAATGCGTGGAATGTGGCCCATCACGTCGGGGCAAAGCCACAACAGCCTACCATCCTTTCGGTCCACTTCGATCCTCGTTTCCCCATCTTCACGCCCATGATGTCCACCGAAAATTGCGTATCAATTTGCCTCTGTTTCTCCACCACACATTTACTTTTCGACTATTACATGCAAATTTTCTTGAACACCTTTTAATCTTTACTATTTTTCACTTATAATACTGACAAGTAATGAAATACACGTCCTCACCACTTTTAATATTTGAAGTTATTTGAACCATTTGTAAAATTCTCATAACTTAAAGTAATAAATAAATTCTATTTACCCTAAAGTATTCTTTTTTTAATATCATATAAAACATGTATTATTTTCTTTAATATGATATGAGAACAGGTGGAGTTTTCACAAGATTATTGAATACTTCTAACTGTTAAACCTGACAGTAATAAATAAATTCGACGATATAAAGGAAGGAAGATTAATTATTTTTAACGTACAAAGAATATATTGGCATGTCTAGAAATCTTGAACATACAATTTGCTACTAAGTATCCAATAGCGGAGAAGATTCTTTAGTAGCCCTGGGCGTTTTTCAGGCAACCCAGAAAGGCAGGTGTAGGATACCTTGATTGATTTTCCTGGCAATCCAAGAACTTTGCAATTTACTCGATTGTCCGAAGATGTTTCACCAGATGACAGGTGCCGTTACCATAAAAATTACACCTGCCTGATCACAGTTCACGTGGCTGGTTTTCGTCTGAAAGCCATTACAATCCAGCTGGCTTCTGAGTAGCTGAGGCATTAAATCAAATTCGAGTCGAGCAACGCTAATGAAGTCTTCTTAGCTTGTTTTCTGGAATCCTGTAAGATTAGAACATTCTGTCTGTTGTTGCATTTCGTTGGTACACGTTTCTATTTGTACTTTGTTCGAGATATGTTTTGCTGATCCACTAATTTTTGTATCATAGTAACTACTTTTTTATAACTTCTGCATCAGTATTGTATTCGTATAAATTAAACAGAATAAACATACAACCATAAATAGGTATATCTAAATGAGGAAAGATGGAAAAATCTTCAGCTACCATAACCAAAACTTACACGCTTTAAATAAATTTATTAGTTAAAAAGATTTTTACGATCAAACGTTTTATTACTTAATATTTAAGAGTATGTAAAACTTGTATATATAATTTTCTATTTGAAATTAATTTTCTATCTGAAAGAGTGATATTTGCTTCATCAAACCCAGAAGAAATTTACTGCCGAAAAAGATGCCGCTCTAAACTCTCGTAAATCTGAAGCAGGATTTTCAAAAGCCCGCATTACTTCCAGTAGACCACGTCGAAAGTTACCGTCGGAAAAAGGAGAACATAAATGGCCCGCAGATTCACACGATCCGACAAAAAAATTCATCAGAGGCAACGTTAGCCAGCGATTAGTCAAAGAAACCCGGATCTAAGAACGTTGAAGAGGGTCAGTGTTCGAAGTCAACGTCCAGAAGAAGGAGGAAGAAAATAAAGAAGAACGATGATTTCATCGTGCTTAAATTCGGAGCAAAGAGAAGAACGGACCCTTCTCCTATGGGGCGGGAATCTCAGGGCCGTATTTTCGTTTGTCGGATGCGGAATAGCCTCTCCTGTACCGCCTACAACGAGGATAAATTTTTCTCGATGACATGACCGTATGACCCGCCATGATGCATCGATCGTTCGCTGCCGAAAGCCCGTTCCTTTCTTCCTCCTTCTCATCCCGTAATTTCATCGTGACTGGCTGACCTTTTAAAAACGTTTACTTTGAACCGGCTAACTATCGCGGGCAACGGATGACCGAAAAAGATTCAACGAAATAAATTACACCCGATTTCTTCTGGTTAGGAATTTGGGAGGTTGAAAATTTTTTAATTAGACCACTAGTTGGAGTTGGACATTTTAGAATTTGGGAGTTGGTGATTTGGGAATTTTTGAGGATCTGCAGATATAAGAATCTGGAAATTTGAGGGTTTGGGATTTGGAGGTATAGCGATTTGGGTATGCAAGGATTTGGGAATATAGGGATTTGGGAAAGTAGGGATTCGGGAATGGAGAGATTTGGGAATGTAGAGAATTGGGGACGGACCGATTTGGGCACGAAGGAATGTGGGGATATACCGATTTTGGAATATAGGAATTTGGGGATATAACGATTTGGGTATATACAAATTTGGGAATATAGGGATTTGGGAATGTAGAGATTTGTATACAAATTTTTATATTAATATAAAAATCAGACATGAACTTGGAGACCTAGAAATTGAAAAATTGAGAAGCTTGAACACGTAGAATTCGGAAGGTTATCGTGAAGTTCACATATGTGTCGTTATCCAAAGGAAGCGTGCGTTACAGCCGAGTGTACATACACGTAGAATAAACACAATGGGCTCGTCACGCAACTAGCCAACGGCACGATGCTCGTCACAGTGAAAGTTTAATCGTGGTTGCCCGTTCCGCCGTTAAAAATAAATATTACCACACGGGTAGCTAGTGGCTCGTAAAGAACATCCCGTGTATTTTGAATTCCATCCAGGAGATGCTACTCGTACCGATCGTGATTCTTTCTCGTCACAAGCGGTTAACTACATTGTCACCGTGTAGATAGACGGACGTTTTAACTTTTTTGCAATAATGCCGGCATCTTGTTCTCCCGTGGGGTACGAACTCGCCGCGGGATACGCTACGCTTTACCGGTTTTCTATGCACGATGTGTCCTCGTAACGTCCGCCGTTTGCTACCACAGGAATCCGGATATTCCGCGTGATAAATTGAAGTATCAAGCGATGAAAGTTCGCATAATTTTTGTCCACGATTCAAACGTCATCGCGCGCAGTTATTTGCAATTTTTATTTCTAGCGATTAACCTTGCGACTACCGGTTCGATTCGAAGAAATTTTCCAGCTAACAGAGTTCACACGTACCGATGTCAAACCACGAGTTGGTGCGTGTAACACTTCGTTACATTTCGGCAAATAAGAATCTCACTCACTTGAGAGACGTTTGCCGACTGTCATTATTTTCGGCCTAATTGGTGTCCATTTTTCTATTTTGACTAAATGAAGCCGTAGCGATTTGTGAACGGAGTTATTTGGGGATGCAGCAATTTGGGGACGGAGCAAATTGAGGACGTAGCGATTTGGGGATATACCGATTTGGGGACGTAGCGATTGGGGGATATTCCGATTTGAGGATGTAGGAATTTGGGAATATAGAGATTTGGAAATAGAGGGATTTGGGAATGTAGAGATCTGGGGATATACCGATTTGGGGATACATCGATTTGAGGATGTAGGAATTTGGGGATATTGAGATTTGGGTATGTAAGAATTTGGGAATATAAGGATTCGGGAATATAGAGAATTGGAAATGTAGGTATTCGGGATTATAAGAATTCGGGAATGTACAGATTTGGGTATGTAAGAATTTAAGAATGTAGGTATTCGGGAATATAGGGATTTGGAAATGTAAGAATTTGGGAATGTAAAGACTCGGGAATATACAAATTTGAAGATATGAATCACAGAAGTACAACTTAGGATTAAATTATTTAAAATTGAACGTGTCTGTAGACTCGTATAACGCGAACGTAAGGTAACATAATTGGTGTGGTTACTTTCATGTCAGCTATTAATTCCAGTTTTATCAAATATGTTAATTGTTTCCTGTATTACATTACATAACGAAGAATTGCGTTATATGAAAACAGTAGTAATTTTCTATCAATTCGAACATGCTGTAGGAATTTAACATGTTATAGGAAAGATTACATTATCTTAAAATATTCCAAATTTCTTAATTAAGGATGATACAAAATTCTTCCATTATTTTAGAATATTAAAGTGTCAATTTGAAATTTTATTGTGAAAAATTAGAATCGTCTTGATATAACGAGTTACCGTATTTTGCAAGCCTATTTCGCCAAAAGAGAAAGTAACCGTGTGTCTACGAGCACTATGTTCACGTTGATGGACTACTCAGACGCTGAAGAGATTTCCTTGGAAGATTACGATGTGTGTTCCGCGTACGCGCCAATGTGACGTGATCATCAATGTGAATGCTTTCATTTGTTTCAGTGGTTTTAACCTTTAACCTGACAGTGTACACTCGGTGGCAAATGTGGCCTACTCTGAGCAAACTTTAGAGATTCAGATATTTGAGAACTTGGGAACTTCGGGATTATGTAATATAGAAATTTGGGAATGTAGAGATTTATGAGTGTGAGAATTTGGAAATGTAGGCATTTGGGTGTATACATAGAGATTTGGAATTTAGGTATTTAGGCATTTGCAAATATGAGGATTTAGACATGTGGAGATTTAACAATGTAGGTATTTGGGTGTGTAGAAATTTACACAAGTAGGAATTTTAGAATGTAGAGACTTGGGAATTTAAGTACTTACAAATTTGGAAACTGAAGAACGTATGAATTTGAATATGTAAGAATTTGGGAATGTGAGAATTTAGTAATATAGGTATTTTGGAATGTGGAAATTTAGAAATATAGGTATTTAGAATAATATTTCCTGACAATCAAAGCCTACATTGCACCCCAGTATTCATATAAATTTCAGAAACCCAAGATTATCCATATAGTCATATAGTCATATAGTCATATATGAAATATAGTTAAATGTTTATCTGATACAATTTTGTATAAAGTTCATAGAAGATCTTGAAATTTCATTATAATACCCCATATAACTAATAAAATAATTAGAACAAATGAGGTATTAGTTACAATATAAATATAGTTATACATCAATTATAAAGTGCTTTCATTTCCGTCTACATAGAGTTTCAGTACTTCCTGTTAACGAACTACAAATCTTACTAATACATAAACGAAAGAGTTCATTCGTTTTTAGTATTAAATTAATCATTTTCTACGCATGTCATGAGTCTTTTCCTTTTCCCTTTCAGATAAGTGATAGATTTCAGAGATACAGGCATTACCTAACGTTGCATAATCTCGAAAATGTCATCCGCATCGAAAGCAAACATTTACATGAGATATTCAAGCATTGGCGTAACTAGAATTTTTTTTGAGAGAGATTAAGCTTAGATCGCTACGTGTTGCTTTATCACGCGTTGATTCTCCTCGCTTTAAATTGTCACGTTAGATTACCACGCGTTAGATTATCACACGCTAGATTACTACGCGTTAGATTATTAGACGCTGGATTATCACGCGTTAGATTATCACACGCTAGATTACCACGCATTAGATTATTACGCATCAGATTACCACGTGTTAGATTATTACGCATCAGATTATTACGTGTTAGATTATCACACGTTAGATTACCACGTGTTACATTATTACGCATCAGATTACTACGCGTTAGATTATCACGCGTTACATCTCAACGCGTTATGATTTCGGCCCGTTAGATTACTACGCATTAAATTACCATGCCTTGGATCACCATGTGTTAAATTGCTTTGAGTTAGATCTCCACGCGTTACGATTTCTACCCGTTAGATCACCACGTGTTAGATTGTCACGCGTTAGAGCAACACGTGTTATATTACTACACGTTGCTTTCCTATATTGTATGGCTTCCTGTTAGGCTGTCATGTGACATATAGTAGTGATGTATACTTCCACACATTATACGACTACACACTATGCAACTGCACATCAAGTTTCTATATGACCCCGTGAACTGACTGCCATATATAAAAGGACGCCAGACACGACCCCGACGATGTGAAACCCCCATCAAAAAATTGTCAAAAGTGCTGAAGTGTGCCTTACAGGAGGTCTGGGGAGAAAAGCGAGTTAAACCACTATACGTGGTATGACTATGCGTTATAATAGCATCGCCGGATCTTCACATGTTATATCGCCTCACAAATTAATTCGTACGATACAATCGCCATATGTTAAATTTTGATGAATTGTATATCGATGCATTAGATCACTATGTTTAAAGGGAACCAGGCCTTTCCTAGACCCCATCTAATTACGCCAATGCGTTCAAATGGAAAACCATTCCATCGTTTCATTATATCTCCGTGGTCTATCGTGTTTCTTTCACATCTGCCTACACAATGAATGCGTGTGGTCAACAATGTAATTTACAACACGTGGATTGCTATTTTGAGGTACACACTGAGCGGCGAGGGTTGTGAGTGAGGGTTATGAGATGGCGTGGCCCGACAGCAATTATAGCGCTGCTTGTTTCGTAATTGAAATATCTTGAAGCTGGCACAAGCATTCGGCTCAACTCTAAGACCGCAAATTATAAAATTATTCGGACGGACGATTCGCAATTGAATTAGACCAGACAGTCCTCGTCAAATAATTCGTAATCGTTTCAAATTGTTCTTCTTAGTAGGTTTCAGTCGTTCGTCGAATTTATGACTCATTCATTCGGGTTATAAGTTATCGGAATTATATCTGGCAGCTCCGAAGTAATTGCAGCTATGCGTAGAAATCACGCTAATTTTATTGGCAAAATTTATTTATACGGTTATTCACGAGTTACTTTGATAAGGTTACTTTGATTCATCCTATGTATAAACATTCCTTCAGATATCGATTGGAACTGTAAATCAAATACGAGTACTTGAATTTTTTGAAGTATCTAAATGATCATTTTTCCAAACATTCACATTTTTTTAAAGATCCGGGTTTCAAGTTATTCAAACAATTCAAACATTCGACTTTCTGCATTTCTACTACAGAAAATTGCATAAATACACCAACCCCATTCAATTATCTGAGCTTTTGATAAGAAAGTTAAATGATTGGCAATGAGTAAAAAATAAATTGTGTAAAAGAATATACGGTTGGTATATTAATGGAAGCAGAATTTTACCGCGATAAAAACAGTCGTAAATAAAATCAGGTTTTAAAAGTTGAAAGATGTTCGGTGACGTTAATCGGCGAAACGTCAGCGTCGAAAGGAGACGCAAAAAGATGGGCAAAGAGGGACGAGCAGCGGAAGGGAATGAAAATATCGAGTAAAGAAGAATGTCGGCGAACGCAGGGCTAGATCTTTTTGTCAGATCGTCGGCAATGGCCGCGGTACGTCGTATATAACGAAACGCTCTTATTCGGACGAGGAGGAACAGCCAGGAAGAAGAGCGGCCACAGGGTGGCAGAGAAAAGGAGGGATGATCCATAGGAGGGAAATGGCGTATAGCTTTCCAGCAGGCCACAGTGCAAATGCAGGCCTTGAATGTGTAATAAGCACTCACGTCGCAACCCTTGGCTAGACCAGTGGCTCGTGTCTGCGTTTAGAAAGGTCCTGGACACACACACACGCGTCACACGCGTGCCACATGCATCGTGTGGGTCCGTTGCAGACCACACGTGAATACTGGCCCTGTTGTGTGCGTCGTTCAGAATGATACGGCACCGTGGACGCAAGTTTGATTGCGAACGGACGACGGCGCCGTTGGCTGCCAGGCCGTGAGGCAAACAGGCACCGTCGGGAGAGGCACCGTTGGGGTGAAGTCAGGGTGAAAACAGGATGAAATGGCAGGTGGAAGGGTAGAAGGCTATCGCTCTCTTTTCCAAAGCTCATAAAAGCCACGGCAGTGCGTATTAATGCGCGACGTTCACCATGTGCTCTACGAGGGGCACCTAAAAGACGATGCATTGTACGCTCAGGAATGAGTGTGCACCACCTTTCTACTTTTTACATGCGCCTTACACGCTTACCGAACCACACATCACATATATAAGGTGTCTCGATAATAATACCATTCGATTTTATTGAAATAATATAGCAAAATTCAATAATAAGAATATCTATGGTGTTTTAATAATATCACAAATTCTAAGAAATCATTTGTCTTGTGAAAATAGATCAGAATTTAAAAATAAGATTATGCATCAAAGATGTTCTTAGTGTCTCACTAGTGTCACAAGTTCTAAGAAATACATTTTTATTGACAAAATGTATCAGAATTAGAAAATAATAATACTAGGTCAGTATTTATGCTACAAGTGCTAACAAATTCAATTTTCTTAAAAGAATACAGCAAACTTCGAAAATAATACTATACAAGTTGTTTCTAAAATGGCGGAATAAGAAAAAGAGGGTGGATTGAAAATATTAGGATTTGAGGTTAGGTTCAGTTTTTGAGGTTATGGAAATTTGGAAGCCTGAAAAATCTAAACTAAACCATGTTATTATAGTTTGAATACATTATTCAATGTATACATAATATTAAAATGTTCTTTATGTTCAAGCAAATATGTGTACTTAAGTCATAAAATTTAGATTTATCACAAAATCTTGAAAAATGTGTAATAATTATAATGAATTTTTAAACTACAATAATCGAGAACAGATCATCCCCTTTTTGGTTGTACTGTGCTTGTTCGTGAACAGAGTATTACTAGCAGAGCTTTGTGTAATATTTAGCTACAGTCTAGAACTTCTTTTCTTGTCTTCTTCTTGCTTTTCACCCTCTCTGCTTTTTGACAAAATCTTTTGTTAGGTTTATCGTCCGTTTGCGAAGATCGGTTTCGAACAAGAGAAGAGTTTTAGCGTCATAAGCGGCGTACTTGTGGCTCTTTTGATCTCAAACAGAATGCAGGTTTTTGCTTTGAAGAAATTGCTACAAGGCAGTGGTATATTGTAGAGAAAAATTGCTAGCGTTCATTCTTCGTATCTTTCATAAAATTACGTTTTGATGTGAAAATGTTTGAAGGAATAATATGCTTTCAAGTTTTTAATACGAAACTTCACTCATGTGTGTTCTTTAACATATGTCAACAAATCAGTCTGTTAATTTGATATCTTTATTAAATTTGAACTGAACACTTTAGATTTAAACAAAGTTTAGTTTATCAAATTTAGAAATAAGACCATGAAATGTTATAAAATAACGCTGAAACGATTTCTGAATGAGTTTAAAAAGAAATCGTATACGTTCTAATATAAACAACACTGTACACTCGAAGTTCCCTGGCAATTTCTAACTAGTTCGCAAGAAACCTCATTAGCGAATTTATTCGCTATGACTTTATCAAGTTCGAAGGATCCTCCTTTTAGTTTTAGCAAGCTCGATCTGCTCGGCTGTAAGCATCTTAGCCGAAGTAGCAATTATTATGCAAGAATGGTTGATCCCGTAAAATTATGCAAGTTGATAAAAAATCGTTTACCCTGTCCACGAGACAAGAAATCTCCGTAGATGGCTGGATACTAAAATACTTAAATGTGAAACACCATCAGCTTTTGAAATTAAATTTAAATTTTAAAGCTTGATCGATCGAATGTTACTTTTGAACTTTATGTTTCATCTCTGCCGCAAGTTCCTCTTTAATCTGTAACGATCGAAAAACTTTGTGATGGCTAAGTTTTCCAATTATATCTATACAGTCTTCTTCAATATTTGTCATCAAACATAATTTAAAACCCTTAATGTACAGTCTCGTATTTTTTACCGTTAAAATTGTTTACAACATTTGTGAAAGAATTTGTGGTTATATTAGGTTATGTAGACGTATATGCTCTTTTTGAAAAATGTTGTTAAGAAGATAATGTTAGTAAACTGATGCGTATATTTGCGTCATAGTAGCAGATTACAGACGGTTCAAAGACAGTTTAAACTGATACTGATTTCTCTTGCGAATTCTGTGCACACCAAGCATCAGATATCACATCGAGAAACGGGATCAAATTCGTAATACTGTCCAGTGACAACCATACGCTATGGACATGGAACCAGTTATCAAATCCTGTGTACCTGCACGCACGATCTATGTTATTGCGAAAATTCTAGTTGATTTAGGGAGTGAAAAGTGAAAAAGAAAATGGAACTGATTCGAATTCATCACTCTACGTGTACATTTCGGTTTAAATTGAAACGACAGTTCAACTATACTGGGTTGACATGTACATTTTTTGAAATTGAACGCTAAAATACAGATTTGATCAAAATAACTTTTAAACTATTTTGAAATGATTATCGTTGTGTCATTATTGTAAGAATGAATATGGACACTTTGAATATCAATTTTTTCTGTGTTTCAAAATAATTATTTAAATTGTATTAAATTAGAAAGGTGATGAACTGTAGACGAGGAGATAAAGATGATAAATGAAGAGAAACATAGTATATTTCAATAAAAAATTTTATATTGTCGTTTTTAAGGGATGAAATATTGCGTTGAGTGCAGTATCTAAAACTCGTATTATTTTGCAGATTTCCGAATACAGATATTTTATAATTTAATAAGTTTATTGGTAAAGTTTCATAGAGATGCTATAATATTGTAACTAAATAAAAATAAATTATTTAAAATACTTCAATGTGCACTAACCCTATTGACGTATATTTAGAAATTAAAAATAAGTAAACAGTAAAACATAAATTAATTTTATGTCATTTTAAAAATATATTTTATGCAGAAAATACAAGAAAAGCAGAGTTAGAAAATATTGCACGTAGAGTTTGCGTAAATATTTCATTTCCATATTTCTATTTTTTTGCGCAATGAATGTACGGTGTATATAAGTTACTTATAATTGCATGTATAGTATTAATATCGCGTTTCTGTACGGTATTCGTAATTATTTTCGAAGGCTTCACTTTGGACATTACGAGAGGATTTCAATCATTCGGAGAGCGTCATTTCTCATCCTTTCAGAGTAGTCCTAAAAGGATCAAGTGATAAATGTATCCCATAAATATACGTAACTTACTGCTGATTTGCAGTTATAGGACTGAGCGAACGCCTTGCTGTTGCATTTAAAATATTCTTTAAACTTCTTAACGGTTACATATGGTATTAAGACTGTTAGATTTTACTGTAAAATTGATTTTCAATCATTATTTGTTATCATATTTATGCGAATATTTGTCTATGATTCCCAATTATATTATTGCATTTGTTGGTCTGAATGGAATTATCAATAAAAGACTAACGATAAAAATTTGTTCAAGATATTGTAACGTTAATTTTAAGATAATGTATCATTAATACAAGCCTTTGATTTTATCATAAACTGTCTTTGTCATGAAGAATAATGTTTATTTTTTTTAAGAAATGATTTAACAAAATTATTCATTTTTGGTACCTCTTCGATAAAAAGAATATAATACAGATGAAAAGTGACATTTAAAATGAAATTCTCAAATCTAAGCCTCCAAATATTAAACTTGCCAAACTCTAAATCCCTAAATCCACAAATTTCCTAATATCCTTTTGCAAATAACAATACGATATTAATACAATATCAATAACCGATAATCACAGCTCTACTCAACCTAAAATGCAAATATCGAATATATCGCATTTTGTCTGCAAACAATACGTTTGTCATAAGCACAGTATTCGTATTCGGTTGCCAGCTTGAATATCAGTTAAACAAGTGTCAACCGCAACCGCCACGATGATATAATTTTCTCTCCCACATTTCTAATCGTTCTTTCTTTCTCTTTTTATCCTCTTCTTTATTTCCACGATCTATCCTCGTTTCTTTTTCATTCTACCATCCACTCTCTCCGTTTTTTTCTTCCTAACGTTCTCCTTCTCTTCCCAGTGCATGCTCTTCACATATCCGTTCGGCACATGTAAAGTTTCTCCGCATCGTTTATTTTCCGTATCGACCCCACTTCCGGTACTGTTCTTCTCAACCGTGACGTATGGATTACTCCAGGCTCTCCTTTCTTTTTCTTCTACTATCGTTTTCTCTCTGCCACACGAAATCGTGGCAAGTCGGACATGAAACACCGTGTCCATTTCATGATAGTCATCGGAGAGTTCGTACAGTGACATGCTTGTTAGAAAACTTATAAACTTTAATTAACCCCTTACTGTATAATCTTTTCACTTTACTTGAGAAAATCTTATAAACATGAAAAGGGTTATGTACCATTTATTACAACCCTTAGTTGTTACGTATATTTAACCCTTAACAATCACACTGGGGTATGAAACGACCCGAGCCAATGTAGCTTCAATTTTAGCTACTTTTTCCTGAAAATCTGAACTACCCTTTTTTGAAACACATTTTTACTACTTTTTTCCTCGAACTGTTCAGCTAAAATTTTAGCTCTTTACATTAAAGTCGAAAAAGGTTTTGAATTTTTCTGTAAAAACCGTCATTTTCTCTATTTTCCACGTTTCTGAATTTTTTCATGTTCAACGTTGAAGAAATATGTTAAAATAACTTTCAAGAATTATTTATCATTTTTTTCTGTTTTGTAAGAAATATTTTTAACTGGGATCTTAAATGTCCTAGTGTTGTTATTTGATGAAGTGACAAGGGTTAAATATATGTTTTGTCTTTATCGAGTGAAATATTTATTTGTGCTTAAAAACAAATATTTTTGTCTATTTCTAGGCGGAGGAGCTAAACACCATCGTCGGCAATGCTTTTCGTATGGCATACGTGGCGCAACTTCAGCGTCAACCGATTCTTCAAGATGTGATCTCACCTCAATCGTCGCCATCCTACCGCAAGGACAAACAAGAAAATCGATCTTCCTGGGTACGTGACTTCCTGAAACCTTTATTCTATTATAAAACTGGATAAAATGTATTCTGTCATTCTTAAAAAGCTGAGGAAGAGTTAGGACACTTTTTAACTCACCCCAAAAAGTCAACCCATTCAACAATGACGTAAAGTCAAGAGTAAATCTGACTTTCCTAAGGAACAGTATTGCAAATTTTCAGTTTTTAAGAATTTTTCGAGACAAAAGTATTTATGTTTATCAGTACAAAATTAACGATATGAGTATATGTATAAGTAGCTAAAGTAAATTGGGGTGCTGCTTCAAAAAATTTGTAGTCTTCACTTCACACTTGTATAAAAGAAAACAAATATGTATAGAAAGAAAATGTATTGAGAAACTAGGCAAAATTTAGAAAGTATTACAGAAGAAAAAAACTCATAAGTGAAAATAGGGGTTGGTACAGTTGTACAGTGCCTATACTCGAGTCGCTATTATACAGTCGCTGTATATAAGTATGAGAAATAAAAAAGGGAAAATTTACCATCAGGTTATAGTAGCCTGAGTTTCCAGAAGAGGTGTCCCATTTACAGGCCGCGTTAATTATAAATTCGACCCGAGTCTCTCGGCTCCGTCGCGTTTCCAAGTAAACGGTCAGTCCAACGCGGCATGGCCGCTGGTTCTACCTACGCAATCGTCCTGGGAATCGTAAGATCCTATTGATAAACTATTCATTGGTTTCCAAGTTTCGTCACCTACCTTCCAATCTGTGCTCTTGTGTTAAAATCACCAAGCAAACAGCGAAATCACCGCTGTAGACGCCTGACATTTCCTGTCTGACAAGTTACACGCGCAATTTCATTTTCTCTCCAAGCAACTTTAAACTTCTTATAGGTAAATTTATTCTCATTTTTTAATTTCTTCGTTATTTTTAACTATCGACGCGTGAAATAACGTTAATGTAGCGTGAAGTTAGAATTACATGTACACGCGAAGTTACCTTAGCTAGTATTTTGAATTTCAAGAATTTCATTAAATTAAATAATTTATTAGGATAATCATTGGTTATTCGTGTACCATGTTTAACGCGGTGGAACAATATTTTGAAATGTAAATTTTAATTGAGACGTTCGAGCTGTAATTATGTACATCTCATGAAATTCATACTTTTGTAATGACCATTTAGTTTAATGCAGCAAACGTTTAACAAGATATACCTGATTTACACGGTGTAATTAATAATGACTAGTTCCTTCATACGTTGCACCTTTTCAATTTGATAACTAGTAATCAAAATTACACTGACCTAACAGCTTAACTTTAACTTGTTCTAATCCAACTTAACATAACCTGTGCACATAAGAAAAGGAGTTGACAGTATCAATCATTCACTATATTTTCGAGATTTTATTATCAAAACGGTTACTTTGCTAAACTTGTTTGGTGTCCACATTTATTGCATTGAAGCCTTAATTAACATAAGTGAACCTAACTTCCTCGGCCCTTTATTAAGAGAAAACAGTTACAAACATAAAATTAAAATACAGTAAATAAACTATCAACAAGAGCCAAATCCAAAGACGTTCAAAGTACCAAAACGTTTAAAATTGATATAAAGAAGCTTTTGTATAATTGTTTACCCCATGTTACCAACAGAAGCACTGTTCATTTCGAGCTTAACGATTGATTTCTTCCTGTCCACAGAACAAATCGCTGGCTGGCGACAGTTCGATTGCCGGCGCGGAAAGCATTTGCAGGAATTCATCTTCGAATTCGTGGTTAAAAAGTCGGACGTCGCCCACGTCCAGAAGTGGAAGCGGCTCGTCTGCGGCGGACATGAACGTGCAACTCGGCAGTGCCGGCTCGCCCACGCTGCGACTCGCCAGCGTGAAGGTAAATTCACTCATTTTGTTCCCTACTGTCTGATGAATACAGTAGTGCTTCGATATCTTCCTACGCCAGGGGCTCTAGGGGCGGAGCAGGAAGTCAATATCACACTCACGTTCCAAACAACTTATTTCTCTCTTGAAGATAGTCTTTGCATGATGGTAGCCTGGTATCTAGACTCTAACTCCCAAAATATCACCATGAAAATATAACATAATTAAGAATTCAATTCGATGAGCACAGTACACTAGTATTACTATGCATTTTAAGATTAAATATTAACCAAATATTAACCCCTTAACCTACAATTTTCTAGACATTCAGGTACCTAGTTATTGCTGCAACGTTAAGGCAGCTAAAGTTAAAATAAGCACAGTTTACCTTGATTATAAAGATTGTAATTAGAATTGAAAATACGAGTCTGGTTTATCACATTCCAAGTGTAGTGTACGTCATATGTGTGACACGTAAGGTAAGGGGTTAAGAACTTGAATGAAAGGAAAACCTTTCATCGTTAATAAATAAAGTAGAGGTCCCAAGACAACCGAATGCAACAAATTCTCTATGAATTACTCGTTAATTGAACTTAATGAAATTTCTTTTATGTGAACGCAGGCACCGAACTCGATCCCGGGTCTACGGCCGACGCACAATTTCACGAACGTCCTCGGTCCCATAACGAACGAGGACGAACCAAAGAGTATTTCTCAGCAAAGCACACCGAGCAGCGATGAGAGCAACTCACCAACGGAATTAAATTCGTACAAGAGACTAACGGACAAACCGCCTCTGATAAAGCGGCTGGCGATGGGTTTGACAGGTGGACGTGATGTTCTTGGACTGAACGGTGAGGATGACAGCTGCCCCCTCGTCAGCGGTAGCAGCACACCAACGAGCCCATCGAACAGGCCGCATTCTGGGGGCTATATAAATGAGGCGATCATTGACTCGGAGGGCACGAGGTCAGCCTACAATAAGATACCCCCGTCTGAGAGCCTGGACAATACTATCAATGCCTCTATCACCGCGAAAAACTTAAATATCGAAAATAACAGGTAATTATACTCTACTGAGTTGACTTTTGTTCGTCAATTAAGAAGACACTATTTTATGGTCATTTTGAGAAACTTATTTTTAAGTGATATTTTGGATAAAAATTTTATTCATAACATAAAATAAGCGAGTAAATTTTTTGTTCATTTTTCTGTGTAATTTGGAAAATAGAACAAAGTTCAAATTTTGTGTCACTTAAACATATTAGTAATATTATTTAGTATATGTGATGACATAAGTATATGATGACTTAAGTACATGATCTAGTTAAGTATGTATGATAACATAATCCAATGAATCATTAACTATAAATAATTGAGAACTGAAAATTTTTATTCCGTTTATTTATTTTGTCAGTAGTATTTAATTGTCGTTAGTTGTAAGGAGTTGTGATAACAGTGTCGTAATAATGGTTGTCGAATTTACAGGATAGGGCACAACTCTCCGAGTTCGGGGACAGAAACAGAATTTAAATCGAAGAGAAGATCTCAGATTAGTACTTCGAGTAGTTCGGTACCCGCTGACGGAAGTACTCATGGATCGACACCAACTCCACCGCCCCTTCCGGAGAGAACGGATAGCCTAAATAACCGCAGCGAAGAAGCGGAATTACGGAAAGCTCCTTGGTTTCAAGCTGGAATACCAAGGTTCGAATCGTTTCTTACATCGACGTAACTTTTGCGATACTATTTTTCAAATGTTTTTAACGAAGCAATGACACCTTTTTATTTGGTACATGTTTTGTTAATAAATAATCACTGACTTTATAAGAAAACTTTTTAAGATCATTCTTTCTTTTATTATCTTTGTAGAGGATATAAAATACTGTCTTTGTTTAATGGATATAGAATATTCTTTTTGTTGTTATTCTAAATTATTCAACCCCTATTTAACTACGAACTGCATTAAAAAATTTTCTCTTTAATTGTTCAGGTATGAAAGCTTCGTTGAAACAAAATGAATGATCTAAAAAAATGAAGTAACTTTTACAAAATTAAAAAAAAACACAATGCATTTATAACGATGTTAAAAACGTTGTAATGAATATGTAGTTAGTTATATATAAATAAATGCAGAATTTATTAAAAGTATATGAACTTATTAAACATTAATAACATGTTATTAGAAATGAATATAAACTTGTTAAAAATAAATACGAACTTATTAAAAATGAATACGAACTTATTAAAAATGAATACGAACTTGTTAAAAGTGGATATGAACTTGTTATAAATGAGTATGAACTTGTTAAAAGTGGATATGAACTTGTTATAAATGAATATGAACTTGTTAAAAATGAATACGTACTCGCTCGTTTGTCCCACTTATTTATACAAATCTCAGGATATTATGTAATTGGTTATATAAGTATATTCTTTTTATGATTCTAGGGAAATAACGTTGGAAGTGTTGAGTCAAGAACCGGAAGGAGCATTCATGGTGCGGGAAAGTACCAGTAAACCTGGATGTTATGCCCTTTCGCTTCGAGTGCCACGCGAATTCCAACCAAGCGGAATAGCCCATTATCTCATAATGCGTACTAACAAAGGCTACAAAATTAAGGTAAATCTCACCTTCTTTCAAAAGTCCTTAATCATCTACTAAACGTCTCCATTTAACGATAGTAATTAACACTGCTACGCTGTGAATTTATTTTCTGCGATAACATTTTGTCTTACTATGCTGCAGATCGGTATACAAATTAAAAACTGTACATGTAAAACAAAATACTGTGTATGAACTAAAAATAATTTTACATACAATTTGATAAAAAGTTTGATACCACAAATTATATTACACGTTTTAAATGTTTTTAAATATTGTACAATGTCCTCTTCTTAATACTTCGTGAATAAAATGAATAAACACTGTTGAGAGGTTGCAAATGAAGCTTGCTACTGGAATGTAAATCATCATCAAAGAGTAATACGTTCGGACGACAACTTTTTGTTTCGAAACATCATAATGAGGATAGAAAGCAGATACAAATCTTCTGTGGTTGTGCATTTCGCTATCTGAGTATGCGTATTTAAATGGTTGAACTTGTAGGATAAATTAAATGGGTTTGTGGACTTTGATAATCCCCGAAACCAGTATAAATGAGTTTTGTTGGATATACCGCAGGGAAATCAAAACTCTCCCCCACTCTTTTCGTTTGAAATTGCATTGCTGTAGCAACTCGCTATGAAACGCAACATACGGATATGTGATAATTTAAACACATGAAGCCTGACGCTTCTTCGATTAATGAAATAAGTACTAATTTTTTTTATTATGGGGAAGATTGCTCAAAATATATTCTATAGACTGTACGGTATAAATTTCCATAGTATTTCAATTATTGATACTTTTATATGTAGATGACACTTTTTTGGAGGAAATTCAGATATTCATTAAAAGAAACAGGTATTAACTAAGCTCTTGTTTAAATTAAATTTGATTGACTGGAATCGAATTAGCGAGACGAATATAGAAATTTGAAAATCCAAAAATTTAATAATTTGAAGACATGAAAATTTGAGAACTTAAAAAACTTGAAACCTAAACTTTAAAATAGTAAAAATCATTAAATTTGAAAAGTTGAAGCTAATAAAATGCCAAATATAATTCCCAAAAGAATAATACAAAAAATAAATTAATAATAGCGTTCTTTTCTTATCTGTTCCAGGGCTTCACGAAGGAATTCACAACCCTAACTGCTTTAATTACTCACCACTCGGTGATGCCAGAATTACTGCCGTGCCCATTATCATTAAGTCGATACAACCCCAGCTTTGTGAAAAGCGATTCTAACAAAGACTTCGCAGACATCGATTCGGATCCCGATTACAATACCTTAGCCGACTTCCGTAAAATGATGGCTGACCTGAATGTCTAGAATAAAGCTCGCAGTTAGATCGGGGGAAAAAATCGATACTTTCACCGATGCTCTTTCAAATCGAGCAACTATAGTGAATTCGTTCCGAGGGACGACGAGAAATTGAAATACGTTCTCCAACATAGTACACCAATTGACGTAATACGATTTTAGAAAAGGAAAAAAACTTACAGAATCATCAAAGTATATTTTCACCTTGAATTCCACGTCATTTTATGTATAACGTGTACGTCGATTAACTAAGGAATTTCTTGATAATGCATCGCGTATTCGAGAGTGAACAAAAATAATGCCGTACATTCGGGCGGTGATACGTATTCATAAGTCATCGATAGAAATAAGACATTTAGGATAAGTAACTTAATGATCGCAACTATTAACGGAAACAAGAGCGAATCAAAAGTCAGAGGACGCGCAGCAGGGAAACCTATTCCATATTCGTAGATCAATTCGCAGAGTTTGCGTTGAACATGCGAAAACCTAGTGTGGATTTAGCTGAATTGAATTGCTAATAACACTGCCCAACTTGTATTTTGTTTTGCAACAACCGGTAAGTGGTTCTTGCAGATTTTCCTGCGTTGATTGCGAATCGAAATTCTCTTCACCGGTTGAGAAACCAATTTTGATAAAACAGTCTATTGCAAACAGTTTTTTTTTTATCTGTAAAAATCATACTACTGCTTCTTGTAACACACTCTCTCAAATAATACATATCATATATTTTTATAACATTATCAACGTTTAAATGTGTTTAAACGATCTTTAAAACGAGGGATACACCTGCTAATTTTTTGGATATATTTATTTTAGAAATGTCTGCAAAATCTACATGTGGATCTTTTTCTTGTGGAAATTACCAAAACCTATAAAACAGATTTACGTTTTAACTTAGAAAATAAAGTAGTTCTACGAGACCTAACCTGACCTAACTTTACGTTGAATGTGCCCCTCTTACTTTTACATAAATTGTAAAAAATTATATATTGTGAAGAAAAACGAATTTCAGATTCGTAATCGATGCATGAAAATGAACAAAAGTCGCTCATTTATTGTTGCATAACATTAAAAGAGTTCAAATTTGTTGCACAGTGCAATTTAAATGCGCGACTCGGTATTGATATATCTTAACGCCAACTCTGTGATCACTTTTGAAGAACAACTGTTTGCAGCATTTTTCATGAACTAGTAGCGTTTCGATTGAATGAAAGTTATCGCAAGAACGAAATATATTTTTCAATGTTGCTACAAATGATTCTTGACTAGTTTTTGTTCGAAACAAACGATTTGGCGTCGAATTTCATTTAGGGGTCAAAGTTTGCGAATGTTATTAAATAGCAATCATTAATTAGAAATTATATTATATTTACATGAAATTTACCGGTGAAATGTTGCCAGAAAAATTTAGCGTACTAGTGTATGATTTTTCAGCAATTTAGGTATCTTCAGCTATCTTTAGTTAATTTTTTGATCAACTGTAATAAATGAAAATGAAGATTTCTCGAGATTTTACCGTTATCGATTCACGCCGCTAAATAGTGTTTTACAAAATTAATGTAAATGTGTTTATATGTATATAAATTATAATTATTGTTATACAATACTACTTATATTTAATTACACGAGATCGACGGCAGCATCGGGGAGAACTGCATCCACGAAACTCTAACCAGACAGGAAGAGGAGAATTCCATGGAAGTTATAATGATAAGACGAAAAAATATAACCTTGCAGTGGTAATTTAATTACACGACTAAACTAGTCTTGTACAGAGTTTATGTGCGCATAGTGAATATTAAAGAAAAAGAAAAGATTCGAATAAAAAATAAAATGTATGATCATGTGTGTGTATTAACAGATGTTGAAGAACAAAACCGGAAACTGTGTGCCGTTTTTATATGCCTAAGAATATAAAAGTTTAAACAAACACCTACTTCTCAAAACTCGTACTTCTTGAACGATATGGACACGTTTAATCAGATTTAACGAGCGGCTAAAGTACCGTCGATTTATCCTACAAAGCAACACAGATGAGACAGCTGGTGATCGATAAATAATGAAATAGTAATATTTTAATAAGAAGTTTACCCACGTTCGAATATCTGGTATTAAATTAAACAAGCAACACTCTCTATCGTATTAAGATTTATATATTAAAAGAAAAACGTGTTTCGCATTCATTTATTTAAACCGAATCAACCGGAAGTGTAATATGTACCGTATAGACTTTGAAGGTGTAGATGAAGCGAAGTTACAAAAACTTAAATCGCTTATTACTATTTTCGAGACAGACAGGGAATAAGATTCGCTATAATTTCAATAATTTACGAACATTCGTTATACCTTCGACATCAAAAGCGAGGTACAGGATAATCTTTGTATCATCAAATTGATTAACGTCTGATAAGGTAAATATGCAAAGAAAATAAGTGGAAATTAAGAAATCATTGTAAGCTACGCTAAGCGAGACATTAATCACTGCTTCAAATTTGTAACGTTTTACGAATCATTATAGCAATGCGTTGTATAATTTCAATAAAATTATTTATTACAATAAACAGTGAATGAAACAGTGTAATTTAATCTGATGCACACACTGACATGTAAACTGGTAAGTATGTAAGACTTAATTAAAGAAAACTTTTCATTTCACAAAGGATCGATTTATGACCTATTTAATAAAAACTACATACATTCTGATTTAATACGGTAAAATTTGTTATATTTTTTATTAAATTCGTATGGAATTGTGATATAACTAATAATTCTGTCTTAAACATCTCGTCGATAAACGTGTTTTGCTCTTTCAGGAACAAAAGGTACTGAACCAGGTTTAGAATGAGCGCGTCTATTGGCCTCCCTAAAATAAAACAAAATATACGTAGCACATTTTTAAAAATAATACTACAACAATGTTAATTATTTTTTCTTTCAGTACGTACTTCCGTTTACTTTTCTCGTTAATTGTACGTAATTCGGATTTTGCATTATAAATGTGTTTCGGAATCTGTCTATGCCGTGCAATTCGTTTAACTTGAGGATGTGCAGCAAACTTCGCTTTCAGAGCTTCATTATAGTCTAAAGCTGCTTTTTCTCTAGGTTTCAGCTAGAATAACATATTTCATTAGTCAATGTAACAGAAAGAAAGATATATAAGAAAGTCAATTTTAAATAACATACAACGCCAAGTTTTTCTGCAGCTTTCGCTTTCCAAACACGAATATTCATTTCATCGCTACCGCTCAGTATATATTTATTGTCGAGAGACCACGCAACACAGGTTAATCTTTGCATGCGTTTTGTGTGATAGACTTCTCGAGAATGACCCTTGTGAACTTCGAAAATGCGAATAGATTTATCATAACTACCAGATACAAATTCTCTACCAGTTGGCGCGTAATCAACATCTGTTACAGCTTCCACGTGATCCTTATGTACATTTACTGGTGTCTTCAATTTACGAATATCATAGGTGTACAAGCTGAAATGTAAAAAATACTAATAAATTATTATTAACTAAATCTTAAGTAATATAACATTTTTTCAGAGCATACTTGTAATCTTCATTGGCACATGTAAAGGTGACTGCTTCCATGGGATTCCATGACAATTTGTTTGATCTTAATCTCATATATACTCTACGCAAGGGACCAGTGTCTCTGGCATCATATAAGATTATACTTCGATCACTTGCACAAGCAGCTGCAATATATTTGTTGAAATATATAACTTAGATGCATAATAATTTGCCTTATACTGTATAATATTTCTTACCAAATAAATTTGATTGAACAGGATTATATTTAATATCATACAAGCTATCAACACCCCATTTGAATGTACGGGTTGGTTCATTTCTAGTTTCATCCCACAAGTGACATACTTCACCACATGTTGCAAATATTGGTTGCATCCGATGATGAGAAATTCCAGTTATTATAGTCTATAAAATATTTATTTACATTTAACACAGCATATAAGAACAATAGGTTCAATTTTCATAGATGTTTAAAATCTTACTTTACTGATGATAGTATTTATAGGCTCTTCTTCCTCACCAAATTGTGGCTTTTGTGATTTCCATATTTTAATTGTCTTATCATCACCAACAGTAATAAAGCACTTCTCATCTACCCCATATGTTATCCCTCGTATTATGCCATCATGTGCCAAAATGTTACGTACACATTGTTTTTGAGTAAGATTCCATACTCTAACTTCCCCATCGAAAGATCCACTAATAACTATCGATAATTGTGAAGGATGTTTACACAAACAAGAAACACCATCTTTATGTCCCTCCAAACTTCCAACAAAAGGTTTTGCAAATACTCTTTCTAACTTTACTGCGTTTAAGGCTCTAGTATATTCTCTTGCTGCGTCGAACGGATGTAATGCAGGATCATAATTTCTGGGAACTGTAAATAATTCACATTATTAACAAGTACATCTTGAATTCTGAATTATTTCTACAGTATATACAAATTGGAATGTTTACAGGTTATACAGGTTAAAATGAAACTAACGTTTATGAATATCACGCTTTGTTTCTCTCAAGTAATCATCTGGATTTCTTGTTAAAACTTTCACCTTCATATTTTGAGCATTTAATGAAGTTTAAACCACTGTAAATACAACTATATAATCACACTGTTGTGATTAGGTTAGAATAGGTTACGAATGAAACGTTATACACATCTCTTCCTCAAGAAAAGGGTTGTCAAACTTATTTATGGTGATCTATGGTTGAACCATTGAATTTTAAACCGGTCCAACCACTCTACTATGAGAACTAAATTCAAAAACCGATTTGTCTTGTTAGCAAAAGACACCCAGTTTATGGAAATCTCGGTTTTATTCCTACATGGACATAAAAATTTAAGATCTTATGCAGCGAAACTAGGTAACTCCAAATAACGATTGGCGATCCTACATATCTTTGTACAAGAAAAACAAGAATAACAACAATTTCGGTGAAGATTTAATATTTTCTCATACTTCCTTTTTTAAAATATTATCTGTATAATTATACAGGGTGTTACAACCTCCAATTTTGCAATTTAGCTTTTAAAATTTTGGAACAAATATATGTTTGTGTACTTTCATTCTTTCATAATTTTAGAAGGGCAATTGCAAATTGTTCTGTTCTGATAGTGTAATTATATAAAAATTATTTTGAAAAAAAGTACGAGAAAATATCATTTCTCATTCATACATATTATCTACCTTATATATGACCATGAAATCAAGAGTAATAGGTAGAACGATATTATTCACGACAAATTTTTCTAAACACGGTCGATTCACGTGAAAAGAGGAAATTGATCTGTAGAACGATCAATACACAACTTATAAATTCAAATTTTAATAATAAAATGCACGTGTAAAGACATTTATTAAAAGTAAACTTTTTATTACATAAGAATATACATTTTTTCATACTATATTTTATTATATAGAATATACTTATTAAAATATTAATATTTCATTACACGTAAATTCTGAAAACAGTATAAACCGTATACCTAAAGAACAGTAATATCAACAACAATCACCTTTATTGAATTGTTAGTAATTCAGTTTTTTTTCATACTTCGTGTTGAATTCAAATATTTTTCTTTTATTTGAAAAAAAATGGTTTCACTCAAAATCATTTCTTATATTTCTCGCTCTTATAATATGCGAATTAATTATATTTTATGTACTAAAGTATCTAGATAATGTAGAATAAAAATCCTTTGAATTTTGAAAAGATATGCTAGGGATATTACAAAGCTGAACTGCAATTAATGTTAGCGATTTCGTATATAAACATTCACACATACTGGTTTGCGTCAGTCGTGAGCAAGAGGTATAAGGCAACAGATTCGTCGTCAGTGATTGATTAAACAATCTAAAGTAAGTGAATGTGAGATACATGATATCTGTCACATTGCACAACATTAAAGCTAGATGTTTAATATAATCGAAATATTGGATACATTAAATAATAGAAATACAATTAATGAAGTCGATACAGAATTCGGTTAAGTGCAATTCACATCCCGTTTTTGAAATATACAAGTTATAATTTATTTATAGACATATAACGTACATAAATTGCGGAATCAACACTCAAATATTTTATACATACATCATCTAATACACTGTATTGTTGAACGTGGATAATGTTATACATAATTATTTGTGAAAGATTACTTATATAAAGTACAAATTTCATAATATAACTTTTAACATATTTGTTGATTGTGTTATTCTAATTAAATTAATATTTTTTAATATTTAAATATTATGTTATAATATTCTGTTCAAATTTGTCCTTTAGATTAAGTGTGCAGTAATCTAATTTCTTATAAGAATATTGTAATGATAGTACATGAATAGAGAATAATAAATTTAATAATTGTAACTACTTGTTTTTATTGTATTATATTTAGTTTGTTATAATACAAATCTTAACTATTAATAATAGATCATAATTATTAGTAATTTAATAAAATTTTATAATCATATAATTAATGTTAAGCAATATTTGCAGCATGTTTTGTTCAAGATTGATGAAGGAATTAAAATTTTTAAGAATTAGACAAATACATTCTACTATCATTAAGTACGAAGAGAAAGCAGTTTCTGGTAATGCTAATAAACCACCAGAACGTCCGAAGATACAAGAAAATATATTTGGTAAAATTTATTTATATAAAATTTTCATTTACAATACTTAAGACTGGAGGGTAAGAATGAGAGAAAGAGTTTATTAGCTAAAAGTATGAAAGTAAGGTATGGATCGGTAGAGATGTAAAACAGATATTGGGGAGAGGGTAAAAGGAGACAATATGGTCTTTGCAGCAATAAATTTGAGAATTTAAAACAGATTGTAAGAGAATGTGGCAAATTAGAAAAGGGTATTAGTATAGAAGTTGTTAATGGAAAGGAAGAAAAGAGGGCTGTAGAATATTTGAGGAAACTTAAAAGGAAAAGTATAAAGGAACTTAATTAGAAGAGTACATAAGTAAAAGCAGGGTGATCAATACACGATAGGCGCAATGAAAGGGGTATGAATATTTGTGAAAGATAAACATAATAATTGTAAAATCTACCCATTTTAATGGTTGGGAGATTGAAAAATAAACTACTTTCTCATTGTTAGCATTATTATTCAATAAAAACCAATTTTATTTTATATATTTTAGGGTCACCTCTTCATACTTGTAGTAATATTGATAAAAGAATATTAGTGTGGGTTAAACGTTTTCCCAGTTTAGATCAAGTTCCAGATCGAGTAACGTAAGTAAATAAATATTGGATATTTATGATTTCTAAAATCTTGATATAGAATATATTATTTTATAATACTAACAATAAATTATATTTTATAATAATTATAATATGAAGATTATTTACTTACCTTAAGATTACATACCTGTTTTTATTAATTAGTATAGATTGTATGCAGAAAGCACACACTACAGTAAGAATACGTGTATGTTTCATAATGATGGCAGTTACTATAGTTGTTTTTATTATAACTGTCATAATGGGAAAGAGAGATGTAGCATCTGGGAAAACTTTAATGAAAGAGAGATTGAAGTACCTTGAAAAAATAAGAGAAGAGAAAGATTCTCAGCAAAATACAGGAAAGCAATAAAGTATTTCAGTATTATTATAAATATTCAAAATGCAATAATAAAATAGAACACTTTGTATTGCTAGTGAATATTACTCACATTTTAAGCAATGCTGCTTGAACAATCAGTCTTTTTCTTTATAGTGTAAAGTTATATTTATGTATATGAACTATTTTGAAAGTATAAAATATGTAACATAAAAATATGTACTACATTGATATTGTAAAATATATTTCATAGCAAATATAAAATATTCTAATTAATTTCTAAGTATTAATAAATGATTACAAAATGTGACAGTAAAAAATGTGTCTAATATTAAATGTAGATATACACTTTATATTGTCCCCATTACTAATTGCATTTTATGAATTAATAAGACTGTGAAAAAATGAACAACAGATACAATCATTACTTTCACATTTACAAGTTGTTTATATTTATTATTTCATAAATGTAATTATTAAACACCTTTATTTGTTCCTATAATTATAGACACCATATAATTACATATTATTGTGTCTTCAGGGGTTATGATAAATGAAACTGCAACAATAATTGTATAAAAAATGATGTTTCTAACTATTCATATAATTATTTACAACATTATGATGTTATATTTAGAGGTTTATAAAAAGTACGACATTTTTCATGATATATATCAACTGTACGTTTTTTTACAATTTCTTCTACTCCTAATTCTGACTGTAATAAACGTAGAGTATTCTGTTCTTTTCTTAATGTTTTAAGAAGTTGTAAGCTATCATCACCATTATCTCTTTGGGCTTTCAATTGCTGTACTTTTTCTTTTGATGCATTTAAACATCTTGTAATAGCCAATTCTCTTTCCTTATGACCTGTCTGAATTTTTTCAAATAATTCCTTGCATTGAGCCTTGGGGTCAACTTGGCTTTTGAACGACTCTGTTGGAATTATAGCATTTAGCATATAAATAATTTTATCATCAATTTGCCGCATTTTTTGTAATGCATCCTGAAATAAAAATAATTGTCATAAAATAAATTGTAATAGAATGATAGTTGCAAGAAATATATGCAATAATAATATTGAAAATTAATGAAGTTTACATATTTAATATATATTCTAATAATTATATACTCATAATACATAAATTATTATTACATTTTATACGTCAATACATTTTTGTTGTATACGATATGTGTGTTATATTAGATTTATGTATTTAGTTACTTAACTATA
The DNA here is from genome assembly GCA_945859555.1 of Megachile ligniseca. Taxonomy (NCBI): domain Eukaryota; kingdom Metazoa; phylum Arthropoda; class Insecta; order Hymenoptera; family Megachilidae; genus Megachile; species Megachile ligniseca. Next base: position 5,412,257 of record OX243783.1, read on the forward strand.
GAAATACCCTAACCTAAACTAAGATTTAAAAATTAGAAGTGTAATATATTAAATTGTTTCATTCAGTTTAATAATTTTATACCGGTACTCTTGATAGCACTGTCAAAAAATTTTAATATCTTAAAAATTAGTTACTTTATAAAATATATGAACTATCATGTAACCTGAATTATAGGTATGCGCGTGCTCTGTATATATTAATTAAGATACATATTGTTTGTACAAAATGTTTAGGTTATAAATTAAAAAGACAGAGATTACAGTTAAAAAAAGAAAATATTTTATATAATACTTTAATATATACGAAATATACCTGAAACTCTAGAAAATCTCCGCATTCTACACCTAAGGCTGCCATTTTCTCGAATGAAGATCAAAAGCATAATCAGAAGATATTGTAAACATCTATCTACTGCAAGTAATTCCTAATTAATAGCCAATTAATAACAGAATTATTGATGCAGTGGTAATACTTTCTTTCATATAATAAATTTAAGGGCAATTGTGTATGTCATGTGTGAAACGTGTTTTCATTGTTCTTTATCAACTATAAAATACAGTATGTGTAAAAAGTACAGTCAATCCCACGTACCGAGAAGATTTAATGTGTAAACAAGGTATGAGAGACTATAGTTCATTATAAAGCAATTAATTTACAAAGTATTTTGGAAGCATAATTCTTATATGTACAATACAATTTATATTTTCGAGCGCCGTTTCGAATCAATACATCTAGCGTTATCTAACGATCAAACAAGAAATTGAAACGATCGAAAGAAAAAATTATTTTTCATAAAATTAAGACATTTCGGCGAAACTTCGGAAAGCCGTCATACTCCCATATCGATCAAATTTTGCAAATAAGCTTTTTGTTGCAAAGATGAGATATCTGTAGGAATTTTTTTTAGCGACTCGAAAGATAAGTATTTGCCATTCTTATGTCATTCCCTATGTCATCGACGAAATACAGTATGCGAATTGTTTTGAACATGATACACGTGGCGACGTCTAGCTGTAGAAGATGAGAACTAATTAAATTACAGTTTCAAAAGTGTGTAGTTCACCATGTTCGCAGGAGAGATGGCGCCACTTGTTCCATTTTCGTAAAAATGCAATTAACATTGATTTTATTGGGTTAATTAACTTCAATCTGCATTAAATAACATCGGACCGCAATTCATTTTAATCATAGCATTTCCATGAAATATTTAAGATGGTGCAGATAAATAAAATACGCTATATACATGTATAGTTTATAGATGAAAATTTATTAAACATAGAATTGTAAATTAATATTATTTACATGTTTATAAATGTTTTCAAAGAAAATATTAAACACAGTCTCCTTTTATTTGGTTTTATATATTACTCATGTATTTGAAATTCTAAATTCTCAAAATCTCTCTTCATTGTTTCTGAAACTTGCGGAGCTAAAACTCTTAATGGTGCACGTACAGGACCAGGATTAATATTTGTTAATAAGGGCATCGCTATTTTTGCACTTTCTGCCCAAGCACCTGAAATTTAATTTTGCAATTAAACAAATTCATTTGTTCAATTTTCAGATATTTTTTTACAGCACGAGTCACATGTAAGTGCAGTAAATGTATTAGATGTATAGTAAGAATGTATGATGTATCATCATTATTATCGAAGTGAAATATTGCGGTATAAAAAAGGTATTTAACCATTTGTACCATGTTTTGATGTAGCAATCACAGCCTTTGTCAATAGTTCCTGTTTTTCTCTCATTTTAAACATATTTCCAGCTTTCCCTTCGGCCATAATTTCGAGTACAAGTTCCGGCAACATGTTGGCGGTTGTTGATATGAACGAATCGATTCCTAATGTATAGGCAGCACTTATTGACTAAAATAAATGTAATGATATTCAAGATAATAAATCGAAGTGCATAATTATTGACGTTGAGTAACATTGAAAATGATGTAACAAATATTTTCTGTTATAATAAATGTTATAACGATATGCTATAATAAATATTGGCATGCTATAATAAGTGTTAGAATAATATCATAAAAGTTATAAAATATGTTAAGAATAACATTAAAAGTGTTATCAAAAATATTAAAAATAACATTATTGAAGTTTTGAGTGAAATGAAAAGTAAAACATACCTGATTATTTCCAAGGAACACTACATACTTTTTGTTACCAACATTTAGTGCTTGAGTACCTTCTTCTAAATGAGCACTTGTGAATTTTATTCCCGCGAAAGTTGGAATTGTCTCCCCCACAGATTCAAGGAATTGTCCCATATGCACTGTAAATAATTTTTATAAACGCATTGTCCATTTATCTTGTAATTTTTAATTCATATTTCACACGTATAAAGCGGAATATTTAATATTTACGATGATTAATTCTACAGAATTTAATACTGCATTATGAATAAATTATGCAAATGTTACATTTACACACGACATAAAAAGTATTTCAGGAGGTTTGAAATTATTTCAAAACAGTTAAAATATTGCACCATGTTGTATCATAGAATTTGTGATTCGACCACAATTGTGATTAATAGACTATAAAATAAATCATTTTCTTGCTTTATAATATAAATAATAAATTATTGCTTTGGTTATATTACAATCTGTAATATGTTTTAATGAATATATTTATTGTTTGTTGCCTTACCGTTAACGTTAGTAAGTACTGGAATATGATAATAAAGAAGAGGTGTATTCGGCGCTGCAGAGCCGACTAATTTTAAGTATTCAATAATTTGTTCTGGCGATGATGGTTTGAAATATAATTCCGGTAGACAGAGTATGGAATCTGCTTTGATATTCTCAGCATGCTTTGCCTTAAAGATAAATTTAATAAGTAACAACAACGAAGAGGACGTTTTCACAATATTAAGAGAAGTTGCTGAACAAAGGTTGTACATAACAGGTTTGTAAATACGCGCCTTATTGATTTATATTACATCGTATAAATTCAGACTAACTACTGTAAATTGTATAATCCGCATTCATAATGGCCGATTAACATTGAAAAATTGCATATAAAATCTTATGAGAGAAAAGATTTTCATTTACATATAAATTTTATGATAGTGAATATTATTTACGTACAAGTTCAAGAACATCGGGAAGCGGTGCACCTCCTACTTGAATCATCAAATGTTGTTTTGTTGTTTTTACAACGTCTGCCCATGCTTCAGCAAGTAACTTCCTTTCGTCCACAGTCATGGACGGACCTTCTCCAGTTGTTCCATTGACTAATAATCATGAAACATTTCAACACATCATTTTACAGTACACATCAAAATACTATAAAATCTCATCCACATTCATTCGCGTATACAAATGTACAAACCGTGTCAGGTAGGATTTTTTGTCAGAGAATCAAACTTTTTTAAAATGCGCAAAAACCTAAAAAATTGTCAAAAGTGACGAAAGGTGGCTGAAGGAGATTTAGGAGCTGGAGAACCCCTCAACGAGCAAAAACGAGTTACAGTATATTTATACATACTGTATTTTATACGTCTACATATTTACATGCATGCATATGTGATTTCTGTGTGCAACTATTGCCTAAAATTTATGGAAAGAATTTTTGAGTAAACATATTGAAGTAAAGTACATGATTTTTACTCACCAAGAACTCCCTTAACTTTCTTTGAGGCTAAATATTTGGCGTACTGTGGTACAACTGACAAGTTTAGACTTCTTGCACTAAAATAAAACAGTAGAACAACATAACTTTAATTAAGTAGTAGGTTTTCTAAAATCAATTTGAATTTGATCGTGTTACATCAAATTCGTGAGCGTAGAAATTGTAACATGATACAAAAGTAGCATGAAGTAATAATTACGTATAAAGTTGAAGTTTGAAGCTTGTGGAAAATGGCTGGATAAAATTGTCGTGATACAAAATGTCTGATTATAAGTAACAATAAATAATGAATCATTTTGAATAATAGAAAGTCCGACATAATTTAATGACATAAAAGTACCGTAAAATGGTACTTATGGTGTAATAATTTAAAACTAGAGGTTTAATAAAAATAAATATATGTATAAACGTTTTAATATTATTCTTATTACAAGACGTTTGGTTTTTTATCATCAAACAATGACTCAATTTAAAATTTAATTAATATTATTTATTAATTAGTTAATATTATTTACTAGCGTTCATTTCGTTTTATATATCTTTCTGTATAAAAACATAAAAATGTTACCTGTCATTGTTAAACGGTGAAAAGACGGGGACGATAAGCCCTCTAAATGTGAACGGTATTCTCTACAATTAAAAATTAATCAAATTTGTCGTAATAACGTATAATAAAGAATTTTCATCTGAATTTATATTTTGAACTTAAGTTTTCGATTAAACTCCCATGCTATTTTCGGTGTAATTATAAATTAAAATCTGCAATTTAGTAATTTCTTAACTGAATATCACGTTAACGTGAAAATGGATATTTATTAAAGGTGCTTAAAGAATATAATTACAGAGTCAACCAAGAAACATCCATAAAGTGTTAAGCAAAGTATTATAAAGTATTCGAAAAAAGTAATTTTGAATTTTGTTAATTTAAATTAATAATATTGATGATATACAAGGTTATACTTACCGGCATCGTGGAATGCGAGGTGTACAGCGAAGAACAGATTTGCAAACTGTACAAAAGTTATTGATTGAGGAATTCTTTTCAGCACGACTCTGATGAACCGGTTTTAACTACATATCAAGCCATACTTCTGATGTTTTTAAACTTTCCACTTGTGACATTGTAATAATCTTATACAGACAGCTTTCCTAATTATCTTTCTGCACAGTGATATCGACTACACTTTTTTAATCACTTGAAATTTGCATGTACAAAACGAATAAAAAAAGTAATTATTTATAACGGATAAAAAATTGATTGATTATTTTCCAGTAGATTTGGTATAAATATACATATTTATCGTATTTTTTATAACTCTAATATTAAAAATTTGTTGAGCTAAAAATTAAGATCGTGAACTCAAAAAAGATGAAACTAAAAATTGAATGTCATATATATTTTTTTGTTAATATTCTTTAAAATACAAAAATGTTAAGTTAAGCATTTAAAGTACATTTTTTATTAGAAGTATAAGTGATACGATTTATTATGTAGACTTAAAATGCAATTTATTTATTTACGTTTAAATATTAGTTCAAATATAGAACATATATCAAATATATTAAATATGTATATCAAATATACAATAAAGATAACTATGGTTAATTAATATCATACATCTTAAGGAAGGATTGATTAAAAAACTGCTATTTTTATTTATAAAAATATTTTTTTATATTCATTTAAAAGAAGGCAGGTATTAAATACATGTTTCCTGCTTTTTTAATAGATTACAATTTCAGTTGGAATCCTAGATTTTGTAAATCTTTTGCCATCACCGTTGTAATTTGTGGGGGTAAAACTCTCAAAGGTGCGCGTGTAGGTCCAATGTTGACGTTTGTTAATAAGGGCATCGCTACCTTCATAGTTTCCACCCAGTTACCTGAAATTTAATATTATAATTAATTCATAGTTAACAGACTCATCACGCATGTGACCAAATGCTGTTCTTCTTATGAAGTTTGAAAATATTAAACAATAGTAACATTAATGATATAACTATTATGATTATTAGGCATACAAAAATAGTGAATCAATTTACCATGTTTCGATATAGCCATCACTGCCTTTGTCAGTCGTTCTTGTTTTTCTTTTGCTTTCAACAAGTTTCCAACTTTCATGTCGGTGAAAATTTCGAGTACAAGCTCTGGGAATATATTTATACCTGTTGCTATGACTGAATCCATTCCTAATGCACAGGCAGCATTTATTAACTAAAATAAATAAATTAAAGTTAATGAAATGATTAAACAAAAATGAGTAATGTAAATCAGTTATAATAAGTTAAGATAAATAAGCTAAAACAAATCAAATAAATAAGCTAAACTAAATATAATAAATAAAGTAAAGTAAATAAGATAAATAAAACGATGATATAAAACTAGATAAAGAGTGAACGTCCATAATTTTTGTCATAAAATTGAATAAATACACATATGTACATGTATGGTTATTGTTGACGTTACTTTATGACAAATATTTTAGAATTACTATTATTATTATTTTTGTTAAATTACTGTTCGTAAAGTAAGTTGTATTTATGATACTTGTTCAAATTACTATGAACAGAATTTATGGAATTATTTCAAAAATCAGAACGAACAGTGATTTTAATCGAATATACAATTTACCTGATCATTCCCAAGGAATACTACGAATTTCTTATTATTTGCATTGAATGCCTGAGCACCTTCTTCCAAGTTGGCACTCGTGAATTTTATTCCCACGAATGTTGGAATTGTTTCACCGAAAGATTCAAGGAAATGTCCCATATGCACTAGAAGAAATTAATTTTTAAATATATGCTGCTCTTTGTTTACTTATACAATTTACGTGTACAAGAAACAGGTAAAACTAGTAAATCATTAATTGCAAGAGAAAGCAATACTTGTCCAACATTTTACAATAATTACAACGACCAAAATTCTACAGAATTTAGCAATGCAAATTACAGTCCAACTTACTATTTCTCATTTCTTTTAAATGATGTACTTGCTTAAAAATAGTGACAATATTAAATTTTTAGTTTACATGTAGAATTTGTAGTTTTTGCATTGTATTATTTTTATTCTCTATCGAATTGTAATTGTAATTTATTTGTCAAAATAAAATACCACATGGTTATAGTTTCTACTTTGCATAACTGTACATGCTGTAGATCTTAAAATGATAGATTTAAAATTTACTAGATATAGATTTCAAGTTCCTCATAAATTTTAAATAATTCTACCAATTAGCTTACCATTGACATGAGTAAACATGGGAATATGATAATATAGAAGTGGTGTAGTCGGAGCTGCAGAGCCAACTAATTTCAAATATTCCGCCAAATGCTCTGATGTCGTTGGTTTGAAATATAATTCCGGTAAACAGAGAATGGAATCCGCTTTGATGCTTTCAGCATGCTTGGCCTTGAAGACAAATTTTATAACGAATATTAATCACGAATGAGTTTACACATTACCTTACATACTTATGTTAAAAGAGATGGAAAACAACCATTTTGTAATCTAGAACTAGTTTATATGAATATGTACGATTCAATTTTATCTATTTTGTACTGATATACTAATCTAATTTATATTAGTCTTCACTGTTAGTTAATTAATTCTTTCACATTAATTCTTTACCTTGATGAAAATAAATACATATTTCAAGAAAATGGCCTTAACTTTGACAATTTAAAATAAGAAATTTGTGATATGGTCATTTGTTCGCTTTGGTAATTTTTATGTAAGCGTTTCAATTCACTTGTTTGGTTATTGTTCATTTAATTCAATTGTTTAGTATTGGAAACATTTATTTCCATTTGTTATAGAGTTTATGATAGTGAATATAATTTACGTACGAGTTCAAGGACATCGGGAAAAGGTGCGCCTCCAACTTGAATCATCAAATGCTGTTTAGTTGTTTTTACAGCATTTGCCCATGCTTCGGCAACCAACTTCCTTTCAGTCACAGTTAAAGATGTTCCTTCTCCAGTTGTTCCATTGACTATTAATTATAAATTATATTAAAAGTAATATTCCACAAGTCATTGCACAAGTTGTGTAGCTTAAATTTTTAAAAAGGTTTAGTATTTGCTTACCAAGAATACCGGTAACCCTCTTTGATACTAAATAGTTGGCATATTGCGGTATAATTGACAAGTTTAGGCTTCTTGTGCTAAAATAATAAAGTAATAATATAATTTCAGTTGATTGGTGGATCTTTTGGGTTGTGTTACATTGACTCACATTAATTTGTCAACTTTTAAATATATGTATAAAATTTGATATTTGGTGACACAAAAATACCCCAAAGTAATACTGATTTTACATCTTAATGAATGATACAAATTACTCAAATTCAACAAAATATCAAATTGATCACTCATATATAATTCACTAAAAATAATTAATTTCTAATTGCTTCAAAATAATTCACTATAAAATGCACGTACGTTACTTTTAATTTATTAATAATAATAAACTATATTTACAAAACTTGTTCTTATAATCGAAAATATCTTTAGTATATTTATTTTGACATTTAATGATAAAAACAAATTGTAGACTAGAATTAATATATTGAATGTGAATATAATTAAAAAATTAAGAGCAATTTAAAATTACATTTTTAGCTTAACATTTGGGGAACACTTATGTAAATAGTTTTTTATTCTCTCGTATTGCATCACATGACTTTATGTATTTATTTTATTATTTTAGATCTCTATGTATTCGTTTTGTTATTTACGTGAAGAACATTACCTGTCATTATTGAATGGTGTAAACACGGGGACGATAAGTCCTCTAAATGTGAAGTGCACTTTCTACAATCAAAAATCAATAAAATATTACATTTTACATTTTGCATTATTAAACTTGGACTTGAATTTTTAGCTTATTTTCATTTTTGTCGTTGTTACACATTTAAATATTTATAGTGAATATTGCATTATTTTACTTAATTTACATTATTTTATTGGGGAGACTTCGTAGAATTTTTCTAAACAATAATCATTGACGTGAAGTATGAATTATTAAATGAAACCAAGATTTGTTCGTATCTCTACAATACATACGGAATTATGTAAGTTTAGAACTGAAATCTGCTTATCACAAACATCAATGTAAGCAAGATAATTTGTATAACATGTGTGTGTGACAGCTTGCCAATATTTCTCTTCACCAGCAACGTATTCATTCAATATTGAAAATGTATTTTATATAATTAAAGTAACAATAAATTAATGTAACTGCTTTAAATAATATAACAAAATAGAAATTTTATATTATTTACAGTATATTAAATATTTATATTCATAAATTTAATGACAGTTAGAATAATACCATCAGAATGAATGTCGTGTATTAAATACTCGTTAATAATAAAAATTTATTTTAATAAAATAACTTTCGTAAGTGTCACTGAAAAATATTGTCGAAATATTTGAAGACAGAACAAATTTCATACTTATTAATTTAAATTGAGTATGTGCACTGTTATACGTACCGGCATCGTGGAGTGCGAGATGAACATGTGAAGCAGTAACGTGCCTACTGTATAAAATCGTACGGCGAGAAAGATTTTTACACAGCTCTGATAAGATTGTTAGACTTATATATATATCAGACATTACGTACACATTGCAAGATTTCTGATACTTTAAATTTTCCGTTTGTCAGATACACAATCTTGTATGCAAACAATTTTTTTAATTATCTTTGTGTGTTTTTTAAATATCTTTGCATATTTTTAATTACATTCTTTCGTTTGCATAATTCCATTTAAATTTTGGGTTGCGAAAGAAAATTATTCATTTCTTTGATAATAAATATCGGTATTTAAAAATTGATATTTCTCACGGATTTTGTGTAAACATGATCACGGTTTTTGTTATTCACAATTTTATATTAAAACTTACTATTTAATGTTAACAATTTTTTAGGAATTTTGGCACTTTGGAAACTTGACATTTTTAGTTTTTGAAACTTTGGAAACTTGGAATTTTTTATTTTGAAATTTTTTAAATCTGGAATTTTAGAAACTTGATATTTTCACATTTCGAAGCTTTGAAACTCTGGAATTTTTGAAAACTCTAATTTTTTAATTTCGGAACTGAGACTGCAATGTTGGGAACTTGAACCTTTTTAATTTCGAAACCTTCCAAATTTTTGAATGTTGCAAACTCGAAACTCTTCAATTTCAAAGCTTTAGAACTCTGTTTAGAACGAAATTTGAAATTTTGAAATTTTGAAACCTTGAAAAAGCTTTTGAAAATGTAGAGTCGTACTTATTTTATTTAATAGTTATTTCAATATTTAAATAAAATGCGTTTTATTTTATGAACAAATAAAAATATGAACAATAAATACAGTAGGGATTAATATTAACAGGAGAGGTCAATACAGAACAACCATCATTTATAAAAATGTTTTTCATATTTATTTACATGTAGATTTTTTCCTTCAACAATGCCAATGATACATTAACATAGTATCGTAGTGATAAGTTTTAAGAGGACCATATGCCTTTTTTTATAGTGTATTACGTGTACCGCTTTCCTGTTTTATTCGTATTACGAGTACCTTAAAACAAGAATGAATACTATCCGAGAGTTTACATAATAACGCCAAAGAGAACTCTATGTATTTAATTATCCGCTACTCATACAATGTCTTTCATTTGTTTTTCTCTTCTTAATTTAATTAAGTACAACGAAACTCACGCTACGACACATTGGCTCGTATTAGTAAAAGAATTCTTTCTTTTTAAATATTTCATTCTTCTCTACCTTCGTACTTTTCGATATTCGCGCAATATACCGGACAAAATGCCGCGGTAAACATTATAATAACTACTTATAATAGTGTTCGGCTCATTTTGGCGACTTCTCTTTCGAATAATGTACGGTTACGAAGAAGTATCTCTAACGTATCGTTTTCGTGTTAATATTATTATTACAATTATTTCATTTTCAGTTGCTTTTATCTGTATGTACGTCGAGCTTCGTTTTAAATAATCTGCAAATTTTTGAAAAATATTCAGACATGAAATTAACGACTAGACAGTGGCGTAACCAGAATCGTAAAGGGGATCAAAAATATTTGTATGCTAAAAATAATTATGAACTTTAAGTATTTTAAAAAGATTGCAGTGTTTGTTGCAAATGTTAGTTTCTTAAAATAACGTTACATAATTTTTGAGATTAAATAAATAATCTTATTTACTTGTGTACCTCGTCTGGTTACGTTACTGACAGAAATAAATCTCAGCTAAGAAAAAGATAAATAATCGCAGAAAAATACAACGATTTAACAAAAATTTGAGAGAGATGTCAAGTTTCTGAATATCAGACATTACAGGGATTTTTAAAAGAAAGTCAGAAAAGTTCAATAATTATACATTAAAATTATGGCACAAGATCGAATGGTTAACTTTAGTTACAATTTATTTATGCATTTTCATTAAAGATCGACGTGTTCTCGTTAGACTGTTTTATATCTTTTTTCCAATGCATTTATTTATTTCCTAATGCAGTGTCAACGCTTATGTAACGTTACAATAAATATTAAGTGGTGACGTAACCAGAAGTTATAGTTTCTTTTATTAAAAAAAGTCTTCTTCAATAAATTGTAATAAAAAAATATGAATTATGAAACAGTATTTGAATTTCAGAAATTGAAGTCGTGTTATGTTGGAGACTAATTTTAATACATAAAACGTAATAAGTAAATAAATTTTATATGTTCATTTATTTTAACTTTCTTATTTTGGCACGTGTTCGCAATGTGTATTAAAAAATATACAAAAATGGTGTGTTCAAGTAAGAATTGTATTTAACATCTTAATATACAATTTTTCGATGAAAAAAATAAAATAAGTGAAGAAATAAGCTGAACCAATACATATTTTTATTTTCATTTAAAATTGTAGACAAATTTATTATAAAGATTTATTAATGAATATGTTATAAATTTCAGTAGGAAATTAATAAGTCAATTTCACACAGTATGAAGGATGCTATTATTAAAAAATTAGTACATATTATAAAGTAAATATGTTTGGAAGAGTGTATGGAATAAATGAGATAAAAAGGATCAGATACATTTTTGTTTAAAAAATTATACAATAGGACGTGTTTTGTGCACGTATGATAAACATAGAGCCGGTTCTGTGCTGTTATATAGCCGCCTGCAAAATAGCAATATTTGACTGTTCCTGTTATTGAATATGGAGATCTGAAAATTTCTAATTTTTAAAATTTTTGGTCTTTGAAATTTTTTAATTTGGAGACTTGGAAATTTCTTAATTTGGGGTCTTGGAAATTTTTCAATTTGGAAACCTGGAAATTTGGGGGCTTGGAAATTTGAAAATTTGAAGATTTGGAAATTCAGGAATTTAGGAAATTGGGGAATTGGGAAATTGGGGAATTGGGGAATTAGGAAATTAGGAAATTAGGAAATTGGGGAATTAGAAAATCAGGGAATCAGGAGATTAGGAAATTAGAAAATTAGGATTCTGAATAAAACTATAGTCTTCTTGCATAAATAAAAAATTTAACAAATAAATAAAACAACAAATTTAACAAAATAAAATTATATAAAAAAGAATTAATTGAAAAGTCACTTGTCGCAGCTGGTTACGTCACCATTATTCGGCGAAGACTTAATAAATCGATCAACTATTAAATGACGTACTCTCGATCGATATCAGCAATCGCAACTTTAATTTTGTTAATTACTTACACTGCATCAAAAAGCTGCCTCATGAGAATGCAATGGAATCACATTAACTTTCGCATACATACATGTGTACGTATGTATGTATATAATTGCATGCGAGCGTGTACGTATGTACAAGGTTAATTAATACATATACGTTGATATATGTATATATAGCATAAAATTCACACTTATGAAAAAGACATCTCGTATATGTATCATAATTTAGTTAGATAGATCAACTGCCGAGACCGGGCCAGCCTGGTCAAACGGCAGAAACGTTTTCTTAAACTGCTTTCTTCTATCAACTTCATCTTTATTTATTACTGTATTCTTGTTATTTATTTATTTTCTTTGAGTCTGAAACGCGCCCCGTACAAAAGTGCAGTACATCATTCATAGCTGTTGAAAGTAATGTTCGACTTGATTCGATAACAATTTTTCTAAGTTTCATATATTACGCTCTATTTTTCTATTCGTCATTGAAATAAGCGATGAAAATGGATCACTATCACATGGCTTATCGTTGCCATACTTTATCAGTTCGGCAAGGTTCATCTTAATAAACCATGAGTTTTATCTTACATGACGTGTTCTGAAATTTGTGACTGAATTATTCGTGAAACTTCTACCCACAATAAAATTGGATACGTCTTATATCTGTTTAACTTTCATGTACTACGTATCTACATACGTACACTTTCTTCGTATGTATCCTCGTACGCTTTGTTTTTCTATGTATGTATATCCGTACGTTGTTTTTCATGTATCACATATGTCTACATAGATACACGTTGTTCTTCAAGTATCACATATGTGTACATAGATACACGTTGTTTTTCATGTATTAGATATGTGTACATAGATACACGTTGTTCTTCATGTATCACATATGTGTACATATATGTATACGTTGTTTTTCATGTATCACATATGTATATACATACGTTGATCTTCATGCATCACATATGCATGACACACGTATGTGTATGTATATGTTGTTCTTCAAATATCACGTATGTATACATACGTTGTTCTTCATGCATCACATATGTATTATACACGTATGTGTATGTATACGTTGTTCTTCATCTATCACATATGTGTACATAGATATACGTAGTTATTCATGTATCACGTATGTGTATCTGTACGCTTTTTCACGTATCACGTACGTATATTTTGCGGCAAATCGAAAGAACCTCATGCGTTAATTAACCTTGAAAAATGAAGAAAACATGATGTACAAGTATCGGTTGTTATCGAATCATTCGACACATCTAGACGCATGCATGCATCAGTATGCTGTATATATGTACATATCCATACACAGATACATTCTCACATACAGACATACGTATACGCATCGATGCGTATAGTTTATCCATTTGTGTATCGTTTACATGTTAATGCGTACAGATTTAATGTAACAGCTACCGAAGAATCACGGATATGTACAATAGGGATATGCCCGATCGATACAAGGTATACGCTTCTTTCGTACCCAAACAATACACTTTATTTATTTTCTTTTTCGTATTCGATTAGATTGAAAAGGATTATCGAGTTCGATGCTTTTTTTTAATGATGCGAATCGTTGTAGAAATTAGGGTAATTCTAAATGAATGTTCTTTTTAAACTTCTTGTTCTTTTTTGTGTCTTGGAACAATCAATATGTTATTTTGAAATAGTAATTTGGGATTTTGTGGATTTTGTGGATTTTATGGGCAGTTTTTTTATTAATACTAATATTTTTAAACTCACATATTTCAAAGTTTATAAATTTCCAAACTCTCATATTATAGAATTTATAAATTTTCAAACTCTCATATTCTCAAATCTTTAAATTTCCAAATTTTTAGTCCCCAAATATTAAATTTCTCAAACTTCCAAATTCCCAAATACAACAATATACTATCAATGTAATTGTCAATACAATGTATTTTTACTTTTCATTTCATCAATTCATAATTTATTTCTTTCCATCAAATATTACACCTTTTGACTTTCCAAACATCGTGATGATCTTCATGGGAAATTATTTAAACTATTTACAATTGTTCAAATATTTAAAATTATTTAAACTAAAATTTGATCCAAGTTACAGTATATTATCAAGTAAATAAAAGAACATGATTGTTTAAAAACAGTCATTTTTCATTAACATATAAACTCTTACTTAAAGAAAAAAATGTGCAATTTCTAATATTAAATTATTAATGAAAATTACATTTGATCTGACCTTTGTGGACAACTACGATTCTTTGTAATTACATATAAATAAAAATTTATATTTTCTTGTTACTTGCTAATTGCAAGTTTCTTATTAATTTCATAACAGACATTTAACATTTTTAACGAAATTAAAAATTTAATAAAATTAGATAAACAGCAACGAGTACAATATGGTACTTTTACCTAAAGATTTTTGTAAATAATCTCAGAACTCGATCATGTCCTTCCGAATCTGATCGAATACCTATATCGAGCTGCTCGATCTCGTTTCTCTTCGTCCCTTTCCAACTTCCTTCCACCATAACACCTTTATCGACGAAAAGAAACTTAATACTGCATCGTTTGCGTTCAAATTGCCCTTGAGAGCTCGCTCGAAAATATGCTTAATGAGTATGGTCCCAAAAGTTTTAAGAAGTAGTTCTTTCATTCTAGCGAAATGCAACGTAGCTTTCGTCTTATAAATATCTTCAACAAATGTTCCGGAATCAGCCGTATAGAAGGGATTTCCAAGCATTGACGTCGGTGAAGCAAACATTCGAAAAATCATCGGTGATCAGCGAAAAGAAGAAGAACGTTTTCTGCGTTGAAAAATATAATTCTCGAATTTAAAGGTCGATGTAACGATTCCAATATTCTTTCGCGACGCGAATGCTTTTGGAAAAAATCGAATAGCAACGAATTTGTTGCTCTGATTCGAGAATTGTTGTATATTCATTTCCTACAATTCGAAAGACATAGTCGATGATATTCTCGATGCGGGGGTTTTCTCCAAGACTCAAGGAGCATCGAAATTAACTATAACAATTAATTATCATTATTAGTAGCCCTTGTTTTCCTCGTATGTACATAACGTTCCATGATACTGCTGTACACTACTGTAAATACTGCTTTGGTATATAAATGCGGTTTCCTCGATACATTTATTCATCCATTAAAAGTCTTAGTTTTTTTCTTGTGAAATGATTTATTCTTAAATGTAACGCAAAATTCAGGTATGAAAGTTGATGCTAAATTGACATATTTGTGGATATAGATACTGAACACGTTTAGAAGTATTTATAAATACTTATTAACGTGTACAGGTATTTAATCGAATTTCTTCCTGTAGTTTTATTACGTATATTCGATACTATTTATACGAGCTCTATCCAAAGTGATCTCTTTTTATCTCTGGCGATTCTTTTTATTTACTTTTGAAGATTGTGCGAAAATAAATGTCAGTCAAAGTTGAATCAATAGATTTTTGGAAGAGTTAAGAAAATTATATTTGTGTATAATTAAAATTGTCTATTCGTTAAAATAGATTCTTGTTAGATCGAATAAAAATATAATACATTTTTTATTATCATCTAGTTTAGTATAAATAATATATTTCCGAATATAAAAAATGTGTTCGACACCATAAAAATTAAATTAAGAAAGACAATATAGTGAAACTGTATGACCGGAAGCTTTTATTATAAATATTAAAGTCTAATGCGTATGATATATTTGCAATAGTCGATTTATGTACACGCAACTAAATAGTTGTATCATTTATTTTCTTTAGAGGTAAAGGAAATAAAATCTTTCGTGATGCTTTTAACCACGTGGTTCGTTGCAAAAGTAATTAGACTAATATTTTATTGTGAATTATTTCGTAAACTAAGATGGTTTTCTTTTAATAATAATAGTAATAAATAAAGCTTGCAAATCATAAATCTATTTATAAATATACTTCTTACACATAGTAATACATCTGATATTTTACACTGATGGTAAATTATATTTACAATTTATGGAGTCAGTTAAGTCATCTACCATAACCTAAAAACTCTTCGTACAATTTTGGTAGTTTCAAGTTATTTAAAAAATTGTTACAAATTTTTAAAAAATATAGTACTTAAATACTTTACAATAATTATTAACATAAACTAACAATATTAAAATAAATCCTGATATGTATAAAACTAATATAATATTATTATGTGACATTATTTATGAAGCACAACTGTTGTGACATCAAAAGTATTATGATACAATATTAAATATAAGAAATGCAAATAATTCAATCTTATTACATTTTGCAACAAATTACGTGGACATAGCGTTTTTTAAAATGTTAACTGTTTTAAGTCATGTCTTTATATAAAATTAGGAAAGATATTTCTGGTTGATTTGTTTTCAGTCACCAATCATTGATTTTAACTTTTGAGCAAATCTTGTTTGTACCCACTTGGTCAACTTCATTTTTATTTTCAGTTGAATTTATACCATAGCTTGTCCTAGGATATGTTAGTATGTATTTGAATAAATGGGGAAAACGATGAAGGAAGTGGTATTCAAAAATATACTATGGAGCTCAAGAACGTCACGAATTTATTTTTTAGAATCTATTTTTATAGATTTATTGAAATTGTGATAAAAAATTGCTGTTTTTAAAATACTTGTCTGGGTTTAATAAATTCAGTTATAGAAATAAAATATTAGATACGTTGAATTTCTGGTAAAAAGTTAACAAATCTTCGATTTGAACACAATTATATAAAAGAAGAGCAAATGAGATATAGATAGCTGCAAACGTACATTGAAGAGCAAAGTATGATTTCCTAAAAAAACTGGTGATATAGGGGAAAAGATTTTTTAATGCATTCACTGTAAATAAATTTAAAATAAACTTTTAAATTCAGAAATTTAGTACTTTTTTTATAAAAATCTAAAGTAAACAAAGAAAGTTTGCAAATTTCCAAGTTCCAAAATCTAAAAATTCCCAGATTTCTAAATTTCTAAACTTCTATATTTCTAAATATCTGAATTTCTACAGTTCTAAATTTCTATGTATCTGATTTCTAAATATTTGAATTTCTAAATTTCTAAAGTTCTAGATTTCTAGATTTCTAAATTACTATATTTTTAAATTTCTACATTTCTAAGTTTCAAAATTTCTAAACTGCCAAGTTTCTAAGTACTTAAACTACCAAATTTCTAAATTCTGAAACTTCCAAATTCCTAAGTTTCCAGGTTTCTACGTGTGCACATTCCTAACTTTCCAAACTTCTAAACTTCTAAATTTCTAAATTCCTAAATTCTCAAATTTCTACACTCTCGAATTCTCAAATTCCTAAGTTCCTAAATTCCTAAATTCTCAAATTCCCAAATTTGCAAATTCTTAAATTGTTGAATTCTTATCCCCAAATTCTCGAATTTTCAAATTTTCAAATTTTTAAATCCTCATATCCTCAAATTCTCAAAGTTTCAGCTCCTCAATTCTCCAAATCCCTTCCCACACTCCCAAGTCTCCAAATCCCCTAAATCCTAAAGTTTTCAAACTCAAATTTTCAGATCCCCAAATTCCTTAAAAATCTTCAAACCCGATCTTAACAACCTTAAAACTCTTCTGACTCCAAAAACCTGATAACTCAACAACTAAATCTCCAAATATCTGAATCCAGAAATGTACTGCTAAATTCACATAAATGTTCACGGTCTATAGTTTTCTAATTCCCCCTAATTTTCCCTAGAAAATCCATATTTGCTATTCAATGCACAAACCCGAAACTCAACAAATCAACAAAACCGAAAAATAGATATTAAATTTCTAAATTTTTTCATTCAGAAATCCAGGTGGAAGACTAAGGGTAACTCATTCGTGACGTCGTTGACCTATGACAGATTTCCTCAAATCTCTCTCCGATCATTCGTACCATTTGTACATAGAATTATGTCGTGAAAATTAGGCGAAAGGCTCCGATAAAAGAATCGAAACCGATTAAAGGTGCGCTGTCCTTCAAACGATCGGAACGTGTTTAAAAAGCGAAGAAACGATCGACACTCCTTGGTCTCGTATTTACAATCTACAAGTATACTCGTTCAACAGTCCAAAGGGATAAATTGGATATCGACTGTAAAAGTAACATTGACCTACTATTTTCCTTTTCCTTTTCCCATTAGTATCAACAATATATAATAAATATGATAGCAAGACTTCACGCGCGTTAAATATCTCTGTCTTGTCGGAGAAGGTCTGATCGTGTTTCCGATACAACAACGGAGAAGATAATATGTACAAACATTGCCCGCGTTCTCGTAACAAACGAATATTAAATAAATCTCTGTATAGTATACAGTGGACTAGAATTCACGTTCAGTTTACGCGGTTATTACGGAAATAGTGTTGTCTTTTTTATCATTCTTATTAAAGATTCTCGGCAACAAGTAACAGACTAACTTTAACCCCGTCTCCAGAACTTTGTCCTATAACCTCGTTAAAATACTGCTTCGATTATGGACGAGTTCAATTAATTTCACTCTGCTGAGTTGGCGATCAGAGCCAACTTCCTAGACGCTTCCAGTATATCTTTAAGCATTTTATCGATGATAGAGCTTGACTAGACGTGTTCGTTCATTCTTTCACGAAATTTCTTGCTTCTCGTGGGAAGTTTAATAGTTGGGTTTTTAACGGGATTTGTGGAGAAATCATTGATCGAAGAAATGGAAGCCGTGTGACACTCAGAGAAATTTCTTGCATTTCTTTCAACAGATGTCAATCCACGAGTTGGCGCGTGAGGTCTAAAAGAAGCTCTACTCCTGTGAACACTTCCAGCTACATTTCGTCAAATAAGAATAATGACAACAACCGTTGAATGCAATTCGCATTATTTCACTCTCTTGAGTTTGTTGACTGTTGTTTTTGGCCTAATTGTGCGAGTAATAATGCTCGAGCCAATACCGCCAAAAATACGTGTAAGGCGGCCATTTTTCTATTCTGATCAATTGGAGCTCTTCTAAACACAGCCTCAAGCGTCAGCTCGTGACATCGGTTTCCTTCTCTTTCTCCGGTAAATGCGTATAATGATCCTTTCCGCTCCATTTTGCGATTACTACACTTTCTGCGAGGAAAAATCATGCAGTCCAGTACAAATAATAGTACTTGATAAATATGACATACGAAAATAAAACTGAAATGTTAGCACGTGACGACCGTTATTGTCATTGAATTTAGGTACAATTAAAAATGTAAAAATGAATTTTGTAATCAATTTGAAAAATTGAAAATTTGTTCAATTTGAAAATTTTTTTTTGGGTAAGTTACGGTGAATACGTGTTTTTGTAACGTGAATATTTATGACTGCATGATTGCTATTGGCAGAAATTTGAGTAGAATAAAAGGGAAATTTTCACAGACAAGTCAGGTACTTAAAGTCCAAGCATTAATCACTCGAAAGACAAGTAATTGTTTATAAAAAGGAATCAGGTCCCGCCGTAAGTTACATTTATACGAGAAATTGATATTTGGCTTCGTCTTCGAACTAAAATGAATCGATTACTATTCTGAAGAACATAGTGAAGCCCTTGTATGATTTTGTATACGGTTTAATAAAATGTATGCGTTAAATATATATAAATGTGTATACATATATTAAAATATATCGTTTAGATTGAAAAGTATGTATATATGTATAAAAAAATATAGAAAATAAGCTTGTGTCAATGTACAACGGAAAGAGCGAATTTAATCGAACTAAAGTTGGCGATTAAAAAACTAGTTTGTCCTTTTTGCGTTCTTTCAAAACTGGTGACCCTCGAATTTTAATAAAATTTTTTAGAAAGTGATATAAGTGTATTTATGCGTATTATTGAGTTTATCAAAGGGGTTACATTAAGGAAATATTTTAAAAGATTAAACCTAAATATTTGTATTTAAATTTGAGAATTTGATCATTTGGAAATTTTGGGCTATGGGATTTGGAAATTTCGAAAGTAGAAAAGTTAGAAATTTGAGGATTTGAAACTGGGGAGTTTGGGATTTTGAGGATTCATAATTTTGGGGAATCAAAATTTCGAAATTTTGGAATGGGAAGATTCATAATTTCGGGGAATCAAAATTTCGAAATTTTGGAATTTGGAAATATTAGAATTTGGAAGTGCAGGGATTTTAAAAAATTGACAGATTGAAACGTTAAGAATTTGGGCATTCGAGAATTTAAAAATTCTGAGATTTAGAAATTTAGAAATTTAGAAATTTGGGTATTTAGGAATTTACAAATTTGACAATATGATGAGTTAAGTCTGCTAATTTGTCTCTATAAATCAGCCATGACTGATGGAATTAATATCTATAATTAAATTCATAACAATAAATATTCATTTTTCTTCATAACCGAATAGCGAAAGAATATTATCTACTTTAAAATCCCTCATTACTTCTTTCGTAAACTTTCTTAAAATTGTTATGAATCAGTATTTGGGTCACTTGCTTTAATACAAAGTCTATGCATACTATAATACGCATAAATAGACAATCTATCATGCATATCATGATAGAGAGATTTCCCCATAATAACAAATGCATTGTTATTCATTAAAATCGTATTAGTCTCGCTCCATGCGACTCGGGCATACCGGATGTCCCATCCAAATCGATTATCTAAATTATTCAAATTTCATTAAAGGCAGAAAAAAATACCAAATATATCATTTCAGGACGTATATTTAGCTACAATAACCAAAATTCGTCCCAACGTCAAATATTTCAAAGTCAAAAATTCGATTTAAACGAGACACCTTGTTCGAGGGTCACCTTGGAAGTTACCAGATTAAACTCCAAGTTTAAGGAAGTGATTTTCCCGGATCGTATATAAAATCTTAATTTGTACATGACTGGAAAACATGATCCAGATTCCGGATCACACTACAGTAAAACTGGTGCCTAAATTTAAAATGAAATAGGAATTATCTGAACGATGCAAAGAATTGTACACATAACAGCGTATACGCAATGATTTGATGATCCAAATTTGATCGCACGAAATAACGATGTAATTTCAAATGGTATTAACAGGATTGTTTGAACGTAACTTTCTCGAAGCTGTTCAGCCTGAAACGCGTGTTCCACGATTTTACGTCCAATCAAACTCCGTCTCAACCGATCGTACTACTCGCTAACATCGGTTTGCTTTCGAACGACAAGTTAAAAGATGATACGTATTTAAGCAGTGTCGAGTTAGGCGTTCTTTTTGTATACTTATGCCAAAACATTTCAGGATCGATGGAACATCTCAGCGACATGATCTTCAAGGTCTCCCCGAACTTTCGTGATCAATTCTGCCTGTATCTCGATTGCGACTGTCACGATTTATGACTGATTTCTCCGAGTGGCGAAGATCGATGATATCGACGTCGCCCGGGACTGCCACTATGACTTCCACATCCTCAACTTCCGCAGAGACACCTTCTTCAAGTGGATGGCCGCGTTCAGAATGTCGGACTCGCGCGTGTCCTCTCCATCGGAGTGGACCTCTCTTCTGCGACCAGACATCAGCAGACGATGTCTGAGTCCTCTGGACGTGGGATCAGAAAGCGCTTCCGAGACAGGTACCTTCTCCTTGCTGGACCCGGGCAAGGAAACCGATCTCCCCACGGAGAATCCTTTGCTGAGCCTGTCCAAAGTAGCTGGCAACAAATGTCGTCTCGGTATCGCTTGTTCTCTTTCTCTTAGAATAAATCTTCCGAGTGTTTTCCAGAAAGCTTGGGTGCTGTAGACGTTCTCGTCGTCCCGCAATACTCTCAGCTGACGATTGCCGCTGCCAACCGCTCCTGTGCCTCCCCATTCGAGTTCCTCTACCAAAGCGAACTTCATGGGATCCTCCATCCGCCTGGCCTTCACCAGAGCCTGTGCCAGGACATCCTGAGCGGAACTGCTCACGGGCACACGAAGTATCGCGTACGGTATGTCCGGTGAAACGTTGTAGATGCAAACCAAGAAGGTGTCAGCCTCGTCCCAAATGTGTGTGGACGTGTCTCTCTCGGAATCGAGTTTGGAGTGACCGGCTGTGCTCCTGATGGAAGCTAACCAGGCTCTGCTGCTGGGGTCGTCGCCCACTCTCTTCAGCAAGAAACGTCCTTGACCTTTCCATAACGCTTGCGCCTGCAGAGGATGTTCTGTCGGGTCCAATACACGTTGGGTCGGTAACTCTTCTCTGTCTCGTTTTTCCCATCCACGCGAGACTTCCTCGACGAGGATGTACTCGTCCACGCGATCTGGAGAGATACCGGCCTTCTGAAGAGCTTGCAACATCACCTCCTGCGTTGTACTCTCCTGGGTCACTTTTAAGATGGTGTACGGCTCGTCGGGTATCACGTGATAAACCATCAGGAAGAACATTCTTCTCTTCAAGGTTACACCGCCTAGGCCGGAGTCCACGGTGGTCAGTTTCTCCGGCTCTTTTCCAGATGATGGACGTTTGGATGACTCCTTATGATCGCGGCAGCAGGTGTTGTAATCGAGGCTCTCCTCTTCCAGGCGAGAGTAGATGAACAGCGCCGAGAGTGCCAGCGGTTTATTCTTGCACGAACGTAAACGCACGTGTCTGTAGCCGGGTCTTAAACACTTTAGCGGTATCACTCTTTGAGCGATCAGGTGGTGGGAGCTTGCTTCAACGATCCCGAAACGGAGGAATGCGAGGTCCTTGAACATCACTTGGAAACAGAACTTCTCGTTCCAGATCGGATTCAGCGCGTTGTTTGGCATCACTTTCGTCTTGTGCTTGGCACAATCGATCGGAATGCCGACCAGCTCGATCTCGACGTAGGTGCTGGCGACGAAATTTGTCGGGGAAACGTACTGGCCGGAAATAATTGAGAGTGTCAAGTGCGCCGAGTGCAGTCCATCAAACTCCTTGTCCCAAGGATTGAAACGTCTGGAAATTTTAGTTTTGTTCAGAATACATGTTTAAATATTTATAACTGTATTAAAGCAGGTAATAGTTTATTGAGAGACGAAATTTCGTACCTGTACATCATATGCCCTTTGTCCCACATGACCGAAGGTTTCCTAACATATCCGCATTGACCATTCTGCTCGAACATAGCGGCGTTCAAGTTCAACCCAGCATCGTCCGTTTGGTAATTCAGCGCAACCATTTGAATCCCAAAGGCCCAAAATATTACAGGATTGAAGTTCGTCGAATCTATGCGCATTCCAGCTGGATATGTTCGTATCAGCTGAGTCTCAGCGTGAGCGACAACTCCCAAAGGTTGTTTCCTACAGATTTTCTTGGCTGTACTTTCATTCAACGAAGAGCACTGGAAGCAAGCTGGAACTCCACGAGTGGATCTGAAAGATTCAATGTTCATTTGTAAGATAATTAATCTTGCGTTTGACTTCGTTGAATTTTACTCGTAAATTGTACGTACCTGAAGAGATTCTCAATATTGCTGCCACCACTCGCAAGCGACGCTGACGTTGACAGAGATTGTGGTGATCCTGAAGGTGCACCGATGCTGGTAGCTCCAATTCCGGCGATGCTGTGCCTCTGAACAGGTCCGCTGTGCGGTTGATGTCTTGCTTTTCCGGTCGTCACCGTTCCTGGCGTCGTGTTTAATCCACGGAACTTAATGGCTTGCAAGTAGATCACCAAGTCTGAGAGTTCCTTGGCAATTTGGCTACTTTGCTTCTGTGATTTATCGTCGACTGCTGAATCCGACTTTAATCGGCCATGCGGCACCTGCGTTCCACCCAAGTACCTTTCGTAACTGGAAATCGAGTTATCTGAAAGGTAGAAGCTTCGTATCAGATTCGTCGTTAATTTAGTAATTAGTATCCCGGTTCAATGACACCGGTGGCAACTTCGATGTGATACAGGACTTTGGTACTTGTTCTACATTGCAATTTTATAGCAATATTTTCGGTTGTGGTTCTTTGTCAAAGTATAAGAAATTCTTCTAGGTGATTTTTTAAAGATTTATACATATAGTGAGTTTTAGACAAACAGGACACTTAACTATTATCTACTTTTATCTGACTTTGTATTAGTACAATTTTAATCGTTGAAAATCCTTTAGAAGTCCTTCCTGCTATTTCATTCAAAACAAGCTTGAGAATTAATGAAAGCAGTCATAAAATATTTCAAAGGGTTTTTAATAAACTCTTATCAGAAGGATTCAATATTTTTGAAATAGAAAGGATCAAATACGAAAGGTAATGAGACTTTGAGTCTTCAAATATTTAACCAGTAACAGGTATTACCGGCAGAATCAATAGAGGCAATTGAAGTTTTTATCAGATGTTAAGTATTTACAGCGAATATACAGACAAATTTGAGAAAAGTCGGTCGCACTCGGATAGATTGTGTATGTGTATACGGATTAATTAAAGTGCAGCAAAATTGCTTTCTACTGTTTGCAAAGGACATAATTGAAGTTTGCGATCAATAAATGAAGAGATAAGAAGCAATTGGAACGAATGAAATAACAGGATCGCGAATTTGGGTTAAGCCGTAGCTTAAAAAAGATTAAGAACAACAGTTTCAACTTTCTTAGGGTAACTGTAAACTTGGATAGTGCGTTTTCTGGTGGTGTTGTTTCTTTATTAAGCGTTCGTGAAATCAGCGTATTATAAGTAGATGGAAAGATTAACTTTTATGAAAGTTAAAGTGTGAAGAATTTTTTAAACTTCTAAGAATTTTTTATACTTCTAACATAAAAGATTTTGATGAAAGGTTTACGCAATCTCTTCAATGCAATTTTCTTTAAATTTTCAGCTTCAAAGTGGTTTAAATATTTTTATGCATCATCAAATTCAGACATTTTGGATACTAAAACTGCTTCTTTGGATCGCAAGATATTCTCAAAGGAACTTTTGTGATAAAAAATAGTTACCGTCGATGTTGTCATCTTCGTCGTCATCTTCTTCATCGTCTTCGTCCTCGCTGAAATATTCAACAACAGTTGCGCTGTTTACGTCAGTGCGCATTTGTTTCATGGACGATGCACGATCCGACATCAACATTTTTCCGCGATGACTCAAGGGAGCATGTGCCAAAGGACCAGCAGGATCCACTACCAGTTTCTTATTTTTTATCAATATTCTATAGCGCAACTGCGATGGCGACGGAAGCTGAGGATCGTCGCTGAAGTCGCTCTCGAAAAGAAATTTCGTTACGAGCTTGTCTCCAAACACCGACTGAAACAATATTAATACAGTTTTATTTTTTGATACTTTCTTCTTTTGATACTTTTCTTCTCCGTGTTTTTAAACCCTAGCACTATGATTTATTTGTCGGGTGCGTAAATCAGAACTAAACGCAGCTATAATATTAAAAAGGATAAAGTTGAAATATTATGTCAATATGGTATCAATCGTTAATTATGCAAATAGTTGGACTTGAACTATAAAGCGTATTAAAAATTCACTTTCTTGTATTAAAAAAGTAAAATTGATCATATTTGAAGTACGAGTGCGTGTATGAATCGTTATACATTTGCATAGTTGAAATAGTTGAAATTAGATACCGAGGTAATCAAAATTATAAACATATATGTACAGTTAATTAATGAAACATCACGTAGTTCTGTGTGTAAACATCGCTTGTTCTGGTTCGTGACTGTAATTAATGACCATCTATTTTATAATCAAATAAATTGCGAGTGTAAACGTATACATGTGAGTAATTAACCGACATTTTTGGTGGATCAGTGTAATTAATTATTTGTGGTTTCGGGTGTGTACGTGTAAAACGGAGTTGGAAACGAGTAATGAATTGAAGATTTACTGTAAATTAGTAGGAAGATGTCGAGTATACTAATTTATGTTAAATTATTTTTAATACTTTACATTTCATAAACTTTTACATAACAGATTCTAACGTTACAGTAATATCTCGTTTCTCAAACAATGTTGAAAATTTGCAATATTATATATTTATATTTAAATCAATTTATAGTAAGATTTGGCTATTACCTGTATTTGTTTGTTACCTTATATTGTAATTATTTATTCATATATTATATTATTTTTATTTGTTCATTATCTCATATTGTAACTATTTATTCGTTTATTATGTTATTTTTATTTATCCATTATATTATATTGTAACTATTTATTCGTTTATTATGTTATTTTTATTTATCCATTATATTATATTGTAACTATTTATTCTTTTATTATATTATTTTTATTTGTCCATTGTCTTATATTGTAACTATTTATTCGTATATTATATTATTTTCATTTGTTCATTACTTTATATTGTAATTATTTACTCGTTTATTATTGTACTTCAGAGAGTTCAAGAATGTGTACCTTCTCGAAATCGAAGAAGCCATGCAACGAGGTGTTAACAGGATATTTGAAACGTTTAACAGAATATGACGTACTTGAAATATTTGGGCCATTCGAGCCTGTTGACTCTGAGAGCAATGATTCTCAATTGACAGAATCACAGGATATGGAGAGCTCACGAAAGCGCTTCTATCAATCGCTTCGACGACCGAGCGAAATGGAATCTTCGTAGTAAAGGTGTGACCATGGTAAATAACAGGAGACCCATCATCGCCATCCCAGCAATCGAGTTCCACACATCTGCACCCCGTTTGTAGCACCTAGAAATCATACATACTTGAGATTATTTGAAATACTCGCATTATATCGCAAATTTCAACTGATACTTTCAAATTTTACGAAAATTTTTTTACGAAAGAAATATCTCTTATACGAATTATAATAATTTTACTATAATTTGAGAAATTACAATTTTAATTACAGATTGCAAAGCAAGTCAAAAATATAAATCCACATCGGTAGTGAAAGTATGTGAACAATACTCACAGAAAAAATCAAAAAGATCGAGATTAAAAATAAATATAAATAAACCAAAAATCTCTTAAAAATGATAGTTGGACTCGTGCTGCATTACACGTTCCATATAAATTTAATAATCCCACTAAACCAGCTTATAACAATAATTTTCTAACCAACACAAAAGTAAAAATTTAAGTAATAGTAAAAGTAATTTTTGAGACAATAAAAAGGTCAATATCGAATTTGCAGTAGATAGTAAAAATGAGATCGGTACAAAACTGTTTGAAAGAGTTATACGACCACCATAGCACGTGGGAAGAATGGTTATGGTCACCTGAGAGTACAGCTGCACCGAAGATTCTCCTTTGAGCTGATGACCAGTTAAATAAGTGTTATGGGAGCTGGCGATGTAATACTGGGACAATGGCTGCTGCATTTCAGTCTCGGACGGTGTCGCATACTCGTTTGGGAAAGCATAATTGTCCTTGTCCATCATGTACCGTGCAAAGCCCTCGAAAGACAAACACCATTGTGTACGTAGTGCTGGGTCCGGTTCGTGTCGCTGAAATCAGAGCAAATCGTCCCGCTTGATTGTGTTACTCCCTATAGCTTTGTATGCACATTGTAATGCTAAACCATAACCTATGGATAACGGCGTGCTTTCCTAATTATTGCGCGTTCAAGATCGAACTGATCGATTAATATATGTTCAATCGAAAAATCCAATTCAAGAAAGCAACACTTTTACATTTTTAGTGTGCTTTGGCAAAAATATGAAACTTTTAGTTCGAATGCGAGTCCGTTCAAAATTCTGATCTAAAACTTTTAGGTTAATTCAAGGTTTAAATAAAAAATTTGTTAGTCAACTCACAGTGCAAATTCAAAATTTTTTAGTCAGTTCAAAGTTCTAATCCAAAAGTTCTTGATCAAAATCCTAATCCACAACTTTTTGGTCAATTCAAAGTTTAGATCAGTGCAAATCTTTATTTCGGTGCAGTTAACATTGACAAATTGTTAACTTTTTATTGAATAAATAAACATATAATTCTTCTTTCTTGTAAAATTTATAATAGGAGTATGTCTTACGTTCAACACGTACATTCATCATTGCTCGATTTTCCTTAAGTGTGGATTTTTGTGAGAGATATTTAAACCTGAATAAACTGAGGATGAAACTCATTTATTTAATTAATGGGTAATTGAAAATTTCCAACAACTTTAAAAGTGTTAAAAGGCAACCGCATACTTTAGAAAAACGAAGACATGGAAGAAGAGCTGGAAACTTAACGAATCTGTAAACTTTCAGGCTTCATTTTTTTGCAAAAAAGTAAAGTTCGAGAAATTCTTTTACCTTAACAAGTGCTTTGATTTCTTCGTCAGTCAATTTTTCCTGTTGCCGTGATTCCAAAAATTTAGTGAACGTTGCCAGGGTGATAACTTGCGACTTCGAGGTGTCGACGCCAGAACAATTGTTGACGATACTGGCAGCAGCTACTGCGTCGAAAACCTGCTTCTTTTGAAGATTACTGCTAGTTTTGTATTCGTGACAGTCAATAGAGTTGTTCCTCGTTAAAAGACCTGTTGAACAATTCAGACACTTAAACTGTTAAACAATTTACACTGCGTTTCTTGAAACATTTTTACTGTTATAATTTCTAAAACCCTACATAAAATCCCACCTTATATTCTTTCGAAATTAGTATTCATTATATTGTCCATTATAACAGTATAACATAACATACATTCTACTAAAAACCCTTCATAAAATCCCACCTCGTATTCTTTGAAAATTATTATTAATTATTTTGTTCATTATAACATAACATAACATACATTCTACTAAAAACCCTTCATAAAATTCCACCTTACATTCTTTTGAAATTTTTAATTATATTATCCATTATAACAGTATAACATAACATACATTATACTAAAAACCCTTCATAAAATCCCACCTTACATTCTTTGGAAATTATTCTTAATTATATTGTCCATTATAACCCTATATAACACTATATGTAGACTTAACTAAAGAACACCTATTTCAAAATGTCGTATCGAATCGAGAGTCATTTTCCGAATGCAAAGAGTTGGAAACTTAATCGATAATGAGTAAAATCGTAATGAAACTATGGAAATCTGACGGTTGAAATTGGGTCACGGTCGTTTTTTATCAAATACAATATTTATTCATGCAAACTGACCTATTCGTTGAGGGGTTGCATCGCTGGTTTGCCTTAACACAGGCGGCCGTACATTGAAGTCTCTCAAGGAACCGTCACTTTGGCTGCGACATGTAATTGCTAGTTGACCAAATAAGTCTCTCAGATCTTTTCTGGCCCTCAGACTAAAAGATCGAAACAACGCGACGAACTCGACGAAGTTTAACTGAGTTTCGTACATTATGGTCGTGGTGCGAGCCTTCACTTGCCAAGCTGCTTCCATACCACCTATCATTCCAGATCCATTCTTATCCTTGTCTCTGGTGACACACAATAGGCTGCGAGGATATTATTGGAAACACAAGACATCATTTAACTGTCACAAACTGTTGTAATTATCAATTGAAGGGATATTCGTATAATAGAATCAATATAATAATATAATAATACAAAAAATCAATTCTAAGGTTCTATGATTTGAACTACAAGTGATTGCATTTAATACTATAATACTAGTATCTAATACTATAATACTAGTAATATAGAAAACATTTTCTGTGACTTGTGATTAAATAAATGACATAAAAATAACAGTGAATTATCAGATTGTAAACAGTTAATAAAAGACATGAAAGTTATTTAGAGTTATAGAGGATTCTAAAGTTCCATTCCAGGTATTATGTGTAGTATTCTTTCGTATTTCTGTTTATATTTGTCTCTGGATTGAGAATTATTGAAATACCTACCTCTGGAAGCTGGAGTAAGGCAAGTTGGAACTAATAATACGTTCGGCACAACCGGGAGGACTCCGTGGAGGAACTCGATCTCTACTACACCGTGGGGATGTTGGTATGATTCTCGTCAAAGATTCTCTGCTACCCGTAATATGCCGAAGAGGGGCCGTTGATAAACCTCCATCCGTGAACGAGGAGTCATATTTTAGGCTCAAATCCTGTGTTAAACAACCAAGTTCTAATTCAACAGTTAATTACTTGATTAAAACATCATCGTTAACGCTACTCAAATTTTCTAGGTGCACCATGAATTTGCATGAGCAATTCATTTAAGTACCTCATCCATTTATCATGCACGGTTTGTAACTCGAGAAAATACAAATGTTATAACATGATGTGCTGCACACTATTCTTATTAAATTTTGTACTCTTGTCAGGTCTTATTAGATTGTACTTCTATCGAAAGTTTTATCAAACGATTTTTTAATTTTATTCGGAAAGTTGTGTAACGATTTAAAATTATTGTGGTGAAATGTGAAGGTACAGTGATATTTAATATTTTATTGAACGAAGCAACACGAAGGATTAATTTAATTAATGTATGTAAAATATAGTAATTTAATATTGTTAGTATTATTGAGTCTTTAATTATGTTTAATATTATTGAACAAAGTAATATGAAAATTTAATTTGAATTTACATTTAATTAAATGTTAAATTAAATTTAATTAAATTCACGTTTAATTTGATTAATGTATCTACAAGGTATACAGTAATCCGATATTATTAATCTTATAGAGAAGTGTAAAGTCAATAATTGTGCTTAATATTTCGTTGAACAAAGTAACGAACAAAAGCTATATTTAATTAATGTGTGTACATATAAAAGTCCAATACAGTTGAGAAATTAATTCATTAGTAAAATACTAGTTCCAATGTTATGTATAAAAATATCTGTACTGCAATTTTGTTAATAGAATAATTGCGATGTTTATACATGGTGCTTCATAACATGTGTGACACATTCTGGCGATGGGCGGAGCATACAAAGACAATCAATGAAAATCGTCTTTTTGAACAATAAGTTTGTGAAGTCTTTTTCGTCTTTGTTTTAAAGATACGGTTATATAGCTTGTATCATGAAAAATTAATAAAATCGATATTTGAATATTTAAAAAATTTGATCAATTGATAATGAAAATAGTATAAGATAAAAATAAAATAATTGAACATTTAATTGTACCAAGTTTACAAAATGCAGCTGTTCACAATTTTTAACGTATTAAAGAACTCTTGTAGAAAATTGGAGTACACTGTAGACAAATCAATAGCATTCGATGTATTGTGACTTCGGAAACAACGTGACAACAACTGCATTACTTGATTAGTTTCGTTAACGTAGACCTGTAATAAGTAACTCTTGAACTTCTCTACATTTGCTGAAATCAATTGACTGTGCAACTTTGTAGTTGTCCAAAATACTTAGATAATTATACAAGAAATGAATATAATGTTATATATGATATAATTATATAAGATATGAGTTACTCGTAATTTTGAGTAAAAAGTAATGGAGAATAGAGTTGTATAAAATATAACCATAAATTTTGCTTTTAATTACTTTAAATGAAATTTTAAATACCGTATAGTTTCACAAAGTGTAACATAATGACGTGAATAATAAAAGGAAGTTAAATAATAATAAGAGGAATTTATAAACATTTGTTTTATCTCAATCTGTTTCTAAGTAGCTTCTGCATTCTACTAACGTTTCAGACAAATTAAACTTTCCATTTAAGTATGTATGAGCACTTGATATCTCATGTACACTGGCGAGCACGATGAGCTTCCCTAGGGAAAATGGCGATGTAGGGCAAAGAAGCCACGCACGTTCAAATTCATACGCTTTTAAATTTTTCAGACATATTCAAACTCTTTAACTTATAAACTTCTGAAATTAGAAATTTTCAATCTCAGTAACTTAGAAATTTTTAAACTTGCTAATTTATAGAGTAATAAATTTAGTAATTTAGAAATTTTCATACTTTGTAATTTAGAAATTTAGAAATGTTCACATTCAGTGAATTAGAAATTTTTTAATTTAGTAATTTAGAGATGTTCATACTTGGTAATTTATACATTTTCAAACTTAGTAATTTACGAATTTTTATATTTACTGACTTAGAAATTTACAAATTTAGTAATTTATAAACTTTTACACTTAATAATTTAGAAGTTTCAAACTTAGTAATTTAAAAATTTTCAAACTTAATAATTTAGTAATTTCATTGATTACTTGCACGAAATTCGCATACGAAATACTTTTAAAAAATGGGAGTCGCACAGTGAATTGTTGAAATAGAAAAGTACATGGAACTCAACGGCGAAGTTAAAGATGACGTACACGTACACATAAGCGATGGGAACTTTTTTCATTATCTTCGTGTCGTTTGTCTAAGGAAAGTTGGCACAAAGCATTTGTTATGAAGCACGCTGTATACTGATTGTATTGACCTTTTCTCTATCTCTTCTTTCACTGATGAAATTTTTGCATTATGTAAGAATTATGAATAATTTGTCAATTCTTTTTTTTTAATTCAGTATGTTTATTTATTTATGCATTTGTATTCTGATGACTGAAAAGTCTTTTTACTAGTTTTTTTTTTATGAAAAAAAAATGAGGAAATTTAAATATCAGATGTAGATAAACAAATATCGATTCAGAGCACAGGTATTATCATTATTTATTTATGCATTTATATTCTGAAGACCACAAAGTGTTTTTACTGTATTTTTTTCAAGGAAATTCAAATATCAGATTTAGATTATCAAATATCAATTCAGATCACAAGTATTATCTTCATTTATTTATGCATTTATATTCTGCAGACTAAAAATTCTTTTCACTATTTATTTTTTAAAGAAAACGGAAATTTTATGATTTAGTATGAAATATCATCATTTACTCCGGTTATACTGTTTAAATTCTGTTATTATTTTTATAGATGTTCAATTTTCTTCTTGAAGCTCCTTAATTTTTGTGTATGTAATACAGTGTATTAAAGTAACATAATAGTGTATACTAACCTTTGTTAATGCATGAATATTGCCAATGGATTTCGTTTTCTTCCCTTTAACATTTCGTTTACGAAGAGTGCTGCTACACGTGGGCGAAAGGGTGCCTATACTTTCAGTCATGTACCAATCACGACCACCGAAAGCTCTTATTGCATCGGCTGTCATTGGCTCGAAACAGCTTTCTTCGAAATAGAGCTGAAGATATTTTTCTTTTAACCATCGCGATCTACGATCTGTTAATTGTTGCTGCCGCTTCAGACCTCTTATTATCCAACAGAGACCCATGTACCAAATTCTGAAACAACGAACATTTGAAAAATATTATTATTTTTTGTAATTTAAGGGATTGTGGATAGAAGAAATTCAATTTTTTAATTGTAGAATGTGGGAACTTGGAAATTTTTGTATTCATAAATTGAAAGTTTTGAAGTTACTAAACTTGAAAATTCGTAAATTGACAAATTCCTAAATTTAGATTCCCAAATTCCTCAATTCTTGGATTTCCAAATTTCGAAGATTCCAAATTCCTAAATTTCCGAATTCAAAAATTTCCGAATTCCTACAATACCGAATTGCATCATTTTCAAATTCCTAAAGGAAAGTCTTACATTTTCGAATTTCTACATTTTCAAATTCCACCATTTTCGAATTTTTATATTTTCGAATTTCTATAATACATTTTCGAATTTCTATATTTTCGAATTCCACAATTTTCGAATTTTTACATTTTTGAATTCCACAATTTCCGAATTCCTACATTTTCGAATTTCTACATTCCCAGATTTCCAAATTTTCGAGATCTTAAATTTCTTAATTTCTAAACTTTCAAATTTCTAATTTCCCAAATCCCTAAATTTTCAAATTTTCAAATTCTCAAATTCTCAAATTCTCAAATTCTCAAATTCTCAAATTCTCAAATTCTAAAATTCTCAAATTCCTAAATTTAAAAATTCTCAAACAGTTATGTTGTTATATCAGTAACTATTTATATATTAACATATGCATTTATATTGTTATTTAATTTATATTATTAACATATGCATTTATATTGTTAACATATGCGTGTCAACATATGTTATAATTAATTCCATTATTTCTTCAATTACCAAAGATACAAAATGATTATTTATAAAAAAGTTACATATCACAAAATAACAAATAAACTTGTGTTGGTAACATATTTTCTTTTCGTTGCAACAATACTAAACACAAAACACTTCCGTGGTTCAGAAAGCCACAATATGTCACAAGATGTGGCACAGAACAGCCAAGATGATAGAAATGATAACATAAATAAAGGATCACGTCTAGCTTACCCATTTCACCTTTCCCCTCTTTTTCTTTCAACATTCTGTTGAATGGCATTATTACGAACGATAAGACTACTGTCACGAGGGTAAATTCTTGGACAATATTACATGATGCATTACTTTACGAAATATGAAAGTTGAATTAATTTTTGCAATTGAAATTAAATACAGAAATGACTTCATATAACTCGTATTTTATTTATTGCGTGAAAATATGGTTGAAGTATTACTTGGTGAAATGTACGTGGTTTTCAGAGACAGTAATGTAATGGATTTATTTTGTTTTTTTATTCAGATGTGAAAATCATATTTTGCTTATTAAATACAATTTTATACTTTTTACCTCACTAAATTTTTATTATTATATTATTTTTAGTCATGGTAATTTTCAATATAGAATTATAAAATGATTTTATGTAAAAAAGTACAAAATGTGTAAGAAGAGAATAGTTATATTTTGGAAATAAATATTTGGAATGATATTTTAAAAAACAGTGTTATAATTTATTTAATTATTTTTTTTTAGATTAAAATAATCTCAGACATATTTTTTACATCGTAAATGAATATTGCATTATGTACAATGTTCCAAAGCATCAAGAAAATATTTACATAAAAAAAGTTGTTAACAAAAGTTAACAAAAATAGTAATACAGTGCACATTTCTAAAAATGGAATTTTTGTACATATTTTCCAAATATTCTGCTTTTGAATAAAAAAGTATTAATGTGAAGTATATAAAAAATTCAGTACTTCAAAAATTATTTCAGAAAATTATTTACATTTCAAAAACCTTTTCATACGATTTTTCACCAGATTATTCATAAAGTATGTAAAAACATTATTCGTCAGATATTTCACAAGGTTATTCATAAGATATTTCAAAAAATTATTCATCCGACATTTCAAATTATTCATCAAACATTTATATATGGAAATGTTACCACGACATTTACAGTTTCTGCAGAAACGTTGATTTTTTAACGGGTTTCCCGCGGAATGTTTCCAAGAATTGATTAACGTAGAACAAAATACAGTACCACTCGGGAAATCAAAGGTAACCTCCATATCTCGATAGCAAAACAAAGTAAAAAAAATTTGATTACGATACTGTATTTTTCTTTGAAAATCGTACGACTTCTATGGAATCATTTTTCCATAGAACAAACATATGACCGAACGAGTTACATTAAATCCTTATGTTACGAGACGATATTTTCTTTCAACATCGTGTTTTGAAATAAATTCAGAAAGTCGAAAAATGAATTCAATGATATTTAAATAGTTTTCGAAATATACCAAGCGTGCCGATTAATAATTCTTAATTTTTGTTTTAAGAAAATTTAAATTTGGGAAAAATTTATTCAAAGTACCATCGCTAGCTATACATTTTTCCTGCCTTTCAAATTATGCCCTAAAAAAATTGTTCACATTTTGAAACCAGTCATCCAGCCATTTTTCATCTGAATGAAAAATGTTTTATGGAAATACGGTTTTCAGTTTTATGGATCTCATCCATTTTGTATTTAAAATCTCTTCCCCTTCGCATTCGCTTCTTTCATTTTAGATTGTGGTCTTGATGTGTTATCAATCGTCAAATGTCTTGAAATAATCACGAAATAAGGAAAATTGTTTACGAAGTAAATTAAAATAATTATGAGCGAATGAAAATGAAGATTGATCATTTCAAGAAGATATCCCACTTACCCACACAATTAACACATTCGCTGCCACCTCCGCCGATCAGCAGAACCGCGTGTTCATTTGTCATGCCGTCTCCGCCGATCGACGTGATTTCTCGTTTTAAAGTTTTTCTAGTAAAAGCAAAGAAAAGTCATTGAAATACCAAGAGATAGTAATGTAACATTTTTTAATGACGCTACTAAAGTGAAGAAAAATTAAACCGGATTATTTATGAACCACGCGTTTTCGTGCGGCAGCGAAAGGTTACGATCGAACACGCGCCATCGCGTGATCGGATATTTGCCTCTTGAACGTAATATTGAGTGTTACAGTGAAATTGTTAATAACACATCAAGATCATAGTATTATATGAAGAAAATGAAGGCAGGAGTAGGTGTAGATTTGTTATTACGGTGACTTCAGCTTTGTATTTATTATAATGATGATTAGAAAATTAGTCTTAATATACATGAGTCAATATATGCGTTATTTTCTTGATATTTGTTTAGAATTATGGTGAAGAATCTTGAGATTTAAGAATTTGGGATTTTGAAAGCTTTGAGATTTAAAAAATTGGGTAATTAGGAAATTAGGAAATTAGGAAATTAGGAAATTAGGAAATAAGGAAATTAGGGAATTAGAAAACTGGAAAATTAGGAAATTAGGAAATTAGGAAATTAGGAAATTAGGAACTTATGAAATTAGATAAACACATAATTTGAGAATTTGGGCTTCTTCAAATTTGGGTTCTAGAAAATCTGAAAATCTACAAATTTGAAACTTGAAAAATTTGGGCTTTCCAAAACTGGATAATTTAAAAATTTGAACTATAAAAAATTTTAGAACTCGCAAATAATTTGCCAGTTAGGGAAGTTAAAAATTCAAAAATGTGGAAATCACAGTGTTTTAAAATTCAAAATTATAAAAATCTGTAAAATTGAAAATTATATAATTTCGTAATTTTAAACACATATTTGATTATACCACTTCTCCCACACGCACATACAGAAGTTTCACTCAACAAATTCGAAATAAAATCCCAAAATAATGGTTTCACCCGGTATTAGATTTACTGTCGAGTCCATTGCAGTAACAGCTTACTATAGCTACCTCGTAGAAATAATTTTTCCAATAAGTAGAACTTTATTTTTAATGCTACCATAGTTAACGATATACGTCAACTCGACAAACCAGTTATTCTCTCTACGACCCAGGGGTTGAAATAGCGCTGTTGGATAAAGGTTTGTCGTAACAGTTTATTCTCTAGAAAATAACGAGCGTAGGTACCGTTTTAGTGATCTGTTGTTACTGCATCTTAGCCAACAAGTGATATTAATCTTAAGTTCTTTTGAAATATTGCAAAAGCGCTTTTAAATTCTTGAAATATGAATTCTTATATTCAATATAGAAGAGGTTGTCTCAAAAAGTAACTACTCCTTTATTTTGGAGAGATATAGGAACATTCATGTTGGAATTAAATTCAAAAAACAAAAACTCCCTCACATTTGACAGTAACAAAATCATAAAGTTTGCTGGGTCTTGACAAACTATGTTAAATAAAAAAATTGGAGAATTGTCCGTAACAAACAACTCCAAAAAGTATGTTCAAGAATATTCCAAAAAATAAAGATAATCGTTTTACGATTTTAAGAGTGTACACGTAGAATTATCACAGTACTGAGATTCATTCTACGACGATTTCCCAGTAACGCATTGAGTAGACAAATGATCGATTCTACTACTTACTTGCAAAGAGCAGGAGGGCAAAGGAGAAAGATCAGTCGATTATCCGGCAGACTGGAGCCGTACATGAGGCCGATGCACGAATCAGAACCTGGTAGCCCGTACCTCTTGCAAATGCTTCTGAGGTCGGCGTCTCTGTCCCGATCACAACAACCGATCATAACTTCTTTCACATAACTTAGGTCTAGAAATCCTTCTTCCAGCGTCACGGACGCGCATTCCACTTGTTGACACGCGTATTTCCCTATTAAACCGGCTGGTACCGTGTCCTCTGGATTGGCAGTTAACGAAAAGTCTGTGAGGGCAGCGCCACCGAGCTGTGCAGTCTTCAGCGGACTCCAGGGCGGTTTCTCCCATATGAACGTACCACATGCACGATCCACTCGCGCGAATACCAAGGCCGTTCTACCACCTTCGCAATCCCAGTGCACCAATGTTGTACCATGATGCAGCACCTGATACAATGTTTTATTATCGTTAATTAATACATTGAACTTGGTTAATGTTTTATGCAACGTAATAGACAGGTAGGAGTACATCTGACTTCACTAGGGAAAATATGATAAGTAGGGTAGGAGGAGGTTACGAGGAAGAGGTCCTTGTTTTTTTTTCGAGGATTTTTGGGAAATTTTTGAGAATTTTTGAGAATTGGGGGATAGATTTCGAAATAGGGGCACAGGAATTTGGGGATGGAGGAATTTTGGGATTTTGAGAGTTGGGGAAGTAGAAATATGGGGATGGAGGAATTTTGGGATTTTGAGAGTTGGGGAATTAGAAATTTGGGAATGTAGGAATTTGGCGAAATAGGGATATGGGAATATGAGCATTTCGGAATATAGGGATTTGGGGAAATAGGAATGTGGGATTATAGAGATTTCGGGATGTAGGAATTTGGGATAATAGTAATTTGGTTAAATAAGGATTTCAGCTTATTGGGATTTGGGGAAGTAGAGATTTGGCGAAACAGGGATTCAGTATATAAGGGTTACGGAATATAGGGATTCGGGACATAAGAATTTTGGGATATTGGAATTTGGGTATATAGAAATTTTAGTATGTCGGAATTTGGGATAATAGTAATTTAGTTAAATAAGGATTTTAGCTTATTCGGATTTGGGGAAGTAGAGATTTGGCGAAATAGGTATTCGGGATATAAGGATCGCGGAATATAGGGATTCGGGACATAGGAATTTTGGGATATTGGAATTTGGGTATGTAGAGATTTCGAGATATAGGGTATGGGACAATCGCAATTTGGCGAAATGGGTATTTCGAGTTATTGGAATTTGGGAAAGTAGAAATTTGGCGAAATAGGAATTCGGGATACAAGGATTGTGGAATATAGGATTGCGGTATTATAGGTAACTGGGATATGAGAATTTCGGGATATAGGGATTACGAGGTATGAGAATTTAGAAACAGATTTTGGTATACGTATTGGATGATACAGGAATTTAAGGATTTAAGAATTTAGGGATTTATATTGTAACGAGGCACTTTTTTTGTCTGAACCGATACATCACAATATGTAATATTAAGATTTAACAGTTCCTCCATATAGAATTTTCGGAAACCTATTTAAGTATTATTTTAGAAATTCTAAACAATTAAGATTGAAGTAAAATAAATTGAAGCTCTAAAGGTATCAAGATCTGTCACGATTGCCTAAAACTGTGAATAATAAGCGCCTTTACCTAAAATCGCATTAATACTCTTCGAATTTGAATTTTTGATATCGTGAGACATCATCATCGATACGTTGTCTAATAGACGAAAATTTTTATTTCTCTATTACACACGCGTATGGAAACTTTCAAATACTTTTTTTTTCCAATGTGGTTATATGTCCCCTGATTGATTGAAACGTTCCATAAAAATTGTCGTTTCAAATTTATCGCATGCAATAGGATTCCAATGTCGGTTTCGGTTATTGATCTAACACAAACAACGTTGCTTCGATAGCAACGTGGTGTGCTGCACCTGGTTGCATACAAATTGTATTTGCTTTGGAAGGACACAGTTCAGTTTTTGTTTACATGCATGGTTTTAATTATACTTTTTTGTTATGTGTTTAATAATAACTTTATAACGTTAATTACACTTTTTTATTGTGTGTTTAATAATAGCTTTATTCATTTAATTGCACTTTTTTGTTGTGTGTTCAATCGTAGATTTGTATTCTTAATTACTGTTTTTTATTGCATGTTTAATATTAGCTTTATATTGGTAATTATACCTTTTTATTAAATGTTTAATTATAGATCTATTTTTTTAATTATAATTTTATACTTTTAAATTATAGTAGTGAACCTTTTATAACAATTTTATATGAATAACTATGGTTTTATATACTTAATTATGTTATATTTTTACACCTTTAATCACAGTTTTATAGCCTTTACTTATATATTTTATATTAAATCGAGAGGGTTGTATAATTTGAAAGAGTGTAAGTGAAGACATATTTTTTCTAGTGAAATCATAGAGGGTTAATAATTAATACAGTAATGCAGTATTTTGATTAACTACAGAAAGAGGAATTAAATCACGGAAGAGTAATTATTTCTACGATAATGCAGTAATTTGTGATCGCAAAATATGTAAAAGTAGGTGCTTTTCACTCTGCCATTTTTGTTCAGTCACAAAAAAATGAAATTGGGTCTTAGAAGGTTAATAATTAATACAGTAATGCAGAAAATTTCAATTATCAAGTATGCAGAAGGGGTTGTTTACTCTATTATTCTTGTTCACTTATCACGATGAAAAATTAAATCATAGAGGGTTAATGATTTTGTACGATGAAGTAAATTTTTTGCAGCAAATGTCAATTATCAAGATTGCAGAAGAGATTGTTTACTCTCCTATTCTTGTTCAGTTATAACAAAGAGAAATGAAATCATAGAAGGTTAATAATTTTGTACAATCATACAGTAAAATAATCAAAAATGCAGAAGGGGTTGCAGCAGTTCACTTCCAATATGCAACAAACCTACAAGTTTATGAACCGTCAGTTATCCGACTAAAAATTCCTAAATCTAGTGTTAAAATTACTTCACACCATCTTCCCGAAATTCGATAAATAACCAACGCAACAATATTACGTCTAAAGCAAAATTATTTTCTCTGCTCGATTGCGGCAATAAAAGTGACAAATGAGCTCGGTTATTTCTTGAAACAGCCTCGTACGTTGCAGAAGAGAAACGCAACAAGAGCACGAAGAATCGTGAAAATCTTGCCACACTATTTCGCAGGCTACAATCTCCGGCCATTAAAATCGTTCTGTCCGTGCAATTGCGGTGCGCCAAATCGTGCAACGGCGCAATGCACGTCGAAAGTAGCCCACATCGTGGCCTGTGTTTATAATGTTGATGGAACTTCTAATGCACTCGGAATCACGTTTATGCGAGCGATCGTAAGTGCAGCCTCTGGGAACATTTATAAAACTGTACGATAGCGGCATTTGCGTGAAATTATTTATCTTTGTCGAAAGGTTGATACGTTAATTGACGATGCATCGAAACGCGACTGATGGATGCACTCACCTGTTCCACGTACAGTCGGGAACAAATCTGGTTCCTCTAGGGAGAGTATGAAGAGTAAACGAGACGTAATTCTCGTTGATTTTTAGGGGGTTTATTGGGGAAAATTGGGAACTTGTATATTTGGGAATCTATGGAGATGTGAGAATTTAGGAATTTTGGAATTTGTGGAGTAGCTATGCAGGAATTTGGAAATTTGTATTTTTGAACATGTAGGAACTTGAGAATTTGTATAGTTAGAAATCTAGGAATTTAAGGATTTAGAAGCTCAGAATATGTATCTAGGGAGATTTGAATTTCCGTACTTAAAAATCTAGGAACCTAGAGGTTTGTATATGTGATTAGGAATTTTTATATTTGGGAATAAATTTCAGAATTTGCGAATTTGACAAACGTAAAAAAAAGCTTGTTAATAATTTGACCATACAAAATATATAATTGATACTATTAGTATTGTACATAATAAATTTCAAAATATTATTAACTAACAATTGTGAAGTTTACATGTGTGTAACCTGCGTTGCACCCGAGTGTACGTGCAATCACTCGTCTGCTTTATGCATGCTTTACTGCATTTCCGTACACGCCACTTTGACTGCCGTTATGAAAGAGTAAAGATAGCTTTACATTACATTATTAAAGAGCCACTAACGCAGTCTGATACACGTGTTTCGGTGCATGTACATACGTCTTTAATTGCTTCAGCGATATATTGGTACTGCGTGTGGCGTAGATGCACCATTTGTGGTCACTGCTAGGTTTTCTCTACTGATACACGCGCAGAAATACGTACACCGAGGTGAATAATATACCAGTATATTCCAAAACATAGAGAATTAAACATCGTAAGTTAATGTTTTAGTTATTCAGAAAATTGTAGAAAATTAAAACGTTGTAAGTATGATTATTTGAAATGTTTTCACGCGTACAAGATATTTTCATGAAGTTTGTGGCCGCAGTATTTATGGTTAGTTGGTTTTTCATTTATGTACACTTGTGGAAGTGATATAAACACCTGTAGAGTTAATTAAGAATGTTACCGGTATTAATTATTAATAAAATTTTAATTATTTTTTGATAACATTAGCTTTTTTGTATATTGAATAATTGATTCTTCTCATAGTTTTTTCATTTTTAATTCATAGTTTAATTATAAGAAAACACTGCGAATTACCCAAATATTATTAATATCGAAATCTTAAAAGCGTTACACAAAATTTTATAAAACTTGATTTATGCTGTAGTAAAATAATTAGCTGCTCATTTATCAGACTATGCTAAAGACTCCACAATGACGTGAAAGTTATTAAAGGTTTGCACATTAACGCAAAATTATTAACACTGCACAATGTTTAAAAGCTTGCAACGTTCATTCCTTAAAGGTATCTAACGCTAATTTCTCCTTTGATGCAAACAGTGCCTGTCAAGCTACATTGAAGGTCTTAAGTTCACACCTTTCTACGTACATGAATATCGATAAAGCGTAACTCACAAGGTGCTACATAGTTCAAATGATTTATATTATTAATTAGGGAGATTATTGCTATCTCTTTGTTCACACGTATTCATATTTTATTCACTGGTTAACTCAAAGCAAATTTTATCATATGACTTTGGGTTCATTTTTGTTTAATAATTGTCCACAACTGTAATGGAATTTTTCTCTGAAAATGTTTTTCTGTGAAAATGTAAAAGCTTTTTTCACTGTGCAGGCTCAAAAACCAACATCTCTTTTTAATTTTATATACTCGTATTTATTATATTCGTTTATGATATTATATAAATAATTAAAAATTAGTACGAGCAGTTGATACTTGGTGACTCCAACGAAGACAAGCCCAGATTTGTAACGGAATTTGTACCGATAAAATTTCAAGAAGCTTCGAACAGAAGATCTATCATTCACGATATAGATCTGCGCAAGTGGATGCTAAAAGTATAAGAACGTATCGACTTCCCGTCATTTCGGATAGAACGATGGCGGATATGGAATTTTAAAAAGGCATCTCGCATTTCATCGTGAGGTAACGAAATCCCGGACGCCATCTCCCATAACGACTTGCGACGTTGAGAACAAACATGGCGGCGTTTAAAAATTCATCGAATCGGCAGAACATTTACAAGTTTATGCTGACGAAAATTACTCATACGTGGACCTCTGAAAATTACTCATAGACTTCTGAAAACTCATACATAGAATTTGTTAATATGAACAAACATAAAATTAACTTTACAATGAATTAAATAATTCCAAACTACTGCTCCTCTGTCCCTTTTTATTATTTAAGGTGAATTTTCATTACCGTTTTCATCGAACAAATCAAATATTTTCCTTCAATACAAATGAACGTTATTGCTGAATTTTAATTTTTATAAATTAGTGAGTATTCGAACGTTTGATTCTCCTTCTCAAAGTCGCTACAAATAACCAATTAATAAAACAACACTTTATTCTAAAGGGTGACCTGCTTTTGCTTTCCTAACCTCTTTCCTCAACGTCTTCCAGCTTTAATCCTTTTCATTTCTCTCCAGCTACCAAAGCTTGCTACCCGATCTCTGCCTCTCTCACTCTCCCTTTTTCTCGCGAATTTTCACGAAATATACCTAAAGTAGCATGCTAAGGTTGGCTCTTTGAAATCCTTTTGAAGTGCAGGAAAACTACACTGACGATGTCTTTTATCTTAGCACCGTGGCACGGACAGCAACTATGAAGGTAGCTGGACGCTATGCTAGGATATTAATATTTCGAAATCATCCGAGGGTAAGGTCGTGTCTTTATGTACGCTCCTTTTCAAGGTTTGAATCATAGCTGTATCCGTACAAACTTCGCTGTACGTGATGGGAATTCTGACGATGCGCGCAAACGTTTTCATTCCGAGAAATTGCACGATAATGCGCGCTTTAATTGGAAACACAACGTTATCGATGCAATAACGTAATTGTATGCGTTAGAAATTGCGTTTCTCGTTAGTCTAACTGCTTATTTCGTTTTATTAAAAATGACAAATGATCTGTTCATTAGTATTAAAACCAAGCGTTGAACATCGAAGTTGGAAGGGGTTTTATTATTTCGAATAGTGTTGTTGGAGGGTTCAAATAAATATAATTGTAAGATACATTGTGAAAACTTGTAAGTGTTAAACTTTCCAAAATACATGAGGTATACGTCCAGCATCCCTTACGGTACATAAGGTAGAATCGATTCGTGGACAGGTTTGCGGTGCAAGTTTACTTCGGTTCCGATCGTGAATCCAATTATTAATTGAAAATGCACGAGTGCCTATACTACCCGTAAATTATATAACTATTTACCTGCAGCAGATGCAGATCCATTCCAGAATGCGGAGCAGCGACAGGAAACAATGCAACTCCATGGTCGAACGAAATCGGT
Organism: Megachile ligniseca; assembly: GCA_945859555.1. NCBI lineage: Eukaryota > Metazoa > Arthropoda > Insecta > Hymenoptera > Megachilidae > Megachile > Megachile ligniseca. Next base: position 5,457,042 of record OX243783.1, read on the forward strand.
TGCACCGGTTTGTAGGAATCGAGATCGAGATGATAGTCGTTTTCGTCACATTCTTCGGCCATATAAGTTTGCTCGATTGCGGTCGTATGAATACTCAGTGTACGATGAAGCGAACCAGTTGTCGCGTCTCTGCCTCGAGCATGTCGGTGCTAGACAGAAATACGATAATTTCATGAATATTTAAAAATATTTCGGTACTGTACTCTATGAATTTTGCATGATACTTTGAACATTCAGAAAACGTGGCCTCCATAATTCATCGAATAAACCTGCTCCGCGAAGAATTTAACCAAATCTTTATTTGTGAAGCGCAGCATAATCAGACTAATGTGACGTCTCTGAAGACGTCAATTTTGATAATTATTTAATTTCATTTTTAGTTAAAATTTTCGTTAAATTATGTGCTATAATTCTATTTATTTTACAACAATTTATAAATTCTATCTTTTACCCCTTTTGAATTTTTAAGTGCAATTTAAAAATTTTTACATTTTCTTCTAAATTTACATCTCTCCAACTATTCGCACAGTTTAATCTAAAAATCGTTTGTTATATACAAATAAATTTCCCATAAATCATTTCTGTATAACAGTAATAAAAAGACCCAGTAATAAAGAAGCTAAGGTCGTTCATAAACGTCTAGACAGGTATTCCTTGATTTTATCTTCCAAAGTTTTTATTTTGATTATTTTCGTACATAACAAAGTCCATTTTACTGACCTAATTACATCCGGCCGGGTAAAAGGGATATAACTTGCAAACTTAATTTTAACATTCTGTGCTTTTTATCTTACCTCGAGCTAAAATATAAACGGAGAGTGGGAGACAGATGAAATTTAAATCAGCGTTAAGTTTGCTGTAATTTTATTTGAAACTCCTGTACGGTAATTTTTTCGGGTTGAAATAATTTCGACCAGTAACACGATTCCGTTTTAATTTTAACATTCAAGTTCGGTAAACTCTCAGAAATTTATTTGGACTCATTCTTTTGTTCCCTCAGCTTCTCGATTTAACTGTATGCATATAATCAACTTTGACATACTGAGCATTTATGTTTAATAAATTATATATGTTTACAGAGCTAGTAGTAACTATTACACTCTTAAAAAATAATGGACACGTAAACTTCGTAAAATTTTATCAACAATGTTGATTTAATAAAACCTACATACACATGTACACAAATCGTACACATATGTTTATTTAATTCTCCTAAAAAAATACACGAAAATCGAAGAAGACAAAGAACAAACCGAACCGTTAAATGTTAAGTACAAGTATATTATTTGTATGGTCAGATTTATCTACATTTGTGGTTTGATCTTCCAACCATCAGATTTCTTCATAATAAGAAAACTCGATGCAAAGGATTGCCAGATTTATTTTACCTTATGAAATTCAGCGACCTTTTCAAGGACAAAATTTGTATCACGGTTGGGAGCGCTTTCCTGTTTCTTCAAGGAACTATTTCTCGAGTTCCATTCAGTGGGTGATTCTGTGCTGCTGTCGATAGCAATCTTCTCGGTTTGCCCCGAGGACAACACAGTTTCGGTCGCGGTGTCTTTACTGCTGCTGCGAGGCGACTCATGGTGGTCTCTGCACTCCTGTTGACACTATAACAAAAATTGATTTCTTATTTACAATTTTATTGTATAAAAAATTCTCCTGCTTCTTAATATCAGCAATAATTGTTGTCAATATATGTGGTTGTTCAAAATGTGGTTCTTTCGATTCTCTGTAAATTTACAGTTATATTCAAATGGACGAGTCACGATGTTTTGTGCCAACTGCTTATTTTAAAATGCACTAACATCGTTTGACGTAATAAAAATGAACCACCCTGTATATTCAATAACTCATCTTATTAAAACGTATAATCATACTCGCCAACAAACATCTCAATAAAAATCTTCAAAATATTAAACACACCTTAACTTCAATGTTTAAAAGTTTTCAACCAATACCACATTTAATAAAATGAAATAAAAAATTGTTCCCTAAGGAACGTGGTCTCTAAGTACCTTTACCACGTACCACACTTTTTACAATCTGAAACGTTTATGAACATGTTAAAGTGTCCGTTCAAGTAACATTTGTTTCGAAGTTTGACAGTTCAACTACAGTTTCAAACGATTTAAGGTGTCACAATCTGAACAGGATTTTCTTTCCCTTTCTGGTCATTCTTTCCCTCCTCTTTTTCACGAGAGAGTCGTTCTCTCACGAAAGAGGTCTACGTCCTTGTAACGACGAGCGTACCGTGACCGAGCTTTATTTCACTCAACACGAGAAAAAGAACGTTACAAAAGGGGCAATGTTTCGGATTAGAAAATGTCTACCGGCTGAAAGATACGCGTGCCTCAACTGTCCGTTAGTCTGAAAGCTTTGCCGTTGTTTCGATACGACATAAACAACTTTTATCGTTAGACGAATTTATCTGTATTTTGCTTAACCGTTTTACGGTTTCATTGCGTGGGCGTCACACATCACGCCGCGCCATTTTCATACAAAGTTACGAATTTTCCGGGCTGCTCAGGCGTTTATGGACTGTTCATGGATTATGTAAATTATTCTGTGAGGTATTTATATGCTTTATGAAAACTTCTGTTCTGAGATTTTTGCATTTTATTTCATTATTAGGTAGTGAATTTGCTTGGCAGAAATATAGGTTTCTGCTATAGTTATACATATGTCCTTATAGTTTCATTAAACTGTTCTTCAGATACAAATTCGGGCAGTTTGATTTTTTTTTATATCTAAACTCATTCAGACGAGTCACCCTTATTATAGAGTAGGGTTAAAGTATTTAAGGAAATTGTGGGTACTTTGCTGTGGTTTTCGGCGATGTTTAGCGACAAGAGCAAGTAGTTTCCGCCGGCCTACAACCGTCTTTACTGCTGGAGGCCGATAGAAACCCCTAACCTTATCGCTAGATTCCTCGTTGTTCTTCTTCTCCGTTGAAGATGTCTTCCGAAGACGAATCATATCTACAGTTGAGTGTTATATTTTGTAAAGTGGAAGTGTATAAACAATTCTAAGTAATAAAATTAAGATTAAACGTTTGCGGAGCATTACAGTTTAAATACTGAGAAATTGTTGTGACCAAGTCGAACTGAAGGTACATTTCAAAATTTAAATAAAATTTACAGAAATAATGTGAAAATCTTTTAGTTAGAAAAGTAGTATTATAAGAATAGTAATAAGATAATTCAGAAAAAAGAACGGAAAGATCATGTTTTAAAAAAATTATTGACTTTGCTACTCCCACAAAATCAGTCAAAATTCCACATTTAATTTCTACAAAAACTAATACTTTGAGTACCGTGATGACAAAGTGTATTACATCTATTTATAAGTAATCTCATGCAAATCCCAGATGTAATATCTTTGTATTCAAAGACAATCTTTATTCCTCAAGTAATGCACAATTAAACCGTAAGACAATTACGATCTCACAAATCGCAAGATAACTCGAGAGTATCGCAAAGGGAGCGTAAATCCCCAACATTGTTCGTCTTCTCTAGTTTCAACTATTCAACGTTGCTAACCCGTATCGCTGTTTTGCCGCTGTAAAGTGGTCAAACGGTAGGAAAGGGTTGGTAATTTGAGTACTGTTCTCGTATCTCCTATGTAACCTTTGACCCCATTCGCTGCTCATATTCCATGGTTCGACGCTTTCGACAGAGACGTGAAGGATATACGGATTTTATCAAGGAACTTCCTTGGAAGGTTTCCAAATCGCACGTGTAAGTTTACTACGAAATTTTTCGATCTCACTGTTCGTGATAGTGTCTCTAGCAATAGTCGAATTGTTAGGTTAGTTTTGATTAGTTTAATACTTTTCCTTATTACAAAGATGGCGGTTCAATCAATGTATAGTCTCACTTTGCTTAAGAACTACATCATCCATGTGTTACAATATTAGTTTAGTTCAGTTGATTGGTTTTCTTCAATACAAAGATGGCGCTTAACATGCAGTCTCATTTTGCTCAGAAACTATGTCATCCACGTGTCGAAATATTTAGTTTAACTTAATTTACCTGCTTCTTTTGATTACAAAGACTGTGTATGAATCAATATACATTTTTCTCAAGAACTACATTATTCATGAATCGAAATGTCGAAATATTATTTAAAATGTTATTAAAAATATTATTAAAAATATTATTCTGTTACTGCGGTAAATAAAAGTGATGCAAAGATCATGGAATTATAAAAGAAACTAACAAGTGTGAGTTACTGTAAAATTCCCAATAAGTAAATAAGTAATCTGTTGCGTAAATACAAAGTATATAAAATACTAATTCATCACATAGCTTCTCCATTTTCTTTCCGTGTTTTACCGACACTTTTGCGTAAGTGGTAGTAAGCGATAGCCCATCACAAAATGTCGTCGCGTATCAACATTTTCACGATCAATTTTCATTACTATTTTTAGCTCTCGATTGTGTATGACAGCCGGGGTTGGATAAAAATGGAAACACTTCCTACATTGTACAGTAGATTTAAGCAAGATAGCTCAAAGAAATGTTGCACCCAATTTTTTTCAATTATTTCTGTGTCATAAGAAGTAGAATATGATGGAAACTATTTTTTTTAAAGAAATAAAAATTTGTATAGTTTATTGCGAATATGTCTGAAAATACGATAGCTAGCTTTATATTGTAACAATTACTGTAACAAGATTTAAACAAATTTAATAAAGAAGATAGGCAACGATTCTTTTAAAAAAGTCAAAATTTATAAATAATGAACTATTTTATATATTAATCATTTGTAACATATAATTTATAAAGAATCATACAATAAATGTAAAAATCTTCGAATTTTAATTTAATTTGAAAATGTATGTATTAATTATAATAGTGATCGAAATGTAGCAAATACGTGTTAATGTCAGTGACCGTAGTCTGCAACGAAGTTAACACAGTTCCGTGCAGAAACATCTACATATATCGCCTTTAAGTTTTCTGAGCGCAACTCTCATGAAAGTTAATCGATGACAGTAAAAGTTTTATAGCAGACACTTAGTGGTACGTATACCATGTATTCAGGTTTGATAAAGTACACTATGATTTTCGAAGCCGTTTATCAATCGAGGCACTCATCAACTCCATGTCGAGCTGCGGTCAAAACTATGATGGATGCCAAGGTTTTTGCTACGAAATATTGAACCTGTCAAGTTTAAAATATGAATTTAATTTTCTTTCTGTTAGCAGTTAATCTTGCCATGGTGACCACTCTGTTTAACTTATTTTATACATTCTAAATGAAATCGATTTTCAGTCTTTTTTCCTACTTTTATTATTGGATAAAGAACATTTTAATATACAGTATCATTCTATAGACTCTAATATCTATATTTTTTTATTTTATTTCTACTTTCATAACTTGATAGACACTTATTTAATAGATTATAGAGAGGTAAATTATCCTCTAATTATCAAATAAAAATACTTTCATTATTAAATAAAAATGCATCTGTCAAATGAAATACATCTATCAACTAAAAATTTCAAAGTTTTTAAAATAAAAATATCTTCCAGTCCTCTACTCTCAGTGACACAAAAAGTGTTTAACCCGTTAACCTGATTTTTTCAGCAGCTGCGTCAGAGCTAATTATTACTGCAATATTAAGATAAATAAAGAAAGTTAGAGTGTTACGTACATTTTGAGTTTAGTAATCGTACAAATTATAATTAGTACTGAACTCAAAACTCGGCCATGTTGTAAATACGCTTCAGGTTCGTTAGATTTGAACTGCAACGTCCTGACTGTAACTCGATGTCATAAAGAGGTTAACCTTCTCAGAAAACTATAAAAGAGTATTCGAACGTTCGCAGAAAAATTTTGATTATTCTGCTAGGTACAATGAGAAGTGAGACTATAGTCAGTATATTACAGAAGTCAGTATATTACACTGAACACGAAAGGGTCAAAGATTTAAATGAAACTATAGTATGCATAATAAATGCATTTTCCACGGAAGTTACATAGTTAATGATACATTTTGTTCGTACACGAAGATTCTGAGATACGAAGTTCAGGGAGGATTTAATCTCAGACAAGCATTAGTTGTGGAAGCAGAGTAGGGAGAGAACTGAGTTTGATCTGAAATAGAATTCAGCTAGATATTGAATTGCTGTTGAATTGATACCGATCTAATACTGATCTAGTTAGAGAAATGTACGGGATAAGAAGTTTGAGCTAGAAATCAGTGATAAGACGAAATATCCGGAAAATCCGTTTATGATATGAATTGATTGACAAATTCAATTATTAGTTGTCTTTTAATTGATTTTTATGGAGATTACTTATTTTTTATTATTATTATATTCGACTAATTTTGATTTTTATTTACTGGTATTGTATTTATTTTTATTATATTGTGTTATTGTTATTATATTGACAGTTATTGACAGTAAAATATTTTTATAACAGTCATTATGTTTATATAACAGTTATTAACAGTTATTTTTAGAACCGTTTCAACCCCTGTTTCACTTTGTATGAAAGGGGGATCCTTCGGAAATAGTCACTTAATTTATAATCCTTGTATTCTGACATTGTTTTACGCAATTGTTATTATATAAACATTTTTATTTCCCCGTTAAAAACATGTAATTGCAAATAATACCTTTCGCAACAATTTATAAATATTAATTCCCTAAATAATAGTATTATAATCTTCCAGTTTATAAAAAATAAATCATCAAAAAAAAATATTTGTTTGAACAAAACAAGCCTTTCTTTTCTTTGACATTTTTGTTATTTAAAGATTAGATAGAATACGCCAGTAGTTATTAAATTATTTATTGTAGTCCCAAGAATGAATAATGAAGTTGATTTTCCTTTAATACAATTGCAGATTATGCAGGCGTATAATTATCAATGTTTCATTATTGATTTATATTCCCTTGTCAGTCGCTGGAAATAATTCCGTTTCATGTAATACCTTCAATCGGAAATATTATCACTCCATGTATCTAGATATTGCCTTTCATGCTATCTTTTAGCATATTACTTGCACTGTAACAAATTATAAATTTAATCGATGCAGTAATTGAAATAAATCGATGATTGTGTGAATTATGCAGTCAGGACGATTGTGGGAATTTTGCCAACACTGTTACGCGATCAATCTGCCGACGAAATGGAGGAATTTCATGCAAGTTGGATTATGATATATGTATGCTAATAAAGCAATTCAGTTTCTTTATTATTTTTACCAGTGCCACCTTTCCTTGCCTTTATTTTGCTTTGCTGTATCAAGTTACTGAAATTTTATTCGTAAAATATTGACGTTATTAATAATTTTCACATATTAAATTTTTAAACTATTGTAATTGTTTAAAAAAATTTCTGTTTCAAATTTTTGCAATAGTTTAAAATAATTTCTGCGTGAAACTTTCACTGTTAATTGAAAATAACTTTTATTTACAACTTTTACTGTAATTTAAAATAATTTCTGTTTCAAATTTTCACCATAGTTTAAAGTAATTTCTACTTGGAACTTTCACTGTAATTTACAATAACTTTTATTTAAAACTTTAAATACAATTTCTATTTGAAACTTTCATTGCAATGTAAAACAATTTATATTCGAAACTTTCAAAACAGTTTAAAATAGTTCTTCTAATTTTTCAAGTATTGATCGTGTGCTTTTATAATTCACCTCTTCACAATTGATTTGTAATTAATCTGAATAATTCATCGTTTCCGTGCATCAGGAAGTACTATGTACAGATGTCAACAATGTTTACGAGAATAAAATACGCACGAAATCCGAACAAATTTTACTAAAAATTATTAAAAACGTATTTTTAATTTTACTAATTAGTTTACTGATTTTTTATTGAAATACTGCGATTAAAAATTTGGAAAGTTCCGAATCGATTCGTTTCTACTACTTTTAATTAAATTTCACGAAAACCATTTTCCTAGTAAATCATGAAAGTTGAAAAAAGTAATAAAAACGTAAATCAAACTTTGAATTGGCATTTCATGAAATAGTTTTTACCTACATTTTTTATATAGATTGCAATCACATTCGTAAAAAATTGCAGAAATATTTCTGCCAGACAATTAAAAGTGTTCGAAATGAAATTTTTTTATACATTACCGAGAAGAAAAGTTTTGAATAATTATGATTTGTCAAAGAAGATTGGAAAACCTTAAAAAAAAATTCTAATCAATATCACATTCTTGCATTTAAAATAATAAATTGTCTAGTACCTGTATATAATACGTGAAGAATTCATAAAAAAAATAGCTGAACTGATAATTTATTCCCTGTATTTGGAAATAAGTTCGACGAAATATACGCGATTGATAATAAAATCCGTGGGATTGGAATTCGAGTATTTCTCATTTTTACATGTAGGTCAAATATTAAAAATATATTCAGGCAAGAAGTATGTTTATTCTGCAATCTGCTTTGACATTCGTGCTTTGCGAGAGATGAATTTCCGCATATTAAAGTGACAGATGAGAAAGATTTGAATCACAACATCACATGTGGTTATATGAGTTTTTTCGTCTTTATAAATTACTAGAATGAAAGTGGCTTTATATCTTCATATTTCATTCCTTTATTACATGCTTCCAATTTTTAGTTAATTTATTACGTACTTTGAATTCCTTTGAACAAGCACATTTTTTCAACGAATAATTATAAATTAATACAATACACAAATGACTATATTTAAAAATTTTAGTTCTTTTAGAAAATAATTTAACAAATGTGAGTATACTTTTATCAAAACAAATTTTTCTGTTAATCTGCTATTTAAAATCATAATTATAGCTTCTGTGATATTAAATAAAAATTTATGTTCACATTTTTCTTTTTCGTAATCGAACATAATTAAGACATGTTTAAATAATACAGTAATAATTAATTTAAATAACTGTAACTTTCTGATACTCTCTTACTAAATATTTAGCAGTCAGTTACTCTTTGACGGTAAACAGCAGGGTAAATATGTCGTTCGAAATGTGCTATAAGTTCTAATACACTAAAAGTAAAGAACTAAACACGATATTAATGTAAAAAAGCACTAAATTAACGAAGCTGAACAGTTATTTCAAATTATCTATTCTTTTTTTTAATACCAAGTGGAATATTAATGCAAATTCAACGCAAAAAGGACCTGCTATGTATACGTATGGGCTAATTATGCAAATGCTGTTCCACAGAATAAATTGAGACTCTTCCAACAACTTCAGGAATGGTAAAAAAAGAAATATCCGAGTATTTTAGCAAGCTAGTCAATAGCTATGCGCATCATGATCATTATCATCATGTACTCTATTTTTTGTTTATAAACTATAAAGATTATAAAAAATACTACGTGAAAGCTTTAAAGTTTATTCTCTATTCTCATATCATAAGGTATCTCATACGACGTAATCTTAAATTACGTTTAATTATCTTCTCTGTAAAATATTCTGAAAGTAAAACTTTTCATAATCTTTTAAACGGTAGATAATTTTAAGAATAATTCTCTCGGTGAGTTAACTACTATTTTTAGAGATTTTAATAAATCTTTGCTAACTTCGTGCATCGACTTTAGAGCTATATAAAATGGCGGATGCTCTTGGGATGAGCTGGACACTTCCGCTGACATTCTTTTAGAAAATTAAATATAAATACAAAGATATAGGGGTGTAGACATAGAAAGTTGAATATAGGTATAAAACGATACCTTTTGTTTCAGAGTTTAAACTGCAGCGTTCGTTTTGCAAAAATCCATGTCAGACATCTTTTATTTTTTCATCGTATTTAAAGTCTTTAATAGTAAAATAAAAACACGGTATCATTAAAAAAATATTACCAAAAATAATCTACGTTTGATACCTTAACAAAATCACTTTCATCTATCATCCGCAAAGGTGTCAGCTTAAAATATGAAACAAGCGGAGCTTTATTTTCTAATTTAAAAATCAGTCGAGGTACAACGGCATATAATGAAAGTTGGACAAGGCTTTATCTTGGCTTTGAAACTTTACCGTTGTTAGAATTCCCAGCGCAGCGTATGCAAACGTTCCAAGGTTTTTGCAGGATAGTAATCGCTCGACGAGGTCTGGTAGTTGTAGAGGTATAGAATTTAATGGCTTACCTTGGACTCGGAAGCAATGACTTCCCGCAATTCCCGCAGGAAGGCTCCGAAGAACGGCACCACCGGACATTCCGGCATTGCCAAAGCTCGAGCAAGTGTGAATTCATACTCGGCGGAGAGAAGGGCGGAGGAAAGATTCTCCAACACCGGTACTGGATCGTTTATGCTATGCCAAAAGGGCTTTAGCTTATTGGACCTGTAACAAAACCCATGCATTTTATCTAAAGATTTGTTCCATATATCATGTGAGTATACTATCAAAACTTTTCGTGTTTGTTGCTGAAATGCATTCAGATATTTACTGCAAATTGCGTTCCTTTTGGTACATCAATCTTATATCAAGAAACTTTCTCAATATGCAGAAATAGGAAAAACTTATTTAAAATCATCTTATAATTATCGTGTATCAACATTTATTTTGTGGGAGTATTGAAGTACTTCAAAATTAATTTCTCAAGCTTTATTTTTTTAGTTTGTGTGTTTCTAATTCTAACAAATTTTAACCTAAATATTACCATTACCAAATCAAAAAATGTACAATAATTTGCAATGTCCATAAAAATGTAGTAACATCCTAATTTAGTCTAACAGTGATATTAGTAAATAATTTTTCCTAGCAATATTTTTGATTATACTCAACAGAACCTCTGAATATTAATAAAAGAAGAATTTTTGAGATACAAGTTTTTGTAAAAAAAATAAAAAAAATGAAACATCGATTTTTGTTCTAATCTTTCCTGCCCTACATGTACATGCATGTATGACGTGTATAATCTCAAACCTTTGATGATACTGAAAATATTTGCAGAGATGCATTTTACAATGTAAAAAACGTGAAAAATTGAAACGTTGTTTTGACGTGTTTTTTGATAAATTAAAAAATATAAAACGTGTTTCTGGGAATATGTCATTGTAAACTTTTTATTTTTTTTTTTCGAGTGAAGGTATAAATGGGTTTTAAAAATCCAGCGAGTTTCGCAGTGTCATGTCATGTCGCGTCGAGTGGAAGCGCAGCTGCAGCTTTTCGAATTTTTCAATTCTTTTAAAGTAGTTAAAGTTCAAATTAATGTTAAAGTTTCGTAAGACGGAAAAAGTTTCGTTTTCAATAATACTTTACAGACGGGTCAGCGGCGCATTACGAAAATCGGGAAAACTTTGTCAATTTGATATGACATGAGGGAGATTTTGATTGCCCAGCAAAATGAAACTTTAATAAAACTTCTCATGTTAAAACGTAACGAAGACAATTGCGAGTTAACACTTTGAGTAGCATATTTCATATTTCTGCGAGAAGCATGAATTTTTATTTAGGTCGCTTACTTTGTTGGAAATCATTTTACAAATTTTAAACAATTTTTTTAAATGTATGAAAACGTGTAATGAAAAATGATTAAATATGACAGAATTTATTGGATTTTATTGAAAATTACTCAAGGTTGTATTTGTTTAATATGATTTTTAATTAGTGTTACAAATAAAATATTGAAGATCAAAATTTTTGTTACCTTTCTGTTTTATAATTATTCAGTTGAATTCAGTTACATATTACAATATACAAGTTTATGTTTATACATGATATGATGTAAAAGTGTTTTTTATCATAAACTTATTGATTAATATTTTAAACAATTTACTTAAAATTTACTGAATACTTGATGTTCCTTTTCCTGTTACTAGGTTTTCTACGAATTTTTATTAATCACTAAAGTTATACTTTCATAATGTGTCAGCATTTACCGAGCGTACTTTCGAAGAAATCATCCGAGTTTCATTTAATTATAACATTTTCTGTTCTGTAAGTTCTTTACGGTGCACCATAATCTGAAATACACTTTATGGCACTAAACTCTAGTAATTAACGTGGCCGAAGAAAGTCCGTTCACGTCCATTTTGCAGCAACTGTTCCCAGTTTCAAATAAACTGATTATTACATAGTAATGAAAAAGTGTATTACTTTGTTTAGATCTCCTACAAAGTTAAAAGTCCCTACTGCTGCGAAATTCATAAAAATTTATTTTTAAAGCAAAAAAATTTGTAACAACACACATAGTGAAGTACTGTCATAAACTGGTTACGTTAGGTTTACACATCTTTTGTGTAAGTTTGTTGCAAGGTTTCTTTTGCATAAAACTGGGATAAGGTCACATACTTTTAAACAGTGTTACGGTGAAAGTATGGTAAAATTTGAAGCATATGTTCGATTAATCGAGTTCCCGAAAACTCGAACAGAAGGATACAGAGAGGTAAATTGTAAGCACAGAGGCAGCCATTGCCCTCAATGGCTGTGTCTGGAACGATGCTCGAGCAGGAACTTTTATCTTCTCGTTCGCGGTTACAACCTGTTTTACGATACTGATAATAAAACTACTTTATTTTTCCATTCGTTTTCAAAACGATCTCGAGGGTGCCACTTAAAGAAGTACCTGTTCTGGTTTAAATGTATAAAAAGCCCTACGTTTTTAATGACATAAAAAAGCTGCCATATTGTACGTATAATTTACGAGGATCTGATGATGATTTATTGCAGACGGTAATTTTTGTAATTTTTTTCTCACGGCAACTTTTGTAATAACTTCTATATTTTTACGTTGATGAAATATGGGAAAGAATTTTCAATTGTACGATCGGTTTTGGTCTTCTGTCTTCTTGTAGACGTTTTTAATTAAACTTCAGAAACTTGGAAAGAAGTTTCGGATGTAGATTTCTTTGCAATTGTTAGTGGTTACATTTCTCGATTGGAAAAGTTGAATTATTTAACAATTTTGTTGTAACCAAAGTGTTCTTTTGGAATGTAAGTTATTGTATAGAAATCTATTTTATTTATCTGAAGATTTAACGAATCACAAAATTATTTGTTGAAGAATCTTTTCAAATGGATACTATGAATTCTAAATGTAATTTAAAGTATTTTCACCTGAATGGAAGTTAAAAGCAATCTGAATTTGTGTAATCATCTAAAAGCTGTCTGAATGAACTTGTTAAACTTGTCGAAATAAATGGAATTCTATAATATAATGTGTCATATCAGGTATGATAATTCCACTTTCTCAAATTAGCTAAGTTTGTACAAGATTGTGGGGATTAAATCTGATAGCAGCATTAATTAAGATTTCAAATTCGTTGCTTTAAATTTTGATAACACTCTCTAACAAATTTTAACTTGCTTCGATTTAAAACGTTTGTTGTGAGTTGTGATTAATTTTTTAAAAACAAATTTAAAGACTTAATGAATTTCAAAGTGATCTCTAAATACATGATATATTTAAATAATTTTTGTTTGATTTTTTAGATTAAAAAAAAAGAAGCTAGTTTCACATATAAATTGTATATGAAAATTTATAAATTAATAGTTGCAGATTAATATTTACAAACTAAAATAATGGAATTGTAAAGTTTGATATTAGAAGGAAATTTTGTCGATTTGACAGCTTTCTTAATAAAGTTAAAGCAAGAAAGTTGAAAATACTTTGATCCCCAAATCAAAGCAGCTTTCTGGTGAAACTGATGGCTGAAGTGGACTAACGTTTTGCTTGAGTTACTAAGCCTACGGATTAATTGGAATCTACAGGATGCTATTATTTCAATAGACTGAGATTAATCGATCCGTTGAAGTTACGACGGGTATCCAATTTTCAAAAGTTTTATAGAGTTACCAAAACTGATTTAATTCCAGCAATGCGTTAAACTTAGTTTGCTAAGTTTTAACAAAATTTTATACTATTCCTCATTATTCGGTACTTTACTCATTAGTTTCGTGAGCTATGGCACGCAGATTATAAGTGAAAGGTATTACGAACGTAATTACTGATGAAATAATTACATCGGACAAAAAGTTACAGGCAATTGAATTTAAGCTGCAGAAAATTTTTTAATATTTTTCCAATGACTAAATTTGCATTTACTCCCCCGAACTCTACGGAAATTATCAGGCAAAACAAATTTCGCTCAAGAACTTGTAGAAACTTCAAATTTCTATTCACATGTAACGATCTACTTGTACAAATTCTATTGCACAAGTTAGTTTGTGCAAATTGAAGGAACGAGTAAACGCAGCTTTGAGAACTGCTTCGCGCGTTGCATAATATCGATACTCTGTCATAAATATTCTGAATTGTACTTGAAATAGTGAGCAGAATAATCATGCACTATGTATTTAGTATAATACTAAATAGAATAATAAATTATGCACTGAAATAGGAAATATGTATGACGATTGAAATTATAGTTATGAGTAATAGTAAATTAAAAAAAATTAAGATTATGAGTAATAATTTACTTTATTAATTCTAAAAATAATGTAGGATTTGTAGTGATTAATATTATAAACATTTTATAGTTTTTATAGAATTTGTAAGTGATTTGTAGTAAATATTGTGAACAATTTATAGTAAATTTAATGTTATAAATAATTTATAGTAAATTTGATATTATAAGTAATTTATAACAAATTTAATATTACAAGTAATTTATAGTAAAACTATAAGTAATATAGTATTAATTATATTATACTACAGTATTTAATTATTAATACTATAAACAATATATATTGTTTCTATATAGAAGTTAATACTACAATAGTTTATATTATTAGAAATAACTATATTTATATTATGAGTAATAGTTCTATAACAATAAGTTATATAGTGAAACTATCACTATAATAAGTCAATCTAACGAAAATAAAAATTAATATTATCTATTCTACCCCTAACCTAAATCAATGTAACAATCAAAAATAAGTTGTGAAAGTTCATATTAATTGCTAGAGAAGAATATATCCACATCAGTATCGCGACAAGCTTCAGGTCCTTGAGGATACACGAAACCGTGGTTTGACGGTTTCTGCTTATTTAAGTTTCATCCTTGCTCGTGTCACGGATCATTGAACATTAACCACAGTTTTCAATTGCACAGATATTCGTCTTCCCCAAGGATCTATAGTCAACGTTCGCGCTCATCACGTGCTTTGCAGACACATTGCTCAAGCGGAAAAGCGTTAATTAGAGAAATTTATAAGAACAGGACAAAATGAACAAATTCTTCTATGTATTATACACTAACGATTTCATCGTTTAACATACACTATCATGTAGTAGACCTTTATATGAATTATATTGTGTTTATATATATATTTTTGTGAATGTAATAATAAATGAGGCATTTATTCAAAATGAAAATCTTGTAATAAAAATTGTTTGTTACCAATGATTATTGTTAATGTAATAATAAATGAGGTATTTATTCAAAAGGAAAACTTTGTGATAACAATTTTTTTCTTATCAATGATTATTGAGTGCAATTAGCGTGGAAATGAGTGGAAAATAAACTTACTTGAGACCGGCAACAATTTCCATGGCTGAGTTAAAGTTTCCAGTATTCCAACAGGTTTGAGCCACACGTAGGAGGCAAGATAAAATCGCCTGCCTTTCTTCGATCGTCGCGCCGTTTGTAATTGCGTGGGTGACCCATGAGCTTACCTATGTAACAATCGAAAATAATATTCACAATAACAAGATTTTGATATGTTAACCTAATAATAAAATAGAATTTACTATTACTAATAATTTAGAGAAAAACTTATGAGTTTGGTGACATAAAGGTTAGTTATTCTAAATAATTATTAAGAATGTAAAAATAATTATTGTTTCGCTTTTATTTTTCATGAATTGTGAAGTTGAAAATTTAAATTGTAAAATTGAAATAGTGAAAGTTTTAAAATAATTTCCGCGTTTCGTTTTTCAATCTGCATTATTGATTATTTAAAAAAAAAAAAAGAATTATATTCCGCGAGCTATTGTTTAACACAAAAATATTGATTTGCGATATGTTTACGGTTCGACTAATCTGAAATTCAATTGCATCGATATGGTAATTGCGTACAGTTCTGCGAATCAGAGATTTAAATTCATATGTGGACAGAACAAATTTCTATTTACTTTTCACTGTTGTCGTAAGATGTTTGCATTGCAGAAAGTTCGCATTTATTTTGTATTAATTTTCAACGAACGATGTTATTACGAATGGAAATCAACAGTCGATTTGCGATTTTATGAATTTATAAATTTACGAATTTGTGAATTTACTAGTTTTCAATTTTTCAATTTTTCAGACTTTTTAATCTTCAAATCTTCAAACTATCAATTTCTCCGATTTTTTAATTTTCAAATCTTCAAACTTTCAAACTCAAATTTTCAAATTTCAAAACTAAATTATTTTAACCCACCTCGAGTTGGCGTTGTTTTTATATTAAATAATAAAAACAAAAATTTTTTTTATTTGTTCATATTTAAAAAATTCTGTGTATCTTGGGTTTGTATTTTCTTTAAATCGTGTGCGTCAAAGAGTTAAAGAGACACCCTGAATAAACTGGTATACCGATGTCAACCCAGAAGTTGGCGTGTGAAGACCCAGGTGTTTAGAAGAGCTCCAATTGGTCAGAATAGAAAAATCCCTCCATTCCCAAATCCCCATATTCCCAAATGCTTACATACCCAAATCGGTATATCCCCAAATCTCTATGTTTCAACATCCCTACATTCCCGAATCCTTACTTTCCCGAATCCCTACATCCCCAAATTCTCACATACCTAAATCGCTATATCCCCAAATTCCTACATCCCAAATCGGCATATCCCCCAATCGCTACGTCCCCAAATTCCTACATTCCCAAATCCCTACATTCCCAAATCCCTACATTCCCAAATCCCTACATTCCCAAATCCCTATATTCCCAAATCGCTATATCCCCAAATTCCTACATTCCAAATCGACATATCCCCCAATCGCTACGTCCCCAAATCCCTACATTCCCGAAACTTTACTTTCCCAAATCCCTACATTCCAAAATCCCTACATTCCCAAATCTGTACATTCCGAAATCCTTACATCCCCAAATCCCTATATTCCCAAATTCTTACATATCCAAATCGCTATATCCTCAAATTCCTACATCCCAAATCGGTATATCCCCAAATCACTCCGTCCCCAAATCGCTACGTCCCCAAATTGCTATGCCTCCATTTGATCCGAATAGAAAAATGAACGCCTCACACGTATTTTCGGCGGTATACTAACTCGAGCGATCGCCAATCAGACCAAAAACAATGACAGCCCACAAACGTCTCTCAAATGAGTGATAGCGCTACTTGCGTTCAGCAGTTGTTATTGTATTATTCTTACTCGCCGAAATGTAACTAGAAGTGTTCACAGTGAATAATTCAACCCAACTCGTGGGTTGACATCTGTACTTGGTGGTTCTTAGATACGAAGTTCAATATCGTTAGAATGATTATAAAATTACCTCATTAAAACGATTGATGAGTGTCTGAACGGAAGAGATTTTGGGAACAGGCCAGTTAGAGTCTTCTTCGGTCTGGGTCGAGCTGTTTGCGGTACGGGGTGTGGTATAGCTGCGACTCGGCGACGGGGGTGGCTTGGCAGGTGGTTTCTGCGTGTTCTGATCTTGCGCCACGTGTCTTAGGTACTCCTGTGGTGGTACCTGATAGAACAGCTGGTACTCGGTCTCCGTCAACCTGAGCGCCACCTCCTCGGGGAAGTGCAGCAGCTTTTGCAGATCCTCCAGCTCCTCAGAGCTCCGAGGCGGCTGCGGCTGCGGCCGCTTCTCCAGCTCTAATTAAACATTATACTTCCCCTTCAATGGCTTTGTTTATTTTATGTATCCGCTGAGTATCATATTACGAAAAGCTTCTTGGAAAAGTTCGTTAGAGTATTTACATATAAAGAGAGGTGAATAATACTTTCTTTCGCTTACGATATTTTCTGCTTGGTAAGTTAATTTGATACCGAAGGATAACATCACTTTTCTATGGATGCTTTGAAAGGTTTTTTTGCGTCTTTTTTTTTTAGATTAATTTGTGTTGAATACGGTAAGAATTTGTCTGGATTTTATCTTGTTGTGGATATAATAACATAGTTATTTAGTACAGATATTATTAGATATATAAGAAGATAAATTGTATCTGTTATAGATATAGTAAATATAATAAATTGTATAGACATAATAGATGTATAATTATTGTACATAGATGTACAATAGATATAATAGATATAATAGATATAATACACATTTTAATTACCAGAATAAATAATGAAACATAAACATACATAAACATTAACAAAAATGAAATAAAACGAAGTAAAGAAGATTTTAAAATATTGTATCTCATCTCAAGATCCATCTCATGTTACATAACATTTCAGTTCATGAAATATGATTGTTACAATTATCAACTGATATTGTAAAACACAGAGAAATGCACTTTACAATTTTAATAAAATTACTGTTAACAAATTTTCGATAATTTGTTAATTATTTCAGTATGAGATAAATGTTTCGATACTCGTTGAACGTTAATTACCGAACAAAGGTAGCTAGAATATCGAAGAGAAAAATGAATTGTTGTTTGAAGTAGTGACTGAAAGAAAGATGAAAGTGCATGTATTGAAGTGATATTCAAAGCACGTCAACAATTTAAAATCTGACCTAATTCCGTCAAAAATAATTAAGATTGGCGCCCAGGCGTGTACGAGCATAATACGTGTACACGAGGAGCTAGAAAATGTGCGAGTGGCATCCATTTCTCGCGACAGGAAGGAGCATCCGAGTAATTTGACATATCTGAAGTAGCGTGAAATGCGCTGTTATTAAAGCGATTTATAATGTCGAATTGTCAAGGTGCAGCACAAACACCATTTACTACAAAATTTCCTTACGATTTTACTGGTTATACATGATAATAACATTTAACACTAGTTTAAATATATTTTAAAAATCAGTAGCAGTGACAATATACAATTAACTACGTTTAATAGTACACACAAAGTGTTTGTTTATTTGAGTTCAATTATAATTAAATTATAAATAAATCTTGCATGTGTGAGATAGGTACGTATGTGTATGAAATAGGTATGTATGTTATGCAATCTGTATGCATGTGTATGAAATAGATATATGTATATGCCTATGTAGTCTGTTTGTATGTGCATAAAATATGTCTATACAAATCTATACATACTAAATATGTATGTATGCTATCTACAGTATAATGATTAAAAAATAATTATTGTTCCAAAATATTTTCATACTAAACTTTGACTGATACCTAAAGTAAAAATTTTTGTTGATAGATAAACCCCACATTTTTACTAATAAACTTTAAATTTTTATTGACAGATTATTTGAATAAATGTCCAACCCTCCCTTCGCCATAATTAAAGTTAAAAATGAAAAATAAATCATTCAAATCCTAAATTATACCTTCTTGTTCAAAAAAATTCGAATCAATGACATATTAAAAAGTGGAATTAATAATTCCCTAATATGTAAAAATATGTTCTTCATAAATCGATAATAGCTATGAATGAATAATAGAAGGCAGTAAAAGTTTGTTGTTAATTATGCTCACTTCTGCATTTCTGCAACAGTTCAAAATTGTACCTGTAATACCAAGGTCTCTGGAATTAACTAACTACGTGGAATTTCTGCTCTGCAAGTGTATGTTTATTTGCAGAAATCTATTCTTGGTATGGCGCAAACTGAACCTCAAGTTTAATTCAGATATGCTCGTGTCAGGAGAAATTTCTCCATTATATCCTGACGTTTCATAGAAAATTAATAAACCTAATTTTGATGTTCAAATTACTGCACAAAATCTTTGTTTATTTTCTAAATCTTTCCTGTAAGATAATACATAATGTATAGTAAATACATACTCATATAAATAATGTTCTCTTATTAGGAAACGAGCAATTATTACTTAACACGTAACGTTAATTTGTGTATCAATTAATTCATTCACGTTAAAGTGTACAGGATTACTAAAACTGTTTAAACACTGGCTGTTCGTAATTGGAGAGGCTATCTCTTGCTATTAGAGAGGTTAGAGAGGTTAGAAACATGGCGGTCGAGTTAATGATGGTAATCTGAACCTGATGAAATCAAACTCAAATGAGACCAATCGGAACTGGAACTCATTCAATTAACTATTAGCTACCTTATTAGCCAAATATTACAATCTGAGACGATTGCAATTATTTATTACAAAAAATCAAAAACTGGAGTTTGGTCTTTGAACGACTCATATAGACATGAAAATATACAGGATGTTAGTTTCCTTTTATAATTAAAAATACGTCCTCACAAAGTTTATTTGATTAGAACTTGGACTCCGAATATTTTTACGAGAAATACAGACTTGGTAACAGTACATATCAACGAAATTTTATTAGGAACTACTGATACCCAAACTTAAAAAAAACAGGAATTTGCTTTTATCAAGAATGTTTCTGAACACGTTCCTTACCAAGTGATGCTTAAGCAGCAGTTCGACGAGGTGGCAAGATTCAAAACGCTCGTAAAATCGCTCGCACGTGAAAGATCACAAAATACGATCTCGAAAGGGGAGATAAGGAGTTGAAACGCTATGTCAGGGCTGCACGAGGAATGTTTCGTAGAGTGCCAATGTGTTCTATAAAATATATCAAAACTGATCCCTAAAACGGAATGCTGAATGCGGTCCTGAACGCTGGCGTCGTCAAAAGACCGTCGTTTCTTTATGATTTAATCTACGACCTACCCTTATCTTCTACCTGCACTGTTTCTTCGGTAAAGAACGCGTGACAGGAATTCAAATTAGACAAAAAGTAATTACTCCTATTTGATGCGCTCTTTTCTTATAATTACATGAAACGAACAAATTCCTAACAAATTTTATGCTGGAGATGATTCAAATTTTTAATATTTAATTTCTTTAACAAACGTCTCATAGGAAAAATAAAAACATCACTATACAGTTTTTTAAAATTAAATTTCTTTAACAAACGTCTCAGAAAAAATACATCACTATATTAGTTTTTCAAAATTAAATTTCTTTAACAAAAATCTTGTAGAAAAAATGGATACATCGATATACAGTTCAAAAATAAATTTGTCAAAAAAAAAAAATGTCACAGAAGAAATAGATACAGGAATATACAAGTGTTTAAAAATGAAAATTATCAAATAAAAAATCTATAACCATACACCAGTATTCAAAATTGAATTTTTTCAGTAAAACTCTCACAGAAAGAATCCCATATTTTTCTCACATGTCTACTACAAAATTGTCTTTTTGTTAGATGACGGGATACATAATATTTCTGTACATCGTACACACAGGATATCAAAAATTTCTTCAGAAACTGAAACAGGGAGATATAAAGAAATGTTATGAATAATTTATAATCGCGGTATATCGCATGAATAGTACACCTTTGGGTATTGATGTAGTTATTGTACAGAAGACGGAGCTAAAAGGAAGACAGTTTTCGAAACGAAACCACTCGTTTACACATTGCATGAAATATCGTTTGTTTCAGTGTCCCACAGGGCAACAATACATTGAACGAATGAAATTACATGAAACGATAGAGGGTTGATTTCCGTTAAATTATTACGCTCAAAGGAAGCATCTCTTGGCTTAGAAAAATTTATATCGTGATATCTATGAGACGATGTATGTACACGTAATATTTTCAGGATAATACGCGGAGATACCAATAAAAGGAGGTCGAAAAGAACGCGAGGTTAAGAAGAGGTTAGCAGGATAAGGGAAACTAACGGTAAGGAAAGGTTGGTTCGTATAAATTGCATTTTATAAACGGAGTGAGGGAAGATTTAATCGAGGGTGATGGGTAGAAACTTTGGAAAATAGTGGAGGTTTGAAAGTATTGGAGTTTTGGATTTTTGGGGATTTAAAGATGGAAGAATATAGAAATTTTGATATTTGGGGATTTAGCTGTTTGGAGAGATGGGAATTTCGGGGTTTGGAAATTTGGGGATATGAAGTTTTGGAAAATTTGGAAATTTGGGGATTTAGAAATTTTGGGGTGATGGGAATTTGGGGAGATAGGAATTCAGGGATATGGAGTTTTGGAAAATTTAGAAATTTGGGAAAGTGGAAATTGGAGAGGATAGGAATTTTGGGAGATGGAAATTGGGGGATTTGGAAATTTAGGGAAATTGGAATTTGGGGAGATAGAAATTTGGAGAGGTGGGAATTTGGGGATGTGGGAATTTGGGGAGATGGGAATTTGGAAAATTTAGAAATTTGGAGAGGTGGAAATTGGAGGAGATAGGAATTTGGGAAGATGAGAATTTGGGGAGGAGGGAATTTGGGAATTTTGAAATTTATTAGTATATAGACGATTCCAATAAAATATACTTATACATATTTAAAAAACTTCCTTCCCACCCGTTAAGTATATTCTCAAACAAACGAGTACTCTGCAGTCCTCAATCGTCGAACAAACATTGTAGATGTAAGCATAGTAACTAGTTAATTAGTACTGGAATGTACATAAACTTGATTGACAGATCGATATAATCAGATAACGATAAGACAACACAAACGGAGAGGTAGTAAAACTACGACGGTAAATATTGACTGTTGGAGTACCTGTCTTTCTAAACGTAACATCCCCTTTACGTAATTGACGTATGAATTGATACTCATTAAGATAATGACTGAAAGCAATGATTTCATCAATTAGGGGAATATTCTCTCTCAATTATGAACAGAGTTACAAAATGTATAATTCTGTTGGGAGATTTGGTGTGCACAGCTTCGGGCAAATTATTTAAAACATTTTCTCAACAGATGCTTTACTACTTCACTGTTTTGGTACTTTGATACTTTGTTGCTTTATTATTTTACTATTTTGCTATTTTGTTATTTTGCTACTTTACTACTTTCCTGTGGTGCTACATTGTTATTGTTATTTCTGGTATCACTTTGCTATTTTCTTGTTTCTTTATTTTCTTATTTTCCTACTTTCCCACTTTTCTACTTTCCTACTTTCCTACTTTCCTACTTTCCTAATTTGCTACTTTTTTACTTTGCTATCTTGCTACCCTGCTACTTCGTTAGGTTGATGTGATACCACTTCACTATTTTGTTATTTTGTTGTTTTCCTACTTTTCTACTTTACTACTTTGCTACTTTGCTACTCTACTACTTTGTTACGTTGCTGTGGTACCACTTTGCTATTTTGTTATTTGGTTGTTTTCCTATTTTGTTGCCTTGCTACTTTGATATGTTCGTTGTTTTGTTATTTCTCTATTTTTTGATTAAATCATCTAACAAATTGACTATTATACTGTTCTACCATGCAGTTATTTTATTATGTTGTTAATTTATAATTTTGTTGCTATGTTACTTTGTTACTATGTTACTATGCTACTATGCTACTTTGTTACTATGTTACTTTGTTACTATGTTACTTTCTTACTACATTACTTTATTACTTTGTAATTTTGTTATTTTTTTATCTCTAATTGTGCCAGTCCAGAAATGCATTTGCAACAAATTCGAAAATCCCGTGCTACGAAGTGTTAATATCATCCCGATTTTAAATAACACCTTCAGCCTTTACGACATTTCATTTAAGAAACCCGAGGGAATTGGTAGAAATTACGATAAAAGAAGCGATATCAGCAGTGGTTGAAATCTGAGAGAATTATCTTGGAATGTCATGAAATTTTTGAACGTACCTTATCAGGTAATGGTTCGGCCACGTGGGGTGGAGGAAGCGGAAGTGGCTGTACTATTTGCCGCTGACGGTGATGAAAACGGTGGTTCTACCCACGGGTGAAATCGCCACTGTTCACCGTTCAAATCAGCCCGACGACCACGACGGGTAATCCCCACGTAGTTTTGCAGCCTGCATCAGGATGGCTCCATTGACCTCTATCCAATAGTATCTCTAGGGTAGTGTTCACCCCTTTTTTCCCTTTTTCCCTCCGTTTTTTCCTTTCGTTCCTTAAGAATTTGCACGTCTGTTTGTCAACCTGGAAATCGCAAGAGGAGAAACTCTTTTGATAACTTGAATTTTTAGACATTACTATATGATTGAGATTAGTATTATTAATATTATGCATTTAGGATGAAACTATGTGGAATATTCGCAGGATGTTCTATGCATAGATACATGGATATGTAGGATACATATGCACAGGTGTGGAAATGTGAAATTTGGAAATTGAAGGAATTGGAAATTTGAGAACTTGGTAATTTAGAAATCTGGGAATTTGAGAACTTGGAAATTTAGGAATTCGGGAATCTTGGAATTTGATAATTTAGAAATTTGAATATTCAGAGATTTGGAAACATTGAGATTTAATAATTTTAGAATCAGGAAAATTGAAAATTTTGGATTTTAAGGATTTAATTATTTAGAAATTCAATAATTTAGAAGTCTAGAATTGAGGAATTTAAGAATCAAAGAATTTGGAATTTTGTACTTTGAAAATTTGGTATTTGGAATTTTACAAATTTGAGTTTGAAAATGTAAAAAAAATTGATTTTGTACAACCTTTATCTCAAATACTTGAAAAACACTGAAATTCAGTTTTCTCAAAAAGTCGCAGCACAAAATTTTATTCTATACTTTTTCTCAAGTTTGCGTGCAGATTCACCCCCCTTTTCATGTAGTACCACCGTATTCGAAATATCCTATATTTCTACATCTGCTATATGGAAAATTTGTCGGTATTTCTAAACGATGTCGGAAGAAAGTTTCAGGAAGTGTAGCCACTCATTAATCCTTAAAGCGTCGAAGACTTCACTAAGATAGCTGTAAACTGTCGCTGACAGAATGCGGCGGTTTTAACGACTCACTGAGGAACGATGTTAATTTCTGTTTCGTCGCTCTTTCGGGATTAAACATCGTCACAAGTGTCTTCTTAAAACTCCCTTTACTTACCATGAAACTTTAGGAAATTTTATTAACGATACTTATCCACCGAAAGTTTATCTGCTCAGGTGTAATTTAACATAATTTGACCATTTCTATCTTCGAGCGAATAATAATTGCCATTATTTTAATTTTATAATTGTATTTTATTTCACTTGTAAAGTGTAATGAATAATTCTTACTATTATGTGTTTCAATAATATTTTATTAACCATTCATATTGGGGTGTGAAACTCAGGCAATTTAGCTACAATTTTAGCTATTTTATATCTTGAAAATCAGGATAAATACTGTAGGTTTATAAATTTTTTTCCGGAATCCGTATATAATTGTTTCATTTGAAAATCTGAAGTATACAATTTCCGATTTAACACGTTGGCTGCAATAGGGGTTGAATAATCGATATCTCCGATATAACGCGATGAAATAAAATAATTAATAAAACGAAATAGCAGAGTAATATTGAATAGTACTATTTTATGTTGTATAGGTAATAATAAATATTTATTTATTTTTCTTTGATATGTTAATTAATATTAATTATTTTATGTTCCTTAAAATTAAGTAAAAATTTTACATTTATTAAAATTTAGTAAATAACAATATTAAACATTATAGTAATAAATAGTAACATTTTGCTTAACAATATCTATTTCTATTTCAGAATGTTATTACAAATTCAGATACTAGTGTATTGTATAGTAAATTTCCTACGAGAATTGTACTATTGAGAAACAACAGCAATTATACGTACAAGATAGTGCCACTGCACAAGAATGAACTATGGGTTGGTTACGTAAGATTTCGTACATGTGCAAACAGTAGCTACGTTGTTCGACTTGTATCTGATATAATCTCGAAACTGTACACTTAATTGCACACTGCAGGTATGTTTTGAGAGCAATTAAATGCTACAATTCGAGAGAATAATGGAGACAATTATATTTGTAGTTTCAATTATAGTTAGATACTCTGCTTAAGTAAAAATTTCTAAATTTTTGATTCTTCAGATTTTGGAAATTTCAAGTTCCCAAAATTAGAAGTTTCAAAATTTGCAAATTTCTGAATTTTCAAAAATCCAAATTTCTAAGTTTCCAAATTTTCGCATCTTCAGTTTTCCAAATTTTCAATTTTCCAATTATTCAAATCTCCAATCTCCATTTTTTCCATTTTCCCATTTCCCCACTTTCCATTTTCCCCATTTTTCAATTTCCCCATTTTCCAATTTCCCATTTTCCATTTCCCAATTTCCCCACTTTCCAATTTCCCATTTCCCATTTTCCATTTCCCAATTTCCCCACTTTCAAATTTCCCATTTTCCAATTTCCTAATTTTCCAATTTTTTAATTTTCCCGCTCCCATTTTCTAATTTCCCCATTTTCCAATTTTCCCACTTTCCAATTTCCCCACTGTCCAATTTCCCCATTTTCTAATTTTCCAATTTTGAAATCTCCAATTCTCCCATTTCCCAAATTTCTATAATGTTTAAATTACTAAACTATCAGCTTACAAAATATTGATCTTCTCCAAACACATGCTTCTCTCAGTCATTAACTTTTAAAATATATTTACCTAATATGTTACTGTTTAAACTAGCTTGATAAACTAAACTAGCTCCATAAGCTAAAAAAGGTTTTCATAATACTTTCTCCACTAACCATACCAATTTTAT
The DNA here is from genome assembly GCA_945859555.1 of Megachile ligniseca. NCBI lineage: Eukaryota > Metazoa > Arthropoda > Insecta > Hymenoptera > Megachilidae > Megachile > Megachile ligniseca. The sequence goes on from OX243783.1 coordinate 5,483,583, forward strand.
TCGCACATCAATACACAATTCGACGGTTCATTAATTAGAACTCGCGGAGGGAGATGTATAGATTGCAACATGAACACAGTTTACTTAAATAGAGGAACGTTCCATATTCACGTCAGTATCAATGCGTCCTGAAACTTTTGATGAAGCTAACTGAAACGTTGAGGATACGTCGAAACATAACTCGGAAACCTCTCCTATAATTACGCTTATGTCATTCCAAGCTAAATCGATCACTTTTTGACGTTAATGTCAGAGATTTGGTCGAAAATGAAATATGACGTAGCTGACGTGAAATTGGGTTAGATATCGGTCATCACATGATTAGTTTCATTTTTGAAACTTCCTTGTAAGGTACTTTTAATTTTCTTTAGAAATTATGCAGTCCTCGAATTTTTCAATTTTTCTTCATTCCGAGGAGCTATATTCATGAACTTTTTATCTTGGAAACTACTAGTCCAGTGAACTTCATGCTTTTTTACTTTAAATTACTAAAAGTGTCAGCTCGTTTACATAAAATGGAGTGTGCGGGCTTAGCAACTTATAAGGTTAATTTTAAAAGCATTTATGATAGGATTTTGTTGATGAAATTTTAAATAACATGGTTCTTTGTGGGTTGATTTATGAATTTTTGAAGAGATGTTTAAGAAGCAAATATTTTCTAATTTTATATTATAGTTTTCTAATTTTCTAATTTTCTAATTTTCTTATTTTCTAATTTTCTAATTTTCTAATTTTCTAATTTTCTAATTTTCTAATTTTCTAATTTTCTAATTTTCTAATTTTCTAATTTTCTAATTTTCTAATTTTCTAATTTTCTAATTTTCTAATTTTCTAATTTTCTAATTTTCTAATTTTCTAATTTGGCAATTTTACAATTTTACAATTTTATAATTTTATCATTTCACAGTTTTACAATTTTACATTTTTATAATTTTACAATTTCAAAATTTCAAAATTTCAAAATTTCAAAATTTCAAAATTACACAATTTCACAAATTCACAATATTATAATTGTATAATTTAGTTTCAAGAACATTTTATCTAATATATAAAATTTGTCAATTTTCCAAACTAAAGTTTGTATTTGTACAATTTTAAGTCCAACACATTTGCTACTGCACTTCAATCATTATTAATTAATTAAATTTTACGATATGTAACATTTCAACCTTTGAATTCATTTTTCTCATAATTATATATTACTACACATCAACGAAACTTTATATAAAAATAAATATTAAAATCCACGAGAGATTAAATCGGAAGCTCTCGCGAGTGAACATATCGAACGTTACGTAAAAAAAGGAACGAAATTCCGTTAAAGCTCTTTTACGCTAAAGAAGTTTATCCTGTTTGCACCCCGCATGCTGTACGATATTGTACCGCGTTTTGTTTTTCTGCCACAGATTTTATGAAACCAGTGAGCGTACGTTGGCAAGGAAAACTCCGCGGGGGTAGAAAATGTTCAGTAACTTTTCAAGTTTATTAGTCTCGAGGGTGGTGCTCGTGTTCTTATTGAAACAAACTTCTAACACCGCTAACTAATTGGAGAAATATGTTTCATTCTTTTCCAACTGCACAGATTCTTGGACTTCGCCGATTACGCGATAAATACCACAGATTTTGGTTCTTTGATATTGGTCCGAGATTCGTCATGCATTTTGTTACTTCAAATGGAGGACCTGAGGTCAGGGCTGTACTATAGGGGACAAAGGGTGCCCTTGCATGTTGAAAATTACAGATTGGTTATATGTAATATTTTTGATATGAGGAATAATAATTTGATCTTGTACATGATTATTATGTGATTTTGATTTTGAGGAAGAATAAATTTTCTTTGTATATATTTTTGGTTTCCCTTCAAATTATGCATGAATTTTTATTTTTATATGGTGACAGATATTCGATATCTTCAATTACCTGAGGGTTCAATAATTTAGTATAATTTAAGAGTTTAGAAATTTAGGAATTTAGAAATTTGGAAATTTGGAAATGTAGAAATTTAGGTATTTTGGAATTTAGGATTTGGATATTTGACCATTTGAAAATTAAAAATTTGGAAATTTTGGGATTTGACAATTTAGGAATTTGGAAATTTGAAAAATTGAAAATTTAGAAATGTAGGAATTTGCAAATTATACATGAAAATTTATTAATTTAGAACCTTGAAAACTTTGAATTTTAATTTTTAAAAATTTATAAATCTATTAATTTATTAACTTATTAATTAGAAATCTATAATTGTCTATATTTAATTGCATTTGCGATAAATTTCGGAAGAAATTGTGATTCACCCATGAACTCCAGTTATAAATAGAAAATTGCAATCGATTAATTCCGACAAATTCGTCCGGATTAATTGAGGTTCTGTTATTTTAATCCGATTCTGTGATCCACTTCCCATATATTTAAAATCGACCGACACACATTCATTCGGCCGCAGGCAAATTCTATTAAAACGTAGCCACCTAGCAAACAAACGAGTCAATTTCGTTCATCAGGCTTTATATCGACGAAGTAAACGGAAGTGAACCAGTACAATTCCATTTTCGTAGCACCGGACCGAATGAAATATTCGTGCAATGTCGTTTACGTGAATGGTTTTATGCGATAATTAACTATAGCGGCTTTTTCTTTTGTTCGGTGAAATAACATCGACAGGTGTTGAGGACGCGACATGTTTCAATATATTGTTCCTTCCTGTGTACGATACCAATGTTACAACGGATATAAATCAGTAACAAAGTATTTACTTTACTCTCAATTTGTTAAACGTTCTTGTTATTCAAAGTTGAAATCATACATTGTTTGCTTCATTTTCTATTTCGACCCTTTAGCTCAGGAGTCGACCTTTCTGCAGTTAACAGCCATTTTTCCTGATGTGATAAATTATTTTTTTAAAGAGCCAAATATAAGTACATCGGTATGTATTAGAAAAAATAATTTGGTAAATTGTATTTATTTCAGTTACTGTTTTTTTTTAATGAAACCTCAAATTATTTAGAATATGTTTGGTAAATTATATTTATTTCAGTGTATCTATATTATCTTTATTTCAGTTTATTCATTTTATGCTCTTCTCTAACATTATTCTTCAATATAACTTTCGAAAGTAACAGACAAGAGCAACCGCATCGATACAAAAAAAATGTCGAGATTAACAAATCAACGAAAAATTGAAAGCTTGTCGATGTTGCATAAAGTCGTTTAAATCCTTTGACAACCGTGTAGCGGTGATGCAATTTTTGAAACCTTCTAAAAATTAAGAGATGTTTATGAGAAGCTCGACAAAAGGGCCATCAATCTGTAAAGCTCTCACTGGATTTTGTTTCGTCGGCTTTTTCGATTTTCCGCGTTTGTCACTTTTTCATCGTGCCCTGACTCCAGTTTTTGCGTTGCTGATGTTATAGTACAATATCGAGCGCGTTTAAAGCTGACATAACGGACCGGAAAATTCAAAAATCTCCAGGTTTCTTCACAATTGCCGAACAAGTACATTTCAATGTTCCTATTTTGCGCGAGCAATCTTTTATTTTTAACACTGAAACTACCAAAGTGATCAGACAACCATTTTACAAGGCTTTTTATTTTTATTTCCAAAAATTGTTCAGGTTTCTTTGAAATCTGTTTCCAAAAATTGTTCAGGTTTCTTTGAAATCTATTTCCAAAAATTGTTCAGGTTTCTTTGAAATCTATTTCCAAAAATTGTTCAGGTTTCTTTGAAATCTATTTACAAAAATTGTTCAGGTTTCTTTGAAATCTTCTTCACAAAGATGAAAAATTACTGTAAATATTAATTTATGTTCTATCATTTATTTTTTAACTTCATTTTTAAATTCAAAGTAAGTGTGTATACGCTGGTGTCTGTTAAAATATTAAACGTTCAAAATGACATTTCGAATTTAAATTTCATTAATCATCATTTACATACCCAAATTATTATTTTATTAGCACTAGTAATTAAAGTGCAGTTAAATATTAACGTATGCAAATGCATTTTATTAGATATTAATGTGCAGTCCGATATCAATGTACGTTATAAACCCGGTCTACAATATGAAAATATCACTGTCGGAAAATGTATTTTCATTTCAACTTTATCATTATTTTTTATTGCAGTTATAAATGTAAAAAATGTGCTGTTGTACAGCAACAGTATTTACAAGGAACGAATACTTTGTTCTATAATTTTTATCTCGATTTTTGTTCACGGATGTTTGAAACGGATATTACAGTTTTATATTATTTGAATGTAAAAGTGATTATTCAAAATTGCTGTCTTTTTCATTGAAGTTGTATCGTTTGAATAAAAGCCTTTTTAATTTAACTGGCATTCTATTCGATTGATTGCGTTTTGTAAATCCTCGGATCTGCAGTATCGAAATAATACATCTTAGAAATTTGGAAACCAACCTAGAAATACAGAAGTTAATTAATCTAGAAATTGAAGGATTTGAAGAATTGCTTAAAAATTTTGGAAAATTTATTTTTAGAATGTTGCACAAATATCTACAAAAGTGCACGAGTTATTGATTTTTTTTATATAGTACCACGAAACGTTGCTACCCAGAATGTTCCAAAGGATTTATTATTGCAAAAAGCAATATGCACTTCCGTTAAAAGCAATAAACGCGTGTGCAGTTTTTTAGAAAAATGTAGTTGCATTCTTCATGTTTGCACGCATCAATTCTTTAGAACATTTCGTGCATAAAAATATCGAAATATAATATAAAATCAATCAACAATTCACAGTAAAATATTTCGAATATTTGTATAAAGTATCTCAGTTTTCAATTTATACCATATCACGAATTATTGATTTCGTTTGTATTACAGCTTAACACTTCTTTACGCAGAGAGAAATGAATATAATATGTATTTCCATTTTATTTCTCACAAAACGCAATTTTTTACCAGAAGTGCCATCTCGTGGACAGTGCTGTATTAATTATTTCGGGCACCGTGTCCCATGTGTAAAATACTCTTCTCCAAGCATATGTGTATACACGTTATTTTTATTTTACTGAACTATAAAAGAAAATCTTGACGAAGAAAACGTATAATCGTAATAATATACAGGGACATATTACAATTTGTTTCAAATATAAATTCTTTAAATGTGCAATTTTTTTTTTATTAAGTCCTTATAAAACGTACACTCACAAATAATGGTAACACGAAAAAACAAAGGTGAATCAATGTAACATTTTTCCACTCGTACGCTTTACATCACGAATTTATTTCTCAATTCTCGGTTGATCACAGACCGAAAGTATAGCATTAAACTTGTCTTTCTCTCCGCTCTTTCTTCGGCGTACTCTCTTACTTTCAGCCCCGGTAACAAAAGCTTTTATAAAATCATAGCTAAATCTCATCATACCGCGGCATTTTCTTTCTCTCGCAAAACAATGTTTCCGGCGTCAACACGACGAAGCATCAAAGTGCTCGTCAGATGTATTGGAGAAAAAATTGTGGTGTTCGTTCATTACGCGCATCGCGAAGGACATTAACATCGTTTTTCTGGGTTAACTGGTATTTTCTTCGTGTATGCCTAGAGTTCAGCTAACAACGTCAGTCACAAACACGCGGCGCCTTGAAAATCATGGTACATGCAGCTAAATGATGATTTTACGTTATAAAGTTAATATAAAAAGAAGGGTAACATTTTTTCATATTTGGTCTCGTTTTTAAGAAATGCGAAATAGGGATTTGGGAATATAGGTATCTGGGGATTTGGGGATATAGGGATTTGGGGATATAGGGATTTGGGGATATAGGGATTTGGCAATCTAGTGATTTGAGAATATAGGTATTCGGGAATCTAGGGATTTGGGTATCTTGGGATTTTGGGAATCTAGGGATTTATTTGGTCATTTGGGGAGCTAGAGATTTGAGGAACTCGGAATATAGGAATTTCAAAATTTGAGAAGAAGGAAACTTAGAAATTCAAATGCTTATAAATTGAGGAATTTACGAAAGTGTAATTTGAGAGTTTTTCAAAGTCGAAGATTTAAAAAAGTGAAAACTGAAAAAATTGAAAATCTGAAAGTCTGGAAATTCGAAAATTCGAAAACATAAAAACTTGAAAATTTGAAAACTTGAGATCTTACAAACGTGAAAACTTAAAAATCAAAAAATTTGAAAATTCGAAGACGAACATTAGAAAAATGTTTCGATAAAATTTTGTAATATAAAGATAGACAAGTTTGCATATGTGTTCTCGTTGAAAATACGCCTACGTTGCACCCGAGTGTACTTCCACATCTCTGAATGAAGGGAAGCCAATTGACCGTAGTTCAGTGCAGAGAGTATGAGAAAACGAGGCGAAGATGTGTAATATGTGGGGCGGTCGATGGGACCGTTTATATTGCGTTACGTATGCTTTTAAGTTTCAGTACTACCCCTTTTTTTGCGCAGCTCGATGCTGAAAACAACTTATCCCTCTATAACCCGAATTTCCTGTAAACGTCGTTCAGAACCTAAGCACTGCTTGTCATTTATCTCTCAAAATATAGTCAAGAATTTTTTTTAAAGTTCATAAACGAACTTTTTATGATCAGTGATGATTGAGTTTTGAAATAACTTTGAGGAGGGTTTGTAGATTATATGAAATGCAATGATGGTGTCAAAGTTAAATTCTATTTGAATAAAAAATGAATTCTGCTTGAAACTACTTAATGTTGTTTTGAAAAACTATTTATTATACTTTGTATACTCTTTAGAGATTTCTATTCATTATATAAAGACCGCTTTTCCAAATATGCAAAAATAAAAATTATAAGACAGTAGTACATATATATTAAAATTAATTTGAACTAAATAATCAAAAATGTATAATAGTTTTTAAGGGAAAATATGCAAACTTGATACAAACTTGATGAATGAACAGATTAATTCTTTGTCTCGATGAAAACAACAGATTTTGAGAAAAGCATCACAAAAATTTTGTGGGTTAAAAAAGAAAATTTGTGAATAAGTCTAATGAGTAGATTAATTGTTTCAGTGATAAATTACCGACAATATGTATGGGTGTAAACGGTTCGACGAATCAATAGAAACAAATGGAAATAAAGATAGAGAAAGGTTAAGAAGGGTCAGTGGTAAAAGAAAGCAATTATATGTACATACGGTGCATATGTACTGTAGATGTTTAAAGTGAAGAGGTTCTGTCTTGGCAGACGACAAAACTTGTTGCCACATAAGCACATTGTTACCTCTCTGCCAAATCCTTAATCCTTTTGATACGAACAACGTGTACTACTGCACTAGTTGCTCGAGTAAGCTTACTAGGTTCTGGTATTAAGTTGCAGATAATCTAACTAATAGGATTTTCTTATTTCGAACTTGTTTCACACTTTATATAAAATTAACGAGAAATGAAGGAGTAGTTATATTTAACAAGGTAATTTGTAAATTTAGAAATATTTTATAGGTTAGAAATATGAAACGTAACATTATTGGAAAATGGGCACTGGAATTATTAAACTTTTTAGTTTTATGGTTTTAAGTTAATAAGTATTTGAGTTTAGCAATTAAACAGATTTGAAATATATATTATGAAATATTACAATTTCCAAATTTTCAGATTTCTAAATTTCTAAATTTATTACTATTATTAAATTAATATTAAATTCCTATATTTCTAAGTTTCTAAATTTCAAAATTAGGAATTTCACAGCTAGAAATGTAAAAATTAGGAATTTCATATTAACAAATATTTTAACGTAGAAATGAAAAAATTTAGAAATATGAAGTCTTCAGATATCCAAAATTCCAAATTTCTAAATTTTTAAATCTAGGAGTTTTACTATTATAACCAATAAAAATTAAAAATAAGAAAGAACAAACATTACTAATATCGAATAGAAAATAAAAACACATATGAAGCAAAGTACGAGCAAATTGGATAGAAAACGATCGAAAAGTACCGGAAATAGAAAGAATCGTGAAGTATATGTAGTGGACAACGGCATGCCTTGTTATTTCCTCCGAAATTCCTGGCCGATCGATAAACAAGTTGACAGATGGGTTAATAGACAGAAACAGGTATTTGTGAAATGTCCATAGCGAGCGTACATGCAATCGTATGTACATATTCACTTTCAACAGAGTATACATAGTATAGATATCAATCGAAGCTACGTTGAAAAGACATATCTATATGTATATATAACTGAAACGATACATAAATGGCAAAGGAAATAGATATATATGTATCCACATGGTTGTCTACACGCAAGAAAACAACTATATTTCGATGCTTTTATCAATATTGCTAGTTGCGGCTTCTCTACGTACGTTGATACTACAGAAGTCCATTAACTCGTTCACTCGCTTGTTATTTGACGTGTAATCGAAGAACCGAAAGGTTTGCCATTGTAAATTAAGTTGTATTTACGAGAAATCTCGAGTACTCTTATTTACTATCTTGTTTATTTTCTTGTACAGTACCTCCTAGTATATTATTTTCTTAATTTTCTTGTATATTATTTTATATACTATCTTGTCTATTATCTTATATATTATCTCATTTGTTATCTTGTATACTACCTCATTTCTTTTATACTATCTTGTAAATTTCAATATTTTGTAACACTATATCGTTTTAGATTAAAGATGCATACCATACAAAAGTGCATATAAGATTAATTACACATATGCAATCACATATGCATTCTCAAATGCAAAATAACAGTAAATATTTTCAGAAAGATATTGAGTAAATTTTTGCATAATGAAAAGATATTGAGTTACAATTATTCTAGATCTTGTACGACTTACTTAGCTCATAAATCTTTGAAACATGGAGATTACATGAAATAGTTCACGGTGAGACAGGGACGTATGTCAAAAATTTTGGTAATTTCACGAACGGTGCGCTATAGATACCAAGCAAATTGGTGTACACGTGATTAGGTGCATCCCTAACGTGCACGCGTTCGTGATATAAAGTGATATGTGTGCAACATGTAGTAGCTTCTCGACGATGGACACGTTATCACCGCTACTGCTGGAGGTTCCATGATCGATCCTATCAAACTCCATTAACTCGTTCGTTCACCTGCTATCTACTCTATGCTTGCATTCATGTATGTATGTCGTCAAGTTTACTGCGAACGTAATGCATAGGCTAATTTTGGTTGAGACAATCGTGACATGTCGAACGAAATACAAACTTATTTTCTATGGAACCTGTACTAGTGGAACAAGTCTGTCCGATATTTTGTTATGCAGTGGTACCCGAAAAATTTCTAACTTCCTTTGATTCAGTTTGAACTTGCATGTTTTACTATAAGTATAATTTGTAGCTAATTGATATATTCTTCTGCTAATTATATTCTTTTTCAAATTTAATTTAAAATAGACTTTTGCAAATTTAATTGTAAAACGTTATGAACTGATTTTATTTATTTTTTTGAGGTTATTTCTGTTGAAACACATTTTGCTGACATTATACATTTATAATGACTTATGCGAATCTGCAGTTACTGTAACTATTGTATTTGATGTGTTTGTAATTGATGATTGTAATTGGCATTCCGATGTGTGCCAACGTTACCAGCACTGCCCATGTTCCTCCATTTTGCGCTACATTTGACCATTCAAATGGTTCATTGCATGCATCATGGACATTAATAACATTTCTCTGTGTTAATTTATTTTCATGGCGTGTGTTAACTAGAAATTTCCTAGACTCTACAGTGGTTCTCAAACTGTAGAGAAAAATGGAGAAACACTCAACTGATTTTTCTCTTTCTTTTTATATATTTTCACATGTATGCTGCTGAATTTGATGTTTGATATGTGTTTGTTATTTGTACAAATAGTTTTGTATAATTACCATTTATACTTTATTTAATTTTTTACAAAATGTGATTTTCTAAGGAATATGTCTTAATCTATGAAAAAAATATAACTACATTTGTTTTACAAATGAAATATTAATATTTTGAATATTATTTAAAATATTAAATTTATTAAATATTTGTAAATATTTGAATTATTATATTTCCAACAGATGTTTAATATATCTACAAACGTTTAAAAATAAAAATCTTCCAATATTAACATATTAAAATAAATATTTTCCAAAATTTTCAGCGACAGTAAATTTTTGTTTTTGATTGAAATATACACAACACCGTTATTAATTCGATGATAACAATTTATTATCAATCGACATCAGCAAGTTGATGATAACTTTTGTGATGAATTTTACGACACCCTATATATAAATCTATTTCGGGATAGATCGAAAAATCTTCCACCAAAAATCGTCTTTAAACGACGGCACTGCATTCCTTCGGGGACGTTGTTATTTGCCGTTCTATGGGTTCATTGAAAACTTTCAATGACTTCTGGACTCAGTTTAGAAAGTAAGTCAAAAGGACTTTCGGAACTGTTAATGAGTATTTTAAGAAGTAGTTAATTGGAACGAAATCTAACTTTCCTCTTAACTTGAATCTTAAATCTATTAGAGAAAATGTTTGAAGTTGTATTATATGTACGCGGTGATACAATAATTAAAATACATATCTGAAATCTTCAATTAAATGTCTCATTTTAAATCGGCGCTATTAATCACACCATTAATCAAACAAGCTATTAATTAATTAGTCTTTTAATTGGAACATGTTAATTAGAGCAAAAATTTAATCAAATAAGAATTCTTTAATAAGAATTTAATCAAAATTCTTTAATCAGAATGGACAACAGTTTTGTATATAACAAAAACTGTATTTAATTTAAGATAAAATTGTTCAACATATGTACAATTGCATTATACATGTTTTATACAATTTTATGTTAAACGATAGTAAATATACTTAATTAGAATAACCGAGATGACATTGCTTGCTATGAATATTTGAATAAAAAATTGTTGTATAATAGCAGTAAAATTTTAGGATTTTTGAGCGTCACTAAGATGGACGAGGGAGCATGTATGCTTGTCAGGAAAGACTAAGAAAAATTCATGTTATATCACATAATACGTCTTTGTTACGAGGGTAGAAGAGATTTAAGTGAAATTGTGAGAAATCGACGACTGCTTCATGAAACTGTATAGTTGTAGCCTTCAATAAGCTTGTGTCACCTGTCGAGTCTGTTTCAGTATTGTCTAAAGTGAACCTTGGAGTTTAAAATTAGAACAAACTCTTGATTTATCTCATTTCTCAATTTCTTCTGAAAATCCAAATTACTATGTGTTTGTAATTTATATAATTTTATATTTCAAATTTATTTCGATTCAAATTTCTGCTTTCAAAATATTTATAATAGTGTTAAAAACTAGTACTAACATAATTTAGTTAATAAATTATTTATAATTAATAAATAAAATGTTATTTGTATACTTTCAAAAGTTTGTGAATCAACTCAAAATGTCTCAAAACCTCTACTTATTAATAAAAAAATAAAAATATATTTGGCGAATTATTAAATGCGAAATATATTTGTTAAGTGAGAAGCTCTGATAAAATTAATACCTATCGATTTTGCAAAGAACGAATGATAAATGTGAGTTTATAATATTAAACTAACTTTCTACTATATTTTAATCACTTTGCTGAAGTATGTACAACACAAGCCCCATATTCGGCTATCAATATAGATGTTTCAAACCAGAATGCTTTGATACATTATGTGCATGTCTAGCTTCGACAGTTGACCCATTCATGAAGGTATTAATTATACTTGACTTACAAAGCTATTTCTCATAAGCTGTAATGCGCTTAGTACGATACATTTAATAGGACAATACAAATTAATGTTAACATATTGTATCGTTTATTAACAATTATCACTTATTTAATCGTTTAAACATTTTCCACAGATGTTCATAAATGTTTGTGTAAATTAATTTTCAAAAATAATATTTATATTTTATTGACTAGTTTTAATTTCTATTTAACATTGTAAATGTGATATCAACAATTTGTAGCATATCAATTAATATTAATGTTACGAAATTTGATATTAACCGACGTGTAAATAGACGCGTGCAACAATTTCCATGAATAATTCAAGATTCAAAATGTTTTCATAAATCTTTAAGTACGCATGAGAATATACTATTTATAACGTATCGATTATTGGGGAAATACGTACTTGTAAAGCAATAGTTGTAAAAGACCTATCGAAGAATTGTGCTCAAAACTCCTGAGATTTGCATTTAATTTGATTATCAAAGTGGTTTGGACTTATGAACTATGCATATAGCAAACTCGCTTCGATAAGAGAAATGCTGATGCAGCTTTAAAGTCCCAGCGCATATTAAATTGCGAATCGTTACTTTGATACTCTAATAAATATTTCTAGGTACTTTTAATTTACTTTCAAAATATTTAGAAATAAGATACACTGTAAAAATATTTCATTATCTTAATATGAATTTATTAAGAATGATGATAAAATATTTGAACACATTTCGATTAATTGTAACATAACCTTAAAATCTTTCGTGAAGTTTTAAATTAAAATTAAATATATTTTATGATTCATATTTTTATAATAATATTTTATTTAAATATGTAAACCTTTCTCAAAAATTATTATAATACAACAGAATTTGAACTTGTATTCAAAAGAATTCAAAAGAATTTGTATTTATTATTTTTTACAGTAAACACAGTTGAGAAATTGAATTCGATTATTTTTTTAATAAGATTTAGTGAAACATAAAGTGTCTTTTATTATTTTATTTCTGACATTTTCAGTTATACATTGTACATGCTGAATTTTTATGAATTTATAAATGTTACAAAATTATCTCTTATTATTCTATCATTTGATATTTCTACCCTCTGAAATTAATAACCTGTAAGAAAAAAATTTGATAATACCTCTTAAATGGTGGTATTACGCGAATTTCATTTTACGTTTAAATCTGTCATAATCTTATATTGGTGCGGGATAACGTTTCAAGAGTAACTTTTGTGGACCACCGACGAGAGAACTTGAATTAAATTCAATTTCTTTCGAACGAAATATAAAATGAATCACACTGAGATATAATTTCACGTAATTATGTCAAGAGATGAAATTATTAAATCTTCATTAAATTCTCTTCCTCCGTATTGGTGTTTTATAAAATCGAAAGTAAACATTTCCACAATAAAATGTATTCTTGAAAATGAATTGTTCTGAATATCTTGGAAAATCGATTTAATATTTGAAACTGTGTATATTATATCAATTTTATCTTATTTATTCAATAAATCTACAATAAGTCTATAATAAATCTTTTACCGAAATTAGATTATTATTTATACTTAAAAATTTCTCTTTTTCTAAAATTATATGAAAAATACATGTATGGCAGAAACAAAATAAAATTCATATATTATTTAAACAAAATAAAATATCACTTGTTATGACAATGTTATGACACCAAATTAACATTTAAAATTAAATAACAATGCTTTATATTTCTGAACCACAACTTTTACCTTGAGATACAAATAATTCATCAAGTTAAAGATAACCAGAATATTGTTTAATAAATAGCAAATAAGATAAATGAAACGATACCCATACGGATTACACGAATCTCCCAAAGAGATTTAACATTAAGTATCAAACAGAATCCACTAAAAAGATTCTTTTTTAATTCGAAAGACGGTGAGTTTGATCTTCGGACCGGAAAATGTGGTAAATGTTAACCTTTTTGTTCAGGATTCCTGAGCCACGCCCAAGTAGAAAGTTCTCAGATCGATATCACGTGTGTGTATCACTTCCATGAGTGTATCCATAATCTTTTTAACAATCACGACCAACAGACTTTTACCTATTAAACATTCAATAAATCAATACTTTGATATGTATTTAAAATTCGCAGAAAGATTCACTTTACCGTAAAACGAGCGATGTAATCCGAGGTGTCAGACATTTTAAATAAAATATTTTCGCAGGAAAGACACGCTGACAAGTGTTTAAAAAGCCCGCTGATTTATTGCGCGATACATAACCAGCTTTTCCGGTAATTAAGAATAAAGTCGTCGTTAAACGAGAATAATGGTCAGCGACTAACGGTTGTTTACTTTCCGAGAAGACGCATGGCATAATACGTGTCATGCTAGTAATTCGAACTGCGACATTTTGTCCATTTAATAGATGGCTTTTGTACGTGTCAATTGAACCGTAGCACCACACATTCGTGTACCAGCATTAGAGGACCCGATCTGTGTTCCAATTCATGTCGTTCTCAGTGTTCTGAATGACGGGCAAATCGAGTGCCCTCAAAGAGCACGCGGGCACGCGCAACGTGCATCAGGTAGGCGGAGATATATGGAGATTTACAGATTCTATGTTTTTTTACGTTTAAAAATATTGAAAAATGAGTTGGGTGATAATTTAATTATTTGGAAAAGTGAAAATACTGAAGTTTTACTAATATTCAATTTTTCAAATCCCTTAATTCTCAAATTTTCAAATTACTAAATTCCCCAATTATCAAATTCTCAAATTTTCAAATTTTCCATTTTCCAAATTTCAAATTTCTGCAATGTCCAAATTCTAAATTTCGAAAATCCTTTATTTCTCCAATCCAGAAATCCCTAGATTCTCAATTCCTTAATTTCTCAAACCCTCAAATCCCTAGATTCTCAAACCCTCTATCCCTAAAATTCTCAAATTCCCAAATCTCCTATTACAAACTCCAAAATTCGTTAATAGCACCATTACAAACTTGTCAAATAAAAGCGCCTAAAAACAGCAACACAACATAAATAAAATTTAAATACAAATTTTTTTAGTAGAAAATTAATCTTGTTGAGATTTCTGACCGATTAAATCCCAACTTCATAATCCCTGTTTCATTAAAAACTCATTCTACAAACTTTATGCGAACCTTGAAAACCACTACATTTTCTTCCAACCGAGAATAAAAGCAAATGATTTGGAAAATCTAGAAATATCCGTCAGCTGGAAGATCGTTCGAAAGCGAAAGTTCCAACTTGAACCGAGTTACTTCTCTAACAAGTTACATTTTTACGGATCTCTTTCTGGTAAAAGAGAAGTTTAACAACCTTAATTAGTCTTCTATACAATGTTAGAGACTTATAGTGGTAAAGTGGAAGCTGAGTATCCTCTTTGAACAAGAAACGAACAAGAGCCGGGTAAATGTTTTACCACGGACGTGGTAGAGGATAGACCACTCTCATAATGCTTTTTTTCGTCATACGTCCCATGGGGCTACAGAGTCTTGTTACCATTTTTGTGTCACGTTCTACCGTATCAATTGGGGCTGCTTTTTTTTCACTACAGTTCTGTGCTCGAAATTGAAGTTAAAAATACTGATAAACGTTTGTTACCCGAAGCGATGAAAAGTACAAAGCTCCGTCCATTTTAATTGCGTTTCGCGAATCGAGCGAGTGTAACAAAACCGAATTGCGGAATTGGGCTTTATTTTGCTCTGTATAATTGTACAAAGAGTGTTTCTAGAAAGGAGTTCTAAAATTTCAGTATTATAAAATAGCTTTAAAATTTAGATTTACAAATTTTATATTATGAAACTAGTTTTGTAATTTGCAAGTTCAAATTATAATAGGTAAGGTCAAAATTGGACAGGGTTAAATGAGTAAGGTTACGGTTAAAATTGAACAAAAATTAGTTAAATAATGTTAGGATTAAAATTGAACAGGATGAAGTGAATGAGTTAAGGTTAGAATTGAACAAAATCAATAAGGTTAGGGTAAAAATTGAACAATATCAATTGAATAAGGTTAAGAAGAAAATAAACGTTTGTTAAAACAGATAAACAATACCTACTTTTAATCATGCAGAATAAAATGTACGTTAAATAATATTTAATATACGGAATGTCAGTGGAGGAATGAACAAATGAAAACAATAAAGAGGAGGGAAGAACGTGAAGAATAATTTGAAACCATTCTGTATCAACAAGACACTTTGCGTGTAGAAAAGTGAGTAAAACGAAAGGAAAAAGCCTGAAAGAAAAAAAAAACCTATCTAACAAAGGAACAGGAAAAGTGAAAAGGGAACGGCAGAGACAAACTATTTTTAAAAGCAGAAACAACGACGAAGCCCGAGAAGAGAAACGGATAAATGTACGGAGTACAGGACGAAACGAGACGGATAGGCACGAAGTTCTTCGCTTAAACAAAAGAAATCTCTTAAACAAAAGAAATGGCGAAGAATAAAGGTATTATGAAATGTTGAGAGCCAAAACTGACGATCAATATTTACGACGGTGTGCCCTTGGAAAATAATTTTATTTTAATTTAAGGGAAAAAATATGTATGATTTTAAGGGATGAGGTACAGTAATAAATCTTTCGGAATTTGAATTTTTTTAATGTAGGACGGTGAAATATATTTTTTCGATAAAATTTTACTCACCCTCTCGAGTTTAATACGGACGACATTAACGATATCGTTTGGATCTCGTTAAACCTGTAACAGAAAGACAAAATTTATTTTATGGTATAAAATACCGTTTCAAATATTATTAAGAGTATTTCACTGAACCTTTGTAATTGTACTATTTTATTATAGCAATTAATATTATTTTATTATGTGAAGTAGACAATTTGGATTCCTATTGGTAATTTTTAAATTATTTTACATAAGTGAATGACTACATATTTGTTGTTATATTTTACTATAATTGCATTATATTACCTTAATAATAATATATTATTATTACAATGCACTGTAAATTTTAAGTTAAAGGTTAGCCTTTATGTCGAACTGCAGTAAATAAAATCCGAATATACAGAAATCTGGTGTTATATTGCTATAACGACATACCTTCTTATAAGATATACTAAATCGGTTTAGGTCCCTCCGAGAACATTTTATACACATACTCGTTGAAGTAACCAAGAGGGGTGTGAATAATTTTCGGTGAAAAGGTCTCGACTAACAGTGAAATTATTCCATATATTTTTACCCGCTGGGTGTAAACGGTACATAAATTTTATTTCTATATCTTACAGGGTTGAACTTGAACTTTTGTAGATAAGAGAGTCTGAAATCGATACTGAACGATATTTTAAAGCCTGTTTTATAGTAATTGAGATGTAATATATAAGACTGTTACATTATTCATTTATAAATTGCAAAATTATATTAAATTTTTATATTTTATAATCCTAAGAATATCATTTTTGTGTAGGGATAAACTGTAACATAATTATACATTTTATTATCTATCATCTGCAGGGGTGAAAAATCTTGGAAGTTGAGCTTCTTTCAAGTATTTCGAAATTATTTTGTACTTCTAAATAAAAAATAAAAAATATAAATTATAAATAAATAAAACAGTATTTAGAAAGTTACTTATAAACTTACTTACTTATAAAGTAAGTTACTTACTTATAAATATTTTCACGAATATAACTTGTTTGAGAATATTAAAAAATCACACATGTCGAATAATTTTTATGTAAATTTTTACCAATGTACGTCAGTACCACAAATAAAAAGAAAATTAGGATTTTGAATTTGGTTCTTTAATAAATGTATTAAACGCACGAGATACAAAATAATAGTTTCAAACGACTGTCTTTTGCGACTGACTCCCTTAAACGTAACCCGGTGGTTAAAACTTGTAGCAGCCCTTTACGACGTCGACAGCTGCAGAACTTTTTTCCTGTTTCATAAAAATTTATATTTCCTTCGTTTTTGTATGTACCAACATATGAGACACAAAATTGAAATATTTTCTACGTTTGATATATGAAGTTAAGATTCTTATTACACAAATTAGTATTTAACCATGCAATTTATCCATAGTATTCGACATCAAAGTTTCTAATATTTCTAGATAATAAATTAAAAGTGAATTAAAATAAATTTAATGTAAATTCAAGTTTGTGCAACATTAATGCAGTTTATTTTCATTAAATTTAATATTTATGATTTAAATTTAAGTCGTACATATGTGTGCATATGTGTACACATTTGAATCGTACATAATAATAAAAATTAAATTAATAATAAATAAATTTGTATGAAAGAATTTAATTCTTTAATTACATTCATGAATCTAATAATACCATTTATTTATTCATAATTAATAATGATTATTGATGTTGTATAATTTTATAGGGGACGGTAAAATTTTGTAAATTCCAGTGATTGTGATTTTATTATTATTCAAATAGAATTTATTATCGTTGTTAGTAAATAATTCCAAGATGCCCTGCGACTGATTCATCTTTCTTCCATGAATGAAGATAAAAGAAATTGATAACAAGAAGAAGTGGCTTAACAAGATGAAAATTGAATGACTCTATTTAAAGGTAAAGTAGAATCGCTGTTTCGGTACGTGGAAATATTTCTGATTTAATAGGAAGGGTTCGTATAGATCATCAAGATACAGAACGTTTCCCTCTTTCAGCTCTTTCTACTTTCAGAGAGAAATACCGTAGCTGTTCTACTTTCAACCGAATTTTGTAGGTTATTAATACAATTTGTATTCTCTGCATTTCATTTATATTATTATTACACTGTACTACCGTTTTCCTATATTCCAGTTTAATCGATATCGGTACTCATTAAAATTAAATTAAACTTTTGATCGAAGTAATCATTCGTAATTAAAATTATTTTTAGAATCAAATATTGTACATGATTATTTTCAATGTTATTCCAATTTTAACGGGCACTTACATTATTATTAATTTTCAATTTTAATGAGAATTTGTATTACTATTCATTTTCGATTTTAATGAGAATTTATGTTATTATTAATTTTCTATTTCAATGGGAATTTATATTACTATTAATTTACTATTTCCATGGGAATTTATATTATTATTAATTTTCAATTTTAATGAGAATTTATATTATTATTAATTTTTAATATTAATGAGAATGTATATTATTATTAATTTCAGCATTTTGATCAATTCTACTGTTACTACTATTTGAAATAAAAAAGATAAATTTAAAATTATAGGTATATCTATTAAAGTTATCTCATGAAATGAGAATACATATCGCAAGTTTAAGGAATGAGTCATAAATTAAAGATGTAATTAACTATTACCGTTACAGTAATACCGTTAAATAATGATTATAAAATACAGTGTAATCCGAGTTGAGATTTTTTTCTCTTGGTTCTCTTGGCAACCCAAGCTGATTAAAGTTAATGACCTATTACGCAAGATCATCGGGAGATAAAATTACTCATGAAGCAATATGTACGCCGATCGATTCGGTTGTAATTGTAAATTAGCGCTATTATATGGACGAGGTTAATGAATTTAAATTTCATACTTTCTTATCAGTTACTTCTTGGCCATCTTTCAGCACGGTATTACCAGCTCGGGGAGCAAGTTTTTGCTACTAGGTTATTTATACTGGTCGGATATTTCCCGACGACGGCAAAAAATTAACAGGAAGCATGTTTAGCGGCAGAAAAAGTAAATTGGACGATACTATTTTGCATAATATTTAGTACTGTGCTTAAAATAATAATGTGATTATAACATTTTTTAAACGAGGACATGATAACTTATTTCAAATAATCATATGATGGTAACATATTTGAAATAATGTGATGATAACATACTTAAAATAGTAATATGATGATAACATATTTAAAATGATAACACAGTGATGTATGTACAATTGTAACATGATCACAGTATATTTAAAATCATAATGTAACAATAACTTAAATAAAATAATGAAACAATAACATGATGATAATGTAGTTAAAGTAATAACATGATAATAACATATTTAGAATAATAACATAACAATATTGCATATTTTATACATTATGTACAGAGTGTACATTTCTTCACATTTAATTATCTCAAAATCTCCAGAAAAATGTTAGATACGAAATTTCTATGATTTATTGATCAGTTCATTTTATTATTAACTTATGATTTATTTCCTTGTTCTGACTCTCAACTATAATAACTTCTCTGCATTCGTATTTTCACGTTTATCTTTCTATTAGCTCTCGCATTATATCCTTCTGCCAACAATCATTCTTTCTTTTTCTTCTCTCAAACCTATTCTTAAAACCCACTCGGTCACGTACGCTGCACAATCACATGGTTTCTCAGTCACACGGACGTTACTCACCGGACGTTGATTCCAAAATACTCTTTATTCATACGTTAACCTCTCGAACTTCTACTAAGAAAAAAGCGCAATTCTGAAAACAGTTCTTTGTAAATTTTTATAGTGACGTATAAAAATATGTACTCGGAAAAACAAAAATAAACTGAAGTTCCTGCTGAATACGGAAATCCAAGGGTAACACATGATTAAAAAAAATTGAAAAAACTAGACGATAACAGGTAATATTATATAATTAAAAGACTATAAACTATAACACATTTAAAAAGACCATAAACCATTGCATATAATAACATATGTATAATTGTAAATTATAGCACATAGTAACTATATAATTAATTTGAACTTAATGAAATTATCAGCGGAGTAAGTTGAGCTTTCGAATAGTTAAAATGAGTAATTGTTTGAGTGAACGTATTGTTATAATTATTGTCATAAAAAGACTTGGTAAATTATCGATCATGATGTTCGAATCGATATTGCGAACACTTTATAAATGCTGAACGATTTCTTCAGGCAACAAAAATTTTCCGATAAACTTATTTGAGATTACCTCGAAGCCGTGCGGAGGTCGAAGCACTATGATCTTTCTATCGAAGAAAGTCGCAACGAAAAAGAATAATCTGTGGAAACTAAAAAGTACACAACCGTGGTCAGGTTCGAAGTTCCTGCAAGAAAAGTAGTTCAAAGGTATGATACTTTACTGAAGGTAAAGTACTTTATTCTGCTATGGTGTATGGAATAATTATATCGTATTCAATAAATTAAGTGAATTAATAATATTTAAAAAAAAAGGAAATGTTAATGTAAATTGATACGAGTAGATAATAGAAAAATAATAGTGCAGAAATACTTGAGGTTTTTGATTAAAAGTTGAAAGAAGCGTTTGATTTTATAAAATCTTTTAAGAATATTCTGTTAAACAAACTTGATGATAAACATGCTTATATTAATTTTCTTTTACTACCCCCGAATTATTCTTTCAGTTGCACTAATTTCGATCACTATGTCACTTTTTACTCAGTCTGAATTTACAGTGCACTGAGGTTATACAAATACATTTCTCTACATCAAAAAATTTGATTCAGCGCCTCAAATGAAGCACACATCCATACGATTGGATCTAACTACTTATTTAGTTTACCTGACACTGTTCGCGACAAAGGATACCCGTTCAATTGACTTCTGTTATTTTGAATGGATGGAGCGAAAGCAGAAAGGGGTATTGTGCAAACCACAATGTCATACTGAAACCGCTGCAGATAAGAACTATCCAACTCAACGCAGTAAAGAAACACAAACGAAATGCACTTCTATGGGCTTTTAAGAAATTCTTCTCCTCTTTCCTCCTTTCTTTCAGACGGAAAGCTTTATCGTATGCTTGTATGTAAATTTTTACTTATGCTATCATAAAAATCTGTATTCTATATTTTATATACCAATGTAGTACATATGTATGTATACATATACATATACATATATACATAGAAAACATGTTTTTGATATATTAATATAATACAGATGTATGTAACATATTCATATGATAAAAATGTATGTGACATATTAATACGATAAAAGTGTTCATAACATATTAGTATAATAAAATTGTACGTAACACATTCATATAATAAAAATGTATGTAATATATTCATATGATAAAATTGTCTATAATATGTTAGTACAATAAAAACGTAGACATTTATACATATATGTACCTATGTATATCAAAAATGTATGTAACATGTAAATACACCCTAGCAGTAAATTTGGAGGTGTTATCAAAATAATCAAATTATTTTTGTGCCTTCATTTTACCAG
Source organism: Megachile ligniseca (assembly GCA_945859555.1). Lineage (NCBI taxonomy): Eukaryota > Metazoa > Arthropoda > Insecta > Hymenoptera > Megachilidae > Megachile > Megachile ligniseca. The sequence continues at coordinate 5,505,464 of OX243783.1, forward strand.
AATTTTAGCTTACGTTAAATTATGTATGTATATCATTCTACATAGTTTGATAAAAAATTAGTGAATTTATTCTTGCAATTTAACTATAATCAATTATAGTTAAGTAATGAATTCCATCATGTAAGAATAAAAATTTTCCAAAATATCGAAACACTTCATAAAAATAAAACTTTATTTTTCAATATAAATTCCAGTGGCCGGAGTTTTCTGATAAAACCCTAGCCTGGATTACGAGATGACCTACTGTTATTTGCATGCACTTTTCCCAACCACGTGACACCTTCAAATGTCATGACACATGTTGATACAAAGTGAAATATTTCCCGACTGGTCGTTTCTAATAGGAAAACCGAGCGAAAGAGAAGGTAAGAGACAAACAGACATGAGAAGTTGGCAGACAGGAAGATGAAAGGGGAAAATGAAAAAGTGTAATAGGAATTCGTGTAGTAAAGCTGGATGCGCAGAAGCAGTTGGTGTATAACACGGTATTATTTTACTATGCAAACAGGAACGTACGTGACCAAGGTGTTAACTATCCCATTTTCTTCTCAATAGTATCGGTAGTATGCTGCCACGAGCTATTAACCAATTTCATGGTGGTAATACGATTCCGCTATCAACCGAGAAAGAACGTGGATACACATTTGATCACAGCCTTGGCCGGTCGCCAGAGACAACTTCCTATGTAGATTTAGATTTCTTGCTTTCACCGTTACTGTCGTTACCAGAGGGACTAAATCGTGAATAATAACTGAAAAAAGCATCGCTCGATTTTAATTCTTCGTAATGAATTACATTCTTTGTGCAGTTGCAAACAGCAGCGGGGATATAAATCTTTTGCACGTCTGGTAAGTTGGCTGACGTGATTCACGTTACTTTTCAACTCTCTAGATGCCTACCGAGTGGAAATACGTAAGATTATGAGTTTTTTAAAAATTCTTGAAAATATGAAATATGAAGTGTTATTGCAATTATTCGTAGTTTTTAAGAGAAATGTTTTGTTTGTAAATAACGTTCTAATAAATAAAATATTGCGTCTGTCAGAAGTCTTGAAGCTTTGCTTATTTGCACTGAGTTGTAGATCGAAAATTGAAATACAATTTTCAAAGAAATTATTTTTGCATTTTCATTCTTTGCAGCAATTTTTGCGTTATTTAAAATTTTCTACATTCAAACAACTGGAAGAGGTACAACACTAAATTAATAATCTAACAATAAATTCGTCTACTTCTGTGAAATAAACGAATAAAAGTCTAAAAAGAAGGCTGTGTGGACACTTGCATCACTAGCTCAGTTTGATTGGCGTTCAGCCAAATGGTTACGAGCTTCAGCCCTGTGTTATTACTTGCTTCAGTTCGAAGCCCTGCTTTTTCTAATGGTTCGAACTTACTAGAATTGCACAATAAAATTTAATAACACTTAATGATAATATATCTTTACTTCGTTATAACGTTAACAGTAAAAGTGTTATTACAAAAGGTATTGCATTATTGTGTGGACGTTTGAAAATTACTAAACAGAATTTAAATAAAAAAATTATATAATAGAATTTTACATGTACAAATATAAATATAGTAAAATTTTGTATTATCTTTTTTAATTATCTCATGTCATGTGAATATTGACTTAACATAATTTCAAATATTTTGTGAATAGAAAAAATATGTGGGAAGTTTGTTTTCAATTTGTGGAGAATGAAACAGAAGCACTTTCTCTGTGTTACACGTGTACAAGTTCATCCTTTAGTTCGCTATTTCTGTCGAAAACTATTAAAACACGAGTCGGTTTTAACTTCTGAAGATGTTACAACGTACAGCATTAATCAAGTTGAGTTAACATTGCAACGCCAGTTTGTGTAACTTTGGTGTACTTCGTACAACGATGTTCACACTGGATGGTTTAATACGAATTTCTACAGCTACCTAACGTTAACTAATTAAGTTTAATGCGACTTCATAAATAAGTTACTTCTGCATTGTTCACTCTGTATACCTTCTCACAGCTCACGTGATTTATTAAAAAAATTTATAATTTTTATTAAAATTCACAATTTTTATCATTTTTACAAGGATTCATCATTTTTACAATTTTTACAATTTTCTTATTGCTTCAATTTTCAGTTTTTTCTCACATCTCGTATTTCCATTAAACTACTAAAATCCCAGCCTTAAAATTAAACTTCCAATGCGTAATTTTTGGAATTAAATTTCATGCAATGTATTTTGCACCCCACGTAAATTCATTCAACAATCAATAATATCTATAACCCAAAAATAAATAAAAAATAACATAAACAGTAATTTATAAGACTTGTAAAATAAACCGTTTTCAACTATGTTAAAAAATGCTTTATGTAAAAAAAAAAAATTATTATTTTGTTAAAAAAATCTCATAAAATTTCTCAATTTATTTATCCAAAATTTTGAATCGACGCATTCAGTACATAAAGAACTGCGTATCGCAAACAGAGGTTATTTAAAATTTTCAATCAGCAGACAGCGTTTAATCAAGCTTCAAATTGTGTGTACAAATTTTGATTTGTTTATTACGTGAGCAATCAGTGCATTTCTTCGGCGAGAAAACACGCACTCGGTAATGTTCCTTTCATTCCACGGGAATATTAACACAATCGTGAATAATTTTCCTAAAAGCCTTTAGTCGCTGCTTTATACACGGTAACTTCGTAATAATGAAAGGTAAATTCAGGTCACTGTGCTGTAATTAATAAGCTGTCTCGTGCACCAAATTGATGCGTCAGTAAACAACGGGAATAGTTTGAGAAGCAAGAAAATTTCTGTACGTAAAATGGCCGCGTATTTATCGAGTTTGATATTTTTCGTGTTTATTTTTCGAAAGAACGTAACTTCGACGAACACTATATTATCCGTGCACAAAGAACGATTTTATTTCGTTTTAGTTTCCGATACCTTTATCACCGTAGCAATCCAATTAAAATCATTCAATACTTTAGGCACAATGGAACGATTTTTATCTGCAACACACTGGATTGACATTTTCAAATAAAGTATCAATTGGGTTGCTGACAAATTTTACTTAAGAATTCTTCAAATTTCTTAAAATTATTAATAATTATTGGTGTTCAATATGTTAACAGTTAAAATTAATGTAATGTGCAATTAGAGAATATACGAAGAACAATAAATTATTTTTAAAATATTTTAATTGGTCATTTTATGAATCTAAGAATGTGTATTGAGACGTATAGAAATGTGAAGTAAAAAATGATGTTTTTGAACTTTTTTACAAACTTGATTTTATTTATACATTTCCTTTCTTTTACCTTTCTCGTATTGATTGGGAAATAATATGCGGTTCTCGACTATCGATTTAATTGGAATATTGATGAATGAAAGGATAACCCAAATCTTCAAGTTATTTTTACTAGAAACTCGTGGCAATAGAATTAAAAAAACACTAGTAATATTAATTCCAAGTTTCATAAATTTCGAATATGCAAAGTATTTAAAATTAAAATGGTGGAAAAAATTTTGAGAGAAGCTTTTATTTCAAGCAATTAAAGAGAAGTATCCGTCAGGCTATTATTACGAAATAGTTTTCCACGAGTTAATTAGCTAGGAACTAAAAATATCAGAGTGCGTCGTTCCACGATTGACGTCTCTAATTTACATTATTGTCCCAGTTAAACTTTTTGACTGTACAATTAAACCGGTAGAAGTTACAACGGAGGGAAGTTTGAATTTGCGTTCATACGCTCCTAATAACAATCAACTCCTTTCAGGGGAACTATAACACTTAGGAAAATTTTGCATATTGCACCAACTAGTTAATAATATATGCTACAGGAGAATTGTTTCGTCTATCTCAGTTTAAAGGAGTAATCTATAAATAAAGGAGTAAAATGATTTGAGACATAGTGTACTTGTTATTAGGTTATTTTAACTTTCAGCGATCACACTTCATCAGAATAACATACTTGGAATAAATCATACATATATGTATAATTGTATATTTCTTTGCAAATATACATTGTACATATGTTTATTTATTAATAACATTCTTTTATTTCTGTTTTGTACAGAAATGACTAAATGTTTTACTAAATTAAGAAACTAGTTAATAAATGATGTTACGGTTTTTTGACCTAACCTGACCACATTTCCTGCTATTCTATGAATACTTGGCGATGAACATGATTGATGCACGTTCGCTCAGAACACGTGTTCAGTTTCGAAGGCAGTTAATTTTTCTTCCAAGTTTCAATTACCCAAACCTTTGAACGTTCTAATAGCAACAAAAAGATACTCTTAAATGTAATACTGAATGTTCATCAAATATTTCATTAAATCGTGCTACAGCTTTATTGAAAGTAAAGAAAGTAATAAGATTTGTGTCAGATATAGAGCTTGCTAATAAATTGAATTTATTGGCCACTATCATATTTCGACATTTAAATACAGCGGAAGCTTAGAAAATGGACACCGCATGATTCCGGCGGACAGTACCGCATCGATCGAGTGACCACCGCCATTTTCTTGTTCTCCAATTAGAAATTTGAACCATTCGGAGATACTGTTACAAAAACTGGGACATTGTATTGCAATTGCAAGCTTTGATATGCGAGGGATACCATATTACTATGGTACTATCATTCCACTATTTTATTATTCTATTTCTTCATTTCAGAATTTTACTATCCTACTACTTTATTATTATTTTATCTCAATCTTTGTATCACTATACTATTGTATTGCAGTTCTATTGTTTCTTTATATTACTGCATTATTGTTCTATTTTACAGTTCTACTACACTACTGTGCTATGTCACTATATCATTTTATTACTATACTATGTCATTCTATTACTATTTTCCTATACTATATTGCTGTTCTATTTCACTGTTCTACTGCTTTACTATTCTTGCTCCCTTTACCTCACCATTTAAACCAATATTTTCTTTCCCATTTTTCTCTTACAACACTACTTAAATCAATTAGCTATAACTACCGCCATATATCACACTACATAATTAAACAGATATCGAATGTAGAAAGTGTGGTCCTTGATCTGATTTATAAAATTCTTTTTGGGCGAGTCAAAAGTTAATTGGTAGCCAATCAAAGTAATCTCTTTCATTGGGGACGACCTGCATGTAGCCAATTAGTTTTATCTGAAATACGATTAGCTCTGTATGACATTCGTTAATGAGTTGACGCTGATAAATTTCGTATGTAACGGAATTCTATAATTTTCTTTTTTCCCTTTTTTCCAGATGAAATTAGTTATTTATTTGCTTCTTAATATTGCTGCTCTTAATTTTTGTTGTAGACTGGATATATCATTTTTATATAACTTTGTGTTATTTTAAGTATGAACATCAGTAATGGTCAGATGAAATATGTCATATAATCAATAACAGTATGAGATATGTCATATTTTAATATTAATATTAAAGACTTTACAACAAATTATCATTGTCATTAACAAATAATGTCTACAACAACCCATACGAGTAAGGTTATAATCTGTACGAAATTATGATGTTTTTTAGAAATTTGTATATTCTAACAGTATAACAAATTTACAAATAAATAAAATTGTAATAGAATAATTTCTTCAATTCCATAATATGAAATATATTATGCTGTATGTCTAATAATATTTATTAACAAAATTTATTTAAATAAATACTTAAATATAATATTTATCGTCCTTAAATCTTTGTAGCCTTTTTTGAATGCCACTGTATCAGTTCAGAAGACGTTTTGTAGTATATTAAACAATTACACACGATTCTAATGGAAAAGGTTGTGAAAGTAAAGGCTAGAGAAAAGGATCACTTAGACTGTGAAATTGTGCGAAGAATTGAAAGAAGCCCGGAAGCAGCGTACAATGGTTTTCAAGATTTCAAGAATTACGAAGAAAACAAACGCGAACGAAAGAAAAGTAAAACTCCATTCTATCCGTCGAGAACATCATTCCGTTCTCGAGGAACCTTCGAAATCGGTACACGATTTCTGAAAAATTGCGAAACTTGCACATCCGTTGGAGTTATCTCGACGACCTTAAAATATTTACTGGTATAAAAGTTCCATTAAAGACAGTATTAATTTTACGGGATAAATGTTCGAGTTTCGGTTCTGCACGAATTAATCGACAGAAGGGAAAAATATTTTTACAAAAATGTAAATTGTCATAATAGTTAATTTATATAAGATTACAGTATAATTAAAATTTAGGTATAATTTAAATAAAATTTAAATAAAATTGAGATATTATCTCTAATATCTCACATCATAAAATTAACGTTCTGACAGTTGCAAATGATTTGTACATAATTTTTAAACAAAGACTAAAATAAAAAGTGTTACATTTTAATTCTTCTATTCAACAATAAATTTTAATAATTAATGTACATAATATTAACTATGGAATTACAAATAATATTTGCATAAAGACAAACTAAAAAGTAACCAAAACAGGCTTCAATTAATATTGAATGTTAATAAACAATTTAAAATTCTCTTCATCGATTTATGACCAAAAACAATTTCCGTTGTCAATAGCTATTATTCGATAATGGAAAAATTGCAATTATTTTTAATGGTTATTCATAACAGTTATAAATATTAACTTTATCACGTTACGCAAGAGAACTACTTTTTCACTTTCATAAAAATAAACTATTTCACAATGAAAATTGTGAGAAAAATTTTCAAAATAGCTTGTATTTTGTTTCCGGATCAAATAAGAAATATCATATTACAAATTCGATACTGTTACGATTTATATGAATTATTGGGTAGCAAAGCACTCATGCAAAAAAGGCATGTTTCAAATAACGGACGAATATTCGACACTGGCGAAAACATCTGCCTTGACCACTCATGCATTAATATGTGGGTCAACAAAATCGATAAGGATATCGCTTACAAGTGATCCGTTTTCACCTTTCCCCAAAAATATTGCTTACGTATTACTTTCCCTTGCGTTCCGCGGGGAGTCACAAGAAAATGGCCGCCGAGATGAAAGAAATTTAATGGCTGTTCTTTCTGAATTACAGATATCCGTTATCATCTCGACCGTCAAACTGTTTATGAATAATTTAGAAACTGTCGAGGAAGATAATGGTTCCCTGGAGTTTTGTTGTTACTGCTGAACGGTGAAGTGGAAACGTAATCGAATTGCTTCAAGAATAATTGTTTGCCCTCGGTAATCGTTGTAAACAGAATTTTTAATCCGTTTAGGGAAATAAACTTCGGAGAGGGATCGATATGCGAAATGTGTACGGTTTTATAATTTAATGTTTCGTTATAATATTTTCAAAGTGGAATTTCTACATTTTTATTTTGTCGAAGTAAGTTTTCTATTATTTCAACTTCTGATCTTCAAGTTTTTAGATATTTTTAGAATTTCTGTACTTTTGAATTTTTTAATTGGATTTTCTGGATTTCTGTATTTACAATTCTTTAAATTTTTAATTTATTGAATTCCATATTCTTAAATTATCAATTTTGCATATACTCAAATCATCAAATTCCCAAATTCCCAAACTTACCAATTTTTAAATTCCCAAATTCCCAAATTTCCCAATTTCCCAATTTCCCAATTTCCAAATTTCCAAATCCTAAATTCCTAAATTGCCAAATCCCCAAATCCCCAAAACCCCAAATCCCAAAATCTCCAAATCCCAAAATCTCCAAATCCCAAAATCCCCAAATTCCAAAATTCCCAAATTGAAATTTCCAAATTTCCAAATTCCCAAACTTCCAAATCTCCAAATCACAAAAATTTCAAACTCCTAAATTACCTAATTAACAAATCTCCAAATGTCCAAATCCCTACACTAACTAGTGTATGAGAATTGAACTAAATTCTGAAATTATAGATTTTCTAAACTTTGACGTCATAATCGTTCGGCGTGCAAGCAGAAAATTTGCGTCCGAAATGGAAATAAAATTGCTTACGTAACAAGCACGAAACGGAAAGGAAATAAAGGAAAGTAACTAATTTATCTGGCGTTATTCTGCGCGTTGATCGAGGAAACCACTTTGATGTCGGTTTTAATTAATAAACGAGACTGTTATGCAGGAACTTGCACATCTGGGATGCATTACTTGAGCTGCAACGTGAATTTGTTCGTATATAATCGTTGCCACCTACACGAAACGATGTTGTGTGTATACGAAACGAATAGCAAAGCATTGTCAATAGCGATACAAATTGAAAAACAAAGTATGACTTACAGGAATATTTGTGGCTATGCAATTCCAATATTTGTTTGCAAGGAATGAAATATTGCTTAACGTAGAATATTATGAATAAATAAATTAATAAACGATATTTTATACGTGTAATATGAATCGTGATACAATTATAAATAATTATATGTTCATATGTAAATTATATGGACGATTAAATATTATTCAAATGAAGGTTCTTGGGATTTTTGAGATTTTTTTTCATTTTTAGATTTTGGGATTTTAGAAATTTGGATTTTTCGGATATTATTATATTAAAATTGTTATTTATATTTATATAATACTAATAATTTATTATTATATTAATTAATAATATAGATAGGTTTTATATATTAATATCAATTATGATTAGCTTGAAAAGGTACTGTAAAAATAAAAATAAGTACAGTATTAAATAATTTTGTACGACTTTAATTTAATTTAATTTAGTGTTCTCTATTTATATTAAATTAAATCGTATCTTGTTTCTCTAGTAGTAGTTAGTGTAATTTATTAAACAAGGTGTTATAATTTATTGAACAAGTTTACGTATTTTCGAACTTCATTTTTATGTACATTTTTATATTCATTTTTATGTATACTATGTACGTATATATATCTAAATGTATTTTTATTTTTATTTTCATGTATGTTTGTAAATTTATTTTTATTTTCATGTATGTATGTTTTTAGATTTATTTTTATCATTATTTTAAAGTATATTTCACCCAATTATTTCAAAACCGCCACAAAAATTAGTCTTCATAAGAACATTTCGACTGTCTCGTTAGCGAAAGAACGTGGATAGCAATTTTTCTTTCCCAGAAATTGATAGAATGTAAGTCCATTCCATTAATCTTAACGGCACGAACTCACAAGCGCCGACATTTTGTAAATTGAACACATAATCGTTAAATTATGCGCGTTTCGGCGAAACCGTCTGTAGTTAAGCTGCTAAAGAGCTGTAGTTGACAGTGCTTTAAAAACGGTCAGAGGTTAATGCTAGAGAGATCGATAACAAGAATGCATGCAACACGAGGCTACAATGTACATATATCAGCACGTACAGTTAAGAGCGAATCTGGTGAACGTAGGAAAAATATGACGTAGAAGGAACTCTTGTTCAGTTTTAAGAAATTTTGACTTGGGAATTTGAAGATTAATGAAGATGAGGATTTAGGGACTCGAAGATAAACTTTGAAGAGTAAGAAGTTTAGGGACAGGAATTTGGTGATTTATGTACGTATTTGGGGGACAAGGAATTTGGAGATGTAGGTATTTGAGGATCTTGGAAATTGGGGATGTAGGGATATGGAATATTTAATTCGAAGGCTTTGAAGTTTGGAAACCTAGGGATTTACGAGGTTAGGAATTTGGAAATGTGGTGGTTCGACAGTTTAGGAATTCTCAAATTTGAAATTTCTAAACTTACAGGTTCTTGTATTCGCAAGTTATCAAACCTCCAAATTTCCAAATTGTTACATTCCTCATTTCCTAGATTCGTAATTCCTAAATTATTAAATTCCTAACTTCCTAAATTTCTAAACTCATAAATTCGTAAATTCTTAATTTCCAAATTTCCTAAATCCCAAAATCCACAAACCCCTAAATCCTCAAATACTCAAATTCTCAATTTACCAAATTCTCAAATCCCCAAATCCTCAATTTCCCAAATTCTCAAATCCCCATATTCTCACTTTGTCAAATTGCCACTTAGCCAAATTTTCAAACCCCCAAATTCTCAAATTCCCAAATTATCAATTCACCAAATCCCCAAATCCCCAAATCCCCAAATCCTCAAATCGTCAAATCCTCAAATCTCCAAATCCCCAATTCCCCAAATCCCCAAATCCCCAAATCCCCAAATCCTCAAAATCCTCAAATCCCCAAATCTCCAAATCCAAATTCTCAAATTCCCAAATTCCCAAAAATTAGAAAATTGTAAGTCTACAAAATTGTCAAATTTCCCAACAAAAAAATTCCTAACTACGCAAACGGAAAAAAGAACGAAGAAACTTTGCTACAAATCTAGTAAACAAATTCCTCATTCATAATCCCAAATTTGTATGAAGTTATTTTGCTTGAACAAACAGTCTGTAGATTTGTATTTTATACACGAAGGGAGCTGTGTAACGATCGTTATTAAAAAAGATAGAACATGGACAGCTTTCGCGTTCTATACTTTGTTTCCTCTCTACCCTCTGTAAACCACATTATCCCCATGGGAGATGCGCCCTTCACAATCAGTTTCACGAAGATTGGGGTAAGTTCTATCGACAACCTTTCTTTCTCCCTTACCACGACCGCGACGTTTATTAACGTAAGAAATATACTAAATATAGTAACTACAAGTGCGAAACAAGACTATGAAACACGAGGAAAATTATGTTTTACATAACCTATATCGGTGAGAAAATTTCGACAAAAATATTGAATTAAAACTAAAAATTCACTGATATACTTGCTGTTGTATTTGTGATAACTTTGGGTAATTTTATAACTTCTCAAAATGTCAAAAATATTATTATTTATTTTGTTATATTTGTAATTGAGCAAAGTTTTTATTCGAAACATTTATTCTACGATTAGAGTATACATATTTTAGTTTCACTAAAGAATGGCTACTTTTACGTTGAAATAAAACAGTAGATTAACAAAATTTACAACTGATATGATTTATTAACAAATACTCATTTTCAATCACTAGTACGATTATGTCTAGTATTTTTAGTAATATCTAGTCTTTTAATTTTACCTTCTTTTGTAACCTACATTATTACTTAATATAATAGTTATCCTACAGCAAACCATGATTTAATATAACAGTTATAATTTTATAAAATAGTATAAAATAGTGCAATTTTATTTTTTTAAAACATGTGTACACTCAGTCAAAAAATTTCAAGCTACACATGTCTTAATGTAATTTTATGAAAATGTATTAGACTGAGATGATTTAGTATGCATCAACTTGCCTATAGTAATATTATCACTGGTACTGTTGCTTCTACGAGGATCTCCCGTTACATTGTTTATTATCGTTATTATAATCATTTCACTAAGATAATATACTACGGTGTACATTTTAACTGAAAACAGTGGACTTCCTCGCAATCTCAAGTAGCTCGACCTAATATAAAAATTATTGTACCGAAACAACAACCGACTTCAATCGACCCCATTTTCCGACTGGGGCTGGAACTCGTTGTTAGACCACTTCTAGAAAAAGTCATTCCTCCTGCATAAATGTATTTCGACTATACGTTTATGCAAGCTCCATTCTATCTTCTGTACTATTTGGTTATCTGAAAGTGTTTTTAGAAACTTTGAAGAAAACATCTTGTGGTTGTAGATTAATATGATATTATGATTAATGATAATGATGTGATATCTTGATATGAAATTTTGACTGATTGCAAATGGTAGATGCTTTCAAGGTTTCAGAACGATCGTTTTTATCAGACGGCATTGTAGAATTATGAAGATGAATTATTTGGTAAAATTAAATGTAAAATATTTTAACGAAAGTGGAATATTTTATGTAAATATTTGAAATGTCGAATTGATCACTTTTTGTGTGGAAGAAACATATTTTAATAAGAAGGAAGTCTCTTTCGATCAAAATCAAAAGAGGTTTTTGAAAGAGGAAACTTGAAAACGAAACTTGAATATTTATAATTTAAAAAACTTGAGATATTCGAGAAGTACAAAATTCGAAAACTTGTTAATTTCTCTTAATTCCCCACAAAAATCTATCTAAACTCAATTCTCGAAACCTACATAAACCCTCTTGCAGACGAACCAAACATCACAAAGCTCTATCTACTACAAGAAATGTACAACCTTATTAATTTGAGCATCTTCTTATCGCAAGTGTCCACATTTTCCACTTGAACTAACGACTCCATCACTGTTCATTTACTGTTAGTATCAATTCTAATACACCTCCAATCACCATTGATTTCAATTAATTAACAACGAAATGCGCGATGTACGAACAGTTAAGGGTGAAATTCTCCGTGTATTAAAAACAAGTTTATGTTCATTCTGCATATATCTCGGCAAAACCTGAATTCTTTGATAATGGAGAAGGTGACCCAGAAAACACGACACCAACGCAAAGTATGTATCTTACCCACACACATGCATGTTCGGTATACAAGTGCGCGCGCACGAATGCAACGTGCTGCGAAGAATGCAATTGCATCGACTATATGATGCATACATCCGATGCACCCTAAAGGACACCGACTTACGTTCTGTAATACCATTCTGGGTACTTATAAATCTAACGAACCTACTAATGCAACGTTCAGCGACCATTTTGTACGAGAAACTACGGCAGACATTTTCATCTTGGAGTAAAGAATAAATACACACATGACGACGCAATTTTGCATTCATATGACGGAACAAGCGACGCATCATTTTGTGTAATCTTTTCATTTCTTAAAAATAAACATTTTTTAACTGATGTACAAAGTTTTTCCATTTTGATTTCTTAAGATTTTTAGGAAGGGTAGATTTTTTGAATTAGCTGTTTTTTATAGACATTTTTTCTTGTTATTATCTTTTGAACCTTTTTGCATGTGTACGCAGTATTTTTTAGTAATTTTGTGAAAATGACAAGCAAGGTTTTACAAGATGTCTCTTCGGTATATTTCACAAGGGTGTTTTACAGAGACCGTGCTACTAGACATGTAAATAAATGACTTTGTAAAATTTTAACAAAGACGGTGTTAATGAAACTGTAACTCATTCAAACCATACATATTTATTTAATTCTCTTAAAAAATGCTCAGTAACTGAGAGGTGGAGAAAAAGCTACCCGTCTGATGAGTGCTGAAATAAATTCGTAGCAAATAAAACAAGGTGACGTTATTTATTTATAGTAAATACGACAAGGTAATATTATATACTTATAGTAAATGAAAGGTAATATTATTCACTTATAGTAAATTGAACAAGGTAATATTATTTAGTTACAATAAATAAGACAAGATAATTTTCTCGTAGTAAACAAGACAAGGTTATTTGTTCATAGTAAATAAAATGAGGTAACATGGTCCCATCTGCAACTTTGCTATTTGTCCTTGTTCATAAATTACAATCTGTATCTTCCAGCAATTCTTTTAACAAGCACTTTTACATAAAAAACTCTAGCTGTTTCATACACGATCTAGTGTATTTGTATTAGTACGTTCCTTTGGTAATTGCACGTTTCGAAGCACAGTGTTTTATTTATGCACAATGATCTATATAACGGTCAATTAGCGAGACAGCTTTTAGATTAGCAATTTCCAAATAAACGAATCGGTCAAACGAGGGTCAATCAACTGACCAGCTCAATTACCGAACTTAAATCCACTGGGTTTTCATTTACGGGAGTACTTCAAGTCTTTGATTTACAACGCGGTCGCAGATAACATCGTACACTGGCAAGGAATTAAAGAGGGTTGCTAGTAAATTCGAATAACACCTAACAATTTTCATCCACGATAAAACTCTTAGACTTGAATTACATTCCAACCGAAGGTTACTGAATTTTTGTGGAAACAGGTGAGCAATTGGTACAGCACAGATACGTTGCTTGGAAAAGAGGTCAGACAGGATAAACGTATGTCTGAAATTTTTTTATTATTTATGCCTGCTAAATCCACCTGTCGTATATCTGTGGCTGTAAGGATAAAAGCTACGTGTCACAGTTTCAAAAAATATGAATTTATACATTAATTGAGCCGCGGGATTTATGTGTTTATCGGACAGGGTGCAAGAATTTATATGTTCAAAATAAGATTTCGAAACTTTCAAATTTTTCTGTATTCTATGATTGAATACATTTTAATTGACAATTAGAACGGAAGTTAGCTGAACTATTTTATAATTGAAAATAAAAGTTAAACTTTTAACTCAGGCTTGCCCAATTATGTATCACATCATTATACTGAAAATTAGTCTAGTAAAAAAAATAAAAAATCCTCAATCGATTTTTATCTCCAACTTTTCATATTGCACACTATATAATTATATAAAATTGTGCATTGTTACAACTGTGTATTGTATCACCATCTGGAAATTTTCTAAGATTTACAACTGCGTCATCCTTCAAGAGCGCACAATGCTTTACGAGTGCTTTGTCAGTGCTCATTGTATACATTCCCGAGTCCAAATTATTGTTCGTTAACGTTCGTTACTGTTCAGCAGCTGAATGTCTACCGACCAAGAATTCGCAGAGACGAAAAATCAATATCGAATTAGTGCGGAGAGGAATAAGCACAATTAGAGCGAGTTATAAAGTGACTCAGTTAACGAAATATGCAAAGGCGTTTAAATTGATTGGACAGAAATTTCATCATAATTTTAAACAGCTCCAGAAAATATTTCAAATTCGGGCTATTTGGAGAAACGCCGTCACCGGAATGAAAATTAGAAAACTTTGCGCGAAGGAACAACCGGGAACAAAATGGTGTCTAGTCCGTCTTCGCAGAAGATATAAAGTAAATGGACTTTACAAAAACATTTCCTTTATTGCAGCCATCGGCGCATGCAAACATCATTCCGCCGAAAGATGTTCTCGATCTAACAGCAAAGTAAACGATCGGAAACTTTCCATCCTCGTGTTACGATACGTAGGCGTGTTTCCTACGCTTATTGTTCTGCGCATCGTAAATTTCGATTGAATAGACTGATCAATAGGTCGGCTTGCATTTAAAGCGATTTACAAACCTTTAATCTTTTCAGCGCACTCGAGAAATCAGACTTTTGCCGATATATTTCTTTGCCCCGGGACTCGCGACATTTTATACAGAGATTATGCAACTGCGCGAGAGCAAACATTTTCAGAAGTTGAAAGAGTACGTTTGTTGACAAAGTTTCAAATGTATTTTTGCCGGGGGAACGGCTTGCTACGATGAAGGATCGTTGTAACGTTTCTACAGAGATTTATGATGGGTGCTTTGTAAAGAGTAATCGAAAAAAATTACTTTGTGAACTGTTCTTTTCGACTCTTTGGGATTTTGCACGGTTGAAGTCGTGGGGTTGTGGAAAAGTGAAATTTTTCAGTTTTGGGATTTTGGTATTTTGTATTGTTTAAGTTTGGGGGCTTTGGAACTGAGACCTTGCAAGTTTGGTGTTCTGCGATTTTGGAATTTTTGGACTTTGAAATTTTTAGGTTTGTTGAATTTAAACTCTGAAATTGAGGATTTGAAATGTGGACGTCATGGAACCTGATCAATTTTTTCATTTTGTGATTTTGGTATTTTATACTGTTCAATTTTGGTATTTTGGTATAATATCGATAGCCCATATTTAAACCACTACCTGTCTCTGGAAAAAAGCATAGACTCGTAGGGGAAATAGAACCAAGAAAATCTGGCATAGAAGGGTCTTCGATGTAGTAGTTTATGTTTTTACTGTGACGGAGAATGACTGCCTCACGGGTTCAAATCCCAGTAGAGCAGACCTGATTGCTTTTCTTGCCTTACACCTGCGATTCTACGGTAACAAGCTGGAAAACTATTCGTTTTAACCTGTTCAAACTTTATAAGTTTCTTCCTTGAGCTCTAGTACCGAACGTATATTTAATTTTATTTGAACGCGGGTGCAGTTGGTGTCTTTAAATTTGCCGCCGAGAAGCGTTAGCAATTGAGTAAATGATGAAGAATGGAGTAAATAAAGTAGATGATGAAAAAATGAAGCAAACGAAATAAATGAAAAAAATGAAGTAAATAACATAAATGTAGAAATGAGGTAAAAAAAGTAAATGAAAAAATGAAGTAAGTGAAGTAACTGAAGTAAATGATGAAAAAATGAAGTAAATGAAATAAATGTAAAACTGAAGTAAATGAAATAAATGAAAAACTGAAGTAAACGAAATAAATGAAAAATGAAGTAAACGAAGTAAATGAAAAAATGAAAAACTGAAGTGAACGAAATAAATGAAAAAATGAAGTGAACGAAATAAATGAAAAAATGATGAAGAATGACGAAGAAAAATATCAGTGTGTACTCTGTCAAGAGAAGAAACGTTGATTTATAGTGTTTCGTCAAAAAACTGCAGCACATATATTATCGAATGATAAATATTTTTTATCAGATTAAAAGATTGTGTTTATAAAAAATAATCGAGTGTGGTTCATTTTATTTTTGACTTGATGAATGTAGGTATGTTATAATTTATGGATCAGATATTTTAACACCGAGGCTAGTATCATAGTAAACTGCGTTTTTATCTCGTTTATATGAAACCATGGTATACTTTTCGTTTTATAGTCTGCGTTTTTTGGACAGTATTAAAAGAATCTTTAATATTATACAGTTTGTTAGAATTGATAAGAATTAAGAATTGATTTAGGTTTCTGTTGGATGTACGTTTGGTGTGATAAATAAGAAAGTAATTTCAAACACTTCGAACGATGATATTGAACTAATAATAGGTTATATAGCTAGTTGAATGAGTTTGATTTTGGTTGGTTCATGTGGGTGATATCAGGTTTTGATTACAATTGTAAATTCTATCGTCATGAGGTATTCGGATAGCAATTAGGCAACGGTAGCAATAAATCTAACCCTAATCAAACTTAAATCCAGTTAATTATGAAGTATCAGTCAATTTTAATCTAAATGTAACGCAAACATAACTGAAATTAATCCGAGCCTATTCCAAACATTAGAGGTACGATAAGTACTTTCAGCATTAATTTTGAAAAGCATAATGTTGACGTTGAGGATATGTAGGAGTGGTGAAGTCTTTTTTTTCAAGTGTGGGGGTGGGAAATTTTGGAATTTGAGGACTTGGGGATTTGAGGATTTGAGAATTTGAAGATTTCAGAATTTTGAGAGTTTGGAGATTTGGAGACTTGGGGATTTGAAAATGTCAAATTTAGTAAATTGAGAATTTGGTAATTTGGTAATTTAGCAATTTGCGAATTTGAGAATTTGGAAATGTAGGAATTGAATAATTTCGGAATTGGGAATTTGGGAGCTTGGAAATTTGAGATTCAGGAATTTTGGAATTTGGGAATTGTAGAATTTTGGTAATTAGGAATTCGGGAATTTGGGAATTTGTAAATTTAGAAATTTGGGGATCTGAGACTGAGAATTTGGGAATCTTGAAATTTAGAAATTTGATATTTGAGGAACTTGAGAATTTAAGAATTTTGTAATTTGAAAATTTAGAAATCTGGAAGTTAAGAAACACAAAAAATTTCAATTTCGTAAATTATTAATTATCCAAAATTTGTTCAGAAATTTTCTATTTACAGAAAATATGAGTTTTAAATAACACCGAACGCTTTTTCCTGAATCAATAATAATTAATCTCTGTAACACGATTTTTACGACGCAGCCATTTCTGATAATGAGTCTATCGACAACGTCTTCATTATATAACAATTACGTTATATAATTGTATTTTAACATCCCCCGTACTAAAACCGTAGATCTACAGTTCACGTGACCAACCTAACCTTACAGTGCCAGCAGATAAGATGAGTTGGTCGTAAAATCGCTCATGCCTGAAATTCAATCGTCGAACAACAGTTTAGGAGATACATGGGGATATAAAGAGCGAGACCGCATACTACATTCTGTTTCAAAGATCCTTTTCGACATATTGCATAGAGCACATTGGCACCCTACAAAACATTTATTTGCACGGAGCTTGTTTATCGTTTCACGTCTTTAATCCTCTCATTCGTCGTGTTCTAAATTCACTACATATTTTACATTTTGTCAAACATAAATTACGAATTTCGTATTTCATGAAATTCTGCAACAACATTGTTTGCATTCTGTAACTGCTATTTGTATTGTGCTTTCTTAAAATTTTATTTTCTCTAGAAAAAATGAAATTTATTTCCACAGAATTTTTTGGATGTATTTAGTATATGTATACTTTTTAAACAGAAAATATATATTAACTCGTATGTTCATTTTTCTGCTTGTAATGAAAAGCACAAAATTATTGTTACTTGTTGAAAAGTGCAAAAATAAAGAATAGAAATATTGGTTGACTACTATATTTTTTTTACAATTACTTGTAAGAGTTGAAAAAAAATTTAAAAAGTTAATTTTTTTTTAACAAGAAAATTAAAAAAGTCACATAAGGTTAATTTGTCTGTTTGGATCAAGTTAATTTGTATTAATATTCTTAGATAAGCAGATAATAACTCTTAAATAGAAGTTCTTAGATAACCAGATAAAAACTAGTAAATAATAAATTACATCAGTTGATAAGTCAAATCTCTTGCTATATCGCCATTTCGAATTTCCCGCTCTCAACACCGTCCACAGCAATATAAAGTGAGGAGACAGTACATATAAAATGCTGATCATGTTCTCACACTTGCTGGAGCCAACTACGAAAAACTACTCTAAGATGAAGATTAGGTTCAGTAAGTCTCTGTACTCGTCGAACGTGATACGAATGCAGGTCTCAGAAAATTTTCTGTACAGTCATGCATGACATGTTTTCTTCTATTACTGTTTTTCTAGTATTTTGTATTTTATCCTGATCCAACACTTAAATAAATGTAAGAAATAGATTGGCAGATCTGACAATGTCTGCAATTTTATTCTGAAGAACTCGTCTCTTCTGGTTTCTGCTATATGAAATATAATTTTTCTTTTCTGTAAAATATTATTTTCTCTGGTAAATGCTGACTGGAGAAAATTCTTTTGATACGAGTACTTTAACTTTGTTACATTTTGCAAGTTCATATATTAAATACGTATACTTATATTAATATTTGAACACTGTGCTACTCATTTGTTGTGTTGCATGAGAGGAGTTGATTTAGAATTAACCCATTTACTAATAGGGATAAATAGGGATTTGAATATATATTTTATCACTTTCAGATTATATTTAACAAAATATGCATTCGGCAAACATTTACTGAAAATTATTTTTTGCTTCAATGTTACCTAACCTATAAAAGTATTTGACTCATAAATCTACAATCAATACGATAAAATAAAAGTCAAATTAAAATGTAAAATAAAAATTTTAGAATATCATAGCCAACTAACCCTTGCAATATTAAAATAAATAAAGAAACTTGAAATGTTAAAAATATTTTGACTTTATCGACCTTTAATTGTACAAATTGTAACTAGTATTGTACTCAAAACACAGTTGTACGATAAATACGATTTATTTTTGTTATATTTGAACAGAGGTATGGGTCACGAGGGTATCATAAACCACTGAGTTAATAGGTTAAGCTCGAATGAAATATATTTCGTTTAAATATTCGACATTTTATCGGTTCATATATAGTCGTTTATTAATGGTTATCTATCACATATTGCCTGTAATATCCTATTTTGCTTTGCGTGATATATTTGGCTACCGAACACTGATTTGCTTAAGTATATAATTTCGTACATCGAGGATGATACGAAATCATCCAATAATGAACGTGTTTCGCTAATGGATTTGATCAATCAACGAAATATGATAGAGATGCATGCGGTGTACGTGTCGAATCAAATTATAGCGATTTTGTATATAAAATTTATCGTTGCAGGCAGTTCTGATGAGACGATTATCGCTGCCGTCAATAACAGCTAAAGCATTTCTTGTTTGATTGATAAGTTTATCTAGGAAATAAGTGTTAATATTTCATTATTCAAATAGTTTATTATTCTATAGTTATTATATAAATTAGTTTAAAATAATTTTAATTAATTTATTAACTTCAAATATTTTAAATTTATTATTCTATAATTTATTCAAACAGAATATATTCAAATAGTATCTGAATAAATAATATTGTAATACTTGTTTAATCGATAATTTTTATCCTATTAATTGGATTTTTTATATTCTCGTCTAATTGATAATTTTATGTAAAAAATAAGTATTAATATTTTATTATTCAAATGGTTGTTAGAGGAAGCTTAAATATTGAATGCGATTATTTAGTTCAACAATTAGCCATTTTAATTACCTCGGTATTAATCTTATTGTACTATGAAAACTTTACGACTGCTCTTTGCATCTGTTCATTAATTATGAAGGTATGTAATTAACAATTAGCTGGTGACATGTGATGATAACCTTGTGTTATGTGGCATGCATACATGTGTGAATGCATGTAATCCATTGTATTCGTGTCGCGTGAGATCGTAGGAACGAGCAAATTACATTTAACCAAAATGGAAAGCTGAAAGTGAGACATTGCTATGTGTGGAACTTTGTAGTGAAAAATTTACGAAACATTTTACTACATTTTAGTTTGAAATTCCAACATTTTCGAACCCCTAAACTCTTTAAAAATACATTTTCAAATTCTTAACTTTGCAAGTTTCAAATGTTTCAGTTTTTAAATTAACAAACAAAATTTTCATATTTGAAAATTTTTTAATTTTTAAGTACTATATTTTGAAATTTCCAAATGTTCATATTTCCATATTTCAAAATTTGTAAATTTCTAGTTTACCTATGTATCAAATTTGCAAATTTCCAAATTACCTCAATCTCAACTTTGTAAATTTTTTAATTCGAAATTCTTAATCTACCAAAAATCTAGAAACTTCAATTGTTAAATCTCCAGATTTTGAAACTTATAAATTCCTAAATTCCTAAATCCCTAAATTTCTAAACTTCTAAACCCCAAAATCCCTAAATTCCTAAATCACCAACTTTCAATAGATCTCTACTCCACACTCAAGGAGAATTCACTCCAGCGATCCTGGTCGCAGTAATTAAAACTTATTTCCTCCACTTCGCGAGTATTATCTGTCCTACAAATTCAAAACTTTTTTTTTCAGAAGCTCTATACATCACTATTGGTTTCCTTGTTTGAAGGAAGAACTGATTGCTCTTGCACCCTTGATCCCAAGCTTTTATCCAGTTCTTCGATACCTAGTAAGAAGTAAATGGAAGAACCTTGTGATTGACATTCGGTAAATGCGATCAATGGTGAAAGTAGGGTCGAAACTGTGCGGAGAACCGATCTTACAGAACAAAGTTGCTGATGAAGAAAATGGTCGAAACTACTAAACAGAATACGTATTACGTTCCGGATTTTACGTGGATTTTAGGAAACCGGTTCTCATCTTCTAAATCTTTCCACGAACAAATATCTTCACAAATAAAAAAGTTCTTGTACTAATCTTTAAAATTCTTTTTATTTTGTTTTAACTTTCAATCCTTTCTCTAGTAGTTAAATTAATTCGACTCCTGTTAATGAAATGTTTATTTAAGTACAATTTATTGTTCAATCATTATTCATTAGAATATATTATTGACCATATTATTGATTATGTTAACTAGATTACTTTTGCTTTGAACAAAAATTATTTCTTAAGATATTCATTTTTAAATTTTTATTTTAAACTTAAATATTCATTTCCAAGAACAAATTAATTTATTTTATAATTATCCTCTGTTATTCATGAAAAATTAAGAATAAAACATGTCATAAATATTTTACATTTTTAATATGGATGAAAGTTGTAATTTTAGAATTACATTGTAAGTATAATTCATTGTAATTTAATGTATTAATATTTTTATATACATATTCGAATTATTATAAGAGAATTAAATTATTACAATATTTACATTCAAGTATTGTATTATTATAATTTCTACATTAAAGAATAATTTTATTATAACTTCTACAATATAATACAAAGAGAAATAATTTTCTCAATGAAAACAAATGAAAATATATTTTGATTTTCAAATGCTATTAACAATTTAAAATATTTTCGTAAGTGACTGCACTTCGTAGGTAATAGGTTCTCAATTCAGGCACCACTTATGCATACATGTACATACACGCCTAACATCACTTTATGCCGTTCAATAATTCCATTCATTAACATAAAAGCGTACCGTAGGGTCATTCGATGAATTATCGTCCACTGCATCGCGATTTTTACATCGCTGATTGAGAAAATTATTAGAAAGAACTTTTAACGATCCCCGACAACGGTGGACGATCAAAAGGCGGATAATTCTTTTTTTTTTGTATCACTGGAAAGTGGCTTTCATACAAACCTAGCGTTCTTTAACAGAAATTGAGGTATTTCAAAACGAAACGAATATCATTAGCATCAATTCACTTGTCCCTGAAAAGAGAATATAATTCCCTTAAGCAGCTACTTGAGAAAAAGAGAATTAAGTAAAGCGCCCTGAACCAGAAAATAACTTTATGAATCAATTCTTCTGCGTTATTGTGATCCTTCTTTTCTCAATTGGCTGCTCGCAGGACGAAGAGAAATCGCTCCTTCCTATGAAATTTCCCGAGAAGTGAAACTTATTGGAACGTTTGAGAAATATAACCGAAGACAGACGGCTGGAGAACAGCTGCCGGAAAACGAAAAAAGGTGACATCGCTTTTCTATTCTTTCTCTTTTGTCTTATAAATCGTCATAAATCGTGCGTCCTCTGCGCAAATTACATGATGTATCCGAAGGACATCGCGTACCTAACCGTTCGACTGTGTAACCTCTAATAAATGTACGTTGAATTTCTTTTCGTGACACTATCGGTACATGTACTCAGTGCAGCCTCTACTTTCACCTGATATTATCGATAATATTTAATGTAATATGTCCTTTTTTTAATACAAGGTATAAGTAAAAATAACCTGTGTTTCTTTCCTTTAAGATGAATTAAGAGGAACCTAACCTAACAATTTTATCTTATCGTCAGTTAACAATTTTAAATTGCAGAAAGTAAGTAAATAATTTTCTATATAACATAATGATAAATAAATAATTATCAGAAATAATAAAATAGATTTATATTTTAAAATTGCAAATGCTAGAATATTTAACAAAATGAAAAAAAAAATGAAAATATTTGATAAAAAAATAAATGAAAAATATTTATGTATCGTGGAAATGTTCTTGTGGGGATTTGGTTCTTATGGAATATTCGGAATAAATCTTTGGAATGTTCAATAGCATCACATTCAGCGAATACTTGAGAAGGTGCGGTATGACATTATCTAAGAATTTAAACGATGTGTAGTTTCCAACACAGATGTGAAAAAAGAAATAAATAGCTCTGAACCTCCGCTTCGTTTTAATCTGCAAGATTTTATTAAAATTCAGTTCTGCATCGCGAAGGGTTTAACGTCGGTGAAGCTAAGTACATATTATGCGTTATAAAAAGGGAATTTTATAGAAATATGCAGACTACACATCGTGTAACTTTTAGTGGGAAATTTGTAAATTATTATACTCATAAATTATCATACTTATACTAACTACATATTACATAAGTAATAAATAGGTATATAAAGTCTAATATATTGTACTTATGAAATACTATATTTTTTGAGGAAGACATAAAACAATTGTAATTTACAAAATTTATTAAAGATTTTTATTAAAATTAATCGAGTCGCTTTCGTTATTGAATTTGAGAGTATAATCATGCTATGTGTACATAAATTATTGTATACACAATATATGCGATACAAATACATATTCAAACATATTACTGTGAAAACTTCCTTAATCCATTTCCATAGAAATATATTCAGTCTATTACTCCCTAAAATAAAATAGTTATCCTCAAACAGAAATGGTTCTCTTGTTCATTCGAACTTTGTATCATAAACACTAAATTCGAATCGAGATATCTGTAAAATTTCAGTATCCGAAAATGAGATTCACTATGCAGATCAGAAACAGTGTGGAACAAATTGTGTCTAAAAATTCATGGAAGTTTCGTGGACAATGCAATATCGAAACAAACCTCGAATATCGAAGTGGCGAGCGTGTAATAACAGCGGAGAATATAAATAGCTTGTCTTTCGTGACGTTGCAATGGAAAATTGAAGCGAAAAGTGCCTTTGTAAATTGTTCATTTTGCGGCTTTAAATCGGAACTGAAGCTCAGTTAATACGTACGATCGAATTCACAGAGAAAGCGTTTTGAAATTATCCGGTTAACTGTGTTCGACGTGTACACACGTCAATTCGGAACGTTATTTCGGTACAGTTGAATTGGTAATTTTTTAGGGAAAAAGAATTGGGGCTGTTTCGCGTTTTGTTGGGCGTTTTCGTGAAATTTGTATGAGGAGCATTTATCCTATGTTCGACGAGTATATTCGTCAATTTCGAACGTTATTTCGGTACAGTTGAATTGGTAATTTTTTAGGGAAAAAGAATTGGGGCTGTTTCTCGTCTTGTTTTGCTTGTTTTCGTGAAATTTGTATGGGGAGCGTTTATCCTGTGTTCGACGAGTATATTCGTCAATTTGAAACGTTATTTCGGTTCAGTTGAATTGGTAATTTTTTAAAGAAAAAGAAATGTGACTGTTCCTTGTTTTGTTATTCTTGTTTTCGTGAAATTTGTATGAGCAGCATTTATTTTGCATTCGACGAATATATTCGTCAATCCGAAACTTTATCTCAACGCGATTAACATTAACGAATTGTTCCATTTTTAGACAGAAATGTATGTCATCGTTCCTCGTTTTGTTTTACTTGTTTCCGTGAAATTTCTAATAGGAACATTTAACCTATGTCAGATGAGAATACTCGTCATTGATCAATGAGGGATTTTTGAAACTAAATTCAGCAGTTAACTAAATAAATTTCACATACTATATGTATATATATATACATATATATAACACGAACGACATTCCGGTTTAATCGCTGTTTAATAAAAGTCGTAATTCAATAAACGAAATGTCGTTAATAGTATCTGGTTGAATGAGATAACGAGACGTTTATCAGTAAATGAAATCGTTTAAAATATTGCACTAAGGGAGTTCCAAATTTTAAAACTGAAAAATTTGAAAATAAATTGGACAAATTGTAAAAATTGTAAACATTGTAAAAATTGCAAACATTGTAAAAATTGTAAAAATTGTAAAAATTGTAAAAATTGTAAGAATTGTAAACATTGTAAACATTGTAAAAATTGTAAAAATTGTAAAAATTGTAAAAATTGTAAAAATTGCAAAAATTGTAAAAATTGTAAAAATTGCAAAAATTGTAAGAATTGTAAAAATTGCAAAAATTGTAAGAATTGTAAAATGTGTAAAAATGGTAAAAATTGATAAATTGGAAAACTTCAAAATTATAAATGTGCAAAATTGGGAAATTGGGAAATGGGAAAATTGGGAAATGAAGAAATGGGAAAATTAGAAAAGTAGGAAACTAAAAAACTGGAATACTACATAGAAAAGTAGAAATCTAGAAAACTAAAAATTCAGAAGACTAGAAAATTGAAAAGTTGGTAAATTGTAAAATTAGAAAATGGGAAACCAAAACATTGTCTCCACAGAAAATCAGAAAATTCAATACTGTAACAATTAAAAAACTTGAAAATTAAAAACTAGAATATTAAAAAATTTGTACATGTTAAACTCTAAACCCCACTCTACCCCCAAGTACACAAAATTTTAATACTAATAAAAAAATCTATAACTCAAAGTTCTATTCAACAATCCCTAAATTTTCGAGGTGTACACATTGCAATGCTCGTGTGAATAATATTCACCTCCGATTCTCATTCGAATGATAAAAAACCTCGTTATAGTACACCTACACGATAGGTTAGATTAAAGGCTATCGGTTTCCAGGGAGTTGATTAAGAAGGAATACCATGATCCAATATTCTGGAAATATCGAATACAGTGCGGCGTTATTCATAATTTCCGGCTCGGTTCGCAAAATCTCTGAACTCTCCAATATCGTGTACCAGGAATACCGGAGTTTGCATCGATGTTGGATGAATTTTGTTGCAGAAACTCTGTCCGACTCAACTAAAAACCACAAATTCGAAAATCGATTGTTGTGTGGCTTTGAGACAAATGATGGAACACACAGCCCGCTCGGTTTACATGCATAATTTCCTCTTATAATGGATGTTATGAAATTCCCAGTCCTTGGTCGCTGCAATCGCATTATAGCGGAAATTTTCGTTAATTAGCCGCGCAATTATCGACAGCTGTAACTTACGAATGAATTCCAGAGTAACCGAGCTAATATGATTATATTGTTTTCAATATTGTTCCAACGAGAATTCCGCGAATACCTAATATATCATAATATTGCTTCAGGATATTGCGGAATTTAGAGATCACTGTTTCTACGTTCAGCTTTATAAAATGCGTGAAATGTTGAAGTATTTTGTTCGAATTAAGTTTTATGATAGTTTTGTGATAATTTGGTATTTTTAAAATTAAAGTTCTAAATTCTCAAATCTGCAATTATGGGAATTTGTAAATTCATAAATTCCCGACAAACTTAAATTTTCAAATTTTTAAATGAATTTACCAAACTACTCAAGTCTTAATGCTTTGAAATATTTGAAAATATTAAGATCCAAAATTCTAAATTTTCAGCTCTCATATACTAAAATTCTCAAGTTTCCAAATCCTCAAATTTTCACGTTCTGCAATTTCAAATTGTCAAATTTTCAAATTTCTGAATTCTTAAATTCTCAAATTCTCAAATTAGCCAAATTGTCACTTATCTATTATAAATTCTCAAACCCCAAAATCCTGAAATTCCCAAACTCTCAAATCCTCAAATTCTCACTTTGCCAAATTCTCAAATCCCCAAATCTTCAATTCCCAAAATTCTCAAATCCCGAAATTCTAACTTTGCCAAATTGTCACTTAGTCAAATTCTCAAATCCCCAAATTCTCAAGTCCCCAAATCCCCAAATCCCCTAAATCCTCAAATTCTCAAATTCTCACTTTGCCAAATTCTTAATTCCCTAAATCATCAAGTTCCTTGAATTCTCAATTTAGCTAAATCCTTAAATTGCCTAAATCCTCAAATTCCCAAAATTTCCAAACTCCCACACCCCTTATACTGTCTTCATATTCAAACATTCCGTGTCTTACATTTTGCCAGTATTATTGTACCCACCGGCAGCTTACATTTCACAAAAGATAAATTCTAATCGAAATGTCCAGAATTTATCTTCTTGAACTCAATAGCCATAGTTACATATATTAGAACGTCGCCAGCGTGTAACTCATGATTCCGAGCTTCCGGTCAACGGTATTCTAGGTCACATTGATCATATTTCTTGATTTTACTGGGCTACCAACTGGCTTTCTTTCTTTCTACAAAAGAACCATGCAACACGAAATGCGGATACTGTTACAGAACATTCTAAAAGTATTATTTAACCCGACTGCAGATTATCCATGTGAAAACGAAGGGAAAATTGCTCGGCCATTTTGTAAAATATTATACCAATATATTCTGCAGATAATTTTTCAAATAATAGTGAAAACTTGTTTATATTATATTGTTAAATTTTGTGTTATATTATTATATAGTTTGATTAATAGATTATGTGTTATATTAGTAGATAATTAGAATATTAGATTGTGTATTACATTATGAGATAATTAGATTGTTAGGTTATGTATTGTATTATTAGATAATTAGATTATTAGATAGTTAGATTATTAGATTGAGCAATATATTATTAGATAATTAGATTATGCATTACATTATTAAATAATTAAATTGTTACATTATGTAGATAATTAAGTAACCTGTACCATATTTAATTAAAGAGTATTTTAGTATCTTTTACGCAAGCGATTCTAGCACCATCTGTCAACATCGCGTACCTATATTATGTGATATTTGTTTTGAAATAAATGGTAATATTGACGTCCATACAATACAGAAACAAATAATAGCAATTAATAAAATTGATCAAAGTAAATCTTCCCAAAATTACAATCCACCCTAATTCCGTCCTAAAAAATGACGCAGCTTATTTCACCGAAATTCAACTGATTTACAAGATAAAAGTGTCGCACAAATACAACGAGCGTCAATATTAATTAGAAAAAACAGCAAATCTGTCTTCGGTAATTAATAAGGTTATCCAAGATCATATTACCGTTCGTCAATTGATATAAAAACACAGGGGCGTAATTTTTTCACCGGCAAAAATAACATAACAAAAAAGAGACATTTCGCTTGTTTTTCTTTACGATTTAACGTATTACCATCCAAAGATTTATACACGAAACAAAAAATGAAGTAAGAAACGACATGTTCGTGGCAATTTGAACGATAAATATACCGGGGCTCCTTAAGAAGTCGAAGCCGCTGAGGCTCGTAAATTTTAGCTAATTGTCTGGCTACGGTGTTGTGTTAAAACGAGCAGCCATGAAAACTGTTGGCGGTAAACAAGACAAATAAAAAGTGGCAGCGAAGGGAAGAAAAGAGGAGAGTGAAACTGAAATCTCTACAGATCAAATTCTTTAAGGTCACGGAATCTTTGAAATCACGAATAGCTTATTGTCTAAAAAAAAATGACACTTTTTTTGGTAGTATTTAAACAGTCTAATGAAACGTTCAATAGGGTGCATGACTTTGTACTTAAATTATACAATTTGTAGATAAAATTTGAGGATAAAATTGTTGTTCAATTTAAGGATAAAATTGTTATTCGATTTCAAGATAAAATTGTTATTCAATTTAAGGATAGAACTGTTATCAAATTGTCCCTCAATATTTTCATACTTTTTAATATTTTTATAAATACTGAGGAGCAATTATTTCTAACGCAAAAATTGTTATTTGTAGAAAATAAAATTCAATAATCTTACAGTATTTTTAATTTAAAAAACTTTATTGCATATTTTTATTAAACTTTTGTATCAGTCTAAAATGCATATATCATTTAAGCTCCATCTTGTATTTTTGATTCCTATTTTATTTGATCAACTGATTTTAATTGGGGTAAAAATGAAAATATTTGAATAAGATAAGATAATTTATTAGAAGATACTTGAGCATCGTAAAATTTTATCTTGCGTCACATTCTTAAAATATGCAAATGAGTAACGTGCTCGTGTAAACTAAAATAAAATGAAAAATTGTATACGTAAAATATGCAAGACGCGTGTTAAATTGTACTACTTAGCTTTATAAAGGTACATATTTAGGTATTCATACAAATATGTACATTTTATTAATGAGAGTAGCACAATCTAATGAAATTCAAATCAAAAGCCTCTTTGAAGTTGTATCTTGTTAGCACGCAACTCGTGAGACATAAATTTGTTCAAGATGGTAAAGGTAATTCAAAATACTTCGTCCTTGAAATATTTACGTTTACATTCGACTTTCAACGAAATACGTAGATCAAAGCTTGACGCAGAATTTAGTCAAATACTCAGTGTCGCCTTCAATGTCGTAGAAGCAAAACACTTGTTTGAAACATCTCTTTTCAAACAAAACTTCATAGTGTTGTAATATTTTAATAGTATAATAATCTTTTAATACTATTTTAATACCATGATCTTTTTATTTCAAATCCGGTGTCGATACCTTATCAGATGTCAACGCATGAGTTGCGTGAAGGTCATGATAGGTCAGCCTCTTCACGCACCAACTTATGGGTTGACATATTTACACATATGTAATAATACATCCTTTTCTGTATGCAGTTCCATGATTGAAAATTTTAAATACAATTAAAATTTTTAAAAATTGCATCTTAAACTGATGTACACCCTGAAGTGTGATTATATGAACAAAGATTAAAATCTGTTTAAATTAACTTTACTTTTTCAGTTACACATTCGGTATAAATTTTAAGTCCTTATAAAGTGTTTTCGGTATCACAGTATTTGTAGCAAGTCTATTCAAACAGGTAAATTGAAGTATGAGGTAAATACGTATTTACGATATATGTGAGTACATGGCTCAAGTGGTTTAGATACGAACGAAGAGTACTCGTGAAAGAGAGGAAAAGATCAAGTGTTTCAGATTAATGAATGCCTTTGGCGAAACGTGATAGTTTAAGTTGGAAGAAAAAGAGGCAGGGTGAGTGTATTCTGAACGAATAGAGGACGAATGTGATTTGGTAGAAGAGTGTGAACTCAAGTGTGATGAACGAGAATGTGAATCGATTCACATAAATGCGAATCGAAAGAGATAAAAATTTATCGCGTAACGTTGATATTAAAATTTTCCGCGGAATCAAAATTCATTGCACGAATAAATCCATTTTACTGTTCATTATTTTTACAAATTGTTATTTGCGCAAATTCCAGGTGTAAGAATGCAGCATGCAATTTTATGAAATACGATATAATGTATAACACGTATCTGCAATAACAAATGATAGATACAGTCATATGATATACACAAAATGTTATTCATATTTATTAATGCAAATATAAGCATCTTTGAAGGACTACAAAAACTTTTTGTATAACTATGATAATATTATAAAAATTGCATTGAATTTAATTTATAATAAACTTCATCAACCTGCACATATGAAGTATTTAAAATATTATTGCTAATTGAATACTTTGATTTTACATTTTAAATAAATTTTATATTGAAACCATGTGTATGTATACTCACGTATTTATTAATTTATTAATTTAATTTCCACTTTCGACTTAAATTTATTTAAATTACATATTTTTATTGTTGAAAATATTTTTTGTGAACTATTAAGTCAACCGTTTTATTTATGAACTATTAACAGCAATTATTTGTTAGAAATTTAAATTTGTTTAAATCATATATTTTTTCTGTTCATGTAGTCTTTAAACACCGCTAACATTTATATTTCGTTATCTTTATCGTTAAACACGACATTTCGAATTTCATTTAAATTAACTTTTCGTTTCTTATTCAGGAACGGAGGAACGCAAACATAAAATTCGTGCTGTAGGAGAAATTGGAACGCTCAGAGTATTTTAAATTCGCGAAAGCAAAAAACTATACGAGGAGTAAAGTTCTATCTCTGAAGCACAATCAATAATTCAATCTGTGTTCTCCATACTGATTTCGGCCTTCATTTTTATTATCACAGTGTTGAAGTAATAGGAAAATACAAATTTTTTAAAGATTTGATTCAAAAACTTTGCTTATTTGCAGCAGCATAATAATAAATTTAATTAATTGGAAAAGAGGTAAAATTCTGAATAAACGAGCGAATTTCAATGTGATTAATTAAAATATCAATTATCACCGAGATAATATTACGTATTTTTAGCCACATAATTAAAAATTAAAAAAAAATGAAATATTACCAAAATCACAGTAACTATAATGAACCAATACTAACAAAAAAATTATAAATCTTGCTAAGCAACGTCGAAATGTAGTGAAGAATAAAATAATTTTATAATTAAAGATATTTCTAAATAATACAATTTAAATAAACATCGAAATGAAATATAACATTTTCCTTGAACGTTTCAAAATACCACGCAATTTTCCATACTTAATAAACCCAAAGACAATTTTAATATAAAACTCCGATGATATCCATCAATGCAAAATTGAAACATCGAAACCTCCCCCGTTTGTACTAATTTCAGACACAATATTTTTCGCAAATGAACTCGACCAATATCGCTGTTTTAATATAACACATTCGCATATATCGGATATTAAACGACGAACGCAATATCGCGGTGGTATAAAAAATATGTCTGATCTAATATCCAACGTTTTTATGTCGAGAGAATTGCGAACGAGAGCGGCTGTTCGACCGAGACGGCTCGAAATAAAATTTCAATCATCGAGCAGGGATTATCCGTTTCCCGAGAAAAAGTGTAAAACAGTTCGATACGTCGGGTCTCATTGTTCGCCGCTATTAGGCGAGGACGACTTCAATTGATTTCTTAAATTAGCTTCGGTTCGGGAGTGAAAATGAATAAAAACGCGCCACCCCCGGCGAGGTGAATTTAAATGGCCGGCTCGTCAAAGAGGGAAACGAAGACTGGCGGAGGAACGCAGACACATTCGACGGGAAATCAAAAGAGAGACTAACAGAGGGGAAAAAAAAAGAGAAGTGGATTCGGTACGAAGAGGCGGCATTGTTCGAGGAGAGAAAAACAGAAATAGGTTCAGCAGTTAATATCGAAACGAACGGGAGAGCAATCGGTACGAAACGAAGCGGAATGACCTTATTGCTTGGTTCGAGTCCAATCTGCAATTGCCTCGATCTGTTATTACTATTGGTTACTACCGATTTGTGAGCTTGAATTTTGTCCACGTTGTCCGTTTTCATTGATATTATACTCTCATATTTTACCTCCGAATGCAACTGCATTTAAATGCATTGCATGGGGAACGTTTATTCAAAAGTTTCTTTGTAACATTGATGGGTGAACTCTACCTTTATGTAGACACCTTAAAATCTTTTATACTTATGATTATTCTCAAGATTTTCGGTTAGGTTCTTCTTCTATCATTTCGTAATATTTGGAGATTATACTGCTACGCTTGGGAACATTTTGAACGACGAATTCATGTATTAGGATCTCAATAAATCTTATTCAATAGTCCTTAGAGTACTATTAAAATTAATTAAACTCTATGTAGAAAGTAAAACAAATAGAATGATAAGTGAACGTTAGAATGTCAAATAAATATTCCAATATTCTAAAATTACTAAATGTCGAACAATTGCACTCTCCATTTTGAATTTTTAGTGCTTCTAGAATAGCTATCACAAGAATAGTTATGTACATGCGTTTGCATTTGCATATTCTCTACTACACAAGCATACGTAATATTTTGATTGAATGGAAATCATGTAACGTAATCAAATGTTTTCGCGCTAACAAACGTACGAGCATAAAAGGTTGCATAAGCATATACATTGTGTTGTTAAGTTTTAATGAACTCTTATCCATACCGGGATGCTAAGAACGACTATTATACTCACGACCTGTTATGAAAGTATCGATAAAGTATCTTTGTTACGTAAAGGAAATACATGTGTGCCCACTGACAATAGTCTTCGAGACTATCAATTTTTGTCCAATATTTATAAAATATTTTATTTCGTTTTGCAAACATAGAGTGTTGCAAATATAATAATTTGTTCATAAATCTTGCAGAAATAATATTGTTCTCTGCATAAAAATAATTTGTTGTATATGATGATTTGTGCAATGGTTGTGTTATGTTATTAATAGTCTTATACTGTGTGTTATATGTGCACATTTTATATATTTACTTCTTTTTATGTATATTTATATTAACTACATACTTATTTTATATGAATTTGAATTACAGTATAGTCTTCATGATTTGGTTATGAGTTGAGGTGACTCCATTTTGTTGTATTAAACGCTGCGGTTTCCAAAATGGCGCCCTTGCAAATACGTATATTATAAAATACTCCATTATCAAATAGAATTGAATATATGTATATGTAAATGTATGTATAAGTGTAGAACTTATTGATTAATACACATTTACATGAAAAAATTAAATTTTTCAAGTCTTTTCATTCTAAATTATATTACATTTAAAAAATATTCATTGTGCAATTACATTTTGTCGAAAATGAAAAGCAAATTTTATAATTGAAATATTACTGAAATCATTTCCTTTTGTAATTACATTTACTTCTCGAAATGTAACAAAATGATATACAATTTTGTTCAAATATACTTTTTCTATAAAAAATATTTGTTTTCTGTTATTTTCTTGTGGGCATTGTGAAAAAATCTTCTTTACAAAATGAAATTTAACAAGGTTAACCTTTTATTTATGAAATAATACAGGAACTATTTCACTCGTTTTAAATTTTGAACCGTGGCAGCGCAATTGTTCACCTGAATATTACCTATTTTATTTTATTTTTATTTCTATATACAAATTTTATACACAATTTCAATAGATTGTGACGAGGCAGTAATTTTCCACTGCGATAAACTTCTACGTGAATATACGAGCTTTCAAAATGCAGTTATGTTCTCCAATACGCGTAAGTTTATTTTTATTGCGGTAGAAATTCTGCAAATGATCAAGATGCGACCTCGTAAACTTATGGTGGGATTCGAAGTTTTGTAGCTTCTGCTGACAGTTAAATTGAAAGGCATTTACATTTATAGCGACTTTCCTGCTATAATGAAATTTTGCTACCACATAAACGTGTGATCCTGTTGATGTCGTTAAAAAGACCTAGTATTCGTATAACAATAATTTCATAAATAAAATAATAAAGAATATTTATTATAAATGAACATTATTAAGTAACTAAAAAATGACACACCTGTTACGTTCATTCATTTTTCATTCATTTAAATGAGAACAATACAACAATTTAACCCGACATTGTGAATTTATTGCAGTTTAAAATGTACGGAGGCAAATTGCAGTTCTATGAGCGATGCAAATTTTTATTCGCGTACAAAGCATCTGTTCTCTTAAGATAAATGAAAGCATTTTTAGCTTCTTTTTATTTGTCTATCTTTAATTATAATTTCAGTGATACGCGTAAAAGTATATTTTAATTTAGAAAAGCTGAAGAACAATTCTAACGTAATGTTAGAAATTTACGTAAAATTTTGAATAGATCGATTCTAGTCGAAATTAATTGCTGTTAAAAATAACTTTTTCAACTCGTTTATATGAAAGTAAAAAATATTTCCTAATCAAAAAATTTGTTAAATTCATAAATCAGGAACAAACTGCAAATAAATGGTTTACGTTTCTCTTTTTTTATTTTGTTAAAAATATTTTTGCATAGTATGTAAATAGTATTAATCAGTTGAGTAATTAATGCACCGTGTATTCAGTAGTTAAGAATGCAATATTCCGTAATAAGAAAAAGGGAGAACAAGAAGAATAATTATGCAAGATGAAAGAAATCTCAGAAAAATGATTACGTTTCATTTAAAAGTTCTGTTCGAAGATATAAAGCAGCTGCAGACTTAAAATAGCAAGTGATATTACAGTTTAGAGTAAAATCGTTTAGACGAATTTCGAAGAAATGAGAACAAAGAGATTTACAATTCTTATTGTGGAGAAATAATATTAGAAGACGATTTGCATTCGATATTACAGCACAATTGTTTTTTGAATGGAACGGATTTCTTTGATATTCCACAAAGCGATCACGTTTTCGTCTTTCAAATTTGAAGAGAATGCAATGGTACCTATTAGATTTTCCTATAGTGCATAGACCATAAAGAGAAGTATAAAGGGACGGTAAAATAGAAATCGGATTACTATACCATACAGAGAAACTCTTAAACGCATGAAATTTTGTAATTTGGGTTCATAAAACTGTATCTCGAATACAACATATTTTACGAACTTTTATAAATTGAATATCACGATCTGAAACGGTTTCTCAACTCTTTTAAAATTTCATTAGCAGAGACAATTGTCATTTACATTCAGTCGAACTTCAAAGAGATTAATTACGTTCGCGATACAATCGTATTAAAATGTCAAAGGATTAATTTGAAGTAAAGAAATGTTCACGATAAAAGAAATGACGATCCGAAAGAGTTTTTCAACAATAAGAAAACAAGCAAGGCTACCAGAGTGGCTTAAAAGTTCAATGGGTGGAGTTGAAACGCTTCTTACAATAACTCTTGAAGTGAGTAAAATGCAATCCGTGCACGTTCGCTCCACGTATTAGCTTTGTGGAAACGGGAACGAGGAGAATTCATGTAAGACATCTAGCGATCTCACAGACAATGATATACCGCCTAGCAGAACGTTGTCTGTATACGAATGTAACCATGAATCTAACTTCGAGAGATATGACAATCCATGGATTATTCGCTCTAACTCCACGGATGCATTTAGCATAATTATTCGACATAATAATATGTATACAGCATAACTTCACACTTCGACAACTGCGGTTGGCCAAATTATTATATTCAAGAGATCTCTTGTTAAAAATATTAAAGAAACACTATTCATTTAACGAACTTATTTGTTGACGTTTTAATAAAGTATACTTGACAAATCTGTAATGTGCACATAAATGTGAGGTTATGTTATGAAAGTCTAAAATTTCACATTTCCTAATTTCTCACAATTTTGCATTTCCAATTTTCTTAAATTCTCACATTCAAAATTACCGAATTGCCAGAGTTCTAACTGTAAAAATTTATAAATTATAATTTTATGTGAAGTGCCCAAATCTCCAAATTTTGGAAATCTCAAGCTACCAAATATCTAAATTCTTAAATTCCTAAATTTTGAAATTCTCAAATATCCACATTTAAAAAATCTCAAATCCCCAAATATCCAAATGTAGAGAATTTCAAATTACCTACTAAATATTTAAATTCTCAAACTATCTCTTTCAAAAATCCAAATTCCCAAGTGCCCAAACTCCCATGTTACTGAAGTACAAAATTTGAATATATCTAAATTTCTAAATTTCAAAATTCACGCGATGGGTCTTTGTTACCGTGCACCACCATTTTCTCGACGAAAACGTGCAATGCTCGTCAGCAAGCTGTATGCAGGCAAATTATCCAAGAGCAAAAGCTTCTCTTTACAAAATATAATCCCTTTGCTTGAAAGTCTTTGTACATTCTACATATCTTGAGGCAGAGTGATATAATTTTCCATAAAAGACATTTATAATCTCACTTTACGGTAGCAGAAGTTTGTCAAGTGTAACTAAGCACATTTTAGTCGTAAATGTTCTTACACGATTAAACCATTGCATTTTTCATTAGGTTCGTATTAAGAAACAAATACTGAAACTTTCCGATAATATATTTGCAAAAATAATTCTTAAAAATGTTATTTTAACTTAAAATAATTTTTTACTTGAATAATAACTTTTAATTTGAATAAACATTAGTCACTGAAAAATTGTAATAACTGTTTTAAAAATTGTTAAAAAAATAGTGAAAACTGCTATGAAAGAATTTTTTCAGAAGAGACATCCTAATTTTGTTTATTAATGTTGATTTATTGATTAGTTCTAAATGTACTTCATTTAGCATGAATCAGTCAAACATTTTTGGGTAATTCGTCGATATTAGATGCTTCAGTGTACATCATCCTACTTGTTGGCTACGATATATCACATTATTCTGAGAGATTGCCCTGATGCTCGTCCTTGGCCTGAGGATTACACAGGACTCCAGCAACTCGGTCACCCAATTTTCAATAGCTCACATCTTGAAAACAAAGCTTTAGATTGCAAAATCGCGAACGAATTTTCGATCTGCTTTAACCACAGAAAATGTTCAATTTTCATAATGCACCTTTTCTTTAAGATATTCTGTAGAGTGTAATTTTGACGAGTGCAATGAAAAATGTAGACATTTTGTATGTGTAATATTAGTATAAATTGATTGTATTACGAAAGTTATTTGTTTATCAATTATTATGAAAGAAATTGTTCATAAATTACTGTAATTATTATGAATCAGTTATCATCATAAGTTATAAATAATTTCTCGTTAATAATAAATCATTATAAACGATTACATAAATTACTCGAACTGTAAATAAATTACTGTTGTAAGTTATTACAAATTGCTGCATAAATTCATGACTACATAAATTAGTAGGATTATTATAAATAAATTATTTTCACAAATAATTATAAGAAATTACACAAATTACTATAATTATGTACCAAATAATTATTAGCATAATTACTGTAAGTGAATTATAACTCACAAATCATCATAAACAATTGCATAAATTATTACTGTTATTATAAATAAATTATTGTCATAAATTATCAGGAATAAATTATTATAATTCACAGATTATTTGAAAAATTGCAAAATTATTTTATATACAAATTGTCGAATAGCTTTTCCCATTTTCTGTGAACGAAATTTCAATGTAAAGATCAATACGTTGGTATATTTATTGAAGGGAACAAAGTGATCCTATTTTTCGAAATAATTTTTCCGAACAAATACGCTAGCTTTTTTACGCGTACAGCAGCTGTCCTATCCTATTCACTTTCACATCTATCAGGATTTAATTTCTATCCTGTAAAATGATCAATAATATTTCATGATAAGCATTGCGTGGTCGCGGGTATAAATCTTATGTAGTACAGTGAACACTTTAATTGTCGCTGTAAATCAAAGAGATTGAAATCTGAAGATCATGAGGGCCAATTAATTAAGTTCCATTGTTCGTTATACTGTTTATCATGAGATCTGTTTAAAAGATTTTCATAAACTTAACATGCTAAAAATTGTGTTGCACTAGCAGTACTTAATTGAAAAGGGTGTTCCATTAGAAATTTGTAGAGGTCAAAAGGGGTTAAAGTTACCTTAACACATTTGTTTTAGACTATAACAAAAATAAAGTACACGTCCAGTAAGTAGACACGTGGACAAATAGAATTAACATTGTTATCCCACTGTCAACTTTCCAAATGCAAACACACAGATTAAATCCTTGAATTCTGTTGTTGAAGCTGTAATATTAATAAAATCAATAATTCGTGACAAGTCAGTTTAAAATATGAAGTCACAGAAATGTTATATAATTTACTATAATAATAATTTTGCCTGAATTAACCTTCAAATTGTCAAATTCTCAACTTATCAATTTTTTGAGGTTATTCAGGTTGAAACGCAAAGATAATTAAACACACAAAGCAATGTTTATTTATAAATGAATTCTTCACTTTTTAATGTTAAGTTTTCAACCCCCTGTTATATTTATTTGAACTACACTACAATAATAAAACGAAGAAGGTCAAAAAATTACTTCTTTATATTCAACGATCTTTGACTGCACAAATTGTCTCAAACTCCAAAAACGTATTAAAAATTCCACTAAAATCATATTGAAACTGTAAGTACCTCACGAATCAAACTGTTCAAAAGACCAAGTTAAAAGTTCAAATTAAAGTACAACTCTTATGCGTGCTCATCTTGCATGACGTACACAAAGTATGAAAAAGTACTCGACGAAAGAAAAACGTGCTCAAGTTTTAATTACTTGAATATTTTTAACAAAGGTTGAAAGACCGTGCGGTACACTTTGTAGCAATTATCTCTACTGTTTTGTAAGAACGTACGAATGAAGATGTTTATGTATGTTAAATACGCTAGGATAGCTCAAAAGAAATTTTTTTCACCCTCTACTTTAGTGTGTGGTGAACATCCTCCTTTAATTTCGAACTTAAAAATTTAAATTTGAAGCTATAAACACAAAAAAATGTATTTAAATTACAAATTCGACAGAGTACACTGCTTAATATAGAAGATGACTATTGATAAATAAATAGTTTCAAATGAAAATATGTTTAAAAATTTTTATTTTGTGAACTTTTGAATGACTTCTTAAATTTATTTTTTACTTCGAATATTGAGAGGATTTTTTTACATGATGTATTAACTTTTTTAGAGGGTGGAAGAAAAATTTTTTGTAGTCATTCTGATATACGTGGTATGATGTGCTTCCGGCAAATCACATTAGAAATTTCCTCACGATTATATCCAATCGAGTTGAAAAGCGTGGAAGTCTCCGTTAACTATTTGTGTGGCATTCTATTTAAGAGAATGAATCGAGAAGTGGGTGGTCTGCGGATTCAGAGAGGGATGCAAAGACGTGATACCGACTTGTACACCGGGTGTTCACGGATTTAATCAGACATCCTGGCGAACATTTTTTACGATATCCGCGGATATGGAAAATACGGTGCACGTCCACATTTGAGGTCCGCACCTGACGAGCGTTCCAAACACGCACGTATGGATAGAGATCGTATTCTCGGGAGAAAAGACAGATAACCGTATAAGAAAAAGGTAGAACATGGGGAAGAAAACCAATGAGGACTGAAAAAAGTATAATCGAAAAATGTACACTTTCGTTTTTATTCTGATTCGGAACTTTTATTGTAGTTTAGATTTGCCGGATTGAGGGAAAGAGGAAATTTTTAAATTAGGAGTGTTTGGTATTTTTGAACTTTGTGAAATTGGAGATTTTATAATTTTATAATTTTGGAATTTTGGAATTATGGAACTTTGAAACTGCAAATTCGGAGATTTTGGAATTTTTAAACTTTGTAAATTTGGAAATTTAGGGATTGCAGGATTGGATATTTTGGAAATATTGAATAGTTAAAAATTTGAGAACTGAGAGATTTGGATTTGGAGAATTTGGTACATTTGGAATTTTGAAAATTTGAGAAAATTTGTGAAATTTGAAAATTAAGCATTTAAAGGTGTTTTGTGATTTTATATTTATAAAACGTAAACATTTTGTTTTGTAATTTTGATAATTTGGAGATTCGGGAAGATTCAGATATTGAAGGATTTGGATTCTGTTGGTTATCGGAATTTAGCACTTCAAGGATTTGTAAATTTGGGAATATGACAGTTTCAGAACTTCAGAATTTGGAAGTTTAGGGATTTGGAAGTTTGGATGCCTGGCGGTTTGTGGGTATGGAACTTTGCGAATAAGAGGATTAGATAAATAGCAAACTTCAGAACTTGGAAGTTTGAGAATCTATACATTTTATGTATCAGAAATGTATCAATTTGGAAATTTAAGGGTTCACTTTATAAATCTGTAAATGTACGAATTCAGAATTTTATAAATCTGTATATTTAAGAATTCAGAAACTTATAAATCTGTAAATTTAAGTAGTCAAAAATCACAGTATAGTGTTAAAAATTAAAATTTTTACTACTGCGTTGGCCATATTTGATCAATGCATAAATTCTCAAACAAATCTATCATCTATTAAAAATTTGTAGACTCACATAATTACAAATACTCCTATTAATTACTTAGAACTATAATAGATACAAGAAAAGAGACATTGGTTAAAAATAAAAATATTGCTCGATAAAATTTTTAGCCGGTGTTGTCAACGCAAATATAATTTTAAGCACTTATTTTTTTGTCACCCTGTACATTAACGCACGTAATCATTACTTGGTAAAGTTGCAATTTTGTGTTCACTAACGTTGAATCACGCTCTTGTTACTCAAGATTTATGTGTTAGGCATACTTATTACGTCAAAGGCTGACGTAAGGTAATTTGTTTCACTTGACGTCTGACATAATAGTGTACTTATCTACTCTCGCTCAGATGCGTAATGGATGTCGTGCTTATCCAAATGCGTTTTCCGTTATGTTTTCATTATCATACGTAGTGAAGATGATACGGAATGGAATCTGTTGACTTTGAAAATTCTAATTCTATTTTACACGTACTAATGTTATTGTTAGACGCTACAAATGAAATTATTAATACTATACCTACTAACTTTTATTTTAAAATCGAGAAGTTGACAAATATTGACAAAATATAAATAAAAATAAATACTTAAATATGATCATAACAAATGATTATATACATTAATTTTTTATCTTGATGATAATGAACATAGACTTTAAAAAAATTATTTTAACAAATTTTATAACTTGAAAGAAGAAACTTGTAAAGTATACATATTTGTGATCTTTGATAGCTTTAGTGTTAAATGTTAAATTGTTCAAGAATCGTTAAATAATAATTTTTTAAATATATATTTATTAAAGTACTATTTTTTTATACCCCACATTAACAAGAATATTGATGAATTTCTATGTGATGAACAAAAATAAAACTTTCTTGTGAATTTTGTTATTTTAGCATGAGTTTGTGAGAACATCTAATTAATTAATTTAAAACCCTATCAGTCAATCAAAGCAGAATTATAATTTTCCATTATACATCATATCAATACATGTTATATACAATTAATGAAAATAAACACTCATTGAAACAGTATAATTATTTAAAAGCTGAAAACCACTTAAAACTACACTTTATTTCAACTACATAAAACAGCTTAACTTTATTTCAACTACTTAAAGCCACTTAAATATTTGAAGAAGCTACTAAACGATTTCTACGGTAAGAACTGTTATAGCATTTTGAAAAGAATTGCAATTGGAGAAGAAAATAAAATGACAAAAATATACTTTTGAGTTAAACAGAATATGTCGTATTAAAGTCTCGCGAGCTTTTGCAGTGCGTATTACCCATATGTTAGTTTCTTTATTTAATGTCGTTCGAGGAAGACTCTCATGCTGCCTTTATTGATTTTCTTAAAATATTTTACTTAAGAGTGTAAGTAACTAACAATAAGTGTATTATAACTATATCATTATTTATATATTAACTATTTCATTATTTTCGTTTATTTTCAAATGAAAAATACGGCACTTTTGTTAATAAATACAGATATTTTAATGAAATATTTTATGTGGGTTAGTTATTGACTAAAAAATATATTCACTGACAAATATGTTAATTTCATGCAAAGTTTGTTTGGTAACTCGTGAAAAATTAAGTTAGAATCATTAGAATGTACTTAAAGCAGCAACATACCTCTATGGTTTCACTTCACAGCGGACCCAGCAAAGTGACATACTGCCTGCAAATAAACAAAACAATATTCCTATTAGTATTCATACGTGACTTCAATTTATTTTGAATTTTGTGAACGTTATAGTACGTGATCATAATTTAATTCCACCCCTCAGTTTGTCAATTTTTATCGCTATATATTAACTTCCTAGAGGGTGAAAATAAATTTATTTATTAGACTTAAAAGTTGTCGAGTTTATATATTTGTCTTTCAAACAAAACATACT
Source organism: Megachile ligniseca (assembly GCA_945859555.1). Classification (NCBI taxonomy): domain Eukaryota; kingdom Metazoa; phylum Arthropoda; class Insecta; order Hymenoptera; family Megachilidae; genus Megachile; species Megachile ligniseca. The sequence goes on from OX243783.1 coordinate 5,548,025, forward strand.
TTGCTAACAAAATAATAAAAAAAACTTGGGATAAAATTATGAAAAATCAGACAACGATTAAGGAAATTATTTGTGAAAAACTTTGTCAAGGTTTAATTATAATAAATATTCAACTACCACTAGTAAAATTATTAATATCAAATATTAAACGTGTCTATCACGTGTTGATTTTCATCGTTATAGACTATGTAACATCAATACAATTTGCACGTCATTTAATGCTAGCATTGATGATATAACCATAACCGATGCTAAGATGGCCTAATTGGATCCTCGTGAAGGAACATTATGTACTAAAATCCTTTAAAGTAATTAAACTTTATTTTAGCATAAACTTTAATTACTTCGCTATTGTTATAATCGTAAAATGGATATGAGAGTACAACAAAAAATGTCTTCATCTCCTTTAAAACCGCTAGTGTACTACATTAATTAATGCATAAGTTCAATCTATAGTATTTAAAGATTAATAAATATACAAGAATTTATTTCATTTCTTTAAAACCATATCTAGGACATTTATTTATTACATCTGATATGTACTAATTTAAAAAAATTGTTATACAAGTAATAGTTATACAAAATACTTTTAAAATCAGTTAATAAAGTTCTACATAATATCAGTTATATTAGATGAGATCAACTATTATAATTCTACACAAAATTATATTACAGTGTTATATTTAGTACTCAGATATTATGTTACAGTTGCATTAAACATCTCCGTTACACTCCGATATATTTGCACAAATATCAGCTATAATTCTGCAACGCATTACAAAGATCAGATTAACCTTTTGTCTCCCGTTACCGCCATTTTAGTCTCTGTCATAGCGCTTCACGGATGATTCCCGCAGCACGGTATGTACCACTGTTTAGGGCTACACTTTTTCTCTTCTCCAAGCTGGATCATTTAGTTTCTAAAGCAAAGCTTAAACGGCCCAGTTGGCTCGAATAAAGATTTGCCGTGATGGTTTGATTGGGTGGAAACAGTATTCCAATGGATGATCCCTTTCCTACACCACCGTATCCGCAACACGACCTTTTGTGAGTGCAGCCATTGTTTTGCAATGGACGATGTTGTACCTTCAATATTCATTCATTGTCTGTTACGGGAAACATCACGGTACGATGTTTGCCATCTCGATTTTTCCGAAAATCCTCATTATTTGTTCAAATTTTTGATCGATTTTTGTTTGTAATTCAATGTGGTACTCTTCATTCGATCTGTGCGGAAGCCACTTTTCGGTGTTTTATTTAAATCGCGAAATATCAGTCGGTGAAACGAATTTATCGGCCGATTTTTCGCGTGTTTTGTATGGAACTGATTCGATCGCAGCGTTTAAATATTTTTTCTCAATTTGGAGATGTTTTGTTGGCAATTTTCACTGCGGACTTTGGGAATTTATTATGTAGTTTTTCGTTTTTATGCTTTTGTTCGTGTTTTCTATTTTTGAAGTATGCGATGTATTATGTATTCTGTGTTTGATCTACTTGTTCTGATAGAAAATATTAATGGATTATTTTAAGGAATGGTTTTTGTGAAACTTGAAGAAATATTTGTTTGAAAAAATGCTAGGATACGAAAATGGTTTTTAATAAAGATAAAAAACTTCGATGAAATTTCTTGAGAACCATTACAAAACAGAGCTGATAATTGATTATTTCAACGGTTTATTAATTATAAGAGTATGAGTGAATAGTTTCGATGAAGGTCAATGTCTATTAATACATAATCATATCATCATTATTTTTACTAAAGATTATTTCTTTACCGAGAAGTCACATAATTCACATCATTCTGTGTGCAGTTCTCAACTCGTTAAAAAAACTCATCACGTGAGGGTAGCTGCACATCAAGTTCTATTCTTGCTCTCCTCAAACAACTAGCTAAACGTAGAATTAATTTCTGTATCTCCTGTGGAAAACCTTTGAAGTCACTTATTAGAGAACGAAGGTATGAACTTCCCTCACAAAAGCATGGATCTTATGAATTTATTCCTAGTCTCACCGACTTCGAATACCTTTATAACTAAATTCATGCACATATTTCTTCGCAGTTTGTACGTGACAATGGTTCCTTATGTTTCAAATGTTTAAATAAGCGATAAAATAATTCTGTAGAAAAGAAGATTTTAATAGTTTCGAAATTACCTCAGTGACTTTTATAATCTCGAAATTTGTTATTTAAGACATCATTTGAAGTCACTTTTTCCTCTTGGTTTTCTAGATATTTCAGTTCTTTTTGTAAATTAAATTTACATTTTGATAGTATACTGATGTACAGAGTAAGTCAAAATAATCTGCATGAAAAAATAGGTTAAAAATATACAATAAAATTTTGCCTCACAAGACTTTATTTTTGGGAAAATCAATTTCGAATATTTACAAGTATTTGTAAAAATGTCTGCAACACAGAAAACAAAACCAGCAAATTGTTTGTTAATTCTACAGTAGATATAAAAAGATGTAGAAGTAAATGTTCCTCTTCATTATTTTTAGTACGTATTCCTTCTCACACGTGCTTTTAAACTCATCACACTACATTACCTACATCAACAACATTATGAAGAACCGATAATAAACATTGATAATGACTGTAACCTTAATCCTTAAATAAATGAAAACTTGCATTTATCATGTGTCACATCAACTTCAAAACACAATTTAAATTTATTCAAAAATACACATGAAAAAATGTTCTGTATTTTTCCTTTATTTTTTGACTGTACCAGAAGATTAATATACATTTTTAAATTTGTATTCTACATATGTAAAGTCAAAGAAGTTGTATTATTTTTATCAATACAATTTGTCAAATTTGTATTTTTTTATCAATACATATGCAAGTATTTTTTTGTAGATACAACTTTTCTTGGACATCTAAGTAGCCAATGGCGTACGAGAGAAATATTGATAACAAGATTAAAGATATCGTCACCTTCAGAAACTCCACGAGTTACAAAATTCTCTGGTTACGAGTTTTTCCATTTAGGACGAAGGAGTCACGTATCTGAAATCGATAGAAAGTACACTGCGAGGAACGGTCGATGCAAGAATAAAGCAACAACGTATTGGTCTCTCTTTAGATTTCTATTTTGATCCGTCTCAAGATTCCAATAGAGTTTCCAAGTTCAATCGAATTATATCTTCCCCTTCGCGAACAGCTTTCGAGAACCCGTACATAATGCAAGATGTATCCCTAACATTTTTGTCAAAAGAACATACGTAAGAAGTATGCAATTGTACTCGGAATATTCATCTTCGATCGCTGCGGAGCGTAATTTCGATCGTAATTCCTTTTACGTAAAGGATCACTTTTTACTTGAAAAATTTTTTCTAATCCTTTCATATGGATGATAAAATTGTACTGAATGAAAAGAAACCTGAAAAATCAACGAAGAAGATTAGGTCGAACGTACAAAGTGTAAGTGGTAACTTTTGCATTTAATTTCATTCAATTTTGAATACAGTTTCTGAAATGATAATAATTTTGAATAAATTTTTAAAAATAATGTTACTTGAGTGAATTTTTTTTTCTGCTTTTCAAAGATTGCTCTTCCTGTATTTTCTAACAAAATTCTGCAATAACGTAATTAACACGATCTATCTTACAGAGCGAGTGTGTGTCAACAAGCCTCTCTCAATATCGCAGTTTAAGCAAAATATCCATGTAAAGATTAGTGATGTAACCAGAAATGATGACGGACGTTATTGAAAAAGTTATAGAAAGCTTGTCTTCGCGAAACGGAAAATGGGGTTCATATGGGCGATATTTTTAACATTAAGTGAACATTATATCTACTTGTAACTATAAGCTTGATAACACTAGAATTCGATATAAATGATTATCAAATGCGTTATAAAAGTTTATTTCTGCAATTACTCTGGATTGCAATTTGAAGATGTGGAGATTTAGCATTTTGAAAATTAGGAAAATTGGAAATTTGATCATTTAGAAAATTGGAAAATGGGAAATGGGAAATTGGAAAATTGGAAAATTAGAAAATATGAAAATTTCGAAATTCGAAAATTATGGAATTTGAGAATTTTCGTTTCAGCTCAAAAATTCGAAAAGTTTATAAATTCAAATTTAAGTATTCCAAATCTCTAAAAATTAAAACTGTGACTCGAATTTAATAAAACTGATTAATTATTATAAATCAAAAGCCATAATACATTATAATAAATAACCAACTCCAATAGCCTTTCATAAATAATACTTATATCCTCCGTTGGTAGAATACCGCATGGCGTCATGAATTTGTTAGATCCTCTTTGCATATGAGCTTCCGCTACTTCGCAGCGTTAAATGAAAACTACTGTTGTTGTATTCAGAGCTTGTTACGGGGTCAAAAACTGCCCTTAGGCATTTAAAACTCATATTTATTCAATATAATTAATACTAATGTTACAAGTTTGCTCCAGGACAAGTTTGTTCCATCAGTCATTAAAAAGTTAAAGGGGAACTAGGCCAAAAGAGTCGTAAACAAATTTTTAGCTTAAAAATCGTCGAGTTTTGTCGGAAGAGATACTAAAACTGTACCCTAAATATAAACAGAGAATTATAAACAGAAGAATATTAAAATGGGGACTATTAATGTTTCTTTTACAGTAGTTTAACGCAAATGAACGTAATGTGTCCCTTGATTTTATAACCTCCAAAAATGGAGACACATTTTATTTTCAACGAAAGTAATGTTAAAAAATGCCAAAATTTATATATATGTTTATGACATACACACATATAAACATATAACATATTAACCTAATATTTGACATTAGATTTTCATTCCACATTATGCAACTGTTCCATATTAGTTACCCATCTTAACCATAACTTTCTCAAAACCAGTCTAAATAATTTTTGATTTCCCCGAAGACCACAGGCTATTTAAACCGCGGTTAATTTTAAAATTGTTTACGGGACATACCAGTTAAGTAGTCGCGTTTATCGTTCAACTAATCTATTCGATCGAGCCTGAATCTGTTCGGTGGACGTCGAATAATCTCGGGAATTGCTCGTCCGCTTAAGAGAAAGGAAAGTTCAATTTACATGGATAATTGCATAACTTAATATTTCGTTATGTTACAGCGTGTAAGGTGTGAAGCTGCCACTTGAGATATCCCATATTCGTCTCTCGTTTCAAGTTAGGACGACGCAACATAGAATATTTATGGTGTTCCAGGCCAACAGCAGGCTTTGTCGTTTGCCAGAGGGACATGGCGCACCATGAATATTTACAAAATTAAATCGGCCAACTTCAACCGACCCCTTTCATTCGTTAGCTGTGCCCACTTTCCAACTTTCGGCCAACTGTAATTTCACTTTGGATCCCTAAATGCGAAAATTATGATACAATCGACAATTATTTTAAACTGCAGACGCGTTCAATCGTTTTATCTTCTGGAAGATTTATCGCTGAGAAGGTCGCTAAATGCGAAAATTATGGTACAATCACTTTAAACTGTTATATCTGCGTTGAATGAACAGCTACAAGATTTACGACTTAATTTATTACATTACTTTATACTTAAGTTTGATGAAAAAGGGCAGTGTTAAATAAAATCTTCAAATCCCGTGTGAATGTTCAGTGAACACCCTTAAAAAAACTTAATTGCTTTTCATAAAGTAATGAGAAATTTAAAGAAATTTAAATAAACCGTCCTTATATTTTATTTAGAAACTGTACTTTGTTACATCTGTGACTGTAAACGTTAAAACTGATCAAAGTCAAAGTCGTTGAACAAAATCGTTACCCTCAGTCGGCAAACTTCAATCCACTTCTCTTATTTAAACCGGTCAAGAGCGTAAATCGGGCTTCAAATTAATTGAGAAGCTTACAACATCTAATAGAAACGTTGAAGTGATCAAAAATTGTTAACTGTTTAAACGTATGTATGTCAAATGCATCATTTTACGCAACTTTTGGTTATGTCCAGTTAATAGATATTTATGTTGGAGGTTTTTACAGATTAATAAAGAAATGAACGCCATTTTATGACGTAGCTTGACTATAGCAATAAGACGCATTTAAGACTGTGGAGGCGTCACGAACGAATGACGAGCCTCTTTCTTTGATTTCCGAAGAATCGAAGTGACCGTTCAATAAATAACTGTTCTATAATAAGCACTTGGGAACGTTTGTCGTTCACACGCATTACTCACGCACGTGTGCGCACCCTAATCCACTATTTACCAAGATAACGAGCGAATTTATATGTATGCTGTCACGTTCAGATTTCATCGGTTTGGCCATGGAAAGTTCAAGGGCATACAATATTTGTAAACAGCATTACGGTATACTGTTAATATATCGCAAATACGTTTTAGTAGTTAATCAATTTTAGCGTTATATGAGTGAAAATAAATATCAAGGATAGAAGTTTTGGAGGAAAAATTTGAAGTTGTAGCAACAATATTTATAAACTCATATGAAAAACGTGTGATTATGTGAAAAACTACATGGAAGATAGACATCAAGATACATAGACATCATACACAGTTATTATTAAATATCAGAGACAACAAAAATTATTTGAAATGAAGTCTGAAAATAACCGTAAAGAATATTTCTATCCTAACAACAAGATTATTCCACAGAAGGTGCAGTGTCACTTAATGCAGATGCACCTAATTTATTCATCTCTGATTCTTCCCTTTGCTTTGCAAACTCACGCAACTTCATCAAAATAAAAGGTTCCATGAAATTAGAATAGCTCCACGTTGCTTCACGTTCCATTAACAGAGACGTACCCTCAAGATGTTTCAGAAGTTTGTAGCCCATAAAAAGACGATCAACCAAAATGAAATACAGTTTGTAGATTTTGCTGCGAGATCCGCGCCACCGTGGAGAGGATAAATTTGCCCTTCAATCGACGAGGAACGTCCGAAGAAACTGTATCAACAGTGCTAACTCATTTTCGTTTTCGATCGAGTTATCCCGGCATTAGATGTCCGGTGTAATGTCATGGAAAGACGGTCAGCAAAATGTCTAGCACCGGAAAATGAAGAGGGTGGATTCACGTACACATAGAAACATTTATGTGTACTGTCTTGTACGTTCGTGTACTCTCCGTGCTGAGAAGCTGAAGACTTCCTGAAATCCTCTTGACGTTTGGTAAATAGAAGTCTGTGTTTGATTGCGATAGAATTGTGTTCTGTATACTTCAGATATTTATAAATTGCCAGGGCTCAGTAATATTGATACAATTTACGGATGGAAAATATTGAGGAAGAATGATAAAGTGTTAAACATTCATTTTTATATTTGACGTTGGATGACATCGATGGAAATCAGTTTTCATTTTGTAAATACAAGATGTCTGCTATAATTTATAGCAGATATACTTCTTGTGAGTATGTTTAATTATTTTTACCTATTAAAGACAATATAAGTAGTGTCTTTTTTAAGTATCATGAATTAAGATTTTTCATGTACAAAGATATAAAATTGTTTTGTGTAAAAAAGAGTCAATATATTTTTAACTTGACGTAACTACCCTCGTAAATAAATAATTTCCGTTGCAACTAACATCAAAAACGCTGAATATAAATGAATGTACAAATCAATACAGTAAATAAAAATGTAGCTGAAGTATTTTATAACGACAAACATCATAATTTTGTGTACTGTAGAGAATTTATGAAAAGACATGAAAAAAAATGGCAAAGGAAGGATAAAATTTATTCATCAAGGCTATCTATAATCAATATGATATTAATAACTAATGAGACGCAATATTCATGAAAAAATTTCTTTAATACGGAATTAGTTGGTTCATTACTGGTTTGTAATTACTACATCTTATCGTACTTCATTAAAACGTTCCACTATCTGAAAATGAGTAAGAAGAAAAGGGAAATAAACGTACGTCAATAAAGGGTGAACGAGATGTGCTTTGCACAGCTCGTTACTTTCGCTAGAGCCACAATATATCGGATTTCGTTAAACTGCCATTTTATAACGAGACCTATAAAAATTGATAATTTATTCATTTTTAAACGCGTTACTTATCTTACGATTTCGTTAAATATAATTTTATTTGATATTCTTTAATACTCCCTTCGATATGCATGTTACAGACGTGCAACAAAAATTCTGCATGGTTATTAATTCTCGGCCTTTTTTTTCTTCCCAGTATCGAAAAAAAGTAATTGGACAGAGTTTCAGTAAAAAAAACATTAAATCGCTTCGAAAAATTTTGTACATGCATGGAAAACTTTTTAAACGGTATTTCAATCATTTGCGGCACGCAATCAACATTTTACGTGAATATCTACATATGAATATGGAAAAGCTTCAACATGTGATACATGCTTATTATCATTAATTAGAAGTCGAATGTACGCAAAATTGTACAAGTTTTTATTTTTTTTATTTTGATTGTACTGTAACATTTATTTTTTGGGTTTATTTATGTAACGTAACCTAACCTACATATGAAATTTTCTAAATCTACACTATGGAACATAAGTGTATTACGACAGCAATATTAAACAATTTATACTTTATTATACAAATTTATTATTATAAATTATTCAAATAATTTTTGAACATTCACGTTGCAACAAATCGAAAATATTAATATTAAATGACTTTTTAGAATAGTATAAAGGAAAATTACAACCCTAACCTAGTTATTAAAGAAAGCAGCCCAATAAACACATAATAACACTATTAATAAAGTAGAAATTGTAGAACATAATCGTCGCAAGTTATAAAACGTTACGATATCAGCAACTTCCGGCGATAATGCTACAATGTATAATTATTGTTGCTTTTAATAGCTCGACACGTAATTTATCCTACCATTTCATGCACGGTCATGCCAAGTGACAAAAATAGAAAAATATTTAAACGAAATAATAATTTTCTATACTGCCAAAGCGTCGCAAAAACGTTGCGGATTAGAACATAAATTAAAGCACCATTGACCCCAAGTACTTCCATCAAAGTTTTAATTCATTAAAACCTATGTTTCAAATGCCCTTCCTGGTAAAAGTATTGCGTGTTTCTGGTCCATAATTTCTTCCTTCGGATACCGTTATTAACGGAATTACCAACTAGTTCACATGCGTGCACCGTTACAATGGTATGAAAATAAGGTCAGATGAAAGCTTTAGTTTTAATTAAAAAAACACACCGGCACGTTTCGTCAAATCGAAATCTGTGTTGCAAAAAACCGTTCTAATCTGGGGGTGAAGTTTAACTGTGCGATACTGTTCGTTCTTAACCTATTTACAATTTAATGTATATGAAGTTGTAAATTTGAGGATTTGTGAATTTTTATATTTGACAATTTGTAAAGTTATATATAAATTATACAATTTGTTTATATATTTATATCAGGAATATTATATATCATTATATTTATATTGATTACATTTAATAAATTTATACAATTTGTAAATTTGGCAATTTGGCAATTTGGCAAGTTATCAATTTGTCAAATTTTCAATTTTTCAGTTTTTCAATTTTTTTCAGTTTTCAATTTTCCAATTTTTCAATTTTTCAATTTTTCAATTTTTCTATTTTTCAATTTTTCAATTTTCCCTTTTTTTAATTTGTCAATTTGTCAATCTGTGAATTTGTGTATTTGTAAATTTGGGAATTTGTGAACGTGTAAATTTGAAGATTGATGAATTTGCAAATATGTAAATATGTGAATTTGTGAATGTAAATTTATGAATATTTAAATTTGTAAAGTTGAAATTTGCAAATATGCAAATTTTGAAGTTTATTACAGCAAAATCCGGCATTAATGGCAATACTATGTAATATTAATTTAATTAACGACAGTTTAAAACAGGTAAATATTACTAATCCAGCAAAATCATTGATGTTATATCACTTACTCTCCTATTTATACAATTTTACTATCCAACAATTTACTATTCATATAGGTACCCTAAACAGCAAATTTCAATGCAATAAAAAGTACGCATTATGTTAATTTGAATATTTATCAATTTATAACAAAAATATTGGAAACAGTGACAGTTTTAAAACAATTTAATCTCGTACCGTGATATTACAAGTTTGCTATGGTAATATGGTATCGGCAATATGGTGTTCAGCGAAGCAGCACATCTAAATGTACTTTCTGCCGATTCAAATTCTACTCTTCCAGTTTAAAGTTTCAATGGATTGATTTTGTCTTGAATACCAAATGACTTGAATGGTATTCGTGCTGCTGTATCAAACTTGAAAAAATTAGAATATAAAGTAGACATCAAACAATGATTCAATCTATTACTTGCAGTACTACATTTTTGAAATATAAGAAATCTCGATTTATTTTAAATAATAACAATTTTAAACAATAAACGATTTCATTACTTTCCTACTTCAAATTTCTCAAGTATAAAAATGTTTTAAATAATCTCATATAAAATACCCTGGTATAATTATTGTTTTACATATTATACTAATGTAATTTATAATAAATAATATTATTAATAATATTCTTCTAAATACGAAAAAATGTATAATTGAAATAGCGATATAAATAAACAAAAATGTAACATAACATGACATCAAAAGTGTTAATTAAAATTATACATCAGCTATTGTTTTTTACTATTTAAAAATAAAAACCTGCATCGAGTGTACATTTTCTAATTACCATTTTGTTAACACGAAAATGTAACATTTTAGTTGTTCGATCTCTATCAAGCACTCTCGATTATAATACAAGAAACTGTTCACAGTTTAGTGGAACAGAATGGAAATAAGGATTACACTCCTACGTACTTTCGCTCCTATTTTCACTCGGCTTAAGAAAATTTCATGTGGATATATTACACACGAAGGTTCGTTTTAACGAAGGAAACTGGAACGAATTAAAGTAAGCTAAAACAGCTTAAAAGATTTCTGTTTCATGAGCTGTTATGCAAATTCGAAAAACAAGTCAGATATTCTTAAAATGGCTGCCACTTTGTGTATTAAATGCATCTTGAATTTATACAAATTCATTCGAAACATATTTAGTAACATTACTTAGTAAAATTATTTAGTAATATATTTGATCAGATTTAAAAAAATATATTTGCATTTCTTCGATAGTAAATGTATCGTTTACCTATCAAATTTTAAAACTACATTTTAAATAATTATAAATAATTTAGAGTATTAAATTACTTTAATACTAAATTAACATAATAATTTGATTATCCAACATAATAATTTAATTACTCAACATACTAAATTAACATAATAATTAAATTATTCTAAACATATTTGCCTCCACGATACTACAAAAATGATCATAAAACACGAATACTGATAATAAAGAACGACGAATAATAAAAGCAAGTTAAAATACAAGTTTGAACATATCCATGGCAATTTTACGAGCGAAATGAAGAAATAAAAACGAACTGCAGCCCCAAGAAGCTTTTCCACGACAAGAATAGTCTCAAGAACAAGAAGTAAAAGGATGAATTTTTTTCTTATTTTTGATCCAACGCTTCGCCCAGAACTACTTCACTCTATGTGTACATATTTATGTATGTATACGGGGTATATGTACGTACATACGATCAGGGATTGGAAGTCAGGATCAAAGATACAGAGAGAAATGCAGGAATTTAACGGTAGCGTATACGAAAACAAAGGGTTGCTCTTATTTCCCTTTGTGTATTGAGGCTTAGTCAAATAGCCAATCTACACCTGCTTCTTGAAAATTCCTTACAAGTCGATATACTACAAAATATACGAATCTTTTAAAAATATAAGAAATTACAATAAGTATTGAAAAATATTTTCGTTGTTAATATAAAATAAAAGATACCCAACAAGTTTTCATCTCAATTTTTAATCTTTTGCGAAAATCATGCTGTTACAATATATTTTTTTGAGTAGTCAATAGTTTTTGTGCTAAAAATTTTTATAGTGTTTCATAATGTAAAGTGCATCGTTTGTCTGACACAGTGAAAATGAACGAATATGGTCAGCCTTCACGAATATGGCCATACATAAGAATATGATAAATATCAACAAATGGCTGCTGAATTTTTCAATACACTCAATATTACGAAAGTTTATTTTCGATTTAACTTAATTAATTTATCTCTTGACCAAAAGCGTGTTAATATTCAAATATTTAAATGAAATCTCTAAATGCCGTAAATCATTCGTCAGATTTAAATTTCGTCAATCGCACAGGATTATAATAAACGCTTGAAAGTATAAATATTCATAAAGCGATTAATCGAAGCAATAATTTTCGTAAAAGCTGACCAATCATGGAAATATTGAAAATTCCATATACAATGGGTAATATGTTATCGATCTAACGAAACAGCTGCTTCGGTTTAAGACCAATTTCACTTTTCGACATAATCTCCCAACATCGATATTTATTCCAGCGATGTTCCAAAAGCAATATCTCATCCTTCTATAACTTTATGGAAAGTCTGAAGTATTGCTGTACAGTTTCCATTACCTCTTCGTTTAATGGAAAACGCTCGCCACTCGTGAACTTTTTGAGCTTTTAGATGAAAGACATTCCACTAATTCGTAATTCAAATTTGTAATCGAGAGCAGCTAAATCCATTTGCTATCAGACCTGAACTAAAATCAATTTGCTGTCAGACTTACTAACATGTCATCATAAACATATAAAGATTTATAAAAAAAATCCACCAATTTCATTTCAAAAAATTTGTTACGTAATTTGCATGTCAAACACTTTGTTTCAAAACACATTGCTGTGTTTTTGAGAGATCATAAAACCGTTCAAGCGTACGCGAATCCACTTCATAAAATATGAGGGGAGATAAACATCCCCCTGAAAGTTTATAAGTATAATAAAGAAACGTACAGTGTCAATGTGCTTTTGATATATCGAAACGGAATCCTGAAATGTAGTATACAAGTTTGTGCCGCGACGTCGCTGAGAACCGCTTCTTAATGGTTTAATTTACGACTTCGTCTTATTGCGGCCGAGTTGCACCTGTTACGCCGGGATTGAACACGTTAACGAATTAAACACATACGTATTCCACTCAACAACGTATCACGGTTAATTCGCATATTTTCGATGAATATGTCACGGTGTAAAACGTTACAATGCTTTAACAGTTTTTATACTTTCATACCAATTTTTGTTATGTAGAACAGCATTTTTTGAGATTTTGAACATTTAGACTGCTTTTGCAAATTTGAGACGTGAAAATCTCAGGTGTTTCACAGAATTTATATTTAGAAAGTGAGTTGGTTATTTTACTTATCCTTTCGATTGTATTAAAAAAATTTTAATACTGAAGTCTAATAAGATATTGTACTGCACCATCTATTTTACAGATCGATTCTTCTCCTCGATCTCCGAGACTACATTTCAAAATTTAAGGACGTTCGTCTGGTTATTTTAAACCTCTATATGAGATAATAATGAGAGATGAATCATACTAGAACTCGCTAATCGCTTAAATTCGCGAACTTCAGCTAATCTCCTTAACACTGAGTGCTACTGAAATCGTGGAAAATCTAATTAATAACTTTCTTTTCAATAAGTCTAATAAACAGCTTTTATCCTCTCTTATTAGAACAAGCTTTCACATATTCACCGATGCTGTTATTAATTTTATTTTATTTACTATTTTTAAAATTATAACCAAACTATATAAAAATTCATGCATCTCCCAAAAATGGCGGACATGGAGGTAAAAATTTCGGAATGAAGAGTGTACTCGGTTACTCAAAGATGAATATCTTTGAGTGATATAAATAAATGTGAGAATAAGCTTCGTGCGATATAAATAAATGTGACAACAGCAATATTAAGTACAATGGCATATTTGTTCAATGCTTGACCGAAACTTACGCGGGATATTATTACATCGAGATAGCTTATTAATGGAGTCATCGATCGACATATTACAATACAAGTTGTCAGGTCTATTCAGCTTTAAGGTTTACATTATCGAATGGAGAATTGGACAATGTCGTAGCGGTCTGGAAGTTCGATACAAAGTCGTATAGTTTGAGCACAATGGTATCAGACTAACACAAAAATCGAATTTCCCGTTTGTAGGCTTACGTCAGATTCGACTTATCTTTATCAACTTATCCCCAGACGATTCTGCATCGGAGCATAATCATTCTCTTCTGTTATAAAATTCTTTATCTTCCGAAATTGTACAAATTTATATTCAAATCCAAATTCTGTCCCAAATTTTTATTATTACTAAATATGATCGTTAAATTAAAAATGTAGAATAATAAATTCGACTGAAATGTACGTCTATAGAATAGTAAATTCGTAATTTTTATAATGAAAAATTTTATTACAATTAAACGTAATAATTCAATGTCGAAGAAGAAAATTAAATTAATTGAAATGTGGTCTTTAATTTAATGTTAATTATTAGAACATAAAATGGTTGATAGAAATACAAATAATATTTTATTGTTTTTTAGAATTGAAATAATTATATCGATAATATTTCGTATTAATTAATAGCTGTTTGTTTAGTAATTGATTAATGATTCGATTGAACAGATTTCAAATAACATTCGAACGATGTTAATTTTCAGCAAAGGATTATATGGAGCTTCGATTAAGAGATGAAAATTCTGTATGTTTAATTACCGAAAGAATTATACTCCGAGTATCGACAAATTTTCTGTGCACCTCTCATGATACGATAAAAAAGGGTAATTCCAGTAGAAGTGGTTATTAAATTTATTTATACGGTTAAAATCGATTTTGTTCGCGATACAATGAATACAATTTAAGAGGATCGTAATACATTGCAGAATAAAACAGTAATAAAATTTTACCTGTTCCTTACAGAAATTTTTGCAATCAAAATCGATGAAAATAGGGGAGTTATGAAAATCAATAGTGATTTATGAATAGAGTTGCAACAAAGTGTAGTGAAACTCAACTCAAATGTGGAAATAAAAAAGTGCCAAAAATCATAATAATTTCCGAGGATAAGTTTTTGTATGTCAAAATATTATTTATTCACCAATTTATCATATTATTTACTAACAAATTTATCATGATATTGACAAAATATGTATAGCGTTCCCTGACAAAATACATCAAAATATTATTTGACAAACTGTATCAAAACGTCATTCCCGACAAAGCATATTAAAATTTCAATATTGACAAAATGTATCACGACGTCAATGTGAACAAAATAAACTAAAATTTCATTACTGATAAAACGTATCAAAATGTCAATATAAACAAAATACATCAAAATTCTATTTGACACAGTGTAAGAAAACGTCAATTATTTACAAAATATAAATGTTATTTATTAATAAAACATGTCAAAGTATTTGTCAACAAAATATATCTAAATATTAGTGAAAAATATTTAATAAAAAAATATATCAGACTATGTATAGAGAAATGTACGAAAACTTCCTGATAAAAGCTACAAAAAATTACAATAACACTTTCATCCATGTTTACCGACATTGGCCTTCATAAAAACAGTCTTTCCATACAGGAAAAGTTTAAAAGGAAAATGGCACTTTTTTCTATTTCCACCGTTGAATAAATATCCATTAAAAATCCCGATAGTTGTAAGGAAGAAACATATCCAAAGTACCTACCTGACTTCGTCCCATCAGCAGATCCATGTTGCAAAATAATTTCAATCCCTATTGCGACGACTTTTCACGCAACGCGAAAATGTCAGCTAAGATCGCGTGTTCCGTAAAGGTCCTAACATTTGCTTGAACGGTGATTCACCCTCTATTATCACGACGTCGGTGATAAAACAAGCGTATTCGTTCCGTTGTTCTCGTTACCCCATCAGTGGGGGGTTGCTCGAAATAGGATCCTCCGAAAACGCGACAATCCCGCCGCAATTACCGGCAATTAATCGAGTACCGAACACCCATCCTCGGCGATAGCGCGAGAGATAGGGTCGCGTTGCGTGAACGTCGAAAAGCCACTGGAAATATGGGGGACTGTGCAATTTATGGGGGATGGGGGTGAGCAATCGAAATGGGGGTAAAGTACAAACGAAGATCCTCTCTCTTTTGAAAGGCAGTGCAAACAGAAACGAGCACACCGACGATCACATAAACACTGTTCTACTCACTCTTATAGCCAGAACACTTCGCGATATCTGCTCGAGGGTCTCGCGTTATCTGTTGTTGTTGTATACAGTTGAGCCGAACAAACGCGGCTAACGAAACACGACGTACAAACGGGGTGGCGAAGAATCGCGCGCGAAGGATTAAAAAGAACGAACAGGAATGCGGATACGCATGGAACGTCGTGGCGGAGGAGCCGTGAAAACAAACAGAGAATGCGACAGAGGAGGGTAATCGTAAAGAATAGAGAAGGCTAAGAGCAAGGAGAAAGAGAGGGACTACGACCGACAAAGATGAAAAGCAACGTTCTGAACGGTGCAGATGCACTCGCGGTCTAGACACGTAAACCTACAGAAAATCGACGTGCACGTGACGGCGGTCGCGACGATACTGCGCCCTATCGGGCGACCCTGCGCAAATATAATACCACCCCTCTCCTACGGTCAGGCCACACTATTCTCCTCGCCGCCATTGCCACCACCGAACTGAACCCATCCCTCTACTGACGATCGGTTTCTCTTCCTACCCTTTTATCTGCCATCCTCTTCCACCCCTTCGCCACACCGACATCCATCCCGCCCCATTTCGCCGTTTCACACTCACCAGCACCTCTTCCTCTTTCTTCTCCCTCCACTGTCTCTTCCACCCTTCGCTATCCCGCTTCTTTTTTTTTTCTTCCTCTCTTTCCACGGCGTTGCCGACCCTTGCCACGCTACCACAGAACCTGCTACAGGGATCCCTTTTCTAGAACGGACAGGGAGAGGGGCTTTTCTGTGAGCTTCCGGTGCACACCGATGGCTATTTCCGTTCACGCTCCAAGGACCCAAGACGGCGTAGAGGGCCGGTCAGCTAACACATGCGAATACCCCGACTCTCTATCGCGAGGTAATCGTACGTATCGTCCTCGATCGTACTTCGTGTATACCGATTATGTCCAACGACCGATAAGATTCCTTTCCCTGGACACGCTATTTGTAGCCTCTTTGAGCGACGCGACCGTTCATCCTGATTCATCCGATGTTCCGCCTGTACGCACTGCGCACGATCTGAAGTTCCAACGATACCCGTAGCAATCCAATGTGTGGGTACAGTCGGGAAAAAATCTGCCTTCCTTGGGGAAAATGTGGAAATTGTAGGGGGACACTCGATGATTTTTACGGGTCTTTGGGGATGTCGAAATTTCGGAGTGATTCAGAGTTTGGAGACTTTAGGATTTCGGGTCTAAGGATTTGTGGACGTATGTGGTCATATAGAAAGTTGCGGACCTAGGTAGAGGCACGGAAATTTGTGCACGTAGAAATTTGGAGACCTTGGGATTTGGGAATGTAGGGACATGGAAACCTAGGTGATCTAGGAATTTGTGGATCGGAAGGTTGATGACATAGGAATTAATGGACTTAGAAAATTGTTGGAATAGAAAATTGTGGATCTTAGAATTTTAGTAAAATTCTATGAATTCTACTACGTCCCTACATAAAATGTTTAGTCTATGAATTTAGGGACGCAGGTATTCAAGATTGTAATATTTAAGATCCAGAGGACTTAATCTTGGAATTTGAAGATTTAGAGATATGTAAATCTAGGGATATAGTATAGTGATTTTATGATCTACAACTTTCGTGACTTAAGAATTTGGATATTTACAGATATGAGGATAAAATTGAGGAATTTAGATAGTTACAAATATAAAAAGCTAGAGATTTGAAAATTTGCGAATTTAAGGAATTTGAAAGTGACAAAACTGATGAATTTTAAAACCTAGAAATGTAAAAATTTGATAATGTAGGACACTTGGAAAATTGAAAGCTTATGAATTTAGAAATTTAAAAATTTTGGAATTTGAAAATTTGAAAGTATGAAATGTGAAAACATGGAAATTTGAAAATATAAATTTGAGGATATAGAAATTTGAAAGTTCAATAAATAAAAATTTCGAGAATTTGTATATTAAAAAATACAAAAACATGAAAATTGATGAATTTAAAAATTGTCACGTTTACATGTGCGTATTTATTCAAAGGAACGTTACGTTGTAGCCGACTGTACATTATAAATACCCTTCTTTGTGGTGTTCTACCACACTTTTATTATCATTTTATTATGGTGGTGCGCTACTGTTAGGTCTTTTACGTGCAGTGTGCACTGCGGAGCGTAGAATACGTGGTCTAAACATGGACTAGTACTTTTACTTCATGACTTATTGCCAAACTTGTTAAAGATCTTTCAGATATCACGCTTTATTACATAGATAAAAATCGAATTTGAACATGGCAATTTGCAGTGCAAGTGGTATTTAGCAAATTGTGATAAATCGTTTTTCTTAAATTTTATCATAAACGTAATTCCCTAAGATAGCAAAACTGTAATTTGCAGTGCAGGTAAAATTTCGATCAACAATTTAATAAATTTTAAAACTTAAATAATTATTGATATTAACAAAGAAAATTAAAGTGTAGGACTTTTATTTAGTCTACAAATGTCAAACATGATATGACCAATATTTTCCTAGGAAAATTCATATGAGTCTAAACTGTAACATATGATACATAATTTTCGTCGAATAACTTTTGCAAATAATGCACTCGTATTGTTTATTAAAATTTTTTTTCGTACTTGATATATTATTTTAATAATCTCTCTTAACCTTCTACTGTCTTGATTTTTCATATTTCTTTCTCAGCTTTCCTTGTTTCATTTTAATTTTGTATCCTCAATCTGCTTCTTTCCTTTGTGAACATCGTCAGAGGAAAAAACTGTTGCATTCGTTATTTTATCTTTATTATCTTTACCTCGGAAATATTATTTACAAAGCAAGTTTTTAATAACTTTCATAAAAACAGAGTATACTTGTGTTGTATTATCACGTACTTATTTTAAATAAAAGAACAAATTTACAGATACAAAGACTGAATTAAAAACTGACGTAACAGATTTGATAACGTGTCAATAACTTATTGTTACCGGATGAAAATTGACTGTGTTTTTTTTTTTTGTAGAAATAACCGTGGACTAGCAGTCGCAATTTCGCCCGCGATATTTGTACACAGAATTCGAAATTTATGGGTGTTTGTTGTTTGAAGGCAATCGAATTTCAGCTGGCGATGTTTGAGGTGAAAATTCGGGAATTGAAAAAAATTTTTACGAATTTCCATCTGCAGAGACCACAGTGATTTACTTACACAACGTTCACCAATTCTATTTGTTAAAGAATAATAGTTTATACGAAGTTGTGTAGGTATTCAACCCTAGTGGTGGTAAAGTTCAAATCTATTTATAGAAGAATAAATTCTGAAAGAGAAAAATATTTTTATCTAAAATTAAATCTGTTAATTTTATTTTATACAGTTAATTTTAATCCTTCACTGTTTAATTCTGATTCCAGTATTCTAGAAATTCGATTCTAGTATTACGAAGACAAGTTTTTATAACAAACAATATAAATATTTTTATTGACTTTATAAGAATCACTATAACTTATAGTGTTAATTTTCTTCATTCATTGTAGTGTATACACAAACTATTGTTCTGACTTATATTTCAGAAAAGTGGAGATTAAACGTTAAAGAAAAGTATTTAAGCAAATGTTACTTTTTATCATAAGGTCGATACCGTATCAGAATAAATTACATTTCAGATTAAATCGGTGGAAATAGTTGTTCCTTTATTTTCTTATGAAAATTCGTTCTCGTATAAATAGATTTGAACTTTACCGCCACCTGTGGTCGCATCCGGTTTAGATTACTATGGCGGAACACTTTCCTACAGCTCCCTTGAGGATCACCATTCATATTTCATCCGTTGCTAGATCCTTTAGATGAGCCAATTTTAACCGCAAATGTCTTTAGTTCTGGTTCGAATTTTAAATTCGAAATTCGTCAATGATAAAATTCATCAAGCATTTTAGGTAAAAATCGATAAACAATAAACAATTGGACTTGAACTCCAAATTGAAGCGTTTTTAAAATTCGAGTAAAATGGATCACAGCTGAAGTGCGTCACGAGTGCGTCACGAGACTGGTCACAATAGTGCAAGGAGTTAAATGTAGAAAACGTTCTAGAATACAGTATTGTTTCATACTATAACAAATAATTCTTTGAATTATTTCACCGCTAATTATTTCGCAGAAGTATTCAACGAGGATTTCTCTTCCTAAAACGTTTGAAAAGGTGGACGCTGTTATTAGCTCGATAACAAAAGATTATGCTGACAGCAAGGACAACGAGCAGATAACACTCGCCCTGGAAAGGATACGAGCGAACATTTGAGGAAACACGAACGTTCGTAGAAGATATAGTAAAACCTTGCAACAGTGTTATCAGAAAAGGAAAGAGAAATTTACTATTCTTGAAATTGTATTTCTGACTAACTGAAAGTGTAATATATTGCCTTTGCTTTTTATTCTTCAACTGTATATGAAACTTTAATCGTTCTCCTGAAATTTAAGTGGTTTTCACAAAAAATATTTCATTGTTATTAACAATAGTGTTAAAATTTGAACGTATGCGATATAACAAGCTATGTAGCTTATGAGATGAGTACTGCATTAGAAAACTAATAAATATGAAATTTGTGATGTATAATTTTTACAATTTTGTCATGTGTTGACTTTTGTTGAAATATTTTTGGCAAGGTTTTAAAATGTCCACATTAGGTTCCTTTGCTCTGAATTACTATAAAAGAAACATGAATTATCGATTAGTCGTCAATTTAATATTTCTTCTGTTCATAATCGTATGTTCATATTTAGAGACAAGTTTCAGTATCTTTTCAGTAAAACTCGATTTTTTAAGATTTGGTAAAAATTTGTTTATAACTCTTTTGACTTGTTACCTCTTCAACTTTTTAATAACTGATCAAGGCCTGAAACAAATTTGAGCATTAGTATTAATTATATTGAATAAATATGAGTCTTAAATGTCTAAGGTTTTTACTCCTACAAGCTGTGAAACAGCAACTGTCATGTTTTAACATTAGTGTCCTTGAAAAGGAACGTGTCTCTATTTTTAGTAAGCTTTTAAAATCACCTGTTTCACATTAAGCGCAATTAACTTCAACATCATATATGACATAAACATAACATATGACAATCTGTTTTGAACGTGTCTCGGTGTTATATCCACGCTAAAAAATATAAATATGTAACATCAACATGACTCATTTAAGGAAATTTAAACTATGGCATAGTACGAATTTGATCTTAGAAAGGAAAGTGGAGCAATAACAGTATTTTGGGATAGTCAGAAATACCTCTGACGCAAGGTGTATCTAGGTCAAGCGCGTAAAATATAAAGCATCATTGGTCCAAATATCAATTGTACCAGGATCAAATGTACCGAAGCGCATGAGTACTATTACAGATGCACGGGAATGAAAGATACGTACAGTGCAAAACATCCTAACAAGAAAATGAAAGAACGTGATGTTAATAGTAACTTTTTGCTGAATTTAATTTGAGGTAAAACAATTGAAAATTTCTTTCCAAAGTACGAACATTTTTTATGAAATAGTAGAGCTTCTTTACGATTTCATTAATTTTTTCGTTGTCTAATTAACCTTCTGGACTTGACGTCATCTCATACCTATATTCGTACATTATACAAATTTCAATTTATAAAATTAATTTGTAAAGTTTACCAAAGAGAACTTGGTACATGAAACTGAAGTTCTGAAATGTAATAGAAAACTTGTGCGGTTGAAATTGGAGTAATAAGAACTCCATATTTTATGTCAGAAGCCATAACAATTTTATATATAACAAAATATAAACAATTTATATAAAGTATCAACTATTTATATAATCAAATGATAATTTATATATTTGTACATATAATAAATTTTAAACAATTTATATAAATAACAGAAATTTTATTGTATATACACCTTCAAAATACTTTTTCAAGATATATTATACCTTTGTTGACCACAGTTTTAGAAACACTCCGTACAGGGATATAATATCGGACAGTATACATATTTGACGCTAAGTGGTTTGTTGTGTTTACAGTGGCTACATTATCTTGGTACTATAACCTAATTGCACGAGCTGCACATGTATATTTGGAAAGTTGTAACTTTGCGATGGTCCAAATGTTGAAAGCATCGAACGCGAGTACAGATGTCAACCCACGAGTTGGCGCGTGATCGACGAGGCGTCCATCTTTCTATTTTGACCAATTGGCGCTGTAGCGATTTGGGGATGTAGGGATTTGGGGATGTAGGGATTTGGGGATGTAGGGATTTGAGGATGTAGGAATTTAGGAATATAGCGATTTGGGTATGTAAGAATTTGGTAATGTAGGGATTCGGGAATGTAGGGATTTGGGGACGTAGCGATTTGGGGGTATACCGATTTGTGGATGTAGGGATTTGGGGATATAGCGATTTGGGTATGTAAGAATTTGGGAATGTAGGGATTTGGGGATATAGCGATTTGGGTATGTAAGAATTTGGGAATATAGGGAATATGGGTATGTAAGAATTCGGGAATGTAGAAATTTGAGAACGAAGGGATTTAGGAATGTGGGTATTCGGGAATGTAGGGATTTGGGAATGTGAGTCTCGGGAATATAGGCATTCAAGGATATAGAAATTTGGAGATTTGGGAACATCATAGATGTATAACTTCGGATTGAATTATTTAAGATTGAACGACGCGCCAACTCATGGGTGGACGTCGGTAGATATTCTTGCAACAAAGCACGAATAACGCTTGCCTGTTGATAATACGCAACAGAACCTCATTTATATGAATAAGATAATGCTCAATCTCAGTTAGGTTTACGAACGCATAACAGAACATCTATTATCCGGGCTACGTTCTAGAGTATTTTCAGTTAAACATACCACTATGTATTCTTACACGTGACAAGAGGAATACGTGGAACACGTTCGTATGTTTTGTTTAACCTGACACATAATTTAACATGGTTAATAAATCTGTGTGGCACTCGTATGGATCAATCAAGACTGACGCAAATTGTGCGGAATGTGTGGAGTATTCCACACCTGCGACCTTGTTGTGCATGGAATTATATGGAATATGTAGAAATTTGTGAAATATTTTATGTTTTGTTTTAAAATTTCCTAATTTTCACATTCATTTTGTAATTTTGTAATTTTCGATCTTCTGACTTAGTTATTTTCAGATTCGTATAGGTTTTAATTAAAAACTTTTGAATATTCAAACTTTGAAATATTTTTAAATATTTCTAATCTTCTAAATATTTACTGTTTTTCCAAATTCTCGAACTCTCGAGCTTGCACATTCCTTTTCCAAATTACCAAATCTCAAGGATTCCAAGTCTGCAAGTAACCGAATTATCACAAACACAAATTTTCAAATTTTTAAATTTGAAATGTGAAATTCTCTAAATCTTTGAATCCCCAAATTCCGAAATCCTCAAATCTCCAAACCCTAAATTCCCAAATCCCCAAATCTTCAAATCCCCAAATATCCATTTCTTCAAATCCCCAAATCTCCAAGTCCTAAATTCCAATATCTCCAAATTCCTAAATCCCCAAATCCCCAACTCTCCAAATCCCAAATCCCCAAATTCAAAAATTCCCAGATCGAACAAAAACGTGCTCCATCATCTCTACAATGATTGTCAAAAAATAGAACCAGAATTGTTTACAGCAGTATTTGTTGCGTTTGCGAGAAAAACACAAACTTGGTGACCCCATGCCGTAGTACTATCCAAAAGTTTGGTCTCGTGGCAGTAGTCTTATCTCTGGTGGTAAGGTTGTACAGGAGAATGTTGAAGGAGAAAGAAAGAAACTATGAAGTGAGTACACTAGACATCCTACTCCACTTATTTGCCCCAAGGCGTATCTTGTGGCAAACTATGGCATTCTGAAGCTCCCGGGCATCTTGCGGCCGCTTCTGTCTTACTATATTACGGTACACGTTATAAAAGTACTGCTAGTACATTACAGTAAGAACTGTGTTATCAAAAATTAAGACGTTAAAAAGTCTCAGAGAAAATATTTAACATTATATTACTAGTATATTTATCACAGATGATGGTGTTCGAAATAAAATGATAACACTTCAAATTTCAATATTTTGTAAAATTAACACACTCGTTAACGCTATTGAACATTTATAGTGACGATGGATTCACACACCTAATTTTCGTTCATTTGAATATAAATAAAATCCAGTAGATAAATTTTCAGTCACTACTTAGAATTTTCGAAAAGTTCTAAAAGTAAACTGAATGTATAATTTACTATTTATTATTTATCAAAATTCACATATTGCAGTAAATTTTTATTGTCTACATTGTATACTTTCGTTGGGATTGAGAAAAATGTTTCTTACGCCTCACGTTTTTAATTTTTATAATTTTACGTAATTTAAGCACCTGACATAAATTACATACATGTAGGTAAGATTTCAGTGTCCTTTAAGATCAAACTTTTTAATACCGAGTATGGCGAAACATAAACAATAAGAATTGCACTTCTTAGAAATTCCGTTTTGTAATAATAATAGTGACCGCCATTGTTCGCTGACTGCCATTGCACTATATCCCCCTGTGTCTTTTGTGTGAGGTCGAACTACAGAAAGGGATACTCTGAAATCTTCTTTTAAGGTCTTAAGCTGCGACCTATTCTTGTTCTTTATATTATTCATTATTCAAAAGCTGAATCCACACGAATGTGAAGTGGACAGAGGAAAAAGTGCTTCGATTGCTATTTTTTCATTAAGGAGACAAACATTCTTTATTATGAAATTTTTATAAAATTTTAATGAATGTAACAGTAGTATCTAAACACTAGTGACATTTTAAGTGATTGCTAAAAATTGTTTAAACTATGTATTAAAGTAGAGAAAAATTAATATACGTAATATAGTATACTAAAATAAAGTAAAATTAATGTACAATAATATACTAAAATAAAATTAGTACAAAATGTGTATTAGAGCTGCGATAAGTGCATTGCATTTCAAGCCTCGTTTTAAGTTAAGCTATGAAATTCGTATTTTTCAAGAGGTTCAAAAGCTGTGCTATAGTTTGAATTTTGCATTTAAATTTTAACCCTTTATATCAAAAAATCTTTGATCCATCAAATTGTTCGTACACCTGTGGACCTCTGGTGCCATTCTTGTGGACTTCTCGTGGTGCGTGTGGACCTCTCGCGGTTCATCCGTAAACCTTGCGATATTATTTGAAAATTGCTACTGTACGATATATTTGTTCGAATTTAATAAATTAAGAGACTCATTATTAAATGATCCAAATATTTTTCTAGAAACTAGAACGATATTTTCAAAATTAAATATAATATACTAGTACAGATTAATCTTGAATAATTTCTTCTTTTCGTAAATATTTCTTCTGTAAAATTGCAGCACTTGAATAACATATAATTTGTTTCTTATAATAAAGTGATAAACGGTACGAATTTATAAAAATACTAATTATTACACGAATTGAGGACAAATAACTTGTTACGGTCGATTAAATCAGTGTTGAAGAGAGAAATTCCATAGATAAATTTTTGTTCATTTTATTTCCATCGAGAAGTTCGAAAATGTTTCAAATGTATTCAGTTGAAAGTGAAAATGGCGATAAATTGCGATGAATGAGAAAATAACGATGTGGTAATTAACACTGTGGTAATTGAAATGGTATTGATCTCTTCACAATGTGCGTATTCACGGTTGTGGAAAAACCACGTACACCGGTGAAAAACTAACAACGTACTTTTCGATAAATTGCACGCAATTTAAAAAGATGAATTGATATTCTGCGGTTTACAAATCATTTGAATATCCGTTGATTCTCTCGCTGTTTGTTTATTTGATTTACAATAAGTAAAGTACGAATATTAAATTTTATTTTCACTTTCATTTTATGACATGAAAATTAAATTTTATTTTTTAGATAAATGTATTGCTTCATTAATGAAAACAATATTATAAGTATTCACGCCTTCTTAATACTTCGTACTCGTGTTTACAAATTACTTCATTTTATTTTTACAATTTTTTTCTTACGTTAAGAGTTTTCGTAATTTTTTATAAAAAAGAATCCTTTGTTTCTTTCACAGAAAATGTGCTTCACATTTTCATAAATATTACCTCCTTTTGTAATGCAAAGCTTAATTAGTTTACTTAGGAAATGTCACAAGATAATTAAAATTGGAATTTCTATTAATTAGTCACTGACTTTAAAAACAATTTTTTACATAAAGGAAGCTGATACTTTGCATTAAATAATCTTCACTTTGATAATTACGATTTTTCATTTTAATTTTAATTAATAAACGCAACATCTCGGTTCAATTAAAGTCTGAAGCTTAAATTGTGCTTTTTCTTTTTAAATAATTTGTTCGTTTATTATAATTTCATTATTATAACAGTACACTTTGTGTTGTTTTAATATACTGTTTACTATAAATTTAATACTGTATTTAATGTACTACTTAATTTACTATTTAGTATACTATTTAATTTACTATTTAAGGTAATGTACCATTTAATATGCTATTTATTGTACTAATTGCTATTAACAACATCTGACCAAATGATTTTCAAAATTTGTTCAACGTCCAATATAGAACGTTTGAAGCGACTCCGCGAATTTTATTTTTTTTATAAACAATATCGGCTAAAAAGTCATAGTGCATGAAAGCCCCATGTTTACAAAGCACTGTAAACACGTTTACACGTTAAGGGTTAAATTGCCAGCCCGTAAATAAAAGTTGCACTGTACCTGGTTTGTGACCGCACCTTTCATCCCAAACGTTTAATACAATAATAGATAGATAAAAGGTCTGCGATCAGTTGAAAATGAAGCATCGGGTCCATCCGAGACTAATAATACGTGGACATACATCACGGAGGAGCGGACAATTCCGTTAGTATAGAGGTTAGAGCCCAACGAAGTATGTTCTTAACGACTTATCGAAGCATACCGGCGATAAGCTCGGCTCAGTGATCACTATGTGTAATCAGGTATAGCGTTACACGATGCTTACACGGCCCCAAGAGCCGGAGTCTTCTATTTTGTGTGCTAGTGGAGCTGTGAAAATGCCTTTTTACGAAGCAACCGAGCATATCCGCCATCGTAGCTCGACCATACATTGTCACAGTCCCATGGACCGAGTGAGACATTGCACGGGTGAAATGTTTCACCAACGAGACTCAAAGGATAGTTAACGACCATGCGCACCCTGCATCCTCTGAACGCTGCATACCCTCGCACCCTTTGTCCCCTTTATCTGTCCTCTTGTATTTTTTTCCCTTGCTTCTTGTTTAACTGCTTCATACCGTGGTAAATGTTAGCTTCCGATCCGTTTATGGATGTGCACCATCAAGCGAGTTATTGATAAAGATGGAACGTTGCAGCAAGGACGCTATGGTGTATGTGGGTCACACCGCGAAAGGATACTTTTCTATCGTTTTCACGCTGGTTTGCATTTATCGTTGCTAATCAGTTTACAGTTTCCACTTTGTCGGGAGATACAGGATCATTTAGGGTCACTTTTGTCAAGTGCGAATAAATGATTTGGCTAATTTTGAATGCGAGAAAGTGGGAGGTTTATCAGGTGACGTGTTCTAGACAAACACTTGATATCAAGGGAATAATTAAAGTTAATCTTATTTAGGTTAATGTATGATGAAAGTATCTTTATATAACACCGTCTGAAAATGTACTTATTGTTAGTACCATTTACAAGTTACCAGATACAAACCTAATATCTTGAAAAACACTGAAATTTATCGATTGTGGATTGAATTAATCTTGACATATACGGGTAAATATACTGGTCATATGAAACCAAGGGTGATATTTAACTTGTATATGATACTCTCAGCTATTAATGACGTGGTTAATTATTATTCATCGTTTCAGACAGTACAATTATTTATTTTAAATAAATCCAAGTTTGATTTCCCTGAGCAGTTTTATAATAGTAATTATGACAAGTGATGATTCGACTATGAATTGACTTTGGAGACATCTTGCGGCTAAATAAAGAAACTTCAGCTATCCTTGTCTCTTCTACGTTAATTTATGCATGAGACAAGGATAGCAAACATTTTGGCACTTCGTTGTTCTAAAAATTTGAGACAAATCAGTAGTATTTGCTCATATTTTCTGTTCTCAAATATTCTTTGCATAATTATGAAGAGTACTACAGAGTCTAATTTCGTGACTAAAAAATATATTTTCATGTACTTTCGTTCCTTATAAAAATTTCAAAGCTAAATCATAAAATGGAGCTCTGTTATACACTCTACTTTCACAAGTCTACTTTCTTATTGTTAGAACCGAATTTCTGTTGTTTTTTTAATTAAAATTTAAAATTAATATAGCTTTACCTAATGAAAAATGTGTCATTATTTTTCACATTGAAAATTCCTTAAAAAAGTATTAACTATCGGTCAAATCACTACAATTGAAATTTTGCTGGGTGATATCACGTTCATGTTATGTTGCAATACATGCTGAAAGTTTCAACGAAATCGATTAACACAATTGTGAGTTACAAATAGTTAAAAGGTGAAAATCAAAGGTTTTCACGACCTTTGACCTACGACTATAATAAACTTAAAAATCCGAACACATGTTGATGCCTATAGCCTGTTTATGCAATTAGCTCTAATGAAATTTTTAGCATGTACAAAGGGTAGCTGCATCCGATATGAAATACATGATTTTAAAAGCTTGCCAAGAATTCCATCATGTTTTCACTTTTACAAAACTAGCATCGAAACTTTGCAAAATTAACGAATGTTCGTATGAGAATTATTAACTATGCAAAAACTTGTCTTGAAATTATAATAAAAATTAAAATGATGACAAAAGAAAAAAATTCAAGATCTAAGTTGAGAAAATGGTTGACATACAACAGATGTTCCCTTCATGATATTATGAATTATAAAAATTACATAATCTTAGTAGAAATAAAATTTCAGCTATCACTTGCAAGAAATTTGTCAGAGACAAAAGAATTCACAGAAGTCAGAATTTTATTTCTTCCTAATAACATAAGACAGTCATTATATTTTTATTGCATTTTTTCCAATATCTTTAACCAAAACATTTGTATACTCTTCCTACTACACAATAGTCCAACTTAAAATAGACCTAATCAATTTCATTACCACAATTTTCCAATTTCTTTAACCAAACCATATTCAAGTTTACTCACTCCAGAGAAAAATTTGAACAAGTACAGACACCTCTGACAGAAAAACACATACTTCTTCCAGCGGCTAATATTATTAAAAGGAAAAAGTAACGTTCGCCATCTTACCGTGTCATCTATTTATTTAATCGAACACAGCTGAAACGGTGCGAGGTATAATTTTTTCCGCGATGAACAAAACCGCGCTTGCGAAATTCATCGATTATAAAATGATGCCGTAATGGTTACCTTAGAACGGTTATTCTCGTCAGAACCATTTGTTAATTCATGCGAGAACACCTCATCGTAACTCTTATTCGCTCCGCTCAGTAAATTACTAAACAAATTACTTACGGTTCTGATGAAAGAGACTCGTGGTGCTCTCGATTAGTGCTTAGTCGAGCTTATCTAGACTCCTTTAGTAGGTAATCGTCGGCCAGCCCGTTCGAGGTGTCTTTAGTTTACACCCTATTTCTCGATCAGCCACGAATATACACTGTTTTACGCTATTTTCTCCAAAGCGAAACCCTGCGAACTAACGAGACTTTACCACCGCATCGGTAGTCCCTTTGCCTCTTAAAACAATTTTTCCTCCCTTTCATTTTTAAACTTATGCCCAGATAAGTGGCAATTATTTTCATTCTCCACCGTTCGCTATCCCTTGTCATAAATTAGGTCGCTTCAAATGTTGACATTCGTAAACACCATTTATATTTAACCTTTTCAGTATGGTATAATATCAATACCTGATAATACTTCTTGTTGCTTGTAATCTATTGCTTTAAATGCGTTTCCATTTTTGTGGTGCCATTAAGGGGTAAAAATTATCCATCAAAATACAATTTCTTATGTCAACGAAAGTTCAACTGCATATTTAGCAATAAGTATATGATATACATTTAGCAATAACTCTAATGATGAGTTTATTTTTTTGAACGCATAAGCAACAATAGTACTAAAAATTAACATTGCTGATTTGTCTGTCAGATGCGTCAGGCAGTACTGCTACAATATTGAAACAAATATGGAAAGTTGAAATGTTATGTCAATTGAGTAACTTTTATAAATAAATCAAATAATCAATAAATTAAACAATGAAAGTAAATAAATTGAGCAATAAAATTAAATAACTTAAGAATTATAATATATGAATTAGACAATGAATTACGGTAAATAAAATAATGAAATTTAATAATGTATAAATTGAAGAAGGAAATTGAGTTGATTAAATTAATTAGAAATGAAATAAATAAATTAGATAATGAAATCTATTAATGAAGTTAAATAATGTATTATACAATAAAATCTACTAATATATAAATTAGGTAATTAAATGTAGTAGCTTTAATTTCATATAAATAAATTTAATAAACTTAATTTCACTATTACACTGCTAATGAAATAAAATAGTACAGTACAAATTATTATAGTAATTGTAATAGAAATTATAATAGTAATTTCTTCGTCAAAATTTTGCTAATCTTAAGATTGAGAGTAAATTAATTTATCTTGCAGATAGGTATAATTACTGTACGTGTGTCAATTAAACATGCGGTAATATACGATTTGATACAGTTAACGTCGAAAATCCGGTAAATGGATAAACCATAAAGAGGCAAACTCCTATTCTCCTGATTCAGTGAAACCTAACTAGCAGCATTTATGTTCAGGAAGCGAAATTGGTGACGCACAATTACCTCCTATTACTAAAACTGTTTTACACTATGCGATTATGTCTGGAAGACTGAATTCTGAGCAATACTATGGTCTATTTCAGCACAATTTCATATTAAATTCTACGATTGGATATTCGTCATTGAAATGGTAACTACCGACGCGTGTAATAAATTATCGCTCGGTTAACAAGAATTAATTTCTATTATACCTGCTGCATGTATCGATCCATTTCACGTGATATCGAAAATACATTGTATTACAAATTAAACGAGTATCATTAACCCATGGTAATAGAGTGAACACCTATTTCATTTTAATTAGTTATCGTATCGTGTAATATTATAAATTTACTGCTACTTTTACACAATATTTTAAACGTAGCAATGATAAAATGAAACATATAACAGTATTTATAACGTTTTGACTAAGGTTTTTTCCTAGTTTACAATTTTTATTTTTATTTTTCAACTGTAGGTTTTTATAAAAATTTTAAAGAAAGTACATAGAGTTATTAAATACATTTCGTTCATTTTTATAGAGGATATTTTAACAAATCAATGTACACAATTAACGTATTTTTCAGAAATGAAGAACACAAGATGGCGGACGCAATCAATTTAGAGTCATGAATATGTTCTCAGACGGAGTAGTTAGCTGACTCGAATTCAGACTTATAGAATCTTATTAAATTCTTATCAGTCTTAGTTTTATTGGACTAACTCGTTAATAACCTTTGTATTTACAAGATAACAAGATTACCACTTGATCAAATGCGACAACTCGAAAGGCGACTAAGTGCCGCCATTTCGTGTCTCAAAGTCCATGATCGCGAATAGGACTCCATCTTAATCCAAACTTGTCAGTCGCATAGGAATATTACTTTCAAAGTTTTTATCAAAGTGTACTTTTAACAGTATGCAAAAACTTTGGTTGAACAATTTAGAGATTTTCGCCAAACTCGAGCTTTTACTTTGACCTCTAGTTTTGATGAAATTCGATCGAATGTGGAGCCACGTGCTATTCTAACGAAAGATAAGAAGGATTGCAAGGTTCTCAACGAAAAAATCCCGGCTAAAGACATCAAACAAAATATTACTGCCATACTTGCCCCGACAAGCCGATGATCTTGACGATGGTTTCATAAAATACTATGCAAGGAAAGAGTAGAGAGGTTAATATTTAACTGATTTTCTTCTGATATGATTAAGCAAACGTTGCTCATATGTGACCACATATGTGATCATATGTCATAGTGGTCATACGTGCCTGGCGTTGCAAATTCAGCAGAATGAATTGTCTATATGAAAAATAGACTAAAAGGACTTTTCCCAATGTTGAAACAATAATACACCACCAGATTAAAAGATGAAATTGAAAAATTAAGTATCCTTAATTTTAACAATCTTTGTTATTGCGTCTCTGACCACATATCTGAATTTTCACCGCGGTCAACGTATTAATATTGTAATCAACTGTAATAGGACCCTGTACGTGCCTCATACATTATTTAACAGTACTGTATTGCATTATAGAGTCTGATGTTTTATTCCTGAATCAACACTGTGCTGCATCGAAGTTTTGTAACGACCATCATAACAGAAATGAAAATTGTCGAATATAAGTCTTACAATATTAACTTTTGCAAGTCTGATAAATCCCTCTAATGGTCTTGGGTCAAGCCTGTACCGACATCATTAATACCATTGAACCCGAACGAAGAGTTTCTCCATGTTGAATTTACTCGAGATTTGACCGATGCTTGAGTTGGCTGGCAGACCACAGTTGTGTAAACTCGTGCTCTGCACAGCAGTTTCCAGGAATAAATTGAACTCAGGCGTATACTTGTGACACTTGATCTAAATAGGTGATAATATTTTTTAACGACGCAATTAGTATTGCGTTTAATTAATTTGTGCTGGTATGCAGGAGCACGAATAAAATGGCTGATAGAGGCAACAGTTACAAGTCATAATCACTAAATAGTTTTTATAATAGATTTTTTATGTAATTAGAAAAAGATGTCATGTACATTACACACTAATGTTTATAACGTTTAACGTAAAAGGTAATATTGTATAGTAACCGGAGAGTATGAAAGTCTTACAACAGGAACGTAAATGAATTTCTGCAAAGTTACATTGCATTTATTGATTTTTCTATCATATCAGCAGTTTTTAAATATTTAAACGCTACTTAGTGTTGCTTTTTGAAGCAATTTGATGTGCATTACCGTCTATTAAACAGAAAAAAATCGATATTAATTGATTTCGTTCGAAAACGGTACAGTGGGCGCCATTTAGCGGTGTGTTGTGGAACCAGCAAAACAGAAAATTGTGTTTTTCTTCAAAATTAGCAATTTTTACACTTTTCTGAGATGAATAGAATATTTTATGACATCAACAGAATTGGAAGAATGTCTTGAAGATGTGATTAAAGTGTTGGAAAAAAAAATATTGCATTTTATGGACGTCCAAATGTTTAGCCATCTAGTGGTGAAAGGTGAGAACCAGTGGAACTGAATTTAAAATAGAAAATATTGATTTATTTCGATTTATTTGACAGTGAAATGCTTCGAATAGCAATATTAAATAGTTTTAAAATCTTCTATGTGTGATAATAAGTAGAAAACAATAAATAAGTATGTAATTACTTTTAGAATTTAGCTCTTCTACCGCTAGTTGTTAATATTGGTAATTTTCGAGTACAAAGCTTCGAACCAACTTTGATTTTCTGATTTTCTAATTTTATAGTGTGCATAGAGCAATTTGTCACCATTACCAAATGTACGAATGTCTTATTTGACAAAAAAAACACAAGTGTGGATAGTTCTATAATTCACCACTCATGGCGCTGGAACTACTGTTTTCAAATAGCACGCGCAAAAATATGAATTTTGATATACGTTTAAAAATAGAAGCTCCCAAAATATTTTCAGCTTTCTAAATTAATTCCTTTACAACAAACTATTCTCTTTCCTCTTATTCACTATAAATTTGATATATGTAAAGGTTTGTATATATGTATAAATATTGGAATATGAAATATTGAAAGTGATTGACTTATATGAATATGTATAATATATTTAGTACCTATTTAGCAAATATTTAGTATGATATAAATATATTAGTATATTCAGTAAATGTTTAATGGAATAATTCAATCAAATCCGAATGACTCCAATTAAATTTAATTTACCCAAATCAAAATTAAGAACATGCAACTCATGTAGCAAGGGAATATACAGGAGAATAAATACCGCTTTAAAAATAAGAATAATGTCCATTTTTATTCCCATAATCAGGAACGTACATAACATCAATATAAATAGATAATATATAATACATAATTGTGTCGAACAGAACCGAAAACGAAAGAATCCAACAGCTTCGTTAAAATCGTTTGAAAAATTAACGTATTCGAATTGATCGAAAATAGTGGAATGTAAATAATAAAAAATGATGCATATCATTTTGCGCGAATTATTAAATCTTATTCCACACTGACTTACAAAATGATACAATATAGACATTTTTTTTTTATAGAAACAGTAAAGTGATATAAACGATTGTCGACAGAAAATTGTAGAAGTGAAAGTCCTCTCGAAAAAGAGTAATTATAGAAATAACAATTAAACACACCAATTAAAGTGTTACGATTTTTAAAAATCACGATTATAGTCGATCATTGTAACGTTGTTGGTAGAATACTAATTCTTTGTTTTCGCTGAAACAGAATGAAAGAGTATAGTCGCAGTACTCTCTGCACTTTTATCTACAAATGTCGAATATTAATATGTTATTAAATGTCGTTATAATTTACGCTTGGATTTCTTCACACGTAGCACTCCATAACCACAAGTCACTATTTACAAATTATGTCGCTATCTAGTTTCACAACGTGCGATCACTTAAAAAATTAATTTCTAAACAACAGCACACCGCTGTTAAATAATTAACAGACTCCTTACACATGTATAAAACTAACGGTTAAAATACGTCGAATAAAAATATTTTGTTATTCGAAAATTGTGTCGCAGCTGGTTACGATTAAATTAATTTTTTAACGTACGTAATCTGAGAATTTTAAACGTGTTGAAGCTTTTAAGCGCTTACGAAATGTATCTGATTTTATTGCATCTCTTTTGAGCCTTTTTTGCATCATACCACGATGCAAGAAAACTCAGAACACTTATTTTGATTTCGACTATGATTGATTTCACTTATTTAATACGTCATTTTTATACATTGAACTGGTGGGTTTTGTTTAGCTTCAAATTTCCAAATTGAAATATTTGGTAATTTAGACTTGGAGATCTAGAAATATAGAAACTCCAAATTCCCATATTTGCAAAATTAGAACTTTCAAATGTTCGAGTCTAGAAATTTTTGGATGAAAATTTGGGTAATTAGAAATTTAGAAATTTAGAAATTTAGAAAATTAGAAATTTGAAAATTTGGAAATTTGGAAATTTAGAAATTTAGAAATTTGGAAATTTGGAAATTTGGAAATTTGGAAATGTAGAAAATAATTTTTAAATTTTGGGAGCGTAAAAATTTGAAAATTTGAAAAACCAAAAGTCTGAAATTTAACTTCGAAATTTCCAAATTTAAGAATTCGATTGTTCGAAACTTTAGGAAGTCAAAAATGAAAAAATCCATCGATTAAATGTTTGATAATAAAAGACGTTCAAATTTGAAACAAATAAGCAGCGTACATATTTTCCTTTTTGTTGCTATTTTGTAATTAATCTATTTGATAATTTTCAGTCGCTCTATTTATACACTAACTCTCTATAATTACTGATTAACGTTTATCGCCAGAAACAAGTTTTACAACGTGGTCAAAGTACGGCGTACATCAGCACCAATTGTTATAATCAGCACCAACAGTGAACAAATTAATCGAATCCGTATATTATGATTCTTCGTGCACGTTTAAAATACAGTATTCAGGGTTTCGAATCTTCTAATTACTAATCCCATTATATCTGTTAACTTAACAATTTTTAGAAAGTAATGTTCATGATTCTACCAGCTCTGATTGTTTTAACGATTGCATATTTACTGCGTTCGAATTTGATTATAAATATTATAATTGCTAAATTTTATTTATATCTAATGTATGATATCTGTGACGACACTTTTGATAAATAATTGCACAATTTATTAAATGTTAATTATTACTTAAAACAATGCATGAATTAATAGTAATATTTTTAATAACATAATTTTTGGAAGAGATTACAACTCACAGAATTCAATACAGATGTTAATTATTATATCTTCTCCTTTAAGTGTACTACATTATAAAAAATGATAGAAACAAGAACATTTTGCATAGTTGGAGAGAAAACAATTTAAAAAATTTTTTAATATTTTCTTGTTTGTCACAAGAATTCATTGACTCACAATCGGTTTTATACAATGATTTTAACAACAAAATTTATTACATTTAATTAAGTAACAAGTTAGACACTTTGTACATAATTCGTTACCTCGATCATTTCTGATGGCTCTTTATTCAGCAGCCATTTATCGAGCGGCTACTATCGTTACTTCTATACCTGCATACAGTTTCGACAATCTTGCAATCTTTTACATCACCAATTTGATTTTTGAACTTTTCTAACTGTTTTCTTTTAAAAATTGTAATAATTGTTTATTTTATCTCGAACCATGCAAAATATTTTCGTGATGTTTATTATTTAATTAATTGATGATTTAATTTTTATATTTAATTTATTGAAGATTTAATTTTTGTGTTCAATTAAGTTAATTATATCTAATCTAGAATTACTGTTCATATAAAAAAAACAATGATTAATATGAAATATGTTGTTTCTGTTACACTCTTTTCTGTTTACAGCAATAAAAGTGAGTTGTTCAATAATCAATACAAATGTTTAAAATCAGAATTTACCACTGAAATGTACCTACATACAAATTGTTACTAACAGTAACGTAAAATGATTTATATAACAAATGTATTCGTAAACATCTTAAGGTATCATTCATTTCGAATCAAAATATTCTAGAAAATAGTTTGGTTTCTAAAAAATTGCTCTCAAAAAATTGTCAAACTTTTCACACATTCATATAACTACGTATCTTCATGCATTATTTCTACCTTAATTTATTTTACTCTTTGGAATAACGTGGTTTTTAATTTGCAATTGTATTTCTAAATTAAAATCGATTGAATTTTACGAAAATAACAAATGTTACTAAATAGCACGTTCATACACCACCGCTCTAAAGTTTTAGAACACTTTCATTTACTTTAACTAAATTCTAAAATTTTACGTAGACAAAGTTTACGTTTATTATCTATCTAATAATCCGTGAAATAATGATAATTTATGCAAAGAATGTGTACAAATTATTTAGTACTATTTTATCGAACATAACCTCTTCAAGAGTAACTTCTCAAGGACTAAAAAAGAAATGATTTAATTCTTCGATGTAATTATATTTGACTCATTTTTAATCTGTAATAATTATATAAGTAAATCCTAAATAAATTTGTAATGTACAAAAATAATTGTAATTTTTCACATATTTGATTAATGAATTTAATGTGTAATAAACCATATGTATCATAAACCATATGTACCATCGAATTACAGGGTGTTCTCGAATATCTTCAAAATTGTTAACATCAAGATATATCTAAATTAAAACGATTCACTTTGAAACAAATTACATAAAAAATATTAAATATTACTCAAATGAGTAACTCAAACTTTAAGAGCG
This sequence comes from Megachile ligniseca, assembly GCA_945859555.1. NCBI lineage: Eukaryota > Metazoa > Arthropoda > Insecta > Hymenoptera > Megachilidae > Megachile > Megachile ligniseca. The sequence goes on from OX243783.1 coordinate 5,585,671, forward strand.
GTAGTGCAGATAGAAACACACGAAAATCACTTTGATTTTCTAAAATTCCTCGATGTGATCAGCGTTCTCGAGACCAATTTCTCTACGGAATCAATCAATAATCGATTTCTTAATTATCTAAGTACCTAACTTGCTTGTGCGTACTCGGAAAAATCGACATTACATAGGAACCGATTGAAAGCTGTGGTAGAATCCACAATTAAGTAACTCGATCGTAGCTTCACGCGTGCGTTTCGAATGTGCAACATGCTGTCCCTCGTTTTGGTTACATTTTTGAGCTTCAATTTCTCCGAACGATTGCCAGAAATATTTTCCAACTACTTTCGAACTATGCTAACCTTACAAACGATTCACACTCCGATTCTTTTTCCGTATCATTTCTCCATATTTCTAACATCTATTAAAACACAGAAGTGAGTTTAACCCTTTGTTGCATGATTTCTATTCGCAATAAATGCATGTTTATATACTAGTAAAAATATTCTTACAATACCAGTAAGAACAGATGCTTTTCAATAAAATAACATTAAAGAATTATTTGTAAAAATTGAGAATTAATAGAAAAATTTAGTAACTTTTCGAGAAGTAAAAATTATGACAAATTTCGGCGATTTTATTAACGAAAATTTGCAATTCATTTACGTTTGAGAAAAGTTCATTTTATGTTCGCAACGAAAGGTTAAATAACAAGTAGATTATAATTGTTAGTTTCGACTGTGCCGCATCTTTTTCCACGCTCATAAATTCGTTATACAGTAACTAATATTTTTGTACCTCCAAAAAGCATTTCACTATTTCACGTTTCATCGAAGTACCGCAATTTCGTAGTACGCAAATATAATTAGTTCATTTACAATGTACAAAGATACGAGTGTACCTTTTTCAATTTGTGGAATGTAATTTGGAATAATAGAAGACTAGATTGCAACTGTCGTTTTACTGTATTCGGCTTCATTCTAAACGTGAAAGTTCATAAATATCTGAAACGTAAACACTATTTTTTAAGTACCATATGTAATTGAAATATTTAGTTCAAAGTTCATAACTTTGCTGTTTATTTTGTACATGAAATGAAAATTTTTGATAATTCTCTTTTTCAGTGAGATTTTAATAATCATTTATTATTCACAGAAGCTAATTTTATGTAGCTGATCGTTGTTAATTCATTGATATGTCGATAGGAAATTAATGTGAACATAATCATAATTATTTTTATAAAAATTTATCCGAGGCAATTTTTGGTGTCAAAAATATCTTTCGATTGTAATTTTTCCGCGGAGAAGAATTTTTTAACACACATAACTTTTATGTGTTGCAATGATCTTTGTATAATTTCATTCGAACAAATGAAATATTTGAGAATTGTTAATATACTAATTTTAAAGCTGTTTAAGGTTTGTAATTTATACAGAAAGATTTGTAATTTAGAATAAAATTAGTTTCCAAGTTAAGTGTAAAATAAAATTACTTTCAATGTAAAGTTAAATGTTAAATAAAATTACTTTCAAAGTAATCAAATGTAAAATTACTTTCAAAGTAATAATTAAATGTGAAATAAAATTAATTTCACAGTAATAAACGTAAAATAAATTTTCATACTAAATGCAGAAACCTGCACTTTGATATGCATACTCATTGCTTTGCGAATAATAAAGACAGTATTCTAAAAGTTCCAAATGTCAGAACTTTGTAACTGCGTAAATTACATATATTTAACTTTTAACACTTACAGAATACTGATCAATGCCAGCAAATTTTCCTCGTCATCATAAATTTTTATATAATTATCAAGTTGAAACGTACAAATATTACATAATTTTAGAGAAAAAATTTCATAATAAAATTGTGCAGTTTGTGACGAGCAAAGTATGCTGAGAAAATAGACTCAGATTCTCCTGATCAGTAGTTTAAATCATCGTTTAAATTAATCTAATCGAATTGAAATTAAGTTACATTAGGAATCATTTAAACAGGTACACGCTGCCTACATAGCGATTAGAATGATTCGAAGAAACTCTTCCATAAGTTCGCATTTGACTAGAACTCGCAAATATCTCGCATACTTGGTGACATTTTACACTTAACGGCGTATGTACAATGTATTTAAATGTACATCTACATAACACGAAGATTTGCTTATCAGAGTCGCTTACACGAAAGTGATAACTTATGATTCTGAACGATGAACCATCTGCAACTTACAGAATAATGGCTCAAACACTTTGTACAACAAATCATGACAAGCGAAGATCACCGAACATAACCTCCAAACGTCCTAAATCGACGGTGATTTATCCGTGAAGGTCCGAATTTACGGAAACAATAAATTCCATAATGCAAAAAGACAGTAAGCAAGTTTCAGTTATGTGTAAACGTTCCCTTTACATTTTCTATATTTATCAATTCCACTCTTAATTAGCCTTAGAATTTCGAAAGCCATTTTATGCGATTATGCTTTAAAATCTGAGAACATTCTAAAAAATTATTCTAGCATTGTACATTGATTTTAATATTTATACGAGCTATCGATATACCTATTAACAAGTTAAATGATAGACATCACACTTTGAAAGACTTCACCTACGCATAATTTATAAATAATTCGTTCAGTGTGTTCCATTAGACTTAGGGGGTGAAATTTTTTTATACAGAATGTAGCAATAAACGTTTCCATCGCTTCGAGAAAGTGATCTAAGTTTATTACAAAATTTTGGTCTCGGCGAAGTTTTTCTTTGACATTGTTACGCTCCTGGGACGCACCGATTTTTTTTTTTTCTCGTCAGGAATGTATTAGTAATTGAAAATTGTAAAAAGGAACACTAATTCTAAAAATTGGAGATGTAAGATTTTCCCAATTTCTAAATTTGCAAACTTAGAAATATGGAGATTTGAAAATTTAGAAGTTTAGAAATTTGGAAATAGATTTTTAAATATACAAATTCGGTAATAAGGAAATATCGAATTTCCAAGTTAGTGATTTTTCGAATTTTCAAGTAGAGAGTTTAGAGATTTAGTCATTTCAAAATTTAAATATTTGCAAATTTTTTAATTAAAAAATTTCAGTTTGAAATTTTGAAAATTGAAGAATTTTAAAATGTATAAATATAAAAATTCGGTAATTTAAATTTATAAATGTAAAAGTAATTTGTGAATCTTTAACATTAGCATAAAATTTGAATAGAAATCAAAATGTAGAAATTAGAAGCTTTCAAGGTTACAAATTGAAAAAATGACTACGCAAACGCAGAGACCCATCAGTGTTTTCTAATTACGGAAAAGATTATTACTTCATGCTGTATATCGTGACCCAAGGAAAAATTAATAAATTGTCGCATTACATGCAACCCTCTAATTTTTACAGTACGAATATTCAATGAAAGTATGTATTGAAACGTAAATATGCTCTGATATCAAATCAACATGAATAATTTATCTGCTAACTGATAAATATTCATTAAACATGAATTAACACGGAGATTTATTTGATTATTGGACGAAGATAAATGTTTACGTCGTTGAAGTTCCAGGAACATTTAAGATTATATTAATCTGCATACGATCGAATTTTTTTTCTATTTTACAGAATTCATATTTTTCTTCTATTTACTGTATTCGATCATAATACATTTTTATGACTCAAATAAATTAAATATAATTATTATTAAATACTTTAACATTGAACTTTTTATAAATAACACTTCAGAGAAAAGATAATTTTTTAAAAAAGAAACAGTTCTAAGTTAATCGTTTAAAATAAAAAAGGAAGATTAGAAGAAAAATGAGAATGATCGTATGCAATTAATATACGTCACTATTATACTTATAATAAGTGGCTAAATAAAAAATTGTACCTTAACCAGAACTATTTCATACCTTCTGTATTCCATAAACTTATTGGCATAAATAAAAATTGCTATTATTTAAATACTTATAATAATAATCACAACGCTATTACTTTAACCCTTCAATTATAATACCTCTTCAAAAGCGATAAGTATACTAATTTACTTTTTCTCTGCAATATTTTACGCCCTTCAATTTTTGATCTGCTATTAATGAATTACAGAATCGAAATAATTTTTAACGCGTATTCACGTTGTTATACATCGAATGTAAATGCAACATCAACAACATACGTCTTTCAAGTGTGTCTGTTTAAAACTAAGATTGTGAATAATCACGTCAACATTTTTCGTCTTTCCAATTTTCCATTAAACTACGTCAATGTTCACTATGTATCAATAAATGTATAAAACATTTCGCTTCTTCGACTCACCACAGTTGCACTAGTTACTTTTTACACAATAACCTAGCAATTACTAAATTATAATAACAGTATCCTAAAGTTAGTACAAATTTTAGTACAGATACCAGCATGAATTTTAATTAAATTGTATTAAAATTGAAAATGTACGAAAATAATCTTAATGATTAATAACTATAACAATTAACGTTCACAAATTCTGAAACATTTTACAACACAGTTGTGGAAATTAACTGAAATCTCAACTGCGTTCCAAAAAAACACCAATGGCGTGCAACGAGGTTCGTCGAGAGCAGCGAAGTCGTGTGTAAAAATCCTTGTTGTTCGTCAAAAAATACAGTTTCAAATACCCCTAATTCTTTGTGTTTCGTCAAATTCGTAATCGGCAGTCTTTTTCTTCAATTAACGGACTACCCAGACGTTGGCAACACTGGACGCGTAAACATCAAATAAGTCGTGTGACCAACGAAAAGCGACAGAACAAGCTGTCCCGTAGCATCCTTTGGAAGTCCAGACGATTCTCTTCGATGAGAGCGTATCAAAAAACGCACGGTTTCGTACAGTATAATCAAACCTCGAAGAGGATTGTTCAGGTTGTTCTGAGGTTTCCTGCGCGTGTTTGATCGTGTTCGCGCCAGGAAGATGTGGTGCATACGCCGTCGCCTCTCCACCATTCGTTTACGTCTTTGTAAAACTTTGATGGACGCTCGTCGTGCAACATGGCGCAAACGCGACACCAAAAGTACGTGTTGATAAATTCACCGGTGCCCTTCCATCGAAAATACGAATTGTACAGCTCGTCGTCTTTGTCCAGACGGTGGAGGTACTCGGCCAACTCTTTCGGTGACTCGAACTCGTCCACGTGAATGTACGAGCGATACGGGGCGCTGCGGGCGTAATCTGTCGGGTGGGCACCCATCACGATCGGCAGAACGTTGTGCCTGAATCAGAAAGAGAAATGGTTTTATGTCTCTTAAAATACAAATAGGTGGAACTTTTATTGCACTTGGGAATTTTGGAATTTGGGAGTTTGAAGATTTGGGGATTTGGGGATTTAGATATTAGGGAATATGGAGATTTAAGGATTTGGAAGGGGAATATGAGGATTTAGGGCTTTGTAAATTTGGGGATTTGGAAATTTGGGAATTTAAGAACTTGGGGATTTGAGAGATTTGGGGATCTGAGAATTTAGGAATTTGAGAATTTGGGAATTTGAGAACTTGGAGATTTGGAGATTTGGAGATTTGGGAATTTGGGAATACAGGAATTCAAGAGTTTAGGAATTTGGGAATTTAAGGATTTGAGAATTTAGGGGTTTGAGAGTTTGTGAATTTGGAGATTTAGGACTTAGGGATTTGAGAGTTTGAGAATATGGAAATTTGGGAATTTAGAATTTCAAGAACTTGGGAATCGTAAAATATAGAAATCTGTGAATTTAGAAATTCTTGACATACAAAGAGAATGTAGAAATTTGAGAACTCTGAAATATAAAAATTTCTAAATTTGCCTATTTAGATCTCAGACATTTAGAAATTCGAATGATTGAACATTTGAAAATTTAAATATTTGTGAATTTTAGAAATGGGAATGTGAAAATACGAAAATTTGAACATATAAAATTGTATGAACTATAAAATAGCAATATTTTTTCGTATAAGAAGAAAGAAAGCTACCAACTACACCCTAGTTTCTGAGATTGGTAACTCTTATCCCCAAATCTCGGTGAAGACAACACTTCAGCAGAGTAGGACAAGAGAGTATCTTGAAACCCTCTACTTGCACTAGAGAGCACTAAATAAGGGCAGTAACAACTAGATGTAAAGTACACTTTGGCAATTATGGTAACAACTCTACAAAATGTTAATATGTCCTATATGTATAATTTGTATATACCTGTATATGAATTTTTCATATATGATGTCATATGTCATATGTCATATATTACATGTCATATATCACATGTCATATGTCATATGTTATTTGTCATATGTTATTTGTCATATGTCATATGTCATATATTACATGTCATATATTATATGCCATATGTCATATGTTATTTATCATATGTCATACATCAATTACCATATATTACATATCATATCTTATATGTAATATGTCTTCTGTCATATATAATATATGATATGTTGTATGTCATATGTCATATGTCATATGTTAGATATCACATATCATACGTCATATATTACTATGAATTTAAACTGTCAATTTAAAATGGATCATCTTAATATAAAGTCTACTTATAATAAAAAATATATCATACCCAAGACCATTGACGAAGAATTTTTCCGTGATGTAATCCTTGCAGTTTGAGTTCTCAAAAGCGAGATAAAACTTGTAATCTTCATCAAGCATTTCGAAACAAGCTTGAGATTGTGAACGTGGACATCGAAGAGTACCGCAGGTGCCATAAATATCTACCTGTATATATTTTGATAATTCTTTAGCGTAATGCATACGTTGATTTCGTGGATGACAGTTGGAAACAAACCATGCCACCTAAAACAGACACATTATATTAAAATAGTTTTTTAATATTATTTAGTTGTTAAACTTCAAATTTTTAAATTTTGAAATGCTCGAATTCTTAAGTTCTCAAGTTCTCAAGTTCTCAAATTCTCAAACCCCCAATTTCTCAAATCCCCAAATTCTCAAATCCCCAATTTCTCAAATCCCCAAATTCTCAAATCTCCAAATTCTCAAACCCCCAAATTCTCAAATAAAATATGCATAAAATGTTGTAAAAACGATCATTGTATTACCTTTTTAGTTTTATTAGCTGCATAATTGAAGGTCTGCGGTACTTGCGTGACACTGGAGTCGTAATACTGCCATCTTTCATAGGGTGCAACTATATCACTATCACGTCGATATGTCGCCGTCCAATTAATAACCGCATTCTTCACGCTCTGTGTGTGATAAGGGCACTCTAAAAGGTACAGCATCCACACCTGCTGAAAGTCGTATGAGTCTCATTTCACGCATATAAATAACAAGTTTATTACGCATATAATTAACAAGTTTCTTTCGACATCAGTACAGAAGAACTTACGAGAGTTATCGATTATTATTATTGTTATTATATGACACTGATGTCGAACATTTGGCCTAATTTTGTCGATTGGAACATCGACAATTTGTATTTTTGTAATTTAAGAATTTCAGAATTTTTAAACATATGGACTTCGAGAAGTATAAAATTTAATGAAGAAATATAATAATAATGAACAAATATTCTTACAATTTAAAAATATTTTAAAACGAATATTAATATATCATTCTTTCTTTTCAACATATTTTTGCATATCACTATTCCATCATTTGTACCACGATTTTTGCAACACCCTATATAAAATCTGTTTAATGCAAAACATCTCATGTATCAACTTTGTCGCGCTATGTTTCAAAAACATCACGCAACGTTGAAGAAGCAGCCATGTTTAAGTTTCAGTAGTATAACCATGTGTCTGACTGTGTCATCCAGTAGTATACTCAACGTAAAGGCGGACGACAGTGAATCTGTGGCATCGATAAGCGGTAACGTCCCTGCCGCGTTTATGTTTAGGCTACATTTAAGAATACCAATGAGAATGAAAGGGGTAAATGAGTTCTTTGCGTGAACGAGTTCGAGTGAGGGACCGTACACTATACCAGTAAGCCGTGTTAGTAGCATATGCCAATAGGTAGTCGAATTTTTGCGTTTCATACTTTGCCTGTACGTTTTGAAATTATTTCTTTGCAACCTTCCTTTAATTAACCCTTTGCATTCGAAATTTTTATTCATTCATATTACCAGCAACTCGAAGCATTTTCAATAGAAAAATCATATTCATATGTAAGTACATGATATGTGCATTAAAGGAACATTGTCCTCCAAGATCCTTATATTATGAACTGAAAATTATTTGCATTGTCTTCACGGAGCCCTCGAGTTTGAAGACAAAATGGCTCCGCTCCGGAGACCTCGAGTGCAAAGGGTTAATCTATTATCTACTGTAATGTCTACTGTAGTTATATACGAACACTATAGTATCACTCTATAGTATCATAGATGGACATCAGTCAAAAACAAAGTTAGTATCAATAATTATACTATAATTATAAAGTTATTCATGTTACGTACTTGATTCGGCGATCTTCTTCCCACATGAGTTATATAATCCTTAAACAGAATTAAATCAGCTTCGTCTGAATTATCCCTAACAATCGTACAAGTATTTACTGGGCAACGATGCTGACGAAATATGTCGGGACCAACTTTCGCCTCCGGCATACCATGCGGAACCATTATCTTTTTAAACTGGTGTTCTTCGCTTGTTTTGTTATAATCGGTGGGCACGTACATCAACTATAAAAAATAGAGAAATATAACAATACATTTATTACATTTTATTTTCTGCTCTAAACAAGAGAATATTCATAAACATGACAAAAAGATAAACATAACTTTTTCATTGCATATGTACCTTAAAAAATTTAATGATACAAATGTAATTTTACACATCTTAATTTAATAATTTCATAATTATTAAATAATTTCTCTTGACTCAAGATAATTTACTAATTATGCTTTAAAAATACAATCGAAATCACACAGAGAATGAACATCGTTTTTCATAACTTTGTAGTTGTTCTACCCTTCAAGAAACTCAAGTCGTTTGGTTCGATTTTAAAAAGGTTATTGTCTGAATGGTACGTCAGTAGTTTTTAAAGTCGCTATATCTCCCCTCTCTTAACTCTATATTAGGACGCCGCCCTATATAACAGGCCGTATTGTGCTGGAGAAGAAAGGGTGAAAGATGTATGGATCTAGGTACATGTCTATGTGCAATATAAATGAGAAGGGGGAACACAACACTCCCATTGTTGTTTACTACACTTTAGAACAAACGCGTAATTAGGTAATTCATTTCAAAACAGCAAATTACGGGCCGGCAATTTATTCGTGAAACAAATGGGACAGGTTTTAACGTGCGGTACTTGCTTTTGCGCATTACTTGTTTAATAGAGTACACTCCATTATCAATAACTCTATTTTTCAGCAACACATCGTGTTTACTTTGTAAAAACATACTTAAACTACATTGTAAATGAAACAAATTTTATACGTAAGTTTCGTTTATTTTTTGTATATCGTTTTACTATGAAAACATTTTTGAAAAATATAAAAGACATCGAAAGACTTTTAAAGATTCTTACTTTCGAGTTATAACATGTATAAAATCACATGTTACATATATAAAAAATTAAAAAGTTTGTTCATCTGTTTTAACATTTATATTATTTGTAATGCTGTCGAAAATGTGTTCATTTATAAAATGAATATTTCATGAACTGCCGAAATTTTTTATTGGAACTTATATCCTTGAATTGAAACACGTCGTTAAATTCCGTGGTATCGATTTTACTTAAAAATGGCGACGCTAATCAAAATCGATATCGTTACCTCACGATTCTGATTAAAGCGTCTCTAGCGACATTTGCTTATAATGTTTAAACTCACTCTTACTTGCTTGATAATATAATATGAATCGAAGACGAAGATTATAAAAATTCGTATGAAATCTTACTTGATTCGTAACACGATCATCGTAAATATCTTCATCCGGCCATAAACGTGCTAATCTCCGACCAGTGCGACGGGATTTGATGGCAGGATAAGGTCTTCTGGTTCCACCTTTCATGTACCAAGGTCTTTTCGATGGATCCATAGATTCTATACTGTTACGTGATAGAATCGTCGTGCCGGATAAGTTGGATACCTTTTAACAAGAAAATAGCGTTTAATAAAGTCACTATTCTTTGCGATACACGCTCTTCTTGTACCTTCTATATTCTAGCTAATATTTAAGGAACATATGCATAGCATCTATTGTTCTCTGTCCTAAAATTAATTTACAAAATGCTTCTCGGTTTATTGCTTCTGTCGTATAAGCAAAAGAAATCAATTTTCTCCGCGTGTATACAGCATTCTATGTCGCTTCCTTCAAGATTATAGTGTTTTTAAAAATGAAAATTATGTATGACTAAAAATTTTACAAAATTTTTTAGGCGTTTTATAAAATATTAAAGTATGGATTAAAGAATAAAATGTCTAAAATAAGATATTAAATTATAAATATAAAAATAAAATTTCTAAAATTAAATCATAAATTATGAAATGAATACAATTTCTTAGTTAGGTACTTTTTAACAGAGGTGAATAATAACTGATTATTTTGTAACTGCATCTGTAACTCATTATTGAAAATATTCATGGTAACTATAATTATTAATAAATTAATCTCTGTTATGATAAATTCACTGTTTCTGTAGGTCACCTGATCTATTTTGTCGACCGAACAAAATAATACTTGAACAGGTAAGCCACCTTTGCAGAGACACACGATACGACAAATACTGATCAGTTACGGTGAGAGATAGTAGTTTCAGAAAATCCTCCCGTATAGTTTATCTCTGTTCTGTGCGAGCGAGAAAGAACGTTTGAAAGACTTCGAACCATCAAGCTTTATAGAAGTACCATTACTTTTCGAAACTTGTTTCAACTACTAACGAAGATAGAGTGACCATCTTTTATGGGCGATATATCCGTTAACGAAACTTTGCGTAAGTGATGGCTCTTATTTTCCTCCCCTATCTGTGATATCAGATTAAAAGTCCTCTGGCGACAACTAAAAGCTTGTGCCTTCTACTCTAAACTTCTAATTGTAAGTACAACTAATAGGTGGCACATGCATCTACATTTGAATGTATCAGTTGTGAAAGTATTTGTATTGAAGTCATCCTGATCGGTTGTTGCGGGTATTAGATATCTGTATTTCATGTTCCTGCTTAAAACAGACATGATCAATTGACATCTCTGCTGACGTGTGGAAAATCTCACATATGGTTTTAATTACTATCATATGGTGTAGTAGCATAACCTTTGCTACTCAAGTAACCTCTAAAGAACGATGTGGGGAAGAAATGATCGATATGGACTCACCACTGTACATTTATTCACAAAGATTTTAATACTTATTTTGTTATTGATGTTTGTAAGTTATTAACGTTTATGATATTTAATAATTAAAAGTTGTATTTAAGAATATAGGAATTTGGAAGTAGAGGAAATATAGAGATTGAGGACTGTAGTTGTAACGTAGGAATTTAGTATAGAAGAAGATATAGAACTATAGTATATTGGGGACTATAGAAATTTAACAATATAGAAATTTAATAACATAGAAATTTAACAATATAGAAATTTAACAACATAGAAATTTAACAATATAGAAATTTGGAATCTATAGAAAGTTGAGCACAAAAATTTGGAAATATAGAAATTCGAGATATAAAAATTAGAGAATATGAACTGAATACAAATTATTTGAAAATACATAAAATAATGAATACGTCCCTCTAATAAATTTCAAAAACATAAAGTTCGACAAACTCAAATTTTGAAGTTTATAGAAGTACAAGCTAACGACGTCATAAAAAATGATTTTATAGTAAGGACTGCAAATGCCAATCGTGACTTATCAGCAGAAACATTTGATCATGCCTATTTCAAAGACACTATTATAAAAATTTCAATGATTAATAGTGAAAGCCAGTATTAAAACTAGATTTTTCGATCATAATTGCCAATATAAAAGTTGTCTCAAGTGTGTTTCTCGCGTATACTGTGTTGCTATCGCCATCTATGGACATTGCAATTTAAACTGTACCTCCGATGGAACTTTTTTCTTCGCTTTTTCCTGAGTTTGCAGAATATGCATTGTCGTTTTCCTCGATTTTGTTGGCCAATTTTGTTTCATCTGCATCGAAATTCGATATTTACATGTTCTTAATGTACTCTCAATGTTGTGATATTTTCATACTTTTATAACTTATTTGCACAGTAAAGGAGTCTACGGAAACTGCTACTTTATATTTTGTATTCACTTCGAATCTTAAATTATTTATTTAAAGTTATGGTAATTTAAAAAAGCATAGACGTAATCGTTACATAAAATAGTAATTTATAAAATAATTCTCATAAGTATGCAGAAAAATTGTAGTCGATGAAAATAAAATGAAGAGAAAGAAAATATTTTGTTTACAATTTAACGTAGTACGATACATTTTATATTTACATCAAATATTCCTTCGATTTCTAATTCTTTACTGTCCAGTATTTTTCTTTTTCAATATTTTATGTTTGAAATATTTTTATCTTGAAAACAATTAATATGATTTTACTGAATTATTCAGTGACTAAATTACACAATTTGTCATTAAGATAAGATAGCACTTATAATTATAACTTGTTCTTGAAACAAAATTCGTTTCGTTTAAGCGTGTAAAAATCAATATTTTCGAATTGACAGTTTCACAATATTTTAGCTATCAAATATCAGATGATTATTACACACTTTTGTCAAGTGCATGTAAAACGCATTACAGGAAGTTCGTGCTGATAATTAAATAGTTAGGTTGTAAACATTGTAGAATACCTTGGTACTGTCGGCAAGTCGAACAGATTGTGTTTGTCCGGGATGTGGTCGCATACGATGCCATATCTCGTCCTGTAAGAGATTCAGGAGAACCAACAGCAAGCCAGAAGAACATAACACGTAGAAAAAGTATCCTTTCAAGGAGAGACGCGGCAGACCCATGCCGCACGTTTCCTCTTTGTCAAAAACTTTTATCTATCCATGCGTTATTTCTTATCTGAACCTCGATATCCATTTAGGGACACTGAAATCACAAAATTGACAAATTTATAATCTACTAGAAAGACGAATTTACAAATTATCGGATTGTTAAGATTTTAAAATTAGAGATCCACAAATTTCATTTGCAACTTTCGAATTTTACAATGAATAATTCATCAGACTTGTGAATTATTCAATTTTCCACATTTTCATAATTTCCACAATTTTACCAGTTTTCCCAATTTTCTCAATTTTTCAATTTTTCTCAATTTCCCAATTTTCTAAATTTTACCATTTTCCAAATTTTTTCAAATTTTCTAAATTTTCCAAATTTCCCAAATGTGCAAATTTCTAAATTTATAAAATTTCCAAATCTCCTATATTCCCAAATATCCAGATTTCCAAATTTCTTAATTGCCCGAATTTCCTAAATTTCCCAATTTTTCAGATTCCCTAAATTCTCAAATCCCCATATTTCAAAATACTGAAATTTGCAACACCACACATTCTCAAATTTCCAAATCCCCAAATTCCCAATATTAAAAATTTCCAAATCACCAAATTTACGATTCCCTAAGAATCCTCATATGAGTATGATATATGTACATCACCTGACTTTGATATACTATAAGTACATATATGTACCTCAGCTGACTTCGATATACTACAAATACATACAATGTACATCTGCTAATTGCTATATGCTATAAATACATATAAATCACCATAATACATATACCGATAACATAAGTTTAGCCTCATATTATATCACAAGTCCTTCATGGTTTCCGCCATGCAATCACAAGAGAATTGGCATTACTATCAAAATTTTTATCGACCTTCCTGTTCAGAAATATTTGTCGTTCAAAAATATTTTATCTATTTCATTTCTTTTAATTTCTGCATCACATTTAATTAAAACAACTGATAAAAAGTTTGAAATACCAGAAACAAACCCAACACTACTGAAGAGTTATGTATAAGAACTTCTTTCTTTAAATAGCAAAACTTGAACCTGTATTTCTAAACAAATTTTCGTTGAAGATATTCTGTTACTGAAGACAATTACTGCATTATCAATGTTGTTAAAAATTGTTCTTTTAACAAATCATACCCGATTTCACAATATTTTCTTACATTTATTATTCACATTTTCCAGTAGTCAATAAAAGTGTTTGTAATTAAACAAGTGAACAAATTCTTAATAACAAAGATGATAAATTCGTTAAATTGAGAAATATGGCAAGACAAAGTGTTAAACAAGAAATTATTTCCGTGAAAAATCGTTAGCATAAAGAATTGCAAAATCAAATGTGGCTGCAGATGTGTATCGAGACAGGTCGAAGACAAGTGATCTGAGTAAAGTGAGTAATGTTTAAACAGTTGACCCGAATGGTGCAAATTTAATGTAACGGAGAGCCTCTCCGCTAATGTACACTGTGAATTTCATGCGGTTCATTCTTCCGCTTAATTTACACCTTTAGGCTGCAAATAGAGTGGAAGAAGGTACCAACAAGAACAGAAACTGAAGTTTACCCGAATGGAGGAGAACGTCGTTCTTAATTAGACCACTTCATGATATACAAACAAGAAATTCCGTGAATAAAATAATTATCATGTAATTACAATGTAATCAATATGCTTTGGTTGATAAATATTTTCATGGTGATACTGACTTCTTATCTTTACTGATGTTTCGAGGGTAAAATTGCAAAAAATGTATGATATTTTAAAATATCACTATTATTCATTTTTAATTCAAGACAACTATTATACAATTTTATTAAAAATAATTTATAAAATAAATAATTTTGTTAATACTCTAATAAGATTCAGAGAATCGTCTTTGACAAAAGTAATTAATTTTCACCAACCTTGATACAATTTAAAAAATGTTTTTGTTGCCATCGCTCACAAAGGCGAACAAGAACTGGGGAAAAAATGGCACAGTTGTACAACTTCATTTAATTTCTGATAGCATGTACAATCGATATATCGGTTATATCTTACTGTCAATATTAATTTTAACTCAATCATTGATAAACTGAAAATGAATATTAATAAATATACTAATATTCGAAAGAACATTTTTACAAAAAGGAAGATCAATTTTAAAACAAGGAAAGTTATTGAAACTAGACACCTCGAAGTTCTTTCTGAAGTAAATTGTCGAAGGAATAATATAAACAAATTAAAAACAATATTTTTTGTTTAACCCTACGTCTCCTGGATTCACCATTCACGATGCGTGTAGCTCTTTTTTAAAGAAACACTCAAGAAAAAACACCGATTTTTTGCAAGCTTGAACGCGACATACCTCAACACAGTGAATCACCTCCGCAGACTGTTCCACACTATCGGGAAACTTGCTTTTAGCTATATATTTGTATCTTATCAATCAATCAATTTCCAAAATATCTTATCTCAAACGCGTTTAACCTTATAGGTACACGCGTATTTTCATATAATAAAATCAACTGAAATATTAATTCGAAATTCTTCCATCGGTTATGTAATTCTTGTCACTGTCTGTATAGGTGTATTCAAACATTTTTATTTAATTCGTAGTGACCATAAGTTTTATATACATACGTTCAATCTTCAAGTAAAATATTTTCGATTAATTCAACTTTCGATCACGTGGGCTTAAAGTAAGGTTATTTTGCAAATTTATACTGTCAATTTTCGGCACATTAATGAAGTTGCTCAACGAGGGTAAATAATATAACTGTTGCAGAAGGATAACAAAAATAATATCTGTTAACCTGATGTAAGTAATAATGTAAATATCTATTAACTTGATGGAATTTTTTTGCAATTTATTTTGATAACCTATGCGAACTTCAGATTATTTTATTAATTTTTGAGTAACTAGTTCTACATGTGTTACGACACATCGGTCGAAGTAAATGTTGACTTTCAGAGCACTTAAGTATTACTAATAACCACGGAAGTGCCATGCTACGATATATCGATCTCTTATCACTAGTAACGAGGGTAACTAATAATAACTAGTTATACAGGTTGAACCAAACGAAGCATTACGAGCTATCAAATATCGATTTCATTTTTCTGTTTTTCAATCCTTCATAGACAATTTCTTATTTCATATTGAGTACGCGATTGTACTCGAATTTTTAACATAACCAATGTATATATCACTGATTTTGATAAATTTCTCAAAAGTCCTTTTAGATTTTTTTTAAATTTAAGGTAGAAAAATTATATGAAGGATGTAGTTTGTCTATGGAGTGTGAAAACTATGATATGTATACAGAGAGTTGGAACAACCCCTCATTTTCAATGGATAATATATAATGTGTAATGTTCTTTTTGAGAATGTGAGAAAACTGAACAACGCTTACTTAAAATATTTTTTATCCTACATAATTAATATAATACATAATTTCTACCTAATTACTACATCATTTTGTCCTACATAATTGTGCTGAAAAGTTAAATTAAGTAAGTTTAGAAACAAGTACTTTTTTGATTAAAAACACTTTCCTTCTAAATAATTAGCATGAAACTTTTTCAAGTATGTAAATTTAATAAATCGCGAGAGATAAAATAAAGTCAACGAATTTATTCAACTGAAAAAGTGCAATGTGTTTATATTTATCAATTAGACGCATATTTTTAAATCATACGTTGAAGCATTCTTCCTTTGATAACGTTATAATAATTATAATATAAACTTGTCTTTAATATTATTAATAATTTACTATGAGGACGTATTTATAGAATCAAAGCCAAAAAAAATATCTGCAGTTGACACACATTTCAAAACCTTGAGATACTCATAATTATTACGAGCGTATACGATTTAATTAGTGTCAACAGCCACTAAACTTTAATTGTATTTTTAAGTACGTCCCACTTCTTTAACACACCTCACTACGATTCATTATTTTTAATTTAGATGAAATACTACAGCCAGTGAAAAACTTCTTTTTCCTTGAACAAACTTGTATGTGGATTTATAATTAATGCACACTTATACCTGTAGATTTATAATTGATTCGTTAAAAACTATTTGACAAATTATATTTAAAATTGAATGAAAGCAATAAACGTACTTTTGCCATTTAAACTGGTATGAATTATAAATCAAAATCTGTTGTTTTAGTAATTATGCTAATGTAACATTTAAATGTAGTTTTAAATTTTATTCTCTGTATTTTATATAAATACATGATAAACAGGAAAAATATTTTCAATTAACAAAATAAAACGAAATCATTTATTGAGCATATTTAGTTGTTTAAATAATAAGAATGAAAGAATGTGATACATTTTTATTTAAGACGAAAATACATTACGTTTTTCGGAATGAACAAGAACTCTAAATTTTAATTTTTATATGTGTATTGTGTTTATACATTAATGATGATAACCTATAATATATTATAAAATACTAAACTCTAACTAAATATATTTGCAATATATTTGAAATAATTTGTGTCAATTTTCTAATATATAAAATCGTATCTTTTTTATAGTTAAAACAGTACGAATTTATTTTCTCAATACTAAATATTTATTGAATCGTGTATAACTGATTTGTTCCTTAACTTTTGTCAGAAAATGTAATTTCGTACTCATCTTGATTAACGATTAATAATTTTAATTAAATACGGGATCAGATGTACATCCCCCATATTAGCTACCTGTATTGTCCGCCATAATGGAGTCTACCGCTTCTATAGAACTCTTTCTTGTTTGCTTATAAATCCAGTGAATAGAATCGATGTCGTCATTAAAATTCTATAGCTATCTTTATTATTTGATCTTACGATCATCGTATCTTACGGAAGCAAGTTATATTACAATCGTAAAACCACAAATAATTGTTTGAATGCTGACAAATATTAAATCTCAAAAACAATCTTTACCATACGACACGAATAAAAATCAAAATTTAAATTACGTAATACATAAATATGTATAAACGTTGTTAATTACAATTTTAAAACTTACTAATTATAATTTCAAAATATGAAGTGGACGTTTTAATACAGCCAGTATGTTAATAGTGCATAAACTTATAAGACCTTAGTGATATCAAGATAACCTACTTGTCACTTGAATTTTTTTCCAATTGTTGCCGTCCAGGATGTAGCGACAAAGAGTTTTAATAGTGAAACGTGTAACAGGAAACTAATAGATTTCACATCTGTTTCATCGCAATGCTTTTATGCATGTTACATACACACGCATTTCCACGAGTTTCATTTTAATCTGCCCGCATATTTTACCGAAACTTACGGTTTTAGTTTTCAACCGATAGATGAACAGGTTTTTGTATGTTAAGATCGGTCTTTACTTATAATAATTATTAGTTATAGTACTACTACTCTTTATTTATAATACGTATAATACAACATACAATATTAGGTCCTCAACTAAATTGCAGGATTATGGCGCATAACACTTATTTTACATACTATTTAAATAATGGTCTTTTTATCTATTAGCATGTTTCCATGGTCATTTTAATAGGCCCGTGTTTTTCATTAATAATTCAACGAAGCATCAAACCCCATTTTTGCAAAGGAAAATCAGAATGACGTCATCGATCACCCATTTCCGGGAGTTACACTAGTTGTGAGACACCCTGTATTGCACATGGTGTTCAGAAAATGGAGTTTTCACGAATCGATGAGGTTTTCAAGGGTGAATAAGCTAAAATGGTCGCCATGAATATTAATGATGACTTAACATTAGCAGGCGTAACATTTGAGTGATATTCGATATTCAGATGTGGAAATTTGACACTCGAAGATTAGTAACGGTGTGGCAGACATTATCTCTATGGTGACAGACCGGGAACCATAACATTGATCGGAAGTATCGTAAACGCCAAAGGACCAACACTGAAATCGCAGTGCCATCTCATGGAAGAACACTGCAGAAAAATAGTCGAATGTTTTGAATAATTTTTTCGTGAATTTTCTTTCCTTTTTATTAATAGATTAATATTCAGAAAAGTACTGAAACTTATAATTAAATTCGACAAAAGAATCTCATAAATTGTTAATATTATTGTTAGTCATAAATAAGAATATAAATTCTTTTATTATGTTATATTAATGTTTCCTTGTCAAATATGGCTCTAAAGAATGCATCTATGTATGCCATCTCTTTAAAAGGAAACATTGATCTCTATAAGTCTACATTGACAAATGATTATTATTAGCATTCGATTAGGTTTGCTCGGCCTAATAAGATTGTGGTATTCTTTATTGGCGTCGAAAGCATATGATATGCGTGGCCTATTTTTGATACCCTAATCGGTATACACATTTACTACAAAACGATTATCCAAACTAATCATGACACACATTGTATAGTTAATTTTAAGCCAGTTGTCAAGAATAACGTTTTTACAGAGATACTCGCAAAAGTATCTGCTGACTCCATGCGTGTAACGTATTTTCTGAGTGTAACTTACTAATTATAATTTATATGTAATTATAAAATCTTAGTCAAGTTTGATTTAAAATACATTCATTGGAGGAATTGTATGTAATTTAGTGAAAAAGTTTTTAACATATTTTTCAGTATCACATTTTTTCCTTATTTTTACTTCTGTCCTGATATTTTTCTAAATACCTTGTACATTAATTATATCATATTAATTTAGTAGAAATGTAACAAAAGTGCAAAATTATAAACTATCTAAAAAGTGCAATTTTTTTATCTAAACCTGTTACAGAATATAATATAAAGCTGTTACAGAATATTTAAATATAATAAAATCTCTGATTAAATGAAATAAAATTTACTTAAATGCGTATTTACGATAAATAAAAAGAATATTTTCGTACTGTTGACGTACTTACTTAACATCGATTTGTTACGTGCATAGTCAGCAAAGCTATAGATGTAAGTAAAAGTGCAGTGGCGATATATTATTTAACGTAAGAATATAAAAACGTAGTTTTCTAAAAACAGAAATAATTGGGGTAATATCTTATTAACGACCACTTCAGGCATTACTTATTACACGAATATTTCACAATGCATGAAAATACCATATCAAACTTAGCTATCGACTCGTCTTTGGTTTTTTCGTTGATACAATAGCAAATTCGGTTACAATGCAGTATTACGTTATCTGTGCCATTATCGAAATATTGTCAGAGAAGGTACCATAAAGTATTATACCAGCATGAATCAACCTTTACGCCCACTTCTCAATTCACCCCTCGTACTTTCTACGATAACCTCGATATTTTGTATCTGATGTATCGACTGGTAAAAGTACTTTATACCTGTTATTCTCAAAACAAACTTAGAATAATTATAAAAATCAACATTTTGCAATAAATATAAGATTCAATACATTTTACATATGCAATAGCTCTAGTCGAATTAAAATCATACAAATTAATACAATGAACAATGAAACTGTTCCTCAAAAATTGAATTATTTATATTTATTATTCACAGTCTGTATTGTTATAAGACCATCATCGAAATTAGAATACAAGAGCAATCGTTCAGAAAATAAACATCGTACTTATTTTTTAAAATCTCGATAAGAAATCATAAAATATTTCATGGCTGCGTAAACGCACGCATAAAAGACATAAAAACGATGTAATACCGCGAGAGCATGAAACCGTTAATGTAACATTTCATGTGTATACACAAACGGCAACAAATTTTGACATAGATAATTTAAAAGCGAGAATCTCGCACGCAAATACGAGATTAGTCTGTCATAAAGCAACTTATCTCAGTTCCGATTACAATCTTAATTGAGCGTGTCAAATCCCTTTAGATCGAAACCCCTAGTATGTAAATACCCATGTACAGTTTCCACATAATTGAGCATTTACATGGCTCAAGTTACATCGCGCACAGGCGTCATTTTACGGTATTACTTATTTTCTATAACGCAACGAGACACTCTGTCTAATTAAAGTCCAGATATTCATAAACAGCGCAACGCTTTTAAGACTCTAACTTTAGCTACAGGTATTTATAACATGTACTATTTATGAAAACTTGGCGCTAAAAAATGAAGATATTCTACGTTATAAATTTCCGTTTGTTTATTCGGTTTAGACCAAAAGATGTCAGTCTTGAAGAATTGCAATGTTTATGAAATATTACTACCGTGCGAACCGCCATCTCACCGTGAGAAACTGAAAATTTGAAATGTCCACAAATTGTTGATGACTATCACATTGCACCTTTTTACGTGTTCCCATGATACCTTCTATTTAGAAAAATGAATGACCTTGAAATCTCTGAGAATAGTTACAAATTATAATTGCTACACCTCGATCAAGAATAAAATTTCGCATAATTTTGATAGAGATATTAGAAATGTTTGAACCATTTTCAGTGACCCATTGAGTTATACAAACACTGTATGAAACAAATGTATATAATGATATGATAACGTTTTTATCTTAATCCTTGAATGTATGTGTTCTCTATTATGTACACTATATTCTACAGACAATGTCTGTAACACGTATAGTAATTAACTGTTGAAAGTGCAATTTACAAAGGACACTTGTCGGTAAAGGGTTTAAAGACGGTGGAGATAATTGATTTCTACAGATATTATGAATGGATTAAGGCAAACCAGATCTGACACTGTAATCACCTATTAATCATTTGTCTCGTAATCACTGCAGTTTAACAATTTTTATAGGTATAAGTTAAGTGTTTGAAATTTTAAAGAAATAGGAAATTGGGTAAATTTTGAGTTTATTCTGTGTATGAAAATTAGAAAAAGGGTGGAGAACTCGAAAAGCGTTAATGGTTGAAGGTCGCGGTTATTTGTATACAATTTCATATACATTTCGCAAATTAATAACAAATGATTTAGAGTAATGATTTAATTCAATAGGACAATTGTAATTATAGTATATTTACAACATAGTTTTAATGTATAGAATAGTTGTAGTTATTGTATAGTTATAGCATAGTATATAGTATAGTTGTATATTTTCATAATAGTTATAGTACAGTAGTAGTATATAGTATAGCTATAGTATGATTATAGTATAGTTGTAGAACAGTTATAGTATAGTTACAGTACAATTATAATATAGTTATAGTTACAGTATACCACAGCTTAAAATTAAGCATTTCAATCAGTTTCAAAATTGCTCGACGTTATAATTACACCAACGCAAAAATTAAATAACCCGGTATATACTTCCAAAAGATAATAAAAATAAACACGCCTTACGCAATGACTTTTATCAGTCCCAAATACAGATACATAGTAAACGGCACGTTATGTTTGCAGTTTTACATTATCAAGTAACAACAAATATCGCTTATAAAAAGTACGAAATTGTTTGCAAATATTTGACAAACAGAAAATGACCAACGTCCGTCAGTGTAATTTTAAATACTTAAATTAAATCTGGTATCACTGTTTAAAAAATTGTTCCCGAAAATGAAGTATAACACAAATTACAGAAGACTAATCCACCGAAATACTGACGTAAGTTTCGATAAATACCGGCGGGGTTTTAAAAATTGACAATCACGGAGCGGTGAAAGCTGTGCGGGTCTAGCCATGCGAATAGCGAAATTGATAAAGATGCCGGAGACAAGTGAACTCACCATTTCAAAAGTGCGTTGAGGAATGACACCACGTGTTTAGCCGCGAGATACTAACAGTGCACCACGAAGATGCACCTCGATGATGCACCCACCCTTGGTCACATGTCCAAATCGTTCACGTCAGGCACCACCTATGCGCGAGATTATTCATTCCTGATCGAGCAGTTCACGTAGTAGACGGTTGGCCTAGCCCGTCGCTTCTGTCCTCTCACTACATCCTCCTCCTACTCCAACACTACCTCTTTTTCCTGCTATTCCACCTCCTCTTCGTCACCCTGTTTCCACCGCTGGGTATGCGCAGTTCCTTTTCCCGTTTCGTGGACACTGCGCGTTGAACGTACGCCTTTCACCCCCTTGCACCCCATCGTCAGTACCCCCGGAACTTTGTCGGTACTACACGTATCGAGATACCAAGGGGAAAATCTATAAGAGCCGCGTCTGCGCTCTACCATGGAGAAATTTGCACGCCTAAGCCTCCTTCAGCCTCACGAACTTAATCGTCATGCAAGCGTATCCTGTACACTCGGGTGCAACGCTTCCTTTCGCGGATACATTTGCTCATTTTTATACTTGAGAGTGTACAGTTTGCAATTTTATTGTTTATTATGTCTGTTGTTTAAACGTTTTTAGGTGGAATTTGCGGACTTGGATATTTGAGCATTTCAGCTTTTTCAGGTTATCGAGTTCTCTTATTTCTATTGTTTTAGGTTAATCAATTTTCGAGTTCTTTTAAGTTCGTGTTCATCAATTTGGAAATTCCTAAAGTTGAAGTCCTGAACTCAAATTTTGTAGATTCTTAAATTTCCAAAATTTTCGGGACCCTAAATTCCATGTTTCTGAGTTCTCAAATTTTCAACTTCGATTTCACTAGTTCCAAACCATCAAATTTCTAGATCTCCAAATTCTTGGATTTTCCAAGTTCCAAATTTCTAAATTTCCGAATCCCTAATTCCCCAAATTTTTATTATTTAATTAGAATTCCCAATCTCTCAAACCCTAAATGTCAAAAATCCCCAAACTCAAAAATTTTCAAATCTTCACTTCTCCAATTTCCCAAATTCCCAAATCCTCAAATTCTATTTCCACAGTTCCAAATTTGGAAATCCACCGATTCAGAACCAATTAGTTTAAGACCTTTGCATTTGACAATTTTTTCACCTTTCTGCATTTACCCCAAAAATGTCAGATTTGCTCTTGACTGTACTCCCATGAGGATCTTAGTTGTTTCACAGAAATTATCACACAATCTCAAGAAAGAATTAGCGCTTTCAACAAAAAAATACAGAGTTCTCGTAGATTATACATTTTTGTATACAGTGTTATTATCCAAAGGATTAATAAAAAGAGACTTACATGACATAACACATATGTAAATTTAATAATAATTGACAAATATTTATTCAGACAAATCATTTAGACACAAAAATAATTGAAGAGCAGATTTAAAAATGGCTTCAAGTGACAAAAGCAGATTCTTGAGAGTAACAATTTTTTAAGTGCACATTACAGATTCCATCGTATTCAAATTCAGGGGATTTCGAAATGTCTGCGGTTAGGTTAACAGTCTATCATGTTCGGTTTAGAACAAGCAGGCAAATCAGACACACGTATGAAAGATTAGACATAGTCATGCAGAGGATTGGATGGCGGGCTTGGGAGCTTAAATCTACTTTACTACCAGCTCTATGTAAATATTAGGGAGGCACTGTATTCACGGTGTTAATTAAACACTAAGAGCACGATTACTATCTTTGTCATACAAGATTAATTGCAAAAGGAATGCAAGTATTAATAGTACAACCTTCCTCTAACAGAGATATAACTGAAACATTTTCTGAAACAGTCACATCCCATAAAATGAGCTATGAGAATTCATAATGGCAATTCTATTTTCCTTATTTCTCTATCTCACTGATATATGTGATTGTTCTAACCAACCATACTATATGTGTGAATTTTCACAATTTGCTACATGTGTGTAACGATGAACACGTTTTAACAAAATAACATTCGTTTTAATTCTAGGTATATTTCGTTAGTGTTCTAGAAGACTTGTGGTGAAAGAACTATACCAATTAATTCATGTAACTTAGAACCGTTTTGATGTGTAATAACTTGTTTTCTTTCATCTGTTAAATAAATATGATAAGAGTTTAATTTAAAAATGTTTTATCAAACCGATCAAACTATCAGCCGGTAAAAGATTCGCAGTGTGTGATAACAGACATGGACAAGATAAAGGTTCTTCCTCTGCCCCTGAGCCTCTCTGCAGCTCGTCTTGTGCGACGGGATCATACACGCTATGAAAAACGTATGGAAGAATGTGACAAACGTAAAGTATACAAAAATTAAGCCATGTGACCTCGAGAAAGTGACGAGGGGGAAGTAGCCATCTCGTTTTTGAGTCTACATATGCTCGTCTTTGATGTCGCCGCCGAGCTTGAAAGCGTTGGAAAGCGTTCCAGCTCAATTTGCTACTTGCTACCCATGCCTGGAGCTAATGTTCATTCTTTCCCCGCCTAAATACTGAAGAGGAAGCACAAATATCGGTCCTTTGATCAGAACGCATCATATCATTGCAAAAATTTGATAATCTATTCTGTTTGTTCGAGATCCCTTTTTATATACAATAAATAAATCATACGTTTAACTAATTTGGAGAAAATAATTTTTGTGAAAGAAACCTGATTTTGTGAATGAGTATAATTTTATCAGACAATATGTTATGTAAGCACTGAAAATATAAAGAGTAGACAAATCTTATAGTTAAGTCAGATATCTTTTGCTTAACGAGTATTGTTGAATCTTCCACGTGTCAGAAGATTAAGAGACAATCTTCTGATCAGAGTTATTGAACAAAATTTAGCACTTGAAAGCTTCATTCTGAATTACAGTAGCTGCAAAGATATAGTGTAACCATAAAACTTGTCAATAAATAAAAAATATGTGGTTTATATTCAACGTCAATGACCACGTCCATGTTTGCTAGCTAGATTTCAGCATTGAAGAGCATGTATAATGAACAGAAACATATAGCATAATTATATAACAACGATTTGTAAATTTTCTAATATTAAAAGAGTGACATTAATGATGATTGCAACATATCGTCAACCAATATGGACAACACTGTAACTTGTACGTGTTTATATTGAAGCTACAGTGTTGTTGATATCAGGTGTCGATATGTACTGCACGTGACAGATAAATTGATATATGGGACGCCACAGAACCAAGGGGATTTAGCAAACCTCCTGGGAGAAATAGGAAACCGTGATCACGTTTTTGATTGATTGCCGCCATGCTAATGCAAAGCTGAAGATAAAGAAAGATCGTCTGAGTAAATGAAGAGGGCAGTAGTGGACGCAGGTGGCGGTAAAATTCAAATCTATATGAAGGAAAATGAATTTTTGTAATAAAAAAAATTGTATTTTATTTAGTACTGGAATCACTGACAATTGTATTTAATATTTGAAATATTTCGAGAAAATTTAACCTTTCGTAACCTGCTATCAGCAACAAAAAAAGGAAATAGATGTATTTTCAATAAAGTCATCAACATCGTATGGCAGTGAACGTTACCTCTAACAATAATCATTCTTTTCATTTTTTATATCAGACAAGCGTAAACGAAATATGTGTCATTGACAGATCGACAATATTTACGACCACGCTATATTTCTGTAGTGATTACAGTTTAAATGAACTATTATAATGTAACTGTCGTAGACACACCCACATGGTGTAATCTAGTAAATCACTATCATAATCAAGATCATTCTTCGAAACATTTTTCAGAAGATCTCTAGAAAACGACATCAAGTGCTATGATTCGCATTTAAGCTATAATTTTGTTTATTGTCCAACATTTTCTTTCGCAGCAAATATTTTTTGGGACGAAGAGTGTGCTCGTTTAATGCAACATTCAGGGTTCAAGAATCGTGCATTAAACAGGCGTGGATTAAGCAAGCGTATATTCTAATTCCTAAATTCATCGTTTCAAATCTAGAGAGGATAACAGGATTACTGATTCCTTTTGCACAGTCGGTAACTCGGTACATATTTCGCAGAAACTTCGGAATACCGTTATGTTCCAACATCGACCAAATTTTTCAAATAAGCTCCTTTTTTGCAAAAAAACATATCTATGAAAATGGTGTTTGACGATTAGAAAGAAAATTTGTTGCCATTCTTATGTCATTCTCTATATCATCGACGAGGTACAGTATAGTGTGTGAATTGTTCTGAACACATAATCCGCATCTTCGGACTTATGGAATATATTGCAAAGAGCATAAAGTCAATATTAATAAATATATAATAAATATGTAGCATATTAATCAATAAAATTAATATAAATTGAATTTTTTCGAAAATGGAACAAGTGGCGCCATCTCTCCGGCGAACGGGGTGAACTACACACTTTTAAAACTGTAGTTTAATTAGTTCCGACCTTCTACCACTAGATGGCAACGCATTATGCTAATTAGGATTAGCCTAAGAATGGTTAAAAATTGATAATAGTTTGGAACAGTCAAAACAATTCGAAGTTAATTGGCCTTGCACTCTGATATAATTCGATTCACATTATAGTCGATTAAGCTAATGAAATCAACTATATTAATTGAA
Organism: Megachile ligniseca; assembly: GCA_945859555.1. Taxonomy (NCBI): domain Eukaryota; kingdom Metazoa; phylum Arthropoda; class Insecta; order Hymenoptera; family Megachilidae; genus Megachile; species Megachile ligniseca. Next base: position 5,612,860 of record OX243783.1, read on the forward strand.
TTGAACCGAAATGTGGTGATAGTCAAACTGTTGGTTAAGAAGAGTTCTGATTTCAAGCCGTCGGTTAAGAAGAGCACCAATTATAGGAAATGTATTAATTGTCTTCCTATATTTGTTAATCAAATAATACTAATTTTAGATTAAATTTTAATATATGTTCTTGAATGAAGGCTTGATAACAGAATGAATAAAAAAATGAATTTGTTATTTTAAATAAATTGAAATCGATTAAATGACGATTGCATTAAACATCAATCATTTGTTCGTGAATACAAATACAATTCTTCTTAACCGATGGCTTCGAAATCAAAACTCTGCTTGACCGACGGCTTGAAATCAAAACTCTTCTTCTTAGAGTTTTGATTTCGAAGCCATTGGTTGAAAGAAACCAGATTTGCATTTCCCCAAAGAAACCAGACTGTACGCGTGCACTATTCTGCGCATACTGCCCTCTTTTATAAAAATTGGTATCAATTCCTTTCGCAGGTCGCACAATCTAGTACACGTATAAGTCTATGGTTCTTTTGGCTAATCATATATTTTTGTCCGCTATGTATATGGCCACGAAATCAGAAATATACCATAGAAGGGCACTACTGGTAGTGAGAACAATTTTGAACGAAATCGAGCTGTGCGACTAAGAATGCTCTCTCGTGAAATAATATACGTATTTTAACAGTATTTAATTCAATAAAAATGTAAAAATTGTTTGATATAATATAAATATAAGTATTTATTGTTCTTGCTTATTTCATAGCGTACAATTTAAAAAGCATAACTTCGCATCAGGTCTACATTAATCGATTATTTTCGGAACGCCATTTTCATTATTGCCCATCGCGCGATTAAATGTTACCTAGCGTAAGGTATAGCGTTGAAATAAAGTGAAGATTTTGTATAATCCTGGAAGCAATACGTTATAAAGGAAGTTTGTGAAAGTAAATCCACATTACGATATATACACATATGTACTTTTGTACATATCGGTAAAAGATTTATTTTTATGAAACTACGGATTAGATAAAACGATTATGAAGAACCGAAAAGGTACAACGGTAGCAGAGTATTTGATAAAAGATTTGGTTTAGCTCTATTCATTGATTAACTTTCTGTATGCGTCAGTTGCGTCACAAATCAGTTATCAATATTGCATGTAATGTCGGTAATGTATTAATCCAAGTGTCATTTGTCTCGAAAGTCAAGAGCAGAAAATTCTTATTTGAAGGTCGACAATAAAATGGGTAAGTGTTTCCTTTATATTTAAATGTTTTTCGTAAGTCATTGTCGAATATTTAATATTGGTAAAATTATGTATCCCACTATTTGGTTATAAAAGTCTATTTTGTTTAAAGTAATTAATCTAAAGTATTAATATCATTAATTAACACGTTACAGAAAATTCTGAAGTCACAATTGAAGGAGAAAACTATGAAGTAGTTGATGAATGTGTCGAAGAAGAAGATACAGCTAATGCTACGCAGAATAAGTCTGTGGATAACTGCTCTAATATGAAAAAGCAATGTTCGAATGATATGGTTCCTGGAAATAGTACAGAAAATAAAAATATGGAGCAAAATAATGAAGCAATACCAATGGATTATGTAAATGATTCAGTACCAGATAATTCAAATATTAGTAGTAGCATTGAAGATAATAAGAGTAACATTGAAAATGATGAGACTAACATCGGAAATGATAAAAATAACATTGAAAATGATCAGAGTAACACAGAAAATATTAAGAACAACATTGAAAATGAAGAAAGCAACGTTGGAAATGAACAGAGTAACACTGAAAATGAACAGAGTAACACTGAAGATGAACATAGTAACATTATAAACGATCAAAATAAGATTGAAAATGATACAGAGCAATCAAATGTAGAAAATAAACATCCACAACAATCAAATGCAGAATCAATTGATTTTACTGCTGATATAAATTTAGATCAGCTAGGAGAACAAAAAGATATGACAGACGAAGATGTTTTACGTCATTTGGATGAAATTGAAAATATAGATTTGACTTCTGCTGATCAAATAGCAAAGCGAAATGATCAAACAGAGGAGAATAGCATATCTAACTCAGAAACAAAGAAGATTGCTGAAAAAAATGAAAAAGTTGAAAAGAGTAATATCAATCAGCAGATACCTGATAACGATAATGAAAATATTAAATCAGTAGTAGTAAAAGGAGAATGTACAAAATATGAATGGTATGAAAAGAAGGTAATATAAATATTAGTATAACATATATATTTTATCATATATAGAAGTCATTATTACATACGTAATAAAATTGGTAGTCATATACATATTTACATGTAGTATTTCAATTTCATAAATGATTACAGCTTGCTGAGAAAGAGGCAATTATAAAGGAACGATTATCAAAGGTTGCTAGAGTTTTAGCAATTTCTTATCCATGTTATGAACATTGGTTAGAATGGGAAGAGAAAATAAATGGGTCTCCTTTATGCAAGCTAAAGCCAGCTCGACGTTGTCGTTTGGACAAACCATATACTAATCGTTGGAAGTTTATTTGTAAGTAACCTTGATGAAGTGTTTGAGAAGTATGAAATTTATAATTTACTATTTCAATTTTTTAATTAATATTAGTAGTGTTTAAAACTGTATAATTAAGTCAATAGTATATGTCTAGGTACTAAAAAAAATGTACAAAATTCTACAAAAATGGCAAATGATGCTGATAGTGATGTTGGTGATAATAAAAATGCAGAATTTATTTGGAAATTGGAACCAGGTAATACCTGTGGTGTTAATATAAACAATGAAGTGGAACTTCCACCTTTCGTCTTGTCTGCTGTAAAGGTATGCTTCATTCTTCTTCTATGGCATAATGCAGCATAGTCTTAAATCCCAATATTAGATACAATACATATAATATCGTTTGTTTTATATTTCCGTAGGTATTTGAAGACTTTCTTCAAATAACAGAACAATTACTTGCACAGAACTCTAAAAATGAAAGTTTTTCTGATGATATACCTATGGATGCGTCACCGAAAAAGGAAGTAATCAATGAAGGAAAACAGGAGTGGTTGTGGTTACTAGTACGTTGTAATAGCATGGATGAGCTTATGTTATTTGCAACTGGAAGAAACATCAGTTGCTCGACTATGAATCGTTTAAAACAGATTTATGAATCTGGACCCGGAAAGGATTGCAATGTGAAATCTCTTTATTGCAAGACTATGAATAAGTAAGAATGTCTTGTAAAATTCATAATATACAAATTACTCAATTTGCAACTGATATTTACATCACATGAATAGTATTAAGAAACTATATTTTTTCTTAATTTCAGATGTAATGATACTGTTGTTACAGACACAACATTTTTGGTAGGGTCAGAAGCTTTAGATGAAACTGTGGGTGGATTAAAAATACAGCTTGCACCCAAAACAAATTTTTGGTCAAATACTGCAGGAGCTGAAAATATAGCAAATGCAGTAATCGAATTACTTTGTCCCACTCCAAAAACAACAGTGCTTGAAATAGGATGTGGTATTGGTCTTATTGGATTAATGATGGCTTCTGTGAGTAAAAAAATACATTTTCACTAAAAGCACTATATTTTTTATATATTTTCGAAATTGTAATATTTTTATATTACCTTGATACAGAAATGCCAACAAGTTATAGGAGTAGATTCTCCGTCTGAAGTAGAAGAAGCAGAAATGACATGTGAGTTAAATAACATAAAAAATGCTTCGTTTATTATGGGAACGCCTAACGAAGTCACAAATAAAATTGTCAACGCAGTTAAAAATCGGAAAACAGGTGCAATTATTAATGCAAATACTAATATTGGACGAGGTATGTGTACTATTTATAAGTTTGATTCTTTATTATTAATAGAATTTAATACTTTTAGTATATGTTTTATATAAAATATAAATCAGTTTTTTAAAAATTAATATTAATGATTACAAAGTCTTTTATAAGAAAAAATATTTATACTTCATATTTGATATTTTATATTCTTATAAATTATAAAATACGTATATATATAGATTTATTTGTACTTTCTAGCTATTGAAGTAATGACATGTCTCAGAAAAATTCCATCTCTTAAACGAATAGTGATGATAACTACATTAACTAAGCAATCAGTACGTGCTATATTAGAATTAGCACGGCCTATAGATAATACCAATCATGGACCACCGTTTATTCCCGTTTTGGCGCGCGTAGTTGATACTTTACCTGTTGGTCCTCATTTTGAAGCAGTTATCATGTTGCAACGACGAACAATAAAAATGAATCTACACTGGTACCAAAAAAGTATAGAAACATCAGATAGTAAAAATAATCAAGAACAAGTAAACGAACAAAGTACAAACGGAGCAAATAAGAGACTACCAATTAAAAATGTTAAACCACAAGTTAAAAAGAATTTTAATAAACCAATAGTAAAACATGCCCCGAAAAAGTCAAAAGCTTCATTAAAGAGAACACTTTATATAAAAAATGCTGATAATTTAACAAAAAATATCTTCAAAGGAAAACGTTCACATTCCCCTGACAAAGGAGAAGCACCACCAAAGAAGCTGATGAAGAAATTTAACAAATCTGGGATTAAAGGTAAGCTTTAAGAATACAAGGATCACAGTTACCAAATCGTTAATTCTATTTGAATATCAGTGGACACAATTGCGCTTTTTAATATTACGTATTATTTATGTTACTGTTACTTTCTTAAAACTGCTTCGGCCGAACAATGTTTTTTTCAATTCACTCATTGTTAGTCTTATTGTTTTTTATCCTCGCTAAGCATCATCTACATCCCTCATTAGTAGACACAACACGGTCTCGATGGAACCGCAAACTATTTTATTTTTTCAATTCAAGAAAACCGTTCTGCGGGTTTATTTGATATTTTTTAAAAACTAAATTCATTCTGTCGCATGGCGTAGTTAGATTTTGTCTCGAACCCTTAATGTACGAAATAACCTAAAAAGTATCCTAAAAATAAGCCAAAATTTCACAAATTATCTTTATGTGCATAAACAAATTCTGCATAGCATAATATTCACCATTAATTATAAATTTTATTTTCTAATTTTACTGAATTGTTTAAAATAGATTTACCTGCTAAAAGGAAGAAAGAATGGATAACAGAAAATCCACAGCTGCGCATCAATCCTACATATGAAAGAAAGATGCGAGAACCCAAAGAGCAACCTGATTTAAGAGAAAGATTATCTAATAATAGATTAGATACAGATATTGCTCAAACAGTGAAAGAGCATCAAGCACTTTTAGAAATAGCAAAAGAAAAATTAAGTGGACCAGCTCCAACTGTCGATGTAAATACCGCTAAACAGTTACAAAATATGTTAAATATGGTTTTAGAACAAACAAATAAACTCCAGAGTCAACTTCCACGTTCCGTTTGGGATCGTATCGCACCACCAGAAAATGTTAATTCAGGTGAAAGAGAAAATAAAGATGATCTTCTTTTAAAAGGTCGATACATTCAGGAAATGGGTTCCCAAGATATTTTAATTACTGCGACAAATAAGAAGTTTTCAAATAACGAAGAATCTACTATGAAACCAGGGTATAAAAAATATAATAATTTACCACCATTAGAACCAAATACAATAATGCCAGTATCACAAGCAATTGAGCACAGAGAAGAAAGACCTTTTCGTGTGACGCCAGATCGATATGAAATTAGCATGCAGCCGCAACAGACTCAAGACATGTTTAATAGAAACCGTTGGACTGAAATGGGAAATGTGAAGAAACCAATGTCACCTATGAGGAGACAAATATCCCCGATAAAACATCGGTTGACTCCTCCAAAAAGACTTTCTCCTAAACGACCATTGTTGTCTCCTCCAAGACGTCCATGTTCTCCTCCCAGACGACATTTTTCTCCCCTGCGCCGTCCTCCATCACCAATTTATAGACAACGTTCTCCTGCGAGATGTCAGGTATCTCCTCTAAGACGACCTTTATCACCTCCACGACGAACTGATATGCCTTTAAATCGTCCAATGTCACCATTGAGGCGTCAGATATCGCCACCACGGCAACAAATATCTCCTATGAGATCAACTATGTCTCCTAGAAGACAACCGTCACCAATGAGACGACCAATATCACCTCCTAGAAGACAGATTCCTTCTCCTAATCGAATGATGTCATCTGCTAGACAAGAAATGTTACTTTCTAGGCGTCTTGTAATACTACAAGATAGACAACAAACATCCACGATGAGACGTGAAGAATCATCGAAGGTATTCATGCCGGAACCTTCTTCATCGCTGTCGAAAAGACCACAATCCCCTCAAAGACGTCAAATGTCTCCACAGAAATTTACTGACGATTGGGATATACCAAGTAGAGGAGCAATTGAACAAGGTACTTGGTTCCGACCTGTTGAAAGAGTATCAGAACAAAATGTCTGGCGGAATGAAAAAAATTTAGCATCTAATAGTAATTGGGAACAAGCTGCGTGTAATGATAGACAAAGAAAATCCTTTAGTCAAGAAGAGTGGGATACTAAAGATTCTGTTCGTAATGATACATGGAATAATAGTGGAAATAGCTGGAACTCTAAACAGATATCTACAAAACCTATGATGAAAGAAACATGGTCACCAAATTTTGATAATAAATGGACAAGCACACCGAATATGCCTGGAACTAGTAACGAGAATTGGAATATTCGTGGAAAAGAAACTTTTACTACATACAAAGAACCTTGGATGGACAGTAAAAAACAAAGTAGATGGGAACCGGTAAATGTTAAAGACTCTTGGAAAAACTCTGACAAAGAGGATTTGAATGATTTACCAGAAGATGCGATAGATCCTTGGGGTGATGATGGCACTTCAGATTTTAAAGACAGGTGGCCGAAATTTGAAAACACCGCTGCATCATCCACGTGGACAAGAGAAAATGAACAACAGGGAGATATGTGGCCAAAAAATAAAGCCAATTGGCAAAATAAAGGATCAAATTTTCCTACGAAATCTCAGTGGCAAAATAATAACATGCAAAATGTCGGAAAATCACGTTGGCTTTCTCAAAATGATACGGAAAAAAAGACACCATCAAGTAGTACTTGGAAAAGTGGGAACAATGTAGGATCTTGGCAATTTCAAAATTCAAATTTTCAATCACAACGCCCTTTTCCTACTTCTCAGTTTAAAAGTTCATATTAAAATTGGTGTTCGATAAATTAATAATGTTACTTGAACTTTTTTTCAGATATTCTTATCATTATATCGCTTTATTACATGGATCACAAAGGGGAAATTATAGTTTTTATGTTTCAGTATCAATTCAAAATATATTTAAGTCGAATGAAATAAATAATTACCCGATTAAAGTTTAAAATACTTATAAACTTACTATATTTATTATGATAGTTTGTGTTTTGAGTTGATGCAAGTGAAAAGTGATTCTGTTTTCCTTTTTTTTTTAGTTACTGTTTTGTTGTTTTAACATTGAGAATAACATAATTGTCATTGTTATTATTATCATTATTACATAATGAATACAGAATTTATAATTTAATGTGCTTACTACAAAGTCTAGGTAATGGTGTTTTCTGTATATCTCCTTTGAGACTATGTAAAAAGTAAGTTTATATTGTACTTTTTAAATAAAATTGCATTTATATAAAAGTGTAATTGACTTAATTATATTTATATAAATATTTTCATTACAAGTTTGATTAGACATCACAGCAGTAGTCTTATACATTATTATCAATTTAATATTAAATTTTAATTATTATTAATAAATTGCTCAGATGTTTTAATTTAAATCATTGAATATTATCAGTGCAATGATATATAAGAAAATAAAAGATGTAATTTAGGCATTTATTTAAATTTATAAATAAATATTTACCTAACTTTGATTTATTAAATTTTGCAGATGAAAATGCGAAAATAACATGAAATTAGTAGTAATTACATGACTATATTAATGAATCTTATTATATTACAACAGTATTAAATAATAAATTTAAAAATGTTATGCTATATCTAAGTCTTTATTAATTACCATTTGTTTGATTTAATTTTGCTGCTTATTTTTAAACAATATTATTGATAAATATACACTCATGTCTCTAAGTGTATTATTTACAATTCCATCGTCCTGTTGTACCTATTTGTACACGTATGTATTTACTTATGTTACAGCAAAAGTTTTAATTCGATAAAAAGTGTACAAATAGTCAAGTTGTACAATTGATAAATGTATGCATATACTTACGTTACTTTCCACTTCATCGTCCTATATAACGTAAATAAAATATATAAATAGTGGAAATGACGTAAGAAACATACAAAACAATAGATCACTGGGTATGTATGCTATTGCTAAAAATGTTATAAAAGCACATGCGTGATACTTTCCGGTCCAACCCGAGCCAACATGCGCAGAATGAATGGAAGTCAACAAATCTGTTGATTCGAATGTACAAATTTCTTAGGTTAAACATATATGTATATAAATTTTTATTATTTTCAATGTACTGAACTCTATTGATGTTTGTATAAATAATTGTAAGAAATGTTTCGTTCAAAGGTACGTTAACTAATACATTAATTAATACATTGTTTCCAGAAACGTTCCATTTGTATTAATGTAAAATAGGTTAGAATTGATTTCAATAACATCAATTTTCTGTATAGATTTTTTCAATTTTACAAAACACGGTACACAGAAATTTATATAATAATGGATATCCTGGTATATGCGCATTGTTTTCGTCAAATACTTCGGATATAACTTTAACAGAATCGTCAAAAGAGACTATAAATACAGATATAAATGTAGCTCCAGTAGAAAGTTCAACAGAAACTTTAACAGATATCTCGAGTCAAATATTAACTAATAATTCAACAGAAGCTTCAACACAAGCCACAACTACAAATGAAAATACAGTTCAATCATCATTTACTGATACATCCTCTTCTGAAAAGGTATAGAATAATGTTTTTATTAGTACATAAACATAAGGAAGCCCTCGTCTCTGTTGTATGCTATAGCGTTGTTAACATATTTTTGTTCAAAGTCTAGATATTAGTAAACATAATCATTAATTTTATATTAAACATATTTTATATTTTTAATTTTATTTGGCCAAGAATAGATGAAGAAATATTTCTCTAAACATATTTTCAAATACAAATGCAATACAAATTCTTTATTATAGTATCAACCAGATAAACTATATAGCAAAATACAATTTGAAGTAAGAGGACATGATCGTGCTGTATTAAAAAGTTATGTAGATTTTACTACTATGGCAGCAGAATATTTAGAGCTTAAAGTTTGCAACGTGTAAGTTACATTTAAAAACATTTTAATCTGAAAGTACTATATATGTATAGAATAAAAATATAATATTACAATTTAATAGATTAGCACCAACTAAAGCTGTTCATGAAAGATTAACAGTGCTTAAGTCTGTTCATGTTCACAAGAAACATCGTGTACAGTATGAAACAAGAACATACTATACATATTTTGAGCTTTTCAAATTAACAGGTTCAACAGCAGATACTTACATAGAATATATAGAAAGAAATCTTCCAGAAGGAGTTGCAATGAAAGTTACAAAGGTATTATTGAAACTCTTTATTTTTCAATGTTAAAAAAAATTACTGAATTGACAGTTACCTTTTATAGGTGGAATTACATACTGTAGCAGAAATGATTCAACAAACATGATGGTTACAATAACAAATGTAGTTTGTTATATCACCTTAAGTTTTATGAATAGTAAAATAATTTATACAAAATTGGCATAAATTTAATGTTTTCTTTATGAGTGTTACCATTAACATGTGTACACACCAGAATATGCTACTGTACATGTCACCCTACATTATATTTTTCATATAATTACAGTAATTGGAACATACCTAGATTACTGCTTTAATGATAATATTTCGAGATAAATTTTTAATTTTGCTTATTTTTGTTCTAATTCTGATAAAACACTTTCTATTGTGAACTTTAAATTGATTTTATATTCCATCTCTTTAACCAAGTATTTTCTATACTTTTTCAGTAATTTCTATTATCATATTGTTATGTTTCATTTTATTAATAGCCTGTGGATAAGTATTACTTAATTCTAGAAACTAGAATTTCTCTTTTGCATTTTAAATGTAGTATATGCCTTTTGAAGCAAATTTTCATTATGTTTATTTAAGTTTATGTTTGGTGCTTCTTCATTTTGATGCTTTCTGTTTAATTGAACAGTAGCTATACACCTGTATAGTATAAATTCATGCCCTATAAATGCATGAATAATAAACAAATAAAAACAATATATACATATGACTATTTTAAATATTCATTATTTATGTTATTCACTTACGAGGGGGTCCGGATTGATAATATGTATCAATATGTAATCCACGGGTTGAATAAATTAAGGTTATAATAAGAAGAATAATTAGTCCCTTTGTCATTTGAAATAGTATATAAATACTTTATATTTATTTTACAATGTCTGATAGTTTTTTCATGAGGTATTCATAAACGTCTGAAATTTTAAAGAATAAAAAAAACAATCATTAAATCATCATAAAGGACATGTAAAATTTGTAATAGTAAGATTCAATAATTAAAATGATAAATATATTATTACCTTTGTTAAAACTTTCACGTTAGATTAAAGTGCATAATTATTAACTGAATTAATTTTCAAATTTTCACGTGTAACACTGTGAAATAAATGGTAGTAGCTGTTCTTTTCTTTTATTCTTTTTAACATCTTTCAAGACAAACCGGTTTAACGGAGGCTTCAAGTTGAACGAGTATGTATTTAGAATATTTTTCATAATATTTGTTTCTATACTATTTGCCCGTGTCTGTTAAAATACATTTTTCATATAAAGTGTTACAAATTGGAAATGTATTTTACAGCATTACATAGATGCGACTTTTGGTATTCATTTTAAATAAAAATAAAACATTGAATAAGATCCTAATCGTTTGATTTATAAATGACATTAATAACGTTTAAACTTTTTTGTATTGCAATCGCTGAAAAATTGTTATAAGCCGGTAGTAAACATTTCATTTTTGTCAATTATTTCATTATTCCTTTATTAATTTCAGCATTTCCATTTATATAAATACAATTCTTCTTAGGACGACCAGACACGAATATAATCAATCTGGAATGTTGCCATTTCACCATTTTCTCGCTTCAAACTCGGCAACCATTGATTTCTTGCACGCCAAAATTGTAGCATTGCCTGAAATGTATAAAATATAAATTTAATAATACATTTATTCATTTATAAAATATTCAAATCTTTTGGATATTCATTAAACACCTATTAAAATATGAACATTTAATTCGTAACGTATTTCATCAAAAAATAAAGAAATGCTTGTACCTTTGCCCCACTATTGGACCATGGTTTTGCATTCCCTGAGTTGGTTGTTCCATCAGGAAAGAATCGAATACCACCAACACCAACACCAATACTAATGTAAAACTATTTAGATCATGAAACAAAGTATAAAAATCAATTAAACATTATATTATACATTTATCAAATTATCATGAATATTACCTCTTGATCAAATGGAGCAATTTTGTTAACATCGTTAATTTGCTGCCATCCATTCATTCCAGGATTTAGTGTACCGACATTTTCACCGTCTACCAGGAACTGAAATCCATCATTATTCCAAATGGTTGTAAAAACATGAAATTCTTTCGTCCATTTTTCACCATTCTCCCGTATTTTAGAAATCATGTGCTTAGCAATTTGATTTGTAGTTGTCCCTGTCATAACTCCTAAGTCTAATCTTCTTGAATCGAAAACATCATTATTTGCGACGTTAACTAAATTATCATTTCCACGTGCAAGGCCGAGAATAACGCGTCCACTGGAATATCCAGGGCCATACTGGTTATATTTTGGCTCCAGCCACATTTCTGTTACATATAAAAAAACCTTTAAATTGAATCGTCGCAATTCATTGTTATTATATTCAAGGGTAAAATATTTGTTTATAAAAATTATCTCTTAGACAACAGTTCGGGTATAATTGTAAAAGTGCCGCTCAAAAGTTGTATGCATTTTTTAGACAGAACAAATTACTTTATATACAGCTGATAAATTTAATAAAATTATTATACTCATACATACAGTGAACTCAATTCAGTACTTTAAAAAATATATAACTTTTTTAGATTGACGTAAATTTTTGTTTATAAGCATGTAATAATATTCAAGTAGTATTTACCTGGATATAGCCAATCGCCGTCAGGAAATTTTGCTCGTATCTCAATTTTGCCATATCGAAAATAAAAGCTGTTCTTTGTTGTTAATCTGGCAGATATAATTGGCGGTAAAATATTAAATGCTACAGCTTGTCGCATACACTCCTTTGGAAAGATACTCGTACAACTACATATGTAAAATAAAAATGATTTAAATTGTTCGAGTAATAGTATTATACTAATGTCTCGAGTGGTTTATTAAATTGATGGAAACATCAAAATTCAATTCGCTTAACAAATGATTGAGCAAATCCACGATAAATAACGAAAGATTAAAAATATGTAAAATTGCTGAGGACGTAAAAATGTCAAACGACGACGTACAATACATAACGACCATGTATAATATTTTGCATTAGAATTTGCAAATAATAAGATTGTCGACAATTTTTGTAGAACGACTACCACAATTCTCGTTTTATACTTCACATAAAAAACATAAAACGACCTCAAAATTTATGGTAAATTTACCCGCTAAGTTGTAGCGTTCCATACGCTGTTGCATTTTCGCCATAATAATCTTCCAAAACCACTGGTTTTATTCGCAGTACCCCATCTTCAATTACGGTTAAAAAGTCGTGTTGGTCATTGTGATATACACAAAATTCATAGTCCTACAGCATAAAACGTATATGATATCATTAGTTATCAATGTATATGTTCGAAATCCAAAAAAGAAACATGAATAAAATTCTACTGTATTCAAACTTTATGTATGTTTGTGACTCACAGGGCTCAACGGCATTTTAACATCGTGACTCCAAATGGATGTATTTAGAGAATTGAAATTATCCTCAAACAACAATGTGCCAGAAGAATCGTTGGGTTTTTCTGTACTGGTACTTTCTTGTGTTTCTGCTGTAATTGTATAAAATATACCTCTGTGTTATTTAGAATTATTTCTCACAATTTTTAAATGAATCAGAGATATTTACTTTAGAAGTTTTTATATACTTTATTATAGGGAGAGTTTGATGTGGAGTACATACACGTAACTGTCCATTTTTTATTTCCTTTTTGGTAAGGAGTCCCATTAACTAACACGTGAATCCAATAATGTATGACATCTCCATCGTTTAGACTTATATCTTCATCCTGAATCGTCCATTTCCCATCATTTTTTCTGTATACTTCACCAGATATTTGTCCTGACTGAGTAACTTCAATACGTTTATTTATATTTCCTTGAAATGCAAAGAACTGTATTCCTGGTTCGTCTGGTGTTAGAATGAGAAATAAAATATTTTATTGTAGGGAAATAAACTTGAAATAATTATACATGAGAAGTAATATGAACAAAAAGGACGGGTACAGTTCTAAAATAATTTATGCAAATCCTGTTTTAAAATAAAATTACGAAAATACATATTTTCTATCTTTACGTACATAATATTTTCTTTACACAGAAATAAGTTTGTCTTTTATTGAGAATATTAAAAAACACAAATCAATCAAGAAAATCGTCGATTGAGCGAAACGATCATTTCTGATAGATTTTAATGAACTGAAATTGATATTCTCAAAAATTAAGAATATTAATTTCCTGATTCACCCGCAAAATTTGAAATACATTGATGCGCATGCGGACGATTATACACATCGCGCCATTCTACCAATCTTGCGAGGTTCAATTATTTATAAGGAAAGTTTGATGAGTAAGATCGGTTTTCTTGGGGAATCACAAATGAAATAAAAAATGTGAACGAAAGTAGGAGTACATACACATGTCAAGTAATATTTTTTCAAGTATTTGATATTAAAAAAATAGACACCCATAAAGTGCCACTATCTACTTTTATTATTTTTATTTTCTTTCTTTACAATAATAACATCGAATTTTGAAATTAATAATTCCTTCATGTTTTGAACAATCGGAACCTTCATTTCAAAAGAGAAAATGTACCTCTATTATTATTACCGTTAATAATAATTTATTCGTTAATTGCAGAAAAAAGCTCCAATTAAAAATCTTTAAATCAATTTCGCACCAAATAATTTCTTATATTGTATGGATGTGCAAGGGTATAAATAAAAGTAACTGACAATTAAATTTTGTGGATGGTTATTTTTACTCACCTGGTATTGAAATTTGAATTCCTTGTGGTTGTAAAATCTTGAACGTTGGTTCAGGTAAAACATAAGAATTTACCAACGTGATAACATTTTCGAAACTTAAAACAAATATAATGGAAATTGAAATGGACTTAACACTGCAGCTAAACATGTTTGTTAAGATTGACAGTTTGTCCGATAAAGTAGGAAGTTATCTGTTACGACAGCTAAGGTCGTCGATGAGAAAGGAAAAAATAATTGTACGCGTATAAAATCGCCAACACTACTGATTTAACTATGCGAGGGAGTATAATTCTGATAGCTTATAAAACTCTTTAAATCCCCACCTTTATAGCAATGAATCAGAGTTTCGTCCAAGAAAGATCTGCACATAAAGTTTTTATTATAAAGTACATAAATATTTACTTTAATTAATAAAAGTGTACTACAATATTATTTTTATAAAAATTACAGTCAAATTAAATTTATTAATATTGACGAATATGATGCTATTGTTCAATACACTTTGATAAACTTTAAAAATATTAATTTTTGAAACAGAAACTTATTTATTGTTTCATTTAGAATTATATTTTCCGCCAAATATAATGTCACAATGAAGGCGCTGATCGCGCTCTCAAAATATGGCGGAGGTTATTTGTATTGCAATGTCTTTCCAGCCTTTTGTTTGATCGATATATAATATATAAAAAGTCCGTATCATGTTACTAACTATAAATGTAATAAGAAATGGTCTTTCCAAAGCCCAGTTGTATGCTTCAAAGTTGAACAAAATTAATAAATGTTTAATACAACAGACTGGTATTCAATGTAGAAGAAATATAGGTTATACTGTAACATATCGTAATATTTATTCAAATAATGATTTGACAGTGATAAACTATAAATTAATAGCAAATTTTAGTTCAGATGGTAGTACGCATCCTCAATCTGAACCGTGAGTAAATGTTATGAAAGATCGGTTTAGTTTTCTTTTAAGTTTTATGTTAATAAGATCAGTTTAAAATTTGAGTAACACAGAAAATTTGAGATTTTTAATGTTTGTGAAAAAATTATTTTTTATTATTATAGAGTACTTACGGCTGTGCAGTTTGAGAAAGTTTCTGACGAAACTCTTGAATCTTTAACTGAATATTTTGATGAACTAATAGAGAAAGCAATTCATTTACAAGATGCAGATATATCATATGGAGTATGTTTTTATATAATAATTTATATTACTTCATTGTGATACATTAAATTATGACTTTTAAACATAAAATATATTAATGTTATAGGATGGTGTATTGACTGTCAAGTTTGGTAATCCATATGGTACTTATGTCATAAATCGTCAAACTCCAAATAAACAAATTTGGTTGTCTTCTCCAAAGTCTGGTCCAAAAAGATATGATTTTATAAATGGTAAATGGATTTACAAACATGATGGAAAGACATTACATGAGTTACTGAACAATGAAATACCAGCAATTATAAGGGATCAAACAAATTTTAATAAATGTTCCTTTAGTGGAAAAGAGAGAGAAGCCGCAATGAAGACTCTTTAATCACATACCATTTGGCACTAAAAGTTGTAAACTTTATTAGAATGATCAGATGTACTCTCTTAAAAATAGAAAGTTTCATATTTCATGTATATATTTAACAAATTATAACTTTAAGTAAATAATATATTGTAATATATTGATGTGAGTATTCATATTTTTGTAAAATATTCACACAATTATACATTTGCATGGTAGAGTGGCACATGATGTAGAATTTTTAATAATATAAATAATATAAATTTAATAATACAAAAACCGTATAGGCATATAAATCACACATGCAGAGTCAATTTTTATATATACATATTTGTTGATCTTTATTGAATATTTTGTAGTTGTAAATAAATAATATACTAAAGTCTTAAGCATTATTACATATTATTAAGTATATTCATACCTTTATTAATGTATAACACATATCTGTAAATATATTTATATATTATTCTTTACTGAACAGACTACAGAAATGGAAATTGTAGAAGATGGAAATTTAGTAGACCGTGTAAGAATTTTATTACAACGGGATATGCAATATTATCAGGTATTATTAATCATAGTGTAATAGTATCTTTGCAAGGTGAAAACTACCTATTTTGCGTAAATTTAAAAATTTAAAAATTTATATATGAGGGATGTAAATTGAACAAGGACATAATTACAGAAATATTTTGCATAATAATACAGGAAATGCAAACGGTATTGAAAGAGTCGCTTTGTACACGTATCCACGGTGGAAAACTCGATTTTCCTCGACATGCTTCATTCGCTGCTGTTAAAATTGTTACGTGGTGGGAAGTAGATTTTCAAACTGCTTTCAAATGTCGCTCTGGATTAACGAGTTCAAGCGAACACGAAGCTACCGCAAATGTAGAAACCGAGGACACAGTCATAAAAAGAATTCATCCATCCGAATTCATACTCCTCGTTGTTGACACCTCTGATAAATTATTAGGTATATTGCATATTTCATTCTTCAAAATTTAAGTTCGAATTTTGTAAAAATAACTTGATTCTATATTGTACTATAGAATTATCAAATTATTGCTATTGTGTCATATTATCCCTTAAATAATTTCAGAACATTTACATATGCTTATTCAGGAATCGTTAGATCACGCGGATTTGACGGTTTTAACTGCTACTTTGGGAGCAGCTGCCCTCATACGAAATTGCTTATGGTGTTATAGTCAACAAGCTAAAAATGTGATTTCCTCACATTCAAGGTATATCATACAACGACATAAATGTTTAAACATTTTTATCTTGAACTTATTGTCAATTCTCAAAATAAAAGGAGGAAAAAATAAATATTGAAAACAGCTGTATACAGGGTGTTTTAGTTCATGGAACGCAATTATTTTATAAACCTAAACTTTTCGTTATTTAAAAAATGAATAATTATACTCTAATTTTTAAAATTTGATGTTTTCTTATTAATAGTGAGAAACTAAACAAAGCATACAAATCTTATCATGAAATGGCCGAAGCAGTAGCGGAAAGATTGTTGGATCTACACTGCCGTTTAATTTCATTATACATATTGAATGAAGCTGACTCTCTTAGCTGGCATGATACTAAACCGTTTTTTGAACGAGAGCGTTGTTCTTTTTCAATTCAAATGTGGTGGCTATATATGCAAGGTAATCAGCGCTAAACATGTCGGAAACTTCGTATACTTCATATTGAAAATTTCCAAATTTTCTAAATTACAAATTTCCAAATTCCCAGTTCTTAAATTTGTTATTTTTTGAATACAATAACACTTAATATTAACATCAATTATATAGAATTTTATTACTTTTAGGGACAAAGGCCGATTTGTGGAACACCGTTTCCCCAAAAATGGCACAACGTGTATTTTCCGGAATGTTAAATGAATCTCTGTCTATCCTTGTAACAAGATTTATCTATGTAAGAATACTTATAAATATGCATTATTCTGTATATATAATAAAAAACGTTATTTTGTTCTAGGGTCGTCCAACTTTGGCACGATCTGAACAATTCTGGACAGATGCTTTCAATGTTCTTTGTTGTACGGGATATCTTGCATTGGGTGCTTGTATCAATGCTACTGAAATGATTGGAATAAAATTAAATAAATTATCAATCTCTGTTAGAGATATACACGCAAAATGCAATGAGCTGTTGGTTTGTTTACTGTTAAGGGGCACACCTATTCAAGAATTATATCAAGTATAAAAATAATGATAATACAATAAGTCACGTTTTTATCGTTATTTTTCTGTTCGTTTACTCTACCTCTTACATTTATCTAGATTACTATCTTGTATTATTTCGTGTATTTATTTAAATTATGAAAATTATATTTATTTACTTTTTAATTGTTTTAATTCTATGTATACTTTTGTTCAATAAAATAAAATTTGCAGTTTTGTCAAAATTATCATTCTATTATTTATAGATATAGCACGTAATGGTAACATTTATTATTATTCTCATAAATGTTACTATAATGAATAACATAAATTAACAAATAATGTTTAGGGAAAGTTATCACTTCAATTTAGTTAACAATATGTATAAATAATATAAAAATAATTGATAGTTGTGTTGGAGACTATGTTTCAGAATTTCTATTTATTATAGGCTTTCAAAGTTGGATTTGATAATTTGAGTATTTTGCAACCACGTCTCGGACCTGCACCTTGGTTGTTAATATGTGCACCAAACTTAGCAGGTTCGCTCGATTCTGATGTTTGCATCTCAAATTTGTCAGAAGACCGATATGTAATTTTGGAACTGAATGTTCTCAGGCATCAACCTCAACCAAATTGGCCTCAAGTAATAAAGGTATCTATGGGATGTGTTAAATTTTGAATAGGAAAATTGCCTCAACCTTCTAAAGAAACTGAATAAATAATTTCAAGCTTATTTAAAAATTGATTTATGTAATTTAAATTATTTTACATTTCATATTGTTTAAATTATTACTTAAATATAAGTAATTTAAATTAATTTAGTTCAAAATTTTTGCAGGTACTTTCTATGAATGATTATGCAGTGGCTAAGATACTGTTAAACACATTAATTCACGAGTGTGGTAATTATACGTCCGAAGATGATTTTGATCATTCAAAAAAATCAAAACTTGATGAACATGGTTGTGGTGGTTTTTTGTGCAGCAATATAGCTTGCAATCAATTATTAAAAGTGACTCCAGCATCGAGTCTTTACAGTTTAATGTACATTTTAACGTATGTCGCGCAGGATTGTGGTCATGTTATCGCACCAGTTTTGGAACGAAGTCACGAATGGTCCAGTTACGTTGATCGACAACAGGTATTTCTTAGAATTTAAAAAATGAGAAATAATATTTCAAATGGAAATTCACAAATTATATAGTTCATAATAAACGTGGGCCAACTACATTGCAGAAAGATTTAATTTTCTTTATTTTTTAAGATTTTCCGTTTAACATAACTAAAAAATGTAATATATAAAATTTAGAAAATGAAGTTGACGCACTTTCATTTTAAACAGATTTAGAATTATTTGTTAACATGATTTAATAATGGGGTAATTATTTATTACACAGGTGTGGAATCAGTCAAGACCGCCATGGTTAAATGCAATTTTAAATCCGCTGCATAGTATAATGCAGCCGATCATAGAAATGCTTTTGGAAGCTGTAAGAGTAAGTTGTCATTTATAGATAATATCTGTAATTTAATGTATGAAGGGTAACAACACATAAAATGAAACAACTAGTGTTATGTAATGATTTCGACAATGTTATTTGTCGTGATAAGTAAATCAATTTTAACATCACACAGTGCATACCCAAAGTTTAAAAATTCAGAAATCCTAAGATCTGATTTTTTACAAAATTCTGATTCTGAAATTGTAGACAGGAGCAAGTATGTACCAGGCAATGTCACTGGTAATTGGTTGTTTCACCGAATTGTACGTGATTTTACCACCTGCTGTTTTGAAAACCGTGTTGGTACTGAACGAGTACATTCCTGCCCACTGTCATCCGATCGGTGGAAATCTTCTTCTTCACATTCTGTGTGCCTCGCTTTATACTGCTCTTCTTGAATATTCGAGAACCTGCAAAGCGGAAGAGGAAGAGAATTCAACTTCTAAAGAAATGAATTACGAAATGAATATCTTCGATTCTAGTGATTCTTCGGCGATCGTACTCGCCTTGGCTGAAGCCATTTGTAGTATCGATGAGGACAATAAGCATACTTCGCAGATTGACGATTTTTTTCAACTCGTAAAGGACAAGTAAGAATTATCATTTTAATATTGCAAATAAATTTTTTTACTAAATAGGGTGACCACTGCAGTCGATGTCCATAATTCTAAACAATTAATCAATGTTAAATACGGTGAAAAAGTTTTTATTATTAAGAATTAAAGTTGTGACTACTCGTTGAAGAGACTTGTTTAATAGTTATCT
The DNA here is from genome assembly GCA_945859555.1 of Megachile ligniseca. Classification (NCBI taxonomy): domain Eukaryota; kingdom Metazoa; phylum Arthropoda; class Insecta; order Hymenoptera; family Megachilidae; genus Megachile; species Megachile ligniseca. The sequence goes on from OX243783.1 coordinate 5,633,218, forward strand.
GCTGAAACTGTTTATATAAACTTATACTAATACTGTAATTCAAAGTTTGAATTACTCTTTCAGCATCCACGAAACAAATGAAGATCTACACGTTAACAAAGCTAAAAATATATCTTCTATTATCGAAACATACACTGATGAACTATTGTTTACCAGTTCCGGACGACGAGCTTTAAAAGTACATAAAAATTGAATCTGTGTCTTAAACTTGTATTTTATATTGAAACTTTTATATAGGAGATTATACTTAATTATAGAATTGTTTACAGTCTGTCTGTTCTAGGTAATGCATGAATATTTAGTACGTGCATCCGATTTGGTGTTGAATAATCTACGACAAAATGATACTGAAAAGTTGATGCCTAATGTGCCGGAAGTCTTTCCTTTTGTTAAACCGCTAATTCATATAATGTTTCATATTGAGGATAATATATTTGATCAGGTTAGTGGTAAATTAAGATAATTGATAATTGAAGAGCAATGAAAATTTTATGAGATAAAAAGAAGATACGCCTTTTTTAATATTCAATCTTGTTTCGATAATTATTTATTTTTTATTTTTCCTTTTGAATTATAATCAAACTAGAAAAATATTAGAATGGTACAAATTATTTGGAATGGTAGAATTAAAGTTACAAAAATATTTTAATGTGATACAATCATATTATTAAAACATTTTGTTATATATTTGTAAATAACTCTTTTGTATAGCATTGATTTGTAAAAAAAGATACTGTATAATTTTAGTTGATCCTAGTGATGTACATACATAAAATAATACATATGATTATTGCAAATTTAATAGGAAATAATACACTTATTTTTTAATAGTTTCTTACACAATACGAGAAGACAAATTGGAGAAAATCTTTAAGAATGCCGCTCTCTGTTAATATCGATCATGCACGAAGTCAACTTTTATTACGTCCAGAATTTAAAAACGTCGGCGAATTAACACACGAAGATAAAGAAGCTATATATTCGCTCAGAAAACTTTGCTCTTCCATCAAAACAGCACATTTTAAGTAATTTTGTATCACAATAAAATGTAATTGAAATAATATTTGTATGTCCCAATTATTTGCGTAATATTTATTACTCTGCGAGTGAAATTTAAGTTTGTTTAAAATACACAATTAAAAATAGTTACATATAATAATAAGTACGCTTATATATAATTTTGTATGTTTAAGAAAATTTGCGAACAAAAAGACAGACACAGATCACAGTAAAACTTTATTTATTATCTAGAAATAAGCATCAAATTTTTCAGACAAATACACCGCAGACAAATGAAGTTCTAAATATATTCTTAAAAGATTTACAGTAACACCTTTTATTAAACTATCTTTTTATTTTCGACATTTTCATGCATTATCCATTTTCAAATATATCTTTACCTTATACTTTTATAATTAAAACTTTGAATACAAAGCAATTAAATATTGTAAATGAAACTTGCAATTCTTTTGCGAAGAATTTGATCAGTTCGTTCCTTTGCAATACAGAAATAATTTCATAAAACAACTAATAATAATTTATAGAATCAGGTATTACACAGTCAATAATTATCATGTTTACAGTTAGCGCACATAAGAAGAAGAAATAAATAAACGAATAAACTATAGTTTTATTTAATTATCTTCAAATCTTGGTGGTGCGACTGCGCTCATTGGTCTGGACAATAGTCGCATCTGAAAAATAAAAGCAATTTGAATTCTTACATTTTTATTTAGTATCGCGATGTTATAGATAAAAAAATATAAAAGACAATACTTTATTGACTATAAGTTTATTAAGTTTAAGAAAGATAAATAATTGCGTAATAATTTACGTGGTACACTCGTTCTACTCAAATAAAACACTTTGTATAAACTTGCAGAGTTACATTTCACCGTAGTTTCCTATAACTGTTTAAGTTTGAGGAGATTACCCTAAATATATTACTTTAAAATAACCATGAAGAAGAAAATGTTATAATTCATTTTAATAAAAGAATACTCACAGCTAGATGAGGATCTGAACGACCAAAACGTAAGCGCAATGAAGGTGATCGTTGAGATTTACGAATCATTAAATGTTCGAATGGAACTTCATTATATCCACCATTTTCTAAACCAGCGCGTTGCAGTAAAAGTCTATAAAGTTCGTGAATATTTTCCGCTGGTGATTTATCTGATATTTCATCTGTAAACATCAAATATTCGTTAATAATATAATAATTCAAGTAAACATCGTTACAAGTACGAAGAGATTTGAAAACTTTTACAAATCTTGGAAGAAGAGTAGAAATTTTCAGAATCTTTTCAAATTATTAAATTTAAAAATTTGGAGATTTGTAAATTTGAATATTTCTAAATATATCCACTAGTTTTCTAATTTATATATTTAATTTTTCATTTACTTTAAAATATCTGTCCAAGATGTGACTTTTTATTTGACGTACCTCCATAGTCCATGTAACTTTCGACGCCAAAAACGAACCCAATCATGGCGAAGAGGAAAATTGCTTTCATACAGAATGTAGACATCTTGTTATAATTATCTAAGAAGAAAATATCCCATTTTGATATTTATAGCACAATATATTTTATTCATACTTGCATAATATAATTAATACCTTAATATACTAATAGAAATAATTATAAGCTTATATTATAGTACACTAATAGTGGGGTCATTATAATTAAACTATTTTACAAATCTGTAATTATGTTCTTGATTTTTGAAGAAATAACGTACATAGTATGTGTACATTCTACACACGATGTAAAACTGTTTTTCTTCCATATAATTGTATTTTGTATCATTGTTATCTTTATCTATAATCATTACTTTTTTTTCGATTACAAAATATTTCTTTCGTTATTTAGATGTTGAATAAAAAATATTTAAACGTACTTTAAATAAATATCTACTACTGACAAAATATAATTGCAACCGAACTAAACCATTCAAATATATTTGTTAAGAAAGTTATTTCATAGACTTTTATTTATAAAAATCATATCAAAGACGAAACCTTTTATTGTTATCAAAGTTATTTCAAAACTGAAAACGTTTTATTCTTCTCAAAAGCAATTTCCTAAATAAATATACATTTGCATAGAGCTACAGTGAGAAATCTAGCACAAAATTCAAACTCCGTTTGGACTATCAATATAGTTTTAAAAACATGGATACCCCACATACATTACATATCACATGACTAAAATAAAAATAAAAATAATAACTTAGAGTAGAGAATAAAAATAAAAATATTACAAATATTTTAATAAAATAGAAATGTAAAGTTGTAAGAAAAATGTAGTAGAGTCTATGAACTTACCGATCAAAGTGAAAATAGATGAAGAAGATTCTCAATGAATCGTTGAACTTGCTTATTGGAAATCGCGATCGTAGAAATCTAGCGAATTGCACGATACGATAGTGTCGATGAGAAATGAGACAGTATCGAGGGTGTCTTCATATATATAGGGGATGCGGCGGATTTTACGGGGTAGGAGAGTGTGGGCGCACACATAGGTGCCCGCTCGAAAGCAACTACATGATCTTTTCGAGCGCAAGCGTCTCCATTTTTCATCTCTCTATCTCATTTTCTAACACCTCTGTGACTTCGATAGAAATTTCAAGTTTATTGCAATTCTATGATACATTTTCCAATGTCATATTTTATTACGAATAGACGTATGGTGAATTTATATTGCTGTAAATAAGATTTTTATATCGGTAAGATTCGTTAGATTGTGTTAATGTTTTGCAATAGGTAATAAACAAGTTTGTGGAAATTATTTGAGAATTTTGGGGATTTGGGGATTTGGGGATTTGGGGATTTGGGGATTTGGGGATTTGAGGATTTGGGATTTTGGGGATTTGGGGATTTAAGGATTTGGAGATTTGGGGATTTGGGAATTTTTAAATTTAGGGATTTGAGAATTTGGGAATTTGACCATTTGATGATTTGAGAATTTGGGGATTTGAGAATTTTGGAATTTGAGAATTTGGGAATTTGGGAATTTGGGAATTTGGGGATTTAAGGATTTGGAGATTTGGGGATTTGGGAATTTTAAAATTTAGGGATTTGAGAATTTGGGGATTTGAGAATTTGGGAATTTGAGATTTTCGGGATTTGAGATTTTGAGAATTTGAGAATTTGAGGATTTTTTAATTTGATGATTTGAGCATTTGAAATTTCGGGGATTTGAGAATTTGGGAATTTTTTAATTTACGCTTTTAACAATTTGAAAATTTAGAGTCTTGGGTCCTACAGGATTTGGGTATTTAGGAATTCGTGGATTTGAAGATTCGGAGATTTGAGAATTTAAGCATTTATGCAGTTACAGATTTGAAAGTTTGAGTTGAAAAGTTAGTTATCTGGGAACTTGTGAATTTGTAGATTGAGGATTTGTGGGTTTCAGGTTTCGGGGATATGAAAATTAGGAGATCTAAAACCTTCAGATTTTGGATATTTAAAAATTTGCAAATTTAAACATTTGAAACCCTGAAAACTTTGGAAAACTTGAAAACCTACTTAGACATTTGCATATTTATAAACTTGAAAACTTGGGAATTAGTAAGCTTAGAAATTTGAAAACTTAAAACATTAAGGAAGTTAAAAGACATTCACGTCATGTTTGTATTTCGTATAAATAAAAAACGATACAGAGTTTGTTTTTATGTCTCTGTACAGTGGTATCTTTATTATTTCTTTTGTAGTATTCAAATTGACCCAGGTTTGATGAATAAGAGATAAATCTTAGATGCGATTCGCAGTAGGAGTTCAATCATCTTTCAATCTCAGGCAATGAATAACCTTAAGAAAGAACATTTGATTAGCCTTGATTAAGATACGAATCATACTGGTCTGTGTATTGTAGATAGTGGAATAATATTTTTCTCATTCTGACCTGCAAACCATTAGGATGACAATTCGTATTTTTACTTTCAAGGAAGAACGAATATAAATCTTTTTTTGTATATTTCAATTTTCTGTTTTTCAAGGGGAGTGTTATAATTTTAAAATACGTTTAATGTTAGAATGTTATTGCAAAGCAAATTCGTAAAGTAATATTATTTTGAATATATAAAACTGCAAAATTGTAAAATTGTGAAATAGTAGAATAGTAAAATAGTAAAATTGTAAAATTGTAAAATTGTAAAATTGTAAAATTATAAAATTGTAAAATTGTAAAATTGTAAAATAATAAAATAGTAAAATAATAAAATAGTAAAATAGTAAAATAGTAAAATTGTAAAATAATAAAATAATAAAATAGTAAAATAGTAAAATAGTAAAATAGTAAACTAATAAAATTGTAAAATAGTAAAACAGTAAAATAGTAAAATTGTAAAATTGTAAAACAGTAAAATAATAAACTATTACAATAAATAGTTATTACAGTAAAACAGCAAAATAAAAAAACTGGTAATCTAGTGAAATAGTAAATAGTAAAATAATTAAACAATAATAAAGTACTCGTATAATAGTAGCGACATTTGTAGAGCTGGTAAAAATAAGTGTGTATCACGTTTTCGATTTAAACAATTACAATCATAAATACATTTTAAGCCCAATTTCGTCGAAAAAGTGCTAATGGCAGAATAATCTTCCCTTAGCAGAAAAAAAATCGATAGTTGAACATACATAAGAAGTACAAGAACGTATAAAATTACATCCCGTCATTAACGTTAATGTCCACTCGAGAAACTCCGCTGTTAAAGTCTCAATAAACATATTTACTCACAATAAGAGCCAAGTTAATTGACTACATGCAATACTAGAATCTACCCCTATGTTGAAAGAGCTAAATATATCTTTAACACATCCAACATTCAATCAACACATGATGTAATCTACAAAATTAGTTCTATTTATACTTTTAAATATTTATAAAACTGTATGTAACAAATTTTAAAAAATGTTCACAAATTTTGTACAGATACTGATATTTTTAAATAAACTAAATTTAGTATTCAACAAAGAAGAAATTTACAAAAACACACGTAAGCAATGAAACTTTTATTGAAAAAAATTAAGTAACAAAAATAAACGATAAAATTTTAATATTATATACTTAATAATTTTGTTAAAAATATTCTGTACTTTTCATTTTATTATATGTTACTCTTCATTCTGTCACAGCTTATTCAAAATTACTTTTAAAGCAATATGAATATTTCACAGTATGCCAATCTCATAATTCGATTTCTATTAGTTCACGGCAATATTTACATTTGATATTCCACATCTGTTTCAAGAATTTATAAATCGATATTTCCTATCAAGCAAATATTTCGCTAGTGATCGATACTTATTAGAATTTAATCTTGATTAAGATAACGTATCGTAACCCTTTCAAACTTGTATTCGTCCTTAATTAATCAGGATTATAGTACATGTGTGCTTTTTTCCTCAAACAACTTATTGTTATACAAAATCAAACTCATTGTATAGTAACTTATTGTTACTCATTATTACTTGTAACCTTCAATGACCTTGACCTTCACATATATTATCAAGGTTGGATCATCTTAATCATCTTAAAAAGTTATAAATGAGTTATATAAAAATAAGTTCTTTATATTAAATACATATATTTGCAACGAAAAGTTATATCTGCATATTTTAAACAGTTATAAAAATCCAATTACTATTTTCAAGTAGAAGAATTATTTACTAATTCAACTGTCTACAAAGTATATTCGTTGTCATAGGACATTCTCAAAGCTTTAACTTAATATAAAAATTTCAAGCATATTAAATATTACATATTAAAATATTAACACACAAGTTTGGTCAAATTTTTATTCAATTACAATTTTATTTGAAAATGGTGTGTTGATTTTCTGAATGTTTTACAAGCAGAGTTCGAAATCTGATATTTCACTTTGTACACACGTGTGGTCAGGAGGAACATAAATTATGCGTATGCAATTCGTGAAGCCCATTCTTTGACGCCATCCGCTTACGATTATAACCGCATCACCAACTTTAACAAACTTTTTTCTTCGAAGATAATCGATGCCGCTTTCGATCCGCGTTTCCATGTCTTTACTCCAGTCACATAATGGTTGAGCTACGTTAATATATGAATATATTATGTAAATTCTACTGATATCTGAATTATTGAAGTTATTGAATTCTGTACAGAAATCCACACACGTGTGAAACACATGTGAAAGTTAATATTCTTGGATATAGTTGAAATATTGCATTTTTATTAATCTTATGAGCATAGTTAGAATACGTTTATCTTAAGATAAATTACTATTACTTTAAACCTTGGATTTATTTCTACCTACAAAATATTTATAATTCTCTTATATATTGGCAATTTTCAATTTTTACACAAATTAAAAATAATTACATACGTGAAGTAATATCTTTTTCTAACTTTGAATAATCCTTTAAAAATGATCATTTTTAGGATTTATTTTTGACTTTTTTAGGATTCATCATTAACATGAATCATGAAATATTCACATAACCCAAGAACATTTGTACATACAAAAATTGTGACTTTGTGTCAAATAAAAAGGAATATGTATTTACTGATATAATGAATTGGATGAAGACCATGATAAAGTTGCAACAATCTAGCAACAATTCCATAACGAGTAATAGCAACAATAGGACATCTAGGGCGATATAGTGACAACAAAGTTGCAGTACGACCGGTCGTTGTTGTTACAATAATTGCAGCTGCGTTAGACTTTGAAGATGTTTCAATTGCTCCCACGATGATCGCTTGCGAAGGATCCAAAGGTATTGTCATCTATTTTTAAATTAAAAGAACATATTCGAGTAAAATAAATTTAATTCATAAGTATATAAAATATATATTTTTTAAATAAAAATATCTTTATAGTTACATACCTTATGACTGAGGTCGTTAAAGATTTCCCTTTGCCATCTAGCGCTTTCAGCTTCTCTGCATATTACGTCGATACTTTTTAATAATTTGGTAGTTTCTTTGCAATTCAAAGAACCCGTTTTAAGAAAAATTCCGTCAGTGCCAGTTAACACCGCATTTGCTATTAAATTCATGTCAATTGAGTGTCCGTTGTTGGGCACTTGAAAAGCTAACATAATTGGTTTTCCTATCTGAAACGAAAATATCAAAGTTTAGCGAAGAATACAATGCTTACGAAATAAAAATATTTATTGTTTAAAGAAGACCATAAAATAATCATACTATCACTAGTATGTCACTAGAATTTTATACTTTCACTAGTTTTGTATAGATACTTACATTCATACACTTCGCAATGACAACTTTTTCAACAAGAAACAACTTTTCAGGTCCCACGTCAAGTTCTATGCTCTTCCTATCGAGAAGAATAGCATCGGCAGCATTCAAAATTTCGTCAAAATTTTCTAAACCTTGTTGCGAAGAAATTTTCGCCATCACGCAAACTTTATTAGCACCTTCGAGCAAAATAAATTAACGTATACAATACTTTTTTATTACATCGGTAATAATATACCAGTAATGCAAATATTACCTATCTGTTTTAAACGACTTTTAATCCCCTGAATAAATCTCTTATTACGCACATGATTCGCTATAACAATGTCACATTCTAAATCGGATGCTAGTCTAATGTGTTCGTTATCCGCTTCAGAGATTTGAGGCAATGGAACAACACTGTCCAATAATTGTACAAGTTTTTCGTTTCCTACAACACCTCCTTTGATGACTTTGCAAACTAGAGATGTTTCACCTATGTTAAACACATATTAATTTCTATAAATGTCTACACTTGTATAACATCATTTTTTGTATGTTAGAAGAATTGTGTATGTTTTGGGTTTTAAATATTATTTATTGATGATTATGATAATTTAATATATATATATGTGTATATTGCTAATTATAAGAATAAAGTATACTAACGAATACACTTGACTTGCAGTATAGCAGCACCACGATCGATCAGTATTTTATCTCCGGGACGACATACTCGTGGTAAATCGGGATAGGAAACCCAAAAACAAGTAGAATTTCCTCCACGTTTTGCAAGATCGTTCGTTACCACTCTAACTATATTACCTTCTTTTACGTGAGCATATCCCTATGAATAAAAATAGTATACATTATTTAAAACAATAGTCAGTATTTGAATTTTTCAGTTGCAAGATTCCTAAGTTGTCAAATTTTCCAATGAGTTAAAGGTCATCGAATAGTTGAACTCATCTTGATACACACATTCATATGATATAAAAAATATATAGCATTCAATTTAAAAATACAAAGTTGACCCTCAAAATTTTCTAAACGCCTCCACCCATGATGAAGTACATCAAACAATGTACAGTAATCAAGTACATCATACAATGTCCCCCTCGATGTCATGTAATATTGCAGAAGCAAATTTTTGTATAACGCATAATTCGGCAGTTGTTCAAATTAGTTCATCCTGTATATTATAATATATACTTTGTCAGATAATATCAGGATGAATTCAACGAAAAATATAATCTTTACTGTTAAAACGAAGCTTAATTATGAAGAAGTAAATTCTCATACTCTACTTATGGGATCACCGTTGAATATTCCCGTTCGAATTTCGGGACCCCTTAGGTTCATTGCGACTGCTAAAGGATAAATATCGCAGGTGTATTCGTACATTCTATTTCCAGCTTCTCTAATAGCCTGCACCGTGATTGCATGCCATTTTTCTTGTTCATGGGACATGTTCAAGCGGACTATGTTTGCTCCAGCCATCATCATATCAAGGATAGCTTCAGGATGAGAATTCGTAATACCTATATCAAACATGCAATATCTGACAACAAAAACTTGATCTTCATTGCATTCTTGTGCAAGTGTAGCTATAAAATAAGTTTTTATATCATTTCTGAAGTGATGCCGATGATGCACGTGGAATTAAAATTTGGAGAATCCATTTAATAATTAAATCGAATATTGAAAAATTAATCGAACATTTCTCTAAATATTCGATTTTAAAATTTTTGTTTATTTGAAACCGATCTATATGAGATTTTTATATTTTATGTTTTTTTTTTTAATCTTTTTTAAGATAAATTCACTATTTTGTTTTATAAAGAAACATATTCTTACCCACAGTAACCATAAGTTTAGTAAGTCTTGCTATTTTAGGTCTGCAACTTATATCGAGATTTATATTGTGCTCAAGACGTGTATTTTTATAAGCAGCACTTAATTGATTATCCATTAAACATTGGTCTTCTAAATTTACCATCTATGTATTAAAATATACGTTAATAAATACAAAAATAATATGTGTATATAAGGAAAGAATTATTATTTTAGTATAATCACTTATCAATCGTGTTTCTTTATTTACTATGAAACAAATTATTTGTTACATAAAAATATAATAATAATAATAAATATTTGAAAAGTAGCGATTAATTAAAAAAAGAACACCTTTTTGTTATAATAGTCAATTAAACGTCTTCAACTTTTTATTGTTTAAATACTTACCATTCTGAAGTTCGTCTCATAAAATTTATTAACATATCGCTTACTTGCTACAATAATGACATAATTCAAAAATCACGAAAAGCGACCTTAAAAGTATCAGCAAAAACCATTCTTCTTATACTAATATTTAAAAAATTGTAAATTTTGAGTTATGTCATTGTTACAGCAAATGAATAATAATAACGAATGAAAAATTTGTCTATTTTGAATACACTAGTTGATATCTAATAATGAACTGTAAAAAATACCCATGGTGGTCGACGACATGGTTTCACCACTTTCGTTTCTGACGAATTTGCATTAGAACATATCATGGTATATATTACGTGTAGTATAAAGTACTTAAAAATTTTGGAGGACTAATTATACATGTACACCAATTTCAGTAATTGTAATCGAAAGTTAAGTAATCCATTTTGCTATTGGTTTGGTGAGGTTAATTGATACTTAATGCTACATTTTGCGGTTATAAAAAAAATTTGAATATTGATATTTATAATAAACATACAGTCAAATCTCGGTAACTCGAATCACAACAGAAGAGCTAACATCTTTGAGTTGTAAAGATTTCAGCTTATTAGAGTTTGCAAATAAGAGAAGATTAATAAACGCTACTTTTATTTTATAAACATTGAACAAGAATTAATATTTTTCTGAGAGAAAACATTTGTAGGTATTTCTTTAAACATATAACAAAGACATTCACAACTTCAAATATATATTAGACATAGGCTGGACAATTGTCAAATTACCTATTTAAATGTAGGAAGTCATGGATTAAAAAATGGAGGGTAATAATAAGCATTCTAGAATAAAATAAAGTTTTTTATTCATCTTTCCTACAGAAATTAGGAATCAAGCATAGCATGTTTTTTGTAGTAAACAATATCTCTGATTTCAATAATTTATTGGTTCAAATAATCATTTTGTTCTTTAATAGAGGTGTGTATATGTACGTGTAAGTGTGTATGTGTGCGTGTGTGTGTTTGTTCATTTGTATCTATATGTATATTTATATACCTTAAAATACATATGTAGGTACTTTGTTACAGCAATAATACTGCAGCTACCGGCATTTTCAGATTGTTACCCGTTTAACAAGTTTACTAAATTCACCATACAGTAGAAGTTATATACATACTGAATTTTCAAAAGCTAAAGTTACTGAACCATTTTGCTCTTTATAGTCCAGCCAGTGCATGTTTAATCAACGGTCCTAAAAACAAGAAGTAAGTGTGAAAATACATATTAAAAAATAAAATATAATATAAACTTGTAATATATTTAAAAGTGATCTAATGTTATACACCTATATGTACATGTATAAGTACTTATATCTATATGACAAACATGCAAATTTCCAGCATTACAACCAAAATTACTCCTGTATTATATTTTCAATATTATACATATAATAAAACTGCTTTCCATCTAGTAATCGCCTTTATTTATTTCACAAAAAGCGTAAAACTTTTATATATACATAATACAAACTTTTTTACTCTAATAAGATCGTAAGCCGAGCATAAACCGAGTTTAACTATAGTTGGTTTTAACAATATAACTAAATTGAAACAGACACATGTTAAAACATATGTTAAATCTTTGAAAAACACTGAAAAAGCAAAGTGCAAATACATATAACAACTTGTATTAAACCTTAAAGCAAATAAATATTAATCACAGTTAAGCATGCAAATTATATTAATTATGCAGACCATGCAAAACAAACTGATAAACAAATGTTAATGTGTTGTTTCGATTACATAATATATTCGTACGAATCTGTTTCACTACGAACAGTACATGCATCATCATCTGGAGGAATTTCTATGTCTACGTACACAATACGAAGTGTATTTGTAAATCCTGAGCCTTGTCGCCATCCAGTGACAACTACAACTGAATCTCCGGTTTTAATGAAACCACGACTTTTTCCGAAGTTCAAACCAGTCTGAACTCGGAGATCAACATCCTTCACCCAATCAGTCAATGGTGTATCTGTACATAATTGAAGAAATTATAATTTCAAAATCTATTTAAAAATGACGAGCAGATCAAGATTAATTTCTGACAGTCTGTTAAACAAGTTACAAATTTAGCATCTAGATACTGATATTTGATAACAAATTTTCAATTGACTTAAACTTTAATGTTTCATTACCTTCGTAGTAGAGTGGGAGAATTCCACGGTACAGGTGTGATTGTCGTGCAACTTGGTGGTATCTAGTTACTGCAATAATTGGGCAACTGGGCCGGTATTTTGCGATCAGATGTGCTGAACGACCAGTGGTTGTAACTACAATAATGGCACTTGCTACACACTTCGCAGCTGCTTCACAAGCAGCAACTGCGACGGCGTGTGGAGCATCAATTGGCGGCACTGCTTTGTTTTTAAGATCATGGAAGATTTGCGTTTGCCAAATGGCAGCTTCTGCTTCTTTGCAAATGTTGGCCATTGTACGCACACATTCCAATGGATAATCTCCTTTAGCAGTTTCACCTTAATACACCATAATAAATACACATAATATAGATGTCGATGCGGATTACATATTTTAAAATATCATTCAATTCTTTTCGTCACAAAGAATCGGAATATTTTAACATACATTTACATATATGCAAAGCATGAATTTAAATAATACCGTACCTGATAACATGACACAGTCTGCACCATCAAGAATAGCATTTGCTACGTCTGATGTTTCAGCTCTGGTCGCGCGTGGTTTCTTCACCATGGATTCAAGCATCTGTGTAGCGCAAATGACTGGTTTTCCAACTTTGTTGCATCTGCTGATCATGCACTTTTGTGCCAAGAACACTTTCTCCGGTGGTATTTCAATACCAAGATCACCACGTGCTACCATGATACCATCGGAAGCTTCGATGATTTCGTCAAGATTTGTCATACCCTGCTGATTTTCAATTTTGGATATGATTTGAATGTTCTTGCCCTTTTCGCCAAGAATGGCTCGAATTTCCGTTAAAGCCGCAGCGTTTCTTATGAATGAAGCGAAGATCATATCGACATCTTGATCAACACCGAACTGCAAGTCGGATTGGTCTTTCTCAGAGACAGCTGGTAAATCAACTGGTACACCAGGCAAATTGACACCCTTGCGTGAACCTAACATTCCACCGTTCTCTACAGTTGTCAAAATTACTTCGGGACCTGAAATATGCAAAAGGTAATTATTATACAATACATTATAAAATTCATATTTTAAGGAATATAAATATTATGTATTTTAGATAGAAGATAGAGATGATACGCACTGACTGCAGTAACGACGAGGGAAATTAAACCATCATCAACGAAAACACGATTTCCAACTTTCAGTACTTTAGAAATATTCTCATAATCCACATAAACCAAATTGGCATTTCCTTTTTCCATATGAGCCTTATCAGTAGACAGTTTGAAGATTTGGCCCTTAACCAACTCAACTTCTGCAGAGCCACCCTAAACAAATTTAATCAACAAATATTATATTTTAACTGAATTTTAAGTTATGTGATCGTATAACCAATGCTTACATTGTATCTACATGCATTTTAATACTTGACAGAACTTAATTATTCAATATTAAGATTTCATAACATACTTGAATATGAAACAAGGATAGTATGATTGTATTACATTACACTAAAACGGTTAAACAACCGTGTAATCTTAAAAATATTAACGCAGTGATGACCAAGTGTCTACTCATCGCCTCACGATCCCCACCATCAGGTACTGTCTTATCATCATTACTTAAGTTAAGAGATACTGAAGAAGAGGCTATACATGCAATGAACTGTCAGCGTTATAACATAATCAATGACAACAAGTACTGGTCATATAAGAAGCGGTGCGGAGTGGCACCGGATAAGTGTTCTTCGTTTTCGTCACTGTTCTCAAGTTGCGTGAATGTAGTATGCCTACATAGATGTGACAATTTTAACAAACGATGAGAATATCTCTAGTGCTGTATTACAAAAATGTTCTACCATAGTACAACCAACAGAACCCACATTATTCCTTCATCACCTTTTTAGCTCTATACAGCAAGTGTGAGAACAGTTGGTTTACAGTGGTTAAAAAGATAGACTACCATAATATAACTAACAGAATTCACATTCTTTTCACTCGCTATCTCTTTGACACTATACTGTACATGTGATAAAAGTTTCTCTACAGCTCAGTAGAGTAAAAATAAGGATTGTAAAGCAACTGACGAGCCACTTGGTCATCACTGAGTGTGCGTAAAAATGAACTACATACTCCTTCCAAAAGTCCAGTACGAATCTCAGGACCTTTGGTATCAAGGGCAATCGCTACTGGAATATTGATGCCAGTACGAGCGGAGAGGTTCTTCTGCGCTTGTCGCACGTTGCTAATAGTTTCTGCATGATATTGGTGAGACCCATGGGAGAAATTCAGTCGAGCAATGTTCATGCCCGTTTCGATCATTTTTTCAAGGATTTCAACGGATCTTGAAACCGGTCCTATTGTGCAAATGATCCCCGAAAGGCGGACAAAGGATGCTTGGCTTTCGATATCCAGGGCACACATGTGATCCAACTGGCTTTGAGCGTACAAAGCTCGGGCATTTCGTTTTCCGGCCATCTGCAAAAATGTACAAAAATTAAATTCAATCGAATCCTTGTAAGTTAGGAAACTATTTAAGTGCAAACAAGTGCACAACTACCACTGCAAACGATTCAAATATCTAACGGCTTAACATTAAAGCGTCCTGAGGCTTTGGTGTGATATTTAAATAAAGAGTTGCTACTGCTCGAAAATAATTAAAAAAGGCTCTATGTGCGGCTAAAAAGACGCGAGTTGATCTCATCTCTGTTTTAGGGTCCCTTTAACACTTTTACATACATACAATAGCTATATGTAAGCACATACATATAAAAATTAAACCCCAAGCTAGCAAACTCAATAAATTAGTTTATATTGTAATCTAAATTCTAAATGAAGAAATAAGAAAACTAATGAATATATTTAGTAAAATAAATATACAAATAAAACCATTCACTTATTAGAAAAGTTATATAGTGCAATGCGTTTAAGTTATTTATTATTATATAAGTTGTTAGTGTTATGTGTTTATTAGTATGTTCTACAAATACATACTCCAGCATTACTACTGTTACGCTTTACACAGATTTGAATAAAAATGATAAAAAAAAGGTGCAATTAAAGCATACAGAAAGTATCATAAATAAATGAGATTTTAAACAATTTTTTTAAGGAAGTTCAACAAAATTCTTTTTACATAATTATTATTATTTTAACGCATAATGGGAAAAATAATTATTTTAGAACTTTTATAATCAAAATACTTTTATAATCAAAATGATAACAATTGAAATTTGATTGGCATGTGGAACTAAAATAACACTTACAATATACAATATTAATAATTAATATTCAATTTCATGATACTTTTCAACATTAAAAATGAATTTGATATAGTTAAAGTATTTTGATAATACAAGAACAATTTAGCACATGATAGCAAGTGCATTAGTAACTCCTGAGTCAACTGAAAGAGAAACGGGAATCAAGGACATGTGCAAAATGAATCTACAAACACTTTTTACCGTACATTCGTTTGCGACTTTTTCCCGCATGCTGTTCGCAAACGTTCTGCACGGTCTTTCGCGGGATGTTAATCCATGCAACCCAAAAACGAAAACACACAGAGGCAAAAGAGAAAAATAAAAATCACTCCAAAAACAGTTTTCTTCGTTAGCTACTAAGTATGCTGAAAATACCTTATCGTCGGCGGTAACCCAAACCATTTTGGCAGGCTGCGCAAATAAATTAGAGACAGAAATTAGTGACAATACAGTTTCGATGAGACCACGGCTTTGTCTGGCTGCATTTGTTGGTGCGCAAGGTATAAATTGCTTATTGGACAAGCAACGGAAGTTTTGCGACAAACGAAAGTAGAGAGGGAAATTGAAGACATCCACAGGACGCATTAGACGATGACGGTACCAGTGCACACAGCAGATATACCCAAATTCAAATCGCGCCATTTTATTTCGAAAATAATGTCTAATCTTCTCTTACACATAACATCAAGAAGGTTTGTATTAATTTAACTGAGACAATCAAGAACAACTTACATTAACGCTAGTAAGTGACAAATATGGCTGTTAATAAACAAGTAAATAAATATCAAGTTAGTAATATGTATTTTGCAACAACAAGAAATTTTAAAACAATAAATTAGTTGTTCAAGATAAATGTATACTAATAGTTTAATTGTTGAAGTCAGAGTTAGAAACTTTACTACTAATAAACGTTTTATTGTAAACATTCAAATGAATATTATAAAAATTGTATTTGAAGGATTACTTAATTTGAAGGATTAACTTAATTCACAATTAAAGTGTTATGTTATATTCAAAATAATAAAGTTATTTTATTACATAAATATTTGGAAAAATATTAAGAATAAATAATTAAATATTTTTATTAAATTAATTAGTTTTAAATAAAACAATTCTTTAACTCTAAAATACTCTTTTTGTATTTTTCTCTATTCCATCATTGTCACATTTCTGTCATTTTTTAACCCTAATTCTTTTGTTAAAAAAATGTTACTCATTAAACGAATATCTTGAGAAAAATTGCATTCAAAGATAACATAGCTGTCTTTACAATGTTTACAAATTTATCACTTCAAGATAACAAAACATAACAGAAATTCAATAAATCAATATTACGTAAATAAAAATCAGTAATTAATCAAGCATTAAATAATAATTATTAACCTAAAAAGTGTCATATGAATCGATAACGAAAATAAGAAGATACGGATTTATTGCCTGGCTTACCTAAATGTTTTCCATCTAATTTTTAATAATTTTTTATTATTTTAAAATAAAATAATTAATAAAGTATTTTAATAATGAACTTGAAGTATATATCGTAAACGTTGGAAAGTACAATAAATTATGTAATAGATATATACTTTCTTTTAGAATAAAAAAAAAGTATCATCTGTCTGCACTGATTTCCGCCATCGTCTGGAGATATTCGAACTTTGATTAAATTAATTATGTAATTTCCGAATGTGAGTACACTCAGAATATAAACATAGTAGTATTATATATTTAGTAATAAATTATGTGTATTTTTTTGTTTTATTTCGATATTTAATTTTGGAAAGCATCTCGTGCTCATTAACCAACTTTAGTACTAATTATGATTATATGAAAATGACGGATGTCATAACATATTAATTAAAATTATTAGTGAACTAATCTACGTATGTGTTTTAAGATAATAAGCAATATCTTATAGCTATGCTAAAAGAATCACTTTAGTGATAAGTATTTATTAACAAACTTTTATAGTATATTGTACATTTTATGTAAATATATTAATACATGTAAAATAAAAAGAAACAATATTTAAAAATATTAATACTTACAAATTACTTTTGTGCTAATTTATTGCAACTGGAAGAACTTAATTTTATGTCTCTTCTCTTTTAAAGTAAATAAATAAAATTTTCTATGTTATAAAAATGTGATACTCATAAATTATATAGTGGATTAATCCATAATATGTAATTTATAGTTACAGTATTAATACACAAGATTATCGTGATCGATAACGAGATAAACCAATTCGAAAGGAAATAGAATTTTCAAAAACACGTAAAGGCATGTGTATTTTGATAAACCTACGTAATATGTCCTTGATGAAAAATGTGAGATATTATGGCAATAAAATAATGACGCAATAACAGAAATGATAAGAAAATATGAATGTGTTGCATCAAAACTGAACTATGTTTTCGATTATAATTTTTGCTATGAAAACTTAAAAGGTTTTCGACAAATTATTTAAAAAAACTGTCGAAAAATTAAACTGTAGTGTTTAATTATATTATCACACTTTTCTTTCGATTTCCTCAGAGTGTTTCCGAAGTTGAATGGAATTTTTATACTTTTATCATTTAATTAAAGATGTGGCTTTGATAAATGCGATAATCTATCGATAAGTCACTTGAAAAAAACGTGTTGATTAAGAAGATTGTCTAAGACATGTTTCTAAAGTGTGGGCCTCAAACAGGAAATACTAGAAAAATTAATTTACTAGATAATATATTTTCGTTGCTAAAAAGTGTGCAATTGATTGGAATCATGAAGAAAATAGTATAGTTGTTTTTTATAACCTTTTGTTATAATATATGCAATTATGTATAACATTGATATATACAATATAGTAACTTTAATATAAATACAAAGTAGTTATAATATTATTATCAGGTATGACATTGTTGCCCTTGAAAATAGATTTTAAAGTCATTGAAATAGGTTATGTAGATTCTCGTAAATAATATAACTACCTTGACTTTGAATTGTAAAATCAAGGTTATAACTTTTTCCTATTGCAATTGCATTCTATAAATTGTAAGAATAAAAAGTACAGAGGAAACCATGAGTCATAACTCAACCACTTCCTTGAAAAGTGTTAAAGTTTCATTAACTCTCAAACACTGATTTATTCACACTTCAAATTAGATATAATACAAGTTAAGGTCAGTGTTATGTATTTATTTACTGGTAAACACAATATTTATCACTTTAGTTTTCAAACTGACTATGTGTATATTTCAATGTCAAATGCAATATAAATAGTTCTAGAGCTGTTACCTCTACATTTATTTGAGAGATTACTGTTACCATGTTTAAAATAAGACAGGGGACACAAATATGGAGAAATCAACAACCTATTCAATAAAATTTTAAATGTATCATCCAAAAATTCTCTAACTGACTGGAATCAGATGAAATATTGTGTATAAGAATTTGTGCATCATAGATTTCTGTACAATCAAATTAAAATGGAGAAACTGCTTTCACCCATAAACAGGATATTTTCAAAGAACTGTGAATTGTGGTACAATTTTTCTAGTGTCCAGCTATAGAATTTTTGTCAAACAATATAATCAATCTTACAATATTTTTGCATACAATGAATTGTGGAAAGACATAGACTTTTTTCATGCATCATTTGACTTTACTAGACCAGGGGTCGGCAACCTGCAGCTCGCAAGCTGCACAATCAGATACATGTTTCACAGCAGATAATGGTTATATTATTTTTTCTAATGCATATAACCGATGTATATATTTATATTTGGCTCTTTAGAAAAATAATTTATCACATTGGGAAGAAAATGACTCTTAACTCCAGAAAGGTTGCTGACCCCTGTACTAGATCAACTATTCTTTGTAAGCCCATCAGCAGATAAACATTTGCATAAATGATAACAATCTTTCTCATATGTCAATAGATACAAGGAAACCCACTGCCCCTTTGTCAGCTGAAGAGTTACTCTATCAATTCTTAGTCATTGAACTGTTGACCCATTCAATGAAGTTCATGGCAATCCAGACCTTTTCTGGATATATCAGTTGACATATTTCATCAATAACACAATATCTGAACTCTAACTATAAGATATAAATGTTATAACATGTAAAATTATGGACATTGTTCACTACATACAATGAGTGTTAAAAATTAATAAAAATTTAGTATGATTTTTGAAGATAATAGTTGAGTAGCAACTAATGGTTTCTTTTGCATTTCTTATCCTTACAATACTTAGAATACAATGCGATAAAAAAAATGTTGACCTTAATTTTTAGGTTCATGGTTAATTTCATGACCGCTTCTTTATTTTATTTCCAATCAAATTGAAAGTGTAATTAATTATTCTGTATCAAACAAACCTATATTTAATAGAATTTGATATTAATCATGTTTAAAATAATAATTAACGATAATACAGTACAGCTGATTAAGTGTTATCAATGAAACTCATTACAAAATTTGATTTGATTTGATATAGCATGATCATGTGTGAAAAGTGATAACATTATCACACCGTACAAGCGTGTTATGAACTGTTATCTATTCATGATACACTTAAGATATTGCAACATTAATTAAGCATTCTTGTGGTATTTGAATGAAACGATCGACAGCATGAACTATTATACAATCGCGATCATGTTGAGTTCAAAGTCATGCATATCTTATTCTTTTTCATTCGACTAGAAGAGATTTGACAATATATTCTACGATAATGGGTATCAGAGGGTTATAAAATATGATTACATTATTTCGAATTTTAGATAAAAAAACAAATAGATTCTTAATTTTGTATTTAATACTTTACTCACTCATTATATTGCAATAATATATTAAAAATAATCAGTTATAAGTTCCTGTACACATAAATACAATTAAGTTGTGTAAAATTTTTTAAATATCACAAAAAATCGTACTTTTTAAAATGAATACAAATGTTAATAAAATAGCCCTTTAAAAAATGCATATAAAGATGTATATTTTTTTACAATTTATGTTCAATCTGAGTTTTAATTTTACCAAAAATAAATGACAAATAGTACAACATTTTCAGACATGTAGTTTACTCATAAATATAAAAAAGTGCTCATTACAATAATATAAATAATTAATTAAAACAATAATTTCATACATCTTGAATACTGAACTTAAATTAAAACAATAAAAACACGTTGCAAAGATTTTGACATAAATTATAGACAATGGAATAAGAAAAACAAGATTCTTAATTAAGTTATATATCAACAATGAGAATATATCGCAAAAAGTAGAAAAATCGTACGATAATATCTGAAAGACTTAAAAGCAGTTTTTATAAAGATGTCCAATTCTTAAGTGACTTTATATTTTTCAAGGTTAATACTATATTCAATCCACACCTTGTGTTTTATGTAATTACCTCTATCCGAAAAGGAGCTGATAATTATATATTATAACATTGTATAAAAATTTTATCATTGTGTAAAAATTTTAAAGTACACGTAAATTATAAAATATTGAAATATATTGGGTATAACAACTATTAAAATTTCTTAAAACACATAACCTTCTAAGATTATCACTGCCTAAAGCGGCATCGAAAATACGATTTTTTAATTGAAGTATGTAATTTGTTATTACCTTTTTTAAATTATTTAAACCGAAGTAAAATTTAAGGAAACAGAAATCAATGAACAATGCAGAAGTACACCAAGATCAACGTTCTCCCACTACGGCCTCTGAGAAACTGTTTTAAGGACACTAAAGGTCATTATTTTCTAGTACACTTTATCTAGTACCTTCAGGCTGATTTTCAATTCAAATCTAGGTTCTATTTTTTCGAAGTTCGCTATTCAACAAGAGAGATGGCGGGAGCATCGAAATGTTATAGTGGAACTTTCAAACTTATCGACGAGGCTAAAAAGCAAAATAATATATGTTGCACGTTTGAGGTCTTTGTAATTATTCTTCTAAGACAGGAATTCGCTAAATAAGTTTATAAACATAAGAAATACTTCATATCTATATAAATAAATCCTACTAACCAGTTCAAGTTCCAGATCTTGGTACGAACACTTGTTTTTAAGTAGCCGCCACAATATGTTTTTAGTAAAATTGTTGTTAAGGCGGGTTCTCCTTCTTCGCATTCATTTTATTAACAAAATTAAATCAACGAATTTTATAATAAAATAAAAAAAGACATAGAATAATGGAAGTAAGATAAAAAAAACATATGTTGTTCCATAAAACAATACACTAACTCAACGATAAGTTTTTGTTTAGTGCTAACTGTTCTATCGCTTATCCAAACTATGGTCGAACGTAGTTCCAGTTACATGAACGCATATTATTATGATGAATGTTTACAAACATCCTTTTATATTCAAAATAAATTATATATGTGTCGGGGAAGGAATAGGTGAACATGATACAAATATGTAACAGTGACGATGTACATCTAAACATCAATTACTGTTAAAACTTGATGTGTCTGTACTTAGCAATATGTCCTGCAATAAATCTTTAAAAAGAAAAAGAGTGGTGCTTAGTCTTGATGAAAAATGTGATATTCTCAGGCGATTAAAAACGGGCGAAACTGGTACTGCTTTGTCACGAAAATACAATATTGGCAAATCAACTATATCAGCAATAAAATCAAATGAAGATAAGATTTTGAAATATCAAGCAAATATGCTTGTTAATGGAAACTATGGGAGTAACAAAAAGAGTATGTCAACTGCAGAAAATGATCATTTGGAAAGTGCTGTTTTTCTATGGTTTTTGCAACAACGTACCATAGGCACCCCAATCACTGGCCCAATTTTATGTGAAAAGGCTTTGCAATTAAATAAAAAAATGGGAGGTAGTATAAATTTCAAGGCTAGTAAGGGATGGTTACGAAATTTCAAAGCACGCCATGGAATACGTTTATTAAATATTCAGGCTGAAAATCAGTCTATAAATATAGAAGCTGCCCAAACATTCAAAAAGAATTTATATGACTTTATACAAGAACAAAATTATTCAGAAGACTGTATATATAATGCAGATCACAGTAGTTTGTACTGGAGGTCTTTACCTGAGAAACAGCTTTCAGTAGATTGTAAAACATATGAAGACAGAGTGACTATTATGGTTTGTTTTAATGCCACAGGTTCACATAGACTTCCATTGTTTATGATTGGGAAAGCGCAAAAACCCAAGTGCTTGAAATATATTGGCAGTCTTCCTATTATTTATAAAACACAAAAGAATGGATGGATGAATACTGATTTATTTAAATCATGGTACCTTTTAGATTTTATTCCAAATGTAAAAAAGTATCAGGAAGAAAATGGGAAGAAAGGAAAAGTTTTGCTCATATTAAATAATGTACCATTGCATTCTTTAAAAGAATTAAATGCACTTACAGATGAAATGTTTCATATTAGGTTTCTTCCAATAAACATAACATCTGTAATACAATCAATGAATCAAGGTATAATTGAAAAAGTTAAAAGAGCATATCGCAAACACTTGCTAAATAGTATACTATGTGAAGATAAACAAAATTTAGATGTATTACACTTTTTAAAACATTTTACACTAAAAGACTGTTGCCATATAATATATAAAGCATGGAACCTAGTGACTAAAGAAAATCTTCACAAAGAATGGAGAAAACTACTTTATGATAAGCAAGAGATAGAAGTAATAGATAAAGAAACAAATAATGATATAGAAGAAATTTTACAAATTCATCATGTTGCAAAACGTATTTCATGTAGTGACAGTTGGGAAATTAAGGACACTATAAACTGGCTTAGGAGTGATGACAGTGACTACAGTTTTCAAGTTTTGAATGATGAAGAAATTATATGTGAAGTTGCAGGATATAGTGCTATTAGTGAAACAGAAGAAATGGAAAGTACTGAAGAACCTGAATCCAGTACAGCAAATAACTATAATAAAGAAACAATTCCTACTGATGCTCATGCATTAGCTGCTTTAAACACAGCTATCAAGTGGTTTGAAGCACAGACAGAATCAAATATTGTTGATTTGCAACGTCTTAATTATTTAAGAGATCTTGCAAGCTTAAAGATTTTAAATAAATAATTGTTTTGTATCATTAAATTAAATTTTATGTTTCATCGTTTTCGAATTAATTATATATAATAATATATGATCAGAGAAACTGTAAATATGTAGGTAAGATAAATATATATGTGAGTGTTTTTCATTCCCTTTGATGTTTCCATCAACAAAATCGAGCTGTATAGCACTGTATAATTATACAAATACATAAAGAAAAAATACGACAAAATATTGCTTCTTCGTTTTAAATTCATCAAAGATCAAAATCGCTGTTGTCTTATCCTTCCTGTACAGAGCAATCCAGAAAAGACGAGGATTCCCAATTATATTAGAAATTTCTCGGTTTCGTCACCAGAGGTCTCTAATATCCCCTAGACCCTTAAAATTAAATGCAGTTTTCTTTACTTTTGATTTGATGAACCGGTCGGCGAATAAGCCAATTAGAAAACACTGTTTTTATGAGTTATTTGACTGCATCCCGGTGTATCCCCCTTACGTTTATAAACAATGATGCCTAAGAAGTACAGACCTTGCTACGTGGAATCCATCCATATATTCTTACATCTATGATTCTTGAGTTCTTACAGATTTTTTAATCTACCCACTGTCAGCCTCGCATTCTAACGTTTTCTTGTTCTCAAGTACCATAACGGAAATGGTATTAGCATAATTATTTAATTAGTGTAATTTTCAAGTGATGCGTTTTTACTATTTCGGTATATATTTATATACATAATATTTTTGATATAAATATAAAGTAATCATACATAATAATCTTTAGTGGGAAGTTAACCTAAATATTAATTAAAGTGTTTAAAAAATGTTATAATACATTTAGAATCAACATTTTAAGTGTAAGTATTTCATTTTGCAAAAATAGTGGAAGTAAAAGAAGTAACTGTTCATTGTTTGTGTATTAAATCCTATACATATTGTTTTTCTATTAAAAGAATAATAGCCATATTTAAAGTCAATAAAAATCGGATAGTTAAATCCCTAATTAGTATTAAATATTTTCATCAAATTGTAAAATTATATTTTACATAAAGTTTCTATATATATTCTTTCATAGCAACTATTGTTCACTACTTACAGATATTTTTTTGGATACATTTATTACTATTTACAATAAGATGTAAAGCAATTATTAAATAGAAGTTAGTAATATTTTATTCTTATATCTATTTTGTAATTAGGATTTTATAGCAAAGTAATTTAGGAAGTTTGTTTTATATTCTTACTTATAATATATAGTATTGTAGTAATTGTTTTTAATGAAATTATAGTTATGTTTATTTCATTAAATAATGTAACTAAAAACTAATGATGTTAATCATATATTTAATAAATACTAAAATTTGTTTTCCTATAATTTTATAGTATTGGTGCATGTGCCTGTATTGTAAATTAAGTATTAATTAAAATTAATACTATTGTATTAAGAATATTGTAATGTGATTCTATTATTTTTTAAATAGTTTAGATTACATAGTTAACTTAAATGCACGTAAACTAACATATATATTCATAATTGGAGATTAAATTTATTTAGGCAAAATTTGTGTATATTGTATTTATTTAAAAATAATTTAATTTACAACAAGTAGAATGATAATTTATGTAAGTGTTCCCATACACATTCATATGTATATATTTTTTTTTAAATTAAAAAATATATTGTTTTAAGGATTGTTTGTTTACAGTTATAAAAAGAGTAGTTTCTCATAGAGTAAATACACTGTTATATGTAAAAAAATATAATTCTGTACATAGCAATGTAAATATAATCATATTTTTAGGAATGTATGAAATATTATAATACTCTTTTATACCCAATTTGAGAATGGATAATGATTTTAAATATCTTTTTGTTAATAACTGAACAATTGTGTACAAAACAATAATATTTGTTGTTCATTTGTAAAGTGATTTGTAAAATCACATATCAGCATAACAATAATAAATTGTAGATATTATAAACATCAATATACTTTAACATTTGTACCAACTTGGATATTAAAACTTTAAAAAATATTAACGTAAAATATATAAAAATTGTATGCAAGATATTTTACAATATGCATATAAATTTAATAATAAATTTAACATAAGAACTAATGCTTGCCCTATTGGAATTTGCTTTTTTTTGCTGTTCTATTTTGAACATATTAATCTAAGTAGAAAATTAGATTAATAATAATTTGGAAATTGTCATGTAAAATATTTATCAATATTTGGATGGATTATTGAATGAGGTAAGTTACCTCAATTTATAAAGAGCAAAGAAATATAAAACAGCTCTAACTTAAAAATACTAGGACAAACCTTTAGTGCCTATTTTTATCATATTTGTGCTAACTTTTTGTTTTGTACAATTCCTACATAGATATATCTCCACCTAATTGTTGGATACATATGATGGTATTTCACCAGGATAGAATCCATAATTAGTTCTCAATTGTTCCAAGAAGACAAAAGTAAGAATGGTATGTGGAGCCAATCTAACAAATGCAGGTACATATCCCTAAAATCAGATAATCAATAGGTTTTCAAGTTATAATCCTTCTAAGGTCAGACTTTAGCAATACATACAATTTAGACAATATAATTCGTCTATATACATTATTATTTAAATAAACGTATTTCAGTAACATGTGTGCACATATATAATAATAAGTAATTAACACATTAAATAAAACAATTACATTCTTAATTTCTTAGGTATTTTTAATGTAGTAATAAGCAAAATTGTAGAACTTACCTTGAAGAAGGCTAGTGGCCCAAGTTTAGCAGTATATAAAAATAAATCCATTAAGCTCTATAAAACAGAATGTAATATATAATTAAAAGTATTTTGACATATTTAAGTAGTAATTTTATTAGTGATATTACCTTAAATTCTCCAGGTTTAGCATTCATTGCACGCGTCTTTAAAACATCTAATGGTTGTGTAAGAGTTGTAGCTACTGCACCCTTATATTAAAAAAACTATATAAATAAAATGCTAATTTATGAAGTAAATAGGATAAGTTATTTATGGCATAACAGGATTAATTTCTATACTGGAAAAAGGTATTTCAAATATATTTAATTATTACAATACTGAAAATGTTATTCAATTTAGACTATTATTTACTTTATATTATTCTATTAATAATTTTTTTTCGCTGATTACTTATCAGTCTAAATTATGAGGAATCTAAGAGATAAGTATAATGTTGCAATCATCTAAAACTACTACTACGTTTGTTATGTAACATTTTATAGCTCTAAAGTTTAAACAATATCATTAAAGATAAATTACTCACTACATGCTACATAACTATAGAATTGTCATTTGTAATATATTGAAAAAAGTTCATGATACTTTTCTTAAAATATCAAATACTTATTACATACCATTATTACTTACATTCAAGTAAATCATTGTATCATATGTTAAATATACTAAATTGCATTTATTGTTTGGAATCTAATGTCAATAAATAAGACATAATAAATAAGTTACATGAATAATTAAGTGGAAAATTTACAAGCAAAATATTTCACATAAAATGAAATCTTTAAAATATTTGTTGTTTTCAACAACATGACCATTACTTAGTAAATGTATTCATAAGATCTTCAAAATAGAAAAGTGAGGTTGGGCATGATTAATCCGCGATTGAATATTGTATCATTAACATAGACGAAGTAAAATAAAAAAGTAAGAATTAATAAAATATCAAAAACTAACAAATTAACATTACAATTCATTGCACATTATATGAGAGGTCTATTTATCCTAAAACACCATGCTTTGAGAAAGTCAGAAATGCAAACTCGTGTCATTTAAGAAATTATATTCAAATAACTTACTCTTTATATTATACTTTATATTATATAGATACTGTTTAAACATACTTACTGCACACACACTTGATATTACATGAGTTACAGGATTATCTTCAAAATAACCACTTTTGATCATTGTAATTTTTATTTGATCATAAAAGCTCAATTGTCCGATAGTCATTAAAGCGGCTCTTAATGTTGCTGTAGTACATCCACTAAATAACTTACTAAAACCTTCTTGTTGAACTATACATACTATTCCATCCAAAGCATGCTTATAACTACAATAATTAATATACCATAGAAATAAAAATATATTAGCGTACAAAATTTTAAACTTACTTTCTTCTGAGTTCTGGTGCAAGTTTTATATCATTTTGCATGCGTACATTAATTACATCTCCTGGTGTTCCAAGAACTCCACCAACTGCACCAGAAATTCCAGCTAATAACAATTTTTGATAAAATAACAACGAATGTCCAGATTTCTCAAAAGTTTGTTTGCCTACCTATGTATGAATAAATCATTAAAGGTATAATAAAAGTGTGCATTGCATATAATATAAATAAATTTACTTCATATGCTCCAAATCTCGTTGTAGAATATGTAAGCTGACGAAGTAGAGAAGCACTAAGACCATTATATAAAGCAAAAATTCCTTGATTTTTTACTATAGACGTTGTTAATCGTACTACAGATAATTTACCTTCTTGCTGTGTTTGTAAATGAACCTGCAATGGGGGTATGCATATTTTCTTCAAATGTAACAATATATTGGCTTTTGTTAATATGATATTAATATATGGAATATACATCTTTTTATTATTTTATTGTTATATATAGCAAATAATGAAAAGGTAAAATTTTTATTGTACAAAACAAGTTACCTTTAATAAGTCTAAAGGGTGGGTTACACAAGCAGCACCTGCTGAAGAAAGGCCACCAAAATACCATCGTGCTAACTTTTTTGTTTTATCTTCCATATTGTTTATATTTTATTATTGTACCTTAATACAACAAACAAATATTATTTTTTTGAAAATACAACTAATTTAATATTAGGACTAAATTAAGATGCACACCTTTTCTTTATATATATGTACATAGTAGGTCTATTTAATTATAATTACCATTTTAATTATACATCTTTTAACAAAATGGAAGCTGTAAATAAGTAATAAAATAATATTTATATTCTAAGTGAAAATTTGAATCTGAAAATATTTTATTTAAATTAAAAAATAAAATGTTTAAAAATTTACATAAATACGCGCTCGCTCGCATATACGTTACAATATAGATTTTAAATAAATTATTGAATAATATAAAATATGAATTAGAAAATGTCTCATGAATTTTATGTTATAATTACTTCTATAAAAAGTGTTTCATTTATATACACTTTCAAATTTATTTCACATTTCGATTTATGGTAAAAATAAAAACTAACAGTAGTTCTACTTAGTATGTTACACGTGTAACATGAACGTTTAATCGTGACTCGTTATAAATTAATTCTAATTTGTATGTAGCCTACATACACTGTTTTTGCGAGCATGTAAGTACAAAGTTCTATGGAATATATCATAGTAATCGTAATAAATTATTTATTAAATAAAAATATATTAGGTATAGTAAAAAGTATAATACATGAAAATCATCGTATATAAATTAGAACGAAAAATAAGTACTCGCAAAAGAATTAAACTTTTACAACCATTAATAAATAAAAATGTATAAATATATTGTAAAGTATGAAAGAAACAAATAAGATACACCATTATAAATATAAACATGCAAAAAACATAACTTACACTGCTTCATGCTATGAGCGGTATCTGTAGCTCAGCGTTAGGGTAAGGATTTCTAAACAATCTAAGCTTCGGGTGATGTAATATTCCAAATCAGTCAGCAGTCTGGAAAGTCGGTGAACGCGCACACATCAGCTGACAGCCACGTGTTATACCACCTCCTTTCAAGGTTGCTACTTCTTATCGACATATCTATTGGCGAATATGATTCAGTTTGTTTCGCATATTTCTTTTTGTATGCTACTGATTACTCGCAAACATAACTAAGAATTATAAAAAATAATTACCAACGTAAGAACTACTTACACACAATTAGTAAAAAAGTGTTACAAAACAACACATGTATTTACGCTAAACTTTTAACAAAACCTTCATTTTATCTGCAAAAAATAAATTGCAGCAATAATACTGTAGAATATATTATTTATAACTATAACTGCGTTGAATGTATAAATGATCTGTTCAGACTATCCTATACAAATTCTTTTCTTCAATTTTTGTATGTTTTTTGTAAAATGGACACTATTTATTTGTGAATAAATATATATAGCTAATGTTAAAAGAATCTGAAAATGTGTACTTAAAACACTTATAACATTTTTACCACTCATACTTAATGAATGCATTGCATACATAAAAGGTATAAAGGTTATTATTATTTGAATATTCAACATTTGTTTTTTTGTGACCAATTGAATAATTAGATTCAACTAGAGTTATATACCTTTACGAAAGTCCCGGGCGGGGACTCATAATTATCGGAATTATTTCTCTTACAACTCGATTGCAGCGCCATTATTTCAGCGGCGTATTGGTTAAGTGGGTAAAGCAGATCGCATAGAGTTCTAAAGCCCAATGTTTGTTCACGACCAATATAAAAGAAAAGAAACAGCAGCAAACCTGAAGACTGTTAAACAGATTATGAAGAATTGGGTGAAGATTTAAGAATTTATACCTTATGTTCTATTATGCTGAAATACATGTGATATCAATTGCTAGGTAAATTGAAAAATAGAAATTTACTTTACTATAAATATTTTGAATGAACTTTATATACAATGCTAACAACTGAAATCTGTATAAATAATTTATTGTTATTAGTTTTATATGAAACAAATAAATTTAAATTATGAATCGAATTAATAACATGCATAATAAGAATAGTATTTTCTTTATAATGGAACTTAAATTTGATAAGTTAGATGTTAAATATTGTAGATTACAGGTTAGTTTCTATATACTATAATAGAACTTTTATTTCATTATTTTTAGCGTAAATGATGTGTAGCATGATGGATTCAGTGTCCAATATACTTGGTATTGATAAAGTAAATATGGGTGGAAAATTAATATTAATCGAAGAGCAACATGATAGCAATGCAAACTTCTTATTAAGTGCAGTTATCTCGAATGCACTAAAGAAAGATTATGGAATATGCTTTGTACTTTTCCATAACACTTTCAACCATTATCATAATGTGGGTATGAAATTTGGCTATAACCTTGCCTTATTAAAAGAAAAGAATATAGTTACTTTTATAGAACCAATAAAAATCGAAGCACTTGAAATGGAAAATATGTATAAAAAAACAACGAATAAAGTAATTGATAGTTTGTTTATGACTGTTAGAAATGAATACAATAAAATGATGAAAATTAATAATCGTGTGATCATTATAATTGATGATTTAAGTCATCTTTATAACTTTGGATTTAATTTAAAACAGTCTATGTATTATATAAGATGGTTAAGATCACTCGTTGAGAATGATAATGTATCCCAACTTTGTATTCTGACACATACCTATATACATGAAGTACAAAGTTGGTTTAGTACGTTTATAGATGCTCTTAAATATATGGCTCATTTAAATGTTAAGGTTGAGCCTTTTAAAACAGGATATTCCAGTGATGCATCTGGCAAAATGACAGTTAATTGGAGGGTTGATCCCATTAGATGCAACCATAATTGGCCAGAGGTAGCAAAATACATATATAAATTATCAGACCGTCAAGTGCAAATTTATGCATCTGGAATATGAACTATATCAAATAAATTTTTGTAAAGCTGGTTTAGAATTTTTTACTATACATGATCCCATATAAAGTACAAATAAAATATATTGCAAATTTATCACGAATATTGTATCTTATGAACTATTATTTCTTATAAAGTATATTACAAGCATAAAGTGTCTTGCACTGAAAATTGTTTACTAAGTTTGAATGTGTTACTATATAATATAGTTTGATGGTACAAAATTTTGTAAAATAGCAAAGCACAGAATTCTAAATATATGTATGTATGAATTGCACTTCAGAATGAAAATTATTTAGGTACTTATATTTTAGAAACTTTATCATTAATTATAAAAACACTTCAATGTGATACTTACTAGAATTTCTACTGCTGTTATGTTTACAATATGGATATAACTATATACTCATATTTTAGTCATGACTTTTAAGCTTTGAAAAGTCCATGTGATGAGGTGGAAGAAGGGTTTGTTAAATTCAAACTTCTTGCACTTTCATCTTAAATATGATTATTTTTTAAAGGAAATTTGGTTATATATGTCTATTTTATGTTCTTTAAAATAGTTGTGTGTTTTTGCATTGCATTCATTTGTTTTGTATGCATTTATAGTGTACCTATGAAGCTAAGTTTTTTATTTCACTAGTAAATAATAGCTGTTTGCTGAACACCTTCTGCATACATGATTTTTATATTTATGTCATAATGTTGACTTACTTTGGTAAAATTTTTGCAATCACTGCATTTCTTACTTTACAATAGCCAGATCAATGATTCAGTGGCCCAGAATTAACATTGTAATATCATCCACATTACAGAGCATATATCCCATTCTCTGGCATAATATGGAGCAAGTTATCTCACAAGTTTATGATTCTTCACTAATTAACTTACATCTAATAAAGTTTATATTCTTATAAAATTCATTGAGCTATAAGAAGGTAATAATAATTTTAAAGCGATTTAAAAAAATATATGTTTATTTAGTGTTTTAAATACAGTTAAAATGAATGAAGGAAATTATCGAATAAATATGAAATTTAAATTATTTTTCTGTAAATTATATACATGTTTTTGTAAAAATTACAAAACTACAAATTTAAAATATATTAATCATGCATCATTTGAGCTTACAATACAAAATAATCTATGATGTTCCATGCAGATTATGACAATGATATTTGACTCCATTGTTAATCTGTCAATCTCCTCCTGAGTGGAAGGAACTTTGATGTTCAATATACTTGTAATACAAGCATCGAAAAAAGTATTTCTTCTATGTACTTTTCATTCTTATCAGACTACCCTAGGTGTACAGTAATTCTAAAATACACTTTATTCACTTATACTTAGATACTAGTTATGGGCAAAGTAAACTTTTATACCTGTTATCTTTGTCATATTTCCCTTTAACAAATAGATCTGCAACCAAACCCTGCATTTTGTCCCTCTTTCAAAATCTTGGCTTAACAAGTAGTTAAACACCTAGATGGTTCTCAGTGGATTAAGAAAGAAGTATTTAATTGTATGGTAGTAGATCTTATTTCCTTTGTTAAAGTAATTTATACGTTTCAGATTGTTTTATATTGCAAGAATAAATTGTTAATTGAAAAGCAACTAAATAATAATGTACATCTAATAAAAACGTTAAAATGATTATTTTTTAGGTATATGAGCCATTCATTTGCCAAAGTGATCAAGTCCACAATATAAAAGTCCTACTTGTTTTTTCATTTTAGTAATTTCATTTATAATCAAATGCTTAAAACAGTAGAGTTGGTCATTTTGGCCTCTGAACGGCTCATGTTTAGTTTCATTATGAAATTTTTATATCCAAATAAAAGACCAATAAAAGATATTAAATATGAGAAAAGCTACAGGAAATACAATTCTGCTACGTCTATCAATCCACTGAGCAATTTCTTGTGGTGTCATTGTTGTAAAATTATGTAACTGGGCAAGGGTTGCTCTTCTTGGGAAAGGTTTTGGTAGTGGTGTATTACTGATGGTTGCAATATTTCTTCCTGAGCATTCTGGGTCTTTGTCCTCATCAATTTTAACAGAAGGTATGTTGAGAGTACTTGGGAAACTCTGTAGCAGAATATATTTTATGAAAAATTTTTACTGTTTGTATCACCTAAATATATAAAAAATCGTTAACTATTATGTATGTTAAATATTAATTTACATTTAAGGGATACTGTTTCCAGTGAGCGGCGAATTAGATACATCTAGCGCGAGTTGGTAAAGATATTAAGTGAATAGCGAATGAAGTGAGCGGTACGACGGATGAAAGAAGAGATAAGAAGAAGGGTGTATCCAGAGTTAATGTGAAAATCAGGAAATTTACTATTACATAGTTACAAAGTATCGAACTGAAAATGCCAGCATATAACTTTAATGAAGAAATTAATGAAGAATTGCTCATACACTGTTTTAAAATCTTCACCAACATCTGGTTCATTTGAAACTTACAATTGAAATTCTGGCAGACGTAGACTTTTATCGACGTCCAATACGGAGATTCGAATTGTAGGAGAAAATTCCGAAACCAGCGTAAGAAGAATATATAACAGTTATTTTATTCATACCATATCTAACAAGTGCAAACAGCCACTTAGGAGTTTCATCTTATTTTGTGTATAATAAAAGAGTACTTAAACCAGACCAAAAGAGTACTTAGACCACTTGCATGGACATCTCGATCCTCCGATTTAAACTCTTTGGTTTTTGTGGAGATATTTGAAAAGCAAAGTGTATTCTTAGCCGATAAATGACCTAAAAGAACTACGCAACCGAATCCACTATGCTTGCCAAATAATTAGACAAAGATATTTTATTAGAGTTTTTTAATATATTGTATACTGTAGATCTAGAAGAAAAGCTAGAGAGAGCAGAATTACAGCTTAGCTGTTGTATTTGTAGACTCGTACCACGTCAATGTGCTACGTCATTTGATTTAGTTTATATCACAAACTCACACAATTACACATTATTAATGACTAAATATGGACCTATACATAAAAGATAAGATTATGTCGGATACTTGTTATAATTACTATAGAAGAAATCGATGGGTGTATCATAATCGTTTGTTAGAACAAGTGCAATAGAAGTATATAAAGTGGCTTTCAGGTTTGAACAGATGTGCTCATAACTATACATGAAATGCTGGCGGAAACGATAAGATGTGTGAGGGTAAAGTAATGTTTAATGTAAAAAATAGAAAGGAATGTGCAGACAGAAATCGTGGATGGAACGAAAAGAAGAAATAGTTTATTTAAGAAGAAATGGTTTAAGCAAGAAACGTTTGAAATAGTAAGTGCAATTAAGTAAGATTGAACATTCTAGTACAATAAAAACTACAAATACCACAGAATAAATAGGGTATTGCCACAGTTTGAAAAAAATGGCAGGCAAGAGATGCAACTAACATACATATAGATACAGGAATGAAGCATGTTTGAGGAAGCTATAAGCATTAGTTGGATGAAGAATTGAGGAAATGTGATGGACAATAAAAACATAAAATTAGTAGAATTAGAAGAACAAACACAACAAAAGAGTTACAGGATAGATGAAGAAATTGAAAATAATGAAAACATATGCAGAAGAAGAAGTAATGTGAACCAAACTGTTTTCAAAGGTAGATAATTTAGGATAACTAGTAAAAGCTAGTATAAATTGTATAAAACAGTGATATGGATACATGTATGGAAAATAGTATTTGTAAGCCAAACATTACAATGTAACTAGCAAGAAAAAGTTAATAATAATATTAACTTACATGTACAGTAAGATAATTTTGACTCGAAAAATCTTGATCACTGGAATTTGTATTTTCAAGTGACGACCAAGAACGAGATCGTTCTAGCCCTGTAGTATTTTTCTGAAATTGTTTCCGCGCTAGCTTCGGCGTTAATGTTGATTTTAATATGTATTTACTATTAACCTTTTTTAAAGGTACATTTTTCCTATATGAACGTATTCACAAGATTGATAATTATATTAATAAATACAATGTAACTATAATTGTAAAATAATATGCACATACTTTCGTCGATAAATTGTATTAACAAAAGCAAATTCAACCATTGCTGCAAACAAAAATATAGTACAACCTAGAAACCATATTTCACTGGCTTTTATGTAAGAAACTTTTGGTAAGGAATTTTCCACTTTTGACGCAAGTGTCATAAATGTTAGAATAGTGTTTGTTCCTAATCGTGAAATGCTTAATTAGTTCTTGGAATTATTATATCATTGTATATTCTTTAAATATTTGTTACCTAATACTATTCTTGGCGGACTTGCATCCATATGCAACCAAAATGAGACCCAAGAAATCACTACTATTAATATAGATGGTATATAGTAATCCATCACAAAGAATCCCATTTCTCGTGCTAATTTAAATGTTATACTGAGTGAACTGAAATTACCAGCTACAAACATAAAAAAATGATCATTAACATAGTTGAAACATTGACTAGTACATAAGAAAAGATATGTACCAAAATGACCAAAATGTTGTTGTGATGTAGTATAAAATGTTTCTGACGCATTAACCCATTTGTCAACAAGTTTGTATTCAGTTAAGTGTAATTCATCTGCAAGTATAATTGGCTCTTCATCCCAATATAATACCATGTCAAGCACATTGTGTGTCCCTGTAGGTAAAAATTCCATTCATTCCAAGGGGCATAGTAGAATAAAATAGCTGACATTGTAGTAATACAACAATGACATCCTACAGCTTTCAAAAATGAGTGGACATTCTTGTACATCAAATGGAAACTTCTCCAAACGAAGCCCACAGTTAAGAGTTGCTTGTAACCTATAATAATGTATATACTGTTTTTATAATATAGGAGGAGTCACTAATACATTTACTATACTGGACCTTACTATTTCAGTTAACATAAGATTTGATATTAATATTGTATTTTAATAAAATACATTATTTATACTATTTGAAATCTTTATAATTTTATGTTGATTTTGTATACAAGAAAATTTCAATAATAAGAAATATCCTTAACATTAGGAAATATTCTTAGCATTAACAACCACATTGTAATTTTGAATTTAAACAGTTCATTGCAATGTTGTAGTGTCACTGATATATTCAATTTCACAAACTAAAATATTTTTAGTATCACATATCTAATTTCTTCAATTTTACATAATTAAATGTAACAGTAAATCATTTTCACATGTATAAAAAACGGTATAATTTCGGTAAAAAACTGAATTTCTTCTATAAAAATACTAAAGTGCATTTCTTTAATTTTTTACAATTTCTGCAGTAACATTTAATAATAAATGTAATAGTGAAGAAAATAGCAAACCTATAGATGACTAAAAAAAAAAAAAACATTTTTTTTAGAACAGGACATTTTTAGTACACTGAAAATACAGTTAAATGTCTAGTTAACACAAATAAGTTATATTACATTTGAAGCTACAAACCTAGTGTTCAATATGACCATGCCTGATGAATTTATAGAAACAAGTATATCTTTAACACCCTTTCCCATAATGGCTGAACTAGGTTCGTTGGAAACATATACATTAGGTGTCCAAATTAAATCGTGTGCAAATTGTCCACCATTTATCTGATGTAAGTTCGGAACAATATTATCAAACTTCAGCCGTTTATCCAAATATCTAAATTGTAACATCATGTGGACATCGAATTGCTGAAAAATCATTATTAGGAAAAATGTAGTAACGATTACTTTTATCAAAACTTTATATACAATTAAAAAGTATAATATAACTATAACTCAAACTACCAAGGTTTTAACCATATTTGATTTAATTGTATATATGTAAGCACTGGTGTACACACTAATTGGATCAGTGGTATTTATTTGTCCCGGAGGTCTCATCATTTTGTCATAACGACAGTCGTTCGTTAATTCCTGTAGAAGCTCAGTCTGTGTCATAGGAATACTGCTATTTATCATTGGACAAGTTCCCAATCTATACAAAAATGCAAGTACTTTTACATAAAAATGATTCTTGTGTTCCAAATAGTTACCTCAATTATTATGTTACTTCAGTATTTACTGTGCACATTAAATGTTGTATATATAAATATTTTCATTTTTTGAAAATGTACAATAATGTAGTATAATTAATATACATATAAAGGTTTAAACTATATGGCCGGTGTACAAAAAGATAACGCTGTTTTCAAAGAGGGTCCTTGAATTAAAATTCTAAACATTACTAAGTGCATACTACGAATGGTTTATTGTTGCTCTGTACTGACGCAGATGACATAATACAATGCATGTGACTGTACTTTATAAAAGAAGTTCCTCTCATTGGAATTTGAAATAGTTCAAACAAAATACGATACGGCCCACACGCAACAAATAATTGTATAAATAAATATTGAAAGCGTCAATTATACATAAGTTCGATACTTTTTTATTTAAAGAATGATTCGCGGAATAAAAATAATCTGCAGCAAAATTCAACATCATACATTTTGAATTCATGTGAGAAAAAATATTTTTTCTATGTCTGTTTAATATATTTTTATTGTAAACTATATAAAATAAGAGTTTCAATATTTATGTAAAGTATGTGAAAAGTTAATGATAAAAGTAAATAAAAAAATGTATTTACGAATTTAGAGTGCCAGGAAGAATCATTTAAATCTGTGTAAATGATTTAAGTGTATTTTAAGAAATTTCAGATTTTCATTTCAAAATCGAA
Organism: Megachile ligniseca; assembly: GCA_945859555.1. Taxonomy (NCBI): domain Eukaryota; kingdom Metazoa; phylum Arthropoda; class Insecta; order Hymenoptera; family Megachilidae; genus Megachile; species Megachile ligniseca. The sequence goes on from OX243783.1 coordinate 5,671,562, forward strand.
GCAATACAATATCGGTATCGTAATCAGGGCTAATACCAATTTCAACATTAAGATCTTATCTAGCTACATGAAGACATTAATTTATAGCATCAAACATTTAACTGTTTATATAAGTTATCAATATTTTTCATCGTAAAATTGCACCATGGCTATCAACAGAATTCTTCTTGCTTTACTTATGATGCATCTAGCGGGAAGTGGAGACTGTTACTAAGAACAGTTTTAATATTGCGAGAGATATAGTTGTTTATTGTAGCTTACGTTAGCAACTTTAAGCTTTTGTTTTTTCAGAGTCACACGAAGCACAAGTTTTTATTGTTTTTAAATCTGTTAACGATTAAATTCACCATAATCCGTTCTACCAACAAAATGGTTGAACATGATATAATCTTATCTTTTGCATTCAAAAAAGATAAAATCTTAATGCCTGAAGAAAAGCAGATAAAGAAATTCTGATTCAAAAAAGTTAAATGAACTTTAATACGGTTTACAATTTCTGTATAGCATTGAATATATACCTTATACATAACATTGAAAGGTCTCAATTTTTATAGGAAATAATTTTGTAGTTTCTATTAAAACATTACATATTATATTGAATTGAAGTGATACATAATTAAAAATTGAATTTTTTTTTAATAATCGATAAAAACATAAGTATTGAAATTAAATAACTTTTTTCACAATTTAAAATTAATCTTAAGGTGTTTTTTTTTATATTTTATGTACTGTTGAATCATACAACAATTAAAATATGAGTTGATTTAAATTATAGTAGTAACTATAAAATATTTGATATAATTATCAATTTCAATTGAAAGTTAATATTTACGAAAGTGTTTCAACAGTTGCTAATTTATCGAATCAACTGTAAATCATCTTCTGTTAGAAAACCAATAATTTCTATTTGAATATCGTATACAATGATTAGACATGTGTAATAGTAATATTAGGATGAATTCTTCCGTATACATAGTAATTTTCGTATTATATATTTATGTTTTGTTGTGGTATTTTCAATATATACCCATGTGTATTTTCTGCTTCATATATTGTACACTGTGCATGCATACGCATGCGCATGCGTGCATAAATTAAAAATGCATAAACTCAAAGATTTGTAAGTCGATACATAAAAATTGAATTAGAATAGCCGATACATAACAATTTAGTAGTTTTACTTTTGCGCAGTGTAAAACAAATGATTGTACAAACTGCATAAATGTATATAAAACATTTTATGCTTATTTTTGGCACGTAACATTTAGAAAAATATGAATAATAAATAAATTTGAATAAAATAGATTTAAAAAATGCAGAAATTATAATAATATTATAATAAAAATATAACTTACATAGTAGATGAATTTAGATGTAGTAATTGTAGGAAATAAAAGAGAACCGCGAAATAATAGACTTTTCGTTCTGAAACCATTGTAAACTCCTTTATAACTTAACTCCTTCACTAATAAAGTTGAACTGATTCTTTCTTAGATACACAAGTATGCTCTTGAGCAAATTTGTTGGAAACCAAACATTACCCAACCGTTCCTCCCACTCTGAATATTCTTTTACAAAGTGATTATATATTCAAGTGCCATATGACACTAAGGCGGTCTATATATTGTTAGTATTGTACATACATATACAGAGTGAATCAGAAGCACATAACAAGTTCAGATATACACCGTAAGGTACTGAGAAATTTTGCAACTATTTGTTCAGTTAAATAGGTATTTTCGAACTACATATAATATCGAGTTTATATATTAGTATCTGGAACAGTCAAATAATTTTTCTGTGGCAATTACTTAGCTAGTTTTACACAAGGTACTTAAAAATAATGTGTTTATTTAACATGACGAAATATATAGCTTATTACTTACACTTAATCATGCGTTGACATTTAAATTAAATGTTTATTATGTCATCAACTACAGTGCATTACAGTTCTCGTAGTTTTTGACATGACACATTCATATTTTAATAAAAGAAGTCATACAGAGATACTGAAAAAATATGTATAGCTTATATGTTATTTATATTATAAATATGAAATTCTGTACTATTTTTATCATTATTCAGTTAAAATTATGTTATACTGTTTTAAATTAAATTATATTATCAAATTTATTCATTTTTAATTCTTGTACTTAAATTCAAATACAGCGTTTTTTTTTAACTGAATATGGAGAAGTATCTAAGAAACGGAAATTACCGATGGAATGTTCTCTGAAGTTTCGTGTATAATGGAGAACGTATAAGGAGGTATAAATAGCTTCTTTAAACGTTTTAGTAATTAACAAATGAGTCAAATCTTGAAAATTTTATCTTTTTATTCGAACCGACGCTTGAAATTTTATTCCTTTTTAAAAATTTGGTGTATTGCGGTGACTTTCGTTACAAAAGTGAATACGTGATTCTAAAAGTAATTTAATTACAAAACAAATTTTGTCAAAATGAAGGCGCACTAAATGCCAACAGCATAAGATGTCGATAAAGAAAAAATTGTTCATAATGTAACAAATGAAACTGAAGATGTTGATGTACTACCCTTTGCAAAAAGAAGAAAGTGATAGTAAAATTTTTATAAATCAAGATATATGATTTTTGAAATAATTACGATATAATTGACCAATTATGGTCAATATTATAAGGGAATTGAAATTGAAAAGAAAATTGCTTTGCAGTGGGTGCATTTTGTTCGATATGCTGGTTTATGTGACCGGTATGAAACGATTAAAAGGTTCAATAAATATTATTGAAATAGATATTCAATATTTGAAACTATTGCAATATCTAATAGTTGGAATAGGCATCAGGAAAAGGTTTTAAATATTTCAGGGGCATCCTTCTTATCAGTTAAGTAATTAGAACGGTAAAAAAATATATTTTTATACTTGAATATGGTCAAATGGAGCTATTAAATGATAGAGAACTGATAAGTAGAATATCGAAATAATTTATGCGGTAATAAATCACTGTGATTCAGTAACAACTTAGTTGACAAATATTTTTAAGCTTTTTTTTTAAAACGAAATTGTGAGTTGCAACGTGCACAGGGTGCTTCATAACATGTGAGATGCACTTCCGGAGTGGATAGAAGATATAAAAAGCAATTAAAGAAGTTTATTGTATAAACATGTATCCAATAAGTCGTAATAATTCTCATTACAGAATTATATAATTTTGATTTTCAATCATTCTAAATTATTTTGATCAAATTTTGTTATCGTCTTGATAAAAAATGCTGAAAATAATCTGTCCCGATTTATATTTGAATAATCCTCTGTATCGAAACCGATGACGCATTCTCTTGATTACTCAATTCTCTTCCTAGAGAGGCTTTACAATATTTTAACTTACTATTTCTTAGAAATAAGGAGCGTGTAATAAGTAAATGTAAGTGAGTAATTGCAAATATGCATTTAGGACATGGCCTTGTTGAATACAATTCAGTCAAAGTAAGAAACATTTTCCTAATACTTGCCTATCAGATAAGAAAGCATTTAAAAGATTAGATGAATGCTTACGTAAATTTACATGAAATAACTACCCATCGAACAATAAGGAATAGTAGCTATTTCTTACTAAATTATGTGGCTTACGGCGTGATACCAGGGATTTTAGATAAGTTTAAACTTTAAGTGCAAATTGTTGTTTCGCATTATTTTGCTTCAATATTTGCAAATATCAATGTTAGGATCAAGTACTTTCTTAAAGGAAATTCCTTTATCGTTGAGATTCAGATAAACAAAGGATTAATTTCATGGTGATCAAAGAAACACTTTAGTGTGGATCGCTCAAACTGTGAGGCCCGAGTACATGTCGAAAGCCTGAAGACTTTACTCAAAATACTTTATGTAGATATCTTAATTATTGAATTCGTTGTAATACTACCTTAAAATTAATTTCACCTTGAAACTTACACAATGTCATTTGCCACTAAATTACTTCTACCATATTACATACCTTCTAATACCTCACAACTTGTGTAAAAGCATTAGTACCCTTTAAGACTATACCCGGCTAAACGAACATCCTGTCTCTTTGCTTATTAAAAAATTATTTATCATAACTAATATTTATATTTCTTTTACATTCACACTTGAAATTAAATAGTATCTACATTACTTATATTTAATTTAAAAAATTATATAAGCATTACAAATCTTGAAATTTAAATTTTGCTCCTTTCTCAATCTCTCATATTATTCTCATAAGATATTTTTAAAAATAAACAGTTAAAAATTCTTTAAAGAATTCCATTCGGATTTTAAACAATCATACTTAACAGATCAAAAATTTATTAAAAAAAGTTATAAATATACAGTATATAATATTTATTACTATCATGTTACTTCATTTCTACAGACGCAATATGCGGTTTCATACGATGAAGCATATAGGTCATTAAATGAAGATTCTGAAGCAGTTTTGTCATTCGTACATAATGCCGTTCGGTATATGGTATCATAGATTCTAGCGTGGAAGACACTGTTGTTTTCAATTCTGGATTTTCCATTTCCAACATTAATGTATTTATAACTACCTATTAAATATAAAATCTGTATAAGTTGAACTATAAATAAACTTTTCAATTATTAGATCGAAACATGTAACTCGTATTTTAGTATTTACCTGCGCAATTTGGCAATTCTTACTGTTGGAATTCCATGTAACAGCACACTTAAGTAGTTCTTCTTTATAAATAGGTTTTAGGTCACGAACTGTTTGTTCAAGTTGTAAACAGTCTTGCTTTATAATATCTAATAAATGACAGAAAAAAAGTAATAAAAATACAAAAAAATAGTTATATTATTTGACTGCTGAATTGCACTCTAAATTTGCAATAATCTGAAATTAATTCTTTTTATGTATTAATATTATATGGAAGAAAAACTTACTTTCTATAATTTTTAGAACTTGGAAAGGACGGTCTAATTTTAAAGCTAAGTTTAAAGCAGACGTTAATTTACTAGCTTTAAGTAAATTTGCTAACTGCTGCTCTTCCAATGCAAGTTGCTCACTCTCCATTGCTCTTTTCGTTTTTCTTTCTTCAGTTACATCCTTCCAAATAACTAGTAACGAATCACTTCCCCCACTGACGATAGTTTTCTCGTTTTTATTAACTACAAATATAATTAAATAAAGATATTGTTACATATAAAAAAAAAAGAAATTTATTTAAAAATTTAATAGTAAAGTGGTATCTACCGGCAAGTGCCCATACACGACTATCATGCTGTTCCATAGTACATACACATTCTGACGTTTTAATATTCCAAAGTTTTAAGAAACCATCGCCACTTGCTGTAATTAATTGCACTCCACGCGACAAAAATTCAGCTCTTAGTACAGATGATTCATGACCTTCAAGTGTCTATTATATAAAGACAATAATAGTAATAATAAATAAATGTATTGCTAATACAGATAAACTATGATTCGTACAAAATTACCTTTAAACAATTAAGTTCTGTCAATGACCAAAGTTTTACTGTGCAATCCGCTGATGTTGTTAATAGTACTTGGTCTACGGGCGAAAATCGTACACACCATATACCCCTCCTATGCCCACGGAACACTCCAAGCAATTGTAAATTGTCAACTGACCACAACTACAATATTTAATATGAATAGGTTTATATACGTATATATGTTTATATTTCTAAATTTGATATCCTTTATTTATCTTACTTTAGCTGTTTTATCTTGAGAGCCAGTTGCTATTAATTTATCATTTAGAGATATTGTTACACTATTAATATCTTTTTCATGGGCTAATGCTGTATGAACTACGTTTAAAGTACATGTACCTATAATTATGTTACAAATAAAACAGTGTTAATAGTAACCCATACAATGAACAACAAATAACAACTTATAATTTAAGTAGAAATTATGTTTACCCTTATGTTCAGTATTTTCTGATAAATCCCATAATTTGAGACAAGAATCCTGACTAACTGAAGTAAAGAATTTAGAAGATGTTTGAGAAATAGCAACAGAACCAATTGGAGCTGTATGCCTAACAGAAGATGCAACACAAGACACTTTTTCTGTTTCTTTATCCATATACCATACGCGAATACTATTATCCTGCAAAGATGTAAAATGCTATTAACAATCTGATAAATGTATTGTACTGTTTTAAAATGACTGTTACATAAAAATTTATTAATATTTTTACTAAAACTTATATGATCAACTTTGTTTTATATTTCTTATTTAACAGATTATTCAAATTATTTTGTTGAAATTATCTATTGTAAATCATAATTTTTTTAAGATTTATCATACCTTTGCTGATGATAGAAGTAGATAGACATTGGCAGGTGTTGTGGCAAGAGATAAAACAATATCTGTGTGTCCACATAATAGTTCACAATTTAAAGTTGAAATGTTATACAGTTTTATATCACAACTATTAGTAGCAACTGCTATATGGCTTCCATCATTTCCAAGATAAACAATATCTAAAATTTCATCACTGTAACCTACTAGCTGTAACAATTTAATATTATTACATTTTTATACTCATTAAAGCTTGTTTAAAGTTTAAAACCAACTTTACCTGCTTTATGTACTCAAATGTCTCTAATGAATGAATAATTATGTTGTGGTCTACAGTAACTATAGCAAAACTATTACAGCTACCGTTATAAAGTAAATGAGTAATGGCAAAATTTGTTCCCTCTTTTGCTGCTGATACAATAGAATTTTTCTGGGCATATACTTCTTTCCCAGTTCTTATTTCCCAAATTTTAACAATACCTGAAAAATATTACGTTTTACAATAAGTATTTTCTACAATGTGTAAATTTATATTATTTTTGTATGTTGTATTTAATTATGGGTCACTTAAATATATGGAATTCCTCAATACATTTTGAAAACATTTTCGTAATATAATTAAATATTCAATATCAAACCTTTTTCTCCTGCACCAGCAACATAAAGACCATTCTTATTTTTGTCACTTAAAACCACAGATGATGCATTTTTAGGAATAATAAATGTATCTTCTATTTCCTCATAAACTGGCAAAATTCGTATTGATGATCCAGAAGAGATGTCCCATAAAATTAATACTTTATCTCTTCCTGAGCTAATTAAATAATTATCATCTTCAGCAAAAGATAAAGATGTAACTTTACTAAAATGTCCAGAGAGGGTAACTACTTCTTTACCAGACTTAATATTCCATCCATGAATTTTCACATCATCACCAGCAGCGAAGACAAGTCCCTTTTCAGTATTTGGATGGAAAACTAATACACTAATAACTCCTTGAGCTCCTTTCAGATTATGAGTACAACTATAATGTTGTAAATCCCATAATCTAATAGCTCCATCACTACCTCCAGAAGCAACTAAATTCTTTTCACTTATGTGAGCGATACAAGTTACTGGACCCTTGTGAATGGACTTCCATAATTTGACTAGTTTATTATCTTTCCAGTTCCACAATTTGAATAGACCACTCTTGTGGTGGGTAATAATATTTAAATCATTATCACTTGCTGTAAATGTATTAATAGTATCTTCTTCTTCATTATTATTTCCTTCTCCCAAATAATGAAGTACTACACCTTTTGCTACTGACACTACAGAAACTGCACCATATTTTTGACAGAATATATGTTGACCATCTTTAGTCCACTGAACATTTCCTCCTGTATAAAATGCAGCATGTTTAAATTCAACTTCAAATGCTTCTTTTAAAATGACGTTACTCATTTTAGATGGATTATACTGATTATGTTAATTATATTAATTTTTATAAACATTTAAAAAGTAAATGTTGTCCATTTACTGTTGTGTGTACGTTTTGTTGAGGAACACATGCATGTGATGTAAAATTGTAAACCACGTGAAACACACGTGCATTGTTCGTAGAATATAATGTATACTGGAGGCCGGAAACTCACACCGAATTTTTGAAACATTTAATTAGTTCCGACAGAAACAGATCCTTGATTAGATGGCGATAGTGTTAAAATGATCAGCGCCCCCTAAGAGCACGATCATAATTTATTTCATCCGATCGGAAGTTTCTACAGGGTGTCCTCAGCGAGTCTAAACAGTCGAAAATGATAAAAACTGTACACAAAATTTAGTGCTACAGGATGGACAATTTTTTAACGGTAACAAGCTTTTTTATTGTATGACATACAAAGATAAAACTCATATTTTTTAAAATGTATATGTATATACATGCATTTGTTCAAATCATATTAGAGTACTTTTTTAAATAATTCATTGATTGTTTATGAGCTCCACTTCAAATAATTTTTGAGTGTTTAGCTTACAAATTTATTGATTTGTAAGAAGAGAAGGAGAACCTTCTGTCGGAATCTCTACTTAGGGTTCAGATCCTTTGTATTTACTTCAAGAACCAGTACCAAACATGTAGTATTTACCATATCAATGAAAACATCGTTGGTACTTCCTATTCAAGCTGAATTTTTTTGGCAAAAATTAGTACATTTGTAATCGCAATGTTTCGAAAATCTATGCAAATCTGAGACGTAAGTTAAAATGAAATTTCTTTGAAGAAGTATTGCAACATTGATCTATCTTAAGAATATAGGAATGGCTGTATATAAAAGAATGCAATTCCAATTTCAAAATATTAAAATTCGTCTTCATCAAAAAGAGTCCTTCATACAATATTCATATAAGCTATCCTTTGATGTCTTCAATAATGTATGGTTCTCCAATTCAAATTATTTATAAACCGTTGATATTTTTTAAGGTCATATTGTGCCTATCAACTTTGTCCAAATAAGTTTTTGATAGCTTTAGTTTTTAACGAAATATGCATTTGAATTTTGGGAAAATAAAGAAACGCTCTATATATCGAATTTAGTTTCTAAACAAAACGGATCCTTAGTCAGATGGCGCAGCAAGTATCGCTAGATTTTAGCAGTGGGGAAATACTGAGCCTTGAAGCGGTTAGAATAGAAGTGAGTCGCAAATTTGTAACGGTGTAACAAGCAAAAATTATATTTAAAAACATTGGAACAAAATGTCGAGAATATCCGCTGTAAAAGCATCTTTGGAGAAGTCGTTGTACGACGAAAGCAGGATATGGACAAAATATCTTGCGAGTCTGGAGAAAAAAACAGGAGTGGATCGGCTTTATATGTTTTTAGGTACGACATGAGGTTATTTAAAGTTTGTGACAATCTTTATCCTCGTTGTATTCGTAGATTCTGGCTTTACATAATGCGCTTTTTCTATGAATAAATTCGTTTGTAATATACAGTCTGATTATAATTTTGAAATCAGTTTATTTTTGTTTAATTTATGCTTATTTATTGTTGTATGGAAAAATGTTGAAAGACAATTTTTTATAGAAAAAAAGTAGTGAGAATATTTACTCATTGAATAACAATTACAGAGATGACAGTGCAGATATTCCACTTCCTTGTATACATTGAAATGATTCATAACTATGTATTTATACTATGGACAGTTCTTGTACTTCTTGTGTTTGCTGATTGATATAATGTTATTTAATATTTTAGGTATTACTGGATTTATAGCATTATATCTGGTATTTGGTATTGGACAACAATTAGTCAGTAATATCTTTGGATTTTTATATCCAGCATATTGTTCTATGAAAGCTTTGGAGACTACAAAAAAAGAAGATGATACAAAATGGTTAACATATTGGGTTGTCTGTGCTATTTTTACAATTGTTGAATTTTTCTCAGATTATATTTTATGTTGGTTCCCAGTTTATTGGCTGTTTAAGGTATGATTATATATATTAAAAATATCCAACTTTAAATATACAGATTAACAACTTTATCTTATTTTGTAGTGCCTCTTTTACATGTGGTTGATGGCACCTATTGAAAACAATGGTTCCTTAATTTTATATCGCCGTATTATTAGGCCATACTTTTTACGGTACCACCATAAAGTTGATCAATTTATATCATCAGCTCATGATGCAGGTAAATGTATATTAATGAAATGTATTATGTAATTGATTATTATTTGTGTTTTCTAAAAAAATGTTTCTATTTCAGCAGTCAAAGTAGCAGCAAATTCTCTGCTGACGGAGAAACAAGATTAGTTTGTATAATTTTGCATCCTATAGGAGTTAAAATTTTGTATGCCTTAAATATTTTTACTATCCTTTTTTTTTTCCATAATAAGAAATAGAAATATATTTGATATTCTTATAATGTAAAACCAATTGCATATGTTATATATGTTATATATACTAGTTATATGATTAGTCACATATGCTAGTTATATGCTAGTTATATATACCATATATAATGTTATATATATTACAAAATTTGCAAATGAATTTTATTACTATACATGTAATCTATTTTAACTTAAATTTACATAATTTTCTTTTTATTGAAAATAGTGTGGATAATTTGCAAATAAGTTAACACTATTTTTTATTTTTGTTATGTTTTAATCAACATTTTCGTCTTCCTGACGCTTTATTTCAAAAACTTGTGGTTACATTCTGTATGATCTGTTTGTGTTAATCAGATATGGTTTGACCAAAATTTTGCTGTTAATATATTACTACTTACCTAATTAATGTGAATTATAATTTAATTCTAAGTGTTTGAAACATTCTGGCCGTGCTTATCTTACCCAAACGATGGGCTAAATATTTCTGCAGAATTCAGCTTACCTGACATACAAACTAAACGTCTTGCGGATTAAATATTTTTAAATTATTATGCGCACTATGCCGAGGTAAAAAAATTGCCTAGTAAAACGACGTAATACAGATACTGCTTCACTGCTTTTGTCTAGCTTCATTAAGAAAAGTGTATGGGCTAGATGGCTTTTAAGAAGAGAAATATTTCCTAATATAAATTTGTTAAATAAAATTCGTATATTCACATTAAAAGATTTCCGTATAACTAAATTTATTATTCAGTTCATTGTTTGTCTCATATCTCTGGACTTTAAAACCTCTTATCACTTTCGTGTCATATCCTGCAATACTCACAAACACTAAAATTACAGCTCTCTTATTGGCAGAAACTAAAAGCAAGAATATTCACGCATGACAAAATGATTTAATTATTATGCATTAATTTTTTGTATATTTCGTTTGTTAAACTATATTTTATCGTGGAAAATAAAGTAAAAATAAATGAAAATAAAAAGGTTGGATTTTTTTTTTATTTGTTCACAATTAAGGTTATACATATAGGTCATGTTGGCAATATGCAACTTGTTTAAAGATTCAAATACGAAGAATATATTCGACAAAAAATACGTTGTCATATGCTATTCTTTTTTATAAAATTTTAAGAGAAAATTTTGCATTTATAAATATATGAATAATATTTTGAAATAGTAGACATAAGAAAATATTGCTTTCTCGCTTCAAAAGTTGCATATGATATGAGAGACTAGAATGAGATATATGCATAAACGAAGAGGCACAGAATAATGTCATGCAGAAAATTGATGTAATGGAAAATTACAGTTAAATACAGCAATTGTATTAACAAAAGATGGGTGAAAATCGTCTGTTGGGAACTATGGAAACTATGAAATAATTATTCATGTTTTTTCTAAAAAATAAGTTGTAATATATTTTGTCAATAAATAACACTGATAAATAAAAAATTGCTTTCCTCAGAAATTTAATTTTGGTACTAACCATATTTGTTTTCGTTCTACAATTATAAATCGTATCGGTATATTTTCAAAGTTGAAAATTTACAAGAATTAATTAGTAGACATTACAAAACGTAAAATAGTAACGATTCGTTAGACAATATAATCTGCAGAAAATATTTCATGGAAGGTTGGAATAAAAATGGGAAAAATATATAAAACTCTTATCTTTTAATAATTTTGTGGCATGTACAAGTATCATATAGTTTTGTCGCAGAGTGACGTTGATATCAATATTGCAATACATACAATTTCCTTATTATCTAACTGGATATGTTAACGAGGATGTGTATTTACATGTTCGCAAATCTCAATTTTATATCAGATCGATTTGGTCTGTCTATTAATTGCCATAAATTACTTTTGGTATTGTTTGATTGACAGTGTAATATACAAAATGTATGTTTCTTTATCTGGAGTCCAAAAGTGTTTACAGTGCACATTTTTTAAAAATATCCCGCGTAATTCTACCTCACGAGCTTGAACACATTATATGTATATGAAATTGTTGCAGAATCATGCACATCCTCTGCAAATACATTCTAGAAGCATGTACAAAATTCCATTATTTTATTGCAGGTACATAAATAATCTTATATTATTGTTAACTCAAAGGTAATAAAGCTAATTTAGATATGTTTAACAAAAATTTAAATTTAAATTATTGTATTTCGAAATTTTTAATTTTGTTTCATTGAATCATTAGGGGTATGCAAAAGTTTTAATGATGTGTAGGGCAAATTTTTTTTATTAATATTTAATTATCCAATATTATTATTGTGAAACATTTTAAAGTAATTTTAAACATTTCTTTATTTATTCCCGTTTATTTGTCTCTTTTATGTAAATAAATATTCGTTTTTCAAGATAAAAATGAAGTTTTCTCACGTTGTTTTTTCAAATTTCTTATGTGTTCCCTTCAAGGTTACATTTACATTTTTGTTCACTCACATACGAATATCTATTAATTTTTTCATTTTTATAGTTAGTTTCATTGAAAAGTGTGATTTAATTTTTTACAAGTTTTTGAAACTGTTCCATGCAGGTGGAAATTTCTGTATACCCCTATTTTGCGTGAATCCAATATATTATTTCATATAAAAGTTTACTGTTGCGTTCGTAGTCGTTAATAGATGGACATAATTTATTTCATACTAAAATGTCAATAACCTATGCATCACTGTACAAATAAACCTAGACCTGATAAAGGAGTGCCGTGAATTGTCAGATTCCGATTTGGATGAAGCTTCGTAAATTTATAAAATAGCCAAAAATGATCGATATGCACTTTTTATAGCTACAGCACCTCAAGCTATAAAGGTCAAATCGGCTTTTAAATATTAACATTCTGGAAACCATCTAAAAAAGATCAAAGACAAAAATATACTTCAACTTGCAAAGTCTTTTATGCACAGTAATATGACGTAGACGATTTTTCGCAAAGTGTAAAATTTTATAAAATAACGAGGGAGATCACCTTTATTTTAAAATTAATTTAATAGATTTTTCTTTTATTATAAAAGTTCAAACTTTGACTTATCACTGAATATGACCTTTTCTCAAAGGTCTATAGATTTATTTATAAATTGCTGAATAAAGATAATCGATTATGGATATTGATTTCACTAATTCATTTTCAAAAATTAGTTTCAACCCCTTAAACTCAAAACTTGTGGTTATTTTTCAAGCCAAAGTTTCATCCAAATTAAGTTCAGACAATTTACATCATTTTGTCACGAGTTACCTCGATTAGAAAATATTTTCTTTCGCAGGAAAGTAGTACAAAATTTGATTAGATTCACAGTTTTGGAGTCTGCAACAGTCGCTTCTCCATCGATCTTATTTTCATACATTTAACGAGGAGCGTGATTATCGTAAAAATTGCTCCGAGGAACGAAATTATTCCCAGCACAACCAGAACCATGAACCAGTTTTTAAAGCTGCCTATTCTGTCACCAAAATCACAGTTGCAGTATTCGCTGTCGTTCAAATTCAGCGCCGAAAAATTGACTGGCCTAAGAGAAATCAGCTTGAAGTCATCCTGTATTTGACGCCTATTCGTAGAGTTCTTCGACTTCTTCAGAAACCTGTAGGATATCGTGTAGGTGAACTCTTGGCCGTCATAAGAACCTTTGGCACTGTAATATTGTATTAACAATTCGTTTCCACTGGAGGTGAGAGGAACCTGAATATTATTGATATCTTGATGAGACACGTCGCAGTAGGACCACATCAGTATGTTGTTATTTGCCTGTAAAATTATTTTCTATAAATATTAAAACAATTAAAATTAAATAGTAAAATATTATTACTGAAAACGATGTAGTATTGTCTTTATTAGTTAAGTGGACAAATTGCGATAAATAAATAATAAAATTTTGAATAGTCACAGTATGTTAAATCTTTCACAAACTTACTTCTATTCCATTATAAACTGCAATTTCGTTTCCAGAGCAATAACCCAGACTAAGGTTTCGAGTCTGAGGCGAATAATCCAGGTCCAGTTCGTTTCTGATTATTTTCATGTACACAGAAATCTTCTCAGAGGTCCTGCCTATGAACTTGTAGCTGCACATCGTATCCGGAGGATACCAGTTCGGCAACGATTTAATACTTTCTCTGGTACGTTCTGAACTTTTGTAAACGAAATCGCAACTTTGGCTATGTTTCACGACAGATGTCTGCTCCGTTTCCTGCACGGACAATTGGAAACCATCGTGCATTATCGTGCCATCTTGCTGCGCGTAAAACTCGACGATGATATTCTTCCCTCGCGTAATTATTCGTGGCACGTGACCTTCGCCGCAAAATTTCGAAATCTCGAAAATTTTCCCGTCTACGTTCTCCATGAGAGCAAGATAATCGCCGACGCAACTGGTGCTTCCTAATTTATCTTGTGTCCGACCCCTCCTCGTGTATCCGTACTCGGAAACCTTGGCAAGAGGAGAAGTATTTAACTAATGGTCAAACAATTCGATCATATTTTACAATTAAGCATATTGTTTCTGTATTTGCCTGCTCCCTCGATAGAGAGTAACACAGTTTCAACTAACTACAAGAGGAACTTTACAGAAACTGTTCGGGGAGAGTTTACCAAGCAGTTACTGCAATATACGTCTGTGAGGAGTTAAAACGAATACTTGCGGAGTAATTTTAGTAATTGCAGTACTGTCCCATTGTGGACATCACTAATTTTAACCCTGTGGCTGCAACGGCTGATCCAGTCTATTTTAATCTTATTGGGAATGACAAATGGAAGTACATCATATAATGAAGTAATATAGGAAGGTTTTCGAGATCAATTACACACTTGTTGAGTCACGTTTCAAATAAATAAATATGTATGTTCAAAATGTCTATGTAACTGAAAAATCCTGAGCTGACTCGAAAATACTGGTAAGTTTTACAAGAACATTTAATTAACTAGTTCTACACGACCCTATTATTTGTCGAAAAAGTTGAATCCAAAAAATCTGAAAATAAATTGTCATAATAAACTGACCTGTACAGTGGTTTTTTCTTGAGCCTCCTTCTTGAAAATTTCCTGCGTTCCATCAGGAGATACATTCTCCCTCGATACATCTTGCAGGTCAGAATCAAAGTTCCTCCACGAGTTCATCGAGTCCATAGACTTTTTATTAATTTGCTGCGGGCGACGAAGTCTCCTTTGCACATAATCAGGCGATGTTTCCTCGTCGTGATAACCGACGTATAGCTTGGGGTCCTTTTTGAAACCGAGAAAGGCAGAAGACTGTTCAGTTATCTCTTTTGTACGGTGGCTATTCCTTCTATCCTCAGTCACGTATCTTCTACGAGACTTGTACAGATCTTTTGATCCGGCGACTTTCTTCTTATCTTTCCTAAGTTTTCTTCGATTATTTCTATTCCTCTTGAACTTGTGCGACGTTTGTCCAATGATAAATTCCAGCTCCTCCTCGTGATCGGGGCTCCTTGGCCTCCTGTAGGATATATATCCCGGTAGATATCGTCCGATCGACTTAGCGACCCTCGTCTTCGGTGCTTCCGGTACGATTTCGATGTGCCTCTCGCAGTTTTCCGTCTGGCAGTTGTCCTGGGACGTGTGGTTCATCAGATCGAAAACATCGGTCGGTTGGCCTCCGATCTTAAAACGACCCGAATTCGATTCCAGGGCGATCCTGCATCTGATACCGCGGGGATAGACGCCCGGGTAACCCGGGGACATCAACTTGCAGAATCTTTGGTCGTTTCTTACGACGCACTCCACCGGACAGTCGAACGAGAAGGACGGAGAGAAACCGCGGTGCCGTTCGGCAGCCAAATGCGCTGGTAAAATCGAAAATTGGGCTGAGAAGATCACCGGATTTTCGGTGGCGAACTCTACGTCCGAGTCCATTATGATTGTCAGATTGGGCCCCTTTCTTAGAAACAGTCTGCAAAATGATAAAACAGCATCTACAAATTATGTTGTTCAAAGGTTCTTTGTTGCTATCTTTGCTTTATGGCTGGAGCAGAGAGGTAATTTAAATAATCTTGTTGCATAATGTGACACATGTATTTATCATACTATCATAATTTATAATATACGATCTATCATAATTTGACAGATATAAGAATTAAGTAAAGTAACAGACTTCACAGTAGTTGTCACCATTTAATATTCACTTTATCCATAAATTATTTTATTTCTTTATCAAAATATTTAGTGAAATGTGTTCATATGTTCCTTCGTAAACTCGTAATATTTTAATAAAAGAAAAGTCTTTTTGAACTCGTGATAGGTTGAGAAACCCTGCGTTAGGGGAACATGTACACATAGTACGCATCATACAGATGATATATGAAACTGCACAGGAACTCGTTCAAACTGACCAAGTATGCCACGGTACAAGGGTTTATTAGAAGATATGACCTTTTCGGTAAATGACGAATATGTGAATCGTATTTTTACAATTATGTTAGTGAAAAGGCCCTAACAGGTCATTTTCTCCCGCATCTTGTACTATTAACTGTTCGTATTTATCTATGTTTCCATCGTATTATCGCATTTTATTATAAACAAGGTAAGAAGTGTAACTTAAGTTGCAGTCATCGCAATTATTGTTGACAGTGGCAAAAATCAATAATTTTTCTTACCTTGTTGCATTGCTATTCACATGACCGCAATAACGTCCTGTTTTATTCTGAACATCCTCTCCGCCATCAAAAAATTGAATATAAGCACCTTCGCATTTGGTTTCTTTCAGAAAACCAACTTGAAGTCGTCTAATTTTTAGTTCGATCACCTGCGTCTAATCATGATGTATTTTAATTTTTGCAATAGAAAAATATTGAAAATATATATACCATAATGTGCTATACAGGCTATACATTTAAATATTTTATCTCTCAAAATAAAAATTGGCAATTATTTACAGTTATTCTATAAGAAATTATAATGATTGCAGATAATTTTGTGTCAACCTGAGGGTCTCTAGAAGGTGAGACAATGTGAACGATACACCGTCCCATTCTTCCTGTCCAACGTATCCATCCGATAGAATTTCTGACAGTGCGATTGCATCCTGCAACAAGGAATAAAATCTTGTGAAAACTTTCTGTGAAAACTTCGAACGGTTATTTATAACTTAATGTAATATTAACTCTGTTTTGTAGTTCAGACAATAAACACAATATGAAAGTAGTTTATTGTAATGTGATATTTTATCGCCACAAGATGAGCTACCAAAAGAAATTCTGCCGCAATTGGTTAAATCTAAAAGCATGTTCTAAGCTTCCTGTATATTTTCGCTGTGAGTAATTGTTTACATGAGTCATTCACACCAGTCTGAAAACAAGCAGTTTTGCTTGTCTAAAACTTTGGTTTACACTAGCTGTATCTTAATAACCGTCGAGAAACCTAATAACAAATTGAATATTTGATTTGTATTAAATTCTATTTTAATATGTCCAATATATTCGATATCCTGTAGTGACATTACTCTCCAAATATTAATCCTGCAAATAATTTTTCTTCATAAATTATAACACGATGTAAAAATTGCATAACGCAATTGAAATAAAAATGGGAACCAATTCCATCTTCAAATAAGGTAAAATTGTTTGAAGGACGCGTTTATCATGGTTTAAAATTGTCTTTAATTATCGAAGGCTTTCTGCTGTTAATCCAAAGCAATGAACATTAATCCGATCACGTTTCGTACAATGAAAAGTCAAAGAAGCATATCGTTAGAGCGTGAAAAGCCACTATATCGGCTGGTGGCAGCAGTCGACGGGCGTAATTCACGTTTACAGTCAGAGACAAAATTATTATGAATGGACACGTTATAGAAATGTACGGCATGGTAGTCATTCAAATTAAATCAGAAAATTATTAACGTTTCAAACATAACTTTGAATTATATTCTCGTATTCGGAATATTATGCAATAATGAAATGATTGAAGTTAACATTAATACTGATTTGAATAAATTCGTATGGTTATTAGATTGAAGGAGAAAAAATTATTATGCGATGAAAAATTGTTGCAATAATTAATTACGGTTTTTGTAACGTGTAATTTTATCTATTTGTAGACTTGTGCTTTAAAAACTTATTTTTAATTCTACTATTAAATTTAATTACTGTTATATCGTTCTCAATTTTTTCGTAAGTACGTATTAGTAAAATCAAAGTTCAAGAATTTTAGTACTAATAAGAATATGTTCTGTGTGTAGGAAGTTATGAGATTATATACACTTTTTATTATATCACTATTATATATTTTTCACTCTAAGCGCAAAACTATACAATGCGTAAATAATTAAACAATTTACTCTTAAATTTTGCCTCTTGATTTCATCCACGATTGCAATGATTTAATATTGCTCAAAAATTTACTCAAAATGTAGATATATTTTGAATCCATATTGCTTCAAAATTTTCTCATCTGCAAGCTGAGTCGAACAAATCACTGTTTATCTACATTAACATTTTTTTCGTTCCTGTTATTTGCAATTTCACAAACTAGATGTCTAAATAAATTCCAAATTATCAACTGTATTTCAATTACTCTCCGATTTATTTCGTTTATTATAAATCTTCACCATATGAGCGCTTAATTTTGTGCCTGACTGTATGTCGTTACTCGCGCATCGCTTCCATTGTAGCGCGCAAACAATACTGGCCATATCACGTCTGCACCACGGATGCTATTAGGACAATTGCACAAACAGAGTCTTAACATTTTGCTCATTCCTGATGCATTACATTGGACTATATGCGAACCAGGATAATACGTCATAGCGGGGCATAATTCTGTGATGTATGTAACGGAGATAAGAATACAAAGCTTAAATTAACCAAGAATATGAAACAACACATATTACATTTAGCTGCTATGAATACTTGACAAATATTTGTTGATTTATTCAAAAACTTAATCGTACTTGAAAAAACTTCATCCACTTGTATTACAATAATTATTATTGATATGACACTAATCTTTAAAAATAAATAGCTATATTTTTAAATTTTTATATGAAACTTGTATTTTTAGGCGATAATATTAGTTCTAATAGTTTCATTAATAACAAGAAAGTAAAATTTTGGAATCAGAACCAACTGTCAGCTGTTGGGAGTGCATCAAGTTTCTCTCATTTGCATATTTCACTTGTTTAAATATCTTGTTCTTAGAGGAATATTGATCTTCCGAGTAATTGAAATGCCCGGAAACTTGGTGGTAGGTAATTAGGTGGCATTGATGCAGTCAGTTCTATGGAAATAAAGCGTCGGCTCGTTGATGCTATTTCCCTTCCGTAACTTTTATATTTACACCCATACCTCCACTATTTTGCTTTTATCTCTATTTCTTCTTTACTTGTTCTCCTTATTTATATTTATGACTTTCATCGGGTTCAATTAGCCGTTTTTACGTTCTGCCGCTTGCAAACTTCGTCTTATCATTAGAATCTATGATACCGTACCTGGTCTGTTCAACTACTACCTCTCTTTTATCTCTTTTCCTTTTGTAACGTTCTATCGGACTTTGCAAAGAAATTTTTCTCCATTTCCTCCGAGTCTTTTTCCCAATTTACGTTTACCCTTCTTTTTATCTCTTTCTCGTTCTCATTTTACTCTTTTCTGTGCATTAATTCATTAATTGAGTACAGCTTACTGTCTATAGAAAAAGAACGCATATCTCTCAATGTCAATAATTTTAGACTTAAATGAAAGTTTATTGTATTATTCAAAATAGGAATGTGTAATTTCTACACAATCATACTGTAAGGGTGGTTTACCTAACTTTCGTCTTTTCATATATTAAAATTAAATTAAAAAAGGGAGAGTAATAATGTCAATAAAACTTGAGAATTGTAACCCTTATTGTAGCATTAAACATTTTTTTCTAACTCCAGTATGTATTTTAGAGGTTATGTTATACACGAAGTGTCCATTTTATTTTGAGGTTAATTACACTCTTAAAGGCGATTACACACGAATTATAAATACACATTATTCTTGTCACGAATCTATAATCTGTAATCTATAATCTATAATTTATAATCGACTCTATAATCCCATAAAATTTAAATTAGGTGAATTTAGGTTCACGGTGTTCTCTTGTCATGAATATTTTCTCACATCTCTGTTGATGGATATAGAAATCATTAAATAAAATATTACAATGTCACCCACACAGTAAAAACCTCTCCAAAATGCAATAAATAAAGAAAGCAAATATTCAGCAAAATGTAAGTAGACGCTGAAAATAAATGATGGCTGCTAATTACGAGTCCATGTTCAACGTTAAATGAATAAATAAAATAAAGCGGTAATAAACTGCTTTAGTAGCAGTTTTCACCGGTGGTTAATACAAGAGTGTGCACATCGCGATTATCCTTTGGAGCGTGTATTTTACAAGGGCCTTTAATTTTCTTTTTTTTTCCTGTTCAAAATGAATGGTGCCGTTTGTTCTTCTGATCGTATAACCTTTTTCATTATTGAATTTATTCCGTTACGTATGAAATTAAAGCACCGTGGACGATTGTAAAAGTTACATCTACAGGTACGTAAATGTATAAAATTTGTGTGCTGTATTTCTTAAATAATAATGTCAAAAACATTCGTTCGTTCAAAATTGAATAGTGTTATTAAGGATCCACTTGTGTACCGCTGTACAATGTTCATATCGTATCCAAGCGTTAAAACGGTAATTTACGGGTGCCATTTAAAACCGTATAGCATGGTACGAGTGTTTGCAGAGAGGAATATTTTTATTCGTTAAATGTTTAAATTGAAGCTAAGAATACATGTAAGTAATGTTTGTGCAATACTAATAAAATAAAGAAAACATTACAAAATAAATGTTCCTTATCAATATAATTAATACTTTCATAGGTGAAATTTTACGCATCCCCGAAAGAGAATACACTGTCCCCAAATGAGAACACGAACGAAATTTTCGGAGTTGTCAGAGCAAAATTTTGCTATTAAAACGATGTTAATCTCTTTTACAACAATATCCGCGTAGATTGAAGGACAACTCAATTAGCCAGGATCGTTAGAATCCCTGCGCCGGATTGCGACGAGACGTTAACCGGACTGACATTTAGTAATTATGTTGATAATAACATAAACTTGCTATTATAGATTCAGTCTGGTCATAAAGGTTGATATTGTACACGTGCATCATCATGAAACGCGATCAGTTTCTTAAAATCATGCATATTGTACAAGGCCGTTTATTGATGAAATAAGCGTAGACAAGGTTATGTATTGATGGTGTAAATATATATTGTACATTGTTGTTTATTGATGATTGAAGTACAAACAGCGTTGCATATTGATACAACCATAGAATCATAATTTCTTTTACCACGTCGCTTCAGTACAAGTAGAGGTTTACTTAAACCAAACTTCCCGTCACATTAAAGTGATTTTTGCCAATGAAATTTGTACCGAATCATGTAAAGTTAATAACGTTCCACGAGGAAGTTTGCTCACGACAGGAAGCAGGGCAACTCGAAGAGGTGTGAAGTCCTCAAGTCTACCGGCAGTCGTCGAGAACTTGCGAAGATTGCGAGGAAGAGAGAAAGAACTCCAAGATTTTGGGGGTAATTATAGAACTACCGAGTGGAGTGCAAACACCGTCTACTTCCATACAGAATGAAATTAAAGCGTATAAATCGTTACTAAACTGTCTGTTATCTGTGACACGCACATGTACACGAATTATGTATGCGATGTGATAGGTATCTAATAGCAGGTACTGCTTTGAAGACACAGTGTTGCGGGGAAGCCAGGATCAGAATTGAACCACTATGCTTGATCACTATTAGATTAAGAGCGACCGAGTATAACCCACTAAGCTCCAAAGGATCCTATGTCTAGTGAGGGTTGCTATTATTTACCTATTCTCCATTGTGCAGCGATTAGTATTTGCAATTGGTGCAAAAATACGAAGCAACATATCCGATGTAAAATGTATTCGAACAATACATGTAATATATAATTTTATGCAAGTGTTTATACAGAACACAAAACAAAAGGTGTCCGAACAATAAATAATTCAAAATCTACATAAAAGTATTTATACTAAATGTCCAAAAGATTGTACAACCTGATGATGAATCAACATGCAAAGTTTCAAAAGAAAACTTAAGGTAAATGATCATATTATTGAATATACAGTGTACTATTATAAGAATATGATTATTTGAAAAATGTTTTGAATTAAGATATAAAAATGTCTGCATAAGACATTGATTACCACAATTTTCTTTCTTTTTTAATCTCCTGTCTACTGCTTTTAACCACTCTATTATCCTCTCCTTTACTGTTCGTTCTCAGACTGTTT
The DNA here is from genome assembly GCA_945859555.1 of Megachile ligniseca. Classification (NCBI taxonomy): domain Eukaryota; kingdom Metazoa; phylum Arthropoda; class Insecta; order Hymenoptera; family Megachilidae; genus Megachile; species Megachile ligniseca. The sequence goes on from OX243783.1 coordinate 5,694,063, forward strand.
TCTATAGAGTATTTTAGTCTATGTTTCTGTGCAACCTTCGATTAGGTGCTTCAGGGTAGTTCTCTCTTATGTAATCCGAATTTTCTCTATTCTTCCTTTCTCCATTATCTGTCATTCGTCTCTAGATTACCACACCTGGCTCTAGTTATCAATTTCTGATTATTACCACCGCCTTTTTGCTTTAATACTCTGGCAAACTTTTAGTAGTTAATTATAGCGTTTTATATGTAACAGAGTTTTAAGCTGAACTTTTACCGCTACTAATGAAAGGAAAAAATAAATATCAGAGGCTTATGTGGTTTCAGAAATTTAACATGGTTAAATACACAAAGCTCCTATTACTTATTTGTTTTACTACAATGGAAATATATGCTGGAATTAAGTGAGACACTTGTATGTTACACACATGGTCTCGCTTAATTCGAACATATTACTTTCATTGCTACCAAAAGAAGAAACTACACCGAAACAAATATTATTGTTAACAAATGACAACCTCTTGAAAATAATTACATTTAAATACAGTTATGACTACATTTTTAAAGTTTGATTATGCAAACAGAATTATAAATATTTCTAAATTAAATTCTAAATATTTTTTACTTTAACAAGATTGATATTTTTAAAGATTGAATTTAAATAATGTTTAATAATTTTTGGGGAAAAAGGTTTTATCAGGGCAGATTTGTTTTTCAACCGTAACACAAGCAAGACAAAGAAAGCATGTGAATAATTACAATCAACAAATTGTTTAATCCGACTCGTAACGAATACGAGGAATTTAAATGGCGCCAGCTTTGTACGTAATTGAAATACCGATGAACGAGGAATAACCGAAATTAAGAGAAAATCAGACATGATTGTCACGTTGGGGAACCGTTGGATCATGTTCGACTCGAAGTGGATTCTATGAATATTCAAAACTTTCACCCCTTTGCGAAAAATTCCTAAGCACCGATGGGGTGACACGGGAATATGCGATACTCGATATAATTAATCGAATGCAACGGCACGTATCTGGTAACTTTACAATTCTTTATATTGGAACAATTAATCGTGAAATTATGAATTTCGGATTTTTTCTTACGGTTACAAAGAATACGAGTTTTGTTGAAGTTACAAAGAATATTAGGGTACTGTTGTGGAACTATATCTTGACTTTCATTGAAGTATGATAGGATTGGGTGTATGTATAATATAATTATGAAAATAATTATAGATGCAATAGTGAATGTTATGCACTCATTTGTGTTCTTGTAGACACAGTGTTTGAATATGCAAGTATATCTATTTGTGAGGGTTAGTGAATTACTTTCTGAATTTGTAAATTTTCACTTTCCAAATTTCCAGATTTCCAAATTGTTAAACTTGCAAATTCCTAAATTAAAAAATTAAAAAATGTAGGTCCGAAATTTCTATATTTAATAATTCTCTAACGAGTAGATCAGTCTGTATAAGTGCAGGTACGTTTACACTAAATGAACAAATATTTACATGCTTAAATATTTTTTTCCAATTGGCAAAATTGAGTATCTTTTACTTTGTACTACACTTGAATTTTTCAGAGTACACAAAAAACGATCATTCATTCGTTTAATATAAACGTTAATATAAACGTTAGCTACGTTACGATTTCAGTAGTGCAAATCAACGATTAGTGAGTCGCGTGAGTTATGATTCCTCCAATCCCCATAACGATATGTATTTTGATTTTGAAGCAAACGTGACCATAAAATGATTATAATAACATTTGTAAACAATAATAATAAATTTATTACCTACATATATTTTTATTTTCCGAAAGATCATTGATATTAATATAATACACTGAAATATGGAAGGATAAAAAAAGAACAAAATAATTGATTTTCATCTGTAAATTTTTTTTATTCGGTGTACTGTGCGCTGTTGTGACTGCAGTTATAAATTTTTATATATTTCTATTCCGCTTGTTCGAAGCACATATTTTTGTACCGATGTTACTCCACATATTTTTCATCGAATTTTGATCAAGGGAATACACTGACCAGGAAATAAATTTTCTGGTTCCAGAGCCATGTTGTTCGTTTGTTGAAATGTTCAATTTACCTTTTTGTTTTCGTTTGTGAATGGCAATAAACGATTTTTTAACATGTCAGTGTGCTCCTCACTGTTTATTCTGGTTGTCGGAAAAGCTAGAAATCACGTGCCATAGAAATCGTTCAATAATTCCCTGTCATCGGGGCTTTGGAGATACGTTTTATCAAGTTATGAAGAATTAATAACCATTTAAATTAATCGAAACCAAGACAATTTAAATCTTTTTTATCAAAGATTTAAACATACAGAATAAATATACATAAATAATGCACATAACATTTAAAAATAATATACGTAATTTTATTAATGCGTTACATACGTAATTTTATTTGAACCTTGATCAACCTTTTATTTCCTTTGATTTTCTTTATGCTAAAACAAGTGTCATGATATGTCGACTAAAGCTTGTTCTTTTCATGTAAAAACTCTAGCGCTGCAACTAGCCCTGGTAATCTGGGAAAATCGTGAGCGAATCAAACGATGAGCTAGCAATGTACGAGTTGTTGAAAGTTATTAGAGAGGGTTGGCCAGAGCATAAAGCGAGGATTAAACTGTTAATAAAACGGTATTTGTACTGTCTGCGCGAGATGAGTTCAGAGTATTTCGCGAAACTTGAATCTGTGCTTTAAAAAGCTCGGAGGTCCATGAAAATTTCATCGTAAATTTTACCGAGTTTTATGTGTGCTACTATACATATACAATATAGTAAATATAAACATAGTTATATAAATTAATTAAATTATATAAATATAGTTATATAAACAATGCAACACACATTTGCAAATATAATTTTGATTTAAAATTACCCAAATTTAAATATCAAATCTTTTAACGAATATCTCGAAAGTTTCATACCTGACTTAGTTTCTGACAGATATAATTACAGAAGAATAATTAAATAAATAAAATGACAAGGTTCGTCGCATAATTATGCAAATAACTGTTTATAAAATAAATAGAATGACAAGATTTGAAAGTTTGAACGAAATCAGTCACCCGAAAGTTACCGAACTTTCTTTGTTAACCAAGTACGTTTACTTACCCCGAGTTTCAACGAAAGCTCCACAAAAACTGGCCAACGAGAAAAGTAGCAACGAAAGTAGGTAGAACGCAGCACGCTGCCTCATCTTCGTTGCTCCGGATAATTTTCTCAATTCTTCGCTGCTTTCACTCTAGCTTTAATCCTTCGTCAGTCGCGTTCATCTTCCATGCCCCGCTGTTCCCTGCGGGCAGCAGCTTCCGTTGCAGTTCAAAGACCGTAACAACTACCCTCTTGTACTGGAGTACAAGACTAGGTGGAAAAAGAGCGAGGAAAATGTCGCATCAGCGTGGCGGTTTCCACGCTCGAGAAGGACTCTAATCACTTGGCTGATATCTGGAAAACAAATACCAGCTGTGATTAATAAAGGCAACCCTCTATTACTTAAAATACTGAAAGATTAAAGATATTGTTCATAAGAGGTACCTTCATATTTCCAAGTTCTCAAGCGCAATATTTTGGAAGCTTAGACTTTTGATGATATGTAGGGAATCTTGAGAATTAGTAAATTTGTAGATTTGGAAATTTAACGAATCTGTAAATTTACAGCTTTGGGAATTTTCAGAATTTGTGATTTTGAGGACTCTGGAAATTTTGGTAATTGAAAATTATAGAATCTCAAAACTTAAAAATTCGGAGATTTGGGATTGAAACCCGATAATGTAGAAACTTTGAATAGTGAAATTTGAGAATATTAAAAATGAAAAAATATTCAAATCTTGAGATTTAAAAATTTGTTAATTCCATCAACGTACACTTGGTCCACGTTTTATTTGTACAATCATAAATTGTAATGCAGTACCCTACATTGATACCCTGCAGCAATTTCGGAATCAACCCTTATTCAACGATTTTTATGCCACGATTCACACGTTTACTGATTCGTGATATGTACATCCCATGTTTACGTTACTCCACGGATGACGAGCTAAGAATTTTGATCACGAGCAGCTGTTGATCGTACGCAAGAGTTCGTCTAGAAAAAGAAAGAGATAGAACAATAGTGACTCAAGCTCCGGCGAAGAGTTGGAGCAAAAATTCGGAAAATTCTCGCTCAGTAAAACAGGTCACGGAACGAGAGAGCCATCGTAGGGGAATGGTGGTAGTCCTTAAAAAGTTTTTTCTAGCTCTACTAGGGTGAATCGCACGGTGGGATACCGCTACGATCCCCTGGGATAAAGTAAAGGATCATTACGCCGTTTTTTTTTATCCCCAAAGAGGGCTGTGGTGATACTTGAGAAGAAACTTAGAATTACCAGCTTTCTTGCCGGGTTTTATTTCTTCTGCTGTTTTCACCATTTCTGAGTTATTCGAATTCCTTACTGACACTCCATTGGAAATTAAATTATTATGGACCACTTTCTTTATTATTGAATAATATTGTGGAGAATTGTTATAATTATAGCTATGATCATAAATTCGTATTATATTATTTTTAAGATTATAATAAAGTTTGGTTCTGTCAGGAGGCAAGTAAAATCAAGTTTTTTTGAAGTATATTTTTGAAATAGCAGAAATTTATGTATTGTTAGTCTGTGTCATTATAAGTATGCAAAAGTATACCTTTCTTCAAAAATTTGCAAAATAACTTTTCTTCAAGTATATTTTTATTTACAGTTCCTTGTTATTCTATATGAGTTCAGAAATATATTTTTTTATTCAAATTGAAAAAATGAATAAAGTGTTAAATTTGATCATTGTCTTCTTATTACTCTTAATTATTATTTTCTTTAAAAATTAAATTTGTAGTAATAGTATAATAGTAAATTATTCTGTTTTCAAAAATAAATCTTTCGAAGATCATAAAAGTTTCACGAAATAGAAATAGTATAGTCACTTTATTTTCCGCTCGATGTTATTGCGGATGTCATACAAATAATTCTACAAATTTTATTGCAATTATTACATTTATGGAAGAGCGTTGTACACCGTCCACGAGTTTATGGGTTGCCGATAATTGAATGAGTCTTCTGCGAGACGAACCAAGTTTCAAATTGAGTTAGTTAAAGTTAATTATGGATATACATTATCTATCGATTGCGTATTCATTAATGTAATGGACGGTAGGGTTTTGTTTATATAGTATAGGTAATGGCTACCCAAAATTACATTTCATGTTATACATCGTCAAATTTATGCTGGATATGTACACGGATATAATTCAACGGTCGTTTATGAGTTAGTTAGGGTTATTACATTAATACAAAAGTTTTCAGAGGTAATTATTAGCTGATGTTACAACAGATTGGTTGTAGAAAACACGTTCGATGTAGTCTCGACAAACAAAATTTTACAATTTTAAATTATATTAACATTTTTTAAATTATATTGTCCAATACATATTTTGTGGTACAATATTTCATATTTAAATTCGTGCAAATTTTTATTTGCTGATTACGAATTGCTGGGTGTTTATCTTCACCACCTTGTTTATCTTCATCCACTATTTTTAGTTTTTGAGAAATTAAAATTTTTATTTTCCAGAATTCTTTTAATGTTAACTGTGAAAATTACATAGGTTGTCTTGCAGAAAATGACTTTGTAGACTTAAAAAAAAACGCTGTATTAATTTATTAATTTATTCATTAATACTCCATTACTAATGGATTTCTTAGGTATTGTTGAAAATTGATCAAAGAATTTATTAATTGATTCCTCAATTTACCTTCACTAATGGATTTGTTGAGATATTATTAAGAATTTTGTCAAAGAATTTATTAATTGAATTTATTTATTTAAGTGAATTTTTATACATTTATAATTTGTCAAAAAATTGATGAAAAATTCTTTTGCAAATTATTGAAAATGTTGAAAAATTGAATAATCTTAACAATAAGAACTATTGCATAGATATGAAAGTTGATGTATTTATTGGAAGAATGTTAAGCGCATAATATTTGAATGAAAATATTACATCACTTTACAGAATCGAATTCGAGTGATCAGAACGGAACACCTGATCTGATTGCTTCGAGATTGGATCTGGTTGAAACTAATTTGTACTATTGATTCTTAGTTAAGTGGTGTATGAAGGTAATGTTGAAAAGTGGTTACGTACATAAGGTACCAAGATTTTCATTTGTATACAGTACTTACATCATTGACAGAAATTGTGGGGTCTTAGAACTTTGGAAATTTGAGGATTTTGAGATACTTGGAGATTTGGGATGTGGTGATTTGGAATTTGGAAATTTGGTAGGGTGAAATTTAAGAATTTGAGAATTTGAGAATTTGAATATTTAGGAATTTGGAAATTTGGGAATTGGGGGATTTGGGGAATTTGGGAATTTGGGAATTGGGGGAAGTGGGGGATTTGGGGAATTTGGGAATTTGGGAAATTTGGGAATTGGAAAATTTTGGAATTTGGGAATTTGGGAATTGGGGGAATTGGGGGATTTGGGAATTCGGGAATTTCGAAATTTGGGAATTGGGGAATTTGGAGATTTGGGAATTTCGAAATTTCGGAATTGGGGGATTTGGGGGATTTGGGAATTTGGGAATTGGTGGATTTGGCAATTTAGGAATTTTGAAATTTGGGAAATTGGGAATTTGGGAATTGGGGAATTGGGGAATTTGGAAATTTGGAAATTTGAGAATTTGAGAATTTGCGAATTTGGGAATCCGGGGATTTGGGAACTTAGGAATTTCAGGATTTGGGAAGTTGAGGATGAATTCAAAAATTCGAAAATTTGAGATAACACAAATGTGCAAACCTGAGAGTATGAGAATTTGCGAATTTGTGTACTTGAACGCAAAATTTGAACACTTTTGAACATAAATATTTCTAAATTCATCAATTTGGACGTTCGATTCAATTCCCAAATTTTCTATCACAATGAAATAGGAAGTTATAATATTTGTTTTTCCATCAATCCATCTCGTAAATGTTCCAGTATCGGCAATACGTCAATATTTCCCGTCAACAATATTGGCAATATATCGATCGTTGAGAATTCTAAAATATTAACAATATACTGGGTATTTCACCTAAAATAGAAAATATCTTGAAAATATATTAAACTCGTTTGGTACCGAGAAGTATATAATTTTATGTTAATAATTTTCTTTTGTAGGAGGCACATATAGAACATACGAATATTGAATTTTTTTAACGAAATAATGTGTTTCTTTTTTTAAATTTTTATAGATAAATTTGAATATCTTTTAGCAATGCGATTTATGCACATATTCATTCAAAGTATTGTTGATCTTCGATTCCTGTTTAATGCATCAAGAATTCGCGCCTTCGGGGTAATACTGGTATTGCAGGAAAGATAATATTCAAAACTTTCATAGCAAATTCTGTTTTCCTTCAGCCAGAGCATTTTCACTGTAAAATATATTTACATAGGGTTTTTCTGGTCACACTCAAAATTTCAAATTTTTCGAAGTTATTTAGATGTATAAAAATTACAAAAAATAGAGGAAAATTATTTTTCGACATTTTATAACAAATGGACAGAATTAGAAAAAATATTTAAAAATAGCCCAATCCTTCATGAATAAAACAAAAAAATTTAGGTTATGTTATTAAGTTCATTTTTTTAGGTTATGTTATTAAGTTCATTTTTTTAAGTCATGTTATTAAGTTCATTTAAAAATCCTAAAGTTGCAAAAGATATTTAAAATTCAGGTTGCACGAACCAACCAAACGAAAGCGAATGAAAAGGAAAAAATAGGAAAAGCGTGTACAGGACTTGACGATTACATTTCGTAAATCCTTTCTTCTCTAAAAAGGGAAAAGGGACTTGAAGTATGGTACAACATCGATCACCATTATCTGGTTCCTTATCTTCTTGGATGTCACAATTAAACGAATGGAGAGACATTTTTCTCTTTTCAGACATCTAAAGTAGCCTTTGTATAGCCAAAGGTACGGAAAACTCTGGGGACACGATGGAGCAATAGAGAATGGTTGCCACCTTTCCGGATTTGGCATAGATTCCAATTTTCCATGGTCGTCCAAATCAATCACCGGCTTTTCCAACAAAACCTCAAATTCAATGGAATTTAACTTTTGAAATTAGAGTGGCTATTCAGGAATCTCCAATCTTTTATTTGAAAGCCAAGATTTTATACTCTTTTTCTGTATTATTTAGGAGCCTTTTTCCTCGGTTCATCGCTTTACATTAATGTCGTTCTTTTATTCATTTTAACTGTTGATGTGGCTGTTTTCATGGTGATATTATATTCTTTTATATTGGGAATTTTTGTACATATTTCTTTTAAATTGGCAAACAAATATTTTACATATATAAAATATGTCAAGATAACATATATCAAGACAACATATAAAATACACCAAGATAACATATGAAATACACTAATGCAATAAAATGTATGTACTAAAAATATATTTATCAGACAAGGTATTTACTAACAGTAGTACTAAACTAAACAAAATACACGGTGAATACAAAGAATTTAAACCCAGTTAATTCAGAAGAATTTCCGAAGGTTTCAAAACAGTCGTGTGAATCGTTTCTGCTATGTCGTGCATTAATTATATCCTTTTATTTATTCTTCACGGTTTCGTTACACGCTCGCCGCATCGTGTATGTTGTTCTTCTGTCACTCGAAAGAATCCATCATTCACTCTAACAAGCAATTAACATTTCTTACTTGTGTCTCTTCTCGCGAATAAGAGAAGGACCAAGATATTTTTCTTCCGACTTTCTTGCCGCACAGTTAAAATAGATTCGCTTCAGCCGAGCGTAATGGAGTTAACGCTTAATTCGACTGTCATTAAAGGAATGCAATACAGCACGAATAACCTTCGAGCGAACTTTCAGAACAGACAATTCGATTTTAGAGTTACTTCCCGTGAAAGAGATCAGTTTATTACCGTCATAAGTTACCGTTTCCTCCGAGTAACAGTTATGATCCTTTTCTTGCCAATTTTTTTATCGACAAAAGTTATATTCTTTCTATCCTGCTGGATTTGAAATTTCATAAGATATTTAACTCATTCTCTACATTACAAAGTTTGTACTAATCTTTCAAATTATGAAATTCACTAGTTTCCAAATTTCCAAATTCACAATTTTTCAAATTTCCACAATCTTTCAATTTGTAAATTTTGAAAACGAATTTCTAGATTTCTGAATATCAAGTTAGCAAATTTCTTCGGGTTCACATATTTAGATCCTCGAATTTTTAATCTCTAAATCCCTAGCCTCTCATATACCTAGATTTGCAAATACCTGTGTCCCTAAATTCTTACGACTGTAAATTCCTAGATATTTAGATTTGTATGTTGTCAAATTCCTAGAATTACAAATTAATAGATTTTTAAGCTACAAGGTTAAAAAATAAATATTCCCCTAAGTTTCTAGGTTCAAAAATCCCTAGGTACCTAGATTTCTATGTCCTAAAATTTCTAGATCAAGTTTCTATCTCAAGGTATAGAAGTGCTATGTTCCCAAATTCTTAGATCTACAAATTTCTACATCTCAAATTACTAGATTTCTAAACTCCAAGATCCACAAGTAATTATGTCTCCAAACTCCAAGGTCCACAAATAACTATGTCCATAAATTCCAACGTCCACAAATAACTACGTTTCTATTTTCCAAGATCCATAAATAACTCAAATAACACAAATAATGTCACTAAATTCTGAACTCCAAATTTCCATCTTCGTAGATCCCCAAATCTCAAAGTTCCTGCATCAAATTCTCCCAAATTTCACCTCAAAATTTTCAGAACTGAAAGAATTTCTAAAAGACAGTAAATAGATCTGTTTTTCTCTGATTAGTATATTTTGCACGAGAAAGTTAGATCTGTTCTAGGTTGCACACAGTTTGAAAAATTTCGTTATGACACTTACACGGAGCACCTTGTGTAAACCGTTGCGCTATTCGCTTCGGTTGTCACTGCGCCACGTGTACCGGTTTAAATTCAGCCCTCGTCAGAACGACAATCCACCCTACTAATAATTGTTTTCTTTCCAAACAGACAGCGTTCGCTTGTCTTTTGTACCTCTAATTTCATTACCGCCATAGTGATAATTTATCCTCCACAAACGAACATCGAAACTTTTCATCGCAGTCTAGAGTTCCAGCATTGTCACATGTGAGTCATACACTGTGAGATCATAGTCTCTGAGAATTGCTCAATGTCCTTTTATGTGCTGTATTTCTTGGTAATTACTGGTCTATATCTTTGCATTTTGAAAATAGATTGTACTTGACAAGAAATTTTTCTAAATTCTTTTACGGTATTTGTAAATAAGTGAAGAGCTATAGGTGAATTGTTTCGAATAATTTTTATATAACTTCATATTATGACAATGATAGAAATATTTTTACTTTCTAGTGATAAAAATGTATTTACTATGAGTTTTGATATGAATTGTAGTTATGTTTTATTTATTTATTAAAAGATGTTGGTATTTATGTTATATAATACTGTAAAACGAAAAGACAGAAATGTAGTTTGTAATAATAAACTACTTAAACATGAAGTGAATTCGTAATTTTGTTCAGGAATGTATTTTGTTTGTTTTATTTCTTTATTTTCTTTCTTAATATTATTTTTGACACTTTTATTCAGTGTTGATGTTATGTTAAGTAAAATGCTTATGTTATTATTGTTGTGCGCAATCATTCTGCGCAAGCGATCGACGCATGCGCTCAATGATCTGCGCAGATCCAACCTTAGCTAGTACGCATACCCATCTGTGTAGACTTAGCCCCAATCTTTCTAATACTAAATTCTTTCAGTATTATTATGTAAACTTGGAAATCTGAAAACTTGAAATATAGAAATTTAAGTACTAGGAAATATAGAACTTCAGAAGTTTACAAATTAAATTTCGGAATTTAAAAAATTAAAAAATGCGGACATTTGGAAAATTTATGTTCGTGAGGATTTATAAATTAGAAGCTTGAAAATGTGAAAACTACAAAATTTAGAAATGTACAAATTTGTAAACCTATGCACCTAAACGTATAACTAATTAGAAATGGCAACGACCTTGTTAAAAGCATTGCGTTAATTTAAAAGAAATCCCATACTTTATCTGATTCACACATTTCCATAAAGTTTTAAGGTATGCTAATAAGTCAGAGGGCGACGCTTTTATCGAGAACTTTCTTTCTTCGTCGAGTTAACAATGGAAACGATCTCGGGCAATGTAGTTAGTAAAAAAGGAGCTGTAAAACGATTTCCACCGTACGATCCGCGCAGTTCTGGTTATTTTAAGCAATTGTTAAGTGGCCTCCCGCTTACCTCGAAGACACATTTACACAGCCATGTCTCAACACTCATGATTCACCGGCGGTTTATACGGGTGCCATCCGGCTTACCTACCTTTCTCGCTCGCTCCCGTTCGATTTACCTATTGCGTATCTCTCTGTCATTTATCTCTATGCTTTTGGTAGTCCCTCCTAGATCACTCGAAACCATTTTGTCGTCGATAAATCACCGTGCGCAATTAAACATGCTTAGCGAAATCTATACGAAAGCCGATTTTCGTTTCTCTCATTATTTTTTTATCTATTTACTTATTCCACGAACAGGCGATAATCGCTAAAATATCGACTGAAATTCGTGCATTGAACTGAAAATAACGGTAAAATATTTTCGGAATTAACGAACAATTTAATAGCTAACTTCTGTTGTATTCTGTTGCAAATATTTCAAATAATTTTGTATTTTGTCAAACGTGAATAATAAATTTATGTAAAATAAAATATGTTTAAATAATGATTCAGGTGAAAACGTGCCAGTTTTTTATTCTTCATCTAAGATAAAAAATCTAGAAATTATCTTATCATCTTATTTATTGTTTAAGTATATTAAATGTATTAATGCATCAAGACAAATATATGACATAAATTATTTGAATAGCTGCTATCAGAAAAGCAGAAAACTTCAAAGCTGAAAAAATTCACAATTTTTTCGTAAAAATTGATTTTCACTAAAATTGCAGCTGCAGGAAATCGCATATCCAGTATTGAAATCATATTGAACCATGCAAATGTAGTTGTAATAAAAAAGCGTATGATTTATAAAAATTTCTTTGGCTTCTTTTCAATTTACGACCGCATAAAATTATCGTAAAAAGTTTCTAGGAATTTAAATGTAAAAGCAGTGCATGGTTTTGATGCTTCCCGAGCAATTTAATTTGCATACTCTTATGGGGATACCTTTATAAAGCAGAGTAACTTTTAATTACGCCCTGAAAGCGTATTGACTGAACGAAACCAGCTTTCATCAAATTCCATTAAAATACGTCCGACAATCCACGAATCGAGATCCGCGAATGAACGAATGCAATACGACTCTACTGACTGTCCAATTTTAATCTACCCGAGTAATCATCTTTTAAAGCATTTATTTTTGAAATATTTCCTGCTCAGAACACAGATTTTTGTTTCTTTATTCATCTATTGAACGCTACGCCCAGATTAATTTCTGTTTTGTCTCGATCCATCGACCGTTTCACCTTGTTAGTTTGCTGGGCGCGAAATGGTCGATTTTGAAAACTGCAATTCGGATATGGTTTGATGGCGCAAATGAACAAATATCAAAACAAGTGATTCAATTGCGGAAAAAATTTTTGAATGATATCGTCTTTTGATTTTCATGTAATTTTCGTGTTGTTTATTAGCATCTACAATAAAGTCTAGTTATGTACACTATAGTTAATCTGAAAAATATCACCGAAAGAATTTTTATAGAAAATATATTTATTTTCATTTGATATAAAAATTGATGTTATTCAAAAATTTTTATCTGCTATTATACAAATCATTTAGAAGTCAAAGAATTTTTATAGTAATTTTAATGTCAGTGATTGGTCACAAGTGAAACATTAAAAGGAGTGAGAACACTTGATGGCCTTAGCAGATGAACAGCTCATCTGTTATATTAATTTGAAGAATCCATTTTAACAAACGAAATATTCAAACCTATCATATATATTTTAAATATTGTACAAACGATTGTATTTTAAATATAAAATAGTCAGTCATTGTTAATAGCAAATATCAATTAGAAGAATAAAATGTCTTATCTATAGTGATAACATAAAAATACTAATGAAACGTCCCTCGTTCTGGTATATTTTCCATTCAGTTCTTCGCTTTTCCTTGTAATGGAAAGGAAATATCTTGAGAAAACAAACGTTAGAAGAAACTTTGCGTTTGCATAAGTTTTCCTCTCTAATTACCTGCAGTTTTTTCGTGTCCCCTTACGAGGGACATTCTAGTTGTTTGCTACATTTACGACGTCCCTTTAAAGAAGACAGGCGAGTGCAAATGGTTGAAGCATAAAGAAATATAAGGGTACTCTGTAATGATCGCAACGTATTTTTTTCTTTTGCAAATATTTAACATTAATTTAATATTTATTTGTACAGGATGTTAGTTATATGAAATGGTGCAAGATGACATTATTCAATTATTAAACCGTCAAATCGTCTAGTTATCAAATTATTAAATTTTTTAATCATCAAATCAAGTTCTCAAATTTTCTAGAAGTATAAGTTCCTGAATTAAAAAAATTCCAAATCTCAAATTATCAATATTTTCAATTCCTAGATTTCTAAATTCTCAAATTTCCAAATTGTTCAAATTTCCCAAATTTCCCAATTTTCAAATTACCCACATTTCCCAAATTTCCTAAATTCTCCAAATTCCTCAAATTTCCAAATTTCACAAATCCCCAAATTACCCACATTTCCCAAATTCCCGAATTTCCCAAAATTTCGCAAATTTCTAAATTTCCAAATTTCTCAGATTACTTAAATTTCCCAAATTTCCCGAATTCCCAAATTACCGAATCCCTATCTTTCAAAATTCTCAAAGATCTAAATTCCTAAATTCCTAAATTCCTAAATTCCTAAATTCCTAAATTCCTAAATTCCTAAATTCCTAAATTCCTAAATTCCTAAATTCCTAAATTCCTAAATTCCTAAATTCCTAAACTCCAAAATTCCTAAATTCCTAAATTCCTAAATTCCCAAATCTCCAAATCTGCAAGTCCCAAAATTTCCGAACTTAAAAAGTCGCAAACAATGTTAATCGGCAATAAAGCAAGAGTCTACTGTACCTAAGCTAAGTTGATATTCATGTATCACGAGTATACCAAACGGAACATTTGGAGTAACGGCTTGCAAACTGATTTATGGATTGACTACTGGTGGGGAGACAGATTAAGACAGACTGCCTTAAGTTATGCGCGGCTCACACCAACTACAAAGACCGAATAATACTTTCATCATCTGGGAGTGAATCAAAGAGTGCATTATTGCCGATAATGGACTATAATTATTTCAACCTCAATCCGTCATTTTCGATTGATAATATACGTTCTACTCCATATTGTGAATATTTCAATGTACTCGATTTATACATAATCTAGAGCAACATTCAACGAATGTAAAACTCGTTTGATCTATTTATCATAGTACAAATTATTCATGTTTCAATTGACCTGAGAAGAAATTAATTTTTAACCAATTTTATAATTTGTCACTTTCTGTAATGTGTATATTCGCTGAATTAAATGGTCTCTTAACAAGGATAGTGATAATGAGACAGATATTAACAAAATTGTAAAATAAAATTGTATTTGTTGTTACTTTTACGTTAGTAACGTGTGAGTCTGGATGTCCATTTTTCTATTCTGACCAATTGGAGCTCTTCTAAACACCTGGGTCAGCCTTACGCGCTAACTCATGGGTTGACATTGGTACATTTTATAGGGTGTCCCATAGCAAGATATTGAAATCGGCTATTTGCAAATCCACTTTAATAAATAAATTCTAATAAAATGTCAGTTGCTAGTTGTTTGTGTACATTCATTTTATAGATTTAATAAAATAAGGAATTTTACTGTAATAAAATTGTGGAGTCTCAGGTAAACGATAATGGTTCAATGCACATATCAGATGGACCTCTAATTTCAGCAAGTTGGTACCAAACTGTATCTAGTTCATAATGTACACATTCTACAGAACGTTTTGCTGAGTGAAATTCCTAAAAAAAAAGATTGATAAAGTTCAAGGTGTAAAAGTGACGGAAAAGAATGTATTTTTGTCGTGATGAGTAGCCGTGGAGCAGGGTCACGAACAATTTTCCCTTGGGTAACTATATCGCACGGTACTTAAACTCTCGAGTCTCACGAGTCGTCTCAGGGGGCTATTTACAATTTCATCGCACAACGTGTTAGCCGTAGTATTATGAGTTTCCAGACTACAACTCGAAGCTACTGCTGGAACTTTCTAAACTGTCAATTCTGCTTAACAGCTTAAACAACGGTCGAAGCCTGGAAAAAGGCTGTTTTCTGAAAATTGCATTTTTGGAGCAGCAGTTTTGCTGAGACGTTATTTATGAGATCTGAAATTGCAGTGTAATCTGGCGTGGATATTTCACCTAAACTTCACATAGGATGGCGTGATAGACTGGGTTTATATTGTTATAAAGGTTAGATTATGGACTTTCAATTTAAGTTTTCAAAGTTTTGTGAATTTTCAGTCCGTGATGTCACAAATCGTTATTTCTGATTAGTGGGGTAATAATATTTCATATCATTAATTGTAACCCTCTTGTAACTATAGGGCAGAATAGGAGTACACCTAATATAAATTTATTATTAATTAGAAGAATTTTCATGTTCATAAACTTCTGTACTGAATTATCAGTAAGACAAATGTATCCATGAGCGAGGTCTTCACTCGCGACCACCTGTTTATTTCCCTTCATTAAACATGAGAGATGAAGCAATTTATTCATGTGAACCTTAATACATTTCAGTTATAAATATTTATCGTTCGGAGGTTATTTTATTACAGTGTTTCTTCACTGGTATAATTATAGTTTAATAACATAATAAGTTATTCATTATTTTTAAAGTCATCAATTTCGCAAGAGTTTGTGTGAAAAATGTATGTATAATAACAAGGAAACAAATTTTCATTTCACAATTATAAAAAGCATAGTGGCCAATAAAAGAACTATCGATTATAATTGTTTGTGCTTGAAAACTATTTAGAGATCTAGAAAGATATTCAGTGATCTTACGCAACAATCTTTGTATGTTAATAAAACCTATTATCAAACTTATACCGCTAATAGATCGTTAACCTCATTCATATTCAAATATTGAAATATGGGGTACTTGTTTATAGAATGCGAGCTATTTCAGTGAATGAACGTGCCTTTTCGCGCGAATTTGCTGCGCAGTAGAGAGTGCGCAGCAGTAATGGGGGTAAGTTCGATATTAACAAACAATTCGAATCACAGTTTGAGAAACTAAAAATGAGTTTATAATAAATGAATTATTATAATTAATATATAAAAATTGACAGTTTGAGTGAACCAAGAATTGTTCTAATATAAGAATTAACAAAGGCAATTTTAACCGTAGTAAAGTAATAGTTTACTCGATTGCTGACAGATTTAGCTGTTCACTTATTCGGCGAGATCTTGCAGCGTTCCATATTGCACACAGCTACCGTGTATTTGTCAAGTTTAATTGCCTTAGAAGCCCATTTAACGAGACACAATCGAGTCCGCGGGATATCGGAATTCAATTCGTTCCTTTAAACGCCAACGGCCGTGGTTGTAATCCGTGAATTTATTGCTGATTTGGATTAATTATTCACTGCCTTAATACAACGCAATACGATAACGCGTCTATCAATGAGCTTCGCTAAATATAAAACACGCTCAGTGTGAAATACCGTTCGCGTGATAAATCCGCGTTACGTGATCAATAAATCGGGTAAATGTGGATAACGCACGACACTCTGAATCTTTGCTATTTGTTTTTCCTAAATTTATATCTCAACGTTATTTTACGTATCGACAGAAAAATCGATCGTGCAACATCTTTCTTCTTTCTCGTTACGTTTATTCGATACAGGGTTGCATACCGGGTGTCCCATGGGGACCAATTGTAAATATTACATTGTCAATTCATTTATTGTTATATAAACATTTTTACGATTTTGTAAGATTTTTGGAATTTTATGATTTAGGATGGGTCAACAATAAGTTTGCGATTTTGAAATTTTCTAATTTTTTAATTTTGAAACATGAAGATTTGCGATTTCGTAAGTTCTGCACTTCGAGGCCTAGGAATTTAGGAATTTTTTAAATTACAGAATGTTGGAATCTTGCAATTTTAGGATTTTCGAAATTAGGGATCTTAGAATTTTGAGACTTCGAACTTTGAAATTTTTAAACTTTAAGACCTTGAGACTTTAAAATTGTTGAATTTTAGATCTGAGGAATTTTAAAACTTTCAATGTTCAAAATATAGAAATTAATTTATTTTAATTTAGAATTTAGGAATTTTTAAGCTTTGGAACTTCAAAATTTCCGAATCTCAGAGCTTCAGAATTTTGAAATCTTAAAGCTTTTGCTTCATAGCACTTATAAACTTTAAAATTTGGTAATTTCAGTTTTCGATCGATTGTGCTTCGGAATTTTGGAACTTCGCCCTTTCAGAAGTTCTGAACTTCAGAACTTCTGAATGTTGGAACTTCGGATCTTTGGAATTTGCAGAGATAATGTAGTTATCCGAATAACTGTTTGTGTCTCGTCGTTCGGGAATTGAATTTGAATATCGGACTTCGGTCCAACAAGTAGATTATCTGGAATCAAGGTCGCTTCGATGATGATTCTTATTATTAGACCGTGGAAGTTTATGCAAGTATGATATGCCGCAGCTGTGCAAAACGTATGCAAAATGTATGTGCAGCATGTGCAAGATAAATACAGAAAGTAAAAATTATAGAATTTAGTTTTGCAAGACTTAGAAAATTCATACAATTTTTTATAATGAACATAATACCGATTTCAAAAATATTTGAGGAGTATCGCAGTTCGAATTTTAATAATAATTCCAAATTAGTAATTTTAATAATTCAAGTTTAAATAATAATTTCAAATTAATAATTTTAACAATTTGAATGTAAATAATATTTTCAAATTAATAATTTTAACAATTTGAATTTGAATAATAATTTCAAACTAATTATTTTCATAATTTGAAAAATAAGGGAGAAGCAGTAAGTGGTCCAAAGTTGATTGAATTTGTTGAAAAATATTCTAACAAATTAAGTGCAGGAAACTGTCATAAAATTTTTACGAGAGCTTTAATTATAAGGTATTTCGGAAGAAAGTATCCATTAAAAATGTCATTAAAGCGAGTCGCATAAAAGTTTTAAAATGCCCTAAAATATATGTCGACAGAGGAATTAAGTCTTAGGAACATGTTATATTCACAGACGCAAGTAAATACAATTTGTTGAATTCAGGTTAACTTCCGGTCTAGAGAAATGCAAATACCGAGCTTAATTAAAACAATTTTAAAATAGCAGTAAAACACGGAGATACCTCGGTTTTGATGTTGTATGGTTGCCCATAGCGCAGATTGAATTTTTATAGATGAAATTACGTTTGAATACAACGTACAATTTGAACATTTTATGGAATCATCATAAATTACGACTGGAAACAATTATAACAATAATACATTGTAACCGGAAATCAATTATTACTTACAAGATAATGATACGAAGAACATAGCTCAGATTGTGAAGAAATGAATGCTATATAAGTAGTACACATCTGATTTAACACTTTACAATGTGTAGACATAAATCTAAGTGAATTTAATTGCATTCGAAGAAGTAGAATTTAGAAATTCTTCATAATATTTACAAAATTTATTTGTTTTATGCCGCTTATATCCTATGCGTTAAGAAGTTAGGTTAGGTCACATGGCCCGCCGATTATAAACTTCAGCAAAAACCTTTAATTCAACGAAAATATTCTAACATTAATCTTAAAAAGTAAAACTAAATAAAAGTATAATAAATATAATCTTAATTTTGTATAATCAAGCACTTTTAATTTTGTGATGCAGACTTGTAACCCCTAAATCTTCCCTGATACTCAATTTATTTGAAGATGTGCACAAATCTATTTTAATTGAAAAGGAACTATCGAAAGAATTAGTCTTTTAGATAGGTACAACCCCTATGAGGATTAAGTACAATAGATCAATCTCTTTAGCATTCAGATTGCGTCCGCATCACTTGTCGCGTAAGAACACAAAAATTCGACAACTCAATTTGAATAAATTTCCCGGGCCGCTACCGCACACGCTGTAAAACCTTCTCAAGCATAAAATTAGTAACTACATTCGATATTTTACGACTTACCTCTTCTGATTATGCATCCTGAAATTTTCGGCTCTCCCCCTTAACGAGATTTTCATCCGTTGTTCGTGGTGATAGCGCCAAAAAGCTGTGCGTGCATAATTCTTTCCCCTTAACGACTGTCTGGCTCTTTCGTTTCGTGCAATTACACTGATTCCAATGCGAGATTCAATTATATTTAACGTAAATCTCCGGTTCACTCAAGATCCGATCGATTGCCGCCACAGATTTGTCCGATTTCCAAGAAGGACTATCTTTGTACACCCCATGCGACCGTCTAACAATATCACCTTTTCAGTCTGCTCGCTAAGGTACATTCAACGGCATTGTATCCAACATGGTCCAAACTTTCCTGGCAAAATCTGACCAGCCAGGTCTCGAAAGTGAAGCCGTTAACCGTAACAAAATATCACATCCCTTGTTTCTTTTACCCTTCGAAATATTAGTTTTAATCGAAGGATTCAATCGCGACGAAAGCACCGGACCTGGAGGACCCGTCCTCCGATCACCACTAGAACGACATTGGACGACTTGCTTCGAGGGATCAAGTTTTTCCGTCAAATTTCCGGAGCGGTTCAGGGGGGTTGATAACCGTGGAGGGGTTAGTTGCCAGCACGTGGCAGTTTTTATCGGGGGATCACACGTGTCATGCGAGACGATTATTGGCCTTTGTAAGCACTTTGACAAATGATCCACCGCATATGGCGCGTCGCGCACGACTGAGACCAGATTTTGCTTCAACTATCCTCTCCCTCTGATCTACCCCCACCAGAACAGCATCCGTACTCTTCTTCGACCCTCTACGTTTCCCCGAGTGACGTGGTTGTAACACGCAGACTCCGTCCTGTACTTCTCTCCCCGTGAGATAGCACTTTGGCTAGGTGCTTCTCTTTTTACGTTCCCGATCAAAGTAACGCGGGGAATCACTCGGAGCCAGCTTTCTTATTGTGATCCAATTACGGTCACTCACGGTGCAAATCGTACACTGCGTTTATGCAAATTTTGATTTACAAGGGTAGTGTCAGGTTCGCACCCTAAGTGGCGCTCTTCAGTTACGTTTTTATATATTGAAATTATTAAGAGGGGAAACAATAATTTATTA
This sequence comes from Megachile ligniseca, assembly GCA_945859555.1. Classification (NCBI taxonomy): domain Eukaryota; kingdom Metazoa; phylum Arthropoda; class Insecta; order Hymenoptera; family Megachilidae; genus Megachile; species Megachile ligniseca. The sequence goes on from OX243783.1 coordinate 5,714,463, forward strand.
TAGATTGCATCGATTGCAAGGGACACATGTTACGTTACAAAATTACAGCTGGTATAGAAAATAATAAGTTATCTTTCTCCGAGACCCTCAATACCTTATCTGTCGTACCAGAATTGATGGGAGAATAGACAATTACTGAAGATTTTCCTGGACAGTTAAGAAGACAGGGTATTTCACCAACTATGTTGCATTCAGACATTTCCCCCATTTTTATAATACCTAAATATCAAAGAGATAGGTTTGGGAAAATATAGCAAAACAACTTCTTCACGAGCTATTTTTCAAAATTTCCAGTCATTGAAGTTTTTTTAACAAGTATACTTGTGCTATGACATAACAGGTCCAATACAATATTATGTGTATGTATTACATCGCTCAATGAAGACAGTCAAATCTTAGCAGTTATTTGTGTTTTATGCTCTAGGGTTGCCAAGTACGCTGGCGCCAGCCGGTGACGCCAAATGATGATCCTTATCGATAGAAATATGACTATTGCAAAATAAATTTATACAATTTAGTAAATGGGAATTCCACTTTTCGTGGTTTAATGTTTAATCAAACGGTGATTCTGATTTGTTGCTTTTGGCAACAGGGCGCGTCTTCAGTAATGTTGTGCCAAACATTGGCCACCATTTTTCACACATTTTCAACAACCTATCAAAAGAACATTGTGTACAAGAGTTAGTCAGTTTTGGATCTATGTAATCGAACATTGAAAATGTCTGAACAATTTTTTTCAATGAAATTGTGGTCAGCTTAATTTTTTTAAGTGGCTACAAGTGCACATAGTTTCAGCTCCATAGAAATGTAATATGCAAACAATTTAATGCACTATATTATGATCTTGAATTAAAAAATTTAGGTTCAATAGTTCAATCACTAGGTTAATATGGAAAGTTTTATTTAAATTAAATTATTCAAGACAAATTATTTAAGAGTATTTAATTAACAAAATGCATTTTATGATTTTTGACAATTTAATTAAAATTTTGTGGAAAAATATAGACATGAAAATGGATACATCATTGATTTATTTTTACTTCAAATTGTTTTTAATTTTGTTTTAAACGATATTATACGTGAAGTGATATTCTCACCAGTGAACCATATTCACACCAGAAGATACGGGAATTTCGTTCGAATGGAACTTCCTCCGCTTCTGCACATCAACTTTGTAACAAGGTACCGAATTGTGGTTTCAATCCGACGATGTTTCTCCACATTATCACCGTGCAGTTCGAACCACATTAAATGAAAAGTTTCCTAATTGTCGAATTGAATGAGATATATGCGTTAAATTTTCACCCTCGATATCGCTGGACATTGGATAATTTCCTACAACCATCTTTCAAAAACAAGGTTTTCAAACCAAAAATTCTTCGCTCGCTTTAAAATTTACGAATTTTATTAATTTATAGAGAATAATGTTAAAAATTTACTTTTTTGAGGTAACATACCCAGAGAATTATTAGTATAGCAGCATCTATCAGAATTAAAAGTTCAATATGGAAATTATAAATAAATTCTAACTATTTAATCTAGGGAATCTTACATTATTTAAGTAATCAAAAATTCTTTGACTTAACAGTTAACATCGACGCAGCTAATTGTGAATATCGAGTAAAAATGAGGGAACACAAAATGGCGTCATAAACTTCTTAACTGTATGCCACATACTCGAGTTCTGTGCCAAAGAACCTTATATATCTACGTAAATTTCTAAAGTCTCGAAAATGATTATTGGCTACAAAACGTTGATTACAGTTCACATGGCTGAATGCAATATTAAACACATTAGCACCGTAACTTTTTATATTCACAGTCACTTTCTGCATATCGTTCTTTGCTCGTATAAATAATATAGTTATATTTAGAATTCTAGTTAATTTTATTGCTTTGCGAACAATTATGTAATGGATACTTTTCTAGATACTGTCTTGTACAAGCTTTGAAGGAGTTAGACTTTGTACTTCCACTGAACCATTATGGCGCATTTACTTCCCTCGTAAAGGATCTTGACTCTGTTATTTTCTTAAGTGCCCTATTCTTCCCTTTAGCCATGCGTTTACAAATCATAGTAGAAACGGCGTTAGGATCTTCGAAAGCGCAGTAGACCCTCGATTATCTAAACCAATCATTATAATACATTTACTGAATACTGCACTTTCACACACAAAATCAAAAAATTGTATCTTCTTAACGCATTCTAATTTATATAGTGATCTCAAACTTTTTTTTAACTGATATTTTTTATAACTCATAGTACATTGTATGTACTTGTTTATTGTATATATCCCATAAACGTGGAAACAATTGTGCAATTGTTCATCAAATTTCGTTTAAAATACAAAACTGAACGATACTGCAAAAAAACAATTAAACGAGTGAATGGCTCGGATCAGTATACTTTTGTTCGGGAACATGGAAACAAATGTATAAAAATTGTTCGTAAATATCCTTGTAGAAACGTTTTCAAAAAACATCCGTGTGTTTCCAATTTTCTATTGAATGCGGAAAACATGCGTTTGGAAAATTTGGTATAAAAGAGCTCGCAAACAATGCACAATGTGTGGAGTACAGAAATCGTATGAATAGAATCGGGAATTATTTCGAATTATTGGGAGAAATGTATGGTGCTTCATAAAATTATACATTCATCTCCGGCTTTAAAGTTTCAATATTTTCGGACGGTTTCGAAACGTTTCGATGTTTTTTGCAGGAAAACACGGAACTGGAAAAGCAATCATTACATCCAAATAATTCATTTTTATATTATTTAATAACGTTTTTAGCGTTATTTAAGAATTCACTGTAAACGAATCAGAAGAGGTATTTTTTCATTACATTTTATCGATATCTTCAATTTCTGTTGATTATCTTTTTGATACAGTTTTTTCTATTTAATTAGATTCGGGATCAAATGAATAACAAAATGGTTCACTGAATAAAAATTCTCTTCTTTCCAGTCTCACATTTTATAACACATAAATGTGAGAATAACCTTATATTAAAATAGTGATATCTTTTTGAGATTCTAATCTTGATTACAAAAGAAACATTGATTACTGTAATACCTACTTTCGCCACTAGATGGCTTCCAAACTTAACTTGCTCTCGCATCCACTAGGATCTAACTTCCTATCCTGCATATCCTACCTTTCCACTTAAAGTTTCCAGCGTCTCAGGCTGATTATGGGAACAAAAATGTTCATTGTGTGGCTTCCATGTCGGGCTTGTTTGGGAATTCAAGTTCATTGCACTAACAGCTCCCTGATAACTGTACAATCTATGGTGCGCATCTACATTGTAGACCATGGGGAAATAAACATTGTACCTTCAAGAATAAAATGGTTTTCAAAGAACACAACCTATTTTTTTTATTTTAAAAAGCAATCTTTTGTTGAAGTATAATTTCATGTAAAGGAAATTAATCAGATTCTTCACTAAACTTTTTAGTTTTTAATACAAGGCAATTATATAAGAGTATAATAAACAGTGAAGTACATTATGTTATTGACTAAACGAATTATGTAATAATTCATAATTACTAGAATGTAATATTGTTCTCTTCTTAATATCAATAAAATAAAATCATTTTCTCTGATCCAATATTTCTTATCATTCATGATTACAATTTTTTAGTAACATATTTTAAAAATGTTGCAAGTTAATATTATACAATTCTTCCTTGAATTTTCTTTTAATAGAAAGAATTTGTGTGTTATTTTTTTTATTGGTGTTTTTTGTGACAGTTAAAAAATGTAAACATTGAAAGAATTGTGAAAGCAAAGGTAGATCATTGAATTAATTTATATTTATAATGTAGATTACCAGCATTCGAATATATTTCAGCTCTCACAGCATTGCAAAGAAAAATTGCACACAACGCAGCTGTTGCAACCTGTTTTATCTCTAAATCTCGCAAACGAGTAAACCTTGTTACGCGTCGTAAGGAAGAAATGAAGAATTCTGAAAACAGGTTGTTATCAGATTTTAAAACGCAAACTTTATGCGTACGTTAATTAACCATAAAATACAGCTATCCCTGATTCTCTTGTCAACAACGCAAACTTGGCGAGTTTGAATAGCCTGTGAAAACGATCTTCTTGACAACCTATAGATCGTATCTTTAATGGTATATGTGGCAGCATCTACGAGAACACTTACACTGCTAATTATACGAGGAGACAAGGAATCCGGGCTTAAAAGCTTTATATATAGAATGACTTGACATATCGCAGGGACATTCGGTAGCAACCACGTTTACAAACACTACTAGAACAGAAACCGAAGATAATCATTCAATGTTTCAGTTACACGACAATTACATGAATCATAGGCATAGTTATTCATATAAATACGTACATCAAATTTCTGACTTTACTGTATTATACAGGGTATCTTATTTCGACTATTTTTAATTCTGTTAGAAATAAATTTAACCTATGAAATAAAGATGGCAGAAGTTTCTTAGCTTCGCCGCATGAGGCCGCCAAAATGAATACAAAATGGTCCATCAGTCTCTTAACTTATATAATTTTCAAAAATTGTAAAATATTGTAAATATCCATTAATATAATTAGTAACATGTGCTACTAGTTATCAATCTAATTACTGAAATAATATATCAATACGTAAAATCTTAATTACAGTTATGGACCGAATATTTCGAACCGAGTATCTCAACTCACACAGGTAATTAATAAATATCACGTTATAAATCTAACAAAATTCCACAGAGACTGCAATCGACGTATGCCGATACAATCCACATTACAGTCGAAGAAAACGAAGTAAATTTTCGGGTTCTCCAAACCAGTTAATTGTGTACTTGTTGAAATTGGTACAATGCGTTAACTTCTCATGTAGAAATGTAATCGCTGGGGGATACGATATCGCGAGCTTTGCTGGTCGTTCAGAATCAACCTAGGGCAAACACTCCTCCTCGGACAGACAAGAGAAAGGGTATAGCTGGATCCAAACTTGGATGAAACTTCCAGGAAAACTGTTCCCGTGGGACGCATGACTCGAGCTAATACAGTCTGAAGATATCACAAACAGAATTTGTGACAGGAGCAATCTAGCAGGGCGACATTGTACTCGTTAATTCGGGCTAAACAAGCACGGTAAATTTCGGAAAGGGTATCTCTCGGCACGACAAAGTATATACTCTTCCAACAACGGACTTGTATAAAATTTGTAGATTTTATCTCGCCTTGCGAGCTTCGCTCTGGCTGCGGGACGCTTTTCATTTCGGTTGATAGTGTAACGAACTATGTATGCTAGCCTGCAATTTTTGTCCTACCGTCGCTGCAGGAATCTCTTTGTCGAGCAGTTTCGTATCTGATCATTTTTTTGTCCGAACAGATTTACGAAATGAAACGGCGGACCGGATGAAAAGAGAGGAATCACACTTCTGGATTTATTTGGACAAAAAGCAAGTTGCTGAATGCAACAGTGAGGTGAACTTTGGAATTAAATGGATTCGTTTCATTAATCGTTGGGTTCATGGTACGCTTATGTAGAGAGCGATGGGTCAATTGTTAAATTCCTGAAAATATTTGAATATCTAAATTTGCAAATTGTCACACTCCAACATTTTTCAAATTTCTTAATTTCTCAAATTCATAAATTTCTGAATTTCTAAATTTCTCAAATTTTCGAATTCATAAATTGCCAAAGTCCAAAATTCTCAAACCCTCAAATTTCCCAATTTCCCAATTTCCCAATTTCCCAATTTCCCAATTTCCCAATTTCCCAATTTCCCAATTTCCCATTTTCCCAATTTCTCAATTTCCTAATTTCCCAAATTTCCCAACTTCTCAATTTCCCAAATTTTCCAAAATATCAAAGGCTCCAAAAAACCAAAATGTCAAAAATTTCCTAATATCCCAACTGCCCAATTTCCTCAATTTCCAAACCCCCTAAATCTCTAAAACCTCAAACATCCACGTCTTCCAATTTATTAATCACCTCACACTTGCTCATCTGAATATCGACACAGGAATCTCGTTAAACGTTATCTGTTTAAAAAAGGTTTTTCCGTTCTCTCTGGTTGTAAAATTCAGATATGCAGTTTTATATTTTCCATTAATCTTTATGGAGATACGCTGTTGTGTCTGATAAATTGTACATCGGAGGAAATGCAGATTGTTGAAAAATTCGGTGCACGAATATAATCGACTCTAGTTATATGACTCCGAACACGCGGCTGGAGAACTATAAAATTCCTGAAATTGCCAATATAAATGGAGTTCCTTTCATGCAATGCTTGATTGTCAAAGCTGTACACCTACTGTGTGATTCGCAAATTTTTCGATGCATTCAAAATAATTCACGATTGCAACCTGATTTATAGGGTGTCCTCCAAATCCTAAACATCCGTTAAAAAAAAGTTATACAATACTTAATTTTTAATGTCTAATTGAAGTTATTGCAAAACTTTTATCAATCAAAATTGTTATTCATAATAAATCGTATTTTGTACATTAAATACTCACGTTCTTTCATAAATTATCAGGTCTTGACATTTTTAAGCTAATTAAGGTTCATGAGATTTGGAACGTGATGAGTCGGTAAGTGCACAGCTTTCAGATCTCCTAATTTACGATATTTCTTATCATGAAAAAATTATGGGTAAAATTATGGATAAAATTATAATCTGTTCAGTACCACAATGTGGATGGTATTTATAGTACAAATGATGAAGTATAAAGTAATATACAGATGTCAACCCACGAGTTGGCGCCTGATCGACTCAACAGAAGCTGTTATAGCTCCACCGTGAACAATTATAGTTACATTTCGTCAAGTAAGAATAATGACAATCACAACTGCTGAATGCAAGTAGCACTATCTCACTCACTTGAGAGACGTTTGCCGACTGTCATTGTTTTTGACCTAATTGGTGACGGCGTAAGCCAATATGTATAACGTTGAAAATACGACTGAGGCGTACATTTTTCTATTCTGACGAATTGGAGTCGTAGCTATTTGGGGACATAGCGATTTGAGGTTGTAGCGATTTGGGGATGTAGCGATTTGGGGATATACCGATTTGGGGATATACTGATATGGGGACGTAGCGATTTCGGGATGTAGAGATTTGGGGACGTAGCGATTTGGGATATACCGATATGGGGATGTAGCGATTTGGGGACGTAGCGATTTTGGGATATACCGATTTGGGGATGTAGAGATTTGGGGACGTAGCGATTTGGGGACGTAGCGATTTTGGGATATACCGATTTGGGGATGTAGAGATTTGGGGACGTAGCGATTTGGGGATATACCGATATGGGGATGTAGCGATTTGGGGATATAGCGATTTGGGTATGTAAGAATTTGGGAGTATAGGAATTCGGGAATGTAGGATTCGGGAATATAGGATTTGGGAATGTAGGTATTCGGGATTGTAGGAATTCAGGAATGTAGAAATTTGCGAATGAAGGGATTTAGGAATGTAGGTATTCGGGAATGTAGAGATTTGGAAATGTAGGAATTGAGGAATGTAAGGAATATACATGTATATTTAAGGAATGTAGGTATTCGAGGATGCAGAAATGTAAAAATATGGGGTCATAGATGTATGACTTACAATTAAATTATTTGTGGATTGACATCACTAGCCAAGTTTTACCAACGAGAACAATTAACTGTGTACCACAATAAGAGATTGTACAAAATCCTTGATATGTCCTCCCATAAAAAGAACATTAATCATAATGATAACAATAATGATACACGGACATCTATTTAAAAATCCATTAGAGATATTCAATTTTCCGTAAAACTAGCTATTTACTGTGACTATGGAGTATAAATTACATATTCATACCTAAAATGTGGATTCGAATAACAGTGTCGCTAGGACGGGAGAGACTTGTAGAAGACGGTATAATAGTGTGAAATTCTCGAACCGTGATTTATCAAAACCTTTGTACTTGAAATGACGGGAGCTACGGGGGGCTAATCGACCATGACGACCACGGGATTGTCTATGAAACATTGCTTAGGCAATAAAAGGGCAGCTTCTCACATTCATGTTGACAACAATGATATGTACTGTACCCTCACCTTCTGCGAGGAAAATGGCAACTTAGTGAAAGCAACTCGTGTTAGCACTCGAGAGGTTCGCATTAGGCTTGGATTAGGTCTGACAATAATTTTAAGATTTAGGAAATTGAATAATGCATGAACTCTTGAATAATATTTTAATAAATACTTCAAGAAATAGGATGTATCGCTATAGGATAAATTTATATTGGTAATATAAGTAGATAAAATGGCGGAGGCTGTATAAGACTGTTGTGCAAATACTTAAAAATAATTTCATATTATATTTATTTAAGAATTATAGAAGAAGTAATTTAATATGTCGAGAACTGTTGTTTATGACGACAAAGATGGTTTTCAAATTTATATTTACCGGAAGAAAATATATAATAAGAAAAGAAAAGATTTGTTAGATAGAACTATCTTGCAGCCGTCTGTTCAGTTCCCACAATGTATCAGTAATAGCAGAAAAGTTTCGTTGGTCATCCATTTACCGGGTGTGATGTATTATCACAGCGGAAAGATTGCTTTTCTTGATTGAGGAGATAATGTTTTCCACGCGTAACCCAATTATCAGGCAAAACGACGGTTCGTTCATAAAAAGCACGCACGAGAACGGATCCCAACGACCATATATCATTTCACAGTTCAACGATAACATATCGTTGTCAACTTAATTAAATAGTGATATTCGTTTCACACATTCATTATATCATTCTTAAACGACATATTTAAAATATTAAACTTGTTGAAAATGACGTCAAAACCTTTCACTAATATTTTTAATACAAAATGGTAGATTGTTCTATTCATTTATAATACAACAGCAACTCCCCTAGTCTATCCATATTTATAAATAAATTATAAATTACTCCGACGATTATAAATTATAATCATGGGATATTGCTTTAAAAAATTGTACAGATCCGCATCAGCAGAAAATGTTTAAAATCAGTAATTGAACGATTATCATCATGTCGGACTTTTAATATATTAAAATCAGCAATTTCATACGAAATCACTTAATAAATAGAAAGTTATGACCAGCGAAATCGGAATCATTTATTCACTGCAACATTTCAACCGTATTACTTTAATTAAGAGAAGGAGACGAACGTTCGTTTGCATTAATAACATCAAAGCGCCGTTTTAAATGTGGAGACGTAGCAACCGAGTAAATATTTTAACGATGCAGCAGCTTCCAATCAATCGCGTTTTGCAAATCAACCAGTGCCAACCGTGTTTCTCGTGCAAACAGACTCGATAAAATATTCTCGATTGGCCGCGTTGGCTTTTGAAATAAAATTCAACTACGTCGAGAGCTGAAAACTGATCGCTCAGGATTGGTGTGCACCGAGGGAAGTCAGGAAGAACGATGAGTGGTATTAAAAGTCAATATTTAATCCGGAATAAATCGTAACGCGTGCCATCGACACGAGCGGCAAAAGAGGATTAGCTGCGACTAGCTGCAAGCTGTCGTCTGAAAGAAGAGTAAGAAAAGACGTGCCTTGCGTTCAATCGCTTCAAAACTTCATAGAAAGATGAACGATACAGGTTGTTTCAAAATTTATCACCTTCCACAAATACCTACTGAAACATCTCATCTGAAAACATATCACTATTACTCAAACACTTCTTCTCTAAAATCTTCATCAAGTTCTTGGTATCAAAATAATAGTTTCAAGGACATAAACGTCTTAACGTGATCAAAATTCAAAATACCTGTGTTGAAAGATATTTTGACAGCAGGTCAGTAGAACTTAACTTAAACAATTTTAAAATAACTATTGTGAAATTGAGAATTAAGTATCAACCGAAGTTGGTAATAACAAGTTAAACTGGTAAGAAAACGACGTAGAGAAAGAAGAGAGGAAATGCATTTTGGAACATCCTGTAAATTCACGGGACTTGGCAAAATGCAAAAGCCGTGAGGCAAGTACAATGAAAGTACCATTTGCTGTAGCACACGCGGTAGTCACCCTTATGAATGGTGCGTGCCTCGAATATAATTTATTACCGGTAGAATTTTGTGGGGTTGCGTGGACCCTCTGGGCGAAACAGCATGTAGTAACAACCCTTAAGTTCTAACAGTCGATCCGAACAGCACAACTTCTGGGTTCTGTTCTGGTTGCATGCCGCTTGTGTGAACGCTGTACAAGCCCCTAATGGTTCGTATTTTATCGCATTTCCATTGTCGTTCCACCAGCACAATGTGCTTGATTAAGCTCACCGTTGGCGCTGATCGTAACCGTGTCGAAATTTTGTTCTGAAATATCGACCGTCGATAAAGCGATAGTTCCGCTCATAAGAAGTCTGGTGATATATCGCCTTTGTTTTGGGTCAAAATCTGTATTGGTACCCGTATTCTCATGTCGTTTACGATAATTGTTCGTGTTTAGGATGATTATTGATTTATTGTATCATTTATGTGTGAGTTGATTTCTCCGCCATTTTTCATCACTCACGAGATGAACGAAAGTTGAATGAAATGTTTTGAACAAAAGTTAAGTAGGATTTAATTATGGAATTTTTTTCATAGATTAAATAAAATTACTTGTGATATTCTTAACAATTTTACCTGCTTCTTATTTCTTTTTAATTCTAATTTGGAATGGTTGAAAATTTAGAAACTTTATATTTGAAAACTCTAGTTCTTACAGTTACGGATTTCAAATAAAAAATTTGCAATCCTGATGATTTAAAAATTTCAATTCTTCTCAAATAATAATACTAAGAAATCTTCCATCAATGTAAATGAATGTCATCCGCACATTATCAATAATTATTAATAAACGAATACTAAAAAATTTCAAATATCTCCTTCGAACAAGTTTTCTTTAAATAAATAAAAAAATGTCCCATTAATCCATCTACTTTATCTAAATGTCCCCTATATTTGCGCAATCAAATCGTGTCAGAGTTATAACGCTCCGAAATCGTGATGTGAAATCGAAAGTGGACACTTCCAAGAATATAAATTTATCTTCCATATCTCTTTTTGTATCTTGGATGCTTTCATCCCCTCGTAGAATCTTAAATCTTCTTGCGGAAACAGTGCTTCGTGCATATTCTCCAAGCCCCGATCTTTCAACGAATTCGTTCGCCTCGATTTTCTCGACGGGGTAGCAGGTGTGTTCCGCTTGGCATTCGTCATTTCGCAAGTCGTGTTTCGAAGTGGAATGTCGAGGTGTCGGTTTCCACCCTCGAAAAGCCCGAAGATTACATCCTCTACGTGCATTTCCTCCTAGTAGGGTCGTCCGCCACCTCTCAACGAGTTTCTTTCGCGAGGCATGAGGTCGTCCAGAAGGACACCCATAACGACCGAACTTCCCCGAAACGCGACAACAGACACATACAGGGACTTCCAAATAAGCGGTTATAAAAGTTTGCCATTTTTTTAAAATCTGGTATATATTGCGGATATAGTTTCGTAGTAGAGATTTTCACATTTTTATACTTACAGATTTTCAAATTATCAAATTTTCATATTTATACTTTTCTACACTTTCAAATTTTTATACTTGCAGATTCTCAAATTATCAAATTTCTATACTTACACATTTCTACACTTTCAAATCGTATTTGCAGATTTACATATTTGCAGATTCACAAATTCTCAAATTTCTTTGCTAGCAGATTTCCAAATTCTCAAATTTCTACTCTTGCAAATTTAAAAATTTTCAAACTTCAAAGATTGCAGTCTTCACAATTAAAATATTTTTACTAACTGTAATTTTCAAATTTACAAATTTACAAATGTGCAAATTCTTAAATCCCTAAATCCTTAAGTATGCAAATACCTGACCTCTAAATTCCTAAATCCCTAAATCCTCAAGAACCTAAATGCGTAATCTCTAAATTCCCAACGCCCTAAATCCTAAAGTATCCAAATACCTAAATCCTCAACTTCACAAATTCCAAATGTCCACGTCCCCAAAATTATTCATCGTAAGCACAGAAGTTTCATTTCTATTTATGTATTTCGTATTTTGCTACTTTGTTGAAAGTGATCCAATTATGTTTCTTCGTCTCTTTGTATCCGTGTCTTTATCCTTCGCTAAATTCTACGGCTACTCTCCTTGCAAAGCTTCCCCAAAACAACCGCCTTCTCGTACGTGACTGCCATCAGTAAACGTGCTTTCGCGTGAAAATCCTAGGAAACCAGTCCGCACGGCGGAGTTTTGAAACCGCACCAAGTTTGCACTCGAAATTTAACAAATACGCGCATGTACACTCGGATGCAACGTAGATTTTCTTTGGATAGACAATTTGCAAGTCTGTAAATTTTTGCATCATTAAATTTCTAGATAAACAAATTCGTATATCTCTAAATTTCTGGCTCCTCAGATCCTTATGTTTTTAAATTTCTAGGTTCACAAGTTTCTATGTCTGCAAATTTCTACATACTCAATTTCCTATATTCACAAATTTCTATTTCCCTAAATAGGTCCTCAAACTCTCATGAAGAAATTTACGAATGTAGAAATTCGTGAATCTTGAAATTTGGGAATGTAGGAATTTGAGGATGTAGAAATTAGACATAGTTTGTGGAGCTACTTTGTAAACATGAGAATTTGAGGACCTAGTAATTTGCAAAAATAGAAATTTGTAAATACAGCAAATTGAGGACATATGTGGACATAGAAGCATACATAGAAACTGGACCTAGAAATTTAGAAACAAGAATCTGAGGAGCTAGAAATTAGGGATATAAGAATGTGTGATCCAGGAATTTGGGGACGTAGAAATTTATAGACCTATTTTGTAAAGATTCACGAATTCCTGCATTTCTAAATTGCTAGGTTCAAATATTCCCCAAATTCCTCAAATTCATATCCTAAGTCTTAGATTCCCATATCCGTAGATCCCCAAATTCCAAGGTCAAATTCATAACACACCCTCAAGTTTTCAAGTCTCTAAAAATCCTTAAATCCCACAACGAGCAGGAAACTTCTCCCTCGGTTTCCATATTTTATCTACAGTATCCAGATTTGATCTTGACTGTACAGTCTCCTGATACGTGGATTTCTTTAAAGTGAGTTTCGAGTGCGATTTCGCCTACGCTTTACGCGTATTACGGTAACGGTAAGGTTTCCCCATTCTTCGATGTTCGTGTTGAGAATATTAGCATGACGGAAGTGCAACGAACGACTACAATAAACGAGAAACAGTCGGCAGTAAACTGTATAACGATGCCTTTCTTTAAGGATAACTTTCTGTGTAACTTTCTAGCTGCAATCAGGGACGGGGAGATAGGGGCTATAAAATCTTTGAGGGGTCCCTTGATTGAAAAGCGAAAGAGGGGAAGTTAATATCAAAATTATAATATATTGAAAAGTGCAGTCGTAAAGCTTTTATGATTTAAAACATCGGAATTTTAAGATGACAAAAAGGTTCATTTGAAACAATAGAAGAAACATGTATATTAAATCTTGATTTATTTTATTTTAATATTTCGTACGATGTTGTCTAATAAATTCAAAATTTAAATTTTAATCCATTTATTATTGAGGATAATCTTATTTTTATGTCCTCATTGTTAACATTCTTAAAAATTTCTTTTTAAGTGAAGTATAGCATATGTGTACTTAATACACATGAAAACATTTTTCTGTACTTTTTAAAATAAATATTGTAACTTCAACATTATTTAATACTTAAACAATTAAAATTGGACTGTTAGCAGCTTTTGGGCACATAGAAAAATTCGAAATACCAGTTTTATTATGAAATATGGTGATTTCAATGCGTGAAAGAGAAGTCTTTTATTCTACTATTCTTCTAAAACGAAATTTAACCAATTTAAATAAAACAAATTAACGTACGTCACAATGGAGATAAAAATTGTGTATAAAAATAGAAGACCATTGCTGACTGATTAATATTTTTTTTTAAATTATTTTTTACATTTCTTCTATGTTATATTTATCCCGAGTTCCTTAAAATTAAGTTATTCAAATTTCATGGCAAGTGTACACGTTCAACGGAGATAGAATCCATTCTATCGTGCTTCTTCCAAGTATTTTCGAGATTGAAGACCATCCGAAACGACAACTGCTGTGACAGACCTTTCGCATTTGTCTTAATTTCACGAGATGGTGGTACGAGGCTGATTTCCTCGAATTAAGGGTCCGATGAGTTAGCTCTCAGAGATTACACCCCCTACTTAGAACAATCTTCTTGGCACCACCGAAGTCAGGCATAATGATGGCTTTTCTTTCTAGGGGTGTGACGATTCACGACCCTCTAGACATTTTATCGAAAGAATCCGCCACGAGAATTAATGATTGTTTTGGATTAGTTTGGTAAGCGCGCCATGCTTTCTGAGGGTTCAAAACTAATACCACGATGATAAGATGCTCGTTTAAAGGAACATTCATTTATTCCTGCTAAATGATCCTGCCATTGGATGTGAATATTTAAGAATAGCTATAACGTACAAATATATAGAGATTTATGAATTGTCTAATATCTTTTTAATTTTCTAAATAACTCAGTTCTCACTATTTACCATTTACCATTCATATACCATAATTTTCTATCTGTTTATATTTCAAAGTATATTAATTTCATCACATAGGGTTTAGGACAAAATAGTCAAAAATCGTGTAACCTTAATCCACTCTTTCTGTAGGTACATAATACTGACATAAATCAATAGAATATTTTCTACGACATTTGTCACGTGTTTTCACCAACAACTAGCGCGTTTTATTTTCCTTTCCGGTACGCATAAACACGGAGGACGATATACCGTGGCAGCATGCAAAAATGTCTGGCAATATACGTCCAAAATTTGCGGAATCTACGATATATTCAAAATTTATTGCACGCTCACGATCATCGCGTTAAAATACGGACGATTTATTCGGTTCTCGTCTTACGTTAAACATAAATTTCCACTCTACCTAGAATTTAGATTGTGCGCATTCTCCGCATAGTCCGACTTACCCTCTTTTGCTCTTACCTCGATATATTTAACGGTTAAAACAAAATCTTGACATGCTATTTCCCTCGTCTCTTCTTTGTAAACTGCTTCGAGACGATATTGACTGTCCGATATTACCCAGGTAACTTTCGTTCACCGTTACTCTACGCCCCCGTGATTTACGACTCTTTCATCCTGGAACCGACAAAGTCGATGTATCGTGAATCGTGTGACGATTTAAATAAAAGTGTGCAGGAGAAAATTTGCACGGGATCGTAGATCTCATTGTTCTGGACTTACTCCAGATCTCGAAAGTTTCAGTATCTTCCAGCTCGGTTTCTACTAAATGATAAGTCCTTAGGGCAACTCTAATTTCATGGAAAAATTTTATAAGATCTCAAATTGTAAACTTTTTACTTGGTAAATTTATCCTTGAGGGCACAGAAACTCGCAAAGTTAGAAAAAAATGTGACCACATTTGTTTTAACCAAGTTGTGTCATAGTGTTGATATTCCTAAATCAATATGGAGTTATGTATCTTAAAATCTGTTGAAATTTTTCTATCATTATTACGTGTTTTCATTCGTGTTTGATCAATATTATATATACAGAAGTTTTATTAAAAACAAGACCTCTTCTTACATAAAATGTGAACATTTTTAATTTCATTTTGTCTTCATTACGAATTAGTACCACATTTCTGTCACCCTGTTTTTAATTTAGTTTTTTCTAATGATTTTATCTGAACGTGTAGATATTAAAAAATAATGTATCCTTGATAGAACAAAAATGATACATTTGTAAACTTAATAAATCTTGAAACTTTGAATAAGATGGTACATCAGGGGACTTTATATTCCTGCTACTATTTGGTTCGCAGTGCACAATCTTCTGGAAAAGACATCATTTTGCTAGGGTTTTATAACGTTAAGTATTCCACGTACAGTATGCGGCACGCGTGTCAGTCGTTTGAACACCGTGGGGTAAAAAGTTACAGCACGGGATTACATAGGAAAGACCCTAGGGTGCGATGCTATCAGGAGCAGATAAACATATATTATTTAGCTCGTGAAACCTTCAGCACGAACAACACGTGGGAAATTCTAGTCCCGATTGACCAGGGAAAATAAGTTTTATAAGAACGATTTAAAAGAAAACGGTGGGTGGAATTTATTCAGACATTTTGTAATATTAACGTATTTTAATAAAAACTCAACGACTTGAATTATCTGTTGAACTCCTGCATAATATATCTTAAATTCATGGTACTAAAAATTGTTAATATCTTAGTCTTACGATATTGAAAATTTTAAATATCATTTATATAAAAAAATGTTATTTTTAATTTTGAAATGTATTAAACTTGTAACGTTAGAAATTGTTAATACGTTATAAATTTTAAATATTTTGAATTTATGATATTAACAATTTTTTATATTTTGTAATAATATTGCAAGAAATCTTAATAATATTAAGTAAATTTTACTTAGCCCCTATTTCCTTATATGGCCACAAATGCCTAAGATATTAAATATAGCACTACATTGCATTCATATTTACCTTGAAAGAGATTCATACTTGTTAAATGAAAATTTCAAAAAACAAATAATTTCAAAAAATAAAATAAATAATTTTTTTATAAATAACGAATAAATCCGTTTCTCATTTAGGATCTAATAATTCTAAATAACTTATGTCTAGCAACTAAGGTAGACACAGCTACGAAGCGAAATAGAGTACTAAAAAAGAAATAATATCCGGTAGAGTAGTTCGTTGCTCATGGAAGTCGAATAGAAAAGTAAGATAGCAGCGAAACGGAAACTATTCCGCTTTTTCCCGGCTCGATATAGCCCACAGTTAGCCTGTAACCATTGCGTGATAATAGCACAGGAAAATTCGTTTCCAAGACAATACCAGCGACAATATTTCACCGGATTGATAAAGATCCGGAATATAACAGCACGCTCGAAAAACTGGAGCTATTACATAGCTTTTTGTTGTTACAATGTTTTCCTTTTCTCGTAGGGTAGAGAATGGCGTCCATCATGGGATCCAACCAAAGCCGATGATCAATATCCGTACTTTCGTAATTAGCACCTGTATTTTAGCTCGCCCTCATATTAATTAGAATCGTGAAAATTCCGTGGTAGTCTACAGATATTTATGCGCTTAAAATGTAGCAAAATATTAGAATATATCAAATTAATTATAATACATTGTATAATTACATAATTAATATAGTGTAACATTTGTAATATATTATAATACATGATAAGTAACAATAAATTATCACAATATTCAGGCAATGTTATACAATAAATAATTAATAATATCAATTATATAATATATTATTACATTCAATATTCACCGTCCAACAATTTCGATTAATTAAATTGTACCTTTATATTGAAACCATCTGCAAAAAATTCCATATTTTAAGTAGTTTATGGGGAATAAATTTTGCAACGTTATTTTATACAAGTTTTTTATGTCACCTCTGACAATAATTCTACTCTATCATGTATATTACAAAATAAAATTTCTCAAGATTTCTCCCTTGTAACATTCACATTTATGTTACACATTCAGACATCTGTACAAAAAACAGATATGTCAAATCTATCAATATATTTACCCTAAAATATACCCCTATATTTTTATACTTTGTTCATCTGAAATTTAAGTAAAGAAGTAAGACGTACAAATTCAACTGTTCATAGACAAAAGGTAAAAGTAAGACGAATAGAGTAAAATCTTGTGACGTCTCTATTAAACGTACGATGTAAATTGTGTAGTGCGAATCCGGCTTAATGGGTACACACTGCCGTCGTGACAGAGTAATAACGATTCTTTTGCGGCTGTTTTTTCGAGCATGGAAATCGTGGCAACCGATAGCCGGTGTGTTTTCGTCCGATACCGATTTCATCTGGCTGCTGATTCCCAATCTCAATAAAGCCAGTAATAGACCAGTTACAGCCTAACAGGCTCCCATACCCATCAACCAACCGACCGGTTTCCCTCTTGTATCCCTCTGCCACCCTCGATATATTTGGCCGACGCAGCTTAACCCGGGGGATGGTTCTGTGCGGTGGACTTGAAGCGCGTTCAGGCGTGAAAACTCGCTTGAAAAATGCGATGCACCGCCGTGAATTTGTAAAACGGTCTCGTGGAAAAGCGAGAAACGCGAAAACTACAGCGTGCACGGCTACCTT
Source organism: Megachile ligniseca (assembly GCA_945859555.1). Classification (NCBI taxonomy): domain Eukaryota; kingdom Metazoa; phylum Arthropoda; class Insecta; order Hymenoptera; family Megachilidae; genus Megachile; species Megachile ligniseca. The sequence continues at coordinate 5,732,658 of OX243783.1, forward strand.
TTTATTCGGAAATTATCGACCCTGTCTTGGCGTCCGACGGTGGACGTGAGTGGTTTTGTCTCTACAGATTCAACCGACTGAAACGTGAATTTCTGCTCGGCGATGGTCCAACGATGCCGCAACTGTCCCCTAACGAATTTCTTTCTCTTCTTCGTGCCGCGATTACCTCAGGGATTTTCTACGATGCAATGGATTGTATGATTTGTCCTGATTTGAATCAGCGTAATCGAGGAGTAGCCGAGATGAATTTTAAATTCTACCTGCCGCAAGTTAAAAGTGAAAATTCACGTTCTGCGCAAATGAACACGTGACAGCGATCGATTGATTGATCGTTCGGGTTGGACGTCATTAGCTCCAACATCGAGATACAGTCTGATGATACAATTTTTGTAAGAATGGATAGTTGTAATAGCAAAACTTTTACCTATGTTTTAAAATCCTGGAACTTCGACCCCCTTTTTTGTTGTAACTCGCTTCACTCGCGACAGCTTTTAAAAATACGATTTGTCACGAAACATTTCTGGACGTGGACACTCTACCTGTCGCAATGTACCGTGTAGAACAACTCGCAAATAGGGAACACAAAACAGTGAGAGCTCCCCATGGGCTAATCCCCATAAACGACCTTCCGCAAAAACATTAATCACGAGCTACTTGTTATCCTGCTTCACGTTATGTCTGTATCTCGCACCTGGTTAACAAGAGATACCGTGATTCGCTGCATTTTTTAACCTGTGCAGTGAAAATCCGTGTTTCATATTTTAAGAGCATTATGGAAAATCAATTTCTTAATATAACTCTTCGATTTGATGTCTCAAATCATTATTACAATTTTAGTATTCTGAATTGTGTCATCGTTTTTATTTTTCAGATTCGATTTTTTTCTGCCATTAAAGGAACACGTCAAATTGTTTATGTAATAAGTAGATTATATTGAATTTTGTGTGGAAACGGTTATTGTAGTATATTTGTTATCTTGACAAGTTTGTGACAGAAACATGAAATTTATTACAACTTTTTAAATGTAAAACAAGTTTGAAATAAATGTCAATTTTTAGATTGAAAATAAACGTCACGTGCAAGGGTCAATAAAATTCCAAACAAATTTCACATAAATGTCGATAAATTTTAGATTGAAAATAAAAGTCACGTACAGGGGTCAATAAATTCCAAACAAATTTAAACTAAATGTCAATAAATTTTAGATTGAAAATAAATGTTACGTGCAGTGGTTAATAAAATTCGAAGAAAATTTAAAATAAATGTCGATAAATTTCAGATTTAAAATAAATATCACAAGGATGAATAAAATTCGAAGCAAATTTAAAATAAACGTCGAGAAATTTTAGATTTAAGGAGTCAATAAATTTTTGATATAAAATAAATGTCTCGTACAAGAGTTAATAAAGTTATCGGAAATTCATTTTCTTTTTAATTCGTCAAATTGAAATATCTGGTATTTCAAGCTGATTCGATTCACATTGTTGCTTTTATTAACAGTTAAAAATCTATGAAACAGTTTATTCGTTTCAAGTTACGTTATTTTTATCAAGGACAATTTCTTACGACATCAGTTCCCTTTTTAACATTATTGAGAACTCAATTTTCTCGTCGTGAAACTTTGAAAGTTTGATGATAATGGCCATCCCGGACACAGAAACGGGTTCCTGAATATTCAGCCGACAAGATAAGATTAAGATGGAAGAATGATCACTTCTCCTCGTTCCCGCGCAAAAACAAGGTTTTAATCTCTGAGTCTGGGGAGCGTCACCTGCTACGGTTTTTTATTCCTGTAGCCTCTTCTTGCGACTTTTTTCTTACAATCAGGAAAAGGAAAATCGATCAGAGGTTAAATGTACCATCAAATTTGAAGAAACCCTCGTTTGCGCGGTTGCCATGTCGTAAAACATTGACCTTCGACGTCCTTAAGGCCATTTCAACAAACGAATGATCTGAGTAGGTGCTTTTTCAAGAAAAACAGTACACAACGAGCTATAAAAATATTCAGGTATTAAGATACACACTTACGAATTTGTATACATAATTAGATTTAGTTATTTATTTATGATAAATGAAATGTTCTTGTTTACTTCTCAAATTAAGATCTATATTATTGGTATTTTTTACGACTGCATCTATAAATAAAGACATAATCAGATTCATTTATTTATGTACAGTGTGTCGAATACTATTTTTTACTATGCAAACTAAAATCTATACTATTAAACACACAATTGACACATAGTATCATATGATTGTTTAGATTTATAATATATATCATTATTATTGTCTGTATTTTGTAGCGTATTACATAAATGTAATGACGTATGTATATTTATACACGTATGTAAAAATACGAAAGTATTTCTATTAGTAAACACGTCTCCCATAAAATAAACGCGTGGGTGGGTTAACAGCTACAGAAAGGTTCATCAAAATTTACTTCTTCATGACCATAAAAATGGTCGCAGAGTAATAAAATCGATCCGACATACGAAGAGAAATCTTGAGGCAATTTAGTTGTCTACATTTTGTGTGAATCTCGCGGGAATGAAGCAAGATTTGAGGGTTCTGAAGTGACCCAATAAATTCTGATAATCTGATTTCGAGAGCAATAAAATCAGCTTCCCTTTCAAAATCAGATCAAGGAATAATAGGTTTCCGTGACTTCCACTAACGTTTTCTTGTCAAATATTTAGAGATTGTACTGCAGAAAATGGTTGGAAACTCTTCATTGTAAATTTTTTATATAAAACTGGTGTGTATGAAACTTTGGTTAGATAGGAGTCTAAACTTAAACTAATTACGAATGATTATTGATTCATTTCCAAATACTAAATTGTATAGATATTACACAATTTAAAGAATTATTTGCATTAAATTGAAATTTTGAATGTAAAAAATAATTTCAAGCTACAGTTCAAAAATCCGCATAGAAGATCAATAGCATACTTAAAAGATCAATCGGAGAAATATTTTACGTTTAAAAATGAGACAATTTATATAAAAATGTAAAATGCTTCATAAATCGTTGATTCTTTTTAACATTAAAAGGTACAATAATTCTTGGAGTATAACTCTTGGATTAAGTTTTATCCGTGAATCTCCAGTATTTATGTCGGAACATAAAAAACAGAATGAAAATATTACACCTGAATGTCTTTTACTTGAAAATATTCGAACGATGTCCAACTATGAAACAATAGGTTATATTGCATGAACATATTTGTATGTTTATTAAGCTTCGCAATTGTCTGTTGCTGTAAAAGAATCTAAAACACCTCCACAGATTCCTACCCTAGTAATCAAGTGAAACATGAGGTAACCGCCCTCAACTTTCGTTCGTCCCACCCTAGCTATTTCCTATCGGTCAAAACAATTTCGCAGTTTCTTAATGGACTTAATAAATCTACAGCCACGAATATTGAATCGGAACTACATTCGATCCAAATGGCGTTATATATGAAAAAAGCCGGATCGCATCGATTACAGTTTGAGAAAAGTTTCACGTATAATACCTATCCAGCGTCGTACTTTCAAATTTATGGCTGACCTTTTATTAAAGTTTTCACTCTTTTCGTCGCAATATTCTATTTTACTTTTCCATGAATCTACTTTGAACGTGCGTAACAAGTATTTAAACTAGTTACAAAACAATCTTAACGCTTCCAACTTATCGGTGCGACAAGACATAAAAATCCTCACAGAGCCATTCGATCGTTTTTTTCTCAAGGTCTCCGAATTTCATCGACCCATTTATTTTTTCCGCATCATTTCTGTTGGGATTTATGACAGTTGATAGCACAATGCTATTACGGTTTCGCAAAAATATCCCCGGAGAAATGCGTACGGGTTTTCTCTTAATCAGTAATGCAGTTAATAAAAGAAATTGATGATTTACGGACCAAAGGAGAAAAATAATAAGAGTAACTGTCGATGGGGGTACAACGAAATTAAGTCTCCGGAAACGAGACTTAACCCTCTACGGTTGAATGGAAGGTGCAAAGTCTTGAAGGGCGACCCTTTTTTTATTGCCACACTTCCAGCCGGCTGGCTTTCATCGGCTTCTTGTAGACAAAATGAAAAATGACTTCTTATCGGCCGCGGGGTGGCGTGCAACTTTTCTTCCGAGTGGTTATATAAATTACGGACATCCAATAGAAACTCAAGTAACGGCACAAGGGTCGCAGGAACCGATATCTTCGAACAACTCGAGGGAAAATAATGTGCTACGATACATAAAGAAATTTTTGCAATTAATTAAAACGTTTGGTAATTTTAAAATTAGCAAGCACTTTGTAAACCATTGTATGCTACAATAAAATTATTTACCCTGCTATAAACTTATACATTTATAATGTATTATAATAGTTAAAGTATGTACTTATAATTTATAACTTATACATTGTGTGCTAGACATAAAATATACATATGTTCGTTAATCCAAATACTGTTTGTTATTACAATAGCATTTTGTATGGCAATGCTGTAATAAATGTATAAGTCTCATTTATACAAATTGTTATAGTTATACAAATAATTGTTGTAATTTATGTTTCATCAAAGTAAAAAATTCCAAAAGTTCCACGATTTTATCTTATTTGTTTTACCACATTTTTCTTATGCATTTAAACTTGATTAGAAAAATATTTTATTGAGAAAAAAATTTTTCTGTGATAATATAAATATATAACAATATATATGTAAGATTCAAAAATACTTTAAAACGAATTCATTTTTACTTTTTTAGTCAATTATCGATAAAAGTCGAATCTTGAAGAGATGGCAGTCGCGTTGTGACGGTTAGCGCCATCCAGAGACAACTGCATGAATGCATTTTAGTTCCAAAATTCGATACTAGGCTTCGTTTTCGATTGCCCCTTTCTCGCAAGTGACAGATTTATACATAGATTCGTATATAAAGCGGATTTGAAACAAAAGAGAGGATGGGATATGAGGAAGAATATTTAAAGATTTTGTTGTGATTGATTACCCTTTGCGGGGACGTAATTCTGATCCTATTTTTGATTTCAGTTGAGGTGATTATCTTTTCAAGTGTCTATTTTCTATATTATTGAAATTCGTACTTTGTGTACTCATAATTTTAAAATTGAAAACTCAGTAAAAAGAGTTGGCTACAATAGTCAACGCCCATAAATTCAAACAATAATATAATAATAGTAAAATCATATAAAGTGTTGCAAAAGAAGGTACCATCCGTGACGTCCACGTATTATATTGCAATATGTCTAAATAAAAAAATGACCACCCGTTTACTTTTAAAAGCAAGCTGTTTTATTATGTACTGTAGGTTTCAGAAAGGTAATTACATATGAAAAAATTTCTATTTTCAAAATTTTGTTTAATTCACAGTATCATTTTCAGAATAGTCGATTGTCAATAAGGTAGGAAATGATATAAAAATGGTAAGAAATTTTGTTGAGGTTCCAAAAAACGTTTTCACTGATGTTTCCTTTCTTAAAAAGGAGCTTATTTAAACAGCTAACTTTAAATAATATTCTCGTTTATTAATTCAAACAATGATAAAAAATAGTACAGACAATAGAACTTACTACTTTACCAGTTTTGTGTCACATCCTACCATATCAACTGAGACTGTTTAAACACCACTGCACTTGTTAGTACATAGTCGAAATTAAAAAGAAAATTCTTTTGGTCATTTGTAATTGAGACAACGGAAAAACAAAATTCCGATTATATATATGTTCATATATACAAACATCACTATTTCAGAAAAAAATTATAAATTAAAAAAAAAAGTTACTTCTAGCGTACGAAAATTACAAAAGACAGATTTCAATAGATGTAGCAATAATTTAATAAACAAATAATTTAAAAATTAATAATTTCAAATGAATAAATATTAGTGTAATTAACAATTATTGTCTAACACATCCACGCGAAAAAGTAATAAAAATAATAAATTTTAAGTAATACAATAATTTAATAAATAAATAAAAAAGTTAATAATTATAAGAAAGTGAATTGCAATATAATACTTAAATTGTAATATACCCAAACAAATTACAAAAATAAAAAATTTAAATAACAATAACTATAAATGTGTTAATAAATAACTGTAAAATTTAAAATTATAATAAAACGTAATATACCCACACGAAAAAATTACAAAAATAAAAAATTTAAATAACAATAACTATAAATTTGTTAATAAATAACTGTAAAATTAAAAATTATAATAAAACGTAATATACCCACACGAAAAAAATACAAAAATAAAAAATTTAAATAACAATAACTATTAATTTGTTAATAAATAACTATAAAATTAAAAATTATAATAAAATAATTAATAATATAACAGTCACAGCCTTCAATCAGAATACTTGCACGCTATTGGTTCATTAGCCGACGAATTATGAGTCGTTCTCAACTTGCCTATCATCGCACTTGAAGAAGGTCACATGCTATCAGTTTTATTATGGCTGTCGTGGAGGTCGGATCAGACCTGTCAACGCTTACCGGTGCGAGTCAAAGATACACTTAACCGATTGTGTGTTCGTCTATGTGTTACCTAGTGTACTAGTGCAAGTGTTTAGTGTGTTTTATCGTGTTTTTTTTATAAATACGGGGGTGTATTAACACGATTTATGGTGTGGTTCTACATGTGTCAAAGTGATTACCCGTGTGTTACTACATGTGATAGTGCATGCTATTACGGATTATTTATAGTGCTTTATGGTGCGGTTATTTGCATATTTTTTTTAATTTTAACGTGTTTTATGGTGTGGTTCTTCATGTGTCAAAGTGTTAATACATGTGACATGTGTGGTTGCTAATGTGTTACTACATGTGATAGTGCATGCTATTACGGATTATTTATAGTGTTTTATGGTGCGGTTATTTGCATATTTTTTTTTAATTTTAACGTGTTTTATGGTGTGGTTCTACATTGATCAAAGTGTTAATACATCTGACATGTGTGGTTGCTAATGTGTTACTACATGTGATAGTGCATGCTATTACGGATTATTTATAGTGTTTTATGGTGCGGTTATTTGCATATTTTTTTTTAATTTTAACGTGTTTTATGGTGTGGTTCTACATTGATCAAAGTGTTAATACATCTGACATGTGTGGTTGCTAATGTGTTACTACATGTGATAGTGCATGCTATTACGGATTATTTAGTGTTTTATGGTGCGGATATTTATGTGTTTTAACATACTTTTGCGGATATTTTAATGTGTTTTATGGTGTGGTTACCTATGTGTTTTGACATACTACTACAAATATTGGAGTGTGTTTTATGGTGTGGTTACCTATGTGTTTTGACATACTACTACAAATGTTTTAGTGCATTTAATGGTGTGGTTACCTATGTGTTTTACTGTACTTTTGCAAGTGTTTGAGCATACTTTATAAAGTAGTTACCTACATATTTTGCCATACATACTTTTTCAAATATTCCCAGTTGTATGGTGTGGTTGTTTGTGATTATTGTGATCTGTTTGTGCCTTGCGAATTTAAAAATGCATGTTTGTAGAAGTAAAGTTGTATACGTTGAAAAATAACAAATACTGTTCGAAATTGAAATTGTTTGAAGTACTTTAACCGTTGTGATTTTTGTGTGCTTTCAGAAGGTCATACAGGACTATCTGCCTAATCCTGGGAATTAATCAATCTTGAGCCAAGCTGAAATCGAGAGCCAAGCTGTACTTGTGGATCAATTGTGAGATGCTTAACGATCGCAGTGATGCAAGTCAGCGATCGGTGAGTCGCATGCTTTATGGTTCCTCCGGTTCCCATCATGTCGTAGGACGAATGGTCCGAAACGGCACGGGAACTGGTTGTATTTTTATTATTTGAAGCGAGCATAGTGACCACGACTGTACGATCGTGCAAAATTCGTACAAACTGTTTATATATGTATTTATTAGATCAGGTTAGGGTTTTCTTGTACATCGCGTTAAATTCACTTACAAATAGAATTAAAATTAATACATAGAAGTCGGATGACCCTCCGATTTCGTGCTAGTTCAATTATCAATTCACTTGCAATTTTTCCGTATCGCGAACTCTTTTTAAACATAATATGTACAAGAAAATTTCGCGAAGAACAGATTTTGATATCAAAGTTAATGATCATGAATACTTTTGACCATTTAGTGAATTTACTTTGATATTAAAAATCTGTGAAGAATGAAACAATCGATATACTTAGATTTTTGCAAAGTGTTCCTCCACTTTTCATTTTAAAATTTAAAGTAAATATTCTTTTGGAGAGAACGCTTTATTAGCATGTTACTAATCATGTTTCTTAGCTCAGGATTTTCAGCACACATGAAGAAAACTGGTAGGTCAAAATACTGTTGGCCGTGTTCATTTTTATGCTCGAAACTCATACGCGTGCTTAGATGCTACTCGCATGAGTTCGGGCAGGTGGACACGGTTTAGTTTTAAGTTTTTTTGGCGACTGACAATTCGGCAGTGAATTATCGACACAAGTTACACGTGTGTGTGTGGTTAGGTCGTGGACCTTGTGTCGATTAAAAACTATATCAATTTTTTATACAAACATTAAAAATTTCCAAATTATTATCGAGTTACAAAATTAATAAGATTTAATTTCAAAATTAGTAAGATTGAATTATAAAATTAATAAGATTGAATTTCAAAATTGTACAAGTAGAGTCATTACAAAATTGTTACAAGCACATATTACATTCAATATTCGAAAGAGTAAGAAAATGAAATATGTTCAATTAATATTCACTGTCGATTGTCAGTCGATTTCAGCAAAAAGGTATGAACTTAGAGTGTGAATGTTGTATTGAACTTGGGTGTCGGAGACGTCCCGGGACGTACTCCCTAGGAGTAGGCTTTTTTGCACCCGGGTGGAATGTGTGAGAACCGTGGAGTGTGTTTTTGTGAGAATGGACTTTGCATTTTTTAAATATAGCGATAGGCAGGCAGGTAGCTTACTTCTGGTGTGATTGAGTTAGTTTTAAGTAGGTAGGGCCAGAGCAAGCTTTCATGTTTCTCTGTCCTCCGTAAAACACACGTGAGATGCTTGCATCTGGGGGTTAAAGACGAAAAATCGAGAAGAGAAAATCTAAATCTGAATTTATTCTATTTAATATTCTCTTGAACTCGATTGTTCGTAAGGCCAGGCCTTTTAGTTTGTAAGTCGCAGTCGTGGTTCTAGACCCGATTGCAAAAATGAAGTATACAGTGAAGTGAAGTGAAGTGAAGTGTTTTAAATAAAAATTCTGCTCGGACATTCTTGTACGGACAGCGCATTCTAAGAATCGCTGGTCGTACACCCTTTTATTTTAAGTAATTCTTTTTCTTACTAAAGTAATTTTATTATACAAAATTTCGATTTTGTTATCGATCGAAATAAATAGATAGCGGTGCAATTTTATTTCTATAAAATTGTCTGCTATCTGTTTGTGGAGATTGATACCGAAATTGAGAATTTATATAATTAATATGAAAACTAAGAATGTCCGAGTTACCGTAAAATTTCGCGAGTGATTTTTGTGAGGCTGTGCCGAAGAAAGAAGAGGCTATATGCCGAAGAGCCCCGGCAAAGTTGCCAAAGAAGAGGGGAACTATTAATGGCTGTCCATCTTAGGATGGAGAGTCATTTTGTCACTATGCTCGCTATTATTTTTTTGTATTTTATATGTGTTTTTGAACGGTACGAAAAGTATCGTCAAATGTGTTTTGCTCGAATTTTGACGAGCTAACCCATTCGCGATTTTTATACCCTTTCGCGATTATATTTTGAGATTCGAAATTTTTATTTCCCTTCGCGATTAAATTTTGAGATTCGAAATTTTTATTTCCCTTCGCGATTATATTTCGAGATTCGAAATTTTTATTTCCCTTCGCGATTATATTTTGAGATTCGAGATATTTACACCCCTTCGCGATTATATTTCGAGATTCGAAATTTTTATACCCCTTCGCGATTACATTTGCATTTCAATTTTCTATGTTAATTATATTTTTCTGTTTCAGGAATTGATTTTAAATTGTTATATTGTTCATTGTGTTTTCTATTTTTCGACAGTTTTGTTTCAAACAAAGTAAAATTTCACTTCTTTTCCCACAATTTTTTATGTTAATAAAATTTTGTGTGTTTCAGCTTTTGATTTTTGGTAAGTTATGATGTTGTTCTCTCTTCCAAAATCCGCAATTTTCATTGCGTTTCGTAGTTTTTGAATGTACTATCGAATAAAATGAAATTTCAATCCCTTCCCACAATTTTCTATGTTAATAAAATTTTGTATGTTTCAGCATTTGATTTTTGGTAAGTTCTTACATTGTTCTCTCTATTATCTATATATCATTGTTCTATGTGTCTAAAATTGTATTTCAAATAAAGTAAAATCTCACTCCTTTTCCTACAACTTTCTATGTTAATAAGATTTTGTATGTTTCAGGATTTGATTTCTGGTAAGTTTAGTGTTTTACTTTAAATCCGAGCTTGTGGGAGGAAGGGTGGGCTCGGGCGCAAGTTTTTCGTCACTACACGTGGCGAAAAACTTGCGCAAATTGTACCTTTTGTTCTAACTTGCACTCATCTTTACGATTTTTTAACTTCTATTAGCCTGTTATTTTTATTGTCAATTTCAACAAACTTAAAAGAAAGTTCTTCCAACTTTCTACCTTGTCCCCTTATTTTTTTTTTTACAAAGTTGTAGATTATACGAGTGCAATTTTAGAACAAAAGGTACTTGTAGGGCTTTTAGTATAAGTATTGTAGTATGCGTGGGTGTGTGAATGAGATCCTGTATCCTGTACTCACATTCACATCGCGGGTTCATAGAATTTTTAAAACTCTAAATTTTTGTTTCTAGCGTCGAAGTTTTCAAGTCTGCTGTTTTCTTTCTTCTTCTGTATTATTTTATTATGTGATTGGTTTTTAATGCGCTTTGTACTTTCATTTCACTCGTGAATTCTATTTCCAGTTTCGGGGCTTTTGCATCTCCTTGTTACTTTCATTCGGTTTTCTGGTTTTTAAACACTCCAACATTTTATTTTGGGTTTCAGGTTTCATATTTTATTGTCATTTTGTTCCGAGTTTTGTAATCTCTGAATCTCTTCGTAATTTTATTTCGTATTTGGAGGTTTTCAAACTCGATTTCGATTTTTGAAGTTTTGTTTCGAATACGGAAAGATTTCATTCCATGTACTTCAATTTTCTGTCTTAATTATATTTGTATGATTCAGGTTTTTATTTCAAGTAAGTAATTAAGTGATTCATATTTGTTTTAATTACATTTGTCTGTTTCAGCTTTTTATTTTATGTAAGTATTTGAATGATTGATATTTGTCTTAATTAAATTTGTCTGTTTCAGCTTTTTATTTTAAGTAAGTATTTTAATGATTCATATTTGTCTTAATTACATTTGTCTGTTTCAGCTTTTTATTTTATGTAAGTATTTGAATGATTGATATTTGTCTTAATTACATTTGTCTGTTTCAGCTTTTTATTTTATTTAAGTAATTCAATGATTTATATTTGTCTTAATTAAATTTGTATGTTTCAGCTTTTTATTTTAAGTAAGTAATCAAATGATTAATATTTGTCTTAATTACATTTGTCTGTTTCAGCTTTTTATTTTATTTAAGTAATGCAATGATTCACATTTGTCTTAATTACATTTGTCTGTTTCAGCTTTTTATTTTATTTAAGTAATTCAATGATTTATATTTGTCTTAATTTCATTTGTATGTTTCAGCTTTTTATTTTAAGTAAGTATTTTAATGATTCACATTTGTCTTAATTAAATTTGTATGTTTCAGCTTTTTATTTCAAGTAAGTAATCAAATGATTGATATTTGTCTTAATTACATTTGTCTGTTTCAGATTTTATTTTAAGTAAGTATTTTAATGATTCATATTTGTCTTAATTAAATTTGTATGTTTCAGCTTTTTATTTCAAGTAAGTAATCAAATGGTTGATATTTGTCTTAATTACATTTGTCTGTTTCAGATTTTATTTTAAGTAAGTATTTTAATGATTCATATTTGTCTTAATTACATTTGTCTGTTTCAGCTTTTGATTTTATGTAAGTAATTTAATGATTCATATTTGTCTTAATTAAATTTGTATTTTTCAGCTTTTTATTTTAAGTAAGTAATCAAATGATTAATATTTGTCTTAATTACATTTGTCTGTTTCAGCTTTTTATTTTATTTAAGTAATGCAATGATTCATATTTGTCTTAATTTCATTTGTATGTTTCAGCTTTTTATTTTAAGTAAGTATTTTAATGATTCAAATTTGTCTTAATTACATTTGTCTGTTTCAGCTTTTTATTTTATGTAAGTATTTCAATGATTCATATTTGCCTTAATTACATTTGTCTGTTTCAGCTTTTTATTTCAAGTAAGTAATCAAATGATTCACATTTGTCTTAATTACATTTGTCTGTTTCAGCTTTTTATTTCAAGTAAGTAATCAAATGATTGATATTTGTCTTAATTACATTTGTCTGTTTCAGATTTTATTTTAAGTAAGTATTTTAATGATTCATATTTGTCTTAATTAAATTTGTATGTTTCAGCTTTTTATTTTAAGTAAGTATTTTAATGATTCACATTTGTCTTAATTACATTTGTCTGTTTCAGCTTTTTATTTTATTTAAGTAATTCAATGATTCATATTTGTCTTAATTACATTTGTCTGTTTCAGCTTTTTATTTTATGTAAGTAATTGAATGATTCATATTTGTCTTAATTACATTTGTCTGTTTCAGCTTTTTATTTTATGTAAGTAATTCAATTATTCATATTTGTCTTAATTACATTTGTCTGTTTCAGCTTTTTATTTTATGTAAGTAATTGAATGATTTATGTCTGTCTCAATCACATTTGTATGTTTCAGCTTTTTATTTTAAGTAAGTATTTTAATGATTCACATTTGTCTTAATTAAATTTGTCTGTTTCAGCTTTTTATTTTATGTAAGTATTTCAATGATTCATATTTGTCTTAATTACATTTGTCTGTTTCAGCTTTTTATTTTATTTAAGTAATTCAATGATTCATATTTGTCTTAATTACATTTGTCTGTTTCAGCTTTTTATTTTATGTAAGTAATTCAATTATTCATATTTGTCTTAATTACATTTGTCTGTTTCAGCTTTTTATTTTATGTAAGTAATTGAATGATTTATGTCTGTCTCAATCACATTTGTATGTTTCAGCTTTTTATTTTAAGTAAGTATTTTAATGATTCACATTTGTCTTAATTAAATTTGTCTGTTTCAGCTTTTTATTTTATTTAAGTAATTCAATGATTCATATTTGTCTTAATTAACTTTGTATGTTTCAGGTTTTTATTTTATGTAAGTATTTCAATGATTCATATTTGTCTTAATTACATTTGTCTGTTTCAGCTTTTTATTTTATGTAAGTAATTGAATGATTTATGTCTGTCTCAATCACATTTGTATGTTTCAGCTTTTTATTTTAAGTAATTAATCGTATGATTTTTGCTTGTCTTAATTACATTTCTATGTTTCAGCTTTTTATTTTAAATAAGCTATTGAATTATTCATGTGTGTTTTAATTACTTTTGTATATTTCAGATCTAAATTTTAAGTAAGTAATTGAATATTTCACATTTCTTAATTCTGCAATTCTACATGAATATTCATTATAATATTACTAATTTTGCATCTGTTTTCTCCTTTCGCATATTGTTTTTTTATTGTTACAGCATAGGTAATCATCGAGAACACATAGAGATTTCACCGATGGATGCGCTAATTTTAAGTTAATTTTAAGTTGCGTACAAAATATTGTAATACACTGTAGTATGGATGAGTGCATGTGTGAAATGCGTATATACGAAACTTGAATACATCAATCATCGAGGGATCATCGAGGGAATCATCGCAATATCATCGAGGGATCATCGAGGGAATCATCGCAACATCATCGAGGGATGCGTGCGTTAGTTTTAAGTTAATTTTAAATTCGTGGGAGGGTGGGTGGGTCTATGTAAGTACCTCTACTTCTAACTTGCACTCATTTTCACAATTAGTGAACTTTTTACGCGTTAGATTTGTAGTATACCCATTCATTTTTTGTTAATTGGTCCAGACCCAAGTGGATCATTGGGGGTTGGTAGCGCTGTGAACACGCGGCAGGGTTGAGCTGCAAAGGCTGGTGTAGCGCCAGGGACACATCTTGCGAGGCATTTTGATTGAAGTACCTTCTCGACTTGCCGCCTCACGGCGTGGGTTTCCTCTCTGCAGTCAGCCTCCCTTTAAACGGGAGCGGGGAGAAATGGGAAACCCTTCGCGGATGTGTCACTCGTTCTTATCAGTTTTTTCGGTTCAATTCGGTCTCGTGGTTCACGTAAGTCACTATTGACTACCCTTTGACCCATGAGGGCGAGGATTACTTGGCGGAAAATGCTAACCCATTTTTTAGCAGAAAGTTCTTCTAACTTTCTTTCCTTCTAGTAGAAAGTTCTTCTAACTTTCTTCCCCCTTGCTTTTTTACTCCGTTATAGATCATATGAGTGCAATCTTAGAATAAGAGGTACGCGTGCGGCGTTTAGAATAAGTTAAGCGTGTGCGTATGCGAGTACTGTTTAAAATTGCACTTATTTTAATTACCGAACTTTTTCCGCGTTAGATCATAGTATTAGTTCCTCTCTTCCCTTCTTTCTCTCTCGTTTAGCGTTTCATTTTACGTAATACGAGTGCAATTTTATAACAGAGTGTGTATGTGGGATCCCACGAAATTAGCATTAAGTTTATAAGTGAGTTGAGCGCTTACAATTCTAACTTGCACCCATTTTCACGATACGTGAAATTTTTGCGCGTTAGAGTGTAGTATTAGTCAGTAATTCTCTGTCGATTGGTCCGAACCCAAGTGGATCATTTGGGGTTGGTAGTGCTGTGAACACGCGGCAGTACTGAGCTGCAAATGCTGGTGTAGCGCCAGGGACACATCTCTGCGAGGCATTTTGATTGAAGTACCTTCTCGACTTGCCGCCTCACGGCGTGGGTATCCTCTCTGCAGTCAGCCTCCCTTTAAACGGGAGCGGGGAGAAATGGGAAACCCTTCGCGGATGTGTCACTCGTTCTTACCAGTCATTTTCGGTTCAATGCGGTCTCGTGGTTCACGTAAGCCACTATTCGACTACCATTTGACCCATGAAGGCGAGGTTCACTTGATAGAGAATGCTGGTCCACCTTTTTTCGAAAGTTCTTCTAACTTTCTTTTTTTCTAGTAGAAAGTTCTTCTAACTTTCTTTTTTTCTAGTAGAAAGTTCTTCTAACTTTCTTCCCTTCTCCCTTTGCTTTTTACACCGTTTTAGATAACACGGGTGCAATCTTAGAATGCGAGCGTTAAGTGTGGAATTGTATGGTGTGCCGTAAAAGTTAGTTTTAAGAAACTTGCGTGCGATACAAGTTCTTTGCTATATTATAGTAAAGGACTTGTATATTTTTGCGAGCCTACGAGCTAAGTAGAGTAAGAACTCATTTATCCTTCTGATAAATGAGGTTGCTATTGGAGGGTGGTCGGGATTTGGAGATAGGGTGGGTCACTGTCGTAGCCACCTCCACGTGGTGTGACCTGGTAATCGATATCGTTTTCTGAACATTTTTGAGAAAATATTTAGAAAACGATTTCGAGCTAAGAGCTACGAATTATTACTTGCAGTTTCATTTATTTAAAATTCTCTGTAATTGTAATGTTTACTTTCCCGAACAAAGATCTGTACAACCTGGAACTAATTCATAAGAAAAAATTAATTACAAATTGAATTTATCTACAGTTATAAAACAGGATTTGACTTTATCTACAGATATAAAACAGGATTTGACTTTATCTACAGTTATAAAACAGGATTTGACTGTATCTACAGATATGTAACAGGAATTGACTTTACCTACAAGTTAGCTACAGGTCCATAAAATTTCTTTAATTTTCAAATATACAGCTTCAAACTCACAGTAAAAAACGAAGCTTTAAAAATGCCTTCAACTTTCTGAACTAATTGTTTTGCAATGAATTATTGTCTCTTATATATTTTTTGCAGATTTAAATTGCCAAGGTACTGTCGATATAAATGTAAACTTGAATACAAAATTCAATTACAAGGAAATATTGACTTACATTCTGATGTACTTCATCACCTTTCTGAAATATATAGTACGTAATAAAACCGCTTGCTTTTAAAAATAAACACATACTTGCTAAATAATGTTCTATGTGAACATTGCAGAAATTAGTATAATCAATAATGAATCAGACACTGCACCGTTCAACAGTGATACAAACATCTGCATTTGAACAAGTAATCACTAATAAAGTATAATTTATATCAAAGTATAAACTACTATTTAATTAATTTGTCTAAGTTTTGCTAGAAACCCTGATGTATTCCTCTATGAATTGTTATAATTAATTAAAACTTGTAATTTATTAAGAATTATTATACATCACATTTGTAAATAAAATTCTATTAAACCTCAATCTGATCACTTTTCAATAATTTCTTCATTAAAAAAAATTGACATTCTTTAAAAATTACTCTGTAATCACAAAATTACTCTGCAAAAACAACTGACAATTTCATGTTTCACTGCAAGCTATTTTATACAAAATAATAAAATAAGAAAATGAGAAAATGATACGAAGAATACCATACAGGAATTATATATGTCACGCTTTGTAATTATTTCATACAAAAAAGAATACAGTGGAACGGATAGAATAAATAACATTTAACAATGGTCGACGATATAACAATTCGAAACTTCACAAAATTTCAGCTTTCTCTAGTCGTAATGACAAAAAGGCACAGCAGTACACATTTCACAAAATTATGTAACTTCACATGTTAATGATTTATTAACTTATTTTCACATACAATAGTATTATGCGTGAACGATCAAACATTGTATAAACAAAATTTACAAAATAAAGTATAAGTCTTTACAGCTAAAAGCTACTAGTAGTAGTGGATCACATAGCTTCATACTTTTTTCTCGGTCAAGCAAATATTGCTTGCCGAGACTATTTCACTTCACTTTTTTTTTATTTTATGCTCTATCTCTCATTTATATTCATATTTATAATCATATTTATATCGAAATATATACAGGTATATACACGTACGCATATCTCGGCTATTGTCTACATACGTGTATATACTTATACATATACGTATGCTTTTTTTTATGACAAATATTAAATAAGCTAGCTTCCCTAGTTCTTGTTCTAGAACGGAATTTTGGGAACATGAAGGATGGGAATGGAGGCGCAGAAAAAAAGGTGTTCGCAAGTGGATGGTGTACACATATTGCGTATATGTGTTTCTCTATGTGTATACGTGTTATGTGTCTATGTGTTTCTTTTCATAGTACAGACGTATATTACATTCATTTAGATTCAACGATCTTGTAAATATAAAATTATCATCTCTTATTGTAATACCACTGACAAAATGATATAATATGTATAGGTATTATCTGCATCAATAGTCATATTGTACACCAAGAAGTGCATTCGTCGCTGTTTCCTAAGCTTATTTAATCGGTAATCGTAATCACGGTTAAATCGTTTGTCCTACAAAGTTTAATTAGTTTTCAGTTTTTATCTTTTTTTGGTGCCTCTTAAAACTATGTTCGTTCGCCAGAATTTGCATTTTCGTTTCATTTTTTATACTTCCCCTTTATTCACACGATTCTCGTTCGCTTACTATCACTCTGTTTTTCATTTTTTTTTGTTTCTTTTAACACCTTCGCACACACACGCACACGCACACGCAGTCTCAATCACTGTACAATTTTTTTCGCGACGATAAACAAAAGTCGCCTCGCGCTTTTCTTAATCTCTTTTAAAATATAACAAGCGAACGAAACGTTCCGTTAAATATAACTACAATTTCTTGTCTTTGATAAATAATGATAATAAATATCTGCCGAAGAACTCGTGCCTCTCACGGCCACGATAAACTATCGATATATAGCTCTCGAAAAAATTTCCCCGCGTTTGCTAGACACCTTTCCCGCCATAAATCTCGGCTAACTTTTAATCGTACCCGTTCGCAGTAAAACAGAAATAACGAGAAAACGATACACATAGGCCTTTCTCTTTATTTTACGATTCTTTGTGTTCGTTAATTCGATGCTCGATTCGATCCAAGAAAAAGCAACGCGGGTCAAAGTGGTACAAATTTAAAAAAAAAAAAAAATATTACGTTCGACATCGTCGAAAATTTACGCAATGAAAATAAAACTACAGTACGTGATAATAACGTAGACGTGTGTGTTTATTGCATTTATTTCTTCCTACGCAAAACAAATTTCAAATCCGAAACACAGATTGGACTAACAGCTAACAAAACGATCAAATAAGACAAATTACAATAATATACAAACATAGCTAGTGCAACTCAAGGTGCTAACACGATAAAATATATTATGTACAAAATTGATCTTTAAAAGCGAAACTCTTCAACGTGGAGAGAAAAAAAGGAAAAGAAAAGGTCGAAGAGAATTCCACAACGGAAGCACACGCATCGCAAAGTTTCGACGCGCGTCGCTTTTTCCGCGATTTCTTAATTTCCCAGAATCGCATAAATATTAAATAATGCGCAGGTCGACGGTTATCGTACAGCAATAATTATCGGATAAGGCGTTATGTATAATTATTTACAGTACGGAAAATATACAAAGGACGTTGGCTCTACATTTTATACGTACACTCGATCATAAAGACGTTTGATTCTTGCGTACAATTACAATATATTGAGGTAAGTCTTTACTGGTTTCTTTATATTTATATATATATATATATATATATATATATATATATATATATGTACATACATATATATATATAAATTTCGTGTCGAATCGATCGCTAAGGATCGATTTAACGAAACTAACGAAGATGCCACGAGACAGAATCATATTCCACTGCGTGGCCACCGACGGGGCGAAGAAATCGAGCGATAAAATTAGAATTGTCTTATTTTTAAACGGTCCCATTTTGTGTGTGTATAGCGATGCCAGCCGTTTCCCTTTTAGATCCCGAAATTGCTTCGACAACTCTCGTCTCGTTTTGCCGTTTCTTTTACCCCCGAATACTTGAACAAATCGTCATCCGCGGCCGGTGATATGTCTTTCGCCACTGATCAAAACGGAAATCTACGAATCTGACTCATGATGCTTTTGGTCATTTCCAAGGTGCTACTAATTGCAGCCTCGGGTTTATTTTGCACATTGCTCTTCTCGTCGTTTACGCCTTTGGGAACCTACTTTTGAATTTTTTGCCTGCACGAGGTGTGGCCCGACGACGCCATCTTGTCGCGAGCTTTTGATTTCATTTGATGTACCGTCACTGATTAGAGGTGCGTGAACAACATATTCGAATGGGAAATTAATCGAGGAGCGTGTCATTTATCGCCTATTCGGATACTGACGATTATTCGTTGCTCAAAGAGAACGGTTTTAACCCTTCGCTATCATCATTTTTAACCTTACGTGTATTTATACAGAATGTTCTGAAAATATTCTGATATAAATTTGAAACTTAAAAATTAAAATCAATTTTAAATTTGTAATTTAAAGACGTAAGTATTATGGTTTGTATCTTTTGTAGAAAATTAAAAACTGTACTGATAAGCTTAGTCAGATATATAGATATTTAAAAGAGTACAATTATACTTTTCAAATATACTAATGCATATAAATGTATAAATTTGATTCTAAAATATTGAATTAGATAATACTTAATTCTGCTTTGTAATATTTCTCTAATGTAGAACAAGTTTTTTTTGTGAATCACCCTGTATGTTAAATTATGGGATTTCATACACGATTGTAAATAAAATATTATTTACAGAGAAGTACTTTTACTGTTTGAGTTATTTCTTTCTAATTGCTATTTTAAGGTTATTAGTTTATTTTTCCAAATGTACTTCGTGAAAATAGCGAAAGGGTTAAAACAAGTTCACAGATTCTTTTTATTTGTACAATGTAAATGCTACTGGTCCTTGCATTTAGAATTTCAGTGGAATAATATAATCATTTGTGTAACTACGCAGGATGAAACTGAATGTGCATTATTGAATCACTTTTAATTCTATTAACCATAGAAAAAGAAAAAGTTGTAAGAATTTAAAATTATGTATATTATATGATTCTATGAAGATTGTAACTGTTATCGTATACAAAATCGATGAAATTTGTGATGCAGACAAGAAGATAACATTTGCAGTTTTTCAAATTTTTAATTTTTTAATTTTCAAGTTTTCATTTTCAAATTGTCAGTTTCAGATTTTTAGATTTTCAATATGTCAGATTTTTAGATTTGAAATTTTTTAAATTAGCAAATTACTACAGTATTAATTTTCTAAACTCCCAAACTTCATTAGTTAACAAAAATTCAGAAAAGATAAATATTTGATATGAATCCCACTGTTATTAGAAAGAAGTGTGTTCTACAATTTTGCAAAAATATTAGTATTCAACGACTATATTTTCGCTGCAAGTATACGAATGTATAATATTCGATATTGTTATACATGTGTTATATTTCAGAGTTTATTTGTTACAAATGAAATTTAAAACATGAAAGTTAATTCTACAATTTATATTCAATTTGTGCACAAAATTTTGCACAAAGTCTATCTTGTTTGCACCACAATTTTGTAACATTCTGTATACGATAAACTCATCACAAGATTTTAAATAATTCCATACTTTTAATAAATAATCAAGTTTAAATTGTCACTTCGAATTCTTACTATTTCCTCTAAAATATAATTCCAAATAATAATTCACAAAATAATTGAATTTATCATCATTCTCTTTTTTAACGTGAATTTGTCACTGAATGACGTTTGATTTTGGTCCTCTATAGCTTTGAATATTTTATATGAGAATATTATATTCAGACACCTTTCAGGCTCTTTTCGTGATAAAATATTTCGAACAATTACAAAAGGCAATCTGCAAAATACATATAAATTTTGTCTGTTTCTTTCCTTTTTACAAAAAGTTCATCGTCCATTTCGTACATTATTTATAGTATATCAGCAACGAAGAATCGACAGTATCTGAATCTGTTTGATCATCTTTGAAATTGACAAACAAAATTCGCGCGAACCTCTTTGTCTTTTGATACTTGCATCATTGTTTATTGTCTGTCTGCTATGTGTTCGCTTTCAAAACATTGCTTACTAAATCTCCGCTGATACGTAACATTAAAAATTACATTTTCAAACGATATTTTGCAATGGAAAACTTTAAAGCTTCATGAATTACAGAATATAGGCAAATTAGTATTATAATTCGTAGGCGATATTCAACTTTTGACATTTAACTCTTTGGCTGCAAGGAGTGTTATGTTAATTAAAACTTGTTGAACAATTCTGTTCATTAGAAATTTCTGATATTTTGGAGACAAATCTGAATTTCGGAAATTTTGAGAAAAGTGGAAATTTGGGGAATTAGGAAAACTGGAGAATTTGGAGAATTTGAGGATTTCTAAATTTAGAGTTGTAGAGATTTAGGAGAATTTGGGGATTTTAAATTTTGGAATTTTGGGTTTAGGAGTTTGGAGATCTAGGGAATTTGGGAAGCTGTGAAGTTAGAAAGTTGGGAAATTAGGAAGTTGAGAAATTATGAAGTTGGGAAATTAGGAAGTTGGGAAGTTGGGAAGTTGGAAATTTGTAAATTAGGAAATTTGAAAATTTGAGGATTTTGAAAATAGGAAATTTGATAATTTGAGGATTTGGAAATTTGAAGATTTATAAGTTTGAGAATTTGGAAATTTAGAAATATGGAGAAGCCAAAGGGTTAAGAGAATTGTTCAAATAACCTGGATTAGTAAGCAATGCATTGACTGAAT
Source organism: Megachile ligniseca (assembly GCA_945859555.1). Taxonomy (NCBI): domain Eukaryota; kingdom Metazoa; phylum Arthropoda; class Insecta; order Hymenoptera; family Megachilidae; genus Megachile; species Megachile ligniseca. The sequence continues at coordinate 5,754,545 of OX243783.1, forward strand.
GATTATTATAAGTGTCCTGGACAATAGGTTCCCGATCAGCTGATCGGACAAAAGAAAAATATCGATTTGATATTCGTTACGCGTATCCTACTAATTTTTAAAGATTTGCTCTGTATGCTTTTGTACATATTTATGCGTACATGCTTGCAAAGGAACATTTCTCGCGTCTCGGAGCTAAATTGTGCGATGATTTACGCGGTGTAGTTTCAAATGTTGCGTCGATACAAAAATAAGGGTGAATTACACGCTATCGTACCTCTCGAAATACCCTAAAAACAAAACGCGTTCGGGAAGAACGCGAAAGTCGAGTGTTTTACGGATCCATCGATCTCTTCGACGTTCCACACTCTTTCATTCTTATTTTCCATCTTTTCTATCTTTTTATCGAACAAAATTCGCATCAAAACACATCGAAAAACGTCTCGTTAAAAGCGAAGATTCGTCGTGCGTTCAATTAAAATGTTGAATTAATCGGTTACTTATGTACAGATGTCAACCCACGAGATGGCGTGACTCAAAGTAAAAGAAGCTCTATCCACCGTGAACACTTCCGTTACATTTCGGTAAATGAGAATAATAATGACAATAACTGAACGCAAGTAGTACTATCAAACTTGAGAGACGTCCATTTTTCTATTCTGACCAATTGGAGCCTCATCTCAGCCTCTTCATACGCCAACTAGCGGGTTGACATCGCTACAAAAATTGTTTTGCTCTTCTTTGACAGAATACCGTAGTCGAGACACTATTTTACCGCTTAGAGATATATTTTGTTACAAAATAATCGCGCGGATCAAAACGATCGACTACAAGGATTAAAAATGATCTCAACGTGAAATTATTTAACTCCTTCGCTAATTTGATAGTGCTAAAATCTGTTCGATGATTTATTAAATTTTTCTATGTTCTTGAAGAAAATCTCTGTTCGCCGTTAATTTTGACGACGTATATATGCGCCATCGAAGGAGTCAAATATCAGCGATAAAAGAATTCCTCGTACATTTACATCTAAAAAACGATCGATTGGAAACGGTGATTCTCTGTCGATTTTCTCACAAAAATATTTAAAAGTTATGTACATGTACTTGCTCTTGCATAGTGTGTCGTTCAAATGAAACATGAAATAATGAAATTAGGTTTTAGTCGTTCTAAAATGGGACAACCAGTTGTAGACATTGGCGTAACTAGGATTTTTGTTTGGTGGGATCAATTTTATATTGCCATGTCTACACGTTAGATAACTTCGCAGTAAGATACAACACGTTAAATCGTAACGTTTGCAAATTACAATGCGTTACATGGTAAATTACAGTGCTTTAGATTGCAACGCGTTAGATTATCACATGTTAAATTACTGCGCGTTAGATATCTACGCGTTACATTACCACGTGTTGGATTACTACACGTTACACCACCACGCGTTACATTACAATGCGTTACAATACCACATGTTAGATCACGCGTGAGATCACCACGTGTTAGATTATTACGCGTTAGATATCTACGCGTTACATTACCACGCGTTGGATTACTACCCGTTTACACAACCTCGCGTTACATTGCAACGCGTTAAATTACTATGCGTGAGATTACTGCACGTTTGATTAGCACACGGTGCATTACTACACGTCAGATAACCACGCGTTGCGTTACTACACGTCAGATAACCACGCGTTGCATTACTACACGTCAGATAACCACGCGTTAGATCTCCACACGTCAAATCTCTACGCATCAAATGTTTACATACTAACTCGCCACGCGTTATATTTCCAGATTGAAGGAAACAGGCTTTATATTCTCATCTAGTTACGCCAATGCTTGCAAAATCCTAATACGTTATTAGATTACACGCAAACTATGTAAGTCTTATTCCTCCTCTCATCCATCCTACACCTCCGAATGTTAATGTAACATTCGACGCAACAATGTCTCGCATTTCACAGTATATTCCTTCCAAATCCGACAAAACTATCACAAAATTTGGTCAACTAAGAGAAACCTCATAGTCTGCGGTTTATGTTTTACAATCGATGCGTTCATTGAACGAAAACATGGTTTGTTACTTGAATAAAAGTTTCTTTTATCAGTCGCTGGTGTCATATTCCCACACAATTTGAAGTGTAAGCAATGTAAAGATGTATTTAATTTATAAGTGAAATTTCGAGTGACGATAAAGCGGCCATAAATGCGATTACTTGTATTAATATTCGGACACGTGAGTATAACTGAATTTGCTGCTTTCTAGAAAGGAGTTATTTAAATTTTGTTTTGCGTATTTTTCAAATTTAAAAATGTGAAAATTAGAATCAAAATCTAGATACCTGAAAATTTTTAAATTCAAAAGCTTGAGATTTGATGACTAGCAGATTTAATAATTTAGATATGGGAAATTTCCATGTTGGAAAATTTAAGAATTTAATGGTCTGGTAATATGAAGATTTGGAGATTTATGAAGGTTATGAAATTTTGAGATTTGGAGGATTGGACACTAAGAGAATTGTGGATTTGGAGATTTGGACATTTGGAAATTTGCACAATTAAAGATTTGGGGATTTAGAGGTTTGTGTCCCGGAAATTTTAGCATTTGCAACTCCTAATTTTAAAACAAAATTTAAAAGCTGTTAGAAATTCGAAATTTGCAGACTTGGGAGTTTGGTCATTCGGGAATGTAAAAGTTACAATATTCGTAAACATGAAAATTTTGGTACATGGAAGCTTGAAAATGTGGAAATTTGGAAATCTAGAAATGTAGAAATGTGGAAATGTAGAAATTTGGAACTGTGGAAAATTAGAAACCTGGAAGTCTGAAAATTTAGAAATTTGGAAATCCTTGAATTTCATAGTAAAAAGTGGTAAAACATCTTCCAAATTTCTAAATATGGAATTCCACACACAGCAAGGACACATATGTGGAATATTTACGTGTCCACACATTTCGCACCGGCCCTGTTTGCTATACCTCGCGACATATCGCGGAGAAATAACGAATTATCCTAAAACCACGCGAAGAAACATCTCGATCGATTTTCGGTCAATAAGAATCTTTAGCAACTCGATTACATCCTATCCTTTGTTACATCTACGTTAGTCTTTTCAATCACAATCGATTGACATTCTTCCCCCCATCTATTAATAATCCTCTTCAATTGACAAGATCTTTTAGCATTCTACGTTATAAAGCTTTCATTGCTGCTTTCACCGTTGTTTATGTACAAGAAAAAACGAACGTCTACGTTATGGAGAATCCAGAGAAATTATTAACATTTACTTTCGAAGTTTTTCATTCTGTCGGAGCAACGGCGAACAATTTGTTTTATTTAATAAATTGGTTCTTCCTTAACTTCGATTAAACGGGTCACAATGAGCTTTCAAATATGTTTCATTTAATGCCCCATCCTTATTAAAATCGATACATTTGTCGTTGCTCCGATAGAAGAAAATTTTACAACAATTAGTTTATTTTACAGTTTTACGTTTTCTTTTTTTTTTTTCATTAACAACGCTCGCTTTTATACTGCGATTTTTTTTAAGAATATCGAATATCAAGCAGTAAAAGATTTTATTGGAATAAAAGTGGAATTTTGGTACAATGAGCTTCTCGTTAAAATATCGCAATATAGAAGTGAATGTTGTATGGCAACAGAAGTTTGAGTCTAATTCTAGCAAAACTTTAGAGAAACTTGAGAGCTTTACATTGAGTTCCACAAACTTAGTTTTTAGTTATATAAAACATTTGTTGGTATATTTGAAGTAATTTAATTTTGCACTTAGTGCACATATGTTTGAGATATTGTACAGTTTGCCAAATGGCACATGATTTTTTATAGATTTATACTTTGACTGCCATGTTATAGTTTCATGGAATTTTAAATTATGAAATTTTTTAATTTACTGAGATTTAAGGAATTAGAAATATAGAAATGTATGTTTTCAGAATTTTTTATGATTTTGAAAGTGTAAATTTTTAGATCGTTACAAATTTTGATTTGGAAATTCGAAAATTTTGAAATTCATAAATTTGGAGATTAAGAGATTTGAAAATTTTCAGATGTACAAATTTGCAATTTTAAAACTTATAAATGTAGACGCTGAGAAATGAAATAATTTAGAAATTTACAATTTCACAAATTTTTAAATTACCAATGTGCATATGTTCAAATTAACAAATTAATACATTTACAAATTTACAAATATACAAATGTACAAACTTACAAGTTTACAAATTTTGAAATTTACAAATTAAAAAATTTACAAATCTTGAAATTTACAATTTTCAAAATATACAGACTGAAATCTGTAAACTTAATTTACAATTTTGAAAATATACAATGCCTAAAATCAACAAACTTAATTTACAAATTTTTAAATTTACAATTTGGAAATATACAAATTTTGAACCTGCCAATTTAAAAATTTAATAATTTACAATTTCACAAATTTCTAATTTACAAAATTTGTTAATTTTGTATTATAAAATTTTCTGCTAACTGTTCAAATATACATTACAAATTCATAACTCAAATCTATATCAAATTTCCTCTCATCCAATGACAAAAATTATTTGAATTCAGTACATTTGAAAAAGAATGTATAACAAAGTCAGTTTCAACAAAGACCTAATAAAAATAAATTCGATAATTTTTTACTAGTTCAAATTTCTCGATCCCAACAAATCACGTTAGTCAAAGTATTAAATCACTTAACTTTATCGAACCCAATCTAAAACCTTGATCCGTTTCTACCAAGAATTGCGATCAAACAGAATACAAAACGTTCTCTCACGATTTTGACAAACCTTTTCTCAGAGACAACCTTCAACACGTTGACTGCCTCAGTGGATAGCCATATGACTAGTACAGTACAATAAAAATCCCTCAACTCGATCCCTCTAAACCCCAAAACGTATCGAAACACGCTCACATTATCTCAATAATGTAAAGTTAGAAATTGTAAATAGTCAACTGTGCGAATCGAGTCGAGTGTTAAGGATATTCAGGATTCGTAAATCTTAATAACAACATATAATTCTCAGTAATATTCACAATTTTCTGTTCATCTTTATTTAGACCACCGTGTTCAATCAACGTGTATCATCTCAAAAAAAACAACGCGTAGTCGTAATCTAAGGTGGCTCAAGGATCTATCGTGGATCACCGACATTGCTTTTGTTCCGTCGTCACAGGATTCATAGACGCGACGGATTTCTTCGACGACCTCTTCCCTTCCGGTTTCGAAGCTCCGCCAGCCTCGGATCCTTTTCCGGTCACCTTGCAAGACCTGCCGGTGCTCTTCTGCTCTTTCCGCGATTCCGTCATCTTGTCCAGCTCTGACATCGCCTCCTGTATGGCGTTCTCCAGTTGCATGTTCAATTTACGACTTCTAGAAAACGAAACAGCAAACGAGAAATTCGTTCGATTAGTCGGGGAATGTTACCGGGTTTGTTCAATGAACAGCGAAGCCGCGATACATCTAAGATGCGCTACGCAGCTACGTCACTACTTTGCTGATCGGCGTTCGGCTAAGACTACTGAACGTTCAATCGGTTCTTGATTGCAACGAGAAATATTGTGGAAAACCCTTTGCACGGGAAACGATTTAATTGAGGAAGAACGCGGTTTCGTACGTCGTTTCTTTTTATTTGGTATTTTAGTTTGGTGTGCGTCAACCTCTCGATGGGTTATTAGCAACTCTTGGACGATTAAGTCAGTGATGGGCTATCGGCGGAGTAAAGATAACTTGGAATGGATAATTATTTTTTAATCGGATGATTTGGAAGTTTGAAATTTGATAGTTTTTTATTTTTTTATTTTGGGAGGGAGAATTTAAAGGTTAGAGAATTAGAGAATTATTTTGGTGTCTTCTAATTTTGTATACTTTGATTTTCAGTATCTTTCAATTTTGCAAATTTTTAATTTTAGTATCTTTCAATTTTGTAAGTTTTAAGATTCAATATCTTTAAATTTTGTAACTTTCCAAATTGCAGTATTCTTAAATTTTGGAACTTTACAAATTTCAGTATTTCTTTGAAATTTTGTAACTTTCGAAATTTCACTACCTTTAAATATTGTAAATATTCAGATTTGAGTACTTGCAAATTTTGTAAATTTCCTAATTTAAAGATTATTAAATTAAAAATAGAAATATTTGAAATTTCTAAATTTTCAAACTTTTAATATTTTTATTTAATAAATTTATTGATATTTTTATTCCACACTTCATCATTTCACATACCATATAAAACCTGCCCATCACTGAATTAACCAAATTGAATTAAAATAAAATGTATTAATGCATTAATGCCTCAAAAAATTAATTAAAACATGATTGCATTAATGTCCTCAAATTTCAATTTTAAAATACCTTTTTATACATTTCTTCTGCTTTGGGACTTGATATGATTTATTACTGTCGTGTCATATTTTGAAAAGCAACAAAATTATAATAAATATCTCAAATAAATTATTCAATCTACAAACGTGTGGCAACACAACAAAAATTAATATTCTTCTCATTTTATTATATTAATTTTCACGATAATTTTATCAATTTATGCTTCTAATTTATTAATCTAATTATTAGTCTCATAAAGCAAAATAATACTAGTTAAAAAACAGGAATATTGCAATTATTATAAACATTGTAATTATGATTTTAATTCTAACTTGCAATTTATTCAAATACTGATTTTAACTTGTAATTAGTTCAAATAAATATAAAAATTTCACTATCAAGTTTTCAGGATTTTCTCCCGTCTCTTTTTCCTGAAAGCAGAAGGAATTCGCTAATATTTCGCTGCGCGGCAGAAAAATTGATGAACAGTGTATCGTACTACAAAGGGTTTAACGTTAAGGAAAAAAAAAAATGCAAAAGTTATATTTAAATAGAAATACTAAGCGATTAAAGTTGCACATACGTTTGCAGAGTGTAACGACTAAAACGCGCAACTGCGATCAAAGAGAGTCAGAGTAAAGGCATTTTCCAGCAAAGGTCTTTTAAAAAGTGTACGTTAAAAGCTTTCTACTGTTAAACTGAAAATCGCGAGACTAAAAATCGCAGCTACGCAGAAAGTTTCTTAAATTTAACAGAGACTCGATATCATTGGCTGTTGGTTTGCTAATAAATGCCATACTAAATTGATCCATTAATCAATTTTTGATTGTACGTTAAGTAGATGGAAAATAATAAAATGCGAACGGATCAACTTTGTAAAGCATTTATCGATTTTAATTGTTTATACCTCTTGTGTGTTTTGGGTACGGTTGGACAAAGGATGATAATGTACGAAATAGAGTTGTATTTTTAGAACTGTAATCTTCGTTTGTACGTTTTTAATAAATTTATAAATATTTGTTAGAGAAACTTAAACTTTTTTAACTCTTTTTGTACTTGCTTTTTATATTGTATTTTTTTCTTGTTTACAGTTTGTACTTTCGGAATGTTCAAACTAATTTCTCACAATACAGAATTTAAAATTTAGGAAAAATAAAGTTTAATAATAAAAAATGGTGCTAGAAATGAATTTACAATATAAACAAAGAAAGTATTAAATATATTTAGTATGTTAAAACAGCAAGACTGCATTGTTAATACGAAGTAAGATTTTAAACAATTTAGAAAATATAAATGCATGTAACTAATTAACTAATTATGAATTTTAAAGTCTATGTTGAAACATTTTTTTAAAATACTTTTATACTAAATATATCTACTTAACAATTTGTTATTTTAGACGATAAATTAGAATGAAAGTTAGTTTTAAAATATTAATAAAAAAAATAATTACAAAATATTTTTACACATATGTCGTTTCTAAAGCTATTTAATCAAAAGATATAAAGCATCAAAATTAAAAAAAAAAAAAAACGAAATAGAAATTGCAAAATGTGAACATGTTAGTCAATAAAATTGTAAAATGAACATAATGGTCAGTTTTGTATACCACAATTTTTCAGCAACTTTTTGTTATTAAAAATGCAATAATGATATTCAGCATCTAAATATACACATTTATGGAAGAATAATAAACAAACAGATAAATGCAAATTGAATTAAACACTATAGTACCTACTTCAGTAATAAAGCAAGAAATTTAATTAACGAGAATTATTCATACTGCAATGAACAAAAATAAAAGTAACATTTGAAACACTGAAAGCAATTACATTATAAAGTATTTGTAGAAATTTAATGAAAATATTAGAACTACACGTGCAACAATATAGATAGCACCATCAAGTTTTAAATTAAAAGTTTTAAAAAAGTAAATACGTCTCGACGTTTAATCTGTTATGTACCTCCATTAGCAATGTTTTCAAACGTGAATAGAGATGATTTATAGCGAGATTCATTAATGTAGATCAGAATGTAGATAAGCGCATAATATAAATATAACAAATAACACGTAATAATTAATATCAAACAAATATTCAAAGCTGAGTTTTTCAAAAATTGACCCATGGAAAACCATTAAATTAATGTTTTCTATTTTTTTTTAAATATTCTATGTAGAACTTTAACCTAGATTATGATAGTCCATATAACAAAAAATTATAGCAAAATGACTACTAATACTATTATTATAAATAATAGACAATAATATTTTGTAATACTTTCTAGTACTTTTTAATATTTTAATAATGTCCATCGTTATAAAAAATTTAGAAAATATCATACAAGTTTATTTGTTCATGAAATTCATAGATTTAGAAATTTACGAGTCTTGAAATTTGCAAATAAAAAATTGACCTTGATTAATGTTGCTAACCTTAAATATTCGCTTAAGAAGGAAATGACTCTAAAACTCGCAATAAATATCAATCTCTTATATTTACGTTGCACCCCATAACTACAACGTTATACCACATATGACGTTATATCGCATATAACATTGTACCACATATCATGTTGTACCACATATCGTTATATGTACAAGGTTTTGTACTACGTATGCGTTGTATCACATGTATGTTGTACCCATATATGCATTGTACCACATGTATGTTGTTTTCACATATGCATTGTACGACATGTATGCTGTACTCACATATGCATTGTACCACATATGTCTTGTACCACATGTATGTTGTACCTACATATGCATTGTACCACATGTATGTTGTACTCACATATGCATTGCACCACATGTATGTTGTACCTACATATGCATTGTACCACATGTATGTTGTACCCACATATGCATTGTACCACATGTATGGTATACTCACATATGCATTGCACCACATATGTCTTGTACCCACATATGCATTGTACCACATATGTCCTGTACCACATGTACGTTGCACCTACATATGCATTGTACCACATGTATGTTGTACCATATATAACGTAAACATCGTCTCAGTAAAAGTTCGCTAAACCAAATTTCCGTACATCGTCACCGTTTGTCCCTGCAATACCCATGTCAGAAAGAGGTTGCAAGTAGCTCGTTTCCGATACTTGATATCCCTGTACTGATTCGACTCACTTCCTAAACTTTTTTCGCGCACGGTGGTGCGCCTCGAGACCTTCGGAGAGGGACTTGAGAGCCTTGACCTCGACCTGGCTCCGACCGCCCCCGCCCCCGTACCAACGGACCCAGACCGTCATGGTGCCCGGTGGGCCTAAAGACTCGACCTTGCCCGGCCATGCCGGACTTCCTCTTGCGGCGCCCCATACTAGCTCACCCACTTCCAGTTTCCTCTGGTTCTTCTCCTCTGATTTTGCCTCCGCTACTGAGGGTTTCAAACAAGGCACGGTGTTTTCTTTCGGTTTCTCTATTTTCCTCTCTCTATCTCACGCTATTTTTTTTTTTTTTTTAGCCACCGCACGGTGATTTCGATTGCGTGTGGTGAGATCAAACTCTTTCATGGGAAAGCGGAACGAACATCGCGGGATCGTGAGCTGTGATTTTCGACCGTTTTAAGTGCTACTGTCTGCCGAGGAGCCTAATCATACACCGTTTATTGTTCTTTTCGTGTACTGATTAGAGCTGGAAAGAATGCACGTGGCTCCTCCTATTCTCGTATACTGTCACGCGATTTAGATGCGATTTGGTTAATCATTTCGTTGTGGAGGTAGCCGATCGGGAGCATTCTTTTCAGGTCTAAATGGTACTTGCTGCAGGGTCTAATAGATCTATATCTCGGATTTTTATAGTATTCGAATAAGTCCATATCGGAGGAGTTGTAAATTGCTCGTATCAAATTTATAAAATTTTAAATTCTAGAGTTCTAAACTGCAATTTTAGGTACCACAAGTTGTAACTTTGATTTAGCATAACTTTAATCCAAAATCAGAAAATTATTTTATAGGTTTCATGATTTGTGTTTTGCAGATTTCATAAAAAGAATATGTTATAAATACATGAATCCACGTTTACTCATGAAGTATCTGTATATTTTGTAACGAAATTATTGATATCTTGATACTTTTCGTCAGGGACGACACCAGGGCAATTTTTCAGAGCAATGTGTTACATTGTAACCCAAGGATGGAACGTTAATTTTTAACCATTTTGCTACAATCATCTTTGTCCAAAAATATTTTCATAAGTTTATATATCAGAATTGTCTAACATGACACTTTGATAAGTGATGATTTTAATGTTTAACTCTTTATCTCTACATCAGTACGAGTTAATTTTTACCTAGTGTATCAAATCTTAATTATAATTTGTCGGTTAATAACTTAACAGAGTAGATGCTACGAATAAAAACTATTCTAAACAAATTTTTATAAATTTTATTTAGTAGTTTTGTGCTTTAAGTATACTTGTATTAGACTTTTTTAATTTTTAATACATAATGTCTTTTTTCTTAAACGTTCCACACTTGGGAATCAGAGCATATTGCTTGGTAAACACATAATGTTGATATTTAAAATCGACAAAAATAATTTTATATAATAATTTTACTTAAGACACATTTAATACACTAGATATACTATAAAAATATGTAAAAAGCTATTAAAAGGAATTTATTTTTACTCGTGATCAAATATGAGTGATAGTTAATTAAATATATACTTGCTGTTTTAGGAAAATTAAAAAACTAATATACATATAAGAATAAATTTCAGATAAGTATATTGACTTTCATATAAATAATTACTCTAATTTTTTCCTATTAAAATGTAAGATATTGCACCAATTACCCTAGTGTTTATTTCTTATGCAAATAGCTCCTCTCCAGACAGTACCATTTTTTAACCTTGCTTCTAAAATTCATAACTCATTTAACAAAAATTCTATATCATGAAAAATAATTTCTTTTTACGACCACCTAAAAATTGAGTACAAACAAACTGAAACTATAAAATCATTCGATGAAATGTTACCGCAAATAAAATACCGTAAATTGACCGAGGATAATAACGAAGATAATGCTCGAAATATTGAAATCGTATAATCGCACACGATCCCGCGACTCAGTGTGGTTAATTTTGTGTGTTAATCTTGATCAACAGGTGCAACTCATAACAGCGAAACAGGTATGCTCTTGGTGCGTGCCTTACGAACTGATTATCCTTAAATTTCCTAATTGATGATACCACTACGTCTGTATTTGTTCAGCTGTACGTTTTGAGATGTGCTTTTTGCTCGCGCGTGTGCTCGTTAAAAAATGATTAGTAGCTTCATTCAAATGGTGGTAGGCGAGATCAGTGACAAAATGAGATATCAGAGATGGTTCGAGCACATGCAATAACTTCCGTCCGTTTTTCTCTTTTTCTCGGCGATCCTGGTTATTCGATTCGGCGCGTAAACTTTCAACGTAAACTCTCTCCCGTTCGTGAATTTAAATTTAAAACCCACGAATCTACTGGACAACAATTCTTTCGTTATTTCGACGGTTCCGCGGGATAAACGTTCGAGCCGTAAATTCCAGACACTCGGCTGGAAACGCGAAATACGAACGCAATAAAATGGCGGATTTGCGCCACAAATTCGCGCGGTTGAATCGTCCCGATCCCTCTTTAAGATCACATGCGACGCGACGTGAAGATGATTATGTACAAATGTGACGATAAATAAATAAAAAAAAAAAATTCGGTGAGCCACACCCGCGACAAAATGAACGTATGACTGACTGAAGCCCCTTGGACCCCCTTCGATGGTACGTGATAACTGCGTGGACAATGATATTAACAAACCTGACAGCCAATTAGTAGGAAAACAAAAAGAGGACGCAACAAATCGTTTCGGTTGAGAATTATGTACAATTTATTAATTCAATGTCACCGCCGTTACTTTTGTGTAGCAAAGCATCGAGTCTCCTGGAGTTTGACGAACAAAAATTTTTAGTAATGACATCACTTACCTGCCTCGATTTTCTTCCCGATCGAAAGAAACACGGTTCTTTTTTCAACATCGAAACGAACGGATCGTTTTGTATTATTTAAAGAGGAATATTCTGCGGTTTCAATTTTTAACACTACAACAACCGATGTAAAATGAATAAGTAGATCAAGGATTAAAGTCTACGGTTTAACAAATTATTTTTTGAGATAAATCTTGATTTATGAATAACTCCGTGTGGTTGTTACAGTGTTAATGTAAATATTTCTTGTCCTATTCTTGTTCGAATAGAAATATTCCTCTTATGGAGAACGAAATTAGACTGCGAATGTTTATGCATTTATGAACAATAACATTTGGATGTAAAAAAGAATAAATAAAATTTGCACGATAAAAAGATTTAATAATGTATCATTTTAGAAAAGAATACATGTACAAGAGCACATTCGCAGTCTATTGATATCAATTAAATCGGTGATATTTGTCACGAAAATCACGTATAAAATCGTATTTAATTTCCGAGGTGAATAAATCTAGGATATGGTTCAAAAAGCATTACCAAAGCGTACTGGATGCAACAAGCAATATCAAACTATGCCACTATCGCACAAAGACAACAAAAAAAGCAGTTCATGCATAAAAACACAAATTGATGTAATAATAACATGCATTGTTTGGTAAAAGTGCATGCAGTATGAAAAGAAAAATGATAGTGTAGAAACGTGTATCCCTAAAGCATACCATAGTGTTAAACACTAAACGATAATGTTAAAGCCATAAGCGTTTTTAATACTAACAATCAGTACGTAGTAAATACCAACAAACAGCAATGCGAGGTTCTATCGATTAACAATCATTGGCATACACCGAGATTCTTCCTTCAGATATTTTGTTTCGCATTGCTTCTTGTCGAAGTACCATCATTAGGTGCCATTTTGATAAAGTAACTTTCATAATGATGATTTAATTTTCTTCACAATTGAATTCTGGTTATAGATATTCTTATTTGAGATATTTCATTAAGATTATCTTTAATAATAAAGATTTGTGATGTATTGCAATATTTGATACATTGACTACCGTGGAAGGTTAATAATAAATGAGATTTCAAATATTAATATAAATTTGTTAAATTAAAATGGGAAATGTTATATATTATTATTGTGATAATGTAGGCTAGAAAATTAAGCTCTGAATGTATTGTATTAATTAAATTTATTAAATTACTGTACTAGTTAAATTTATTTAATTAATTAAATTTTTGTAAAAACCATTTTTTTGTAAAATAATAAACCAGGTTAATTGCTCATACTTGAATAAATATTTCTCAATATTTGAGACATGTGATTTTGAAAGAAAAAATAATTTATATAAATAGTATGAAAATAAGATAAATGTTTTAATTCTGAAAATGTTTTGCGTTTAAACTGTAATTACTATATAATTGCTTTTTAATATTTCCACTCTGGTAGTCAACGTGTTAACCATACGCTGGGTATTAATATTAATCATAATATTAATATTTAATTCCCCACATACCCATAATATTTATTATTAAAAATAATATAATAGTCACTAGAAGCTTGTAATACAAAATGGCCCAAAAGTCACAAAAAGTTTTACAAATCTAATTAACCTTTTATTTTTAATTATTTCTTTCACAATAAGGTCCTTTAAAAAAGCAATCATAGAAAACTTCATTACTAGGTAGCTAGTTACAATTTTATTTCAAAACTTCATATGGAAAATCTACATATTTTTAGTTAACTTAAAAAGTGTATTATTTAAACGCAGCAACAAGTTGCTGTTTATCAAACTCTAGTATTAGGATTTAATAAACGATATTAGAATAAAAATGCAGTTACTAGAATTAGATATTATCGAAGAGTAACAAAGAACATTGTACATAACATATTATAATAAAAGATATTGTGAAGTTTACAATATAAAAAATTTTTGAAAATTAAAAACTGAAAGTTACTTTTCTAATCCTTAAATGGCGAAGTTAGATCTTAATCTATGATCTATAATTTAAATTTAATTATAAATTCACGTTCATTCACATTTCTGACTTCTTACTTTCTTAAATATTATTTTTGAAGTACCCATAAAATATTATTATACTTGATGAATATTTAAACTCTCCATTTAGAAATTTGAGTGTTTAAAATTTGACTACCGCCATCTGAGGATGAAACCTGTTAGTGACTTCTGGTCCATCCTGCATATAGTTGTATCAATTATCAAAGTTGATTATCAAAATGTAATTCGATACTACAGCCGAGCTAATTATATTATATAATTAATGTATAATTAACGACTAAGAATACCATACAATACTGACCATCTTGGTCTTCATGCAGGGTAGAATGCATGGAATCGATGGAGTCCAGCTTTCGCTTGATTCCGCGGCCGAGGGCATGTTCCCTGCCCTCGCACCTCACTGTGCTCACCACACCTTCGGCTTGCTTCAACGTCTCTGACGTATAGATCTGTCAAATACAACTCGATCAACTCAGGCACAAGCCTACCAGTCACATGCTAATATTCATATCAATCTATCGACATCCGAACCGCTCATTTCGATTCGATAAACCCCTTTTTCTCTCTCTGGTTCTCGTTCACTCTTTGTTCCAGCAAGATCCTCATCATTCTTTCGACCGAGCGTGAAAAACACAAGTGAACTGAATATTATAAAAGAAAGAACAAAGGAAACGTAAGAGCTACCAGAACAGAATGATCATTGATTCGACGCGATAACAAACGTTTTGAAAGAATGACGCGACAAACGTACAGAGAGTTACTGGAAAACTTACGTTTTCTACGCTATCGGTGGCCGAATCAAGTATGACACGTTCAAAATTTCATTCTTCGATGCATGCAAACGAGAAAAATGATATATACCAACGTGACAAAATCCAAACTCTGATTACGCATGCTCATCGCAAGATTTTCATTTCTTTTTTTTTTTTTTACGTTTCGAATATTTAGGAATATGTATAATTTTTATCAAAGAATGTATTGCTTAGCAAAAATTTATTTTTTCTCTGTTTGCCATTATAAAAATTTATAGTGTTTTTTTTTTCGTTCAGTTGACCCGTTAACACACGGTCGATAATACAAATTACATTATTGCAATGTACGTTATAAATAATAACGCTAAAAGCGAGTTGAATCCGCTCGGCCCACGAAAGTGTCGGCCACGTGAAAAATCAATAACGTTAAATACAAACTAATTACAAACTTAATAAGTATCGATTAAAACGAGTGTATCAAACCCTTGCGAGCAAGGTAATGCCACTGATGTCCAATTTAAAATGTACAAAACCAATGAATCAACCCGTACGAAAGAAAGATGCTCATTCGTCCGACGATGAGTCTGTATCCTCACCGTCGTCAGCCTCTTGCGCATATACGAATTGATTGTAAATGTATGGATTTATATAGGTCTGTTTGCTGGGCGAATAATTAACGACAGCAATGCCATTAGAATCAGACCTGTAATTGTACAAATGAGGATAGAGCCCAGCTGGCGCGGCGATACCGACGTTTACAAATTTTTCATAATTTTCGTTAGAGGGACAATAAGAGACTCCGACGTTCTGGCTGTCTAAAGATTTATCTTCCAAATTCTGATCTATGTCATCTTGCTCTACCATATTCTGCGCTATTTGCGTATCAATTTGATCGGTAGTCTCGATACAAGGCTTGGGATCGAATTTCGTTTGCGGTAACATCGTATAATGCGCATGGTCTGGCACTAAAGGTTGCTGTCGATAAACGTTTGCATTGTGAACGTATTGTTGGCTATGATAGAGGATCGGCTGATAATGACCGTGACCTACAACCGGTAACGTATTGACATCCATCTCCGTATAAGAGACATCCGTCATTTCTTTAGTAACGCTTAGTTGATCTTCCACGAGGGAGTGGTCCATTGTGTCTGAATATATGGAATGATTTGGTGATGATGTGTCCATATGCTCCTGTGAGTCAGCGTATGTGTTTTCAGGGTGTGTCGTATCGGCTGGCTGGTGCATGTCTGTTAAGGTTAGATGACGGTGGACTTGATCTACGTGGGTACCAACCTGGATCCCAGTAGTCACCGTCGATTCCACATATGTCTTTCCATGAAGACCTGGCTGACTAAGAGTGATTTCCTTCGTAGTGATACCTTGAATTCGCCAGTCCTCGGACGCGAGTGGCACGTCGACTGAATCCGGCTCGCTGCTTGACACGCAATGAACCATTGGCTGAAAATAATAATCGATTACAGTCGATGTCTCGATTGATTAAACCAGAGATGGCTAACGGGTGGCTCGAGAGCGGTTCCCATCCCTATTTTCTCGGTCGAGTTGTAGAGGAACGACCACCACCATACTTGTGCTGTGACTTGGCGGATGCATCTTCGGGTTAACACAAGGTATATATGAAGTGGTGATTAGCCAGCTGAATTGTGGGGAAATAGAATGAGTGATGGTGGCGGGACAGATTCACCGACGATGGGGACTGTACAGCTCCCGTCAGGGGAGGAGTTAGCCATCCCTGGATTAGACAATTGTTTTCTTCCTTTAACATGTTATTCTGAATAAAATCAACTTTTATTATTAACTTAATAATTTGAATATACGTTGCAAAAGAAATTCTCCACGCTAATACTTTGTAATATGGGGCTTTGTTTTCGAGGTTCAAACGGTTTCTATGTTTCTGCTACTTTGATATAGAGATCCACACTTACATAGAAAAACACGCGTGGACGTGTGGGGAAAAATACCGAGCCAGGATTCGAATCCAGGTCTTTCACTTGCCAGGTGACTACTCTAACTATTCACAAGAGACTCCCTAGTCTCTTAAGACACAAATGGCTCCTGTCTACAATGTAAACAGTCTCTTACTGTTTGATAGAGGCGTATCTTTATAGATACAAGTCTCTTAAGCTTAATTACCTAAACTTTGACTTAACAAGTTACTCATTCGCCCTACTCTTCAACATCGCTATCAATAAATCGTGAATCGTTCAAGACCGTTTTCGACCGTGTACTGGTGAAACTCAACCGTTATCCATCACTGCATTCACCGCTACCGTGGGTCAAAACAGAAAAATTGTTGCAGCACACCACAAATCTGTAAACTGCAAAATCCATGCGTACCAAAACTCTTATTATTAATAACCAACTATCTTATAAATTTCTCTTTCATTTCTACTCCTGTGACTAATATCTCGAAAACGAAGCTCCAGATTGCAAAATGTTACTTTTCAATATCTTTTAACATATAACAATTTTTGCAGTACGTTTCGCTGTTATAAAACATTGTCACATCAAATTGTCGTCGAGGAGTGTTTAAAAGTTAAGTATTACCGTGGACGAAGAGTGATGTCTTGCAGGTGGTGCTGGCGAAGCCGCTCCATGCGTTGTAGTATCCACAGCAGGACTATTCGATCTGTGACTATTTCCTGGACTGTGTGTGGTGGTGTCTGGAGGAGATCCTTGCCTCATCATCGCTGACTGAGCCATGTTCGCTTGATTCCCAGCTGTTTGGGTTGATACAGAATGTCTCGCCATCAGCGGACTGTGTTGGTCGCTTTGCTGGGCTGTTTTCTCAACGACAGTCGTGCTGCTGCTAGCAAGAACATATTGTTGCTGCTCAATGTTCTGCTCCGAAGACGGGGAATTCACGCTGCTTTTCGGGGAGGTAGGTGGTTTTCCTTGAATCATTCCGGAACTTAAAATGTACGACTGATTGTGGTCAATGTTCAGCGAAGGATCGACGGTCGTCCCGTTGGAGGCTGCAGCTTGAAAATTAGGTATCTGGTTGTTGGACACCATGGTCGTTTGTTGCTGCACGATCGTCGTGTTTTGTTGAACAAAGGTTGTGTTCTGTTGATTGGGTGCCGACGATACAGCAATGTTTTGCGCAGTTCCGCAAGGTACCATCAAAGTTTGCCCGTTCATCTGAATGAATTCCTGTTGGCCCTGCATATTAGTCGGCCTAACTTGCGAGGTATTGAATGTCACTTGCTGATTAGGACTAACATTCGCCACTATCGGGCTCAACTGGTTCCCAAACGATGTTGTTCCGTTCACCAGAAACTGGCCGCTGTTCGGCGACAGGAATTGTGCGCTTGGACTGTGTTGTTGAATAATTTTTCCACCGGCTGTCTGCGGTGCTCGGATAACCATTCCAGCAGGACCAGCTGCTAAAATGCTTTGACTCGGATTAAATATTCCGCTGTGGCTTTGCACTGGAGTTAACACATTCTGACCGTTCACGTTCTGAATCTGCAGCTGCATACCGATGTTGCCTGTGTCTTGTAGCAAGGTCGCGGTTCCATCAGCAGACATGACCATGCTTCCTATGCCAGGGACGATAAATTGCTGAATAGTAGGGAAATTCTGAACCATTCCAGTGGCCCCGTTCAGTAAATTTACTGGTTGAAGAAGGTTGATTTGCTGAGTCGGTTGAGGATTGGTGATAATCTGCTGAGCATTGAACTGTGCCGATGTTGTACCAGCCTGTCCGTTCATAACCAACTGAGCTGGAGCTCCACCTTTTCCTGGCACGATCGTCAACGCTTGCAACATCGGACCACCTATGCTCTGAGTCTGGAAATTCTGCTGGGCGAAGTTCGATTGCGACTGCATCAGCATGCCAGTATTCTGTTGCGAAGAAGCGATGTGCAACATCGAGGCTACTGTTTGCGGGTTTGCCTTTCGTTTTTTGTACGCTTTCTTTTTACTCATTGCCGATTCGGGTGACAACAATGCTGGCTGTCGATTCACCATTCCCTGATTTGCGCTGACGTTTCTCGCGACATCTTGGTTAGCGTCCAGAATCGACTGAGCATTTTGTATCACGTTGCCAGTCGCAACGGTTAGATGCGGTATTTGAACGTTCTGACCTATACTGTCCATCGTCATGACACCGGGCTGTATAAGTACTGGAGTTTGAATGGTGTTCACCAGCACCGTAGGTTGTCCTATAACTTGCTGAGCCACGCCAACAGCAGGGATGACTTGACTAACAGCCCCCGTGACGCTAGTGACCATGGGTGACACCGACAGTGGTGGCATAGAATTAGAATTAGAAATAATTTTCGGAGGAGGAGGTGCCATTACACCGTTGATGCCTGATCCCGTGCTGGCCATTATAAGCTGCCCGCCGTTAGACACGAGTATATGGCCAGGAGGTAAGGTTGATCCAGCGGGATGTTTCAGTATACCGCCAGACGTAAGCACATTGTGAACCTGAACATTGGACTGGGGGTGCTGCTGCGTTAGTTGTTGCTGCTGTTGCTGATTTTGCGGCTGTACCGGTGAACTAGTACTAGCCTGAGGTACTTGTATGCTACTGACGACGCTCTGAACCATCTCTAACGGTGACTTCGAGACACTGATCGCTATCGATGGTTGACTACTTGGAAGCGAGGAAGTTGTAGTCACGGTAGTAGTTGGTACATTCGTTAGAGTCGTTGACGGCTGAGGTTTGTTCGAAAGTATGTCTGGTATGGCGGGATTCGGTATTCCAGAAGGCGTATTGATCGATACGGTAGCGGTGTTTGCCCTTCCAGCTAGCACAGACGTGATAGTATTGCTGCTAACAGTATGCCCACTCGCCATAGTGGTTATCACCGATGAGGTACTATTAAAATGATTCATTGGTATTCTAGAAACGGCATTCACGGTGTGTGGATGTGGCTGATAACCATCCAAAGACGACTGTCTCGTAGTCTGCCGTTTCACTATGTGAGACGTCACGTTGTCCGAAGTAGAAGTTGACGTTTGCGAGGATGACGTGCTAGAAGGAACTACATTCGAGCTGGTTGTGGCGGAACAAGGAGTATCGGAACGCTGTTCCTGAACACCGCTGCTCATCGAAGATTGTGACGGCTGTTGGGCCTGAGGCGTTAAAGGTTGAGATGGCACTTGACCAGACATAGAATGCGAATGAGGTGTTGGCGGTTGCGAATAACTATGTGGCGTCGACGGCTGAGACGAAATAAGACTTTGCGGAGTCGCCGGTTGCGATATTCCAGGCGTGGATGAAGCTGGTGTATCCGAATTTGCTGGACTGTTCGTGCCGATGGGAGACCCATGACTCGTGCTCACAGTACCACCTTGAATAGGTCTTGAATCGGCTTGCTGTTGATTGTTCTGATACTGCTCTCCAAACGTGGACGACGTAACGGGATCTTCGCGCTGGTCCGAATGTATCATGTATTGCCGTTGCATTTGCTGTTTGTACTGATCCTGCACGTAAGACTGCGTGTCAGCACTGGTAACGCAACCTTGACAAGGACTACTTTCGGAATCAGTTCCTCCGCTGCTGGACGTCGGTGTCATGCTGCTGTGCACAACAACGGGGGAGGTTGCGTGATTCTTCACGGAATTAAACGTCGACGTACTGGTGGGGCTGGTGCCGGAAGAAGGCTTTGGTTGTGGAAGATAAGAATTATTAGACAAGTGCGATCCATGGTTCGTCTGCGGTGTTTTGGAATTGTTGATCATTCCCACTTGAGAACTGCTAACACCAGTCTGTCTCGATATCGTGCTATTCAGCAGAGCAGTTTGCTGCGCGAGATAACCACTAGGATCTTCTAAGAACGATGGACCACTGCTGTTGACGGTCGAACCTATCTGACTATTACTTTGCTGATTCTTTTCGTTAAATTCGTCGATGGGACTCGATGCGGATTGGTCCAGACTGTTACTCCTGACATCCGTAACGCTATGCTGACGTTGCTTTTTCACCATAATCTTACTGGGCTTCGCCTTCTTTCGCGCTACCTCATCGGTCCAGGTAGAAGCTTGTGGAATGTGATGATGCAGAGGTGGAACACGATCGAAGGAGTTACAAGTGATATTCTGGACTGTGACGAGAGAAGGCTGATGAGAACTCGAGGCAGATCGGTTTTGTTGCCAGGGCGGTGTTCTCGAATTGAAATGCATGTTACCGGGCTGCCCGTTTGGTCCCATTCCAGGTTGTGCTTCAACAGCATGATTGGTGTTCGGGCTCCTTCCCGTTAGATTAGATAAAGCGTATTGCTGCTGATGTTTGACATCGGCAACGGTTCCTTTCGAGGCGTCGAAATTTCTCACAGGATACTGAACCTGATTCTGCGTGTACATACGTTGCATGTTTTCATGCGAATTGTTTGGTAAGTTTCCGTTTTGTACGACGTGATGCCGTTGCAGCGTGTGATTGTGCAACAGAAGTTGTTGTTGCTGCTGCTGCTGCATCTGTTTCGCATTCAGATCCTCGTCGGTAACGGAGGGGGCGCGATTATGTCTGTTCTGAATATCAGCGGCACTCATCACGGAACCCGGCGCTTGTTGTTGCATCACGTCTAAGGAATGATGATTCAACTGTTGATTAGGATACTGAGATTGCACGCACACTTGAGACACCTGTTGTTGATGCTGCTGTTGTTGCTGCTGCTGCAACTGCTGAATCTGCATTTGGAAATGATCCGCCGACTGAGCCTGCATCAGGTGCTGATTAGGCTGATGTTGCTGGGCTTGCTGCTGCATGTGGTGTTGGTGGATCTGCTGCAACTGCGGATGAAGGGTTGTTTGCGCCGACACTTGCGATGGCTGCATGTGGTGCACGTAATTCTCCGACGAATGTTGAGGATTGTAATTCCCTGATTGCTGGTCGACGTCTTGGCTCAGATGTTGTTGCGTTTGCTGCTGTTGCATCTTATGCTTTTGCGTTTGCTGCATATGCAGTTGCTGCTGCTGTTGCTGCTGATTTAGGTGCTCCTGTTGTTGCATCACGTGTAGCGACTGTTGGTTTAATTGATTGACGTAATGGGGAGCTTGCTGCTGCGTTAACTGATTCACAACGGCATTCTGATGTTGCTGCTGTTCATGCTGATGTAAAATCTGCATATGTTGCATTTGCTGATGATGGGGTAACAACTGCTGCGATTGTTGTTGCTGCTGTTGCTGTTGCTGTTGAGATATATGTTGTTGCATAAGCTGTTGCTGCTGCTGTTGCTGTTGTTGCAGTATAAGTTGCTGGTGTTGCTGCTGCAGCAGCTGTTGCTGCTGCTGAGTCATGTTGTTAAAATTAGCGCCTTGCTGATTCATGATCAGCGAATTTCCCATCAGCATACCGGACATGTTATGCTGACCTAACCTCTGCTGAGGATTTCTCGTTGCACAGCCGTTTACGTCTTGATTCTGCAATGGTGAGTTCAATGTCTGATGACAGATCTGCTGGTTACTCTGTTGAACTTGCAGATTGGGAATAGCGATTGGCCACACCTAAAATGTAAACGATTGTTCTGTATTACTATTATGTTACGATTATGAAGGTTGGATTTTGGTTTATTAAAAATTACATTACCTGCGATCCATTAGGCACCGGTGAGCCTTGCACTCCAGATGCTGCAACAATAGCCCTTTCGCGTTGTGCCATAAGTTGTGAGACCGAGACTCCGGAAAAAATGTTCCCAATTCCCCCTAGTTTTCTCTTCTTTTTCTTGTTGATACCATCTGTCGAACAAAAGAAAATTCATGTCGGTTCAGTCGTACGAAGAAATTCAGTTATTAAAAGCTTAACGTATTAAGAGAATAGTTCTTAATGGAACGCCCAAAGCGCGGTAACTCTTCGAGGTCGTGGAAAATTAAAATACAACTCATTTCCCTAACCCTAATTTTAACCCTCCGCTTATTATTCAAGCGCTGCTTCAGCCTTCTTAATGAACAGGCGTCCCATTTGAAGTTCCGCCGCAAGGTTAAATCCTATTTAACGTAACAATTTCGGGATTCGTGTCCCTTATTCCAACTTTCCTTTTATCTTCCTTACAAATTAATATTTTCTTCCTTAATCCTCAACTATTTGGACAACCCCAGTATATCACTTAAAAATACTTGCAACTTCTTCAAACAATTCAAATTTGTTTACAATTACTTGAACTACACAGGTGGTGCGATTTAAACCGAGAACTGTCATTATAAAATTAAAAGAGGTATAAAAGATAAGAACCCGACGAATTCGCGCGTAACAAATGATTATAAAATATCCGAAGAAGAAATAATTCACATGCTCGAAACCGAATAAAATTGTACGACCCTTTTGCAGTGAATGGTCGACAAGCTGCCATAACAAGCGTTCACACTACGAAATTACCTTGATTTACGAGGATAGCAGAAAGCAGAATGGTGAAAGGGTGGCAAAGGGGATGGTTTTCAATGGCGGTCTTTTATCCGTAAGCCTACAGCGGATAATTATTCTCCACGGTTACAACGGGGGAAGATAATTCGGAAGCGAGAGAAGGAAGACGAGGATGAAGAGGAGAACGAATGGGTGAAAGAGAGGTAGGGCGGAAGTACTAATGAATCTACCTAGAAGAAGGGCAGGTTGTCTGCGACGACGGTAGTTTAACCCGATTTCCAAGGGGGTGAAGATTTACGTAAAATCTTTCAAGCATTTCGTGGCTTTCGGGGGGTGGATTGTATGAACGCATCAAATCCTTCTCCCTCTTTAACCCTCCAAAAATCTGCAGTCAATGGCGTATAAATATAAAGCGCCGTGGTTGTTAAATCTGACGGAGAGATGGCGCAGCAATTATAGTATATAGCCTATTCAACGACACTTCAGACGTACAGGTAAAATGTACGCAGACTTTATTATTATATAATTCGATGGAGGTTAGCTATTTTTAAATTCAAGGCCCGAAATCATTAGTCATGTTATACATATTTTTGCTTGGTATGTATGCATTTTACAAACGATGATATTGCATGATATTGCATACGATGATATTTCTGTATGGATATGTCCTGTCACGTTTAATTACACTGTGTGTGAAGGTTCACAACAAAGTTATATTTATAGCAATCTGTTTTACATAAATGTGCTGATACTTTTATTTAAGAATGTAGAAATTAATGCACAAAAAGGTGAAGACCATGAAATTGAAAATATTTCTGCTGAAAAATCTTTAGTCTATTATTACAGTATTCTTTTACTAACAAAGTTTTATAAAATATTCAAGTACTACCTTATTAACATTCTACATTAGTGTAAAAACTAATAGCATTCTACAATAGCGTAAAGTTAATGTAAGCAACATTTGCAATCGTAGGATAGCCAATGTAAAATTAGTGTTGCATCATTGTTCAAACAACAAAGTTAGAAACAGTAGAAATATTGTTGCAAAGAATGTCAGAAGAATTGTTCCCAAAATGAAGAAGCAAACTGATAAATTTACTGAACTTGAACGATAAATTCTAGCGAAGACACTACTACAAGAAACGTGCTAAGAAAGTTGTTCTCAAGCAGCCTAAAGTATGTCAAATTTTCAGAACCGTTTGAAAAGCGATAAATTCTGGCGAACACACGGCAGCTGTGAACGTGGTAACAAAAAATGGTACCCAAGCAATGTGAAGGATAACAAATTTAGTGAACTCGAACGATAAATTCTGACGAACACACGGCTACTATACGAGTGAAACGTGCTAACCAAAAATTGTTCCCATCGCTCCGAAGCGTGTCTCGCGATACGGATCAAAGTTGCAGCGTTAATAGCGGCGGGTTTCGATACGGGGGCCAAAACGGCCGGGCCAACGACCATAATTATAGCAATCTTCTCGTGGTGGATACCCGAGCAGAACTTCTCGCTACGATTGACTAGCGAAAC
Organism: Megachile ligniseca; assembly: GCA_945859555.1. Taxonomy (NCBI): domain Eukaryota; kingdom Metazoa; phylum Arthropoda; class Insecta; order Hymenoptera; family Megachilidae; genus Megachile; species Megachile ligniseca. The sequence goes on from OX243783.1 coordinate 5,779,489, forward strand.
AGGCGGGACTCTCGAAGGCACTCGAATTACTCGAACCCAATTGAACCTCGGCCAACGACTAACTTCTCCAGCTCGTTCATGGGGATCCCAGAGCGTGGATCGTACGTAACGACGTGGCCGAGCCGTTGATGCGGACTAAACGGAAACAGCGTAAAATGCGCTTGCGCGACCACAACAGGACGTCGGTCGAGGACGAGCCGGAGGTGGTTTGCAACTAGGTGGTATCGGCGGGGATGAACATCACTCGGTGCAGGCGCAAGAATCACAACCGGACACGGTTTCCTCTCTTGGACCGCAGCTTCCTCTTCTCCCTCTATTTCAAGCGTATTCGCCGCTTCTTCGTACGAAATTAACCCTTATCAACTCTCTGTCTGCCACCACCATCGTCCGTTACCCCTCGACGACGTTCGTCCTCCCCCACCAAAACCAACCCCCACGTTCAAAGTAACATCGTCGCGTTGACGTCGCTGGCAGCGAATAGTGAGCGAATTCTTTCCTCCTCCCCGGACTTATTGATCGCACACGGACGATAAGAAGACACGAGCCGGCCGATTGGTTCCTCTTCCGGCCAACTCGCGGCATCTGCAACCCTAACACAACGACCCGTCCCGCTCCGGGACTATAACGACAGGGATAGTTGAATGTAAATTTGTGGATCGTCTGAGGGCTCGCTAGAGTGGGCTTTAAAACTGTCTGGGATTCATGCGTGCTACGTGCTCCAAAGATCGCTGGCTTTTTAACCTTTTGCGGGGGAATCGTTTGAATACTGTGTACGCTCGTACCCAAATTTAATCATAATGTCCAAAGTTCTTATACAGACACGGTGACGAAATGGAGAGGTTTTAAGCGTAACAGAAATTATAGTTAGCATACTAGGTATATCGCATGTGACTTCGTTTTTGAAGGAACTAAACTTCAGAGGTCTTTGGAATAGTTGAATGAATTAATGTACAAAATATTTTCAGTAAATTTTTCATCGATTTAGAAACTCTTGTAAGAGTAATGAATGATACTTATTAGTTGTAAGATGAAGTTAATAAATATATTTATTCATATTGTTAGAATGTATTATGGGTCTTATGATAAATGTATCATGACCCTTTATGATATGGCTGGTATTATTTTAGTGCATTTAACAAGACAGCTTTAATCCTTAAGGTGGATCAAACAATATTTCAGAACTTAGTTAACATATGTGTCAACATAGTGGCAATTAGGAAACTTAATAGCTCAAACTTTCTGGGGTACATGCAGATGTATAGAAACATAGGGATTTAACGATACAGATCATAAAATATGAATCGTACAATTAAAAAAATAAAAAAGGATTAAAAAATTTGTAATGGTGCGATAAACGAAATATATGTAATAGCGAAACGTATGATAACGAGACACTTGTGAAATCGTTTTCCCGTGTTATCGACAACGTGATCAATGGAATAGCTAACGGAAGGAACTTGTTTATGGAGCAGATTCCTTTTAACAGACCAATAAAAACGTAACGGCGAACAATCGATCTCGTTATCGGGTCTCGGTTCGTTGATATGCACTGTTGGCTTCACCGATCCATCGGAATCGCATTCGACATGGAGATTTATCAACGTGTGAACGAGTTCGTCGACGGGGTGTCTCGTGCAAAAGCGTACAAGTCGCCGGTGAGAATCGGTGGAATAAATTCCAGAAATGTTGTTTGCCAAACATTCCGTCCGTACCGGGCGCATATTAAAAACGAGAGTTAAATTCAGATGCAAGTAACGAGCCGTTGGAATTTCATTAATCTCCATTAATTCTGTCGTTTCTCGGTCGAGTCCCTTGGCAAGCTACGGGCATATAAAAGCCGTCCGACCCGCGGACAGAATCAAGTAAAACCGACGAGAACAGAGGAGAAATGAAATCGACTTTCCTTATTGAGACTCGTATTCGTGGAACGGCGACGACGATAAAGATTCATTCGATTCCCACTCCCCCTACGTGGTTTATTCCTTTTATTTTCGTTCCCCGTTCGCGATTCGGAGGGTGTGTGTTTGCACACCGCGCGAACGTATTACCTCTGCTGCTGAAATGCCCCGGAGAGCGAAAGAGAGAACGAAGGAGAAGAGGAACGGGAGGTGAAAGGAAGAAGCAGAGAAAGCAAGGGTGACGTTTTCTCGGGCCGCGTCGTTTTATATCACCGGAAAATTGGAATCGAAGCGGCGCCCATGAACACGAACGCTCGAGTCGATGTTAAAACGACCCTATAAAGTTTCACGGAAATACTGCCACTGACGTACATACACGCTGCCGACGTAATTCCTGGCACAACGGATAAGAAAATAATTTCTGCTATAAAATTTAATCAGACGTAGGAAATAAAATAATTGTCTTGTATTAAGAACAGATTTGATGATGGAATAAATCTAGTATAATTTACTGATAGAAGTGTTGTGAAATGGTACATTATGGTGGTGTATTAATTTAAAGCTTCAGTGATGTAAAATATTGTATGGGCATTTTATTAATATTTGTAGTTTGAAATGGATGTTGAAATGTGCTGTCTGGGGATTTTTGAAGTTTGGTTAATTAGTAATTTGGGAAGTTGGAATGAGAAGTTGGGAATTTTTTAATTTAAATATCTTATCCTTGAGAGCTTTATAATTCAAGAATTTGCAAATTTGCAAAATTAAGGTTTACAGAATTCGAAAATTTGCAAGTTTCAACTATTACATCGGCCTAAAAAGGGTTAAGATAAATTTTTCCCTGAGAAGAAAATCCTCAAACCGACAATAATTCGAGTCTCCACGGTATTACCTAACTACCGTCAAAGATCCAAGAAAAACGCATCCCGAATCTGGAAGAAAGCGGTGATTAAGGATAAGCAATGTTGTCCCTAAATTCCAGAGTCTCAGAAAGCAAAAAGAGCGATCAAAACAAGCCCCGCGATTTTCAATGCACCGCGTCGCTATTGTTTGCCAGCTCCCCCGGATCGTGGGGTAGTACGGTAAAGGCAGTAAGCACCCCTCGTTCTGGCGGCACGGTCGAAATAACAGTCGTTTAATTAGCGACGCGACGAAGGAAAGAGAAGATGAAAATGAGAGTAAAGAAAGGAAAGAAAGGGTAAGCAGAGAAGGAAGAAAAAAAAAAGGTACGGTCTCGCTCGGTCGGTTATAGGATTTAGTAATGAAATCCGGACGGAGAGTTTAGCCGCCATGGTGATACATCATTCCACCCTCAGCGGGTCGGCTTCCAACACCTTCCCACCGAGACTTCTTCGTCGCATTTGCCACCTCCGCCCATTTTTTTTCACCGACATTGGGAAGTTTAATGCCGTCTCTTTTGTACGGGAAAGGAGGAAAGGAGAGGGTGGAGCCACCCCCGCCGACCCCCGCTAATGTCGCAATTTCGTCGTTCCTTTTCTTCTTCCAGGGACTTTTTTTCCCGTTCGTTGCGCCCTAATGATCACGGCTGCCGCGAGGCCCGTTGCACGAGGAAAAACTTTCGGTCGTCCTCCAATAAAAGTTTCCGCCGCGTGTTTTCTGGTACGGTGGTGAATAAACGTTCCCGGCGATTATGGCGCGCCGCTCTGACTACCGGCGGAACTTTGTTAATACGACGGATCGATGGGAAAACTTCTTCGGGGGATATATTGATGGCCGGGATGTGTACAGTCGAGAGCAAATCAGCCTTCCCTAGGGAAAATATCCTCACCGTGGGAGACGAACCGTTTGTCGATTTTTAGACCATTTTTGGGAATTTGGATGTTAGATGGGTTATGGTTATGGATTTGGGGATGTTGAGATTTTAGGACTTTGGGATTGGGAGGTTGTAGGATTTCGGGATTTACGAAGCTTGACAATTTGGCACTTTTGAGATTTGGAAATTTTAGGATTTACGAATTTTAAGATTTTAAGATTTAGAATTTTTAAGGTTTTGGGAACTTTAATTTAGAAATTCGAAAATTGGAAAACTAGTGAACTTAAAAATTGACAAATTCAGCCATTTAAAAATTTACAAATCCATACATTTAAAATTGAGAAGTTAAACCATTTGAAAATTTACAAATTCAGCCATTTAAAAATTTACAAATTCGTAAATTTAAAATTGACAAGTTCAACCATTTGAAAATTTACACTCATAAATTTAAAATCTACAAATTCACAAATTTGAAAATATGAATACTACAAACTTTTGAACATACGTATGGACAAATTGTCAAGTTCGCATATGTGTGCTAATTCAAAGGTTCACGTTGCGTCAGAGTGTACATATGTACTCGTTCGCCATCACATTCGTGTGTACCCGCGCACATGTGTGCGTCCTTGTGTGCATGTATTCGAGAGATTGATTGGCGAGTATGTATAATACGATCGAGAGTTCGACGAGTTCGTGGCTCGTTTCAGCTTGCCAAGAAACTTTTCCCCCGGGGAAAATTCTGATTTTGATCGATCAACCAACTCCACTTGGTGATCATGCCAGGATATAATTCTTACTTGGAAAAATTCATTCTGAACGATTTGCTCGGAGGAAAATATCTCTAATTGTGCCAGTTCGGTGACAATCGAATTATTACACGAAAACAACTTTCAAACAAGAATTACATAAAAGAAAATATAAAAAGATTTTGAGCTACTTTTAATCTGGGTCTTCACGCGCCAACTCATGGTTTGACATCAGTATTTTATTTCTTATAATAAAAAGATATGAAAATCGAGAATGCTGTTCCCAAGGTCAGTAAAAGGAGAGATAATAGCGAGTCGATCGAATAAATCGAAATTAACAGAGAAGCATTAACTGCGAAGGTCAGGTTGTTACCTTTCCTGGCTTTATCCGGCGAGGTGGGCGAGTCTGCGTTCACGTGGATCGCGGTGGCGGCTTGGCCTGAAGACAAAGCCGAAGAAGAGGAAACGGTCGGTGTACAGGATGCAACAGAACTGCCGGCCGCCGTTGTTGGCAGCAAAAGTTTCCTCTTATGGTTGCAGAGCTTGGTCATCTCCCGCGTCTTGCCCTGATCCGGACTCCAAGGTCGTGTTGCAACCTGAAACAAGAACACAGATCGTTATTCACCCGTGGTACACTCCACTGCAATTTAAACTCATATTCGACAAGTATAAATATGTAAACTTGATCATTTTTATTGTTTTTATACATTTCTAGTATTATATACATTTATCATGTACTGTTACATTTATAGTATTATATTATTTATACATATCCCTCGATTTTTTAGTTTAATTTTCAAATTTGGTAGTTTAAAAATTAATTCACTTTTAACTTTTATATTTAAACATTTTTTAATTTGAGGTTTTTTTAATTTAGAGATATGAAAATTTGATCATTTGAAAATCTGCTAATCTAGAAATCTGCCACCATGAAAATTTGAAAGTTAGAAATTCGTAAATTTGAAAATATAAAAATTCGAAAGTCCAAAAATTTGTATAATTTAAATTTTGAAAATCTATAAACTTGCAAGCTTCCTATCTTTCTACCGGTTTTAACAATTTTTAAAAAATTGAGTACAGTCACTCATCACAACTTAATGCAATAGACAAAAGTATCGACCGCATCAATGCGTTGCATCCTCCAGTAAAGTGACTCTCGTGATCCTCCAAAAAGACCCTACACCGTAAATCGAACTCGCGCGAACAAAGAGTAAGGCGAGTGCTTTCCACAATTCGGTTGGTTTTATCGTGTACTGTTCAGCACGGAATACGCGCAATATCGATGCCACCTTCATAATTTCGCGGTTTCGTCGTATCAGTTCGTAAAGAGCGGGGGTCTCGAGCAAAAGAAGCCTCGTAAAAGGCCGCGCTCCCACATTCGGGGTATAACGTAGCAAGTTTACGAGGGAATAACCTTTGGCATTTGTTCAAGCGGTCCCGGTACAACCCCCGAGACACGGATAATGGAGATTGACTATACGAGCACGGACATTGAAATAAAGAGGCGGAATCACGTAATGAAACGAGTATTTCGCCTACGACCTACTTTCGCGGCACGAAATGAACCATCGCGTACCGTGTTTTCCTGCGTTTCCCTCGCGTTTCACCTACACCCGGTTACGCGTTCTGACGCTTCAAATTCCGGTTATTGAAACAATTTCGACGAATCCTTCGATAATTATCCAATTACGGTGTGCCCGTTTTGTCGAACAATTTCATTCGCGCAAATTGTTTCGTATTTATTCCTCTGAATTGGACACGTTATTGAAAAGACAATCAAAAATTCAATAAACAACCGGGATATTGAAGTTCGAGAGCGGGTTTCGAATGTTGATCGTCATAACAGAAATCTCGTTTCGTCAATTGCGAACATGATCGGTCAAATTTTCGAATATTAACTGATGAACTAATATTTGCGCAGTTCTGATTGCTATAACAAAAATCGAACGGGGAATTTGGTTAATAAAATTATTGTATACTGGTAAGTTGTTTGTGATATACAGGGCTAGCATAAATTCGTGTCTAGGCTATATCTTCAAAAATGTACGGCTAAATCAAAATTATTACACACATGACAGATATATGGAAAGAACCACAAACTCAAGGTTGTTGTACACCCTCTACAAATGTTCAAAGAACGAGTCAGACAATTGACAGGACTATGCTACAAAATGTACGGAAGCTCATCATCATTGTGAAGTTTGAAGACCTAGAAAACTAACTTCATCACACGTTCCAAGTTCTACGCTCAATCTATTCTCCAACATCAAAGCGCATTCGTAAAGCACCACCCAACATTCTTAACCTACATAAATCAAATACTCCAAGTTCTCAGTGAATTCTGCATTCATTGCCTTTATCCTCTCATTTCTCGTTCGAATCTCAAAAAGGGTGCAAACTTTGAAATTCCCGAAACTCGCAACTTCCTTGCATTTCTCCCTCGCGAGCAACCCAACTGCAAAAACGCAGTCCGCAAATTCGCGCAGCCGCGACAAAAGAACGTTTCACAACAGACGCTAAAGAAGCAAGGTTCGTCGTCGGGCAAAAAGGGGTCGGATCGAAAATTAACGACACCCACGCATAATGAGCGGTTAAAAAAATGATGAACTGCCGCGGCACGGCTGTCTCAGGGCACGTCGGGCATCGGCTTATTTACGGTGCATCGTAATGGCACTGTGTACGCAGCCGTAAATTGCCACGGAACGTCTCACGGGCTGACACGTAACACGGTGAAGTCCTGAACGACCATTACCGGCCATCGTCTCGTGGCCTTCCAACTTGGACACGTTTTAACTCCGTGAGTGAACGAGCATCGTGCATCGATCATGAGATTCATGAGCATCGACCGAGGCCACCTCTTTTTTTCACTGGGCTCGTTTGCCCTCGTTCGCCGGCCCTTTTCGACGTTCTGCACGATGACGTTGGCCCCTGATCGTTCGCCAATTATGGCGGGACAGCAGCGTCGAAATCGACGACGAAACGACCGGATTATCTGAAGTTTTAGCCGGTGGTCTTTTCGGGACACTTGCATAAGAGGATCGCCCGCAGCCACCGATTGCGAGATCGGACACCTTTATTGCCGGCATGGTTGCGGCACAATCGAACCGAGGAAATAAAGTCACGCAACTGATTGGAATTAGCATAATACCTGTCTGATCGATAAGTATACGGGGAGACAGTATCACCTGATACCGAGGCAGGTTGATGTGACATTTTCTACACAACAAGATTGGAGAGAGGATGGATTTGGTATAGGACAGAAATAGGGTAGATTTGGTCATATGACTGAAATAGGGTAGATTTGGTATAGGACTGCAATAGGGTAAATTTAGTCATATGACTGCAAGAGGATAGATTTGGTTATGGGACTGCAAGAGGATAGACTTGGTCATATGACTGAAATAGGGTAGCTTTGGTATAGGACTGAAATAGGGTAAATGTAGTCATAGGACTGCAAGAGGATAGATTTGGTTATGGGACTGCAAGAGGATAGACTTGCTCATAGGACTGAAATAGGGTAGATTTTGTCATAGGACTGAAAGAGGATGGATTTTGTCACAGGACTTCAATTATCAATTATAGAACAATCCAACCATGAGTCACATTTTATATCCTCAATAAAAAATTCAATAACCAATCGTAAATTAATCGTTTCATATACTGCACATCATATAAAAATTGCTCTACAATTATGAATAAAAATAATACTAAAATGTAGTCATGAATAAAACTGACTCTACGTGTGAAGACGTGTTAATAACCTGTTAACTGAATGAAAATCAAGATCAAGAGAAACTAGTAAAAGGGTCATATTCGGTGAAAGAAAGAAAAAGTGGTTGCGTTAAAATCTTGAATGATCCTCGGAGAAACATGTCGATGGTTTGTCGTAGCATGCACCGGGGAGCATTGGCAGGTTAATTAAGAACGACCTGAATACGATGTCGAGATTATACGTACTCGCGGCAGTCGTCCTTGGCGTGGAGAGCCGGCTCGTCGGCGTATAATGACGTATGTTGTCGGTTAACTCAATCAGAACGTGTTCCCTGCGACCGGTCTATTATTCATTCTCCTTCTGGCGAGCCAGTCTCATCAACAGTGATCACCTTAAACGCTACTCTTGTCCACTTACGCGACACGACACGCTACGATATTGAATAAAATTGCTCCACGATCGGTTCGTTTGCCACTCTTTCGCGATTTCTTTCGAAACCGGGTCACACGATTCATCAGCGTGGCAACGATTAAGGACACCCGTCGCGAGCGACCCTCGAATCATGCTGGATGAAATTTATTGGCCTCGTGTTGATCGCCACTGTAATCCGAGAGACATCTTCAGTTACGGCTGATCGGTGCAGATATTAACCGCAAATGGTGCAACGAAATTGATACCGAACCATAAGAGGAGTTGTCGAAGCCGTTATGTACACAGTGGCCATAAACGAAAACACTTTGCCTTGGGACGAACATATGTTTCGTACTTTTTCTTTGACACGTTGGATTACCATTTTAAGAATCAAATATCTCAAAGCAATTGGGAGACCTAGGCTATCTTCAGATTTGGGGATTTCAGGATGTGGGGGTTTGGCGGTCTGGAAATTTGGGGATATAGGGATTTGTAGATTCATTTGAAGATCTAGGGATTTGAGGACTGAGAATATTGGGAACCTTAGGATTTGGGGATTTGGGAATTTGGGGACCCAAGGATTTGGGGATTTGGGGAGTTAAAGATTTGGGAGTCTAGATATATGGAGATCTAGGGATTTGGGGATCTAGATTATGAGAATCTAGGGATTTTGGGATCTAGATATATTGGGACTTTAAATTATAAGAATGTGGAGATCTAGAAACGTGAGGGTCTTAGGAATTTTGGGAATTTTGGGATCTGGGGATTGGGAATATAAGAATGTATAGATTTATTAACTTGGAGCTAGAAATTTGGGACATGGGGATTTGGGAACCTTGTGATTCGTGGATCTAGAGATATATGGAGAACTAAGGATTTGGAGATCCAAGAATAAGGTAATCTAGGAATATTGGAACCTTGGAATATGGAAATCTAGAAATATGCGAATGTAGAAATATGTGACTCCAAAAATATGAAAATCTAGGAATGTGGCCAAATATGAAAATCTATGAATGTGACCAAATATGAAAATCTAGGAATGTGACTAAACATTCAAATTTCCAAATTCTTCCTAGATTTCTCTCAGTATCTCTCTTTCCCTAGACAATTCCTAGAACTATCAATAAATTATGAAAAGATAACAATACAAATCTGGTTCGATTCTAAACGATTTTTGGCAAATATACCAGCGTGAACCGGCTCGATAATCCTTCTAAAACAGAGAGCCTGTAAATCGGGTCACGCTTTCCACAGAATTATTTCTCATCGCACACCGTCCTTTGCAACCAGTATAATCACGCCGTGCGACGGAAACCACGATTTAATCCTTTTTCCCGACAAACTAGACATCGTTCTACGACAGAAACGACCTTAATACGACGGCTTTAACCGGTGTTGCCCACCGCTCGCCGAGGGACAAACGCCGTTCTTTTTTATTATCCTCCTTGCTTTTCGTTTCGTTCATTCACGGAACACTGGATAATTGAAAGGCGGGATGCAAGATACTTGCACAATGAAATTCAACTTTTCACTTACGTTCATGAAAAAATTGATTATTAAATGTGACTGTCATTTTTTTGCATTTTTATATTGTAGCGATGGAATTACAAGTTAACATTTGTTTATCTTGGAGGTGATCATGTTTCTCGATATTTTAGTTGTTCATGAGTGCTAATTTTAAAAGAAATTTTTTTTTTATTCTAAAAGCAAATTTTTTCATTTTTGTGTTATTAATTATGAAATTACAAAATTTTCTATTTGCATTGTTATAAAAATATGTATCTAATAATTTTTGTTCACTGACAATTGGTTATTACAGTTTTTTGGCAATAATAATTATTAACAGAAAAAATTATAATTATTGATTATTGACAGGATTGAATCACAAAATACATTTTTTCTCAAAAACAATCGAAGAGAATTGCTTCTAATAATTTCTAATAATAGAAATACGTATATAGAAGATAAAATAAAAGTATACGCAAAGATATTAGAATGCTTTGCATCTACAAATATTTTCACCATTCCGCCATGTGTCATAATTAAGAGATATCTGAACGTAAGATCTTAATAACCAGATCTAGAAATTTATCTACGCGATTAACATAGTCATTAAATTTGATGCAAATCGCAGAGCAAGTTTGATTGTCAAAAAATTGTCCTGCATAAATTATATGCACATTTCTTATCCGGGTCCACATTCCGACGCATCAAGCACATGTCGAAGGCGCAGTTCAATGATTACCACTTTTTATTTCTTTGAAATAAATCATTGTTCGCCGGACAGATTCAAGTTTAATCGCGTTGTCTTGAATCGCAATGTTATCTGACTGGTTTAATTATTGTCCGCTGGAACGCGCGTTAAAATAGACATTTGCAATTAAGCACCATAAAATTGCAGAACTGGAAACATTTACTGCCATATGAATAATAAATACTACGTGGATATCAATTAACGTTTCTCGTAACTTTGTTACTAAGAATTTCATGGTTTTTTTTAATTAAATTGTACCGGTGGAAATAAGTTCGCTAGAAATTATTGCACTAATTACACTGCTATGAAAGTTATGCATACTTTGTACGTTAAATTTCAGAGCGATATAATAAATGTTTTCAGTACCGGGTATTTAATCGAATGCATTGAAACGCGTGACAGCGTTTCAGTAATAAAATAACGTATTCAATGTATTAATAACGTTATAACCGAGCTGCAACACACCAATTATAATGACATTAATCTTGCGTTTATTCCTCTTTGCCGTTCATTTATCAAATATTCTATATTTAATGTCGCGGGAATTATAAAACAACCGAAATTTATGATTTATCGGAAATGAGTTTGGATATAGTGTCATTTTAAATTTCATGCAGTGAATTACTTGGTTTGTAAAAATTGCGAAGGTAAAACGAAATATAAGTTGTATAATAAAAATTGTAAAAGTAAAATTATACATTCAAAAATATTCTTTGTAATAAAAGTTGTAGAAGTAAAATTATACATTCAAATATATGCTTTGTAATAAAAATTGCGAATGTAAAATTATCCACTGAAAAATATGCTTCGTAATAAAAATTGTAAAAATAAAATTATAATATGAAAAATATGCTTCATGAGAAAAATTGCGAATGTAAAATTATCCACTGAAAAATATGCTTCGTAATAAAAATTGTAAAAATAAAATTATACATTGAAAAATATGCTTTCTAATAAAAATTGAAAAAATAATATTATACATTGAAATATATACTCGGTTAAAAAACTGTAATATTGATTATATCAGTATTGTTCTGGTCTGTTGAATTATTGAAATTTTTTGTGGTGAGACTGCTATTCTAACTGATCAGTAATTAATGGTTGCGGTTAATTAAGATATACTCCTGCCTTGCACATTTCATTACTTTTAGAATTAACAGTTGTAATTGAATTTTAAAATAACAGATAAGCCGAACAGAATGATTTGTGGAAAAATAAATCATTTCTAGAATAGTTTAATTTAATTTAGCATTACTGTTTAGCATTTCCTTTATTTTGTATGATATGAGGTTAACCTGTTAACCAAGAACGAAATGATCAGTGTTATACACATAATTAACACCATGAATTCAATATTATCGAATAAGATAAAATTTGATTTTTTTATTATAGACAAGACATTAAACAAATTTTAACAATGTTAATATTATAGATATTAGCCAAAGTATCAAGTTCACGTCAAGTTATTAAAATTGAAATATAAAATATTTTTAAAATTGAGTGTAAAAGATCCAAATATTTAGTACATTAATTAAATAATAAATAATGATATTTAGTCTTAGAAGGTTAAAATATTATAAATAAGTCATAGAAACCTAAAATTTAATTTGTATAAATATCCTTCATTCTCTGCATGAATTTCATTTTATTTCCGTATTAATTTCCCTGTTCCTCTTCATAAAACAAAATTTTAAGATTTAATCACCGAACAGGTAACTGAACAGGTTATAAAATTGAATTACTGCCACGTCGGTAGTCAGTTAATCGATCGAAGGAGCAGGCAAATTAATTATGAGTAATTTTGTACATCGATGTTCATTAATTAGCTATCAATTATTGTTGATTAGAGGGTAATAGGTTGAGTAATTCTGTTCAAACGCTCGCTGTGGCTATTTTGTAGTAGATTGGTATACAATGATTATAGCTTTAATAACAGTTGGATGGATGGTGTTAATTTCAAGTTCCAAATTTCAAATTTTGAAGTGTTACAAATTTTCAAGTAATCCATCGCTGTTTGCAACTCATTTTACGTTATATTCTTAAAAAAAAAAACATTTAAAGATAAAAATGCACAAACTCACTTTCTTCGTTAACATTACTGATAATATTCAAAAGTTTTATCGGGAATTTCTTTTCAGGGTCGTTCAAACGTTTCATTTTTAAATACACATTATTTTGCTCTACTTATAATTAGTAAAATAGCGATACTTATCTTCGACATATTTTTTTAAACAAATTTAAAAAAATAAATTTTATAACCATCGTCGTAATTTACTAATGTACAGTAGGTACTGTACAGGCTTAAAGTACTGTACCATAAGAAACAATCGTAACGATACAGTAACTTTAACGAGTATTGTGAACAAAAATGTACTAGAGTTCTATAAACCTCGGTAAATATGTGAAACAGACCTGAACTTTCAAGGTAACAAGTACTGTTACATTTTGCAGTACTTTTATGTCACCACATAACGTCGGAGTATTTACGTTTCGAAACCAGCCATTTATGCAGTAATAATTCAACATATTTACTAGACCTAACAAAACACCTAACTATAACTCTTTAGTTTCTCTTCGCGCAGTACGATCTTTCTTACCATTGAAATTCATTGGAAACAACAAAAATCCGTGTCGTTGACACAGTGCACCAGTTTCGACCGGTCGAACCAGTATCGTTAACTAAGTAAAATATTATGACACCGTTTCAATCATCCTGTTTCTTTACAACTGTTCTTTTTATCGTATCGCTGGTAAAACAACGTTTGCTTACGCGTTTATTTACTTATTTTATTTTCGCAATTTTTGCGAATTTTCACACGGATTTTTCTCGGGACTTTGGTACGTTAAGGGTAGATTTGTTAGTAGGGTGGATTTTTCTGGGGGAAATGGCGATATAGGGAAAGGAGGATTTATTGGATGGTTTGTGGTTAGTCTTCGGATTTTTAGATTTGAAATTTTGGAGATTTGGAGATTTGGAGATTTGGAGATTTGGAGATTTGGAGATTTGGAGATTTGGAGATTTAGGGAATTGGGACATGGAAATTTTTTAATTCTCCAAATAGTTTTCAGTAGATTTAGAACTTTAGAGATTTTAAAATTTAGGGATCTGGAGATTTGGGAATTTGAATATTTTTAGATTTAAAAATTCCTGAATTAAATTTTAACTTCCGAGATTTAGATGTTTAACAATTTTGAGCTTCCAAGATCTCAAAACTGAAAAATTCAAAAATTCAAAAATTCGACAAAAATTCATGAATTTGTCAGAACCCAGACATAAGAACTTGAAGATAGCTCTCCACATACGACTCAGCAATCCGCGAGGCAAATCGAAGACAGGATAATTAACGAGCAGAACCGTGTTGGACCTTAAGAGTTTCGCGCTGGACGCGATATTTATGTTATTCGTTAGCGAGCGCAATTTAGGCAGCCAACGAAATGAATTGCACGCCGCGAGGATCTTGCAGCAGAACGTAAGAGAGCAGAACGAGGGTGCTCGGAAAGAGAAAAAGATTGGCTGCTGGTCAATCAGCCGTTGAATACGTATCGACGAGAGAAGGTGATCCGTGGTTTGAAAGCGAAACCTGGGATTGACTGTTGTGGACGGTTACTTATGGCTCGATAATTGGTATAATAAGTTGTGGGTGAACTGGTTGCCAGCGGCTCGTTAGTCGTAATTAAGTTTAATAGTGTTAATTGTGGTATGTGATACTTGGTAAAATGAAGTATTAAAAATAAAATATAAATGTGGTTTTTAAAGTTACTAAAAACTAATTATTATTTATTAGTGTGGTTTTTATAGCATTCAGAAGTAAATTATTACATCGAACATTTGCACTGGTATTTACTAGCAAAATAATATTTATGTATCAATTTTAAGTATTAAGATATATAATAAAAATATTAGCGTGAACGTTTTATGAATATTATGATTTAATACAATTCGCATTAGCATTCGACAAGTAGCTGTCGAATACTACCTTTACGAAAAATACCTTTAAGTGCAGAAATCTAATGCGTACTAATGCAACGCGTCATTATCTAACGCGTAGTAATGTAACGTGTCATAAGCTAACGCATAGTAATGCAACATGTCATAATCTAACGCGTAGTAATCTATCACATGGTGATCTCACGCGTAGTAATAAATCACGTGGTAATTTTACGCGTAGTAATCTATCACATGGTAATCTCACGCGGAGTAATTTCACGCACTGTAACGTAACGTAACGTGATGTAACATATGGTTATCTGACGCGTAATAATCTAACGCACAGTAATCCAATGCGTTGTGGTTCCACGCGTAGTGATCTAAGAGATGATAATCTCACGTATTGTAATGTAACGTAAGGTGATTTAACGCGTGGTGATCCAACGCTTAGTACTCCAACGGGTGATTATCCAACGCGTAATAATGCTACGTGTCATAATCCAACGTGTCGTAGTTTTACGCGTAGTGATCTATCACATGGTAATCGCACATGTTATAACGTAATGTAATGTAACGTAACATATGGTTATCCAACGCATAGTAATCCAACGGGCGATTATCCAACGCGTAATAACGCAACGTGTGATTATCCAACGCGCAGTAACACAACGTGTTGTAATCTAACCCGTAATAACCCAACTACTCTAACGCAATCTGTTAATTAATCTTTACGAATGCCTATCAGCAAATACCAAAAATACCTCCTATTGTAAAAGGATAAAAGGATCGTTCAACAGAGCGTCATCGCGTTTCGCGTTCGCGGAACCCGCCTTTATCGCACGGAATCACGAACGCACATAAAATTTTATTCGCAGAAGGACATTCAGAGTCGCATGCGAAATTTCCCACGGCATGTACGGTTTGAATCGCGTTACGTAACGCCAGAGTCGACGTGGAACTCTAAAAACAATCGGGGTAGCCGAGCACTCAATCAGCATGCAACCCACCGAAACGTTCTTTGCGATCGAGCATACGCGAATTTAATTGACTGTAGAGCGAACACGCGTGTACGAAACGCCATTGTGCCGGACCCGGTCCAATTTGCGGCGCGGATTCTCCCTCTGATCGGCTGTCACAATTAAAGTCGTAAAATCGCGGACTAATGCCGTCGTTAAATTAATTCCAGCCGTTGCATCGGGGAGGAAAAAAAAAAGGAAACCGGACAGATATGCACTGGAACGCATAAAGCGGCGCTGGTTTTGTTGCTACGAAATGCAAACGCATCGAATTAGCATGTTAAACGGGCATCTTTAATTTCACGATGACTCCGCAGACATTAATTGACGTGAACGTAATTAATCGTTCGCACTCCGCCTCTTTCGAGCAGTCTGCGATACCGACAGCATATCGGGTTTGAACATGTTTCGGAAACGTTCATGTTAACGTAACAAGATAATTATCGTATACACTTTTTTGCTGGAGATACTGCTACAGTGAATTCGTAAAAATCTGTATTTTATACTGGAAAGTGTTCGCAGGAGGTGTTCACGGGGCGGGGTGGACTTAATTTATTGTTGATGTGCGGGTTCCGAGATGTTTAAGTGTAGTGCTCTAAATGTGAAAGGAGGAAATGCTTTTGCCTTTTTCTTTAGAAGCGGAGTCTTAATGTGTGTTATTAATACTGATGTATGATAAGTTTCATAATTTATACATACAGTTTATAATTTATAAATTATCTGTTATTTCAGTCAGAGGATGAAAATAATTTGTACGTAGTAGATTGTAACGTTAAAATAAAAATATCTGTTCTATCAGTCAAAGTAATACGGAATTATTTGTTTGAGCATAATTCGGCCAGCAGTTGTAGACAATATAATTCACGAGGATTCATAGATCAACTCAAAAATTCATCGTCTGAGAGCCGCTCGCGATAATTTCATCTTGCGCGGAAAACGTGCAAGTAAAACGACGCGACAGAGGAACGGAGAAAGAAAAAAAAGATAACAAATGGGAACGCAGTACGTGCCATAATATTTTACGATTCTCATTTATAATGTCGGTAATGTTCCGCTCAGTATGCAGTATTCACCCCGTTGTAGAATAGAGAATGCAGTCGTCGTACGACCAAACGTCGCTTTCTTTTCCCTACCTCCAGCTCTTTGTGACATTAATTTTCGTATCTGGAATTTATCGCGAATTCCCGTTGCCTTCGTCTTTCTTTTTCAGATAATGCAACTGGCAAATTTAGATTATGGACGTCGATTTTTTCGTGCGATTTCAGAATGCGAAATTTCAGAAATTTGAGAATTTGGGGATTTGGGGATTTGGGGATTTGGGGATTGGAGAATTTGGGGATGTGAAAATTTGGGGATTTGAGAATTTGGGGATTTGAGAATTTGGGGATGTGAGAATTTGGGAATCTGAGAATTTGGGGATATGAGGATTTGGGGATTTGAGAATTTGGGGATGTGAGAATTTGGGGATATGAGGATTTGGGGATTTGAGAATTTGGGGATTTTAGAATTTGAGGATTTGAGAATTTGGGGATGTGAGAATTTGGGAATTTGAGAATTTGGGGATGTGAGGATTTGGGGATTTGGAAATTTGGAAATTTGAGAATTTGAGGATTTGGAAATTTGGGAATTTGAGAATTTGGGGATTTGAGAATGTGGGGATTTAAAAATTTGGGGATGTGAGAATTTGGGGATTTGGAAATTTGGGAATTTGCAAATTTAGAAATTTAGAAATTTGAGAATTTAGAAATTTGGGAATTTAGAAATTTAGAAATTTGAGAATTTAGAAATTTGGGAATGTAGAAATTTGAGAATGTAGAAATTTGAGAATTTAGAAATCTGAGAATTTAAGAATTTAGAAATCAAAAAATTTGAGAGTGAGAATTCAAAAATTTAGAAACTAAAGTTCAGTAATGACACAACAATAAGATCACAGAAAGAATGAATAAAAATCCACACAAACATACCTTGATGAACGAAAAATGACAAAACAAAAAAAGTAAACCATAAATCAAGATAAAGATTATTCACAAAAGTTCTGACTAAAGACTGCAATATCCAAGCTCATCCGATAACTTCACGGAACACTATTCTTTGGAACACCAGTTAAGAAGCACTGCTTTCGGCTGATTTGTAAAACCGAGCTGGAGAAGGAGCGGTTTCCCGTAGATTCAATAAAAGAAAGTTGAGCCAAGATGGTGTTCACTTTCATAATGTTATCGAACGGTCGGTAGAAGACTTCCCTTCTTTCCACTAAAGAAAAGATCGTAACGATAATACGGACCGTAAGTCATGCACGGCTAGGAAAAATGTCTCGTTTCTTACATTTTTCCTACTCTCTTTTCCTCCTTTGCTTCCTTGAACGTTCAACGAACCTGAAGAAACGACTACGATTTTATTTCTGCGACAGGGCTTTTCTTTTATGATCCTATCTAGTATTTCACCGAGAATTCAGTCGTTCGATTAGTTTTTAGAGAATTAATTCAGATCGGAGATTATAATTTTCATATTCAGATTATAATTTCAATAATGTAATTTTATAAACCTGAGAAGGAAAACTTTCGCTGAAGTTTGATTTGTTTAAATATTTTTAAAATTATATCTGACGAACTTGATTTATGTCTTGACAATGAAGTCTTTATGGGTTCTTTTAAAAATGGGATTAAAATAGGGAGGAGTTATTGAGTTGAGTTGTTGAGATAATCCAACGTGCAATAATCCATCGCGTTGTAGTTTTACGTGTAGTGATACGTTATAGTGTAACGTAACGTAACATGTGGTTATCCAGCGCGATGTAATCCAACGGGTGATTATCCAACGCGTAATAATGCAACGGGTAGTTATCCAACGCGCAGTAATACAACGGGTGGTAATCTAACCCATAATAATCCAACGCGTCATAATCCAAAAGTACATTAGTCTAAAATTAATCTACGTTGCACATTATTCTAAAAATAAGCAATGTATTATTAAACTCGAGCCACGTAATCCTAAAATTAAACAACCCGTTCGTATTTCATATTTCAGTATATTTATCGGCCGAAGTGACGACACATGTTTAAGGAACACCCTGCGTTTCAAAAGCTACACATTTCCTCGACCGCATAAAACATGATTTACAGAGGAGCGAATAACACGTTGCTCGAATTCCTTCGCACCGAAGGAAGTAAAAAAAAAAAAGAAATAATTGCCAAACGTCAATATTTATGAATGGAAATTCTGGTGAGAAAAAGAGCTTCGTAAGAATTTACGATGTCGATCGACGATGAAAATGTAAATGGACAAGCAGTTCCTGAGACGAAACGTGTCCCGATGAATCGCGAGGAGTGTTTTCAAGCATGATAGAATCGAGCTTTACGAGTGATTCACTCTCTAGCAGACCCTTATTTCGAACCGCCTTGGCTCCAAGAGAATAATGTATCTCGGTCGAAACTGCAGCCCGTTTTACGTCACGACCGATCTGATCTGGCTGAATGCCCGCATTTTATGGATACTTTTGCAGCTCACTGCGGCCGAGGCGCTGCATTGATTTACGATAAATGTAAAAGAAAAATCAATTTCCGGATGGACAAATATCTGCTGAACATCAACGTGATTACCGGTCATCGACCACGATTACTGACGTGAATGAGGATTCTAGAGTGGATTAACATGACGTAGTGGAGCAGTAGAAAATTTGAGTAGTCAGTTTGTTTCTAACAAATCTCAATATTTTGTTATTGCAAGTTAATTCGGGAATCTGTAAGAGTCTTTGGAAATAAATTTAGAAAGGTTCTGATTTTCTAATTGTCAAGTTTAAAATTTTCAAGTTTTCAAATTTTAAGATTTTCAAGTTTGCAAATTTGTCAGTTTTCAAGTTACTATTATTCCTATATTCCTAAATTCCCAAATTCCTAAATTTATCTATTCTTGTATTTCTAATTTGAAAATATAGAAATTTGATAACATAAAAACTGAGAATGTTAAAAATTTAGAAAATTGAAAACTTGATTTTGAGTCTAGGAATTTGGTCATCTGCAATTTAAAAATTTGAAAATTTATAAATTTTCAAATGTGCCTATTTAACAAAACCAAAAATGATAAAACAAAGTTACATTAAACCAGTGTTAAAATTATAACGTAAATAAAATTAACAATTACTTTCACATTTTTCATTCATGAAATAAAAATTTTAATACTTGCATAAAGATAATAAACAGCAAAGTCTAAATTAAGTCTAAATTATTGAAATGTAATATTTCAAAGTACACATTCAAAAAATTGTTAACAGATAAAATATCATTATCTATTGTGTCGAATTAAAGACACAAATAATACATCATTAACGTTTTATAATGCATCGTGCATCTACTCTCTCATACGCATAAATTAGAAATCAATAGTCTGTGATTAACTATGCAAGCGGGTAATATCGACGTTATTGTCGATAATTGAGATTTCATTGTTCGCTTTATTCAATACGTAATCGAAACTGTTTGCTGTTCAACAAGAAAACATGCGCCAGCCTGACAATTATGTTGCATGTAACGAGAACTGTGTTGCATAATAGGTATGGATTGCTGTTTCATTTACCGAACATGAATAAACTATTATTCTGGACGTAATTAATTTCCTATGATTGTTAATGAACCTCATTTCTAATCGAACATCATTTTCTAATCGAACTCTCCGGATTATCAATTTATCAAATTTCCATATAAAAAATTCGCAAATACTCAAAATTTCAAATTCGGCTATTTAGAAATTAAAAGATTACCAAATTTTCAAATCTCTACTTTCCCAAATTCCTATATTTGCAGATCCCTAAATTTTCAAATCTCAAAATTTCCAAATCCCTAAATTCCCAAATCTCTAAATTCTCAAATCCCTAGAATCCCAAGTCCCTAGATACCCAAATCCCTAGATACAGACATCCCTAGATTTCCAAATCCCTAGAATCCCAAATCCCTAGATTTCCAAATCCCTAGCTTCCCAAATCCCAAAATTCCCAAATCCCAAACTTCCCAAATCCCAAACTTCCCAAATCCCAAGATTCCCAAATCCCAAGATTCCCAAATCCCTAATTCCCTAAATCCCTAGATTCCGAACTCTCTAAATCCCTAAATCTCTAAATTTCCAAATCCCTAAATTCTCAAATCCCTAAATTCCCAAATCCTGAATTCCCCATATTCCAAAAAAATCCCCAAAGTCTCAAATTCCCAAATACAAAAATCCCAAAATTCCTACATATCCTTAAATTTTCAAATTTATACAAATATAATTAAAAAAAATCTATTGCGAAAATTTCTCAGTACCACCAAAGCGGCAATATAACGAGAGTCCCCTACAACTAACTTTCCTTACAAAATCTCACCGACAATACTAAACATTGCATAACTCGGCCAATAAAATTGAAAAATGTGACGAAAGATACGTTTTAATTCGAAACATCATCAATGTTCGTGAAACAGAAAATAATCGCGTCAGTCACGCATCTGTACGTAATCACGTGTGTTTTTATCGTGCAACGAATGCTAGGCGTGCACCGTTAGAGATAAATGCTGGCAAATTGCAACTCCCCGGCCTCGGCAATTTATTTCAGGAGATTGTTTGATGCAACGTTGCCGCATTAATTTTCACGAACGATCGGCAAAACACACGTCTCGATCGTGGTAATTCCACGGTGCAACGACAATAGCCGCACGGTTGTATCATGCTCAGTTTTATCATTCGCATTACGCTGTCAACGCAATAAACCATATTGAGCCCGTTAGAGCGGCCCAAAGGTGAGCCATGCATTATCGTTCGACCATTTATCGATTACTTCGATTTTCTGTCGACGTCCAACCGACAAAGGATTAGGTGCTTTCTGCTAACGATCACAATAGAAACCTACGTCAACGATGTGTCAAATATCGAGCGTAATCTTCTAGATATATAGCCGATTTGTATCATGACATTTTGTGATAGGCTAACACACGAGCTCACGTGCATTTTTAAAATTTTTCAATAAACTCGGTCTTCAAATTTTTAGATTAAATGAAAGTTTTTTAAATTCTTGAAAAACACATTCTCAAATTTCCAGATCATCTCTTCCAGGTTTATTTTTCAAAATTCAGGAACATACAAATTTTCTAAGTTACTCAACCTAAATTTTACAAATTCTCCAAATCATAAAAATCTCACGTTTTCAAATTTCTAAACAATTTATTGCAATTACTAGTACTCAGGTAGAAGCTAGAAATCATATGGTTTTCGATCGTGTCCAAATCATGAAACGGTACCCGATGACAATTTTCGAAAAAATACTCGGTAAACATACAAGTTCTGTGTAAACAGTTTTACGGCGTTGTCTCGCGATTGCGAATCCCGACGTGCCACTCGCCATAAGACTCGAGCGTCGACCGCTTCAGACGCTAAAAGCCAAGCAAATGCGTTGAAAGCCGGCGCATCGACGGGTTAATTAAATTAAATCTAAAATCAATTACCCGCGTTCACGTCGCTTCCGTAGCGATCACGTTTTACGGTATGAACGAGAGATGATCCCGGGTATAAGAAAGGGAGAAAGAGACGCCACGAAATAGTTGGCTACGTGGCAAAAACATAAATCCTCGTGAAGCAACGCACGTGAGTCCATACCGGTTACGGGACGCCAGCAATTATGTAAGTATTCCGAGCCAATGGTCGACGATTAAATCTTCCAGTAACTATGCGTGTGCTTCGTTGCCAACGTTTCTACACGTGTGTGTAAGTTTTACCATGTATTCGTGGGTCGTTAGACCACGAGATAGCGTGGGATCTCTCTAAACGCTTTTTATACAGCTGTTTAGAGAGACTGTCCGTGACACGAGATTTTTAGCGGCAAATCATCGAGCTTGGATAAATGGTAATTTATGGTGCTTGTATCAGTATTATTTCCTGTGATAAAGAAATCTTTTCAGTAATTTTAATGATACTCGGTGAAATAAAATTGCAAGATGCATTATGAAAATGATGTAAATTATGTAGATATATATTTACAACCCCAAAAGTGTTTTCAATGATATTCAAGCTTTGCGTCAATTTGATCTGTATTTCATTATTATGTGTATTTATCTGTTATATTTTCAATAAAATTTCTCTTGAAAAACCGTTCAAAATTAGAAACACTCGAAAGCACTCGCAATGTTTAGAATTTCAACATGCAACAACGTTCGAGACAACCACTTAATCGCAGAAAATCCCGCGTAATTTATCGCAATACGTGGAATAATGCAGTCGTTGTAATAGCACTTCCGTGGTAGACAAGAAGCACTGCTATTACCATGAATCATGACTAACAGAAACACCGCGTCCTGTATTCAATTAAACGTAAAATCAATTACCGATTCGCCGTACAGTTTCCGAGGATCGTTCGATCGGTCGAAGGAGACGGGCAAGAAGAGTAGACACCGATTGAACGGGCTTCAACTCGACAGCAAAAACTTCGATCCTCGTATAAACCAGCACACGTGACTCTATATGGATGCCAGCAATTATGTAACTATTCCGCGCCGATACTCCACGATTAAATCTTCCAGCAACTATGCGAATCGCAACACACACATTTCTTTGTACAACGTCCTCGCTATTTCCCTCCATTTACGCCGTGTATTCATATGAAGAACAAATATTGAGATAGTTCATACGAGTAATGGCACACAAGTTTTAGAAATATTTAAAAATAATGACGTAAGAAATAATGACGTAGAAATGATAGCACAGATAGAACATTGTCTTTGTCTCACGGACCTCAACATCACTGAACAAGTTACTGTACATACAACAATATTACTTAAAATAGTAAAGTCAATATTCGAACACTGTAGTATTTCTACATTTGATGTTGTATACAGTAAGAAATAATTTTTATAACATGCTGCTTAATTTAGACACATGAATTACTATACATTGAATATATATAAATAATATTTTTGCAACTATGACATGTGTAATACATCTTAAACAACATATATGTTTATGTCACCTACGACGTCACATCTTCACATATTAATGTTCACAAGACTTAAACATGTATGTTTGGTCAGTACACATGACGTCACATCTTCACATATTAATGTTCACAAGACTTAAACAACATGTATGTTTGGTCACTACATATGACGTCACATCTTCACATATTAATGTTCACAAGACTTAACATGTATGTTTGGTCAGTACATATGACAACTTCACATGATGTTAATGTTCACGTTGATAATATTGTGTCCAAAAATAAATGTAACTGTACTTGTTAAAACATAAAAAAAAATATATTTTCATTCCAAGTAAATGAAGATCGTGCATAAAAAAGGCGTAAATAGTGTTATATGTTACGTAGATAGCGATGTATTTTAGCAGGTAAAGAGCGTAATAATTTACCCGCGTAAATTGAGGGACGTGTCTCTCCGGCGAGAAATAATTGCAAAGATCCTCCGACCGCGATTTCGTAATGCGAAGAATAAGCGAACGTCAGACATGGTTTATTTATCCGGCGATTAAATCGATTCCGAATAAACGGTCCACCCTTTGGTCGACCGTTGATTGGCAAGAAATTGACCGCTACCCCGAAAAACCGGTATTAGTTACGGCTGAACAGATAAAATCGTCTTTCGTTCGGGCCACGAATGAAACTGCGGACGCTGCGAGCGTATGGACAGGTTTTTCTGCGAGTTATGGCAGCCAAGGCGACGCGAGCATTTATAGGTTTGCGATCAACGAACTACATATCTCGTGACGATCGAAGCTGCACGCAAGAAATCTGCTCAAACGGAGACACGCCGAAACAGAACTTTTTATTCTTGTCTTTCTATGTCGGCAAGAAATGTTTTACGATCGGAGTGCTGTTCCTACGTGTGGTATCCATATTGTTTCGCAATAAGAAAGTGGTTATTCGATCCGAAACAATAAAAGTTGATGCCGGGTGCGATTGTGTCGCATATACGTCATGATCAAAATTGCTGTGGAAAGTGTGGATAATTGCTTTATGGAAATCTGTGGGTTTATTGAATTGCAACTTTCACGTCGAGTGAAATGGAAATGTTTCTTTCGTAAATGATCTGGGATGTTGGAAATCTAGATATTTAAGCTAAATTAATCTGACTGGATCAAATTTAACTTAACCTCACCTAGAAGTTTATTCGATACATAATCCTACAGTAGTAAAAATAATACTGTTAATGTAGAAGTAAAAATAATAATGTTACATGAATCAGATAAAATAATGTTCTGAATTCACAAATTTACGAGAGCGTAAAAAATATTTAGCATTGTATTCCGGAATGGAATAAACAGGAATAGCAAGAGAGCTCGGCGGAAGACAAGTTAGGTCGACACTTCCGTTTCGCGGCTCGAGTAGGATCATTTTAAGATCAATTTATCCCTCATCGTTTGCACGAAACCTTCAACTCGGCTGTTAACCGACTTTATAGAATACTTGAAAGCGCGACGTGCCTCTTGCAATCTACATTACGATTACGAGGTTGCTGGCTGTTTCAACGTTAACGTTACAGCGACTAAAAACGAACAGCTCCGTTGGTAGCACTAAACATTCCATAAAAATTACTCTGACCGTGCTTTTGTAATTGTTCTGTCCGCATAGGTTGTATAATAAACTTTTATTTGCGCCCATAAACCTACACCATTTTGTAGAAAAAAATAAATTCCCGGTTAGCTAAAAAGGTCACCATGGTACGAGAGTTTATGGTTCAATTCTCATTTATTTCGGAACAATTTTAAAATATCGAAATTTATTTTTTATTTTTATTTTAATATACCTGTCACTAGATTGTAAACGTTTATGTCACATATGAAAATATCATATGTGAACTACGTCGAATTGATTGATTTTTATTTTGGGTTTTTTCATTTTGACGATGTGTTATCAGATTACAATATCATATTTTATTATTAGATTATCATATAACATTTTATTATCAGATTACAATATTACATTTTATTATCAGATTGCAATATTATATTTTATTATCAGATTAAAATATGACATTTTATTATTAGATTATCATATTACATTTTATTATATTCATATGATTATCTCTTCATAAAGATTAGCAACAGATTTTCAGACGAAGTAAAATATTTTTCAGAATCCACTGACCCTCCTGTTTTTTATCGTAGCGTATCGAACTGTAACGATGCACTGCGCAAAAACATTGACGATGTGACTGTCGGTGCGGAAGTTTTTGAAAATAAATGGAAATCGAGTAGCATCGTCGTTATTTGAAGCACCGTGGTAGATATATTTGAAACAGAGTTCGAAAAAATTCCTATGGTATGTTTGCCGAACGTACGTTGTTAAAAAAATATTTTCGAGAATGGGAAAAACGAGCACTGAAAATAAGTTGCGAGGAATATTTATTTCGAAATGCTCCGATACGATCTTTTTTGATAGAATTATTAACATACTACCGTTTCATACTGCAGTTAAGAATAAAAGATATCATAATAATAAAGGAACGAATTTATTTTCCGTTCGTGTCAAAATTTCCGTGAAAATGTGTGATTGCGTTTCAGGTTTCATAAACAACGTAATAAAGTACAAACAAAATTTTCGCGCTATTTCACGAAAGTTATTGTAACAATATCGAAACGTATATCTGTAAATAAAAACAGGGAACTTCAATTTCGTTTCCTGTTAACCGAAACAGCGAAAAATATTCGAGTTTATTTTCCCGAAAGCATCCTCGTCGATTAAATGATTACGTTTCGTCGCAAACTCGATGAAAGCATTCGGGACAAACAAGCTGAAAAATCATACTCGAAGCAGAAAACATACCTTTAAAAAAAGGAAAAACACGCTTCAATTTTATGATCATCGATATTCGTTCTGTAAAAAGAACTTTCACATGATAAATCCATCAGCAAGTTTAATTTCACCGACCAGTTATATTTAATCACTGCACGCTTTATTGCACTTGTCTAATTAACTGGAATCGTTCTGTAAATAATTTTTACTTCCATGCAAAAATGTAAATTAACATTCCCCTCGCATTTTGTACAAATTCTGCAGCATCCACGAGAGGGATCAATTATCATACAAGTACCTCTCCAACCAGAAAATAGTAGGGGTATGCAGAAGTCTCCAACGTAATGTTTTCACTAATCAATATTTTATACGCGGGAAAATATCTTCAATTAAAATGCTCTGTCAATTTTGCAATATAAAAGCGAGATTGACCTTGTGTGTGGTGTATCGAGGTACATGTGGGTTCTTAAATTCCTGGATCTTTAGATGATTGGGTTTGTAGATATCTAGATCTTTAGATATCTGGAATTATAGATAGCTGGATCCTAGATATTTGGAACGCTAGATATGTATATTGTTAGATATCTGGAATACTCCATATGTGGATTTCTACATATGTGGAACGCTGGATAGGTGGATTCCTAGATATTTGGAAACACAGATACCTACATTTATAGACATCTCGGATTCTAGATATGTGGAACCTTTGATATGTGGATTTCTAGATATCCGGAACACTTGATACGTGGAATACTACATATGTGGATTCCTAGATATTTGGAACCCTTAATATGTGGAATACTACATATGTGGATTCCTAGATATTTGGAACCCTTGATATGTGGAATACTACATATGTGGATTCCTAGATATTTGGAACCCTTGATATGTGGAATACTACATATGTGGATTCCTAGATATTTGGAACCCTTGATATGTGGGTTCCTAGATATCTGGAACCTTTGATATGTGGATTCCTAGATATCTGAAAACCTTGATACGTGGATTTCTAGATATGTGAAACACTAGATATGTGGATTCTTAGATATCTGGTACCCTTGATACCTAAATTCTTAAATATCTGGTCCCCTAAATACTCGGATACCTAGATACCTGTGTTCCTAGTTAATTATTAAAGTTATTGGAAGTAATACTAAGTAAATTTTATTTAATAAATCTATATATACCAAACTAAATAAGTGAACGTTTAGTGCCATATTTTACGTAACTTAACGCATATTAATATAGTAAATTAAAACGCGTTAACAATTTTTGCATAATACATAAAATACAGTAGTTAATTATTTCAGTTTAACGAACATTAAAGCTGGTTATGATCGGAAAAAATGGTGATATGAAAATGAAGATTTTATATTTCATTCGAAGAACATGCGGAATATTCAAGGTTAAGGCAATTATTGTGTTTGTGAAAATATTAGGGGAGCGTTGCCCATGACGGCATTTTATTTCGCTCATAACTGGAACACTTGAATTACAGGTAATAAGACTCGACCATGGGAATACTTATTGCTTCACAAACGAGAAACAATAATTCTCGATATCTCTATGGGTATTCATAAATTAAACTGAAAATTAACTTGTAAATAAGGAATGAAGTAGCCAATTAATTTATCTAACAATAAGACATTTATATTGGATACAACCGTTTTAATTTATCTTGGCAGTTTAACTGCTTCGACATCCTTTTGAATGTTCTTGGGAATTCAATTATGAAATATGTTTGAGAACTTAGGAGATACTCATGCGTTATTATTACACATAAATAAATAAAATTAATCGATAGTGAATAAATAAAATATTTATTCTGTTAAAATTAAATGAAGTATTTGAAAAATTTCCAACTTCTGAATGTCTGAATTTACAAGATTTTTTTCTATAATTCTATAAAGTTTCTTATACATCGTCATTTTCCCTGGGAACAACTGTTTTCACAATTTTGCTTAATCGTATGATATTTATACAAGTTTCAAAACTTTGTCAACTTTTCCTTCAATAATCTTCGTATCAAATTCCTTTTATTCATTTACAAACATTCCGATTTCCAAATACATTCCTCAACTTTTTCACGAAATACTAAATGCATTGTAACTATCAAAATCCTCCTTCAACCGCCATTAAGAACATTTCAAACGTTTCTGTCAAACGTGACAAGTAGCCGGTCTTTAGAAAGATGGCGTACGTTTATCGTAGCAAAAAGTTTCACGAACGGATCAAGCGGCCTCGAGGCAAGCATAATGGAGAGTTGCATTCAAATTGAAATGTCTGTGGACAGAACATGAACCGGCAGAGATACGGAACAGCTTCGTAGGCGCGTTAATAAATACGACGGTAAAAACGCGCGGGTCATTCTCGTGACCTTAGCGAAACGAAGATGATCGCGCGAACATTCAAGAGCAGGCCAGTTATTGCATTCGTGCCAGCGAGATATTAAATGCATCGTTTATTTTAATCTGCGACGCCGCAATATCGTGTTATGTACGGGGTGCTACGGAAATGGCTATGTAAAGTAAACAGAGGATATCTTCTTTTATTTTATGGCATCCTATCACAGATTTTACAAAAATCTCACGAAGTTTCTTTGAAATATTTGTTTATGAAGTTTTGGACAATTTTATAGGTTATGCTTTTAGGTTTGGTTTAGTCAAAGATATTGAAATATCTTTATTTAGATATTTTTATTTTTAACAGATCAAATATGTTCACAATATTTTGTTATCTTATTCATAGAGACATTCATATGTAAATTTAAACGTCACCCATGTGTGACGTGTATTAAATCGAACGAGTCACCTTCCAAAAATTAAAAAATATCTCTCAAATTGCGTTAAACCGAACCGTGAGTCAGCTTCCGAGTGCAAAGGGTTAATCTTCAAATTGATACGCAGTAAATGTTGTTCCGCGACATTCTAACGAAGTAGCCTGTACATTCGCAAATTTATCACAGAAAATAAAAGAAACCCATCTAAAATTCTAGAGTACACGTAGCATGTATTTCTTTGCCGCGTGAATAAATCGCTTGACCAAAGTGAACGTTGAAAAATCGTCGGAATCGGCTAATAAAGTCCGGCACGTCCACGTTTTTTTCTCCCCGCGCAATGCCGTTTATTTGCGACAGCTCAACCCCGAGCTTTGCGCAGCGCGTTCAGAGTAAAACAAACGGTGCAGTAAATATCCATCTGACACATCTATAAACCCAATAATTGCATCGGCCTTGAATCTCGGCAGCGATCGTCGCGGTTCAAGCAACTCGCGGAACGAGTGCTCCCATCGAAACGTCAAATTTATCCCCGTGGAGCTGAAAGACGAGACGACCGCTGCTCGAACCGCAGCGAGTTCCTTCGTGCTTGGGTGACAGCCGAAGTTAAAATTATAACGAGCTTTTTGCTGCTCGATTACTTCCACGATTTTAACTCTTTCTGACACGATTTTAACCGGTTAATTGTTTAGCTCTAAAAATATACGGAATCCATATGTGGAATTATAGTCAAACGAATATGTTAGGGGTAATGTGTTCAATGTGCACTTTGCAAAAATTTGTGTCGAATACCTGTTCGAAAAGATATTGTGCAATAAGTTGTGGGCAATTTATAAAATGTTGTTACACAGAATAAGGGTGGTAGTTAGGTTTTAAGGACCACTTTATACTTGTAACATTGTGCAGTATTGTACAATAAGTAGCAAATAATGCCAGAGTAACTACTTCTTCCTTAGCAAATCGTCGAAAGGATATGCAGATTTATTAAAATTCAAACAGAAAAGAAAAGTATATATGGAGTGTAAAAATGTGGATTTTTTCGTTTATTGCAAATCTTTACGCTACACGCGATCTGCTTGCGTGCATTATCCGTGCAACTAAAATAGAAACCGGCTCGTTAGCGGCTGCCCTTTAAATCGCAATTTTTATTGGTTCAGACGGAAAACAATTTTTCAATATTCCCTCGAGTCGCTGTGTATTTATGGAAGTTCGTTTTAGAAGAGTAATGATATTGTAAAGGCTTGCTCGAACGATTAATCCTTGGCAGATGGAGAAATAAACTTGGCACTGTGTATTCGTGGAATATTCTTCATCTTTCGCGGAGTGTGAAGTTTATGATTTACGGCTAACGTTTTAGAGTAACTAGGAATTATATCGGAGAATGTTTAATTATAGAAAAGGGTGATTCAAGAAGTTCATCGAACGATTTTCCTTTGGGAAAATTTTGTATGCGAGTTTATTTTGTAACGTGTTAGTATAGTGATTTCTGCGAAATAGAAATTAGTGTAATTTACAATCCAATTATGATCAATGGTAAATGTTGTGAATTTTGTGTCTTAGATTTATGTGAGTGAGGTCCATTGGAATGTGGAAATTTCTTTCTGAAATATGCTATGTTTGTCGCTTTAATAATATTTTTATGTAATTTTATACTTCACATCTACCACCGTAAAAATTCAGTCGACACTTTCTATATTCTCCAAATATTAAAAATTTTTAAATCTCTATATTTATCAATTTTTCGATGTATCCCAGTTTCTATACTTTTCATTTTTTATATTTTAAAAATTCCTATATTCAAAAATTCTTTAATATACCCCAATCCCTATATCCCAAATTTCTACATTCCCCAATTTATTATATTTCTGAAATCTATATTTATAAACTTTATTACACAATTTAGAATTGAAAAAATAAGTTTAAGTAGTAGTGCCTGAACCGAAAACATCAATCAGTCGCGTTCTTAATAATTCTTATTACGAGATGCCGGAGTCCAGATGACTTTCGCGATGGCAGTCTACATGTTAATTAAAGTTGTACCTCTTATAATTATCGCGGACGACGGGTGGCCTACGCGGCACGGAACGTGTTCAGCTGAATTTAATATAATGATTCTTTTCTTCAAGACACGCATTACTAATTAAAATCTACACATGTAGTATTCGTTCGTGTCAGTAATGTAATAAAATACGTATTAAACACACGTATCGATGCATAAGATACCATATAAATAGACGTATATACCGTAATATTTCATTCCATAGCTGCAACTTTGATGGAGAATGATTCATGTGGAGAGAAAAATGCATATGGATGATTGTCTATCAACAAGGTCATTTACATTTGATAAAAACGTATGCGATCATAAATTTATCAACGTTATGAGTGCATTGTATGGGATATACTATGAGATTGTAATTGGGTATACTGTTCAATTAATGTGAATCATGTGTGATATGTGTAGGAGAAATATAGTTTATTAATCTGAGGATGTAGGAAGTTGGAGATAGAAATATTGGGATATATGGATATTGGGATATTGGGATATTGGGATATAGGGATATAGGGATATAGGGATATCGGGATATGGGGATATTTGGATATAGAAAAATTGAGATGTAGGAATATTGGGGTATAGGAATATCGGGATATAGGAATATTGGGATATAGAAATATTGGAATATAGGGATATCAGTATATAGGAATATCGGGACATGGAGATATCGGTATATAAGAATAACGGGACATAGGCGCATCCCCACATATGTCCATTCGGACAGAGATATTGGAGTATAAAAATATCGGAATTATAGAAGTATTGAAATCAAACGATATCAGGATATGGATATCGGGACATACAGTTATACGTATGTAAAGATATCGGTATACAAAGATATATTATTAATTTAGAAACTCATATTTCAATACATCTCACTATCTACCTTGAATTAACAAAAATTGCTCTACCTTGTATAATCTTCCACGAACTCCACATAGTTTCCACATAATTTCCTGATTTAAATTCCACGTTGTACATCCACTTATTTTAACAATACAAATTAATTCAACTAAACCTCCCACCTTCGTCCCTTCAGAAAATTCCGCTAAACTAACCAAAAGCATCATTCCGTATATCATCAACAAATCAAACTTCCACGATCCTTGATAATATTCCACGAATTGAATGTACAACACGCGTGAAATAAACGACGTAATTCCATAAAACTCACAACATTATCCAACCATTATGGAAATCCAATAAAACTGTCACATCGAACACGCGAGAAGGATCCGCCGCCCAAGAACCCGGGTTCGCCGATCGGATCCTCGTGGAATCGAGACCCAGTTCATGGTACCCGTAAGCGTATTTTTATTAATAACGTGATATAAAGGACGAGGAACAGTTTACGGGTGTCGTTAAGGGCCCACGGGGATCTCGAGGACGTAGCAGCCACGGTCGGCCAAGGTACGACCGGCATAAATATCGACGATGCACGGGTCCCTGGTGGAACGAGTGCAATTAGAGACAGAGACGCGAGTAAAGAAGCCACGAACGAGGGGGTGAGAAACGGAGGGGGACGGGGTGGTGAAAAACAGAGGGGGACCAGTCAACACCGCGAACAGTACCACGAAGTCGTGACCCAGCGTCGGAATGGAGTTATCGGCTATGAACCGGCTGCTAGAGAACCATCCCGGCGGCAACGTGGATCTCGAAGGCGTAAATTGGTCGAGGGGGATCGTTTTATTATGAGAGGGAGGAAACACGTCAGATACAGGGGAGCAAGGAAAGGGGCCACGGAGTCTTCGGGCACGAACTGGTCACTGTGTGCATCGCTCTCTCTTCTTCTCCCTCTATTCACGTTTTATTTGTCGTGCGTAGAGGTGCCCCGGACACACCGTTGTACTCCACCATGGCATACCATGGCAAACCGTAGCAAAACGTGCAAACCTTCTGCGAGGAATCTCGCTCGCCGGTGGCCGACGGTTCTCATTCGAGAAGTGGAACTCGTAAATATTCTGTTTATCGCGATGATGTCTGAAAATTACCTGGTATTTTTAGTTTTTAACCTTACGAGTATTTGCACAATATTTTGCACTTATTTCAAACATTTCGGTCAGGAATTATTATCGGAAATCATAGCTAAGTGATGATTTTTTAGATGTATAATGTCCCATATTAGATACAAAATGGTTATGACAATTTAGTTAGAGTGGCACTTACGGACGTTTACAGACAAGAAAATTTACCGAATTTAGATACACCAGGAATTTATTTAGTATGACCTTTTGACAATTAATTTATTACAAATGAACAGTATAGAAATTTGTATATTTGCATAGAAATTTTTGTTACGTCTAAAGAGTACAATTTTATCTTTAAACTCCTAACTTCAGTGGTGAACTCTCTAGCAAAGCAATTTGCTACATTGCTATACACATGAATTAAGTATGAATTCACTTTTGACCCAGCTATAAATGACTAAACGCTATAATTCTCGAAGAAAGAAGCTTATCGTTATGTAATCGATAATTCTTCCGACGATCGCTGCCTCTTATTCTGGAAGACAAATGATGGTCCACCAATGATTGATGTCAAACAGCGCACAATTAGCCTGATCGTGTTCCGAGCCGATCTATCAGTATTAATAAATGACAGCATGCATCGTTGGAAATCTTCCAGTTATCCGTGACAAATCGTTCTCTGTCCTCCGTTTTCGATGAAGCATCATCTCAATTATTGGACGAGATTAATAGCTTCATAGTGCGATACAAGAACTGACCTTGCATTTTCAGTGTCGCATGGCACAAGCACAATATAACTTCCGCAAATTCTGATATTTCGTGTACTTTGCATACTTGTGCACATTCGAGCAATTCGATTATTTCTGCAAATTTGAATATTTCGAATATTTGTGCAAATTTTAATATTGGAATACTTCGACTAATTCTCATATTTCGAATAATTTGGCAAATTCTCATATTTGAATACCTCGGCAAATTCCCATATTACAGTTCTCATAGTTCGAATTAACAAGTTTGTTACAAACCGTTTGTCTTAGCACAGTATCTCAGTTTTAAGGTCGACTTTACAGCGATTATTTAAGCGTTTAACAGAGTGTCGCCGAGTGAATCGCAGCGAAGCGTCGACACGTTTAACGAAATTAATTTCGCCCCCGACAACGAACACCGGTATTGGCCGCGAACGCAATTTGCAGCGCGTCGAAATAAGCGAGGCGGAAGCGAGAACACGTCGTGATCGTCCCGCGAAACGTTGAAATCATTCAACGCGCGTAAACGCGACAAAAGAAGGTCTCTTCTCTTCTCCACCTTTGGCGTGGCCCATAAATATTCTCCGGGGTTTCGTCCTGGTACGGCCACGCACGCATCGCTGAATCCGAGCTATGTGCAGACGTGCTAATAACGAGCCGATTCTGTTCCGCCGTGGATTCCCTCCTTCTATTACACGGCACGCTTGCCAGGATAGAATTTATCGAGCTTGCCAGCAACCAGCCAGACATTCCGATACACCCGTACTTGGAAATCACGCTTTCCTGGATGTTCGCTTTTCCCTCAAACAGTCTTTCGACGATAGTTAACGCTTTGACAGACGAACGTGTATACGATCCCAGGCATTTGACGCCGATCAATTCCGATCACTTGCAAATTGTTACTCGATACAGCGAAAATGTCAAATTTCGTTAGTCAAAGATAGTTATATTTATTTAAAATTAATTAAGTAGGTCAAGAGAAGTCAAAAAGTATAAGTACTGTTGTTCAAACTTGTACTTATCATCATAGATTTACTCCTTAAATTTTAATGAAATATGAAATGTAGCATAGTGTTCAAGTTAACAGCTACTGAACACTCGTAGATAAATCACTTTGTATTTAGAATTTCACGTTCAGTCAACCTGCAGAATAACTATGTTTACGAAGGCAGATTATATCTGTAAACGCAGTTCTTGTTAAATATTAGATATTACATTAGTATGAAACACCTATTAAGCTTTGAGATTGTTGGTTTTGGTACAGAATATCAAGCAGCTTGCTAAATCAATATAAAATACTATTATACGAAATTCGTATCTAAATTTTCAACGAAACAATAGTACGATCCGTTTTCAATCAGGAATTAATAGCAGCTAATCGTAGCATCGAGCAACAGAGCTCGTTCGAATTCGATAACCCAGTTCAATTATTGGTCTTTACACGTTTTACGTATGAATATACACGAGCATCATAAATTGTCTCGTTCAAATATTAATATTCAAACAACACCGCTACAATTTCCGGCCTTTCACACTGTTTAACTCACAATCAGTTCAGCTCACGGTCCTCAGTCGAGCAGGTTTAATGCGAAACATTTGTTATTGTATTAATCTCTTGTTACGGATAACATTAAATTTATTTCGTGCACAATTCTGCTGTTAATTATCGGATGTAAGATTTCATTTTATAATAAACACGATGAAATATTGTGCACTCGAATGAAGTTGGAGTGTTCGATCAGTGACCAACAGAATGTAGAAGAGTGGAAATTAAAAACTTGAAAATTTATAAATTTGTAAATGTAGAAATAGGAAAATTATATATATACAAATTACAAAATTATGAATTTATGAATTACAAATTTGCAAATGCAGAAATTATAAAATTATGAATGTAGAAATGACAAATTTGTAACTGTAAAAAATAGGAATTTGTCAATACAAAAATTAGAAATATAAAAATATAGAAATTACAAATTTATTAAATCAGAACTATAATAGTCCCGAAACTTAAAATTTGAAAATAATAAAAAAAAAATTTGAAGAACGAAGTAATGTAGGAATATATCTCGAAACTACATATGAGTAAAGACAAATAGAAACGTGTGAATTATTAATTGCTCGAAGAGACAAGTTTCCGAAGAAACGACGTGACACGTTGTTCGATGCAAACAAGTACAAACA
Organism: Megachile ligniseca; assembly: GCA_945859555.1. Classification (NCBI taxonomy): domain Eukaryota; kingdom Metazoa; phylum Arthropoda; class Insecta; order Hymenoptera; family Megachilidae; genus Megachile; species Megachile ligniseca. The sequence goes on from OX243783.1 coordinate 5,815,713, forward strand.
AATAACGCAACTGTCTAGTCGGCGACACGTCGTCGTTTAGCTAAACTAATACAAACGTGCTACTATTAGTATAATCGTGAACGATATCCATCGATAAACCGGATGGACTGGCCACAATTCAGAGTACGAGGCAAACGTTTTCTGAACTTAACAAGTAGGACTCGTTAGAAGCGACGATAAGATAACGTGGAAATTAATGTGCTGTTTAGTTTGCTCGCAGCGATGGTTTAATGTGAAATATAACAGTTCGCGTATCTTGCGACCATTAAACGGTTCAACAGCGATGTCGTGCTCGTAAAATATAGTTTCGAACGTCCCTACTAACGATCGTATCCAACTATTTCGTGTTTATTTACTCGTACATGTATATTCAATACAGATATTTTATGCAAAATGCTTCATCGACGAGCGAGCAAACTTCCATCGAAGGTATTATTAATCGATTGAACGATATCGGGAACGTATCATTACCCGCGATACTTGATTACTGTATTGTTATTGATCCTCACAAATGATATCTATAATCCATGTTTCCTTCTTCCACTGCGTTTATGACCGCCCCGGAAAGTTGACGATATAAGTGAACAGGAAACTCGATAAATAATAATGATACACAGCGTGATAAACAATAATGATATTCAGTGTGATAAACAATAATGATATACAGTGTAGTGAATAATAATGATGCACATTTTTAAATCGACTTATTCTGTACTTTAATATAATAAAATATCAAGCATAGATTTTATGTAAAGGATAGAAGAATTAAAATTTAATTTTACATGACATAAACTTGGTTAATTTGATGCAGAAGCATCAGAACATGGTAGGAACGGAATTACAACGGTGACATGGAATGCTCAGGAGTTGTCTATTCGTACTGTGCTTTACAAACGGAGCCATTATAATGACATTTAAGCGGTGCTGCCACAGATTGTACCACGACATAACCTTTCCTAACCGGCTGATTTATTTGGCACGATGTTGAGCCAACAGCAGCATCGTGAAGAATTACGAGGGCGTGATGAATCTAATAAAATGTTTGTGCACTCTGGCCCCTAATTCGTGACGCTTTTCGACTCCCATCTGACAACACGACGACGAGATTTTCAACAGCATGTACTGCTCTTTAGATTTATACGTGCTTTGGTTATTAACGATTACAACGATTTACCACTCGTTTTCAATTTACTCGTCATTGTAATTATTTATTTTAGCTTTTTAATCATTCTAATTTGCAAGCTTTTTACGTACGTTATAAAATGGATTATTTTCAATTTTGTCATTTTTTTAACTTATAACAAAATTTATAATTTTTTAATCTTCTAATAAAACGTGTCCTTTTAATTGTAATTATGTAACATTTTCGAAAAAAAATATTTAAGAGCAGACAAGTTTATTATAAATATGAGCTATCAAAGATAGCACCATTTTTTCAATTTCAATATTTTAAACTTTAATAAAATATAACCTTTCACTGAAAAATATGAAAGAACGTGATTAAAATTTACTGGGATAGTTTGAACAAAATTAAAATTGTATTTGCTTCATTAAAAACTAATCATAAACTATTACATGTTATCACAAGAGATTAAAGTTTTAAGACTTCGGTAGCGAATAAAACATAGTGTAAAGCTAATCATTAGTTGCTCATCTTTCATTGATTCGTTTTCACTTTCTTCAACACGAGAAGTGGAAAAAGCCAATATCCTGAACCATCAGGGTTTAAATTCTCTCTTTGTCCATCACATAAGTAATTAACACGGTGCTTCTACGGTGGCATATTTAAACATCAGCCAACCTGTTCCAGCTAATGATAGCTCGATCATTTTTCACGTTCAAGAGCTGAACGCTCGTCGACGAAGTTTTCTAATCCGGTTTGTGTTGAACGAGATTCATGAAAGGAACGAGAAGCCTCTCTTTGTAAACCACTGTAGAAACCCAGAATTAACCCCTGGTAACCCGGTTATTAGTGGTATTTTGTAACCACAAGGTGTAGCTTTCTAACATTGTACCCTGCTACATTTTCAGACGGAATATATGAACACATGTGCGTAAAAATAATTTGTATAAAATCCAGTATTGAAATCCTTCGATTGTTAAAAATCTCGATTTATAGCATCGGTGCACCAGAATAATTTACATAATCAATTATCGATATTTCTCGCCGGGGGCTGTAATTTCACTCGTTGACACGCGCGTACTTCTTCAAGGGACTAGGTACGAGGTTGCATGAAACCGGTGACCTTGAGTCACGTACGGGAATTGAACAAGAAGAACTCAGGGACGAAGGAACGAGAACGAAGCCGAAGGAAACGGGAGAGTAGAATGCTGAAGAATGGGAAAGAAGAGCAGAAGTCTGAAGAGGACAAAATCAACTGGGGGAGAGAAAGAGAGGACGAAGGTATAAAGGGGCCGAACAGAGGGGGATGAAAGGGATCTTGAAGAGGGAGGTGAATTTTATGGCGAAGAAGCCTAACTAACCCGCGTAAGTATCCTCGTGTGTACTCCAACATGTAGTTTGCTTCTTTTGTGGCTTGGTTTGCGCGTGTTTCACCGCGTTTGTGGGTGTTTTATGATTGTGAGTCACGCATACATGTATATTTGTATTGTCATCATATGTACATCTATATTGTCATGATACGTACTTCTATATTCTCATCATACATGTACTTGCATTTTCAAATTCGTTCATTTGTATAAACATTGTTAAAACTTGATTTTACATGTATTTTACATATGTCACATATGTTACATATATGTTAGAAACTACATATGTTACATATGTGTTACATATATGGTAGAAACTACATTATATATGTTACATATGACACTATACATATATGTATGTTACATATGACACTACATATGTTACATATATGTTAGAAACTGATAGAAATATTACATATATGAGCAGGAAGAAAATTCTTCAAACTTACAAATCTTATTATAAGCAAATTTTTAAGTTTGAAAACTTGGGAACTGTCAAATGTAAAATACTCAAAAATACATCACTCCAATCCCCAATTTTGCAAATCAACAAATTTACAAATTTTCAAATGTTCAACATATTTTTCAAATAAAAAATCAAAGACACCTAACATCATAAAAAGTAATGATTTCGGAGTCCCGTAAAGTCTAGCTCTGCTCATCAGAATTATCCATCAGAAAATTATACGGACGTAACCACATGTGATGGCTTCCACGTGTGTGTTTTCGTTCAGTTAACACCAGCTCATACGTCGAAAGTAAAAACCGAATGACTCGTTTGAGACGAGCTCGCGCCCGCAGCACCATCAAAGGCAAACGCAGAAAAATGCGGATGAAAAAAAGGAAGTACGAAGTCGAGCTCGTTTAGCCAAGTTTCGTTCTTGCAATCTCTAGATTTTTACTCGGCAAAAAGCACCAGATAATCTTGAATGGAGGTGCAACCGAGTGGAACGATAGAAGCTAACTTTCTGACAAGACCGACCACCTCTTTCGCGGTTCGTAAACCCCGTTTGCCTGCTGTAGCTGGAATTTCGTTTTCAACGAAAGCGAATAAATACAGGGTATTTCAAGAATCGTCGTATAAGTTGTCAAACAATGATTTTGCATGTGGAGATCGATATAATATAATACTTATTCAAAAGGAATAACAAAATTTGATTCCTCTTATTGGACTTAAGTAAAAAATGTTATCCTCTTTTCTTATTTACTAACATGAAATTATTACCGATCCGCTTAAACCATTTTTGAGACATCCTGTAGATGACGAATTCCAATAAAAAAGCATGCTCCACAAAAACATGTGTATATCTAAGACATGATCGATGCATTGCGATGCAACGAAGCGTGGCGAATTCACATGGACGAGACCCAAACGTTAGCGATCCAAACGTGTTAGGCCGGCTTTATAGTGATGCAGTAATAAATGTTACTTATACCATTCACTTACAAGACAGCTGATAATCCAGTGTAATCTTAATGAGAAAATACTTGCACAAGTACCGACTATTATTTGATCGGAAAATGTATCCTAATCAGGCCAACTAATTGACCAGTTATTGATACAAGTAATTACATCAATGTAAACCTGTCCTTAGATCCGTTTTACATTGGCCGTTTTATGTAAACTCGTAGCAAGAAGATTACCCACTCTCTCTGATTTTCATGAGTCACGATATGTAATCGTGAATTTTCCTATATTATAATTTTCAGAGTAGATTGTTAACAAGATAAAATTTAATGTTAAAGTTGACTTCATTACTATAATTATTTTTATGAAAAGAACGAATATTTCACTGGACGATAAATGAATCAGGGCTATTAAGGAACTGCATTCGTGACAATATTTCAATTTTCTAATCTCCAAAATTTTTCATTTTTAAATGGAGTTTCATAAAAGATATTTAGTCAAATTTTTAAGACATAACGATGCTAAAATTAAAGCTAAATTGCATAGGTCTTCGTACTCCAGACCTTTATGGGCTAAATATTATCGCTGATATCAAGTGTATTGTCACTGCAACAGGAGATGCAGTACCACATACCGATTATGATTAATGTTCTTTTTATGGGAGGATTTATCAAGGATTTTAGAAGTGTACAATCTTTTATTGTGGTACACAGTTAATTGTTCTTGTCGGTAAGACTTGACTATTGATGTCAACCCACGAGTTGGTGCATGAGGCTGACCTAGGTGTTTAGAAGAGCTACGACTCCAATTGGTCAGGATAGAGAAATCCCTCCATTCCCAAATTCTTACATATCCAAATTGCTTCAGATGTAAATTGCTATATCTCCAAATTCCTACATTCCCAAATCGGTACATTCCCAAATCGCTATATTCCCAAATTGCTATGTCCCGAAATCGGTACATTCCCAAATCGCTACGTCCCCAAATCACAATGTCCCCAAATCGCTACGTCCCCAAATCGGTACATTTCCAAATTGCTACGTCCCCAAATCGCTACATCCCCAAATCAGTACATCCCCAAATTGTTACGTCCCCAAATTGCTACATCTCCAAATCGGTACATTCCCAAATTGCTACATCCCCAAATCGGTACATTCCCAAATCACTACGTCCTCAAATCGCTACATCCCCAAATCGTTACGTCCCCAAATAGCTACGTCCCTAAATCGCTATGTCCCCAAATAGCTACAACTCCAATTCGTCACAATAGAAAAATGGACGCCTCACACAAATTTTAGACTGTATATTGACTCTCGCGGTCGCACACCAATCAGGTCAAAAACAATGACAGTCAAACATCTCTCAAGTGAGTGAGCTACTGTTACTTGCCGAAATGTATCTAAGTATTCCAGGTGGAAATCTTATTTTACTTTGTGTCCTAAGGCACCAACTCATGGGTTGACATCAGTATACCAGTGCTACATATGCAAGAGAAGCCATTGCTTATCATTGACGATGATACAAAGTCATCCTCGGTGTTTTACACGTGACAAATGCTCAAAACAAGTGCTAATCGTTCGATGGCTAGTGTCCTTGCTTCCCATCCGGTCTTTCTTTGAAATCGAGAGTCCACTGGCTGAAAGCGTGCAAAACCAGTCTCTAGAGAAGAGTAGAAAAAGATCAGGACGAAACGAAAGAGAGAGAAGGATAGGAAGAGGTTAAATTTCTTTGGGGAATCCACGGTGAATCATGTTTTCCTGCGGCAACATGCTTTCGACAGATCGAACCTAATTCAGCCACGTCGACGGTTGCCGTTTCGATCGGTCGCCGATTGCGGTTAAATCGACCGAGCGATCGCTGGACCGAGGAATCGGTTTCAAATTGTTTAACTCTAAACGTGTCATCGTATAATGCACACATAATTTGATACGATGAATATACGAACGACTTCATGTAATTGAATATACAAATTAATTCTTTATCTAAATTTTGGCAAACTTGTATATTCAGAAACTTGTAAATTTGGAAATTTAAGAATATGGGGTAATTGGATATCTTGGAGTGTGGAGATTTTTGGGATCTAAATATTTAGGAATTGGAAGATTTAGAGATTTGAGAATTTAGGAATCTGGGGAATTTAGGGATTTGGAATATAGGAATTAAAGAATTTGGAGTTTGGGGATTTTTGGGATGTAAAAATTTAGGAATTGGATTTAGAGATTTGAGAATTTAGGAATCTGGGGAATTTAGAGATTTGGAATATAGGAATTAAAAATTTAAGAATTTGAAAACTAGTGAATTTTATCGATAATCTATCGATTATTGATCAACAGAATTGTATCGATAATCTGAGGTCCCCACTAAAAAAACCTAATTATTTCTTGGAATACATCGACCATTTCGATACAATTAACTACTTTTAACGTTTAACAAAAATCTTTTCATTCACGCAAAACCTAATTGAAAAGATGAACTCTATTGTGCAACTATCTCGCATCTCGCGTGCTCCGTGAACATTATTTCCACCGAAATTACAGTTACAGTAAGCTTAATAATTAGATCAGCCATATCCGCAACAAATTACATTGAAAATATCACCGCAATGAATTCTATAAATATGCCTTGTTGATTATAATCCGCGTTAGGGCTTGAGTTTTAATTAATATAGGAACTACGAAATGGAAAGGGAGTATCGTCGATAAAATCTTCGTTCTCCATAAAAGGAAAAGCTTGTATGGTGGTAAAGAGAGAGTGTGAGTCATAGTTTCTCGGTGCAACTCACTTTCAGAGGTACTTAACTGCATCCATGTATAACACTCAACTTCTAATCCGAGTCGACTAAATATCCGTTGCTAATTGAATGTACACGCTCTCGTCGTGATTAAAGTTACTCCGTTGACATAATCTGCCCGTTTCAACTTATCTTTTTATCCCGGATAAACTGGTGGACGTGGTAACTTTAATTAACGGCCGAATACCATCAAGAATTCCTACATGTTCTTCCTTTTTCCTTCTGCTTTCAAACATCAATTTGCGATAAACAAAGAAAAAATTCGTTTGAATTATCGGATCAGATGGGAGCAGTTGAATGATTCTGAATAGAAAAAATGAAGTTATCTTACTATTTTGAACTGATGACTTATGGGAGCTCTAAATGAAAATTTATAGGTTGTTACGATTTTTTTGTTTAATATAATTTGCTTCTATTTGCAGGTTTCTAGTTGATAGATGATACTAATTTGTTTCAATCGAATTAGTCGAGTTATCGAGTTATCTAGCTTCAGAGTTTATGAATCTGAAAATTTCAAAGATAAAAATTTCAATTTTTCAATTTTTCAATTTTTCAATTTTTCAATTTTTCAATTTTTCAATTTTTCAATTTTTCAATTTTTCAATTTTTCAATTTTTCAATTTTATCAATTTCTAAATTTCTAAATTTTTGAAGTTGTAAATTTCATCGCTGATCACACCTGTGCCCTTGAGTCCTTTGCAGGGCATTTCCGCTGCTCGTTACTGATCTGAATGTATCTGTACTTCACTCTTTGTTATTCAATTCATTTTTGTTTGTAAAGTAATTACGTTCATTTTCCATTTCTATGTAAATGTTCCTACACTTCACTCGTCAAACGATGACATTCCGATGTTTAATGTGATAAAATGAGGAATTAATGGTGTACCATCACCATGGTACTTGCCCTTTGAAATGATTTATTGACGTTGTATACGAGGAATGTCAAATGAGGTAACGGATGGAATAGCAGAAACGAACAACCGTGAAGTGCAAATAACAAGTTACAGTATCAAACTGACGGAAATTTCATTAAAAAGTATAGCTGTAAAATAGGTATCGTAACACATTAATTACTATAATTAAGAAATAATTATATATGATAAATACTCTGAGAATAGCACTGTACCAATTAATACAAATATTATATTTTAACACGAATATGCTGTTTACAATAAATTGAATTCTGTCAGTTTCATTTTTAAAAACTGCAAGCATTCATATGAATGAAATTTTCAAATACACAAATAATATTCTTTCTCAAATTAAATTTATTATTTTTACTGTCTACCTATTTTCCCAATAAATGTACCAAAAATTTAAAACAATTGGAAGAACCGAAAAAGAAAAATAAATAATGTTAAAAACGAAATAGCAGATATATATTTTATCAATGATTACATTTCAATAAAATACTGCAAATAAATTAACACAAAATCAATAGCACAGATATTAATTCCATCGAAGCATCTGTGATTAAGAACGGAAATGAATGCAATGATATACCGATATTATTGCGTCGACCAATCGAAAACCCATTACATAGCCAATCGTTTATTTTTCGCCGGCGTTTCTTTTTGAATGAACTCTCTGCTTTGAATAGAAAATACAGCGACTCTGTGCCGATATTTTTATCGATTTCTAAAGAAAGATCGTCTCATGAATAAGGTATAATCTTCGTTGACCACTTTGTACCAACACAGCAAGGTCGTTACGAGAGTTAAACTGTGAAACCATTATAAGAGACAACTGGTTTGAAGACATGATTTATCCTTGAACTTACACCTGCGAGCAAACCTACACACGACCGCTCAAAGCGACCAATGCTAATTTTGCTTTGTACAACAATGCTTATTCATCTCTTTCGAGACAGGTCGAATTCCATTTATTCAATGCTCGATTTGCCGCGGAAGTTTAATCATACGATTATATGCGGATTCGAATTAAAAGAAGATACCGGAAGGGTGAAAATAAAAATCGGAATAAACTTTGTATGGTATTGTACACTTTACAATATACTGATGGTATATCGCCACGCGCTGTATTATCACGCGCTATATCGCCACGCGTTATATCGCCATGCGCTATATCGCCGCGCGCTGTATTACCACGTATTAGACCACTACGCGTTGTATTACCACGTGCTATATCGCCACGCGTTATATCGCCATGCGCTATATCACCATGCATTATATAATCACGCGTTAGACTGTCACACGATATACAATCACACATTAAATAGCTACGCGTTCGATATACACCATATTACTCCACCATTCGTTATATCGCCATATGTTATATTCCCTAAGCCAAAAAGTGAACATACATGTTCAGAACTAAAATTGTCATTAACTAAAACAATATACGACAAATTTAACGCTATCATAATTTTCCTCGAACAATTTGCATCGAATTTCATGTAATGTATAAACTCAGCATGTGTAAAATACGAAACGGTTATTCAACTAAACAATTCAATATGTAATAAGTAAGAGGTGATCAACTAATTTTCCAGGACAATTGATTCGCACATGTGTTTAATTAAACACGCACGAAATCGATTACCGAATTATAACAAACACCTGCAGATAATTTCACTGGAAATCATTAAAATGCAATGCCACGGTTTCGACCATCAGCTTCATTTAAACTATGATGAAATGTTTCGTGTTCCGAAATTAACCGAATTTTGCTCGGATAAATTGTATTGTTCGGACAGTAGACTGTAATATTGGAAATTATAGTTTCATGGAAATTTCGTTTTAAAATCTGCTATGTATTAATACAAGTTCAGAAAGTGTATCGCACGCTGATTGCAGTAACTCTGTAGACATAATAATAACGATACTGATTTGGGAATGCATTGAATTAATACCGAAAAATAAATCGATTAAACCAACCGTGCATTAATCGCAATTGTTATGTTTATATGGAATAATAATTAAAATAAAGTTATACGCTGCAATTTTAATGCGATTTTATTAATTCATTTCATTAATTTGATATTGTGGTTTATGTGGATTAAATTAATTTTTAAATTTTGTAATTTGAAATTTAGAAAATATTAAAACTCTCTAATTTTCAAATTTCCAAATTCTCAAATTTTCAAATTCTCAAATCTCCAAATTCTTAAATCCCCAAACTCTGAAATTCCCAAATTCTCAAACCCCAAATTCTCAAATTTCCAAATTTTTAAATTTTCGAATTCTCAAATCTCCAAATTCTTAAATCCCCAAACTCACAAATCCCCAAACTCTCAAATTCCCAAATTCTCAAACCCCCAAATTCTCAAATTACCAAATTCTCAAATCCCCAAATTCTCAAATATCTAAATTCTCAAATTTCCAAATTCTCAAATCCCCAAATTGTCAAATTTCCAAATTCCCAAATTCTCAAACTCTCAATCCCAAAATTCCGAAATTTTCTAATTCAAAAACTCTCCTCACAAAATTTCAAATATAAATATTTCAACGTTCCAAAAGTTGCGAACTACAAAGCACCATACGACGAGTCCCCTTTTTCCTATATCGCCATTCCCTCCAGCAAAACCTCCCGTGTTCCTAGTTGCACAGGAATTTCCGTCTGATAAATCGTCCAACTAACAAGTTGAAATAATTACGTTCAACGATCATGTTTCAAATTTCAAGAACACCTGTGGCTCATTAACATTCCAATACCTTAAGTAATTGCTAATACCGAGTTATACAGAAAGTAAACGAATAAATACCACAGATTCGAGACACCGCAAGTTCGTACTCCAGCGTATCGTAAAACACGAGTAGTGCAAACGCGATAAATATGCATTATTTCGTACGTTCCTGTATTTACGTTCGCGTACATACTCGGAATCTTGACTGCACGTGCATGGACACCATGGATGCACACCATAGTTGCACACGATGGGGCTAACAGCAGTATGGAATGTCGTCGTAGTGGCGCTCAACTCGCCTCTTTAATTCACACGTGCCTTTTGCGAATACGCTCTCTCGAACGAAACATTTCGTCGATTAATTTCATCGTTTCGGAGTAGATAGATCATAATTACTTTCTTTCATGTTAACACCTAAGGGCCATACAATTTTATATTTTTCCATTCTGAATTTTTCCCATTGTTAAGGGACACGTAGAATTTTTATTAAACTGCGTTAGTTCCTCATTTTTATGTTCACTGGATTGTTTATTGTTATTATTGTACCTGTCGAACCATTTACCTTTTTAAGTAATATTTTTTAGCAATTATAATCTAGTAAAAATGGTGAAGGATAGTTCACAAGATGTTGCACTTCACATGTACACATATCGTAACATCAAACATAAACATGGTAGCAAACATGTTGACTCTGATAATGGTTATTCTAAACAACTGTTATTTTAAAATAGCCAACGCTTATCTATTCCTTACTTAACATCATGTATCAGTTCAACATTTTATCAGTTGTATTACGTGATTGTAAAGTATTTTTATTGTTACTTTCTGTATTTACAGTGTATTAATACAGTGTTCTAAATCATGCACTGACTTAAAGTTTAAGGTTACAGTGCACTATTTATCAGCTGAGTCTTCGGAACCAATGACACTCAAACAGCTAACACGCGATCGACATTTTATCTTGCCCTACTTCTCAGTAAGACCTTCACGTGATTCGTTCTTTTCTTTTACGATCATCTTAACGATTCTCTGCAACATAAGGTTTTATGACTCGGTGAAATCGTAGACGCGTCAAAACGTTTTAATGTCAAGTGTTGGTTGGAATGTTTAATGGATAATAAAACGTGTCGTAAAGAGAAAGTTTTTCGTCTTGCATATAATATACAATGCCTACTTGCGAGGAATAATTACGTAAAAATTGATATCGTGTTCTTTGAACCGTTGAAAAGAATAAATTATGGTGTAATCGATCATTCCTTTAGAGATTCGTTCCACCAAAACCTTTGTTATTGTTAGAAGTAATGTTACAATAATATTCATTTCCATTAATTCAACTAATTTGATTGATTGGATTATTTTAATTGATTCGGTTGATTCGATTGATTCGATTAATCTGATTACTTCGAGTCATTCGACTACTTCGATTACTTCGAGTCATTCGATTACTTAGACTTCTTTGATTAATTTGATTATTTCGATTGACCTGATTAATTCGATTACTTCAATTGATTCGATTGATTTGATTGATCTAATTACTTCGATTACTTCGACCACTTCGAGTGATTCAACCATTTCGATTGATTCGATTACTTCGATTACTCAGACTTCTTTGATTGATTCGATTACGTCGATTGACCTGATTAATTCAATTACATCGATTGATTGAACACTTCAATTAATTTGATTACTTCGATTACAATGCTACAAACATTTCAAATATTTCAAATACTTCAAATACCATAAATATTTTAAATATTTCAGATACTCCAAATACTCATTTATTTGGGAATAAACCTCGAGTAGTTGAAATATTCGAATTTGGTTTACAGCCCCAGTCAGAACAGCGCCGACAGCGAACTGCGCTTCAATAAGATTCCACGGATACACAGCGAGGAACGGAAACGATTTGCCTGCCAGGCAGAGCTCCCTTTCCACGTCAAGAAAATCGATTACTAGCCTTTCTTCTCCTCTGGGCTGTTTCAAGCCTGTTCCCCTACGGATAGATTGGCATCGAGTTCTGTCGCATAAATAGATAAGGTATCGATACATTATTCGCGAGCGATGGCTGCTCGGTCGTCGATCGAGCAGAGCGTCGAAGACGAAGAGGAACGAGACTTCCAGCGAGTTTCTTGCACGCCAAAGATACGAGACATCTTGACAAGGAGAACTTTGTACGTTCTTGCAAGAATTTTTATTGGGGAGAATCGATAACAAACTCCTTTCACTGTCACGCCTCTCGATTGATTTTGCTCTTTTCGTTCGCAACAGGACGGTTGCAGTTAATTGCAAACTAGTTTCGTTGTCAGGTTGGACATTTGCAGAATTACGTGTCACTCGTAACAGATCGTGAATAAAAGTACGGGACAGTTTCAATTATCTCGGATTAACTTGACACGGAAAAATCTTATGGCTTTTCCATTACGCGACTTTCTTTGAAAACTCTTTGGAGGTTACAACAAAATGAGACGCGAGAAAGTGTACTGAATTTACAGAAAATTTATTCAAATGAAAATATGTTAATAACTAAGTGACTGAAATAGTGACATGATCATTGACAAGTTTGACGAGGTAAAAAAAATCTGAACCGTGATACGATTTTTCAACCTGTCAACATATCGGCTCCATTTCTGTAATCGTAAATTACACAAACGTCAGTGAAGCTGAAAAGTTGGAAAGCACTTTAGTCGAGTGTTCATGCCAAATGCGTTCTCACTGGTGAATGGACGTACAAAATTAACTCGGTTAAGTTTACAACGGAATTCTGCACTTTAAATAGCACGTGAATGTACTTCCATAATTAATTGAACCCGGTGACTGTCTCTAATAAGAGTATCTCGAACAAAGAAAACAAACTTTCTGTTTCACAAATATAATATACTGCAGTTCAAATATATTCGGTTCATCTGACACAATTTTTAGACGTTCTATCGTTAAATATTATTTACGTTTCAATTTGAAGCTTAAGGTTTGATAAAATTGACATTGTAAGAGGTGTTCTTCTGTGGTATAGCATATAGAAATAAGTATATTTTATTGAAAATAAAAATATTTTATTTCTAAGGTTCAAAATCATCTTATTATAGGTCGATGAACTTGTCTTTTCAACATGAGGTTCTACTAAAAAAAATCATTGACCTTGAAAAAGTTTAAGGTGAACTTGACAAGGTTACCTTGATACAGTAATAAAATTAAGCTATACAAAGCTATTGATACCTCCACAAAGGTGGACAATATTAAAAAAAAAATAATTCATTCATAAAAATAAGAAAAATGGGAATATTCCGAAAGACTCGTCCATGGAAAAAGATGTGTGGACAATTAGGAAATATGTGAATCGAATGTTACTCTTTAGACTAGTAGTCCGACAAAGATACAATATTCCAAAAAAAGTAATTCATTCATAAAAACAAGAAAAATGGGAATATTCCGAAAGACTCGTCCATGGAAAAAAATGTGTGGACAATTAGGAAATATGTGAATCGAATGTTACTCTTTAGACTAGTAGCCCGACAAAGATACAATATTCGAAAAAACTAATTCGTGCATAAAAGAGGGTGTCGACAATTCGGAAATACACGATGGGAACGGCTACTCTTCCGGGTCGACGAAAGTGGAGGAGGGCGATTTGAAAAATCAGGAAGTCCTGGTGTGCCGGAGGGTCGGCGACCGGGGGCGTTTGTCGCCGCTACAAATCTAATCCGTGCGTGGGCGGGAATTCATAGCGGGATTCCAAACTCCTGGTAACCTGTGGCGCATTGTTGCAGCCGGTAGAAGCAGAGATTGTCCCCACGGACACAGAGAAGCGCCGGTTCTGTCGCCGGCCGAGATTAATTTCGCACGCCGTTGCAGCCTGACACCGTACTAATACCACGTAAATGGGATCACAATGGCGGACCGCAGTTTCCAATCATGTCTCGTCCGTGCCGCGTCTCTCTCTCCCTGTATCCGAGTAATCGTGACCCGCCTCTCTATATATGCCCGGCCAACTGCATCGATATAATTAAGACCTGACTCGAAGAGACCTGGACGAAATTAGTCTTCCGGGAATGGGCCTAGTTATGCTCGAATGACACCACGTAATTTACATCTCACATTTTTTACATTTTTCGTTCCAAAGTTCTTCCTTTGCACTCCATTTTTACTGATGGCTGCTTAAAACCAGTTGCCTTCTTGTCTTAAGACAAGTTTAATGAATTCTCTTCAAGTTTTCATTTCTCTCCACAATTTGTTTCACTATGTTATCACATATGTGTACACATGTCACTATGAATACTCCCATTTAAAAAATACTTGTTTATAATTCTGTTAAATCGAGTGCTGTTTAAGTATGCAGTATGAAAATTCATACTTGAATCGTGTATCTGATGCTAATTTAATATGATTCCGTTGTTTGAAGGTTTTTCATTCGCGTTGTTATTTTCCTTGTTCGAGAGGTATCTACAATTACTATCATAACAAGCTGTATTTCCAACCGTAAACAGTCCGAGTGTCAAATCATCAATTAAGCCCACATAAAGGAAGCAGAAACAATAGTTTTGTTTCCGTTGTTCAGTAATTGTCCGAAATAACGACCCAATTAACCAGAATCCACTGTACTTTGTACCAAAGAAATATTTCCAACATGAATTCGTAATAACGAACACGATTCACAGAGCGTTATTCGAACGCGAAATTCGATAACGACGCCTTTATTTCACTCGATTCCCCGCATTTTTCCAGCGGACGATTCGAAATCCGATGGAATCGCGGACTTTTTCCCGCGGCGAAATAAAAATCCAAAATCCGATAGGAGCGTTTCTTCCATCGAGAAAGGAAGATCCAGGGACGAATGAAAGACTGTCTGGTATGGAGAGTCTGGTTTCCCTTCAACACCTCCAAGTGCAGCTTATAAAAACACCGTAGACGTTTGCTTTTGTCCTTGCGTTGCCCCGGGCCTCGCTCTCCAGAGCGATGAATAATAAAAGCACTTTGCCACATTACGTGCAAGCTCGTCTCCCCCTGCACCAACGTGATCCGATCGAATCTGCATAATTTCGGATCAGCATTTTACGCCCTCCACGAAAGTGGATTTTTGTTCGAACACCGAGATCGTGGATGGCTCTCGCCTCTCCGGCTGGCTTCCGTTATTCGATTGATTTCGCATTTCATTAGCTGCCGCCGGTAACGAGGGGAACAAATATCTATTGAAAAATCGAAAGAGACGTACCGATTCGGGCCGGCGTTAAAAATGTTCGTTTCCGCACCAGATTTGGGTACATTGAACGACGTAAGATTGAATCAGTGAATTTTAACACTCTTCGACGCTGAAACTTTGTTTTAAAATTTCTACACGATAGAATTTTGGAATTATTGACATTTTTAGGGTGTTGGAAATTTGGAACTATTGGAATTTTTGAAACCTGTACAATTTTTGGAACTTTTAGTTTTTGGAATTTTTGGAACTTTAGGAATTTTGGAGTTGTAGGAATTTTTTAGTTTCAGAAAATTTTGGAATTCTTGAAATTCTTACTTAATACCTTGAATAGTCCCTAATCAATAAAATAATTAAACAAATGTACCATCTCGATGCTATTTATTTCTTCATTACCGCACTACAAATAGAAATTCGAAATACCTCTGTACCTCGTGAAAAACGAAAAATATTTCTACACGTTTCAAGACACGCAAAAGTAATTACATGAGAAACTCGAGCGAACGTTTGGGAAACAACGTCGAGCCACCCTTTTCCCTGAAGACATTCAGTGGCATCGTCGAGAGAGTGAAAATAAAACAGGCATCCGGCAACAGCAAGGTGAACTGAATAATGGATGCTCGCACAAGAAGCCAGAAAACACGAGGTATACCTTCTTACTGACTGAGCATCGGTTCCAAGTGGGAAGAAAAAATAAAATAGGTGACGGTATACAAGAAAACAGGAGGGAGCAGAAACGTGGAATTTAAGATGAGAAAAGGGTCGCTCTTTATCGTGTATTCAAGAAATGATCTTGATTTTTTTATAATTTTAACAACCTTCACGAATTATGCGCTACGTAACACTTTTTAATACCTTGTCTTGATACTTTATTTATATTTACTGCTTTCTTTTTTGTATTTTATTTTACGAAGATTTATTTCTTTGAGAGGTTTTATTAACAACTGAATGGTTTAGAAATAAGTTTGTATGAAATGTTATAATCTTTCACTTTTCAAGTATTCTTTGTAGTAAATATATGGAATATGTCAGTTCATGTGTACTCCATATGTGTCGAGTATGTTAGTCCATGTGCACTTCATACGTGTGGAATATGTTACTCCATATATACTTGTATGTTATAAATAGAGGATGTCAGTTTATGTGTACTCCATATGCATTGAGTATGTTAGTCCATATGCACTTCATATGTGTGGAGTATGTTATTCCATATGCACTTCATATGTGTCGAGTATGTTAGTCCATATGCACTTCATATGTGTGGAGTATGTTACTGCATATGTACTTGTATGTCATAAATGATGTATGGAGTATATCATTTCATGTGTACTCCATATGCATTGAGTATATTAGTCCATATGTACTAATGTATGTATTCTTTATAGTAGCATAAAAATGAGCAGTTCTTTATAACTTATTAAGTTTTATAATTTATATGGTTGTTTTTTTTTTTTTCAAACCATGAGTGGTATTTTATATTAATATAATATAAAGTCAAAAATATAAGAATATAAATATAAAGTCAAAAGAATATTTTCCAATATCATGTACTGCAGTTACAAATACACATTGCAAATATTGCAAATGTAACAAATATGTATTGCAAATATTTCAAATATTTTCCAATATCAATTCCCCGAAAATACCTTCCACTACCGCATTCAACACACTAAAGCAAAAAACAATCGCGTTTTCGGAGCGTACTAAATTCATCCCGAAAAAGCTTAACGGCAAATCGCAAAGCAGCGCTCAAGTTAATCAATCGAATAGTAATTAACTGGCACGGCCAATTCTCTCAGCACACGATTTCGACAGTCGAACAGAAGCAACGGACAGATAATGAACGGATTTCGATAGAATCATATGGCTCGATTTCTGATTCCCTCTCGAGCCAATTGTTGTCCGTTAATCAGCAATTAATTGTAACAGAGGCTTGTCTATCGAGTTTATCGTTGCCGTTCCAATTAATCGATAATTATCGCGATACCGTTAGAATCGTGAATTTCAAATTAGCCGAGTTGGCAAACACACTCGTTATTTGTTTCGGCATCGCGATAACACTTATCGGTTTCGCGTTCGAACGACCCGTTTCAATATTTGATTCTTCGTTCCGACTAAAACTTTTAATTGGTCGGACGTTCTGCTTTGAAGCGAATTTCCGTGTCGTTTCACCTGTATACGTTATTACCTGTCCCCCCTCCCTCCCGACTCTTTCTTTTTTATAGCGGACGCTTTGGAAACAGTGAAAATCGCGAGGCATGTGCAGGACGATTAAATTATAAAATTTTCCATTCGTATTTTTGTACGGATTAAAATTTCTGCCCCGTTTTATAACCGATTGTGTATTAAAGATAATTTTACACTCGGTTTTATTCCTGCATTTGAAAACGTGTACCGTTCTGCTTTCATTTGCACGCTATTGTGTTTCAAAAGACCATTATTTGGGAATTTCGTTCGAATAACTTTCCAAGAATTCTTTGATAGAAAACCCTTTGAAAATTTCGCCCGTTTCAACCATTTTTTTTCAGGACAATGTGTGCACGTTTCTGGCAAAAATAATGAAACCGAGCCTTTTCGACTTGTTAACGATGGCTATAAAAATAATTTAATGGACCTTATCTTGATTCTTCGTAAATTGCTGCTTTGTGCTCAGAGCAATTAAGGAGTAATTTATACTGTGTGGAAGAGGAAGGTACACCTGGAAATACAGTAGCAATGTTGCAATTTTATTTAGATGTAAACGTTAGTGAGATAGAATGTATGAGACGGAATAATGTTTAATTTTCACATTATTATTTGTTTTATGTGATCGTTGCTTTAACGATGTTTTCATTAGTGAATGGAAAATATTTTAAAACTGAATTATTTTAGGAAAAGTAATTTTCAAAATATTGTAAAATTTGAAAATAGTAAATTTATGAATTTTTATATTGACAAGCTTTAAAATTCGCAAATTTGCATATCACAAACTGTTAAAATTTTCAAGTTTTTTAATTTCTACTTCTCAAAATTGTCAAACTTTTGATATCTTAAAATCTTTATATTTTCAAATTTACAAAACTACAAATCTTCAATTCTCAAATTTTTTAATTTATACTTCATCAAATTCTCAAATCTGTATATACTTAAATTTACAAATTTACAAATTTACAAATTTACAAATTTACAAGTTTACAAATCTACAAATCTACAAATTTACAAATTTACAAGTTTACAAATCTACAAATCTACAAATCTACAAATTTCCGAATCTACAGATTTCCAATTTTCTAAATTTACAAATTTACAAATCTCCAAATTCCAATATCCCCCAAATCCCAAAATTTACAAATTTACAAATGACCAAACCTCCAAATTTACAAATCTCCAAATCTCCAAATCTCCAAATCTCCAAATCTTCAAATTCCCAAATTTTCAAATTTCCCTCAACCCCCCAACTTCCCGAATCAAAATTCACAAAGACCTAATCGCAAAAAGTAATAAATACGAAATACAATTACGGCTATAACTGAAAAAATTTGCAAATTCTACATGCACCAAAATCTCTCCCTTATCACTATCCAATTAGATTAACCCTCTAACGTTAGTCATCAATATCCGTGACAATAACCGTACTAATCCCTGCCGGCCATTAAAAATCATTACTCTCCGTTCGCAACAAAATTAAAAGTGCTGATCCCGTCGAGTACGTAGAACCGCTGCCGTTTTCAATCTGGCCACAATGAAACTGCATAATTCGACATCGAGAACAGTCTGCACCGATTTCCATCGATCCGCGACAATGGAGCGTTACTAACTGCTAGTAATTGTCCGTTCAACGATATAAATTGATGCATTTCCGGTCTGACTCGTGACTCGTGACGAGTGCACGGGGCTATGCGTGTACCGCAACGAGATTTTATTATCGATATTATTCTATGCCGAGGCAGACAGTTAATTTTATTATCCACACTGTGGCTATGCATGCACGTTCATTCACTGCCGTTTCTCTTTCTCCGTGTTCCTCTCCGCGTTATCTCTGATGCAGATCTGCTTGATGCATCGTCTAGCTTCGAGCGTTCGCCTATGTACATTTTAGCGAATATAAACGTTTGCACGCGTTTCGATGAATTTCTATTAAGCACCGTTGCTTCGAGTCGGCGTTGATGGAAGGCTTGTGGAGTCACCGTTCGAAAATATGCGGAACAAAATTGCATCGTGTTTGTTCCGTGTTTGTACAGACCGTTACCGATTCTGTGAACGCCTCGACGCTTTTTTTTTTTTGCGTGCGAATTTCGGTGATAGATCGTCGATCTTGATTAGAACCAATCAAACGGTGAAACGGAACTGTAATTTATTAGAACTGTTGCGTGAACGATTTCGAAATGGAGAAAGTTTATTTCGTTACGTAAAAATTTAGCTGGTACTTCTGTAGCGATTCGATCTGATTTGAAGACAAAAGCATGGATACGAATGTTTTGTTGGCTTTATGTGAAATTATGGGATAGGTGGAGTAGAGAGTGTGGTCTGCATGTGTGTGTCATGGAATATATGTATACGGTGTAAACGAACAGATTTGTATGTTATGAATGATATATGGAGTATGTCAGTCCATATGTACTTCATATGTGTCGAGTATGTTAGTCCATGTGCACTTCATATGTGTGGAGTATGTTACTCCATATGTACTTGTATGTTGTAAATGATGTATGGAGTATGTCAGTTCATTTGTACACCATATGTGTGGAGTATGTTAGTCCACATGTACTTCGTATGTATGGAGTATGTTAGTCCATATGCATTTCATACGTGTAGAGTATGTTACTCCATATGTACTCCATACGTGTGGAGTATGATAGACCATATGTACTTGATACGTATGAAGTATGCTAGTCCATATGTATCCCAAACGTATAGAGTATGTTACTCCACATGTACTCCATACATATGAGCCTCATACGTGTGAACTAACATATAGAGTATGTATACCAGAAGATATATGAAAAGTATGCAAGTCTTGTATAAAAATGACGCTTTAATTTCATCAACTAATTGTTCGATTAGTTCACTACCTAATTTCCAATTTCCATGTCCATGTTTCCAACGCTTCAATATAACTTATCAACTACTCTAACATTTACAACACCGTTGATAACCATTTATTTCCTCATCAAACCTTCTCAAATAAATACTCAACGTTCAAATTCAATCCGTTACTGTAACATAGTTTATCATGAACCTGAAGCGAAAATTGACTCGGTCCAATAACGGGTCTGCACCATCGCAGACGTGGATCATTATACTGCAGCCAGCTGTAACCACAATGTTCAAGAGCGTGCTAGCAGTTGAAGACGCGGGATCACGAATTGCAGAAGCTTCCCTAACCGACTGTAACGTTTCTCTAATATCGTATTCAGCTCTACTCCATCGTCCGGCGAATCGTTCTGACATTCATTCGGGACATATCTGAATGGAAAATCTATTTCGACGCTGTTATAACCAGACCGTGCCTCCAATACTAGTCGTACGGAACTGGATATCTTCGTGTAGAACGCGGTCACTTGGGATTTCCAGGGACTACGGAATTTCATATTGCTTAACGAATCACTGCGCACGGAGAAAGTATGCGGACAATGCGGCAGAGTTGGCGAGTTTTGCTTTGAATTTCGCGCCAACGTTAGCTTCCGGTGACAATATCCACGAGTAATTTGCCGAACAAAACAATCGCCTCGGAGCATAGTTGAAAGGAATGCGGCCTCTGCGATATTAATTTTTCTGTAATTTCGACCGTTCAATTGTCGGGGCTGTCTGTGAACCTCGGACTTTTATAATTAATATTCATAAAGTTACACAAACGATTCTGATTCGCTTGGATTGCACCATGTACACTCCGAAATTCCTCTATGAAATCACATCTTTAACTTTTTTAACATTTTCTAGTTTTCAGATTTCCGAATTTATAAATTCTACAATTGATTTTAAATACTGATCAAATTTTCAAATATTTAATATTCCCAAACATCCAAATTCTCAAATTCCCAAATCTTCAAGTTCCTATATTTCCACATCCTTAACATTTCGAAATAATAAATTGAAAAGTGTGACAATAAAAAATTAACAAAAAAGTGCCCGAGTTTTTCCCCCACTCAAATAAGCTGAACTCGATTAACGGTAATGTATTCTCAGTTTATTAAATTCCATCGAATAGAATTCACGAGTTTGTCCCATGTTCAGGGGAGTAGGAAATTCTGTTTGATCCAATAAGACGTCGAGGTTTAAACTTGACTCATGCGCGAGAAAATAGACGGTAAATCGAGAAGGGTACGAAACTGGGGACAAAATAAGCTCTCGGTCTGGAAGTGTAAGGGATTAATGATAAGCAAAGTCGAGGAGGGACGGCCCTCGAAAGTAGACAAAGGGATGAAAATTCCAAGTGAAGTGTACGCATGGAGCCTAATCGTCTCGACTCGCGAAGCAAAGAACCGTAGGAAAAGATTGAAGAATGAGAAAGAGAGAAAGCCACTTGTGCCATGGTCCTTGAGTGAACCCTGCACTGCAACCCCTGTACCACTAACCCTCCAATCCTACTAGGGATTTCATTGTCTCCCCTACGGAATTACACTTAAAGCATCCTCATCGTATGTGCACATACCTTCGTGAAACTTGATTCGATGTAAAACGACGGATTACACTCACCTGCAACAAAAAATGATGGTAATAATTAACGAGAGATATCATCATAATATCGATCATATTCAATTTTATTGATTAATGGTTCTATTTATCACATTGATTATGGTGGTCGTATGTGAATTAATTATTTACAAGAAAGAAAAATATAAGAGGAAATTATAAGAGATATTAATGTGGAGATTATGATATGCATTAACGGATTAGAAGATGAATATGGAAGATTAAGTATAACTGTTCTTATGTCATAGGTGAATTTAAGAAATTAAGAAATTAAGAAATTAAGAAATTAAGAAATATAAGAATGTAATAATCTTTGCAACCTAAAAACATAAAAATATAAAAATGTTGCAATTTACAAATTCTAGAATCCACAAATTAAAGCATCCAAAATAAATTCAAAATTCAAGTATTCTCGAAAATAGAAACTTGCAAATGCACAAACACATCCGAAAGAAGCCAAATTGCACTCAACTGTATCTCCCCGTGCTTGAAAGTCGTAAAACCGCGTACTCCATCGCGAAATCTCCCTCCTCCAAAAATAATGAAACGCGGTTGTTTAAGGATATCCCGTTCGTCGGCGTCGAAATCGCAATTAAATCGCGCGTGTTTTAGCTCGCCTCAAAAGTCCATCAAATTAATTCATTTGCACACGCGGCGCAACCCCCTCTCGCGGTCCTCCAGTTCGCGCAATGTTTCCGGGATAAATTGTCATCTACGCGTCCCCGGGGAGGCTTAATGACAACAGGGAAAGTATAATTACCGGGAAGCACCGGTGCCAAATTGACACGCGTTCAAATTATCGCCGGACTCACGGTGCTCGGCTATCCCGCAGAGCGATCTTATTGTTCCGCTCGTACCCTCTTCATTTACAATCAACCATCCCCCACAGCAACGTCTTCGAACCAGTCCTCTTCCCTCCGCCGATTAATCTTCACTCAATTGCGCGGTTAATTAATGACGTTAAGACGTCCTAACGCCCCCCCCTGCTCTCCACTTAGCTTATTGTCCTCACCGGTTGAAATTATCCGGCGTCTATGAATCAGTTTCTTGTCTTCTCCCTCTTCTTATCCTTATCCCTACCCTCGAATTCTGTTATTGGAGCCACGTATAATGATCGGCGGATTAAGTGCACCATTACTCGCCGACCCGGGTCCCTCGCTTCGGGTTTATTAAGCGAATCTCTGATTGAATTCGGCGTTGCCCTCTTCGGAATGACGAATGCGAGCAATCATTCTTGAAATACTACTTATTGCGTCGAACATGGTGTTCGGTATGTTCTCGTTTATTTCGGACCGCTGTTTTCGCAAGTCTTTTTATGATATCATTTGTAATCGTTGGGGTAATTAAGTGGGGACGAACCACTCCTCTTCTACGTGAGCACTGATTTAGAGTATGGGGTGTGATATGTATTTTTGAAGGTGCAATTTTGGATTTTCTGATATTTTGCAGATTTTTTATTGGGACATAATTATATAATTTTCAATTATAAAATTTGCTAATTTCATTTGCAAGAATTTCAAAATTTGTGAATTTTGTTATTTCTAATTTTACAAGATTTTTACTATTTCCTAATTTTTTAAGGTATTAATTCCCACATTCTGAAATTTCTAAATTTCCCAATTCCAAAATTCCCTAATTTTAAATGAAGAATATTCAAATTTTTTAAGTTCCAAATCTCGAGATTCCTAAATTTCAAAAATCTCCAAGACCTCAGATTTTCAAAACCTCAAATTCTCAAATCCCCAATTTATGAAATTCCCAAATTCTCAAATCCCCAATTCATGAAATTCCCAAATTTCTGAACTTCTAAATTCCCCAAATTTCGAATTCCCAAATTCTAAAAGTTCAAAATCCCGAAATTCCTAAATTCCAAAAATCTAATCCTCAAATTCCAAAATTTGAAAAATCCCCAAATTTTCAAATCCTCAAATGCCCAAATTCCCAAATTCCTAAATTCCTAAATTCCTAAATTCCTAAATTCCCCAACTCCAAATCTCGAATTCCCAAATTCTAAAATTTCCAAATCCTCAAATTCCTCAATCAAAAAATCCTCAACCTAAATAAAAAAACATCCCCAATTTCTTACATTATAAGTACCTAATCGACCAACCACCTTAAAATATCCAATTCACAAAGTTGAAATTCATCGATATATAAAATTCAATAACAACTATCCCGTCGAGCTCGAATAATCGAAATGAAGTTATACTAATCATTTCGCCTTATTCATTAGTTAGCAACATTGACGCGAGATGAAACGTTAAACGGTATGATTTGATCGGCGGGATTATTAAGGGGTGTACAATTATCACCGGGTATTCCGACATACGATTCGGCGTATGAAACAGAAAAGTGACGGTGTTAATTATCGACGTTCCAACGACGATTACGCGTGTCGCATACGGCTGAATCCTCTTCGGTTCGCTCGCGCGGATACGCGTTTGTGTGCCGGCGAGAAGCGCAAATACACGAGGGACGGGGCAGGGTGCAGGGGCAGAGGTAGGGGCAGACCCGGCCCCATCCGGTCAGTCCGCATTTAATTAAACTTGCACGATATATCGCGAATATTCGATTATAGACAAATTAGTTTAGTCCCTCGAGCGCGGTTAATTTCACGCGAGACGAGACGCGAGCGGATTGCCATACACATCAAATCGACAGAGGTACAGACACCGAAAAACAAAAACCCATCGCGGAATTTTACTTTTCTTTTCTCTTTAGGAAATTACTTTTTAGGCTCGCTTCGAGTTTGTTAGCGATGTGAAATTACTTAGGGATTTTATGTGTGTGTGTATATCTTGTATGTGCTATTCAGTAATATACATTATTACTGATAGGGCTTTTTCTATATTACTATATGAGTAGTCTTATTTGAAAATGATCGGTTGTGAGAAATTGGGAATATGGGGATTTTGGAGTTTGCAGATTTGAAAATTTTGGGATTTTGGAATTTCGAAATTTGAAGAATAAGGAATTAAAAAATGCTTAAGTTCACATATGTACATATCGTGGTTCAAAGGTAGCTAACATTGCACCCGAGTGTACACGCATAAACAGTTCAAGCGCGTCACTACGAACCACTTCTCACCGTTTGCCTACCGAGAGTTGACTTTATCCGGACGTATCTGTTACTCGCCATATATTCACCTGTGCCATGTGTAATTTCTGTCGGCACATTGCACCAGGGACCATTCTGACCTACCGACTGCTGCGAAAATGCCTACTGACAGTCCGTGACGCGATTATCAGCCTGAACTGACCTGCTTCGGATATCTTGACTAGAAATGGGATCTAAGTTATTGGGTTGTTGCATATCGCATACATCATTTCGAAATGTACCGAGTTTGATATAGCTGCTTCACATTAAAACATAAAATAGTTATGTATACCGTGTAGGTTTAAAATTTATTATTTGATGAACTGAAGTGTAAATTTAAAAATTAGGAAATTTTTGAATCCGGAGAATTGTGGAATTTTAAATATTAGGTTGAGAAATTTTGCTTTTAAATTTTTTAGTTCTTATATTTTTCATTTTCAGATTCTCAAGTTAGTAAATTTTAGAAATTTATAGGTTTCAGATTTGACCTGTGAGAGCGTCACTAAAATAAATATGAACTTCAAATTAAAGTACATTAAAAATTCGAGTAGAATTGATCACACTTGAACAGTGAGTCACCCCAGTGCGTCACCTAAGTGCGTCATTTAAGTGCGTCACACAAGTGCGTCACACAAGTGCGTGACCCAAGTGCGTCACCTGAGTGCGTCATATAAGTGCGTCATTTAAGTGCGTGACCCAAGTGCGTCACCTAAGTGCGTCACCTGAGTGCGTCATCTAAGTGCGTCATTTAAGTACGTCACCCAAGTGTGTTACCTAAGTGCGGCACCTGAGTGCGTCACCTGAGTGCGTCATCTAAGTGCGTCACCTAAGTGCATCATCTAAGTGCGTTATCTAAGTGCGTCATTTAAGTGCGTCACCCGAGTCAGATTAGGATAAGTGCGACAAGAGACTAGTACGTCTCTTTCCCCTATATTTTTCCTAGTGAAGGCAGATCTGCTGTTGACTGTACGAGCGATCACCTGACTAGTTCGAATTGATTGGTGGAAGAACGGACGAGGAATCGAATCGATCGTGTCTGTCGTACCCGCCCACGCATCAATTCGTTCCATCCGTTTGTCCACTGTTCTATCTGGCCTATACTGGCAACGTCACTGGTCTATCTGACTCCCAGGACAATTTCCAGCGATAATTAGATCACCTGCTATCGTGTTTCGCCGCGATGTACACACAGGAAAATTTATCGTATGCCCGGGTAACGAATGCCTGCTGTGAGAGCCGATCTTAGCTGCGGGCAAATTTCCGTGGAACTTTGCAAAATAAATTATTATTCTACGTAACCCGAGGCGTCGGGCTAATCCTATTTAATCAGCACGCGATCGGGAAACTTTGCGACGCGAAATTGAGGATGGTACACACGGATAATACACTGATGCATTATTATAAACGTTTATGCGGAGGATGGTCTATACTTTGGGAAATCACAGTGTGGGACTATTTCTGTGTTTATGCAAACACGTGGTCGATGTGATTCGATTAAAAAGTATGGTCTGTAATCAAAATTCAGTCTCTCAGTACTGGAAAGTTACAATTTATATAACGAAATTGTCCTTAAAATTAGATTTTAATTATTTATTGTTGTTAGACTTTATTTGAAACCTTTCATAGAAATTATTTTATTAGTTACACTGTTTTATATATTTTAACACATACTCAAATTGTTTAAATATGTGTTACTAACGATAATTTTATTTTATGTGCTATTAGCAATAACTAGAGTGATCTGAAATATAGAGTATTGCATAAATTATAAACGATGAATAATGAAGAGGATAAAATTGCTCATTGACGACACATCGTTTCTGTCTTTTGCATGTTTAATGAATTTTTACTGGGGAACTTTTATATCCGCCACGAGTGAAAGAACCTATTTCATCTACATCGGCTTCCAATTTATGCAACGCAAAAAATTTACGCAAGAAAATACTGCATCGAATCGCGCAATAAACCGTTCCATCGACTTACGTTCATTTGCCTAATGGACATGTTAAAAAATTAATTAGCCATGACCAAAACACATTTACGCTTCGTTTGTCGGTGTATTCTACTTTTTCAGCAACTGTTCCGCGACGAATTGACACGTTCGCTGTGATAAAGATCGCTGATAATTAGCACTACGAATTCAACTTAACCGGATAATTAACTGTCATCGATTGTCGCGATAAAACTCAACACGTGCGCCATTCATATTCTAATTAGAATTCTAATGTCTTTATGTTAAAATCCTAATTAGAATATGTATAGCTTTTATTTTTAAATCTGGTGATCGAAAAAACGTTCCTTTACCTCCCGTAAATTATTCCAGTGCATTTCAATTCTTCATATATAAGAAAAACTATAATTTTATGAATTATCATGAGTGCGAAGTTAAATAATTCATTTTTATTTCAAGTAATAATAATTGGTCTAACTCAAATAAACTGAATTAAATAAAAAATACTTTTCTGATTAGGAAAAATTAAGTAAAATATAATTGTGTTCAATTATATACAATAACTAAATTATTAAATTAATTGTATTTAATTATACGCGATAATTAAATAATTATATTAATTGTATTTAAGTGAATGCAATAATTAAATTATTACATTAATTGTACTTAATTACATCAATTATTAACCCCTTGTACTATGATTTATTTGTCAGGTGCGTCAGAACTAATCACAGCTAAAATATTAAAACAGACGAAGGAAGTTGAAATGTTATGTCAGTTTGGTATCAATCGTTGACTATGCAAATAATTGGACTTGAACTTCAAAACGTATTAAAAATTCGAGTAAAATTGATCACGGCTGAAGTGCGTCACGATAGACTCGTCGAAATAGTGCAAGGTGTTAAAATAATAAAAGTGAACATAATGAAATAATAGAAATAAAAATAATGAAATATAATAAACAACAAAAATAACCAAACATTCTTGCAATACGTAAGATTCATTAAAAATGAAATATACTGTCTACAGAAATCAATAGTTTCTAGACAGCAAAGTAATCTTGACGTTCTTTATTACAAGAAATATCAAACATTCCTCTCAAGATTATAAAATACATCAAACACTTTATTCAAACCTAACAAACTTAAATTTAATTTTAGAAATTCAAAACCTAATTGCTATAGATGACAGCCCGAACCGTTCCGTGTACATACCGCCTCATGTTCAAAAAAGATAGAATCCAAAAAATATGTCATAACACAATCGAATCGTCGGAAATAATCAAGGTTCAGCAAAAAGGAGATGAGGAGTAAGGGGACGAAAAAGAGAGAAAGATAAAGAAGGAACTCGCGATCCAGCACCAAGTGCAAGGGCTCACTGAGGCCGACTCGTTGCACTTTACGGTCGAGCTTGACCACGACACGAGAAAAACATCTCAGGGCCAACCAGTATCCCTCCTCCTCTTTATCCACCCTTTCCCTAGTCCCTTACCGATTCCCCCGGCTCCTTCCTTTTCTTGAATGAGCATTTATTATCGGGGTAAGACTGCGTGGCAGCCTGCCAGGGCGCGCTTGATCTTACTCCGTGCGCCTTGTAAAACACCACTTTCATACCTCTGAAAAGCAATTTAATTCAACGCTCCTCCTGGCTTCCTTGTATCCGTGTTCCTCCCAGGTTCCCCCACCTCGGATGCCTTATTTCTACGGACGTATACAGCGAGATTTGTATCGCAAGGTGAAGCGGCGTTATCAACGGGAATCTGGATCCGTTTAATCCAGCTTTTCCATCATTTCTTTGCGCCGGATTGTCGGTCTGCATCGGCTTTTATTGAAATGTTAATTCCGCGGAGGGTATGTGAACAGCAGGATCCTCCTGATAATTATCGTCGGAAACGGTCTCGTTGTGTTTGGATTTGCCGTTGCACCGGCGTGCTTCTTACCGATACGCTTCCGCGCTCGAGGTGTTACACTGTTGTCTCGGATAAAGACCGATCGTTATTTATCATTCGGTTTATTTGGCATTTGCTGCCGCTTGATTTATCTGCCAACTAGTCCCTCGTAAATCCAATGAAGAGATAAATGCTACATCTTTGATTCTTGTTATGCCTTGTTATGGGTAGTTAACAGATTGTACACCGTCACATATTTGTGCGTCTCGGGTTATTTATGACGACCATATTGGTGCACTTTGTTTGGAGGGAATTCTTGCGCTTTGGACCGCGAATGGAATGTGTGGGATACGTGTGCGGGACTTGGTTGCATGGGGAACTCCATTTTTTCGGAAGTTGATATTCTATATTTTCAGTTTTTTATTTACGTGGATTTCTAGGCTTGTCAATTTTAGATTGTTATATTTAAAAACTTCAAATTTTGAAATTATTAAATTCGGAATTTTGAGATTCTCAAATTCCCAGATTCTAATCTTAGAATTATAATTCTAGGGATCTTTTCCTAAATTCTCAGATCCACAAATTTTTAGATTGTCAAATCTCTAAAGTCCTATGTTCCAACTCCCTAAATTCCAATCTCCCCAAATTCCTACATTACTCTAGATCTCCAAATTCTCAGATCCTAAAATCCCTAGATTTTACTACCTATACATCCCCAAATCCCAAAATCCTCAAATTCCAAATAGCTCAAACACCTACATGCACTAATTCCTAGTTCCCTTCTTAACTAACAAAATCCCTAAATTTCAAAATTCCTCAAATGCATAAATTCCCAAATCAGTCTGAAAATTCCACTACCCCCAAATCTGACATTCTTTCGTTAATTACTGAATGAAGGAACATTTATTTGTCGAGCAGCCTTTTCGAGCCTTTGTCGACCTCGACCCGATGCGGCAGCTTTTCATTCCATCACCGTCAACCCTCTGAGAACGCGACGACTATTATTAATCTCGCTGAGCACAATGTTACATTGTGTCCCCAACACCGTGCAGTTCAATTAATTCGAAATGTACGCGAATAACAGATCGCGAAACGGGGGTGGAAGCGAGGGGTGCGCGAGGACAAAAGGGACGTGGGTGCAAGTCGTAAAAACTGGGAACATGGCGCGCAGCTGCTGGAAGACGAACATAGGTCCTTGTTTTCATCGATTTCCATATATATACTGTATCGTGAGCTTTTTGTCGATCATCGTTTTCGGGGGATTCGAAGTTAAGTGGAGCAAAATGGAGGGCGATAAGAAGTTACCGTCACGGAGTCCGATAATCGCAGCTCAACCGTAAAATGGACGAACCTTTTTATAAGAAAATGTTAAATGTCATATTTGGAAAAAAATGTTATATGTGATGGTATATAAAAATGTGAGATTGAATATGAGTTGGTAGGTGTGTATGTTCATTCTTTTTACCGAAAAATTTGAAATAAAATAAATGTCTTATGAAAAAGTCCACTAATATCCGAATTGTAGCTCCACAAAATCGAACCTAATACGTATTTTATAATACTCGTATGAAACCGTAAAATATTTTTATCGAAGCGTTCAATGGACAAATACTTTCATAAATCCCGAAGAAATCGTACTTCATAATTCGAGTTATCATTAATTTCCGGTGCAGAATAGATATAAGATACGAGACGGCGCTGAACTTTGACAAACCTTCGGCCATCAATTTTTCACTTAAACGCCGCCCCGTTCCACCGTTCGCAACCATAAATTACGTGTTCCCGCGAGGAAAGGGCAAGAGAAAACTTCGTCTCGATATTCCGAAAGAAAAATGGGTCTCGCGAAAAAGTCGCAAGATTAACGCCGATAAACTTGCACGGTCCGCGCTTAATCCTCTTCGCGGCGCAAACAAATCGCGGTGGCACGTGATAAAAGCTCCGCTTGTTCACAAAAGCGATACCACGTGGTGTCGGGACGTTTAAAGTGCCATTAGCCGTTCGCGAACAGTCGAAGAAGAAGAGGCGAAGAAAGGCTGATGACCTGACACCGACACCCAAACCTGACACGCCACTGGCGAAGCTGAATTTACAATTGGAATCATAGACGGAGTTGAGTAGTGGTAAATCGGGCGACTTCGTTTCTCTTCGGTACTAGTCGGACAATCGTCACAGTTGAAATCGTTAATAAATTGTCGAAATATCAATATGCGATCGAAAAGAATGATTATGGAGAGTATGTAAATGGATTAAGGGTTAACATCTTAAATTATAAATGAATAATAAATTACAAATTTATATATACAGTTTTCATGAATATTAAATTTTTTACAAAATGGAAGACTTTTAATATTCAACAAATATGACTTGCTGTCGAAAATAATTATTTCAAAATTAAAGTAAATAATAAAAGTCATATATTCAATAATCATTTTTGTAAGACTATGTCGAATTCTGGGGATGAGACAGATTGTTACTAAAGTCTAGGGTGCTTTGAAACACAAATCCGCCCCTGATTATTGACTGTAGGAACTCAGGCCCTCGTATTGGCGTCAGTCTGGCAATATTTCCGATACAATGAACTAGTCAAATATACAAACATATCCAAATATTCGCCGACGTCTCGTTCTCAGCAAATACGGCGAGAAGATTGCAGATCCCCTTTCATGGTGTACTTGTATCCGATAAAAAAACATGAATATTCCAGATCCGAATGATTTGATTTTAGATTGATTCTGAACTCCATTCATAAATTGTTCACTTCCGATTTTATTAGATTGTTATCGATTACATTTTGACGATTGCATTTATGCTATTTCAATTTGAAACTTAAAATGTGTTGAAAACTGTAATCATATGTGATAATCAGAGAGCATATTTATTCAAATACGCGTTTTTATAATATAATGCATTTTCTCTTTTCGGGTGATTTAAAGCTCTTCGCGTAATTTGCAAGTATAATAAACTGAAAAATATTCAGGTAAATTGGTACATTTTCGGTGTTATTTCCATTTTGATGGCTGTTTAAATATATTTAACTTCTAGTTGAATTATTATTTAAATATGTTTACATGGAGATTAAATTATTGTTTGAACATATTTACAATGCGTTTAAATTAATGTTTAGACATGTCTACACTGCATTTAAATTATTATTTGAAGATATTTACGTCGTGATTAAATTATTATTTGGACAGATCTACATTTCAAACAGTAGTTTAAACATATTAGCATTGCGTTTACTTTACTCTTTAAATATATATGATATATGTTCATAATAATAATTGAAGAGTTATTAGCAGTATTCATCTAAACTATTAAACTACATATTTCATACAACTTCAACAATTTCACTGTAAATTATTTATTATTTTTGGTCTCAAAAATTACTAAATATTCTTTAGACATTCATAAACAAGTATCAATCGTGTTTTATTAAAATTATACCTTACACATAATACAAAAAATTACATGAACACTGATGAACACCCCTATGATAAAAGTGACTAAAAAAAGTTACAAGTTAAGTATCTAAACGTATTACACAGTCCAACAGAACTGTATTATTCTAACAAAAACGAAGAAATTTCCAGTAAAATACGAGATACCGATAGCGTAACCGGAGCGATTGAAAATACCGCAACCACCCCTAACGCATAGTCGACCGTACGGAAAAACAGAGACATCCTGCCTATTTCCTCCTTTTTCCCTCGGCAGATATTGCGAAAGTACATGAAACGGAAAACGCATGCAAACGGTCTCGTACATTTGCCCATATGTAGAGACGCGTGTGTTGCAACGCGTTTTGCGCCAAACGAAAGACATTCGAGGAGAGCGACGTCTGTGCGCCGCTCGACAATACCGGATCTCGCAGAAAACAAAACGCAACAAAACAAAATCTACACGAACGAACGGCAAACAGGCGAACGGGAATGGGGTGGTGGTGGTACACCGTGGCATTCTTTCTCCCGCTTTCACCGTTCCCCGCGTCCTTCTTATCCTACGGGACCTTCGCGCTTACTCGGCTCACAATGCGATGCACTCTTTTTCCCTGAGATACGACAGCCTGTTTCGAGCCAGTTCCGGATTACGGCCTTTACGATCTCCCCTGCTATGCTGCTCGAAAAGCCAGCTAGGATCGACAGAAGCGAAGCGCGATAAAAAGTCTCACCCCTTACTGTACAATGGAGATAAACTTGTCCCCCTGTTTTCTCTCCAGCCTGGGATTAGATTTTCTGCTTAACTCCGTTTGCTGTCGATCGGAAACTAATTTTCTGATAAATTCCGGATCAAATTTCACCAATTTTCATGCCCATAACATGGTGACTATAACAAGATTGTGGAGACATACATAAAAACTGACAATATTATAGATTAGTCTGATGTGAGAATGTGTCTCATAACTAGTAACCCCTTTCGTATTACACTAATTGTGAGGCAACCATATTAGTCTGACAGGCGGAAAGACCTAGTGACACCAACTACATTAAGAATAGACCACACTGTAATAACATATTCGTCTCACGAAATCAAACTCAACAATTAGTAATATGTGCAATGTATAAATCTCCACTGAGCAGTGTTCTAAATACTGTGTCAAAAGAGCACACAACATGCACAAAATTCGTGCAAGATATCTATCAAATATAAAACTGCAGGTTGACACAGTTCAAAATCACATATCATCATTAATACGATAGTCAAACGGCCATATGTGATTGCTGTAAATTCAGTTAAATAGTAACAGAATAAAATCAACTTATGAGAGTCAATATTGAGACATATTGAGCAATTACACACTAGTGGATTAAAAATGAAATTGAAAAATTAAGTGTCATACGTTGACCGCCACAGTGGAAATTGACGTATGTGGTCAGACACATAACATAGATAATGACAAGAGTACTTAATGTTTCAATTTTATTCTTTGACGTATTAGTGTATATTACTGTCTCAATATTGAGAGTCTTCAAAAGTTCCTTCCATTTATATTTTTTATTTTAACTGGATTTGCAATGTTGGTCATATTATAGGCTGTATTATACATGTCTGACCATACACGTCGGTTTTCACTGGGGTCACCCTTGAACTCAAAGGTATTTTTTCGATAAAACGGAACTGAAAGTTTTCTTGCTGGAAAGTTGACGATTTTGTGAAAATTGTTTACTATTAATTATCAGTGTTCTCACTATATTTAACCCTTGTTATGAACTACATTTGTGACATACTTTAAGTTTTATCCAATTCATTGTTTTAAAAAATGGACTAACTTTCAAAGTAATCGACTCATATGTTATTATTATAGTACCATAATAAATATTGTTGCAATAGGATAATAAATATCGTTGCAATACGATAAATATTATTGCAAGTATAATAAATTACGACACTATAATAAATGGAGCGAGTTCACAAAAGCATGAATCTACAGTTCGTAATTTGAGAGATTTTATGAAGAGAAATTCATTATTGAAAAACTCAATCGTCTTTTAGGGCCCCATTCTACTGACATTTTATTACACTGTTTTGTTCTCGTTGCAACCGTTGTTCCATGCTTCGGCAGTTCGCGCACGGCGCAATAAACTTTTTCAGGCGAGACAGGACAAGCTACTCCAATCTTTTCTCGAACGGCGCACGTTCGACGATCTACATTCAATTCAGAGAATAAAGCGAATTCGTTGTATTCTCGTAAATTTATTTCGAACGAAAAACAACGAAACACGACAGCGTGAAAAGAAGTAATGGAAAGGAAAATGTATACAAGTTGTCTCAAACAAGATGTACATCGACAAAATTATTAATTCTGTAATCTTTGTGATTATAAATTATTACTATTCTTATAAATTATTATTATTATGAATTGTTAGAAGTTATAAATTATTGTAGTTATAAATTTATTATGGAATTGTAATAAATAAATTGTGTACATGTTGTCTCAAAAAAGATGTGGAAAATGATAAATACTGTAATCTTTGTGGTTATAAATTATTGCTATTTTTATAAAGTCTTCTCTAGGAAATTTAGGAATTTAAAAAATTATGAATATTCACATTTTTGCTATTTTCAATATTTACTTTGCTACATTCTCTAATTTTCTAATGTCCAAATTTCTAAATTCCAATTTCCAAATATCCAAACTTCCAAATCCCCTAATTTTGAAAATTTCTTAATTTCATTAAACGTTCTTTTCTTTTGAAACGACCAGTATAATCCATCCGTTCGCTGAAATTAAATGTACAAAAAGATCTTGCACAGTGTGCTGCTATTATACTAGCGAATATATTCGTACAAAACAAAATGCTCGTTGTCTTGCTCGTATAACTGTGATGACGAACAATTTTAATTAAAAAACCTTGGCGAATCTCTCGTCCCGCGTTTGCATTCAGAATACCATTCGCTGAGAGTACTCAAAAGAAAAACACGATAAAACCAGAGGTATTGTTTAATCGAATCATTTATCAGCGTTTAATTTGCAAAAAATCCTTGTCTCTGCCAGCGTTTTCTGTTTCCGTGATAATTCCAGCGATGCACGGTCGTCTAAAATCTGGAATTTGATACCGGAAAAAAATGCAAATATCTGTACGAGAAATGTAAAACGAGCTTGCTTCGAAACGTGAAAATCTCGAATTAAAAAATATATAAAAATATTGAAATTTTTAATTTAGGGATTTGGACACTTTTGATTTACAAGTTGATGAATTTGTAAATGATATGAATTTATAAATTGATAATTACAAGACTTTAGGGTTTATAAATTTATAAATTGATAATTACAAGACTTTAGGATTTATGAATTTATAAATTGATAATTATAAGACAGTAGAATTTACAAATTTATAAATTCTAAAATCTTGTCATCATCAAATATAGAATTCTCTATCCGTAGATCCAAATATTGAAATTTGGAAACTTGGAGATTTACAAATTTAAATATTTTAGAATTTAAAAAATTTGACATGAAAATTTGAGAAATCTAAACATTTACAAATTTAGAAATTTAATATTACAATAGTTTAAGAAATTTGAGAAATGTAAGAATTAAAAAATTTGAGAATTTGAAAATTCAAAAATTTGCGAATTTGATGATTTGTATCAAACAAATAGGGAAATTTTAAAAGTACACAATTTAAAAATTAAAAAATTTGCAATTTTAAAAATTAGCTGATAAACATTTGAAACATAAAATTGATAATCCTACAATGTCCTTTCAGTTTACTTAAGCAAATAATTGGTATCATACGATTTAAACGTTTCATATTTCAAAGGTGTTTTGCAAAGAACCAATATTCGAAACGAATACAAACTGAACGTGCAAATTAAAGCGGAGAACGAGAGCGGGCGGTGAAAAATATACGCTCGTTTACTGCGAATTTTCCGCTGTTAGCACGACGATATGAAAATATTTACTACGACCGCGTAATTTCCCGACGTTGTATCGTAAACAATCAGCGTGAACAAATTATTCCAAATACAACGCGTATTCTCGTTGTTAAACTTTCATTATACTGGATTTAACGTGATATCCCGGCGCGTAGCTGGAAATTTATGCAGAAAATATCGATGAAATTTTATCGAATCTCGTAGAGTTTCGACTGTCACGAGATACGACTGTTAATTCCCGCTCGAATCATTGGTACCATTGGATTATAAATCGTTCATTCGCTGACATTGACATTCTGGACAAAGCGATATTTAGAAATTGAGTACATAACGGATTATATCTGTAATCTTTCCTGCACATCAATATGTCAAATATTCGCGATTTAACGCATAGTTTCCCAGTTCACCGAATACAAATTGTTTAAATAGCGTTCACTTATGTGATGCTAAACGCTGTTTGTCGAATTAGTAACCTTCGACTTTTGATAAACTGAAGTTTGCATTATTGCGTGCTGTGTTTAAACAAATAATGAATTATATTAATTTAATTCGGTATTGAAAAATTCACAAAATAAGAAATTTTTATAATTTTTGAATTTATATGTATGTAACTGTACAAATTTTTTAATTAGAAAGTTGGAGAACTTATGGATTATTGAATTTCTAGTTAGATTTACAACATCTGTAGTATCTAAATCTCTCAAATTTCCCAATTTTGTAAAATAATCATATTCCTAAATTGCAAAAATTCCCAAATCTCCAAAATACCCGAATTTCCAAATCTCTGTTTTCAAATCTCCAAATCTCCAAATCTCTAAATCTCTAAATCTCCAAATCTCCAAACTCCAAATCTCCAAACTCCAAAATCTCTCAAATCCCCAAATTCCTAAATTTTCAAATCTCTAAGTCTCTAAATCTGCAAATTCCCAAATCTCCAAATCCCCAAATTTCCAAATCTCCAAATCCCACACATTCCAAAATCTCCCAAATCCCCAAATTCCAAAATCCCCCACATTCCAAAATCTCCCAAATCCCCAAATTCCAAAATTTCCCAAATTCCTAAATCCCCAAATTCCTAAATCCCCAAATTCCCTAGCACCCTTAAATGCCCGCCATTTGCCCGCGTATCGCGCCTTCACAGTCACCGAACGCTCCACCGCGTCGCAGCCCTCTCGTGCGTTTTTCGTCTTGAAAATTCGGAATCCGATCCGCGAGGCAATTTCACGGTACAATATGAATCGTAATCACCTATCCGTACCCCTCCATTATTTCGATTTATTAAAGATACAACGAACAGAACAATTTTCCACGGTCTGTCTGGTCCGAACGCTTTTAATCCTGGCTCAACGAACACGACTCTCGAAAATTCGCCATTTTTTTTCGAATCGCTCGTGAAATGCCAGCACAAGCAGCCGGAAACCAGTGGCAAGGCGTAGGATCGGCGGCAGAGGCGATTCGCGTTTTCTTTGACGCTTCTGGCCCTAATAAATCAACCAGAGACCGAGCTAGATACACGATTCTATACGGGGGATGCGTGCAACGGGTTATTCGTTGGCTCGTTCCACCGGTATTTCCGCCAGCTATTCAATTTGCGACCGTTTCCCGCCCCTCCGTCACCCTCGTCCTGGACAAATGATTTCACGCTGGAGTTACTCCCTCTACGGGTCGTAGATGTCCCGCGTTTCGGGTAAATTTAGAACGAAATAGATGAAATTTCAAAGGGTATGCACACGCGTCCAATCGATTCTTCTCGCTTTAGTCATGCTGGTCATTCTCCAAGATTTAGTTTCACGGTTAAGGAAAATTGATAGAGTCGATAAACGTTCACTGAATCCTTTCATTGCCGGTGGGCGTAATTGCTCGTGTACCTTTTAGTCGCGTGCTTTTTCTTTTAATCGATTGCCTAAGGTCACGTACACTTTGTTAGGTTATTAGCGCGCTGAACCCGACAGTGAAAACTAAATTAACTGACATGTTTTTTTGCTCAATTTGCACCATTCTATACACAGGTATTCAATCAAATAAGGAAATAGTTTTTATATAATATAAATAATGTATTACAAAATACACATTGACCACAGTCT
This sequence comes from Megachile ligniseca, assembly GCA_945859555.1. Classification (NCBI taxonomy): domain Eukaryota; kingdom Metazoa; phylum Arthropoda; class Insecta; order Hymenoptera; family Megachilidae; genus Megachile; species Megachile ligniseca. The sequence goes on from OX243783.1 coordinate 5,854,308, forward strand.
GATCAGATAATAACAAATTATTAACAATAAGATTTAAACAAGTTTAAGATAACTTTAAAATAAAATACATGTACTTTATTAACACACAAATAAATATTAATGAATTTCCAGGTTAGAAAAGTTTAGTTAGAAAATGTTGGTTATGCAGGATTTCTACTTGTTACACTTGTAACTGTTTTCAATATAGAATTTTGAACAAAGAAGTCGGTTTTTTTGACACGTGTACAAAATTCGAATTTGAGAAGGGGGCTCGATAGGAGGATATTAATGAAACGTCAGTCACATTTGCGTATCGCGATATCCAATTCCTGCGAAGAACAAGGGACCAATGTGGAAGGAGAAGAAGTCGCGGTCGGCGGTCACGCGATAAAATAATTAAACCGTCCCTCCTTCGTTTCATTTGGCGTTGGTGGTGAAAAGGTAATTATTATTCCGTCCGGCAGAAAGGGGAATTATACGCGAGGGCAAGAAAGTGAAAAAATATTCCGAGCAGGGTCTCGAGAAATCTTGACTTTGTGTCTTGATGGACGGTCGCCAAACGAGCAAGGTGAAGATATACAGAAAATGAAAAATATCGATGTATGATAAAAATGTATACATAAAATTCTTTCTCTTTCATAGATGATTTAAACAAATAAAAAATGTATTATATGTAATTATATCTGTTAAAGCAATTTAAGCAATTAATGTAATTGTTTTGTGAATATTTTATAAAAAATATTTTGTTCTTTTAATTATTTTTAGTAGATAAACTTGAGGGGGGTAACTTTATATAAATTCAGTGAATGTCGAACTTTTAGTTTAATAAATCTAACACTTTTGCATTAGGATACAAAGTATCTTGGAATTTTAAAATTCATCCCTTATTTACGATATTGTTTCGCGAAACCTTTGAAGTATATAACCGTACAAAATTCGAAGGAAATTGGTGTTTCGATGATCTCGTAAATCGCGCGTCGAAAAGCGTAGGTCGCAGCCGGTTAATTAAAACCGTGCCCGGGATAAACACCGTAAACCACCGGAAGAACGTATTAAACAGGAGAGCAACCGCACGGAAGCGGAGAGAAGGCAATCGGTGACAATGAGAAACAATCCCGAAGGAAGGAGGAGAAACGAGTCTGAATAAAACTGTCGGGTGGGAACGTCAACCGAGACAAATCCGTGAAACGGAAGGTCGAAACCGGAGAAAGGGTAACAAGACAGTCTAGTCCGACCGAGAATTTAGGAACCCGAATAAACTAGGCAGAAATATACGGGGGATGGGGCGAGCAGCGGAAAGAAGTGGAGCACGTAAAAAAAGGAGGAAAGGAAATAAAAAGGTGGAAACGAGAAGGACGGAGTGGCGAGGAGAGGAGAAGAAAAGGAAGGGCTTAATATCGTGTAACGTAATTTAAAAGTGTAATTGCTCTTGTCATGCTCGACGCTGAAGAGGAGAGCCACGGGAGAGAAGGGCCGACAATGGCTCGGCCAGGGCCGAGCTACCGGCAGCGTAATAAGTTTTCATGCAAAGCGAACGTGGATTATCCAACCGTGAATGTGCCTGGGAATTATATTTCACGGGAGGAAGCAGACTGTTACTGTTGCTATCTTCGTCCTTCTGTGCACCCCTTTCTCGCACCCTCTTACGCGTCTCCAACGCTGTCCCACCCTCTCTTTTGCTCTCTGTCTCGGGCTTGTCATAAATTACACGGACAAACCGGGGCCACCGGCAGGATTTAGCAGTATCCTATACGAGCTTGTACCTTTCTACCCTGTCCCGTTTTGTCCCGTTTCACGACGTTTCTGGTTTATGCGCGCTCATCTCCGCTCGCTCGACTACAGGTGAACCAACCAGCCACCGTATGTTGACTGTGAGCTACCGACGATAGATCACAGCCGATTCGGTTGAATAGCGATTCATCCGAATGCGAGGCATGAAACCGGGGGAAACCGACTACGACGGTGTTACGGAACGAAGATTTCATTAATTGATACGACACGAGTCGTCCATTACGCTTTGTTTACTTCGCGCCGGTTATAAGTTGCCTGGCAATATGCACTCGGCTCGCGGGGATCGCAATTTTATATCCTTTATATCGTCGTCTTCGGATCCCTCGATCGATTAATCACCTTTATGGTAAAATAGGATGCAAATACTTTTGAATGCTACTCTCATGAAATAAAAATATTAATTTGTAAGGTTTGGAAGTTATTTATGATATACAGTTTCGAGATTTACTGGTTAAAAATTGATATTTGTACTAATTTATAATTGACATATTTCAAATTTTTTTGTTATACTAATTTATAATTTGAGTTACACGAATTTATAATTCACTTTTAATTTGACCTTTACTTTACCTTATACTTTAACTTTACATTTGTCTGTCTTTAGATTCATAGTTTAAATCCACCTTGATATTTATAGTTTACGATAATCATAAAATTACAGCAACTTTTGAAATATCACATAACCTATATTCTCACTACTAATCTATTTTGTGGCCTACCCCCAAAAGTCCTCTACTACAAATAGCCCAATTAAACCCAAACTATGTTACTAAGAACAACCAGTATATTGTACACAAGCACGAGTAAATTCAAATAATTCCCATAATAATTTCTCCCATAAGTATCGTTCATAACAACGCAATCAAACAGAATCAGTCTACAATACCACTTGTGAAATATCCATAAGACCGCACATTTCAGCTCTCTGCTCTCGTTCTTAATCCCCGTCTCGGATTCAATCCCGCAGTCTAGCCGCATCGATATCCAGAGAATTGAATCGCAGAAACGCAGAATCGGCCCACGTATCAGAGCAGCCCGGAGCCCTTCTTCTTTACGAGCAACAGAGGAATAAATCGAACCGGGTTTGGGGGTTGAGATGGCTGGGAAAGGGGTGCAAAGCTGGCGGTCAGACCGGGCCAAGCAAGTCCCGGGAGTTTAAAGGACGGTCAGAGGAGGAGGTAGAGGAATCGTGAAGGGTGGCGAAGGAACAGGGTGGGACAAAGCGGGAAGCGAAAAGGGAAGAAACGGATCGCCGTAGGGTCCGTGGTAGAGCGACGGAGAAGGGCAGGGATCCGTGAACGGACGAGAGGTGAGACATATGAAACGGACATGAACTTTGAGCGGTGCAAGAGCAAGACTCTTGATGTCGGTGCCGGCGAACGTGCTGGTGGTGGAATCACTCTGTTCTGGTGGTGAATCGGTGATGGTGTACAGTCAAGAGCAAATCTGCCCTCGGTAAGAAGAATGTGGAGAGTAAAGAAGTCTCCCGTTCGTTGAGGGATGTTTGAGAATTTGAACATTTGGAGATGGGTTGAATTTAAGGATATGGGATGTTGGGGATGTAGAGTTTTGGATTTGGAGACAGAGGAATTTGGAAATTTAGGAATTTAGAAATTTAACATTTTGGGGGTGGAGAAATTCGATCTTGAGGTTTGGGGATTTAACAATTTGGAGATCTAGAGATCCGAGAATGGAGAAATGTGGGGATGTACAGATTTGGAGATACAGGTATTTGATATATGATATTGGAAATCTAGAGATTTGGGACCTAGGGATTTTGGGGTGGAGGAATTTGGACATCTAGGGATATGGGAATTGAACAATTTGGGTGGAGGAGTTTTGGGATGTTGAGATTTGGGAACTGAACAATTTGGGGATGTGGAAATTTGAAGATCTTGAATTTAGAAATTGAACAATTAACTAAATTGTAGATGGAGACATTTGGAGATCTAGGGATTTTGGGGTTTGAACAATCTGGAGATCTAGGGACTTTGGAATGGAGATTTAGAGATTTAGGAATTTGTGAATTTCGAAATTTCACAACCTAGGGATTTGAAGATTTACAAATTTAGGAATTTAGGAATGTGAGAATCTAGGAATTTGGGGACATAGAACTTTAGGATACCAGATTTGTGTACCTTAGGAATTTCGACTTGTGTGCCCTAGGAATTTTGAGTGGTAGTGATTTTGGGAAGGTGAAATTAGTGAAACTAGGGATTTGGAACAGAGAAGTTTTGGAACATTTGGGAAATTAAAATTACGAAAACTGTGGATTTATAAATCTAAAAGTTTGAGAACTTGAAAAATTTGTAAAGTTAGGAATTTGGAAATTTATGAACTTAAGAAAATTGAAATTTTGAAAATGCAATGATTTCAAAATTTGAAAATTTGAAAATGCATTATTTGGAAACCTAAAAATTTGAGAATGCAAACATTCAAAAACTTGAATCCTGAGAATGCATTGTTTAATAAACCTAAAAATTTGAAAATTTACAAATGCACAAGTTTAGATACTCAAATATGTGGAATTTGAAGAATGTGAAAATTTGGAGAATCAAAAACGAAAAATGACAAATTGTGAAAGACAACAATGACGAAGTTTACACATGTGCCCTAAAGGAAGGCTAGGTTGCAGGCGAGTGTACCAGCGGTTGTTGTAGTGGTGGAGAACAGTAGAGGGGGTCGAAGGCGGCGGCTCCAGACTCGAGACCCAGGTCGATATCAGCCTCGAGCAAACCAGACATCTACCGACCATTCGCAAAACATTCACCTCAAGTGTCCCCGGCAATGCCCTCCTCTCTGCCCTCCTGGTGCTCTCAATACGCTGCGATGCAGCCCTCGTGGTGCAGCCGCGGGGGTGCAGTCGCGCCACCTTCATCCCCTACTTTCTCCCCGTCCTTTTCCAAAGAGAGGGAGAGATAACCTCCGGACGGAACTGAAATCGCATTAACGATCGCTTCATGGGTCACTTGCTCACCAACTTTTCCACGCCGTTTTCAATACCGTTCCGTAGGCAACATTTAATTGTCCATCTTCGCTCGGGGTCAAACCCCTTCAGGAAGTTATATCGCGATAATCTGATGAGCCGTATTTACCGTTGTCCGTCCTTCTTCGATACCGATGAGATTTTCCAGCTCCCGGGCGATAATGAAAATCAATCTGTTGTCGGAAAGCTGTTCGGCAACCGTGATCGATGCTCGGCAGAACCGGTGGAACTAGTCGGCTGACAAATCACCTCGTTGCATTACTACGCTGTAATAATACTTTTTTAAACGTCTCTGCGAATCGGTTTTTATCGCCGCCTTTATTGCAGAATTATGTTTGACGGCTGTGTTGACACTTGTGTGCGATACTGTCCATAAACTGTCAGCCGCTAAATAGTTTTGCCTCTCGCGTTTGGTTCTGGATTTATGGAACCTTCGTATTGATGGGTCTCTTATTTTAAATTACTGAACTTTTTGACGAAATTTATGTTAACCTTCATCGAGATAAAGAATCATTGTATAAGCTAGTTTATGTATTATCCATTATTTATTTATTTCTATAATTTTGTTTTAATTTAAATATAAGTCAGTAGATCTAGGATTAACCTCTCACTCGTGACGCACCCATGACGCACTTATAACGCAGCCGTGACGCACTCATGACGCACCCCTGACGCACGTGACGTGATTCAAATGTGATAAGTCTTAGTAGAATTTTACATAATAAGTCCAATTATAGCATCGTTGAATAAAAAATTCAAACTTTCCTTATTTATTGCAGTGAATAGTTCCGACTGACACATCCGACAAATAAATCATACAAGAGCTTAAATTCTATAATATTCATACAGTCGATTATGCTGAGTATCATTTTTAAATTTATAATGAATGACAAATTTTTTATTTAGTTTAAGAATAGAGAAATTATTCAAGGTTATTTCAAAGTGGTACGTTATTACATAACTCTTACAAGAGTTATCGCAGACAATAATCGAAGAATGGATACACAATTCTCCACACTCCTCAGTTTAGCAGAAATGATTCTATCATACGGACACTTGTATAGCGGCTTATTAAAAAGTAGCAAAACCTGGCTAGAGGTTTCAAATGTAATTACGCAAGTTCAAGCTGTCGTCGGTCAGAAAATGTCCTCGGTGTAATTGGCAAGTGAATACACATGATTACGCGCAAATAGGTAACCTCTGTTAACTGGCTGCATTTGCATATGAATGGACCCTCCACGACCATAGGAGATTTCGAAAGTGTTGATATTATTTAAGTTTATTCCGGCCAGCTTTTTAAACGATCTACTGTATGGGAACGTATCGCGACTACATATTTATCCGAAATCAATTGTGGTTATTGATATGTGAACGATAATTATGGTTTAGTACGTACGTGCGTATCTGACTCTTAGATTTTTGTATTAAACGTGAACGATAGTCTTTACTGTATTTATCACTGAATAATTATGATAATCAACTTTGATGTTATTTTTAAGGCGAACTTAACAAATTATTTAAACTATTACAATAATATTTCAAATGTTTGTTACAAATTAAATTAATGCATTTGCTAGCAATACTTGGAGGGAAATTTATTCACCCTCATTTGTTTAAAAATAAAATAAATAACATTTATTTTATATATTTCAATTTTATTTTGTTACTTAATACTTTTAATAATACACTTCTCAGCATATAAAATATAATCAAATGATTTATAATTTATAAACGATATTTTCTAAAAATATTTATTTATTTCAAAACAAAATATTTAAATATTTATTTCAAGAAGTTCGTTGATTTATTTTTAAGGAACTAAAGCATACAAAAATTTTCAGGAGTAAATCGATCGAAATAAGCTATTCAAACACCTAATACAATTACAATAACCCCTATGGGGATACACGATAACCATAATAACCCCAAAGAGAAGGGGTTGAATCTGATTACACATATTCAATTACATACCCAACTCTAATACGCCTCATTTTAAAACCAGATAAGTTCATAATGGACCAACCTTCTCGATTAAACTCAAATCAATATCTATTTACCTTTCAATTTTTAGAATTAGACAGGGCAAATTGCAATTTTTAACTGTAGAATTTTTCCGAATGTATTATTGGTTATATGACACCTGAAAATTTAGAAATTTGGGAATTTGGGGAATTAGGGAATTGAGGAATTGGGGAATTTGGGAATTTGGGAATTGGGGAATTGAGGAATTGGGGAATTGGGGAATTTGGAAATTTAGAAATTGGGGAATTGGGGAATGTGGGAATTGGGGAATTAGGGAATTAAGGAATTTTGGAATTTGGGAATTTGAGATTTTGGGAATTGAGGAATTGGGGAATTTGGAAATTTGGGAACTTGGGAATTGGGAAATTGAGGAATTGGGGAATTTGAGAATTTAGAAATTTAGAAATTTGGGAATTGGGTAATTAGGGAATTAGGTAATTAGGGAATTAGGGAATTAGGGAATTGAGGAATTTAGAAATTTAGAAATTTGGGAATTGGGGAATTTGAAAATTTCCAAATGTAGAACTTTGAAAATATAAAAATTCATAAACTCGAGTACCTGAAAATGTAAAAATACAGAAATGTATAAGCAGCTGTCACGTGTGTACGGCGCAATAAAAAGAGGTTGAGTACGCGTTAAAGTGTAGGTGAAATGATATTAAGTCACCCGTAAGAAATTCATCAAGTATGCGTAAAATGGAGTTGCTGATTCGCCCGAGCGAAAAAGGCCTCGAGTGCAAAGGGTTAAATATATACGTGGACTCATTCTAGCCTCCAGCATCAGCAACACAAGCGACATCGAGGAACAAGGAAAATGTCTCGGGATCGTTTCTCTCGTCAATGTTGCGGTGCGCTGTCGACGCTAACAAGAAGCCTGTAATCTCACCAGGAGCGATATTCCCGTGTTCCGCAGATCGGTCTTGTCAGATGGGATTTTCTCTGCGGAAGAGAGCGAGTCACCATCGCGTGAGCGACGATCCAACCACGGTCTTATTCACTGCGCTCGCATTAACGTTCATAAACTTTGAGCGTACCCGATGCCATATTTCAAGCTAATGAGCGCAATAAATTTATACGTCCAGGTAGACTGGCAGGGAGACAGGGAGATTGAACGGCGAGGAGAGGGTGGCTGGGTTGACTTCGCGAACAAGATGAAGAAGAAGAAGAAGAAGAGAACGGACCGACTGCAAGTGGGCGTTCGAAGAAAAAGGAGAAAATTTACGGCGGACAAAGGGAGAGGTGGAGCTGGAAAACACGGGAATACAGAGAGGTTAAAAAAGAACGAAGAGGAGAAAAGTGCAGGAGAAGCGGACGTTGAAATTGGGAAAAGAGGATGTTGAAGAGGGTGAGGCAGCGAGTAAAAGTAATTTGAAATGAAGAAAGGCATTGTGGCGGGTGAAGGGAGAGGAAAGTTCAATTTAAAGAAACAAGCGTGGAAAATGTTGGAGAGAAGTAAGTGGAAACGTGAATATATGCGGTTATTAACAGGAGTGCTTGCTATTCGATAAGACTTTTTAAAATGGTGGATCACGATATATGATGATTGAGAAATTTTGTCAAATTATTTTCCTATCATTCATATTGTTTTATAGTTATATGTTATATGCCATACTTTTCAATTATAATTACTTGTATATCATTTTAGTTACATTTATATTGGTAAACTTATTTTTATATTGATAAATGTTAAGATACATCATGAGTTGACTCTGTAAATATACATATTTTGTTTATGTTATTTGATCACTAATAAAAACACACTATTAGGAAGATTTCATGAGTTTAATAGATACAACTTATCGTTGTTAATAAAAGTTTTCCTCACTTTTCCATAAAGTAGTAAGTACTCATCTTTCAGATCTTCATCTCTGTATAACTTCATACATAATATCAATAATAGATATCCATTATTCAGATTTCTTCTCAATGTTAAATTACTCGACAAAGTTAATTTTGTTCCCGACGACGTGTTAATATAAAGTTGAACGGCACATCAACCGTTCGAATGTTTCGCCGTAAAGGAATTAAGGTCGTAACATTTTCATGCAACGAAATATCGTCGACTCTCGTGCTGTGAACTGTACTTGACGGGTAAAACGTGCTCTGGTTATAGACTACGCACACACGTACACGATGGCGCACGGATATCGTACGCTCTCGATAATTCCGAGGATAATTCGATTTTCTCCGAATTGCCGAGCTTGCTCCACTCAAATTGAATTTCTATTAATAAAAACGGATATCGGTCGCTTGTATGTACGCCCACCCTCTTCCTTTCGATATTTTTCCTTTCTCCTTAATTTGCAGTTTTCTCTACTTCGCAGTCCGGAATACCTTTCCGTTATTTCCAATTTACCGTTACTTGTTCTATTTTTTCTTTCTTTTTAAATACACGGAGATTTCTCCGGCGAAAACCTTCACTTTTACCACTTACTCGATTATGACGGTACATTACATCGTTAATTAAAATAATTATTTACAGGAAAAACATACGAAAGCTTCTTAACGAACCATTGAACTATCAGAATGAAAGACTGCAACAAAAAATGCACTGCCACAAAATTGAAAGATTATCTTTCTTCTTAATAACTGGTATTATAACGTGTCCGTCCACAAACGTCAGTTCTCACCGTTGCAGTCAACGTCCTAATGAAGGATTTACGTATATAATCTTTTTCGTTTAAGCTTCAAACTGTCGAGTGCTACTCCAAGGCACTTTCATGTCAATCATATCTTCTCACGCAACAACTTCATACTATTAAGTTAATATTATTGCAAAAACAGTCGGTCATTAAGTGTTACTAAACGTATTTTCGCAACATACAGGGACCTATCTATATTCTTAACCTCTTGAGTACATTTGACGGCTGACACTCGTCATGACACTTTTGCCTAAGCGTCACATGACGAGTCTAACTGGTCATTCAAATTGAGACAATATTTAACATGTACATTCTTGATCACGCTAGAGCGAATTGCAAACGAAAAATTGGACTCACTTTCCTGAGAATATTCCGTCAATCCAAAAAACACCATGTAAAGTGGTGCCGTTACACACATGAAATTAGGAAAGAGACCTGGCAGTGCAAACAATGCCAAGTACCACTGCATTTAGCTTCTCTCTTCGTAAACCACCCTTCAAAATTATTAGTAATTTCTGTTACACCTTCAATTTATTTTCAGGTAAAGAATTTACCATCGAGGTAAAAGAATCTTCTCTTTATACATCGCTCTACCTTTTGATCTAATCTAGTCGAACGTCCATGAAATTAGTCTTCATAAAATGTCTATATAAACATTTCGATATTCTCCTTTCAACCTGTGTTGTCATACGGCAAGATTTATCTGAAATATCCAGTTGTCTCGTTGGTAATTTAGTTCAAGGCAGTCGATTAATACTGAAACTATCAAACCGGTACAATGACCATTTTACAAACTATTTCAAGTTACAAAAGTTGTGTTCGCGCAATTCTGCCAGGTCCATGTTGCGACAATGGTAGTTGCAAAATGCAACCAAACACGATGGTTCATTCCTCTGAGGAGGAGTTAGTTTATGGAGTTGTTGCTATTCATTATCACCGTCACGGGCTCAAATAACTCGACTCTGTCTCGGTGGATGTATTAGCGAGTGCTTAAGCCAACGCACGGGTTACACCGTGACGTTAACAAAGGGTAAGCGAGTACCCTTTTATTAGATGGAGCTCGTCTTGTTTAAGCCGGTGCGTAAGTAATTTGCTTTAATGAATTTGCATCCTCTCCTTTCGCTCTTTCTCTTTCTCCGCTTGACCGCGGGTCATTTCGAATGTACCTGCTTTTATGATTGACTCTGGAACTCAGAACACGCTGCTCGACGTTCATTTTCGAGTTTTTGTTATTTAGTTGAGAGTTTGATATATGATGTTATATTCATGTTACATATTGTAGATCTCGTTAATTTATGGATTTTAATAGGGTATATTAAAGTTGTAGACTATTGTAAAATCACTAGTAATAGATATATTTGTTATGCATTTTGTGTTATGTGGAAGAACATATTGATATATGTAAATTCGGTCACTTAGAAATTTAGGGGTTCAGAAATTGGTTAACTTTGGAAATTTATAAATTGACAAACTGTTCTACTCTTGTGGAAGGATAGACAAAATTAGTGCAACTGATTGTAAATTAGTTGTATGATTTACAATGATGTATATTATTTACAAGAAAGATGAAGCAATATGTTCAAATATTCTTCACGCAAAAGAACACGCAAATTCTTCATAAAGAACTGTATTTCCCAAATTCATAATTTCATCATTTCTTTCGTTGATTAAAAAATATCCAACTGTAAATTCCGTTCCATTTTCTGATCGATCTCTCCCAAAATATTCGCCACAATTGCAGCACTCAGCAAAGATCTCGCTAACCGTAAAGCTCCCTTTTTGAAAGCCTCGTATTCTACGATCGACGATTAAACGTCAAACGGAATCGCATAAAACGCTCGACAGAAGTTGGAATTGCATTCTTAATCCGACAAAGAGAATCTTGAACGGTACAACGAGAAAAAAAAAAACGAGTTGGCTTTGAATTACCGAACTGTTCTCACAAATTCGATTCGATTTGAGAACGCGTTTGAAAGCTGGTACGCCCTTTCGGCGACTCGATTTTTTAATTTCCAATCGAGCTTTGCATCCGTCGTCGATTAATTCCTGCAAAGCAGAGACGACGAATTGTGCAACGTTCTCTGTCCCCCTAACCAGAACTAGGTATGACTTTCGCGAATAAGACGACGAAAGCCGCGACACAAAAGAGCCCCAACCTCAAAGAGTGTTCTTTGTAATCGACTGGAGCCATCGGCAGAGAAACGAACTTCGCTTGTACAAAGAAAGTAATCTTGTACGGTGTCTCGGTGGAAAAGGATCCCGGTCGCTGGCTGGCGAGCACACAAAGTTTTCGTGGAGAAAAAGAAGAGCTATCGGGGGTTGGTGCGCCGTGAGGGGTGGAATTCGCGACGGATCCCTTTTGTAATTGGCAAACGGTTGGTTCCAGATGAAGAGCACCGCGAACAAGTCGTTCGACTTTGATAGTTCACCGGGAACTTTATGACTGTTCGCGTGGCACATAGGCGAATAGAGAATCCTATCGGGTCCGTTTGCGTCTTTGTTAGCTTTCGACAAGTATTCCGTCTCGGAATTTACTTGATGGAATGTCTCGGAAATTCTTGGCCCTTCGCTTGCCCTTAGCGGAGGTTTATTCGTGATTCCGTTTGTACAGTATAGTTAGGCAATATTAGTTAGCAGTGTTAATCCTTTGGTTAATAGAATTCCTAACTATACAATACTTATTTTAACAGATTTTTGCTTATGGAACAGAACCAATGGAAGACAACAGAATAGACAACAATGGAGTATGCAAAGACTCTCTATAGGAATTCATTTATTTGAGAAATGTACATACCATCAGTTATCTAGGATACTACAACAAATATAAATATATAAAACAAACTAAATGAAAATTAATCAAGTCGAGTTATTCGAGTCCATGACGGAGATAATGAATAGCAACAACTCCATAAACTAACCCCTCCTCAGAGGAATGAACCATCGTGTTTGGATGCATTTTCTACCATTGTCGCAACATGGACCTGGCAGAAATGCGCGAACACAACTTTTGTAACTTGAAATAATTTGTAAAATGGTCATTGCACCGGTTTGATAGTTTCAGTATTAATCGACTGCCTTGAACTAAATTACCAACGAGACAACTGGATATTTCAGATAAATCTTGCCGTATGACAACACAGGTTGAAAGGAGAATATCGAAATGTTTATATAGACATTTTATGAACACTAATTTTATGGACGTTCGACTAGATTAGATCAAAAGGTATAGCGATGAATAAAGAGAAGATTCTTTTACCTCGAAGGTAAATTCTTTACCTGAAAATAAATTGAAGGTGTAACAGAAATTACTAATAATTTTGAAGGGTGGTTTACAAAGCGAGAAGCTAAATGCAGTGGTACTTGGCTTTGTTTGCACTGTCAGGTCTCTTTCCTAATTTCATGTGTGTAAAGGCACCATTTTACATGGTGTTTCTTGGATTGACGGAATATTCTCAGATAAGTGTGTCCAATTTTTCGCCTGCAATTCTCTCTAGCGTGATCAAGAATGTACATGTTAAATATTGTCTCAATTTGAATGACCAGTTAGACTCGTTATGTGACGCTTAGGCGAAAGTGCCATGACGAGTGTCAGCCGTCAAATGTACTCAAGAGGTTAAGAATATAGATAGGTCTCTGTATGTTGCGAAAATACGTTTAGTAACACTTAATGACCGACTGTTTTTGCTATAATATTAACTTGATAGGATGAAGATGTTGCATGAGAAGACATGATTGACATGAAAGTGCCTTGGAGTAGCACTCGACAGTTTGAAGCTTAAACGAAAAAGATTATATACGTAAATCCTTCATTAGGACGTTGACCGCCACAATGAGAACTGACGTTTGTGAACAGACACGCTATAATATTGGTTATTAAAAAGGGTACCTAATCTTTCAATTTCGCGTTCAGTTTATTATCGGTTCAACGTTAAGAACCTTATATAATAAAATAAGAAATATAAGTTTTATATAAGTATCATAATCGCGAAAAGGTACAAATTGATACGATATCGAAGATAACCATCGATTTCACAACACCGCGCGAAACAATTTTATTTCCCGAATGAAAAAGAAAATCCGTGCTGTACCTTCGGGTGTCCGCAGGAAGAAAAATCTATTTGCTCTATCGCTTGGTGTGATTAGATTTTAGCTACGATCTATTTCCTACGGGAAACCGAGGAATCGTTTCGTGGCTGGATGATTCCGTAGAGTGTACAGAGGCAACAATAGGCGGAAACGTGAAGCGCTACAAAAAGGAGCATCGCGAAGGAGAGAGAACGTCGGACAGGAACACCGGTGGTGGCTCGATAAAGAATCGGAACGAATAAAAGGTTCTCGTGGAAACGTTAAGGCTGTCTCCTACATACGGTGCTCAGATCGACGGATAGTTACGGTGTCTGGCCATTGTAATTGGGTATTCGCGGACAGAAAGCCCGTTGCCGCTGCACCCGATACGATCGATTTGATTTTTCGGCGCGGATACGAATTTAGGTCTTCATTGCTGTACAGTCAACGGCAAATCTGACTTCCGTACGAAAAATATCGCGATCGTGGGGGAAAAGTTTTACTAGTCGTTCATTTTTAAGAATTTTTGAAGATTTTATCATTTCGGGATATGGGAATTTAGTGAATTTGGGATTAAGCATTTGAGAATCTAAGGATTTAGTGAAAGAATTTGGGAATTTCAAAATGTGGAAATTTTGAAAATCTGTAAATTTGAGGATTTGAAGACTTGAAGACTTGACGACTTACTGACTTGAAGACTTGAAAATTTGAAAATTCAAAAATTCAAAAATTTGAAAGTGAGAATTCATAAATCAAAAAATTTGGAAACACGAAAATTTGTGAATTCATGAACTTCCGATATTGTGTATCTCTCCTTATGTAAAGAGAGCTTATGTCGCACTCGAGTGTACATCTACGCGTTCCATTTTAATTGGCTCGATTGGGTGCACCGTAAACGGATACGGTGTACGATTTAATTGTGACTGAGTATCGCGTGTCAGCTTAATTGATGCGGAAGGATGTCTCGGCAATTTGGGTCGATGAATTTTTTTCGCACAGGTTTACAAATTTAAAACTGCTGGAACATCAGCTCTCCCCCTTGTATTTATGAAGATATTACCTTTTGGAAAGATGCTAATTTGTCGGAGCTAATTATTGATGCACTGTGTAATCTTTTGGCTGTTCTGATACTTTCACATCTTTGACATATTTTAAAATCATGTTTTTACACTTTCACAACATTGACATATTTTAGAATCTTACGATATTTAAAATAAATCGTGTTCCTCGAAGACACTTGATATACACTTTGGCAATGTGATTTGGAAAGATGGAAACTTAAAGAGTTATCATTTTCAAATTCAAAAATTAGTGAAAATTTAAAGAATCTGAGAAATTTGAGAATTTAGAAACTTGAAAGTCTTGTTATTTAGACATTTGGAAATTCGACAATTTAGAAAATTAGGTATTTGGAAATTTAATGCATTGGAAAATCGAAAAAATTAGAATTTAGGAAACTTGCAAATTTAGAAACCTAAAAATTGTTCAGCTTAGAAATTTCATCCCAAAATCCGTAAAGAACGTACTCTTTCCTGTATCCTTAAGCAAAGCCAAGGTTGCACCCACATGTACCTCGAACGCCAACTTCTTATCCATCCACATTAAACTTATCAAGCATAAAATCGAAGCAATAAATCGAAGCTCGAAGAAATAAAAGGCAACGGAAGAAGAAATACAAGGAGAAGGGTCAAAGATTAATCGAACAGCCATTATCAATTCCAAGCATGTTCTTACAAGCTATCGTGTAGCAACAATTCAATTAAATTCGTCATATATCGTTGACCGAGGATAAATGTCTGGCATGTTGGCGAAGGAACGAGCCTTACCACGATTATGGTAATCTGGTATCTTTCCCGCAGGCCTTCGTACCTCAACCCTGAATGTTATTCAAAACCGTCCAAAGGCGCTCGAGACGAAGCCAAGAGGTCTTTTTTTTTTGTCCAACGACTGCCAATTTCACTCCACACACACCGACCTCTTATTCTTCCTCCTCTTTTGTCCTTTTACTTCTTTTTCCTTCAAATCGTGCAATGTCCAGACTGACAGTCTCATTGTCCACGACTAGATAGGAAGGTTTGCATTGCAGATTCGAGACCGATACAATCTGGCCGGCCTGCTGCCAGAAACGAACAACCAACCGCCTTGGTTACGTGACAGTCGATGAGAATTCCTCCCGCAAGACGAATCGTGCACCTACTTTTGAATGCGTAACAGAAATTGTTTTATGAATAGCTCTAATTTATGGTGCTTTCACAGAGCGTGGATAATGATGTTGTCGAGACATTCTGAGCTACGATCGTGTAATCAGATTTGCATCATACTATATTAACCCCTTGCGCTCGATATAGCTTTTATCCTATTGGCTGGTAGGTTCTAAATTTTCTGTTGATGAATTCATTTGAAATCATTACTTGAATGATGAATTCATTTGGTACATTCATATAAAGTTATTACTTAAATCATAAATTCGTTTGGTACATCTGAAGTTATTGTCATTTTTGTTTATTTTACTATGTTTATACATCGCATGTATAACACTGTACATTTAGTACAAAAATAATTATTCATATAAATTGTCATAAATGAGTTACCTTGTGAGAGCAAAGGGTTAAATATGATATTACTATTAGAAAATAATACTAAAATCGATCATAAGAAACATTTCGAAGTTACAAATAAAAATTTAAAAATAACATTACAAACTTGAACTTCGCGTGAGTTTGAAATTCGATTTTAAAATAAACCTCGCTCCATAAATAGAAACGTTCTCACTGAAATTTAAACATAAAAACCGTTCTTTCATAAATAATCGCAAAGATCCCTGAACGCATGAAAGGGCGCTCGATCGTTCAAAAAAGTATTTTTAAACCGTGGCATTAATTAAGACGAAATAAGAGTGAACGAGCGTCCCATTAAACTCCGACACGCCATGAAATATTTTTATCGTCAGGGTTAGATAAACCGAGAACACGCGTAACGATCAATCGTGTTAATCGTGACCCTATTAGTTCGGGTGATCGATAACTCGATCGTAAGTAGCGGGCCAAAATCATTACCGGGACAATGACTGGCCGTGGCCTGTAGGCGATAATCGGTCGATAAAGTGATCTAAACTCGGCTGTGGATTATATTGTAAGCATGCCATCCTGTCAGAGATATGCAAATGATTATTAATTATTAGTCCGTTGATCGGCGTGTCATCGACAAGGCGGATACAGTCGGATCGATGCTTCTATGAATTCCTGTCAACCGATGCCGGATGATAAAGTTTAATTAAGGAACGTATTAACGCATCGTAGATAGATGATAGAACGTACGGGATATGGTAAGCAGGCTGAGTGAGCGGTTAGCAAGCAGGTGCACGGATAATTATACGTTTTCCTCGTATATCGTCGCATGCTACCGGAATAATTAAGCAAAACTGATGAGTTCGCGTTCGCTACACTGTGCTGGGGCGCGGCTGGTTAGTTGCCTTCCTCCCCATAGGCGTAACTAGGATTTTTGTCTCGAGTGGCCCAGCTACCATAATATTACTAATGATGTCTGTCATTCAATTAAATGACTTATCGCTTCAAAATTTCACGGTAGAATATTACGCATTTAAAAAATCATAAACGGAACAAAAGGGGACTCATATTTTAAGCAGAAAAGAGGATCAACCTATCTACGCCAATGGTCTCTGACCAATGGTTTCGTGAATTTTTAATACGAACACCGTACCCTCTAAATTAACGTTGTTAATGATCAGGTTGCGTTTTCTTCATTGACGACCCGATGATAATTACGTTCGAACCCGTTAACTGGCTTCTTCCTAGCTTTACCTTGGTTATTCAGGGAAAGTACTATAAAACTACAAGTTTTGTTTGTTGCACCCTTTTCAGTTGTACCAGAATTTGTACTGTATTATAGTAGTATGTGCACATGTGTGTATATTGTAATTTCCAAAACTATCCAAACAAATCCTCCAAAGTTTTTTCCTATGAATTGTTTCGTATGAATGTAAATAAAAACCGAGACGAAATTTTTCATTATACGCGTGCTTGCATAATTCTTCGATCTTTCAACGAGTTCATCGATGCCATCTGCTCAAGACACATCTTCTGTCTCTTGTCAATTTAACGAGAAAAATAATCGTACAAGAGAATTGTCGTGAATGTCACGGTGAATCTTTTTGCCAAGTTACGTGATTTGCATGTGTATAGCCTTCGCGGAGGAGCGTCTTCGATTTGACAAACTACATAATGATCTGCGGATCTTTTCACAAATAAACTGTGACTTCAGCGAAGAGATACGTGCGATTTTTTTTATGGAAACGAGACATTCGTAGGTTTAAGTACGTTTTTATCCTGCTCGTGTCGGGTAAACATTATGCAAATGATTCACTAATATTTGTCAATGGGAATTCATACGTGCTCGATAGACGTGTTTATGGTACGTTTGCATCTTTACATTACTTAGTTGGAAATTTAACAAAAAGAGTATTAAATATTTATGATCAATTTTTGAAGTTTTTATTGTGACATTCTAAATTATTGGAGAAAAATATAATTTTTGGAAATGCACTTGAAAATACAGAAATTCTTGAATTCTTAAATTTAAGAACTTGGTAACATGGAAACTTGAAAATTTCAAGGTATAAAAATGAAATTTTATCACTATCGAAAATATGGCACTCGAAGGTGATAAATTTAAAAAAATACGAATTATTTAAAAATATTGATAATGTGGACATTTTCACATGTGAAAATATACGAATCCTGAAATTCTCAAATTTAAGAACTTAATAATGCGGAAACATTCAAATTCACAAGAGAAAATTTTCAACTGAGTAAAGTATCTTACAAATGTACAAATAACAATTTTGCAGTTAATAAAGCAACGTAAAAACTTGAAAGTACGCAAAAACTGTGAGGTGTACAGTCGCATATGAGTCACATTCCAGAGAACTCGCGTCGGCCGTGGTAGGTACAGCGAATGTTTATCCTATGAATTTTCACGCGTCGTGGGATCATCTGTGGAGAAAATGCAAAACGAATTCTAAACGAGCGACGTTGATTCGACATGCTTGCCGTTTTGTTCGTTCTCTATACGCTTCGCACGCTTTAAGTGCCTCTCCCTTTCGCTGGACGTTGCATGCGCGCATTTGCTCAGCATCATCTCGTGCAACATATCCAGGTATTGACTCATTGCACGAGGAACGCCGACCACGAAGATTTCTCAAGCCAGATTACGACAAGAACATCGTTGGTCTTTTTGCTACACGGTCTACGATTTACTCGCGACCAGTTTAAAGCCTCGCTGGTTTCTTCGATTCGGATTTCTTGTCGCGAAACACCGATTTATTGAATTCTTTCGACATTACGCCTGCACGTATGCGTTTTGCACGTCGATTCGCAGAAACCGATGAAATTTCATCTACTGTAAACTACTTTGCTACTGACAAATTTTGCAAATTTTCTTTATATCATTCAATTCCTTTATAACATCAGAAATAATCATTCGAATAATACTTACAAATTTCAGTGTTTATACATAAAATACTTTAATATTATATTTTAGAATAAAGTAATAACCAGAATAAAAATAGTAAAATGTCTTGAAAATATGAGGATAGTTTTGAACCATGTTCCAAGAACACATTCTAAAGAACACGTATAAAAACATAAACGCTTCTTTATGCTTGTAGGTAAAGTTCACCGTTTCTAAATATCACCTACGAAGTAAGTTGTTTATGACAGCAGTCTTATGAACAATGCACCGATGTTTTAAATGATTAACAGACGTCGCTCGTACCACAATAATTGCAGCAATTTAACGAACACGAAATACGAGAAACGATCGTGACTGAACAATCATGATAAAAATGACGGTGTACATACCTTAGGGTCGAAGTTGAAGACCTGTTCGGGTCTTAACGGACACTCGAGACCGCATTTGCAGGTTCCCACTGTCGTCAGGTACTCCTTCAGCTGATCCAGCGAACCCAGCGCTGTGCTGCTTGGACTGCAACAAAATGAACGAAAAATTAATTTCTCTTGCACCAATTTTAATTTTATTGCTTCCAAGTTAATTGCAATATCGATTGTACTTCGTAATATTAATCTTTTGCATTCGAAATCACTGCGTGGTTCAATGCGGTGAGAGGCCACCATTTTATTTCTCAAGTTCGCGATCAAAATGGCGCCTCGTTTCAAGTTATAGAAATTAAGAAGTTAACATCATTCCTATTATTTATCGTTGTATTTTAATTTGAAAACTACTCATTGTAAGTTCTGGTCACAGAGTACCTCACAGAATAATTTCTATCTCAGAAAGATAAACGTTGGTCAGATAACTCGTTATGTTTTATGAACTGCTTTTCAATTTCAGAAACCCTATCGGTTTTAATTAATTATAGTAGGTCTATCTTTCGCTGCATCACTAACATTTGCATCACCTGTTCCTTGATGCAAAACCAGTTTCCTTTTATGTATTTTATGAACAGTTACATATTTTCTTAATGTCCATAGATAACGAACCAACGTGCTAAGACATTAATTTTATATGATCGCATAATATTATTCCATCGTTACGGAATGAACGTACGTGTTGGTAGTTTAATCATCAAGAATTTTGCATTAACATTGCTTGAAGAAATTTCACAGAAAATTGAAGAGAAGATAAAGGAAATTGAAGAGGAGAAGATTGAAAGAAAATTGAAGAGAAGATTGAAAGAAAATTAAGAAGATAATTGAACGAATTGCAACACAGTAATATAACACTATATGTAATAACACAGACAAATATAAATTTTTAAATTTCCAAATTCTCTAAATTTCGCAAATGAATATCCGCAATTAACCTAAAAATTCCAAAAGTACATATTTTCAAATATCTATATTTCTTGAATTTTCCAAATTACACACATACTTTTAACATATTTAACAAACATGCATCAAATACCCAGTAGATAGTTCACCGAAGCAGACAGGATTTTGTACATCATACATATGATTAATAACGCGTTTTGAAAACAGAAACTAGTTCCCTTACTTCATAACACGATAACAGGAAATAAAAGTATAGCAAAAGAAGCATGTAAAGGTATTACTATAATCTTCAATCTCTAGCAGGACAGGAGGAACGACGATCATTAAAACAGAGCTCCCTGTCGAAGGCCGTGTAAGTAAAGAATATGCCATGAAAATTAAAACGTCTCTTCCTTTTTTCTTTCTGAGCGTGTTTATACATGCATATGACGTTGCAAAGGATGCGAACGATCGATATCAAAGATAAATTAACCGAGGAAGCTGTGGTAGGGAAAGAGGGAAGCAGCAAATAGACGTTTCATAATTTCGCGTCAATCAGACTGCAGGAGATGGTTTATTACCCGCGTACATCGTTTGTTTTCTGGGATTGGACAGTAATAATTTGAGGACGTTTGATGAAGTGATTAACGAACGAAAAATTAGCAAATTAATTGGACTACGTGAAATTAATCTTTTCGATGCAATCTTTTTGCGGAATTCTGATGTAGATTGTGTATCGATTAACGAGGTAAGATAATTTACTTTCATATTGAATGGGATTGCAAAAATTGTATGCACTTTTTTGAAGTGGGAGGAAGGTTTGATATTTTTTAGTGAGGAGGTATTAGCTTTAATCTAAATGTTAGTCTCAAATTTTATTTTGCAATTTTTTAACCCTGACGTTTTAGAATTATGTTACAATTTTGCAAATTTTTAATTTATCAAATCTCTACATTTTTAAGTTACCAATTTGCAAAATTTTAATATATCAAATTTCTAAATTTTCAAACAATCAAATCTTTAAATTTTCACGTTACAAATTTTGCTCACATTTAATTTATCAAAAGTCCACATTTTCAAGTAAGTAATTTCGCAAAGTTTCAATCCTATCTTTAAATTTTCCAGTTACCAATTTGCTACCCTTGAAAACCTTATAAAGAATTATTAATAAGAAAAGCGAACGAATGAAAAACGTGATCGACATTGTAACAAAGTTATCAACGACCGTAACTCATTTTCGAACAAAACCGCAGTAGGTATCTGCCTACGGTACAGCTGTGATTCCATAAATAAGGGTTGCGAGGACTTCCTCCCCGTTTCCAGTTAGCACGTGAAGTGCGTCGAGACACGTTGCACAGAGTAAAGAGGTACACTGGATGAATTATACGGTTGGAAGGGCTGGTTAAGCTGCTTGTCCTCGTAAAGTGAATTCTGCCAACGAAACCGACCTCAGCTTTTACGACACTTTCGGCCTTCGACCTCCATCCCTTACTTTGTCGAATCGCGCGATCATTCTTGTTCACGAAGCTTCGCTGCACCTGTTGTTCGCAATTCGCTCGTCGAATCGTTTCAACAATTTCCATTTACAACCCTCTACTAAGTTACCTTCAAAATTTATTTTATAGCCAAGTCATCTTTGCAAATGTTTCACAAATTTTCACTGTCACTATTTTTGCATTGTATTCGATTTTATTATTGAACTTGTAAAATGATGCACTACGAAACTGATATACACATTTTGTGTACAATTACATACATGTTAGTGATATATAACTATTACATAATTTTTACACCTAACAACTGTGTAATTTAATGCTAACATTACAGGGAGTTTCACTTTAATAAAATATTAAATATTGTAAATGAATGTAATTAAGAAAAATATTCTTATAATATTCGTAATATAGTGTCATGAAAAAATGTGGATACAAGTGTTAAAGAAAATTAAGGTGGTATTTGAAAATTCTATGGGGATCGCACGAAAGTATTCAACCCTCGCACATACCCACGTCGTTTGCATTATTTATCGAATCGTATGCACATTTTCGCATTCAGCAGCGGTTTTTTCGTGGGTCTCCTTAAAAATGTTGCGGCGTTATCTGCGGTACAAGCAACCCTCCGCCCTTAGACGAAGGTTACACCGAATATGCGACCACATGAAGAACCACCCTTGAATTCTTATTTTCTCCCCTATGAGCCAGCCAGGATTCCAGGCTGAGTCTATGGTCCCGTGAATGTTGATACACAGCAGGAAATTTTGCATTTCGAATCTGGGATAAGAGGGTGGCATAGAAAAGTCTGCTTTACGAACCAAGGTTCGCCTGGTTATGGCTTGATTCCCGTCGGTATTCTCCGAAATATATGTCTGTACAAGAACGAAGTGAAAAAAACGAAATATTTGGGGAACATACTATCCTTTTCTCCTTTTCTTTTAAAGTACAAAGTGTTATTATATTAGAGACCTCAAATATTTGCGCACCTTTTCAAATTTTCGTTGTTATAGAATACTCCTTTTGTCAGAATAAATACATTTATTAATTTTATCAAATATATACGTGAAAAGTAAAAATAAAATCTGTAAAACAGTACACATAATAATCGATATTTGTCAATATATATCAATTATCAAAATATATCGACATTTAACCAGAAATAAAATTTCTTTATGAAGTGGTAAAATTCAGTTTGAAGAGTAACTACAAAGAAAACTTGTTATAAGGAGATAGAACATCCGGAAACTCTGAAAGTGTTTTAAGTTGATCAAGCACGTTCTCAGTTACTGTATCGCTAATTCGAGTAAATAACTGACAACAACCGAAACTCGCTTCGCACACAATCTCAATGTTACCCATAGTGTTTAATTTATAATCTAGTTGGGTACACAGTACGTTATAAATTCCAAACTACGCTCGAACATTTCGTTTCCTCGCGAAGCGGCGTTAATTCAAACTAAAGTAAAAGCGACGTAATTTATTTCTACGAAATGTTCATAGTCAAGACGAAAGTTAATCAGGGCAAAACAACTATGCAATTATTCATACATTTTAATTCCATCTTCTTTATTTTTGTGGAGAAAAATCCGTAAGAAAATGTACAGCTTCGAAAGATTATGTCGAACGACACAAAATGGCCGATTTCGGAAATGAAAAATTATTTGACATTCGTTAATTATTATTTTATACTTTCGTGTGTGTTTTATATATTATATTTTAAATTATGTTATATTTTAGTTAAACTTTTAGTGTTTGCAAAACTTGAAGTATTAATAAATTTGTGCCTGTATAAACTTGCATTAAATATTTGTAAAAATGTCAGACTTTAATCTTCTTCCCCCACATTATAATTTACTCTGTGCCTTCCCCGTAAATAAATATAAAAATATAAAAATTCCAAAAACTGTAAAATTGAAAATACTGTTCAGAAAGATTAAAATTGCAAAAATTGTCTACTGGCAATATAACAAGAGTGTCCAAATCGGTAACCCGTAGACGTCGCACGTTGCACCAAAAATAAGCCAGTTTCAAATTAAATTTAGACTACAACCGTCTCTACGCCTAAATCCACAAAACCTCATTCACATACCATCCACTCGGTCCACGTTTAGCTCTTTAATCGTTCACTTTCAGAAGCCGAGCAACAGTGTTTCAACTTCTCGAGTCATACTAATAATAATCCGGTACCGTTGAAGTGAAAATATGTATTTCATAATTCACAGCGAGTACGACAAAGGCGAGAAAGAAGACAGAGAAACCGAGAGCAAAAGGAGAGAAAGAGGAACAGAGCAGGTGGGCCGGGAACAAATCGAATCCGGCGCAAATTAGCACGAACGTGGGTGCACGAATTCGTCTTGTTGTCACGAGAAATAATTGCCAGGAGGATTCCTGTGGACGGGGATCGGACGGGAAAGGCGAACCTCCTTCCCTCGGGGTTATAATGCCGGGATGAAGCGCCCGAGGTTATTAGTTTAGGAAGCTGCAAAGTACCCCGAAACAAAGTCTCTCTGTCTCTCTGCAGGGTAATCAATATACAAGCGGCGATCCAGGCCTCCGTTTCAGCTCGTTGATTCAAGCTGAACCACCGACCAAGATCCCCCTCGTCGAATTAGTTGCTTGCAAAGCAGCCGTTGTTCTGGCAACCGTTCGACGTCAGAGAGCGATAGGTGATAAACCGTCTTCCCTGCGCTGGATTAACCTACAAGGCATCTGACAACGGCTCGAATTACATTTTACTTCATCAATATTACTAATATCTCCATTCTCACAAAGTTTGAGATTGCTCAAACATGTGTCAGGTACTTTTGGGTTCAATGTAGACTTCCTTCAGATATAAATTTCTTTAAGGAGCTTTGTCATTTACTAAAAAGTTGTCAGTTGCATATACACCTAAGTTCGACAAAAAATATATTTTCGTTACTTGTTTATTAAAGTACTGAATAAAAGAGAAACAGAAAATTGTCATTATTTGTATATACAGCTAAAAAATACAGCAAACATTAGTTGAATACACAACTAAAATATGGAACAAAAATGAATAGGAATATGGAGCTATTAACCGCACAAGTAATGCAAGATACGAGATATCAAATAAGATGAAAGAGAGAAAGAAGAAGATGTGCGAATACGTAACATTAGAAACCAAGAAATAAACAGGAACGTAGGAACTTCCGTGAAGCAGAAATAATAGCAGCGCACACGAAAGCAAATAAGGTGATAACTCGGAAGAAATTGCACACGTTTTCGATGTTAAGATCAAGTTGCACGCGTGCTGCTGACAAGGAGTGACATTAGAACGGTCAGCTTCCCATAACCCTTGACTCGTGCCCGTAGCTGAAGCTGGGAATACTGTTCGCACGTGGACTATACTTATCTATGATCTATGAACAGTTTACCCTTCGCACAAGCTTTTCCATAGTAATATGCACGCTAACCAGAACGTGTCTGCATGTTCTACGAAACCGCAGGTACAGCGAACGTGGGAAGGTGAAATAAATCGTTTCTTCAACTATGTTGTATTTCATGATTCGAAAACTGTTATGTGGCGTGCGGTACACTCGGAACGGTAATAAAATACTGTTTATTGGATGCAGTGAAGATGTTCTGGTAATTGAAGGGTAACTACGGAGGATTCTAAAAATGGTTTCAAATGGAATAAGACATTTATGCGTGCAATTTTTGGGAAATTTGTATTTGTAATATTTCCAAAGTTTTGCGCATGTATAATTTGTCTTAACTCTCTTCCAACGTAACCAAACTCCAAACCGTCATCAAACACCGACCAGAACCCAGTTACACTGTTCCTATCGAAATACCGATCTAACCTCAAAGTAAATTACCAGGTAAGACACATTTCTCACTCTGCAAAGTACCACAAAGTAACAATCGACACACCGGCTGAAAATGAATTGCAAGACGCACAAATAAACCGCAAAAAGGTCGATTCGCAGTCACCATTCGAGCTATTAAATTCGTACGTTGAAAAGAAACCGATTCCATAAATTTCAGTTTACAAAGGACTTACGCAACGATTACGGAGAACGTTGAATCGAGATTATCGTTCAGATTTATTCGGTTCTTAGTCGTTTGTGCAATCGTTTCACTCGGCATTCTAGTCAACGGAGCGTAATTGTGCAGGCAAACAATCGCGAGCATCCGAGAGCGGAGTATCCGCAAAGCAATCGAAATTGTTAAGCGCGCACGAAGAGAGAAAGAGGCGTATGTAGATGAGAGAGAGAGAGGAGAGAAACGAAGATCACGGGTGATAAATCGTCGAAGGCAGACCGCAACGCTAGATGTACCGAGCCGTACCAATTGGAATTGGCTCGTAATTCGCGGCCATTCCGACGGATGGCTTCACCCCGATAATTACCGTTCCATGATAAATTTATGACAGCAATAATTTACGCGGAAACTGCGGCCGACTGGCTCGATAAAGAGCGATTAACTATAAAACGAAGCTACACCGAAACGATGCTCCGACGCGGTGCGCCGCGACGCTCACCCATCTCTATTATACGCGATCAAACTTTGAATCGGTGCTAGAAGTTTCAAGTTTATGGAATTCAACGATAACAACCAGATTCATTTTACAGCTGTTGCAATGCGGTGTACAGTTTGCGGATACTTGTGTTTATGTTGTACTTCGGAACCTATTCTTTTTTATTACAATTTCAATTGTTATGAAGCATTAAACACGATATTTCTGTCATTCTGCTCTTTCCAAGTTTGCATCTGTTTTTATTGGTATTAAATTTGTTTGGGTACAAAAGTGAGAGAATTTTGGTATAACTGCTTTATTCCTGAACTTAGTTTAAGATATAGTTTTTAAGATATACAGGTGCGGATAGGTTAGAAAAGTTCACGACTCCATTTTAAGACACAACTGCCAAACCGAACAAAATGGCCGCTCCTCGAGTTTCCTCAGGTTCTAAACCGCAGAATTTATTTGCAAGATTGAAAGAAATCTTGATCTTGTTGAAAATAATGATCTAACATTTATACTATTTTGCTGATAAATTTTCAAATATAGAAATTTCTAACTTTTAAAATTTACAGACTTAGATCTATAATTTAGAGATTTTTAATTTGGAAGTTTGGGAATTTGAAAATATGAAAATTTGAATATATGAAGATATGAAAATTTGGATACTTAAAAATGTAAAGATGTGACAATTTCGAAATATAAATCTAAAAATATTTTCCCAGTAAACTTTCTAGATTTACATCACACGTAAGCATCACATGTAAACATATATGCAAGTGTGCAGACGAAAACATTATACCGTCCAAAAATGATCTCATTCCTATTATCGTAACATCAAATTTAAATTAAATGTTACAGTGAATGAATTCAGAAACAAAGTAACAGGAACGCATTATACTCACAATACTAACATGGAAGTATAATACGAAGATTTATACACAATGTGTGACAGTGTAAGATAGTTACCAAACATTCTGTTTACCAGTTAGCGACTGTTGAAGCGGTCGTCTATTAGAAACTTTGAACAATGCAACGTTTCCTGCATGTAAATTTACCATTTCCATGATGTATCTACAGCTGGTGTATCATTTACGAAACTTCGATATGGACGGTCCACAAATTACTCTTATAAGATTCCATTCCATAAAATTATCTTACGGTGTAAGATTAAACTGATTTATAAAATTTAATTCAACAATTTTTCCTGTGAAAAATGACTATGGAAATTATATAGAGCCACTAAGCACATGTTATAATGGCAGATGATATATGATTAGAATATTCGGTCTGGTTATGGTTCCCTGGTTAGGTAAACACATTTTGAAAGTAGCCATACTTCCAAGTTACCGAATATCAAGCTTCCTAAATCCCCATAATTCCAAATCTTCATTTCCGAATTTCTAATTCCCCAATTACACAAGTATCCAAATTTATTTCCCAGAAATCTCCACGCACCCAACTGGTGTTCATCCACACTAAAGCAACCCGGGCCCCAAATTTTCAGCATTTTTCGTTAGGATCGTCGATAATTCTTGGTATTTTCGTGGAAACGTTAATTCGAGCTCACGAAACTCCATTTGGCTATTCTTTAAAGAGAGTGAAAGGGATGTTTCCCCGCGGGTAGTTCCCGAGTTTTTCTCGATTCGAGTCGTTTCTCCGCGCGAGACGATTACCCCGTGGCCGTGCAATTTATGTCGGCAAATGACTGCAATCTGTGCCTGATCCAACGTTGCGAAATGATTCCCCGATCGGTCTGTTCTGTCTGGGCTAAGGATCCCGCGGCTGATCGCTTCGACTCGCATGCACAAAAGTGCAAAACACCCGAAGGAAACGAGGGGTTCGTGATCGGGCGCCGTTAACGTTTCACTTTTCGTGGTCGAAAATTATTCGACCTTCTCTATCCGTCTCCTTTGCTCGGCTGTCATCTTCGTTCGACCAGAGCCCGATAATATCGTGCCGCAGGCCTGGCCACGGATAGAGACCGCTCGCTCTCTTCGAAGCGTAATGGACACCGAAATTGATCGGGCACGAACGATCTTGCGAATGGGATTATTGATTTGTGGCGGTGTGTACGGTGCGATGCTTTCGTGCCGCGGCACGACGCAGCCTCGCCACGTTTCGTCTCAATGGGAAACCATGAACGCTTCCGGACCACCGTTTTGTTACGCGTTTCCATCGTTTACGCGTTACCGCCGATCATTTTCGACTCTCGAACCGTGAAACCTGCAATTTATTCTCGCCTTACAAGTGATTCTTTAACAAAGAATATTGAACGCGATACAGTGTATGTTGCGGAGTGAGGTGTAGCACTTTCAAAGCGATGGTCACATCGGCTGCGAGCTGAACAGGTTGCGGTCATGTGTGATGTGTGGACGGATGTGAACGATAGAAAGAAGTTTTGGATTTCTTTATTCTTGAGATTATGGATTTGTTAAAATATGGAAGTTTAGAAACTTGGAAATATGAGATTTGTTTTGAAATTTGGAAATTTAGTAAGTTGGACATTTAGAGAGTTTGAGGTTTCGTAAGAAATAGAAATATTGAATTTTTATGTTTGTGAAATTGTAAATTAAGGAGGTAAGAAAGCTAGAAGTTCATATAATTTAGAAATATGGTAAATTAGTTCCCGAGTATCATATTTATAATTTTACAAATTTTGCAAATTTTAAATCTAAGTTTCAAAATCCTAAATCCTAAGTTTCAAACTAAAGTTATGTTATTTTATGTCATCCAATTAAAGCACATATTCTACGTTCCAAAATCCACCAATTATGCAGTAATCTAATACATCGTTCAACTCATTGATTACCAATGTAACCACACTGATCATATTTTTTTTCATGATTGAACTTTGCGACAACTGAGGCACAACTATCAACAACAATGTACGCATTAGCAGATAAGGTTATCAGGCTCGCGTTGCAAGTCCTGCTGATAACATTGCATAGCGTGAATTCTTACTAAATATAGGCATCGTGAACATACATATATCGCTGAAGTCGTAAACCTTTCTGTGTAATCTGAAGCACGAAATCTCACGGTGAAACTATTTGAATAATTTTCTTGAAATAATTCGGTATAATTCAGCGATTCGAGTTATTTCTGTCAAATACTTTAATGTAAATCGACGTTTCAAATTTTCTTGGAATAATTGAGTTTTTTGACAATTTGAATTATTTTTTTTTTTTTCAAATAACTCAATGTTGTTTGACGATTCGAATTTTCTTGAAATAAC
This sequence comes from Megachile ligniseca, assembly GCA_945859555.1. Classification (NCBI taxonomy): domain Eukaryota; kingdom Metazoa; phylum Arthropoda; class Insecta; order Hymenoptera; family Megachilidae; genus Megachile; species Megachile ligniseca. Next base: position 5,883,795 of record OX243783.1, read on the forward strand.
TCAGATTTGAATTTTCTGTAAATAATTCAGTATAATTCAACGATTCAAATTAAAAAAATTGAAAATGTGAAATTATTTTTTGTTCCAGTACAATTTGCATAATTCACACGTGCAAAATAAAATGAAGATATTTCAGAATTCTTTTTCAGTACAAATATACTCGAAAATTTCCAAGTAACAAGAAGTTATTTCAAAAATAGAGAACGGTCTTCAATTGCAATGAATGTTTAATCAAGTTAAATGTGACTCGTTATTTCTGAAATAGCCGAATCTTATTAAAAGCTTTCATTGGGAAATTTTAGAATTTATTTCTAGTCAAACGGGAAATTATTCATTATTCTTTGATATCTACCTTCTGTGCGAGACTTACATTTGAATATTATTTGCATAATTCTTAAATGTAGTTTAATGTAGATTAAATTAGAAAATAGCTAACAGATAAGAGAGATAATGGATAATAGATAGTAGATAGTAGATAAAGTAGCTAATAGTAGCAGGTAAGTAGTAGCTAATGGATAAAGTGGATAATAGCTAATAGATGAAGCAGCTAATAGACAAAGTAGATAATAAATAACAGATAAAGCACATAAAGAAGTTAGTTTATATAATTATATATCTACCTAAACTATTTTCTAATAAATCTACATTTCGTTGCTCAAAAATATGAGAAGAATGTTATACTTTCACTGCTACGTAACACATTTTTCCTGCACCACATACGTGTCTATTTTACGAACAACTTATATAATAGATTCCAATTGCTAGAAATTATAACTAGCGGAACGAATTAATTACAGTTAAAATAACAGTCTATATTTGCCATAAATACCGTTATTACTGTAACTGTTCTTAACTCAATGTGAAAATTCAGGCACTCTGTATTTTAAATTTTATTCTATTTAATATCAAGAGTAATCGGCAGTTCTTAATTAACGATAGGTGCAATAATTACGTTTCTAAACACATAAAAATTGAACTAATGTAATTTTCAAGAGATTGCTGCAGGAGGTATTTATATTTTGTATATTCAAAATGTAAGATGGCTGCTTTAGTCACTTTAAAAAATAGCAGTTAACATAACAGTGAAATATAAATGTAATTAATAATACTATAAATATAATTAAAATTCTATACTATTCTGTATTATCATACTTGAAGGAAGAATATTTAAATTACTGTTTCTTCTTAGCATAAAGAAGTAAAAAAAAATAAAGAAGTACAAATTATATTTTATCTAAATCTCAGAAATTATTTCAAACATGTCTGAACACAAATATAAAATGCCACCATGTTAATCTCACTTCTTGCTAAATTCATAAAAACGATAATAGAAATACGGAAGTTAATATACAATTAAAAAGAAAATAAAATTTGAAGAATTTATGAGTCGTGAAACGATAACTTATCGCAATTTAGCAGTACATAAAAGAGCCTATGGTTAAAACATGCTACCTCGAATGGCGGCTTTATCTTCTTTCTTTGTCGAAAATAATTGTTTTCTTTCTCTTTTCGTGGCATGATCAAGCACACGCGTGTTTTGCACTTAAGATCGAGATTAAAATAATCGTTTAATAGCTGAAACACACGCACGTGAAACGGCGTGTAATAATTTTCGATGGGCGAGTTCATTTTCTAGATATATCGATTACACGTAAATTTCTGTTTTAATACAGATCGAACATAAATTTGCATATTTACGTACGAGCGTGGCGCTCTTATTCGGTGCAGTAAATCGTCGTATTAAACAACTGTTTATTTGGACAGAAACGACGAAAGAGTTATTCATCGAAATAAACAATGAGATAATGTTTCATGGATAATTTATTTGGGTCATGATATTATTAAAACGAATTATTTACGCGAAAGCAAATTTAAACGTGGCATACGCTGTTTCAGGAATTATAAAAGGTAGCATCAGTTAAATTGCGAAACAACTCAGCGAAATAACGTGTATTTATTTCGAAGAGTTGTTTAAAATTGCAACTGATGAAAACAAACGTTCTGCGTTTTAACATCGGGAAAAATGTTGAATTTCACGGGAAAATTAGTTGAACAAAAATATTTCTCTACCGTATAAACGCTCGTAAATTATTTACCATGTTCTCCGAAGTACGTATTTGCTGCACGGATAAAAACATTAGACTCGTTTAATAAATTAAACCCGGACATGCATATTTGTATTCAATAACTGTTTTTAGTATCTGCATATTTACTGCTTACGTGAACATTTTTCGTAATTAATATTAATCCTTCGTTACTTGCTGTACTTCGAGGCTGACGCGCTCGCAACTGAAATGTGACAAACCTTACTCAAATTTTTAATACCCTTCCACCTGAAGTTTAGGTCCAATTATAAATTGTAGGATAGCTGAATATAAAATAACCATATTTTCATTTTTCCTGTTTGTTTTAATATTATAGCTGTAGACAGGTAGTTTTGACTGACGTTTCTGACAAATTGTAGGACCAGTTAGATCATTTTTTTCAAGTTTAAAACATTTTTGGGTTAACTTTTTCAATGATAAAATATGGTACATGTTTGACGAAATAAGAGTAGGGAGAATATTACGAATGTGCAATGTTGAATTATGAATGTAGAAATTTGGGAAGATGGAAATTTTAGAACTAAGGAATTATTAGAGATTTGAAAATTAGGCACTAGGGAATTTGGAAATTTGAGAATTTTGGCACTAGGGAATTTATAAATTTGAGATTTTAGGCACTAGGGAATTTATAAATTTGAGATTTTAAGCACTAGGGAATTGAGAAATTTGAGAATTTAGGCCCTAGGGAATTTAGAAATTTAAGAATATTGGCAATAGGGAATTTAGAAATTTGAGAATTTTGGCACTAGGGAATTTAGAAATTTGAGAATTTAGACACTAGGGAATTTGGTAATTTTGAAAATTGGAAGTTTAGGAATTTGGAATTTTAGGAATTCGAAAATTTGGGAATTCAGAAATTTAGGAATTTTGAAATTTAGAAATTTGAAATGTTTGAAATTTTTAAATCTCAAAATCTCAAAATCTAAAAATTTCCAAATTTTAAAATTTCCAAACTCAGAAATGAAATTTAGAAATGTAAAAATACAAGATTGAAAAGTCCAACACTTCCAAATTTGAATTCAATGGAACCTAATTTCCCCCAAATACAGATTCTTATTACCCCATCTGAAAGTAAAAAATTGACCCTCTCGAATAAACGTCTTTAATTAAATCGCACCGTTCAAATATAAAACAAACTGCAACCATCGCACTTTCTTAATTATTTGACCCTCTTTGCCCTCGCTTTAACCCTCATCGATACAATTCCGAGGAAATTACGTCATCACAAGACAAACGATCAGCTGAATCCACAAGAAAAGCTATATCCAAGAGAGCAGTATCGAATCGTTCTCTGGCGCGAGACGCAAAGGGAAGCGTTTGTAATTCGAATCGCCGTGATCGCTCGCGAGACGCGATTAAACTAATTTCAGGACACGCGAGCACTTTGGTGTCGTATTTTATTCGTGAGATTCAATTACAGCACGCCACGGGGGTTGGCTGGCCTCCCCGGCCTACATAATTCTTCGCTGAACGGAAGGCGGAGTTGCTTAAGCGTGAAAACGGCATAATTCCTGCGACAATTTAGGGCTTTATTTACTCGCCGCAAATGGAATTTCCCTAGTTCCGGGGAGGGCTCGTGCCTCAAATAAAAGAGATTTCCACCGACGAGCGAGCCGATAAATAAAGCTTACCATCAACTTTACGACTTCGAGGCCCAGGTGCTCGAACCACCCCCACATCAGCCTCTCTTCTACCAAGGAGCTTATCAATCGCCAGAGATGCAAAACACCGTTTGTATTACCGACAAACGACCATGCAAATCGGCCCTGATTCCCTGGGGAGCCTCCCTGATACGATACAAGCGATAATTTTTATGGCCTCTTTAACGATTTCATTTGGTAAATCACAGAATAAGTAATACAGATTCCTAGTGCAAGTTTCTAACGATAGTTTCGCCTTGTTTTCTTTCTTTTATTAATTTCTGTATACACTGAAACTACTTTTCATATGTGTATTGTTCACCAAAAGAGTAAATTTTAAAAACAAAAATATTTTTATACGTAAATCTGGGGTGGTAAAATAATCTTGAAACTTGAACCCTTGTTAACGGCTGATATAAATGATAGTATCTAAGCATATCCATATGTAAAATTGTGTTAAAATCAGGAGAACCAGCTGTCATTCAGAAAGCAGTAATTAATTAAAAGAGAGGAAACAGGAAATTACGTTTTGGCGAAATAAACAGGCTTCCTCGTGAATATAAATCACGCCTAACATCTGTTGTTTCGCATCAATGATGGTGAAAGATCTGGTTCACGAATCGTCGGCTCGAAATATCCGGTCAAGAATGGATAATCGATCGCAAAATATTGGCAATCCACTAATTTCGGGTAATTGCCTACATCGTCTACGAACATTCTCCATCCACGTTATTTCTCCTCGTTTCTTTCGTTTTACACAAAAGTTCTACCGTGGATACGGTGATTATGCTCGGGTGCAAAATACGACTACGGTAGAAGGACGATAAGGTATAATTATTGACGAAAACGAGTAGCTGGCAGCATATTAATTAACCGGTAACTTCTCGTTATCGCGATACTTCCTTCCCTCTACACGTTACTCAAACAAAATGTATACAAACTGTAACAAGACTGTCGGGAAGAAGAAACTTTTTAATATTAATGCTTTCAAATTACTTAGAGTTAAGAATAAAAATAAAAAAACAACGTTATATCTACCTGCATACAATGCACCTGTACTTTGAAATTGAAAATGAAGTTGAAAAATGAAGGCAAGGTAGTACATAAATTAAGGCACACATTAATTCGTTACCTTGATGGAAATCAAACAGATTTTAAAATCATCTTAACTAACTTTTTAACTCCAAATAAGTGACTTGTTAAATCTGCATATGTATACATATGTATTATATATTCATTCTTTATCTTGGTGAAAACCAATATAGATTTTAAGAAAAATAATGGTCATATTGACCGTCCTGTTTAGTAATAAAAGTTTAAGTTCATTCTTGACAAATGCTAAGAAATGGAACAACTGCAACTATGTGAACATTATTGAAAAATAATTTTTAAAAAGACGTACTGCAAATAATTAAAAATTGTAATTAATTACGAATTAATAAATTGTACAGAAATGTACAACTTGCAGAGTTTTTAATAAAACTGAGACACAAAGTTTTCAACAAAACTTTCTAACAAAACAAGCGGTATCGTAAAACTAACCTCAAAAAGTTAAAAAAATTTTGAATCATTGAACAAATATAACACAATTCACTTCAATGTAAAAATTGTATTCCGAATGTTAAACAATTGTTGCTTACACTTGAATTGCAGTAACAAAGGAGTTAATGTAACAACGAAACAAGAAAGAACTTAAGTTATGGTCTTTTAGTCACTGATGACTCAGCTTCGAGACAGATACGTTATTAAACAAAAGAATGAAAAAAATTCAGTGTACAAGAAGATCTCATACAAACTGTAATGAGATTAACAGAAGAAGGAACCTTGGCAGCGGTTTCATTTTAAACGTAGCATGGCCATGAAAGAAATGGCGAGACGGAGAAAGAACGGATTAGACCCGGCCGATGAATTGCATGTCTACGGAAGGATTTAAGCGAGCAACGTTTCCTGCCGGTCTTTTCAACTTTATCGCCGAACAAGATACTCAACACAAAGCCAGAGTCAAAATTTCGTTTATTTTTTTAATAAGACGTTGACTAATAATATTGTTACGTTCAGACACAGAAAATCGACTGACCATTTATGAAAAAGGGAAAATGTGAAATAATATAAAAAAGAATTGGACGTTCACAGAAATTCGTTTAATCTTTCGCTATTTGTAATAGAATTACTATTATTTGTTGATTTTGCTGCTGTTTACTTGACATTTTTGTTTAATATTTTAATGCAAGGTCATGTGAAGGTCACAGTGTGGTTAGTAAATTCACTCTGATATCAAGTATAATCATATCAAACCAATCTTTAGCTACTTTTCACAAAGAACAATCATAGTCCTCTCGATTTTTTAGTGAAAAGGTCAATTTTTGAAAAAAATTTCTAATATACCTTGTAGACAAATAGAGGTTGAACAATTTCTGTTTAAAACATTTTCTGTATAAAACATTTAAGATTATTGAAAATACCAAAAAATTGATAAATACTATTAAAAAATAGTTAACGAACTATAAAAAATTTTAATGAACTTCGAAGAAACTGTGACGCGTAGGGTGCCACAAAAGTAAAATCCGTCACTGCGAACTCCATTATTTGTATGCATTAAATTGCCTTTCGAATTATAAAATCATATATTACAAAACATCGTGTGTTAAGAGATGGAAAGCAAAAGAAAAGAGGCAAAAATAAAGAAAGGGGATCATTATCGAAGGCAAGAAGCATACAGCGAACAAAGTCAACGAGATCAACGCACGGTTTTTCTCATTCAATCCCGTTCTCTGCTCACTCGAGTACAGAATCGGTGGAGCGAACTTTTCTGGAGCGTGGAATTCTGGAATTTTTTAATTTCAGGAGCTTTTTGAGATTTGAGCATTTGAGAATATTTGTGATTTGAAGTTTGGTAGATTGGGAATTTTGAAAATTTAGGAATTTAGGGAATTAGGAGTTTGGGGAATTAAGAATTTGGGAATTAGAAATTTGGGGAATTAGGAATTGGGCGAATTAGAAATTTGGGGAATTAGAAATTTGGGGAATTAGGAATTGGGGGAATTAGGAATATGGAAATTTTGAAAGGCTATAGCCGAATAAGGTAGTAAAATGTGCCCTTGAGTCAAATGAAAAACCCAATACGTCAGTCGGTAGCATATCAAAAAAAAACATCTCACACCAAGTTTCAACCCCCTATCTCATCCGTGGGGGTAGTAAAAGGGAAAAAACGAAATTCCGGTTTTTGGCCTATTTTGCCTATTTAATTTCGTACAAAAATTCTGAAAAAATTCTTAAACATTGAGGTCCACATAGCGCATATTATAGAATTTTTTCAGATTTTTTGATCCCAAATTGTAGTTGTGAAAAATCAAAAACCGAAAAAAAATCGAAAAAAATGCGATTTTTTATGGAAGATGTCGGAGCACTACTTTTATATTAATGTGGTAGTTAGGTATTGGTACAACTATTATCCCCTAATTTTTTCAGATTTTTCGGTGAGGTGCGCCGTAGTTAAAAAAATCAAAAACCGCTATAATCCTTTAAAAAAGTACTTTCCGCTTCGAATTTATATGCCTTCTTTTCCCAGTATATTTATTAAGTAAACTTAAATAGATTCACATTCATAATTAAGAGAAATGATATATTAGTTAAAGAAATAAAATTCATTTATTAATTAATTTTACGTCGTAGTTGGTTATATTCCCGAACATAAGATTTTTCGTCAACGGATGAATTGGCTAAGTGGTTAGGGGTCCTGCCTCGTAATCTATGCATGTTTTTTGGTCGCAGGTTCGAGCCCGCTGGACTTGGTTTTTTCCATGATACGTTTTTCATTTTTTTTTTTCGTTTTTAATAATATTAATACAGTTTCAAAGGGTTTTTGAATAATTGTTATACATTTCTGCATTCACATGGTATAAAATAATAATAAAATACATATATATTATTATATGTATTAAATACTATTGTAAATGTACTATTATATGCAGGTTCTTTGCACCCTGTGGATATAGAAATGTATAACAATTATTCATAAACCCTTTGAAACTGTATTAATATTATTAAAAACGAAAAAAAAAATGAAAAACGTATTATGGAAAAAACCAAGTCCAGCGGGCTCGAACCTGCGACCAAAAAACATGCATAGATTACGAGGCAGGACCCCTAACCACTTACCCAATTCATTCGTTGACGAAAAATCTTATGTTCGGGAATATACCCAACTACGACGTAAAATTAATTAATAAATGAATTTTATTTCTTTAACTAATATATCATTTGTCTTAATTATGAATGTGAATCTATTTAAGATTACTTAATAAATATACTGGGAAAAGAAGGCATATAAATTCGAAGCGGAAAGTACTGTTTTAAAGGATTATAGCGGTTTTTGATTTTTTTAACTACGGCGCACCTCACCGAAAAATCTGAAAAAATTAGGGGATAATAGTTGTACCAATACCTAACTACCACATTAATATAAAAGTAGTGCTCCGACATCTTCCATAAAAAATCGCATTTTTTTCGATTTTTTTTCGGTTTTTGATTTTTCACAACTACAATTTGGGATCAAAAAATCTGAAAAAATTCTATAATATGCGCTATGTGGACCTCAATGTTTAAGAATTTTTTCAGAATTTTTGTACGAAATTAAATAGGCAAAATAGGCCAAAAACCGGAATTTCGTTTTTTCCCTTTTACTACCCCCACGGATGAGATAGGGGGTTGAAACTTGGTGTGAGATGTTTTTTTTTGATATGCTACCGACTGACGTATTGGGTTTTTCATTTGACTCAAGGGCACATTTTACTACCTTATTCGGCTATAGCCTTTGGGGAATTAGGAATTTGGGAATTTGGGAATTTGGGAATTTGGGAATTTGGGAATTTGGGAATTTGAGAATTTGGGAATTTGAGAATTTGAGGAATTTGGGGATTTTGGAGATTTGGAAATTTGTGAGTTTGAGATGTGAGATTTGGAACTTTGAGAATTTGTGACTTTGTGGATGTGTAAATGTAGAGTTTGAAATTCAGAGTTTAAAAAATTTTCAAATAAAAAAATTTCAGAATCCGAAAACTAACAAATTTGGTACTCATAAAAAAAAGTTCCGAAATTAAAAAATGTAAAAATATAAAAATAAAAAACTTTAAATTTGGAAACATGAAAAGTTAAAAATCACCTAGTTGATAAATACAATAACTTCACATGTACAAATCTACCAACCTAATGCATTCGAAACGTGCGAATTAATATCCCTTAACATTCCCTAATGTAGAATTTCAGACACAACCAAGTCGCAGATATAGAATGGTCCCCACATTCCACACAATTTACGTCGGTCCTGCTCGAGTATCTTTGTTTGTGAGTCTCGGTAAATCTGCGTATTATTAGCCAGCGTTATTGATTTATTATTTAATGGACGACGGTCGCGCAAGCGCGGGCTAAATCGAGGTTAAATGCTCATTTGCTGGAGGTGCATTATGGTTTCTGCGCTTATGGCCCTCGCGGGAAAGGAGCACGTGAAAGACGGGGGAAGAATGGAGTGTTCTCTGTGAGTGACGCCCTTCCATCGTCTTTTCTCTTACTGCGCAAATAATTCCGACGTTCAGAATATGCCATATTCTACATTCTTCCATTATTGTATCGCTGTTTAGCGATTTGTTAAACCCTCTTGTTCTGACTAAAGTGATAGTGGTCACGTAAGAATGTGATCCTTCAAAAGTTCACTGTAAAAATAACAAAGTATATCAATTATTTAATTTTGATCCCTGTAAGATTTTATGTGTGTTTCTAAGTGTGACATTGAATATTAACCAAAAGTTAATAAAAATTACATCCGGACTGATACCTTAATGGTGACTTATTTATGCAAGACTCTAAAAATGTTGAGGACCTGTTGAAAATGTTCAAATATAAACATCATTTGCTGAATGTAAATAATATATAAAATAGTATAAAGTAATGATAGGAATTAAACTGAGAATAATTATTTAGATTTTTGTAACATTTGAATATGTTACTTGATATACTATCCAGCAATATAAACATCAAACTTCAAACCTTCAAACTTGAGTACCGAAGTTAAAAAATATGTACTGATAATTGTATGAAATAGAAGAAATTACAGTGTTACTCGTGTGGTTACATAATTTGTAACGTTACAGTTTCATATTATGCGTCATATTGGTATTTCATTGTATGCACTATTTACACTGTAACACGAGATTAAGAGCAATGTAAGACAAGGCTGTGAAAGACGAGGGGAGAATCAAGGTCTTTATGAATACTCTGTCCCCTTATTTCCTGTGCTGATTTACATATATCTTGTATCATTGCACTCAAACTATTATAGTAATCAACCGATCGCTTATTAGAGTATCGAGTTACATCATTTATTATGCAAGCTACTTGCGAACGGAGTTGTGCAAATAATTTGAAAATGTCGTTTACAGGTGTGCATTAGGATGGTGGGTATTATAAAATAATGTTGTAACGATAGATTGTCACGTATACGTATGGTTGGCTATGTTAATTTATATTCGTCACGAGAACCAGACTGAAGCCGGTAAATGATAGGTTGACAGAGTTATTACGAAGTAAATACCATGCTGACAAGATATTCTATCGCTCAATAAAATTGTGCTAAAAAATTGGGTAACCTCTTAACATTTCCAACGCTCGATATTGTAATTGCGAGAAATTATTTGGAAAGTTTCAGGATTATTGAAATAACGAAGTGACAAATGTGTTGAGCGACGTTGAGTGAACTTTTAAAATAAAATAAAATTTCTGGAGTTTGATTTTATAAATTTAATTTTATAGAAGTACCTTACATGAATTACCATAATTTCAACTAAATGCAGACTATACATTAGTATATTACTGTATAGTACATATAGTACATATTAGTATATTGTATAATATTGTCAAAAATAATTACGTATATCGATCGATAATATCCGTCAACTATTACATTAATAAAAAAATTATTGAAATTATACTTTGTCTCACTCCAAAGGCAAGTACATTAACTTGACTCCTAAACACATATTGCGTGAAATTAAGCACGCAAGCATTAAAACTAGAGTTTTGTAATATAATATATAAGCTGTACCTAATATTATTCAAAAAAACGACTTCCACTCCTATGTCCTCTCCTGTAAAAATGAAATTGTTGTGTCCAGTAATAAAATCCGCAGAAAAATTTATCGCTCGGACAGAATACCAAAATAAACCGAGATAGAATAAATAACAAAACCCACGTCGAACGAGTTCAATTCGCCCGATTAATCGAAATAACATCGGAAGTCGTAAACAAGAGGACCCGATGGAAAAGGAAATTGTTCGGCAAATATGTGGAACGAAATTTTTCGTAAATGCGCTCGTTCCACGATGCGATTCGCATAGGAAGGCAAGTATTAAGCAGAGTCACGTTCCAGCAGCTCGCCGGCTATCACGAAAGTTCACGATTCAGAGGGAGAAACGGTTTGTTAGCCGAACAGAGAACAATCGGCGTCGAGCGGCGATATAGAACGGTTCGCCGGTTCGCAGAGTTAATGGGGATCTCGTCCCAATTCCGATACAATGTGCTCCGCCGAGCAAAGAGGGCAACTCCGATGATGCGAAACGTACCGGATTCTTTTCGCAATCTGTCGGAATCGGTCGGAAAAGAAAATTCGAAATAAAGGAACCGACGATAAAGCGATTGTGAGCAAACAAAAAGCTCCGTGAATATAATCGATCGTATTTCCTGCTCGTGACTCGTTTCACTCGGATTTTATCAGATTGCATACCGTACTGCGGATTTGGACACAGGAAATTTTCATCAAACTTAATGACATTGATATATCACAACATACATAGAACTTAAAGTTAAAAGCGTATATTTTTTTCTACCAAAACTACCCCTCACTGAGGCACATCTGAACAATGTACACAGAACAATTAATAAAAATAAATTTTGTAACACATTAACAGTTGAAAATTGCATAGATAGTGTTCTTTTAACCGATCTTACCAAAAATTTTCGTATTTTGTTATATTCATTTCCTACAAATAAATTTCAGTTAGGAAAGTGAATTTTTAATAACATCTGTATAAAAATTTAAGTCCCATGTCATAGTAAAAAAATTTCAGAAAAATTCGTTTAGTCAAATGTCGGTAGTTAAGCATAGAGGGAAGGTAATTTGTGAAGTGTATAGAAGAGATATATCTCGATTTAAAAGAAGCGGTGCCCATAATAGCTGCCCGATAAACAAACAAAGCGAAATTGCTCGGCGCACAGCAATCTCTATGTCGCAAGCGACTATAATCGCCATTAGTATTCACAGATCGTTTCACGGAGTACGACTATAGTCAACTTTAGTGAGCGAAAGGGTTAAGCGGACAACACTCGGTGACACCATGACGGGTACACCTCGTGAATCACCGACGACCGACCACCGCTTAATGGAAAATTCATTTTACACGCCAAGCACGCTCGCGCAACACGCACATGGAACCCTAGTTATGATACTGCCGATTCAGATAAGCGAACGAACAGGTTTCCTTTTTCTTTTGCCCGTGTATATGGAGTGTCCTCTCCGTCGAGGCGCTACCGGTTTAATTTATTGGCGGGCACACACCGTTATCGGGCGACGATTTGCCCGCTCGACGACTAGCGCTATTAATCGAAATGTTGCCGTCGATGAAGCTGACAAGAGAAATCGCCGGTGAATCCCTTTCTCTGCTGACAACCGCATGCACGTGCGACTGCTTAAAGGAACATACGTTGCGTAAAACGCACGATGTCCCTTTTGGTGTAACGCTTTATCGAGGATGTTCAATTTATCAACGACAAAACGCCGTTCGCGATCAAAATCATGCGTCTAGGAATTAAAATGATGCTGCATAAAGTCTCATTAGAGGCTCGAGTCAGGCTGTCGGAAGAGTTGCAGACAGCTTGTAATTGCCTGGTGCGCATGCGCCGCGGTTCATTTGAAATATTGAATACTGTCTTTACGCAATAAAACTTCATTTGAATCTTAACTAAACCGGTGGAACATGAAATTGTAAATGATGGAACGTAAATTAATATATAAATTAATGCCTTATTTTAATGAAAATCAGTGACTTCAAAAATTTCAACGTTGTAAAATTAATAGATTCTGTAATTTCAAAGCATCGTCCCAAAATTCTGAAATACAAAAATTCTAAATATCCGAACTCTCGAGTCTCTAAAATGGCAAAGTTCTATAAATTTGTTTCTTTATTAAGTTGGAAAAAAATAACCCTAATTAAATTAAATTAACAGCTAGTGTCTCAAAATTATATTCCAGTTTACGTAGTTAACTTGTTCGCTGACACGTTCAATTTTTCGAATAATCAACGTTGAAGACTCTCTCCGCTAACGAATGTGTTAAACGAAGGTTGATCGAGACGAACATACTCATTAGTCATTATTGTATCACCAAACAGTAAACCAGGTTAACCCATTTACGGAGCCACGTATACCGGTAAACGATACGATAGGTTTTCTCCTGAGACATGAAACTGGAGCGGTTTGTATTTTTTCTGCTCTCCAGAATAGTCCAAAGTGCGTGCATTAGTTCTGTAATTTCATTGATCGTACACCCAATAGAGTTGGCCTCGAGCGACTTTATTACGTTTTCTCTTCTGCCATGCGAGTCGGGACGAATCGTTCGTGTTTTTATTGCAATTACAGTTACGTAATTTGCCTGGTTGCTAGCACAGCATTGAACAGAATCAGCTGCAGAGGAAACTCTGCAATATTTGCTTTGATGGAAGATTCGAAATTAGTTATTGTTTTCTCTTCTCTCAGAAGTAACGAAACTTTGAACATTGTTATCGCGGTGTTAAGTAGATGAGTATCGATGAAAATTATTTTCAAAGAATGTTTTCTTAATTACTGTAAAATTAAAATTCATTACGTATTGTGCTGACACGAGATTCCACGATTAATTATCGACAGCAAATGCGTTGTATAATCTTTATTGTTTGCAACATAGGTATGTTGATATAAAGATAGATATTTCTGAATACAATTGAATGATTGTAGTTTATTTTTAGACTGCGGATGTTTGTACAAAGAAATTTTTATGTGAAATATTTATCCTGGAGATGAAAAGTAACAGATAGACATTATATCTCCTCTCATAAATTTTGCGTATTTTATAGATTTTAAAGGAATATGTAAGTTTAACATAAACGTAATTAAGTTACAATGTTGTTTAAAAAAAGGTGGTTTACATATTCTTTTGTACATACTATATTTGTTATCATTTTTGTATAACTTCATTCTTTCGTGTTCTCGTCTGCGCATCTATCGATGTGCGCATACTCTCACCTGCGCAGATCCAACCTTGATATAACTCACAACTGCGCATACCTATCCATTTTAATTCCATAAATCATATCGTATTATTGAATACTTAATTGAAGAATGTAGAGAAATGAGATACAGAGATTGGAAAACTATGGAATAATTTTCCGAAATTATCCACTTATCACTAGCATAGTTCGCGTGATATAACTTAATATTAAGATTAAATAGAGAGCTCGCATGCGAAAAGATCAGATTGTATCAAGCTGCATAAATCGTGTACGAAAGTGGTCGATGTTATGAATGGACACAATTGCGAGTTCAAATTGCGCACAACGAGCAAACATGAAGAGCCGTCACCGACGAACAACAGAAAATGAACGGAGATTTTTCAAACAGTGTATAAATAATGCAACGCAGCCGAAGACAAGTGGTATACGTCTCACGAAGGTATATAATGATAATTTGTCAAGACACGATTCTCCTAAAAATTACACAAAGTGGCAGACAAGCCAGTCGGCCTTGGGTGCTTCGCAATTACGCTCCTACCGCAAATAAGCGGAGATGACATCACGCTTTTGTGCATTCGCACGTTTCGTGTGCAGTTCACGCGATCCTAATCGTAAAACCTGATAACACTGTTCTGTAAAAGGTTCGGTAGTAATGATCATTTGTTCTCTTGTTAAGTTACCGCAATTTTATCAAATCCTTGACCGATTGCGTGTCACGGCCGTGCAAGCGGCGAGGTAATGACACATACTCGATTTTTCAATTTCAAGTTTCAAATTTTTGTATTACATTTATATTTTAAATTGGAAATTTTCAAATTTAACTATTTGTAACTTGTATATTTCTAAATTCGTCAGTCGATTTTCAACTTTACAAATTTCTGTATTTATAGATTTATAAATTGTAAACTTCCTAATTTTTATATATGTAAGATCGAAAATTTGAGAGATTAAGTTTGTAACTTTGCAAGTTTCCAAATTTACCTCCACTTAAATTTGGAAATTCCTTTATAAATTTGCACGTCTTATAAATTCAAACGTCATAATTTTGAATTTCTAAATTTATAAATTCATCGGTTGAATACACTTATATTCTTAAATCTGTAAATGTCCAAATTTATAAATCACCAAATTTTTAAATTTAAAAGTTTGAAGTCTAAAAGTGCCTATCTATAACATTATGAATAAATATCGATAATACCGAAATACTTGAATGTATCGATAAAATCAATAAGATATCGTTAATGTAAATAAAAGTAACACAAGTAGAATTTAAAATGATTTTAATAATTGATATGTATCTATTATCATTAAAACTTCAAGCTTAACCTAAGCTGACCTAACCTAATCCATAATTTCATCAGTCAAATCTAATAATTCTTGAAGTTAGATTGGATTAGACTTGAAGTTTAAAACAGAATAAATAGATCTGAATGATAAGGTTATGGATCACGTTAGGCGTGGAGTTTAAACGAACATGAATAGATTTAAATGATAAAATCACGCGTTACATTCTACTTCAGTCACTTCCAGTTACCATAACGATATCTTAACGAAATATCGTTACAAGTATAATACTTAAATTGAAATTAAAAACAAGCTATAAAAATAAACACGAATAAATACATTAATTTTCTATATAAATCACAGATTTAAAAGAGGTCTCATAAAATATTGTTTAAAATGAAAAATATATGAATCAGATTAAAATCGTTGAAAGAAAGATAAGTGCACGGTTCATCATGCAACTCCAAAAATTCTTTCCGACTGCAGTACTTCGAAACAAGTAAAGAAATGACAACGAAGATTTATGAATCCTAATTGAAACAGATCAACATCAATCACAAAGCAATTTGCAAAATGACTCGACACAAATTACACAATAATTCCAAGATGGTAAGAAATTGGTAACGAAAAACCTCTTCGTGAACTCCGCAATAAAGCGAATCCTGATACAAAGCAATTTAAAATATTTTTGTTTCACAATCGGAAAACACATTTAATTCCATATTTATACAATGATTATATAATTAATATAAATTGATAGTAAAATGGTCATATTCTTCTAAAAATACTTAAACTTTATATCTTTTAAATTTTCACTCTTCATTGAGGTTCACGTGTATTATAATTAATCTGTAAGACGTTTTATACGTAAATTATTAATAAAAAAAAATATAAAAAGCAAAGAATGTTGTCATTTACAATATTTAATGATAGACTTGTAAAGATGTGGATTATCTTTATCTGAATCTACACGACAAGTATTTCAGCTGATACAATGCTCGATTATCGAATGTACATAAATTAGCATACGTTATGAAAATGTAGCGTGATGAATTAATTCTTGGTGAATGTACGAGATGGTGAAGAAACAGGTGGCTGTCGTTTAATTAAGGGTTTACTTTTTCAGATACTATATTTTCTTTTTTAATACATTATAAAATTATGCTACTACCGAAGCTTAATTCCTTCCATTAATTGTATCAATTTCGATTACGTTCGATATACTGTTTCATCGAAATTTATAGACGTATTTGTCTTAAATGAAAAATATTGTATTGTAATGATAATTATCTGAAATTGGTACACATTAATTTTCAGCAACCGAAATTATTGAAACGTTAACGTTAAGATCTATGAAACAACAAATAATAACGTAATAAATGACTAGTTAAAAAACAGCGTTCCACAAATCAGTAAGTTAATTACTATGAATATTCATAAAAATATACAAATTTTGCCTGATATTAATAAACGCGGACTTACCGTGTTTCAATACCGAACGATCGTCGAAATGGAAAAATAATGGAATAAAATAAAAGAAAAAACAAGTTTTCTGTTCGCAGAGGACGCGAGATTAAAAAGCGCTATCAATTTTCAGCGGTAAATTCAATAAACGAGAGAGAACGAACGAAATGAAAATTTCCATACGTATTACGAACATGACAATCACCCAGCAACGTTCCTGGGTACAACGGCCTCTGTCATGATTATTCGATTATTTTATACAATTATCCTCGCGCGAAGTTTGAGAGCTGGTTAAATAACCACGGACGAAAATACAACCGCCCAGTGCAATGTCAGAGAATTTTTCGTATAATCCGATTAAATTTTCACCGATTCACGTATCTATGCACGCGTAAAAGTTGATGCATCCTGAATGCAGATATATGCAGCGAGCAAATACAATGAAACTTGATGCACGTCGCGATATCGCGAAGCGCAATAATTTTTAATCCTGTCAAGCGTCTCGTTGCTGGGTAATAACTTGGATGCAAATGTAAAACCTGGTTATAAAGTTCCTTTTTTTTTTCTTTCATAAATGTCAATTACGAAAAACGATCAACTCAGGGAAAATTTCGATATTGGAACAACCGTTTCGTGTCGGTATATTTGTATTTTTGGTACATATTTTTTAGGTACGTATTTGTGTTTAGGTAGAAGGTAGGTTTTCTTTAGATAGGGACATATAGGTAAACTTGATGATTTTTAAAATTTTTTAATTTCCTTTCTAGATTTTTATGTAAGCAAATTCGCAAGTTACTATATTTCTAAATATCCGAATTATCAAATTGCTATATATTTCTAAATATTTAAATTCTTAAGTTACTATATTTATAAATATCTGTATTCTCAAATTTCTAGATTCTTAAATATCTCAAATTCCAAGATTCCTAAATAGCCAAATTCTCAAATTTCCCCATCCTCAAATTTTTGAATCTCTAAATTTCAAAATTCTCAAATTCCTAAATTTCGAAATAACAAAATTCTCACATTTTCCCGTCCCCAAATTGTCGGTTCACTAAATATCCAAATTCTCAAATTCCTAAATTCCTAAATCCCCAAATCCCTAAATCTCCAAATCTTTAAATCCCAAAATCTCTAAATTTCCAAATCCCTAAATTACCAAATCCACAAATCCCTAAATTCGCAAATACCTAAATTCCCAAATCCCTAAATTCTCAAATACCTAAATTCCCAAATCCCTAAATCCCTAAATCCCTAAATCCCTAAACCCCTAAACTCCTAAATCCCTAAATCCCCAAATATAGTAAAAATCCTAATACTCTCAAATTTCCAAGTTCCCAAATCTCCAAATTCAGTTCCCAAATTCCTGCATCTACAAATTCTTAATCCATCACCAAATATCCACTACAAATCAAAATTTCTAATGTACCAAAGTTCACAGAAGTTCACTAGAGATCAACGAGCAGGACTCTACCCTCTGGTTGCCATAGTTTCCCTAGGGAAGTCAGATTTGCTCATGTCTGTACCGGTAATAGGCAACTATACCCGCAGGGACACGATGCACGAATGTGCAAGTGGCATGTAAATATTTGCGACCATTGATATGCAGTAAATTTTGATTCGGGATTTCAAAGAACACAATTTGTGTTGCAACTTACAATTATTAAGATTCTTAAAAAAAAATATTCTTTAAGAAAAGAAATAAATTTAAACTTGTATCCTGTAATTATGAAACAAATTCATACTTCAACTGTGTTAATACAAAAGTAATGTATTCTGCAAGAAGATAATACAGAGATCATTTGCATAATCCACAGTCCTCGAAAATACCGGTGGAAAAGTAAAGAAACGTATCTGATGACGGAAATATAATTTTCATTAATTACATATGGTATGTACGTGTGTTTACTGTTAATATCTTGAGGAGCCTCAATCGATAAGAATTAACTTCCAAACGGACTTGTAATTTCGAAGCCCATTTCCAAGCAGGCTCGAATTAATTATCTCTCCAATCACGCATTAATGTCTCGTGACGCAGAGGATGCAATTAAAATTGCACTTTATCGGTCACGATAGCCCTCCAAGTTTAATTACGATGATCCACGTCGATAAAAGTGCAAATAGCAAATTACAAGATGAACCTTGAACAATTTTTTGTACAAAATTTTACCCGGTTTGTCGACGATATAATGTTGAACGACACACGGGAACGTCCGAGCAGCTTCTAGTATATTATAATTATGTTTATTAAACCACTTTGAAATCTTAATGAATCGAGGTAGGGAATCGATGGAAAATTTAACACCATTAAAGAGATGGTTGCTAATAATGGTAAACAGTAGTTCGAATAGAAACTACATTTTTGAGTAATCACATTAAATTGACGATCTCTTGGTGAAGTGGCAGAAAATTTCAACTTTTCAAACTTATAGGTTTTGAAATTTAAAAATTAAAAATTTAGAAAAATTTGTAAGTTTTTAATTTAGCAATTTGGAAATTTTTAAATATACAAAATTATAATTATTTATTTACCTCATTCCCAAGTGTCCAAAATAAAAAGATAAATATATACAAAAATTTTCCTCGGATAACTCGTTAAATCATGAAACATCAAGGTCGCAAAGAAAAAGCGACCCCCTCGACGTAATTAAATTTACCTCCATCATTCGCCGCAAAAATAAGAACGGTGTTTACCATTAATTAATCTTTTTTTTCCTCGGCGATGACGGGATGAAAGGCGTAGCAACCGTGAAAGTTTCCGACGGTTAAGAAGAAACGACTCGAGAAAAAAGGAACATAATTAATAAGCGAGCCGGTGGAAAGGCAGCATTCAGAAGAAAGTTCAAGCAATCTGGTCGATTGAACAGAACAATCAGATCCGGTGGTGTATTTTTAAACCGGCTCGTTCTACCAGTCGATCTCGATCGATCGGCGTGATCGAGCGATCGATCTCGAGCGGCTGGCCGGTTTTTCATGCAGTTAATGTAATTAAAGGTAAATTCTATCGAAGCCGGTCACGATTATACGAATCTCTATCGGTGAAACGTGAAAGGAGTAACGCTCAAAGTGCGTACTCGACAACGTTTGCTTCGCAAACATCCAGCGATAAAGCGGCTTTAACGAGTGCGTCGAGTGCCTCGTGAGAGTTCCTTCTCTCCCCACTTCTTTTTTTTTCCCCCTCGAAGCGGAGATCATTAATTAGCTCCGTCGAATGAAAAACAGCCTCTCGCCTATTCGGGACCGCCGACCAGGCCGACAATAATAAAACGGGGCAATTAGCCACTTTTAATAACATCGTTTCACCGAACGACTTGTTTGTACTTTCTTCCTTTTAAAAGAATCCCTAACCGGCCTATTGGCACGCTGTTTCTTCTGCTTCTTCTTCTTTTAATCGAGAACATCCTAATGATTTCGTGCACGTGCCGTTCGAACGTACTCGCGTTAATTACCGCTTAATTGACCCAATTTCCAAAACGGTCGACGGCAACCGACGATAAAAGGATGAATTGAAATTCGCGCACAGAGCTGTTGAACGTCGGAATTGTTACGCTGCCGTTTCCGTGATTAATTGAAGAGAATTGATGGGCTACGGCGAATGGAACGGGCAATATACCAGTCGTTAGAAACTGAAATTGACCGAGACTGGAACGACCAGTCTGAGGTAAATTCATTTGAACGGCACCCCTGCAGCTTCCATCGGGAACACTAGAATATTGCTCTGGTTAGTTAGTTTTGGGTGATTACTTCGGGTAACACAAACAATTCTGGTCTTTGGTAATGTTTCGTTATGTAGGTCAACGTTGATGGAACGCTTTGTTGCACGGTGTAAATATTTCAATTTTTCTTCATCTCGACAAAAGTTACATTTCAGTAACAGCATCTTAATAATTCCTGTAATTTGAGATGCAAATGAATTACTCTTCCTCTCGACAAAAGTCACCTCACATTTCAGTAACAGCAAATTAATTCCTGTAATTTAAGATAAGAAATCTAAGATGCATTTCGACGTGTTCCGTAAATAAAATATTAATGTCAACTGCACCGCAATAAAGTTTTTAATTGATACGTCGACCGCGGTTAAAGTGCATATAGCAATTTTGAAATTGCTCCCCTCGTAATTACGTACGACATTTCGGTTGCTAATGATCTTGCTGTAAACGCAGCCGTTATAAATACCTGTTACAAAAAAAGAGAGCACCTCCCTAAGTGGCGAAATGCGAGCACAGCACGTGCTACTTAGAGAGGCAATAGCATAGTCTTCGATCCAGAAACACTGTAATTGAGTAGCGACGTATCAAGGAGGGGCACGGCTTCCTTTGTACGAAGACAGTCGACTGCAAGCGTTGTAAAGTTGTGCCACGGATCCCGGCGAACAGCCGCTCGTAAATATGCACGTCGCTTCATGAATATGCATTGTTCGCGGTGCATACGCGCCTATACGACGTTGCAGTTCGCCTCTGCTTGTACATACGCCTTAAGACCCGACGAGTTTTAAACAGCGAGCGTACGAAATATGAGAGCCACGTTGTCCGTCGCTAAAAAAGGAGGCCACCGCTCCCTGTCAGTCGGTTTAATGGTTAATTAACGGGAGAATTGTTGCTGGGGTGCTGAAGGGAAAAAAGGAGAGAAGAAAGGGAGATGGTATAGCAAAGTCGTGATATAAGGGAAAATGAGCTATACGATGTTTGATACTAAATTATGGATACGGTTTGGCGGTTGCAAGTCACAAGTACAGTGGGCATCAGAGTTCGAAGGGTGCTACGATTAGCGTATGGATGCATTTTAGAATAACACTGCTCTGCGGCACTCTAATGAGACTCGGACAAATTAGTGATGTGGGGCATTTAGGGATGTGGAGCACACAGGGGCCTGGGGCACTCCATGGGGTCTCGGACAATTATGGGTGGTGTGGGGCATTCAGGGATTTGGAACACTTTGTAGGGTCTGAGGCAAGTAGTAGACTGGTGGCATTTAGGGATGTGGGGCACTCAGGGATGTGGAGCACACAGGAGCCTGGGGCACTCCATGGGGTCTCAGACAATTATGGGTGAGGTGGAGCATTCAGGGATTTGGGGCATTTCATGAGGTCTCAGGTAAATAGTAGTGTGGGGGCATTTAGGGACGTGGGGCATTCAGGGGTCTGGGGCACTCCACACGGTCTGGGACAATTAGTGGTAGTGTGAGGCATTTAGGGATGTGGGGCACACAAGGGTATAAGGGCATTTATATGTAGGTTTGGGGCACTTCACTGGACAATTATAAGTGCGAAGCTTCAGGGATATGGAACATTGGGTCTTGGACAATTTAGTGTGAGGGGCATTTGGGGACGTAGGGCATTCAGGGGTCTGGGACAATTAGTGGTATGGGACCATTTGGGGACGTAGGGCATTCAGGGGTCTGGGGCACGCCGTGTGAGGCAACCTAGGGGCCTGGGACTCTGGTGGAAGCTTCCATATCACCATGGAGGGTATTTGTAATCACGGGGGAGGACATAGTGTTATCATCGGTGGTCATATGTAGAATGTTTTCCTAACGTGTATCATTCACGTAGGTTTTAAATATGGGACTCTTAGGGGTGCGGGTACGAAACCATCTTGCAATCCCCTAACATAAAAATGGGAGCATGTTTTCGCTTTCTGCCTTATCGATTACAATCGATTCGCTAAGCGAAATCATGCCCGTTCCTTCAATCTCGCGGTCGTATATTAATAGTCGCAGGAGCCCACTGTAATTGGGGGAATGGCGATTCGCGGGTGGACACCTAGCGGCCGCGGTGCCAAGTTCGCGACCTGCGAAGTACACGAAATGATCCCCACCATTGGAAGAAGACTCCGCGAGACACCCAAAAGCTCAATCGCCGAGAAATGTAACGTGATCCAGTATATCAGCAATACTAATGCGAATATCAAACTTTTTTATTTCTGACTTTTTCGTTATTAATCTTTTACCAATAGATTTTTGATATTTTTCTGATTGAAATGAGACCAAATACGACGTAATTTAGGATATATTTAATTGTAATAACTTAGAGTAAAGTTTACTTTTCTTACTTGAAATGAAGTACACGATATAAGCGATATAAGTAATGCATTCCGAATTGCGTCGTGTTTGGTCTCATTTTAATCAGGAAAATCTCACAAATACATTAGTAAAAGTTTCATAAGAAAATAATCTAAAACAAACAAGTTTTATTCTTGCATTAGGATTGTCCACAAATATGTTCGTTCACGTTCGGTTCGGACATTTTCTCCACTCGTTTTTCAACATTCAGCAAACTTCAATCAATGTCAGAAATACACGACATAAACGGAAGTTCAGATCCGAAAGATTTGCTTATATCGAGACCTTATTGTATTGCCTTATCAATCGCGAAATCGTTGAAACGATACGTTCCTCGCAGACGAAGGCCAACCGGAGAAAGTCAACAGACCATTCGCCCCTGTGCAAATGAGAAATTTTATCGGATCCTCTACTCGAAGGGGTTCCAGGCGACGACGCCTGAAAATTCCGCTCGAGATGGGAGAAGCATGTTAAACTATTAGCTCTGTAAACGCTAAAAGCTACGATGAAAGCTCCGTTTCGCGGGGCCGGGAAATTTCATTAGACCCGCTGATTCCGTTCAAATGTTTAATCTGTCTGGATATAATCAGTTGGCTGATCAGAAAAGAGTAAAAGAACGACGGTTTTGCTAAACGATCTTCCGATGAAGCGGAACAACGGTGAATATAACAGATACGATTTGATTTTACTTGTTACCGAATGAACCTATAACTATGCCAAGACTTCTGTATCCGCGGGAGAATGGTTCGAAAGCCTTTCACGAATAACAGGACACTATTACGTACATATGTGTGCATATGTGATGCTTTACATGTACGTATATGTACATTATAACCACATACATGACTAGACAATAATAAAAGTAGGATTTACAGGTCTATAGGTCAATTTAGAAAAAGAAAAAATGTCCAATGTAAAAATATTTTACCACCCTGAATGTACATATGAATCGTCAATAATATTAGTGAGACAAGTTCATACAACTACAAAATGTAAATTTTCTTAAAATTTGATTTACTCCAATTTTCTTATGAACGGTTCATGGTTTGATACCGATGTCAACCCATAAGTTGGTGCGTGAAGAGGTTGACCTATGACTGTGATAGGTGTAGCTTCTTTGAGTCAACTCAACGACTGTACATACACACACATACATAAACGCATGTATGGACAATGGCTCACTCTATTATTATACCACGTATACATGTTCCTGAATAAACATGATTTGCCCGAGCGCCAGCAGGATTACGTATCCTGCACCTTGACTCGGCGATATGTGGAGCGTCTTAATCCATATGCATGGGAATCCAACGCGAGGATGCCAACGTGGTCAATTGCTTCTTTTGTTCTTTACACGGAGAAACGTTCCGAGGTGTTTCACGTCGATCGGGGCCCGTTTTATGGATAAGCACCGAATACGGCGGAACGAGTTGCCAGCTCGTTTTTTCGACGGTGTTAATACCGTGCTGGCAAGCATGAATCATTTATGAACGATTCGAAATAACTCGGCTCGATGGAAATAGATCGGGAGCCGAAGAAGCGCGTGGATAAATGGAAATGCGTTATATAACGCGATGAAGAAGAGTCTGCTCGCCGGAAGTGTGTATATACGTGCGTGTGCACGTGCACAAACGAGCACGCCTTTCCCGTTGGCACGTAATCAATCGTCAATTATAGGAAACAACTCTGTGAGTGATTATAGCACTGGCGACACTGGCGTAACTATGGAACGACCAGATTGAGTCTTTTATAATGACTGAGTAGAATTATTTGTATATTTCATTTTGGAAATTTTCTAATTGATTTTCAAATATTCGAAGTTTGGAATTTTCAAATTCATGACTTTCGACCTTTCTAAGCTTTCAAATCCTAAATTTCAAAGTATGACAATTTTCAAAATTATTAAATTTTTTATTTCTCAACTCCTCATATTCCCAAAGTCCCATATTCTCACATTCCCAAATCTCCATATTCACAAATCCCAAAATTCCCACATCCCCAAATTTCCAAATCCCTAAATTCCCAAATCTCTAAATCCTCAAATGCCTAGATTATCAATTTCCTAGATTCACAAATCCGTAAATTACCAAATCCCTAGATTCCCAAATCCCTAAATTCCCAAATTCCCAAATTCCTAAATTCCTAAATTCCCAAATCCCTAAATTCCCAAATCTCTAAATTTCCAAATCCCTAAATTTCCAAATCCCTAAATTCACAAATCCCTAAATCCCCAAGTCCCTAAATCGCCAAATCCCTAAATCTCTAAATCCCCAAATCATATTATTTTCGACACGTCCAAAATTTCCAATTTTTGAATTTTCAAAATTCTCAAATTTAGTTTCTAAAATTCCCAAAATTCCCAAATTCAGTTCCTAGTAGAGCTAGAAGATTCCACCTCAACGACAAATCCAAGTTACGCCAATGACCGGCGAGTTTAGAAACTCTGGCTGCTAGACTGATTATGCATACGAGATGTATTTTCGTTGCTCGTTGGTGAAATTGAGATATGTGCTACGATTCTCGTTTCGACACCTTGTACGATTTAACAGTTTCATAGAATCATTATCCGCAGTATATGACGTAAATCCCCATGATATTTGAACTTGTATCTAATTACTTAACAACTAATATTCTGTAATATTTCAAGGGACAGTTCATTAGAATTACACCAAGAATTTGTTAAAACAAATATCTTTTCCATTAAAAACTGGACTCTGAATTTTTTAAACAAAGAATCTTAAACTAAAGATTCAGATGAAAAAATGCCATACGACATAATGTACTGTTATAATTTTGAAATTATATTACTGCAAAGTAATTTTAATCCATTTGTGAAACATTGTACAATCTGTGAACTGATTATTACGTAGGGTGTCTAAATTAAACTTGAATTATTTCTCATATTAAAATTTTACTTCAAGTAACAAACTTTGACTTAATAAATGAAGGTAATCAAAAGTTCTCATGTTATAATTCAACTTCTCCTAAACAGTAAATTATTTCTTCTCTGAAATATTTTTACTTGAACTAATAAACCTTGACTCAAACAAAGTCTTGGAAATCAAAAATTCTCATTCCAATATTCCCAAATTGAAAGTATCATCAGAAGAATCATCAGACAACACATTGTTTACGGCAGAGAAAGAGATACAATGTGAAACCTTCGGTAACATGAAAAATTGAATGTGGACTACTGTTCACGCAGCTCGTAAAGATAGTATCATGAATCGAAGAAGCCTTCTACTTTGAAAACACGTCAGAACCATTCGAGCCGATACAAATATATCCAGCCATGTGGATATTTAAGTGGCACGATGCATATTTATGTCCAAGCCGCGAAGACGAAGCAAGGAGCGAAAGACAAACGGAACAGATTGGTTTCCGGCAGGACGGCGACGAGGTGGCAGCTGCGAGCCTCACCGTTTCGAGGCCTGGGTTTGTCACAGGAGGCAGGAAACGCTCGCACCCGTTAATAACCCAATTAAAATGGACAGGAAACGTACCCCTGTGCCGTCGGTCTGGCCAATGCTGCACGACGCGTCGACAGCGTTACTATTATCGCCGCTATTATGGCCACTACAGGTGCTGCTGCGTACAAAGACAGCCCTGTTTGTTTACCCAATATTTTCCTAACGGGCTCCAATATTTGTTTACTCAATTTTTTCTGTCATTTTCTCTTTTCACTACATTTTTTTGTCATTTTTATTTATACGATATTTTTTGTATTTTTTGTTTATATTGAGTTCTGCTGCTTTTTGTTAGTATGGTATTTTCTGACATTTTTATTTATACGATATTTTCTGTAATTTTTTGTTTGCCTAGTATTTTATGTCATTTTTTGCTTCTACGATATTTTCTGTAATTTTTTGTTTACGCAATATTTTCTGTCATTTCTTTTATACGATATTGTTAGTCATCTTTTTTTTTGCACAATATTTTCTGTCATTTTTTTTTTGCACAATATTTTCTGTCATTTTTTTTATACATTTTCTGTCATTTTTATTTGAAGAATATTTTTTGTAATTTTTGTTTACACAATATTTTCAGTAAAGTTTGTTTATATTTTTTCTTCGAACAGTTTCGAAATTTTAACCCTTTCCACGCGAAGGTATTTTTGAAATTGGTAAATAGCAGCTTTGAAACTTCCTAGTTAAAAATTTCGCTGAATAATTTTTGAAATTTCTGAAATTATAATAAATTTTACTGCGAGAAGGATGTCACTTTTAATGCCTAGTGAGGTAAATTATTAACCATATATTGTAATAAAGTGAAAATTGGTGACCATGGAGAGATAACATATACTATATTCTGATCTGAGTTAAAAATTAATGCAAAATTTAACGCACGAGTAAAGTCACCGTCAGTGTACAGTGACGTTGGGTGATTATAATTATCGTTAGTAGCGAAAAGGTTAATATAATTTAAAATTGATTGCATATAAAAGCCAGTACCGACACCTGCCCTACATATGCAGGATCCAGGCGAATGATGCAAATATATGAAAAATAAAAATTATAAAAATAATGCAAATATATGAACATTGAAAATAATGTAAATAGATGAAAAATAAGAATAATGAAAATGTTGCAAATACATGACAAAATAGAAATGATAAAAATAATGTAAACACATGAAATATAAGAACAATAAAAATGTAAATGTAATTATTACATAAAATAGAAAAATTCAAACAAAGGAATCGTTTTCTAACAAAAAGTTCTATTATACGAAAAAATTTCAATGTTTCATGCAACGGGTAAAAAGTACATCGTTAATCGAAAATCGATAGCAGTTGTAAAAATGAAAGATTGTGTATGTAACTAGTCCCGAGTAGCCAATAGTCGAATCGAAATATTAACAGCATTCAGCGATACAAATATGATTCTCTCGGCCAATTCAAAGTCCGTACATTTCGCATCGATTTACGATTAATCAATTACGCAGAGGCAGCCTTCGGACCCGTCTCGTGATCTCTCGTGGCCATAAATTCCCGATAATATCGGCAAGGATTAAACCTCATCGTCAAAGCGAAGATAACTCGCGTAATATAATAGTTTGGATCGATACGATCGGAATTCGAGGATCAAAACCTATCGCGTTTATAACGAACGATCGTGTAACCCGGGCCAGCTGGAACAACCAATTTCCTCCTTTAATCGAAAACGAGCAATTACACTCGATTACCTTTTTCCCGTGGAATAAACAATAATTGTGCAACCGTGGACGTACAATTCGGTATCGGTCTTACCTGAAACAGAGAAACGAAGGAACAATTTAATACGATGATCAATCGGTTGAAACGAGGACGAAAGGAGAAATGAGGTTAAAAGGAAATGATAAACACGAAAAATTCTGGGTTTTATTGGTAAATTCGTTTTAACTTGCAATTTGTTATTTGTTAAATGAGAAATGTAATATGGTTATTAAAGAAGGAACTTCATTTAACATTTATTATATTATTAAAAAGTTTATTTGTAGAATATTCACTTATATGTTCTGTTACTACGCAAAATAGAATGTTTTGATTTCACAATCAACACATGTTTCACATCAGATATATTATTTTTTCTAATACATACCGATGTATGTACTTATATTTGGCTGTTTAAAAAAATTTATCACATCAGGAAAAAAATGGCTCTTAACTCCAGAAAGGTTGCCGACCCCTGTCCTAGATTTTCAGCTTCTAAAATCGTCAACTTCCCAAATTTCCAAAACAACATTTCTAAATCTCCAACTACAGAAGCTACAAAAAAAGTCTCCGTCTCCCATTTTACAAAATTCCTAAATAAAAAAATTCCTCAGTCTTGAACGTTCGAGCATTATGTCAAATGAAAAGCGCATAAACGTTCGACAAATATGGACGGTGCAATTACCGATTTCACAGCGAAACACGAGCAGAGTATGTAGAACACAGTGCAAATCAGTTGCGTGTCATCCGAAACGATCGGAACACGAATACCCGTATCGAGCGAATCGGAAAGATGCGAGCTGTACGTCGCCGAACCAGTAATTTCCCGTATCGATTGGCGTCGATCTCTATGGCGTGAAATCGAAAGTATCGCAACCGATAGCCACGGTTGAATGAAAACGGCCAGCATTTCGCTACGCACGTTGAAAACATCGCGTTACTCGAACCGGAGCAGGTCGTTCCGAAAAACCGAGCGTAAAGCATTAATTATGTGACTTCCGCACCGAAACTCGTGCTTTCGATATATCTCGAGTATTCACCGAGGATACGCATAAATTTGTAAGCTGCGCGAAACAAGCGCCTAGCCACCGATCGATCTTTTCCTACCGTGTGCACGAGAATGATTCACGAAATTAATCCACAATTACTCGTGGCGCCAGCCGGCGCATAAGTCTTAATTAACACTCTTGCAGCCGGTAATTTTTCGTTTGCTTTTCCGAGACCGGATACGACAAATTTCAATTTATCGCTCTGTTATTGAAATGAGCAGAGAATCGGAGCATCTGGAACTGTTACGGTAATTAAATCGAATGTGATACCGTAGAGTACTTATACAGGTATAGCGTACCGTAGTATTTTAATAAATAATTTACTGGGGTGAGTATGTAAAATACTTCAATATAAACAAAACATAGTTACATTAGTATTCGAACTTCAGATGCAAGCTTCTGTTCAGGGAAAATATGTTTTCATTTTTAGAAAGCTTTTAAAATAAGGTTATGTTGGATATGGCTAGTTTATGGTTGTGTTAAAAGTTAGACATTATTGGAACAATTTTATGAATAATTTTTTTAATGACGTGCCTTTGCTCATTTCTGTGCTTAATTATAGTAGTAATATAACTATGATTATAATTATAGTATATATTACTACTGTATTATTATTACTGTAATATAACTATAATAATGTTATACACCATACTACAAAAAATAAAATAATGAATACAGTACCTATTAATGTATCATAATAATAACAATAATACAAACAGTATTTTATCGCAGTCACCAATAAAAATATTCATAACAAAGAAATAAAAATAAAAAAGGAAAAAGAAACATTGAAAACGATAGACTGATAATAACGAAGCGGAACAATTAAATGGTTACAAAATTTACATTCCATACATCGAGTAATATATTGTTGCATTTATTAGATTTTATTCGCCGATAAAAAGAACATATACAATGTAATCAATTTTATTCACACTTGTTCTTAAGAATAGTTTCTTTCCGCTTCAACCAGATTTGCGAACTTATGCAAGCGTAACATTTTTATTCTTATTTACTGTTCAATAGTAAGTTTCATTAATTACGATTTAAATTACCGTCATCAAGATGGGGAGTCTATAAATAAATTGCATGCGTATATTTTTATAGTGTTCTCTCTCGTTAAACGATTTAAATTACTATCTTAATTAGTTAATTTTGCATATCTTACTAATTCTTAATGGTTTCGTTCTTCTTAAATGCGTACTGTTTGGAATTTTTATGGAGAATCTGATATGCTATTAATGCATAAAGATTCGTGGTTTTATTATACCATTGAAATTATATAGCGTTTGTTATCTAACGAAACAAATTGGAATCTTTTAATTATTTGATATATAAAAATGTTTTAGACCAAATTTATTTCTAAAACTATATTAAAGAAAATATAATATTTTTCATATCACAACTTATGAAATTTAGATGATCCCATTTGTAAATTAAAAATCATGTACAGGTAAATAAACAAATTTATTAATTAATTTTAAATTTATTAATTTAAAAAAAAGTAATCTTAACAAGGTCAAGATCTAATTACATGTAAAAACAATGCAAGAACAGTTTTGCAATGCAAAACAGCACCTTGAGCATTTGCATAATAAATAGGGAAATGTTTATTTTGAAATCGTCGTAATTATTCTTTTACAAACACAAAGAATCATTAATAAAGCCGTAGCAGCATAATATACATCGCAATCTCGTGGCCATTCTATTAAAGCCTTAATCGGACACATTGAATTTATTGCGAGGCGAGAACGAGTAATTCGCGAGCAGTTTCACGAATAACTGTATAATTGCTGCGTAACGACGGTGTAATTGCCACTGGTTGTTAACCACGACACCGTGCGTTCATATAAATAACAAAGAAATCCCTTATCCACGCACGAGTTGCAATCACGTGCACGCGTTCAACGCGAAGGTTTTGTCTCCTCTCGTTCTAGATATCATAATAATGGGTTTACCAACGATTTACGGTATTGCCTTTCTAAATGGAAAGATTTCTATCTGTTTAACAATACGATCTTTGGTATTAAAGATAGTGGGGAAAATAAAAGACTCGACTGAAATAATGCAAATACTTATTCCGGTTATCGGGACAGGTTTCTTTAATTGAATGGGGATATTGAAAGGAAATAATGGAAGTTGTACTCGATAGAAATTAAATATGGGTACTAGAGAAATTTCAAATTAACAAAGTTCAAATTCTCAAAATTGCAATTTTCCAATTTTCAAAATTACAAATTTCAAATTCTCAAATTCCCAAATTTTCAAAATTCTAAATTCTAAAATTCAAATTCTCTAAATTCCAAATTTCACATTCCCTAAATTCCAAATTTCAAATTCTCAAATTTTCAAATTCCCGAAATTTCAAATTCCCTAAATTCCAAATTCCAAATTTCAAATTCCCAAAATTTCAAATTCTCAAACTTTCAAATTCCCAAAATTCCAAATTCCCTAAATTCCAAATTTCCTAAATACCAAATTCCCTAAATTCCAAATTCCCTAAATTCCAATTTTCAAATTCCCAAATTTTCAAATTCTCACTTTCAAATTTCCAAAATTCCAAATTTCAAATTCTTAAATATGCAAATTTCAAATTTTCAAAATTCTAAATTCCAAATTTCCAATTTCAAATTCACAAAATTCCAAATTTTAAATTCTCAAAATTCCAAATTCCAAATTTCAAATTCTCAAATTCCCAAAATTTCAAATTCTCAAAATTCCAAATTTCAAATTCACAAGATTCTCAAATTTACAAATTTGAACTCATAATAATACTGTTAAAAACAACCAATGAAACCCTTCTGCTATAAATTATTATAGACATTCATAATTTTAATATTCACTATATAACATTTACTATTTATTATTGTCTCTTTACTATTTACTATTTCCTTACAATTTTCATATTCATTGCAGAAACGTTCAACCCCATGTCACCATTTTGGTATCGTTGTAAAAATATACCGAAAGTTCCCAAGTTTTCACTTTCCTACATGCAAACACGTTAAATATTGTTCAGACACTGCACTACTTAACACCAATAACACACCCAATTTCATAATTAATCTCATATTACTCAGCAACGTCACTTATACCAAACCCCACCGTTCACCATTTCCTCCCATTTGTATCGAACCTCAATTTACCTAATTCCACCCGCAATAATTAATCATATGCAGTTTCACACGTGCAACAAACACGCGAAGAAACAAACGACCAGATAGCCGTACAAGACAATAAGAATCGCAGGAGCGAGGAAGTTGTTCGGAAATAAATGAGCACGCGTTGTCGGGCCAGAAAAAGATCGGCACCGGCGATACGGTGTCTGGAATAAAACCATAATATTGGGAAAGAAAAATGTAAAACAGTGCCATTTAAATGCGTATATCGCGAGGGTGTGCTCCGTGTGTGCGTTGTGGAAGAAAAGGGTGGAAGGACAGGGGATTCGCGAGGAGATCAGGGGTCACCGGACACGAGGCGATCGCGTGAGATTAAACCCTTTCATGCGTGATTCATGCCGGCAGGGAAAGTAAATGAGTGCAACTGCACCGGTACTTCTCCTTCTTCCTCTTTTTTTTTTTTCTCTCTCACAACCTCTTTCTTCTCCTTCTTCTTCTATCGTTTCCCCCCTTTATTGCAACCCTTTCACTTTTTTTCACGTGCGGCAATCGCGGCATGAACTTATCGCCGGTCACACGCATGCTGATCGAGTCAGGGGAACACAAGCTCTTTTTTCAACAGATAAATTAACTGACTTTGTCTGTCACGCCTTTTTTACTGTTATTGTGTAAGTCTCGATAATTTAAATTATTATCCTTGAACTTTCTGCTTTATAATTACGGATTCTCGTATTTTCAAATTTATAAATTTTGGAATTAAGTTTGCAAACTTCAAGATTTTTTAATTCTAACATGAACAAATACTAAGGTTTTCAAATTTTCATATATTCAAAATTCTAGGATGTTGAAATTCTCAATTTTCCAAATCCCCAGGCACCGAAATTCCTAAAGTCCCAAATTCTCAAATTCCTAAATGCTAAAATCCCCAAATTACATAAATTCCTCCAAATCCCCAAATCCCCAGATTCCCACTTTCCCAAATGCCAAAATCCCCAGATTCCTCAAATTCCCAAAATTTCCTAAATTCCCCAAATTCTTCAAAATTCTCAAAATCCCAAAGTTCCCAAATACCAAAATCCCAAAATCCCCCTGATTCCCCAAATTCCCCAAAATCCTTAAATTTCTTAATTTCTCAAAATCCCCCAAAATCTCCAAATTCCCCAAATCCCCACATCCCCAAATTTCCAAATTTCTACATAACAGAACCTCATAATTCAAAATTTCGAAGCGTACAATTCATTTCCACAAAACTGAAAGAAATATACAGCAGAAAAGATTCCTGTTTATCTCCGTTAATGAAAGAACATCTTAATGTCCACATGAAATATAAAAAAAAGAGAAGATGAAAAGCAACGAGAGAAGAATACGAAGAACATCGGTAGCGTACGACGATGACAACGTCTTTTACTTGTTTGGATTGTCGAGTGACATGGGAAGCAAGATCCTTAATTTGTAGATGACAGATGACTGAAAGTTGATACGGGGATCAGCAGCAAGAGAGCACCAGAGAAAGAACAATTCTGCTTTGTTCTGTCAACTGTCTACGGCTAATGAGCCTCTCCTATATGGCCTTCCTGTAGTGCCTTTCAAGGCGGCTCTTCAGCTTTGTGTCATGCCTCGATACCCGCCAATAAACCGTTTAATTTTTTTTCGTCTTCATGCTTACGCTATATTCTTTCAAGTGTTTTACTTCACTTGATCAAATTCGAATTATTAGATTTTTATAAAATTTTCTAGTTAAGTATGTAATTATGCAAATGTTTAAATTACAAAATTTACAAAGTCGCAAATCTTCATATCTTCAAATCTCCAAATTTCCAAATGTTCAGATCTCCAAATATTCAAATCTACAAATTTACAAATTACTAAATTCCCAAATTGACCAATTCTTAAATTCTTAAGTCGTCAAATTCTCTACACCCCAAATTCTCAAATCTTCAAATCTTCAATTCTCCAAATCTCCAAATCTCCTAATCTCCAAATCTCCAAATTACTAAATTCCCAAATTCTCAAATCACCAAATTCTTTACACCCCAAATTCTCAAATCTCCAAATTACTAAATTCCCAAATTTCCAAATCACCAAATTCTCTACACCCCAAATTCTCAAATATTCAAATCTTCAAATCTCCAAATTTCCAAATCTCCAAATCTCTAAATCTCCAAATTACTAAATCCCCAAATTCTCTACACTCCAAATTCACAAATCTCCAAATCCCCAAACCTCCAAACTACTAAATTCCCAAATCCTCAAATCCTAACTTTCGCAAATCCCCAAATCCTAAATATCAAAATCCCGAAATCATCAAATCCTAAATTAGAATTTATTTATACTACATTA
The DNA here is from genome assembly GCA_945859555.1 of Megachile ligniseca. Classification (NCBI taxonomy): domain Eukaryota; kingdom Metazoa; phylum Arthropoda; class Insecta; order Hymenoptera; family Megachilidae; genus Megachile; species Megachile ligniseca. The sequence continues at coordinate 5,918,361 of OX243783.1, forward strand.
AAGATTATTCGAGTCGAAAAAAATTCTGTGATCGATCGAAACGACTGTCGCGGTTAAAGCAGCGTCACATATCGCGATTAAAATGTAAATCCGTGAAACAACACGGGCCACCGATAGAACGCGATAATTTGCATTGTCAATAAGCGGTAATGAACAATCTCGATCGTTTTTGATTCGTTAAAAAGCCATTTCGTACGCGGAACAACGATATGTTACTCAAGTTTTCATTTAATTCGAGCTTCGAATATGCATATGAACATTGCTCGTTAAAGTCAGCTATTGTCGCAGTGCAATTGAATTTCATAGCTTTGATAAGAACGACCATAACGAGAATATTACTGGTTGTATCGTTGTCATTAACGTTTACGATTACACCAATAATCTCCCTGAATTATTATTATGAGAATATTCATTTTCCATTACGATTAACATTATTTCACTGGCAATATTATCCTATCCGAGATTTGAAATATAATAAAATCAATATTTCAAATAATATAATAACGAGTTAAATTCCATGGTAAATTCAATTCAAACAGTTTTAAAATTTACATATAAAACTGTTCAAACCCTGCAAAATTAAAAATTTCATGTAGTGGTATTTAAACATTTTTTTATATTACAAACTTTTATACAAAATATAAAAATTAGAAATTTAATAATGCAGAAACTTTTAATTTTCAAATTATTAAATTTATCAATGTATCAATGTATCAATATATCAATCTAAATTTGGCAATTAAAAAATTTGAAATTTCTACACCTTCAAATTCTCACCTTTCAAAATTTCCAAATCATCAAATGAAAAAATTTGAAAGTTCGAAATTTGATATTTAGAAATATGAGATTTGTACAAAGATAAATATAGCTTCATCTGGCCTTTGATTTCCTCATTTTCCATCAGCATTTATTCCGCCCCACATTTATCACGATAAAATGCAATAGAATTTCTTGCATTAATTCGTCATGGTTTCGAAGCAATTGATTTATCGCGAAACAGAGATACGCGATCGAATTTTATACATATTTTGAAGCACCGGTCAGATAACTTCCTAATTTATAACTGATCGACGTTCTCGCATTTATCGTGTACTATCGATATTCAATCACACCTGAGCATTAATATATATCGTTCATTAACAGCTTTCAGCGCGTTCAAACACGCATATATTAATAAAATCTACGCAGGCATGTATCATCGACAACGATTAAATTGCACCGTTTATCGAACGAGCTTCCTTCAATTAATTACAGCATTAAACCTGACGTAATGGGATCAAATCTGTTCGATACGTTTGATTCATTACGTTTGCCGTTATGTATTTTCCCTTGAAGCGGAAAAGGGCATCGTATCAGCAAATTAATTATTGAATTATGACGACGGGGTAATTATAAAATAGACCAGTTGGGTCATTTATGGAAATTACAAAAATTCATTAACTAAACGTAACATTTCGTCTATTCTAAAGAATTGTTATTGTTAATAAAAGATTATCTGATTATCTGATTGACTGTTATTGATTTTAATATTGATTTGAATAGTATATCAATTATTACCAATTTTGTATAGGCACCTATTATTTTGATAATTAATTTGATATACCTATTTGTTTCCTAGTCATTTTTTTAAGTTTCTTTTAATAAAACTTGTATTATAAATAATAATTTATTATTATTAGTTAAATTAATTCTCAAAGGTTATCATAATATTTCACACATTTCATATAATATTTCAGATCAAATTTATCATAATATTTGATTCATTTTAAATTTTCTGCAATGTCTAAATTTCTGAATTCCTAAATTCTCTGCAATTTCTGAATTTCTAAATTCTCTACAATATCCAATTTTCTAAATTCCCTGCAGCACCCAAATTTCCGAGTGTCTAAATCCTCTCCAATTTCCAAATCCCGAATTCCCAACATTCCAAATCTGCAGACTTCAAAGCCCTCGCCACAAAGTAACCAAATACACCGCTGCGCACACTATCAAATGACGTACTCGAAAGATCAGACACAATGCAGCGAAATCGTGCGACGGTAGCGAAGATAAATGTAAGTTAGCAAACGGTTATAAATAAGAAGGCAGAGCATAAGGAATTTCGAGATCCTTGAGCAAATAGAGACTGACGGAAATTGAACTCGAGGAGAAAGGATGAGCCAATTCGTTTTCGTCGAGACACGGCAGCTCTAGCTCCTAAGATAACCGTGTCCCGTCTAATTTATCGACATTTCTCTTTCTTCGATTCTTTCTCGTTTTCTCGGATCGAGGCAGCAGACCGAAAAGAAGATCGTGAACGTTAGTCGGTCGGTTCATAATTTGTTCACAGTTATTTTTAGGCCTGTCCCGATCCCGTCTTGTCGACGAGAGTGAGTTCTCGACGCCAGTGCCACTGTCAGTTGTAATAGCGACAACAAAAAGCGTCCGTTCGACGACGAAACGAAAATAAATCCGTCGATGGTCTGCGTGGAGAGCCACGGAATTTCGGGACACGTGTGCAAACACCACCGACCGACCTCCATATTGTTCTTTCGCGTCATTTCGCTACACGATTTTGCTCACAGGCTAATCTGATATTCCTAGTGAAAATATGAATACTGTAGGATAGGTCTTTCACTCGTCACTTTGCTATGTGGGGATTTTTGAGAGTTGGAAATTTGGGGACGTAAGAATTTTGGGATGGTGGGATTTGGGGATTTATAGGTATTTGGGGAATATTGAGATTTTGGGATTTGGGGATCTAGGGATATGGGAATTGAGAGACGTGAGGGTTTAATTTGGGTAGTTTGCGATTTGGGAATTTGGGAATATGGGAGTCTAGAGATTTGAGGGTTAAATTTGGAGATTTTGGGATTTTGGGATCTAGGGATATGAGAATTGAGAGATGTGAGAGTTTAATTTGGGGAGTTTGCGATTTGGGAATTTGGGAATATGGGAATCTAAAGATTTAAGGGTGAAATTTGGAGATTTTGGGGTTTGGGGATCCAGGAATATGGGAATTGGCGGATATGAGGGTTAAATTTCGAGATTTGGGAATTTGGGAATTTAGGAATATAAGAATCGAGAAATTTGAGAGTGTAATTTGGAAAACATCTAATTTTAAAAATGTCAAAAGTTTTATTTCAAGAATTCCCCATGACATGACACGTGCCAGCATGTACCGGAAGTCCGACGGGCAATCTATCGAAGCATCTAACACCATCGCAAATAAAGAGGAAGAAACAAATACAGGGAAAGTTAGTGAATGAAGAGCAGTCGGAAGAGGGTCGCGACCGGTACGTCACGTGGCGGAAAAAAAGGCCAACTGTTTCTTTGAAGATGAATCGTTCGGGGACACTTGTCGAGTTGAACATCTTCTCCCGTGAGATTAAACCTTGACTTGCCCTTCTTCTTCTTCTTCCGTCGCCGACTCGTTCGGGACAAAGGACGGGAAACTCGTCCCGGTTGTGATAATGGTCCAGCGCATTTCGCCGATAAATCTCATTGTATTAAGGCCTTCTGCTCGACCGAAGTTTCTTCGGCCCTTCTGCGACCACGTCCTCCCTCGACACGTGTCTTCGGCTGCAGCTTCACCTCTTGAGTTATTGCACGTGTACGACAACCGTGTCCTTCTGCGCCGTTCAGCACGATCGGATTCATTCGCCGTCTCATCTCTTTTCTTTCTCTTTCATGACAATCTTTTATCATATTTCAAGACTTCTTTTATATTTTGATGACTGTGTTATTTGTGCATTTGACTTACAGAGTTAGAGCTGGGATTGCTGATCTTATCGAATATATGGAGAATGTCGAAATTTTATTAACGGAGGCATTTTTGTTATTGGCAAATAGCGAATTTGAAAATTTTAGTTGAAAAGTTTGATGAATTTCTTTTGAGTTATTAATTTTCTATTATTAATTGTCACTTCTGTTTCACTGGGTTTATATATCACATATGACATGTGTGTTAAGTTAAGAAATATTGATTTCAAGTTATTTGATTAAACAAGTTAATTTCAAGTTATAAATCAAGTTATTTTATTGGAATGTTATCGACAAATATTGAGAATGTCGACATTTTGTTAGTAGATATTGAGACTATTGGAACGTTGTCTATAAATATCGAGAATATTGGTGTATCATCAATAAACATCGGGAATATTGGAACGATGTCGATAAATATTGATATTATCGAGATGTCATCGATAAATATCGGTAATATTGGGATGCTAGTGATAAATACTGGGAATATTGGAATGTCATCAATAAACATTAGGAGTATTGGAATTATCGATAAATATCGACAATATCGAAATCTCATTAATATAAGATTAATATCAGTTATATCGGAATCTTATCGATTCTTATTAATATCCTTAAGATGTTTAAGTGAAAGTACACAATTAAACCCTTACGTCCCAAAATTCCAAATCCTTGAATTAAAAATTTTCAAACTTCCGAAATACCAAATTACAAAACATTTTAATTTAACTGAAATATTTTTAAAGTCTAAAAAGCTCAAACTTTGTACTTAACTGAAAAACAGCATGTACGAATAAGAGGACTAAAACAGATTAATTTTTTTCAGGAAAGCAATATCTGTAGACGAAAGTAAACGCAAGGAGAGAAGAAAATAAACGATAGATTTATGTTATACGAAGATGTTTTATGTACACAAAGAATCTGTCCCGCGTGGACGGAAAAAGGAATTCTCATAGAGGCGTAAAACCCTCCGATTTTCTTCCTTGAAAGTTTCAGCGTGCGGGGAGCATCCCAAGGGTTCTGTAAAGATGGAGAACTTTACCCCTTCTCCCTGAACAATTGATACACACCGAAAGGGAAATCGCCCCTTATAAACTTTCTTTCGATACGATTGACCACGTCGAGGATACGACGTGAAAAAGTATCATAAATCGAAGGGATCGCTGGAGAAATAACCTGTCAATAAATTGAAATTTAAAAACTTTAAAGTTCAAATTCTCAAATTTACAAGTCTACAACAACCCTATATCCAACATACAGAACTACATAATGATCAGTTTGCAATTAGAGTAAATTTGTAGTTTTGTAAAAATCAAAGTTCACGTATATTTATTGAAGCATTGTTATTGTTCCTTCATGTATAAGTCAATTTTGCCATTTTGATAAAATCAATGTAGCAAATCAACCCTGAAGTACATGGTAACTATTATGAACCAGAGGGTGATAAATGTACATGAAAATAAACAAGAGTTTGATAAAATACTCTTCATTCACTATTAGATTTAAAAGCGAAGTGGACTATATGAAGGTTGATCGCTAATTTGGTGGCAAGTGAGAGTGAGAGGCTGAGGGAAAAATTAAGTGTAGAGAACTATGTAGTGTGAGGTGTTAAGAAGAAGGTGTTGTGAGGTGTCCACAAATCCCTATATCCCCCATTCTCTACATTCCCAAATTCCTACATCTCCCAAATCAATCCAGTTCCACACAAAATTTCAATTTTCCGCGTCCAATGATTCCGAACGAATAAACCGGTACCGCGTATAACCTCGGTAATACGGTGATACAACATCAATCTAGCGTTAAAGTGTACACAGACAAGATAACCCCAGACAAGCCCAGCCAGGCTAAGCAGTCCTGTCATTATATCGTTTGTTCGCGTTTCAACGGCCAGCAATTTGCATCTCCGGCATTCTGTGTTTCGCAAATTACTAGAAAGAGAGGGGGCTCTGGTTTTTCGTTCGTTCGTAGACCGGTCGGAAACAATTCATAACCCTCGTGCTGATCGACGCCAGGCGTCGGCGACGATAAGCGGTGCCGACGGCACTGATACAACCACGACTGATACGACTGATAAAAACGACCAGGCCACGTGCGTTTACTGCACGCTGCAGCCGGCAATGCGTCACGATAACTCACCCCATGTTCTTTTCGCATTGTGTGCCCGCCCATAACGGCGTTGTCGCGTGAACTTTATTTCGATCGTGATACTCACGTTTTTTCGAAGAAAACGTTCTTCGACCATCTAGCTGATGATAAAGTCCGTACTTTCGCTAGTAAATTTCTTAGATTAACTTCTTTGGAAGGGAACTTCGTTAACTTAGTACGTTTATCATTATGTACATTTTTTTTCCTTCTTTTTTGAGAAGAAATTTGTGGTGCGGTAGTTTCTAGTGATATGTGTTTTATATGGCGCCTTTTAGGGATTTGTGAGGATTTCATGTGTTGGAGGTGTGGAAATCACGGGATTTCCTAATTTGATTATTAGGGATTTGAGGATTTGGGGGTGTAGGGATTTGGGGATGTAGGGATTTGGGAATGTAGAGATTTGGGGATATAGGGATTTGGGGGATGTAGGAATTTGGGAATTTGCAAACTTAGAAGTCTGGATATAACTCTAATCTAGACCTAAATTCCCAAATTTTTAGCTTTCTTAATTTTTTATATTGTCAAAATCCCAATCTCCAATATTTTCCATTTTCAAACTTGTAAGTTTCCAAATTCTTAAATTCTTACCACAAATTGCTAAATTCCCAAAATCCTATCTTAAATTCTCAAATTCCTATATTTCCAAACTCCTATATTCCCAAATTCCTATATTTCAGCTCTCAAATGCCAAAATCTTCAAATTCCCAAAATCAACCTAATTTCCCTAATTCCCTAAATTTCTCTTGTAAATTTCTCTTGTAAATTTCTAAATTCCCAAATTCCTAGCCACCTACAGTTCCAAATTCCCAAACATCTATCCTAAATCTCCAAATTTCCAAATTTCTATCTCAAATTCCCAACTTCCTAAACTATCCTATGAAATCTAAACTTTCTCCCAAGTGCAAACAGTCGATCCGATGTCGTTCAGCCGCTGTGCCATTAAACGATCCCTTACAACGCGTCGCGACGTTACCATCGCATGAAAACGTACCCTTAAAGAGGTAATACCATACACTTTACAGTTGCTCGAATTAATCACTGCGAGCATCTCCTATTATTATGCTTAACAGCTTCCCTGCTCATTAAAAAGGCCATTTTACGTGGCCGTAGCCTCGTGGTCGCCCTACAGGGTGAAAAAAGAAGGTGGTTAGGTGGGAAAAAGCGGAAGACAGCTGACGCTAGGTGCGTGTCGTGTGCGGCAAAGCAAGCGACAACATTTCGCGTCGCTTGGGTAAGCACATTAGTTCCGACAACCGTAATTAAAACTGTTACCTGACAACGCACACCCTCGTATGTCTATATCATATAGTTTTCTAATAATGTAAGGATGACTTAAACTTGATACAGAAATTGTATGCGGTACAAATTGTAAAATTTGTATTTGCTTCAACACAGTTAACGTGTTAATATGAACAGTAGCTGGATTCACACGTTCAGGAATAGCGAAAATTGCCTTCCTCTATTTTCATTCATTTTCCTCCAAATTTCCAAGTTTCTAAATTCTCTAATTCTCAGATCTCTAAACACCCATACCAAGTTTCCAAATTTTCTAATTCTCAGTTCCCCAAATCCCCAAATTTCCAAGTTTCTAAATTCTCCAATTCTCAGATCTCTAAATTCCCATAGCAAGTTTCCAAATTTTCTAATTCTCAGTTCCCTAAATCCCCAATTTTCCAAGTTCCGACTTTTCCAAATATCCAAACTCTAATTGTCAGATTCCTAAATCCTCCGATCCTCATATTTCCAATTTTCCAAATTCTTCGATTCCCAAGTCCCCAAATTCCAGCAACGATTAATCATCTCTCTGATACACCTGTCGAAAAAAATCATAGATTAAGGGTTTAATAACGAATGGAATTTCACGATCGTGGAAAATGTCCGTTCGGAAAATAGTAACTGCGATAGGAAATACAAGCGAAGTCGATAAGTAACACGGCGATTTGATCGTGCACCGATGGAAACCGAGCCCTTTTGAAGCTGACGCGTTTTTATTCGCTTTTTTCGTTTTGTTTTCATATGGAACTCGACAGTTTTCGACGAAATGTATTTCCGATGGCAGTTCGATCCACGAGAAATTTCAGACGTAAAATTGAACGGGCTTCGGAATTTTTACTCGAATCCGAAACTTTTTTATTGAATATCGGACGTGCGATTTCGTTGCGATAGAAATTGATCAATGGCACTTTGATGGTATTAATAATACACGGTACTATATTCAATACCCTCTTCTTAGAATACCTGATAAAATAAAATGGTGGGCTTCTTTTTTGTAAATAATTTGATATACAGTTATATAATTATATAATTATATATATAGTTATATTACACAAATAACACGTAATTGGTATGCATTTTTAGATACAATATATGCTTGGATGAGGGTAAATATAGCAACTTGAACAAGAGTTTTAAATTTTCACATTTTTTTAAATTTCTGAATTTCTGACTTCAGTTTCTCCAATTCCAAACTTCTCAATTTCTCAAATTCTCAAATTCTCAAATTCACAAATTTCCAAATTTCCAAATCTCCAAACACTAAATTTTCTAAACTTCTGACGAATATTTTCTCAAATCTCCAAGTTCTCAAATTTCCAAATTATCCAATTCTCAAATTTCTAAATATCCACATCACCAACTTCCCTAATTTCCAAATCCCTAAATTTCCAATTCCCAAATTTCTTAATCTTTGACATCCAAAACCCTAAATCCCTAAAATCCTAAATCCCTAAATCTCTAAATCCCTAAATCTCTAAATCTCTAAATCCCTAAATCTCTAAATCTCTAAATCTCTAAATCTCTAAATCTCTAAATTCCAAAATCCTCAAATTTCTAAATCCCTAAATCTCCAAAATCCCAAATGCCGAAAGCTCCAAATCCCCAAATTCGCAAATTATCAAATCCCACAAATCCCCAAATTTGGAAATTATCAAATCCCCAAATCCCTAAATCCTGAAAATCCCAAATCCCTAAATCCCCAAATCCCTAAATTTCTAAATCCCCAAATTCCTAAATCCCCAAATTCCTAAACCCCTAAATTCCCAAATTTGCAAATGCCGAAATCCCGAACTCCGCAAATGATGAAATTTCCAATTCCCCAAATCCCCAAATCTTGCAGCTGCCAATTCCCCAAATTGGCAAAGTCCGAGAGACGAAAAATTCTAAACTGCTACTAATTTCCCCGGAGGTATCCAGACATGCTCGCGAGCGAACGGCAACACACGAGCGTGATTCACGGCAGCTGGGCTTTGCACCCTGTGCATTCGCCGCAAGCGTTAATGCCACATTAGCAGCGCACTTTTCCCGGAGTTAATGTACCAGCAAATTCGCATTTAAAGTATCCATTCACTGACGTCGTCGTCGTCGTCGGTTCATGCTTGAATACTGTTTAAACGACGCAATCTATGCAGACGTCGGAAGAGGGGAAAAAATCGCGATATTCAACAATTCGTTATCGAGGAAATTGCCAATGGAAAAGCCCCTTTCCAGCGTAATCAGCCGATAAATTGTTGATCCGCGTTCCCGATTCAAAAGTTGCGATTGCTTTTCTTTTTTCCTTCGCGTTGCGATTGCTTTCCTTTTTTCCTTCGCGATGCGATTGAAAACTCGACGCTTTGATACGCCACGTTACCAGGATTTTAGTTCTCTCGTTCTACAAAATAGGCTGCCATGGTAAAAAGAGTTTTTCAACTACTAATTTCTTCGGATTTTATTGCTTTTTTTTCGAGAGGGAATTCATTACGTGAACGGATATGGAAATAAAAGTTAAATTGTCGTTTTTAATTCTACCTGAAAGCGCGGACGCAACTGTAATAAAAATTGCATTAAAATGTGATATAGGTAATAAATGTTGTATTAAAATATGTGCGAAGAAATGTAATATTGAAGCTGCTGAGAATTTTTTAGTAATCATAAAATGTATTGTTAATTTTTAATTTTAGAATGCTTTGTAGTGTTGAAATAAATTCTGAAATGTAATCAAATTCTTTACAATTAATTACAATTATAATTTAAAGTAAATATAGTTTCTAAAATTTCAAGTAAAATTCTTAATTACTTAATTTAAAAATATCAAATTCCCAGATCAAACCTCCAAACGTTGCAAATTCCTAAATTCTTCTATAAGTCTCAAAATCCTCAACTCCCTTACCAACAATTAAATAAAATACCAGTGCTGACAAATATACTAATCCCTATATTTTCTCCCACATACTCATCAAAATCAAATATACAGAAAAATCTAAAAAAGAAAGGAAAAGAACGAACATGAAGAAAAATAGCTTGCAATAATCTTCGACGGATCGACATAATCGATCGATTTCGATAATCCTTTCACCCGACCCCGAAGGTAGTGAACCAATGAACCAATAACGGAGAGTAACGTGTTAATTCGATCGAACAGCAGAAAATGTCTCCCACGAACCGAAAATTCTTCGATACCGGTTTGATACCTCTCACCGTCGTTCGGTAACATGCAAGCCGATCGAATATTGCCGTACGAACCGCAACTCTCTGGGAATAACACGCCACAGGTAATAATGAAATTAACGTACGGGCCTCGTAATTTGACGCAACAAAAGTGGCCCACGGTAACGCAAGCGGCGCATAATTCGTAACGAGCGAAAATATCGGCTTTCGAGACGTTTGATCGTGTCGCTTAACGTGTCTCCGGTCAATTTAGTTGGCTCCCCTGCATGTGAACGCGGCCTTACGCCATGTTTTCGCCTCTCATTTGGACAGGCGTGACCTATCGACGAACATTTACCGAACGCCACAGGCGATGCCTTTTACGTGGATAAATTATTGCTCTGTACACTGCTCGTTCCCCTTTTTGCTGTATCTTATTACGAGGGTCGATCGAATATAAACGATACCGTTTGCAACAATCTTTATACGATCGATACATATGCAGACGACGTGATTTCTGCGCGCAGGGTGCGTCACGCAAGTGCCACCAATTACGGCGAGCCGGAGTCGTTTTTTAAATTTTCGTTGTGAAATGTGTGGAACAGACGCTTGTGCAATGATCGTAATTCTTGCGTAATGATAAGTAATCAGCTCGTATCGATGATTCCCAATTTTCGCGCTGTTAAGGGCCGGAATTTTTAAAATTAAGTTACTGCAGCGACAAGGGTGCTTGGAGATTTGGAAATTTTTGGGAGGGAATTAATGGAATTTGATGATTTCGAAGTTGGAGCTTTTGATGTTGTGGAGAATTTTGGAAAATTGAGAGTATGGAAGTTTGGGAACTTGGGAATTCGAAGATTTGGAAATTTGGGAATTTGGGAATTTGGGGATTGAGACTTTGGAGACTTGGGAATTTAGGGGCTAGGAAAATTGGGGACTTAAGAATTTGGAAACTTGAGAGATTGGGAATCTCGGAATTTGAGAATTTGTCAGTTTGTGAATTTTAGAATTCAGGAATTAGGGAATTTTGGAATTTGAATCTTATAATACGATAGTTGGGAAACTTGGGAATCAGAGCATTTGGAAGTTTAGAAATTTGAAAATTTGTTCACTTGGAAATTTGGTAATTTGATAACATAGTAATTCCAAAATTTACTATTTTAGTAATTTGAGCGATCTCTTAACCGTCTATTCCTTCAGCAATTACATTAACAAAGTTAACTACTGATTGCAAATATTCTTTGCTGCAGTGAATAATTTACAAGTTAAGATACTTATCCTACATACAATAAAAATGAATTAAACTTCTGAAAAATCAAGTATACTCCATCTTTGTGTTTCACTAGAATTTACAACATACAATTATTCAAATTGTCCGATAGAGAATGATTTTCGAAGGAAAATACGAATAAAAAACGACGCAGACATTACCGTTAATGCGGTTTCATAACGGATCAGATTTTTCAACATTCAATCCGTCACTGTCCGTCATAAGCTCTTATTTATATAACAGAGCAAACAGTGCAAACGTTAAAATCTTGATTACGGAACTGATTAATCAAATGTTTGATCATTCGGGCTGCACGTCATCCAATTAGTTCAGATAATCGAGATTCAACGTTGCATCTATGATTCCGTTCCGTATGCACTCACGTTAATTATTGTGACGGTGTATTATATAAGATATATCTACGCAATATACGTGGCTTGAAACGTGCATCCCAAAGTAAACTTTGTACGTTTAGTGAAACCGGTTATATCACGCTACATTTACCGCGGTTATGCTTCTACACATTACAGAATTGATATTAATCACTGCTTCAATTCCATTTAAATTCCGTGTTAAAATAGCGCCCGGTTTACCTAATCGCAATATTTACGTCGTTAAATATCAATGATTGACATTAAAGAAAATTCGATTATGTGCTACAAGCTATTATAAAGATTGCATTTTAATGTTTGGTTTAAAAGAAAGCGATCGAAACGAGATATTTTAAAAGTAATTTTTAAAATAGTTACTGACAAACAATTTTAAAAATAATTACAAATAAACTTTTTAAAAAATAATTACTACTGAACAATTTTAGAAATAATTACTAAAAAACAATTTTAAAAATAATTACTACTAAACAATTTAAAAAATAACTACTAATAAACAATTTTAAAAATAATGACTAATGAACAATTTTAAAAATAATTACTAATGATCAATTTTAAAAATAATTACTAATGAACAATTTTAAAAATAATTACTAATGAACAATTTTAAAAATAATGACTAATGAACAATTTTAAAAATAATTACTAATGAACAATTTTAAAAATAATGACTAATGAACAATTTTAAAAATAGTATTAGTATATGGAAAATAAAAAAACCTGCTAAAAATGAATTTCAAAATGCAAAACAAATATTTTCGGTTTTATTTGATCACCTCCATACCGTTCTGTGTATTCTTGACTTCAGACTATCGTTCCAAGAGGAAATTCAAATGTTTACGCGCAAATAAACACGCTCGTTATACTGTTCAAACTTCTAAATACAAATGTGCAATGGAGCAATACGGATTTTCGGACGACGAATACTTTCGATACGAGTTTCCGAAGCCTTTCACTGATAAATTACACAATGTTAATCGTACAGTTCGGACATAATGCAAATGGCTCGAGCTGAAAGGGTCGCTTAATTAGACATTTGTAAATGGACGCAGATAAGGTTGTATAGCCGCTAATTAGCGGGGCTTGTGTAACAAGTCCGACCATCGAAAGTCCATTTCGCACCTTGTAGTATTTGACTTGAACCGTACAAATACTATCGATCTTTTAAAAACCAATAACGAGTGTAAAACTGTGCGAAACTAATTAAATTTCCTATATTTCACGCCTATCGTTACCTGTAATTATTCGGGACACCTTGGACAGAACATTTATACGAGTATCAAATTTTATGACTTCATTTTATTTTTTATCACCGTGACAGTTTTAACGGGTATGTAATTAACTTGTATTTGTAGTTATTAATAATGTTTGTTGCGATATCAATAATCGTTAGGGATTATGATATAACTGGTTTGGATTAACTGACAGTCACATAACATTTGATAAATTTCTATCTAACGATGTTTGGACATTTATGTTCGACGTATACGTCTAAACAAAATCGTTACAATTTATAACTTTGTGTATGTGAACATTTGAAAATTGGTTAATTTCCTAATTTTACCATATTAAGAATAATGTTTCATGTTGGATATTTTGGTAATTTAGAAAGTTGAGATTATTTAAATTTGGGGACTTGAGAATTTAGGCACTTGGCAATTTAGGGACTAGGAAATTTGGGGTCTAGAGAATTTGGGGACTTGGGAATTTGGGGACTAGGTAATTTGGGGACTAGAAAATTTGGGGTCTAGGGAATTTGGGCACTTGGAAGTTTAGAGACTAGGAAATTTAGGGTTTAGGGAATTTGGGGACTTGAGAATTTAGGCACTTGGAAATTTAGGAATTAGGAATTATTGGGATTTAGGGAATTTGGGGACCTGGGAATTTAGGGACTATAGAATTTGGGCATTGTGAAATTTTAGGAATAGGGAATTCGGGAATTTGGGAATTTGGGGACTTGAGAATTTTGGAATCCAGGTATTAGAAATTTAGGGATTGAGACTTTATAGACTTCGGAACTTATGCACTTGGAATTTGGAAACTTCAGGACTTGGAGGATTCAGCATGTGTGTTCCAATAGTGATTCCATATGTGATATGTTCCAAGCTCAATTTTCAACAATAATATCAAAAAGACAGTAATTTTCCGGTATGTAAAGTGTTAATCTCTCAACTTTGCTCATTAATACCCGATTAAAAGATTCCTCTGACTTTATCAAAATGTCATCTCGGATTCTTCATCGTGGTCTCGGTTCGACATCGAAACGGCATTGTTCGTCCGAGGGGGCTCAAAGGCTTCCGTAACTATGCTGATTATTCGCGGATCAGGTAATCCCATCAGACAGGCCGTGAAAGGAGCAATTTGCTCGTCGTTCACCGATTACTATCTCGTGTAACTTCTTTTTCTTTTCCGCGAAGCATGGCTGTGACACCGAAAACCACTAAATGCCGCTTAAGTCATTCGACGTACAAGCAATCGCGGAGGGCCACCGGCCGTAATTGCACGACATTCCTCTCTTCAGGAACGGAGAACACCGTCATTATACAGCCGGGGTACAGCAATTCGCCGTTGCAGCGCCTCCTGCGACCTTCTTTCTTTTCTTTTCTTATTTCGCCGGTCCCTCATTCGCGAACCGACGCGAGCTGCCAATAAAACTTCCAGATTCTTGCCCGGCTCGCTTCGGGACCAAAACTGTAATTGCGATTTGGGACTCTTCGGTCTGCTCCTCTTTCGTATTCTTCTAGTGTGACGCAATTTGATTTAATATGAATATTAGTCTTCTAATTTCTTTTTTCCTTCACTGTTGTATTTTTAATATTTGTCGGTTTTGAACGGTGAACGATCGTATACCGATACGAAATTATTTTGATTCTGAATGAATGAAACGAAAATTTCGTTATATTATACCTTACCTATATATTATACCCTGCCATATTAAATCTTGACCTCACATGTAACTCTTAACGTTCGAATTTTGCCATTGTTAGAAAATCGATATAGCAAATCAACACTGGGCTATAATGTGATTACTGTAGATTTTTTATTCGATCGATCACCCTGATCTGAAACAAGCTTCTGATCCATAATTTCAAAAATGCATACGAGTACAATAATTTTCTAATTTCGTAATTACTTCCCCACCGTCGTATCTGTAATATTTGTCGTTTTTTAACGTCGAACGATAATCAATCTCTTCTTGTTTGGATTGCGATCGCCATGAAGCTGTATGAAATTCTGAAGCTCTCCATGAAATATTGGGGAATGGTAGTTATTTTAATTGAACTGCTACGCTGTAGCGAGCAAAAATATTACTCTGCCTAAATGTCGGCGAAAAAAGATTACCGAAACTCGACTTGTTCGACCATCGATTACATTTTTCAGCAAAAAATGAACGGATGATATCGTATACCCGGGAAGAAAAATGGCATATCAACGTACGAATCGTGATTCGCCGATAGTATTATATTTTTCCATAACACTTTGCGAACAATACTTTCTTTTTTAATTCAGAGATTCGGAAATGAAGAAATTCATAAGTTCGAACATTTGGAAATTTAGAAATTAGTTCATAAATTCTAAAATATAGAAAGTTGAGAATTTAAAAATATACAATTATGTAATTGGCAAATTACAAATTTACAAATTTATAAATTCACAAATTCACAAATTCACAAATTCACAAATCTACCAATCTACCAATCTACCAATCTATCAATCTATCAATCTACCAATTTACAAAGCTACCAATCTACCAATCTACCAATCTACCAATCTACAAATTACAAATCTACCAATCTACCAATCTACAAATCTGCAATTTAAAAATTCAGAAAACTACAAATTCTAAAAACCTAGAACCTAGTAGAATTTAGAAACTGTTAACATACCAAACTATGAAAACTCCAAAACTCTAAAACGTTGAAACTGTAAAACTGTCCATCAGTGTTAACCATTGCAAGCCATTACCGCTCGTGCAACTCTCACGGTCACGGTTGTTTATCTCAAGCACACCTAACATCTAGACAGCGGATTTGCATGAAAACGCCCCACATACTGTTCATATTTCACTGACCAACCCCATTCAAGAAACCAATAACAAACATTTTACAATTTCCATAAAACGAAGTGTAGTACTTAGATCCAACATGAGCTAGCATCGCCCACGTTCGACTATCAAAGCAAAGATTTCTAAGCATCGTCGTTCATTTTCTACGATAACTCAGTGACCATCAGACAATATCCGTGGTAGCATAAAATCGCAGGAAGCCGGAGCTCTCTTCTACGGAATGGTATCGAGCTTTGTGTTCGGGGAACGATAACGTCGGAAGAAGCAAGAATTCGAAATCATCGGCGGAATAATGAAGTCTTCTGGTCAAGTTCATGTTATCCGGTGAAATGCGAGGTAGCTTAGCGCACAATGGCTCGATAAATCTCGGCCCAGGCTCAATCATGCCACTAACGATCTTCTTGGACGATTTCCTGGGAGTACGTGAAACTCATTCGAACGTACGAGTGCGCGAGTTAAATCCGGCGCATAAATTACCAACGTCCGGCCTCGCTGTACAATCAAGAACAAGTCTGGATTCCCTAGGGAAAATATGGCGAACGAGCGAGAGAAGGATTTTTAAATGATTTTCAAGGATTTTTGGAGACTTGAAAACTTAAGGTTTAGAACTTGAGGCAGGGAATTTGTTAATTTAGGGATTTGGGAGACGAGGAATTTGGGGATCTAGGGATTTAGGGGATTAGAAATTGGTGGATCTAGGAATTTGGGGGACAAGGAATTTCTGGTTCTAGGGATTTGGGGGATGAGGAATTTCTGGATCTAGGGATTTGGGGAACGAGGAATTTCTGGATCTAGGGATTTGGGGGATTAGAAATTGGTGGATGTAGGGATTTGGGGGGCGAGGAATTTCTGGATTTAGGGATTTGGGGGATTAGAAATTGGTGGATCTAGGAATTTGGGGGACGAGGAATTTGTGGATCTAGGGATTTGGGGGATTAAGAATTGGTGAATGTAGAGATTTGGTGGACAAGGAATTTCTGGATCTAGGGATTAGGGGGATTAGGAATTTCTGGATATAGGGATTTGGGGGATTAGGAATTTCTGGATCTAGGGATTTGGGGGATTAGGAATTTGCGATCTGGGAATTCAGGGGATTAGGAATTGGTGGATCCAGGGATTTGAAGATAGAAGTATTTGAAACTGTAGGGATATGGAATTCTAGAGATTTATGGTATTTCAAAATCTTTACATTCTCAAATTCTCAAACTACCAAATTTCTTAAAATCCCCAAATTTCTATCTCCCAAATCTCAAAATCCCCAAATTCCCATCTCCCCAAGTTCCGAATCCATCTTCAAATCATCAAATCCCACGAAATTACTAAAAGTCAAGAAAACGTCATCTCAGCCCTCGGCATATTTTCCCTAGAGAAGTCAGATTTGCTCTCGACTGTACACCCTTTGCAGTCGTCGTACGTACGTTTTACAACGTCGAAAGGACGTAAAGTCTCGGCTGCGAAATAACTTCTCGAACGGGTTCGCGTACCGGCGTAATTAATGCCGGCCACGTCGATAAGTTTCGCTCCGGTCTGCCGGAAGAAACGGCCACGGACAGGGAACGGGGTGGTGAAACGGCAAGCAGGCAACCGAGTTGGAAGAAGTATAATACGAAAAACGTGCATTAAAATTCTCGCTCTAAAAAGGGGAGAAAATAGCCGGAAAGAGAGAAAGTCCGGGGAGTAAGTAAATTAAGAAAGACCGTGGTAGGGGCAAATGAACGGAGAGTTCAATGAAGGGAAAACTGGAGGGACCTGGTGTTTTTTAATCGCCTAATTGAACGGCTCTTTTACCGATACTTGTTGGAACAGTAAATGATATTTCTGTCGATTGATACTGGATTGGAAACTTTCCCAGCAGGAAATTTTCCTCTGTGATCATAGATTAAGATATTCATTATATTACAATTACATTTTTTATATATGTATAGCAAATCTTAAAAAGAGGTGTTTACATTATAGTCTCGTTTCATCATTCATATGAATTCTTATTAGAACATCGACCAAAAATAATTTCATTAAATTATTGATCAGACTGAGTGAAGATTTTGGGAATAGAATTTGAATGATAAAACTGTGCAAAATTATAATTCATTTTAATCATTCACATTCGACCTCACATTTTAACCTTCCCCGGACGGGAAGGCTATTTTTGACACTTCAATTCACTGTCTGAAACAGTTCTCCAAAATATTATACAAGGTCTCAAAATATTGTGTTAAAAGTGACTGTCAACTGAACTTTCTTAATTTAATACAAAATCCCGTCGAATAAATCTCCGAAACTTAGGTCTGAGTGAAACATCATCACACAGTGTTTTTCGAGCAACCAGAAAATGTAGTGGGTAAACGGGATCGATGTGTGGAAAAAGCTTGGTCCGCGAAAAGGAGGCAATAACGACGGGAAAAGGAGAATAAGAAAAACGGGGGGAAAGAAGGAAGGAAAAAAACGAGGAGAGAAGACAATGAGAGATAGAAATGGAGAGCGTGTAGCAGACGAGTCAGTCAAAGTCAACGACCCACGTGCCGCGCGAGAAGCTGGCCAACGTGGGCAGAGACTAATGGGAAGATATATACCGGCGGCCGAACGTTGGATGGATAGACGTAGGTATTACCGGCATCAGTATCATCTGGCACATCGAACACTTACGCGAGAAAGAGAGAAAGAGCACGTTACACACGTGTGGGCGTAGCTCGTTTCGCTTCCATAAAATAGCCTTCGAAGGCTCGCGGCCCCGAATGTTTCTGCGGTTCGACCGCGTGGGCACACACGCCGCCAGAGAACTGTATTACTACCGATGCCTGTTACCTTAACACTGACAATGAAACCAGCACGTGTTGCTTCGACGAACACCACCAGAGACCCGCCAAGGAAATCCCAGAGACACGTTGCGAGCTCGTTAATGTTTTACGACCTTTCAGCCTATTAGCTATCTGGCTACATACTCGTCGATTATAAACTAAAAAAAAACGAGATCCGTGTGCTGTTATACCGGCCTCTACTGATTTTTATGTTCACTCGGAGTTAAGTATAGTCGGACTGATTGGACGTGGCAGTTTATTGATATTGGATACGAGATACGAGATTCGAGTGAAATTACTGACGCTTTCGATAGCGTAACATGGTATCTTCACATACGTGTGACATGGTAACTTTGTTATACGAAGGTAATTTTATTTGGGAAAATAGCTGATCAAATTTTCTTAAAAATTGTGTTGCTGTATTTCTGTTGTGTTATATCATAGCAAAAATAATCAATATGCAGTTTTAATTATATGAAGATGATGGTCGTTAGAGGAACCACATATGTAATATCGAAACTGAAATAAATATACATGTATAGTTTAAGTGTTATGTCTTAATAAGTTATAAGTTCTTCGTACAATAATATAAATTATTCATAGAAGATTTAATATATACTTGCAAATGACATCTATATATTATTTTCAAACAATATACAATTAATACAACGACCGTTTTTAAACCAAAAATTTTCACCCAAAACGCAAATACATTATCGCGAACAATTGCTTCGAAGGATATATTACACTCAAATAAAATACAAATATATGAAATACGTGTTACAAGCACGTGAGTTAAAATTTTGAATACGGTTACCGATAACGAGATATTAAAGCACGTGAATATACGATCGGCACAAGGTGTATTAATAAAACATTTACAAAAGCGCGATTGTAAAGCGTTATTTATGCCCCCGGCGATGTAATTGATTCACGAGAACGGATTAAACGGTTCCGTGAATTATTTACGTGCAAATAAACGCGAGCGTGCAATGAAGTAATAAACGATCACGAAGCGTAAGAAAAGGGATTGAGAGATATCGTAAGGAAATTGCGGGGAACGATTTTTCTTTTCGAGGCAGCAATTCGATTCAGAGATTAAACAAGCCGACATATTGTTTCCCATTCGATACCACCCACTGAAAGGATGTTTCCATTTCGTGGCGTAAAAATATTCGCCCACGCGACACTAACGGGGTGCTAATCGACTGCGATGACTATGGTTCTGTGACGAGCCGAACACAAAACTTAGCTTGCGACCTTTGAAGCTAAATCAGTTTCGAATAGCTTCATATTGTTTTTTAATCTTTAGAGTTCAATGAATTTATACATTTAATTCATAGTATTTTTATATTTAAGATTTTTACCTATTTTTTAGTGAATTTTGGGTGCAATTCGAGTTTATAATCTGCAGTGGGGATTTGAGAATTTGAAGGTTTGGAGATTTGGGAATTTAGAGATTTAGGGATTTGGGAATTTGGGAATTTTGGGATTTGGGAATCTAGGGATTTCGGAATATAGGGATTTTGGGATTTTGGGATTAGGAAATTTTGAGATTTGGAAATCTAGGGATTTGTGAATCTAGGGATTTCGGAATATAGGGATTTGGGAATTTTGGGATTTGGGGATTTTGGGATTTGGAAATTTTGGGATTAGGAAATTTTGAGATTTGGAAATTTAGAGATTTGGGAATCTAGGGATTTGGGTATATAGGGAATTGGGAATCTAGGGATTGCAAATCTAGGAATTTGGGATTTAGGGATTTTGGGAATTTCAGGATTTAGAGATTTAGGGATTTGAGGACTTAGGAATTAGGAATTTGGAGAATTTGGAAATTTTGGATTTCGAAATTTAGGTATTTAGTAATTTAAGTATTTGGTAACTTAGGGATTTGGGAGTTTAGAAATATGTGGATATAGCAATTTGGGTATTTAAAGGTTTGCGAATTTGATGATTTGAGCATTTGGAGATTTTGAAATTTTGAACTTTATGGATTTTCTGATTCAGAAATTTAAGAATTTGGGGATTTGTAAATTTGAGAATATATAATTTAGAAAATGTTTTGTCTTCAAAACTTCTAAATTACTATTTGCACATACCTAAGCATTTACATATCTCTGTTTGAAAACCTAAAATTTCCTACATTTCTAACTATTTAAATAGTTCTAAATTTCTAAATTTCTAAACCTGAACGCACATACAATTTTCAATATACTCCAACGTAAAACTAAATATAAATTTGCAAACATCACGAGTCCACGTGTGACTATACTCCATGTAAAACGAATCCACGCGTAACATATTCCGTCTAAAACGAATGCACATGTAACATGTTCCGGGTAAAACGAATCTCCATCGAAATATACTCCGCGTAAAACGAATTCACACGGAACGAACACTGCGCAAACAGAGGAATATCTTGATTTCCGACCGTGATACGTACAAATTGTGCAACAGCAATGTTCTGACAGGTAAGAGTCATCAGAACATTGCAGACGTTTGTCGAGTACTCGACAATTATCGTCCAAGACCTCGAAGAACCTGTGAGCGGATTCTCGTGTATGCGGAGACGAGCCGAAAACGGAGCTACGAAATTACCCGGCGATGTACACGGTGGAGCTAATTGAAAATAATTGGTCGGTCGGTTATGCGCGGCTTGAGACACGAAGTGGGCATAAATCTCCGATAATTCGTCGTATAAAAGAGAGGATACGGATAATGACGAGTGTCTGGCTGGTTGCAGAAGGACGAACAAAGCGAGGACGAATTAAAAGCGGACCGAAGGTGGAGGAAATCGAGGGAAATCGATTTGTTTAACGAGCGGAAACCGCGTTCTTGTTCTTCTGATGTTTTATAAAGCAATACACACCGTGACGATACGTTCGAGGGCGTGAATAATTGAAAATGAGAAAAGATTGATGAAACTAAATATCCGGTTAGAAATCGGAGAATAATGCGGGGACTTTCTTTCTTTGCGAATTCGAAGACGTGCGTGATTTATTACTTAAGTGCCGGGTCGCTGCATATCGGATTCTGATACGCGTAGAAAGTCTCGAGTATTGCGATATTGCATTTATGCCGTATTTAAAGCTTGACCTCTCGTGAAAATCACATGGAAATTTCATTATTGCTTCTGTTATAAGATTTTGTGAAATAATGCAATTCTGAACAGTCGCAAAAGCTGCAAGCTAAAATAATATTTTCTATGAAATTTTACTGAAAATTGATATGATACTCCAAATTCGAAATATTTTAAGACATGACAAAATTTGTAATTATATTATTTGCAATGCACAAATATTTATATTAATATATTGTTCAGTCAAAAATATTTTTCTTTCATGCTACTTTCGTCCAAAAGCAACTTTGTCAAGTAACATTCGCTAAAAAATTTCTTACACAAATGAATTCAAAGAGTCTGAGTAAATGTATTATGGAAGAAATGTTTATCGATGAAAATTTAATTACGGCGGTAGCGCATACCACGTATGCACTCATGCAGCTAAAATGGTCTATAAATCACATTGCTTCGTTCATATACAATGTACAACAATGTACAACGGGAAAGCAGTAGTAGAGAAAAGTGTTGCATGGTTTGTTAAGGTGTAACTTCCTCTGATACTATCTTCTCCCGCATTAAAGCGATGATCTGTTTTCCTTGCGTTAATAAATTCTTTTTTCTTGCCTTGCGTATTAAGATAACAGCGGAAGGATAAATACCCTTTCATGAAAAATTTACTTATCCTTTCTAAGTGCATGAATCTTCCCGTGCATAGAATACTCACATTAATTAGCGCAACATGCAATTCTATAATTAAGCGAAGTAGTGACTGTAGATTAGGGCACGTTGTGACGATTTTTATGATACTCGAATGCGTTTTAATGGTTAGTGTTTTTAATGTATATAGATTATTTTCTTTTTCATTTGTTACGTTCTTTAGGAATTTTAATCCGTACAAAACGAATGTAGTTACAAATTTTCGAATTGGGATACTTTCGGAATTTGGAAATTTTTGAAATTTTGGAATTAGGAAATTTTCGAGATTTTTGAAATTTTGGAGTTTGGAAGTTTTAGAATTTGGAAATTTTGGAATTTGGAAATTTTGGAGTTTGGAAGTTTTGGAATTTGGAACTTTTGGAGTTTGGAAGTTTTGGAATTTGGAAATTTTGTAATTCGGAAATTCAGGAATTTGAAAATTTTGTAATTTGGAAATATTGGAATTCGGAAATTTTGGAATTTAGAAGTTTTAGAATTCAGAAATTCAGGAATTTGAAAATTTTGGAATTTGGAAATTCTTGAATTTGGAAATATAAACATTCGAACATTAAAAAATTTCGCAACTTGCAAATCACGCAATTTAGAAACTAAACTTTTAAGCCAAAAAATTTGAGAATTTAGATATACAAGAATTAGGTTCAAAAATTCAAAAAATACAAAAACTTCAAACACCGAGAATTAAAACTTCAACCAGCTTTCACCAACCGCAAGACAACATTCTTTACCACATCTTGCGTTCAATCGCCCCAAAAAATTTCGCTTAAAAAAGCGAAGCAATCGCCGATAAGATGTTAACAAAATTATCGTCAGCGTATCGAGTGTCAATATCGTACTTCAAACGGACACCCCGCAACAAACTTTGTACGATGCAATATAATCCAGCAACGAGTCCATAAAGTAACAGAGGTGCGACGCTGTTAAACAAACGGGCCTGTTTTAATTGCCAGCGATTATAAATGCTTTTTGCGGGCCGATCGGTATCGGTTCAGCTACCGTTGGTGTCCATAGGAGAGAGGTGTGAACTCAAGATAATATGGTAATGCCTGGGTCTGATATCTCTACCCCGATAAGACGAGAGGAAAGAGAAAGACAAGCGGAGAACAGGATGGTCGGTAGAAAAGCAAGAGCACGTGATATTTTACACGCCCGCAGGACACGCATGCCAAGCCACGCAGAATCTCGGTGGTATCTTTTCTAAACGGTTACATGCGAACTACGGTTGCTCGTGTATCGTGTTGCCAGATATATAACGCGTTAATTAAATTCTTATCGAACCGATTATCGGATTTAATCCATCCAGCCTGCTCGTTTTCTCGCAGCTTGCTTTATGAAGGTTGCACGACCGGGATCGGCCGAATATCACACTGATAGACTCAGCTATAGACGGCAATCGTTTGCAATCAGCTATAGACGGCAATTTCCCCATCCACATATCCCCACATCTACACATCCCAATATTCCCACATCTCCATATCCTCACATGTCCATATCTCCACTTCCCCATATCCCCACACCCCCATATCCTCACATCCCCATATTCCCACGTTACTGAATCTTCACATCCCCATATATCCACATCTCCATATTCTTACATTCCTATATCTCCACATCCCTATATCTCCACATTCCCATATTTCCACATCCCCATATCTCCACATTCTCAAATCTCGACATCCCCATATCTCCACATCCCCACATCTCCACATCTTCATATACCCACATCCCCATATCCCCACATCTCCATATCCCCACACCCCCACGTCCCTATATCCCTACACTCCTATATTCCTATACCCAAATATCCCTAAATATCTGTATTCCTAGACCTCTAAATTCCTTGCAAGCGCAATGAAAAGAATACTTAAAAAAAATAATAATAATTTTTAGTATAATCGATCTGTATGTTCCTGCACCTCATGTGTGTATTCACAAAAACCTTTCCATTTTCTACTCGTATTTACAAATCACGCTAATAAATTATTTTTCTTCCCGATGTATTGTCTTTTTATGATTTGCACTGTAAAATTTAGTAGCTGTCTACGACTTGTGATTGTATTCAAAACTTTCGCTTCCTTCTTTTATTACATCCACAAATTGCGCACATGAGACATTTAACAGCGGAGTAAAATAATCCTTTGAGTACCGTTTTATGACGTTAATAAATGATAATTGCCGGTGCTTATGTGTATACAGTTGACGAAATTTATAGCCGTCTGTATTTTTTGATTTCTAAAACAATAATGCATATGCATGCAATTCAAATGAAGCGTGTGCTGAAATTTATACTCGATGGCTAACATCGCGTTCTTTATAAACTCGTATAAATGTACAATATGACAAATATATTTTAATGTTACAGATATACATCTATTAAGAATAATTATATATCTAAGAATAATTATACATCTAATAAGAATATTCCTTACTAGATAAATAGAAGAATTTCTATTACACATTTCCCGAGGGATGAATTCCTACAAAAATTTAAGCATCACATATGGTTGACTAAGCAATTAAAGAAATAACATGCTCAATAATTTCCCAAGAATTAATAATTGATTGCGATTAATGTTCTCTATAACTCAGCAGGGAAAATCGAAAGATAAACGTAGGGTTAATTGTGTTTCATTCGTACTCGAGATTTTGAGACACGGAGTTTCATCTCAATCAGAGTATGAATAACAGACGATGTGGGCTGTGCTCCAAGAATGAAGTTACCAGGCCGGATGTGCATGCGCAGATATATCATACGTGCATTCATGCATGACACGCAAATCATCGGGTCTATACAGATTATTTGGAATGTGGGTCATTATAATCGTATAAATTTCAGTAAATCATTACTTGCAATTAACGAATTGATTTAAGCGTATTTTAGCTCTTAATAACACACTAAAACACATTTCACTTATTTTAGTAATTTTCGTAATTTACTATTTCACTTATCTTTAGTACTTCACTTATATCTTCATCCTCTTTGCTCACCAATAAAATAATCGCATATCTTTCATCGAAAAACAACTACTAATCAAAACTGTCGTCCATAACTTAACACGTAAATAAAACTTCAAATTATTACACGAAGAATTTCGCTGAAATTGATTTCGATTTATTGCTACGATCATTCCATCGGACGTGCATAAATTATGTAAAACAAATGAATATAAAATACGAAAAGATTTCAAAGCCCCAAAAAAAAGCGGCTATGCAAATGTGTTCGTCTGAAAACATGCCTAACCGACTGAGATTAAATTATGACATTAACTGTGCGTCATTCTTCATAGTTTTATTTTCTTATCTACGGTGATCGCTTATTCAAGATTTCTCTTCACTTCGCAGTGTAAATAAATCAATCGCTTCATTGGCAATCGTTGAATATGAAAATTAAGTTGGTACAAAATATCGTATATCTGAATCGAACTAATAAATCTTTGAAGTAATATTTATAAATCGGGTAAGTTATTGCTGTTATATTACACATTAATCATTTTAATCCTAGTTGTCTTTGCTTTACTATAACCATATCTGAATATCACTTGAATTCATTATCTGGTCAGAATAATTATCTGATCTAACCGTGATCTGTCTGTGTACGTACAATAAATATTTATATTATAAATGCACGGTAAATATATTTATAATAAATGTACAGTAAATATATGATTATATATGAAATGTGTTTGTAATACATATATGATTACACATGATAAATATATTTATAATAAAATTATTTGTTACGAAAATACATGTTCATATTACACGTTTAAAAGGTATACATCTTGAATATTAATATCAAGCATAAAAATAGATAAAATAAATAAAATTGTCGTTGATGATTATTTATAGCATCTATAATTTTGATACATTAACTTAGCCTCTACATCAACATCAACTTAATATCAACTTTATCTTTATTGATTAAATTATATGCTACTAAAGTGTATACATTTTACTGAGATACTCATAACATATGTTAAATATATATTATCCAATAAATATAAAAGTTTTGAACTTTTTTCTTTTATACAATTTTTCCAATAATTAGCTACAATCATTATACCATACTTCAAGTGTAAGTCTCAACTCGGTTGGGTCTCTAATAACCCGACATCCGCTGTCTGAGGGTTAAAAGCGGCTACCAATTAGTCTCCAGAATTTTATCTAATTCCCGATCTGTGAATGCATCGTTCTCGCATTGCTTCGCCGAAGAAAAAGTTCTCCGACAACTTTATTGCAAGCTAAGCACGTTTCCCTGTGCTTCTTACAAATTATCGAACCGCTGGCAATCAGAACCCGTTCATAGAACTCAAACATGCAACCGAGACACACACATCTCCTCTCCGCTAGAACGGATTATATTATAATCAAGAAAGACATCATCGGAGCATCAATGGCAATTTCGCATGATCAACGGCAATACTCGCGACAGCTATATGTCATACGTAAAAACAATCTCGGCTTGATGTTTACCGTGGAGATAATCACAAAAGGGCGTATTTAAGAATCTTTTTTGAGAAAAGAGTCATGAGAGATGGTTGCTCAAGGCGAGCCTTGAACCGCTCAATTATCGAACACCTAAAACGGCTCGATCACGTCGAATGCAAGGACGGAAAAGAATATATGGGTGGTAATTCTTGGTATCGATAATTGAACCGAGGCAAATACTATGATCAGGTGGTAAATGACAACTGCGGGGACAAACATGTGGTTTTATGAGGTGCAACATTCACTTTCTTCGAATAAACGTGTAGTTGTAGCTGAAAACTTTTTAATTCTTAAATTCATTTATTTTCAAGTTTTTAAGATATTGAACTTTCAAATTCTCAAACTGTTGCATTTTTGAATATTCAATTATCAAATATCCAATTTTTCAATTTTTCAGTTCTTAAATTTTTCAGGTTTTCTAGTTCTCCAGTTGTATACTGTTCAATTTTAGAAGTTCTCAAGTTCTCAAGTTTCCAAGTTTTCAAATTTTCAATTTTTCAATTCTTCAATTCTTCAATTCTTCAATTCTTCAATTCTTCAATTCTTCAATTCTTCAATTCTTCAATTCTTCAATTCTTCAATTCTTCAATTCTTCAATTCTTCAATTCTTCAATTCTTCAATTCTTCAATTCTTCAATTCTTCAATTCTTCAATTCTTCAATTCTTCAATTCTTCAATTCTTCAATTCTTCAATTCTTCAATTCTTCAATTCTTCGATTCTTCGATTCTTCGATTCTTCAATTCTTCAATTCTTCAATTCTTCAATTCTTCAATTCTTCAATTCTTCAATTCTTCAATTCTCCAACTCTTCAATTTTTCAATTTTTTAATTTTCAGATTCTCAAAACTCCCAGTTTCCAAAACTATAAAGTCCCCAAATTTGAAAACATAAAAATTTCTAAGTTATACCATACCCAAAGTCTATAAATCTTTACATTTTTAGGATACCAAATTTCTAGTTCACCAAGTTCCAATATCCCTACTATGTGAGTTCAGTTTAAGATTTATAAATTGTGGTATTTAGTACTTCAAGAATTTGGAAATTTAAGAATTTACAAATTGAAAACTTGAAAATGTGGACTTTTGTAAATTTAAAGATATCGCGTGATCTAAATAGCTAAAAGTTCAGAACATCGATTATTTGGAAATTAATAAAAACATGACAATTCGAGAATTTGAGAATAAGAGTACTCTGTACATACCACATAAATTGCAACAAAAATAACCAAATTATTTCCAAATCTGTCTGAAATCCTACACATAACACGAAGGTTGTATCTACAGGCCGGCTAACTGCTTCCGTTGACAAATTGTTGCAGACACAACAAGATGATAGAAAAAGAAAAAGCGAAGAGCCGCAGACATCTATTCCGACTTCTATAACAGTTGCGATCGTCCAACGGTTACTCGAAAGGGGCCATCGTCTCTGCGGTTCTCGGCGAACATGATTCCTTCGTGTTCTCTCCTCTGTGACCTCTGCGGTAATAATGAGTCACCTCATGTATGGATAGAATCTCGTCGGGATCGACGAAAATAGCATTCGACGAGTTACATCGTGCGACAGGGCTCAGAGCACGCCTTGTTTTTTCCTTTTCCTTTTAAGCCGATCCTTTTTTTCACCACGAAACGACGAACACGCACTCCGCGCTTGGAATTCTAATTAATTCCGGATCCACGGGACGATAACTGTTTCTTTTATTGGGCACGTTCGCAGAAACTGCGTTGACAGAATAAGGTGCGTTGTAAGTAACGTCGTATTAATGTTAAATATTCGGTGCTTAATATCGTGTAAGTGCGCAAGGTGTTCCACTTGCGGTTATCAAGGACCGGTTATCTCGACCGATGCAAAAAAAAAAATATGACAAAGATAATTATTTGATTCGGTGGATACTGCTGTAAAGTTTCAGCAAATTATCGTTGCGTGTTCTTAACCCTTCCTGGCAGATTTCTTTTCGTACTCGATGACTGGTATGTTTTTTGGTCGAAATTTTAAAGGTTAACCCCTTAACCTATAACTTCCTCAACAGTTGCATGAGTTGCCTAATTATTACTGTTAAGATAAATAATGCTGAAATGTTAGGTATATACAATTGGTAACTCAAAACTCGATCTTTATCAAATACGATTTAGGTTTCTCACATTTGAACTGTAACGTCATGAGTCTGACTTGTGCGTCATGAATCCGTCTTGTGCGTCACGAGTCTGACTTGTGCGTCATGATCCCACTTGTGCGTCATGACTTCCACTTGTGCGTCATGACTTCCACTTGTGCGTCATGAGTCCCACTAGTGCGTCATGAGTCTGACTTGTGCGTCATGAGTCCCATTGATGCGTCATGAGTCTGACTTGTGCGTCATGAGTCTAACTTGTGCGTCATGAGTGAAACCATAAATCAGTCGTATCGACTGCCTTGTAATACAAAAGGGGTTAAAATCAGAAATAAATTTAACCTAGAGAAAACGTGAAATACAGGGAACCGATCATAAAAAATTGTAACAGTGAACTAATTGTAACGCGATTAAAAAGAGCAAGATTCTTCTAGCGTATTCGGTAAAAATTGAAAGGGGCGCTCTGGTCCAATCAGAATAATGATATTTAATTAACACATGGGTCTTGGCCATAATTTTCGATGGTAACGAGTTCCGCGAACCATTTACATATGCACGTGCAACACTGCGCGACGAAATGAAGAACTTTTAGTGCGCGTTTCCGGGACAGTTTAATTAATTTCGCCGTCTGAAAAAGACGATAACAACGTCTTCAAGTTGTCGTCATCTGGAACTCTCGGGGGTCGGTTCGAGTCGACAGTTGATTGGTGCTTGACATCGTAGTCGACGTCCCATCCATTTTGCTCCTCGCGTGTCTTCTCGTCAACTTAATAGTCTCTCCTCGATTCTTGGCACCGGATCGATAAAAGATCTTGACTAATTTCCTCGACGACGTGTACCGAGAATCGACGCAGCTTCGTTTTAATTAACTACGGAGCTACGACATCTGCGGTGGAAGTCATTCTGTTTATGTCCGTTGACGAACGGGTATAACGATCGAAATTTCTACTTTGCCATGATATTCTCGTTCGGTTTTCTATTTCTTACGCGACAGATGTATGGCGCGCTGTAAAGAGATCGGGGGTTATGCAAACGAACCACTCTTAGTTTCATAGAGATCCGAGGATGCGGCTAGAGGTATGGGAATACAAAGATACGGTGATCTACGATTGAGATATGGACATGTAAGAATTTAAGGGGGCAGAGAGATAGCGATACAGGAATCGAGATCTGGAGATGTAGGGAGCTGGTGCAGGAATGTGGAGATATGGGGATGTAGGGGATATGTGGATATCAGTTGGAAAGTACAGAGGAACAGCAATCTAGGGATTTGGGGATATAGAGGTCTAAGAATAGCTGTACGAACCTAGGAATATAGGAATACAGATATCAGGATCGGGTTTGTAGCGTTTTAGGAATACATATAGAAATATGGGCATATGGGAATCTAAATATGTAGAGTCCTACAGATATAGACATATGACGATTTAGATATATAGAAATTTAAGTATATATGAATCTACATATGTGGTGATCTAGGAATACAGGTATCTAAGAATATAGGTATCTAGGAATGTAGGTATCTGAGAATATCTAGGAATATACGTATCTAAGAATATAGATATATTAGAATATTGTAATCTAGGAATGCAGGAAGATAGAAATACAGAAATAGAGAAATATAACAATATAAAGATATTAAGTTCTAGGTATATAGAGACCAATGAATATAACAACCTAGATATATCAAAACTTAAGTACATTAGAAATCTAGGAATAAAAGAACCTAGATACCGTATCAAAATTATGTTCTACAAATAAATATCAAAGTTTTATTCTCCACAATGGCAAAACGATCAATGAAGACAAGCACCGAGATTAATCGTGAGAAGACCATAACAGGCAATGTAATCAGGCAGTTGATGAATCAATGCTAATTCATAACCGACGGTTTAGCCGAAACAATACCGGCATTGTAAGTCTCACCTTGGTCGAGTTAGAAGGAAGCATTCAAGTGGCAGAGTAATGAAATGAATACCAAGATTGCGTCATACGAGCTCATCTGTGTAAACATACGAAATTATTACGCATATATTTATGTTTCATTTATAAATAGAATGTACAGTATGCTGCCGAAGCTGGGTCTCATTTGCCCCGTGTTGTTTGCGTGAATCAAAGAGTCGTAGTATATTAACCCCTTGCATCATGATCTCTCACATGTGACGCATATAAATGTTAAAATACGACAAATTTGACTATTTTTACCACGATGTCGAGTTTAATTTTAATTCCAATACGTTTACCAGTGAATTGTATGCAAAATATCTCTAACATTTGAAGATTCTTTGTTTGTCTTAATGTGGTAGCAATAATTGAATCTCTCTGTTTAATGCACTTGCTGATAAAATCATAAGTTAAGGGGTTAAGTTGGACATTTTATTCCTATCAAAAACTGATGAATGACTATTTAAAATAGCTATGTATTTCTGAAACTTGTATGTACCGATGTCAACACATGAGTTGATGCGTGAGGAGGCTGACCCAGGTATTTAGAAGAGCTATGGATCCAAGTGGTCAAAATAGAAAAATCTCTCCATTCCCAAATTCTTACATACCCAAATTGCTTCAGCGGCAAATCGCTATATCCCCAAATCGGTACATCCCCAAATCGTTACGTCCCCAAATTGGTATATTCCCAAATCGCTACGTATCCAAATAGGTACGTCATCAAATCGCTACATTTCCAAATCGCTATAGCCCCAAATTCCTACATCCCCAAATCGCTACGTCCCCAAATCGTTACGTCCCCAAACTGGTATATTCCCAAATCGCTATATCCCCAAATTCCTACATCCCCAAATCGATATATCCCCAAACTCCTACATCCCCAAATCGCTACATCCTCAAACCGCTATAGCCCCAAAATTCCTACATCCCTAAATCGCTACATCCCCAAACTCCTACATCCCCAAATCGCTACATCCTCAAACCGCTATAGCCCCAAAATTCCTACATCCCTAAATCGCTACATCCCCAAATCGCTACAACCCCAAATCGATATACCCCCAAATCACTCCATCCCCAAATAGCTACAGCTCCAATTGATCAGAGTAGAATCCACGTGGAGCAAACAATCCGCGTAAATTGAGGATTTTATCTCAAAAGCACCAATAACGATAGGTTAAAATAGCTTTATTGCTTATAGACGATAAATGTAACTTACGCAATGCCGTAATAACAACATTTTCAATTAATAAAAGTTCATGATTTCGCCAAGGGCAAGCTTCTTTACCAACACTGATTTATCTCGGCTCGATAACACGAATACTCTTAGAACGTTTATCAATTCCGTAATGGATGATTTCCACGAGGATATAGAAGACGCACGACCAGATAAGAAGATATTTATGCGAATGAATAATGAAAACACGAGCCAGAGAACATCTTAAATTTCACCGTTTACAGGTAATTTACCTGGAAGAATAAATTTGTAGGGGAAACACGTAGGATTAGGGAGTACGTGTGCTGTTTAAAAACCATTAGCAAATTGTCATCAGTGAATAATTCAACGGTACAAAATACATCATCTTGTTTACCTATTTTGACAGCGATTCTGAAAGTGCTTTACAACGCGATTATTTAAGAAAATTTCTGAGCGTTGATGATATGTTTGTGGGAATTAAATTACAGTGAGTTATAGTAGCGAAAGTGACATCGAATGAAATTTTATACTTGTCTTATTTTCTCAGTAAAATTAATGCAGGACAAGTTTAATATTAATTTAACCGGTTAAACGACCGGTTCGAACGTTTTTTATTTTAAATTACAGAAATTGTTAAGATGCTCTTTTTGGAAATGAATTATGGTGTATAATCAGCTATGCATTTTATTTCAGTATTTTTCTACATTCTGCAAATTTTATTGCTTTCCCTCTTGGTGTTAATTATGGTTAAGGCCATTTTTCTTTGGCCTTTTTCTGAAAAATTGAGAGATTGACATTTTGTGAAAAATTGAAAGACTGAAATTTTGTGAAAAATTGAAATTTTGATGAAAAAATTCGTAGGTGAAAAAAATTGAAAAATTGATCACGTAATGTGTTACTAAATTGAAATAGATATGATATCAATACTGTTGAATTGAAGTAAATGTAAAATACAGTGGTGCTAATTCCACTGCTGTAAAATTAATTGTATAATTCAGTTACATTGTACTCCAACTATACATATAGTAATATAATTACATTTTGTTGTAATTACATAGAAATTTAATTAATTTGAATTATCTGGTAATTTAAATCACATCATTCAAATCTTTCAATTGATTCAGTCGCTAATTACTGTAATTATGAGTATAAGTGGACTAGGTACACATCTCTGTGCAAATATGAAGTCATGAATAATACCACATTCATTAATGTTAATCATCTGTTTTCTATCTAAAACTTTTTCACAGATTTACCATCTTTTATTTCCTAATTTGGCTATATCTTACGACATCTGATACGATTACAATTTTGTTATTTACCTTAATTGTGCAATTATGAATTAAATTGTGATTTAATTAACTGATCTGAATTATAAATTACAAAATAATTGAACACAACGTAATTGAATCACTAAAATTGTAATTTAATTATACAATTCCTACAAGAGAATATTAAATTTTAATTTATATTAAAAATAATTCCTAAATAAAAATAAAATTTAATTTAACAATTATTCTCCTTTCGTATTCCAAAATTTCATTTCATATTTTTCTTCAAGATATAATTAATGAAATTTCATAATTATTGTTGAATTATCTATCGTAATAAATTCTATGAATATATTTCTATTTCTAACTATAACTGCTTATATAATTTAACGCAATGAATACTTGATTAATGAAGCAGTTTATGTACAGATAAATTTATGTAGTGAGATGTACAAAATTTATGACTTCCTGACACTCTCTAATACGACACAATTTCGATTCGATTGAAAGTTTCATTCGTTAATTAATTTGAAAATTCTATGGCACAGCAAACTGTCTCCTGTTTACCCAAACTGTTGAATATTAATGTTACCTAATCGAAAAGCTGCACCCATGTTTGGTCACAAAAAATACCAAACGTTCTGTCATAAAGTCAAGAATCGATTTTAAATTGTTCCTTCGGTATCGCTGTGAATAAATAATTATTACTAATTAGCATTTTATATATGGTATCAAAACAGAAGAAAACATACAAAGTTCTACTTTAAAATGTCAGGAATTCTCATATTTTGAAATTTACAAATTTTGAAATTCACAAACACATAAATTTTGAAACAAATTTCTAAATTTACAAATTTTGGAATTTAGTAAATTGACAAATGTAAACATTTTCAAAATTCTAAATTTTGAATTCTCAAAATTTCCAAGCTTCCATATTGACCTCAACAATTTTTAAATTTCTAACTTTTGAAATCCTCAACTTCTCAATTACACGAATTCAACTTCTGAAATTTCCAAAATGCCTAAATTTTGACTTCTCAAAATTTCCAACATTTCCAAATCCCCAAATTATACTTAACCCCGAATCCTACCAAATAATTCCGAACATCAATCAGAATTCTATTTGCCCAATAACGATTCTATAACTACACTCTTAAAACGCTCGAAACATGATGAATCGCAACAATAATAAAAGCTCCGTCTACACAACATATGGATATTAAACGAAAGGCAAAAGGAATAAAAACAGGGGGTTTTCACGAGCAAACAATCGCAGCATCGATATAAACATCAGATCAATCGTACTATGAAAACACGTTTTCCACTGAAAACACTTTTCATTCCCGATTCCGTAGCAAACAAAAGAGTGTCTATCACAGTGAAATATCGTCGTAGACACACACTTTGTACATACGATGGCAGATGCAATCGGTGTTCCAAACTAACTGCCAATGTTCGCTTTCCATACAATCTGCCAGAAATTCGCGATTGAGTTTACGATCGATCGGCACTGGTCCTACCGAAACTTTTATAAGTTCATTCATCGGTAAATGCACGCGGGAGGACCGATCGATCAGAGGAATCCCGAAGGGTGTATTCGATACTTCCGGATGAATAAACTGCCAATGGAAAAAGACAAAAATAACAGAATCACAATCCTGAAAGGGCGTGTTCTGTTTCGAACAGAAC
The DNA here is from genome assembly GCA_945859555.1 of Megachile ligniseca. Lineage (NCBI taxonomy): Eukaryota > Metazoa > Arthropoda > Insecta > Hymenoptera > Megachilidae > Megachile > Megachile ligniseca. Next base: position 5,953,643 of record OX243783.1, read on the forward strand.
TTTCGGCCTTTTATCCCTATATTGACCATTCTTTTACTACATCTAATTACTATGTAGTAACAATTTTTTTTAGTATATTCAACTACTGACCTTTTCAATTGCTACTGAAAACCTTTTAGAAAAGAAGGAAAATCTTTTAAGAAATTTTTTTAGGACTGAATCTTTTTACCACTGGCCGCTCACACATGTGTGGTGAACATAGGTGGTTGCTTTAATAATCACACACAAGAAAATATTTTTGTTGTATTAAATGTGTCGTAATTCTTGTTTTCATTTGTTACAGGTGTATACAGACGTTGAATTATTTCGTGAATTTACATAGTTTTCTTGAATTAATTCTTCAGAAATATTGCCAGGTTCTGACGATTGCGTGGGCGGCCATTAAAGTGTTAATACACATAACTAGTGACAAATTTTTGAGTACCCCCAATAATTATAGAATAACAAGACCTGTTAGTATATACTGATATAATAATAAAGAAGAGACTTTACCTTAAGTTGAACAGCAGTGCACAAAAATTTAACCAAAAACTGATCGAGTTTGTGAGTTTCTGATCAGTATGAATCGTACACAAAAAACCTTCCTAAATACGAAGACAGCGAGAGAATAAAGAAAAGGCTTCACCTTGAAACGGCAGCGGAGGAAAAAAAGGAGGAAAAATTCTTTGACATGGTAACAGCGCGTCAAGATGACGCGTGGGGTTCCAATGAGAAGTCTTTCTTTGATTCGCTCAAAGTGGTCCCTGTGTTCGACTTTAACGTGTGTCACCGCCACGTGGCAGTTTTCTGGTTGACCTTGAATAGTCGACGAAACACACTGGCCGATGGAGATATATGTGGACCACGTTGGGAACGTATACACGTATTAGCGGGCTCGAAATGCAAATTAGCGACTTCCACGAATTCGTCGATGCTAATGTTATGATAATGTATGACGAGACCCTTCAGCTATTTCGCCGAATAAAGATCGATGAATCCGAACACCCGAGTTACGGATATTATGCGGCCTTTTGCATCCACCGACGTGGAGGTCGCAAAGCTTCCTTTGTCACGTGACGTTAATATTTAACGAGGTAACTGGTATACTTTTGCGTTACCGAATTATTTTAGACCTTTTCACACGTGAAAATGCGTCATCTAGACAGTTATGGTCGATGTATAACTATGTCAACCCACGAGGGGAGGTCGAACTTAAAGCCTCTTCACGCGCCAACTCTTGGGTTGACATCAGTATTTTTGAGTTATCAAATTTTTTGTAATTTTCCACGTAAATGCATTATTTAACCAGTTAACCTGTTAGAATTTCTTAAAATTTTATTTCTTTAATTTTTCTTGTTCGTGAATGTTATCATTCTTAGACAGTTTTTAATAATCTTTAGAACAACGAATAAAAATGTTTCATATCAATATTTGAAAGCATAAAAATTAGGAAATTTGAGGATCTGAAATTTCAATATTTAAAAATTTGTAAGTGTTCATATGTTCAAACTTATGACATGTGCAACAAGTTCAAAATGTTGTAGAATGTTCATTCTATAATATATTCATGATAGTACATAAATTCACGTGTCATAAGAGTAATATGTTTTTTAAACACAGAATACATTAATATTATACAATGTAAAATTACAAGATTTTGCACTTAACGATTGTAAAGTGTAAGCATAATCGACTATTAAATTATATGTACATATATTTAGTTCCACACGTGTTGATTGTGTTAGTACGAGATTTCACGTGATACGCTAACAATGTTTTTACCTCGAGAAGTGCAAATTCACCTCAAGAAAATATTGCAACTTCATTTAATGCTTAAATTTGCTAAAATCTTAAAATATTATTTACATACATTTTCTCATATCACTGAATCATCTTTCTGATTTATTCTTTTTCCTTAGTTAACATTACTGAATCATAATGGCATCAAAAGTAGAAAAAAAATGCAACAAGTTTTGTGCATGCATTTTATAATAAATACGGTAAGACCGGATACATTTACTAGTTTTATCATTTTTTTGAAATTATCTTTTTCTTTGATCTTGGAAATACCGAAAAATAATAGCGGTGTATTTATTCAGAAGTGGATACATTTATTCAGTTATTATTCATAATGATGGTATCTATGTTTAGGCGCCAGACAAAGAGAACAACAGTGAATCATTCTTTTTAATTCTAGTTCATATTTTTAAATTTGCAATGTTGTAAAATTTGATGATTTCAAAAGAGATTTAGAAATTTCAGAATTTAGGTATTCGGTAATTTAGAAATTTAAAAATTCAGAAATTCAGAAATTTAGAGATTTACAAATAAAATTCCCAAATCTTCTAATTTCCAAGTTTCCAAAAATTTAAACCTCAACTCGCATACCCTACCTATTCGACTCCCAGCCATCACATTACACTTTAATTTCTCAAATGCTATCCTGCTTAAACCAGAAATACCCTGAACTCGTTCTCAAGTTCGATCTACTCGTAAAAGTATATCACGTTCTCTCGTCTTCGATTCGTCAATTCTCATGAAAATGCACAGAATCCTTGACCTAACTGTGTTCCGTATCCGTAAATCCCTCCTGCCGGTCGCATCGTCCCTGGTTCGCCGCACGGTTTAACCTCCAGACGGTGCAGGGTGTCGTTTCTATCAGATGGTTTTGCTGGTCGGCTGCTTCGGCAATGTCAGTACCCACGACGGTCAAATGTGCCTGCTTCTTCGTGTATTCCGTACATACTCGTTCACGGTCTGATTCTTCCCGGACGGCGATTCGTTTCCCACATTTTTATTCCCTCGATTTCGCTGCTTCTCTTTCTTCTCCCTTCGAGCCGTTCCACTCGCTTATTTATCATTGCTGGATAGGACAAGGTAATTTCTTCGGCCGTGAACTTTATCGTTCGAGTTTCATTTCCGGTGCGAGTTACGAAACGAATCCTGTATAAATCTGCTTGGAAATGCTGTCGGTTCAATATGTGCATTAAGACGTTTGCAATTCAGATTCTATATCGACCATCGTAACCTTATGCGTCGAATGGTGTTTGGTCAGAATTTTGTTATATTTTATTGTACAAAGTTTTGTTATGGTCTATTGTAGAAAGTTTCCAACAGGTTGGAATTAAAATTAAACTCTAAATTCAATCGTGATGAAAATACGAGTTACACATACGTATTTCAATTATGTGGCGTCATGTGGTACACGATTTTATAAAGCAAGGTCTACCATAAGTCGGTAAGAAAGACTTTCATCAGGAAACTTATTGAAGAGTATCGATATCCGCGTAAATTGGGCGAGAAAAAACGTAGCATAGTTAATTTATTCGCGACATGTGACGCCGGGTCGTCTGGAGGTTGAATCGAGAAGCGTCGCAGCACCGGCTGGAACCTCGAGCGTCGTTCGCAGACATAAAATGCGGACCCCCGATGTTGAGTCAAGGGTACGAGAGAGTGATGCACGACTTCCATAGACCTGCTCGTGTTCGGCCGTGATGTGCTCGCTCGCTCGCTCGCTGGGTTACTTGCTCGCTTGTTTGCTCGAGGCCGCTTCACCTTGAACGATTCGCGGAGTTTATGGCTTACGAGCCACGCGTCGGCGAGATCCCCGGCTCTAGAACGCGTGGGAGTGGACCGGCAATCGGTGAGAGATCTTTCAAGGTCCGTTCTCGGAAATCATTTTTGAAAACACAAGTCGCCTTCTCCGCGGAGGGCGCCTCCACCTAAGTGGCGCAACAATGAAAAAAGATCAAGATTTATTCCTATTCGGGTATTGTCTTCGAGGGTCATTGTACAGTATCGTGTATTAATTAATTTCTCCGTGCCACGGGCTGCGTTACCATGGGAAACGGACCGGTATCATAAACGACGTTTAAATAGAGTGCTCCAGAGGAACGTCATAATTTAGGACTTCCATCTCGCTCTTTTCTGATGTAATTAACCTGACCGATCAAGATGCTGTTTGTGTGTTTTACGAACACGCGAGAATGATCCGCGATCAAGATATAACGTTGCTCCTCGAGGTTTTGCCCTGGGCATTTTTCCAGGATGATGGATCGAAAACTGCGCCTTGCAAGATGACGATTTCATCCTTCTTGTTAATGTTTACTTAGCTGAGAGAGGTAATGATGCTTTAGTACCAACTTTGAATATATGGGTTTTTAATGGGTAAAATACTTCATTTGTTTTTTTCATGGAACTAGTGCAAAGAGGTACTAGTATGAAGACTTGTAAACGTTTTATCTTATGATACACTATTACGTAGATCGATAACGATAGTGAAAAAGTAAGGACATAAGGAGTTATTTAAGTAAATGACTTAATAGTTCATTGCTCAAAATGCTGGATCCTACAGCGATGTCCAAAAATATGTTTAGAAATTTAATTATTTATTCACACATGTGATGCACACTTGATGTACACTTTCCCATATTTCTAAGTAGGTCCACAAAAATTCCCAATGTCCATCAAAATCCGAAAATTTGAAAGCCTAGAGTCTTCAAGGACCCCCAAAAAATCTGAAGCTAGGTTTCGACTAGCGTCCAAAGGTTAATCATGAAAATGTAACGCTAATTTCGTGACGATTAATCTCTGTCTCCGTTTTAAGTAAAAAATGATCATCCAGACAGCGTAGGTATACGTACGATATGGAAGAGCAACGCGGTTCTTGTTCATCCCTCGTCCAACGATAATAAATTCATTTTTAATCCTTTTGATTCTCGGTTAATATATCAGTGCCCGACCCAGGCTTGACCGTGCCGCACATTTGCGGTAAGAACAAGCCACGAGGTCCTGTTCAAGCAATGCAGGATCGTTCGTTTTTCTGCAAGCGTAACCGCACCGTGAAAACCATCGAAGAAGGACGGGGATAGGAAAACTAAAGAGACCACACGAGGGGGGTGAATTACACAGGATACTGGTCGGTCAACGCTTTGAGTTATGATCCCAACGCTCTATAATCGTTAATTGAAGACCACTATGATCCTGTTTTGCCCGTACCTTCCGCCACAAATCATTTTTTTCCCGCAACTTATATGGTAGAGGTGGTTTATCGGTAATAAGAATATTCGAACTTTGATGCTTCTTTGAATATCGTTTCGTGTAGAGGGTAATTGGTTTTAATTTAATTGGGGTACGTTGTTTTTTTTTGTAGTTTTATATTAGGTCTGTAGGGAACACGTTCCTTTTTTATATTTAAGAATTTGTATTTTATATATGGTATAAACAGAAGAAAACATACAGAGTTCTTTTTTAAAATGTCAGTAATTCTCATATTTTTAAATTTACATATTTGAGAATTTTGAAATTATGGGGAAAAAAGTTGGAAATTTGAGAGTTTTTAAATATTGAAACATAGTGCATATTTCGGAGTAAGGTCTATACTATTCGTCATTCGTAAGTTGAAAATACAATTTGTATCGAACGATACGATACCATGGCATAAATCCGAACATCCTGTTCCAAAGGCAACAGTGTCCTGCTGGCCTGGTATAGTTGAACAAGGGTGCCCTCTGTCGATCGAGATACGATCGACCTAAGTACACTCGGGTGCATACTTTCTTTGCATAAAGGCAAACTTAACAATTTTTAAATTCAGAAATTTTTATATTTGAGTAGAATATTAATTTCTTCAAATACTAAGATACCCAAAACCTTAGATCTCCAAATTTTCATATCCTAAAATCTTCACATCCCCAAATTCCAAGATCTCTAAATTCCTACATCCCCAAATCCCAAGCGTCCAAATCTGCAAGTCTCCGAATATCTTCCCCAAATTCTTAACCCATGCAGGAATATTCAAATTCCCCAAAATCCCTAAGAGTCAACGAGTAGGCCTCTTCTCCCTCTTCCTAGGGAAGCCAGATTTGCTGTTGACTGTACAACGAGATATACGACCTACGATTGGCATGCACTAAGCGTTACCACTTACATGTACACCGTACATCCGCGATCTTCTTTTTTACCCCGGTCGACCTTTCCCAACCCTCTTTCTCTTCGGGCAGGTATTCTTGTCGGACGCGTTCCTCGTGCTCGCGACCTGATAAAAAGAGATCGGGGCCCAAGGAGAAACGATAAGAAGCGATACGTCGAGAACAGCCTTTGGAATGCCGTGTGAAATCTTTGGAAAACGTCAACACTGATACTGGACTCGATAAACCATCGATGGGGGAAATGATTTGCTGACTTTTGCTTCAAAGAAGTCCGACAAAAATTATTTCCCTGTGAAGTCTTTTTAAAACGGGTTTCGAGTTATCGATGTTCGAAGAAATTACTGATCAATTTTGATGTTTTACTTACAATTTTATTATTCTTACATTTAAGAGATTCGTATGTTGACTCATTATTTTTAACCATATGAGTACCTAACTTTCTGCATAACTATAATTCGTTAATTCCACAAGCTTCGCAATTTCTTCAAATATATTACAATGTATCAAAGATGGTATTAGTTCATTAAATAATGGAGGTGAAATGTTCAGTAAAATTATCGCGCAACCCAACGTCGACGAGACAGAATTACGAAGCAGGTACGAAATGTGCGTGTATATCCGAATTAGTCAGATGGTGTGACTCGTCACGGTTTCAAAGGTGTACGCATTCTAATTAGATGGACACGCCAGGCTGCCCTCTCGTCTATGAAAGATATCGTCGGTTGACGCATTCAGCTCGAAGAATTCTCAACACGCATCGCGCGTTATTCAACGCGAAGACATTGCCTATCGCTGTGACAGCGGCGGATTAATTAAATTTATTAGCACCGTGTGCACTTCCGTAACGATTGCGTGAAAAATGGGACGTGTACGGTGCCATAAAATGTCCGCTGGAACGTTAAACGCTGCTTTGCCGTGCGAACAAATCGTGAAAATTTTTATCTCCTATGTTATTAGCGAATGCTTTCTTTTTTTTATCATTCAACGCGTTCTACGGTGAAAATGTTCAATGTGAAACGTGAAATTTTAATTACGAAGAATAGTTAATTTAAACTTTTAGCTTAACACTTGTCAAATACAATTGGTAATTTTTCCTTCATTCTATAATATCCTTCTTTCTGTTTTTTTTTAATATCACTTTTACTAGTTTTTTTCCTCGAACATTACTCAATTTGTTCAGCTTTTTTAGACTCGATATTTTTTGCTTAGATGCAACTCTTTCAGTCGACACTGAGAGACAATGACCGTCACGACAATCGAGTTACAGACTCTGAAATTTAAGGTAATTTTTTACTAAAATAATTTACTATATTTCACCACATTTGTAAGTCAAGTCAATGATAATCAAGCATGAGGTAAAAAAACAGAACAGGTGACCGTACCGGGAAGACATCGTAAGTTTTTTCGAATTCATTTCAATTTTAACAAGTGCCATAATACTTATGAACAGCAGTGTATTATACGTGGTTCGTTAACGAAAGGGTGAAAAGACACCCTTAACGCAGCGCGATAACGTGGCTCGTTTCGCTCGAAGCGGGTACAGTGCTCGTGTCACGAAATTAACGTTGCACCTGGCCGAATGAAATTAACGCCCTGCACGCTAAAGGAAAAAAGGAGAACGATCGAAGGTAGAAAAGGGAAAGAACAACGACGACAACACGGTCGATTCGATCTGCCCGCCATAGCGGCAAGTGGTGTGGCTGGTTGGTGCAATACCGACGTTGACACTGGCGTCGTTTACCAGATGCAGAAGGGGAGAAACGTCGCATAATGTCACTAACGTAATTAAACCGACCATCGTGAATTTCTACTGCTACCACGCGACCCGTGTTTCCGAAACTCCATGAAAACTTCTTTTCTCTTCGATTTTTATATTACACGCGAATTTGCAAACAACTCTTTGCCAACGCAACTATTTGAAATAGGTACTATTTAACACAATGATTGACACATTGAAACAATTGAAAATTTTACTAGATTTATATCTTTAACAAGTGTCACCAAATATTTTGTTGCATCGAAATTGTAAGTGGTTAGAAGTATTTGCAACTGGACAATATTGTTAAATAATATAGGTGACAAATTTGTAAATTCGAACGTCACCCATGTGACAATCAAACTGAATCTAAAATGTAGTTATAAACACGATGAGGTAAATAGATCCCACAGCGTCTACCACTGATAACAATTCGAATCATAAAGATGAAAAATCGACGGAAAATTGGTGAAGGGTTTTATGGAACACCCTGTACTGATCTGTACTCCGTACGCAAATAAACTTGATAAATTCAACGTATCGTTTAGCGAGGCTCGATATAAACGACCGACACACGATTAGCCTGTACGTGTAACAAATAGCAAGCTTGTCCGCTCTTCTAATAATACGACGACCGAGATACAAACCCCTTTTCATTCAACTTCTCCTTCGTTTGAGCTGCCAGTCACCCGTCAGTATCATTATCATTAAAAAGATCATCGTCTTCGATATTTTATAGCCAGCCTTTTCATTTCTGCAACATTAATGCGAGACGCTAAGGTGTTAATGGATGCTTGTCGGAAGTAAACTCAGGTGTTGCACTTTGTTTGTTACCTATTTTCTTCTATCATTTTCTCGTTTCTCATTCAAGCTATTGAGGCATCGTTATCGAACGATTCTATTAATCGATAATTGGATAAGTTGCAGTAGCAACTCTTGTAGAATGGATGTGTAGATTATGGTAATTAAGACTTTGCAGATATGATACAGTACCAAAGTCATGAATGAAGTATTTTAATGGTATTTTGAAACTTATGTTTTGTAAAGAATACGTAAATTGCAAATTTTATAATTGGAAAATATTTAGCACATAATCTATAAGTGTTTGGTACAAATACATTTCATGAGTGTAAAGTTAGCTTATTTTATAATTGTAGAATTATAAAATATTTAGTTTACTTACATTTATAGTTATGAAACATTAAAACAAAAAATATTTCTCATTTGTAATTACAATTTTTTGCTACATCTTTTGTAGTGTTATACAATTTTTCTTTAAAAAATTTTTAGGACAGAAAATATTGATTTAATTTTGTCTTAATTTTTTTTTTTAATTGAAAAAATAATGTAAGAAAGTATCTGAAATCTAGATAAAGAGAAATCAACTTTCCGCCTGCACACGTATTTTAATTTACCGACCCATTGTTCGTAGATGTTCGATTTTCATTTCTTCTCCAAGGGAAATGCAGCGTTGATAAATCGCGCGTTTAATTAATTAATCACTGACAGCGGCGTTACCCGTTTCTCTGCCGTCCCACGACGGTTTGTTTTAGCTTCGAATTCAATTATTAATCCAGAAATACGCCGGCGGATCGTCGATCGAAGTTCGCAATTAAGCGAATTAGAAAGTGAGAATATATTGGAACACGGTACGCTTTTAGATCACGTTTCTATCGAATGCACTTTAATTTTTGATGAACCTTTTCTCGAAACCTTTTAACGATCGAATACATTCGTGTCTGTTTAACGAGGTAGAAATACTATTCAAACGTATTGAATAGACTGCTTCTATTATTGTTATTGCCTGAAAGTGTAGGTGTTTTTGTTGATCGAAATTGTTTCGTTTAATACATATTTTAAGTGAATATTAGAATGGTAAAAATCTAATTTTTAAAATATTGCTTGGACACTGACATTTTTCTCTGGGAAACTTTGTCAATTAAGATTGCATATTGAATCATATAATATTCAGTAAACATATTCTATAAAAAAAATACATCAGCATTTTAGTTTATTAAACCATCACCCTAATAACTATTTCACATGTACATCTAGCTATCCCTAGAATAAACAGATGAAGCAAGAGTAGGTTTAGTATTCATTTCAATGCGTGTTGGTTCATTCGGTAATCAGTAAAACAGCTAATGAACTCGATTCGGCTTCTGTTTGTCAAATCACCAACGTAAATTGTACCCAGACGTAATACCTAATAATTCTTGAATATTAATCACACCGTATTAACGGTGCAAATCTGACTTGATTGTAGTCGTGAATATTTCACAAGCAGAGATGAAAAAGAATCATTAAAAAGAACTACCCTGAAAATTATGTACTGTTTTATTATTACATAAAATTATTTTGAAATACTAATACAATAAAACATGATAATGAAATACTACCACTTCTCTTGAAGTCATAACATGAACCCAAGTAAATATCAATATAGAAGTAAATTCTAAACCTTTATCAAGTATCAATAAGATATCGGCAATCTATCAATATATCGTTAAGTTCTAATAAGATACCGACAATCGACATACCATTAGTATCAATAAGGTAATCTATTTGTATTCGATAACAGCTCCCTAACTTGAATTTCATTTGTCCAAGCAGCGCTTGAACCGATGCGTCGGCAAAAGTCACGCAAAAGAGAAACAACAGAGACAAATACGTAGAATGTTTGTCCAACTGGTCACCGAGATCGAAAGGATTCTCGTGGCAAGGTACGGTTTCCCAGCCTCTTGTTCTCAGCGACTCGATCACGGACAAAAAGACCCGCGAAAGTGATTCCAGGCACGCGTTCGTCCCCTTTGCCGATTAATTTCGCTGCCACTGCAAGACGAAACGACAAGTTAGTCGACTTTTAACCGCTGCCTGGCCAACCCGACCGGGCAGGTGCGCGATCTTTCCTTTTTGAGGAATCTGAGGAAGCTACGAACCGGTGGATGCAACGGGGAAAGAAAGAGATTGAAATCTGCGGTTTCGAGCCGCCTGCGCGAGAATGAAATCATCCGTTATGTCAGTGAAGAGTAAGCTGCTACCAAGGTGGTATAACGAAATAACAAGATGTAACTTGTGAAAGTTTCATACCGAGCGATACAAGAACCGTGTACCGTTCGAAACCTTTAGATCCTTTCTGACAAGACAAATCAAGTTACCGTCTCTTCATGATTTTTTCGCCATACTCGTGACATAACAGTTACAGCCTAACCTAACCTGTACAGTTCAAACCTAAATCGTATTTGCACAATTGAATTTAATATTTACATAACCAACCTGTTAAAAATCTAGCGCTTCAACTTTCCTTATTTGCCATAACATTGCAGGAATAATTAATTATCGAACAGTCGAGGATGTCATAGGTTGAAATGAAGTGTACGTCGAAAGTTAGGGTTAACACCTTCTAAGATATTCTGAAACAAGGACTGCTTAGAAAAATACAATGAGTAATTGTTCGAATGCTCGATCCTGCAGGATGAATGAAATAAAAGGAACCCCCAATTGAATCGTTCGACCGCATACAGTGGTTTCACGGAAGGAACGCAAAAAGGAAGGACTGGTCATCGATCGGATGGGCAGAAGGAACCCGGAGGTCGATAATAACGGCGTAACAGGTTCTATCGTTTCATCGCAGTATTTACGTTCTATTATTCTCCGAGCTGACTCGTATATCGTTGGCCCGTGAAATTCCAGCGGAACGGACCCGGGGTCTCGTTTGGCCTCGCCGAGGACATTGTAGTATAGGCAGCCTCTCGCTGAAGTAATGGGCCATTTATTTTCACTCGTCGACCCCCGCCGAGACTAATGTGTCTCAGCAAGCTTTTTCACATCCCTCCGCGTTGCCCACCTTCCTCGAGTGCTCCTTCCAGAAAGGTGGCTCGACCACAAAGCTCTGAAATTCCGACGCGGAAGCTCCGGGCAAAACGAAACCAGAGGCTCCTTGCCGTCAGGAATCCTGCCGGTCGACGATTCAAAGTAAACGAATGGGAATTCGCTTTGACGACGCGTGAGCAACTTCTCCTTGACGGAGACGATTCGTTTGCGAGCTCGAAAGAAGTCGCGGGATAAAACCCGGTGATAAATGAACGCTCGGAAACGAGCGCTCGGCTCGCCTACTGTCCCGGTGCTTGAATCGCGTTCACCGAGAAAATTGATACGCTTTACGACGTAGTCGCTGGTTAGCTTCGTTCGATATTCTTGCTCGTGTACAACAAAATAGAGTAGAATGACACTCTAAGAAATTACGCACGGTTTTTGTTACTGACAGTTAACTATGGAATTTACCTTCGAAATCTGCCTTAAGTGCATACTTATTTTTTATGAAATAAATTCTCAACTTTAAATAAATACTGAAGAAGCAATATGTATTCTTTAGCTCGACCCGAGGATACATGATTTTACAATGGAACTATATTTTATTTCTGCATTTATTATTTTGAAAACCTCTTGATCTCTGTCTAATATATGTATAATTCTCAAGGATCTTTTCATGGCAAATAAATGTCTCAAACTTTCAATTATAAACTCGGATCGCTTACCCCTATTTTACAACAAACCTCGCCGTCTAGAAACCCCCTTCTGCAAGAGGGAGACCGTCACGAGGAAGCAACGACCGGCGAAGAGAATTCAAGTAGACGAGTCCGGTGAAAAAGCTTCGGGAAAACTTCGAGGGGATCGGACACTGCAAGGACCGTGACAGACGTACTGGATCGAGGAAAGAAAAGGGCGGATGGGGTAAAGTTGAGGGTGTGTCACGGTGATTTTACGTCCAAGAAAGTCGCCCAAGTCGTCGTTTCGCTGGAAGCTGGCCAAATGCACTTAATGTTCTATCAGGATCCAGCAAGTTCGCCTTTACACATCATTTCTGTCACTCGCAAACTTTTTCTAAATCATTTTCTGTTTTACCGACTGCGCACCAACACTGCGTGTAAGATAACGGTCGACGTAAATTAGATTTAAAGAACTGAGAATTCTGACGAAAAGAACCTCAGAGGACTTAAATGACTCTCAGAGGACCTAACAGTTGCGTGTTAAATTGAGGAATTCAAGGTTTTGCTGAAATTATAAATTGCAAAGGTGTAAGTATATGAACAAATGAAGTGTATGCATTAATGAAACTAGTATAAGTTCGATTATCACAAGATGAAACAGTTATAATATTAAAAAATATATTCCAAGCTTCAAATGTATCAGCCACTAACCGGTTTGAGAAACAAGTAAAATAGAGGCTCTATAAATTCCTAGAGCCCATTTAGAGCGTGTACAATACAGTAAAAAGGGATGTCCCTAGCGGACTGTTCAAACACAGCAAATAAGAGAGCAACAAAGGAAAAGTTACACGTGAGTGATCAACGTGTAACAAACGGCAGCAGCAAAGTTCACATAACCCCCGTATTTACCACAGCAGACACAACTGGGTGTCTAACATCCCCCGACTACTTCGAACGATTCTCGTAAACAGAAAAACAGAGATACTCCGGTGAAAGCATTCGTAACCCTCCTGAGGAGATCGACGTCCACCCTCGGATCCAGGGTGTATACTTTACCACCTCTGACCGGCAGAAGCCACTTCGTAGAACAAAAAAGAGCAGGACAAACGGGGATGACGTTTATCGATTTCAGCGACACACAGGGCCAAGATAAAAGCGATTTCTAAAAAAGTCTGGGAAAACCGGTGGTGTGCTTTGATCATCCCTCGGTTAACGCCGGATAGCGAAGCGGTTATTTTTGTTTCGTCTGTTTATTCGGTCGATTTACGTGTTTACAGCGATGTGTTCCCGATGGAAAGATACACAAATGCTTGAAACGATACAGGAGACACGTTCCCCTGCCGGGGAGAAACGATACGAGGATTTGGGGAGATTTGTAACTTTGAAAGTTAGATTTTTCTTTGTGTTCGAACAAGAAGCTTGCGATACTTTCTGCGTTTGGTTGATCGAACTTTTTCGGCTGGAATTAAGCTGGTTGGAGATATAATTAAACTTCGTAAAAAGAAACTGGGGTAATTTGGCTTTGTGTTTGAGGGTATTAGCTACTATTTCGCGTTGTATATTAGTTTCATAAGATACGAGCTGGATAGTTAACTAGGAAAATAAAGCACCGTAATCTGAATAATTACAGTGATTGCGTACTATATTATAATGTACTCGATATGATCGTATTAGATATACTAATAGAACCTTTCAGATATCAAGAATTGTACAGACTTCAAAAGGAAATAATTACGAAACGCTAGACCATCAAAGTGTTAAAACTAATTACTCCAGAGATAAGAGGCACATAAAAATGTTGATATATTCATAGAATGAGAAAATATGAATGAGATACTCTTTACGAAATAAAATAAAAATATGTGATATATGAATTGCTAAATCTGTGGTATTTCAATGTAATTAAATAGCTCTGTCGTATATCGCACGATAAATTTTTATCTAAAACGCGCGTGATCATGTAAACACGTTATTATCGTATTTTTTTATTGAGATATTAATACAAATAACTACTTAAACAAAGATAGAGTCTGAAACGTCTCAACATTCAATTAATACTTCGCTTTTAATTTGAATAATTATCTGAATTATGTACATATTTTATTTTAAACTGTTCTGTTGAAAGATGTTGTAATGTATCCGAGAGATATTTGTCAGATCATATTTTTATCTACATCGTGTCACTGATAAATCGTATATGACATACATTTTGTTACTTAAGACTACTTGCACGATTAACTAATCTGTTATCTTTTGTGTATGTAATAATAAAAAAAAAAGTTGGTTCTTGGTATTCGCACTGACCAAGTGGAAAGATGATACACTGTTTTAATAACGGAAAGATAATGATACAATTAAGCAGAAAGGTCTCTTGATAAATACGTCATTAAATTTTAAGTGTTGCCACTGAAATGAACAGTTAGTTTGTCCAGCTAATGGCCTCACGTTTTAATAATTACTACAGCTTGTTAAAAAGGTCTTCGTACATGTCGCTGAAATTTTTGCAACGTTGTTCAACTTCAATTTACGAGATAACAAACAACTTTCTATTATTTACATTTCTTCACTTAAAATTAGAAGTAGAAATAAAAACTCAATTTTGATTAATGTAAAATAACAAAATAATTATTAATAGACAACTTTATGTTCTATAATATTTCTTTTCTTCGGAGCATTCAATTCGAATATCTTAAAATTTCCAATTAAGTTCTGCGTCACATCTTTCAAGAAGAATAATGCATTTACTGTTCTTCGAAGTTCACCGAGTCATCCATTAAAATCTACCTTACAGAACAGTTGAAATTCAGCTGCAAGAAGTACAAATTTAATTATTTCCTACGATCCTCTTTGTCGCATTAAATTTCTCAGGGTCGAACAGCGACTACTTCGTTCCGTTGAATTCGATCCTCTTATCAGTTTGATACCCTATTTTCGCAACGCAGAAAATCATGGTGAAACGGAGCTTCGTGGAGGACGGGAAATCGCGAGACGGTGATTTAAAACGATAGAATCGTCGGAACGAGAGAAGAGGAAAGAAGATTGTAAGTGTCACGTCCCATTTACCACTCTCCTCCTGTTTTATCCAAAGAGGTTTTCACGCTCGACTCGAGCTCAAGCTCGAGGCAATATCCATAACAAAGTCCTTCGGTCCTCCTTGTCTGCTCATTTTCGCAGGGGCTCGTTAAATAAATCGCCCGTGAAAAAAGCAGCAGTTTCTTTTAAATTCCGAACAAATTGGCGGGAAAGCTTCCGAGTGTCGATAGTACTCGCGAAATTCGTTTATGACTGTCTCTAGACGTAATTAAACGAGAATTTCATGTATCTTTTTATAGTAAAGCTGTTCGTGCAATTGGCTTTTACATTATTAATTATTTGGCAAATTATTTATCAGAAAATTTCACAACTTGAGTAAATTTGGTGCTACATTATTCAATTCTTTAATTTTGTCCATTTTTCAATGTCAATTCCTCAATTATTCAATTCTTCAATTTTTTAATTTTTCAATTATTCAATTCGTCAATTTTTCAATTTGTCAATTTGTCAATTCGTAAATTTTTCAATTTGTCAATTATTCAATTATTCAATTATTCAATTCGTCAATTCTTTAATTTGTCACTTTGTCAATTCGTCAATTCTTTAATTTGTCATTTTGTCAATTTATGAATTTATCAATGTTGTCAATTTTGTTAATTCGTCAATTCTTTCAAGTATTAAATAATCTTCACCAATGAACTCTCGAGACATTGCATGCAACAAACTCTTCCTATATTGCCAATTCGAAGAACCTTTCACTCCCACAATCCCATCCATCGCAATATGACGAAAGTCTACAATATTAAATCGAATTTCGCAATATTTATTCAAGAAAGAAAGAGGAAAAAATGATGAAAAGTCATATCGATAGTTGCAATCCTTTTATCGCGACGCCGTTAGTCCGTATAGAAAGGATATTTTTCCGGAGCAGCGGGCTAGAGAAAGAAATGAAATATGCACATAATATTCACGTAATAGGAGAAGAGGAGGATTGGAGCAACCCGGCGAGATCATGCGCGAATTTCGAGCGAACGAGAGACGAGTTGTATATTCAACAGCTTCATTCATTATTAATATCGACACGCTGCACACGTGCAAAGATACATACGTGATCGTAGTTAGAATAGCGCGATCGCCAGCCTGTCTATGTCGGCTCGTTGAGAAATGCACTGAACGTACCTGAAACAAAAAAGAAAAGAAACGATAAAATGACTCTATCTGTACGTATGGAAGCAGTTTATACGTGATATTTTTAACATGTATTACGTGGCCCACCTGGTGGCTCACGACGTTTATGAAAGATATAACTTTAATTAATTATCGAGAACGGTTTGTTGAAATGCGAGGCAATTCAAACTTCGTTTTTCAATCAACGGGAAGGTTAATGAAGAGTTCTGGTAATTAAAAGCACAGAGACACTGATATTCGGCAATCTGGAAGTTCGTAACTTTAGAAATTAAAAAGGTCAGAAATTGAAACATGTTAGAATATCAAAATTTAAAACCTTTAAATTGAGAAGTCCACACTGAAATCAGAAATAACGTTATCAGAATAAACAGTGTGATATTTACTACGGGATACGGTTTAAAGTTTACATTGAGAAGACATATTAACATGACACGGTTTCTGAAATATTACAGCACAAGATATATAAGATGTAGCGTGTTCTTGAAGATGTTACGCGTATTTTCAATCTATTTTAATACTACGAATTATCAACACCGCGTTTTGCGTCATTTTATATTTGACTTGGTGATTCGAGGAACAACGTAATTCCACGAATCGACATTTTTAGAGTATCGACAAATTGACGCGTTGCTCGCTACGCTTTGTATCGACACCAGATAGATAGCCACGTTACTTGGCAACTCGTTAAATTGCCACACGTTGCATTGTTATGCGTTATATTGCAACACGTTACATCGTCAGACATTACACTTCCACGCGTTATATGATCGCAAGTTGTATTGCAACGCGTTGCATCACTATATATTGCATTTCCACGCGTTGTATCGCCACGAGTTGCATTACCTCGCGTTATATCGCCACGAGTTACATTGTAACGCGTTTTATCGTCACAAGTTGCAGTGCGACGCATTTTATCGCCACGTGTTGTTTTGCACACGTTGCGTCCCCACGTGTTGTATCACCATGCGTTACATTGTCACGCGTTATATAACCATGCATCGTATTGTCACGCTGTGTCACCAACTTTTTGTCGTGTCGCGTTGTATTACCATGCATTGTATCACGAGTTGCATCCGTAGCCCTCTTTCTCATTTGCAAATTTGTTTTGCTGCAGAAGTAAACGCGTTCAGAAGAACGCGGAACCATATACCCTCCATCTTTCAACCCCTTTTTCTTCCTTCCTTCCTGCGTTCCCTCGTCAAGCTTCGGGTCACGGCAAAGTGGAAAATCTCTTTTGTAAGCCGGAGCATGTTTCCGCTTCTCCTGCTCGCTTATTTTAATATTTGAACGAGCCGGAACAGCTTCAGCGGGGAAAGCGTTGAAAGCATCGCTAAAAGGGACTTTCGTGCATGCTTTCAGCATCGCAGTAGCGTGCGTTGCCTATGTGTATACAACCAGCTGTATCGTTTTATCGTTGTATCGTTGATCGGACTGTCGACGATTCGATTATTTCGCGATCTGCGATCCCCCCGATCGGCTTTTACGTTCCAGCTCGCGTTCCCGTGTTTTCTTTGTGCCGTGTCGAAACGAATCGAAAGAGTTTCGCGAGAACCGAATCGGAAACATTTTTTCAACTCCGGTAAACCGTGAAGCAAATATCACCGTTGTTGCGAAGCTGAATATTTACAAATCGCTTGAAAATGTTAACAAACCGGTGAGATTGGTACATGAAAAGTTGCTTAATTGTGCATTTCGAATTATTGTATCGGAACGAACGATAAATCGGATCGATTCATGAAACTAGTTAGTTATTGCCATTACTGTACAGGAATATAGAAATTGCAGAATTTTTTTCAATTTTTTAATTATGAAGTTAATTATAAAATTAGCAAATATCTCTACATGACATATTCAACTACACTTTTTCACTCTATTACTTTTCAGGTGCACAACGGAAACGAACACACTTTCAATAAAATCGTTCGTTCAAAAGTTACCACGTATCCAAAAAATTAATTATATCTATCATTTTTTGCGAATGCTTCAATTGAAGTTCAACAACGAAGCTACGTCATGCGACAAGAATGATTCCAGTTTCACCAGGTGAAATGAAAGAACACAAACGTTAACACATTCTTAACAATCAATTACACCTCGCTACGCGAGCCACGGATAATTCAATACCGGAAACACCTTCTCATCAGACAAAGCAAAGTGATTAAATCACGCGGACACCTGATTCACGGTATACATTGTACACGCTATACACGCTGTATATATTCCTCAAATCATCGTGTATGCTCGAATAAGGATGCACGCGTGCGACACGCCACGTGCACAGTTCGTTTAAAATAAACGTAGGCGCTATTATTAGGTTGTATCACATCAAACCGTCGATTTCGAAACATAGAAAGCGTGACATGATTTACATAGAAGTACTATAATATAACTGTGCGTAATTGAAAAGCTTTAACTATTCCTAATCACGGTACATCGAAAATATCACGATATTAATGCAATACATCAAAATGTACGATACAAAGATACATAAGTATTTATTACTGTTAGTCAATCAATTTCTAATGATACTATATAGGAAATCGATTTTTATAAATATCAAGCGTTTTTCATAAAATTCGTTAAATTCATCGAAATTTAGTATTGATATATTTAATAAAGTTCACAAATTTATTTTGTAGTAATATTCCAAAATTCATCTTCTAAAATTATAATATACCTGAAACAAAGTAGCATTTTTTTCTTGATGCACAAAATTCAACGACTGATACCTACCCCTGTTTCACCCCTTACTATAATTGGATTCCGACATGTGATGCACTCACAGTTCAATTATGATTCATTTTACTCGAATTTTGAATATGTTTTAGTTTGAAGTTTGAGTCCAATCGTAGTTTGCAAAGTCATCCCTGAATACAAAATTGGCATAATATTTAAACTTTATTTGTTTTAATATCGTGGATATGTAGTTAGTTCTGCCCTGACAAATAAATAGTACTAGAGACACAAAAAAGTAATGTTAAAAAAATAAAACATTCTTTTGTATCTATCATTTATAACCTTGCTTGTAAAATTAAAAACTGATACAAAAAAAATTACTTTCTAACAAAATATGATTTTTTTCGACGAGCATCCCTGAAACAAAGAAGCTATCAAATATTTCTTTTTTCCCAACAGCAGACAAGTGTAGGAATCACGATGCATGAAACAGCCCCCGATAAATTGCCACGAACACACCCCAATTTCTCGAAACAGGTCCCTCACGGCGTAAAACAAAACCGAGGGTGGAATCCAAACGAGCGACAGGCATCTCGTTGAGCGAGGAAAACAAAGTTCAAGTAGAAATTAATCGCGCCGAAGAAGCCGAGTGGAATTTCGACGCGAAACATCGGTAATGCGAGCTAAATTACGACCACTGAATTAAATTCGCCGAAGCTAACGATATTCAAAGAAGGCTGAAGCAAGGGGCTCAGAGCCGTGCTTCGTGACTCGCTTCTCGCTTTCTTCCTGCGGCTCCATCCGGAGGAAACTCCGGCTTCGAAATACAAGATGCTAATTGCTAAACGGGGATGTACACCAGATTCTAGCCAGCTTATCCCTCTTGCTTCTGGATTTCCTTCGCGCAGCCCTTTCTCATTCTCGTTCCCATTCTCTCCTCGCGAAACCACTGAATATTCAAAGTTCGCCGTGGAAAGAGCGATAAACGCAACATCGCTCGTACTACTTCGCTATGGACAGACAGTCCGGGTCTATTTGGTTGGGTTCATTCGAAACCCTCCTTCGTATAATTATGCTTTTTTTACGGACATTTGTCTCGTTGAAAAGTTGCCCGTACTTCAACCGACACCGCTTTTTAACACATTTGTGGAAATTTAAGATGCCTCGGTTATTTCGTAATTGAGTATGAAACAATCTGAACAAACTTTAATGCACTTTATTCGTGTTTGATGAATTGAAATTAAATTTTGTAGTATCTTCTACGCAACTTTTGATCTTTTCGTGTGATAAGGTACATCTGCATATAATTTGTTGAAAAATTTATTACCACAATTGTTCGCAGTTGAAATGTTTGTCACACTAGAACTGTTACGAAAATAAAAATGTTGATCCTTCACTACTCTGAGTTTTAAAATGTATTTTAGAAATAAATTGAAATTACCAAACACATTTCCTGTCTCTTCTCATTTTTATATAACAATGCAGCTTTGCAAAAATAAACAATTCCTTAACAAATGAATTTCTAAAATAAACATTGTCCATTTGCTTCTATTAACACTTGGAGTTTAAGAATGTACCAACTCGACAATAGTAAAAATGTATTATAATAAAAAAATACAAATCTATAAACTATTACCATCCGTAAAAAGTATAGAATGCATAAGAAGGCAAAAATAAAAAGATCTATTTAAAAGAAACAAAGTTTATTTTCAACTCAGCCACCAATATTTTTCAATATATTTGCAGAGTCGAACATAAATATTTATAACATCACTAATAAAAAATGTTTCGTTTTAATCACTGAATGACTAAATCATGTAAATTATAAGCGTCACGGAATTTCATCTATAAAAACCTGCTTCCATTGAGCAAGCATAAAATCCCTTCTCACGTTAAATGACGTAGCTTGACCCCATTTCTTCTTGGTGGGTCGTGAATAATAGCGGTCGATTCACTTAGCTGACTTCCGGCAGGCGATTAATAGATCGATTTCTTTTAATAGCACGGGTGGAAAGGAAAGAAACGGATTATTTAGTCGTGAAACCGTGATTTGTCGGATTAATAAAAATTCTTCTAATGAAACAACTTCGTAACAGACATTTCTGTTTGTGACGCATTTATGCTGATATACTGATTATACTGACAGTATAAGTATTTATACTGTTTTTATTACATTTATAGCTACTGTTTTATTTGTCAAGTTTAAACTATTTAAAGTTAATTCAGATATATTATCTCATAATAACATTTTTATAGTCAAAACGTACCACCCTTATGATCATAAATCTGTCATTAAAACAAACAGTAAATTTTTGAAGTTGCCTTAACCGTTGAAATGTGAAGTGAAATTGATAATCAAACGAATATGACATTAAATTCTTCACATTTTCATTCATAATAATCGACTAAAGCTATAATTTAGTATACGTTTTTTTCCCCTCCATCAAGCAACGTCATCGTCGTTAATTTCCAGTAACAAACGTATCTTTAAATCAAACAAAATACATGAAAGGGAAACGGAAAGTAAGCGTGCCTTCGAGTGTCTGAAAAGCGTGAGTCGTAATGTGAATCGACCTTTAATGTGCCGTATCTATTATATAATCTCCGGTATTCAAACAAACCCGTGCTGAGTCCGCGGCACGCTAGCAGAATTGCAAAACACCGATCGTAAAGAAAGGGTTCGCTGTTTATATTCCCAGCGCGAGAACACGCATCTCGTTAAGTGAGAACAAGCACCTCAAAAGGTACCTACGATTCTCCTTACGACCTTCGAGAATGAAGCCCTAAAAGAACTTAAGGAAGGAAGACGGCTTCGAGGAAGGATCAACGAGAACGCTATTTCTTAGACAGGTATGACGACGTGGAAACGCGTTTCTGATCTCTTGCTAGAATTTCTCTTGTAACGGAGTCGTTACTTCCCTGAACAAAGTAGCTAGTAACTTATTTGTTACCGTCACGCACTGGAAACTTTTTTGCTTCGTAGAATTTTAGTATAAGACCTCACGATTTTATGCTGCATAAGTTTTAACGTAGTAGGATTCTTAAGTTTCTCAATTTGGGAATTTCAATATTTCTAGTTAGGAGATTTTATGTTAGTAAGAATTCAGTTATTAAATGTTTAGTCTCTGAAATTTTTAATTTCTAGGATTCTAAATTAGTAAGTTATCGCCTAAATTCAAAAAATTTTCAAATCCCAAATTAGTAAGTTACCACCCCTTAAATTCCCACAATTCCAACTTCTAAAATTCCAAATGAGTAAATTACCATCCCCTAAATTCCCAAATTTTCAAATCCCAAAACTCCCAATTCGTAAAATTCCAAATTAGTAAATTACCACCCCTAAATTCCCAAATGTTCAAATCCCAAAATTTCCAACACCTAAAATTCCAAATTAGTAAATTACCCCTAAATTCCCAAATTTTCAAATCCCAAACTCCTGTCTTTATCGCAATGATATGCCGATACTTGCACTCCAATTATTTATCAATTAGTTATCTCCAGTTCTTGTTACTACCAGATGTTTAAGCATGTATGATATATCGCCTATGACACATACGTAACAGATTATCTGATTTATATTCACTTTGCAGGCGATATACATATCATAAATGCATAAACACTCGCTATCTAGTTATTATGTATCATTATATTATATAGCTACTTCTCTTAGTAATGAATCATTTTGTTTTTCTTTTTATTTGTCATACTTCTTGATTCTGCGTGTATTTCAATGATGTTTGCCATTTTTATAACTTATATCTGTTGTTTACACTGATTCATGTATCATCATTTCTTTTACTTCTATAAATACATTTCCCGTGACTGATACGTATCGATACTGAAATCGCGTGCTTCGATAACAGTTCAAATCATCCGTGAATACTTCGTATAAAACGTATCTATTTAAAACATAAATATCGATGGTATCGATATAGGTCACAGTGCCATCTCTGCAATTTTCAGTCACGAGATTCTACCATAAATTTTTTGTAACAGTATAAAAAATAAATCAAGTAAATAAGTAAAAGGTTTTGACTTAATCTTGACTTAATAACACAATTAACTAATTTTCTAAAACGTACCAAGTTGGAAGATTTTGTTTGATCATACGTTTGATCATGTATATACGTTTAGCAGAAAAACATAATCTCGATAAGAAAATTCATATATTACTTGGTAATAGAATTATTCATAAACTCATTACAAATTGAAATATTTCTTCGTTTCCCGTCAAGTAAAAAATGTTCTGTAAACCTGTTCGCACGGGTGCTTCTAATACATAAGAGAAGAATTCTAATACATAATGCATTTATTAAAGAATATTTCCATATATTCCGAACAGACCTCGCAGCACCAGAGATTAATTTCATACATAATCGTACAAAATCAGAAAATGATTACAACAAACATCCCCTAGTAAACTCACTTGGTACCATAACACGTTCACGAAACTCTTCTTCAGAAATTAACGATAAAAATTTTTTGTATTTTTTGTTACTGAAAGGTTTACTTTCTCATGAAAATATATTAGTTTCGCGTGATATCCACGTCTGAACAGTAATCCTTGTAACAAGCCACCTCGCTTACTGTCAGCGAAAGGTTTACTTTTGCACCAAATTGACGTATTAGTCTCACAAAATTAGTTTCTCGCGGTTTCCACCGCGTCTAAACAGTAATTGCACATTATTACCTAAATAACAGCAATCAGCATGTTAAATTCAGCGATGGTTTCAATCAAGTTCTGCGTAGGCCACGTTGTTTTCGTTCAATTCGGTTAGCAGCGTTCTCCGATTCATTAGGACATCGCGAATCACAATTTTCTGGTATGGAAGGCGTCGATCAATTTTCGCATAATCGTGTTCGATCGTGTTCCATCCGCGTCCTCGCAAATTATCGCTAATAGCC
Organism: Megachile ligniseca; assembly: GCA_945859555.1. Taxonomy (NCBI): domain Eukaryota; kingdom Metazoa; phylum Arthropoda; class Insecta; order Hymenoptera; family Megachilidae; genus Megachile; species Megachile ligniseca. Next base: position 5,977,600 of record OX243783.1, read on the forward strand.
TGGTATAACTCGAACGAAGGTTCTCAACCGCGACGAACGCGTGGGAGAAACACGTAGGCGTCGCATTACGCAAGCAAATTGCCTGATCGCAGAAACTACCGCTTCTGGTGATACAAGTCTGCCGATGGGTTTAGCATCGAATAAACGACACGACCAAGTAACTCGTCCTCTTCTTGTTTCTTCAACGGCGGTTTCCATCCAATGCTCGAGGGTGAGATCGTCTGTAGGTTGATAGCTATGTTAATTACAACAGTCTGGTTAACTGCTGATTTACTTTATTAGGCACTTGCTTGAAGATGCTTCTTACTCTCCTAAATCGTTTCTAATTCAATCAGATACATGAAGTCTTTATATTTTCAAACTTTTCATTACTTTTCAGTAATCTCTTGTACTATTTCGACGAGTCTGAGGCACTCGTACTTCAGCTGCGATGAATTTTCAATGTGCTTCAATTTGAAGTCCAATTATGATTTGCATGGTCGATTGCGTAATACCAGATTGACATAACATTGCAACTTTCTTTGTCTGTTTTAATATTGCAGCTGTGAGTAGATAGTCTGACATGACAATCATAGGACAAGACGTTAAAGAAATCTATATTTGCAAAACTGTTCGGTGAAGAACCAAAATGAGAAGGCATTTGTCCATAAGATCTATTTACGAATCTCGAAATAATTACGCATAAGTTAGGTAACAGTACCGTGCACAGTGAAAGGATTAATAGCAGTAACAATAAAGATCAATCTGAAGCAATGAATCTCAAGAACCGAAAACGTACAAGACCGATCGAATTAAATGACACGCGTTCTAAGCCACTAATCTTGGCGGGAATTGCATCGGAGACCGCGAACATAACAACAAGGGAGAGCAAGAGATGTACGTAACTGCGAACGGAGAAAGATAAATAGGCAGAGATATCAAGAGAAGACAGAGAGGGAGACCGGTGAACAGCAGATCGGTCACACACGAAGAGATTAGACGTAAACGCGTTTGTAATCCGCTGTAAATCCCGGCTATACAGTGCCGCAGAAACACGAGAACCGTCGTTGCAGCCGACAGAATACCATTATCAGAGCGGTAAACAAGTTTCTGTAGCGTGCTCTCGACGAAATCGAGTTGTCCGACAGATTTCCAGGTATCGCTTTCTGGCTTCGCTCCAAATCCTTGCCACGGCATGCCCGTGTCCTCGGATTCTTGAGGATGCATCGTCTCAAAGGACCTTTGCGCAAACTGATCGGAGATCATATATAGGGTGGTGAGAAAAATTTTGGCTAAATTTCAAGGCTGTATGATGCGTAGAAATTTAGTGGGACCATTCAGAAATTTAATACAATTAATGAGATCATTTACCTTAACAGATAAAGCAAGATAAATGAAAGAGCAGAATAGAAGGAGAATGATCGACGCCAGTAAGTTTACATATTCTGACTACTCGATAGAGGTTTGGAAAAACCGTGTGACTCACTGGTAAATCAAAGATGAGTAAGAATTCACAGAAACTATCGACACAAATATCAGAGAATGCTTCTTGAATTAAATCATGAAGGTTACGATTTGAATTCATTCTCGATAAAATAACAAACTGAATCACGTTCGCATGCTTTTATACCAAACATTGATATAAACGTTAGTGTCAAGAACATTTGAACAAATATTAATTCTCAAATTATATTCATTTCTTGTTATTTCCACGTGGATACGAATAGTATATAAAATAGTACACTTGTAAAAATAAATGTGAGAGAACTTATTTCTGATTGTAAGAAGATTACGCCGAATTTAAGTAAAATATAAAGTATTAATATTACAATTTTCTACTAAGAAAAATTGTATATAATATAGCTGATGCTGTTATGGTAAATGTGACAGACAACATTGCACGAAAATATTGTACAAGATAGTTAGTTCTTAATTTTGAACTTTTCAAATGCTCGATCTGCGCACGCATAGATCGGTAAGCGCATGCGCAGTTGAAACTAAAACTGCGCTTGCGCAGATAAGTTGTTTAATGTAATAAAATATATAATAAAAAATAAATCATAATGAAAACCAAAATACATATATTACAATCTCATTCCATATTTATTATGGTTTACTTTGTTTTCCATCTTTGTTAAACAATAATGTACAATAATATACAATTAGTTATATTAATATAAAATATATATATAAATTGTACTGTGATATATATAATTAAACAAACTAAAATGTAATTAAAATAAAAGAATACGAAATAAAAATTTCATAAGTCTATAATTGTAAAATATACATCATATTCGATAACTGATTTACTGGTAAATGGACAAATTCGGAAGTACCACGTTCAATAACGAAAAGGTCCAATATTTTGTCATGCTTTCCATTCGAGTTGCACGAGATTAAGAGCACTTGTAAAATGTTTTCACGATCTTTGCTTCGCGAAATACTACGACAAACACTCGGGGAAAAGTTACTGAAAATATCGTGGAATTCTATCAACGGGCAAAGTTGGAAAGTTCTGGTCAGAGAGAAACATTTCGAGTTCGCGGAAAACTGATTCCGACAAGCGAGGTTACACGGTCTTCGGGACCGTTCGCGATCGTCAAACTCGTTGCCGGCAATATCCGCAAAGACTCGAGGATACAGTGGAAAACCGATATCTTGAAATCACTCGAGAAACTTCGTCAAAAGGCACTTTTGTTCTCGACAGAATTTCATCGAGCTGCTTTGCGCCGAACTTGATTCGCCGGTGTCGTTTCCTTGCGCAATCGAAAACTACGGAATACAAAATGACTGCGAACAAAACTTTACCTATAGCTATCGTTTAAATTTATCCTTCGTTTGCATAGTATTTGCTTTGCAATTCAAATGTTAGAAGAATCAAAAGTAGTCGAAGTTCCATGAATAAACCTGTTAATCTTTCGAATAATGGTCGTTGAAAAATTAATTTTTCAACAAATTTATTGGACATACCAACTGTTCAAGAACTAAAAATAACCTACTTTATTGGTTATTAGGGTTTTAAAGATATGAAGAGGAATTTATAATAAAAAATTAATTGATGAACTAATTGAATAATTTCAATATTGATAGTGTTTAAAATTTTAAAATTAGTTAAAAAATATTAAGAAATCCTCCTATTCTTTAATAAATAAAATTTCCTTCTAGTGGAAAGAAATTCCATTCTCCTTTAATTAATACTGTCCTCCACTTTACGTTCAAGGTCGACGTTCAATGAACCTTTTTATTCAATTTGTTCTCTGAAAATGTTCACCTCGACCGCAGTAAATTAACGATAATAATCAGACGATAATAACGTAGGCAAACACGAAATTTTACACCAGCCTGTAATCGTTCAATTAAACGAGGATAAAATTATTGGAGAATCTCAATTAATTCGACGATGCGGTTTGTTCACCGCCAAGTCAAATAAACTCGATGAAAAATAACGTCGCTTAATAAAAGACGTCCAAGTTCCGTCGATATCGCAAATTATCAATAATAATATTGTTTGCACGAAACTCTCGTCTTAATTCGTCCAAGCTCCCGTTGACTCGCCGATAAAGTGCAAACAATGCGATAAAAATATTTCTGTTGTGCTGACGAAGATCAATTATCGGTCGAATGGTAATTTAAAATGTAATTATAAAATTGTTGCAGTACGTGGAAGAACTTTTCTTATCGATTTCCAGGAAAACATACGTCAATTATGAATGCAAATAATTCGTGTTTATGGGCACAAACGGCGAACGACTTTTTCGCTTAAAAATAAGTATTCGTTGGTCTTGTGAACGTAACGAGTCATGAGTTTCAACTGCTTTGCAATTACAACGACGAAAAAATAATAATAAAAAAAAGAGAGAGAATAAATTATGGTAGGAATTGTCACGAGCTGAGAAGTTGCGTGTTGTTTGTGAAGTGAATGGCAAAAACTATGTTTCGCGCGGTACAATTAGCTATTGTTGAGGTTCTAGATTTTCCGCGGTCTAATAATATGTTTGACAATAAAATACAGGAACGTATTTTATATTTACGTCGAAAGGAGACTAAGTAATATAGATTCAGAATGTCTCAACAATACTGTCCATCTTATTTTTCAGTTTACTGCTATCTTGTTTAAAATTAATATATTAGTTGTCAATTTCAATTAAATTTGGTGAGTGTTCAATTTTATACTTCAACATTTTTTTAATATTCTAATATTTAAGCAGTTTCAAATTTTCAAATTTCCAATTTTCTAAATTTCCTAAAACTCTAAATTTTGAAATTCGTAAATTCCCAAATACCCAACTCACCAAATCACCAAATTACCAAATCACTAAACTCCTAAATTTTGTAATTTCTAAATTTCCCAATTTCCCCATTCCCACATTCTGCAATTCCCATATTCACCAATTCCCACATTTCCCAATTCCAACATTTCCCAATTCCCATATTCCCCAATTCTCATATTTCCAAATTTTCAAATTTCCAAATTTCTAATCTTTTAAATCCCCAAATCCCCAAATCCCCAAATCCCCAAATCCCCAAATCCCCAAATACCCAAATCCCCAAATCCCCAAATCCCCAATCCTAAGTCCCTAAATCCCTAAATCCCAAATTCCCAAGTTTCCATATTTCAATACTTTCAAAATCCTTAAATCTCCAAATTTCTGAACGACAAAATTTGCAAATTCCCAAATTCCCAAATCCCCTCATCCTCACAACAAAAATTCTATATTTCACATTTCAAGTATAAACAATTCACATTATTTCAATTGTCGCTATAAATATTTCAGCACATTTAATAACGTTACAAAACTCACCGATCCTGCATGGTCGTTCAAAAAGAGATTTCAACGATAATTCGAAATGAATTCCGATCATGACAGATGTTGAATGTTAATTTTGAACGTGGTGTCGAGTTTCGCATAATCTGTTAGTCCCACTGAATGCACGATTTGCATTAATGAAAGAAATCGATAAAAATGTTTAATATTCAACAGATTTGTACACATTTACCTGTACATCGTCTGGTGAATGAGAGAGGATGGAGAAATACCTTGTAATACGATTTCATAACGAGCTATTTACATAAATCACCATTTTTACATCGAACACACATTTCGTTTAACCGTCAGAGAAATAAAATACATGGAATTGTTAAAAGTGATATTATGTTCTACTAACGGTGAAAAATTACGTTGATAACGTTAAGTTAGTGCACTTTTCTGATGCACTAATGCACACAAATGCATTATCTTAATTTGTGAATATGCATCGCTTAACAACGTTTCACTTTCATATTTTCTTCAGTATTTTAAAAATACAGATATTTAGAAAATTGAGTATTTGAAAAGTTGAATAATTGAATAATTGAAAAATTAAATAATTGAATAATTGAAAAATTGAATGGGAAAATTGAATAATTGAAGAATTGAAAAAAATGGAATAATTGAATAATTGAAAAATTGAATAATTGGAAAATTGAAAAATGGGAAATTGGAAATTTGAAAAATTGAAAATTGAACGATCGAAAAATTGAAATATTGAAAAATGGGAAAATTAGGACATTGGGAAAGTGGAAAATTGAAAGATTGGAAAATATTGAAATTTGGAAATTTGAAAATTTGGGTGTTTGCAAATTTTTGAATTATAAATTTAGAAATGTTAAAATGCATTAAAGTAAAAATTTTGTTAAATTATATTTCCAATAATTCCACAGTCGATTGTACTGTTCTCATGTGCCTAAACATGCCCAGTCATAAATAAGATCTCAAAACGTTGAACAAAAATGCTACATAAACCCAATGAAATATACAAATAACATTAAACGGAGACCGTGATAGAAGGTGATTTATTATCCGTGATAAAACATGTTTACAAGTTTATTAAAATATTTAAATACTTGTCGTGTATTAAATGATACGTTCAAAGCCAAAAACGAGCTCGTTTTGTGTCTCAAAAAAGGTAGTACCGTGTCCCGGGCTATCGTTGCACGTAATCTAACAATCATGGAAACTTTTTATCGATACGAACACGTGACAGTCTAATTTAACTATAGTTTAATAGCTTCGTGGTTTGCCCTGGCGAACTTTCTAATTATACCTCGACGACAAAATTTGCAGCTACGCCGCGCCATTTAACGCGAGTTACGTTCAAATTCGCAGCAAATTTGCATTCGTCGGAATAAATGAGACGTCCGGCAACTTTTGCATAGCAATAATAATTTCATGACTCGCGTGTATGATTATTTCAGATTTGAATAGAATTGATACGATCCTGTTACTGAACATAGCCATTTAATGACGTGTTATTTATATTTATAAAATCGATTCGTTTGCATGCCACTCTATAACCTGCACTATAATCGTCGGCTAAATTTAAATTAAAAATAATTAGCATTTTGGAAGATCTATGATTCTGAAAGTAACGAAAGGGTAAATTTTCTCATTTTGTTTTACGAGTTATAGTGACATAAGTGTGGCCTGAATTAAAATAAAAAAAAATAATTTTCAGTTGAAAAGATGTATCGTACGATCTTAAAGTAATGAAAGGGTAAATTTTATCATTTTATTTTACGAGTTATAGTGACATAATTGTGGCCTAAATTAAAATAAAGAAAATAATTTTCAGTTGAAAAGTTGTATGGTACGTCCTGAAAATAATAAGGGGATAAATTTCATCATTTTTTGTTTAGAAGGTATAATTGTTGACAAAATGTAAAGAAAAAAAATAATTAGCAGTTGGTACGTTCTGGAAGTAATGAAGGGGTTAATTTTATTATTTTGCTTTACGAGTTGTAGTGGCATAATTGTGGTCTAAATTAAAATAAAAAAAAGTAATTGGTAATTGAAAAGATGTATCGATCTGAAAATAATGAGGGGGTAAATTTTACCATTTTTTATTTAGAAGGTACAGTATAATTATCGACTAAATTTAAATAAAAAAAATAATTAGCAATTGGTACATTCTGAAAATAATGAAGGGGTAAATTATGTCATCTTTTTTAAGGTTACAGTGGTATAATCGTCGACTATATTTAAATTAAAAAATTAGTAATTGAAGGACGATACATTCTGACGATAATGAAAGAGTCAATTTGATAATTTTCTTTTTGTTAAGTTCTTTTTGTTGTTATTAATTCTTTATTAAATGACCGACGATGTGAACAGAAAACTGATACAATCTTGTTGCTAAATATAAGCATTTAATAGCATGTTATATATGTGTGAATATGTTATATACTTATAAGATCGATTCGTTTGCATGCACACTCTATTCTCTGCACTATAATCGTCGGCTAAATTTAAATAAAAAAAATGATTAGCAATTCAAAGGACAAAAGAAATCAGAAAACTATTATATTCACATTAAAACTAGACCACACCAAAACTGGTTTTACAATTTCATTTCAAAATTCTTCACATCACATTTTTCCCGCAATGACTTTTGCAGCGAAAGGTATAATACAATTTTCGTTTCATTTATTCAGGATCAAAATAATTTCGTATCGGTATAGATTGATCGTTCAAAAACGATGAATATTAAAAATACAACAGTGAAGGAAAAAAGAAATTAGAAGACTAATATTCATATTAAATCAAATTGCATCACACTAGAAGAAAGAGGAGCAGACCGAAGAGTCCCAAATCGCAATTTACAGTTTTATCGGCAGCTTCGCGAAGAATTAGTTCATCTCGCGACGAATTCTTCAGTCTGTTTAAAGAGCCGATTACAATGTCTTCGGCATTTGAACGGGTCGTATTTCGTGGTGGACGAAAAAGGGAGGACGCTGATCGATCCAAATAATATCTGATTATCATGCCGATGCCAGAACAGGACGGTCGTGGCTCGATTAGCCGCGGGCGGCGCGTTTACGTATAAATTATTCGTCACTGGCGTAATTATTTCTACCACGATCGTGTGCGTGTCGCTTCCACGAAGGCTGATTTGAATATTTCGAAAGTGGTCTTTCGTTTAGACGACGGACACGTAGTTATTAAAGTTATACCTTTGCTCGTGTCGGTGAATACCGAGGAAAAAAACGGAATAGGGGGATAAATTACAGAGTACGGGGCGGGGATCTTTGGTGCTGGTATGAAAAGAATTTAAATTGTTCAATTGCTAGCGCGTTTCGCAATCGAAGAAAACTCCGTATGCTTAAATACGTTGTGTGTATTTATATAACGATGAACGATTGTTGAAAATATTTTACGATCATCGTTCGTGGAATTTTCATCGTGCAAAATGATTATCAACTAGCTTTTCGATATTCAGTTCTTAGCAACGATTAACGTCTTAATTGGTCATGTAAATATCTTAATTTCTTACTTCTATGTATCATCTGTATCATTAAGAATTTGTTTATTTAAATTGAAATATTCTCATTGATTACTGAGTATGAAAAAGCATAACTTTGTGAAAATATCTGGCAAAATTTGGAAATTTAGAAATAACGTATTAAAAATCATTGTAACATTTAAAAATATATTTACTGATAATATTTTTCAGATAAAAATAAAAAAGAATTGGAAATCAATGTAATAGTATGATTTTAAATCACAGTAGTGATGGGTTCAAAATAGAGATTTTTCTGCCGTCGACACACAGGAGGTAGTTAAAATCGTATAAAGCTAATTTTCATTTTACATTCGTCTAATTAATTAAACATACGGACGCGTTGAAATACCGCAGATATTTACGCGAGCTTTCGGGCATTTGGCCAATCTTTTGTCCTCCGATCCCAACGCTAAAATTTGTCGTCCGATAAAATCACTCGATGTTTCTGTCGCTGCAACATCGTCGCCAGTTGATCCCTGTAATTAATGAAATTGTACCCCGTGCTTCTCGCAATAATATTGTTGCTAAATCGAGAGAACTGCACAGCCAGTATTTAATCGTTTTCGTTCATTTATCACGGAGGATGTTTTGAATGTTCCTTGCTTTTGTTAGATATGAACACGTGTTGCTGCTGCTATTTATTTTCATTTAATAATTAAAAAAGAAAACGGAGCTTGATGTTTTATAATATATTGGCACTGAATAAATTGAGAAAAATCAAGTATGAAAATATTTATGAAAAGAATATAGTTAAATTTTATACATTGTTTTTAATCATTATTTCATATAAATATGACTTAATTACAAATTTTTGTCTGAATAATTAAATTGTATATGTTTCAAATATGTATTTGGAGGAATTCATTTTTTTAAATATATCAGAATGTAGAAATTAAAATTTAGGATTTCTGAAATTAAAAAATTTAAGAATGTAAGAAGTTGGAAAAATTAAAATTTGAGAATGTGGAAATTTTTTTAATTAAGAAATGTGTAACAGCATAAAGATAGATTATGATTAGAAATTCTTAGAGACTGGTATAAAATTTACTCATTTTACATAGTTTCGAAGTTATTTTGTCATATTCTGTTTTCATATTCTTGTTTGAAAGTAAAAGGAATGAAGACAGATGAAAACACGAGGGTAAGAAATTAATTGTGACAATTTCAGTTGCATTATTGTCCCCTTCGTTTACAGAACGAGCAAGGATAATCAAGGGGCAAGATAGGCTGTGCGAGGGTTGGGACAAAAATTGGATATAATAGTTCGAGATGCCTATCTTCGCTGGAGAAGACGGTCGTTTGTATTAATTAGCCGAGTACTTGCTCGATTTCTTAACTCGGTCGTGATTGCCAGTAAATGAAGCGTGTTAACCGCATCTCGTGGCCAGACCTAGCAAACTACCACGGATTTACAGGTCTAATTTATACTGTCTCGGTCGCGAGCAAATTGTTCGACAAAACCTCCTTTCAATCCCGTTGACCGATTAAACGTATTTATAAAGCTATTTATAAATTAATTAGCCATCTGTTAAAAGAAATTATGCGAATGAAAACGAATAATTTCCTGTCTTATGGGTCTTGTCAATTATTCAGTCATTTATGGTGCTTTTCATTGTGATAGAAATGTAAGTATGAAATAACGTGAGTGTAGCTGTTTGTGCATGTTTATTAGTTTATCTAATGTATCTTTGATTGCGAGGGAAATATGTCAAGTATGAAAGAACATATGTGGAGTTATAATTGATTCATTCATCTAATGTCTTTTTGATTAAGGTACAAATTTTTTAATTATGGAATAATATAATAAGTAGGCATATAAGTACGTGTAGTTATAATTTAGAAATTTAGAAGTTCTTGGATATTTTGAAATTTTTGAAACTGAAAATTTTCAAATTTCTATGGTTCAATATTTGTAAATTTATAAATTTATAAATCTGAAAATTTTTAGTTTGAAAAATTTGAAAATATCCAAATTCTCAATTTATAAATTTATAAATATGTAAATTAATAAATTTAAGAACCTCTATCATTTTCTCTGAATTTTAAAAAATTTCCAAATATCACTTAATTATAAATGATATTAATTACAGAATTCTAGAACTGAAAACACGAGTGAAATTAATTAATATATAATATTATTATTCAAAAACAAAAAAGACTTCTCAAACAATTCCAGTTTATTTAGTCCAATTATTTGACAGAAATCGACATTGTTTCAGTAAATTAATCCAGCACCGACAATTCAAACATTGCTTTGATAGTATCATTATGTAGATATGCAATTAACGTTTATGTAAATGTTTCAGTAATTGCCTTACATGAATTTAATAATTATAATAACAGTAATTATGCTCGATCAAACGCTGGGGATACTCATGAAATTCAGATTAAATGTTTCATTGTTCAACCGATCTAACAGATTTCATCTATAGCTACTGGTGATTTATGTCAACTGCGTTTTCAACTTGTTAATGAACGATTTAATAGCTTTTCAAGTGTGAACATTCATTAGTATATCAGTTACTAACATATTTTAGTTTCATTTATTAACATTCTTCTTTTTAACAGCTTCTGTATACAACAGCATTTTTAACAGTTACTGTTAAAAAATATATTACTAGGTGTTTTACATCAATATTATATTAACACTAAAAACACCAAAGTGGTCAAATAATCTTCCTTATTTTAATTTACAAAAATTGCTCTCCTTTAAAATTTGTTTTCTTTGAAATTTATATCGATTTTCATTAAGGTAAATGATGTACATTAAGTTAATTGATGTTCATTAATATATGTTTCATTGTTTATTTACTTATTCAACTTCATTCTCAATTTCACAGTATTATTCACATTTAATGTCAAATTTTTTTTAAAGTTATTTTTTACATTAAGAACTGTCCACAACAGATACTTAATTTTCCAAATTTACCAACATATGAACTTGATTATAGCAACACTACAACTACCTGACCTAATCTATACAACCCTCATCAAATTACATAACACATTCTACGCGTTACATATTTTAATTCTTCTGTGTACCAGAAGTTAACAAAGATAATTAAAGATTACATTTTCCACCGCGGTTAAATATCAACTTTCTGTGCACGTATTCATAAAAGCCGCTTGAACATCAGACAGAAGCGTGTCTTTATGTGTGTCATTTATTCTGAAGCAACTGATTACTCCTATCGAGTATTAATCTATACGTGTAATTATGCCGTGGCTCACGACAACTACTAGCGTGTTATTACTGTTATTCGCTCGTCCGGTACACTCTCATAACCCTGAAGAATTAAATTCAGGTTGCCGTCTGATTCACAAGGTCAGTCTCATTCCGTGCTGTCATTCTGTTGTCCATTTATATCCGACCAATCAGACAGAGGTTCTCATGATGCAAGTATATTCCTTTTAATCGAAATCTTACGTTGCAAAAGTATTCGAACATTTTTTTGTTATATTTCTTCAGCTCTGAGGTTTATATATGTCAAATTGGATGAGTGAACTAAATGTAGAGGTGGTTTTTCATCTCCATCGTTGCCTTTTGATACTTTTGACAATTTTTCTGGGGGTTTTGACCCATTTTAAGAAAGTTTCATTCCCTGACAAAAAGTCGTATCTCGCATGGTTTGATCTGTACGTGAGTGGACAGGGTGAGGTTTGGTATACTTTAGAATATAAAGTATTATTGGAAAATTGTGATGAGTAATATTGGACATGGGGTAGAAAAATATTTCTTTCGACGCAATTTTTCACATATATCCCAATTTTCACATTCCCCAATTTCCACATTCCCCAATTCTCACATTCTCCAATTCCTACATTCCCCAATTGCTACACTCCCCAATTCCTACATATCCCAATTCCCACATTTTCCAATTCCCACATTCCCCAATTCCCACATTCCCCAATTCCTACTGATCTCAAATATCACATTTTCCAATTCCCACATTCCCCAATTCCCACATTCCCCAATTCCCACATTCCCCAATTCCCACATTCCCCAATTCCTACATATCCCAAATGTCACATTCCCCAATTCCTACTGATCTCAAATATCACATTCCCCAATTCTCACATTCCCCAATTCCCACATTCCCCAATTCCCACATTCCCCAATTCCCACATTCCCCAATTCCCACATTCCCCAATTCCCACATTCCCCAATTCCTACATATCCCAAATGTCACATTCCCCAATTCCTACTGATCTCAAATATCACATTCCCCAATTCTCACATTCCCCAATTCCCACATTCCCCAATTCCCACATTCCCCAATTCCGACATTCCCCAATTCCCACATTCCCCAATTCCCACATATCCCAAATCTCACTTCTCTTCTAAATTTAAGCAAACCGTAGCAAATGTAGAGCTATAAATCTTGAGAGTCAATTCCTCAGAAGGGATGATCAAAATGGCGATCGAGATAAACGGAATATTGAAAGGGTGGAAACAGATCTTGATTTCAATGCCGAATTGAAGAGTCAGATACAAAAATATGAATATAATGGTAGAGCAAGTAGTAGTATACAGGGTGTCTCACAACTAACGTAACGAATAATATATACGAATTATATAAGGAATATACATAAACGAATTATAAGAAAAGATTTGCTAAAGAATTTAGTACCAATAAGTCCTAAAGTAGACATTAATGTTAAGGTCTACAAATACAGCTAAATGTAACACGTCCCATAAAACATTTGTTCCAAAAGAGTGAGACTGAATAAGCACGTTATATCGTCAGAGATCAAGAATTAGTTCCCTCGTCGGCAAAATCCCTGAAAGATAGGGAGGAAGAGATCGATCTAAGGGTAAGAAACGGCGCGGTGGTTAAAAATAAAGCCAGTCCGCATGAAAGGCAAGATATGCGGCCCCGATAAGGCGTAAAACTTCGAACACGGTGCAAAAGCCCGCTTGTCATTGGTCTCACAACCGGCCGTGACTCGACGAAAGATAACCTCCCTAGGAAAGTTCCTTCATTACTCGGGTAATTGCATCGTTCCTGGTCGAGTGTGTGTACACCTTAAAGGCTCCCTTCAACCCCGGCGAGACGACAACGACGTCATCGCCGACAACGAAAGAGAAACTTTAAACGAGCCCTTCTCCCTGCTTTCTCCCTTCGACCGTCGCCGATTTTCTTCGGCTAACTCGCTCGTTTAATAACGACTGTAATTATACCGCTATTTACTTTGGAGGTCCGCCGTAATGGCGGAAAATCGCCAGGTAACTCGAGACGCTCTGGCCTTGGCGGCTTCCACGGTTTATTGATGTCGAAGAATCAAGGATTGCCGTGAAAGTGTATCACACTGTCACGTGTTTCTCATGTTTTCCGTGACTCTTCGGTTTGATGATACTGAGAGAAGTTATAATTGAACCGATTTGAAAGTTCATTTCTGAAAAATGAGGTAATTGGTAGTCTACGGAGTGCCTCACGCAAATACGAATGTGTGTAATCTACTGTAATGTGTATGTGAATGTACTACTGTAAGCATATACTGATGTCAATCCACGAGTTGGCTTGTCCAACTCGTTACATTTCCAGTTACATTCCTATATTGATCAATTGGAGCAGTAGTTAGTTGGGGACATAGCGATTTGGGGACGTAGCGATTTGGGGATGTAGGAATTTGGGGATATAGCGATTTGTAGCTGAAGCAATTTGGGTATGTAAGAATTTAGAAATATAGGGATTTTTCTATTCTGACCAATTAGAGTCGCAGGTATTTGGGGACATAGCGATTTGGGAATATACCGATTTGGGGATGTACCGATTTGGGCATGTAGGATTTTGGGAATATAGCGATTTGCAACAGAAGCAATTTTGGCACGTAAGAATTTGGGAATATAGAAATTTGGGAATGGAGGAATTTTTCTATTCTGACCATATGGAGCTATAGATCTAAACACGTCAGCCTCTAACGCGCCAACTCGTGTGTTGGCATCGATAGGTACAAGTATGAACCGTGGAGATATTAAAGTCGTTTCGAATGCTTAAACGTGTCTAAGACTGTCAAAAACAATACCAAACACGGTTATTGTTGATTTCACGACGGCTGACGTCAATGATGACTAAGAATCGTTAACAATACTAAATAATATCGACCAAGTATTGATGAGTCATAAAACTTTTAACGTGCTTCCAGTCGAGTCTATGTGTTAAAAATCGAAGTCGATACCAAAACACGGTTTTCTATTGATTTGATGACGTTCCTGTCCTCAGATCGCCGCCAAAATTTATACAGCAAATTTAGGGTGTCTCAGGAGTCTACCCTCAAAATTTGAAATTAAAATACCCAAAATTGCGACTGTAGCATGATAGACAAACGAACAAATGAAAATCGAGTCCCAGGAGTCTCTATACATAAATTATATTAATATGCTTATAATAGTAATGAGATTTTTTAATGAGCAGAGAGATTTTCATAAGAAAATTTTAACTTTTATTTTTGCTTTCAATAAATTCATAGAAATGGAATTGAACTGGTTTCTCGATGCAATATTTGCACGTGCGTTTCTGAACATAAACTCGATTCGGTAATTATAAAATTTATTCAAATATTCATTAAATTATAATCGATTCGTTTACCCATATTTATTTTTTTGTTATTAATATCATCGCTATTACAATTCATAATATTATGTGAAATATTAAATTTCAATTAAGCACGGTTACTAGGAGAATATGTTAATTAATTGTCTTAGTAATTTCAGAGAAGAGTACGGTAATTACAGCACAATATTCAGCGAGGGAGCTCTGCAATTGAGACACGTTAACAGTTCTTACTTCCTTTTGTAGAAATTATTTGCGATCATAACGATTTGGTATAAAATTAACGACCGGCATATTAGTACGGTGTGATAATGATAACAAAGTGAAAGCGTATATGGCGTTAATTATCTAAAGGAAATGAGAGGCAATTAAAATGCTAGAAAGTGAAAGGTATGTCGCAAAATTAGCAGTGTATGTAAATGTAGTGTCGGAAAAGATGTAATTAATAAGTAAGGCAAAAAATTGAAATTACTGAAAATTATATGCAACAGGTAGATTATTCAGATCTTCGTAAGAGTAGTTTAAATGATGGCAGTATAACATAGTCTGTTATAAAGTGAAATATTAATTATAATTTGTATAATTATGTACAATATATTAACATATTGCGTGTGGTATTTTTATCGTGCAAATATCAGCAATATAAGTGAAATTTTATAATTATGAAGTGAACAATATGGACTGATGTTATATTAATATTACTCACTAAGATGCAACTTGGAAAATTTTTAATTTCTAAATTTTCAAATTTTTAAATTAACAAGCTTTTTAATTTTATAATTTTCTAATTAATAACAGTGAAAAAATAAAATGAAATAATTATTTGAAAGAATATTAATACGAGAATGTATTGTAACAAGAATAGCACGTAGTAGCAAAGATTAATCACTGCTTGACAAAGATTAATCACATACTTGACACTTTGATTGAAACTGTCTGTATCAATAATTGGCATATAACAATTTTATACTAATTTAGTAACTGAAATATGAAATCAGTAACAGGTATTAAATAGTGTAGTTAGCCATATTATCATTCAATGTTTTCAATTATAAAAATAAACTATATAGGGAAACAGGGTGGACTGATACTTCATATTATAAATTGAAAAATACTAAATATTATAGATTTTCAATTTTTAAATTGTCAAATGACTTTATTTCTAATTCACATCAGGTATAAACGAACTCAAATTCACTATTAAGAAACCAATACATAAATCAAAAACGCCAATTAGTGTAGTACCACAATCATCACAATTTATCCCACACGAATATCCATAACTATCAAAGAAAACTACCGTTTCTATCATTCTTCATCTAGATTCAACCGTACGGATGTTAATTGGATTATTTTCACCAACCCGTTATACTATACGGACTCAGACCATAATCGGAGACCGCCCATGGTGCTTGTGACCCAACATAATTGATGAAGCAACGAAGAATTATCTAATGAGTGTGGTTATACTAAACGAGTAGTCAATTCTACACTCCGTAAAGATACGTAGTCGAAGTCGCTTCCTTATATCGAGTTGTGAAGCACTTCCATACGTTCGTGGTTCGACGTTCACACGAAGATTTACAATGACGTTCGCGATAATAACGTACGTACCTCTTCTGCACATGATATTGTACACTTTCGTTATTACGTCACTGACAGGGACATCAATTCACTAATTTTACGAGTCGTTTCCCGATTTGGTCTTCCCTTTTGCTCTTTACCTTTTCGGGGCCGAAGAAAATTCAGCGTGAATCAACGCTCGAAGACAAACATGTTATTCAATTTGTCAAGGTGGGAATCATATGTAAATTATCTTAAATAACTTTGAAAGCTAGATTTTAAATTAGTTTATAATTGTAAGAAAAGTTTATTAAATAGTTAATCTTCAACTTTTGTATAAGGTATTCATACATTCTAGTTTTACAATTCCCACATTCCCCAATTCCCACATTCCCCAATTCCCACATATGCCAATTCCCACATATCCCAATTCCCACATATCCCAATTCCCACATATGCCAATTCCCACATATGCCAATTCCCACATATCCCAATTCCCACATTCCCCAATTCCCACATATGCCAATTCCCACATATGCCAATTCCCACATATCCCAATTCCCACATATCCCAATTCCCACATGTCCCAATTCCCACATTCCCCAATTCCCACATGTCCCAATTCCCACATTCCCCAATTCCCACATTCCGCAATTCCTACATATCCCAATTCCCACATATCCAAATTCCCACATATGCCAATTCCCACATATCCCAATTCCCACATATGCCAATTCCCACATGTCCCAATTTCCACATTCCCCAATTCCTACATATCCCAATTCCCACATTCCCCAATTCCCACATATCCCAATTCCCACATTCCCCAATTCCCACATTCCCCAATTCCCACATTCCCCAATTCCCACATTCCCCAATTCCCACATATCCCAATTCCCACATTCCCCAATTCCTATTCTTACATTCCAGTTTTCAAAATTATTTTCTGTTTCAATAGTCCCTAACTCGTAAAAATACTTGATATATGAACAACCCATATGAATCCTTTGACGCTTAAAATTAGACAGTCAATAGATTAAGAGACTTCTACAAAGTTAGACTCACAAAAATTTCTCTACACCTATCAGTTTTAAAAATTATTCAAGCAGCCAAATGAGTTAATTTCCGAATAAAATAACTGGTGAACGGCGCGTTAATTAACGGCAGTAAAGAATGTCTGCAAGATATCAGGAGTAAAAAAGAAGCGTCCGTAATTTTGAATGAATTTCACGACCGTCCATATAATAAGCGAATAACGCTTGGATCCAGTTTGTCCGATTTGCACGTGGACCGAGTCAACCAAGCGATAATTTCAACGAGAATTTACTGCGCCGCTGGCGAGCAGATCGTGTAACAGTTACTCTGTAACAATTTATTGCGACATTGGGTTACATTCGTTTCGCTTTTATGACGACAGTAGCGCGTAACGAGACGGTGATCAAGCATTCGGGTCAGAGAGCAAAGAGAATAACTTATCTGACAGTGTTTATAGTTAAAACCGAAGCTGGATATCCTGGCGGGGTTAACGTTGGTGTAAAACGCCGGTTAGGACTCGTACGTTGAGCGTGCTTTAGTTTATGAATTATATTGCCAATACGGCCGGCCAGATAGGCCAGATCGGTTAACAAGATTAATAACAGAGTATCCATTCTGGTCGAAGCGCTAATGTCCATAATGGATAATTAATGTTCAATACTATCTTTCAGCCGGTATTACGTCTCCAATTCATCGATCATTTATTTCCATAATAAGCTTTATTCGATCCTGTATCGATGAATGGCTCGTACGGGGATTGTTCGGGCAAATTGTTATGTAAAATTTATTATTAAATCGTCCGTGAATAGGACGATTGAAATCGCACGGTTGTTTGATTTTCAACTTACACTGGGCTCCCATTAATATTCGGGAATCTGGTATTTAATTAATTATTCCCCGGTATGTTCATTTAATCGATGACGCTAGATTTTCATTATATTGCCACGAGTTCGACTGTTCGACCGATATATTTTCAGGATTTGTCATATTATGCGTGGTGATTTAACGGCTCGTTAGATAATATGGCGATACAATATGTGGTGATACTATCGGTGGCGATATAATGAATGGCAATGTAATACGCAGTAATACAATCGGTGGCGATATAATGGATGGCGATATAATGCATGGCAATGTAATACGTGGTAACACAATCGGTGGCGATATAATGCGTGGCAATGTAATACGTGGTGATACAATCGGTGGCGATATACTGCGTGGTGATACAATGCTTGGTGATAGAGCACATGGTGATATAATACGTTCCAATACAAAATCTGACCATATAATGCGAGGCAATATAATACGTATACAATACGGTATTTTTTCAGACTAATAAATCACACAAGGTGAACTTAAAAATATCATTTTACAATTTTTAAATCCTCAAGTTACATTTCTAAATTTTTAAACTCCCATTCTCAAAAAACTTGCGAAATTCCTAAATTTCCAAATTTTTCGAATGGACATCACGATATTAATATAATTCGAGATATGAAATGACTTTCTGTCTCGAGTTGTCATATCGGACAAAGTGCACCTCTCGCATGCAGACAATTAAACTAATTAAAATCGCATCCGTCGCGTATTTGTAAAACAGAAGTCGAATATAATAATCTGTCCACAGTAAATTGCGGAACAACGTTCGAGGCAAGCGACTGAAAAAATTATAAGGAAAAGGGGCTCAGGGCATGATTCGATAAAGCGTAGCGATTGATTTTTCAACGAGCATCAGCCACTCGTCGGTCAATCCTGATACGCGAACGGTCCTGAAAGGTCGTCTAACGAAGTTACGAGGGACGTCGAGGATTAGGCGAAGAGCTAAGCAGTTCTGTCGAAAGACGAGTTGCCACCAGACTAGATTGTTCCACACAGGGTTTGCTGTAGAGAGGGGGAACGAATGAAGTGGACAGAACAGGGGGTGGGATTAGGTTTGAACCGATCCAATTATACCCCCTACAATAGGATTAGCCCCGGTCGACCTTCATCCTCGATCTAACCTCGACAACAAAAAGCCGGTATATACGCGTGTAAAGCGAGCCAATGTCTTATCATCTTGTCCATTGGGTGCCATTATGTCCTTGATCTGCTATCGGAGTGTTAGTCCGGTGATCGATCGTTGCGGGGGAAGCAAATCAGCTCCTTCATTTTGGACCGCCACCTTCTGTAGACCTCTCTCCACACTCTTTCTCTCTCTCTGGATTCGGCTAACTGGTTTCCTCCGCTACCGAATTGCTAACCGTGTCGGAATTAGGAGATAAACGATCGGAAGACTCCTAACCGCTTCTTCGGGGCCTCGAATTAACGAGGAAATGCGATCTGGATAATGCGAATCCTGTGATCATCGGTCGAGGAGGGAATCGGTGGATTCGCGCCGCAGCTTCGGTAAAAGGTTTTTTGATCGACGCTGCGAAATACGATAATCTCAGGGATGGAGGAGGTTTTTCAGCGAATCGAGATCAAAGGAACTGAATTTTTACATTTTAATCCGAACGGGCTTGCTACCGGCGTTCAAGCTACCGAAAAACTACCTCTTTGGCTATCTATGACCTTCGAATATGTTCTCAAGGCTATTTTGGACATTTTACTTGTTTTACTTTGATATTATACACGACAACGTGATCTATGTCAAATAGGGCTGTTTATTTTTTAAATTTGATAATTTGAGAATTTAGGAAATTCGAATTTAAAAGTTGAGTTACACGAAAGTTTAGAAATCTGAAAGTTCAAAAATTTTCAAGTTATATTTAATTTTATCTTCAAGCATAAACAAAGGATCAAGTATAAAATCAAAAGGATGAAAAAATTTAATCCGATCAATCAGTACAATTACATCAGTACCAAGATCATGCATAAAACATATAAAAAAAAATATGCATATACACATATATTTATGTACATATAAATATAAATGATACAATTGGCTACAGTGCATGAAAGGAATCATCCGCCGCGGATACGGGGGTCTTACCGTAAATCGAATCGCCGGTCCATTTACGAATCTAAAATTATAAAGCGTCGATCCAGGTACATGAAGAAGGCACACACATTGTGTCCGCAAAACGATAAAAGTAACCAACGGCGATATCGGAATCCATTATTTATAAACGAGTCAATCTTGTCGACAAAAGCAGCTTTCCATCGAAACAGACGAAGCGAGGCATCGAAAAACGCGAGAATCCTTCTTGATCTTCGGAACTGAATTTTTCAGATAGGCCGAAGAAAAGGATCCGCGTCGGGTGGAATCGAGGGGGGAAAAAAGGGAGACTTTAATCTTCCCCGGTGAACGACGGGAAACCTCAATTCCTTTTCGTGCCCTTCAATCCTGTAGCTTGTCACACCACACCGCGTGATTCAAGACATGTTGGAAGGGGCAGAAGAAGCCACTCCGACAGATGTTCCGCTCTTCTCGAGTGGCTCTCGAGAAGAACTGGTAGCCATTTTAATGCCGATGCTCCTCGCCACGGCCTCTCCAACGGAAAACAAACGTAAAAATAATCCTGAGGAATAATACCATCCCGGCCGAACTGCATAAATAATGCCCTGTACGCTCTGCCATTTCACGGTTGCGATTAAGCATTACGAATCGATATTACTGGGTAATTTAGATTCTTTATTTTTTTTTAAGTGGATAGTTAGATTTGTTGAAAACTTGAGATTTCGAGGCCTTGGAAATTATGAAATATTTTGCTGATATTTGTAAATTTTCGTGGTTAGGCAGTTGCGAATTTAGGATTTTTAGGGATTCATTAATTGGAAGTTTCGCGATTTAACGAATTGGAGAATTAGGGAATTTGGGGACTTTGAACTTTCGACATGTAGGAATTTGGGAATTTGGGAATCTGAAAATTTAGGAATTTGGGGACGTGGGGATATGGGAATTTGGGAATGTGAAAATGTGGGAATTTAGGGATGTGGGAATTTAGGGATATGTGGGAATTGGGGAATGTGAGAATTGGGGAATGTGGGAATTGGGAAATTTGGGAATTGGGAAATGTGAAAATTTGAGGATGTAGAAATTGGGGAATGTGGGAATTTGAGATATGTAGGAATTGGGGAATGTGGGAAATTGAGGATATAGAAATTGGGGAATTTCAGAATTGGGGAATGTGGGAATTTGGGAATATTAGAATGTGAAAATGTGGGAATTGGCAAGTGTGGAAATGTGGTAATTTAGGAATATGTAAATTTAGGAATTTGGAAATTCTGATTTTTGAAAACTTACAAACTTGAAAATTTAGAGATCCAGAAATCCAGAAATTTATGAATCTACGAATGTAGAAAATTATAATTTTGGGAATTTTAAGTTCAAAAATTAGAAGTCCTGCAAATTTGAAAATTTAGAAATGTAGAATTTTTGAAATTGAAAAATGTTCCACTCGCGGTTATTTCGAATCAATATTTCTTGCAAATTTAATTGACCAAATGTCCTCGTTCGCTAACGACTAAAATCTAACTATGCTTTTATTACAGTTATCAATTTCACGACACTGTTATTAAGTTACAAACAAGGCTGAGAAATACATCGATTACCAGATCAACAGTTTCAATAAATTCCTGGCAATTTGCTATCATTATCTCTTCAAGCAAGAAATGTTGCAAAATCGTGGTTATTTCAGTTGGAGTTTATGATGGAATTAGAGTTTGTTGAGCAAACCCATATCTCTTCGATATTATTTGAATTTTTATTGCTTTTTTATGATCTTGTATTTCTACGATTTCCTTATGTTCCGTATAAATAACCTGTGCATTTCATCAACGATGTCTCATAATCAAATATTTATTACCAATGGTACAAACTGTCTCCACATACTTAATTCTGACATATTCTTAATTTAATAATTTCTCCAACTATCCACTTATATTCAACTCACAATTTGCCATACAATTTGTCAGGTGCGTTAGAACTACCCACAGCTACAATATTAAATCAAGTAAAGAAAGTGAAAATATTATCCCTACTTTATAATCAACGATCCTCTATTATGCAAATTATAATCGTACTTAAACTTGAAATTAAAATGTATTAAAAATTCGAGTAAAATTTATCATACTTGAACAGTGGTGTTCAAACTCGTCAAATGACGGGTTAAAATAAAAAGAGTCCACTCGAACGATTACTTTCCAATTTAGCAAATACTATAAAAATTCCGAAGCTTTACCCGTTCGCGAAGAAATTCGAACAACGCGAGCCAAACGTAATGGGTTCGTTTTCATTTACCTGCAATTAAGTTATTACCAGACATTTCCCAGTTGCCGGGTGGTTATCCGATATTTCTCTCCGTTGCGTACGTGTTCAGCCTGTCGAATAAACTCGTTCATATCGCCGTTCGCCTTTTCCGTCCAACAACTTATCCCTAAACGATCGTTTACGAAGATATTTCGTTTTTCCCGTCGGTGCTCGTAAAATTCCACGATGGAAGCGTTAATAAATCGACAAATTGTGGGCAATCAACGGCGATATCGTTATGAAAACAGCTGGACAGGTGCGTGGTCGTTTTTTCTCTCCAGAGATTTCTAGCCCCTCGTTCGGAGTCGAAGAATCCACAGGAAACGAAGGGGACCGGATAAAAAAGATCGGCAGAGCAGCAGGTATATACGCCGGTTGTGCCTCTTCTCGGGAATGTAGCTCGTCCGGATGAAAGGAACGAACAACGCGAAACAACACTGACAAACGTGTGTCTATCATCGAGCTTTACATCGTAATTAGCGACGTGTAGCATATAATGTGACCCGAGATTACCATATTACATTGTACCGTCGAGCGTGTACGAGCATGTTAAACGGATCACAGGAAATGAAACCGCGATCGAACAGGCTGACATTAAATTTTACGTTAATCGACTATGTCGACGGTTAAATCGATTGCAAACGAGCTTTTTTACTTCTTCAGCCGCATTTGCAAAGATGTTCAACCGAGAAGCTAATGCACGCGAAGTTGCAACTATTTTTAAGTATTATTTTCATCAAGTTACTTTGACACGTTGACTGATATTAGCACGATAGAGTGATTGGTACAATGAGAGAATTGTGAGAAAAACTGAATTATAAAATGCTCCACGTAACAAGGACGTTTTGCAAAACACGGAGGCAAAAAGTGGACGTCATAAAACATGAGACATACGCTGTAAAATGAAGAGACAGCAAGAAACGCATATGTAATGTGTTATATAATGTGTTATATGTAATAAGTCAGATGTGACAAATAAATCGATAATTATGGGTTTCGTATGATTAAATTGAGAGTGAAAGAATGTGGAACTATTTCGAAATTTGAATATTTGGTAATTTCAGGATTTTGTAAATTTGAAACCTTGGGACTTGCATGTATTAAAATTTGAGAACTAGAGGACATGAATTTGAAAATTCAGGAATTGGTCATAAATCAGAAAATTGGAAAATCAAATTTCGTAAGAATCCAAGATTTCGAAAAATTCGAGAGCCGTGAAAATAAAGTGAAATATAAAAAAGTTTCAAGTTCACCTGTCCAGTTCATTAAAGTCTACGAACGACAATCCCAATTCAGTTGGACGTCCATAAAATCCTTTCTGAAAATCCAAAGATCGGTAATAAATTGCCACGGTAAATTGCACAGCCTCCCATTACCAAGTTAAAGTCTCGGACGCCTTCGTATACGATCGGAAATGTCCGAATACAACAAATATCCAGGAACGACGCAAAACGAGATGAGCAACATCGAGGGTAAAAAAATGTACATCTGCCAACTCGCTCTCATAATGGCAACGGGTGTGATTACGTGCAATTACCGCGAAGAGTGGCCTCGAAGATCGATGAACGCCGTTTGCTGGAAGAACAAGAGACGTTTCGAATGATGCAGGTGAACGAAGGAGAACAGCGGTGTGGAAGAGGCAAAAGAAAAAGGCAACATCGAAGGGAAGGGCAGTCGCTCGAAAGGTGGATATTTGCGCGATGCAAGAGTGGCCCTGCAGTAAAGACCATGACGGCTAAAACATTTTAAGCCCATTGACCTTAATAACAGGTCTACGGTTGCCGCTGCTTCGGCTACCAATACCGATGCTTTCACGTAGCTGACAAACCTTTCCCTTTGTTCCTCTTGCAAAATCCTTGTCGACATGTTAAAATTAACCCTTTGACTAATGTTTTTGCTGGAGTTCGTTTTTTAACGGGATATTCTGTTGGAGAGATCGATCGGTTTTCATGGGTACCGTTGGCTAAATGTGGGCTGACAAAGAGCATTACATGGATGGTATGGCAAGGTACTTTCGAGACCTCATTTTTCAATTTTGAAATTTTTGTATTTTTAGATTTATGTGTTTCGAAAGGTTGCAATACAAGTTAAAATTTTTATATCATGAATTTCTAAATTTTTGAGTTTCCACAATGGGCTGATGTACATTCAACGCTAAACTAAATTTGCAATATGAGGTCGAAAGATCGATCGAGTGTCGAAAATCTCTGAATGGTCAAAGTTGAGAGTAACAAAAATTGAAAAAATAATATTCCTGTTGGCATGATTATCAATATTCAAGTACAAGTTTCACGATCACTAATTTGAGAAATGACTCGATCATGACTGACAGTCATTTCACACCTCTCGAGTTGCAGCAAGTGATCTCGCGAGTGCAAAGAGTTAAAAAGATGTCTTTTTCCGCGGTATCTTTTCGTTGATCGGATAATTCGGTGACAATGAGATTCGAGCGTGTAACAAGCAGAAGGTACGCGTCAGAACGGCGACAATTAATTCGCCGCAGATTATTACGGCCATGAGCAATTGCTGTCTACGTTCCTAGCTATAGCGTCTCCTGGCACGGTTACCGTCTCGCTGGCAGATTAATTATTATCGGCTCGGATTATTACAGCGCTCGAATGGGTGGTCGGCCCGTACCGTGGCACGAACATTGCTCACGTGTTGTTCCACGCTGTTCGACACCATTAACGACGATAAGCCGTGCCGGACGCGTATATTGTCGATTCGCAGTGGCAGGTGGAACCGCCGTCCGAAAATTCGATCGTACAGTCAACAGCAAATCTGGATTCCCTACGAAAAATATCGTAATCAAGGCGGAACAACTTTAACACCTGTGCATCCTCGGCGGTTTTTCAGGATTTCACAATTTGCGAATATGGGAGTCTAGAAATATAGTAATTTTCGGTTCTAAAAATTCAGGAAGATTAAAATTTGGAAATAATGATAGAATTTGAGGGTTTTGAAATTTAGAAATTTTAAAAATCTAAAATTTCTAAATCTATAAACTTTACAGCATGAACTAGGAACTTTGAGAACTTGGAAAATTGAAAACTTGAATACATAAATAATTGAATACTTGAAATTTTAAAAACTTGGAAAATTGAAATATTGAAAAATTGAAAACTGGAAAACTTGAATACTTAAATACTTGAAAACTTGAAAAATTGAATATTTGAAAACTTGAATATTTGAGAACTGCAGAACTTGAGAACTTGAAGACTTGAGAAACTAGAAAATTTGAACATGTAAAGATTGAAAAACTTGAAAACTTAAAATTCCGCAAATTGAAAAGCTTGAAAAACTTTGTCCAGTTGTCTAAAACAAGTCTATTTTGCAATCGAGTGTACACACGCGTGCGTGCAGCGCAAACGAGCCCAGAAAAAATTTTACGACGATACCGTCCAATAAGCGAAACTTCCGACGAATAATAAGATATGGTAATGAGGACGGCCGAAAAATTACGAGGAGCACCGTGTCCCAACAATCTTTCCGCTTGCATCTCGGAACGGCCAATCGTAAATTAACCCGTTGCAGGCCCATCCGAGGATCAGCGAATTAATTTTTTTACAGATGTTCAACTTTCTTCGTGCACCGAGTGATTACTTAAAAATAAACGGGGTGGCTTCTTTCGGTAAAAACGGTTGCACCCGTTTTGAACATCTTATTTTGTATCCAAATTATTTATTAATGTATTCGTTCAAAATTTTTACGACTAGTTTAACTAGTTTAACCAGTTCCCTTATTAAAAAATCACATTTATAGAGCAACTTTTTTAAGTTGTTTAAAATTAGAATATTAAAGTATTTTTGTGAAATATTAGAAAAGTAGAGCTTTTGTTATGTGGAGTAATCACTTTAGCAAATGAGTCCATATGGTCTAGTTAACTATGTAATTCAGTGATGTGGATGTCTATAGAGTCTATACAATCCAGGAAAGTTATAGAAAGTAAAGAAATTGTTAGTAGAAATGGATACAAATTACGTATATCATGTAGTACTTTTAAGTACGAAACTTAACAAAAGTAGTTTTACAAGGTACTAAAGATAGCACTTTGTGAAGTAAATTTCCTGTATGTTAAAAATTTATTTAATAACAAAATACGAGAATTAGAAATGCTGCATGATTATCGAATTCCAATAAAAGACGCAGAAAAAGACATTCTGAATTATTCGCTTATTATTAATGTCCACCATAATGATGTCTGTAAAATCATTAAATGAACCAAATGATTTCAGAACAATAGGGAAATTAGAATAATGATTACAGAAGTAACTTCTTAACGGTGCATTGTGTTCGAAAGGCATTAATATTTTATAAGGCTATAATTTATAAACAATGAACGCACCGATAAAGAAACAATTATTGCTCATTGGAATAAATGACAGATCACTATATTCCTAGATCACTGTATTCCCAGATCTCTATATTCCTAAATTGCTATATCCCTAGATCACCATATTTCTAAATCAATAGTCACCTGAGTCCATATACGTCCAGATCTCCACGTATCCAAATTCATGCATATGTACATTCTTGCATCCCTACATCTCCACATCTTTAAATTCTTACATTCTCATGACAAACATACCCAAATTCGTATCTTCCCATTATGAAATATCCTCATATTTTAATATTACCACCCACTTGCAAGTATATGTATCTATAGAAGTAATGAAACATATGAACATATCCACAAATTCATTGCGACATATACATATACACTGCGATGGTGCTAACTTCGTATCGATAAAAATGACATCAACACCAGTCCCGAGAGCGGTACCGTGACAATCATATTTCGACAACGTGATAAAACTCGGTACAAAGCACATTTACCCCAAATACCGACCAGACCTTGCGGGGACAGCAAAGGGCCACAACGCCGGCATCGAATAATCGAATGAAAGACGGTCAAGACCCCACGCGCAATAAATCTAGCGTTCACGGTGTCCACGTTGTTCGCCGGACGTTTTTCTTCATTACCGGTGACGAAGGTGTAGCAGCCGGTTACAGCGTCGACGAAACAATTAAGGAAGCCCCGTTGTTAATGAACAGAATTGTCGGCCGGGTCGCGGATCGTTTCGCATGTAACCGAAAGGAAAACAGGATAAAACGGCCGCTAAATGGGCCAATTATACGCGGGAACAACGAGGGTGCGAAAAGTGGACTACAAGGGGTGGTAATGGCGGCGTGTAAGACTTGCGGGACGATTTTACTCGGGACACGGGATGGATAGGGGGCTTTCTTCGCGAGTTTTCGAAGCCGAAAAGTTTTCTGCTCGTTTACCACACGCACCCGTTGCCGTGGCTCTCGTTTACTGTCACGGAATATCGCGTAACTCGATTTCAACCCCCGTGGCACGCGCATGCAAATACGAAACTTGCCGGGGAAACGCGCCCGGCACTATTTTAATTACCAACTTCTCGGGACGAAATTCTGCTCTGGGACTTCCTTGTTACCTCACGCGTAATTTGCGATATTAAACCCTTAACTCGGTATTTTTCGCCAAGTTCGTGTATTGCAATGTTAAGACACAGGGTGTTCAAATATTTGAGATATTTCACATGTGGCGATCATTGGACGGGTTGGAATTAAAGTATCGCGGTGAAAATATGAAGAGTGATTCAATTATTGTTAATGTTAAGAATGTTCAGATGTTCAGGATATTTTGGATATGGCCATTGGTGGATGGATTAAAATTAAATTCGAAAATCTTGAGGAAAATGTGAACGAGATTTGTGGCATTTCAACAGTTAGGTACCTCACATATGGAAGATGATATTATAAGGAGTGAACCTCTCAATCTATGATATTTTCTGCAGTTACGTTAGTCACAGCTAACTTAGGCAATGTTAATATAAATGAAAGAAGTTGAAATGTTAAGTGTACATTGCATTTAGCTACCTTTGGTTGTAATCGGTATATGCAGGTTGTAATCGATATTGAACTCAAAATTTAATCCTTATGCAAATACAATTAAGTCCCAACTCCCAAATAGTCAAATTCTTGTTCACCAAACAGTAATAAAATAGAGGTAAATAATATCGCTTGTGCACAACTCCCTCAGATAATCACTCTATCAAAAATTGCAAACATCTGCCGGTATTCGCATACGCCAGAAAGCAAGGTGATATTAACAGTAATCGTTTCCCAGTTCGACAAGTGTAACTGTTATCTCGTCCACTGAAATTTCCGCGTGATTGTATAAGTAATCGACGGTGTACG
Source organism: Megachile ligniseca (assembly GCA_945859555.1). Classification (NCBI taxonomy): domain Eukaryota; kingdom Metazoa; phylum Arthropoda; class Insecta; order Hymenoptera; family Megachilidae; genus Megachile; species Megachile ligniseca. Next base: position 6,006,508 of record OX243783.1, read on the forward strand.
AATATTTGAAAATTTCGTCGATTGGTAATCGCTTCATCGAGCGTTCTACCGCAACCGTGTCTCTGTCCGCGCGAGCGAGCGATCAACGAACGCTTCTTCTTCTTCTTCTTCTTTCTCTGCCGGTACTCGATCGAGCTGGCTGAATTATAAAACAACCATGATGCTCGCGTGTGAGCTTCGTTCAACAACGGCGTCCCAGCATCGTGACAAGCCTTGGGCGTTGATCGTCCGCCAGAAAACCAGTTCCCAGCTCTACTGGTTTTGTGCGTGGAAACTCTCTCCGTTTACGAAGATTAAAGCCTGATTCAGGCTATAGGTACACTCAAACTCCAAAGGAACTTCGAACCATTCAAATAAATCTCTCCCGATCTGTATTCTCACTTAGAATCACCCTCCGTTACGTGGCACCTTTATGGACACGAGGTGTCCATGCATATCCTATCATGCTATGGTATTATGCTCTACGAATAAGGATACAAAACTGTTTTATGGCGTCTATTATCGGAGAATAAAAATAACCTTGTCTACCATCGTGTAATAAATGTAACAACCTGCCTATCATTATACAATAAAAGTAGCAAGGTGTATATCATCATGTGATAAAACTATGTTCCTATCACTATACAATAACGTCGCTTGATGTCTATCATAGAGTAAAAGTAACAACGTTGTTTAGTGCCCATCAAGGGTAAAACACAAGTGACAACATTACATGATGTCTATAATCACAGAGTAACGTTGCTTATTTCCTATCAAGGGTAAAAGTGACATTGTCTGATGTCTGTCATCATAGAATGAAAAGGCTGCTTTTTGCCTATCATCAGGTGTCTGTGATCATAAAAGTAACAATATTGCTTGATATCTATTATCATACAAGAGTAGCAATGTTGCTTGATGTCTATCATCATATAATAAAACTTTGTGGAGTCGAATAAAACCCATCATGTTCATTATTCACAAATACCGAGATGTTTGTTGTAATTTGTTTTGCTGCCATCTATAATTTCACTGCAGTATCGATAATTTGTAAATTGACTTAAAAATTGCAAAATACACGACAAAGTATTCATTGTACCTGTAAAAATAAATCAAGAATAGAGAATAATGTCATATTCAGTCTTTTCTACAAAAATTGAATGTGAAAATTTTTCACAAAAATTGTAAAAGAATGTAAGAAGAAGGCATTTTCGTCAAACTAAGGTTCGAACTGATATGCCACACGTGTTACTTTCCTTCACGTTATCAAATCTTGTGTTTTGAAATCCTATTTCACATAAAAACCTAACACAAAGAATTCAATCAAACTATTTACCATTCAAATGTAGCTGACACGAATGTTTACTCAGGCATTTTCGTCAAACACTAAGCTTCTGATACGCCACAAGTGTTACAAACTCAAATATTGCGTGATACAAGACGAATCAAACGGATTCCCCGTGGTTTTATCGAGCGATATTATGATAATGTCCGTTAAATGGACCACCGAATAGGCAGAAAAGAGAACCGGTGCAACGACTTTGATGATATTCAAATCGCGACGAAATCCACGGGGTAAGAGAAGGTAGACGCCGGACATTGAGAGCAAGGTCCATTGATTTACGATAAAAACCAGCGGTTGCACGAATGGTGCAAATTAGGAGGCATAAGTTATAATTCAGGCATTCGACAGAGTGTCGGAGTACGGAATGTCGAGTAGCAAGAAAATTGCATCCTTAAATGCGCGCACGAGTAATTTTCGTCCATTCGAATGTCGACTGGGAAGGATTCTCCTCATGGTTTTCAACCAGCTAATGACCTGACGTCTGCTGCGGCTTGAAATGGAAATGGAATGCAAATCGGATTCATTGCGTTTGGAAATTGATGAGCTCCTTCACTTCCTTGAAAGGGAACGTGTTCAATGTTTCTGAAGACGTGGAGCAAGAGTGCGCCAAAAGAGCTTTCAGTCAACTTTGATCTGACTTACATGACACAATTTATTATAAATATAATACACGTAGCTCCATGAACATTTACGCGATATTTTATTTATATTATTCTTCTTGTACTCGACTCTCAAGATGGACTTAAATATTAATAAAAATTTTCAAAATTATGGATAGGAACTTTTCAGATTTTTGTTATGGAACTTTTACCTATAGATTTGTATGTAACTAACCAAATAAAAAGGCTTGACTCTTAATGTTTTAATACAATTTTAAGTAAAATATCTGTAGTGTATTTTACATGTACGTACTGTGAGATCTTTTACTGCGAACTTTTCTACATCTTAGTAATGGTTGCTTAGTCGTGCTTACCTGAAAACAAAAGAAAAGGTCAGATTTAATGATGGGTTAAGAAAACAAAGCAAGTAAATATACAGGAAAATTTTTTTATGTGATTGGTCGTGCATCATACTTCTATTTGGAAATTTTGGGAGATGGGTATTGGAAATTTGAAAATTTGGGAATTGAAAAATCTAGAAATTTACTAACTTAGAAATTACTAAATCCAAACCTGGTAGCTTGGTAACATAAAAATGTCCAAGCCAAGAATGTTTAAAAATATTGAAATTCTATTCAGATCTGAAAATCTGCATTCAGCACTTGATAATTCTGAAATACTAATAATATACAATTTATTAATCGGCCAAGATCTCTATAAAATAAGAAATCACGTTGATCGGTGCTGCATAGACAGCAAGATAAATGATTATGCGGTTCTACTGATGATCAGAGGTGGAAGCAAACATATTAACCCGTTGAACCTCGCACAGCGGGGGTCATCAGAGACCAACACCGCAAGTTTAATATAATCCAATAATTGAAAGAAATGCAAATTCTAAGTATTGTTAATATTACAATTACCACATCGTTTAGATTAAGACAGTATAAACGATATTTGACAACGAGGTTACTGAACACGCGACTATAACATAAGAAATGCACTTTTCTTAACTACATATTCGACATGCATTCCGCCATCCATCGATAAAAATAACATATCAACATATCAACATATGTCAGTAAAAATATCATGTAACGTGTCGAATTAGTCTCGATGTCCTCTACAATATGGTAAAAAGAAAAATGTGTTCCTATTTGCGATACCTTGGTGACCCGATTTCGCCGAGAAAACAGACCATTTTCGAAATTTCTTTTACCGATATCTATTGTACACTCCACACCCTGAAACTCTTGTTCTAAACTTTTTTTTGTCAGATGGCCGCAAGTGGAAAAATCGTGCGTCGCGTTAGATGTAACACCCTGTACAGTGAAATCTCGTGGGTCGCGTTAGAGGTAACACCCAGTACAGTTGGCCAAAATACTTTTCACCGGATTTCGTTCGGATCTAACAAGACACATGTTACGAAAGATTCCACGAAGCTTGCAACCGTCAAAGCGTTAAATCTTCCATTTCTCCCGATGATGTCACATGCCTGTCGATTGTCAGATGTTCCATGAAACGGGGATTCTATGAATCGTTCTTCTGACGAACTGAATTCTGGATCGTGAGTCAAATGTTCGTGTCAGAACCGCAGCTCGAATTTAAGCTTCGATGATCTAGCAAGTTTGGAATTTGTAGACTGTGACGCGAGCGCCATTCTCGATTTCCTCCATTCCATTAGTACACTATTAGTGTTTCGTGAGAAGAGGAAAACGAAAGACTATAACAGCATCGCAAGTTCCGAAATATAAGCAACTAACGATTACTATAACAGAATTTCACATTATTGAAAGATGATCTATTATATTAAAAAGTGAACAATAAAATTCCTTCCTCTACAATTTATCACAATCGAACGTATAATTTAGACCACTCCTCCATCAAAAAAAAAAATATACCTCGCACGTGTTGCACCGTCGGTACATTCTGCAGTGCCTTTATGCCACTAATTCACGTAGCTTTCTGATATTTCGAAATCCGTCATTCTACATGCAATAACCTACTTACTACACGAAGTTTAGTAGACTTCCAATGAAGGAAACTCAGTAACATTTGAACTATACGCTATCCTATGTGGACATCTACAAGTACATTTACCTATATGTGTAAATCTACGATCACATATGTGTAAATTTGAAAGTGCATATGCTTACGTGTATGAAAATCTACAAGTACATATTCCTATATGGAAAACTACAAGTACATATCCCTAAGTAGAAATCTAAAAATACATATCCATATGTGTAAGTCAGAATGTGCACATGTCCATGTGAAAATTTAAAATAACATATTCCTGTGTGTAAATCTACAAGTACATATTGCCACGTGAAAATGTAGAAGTACGATGATATCTTGGCTGATTATATTCAGTATCGACATCGAAGTGGAAAGTTAATTGAATTTATCGCGAAGTACGTAGGCACGATCGGTCGAGTGGAATCTCGAAAATTGTCGAATCGGTGTTTAATGGCACCGTTAGAATCACTGAATTCGCAATCTGGGTCACGTGTCGTAGTTTCAGAGGTGAAAGGGCTCAAGAGGCTTCATCGTATAGCTCTATTAGAAGCACGCGATTACAGGCTTCCTTCTCTAAAGGAAGGAGAAGCAGCAGGAGAATTAGGCCGCCTGAGATCGTTGGGTATGTTGTCAGACGGGTTATCTTACAAATGTTCGGTCGAAAACCTGCCCGGCTAGGTTACAAACGTGTTTCTGTAACGTCCAGCCACAAATTCCTGCCTCACACGGCGCCGTATCTTTGCTCCCTTTATAAAGACAATCGAAACTTTGAAGAAGAGCTTCGGAATCAAACCTGTAATTTGGATAATGCTATACCTACGGAGATACTTGCGGTACCGGACATACAATACCTGCCAAAAGTTTTCGATCAACCATTCGTAATGGACCAAATTCTTTAACCATGCATCGTGGTGAGCTTTGATTTGATCATATCAAACTTAAACTTATACTTCTTTTTACTCGAAATTATATAATAGTGTATGTTATTTGCAAATGAGTGATTGACTCAGGTATACAGTTGTGCGTCATCCACATGTGATGACATGAGGATCAACGTGTTAATGTTTATGTAAAAATAAAAATTATAAAGCAATATTATTTACACGTAACAAATCAGTATACTATGTATATTGATGTACAATATATTAATGCATATGTATATTACAATGTATATTTTATATAATGTGTGTACATATGAATCACACATATTCTGTACAATATGTGTATGTATGAATCATGATTAAGGGATAAGTCTTATTAATTGTTTTATTTAATATGTAATACACAGTGAATCCCCAAACAATTGTACTGTGAATTCGAAATTCAATCAGTTTTCATTATGGTAAAAGCTAGAAATGCAAGAATATTAAATAAATACAAACCACGATGAAAATCAGAAATATTAAACGAGTAAAAATGGTGAAAAGGAAAAATATAAAAATATTAATTAAATAGAAAAAAAATGTGAATAGCAGAGATACAGAAATATGAAACGAGTAAAAAAAATAAGAATACATACAGAGAAATGAAACAAGTAACAAGTTAATCTGTCTATTCCCGTTAGCAGATTAAAATCGGTAACCGGTAAAGCGACCGTGAAAAACTAACAGACTCACCGCGGCAACTAATAAAATCGGCAAACACAACGCGCGTCTACCAGAACATGACACACGTAGCTAAAGTCACAACAATACGCAGCGGCTGTGTTTTGGTCCATAAAACATTTTCCGTGACAACATCGCGGCCATTTGCATGCTATTTCCATGTAATCCAGCCCGGTAGCAAAAGTCAACAAGAGGAATAAAGAAGCTGGCAAACATGCGTTGTTGCCTAAGCGCTTACATTCTACCGTGGATCCAAAACGATTCGCCCAAAGCATTCCAACCACTTCAAAAGGAAGACAATCGTTTATTACATCTTCACGGCAAAGCCGTGGCTCGTACGATGACTCTTCTTGACGGTTGAACTCGAGCTGCATGCTTCTCTAAACAAGTTATAAATATCGAACGAGACTCGTCTTTCGTGTAACATCTTATATCTGCAGATAGGGTGCATCCCTAGGAAAAATGTTCAGGTAGCTTTCTCTGTGAAATTGTTTTTATCTGACGAGGCTTAAGTTTGCTGTATGATTTGTCATAGCTACAATATTAAAAGAAGTAAAGTTCAAATCTTATTTTCTATGGACCACACAAATTACAATTGGATATAAACTTCATATTGAAACGTTTTCAAAATTTGAGGAAGGTGTGTCACGTTTGGACTCTGAGTGCGTCATGAGTCAGACTGATCAAAGTATGGCATGAGGTGATGTTTGGACATGTGGAAGGTCGATGAAATTTTTTTCACATAATAGATGAAGAATATGGTTGATGTTTTATTGCTATGAATAAAAAAGTCCATTCAGGATATTATGATTTGTAGAGTCACAGGTCTGGACATACAATGTATATTTAAAAATTTGATACTTTCGTGTCCCATCAGTTGAATCTGATATTTTTGCAACACTGCAAACTTAAAAATTGATATTTTATATGAACTTTATTCTTCATTATCAGTTCCTTGAACACTAGAAATTAGAATGCTAGTTTATAACTTCAATATTTGTAGCAACGTAAATCTTATAAGGAAAATTTCAGAAACACAATTTCATCAGAAAATACCATGAAATCGATATTGCGCAGTCATGTTCCCCCTGATATAATTACACGAAGTTTGAATGAAATCTGTGTTCCGAAGGTCGCAGCGTCCCCTCGTCGGTTATGAAAGTTCAAATCCATCGGAGAATCACTGATTGATCGTTCGAGCATCGCGAATTATCGTTAACAGTTTTATTGGGCAAAAGGCTGAGTAACGACGTCAGTCAACCCGTATGGAAAGCGTAGAATCGAGAATAACGCGTATATGACGACGCCATGACCTAAATTCGAAGCACGGACCGAGGGGAACGAACGAATGGGGGTCTCGATTGAAACCTTCGCTCCCAATGTCATCGAGTGGGAGTTCGATTGAACGAGTCGACGGAGCGTCCGCTGTCTCGATTTTATCCACGCATAAATTACTCGAGGTTACTGTTGCGTACCGTATTCTTCGGCTAATAAGTACAGTCAACGGCAAATCTACCTTTACCGACACTTCACGGGACACATAAATTTACGGGGTTTCATTCTGACATTGTTAAGTTCATAAATTTGTTAAATTCTCGAATTCATGCATTTGTTAAATTCTCAAATTTTCCAATTTTCCTCTATATTTCTATCTACTCAATGTCTACATTAGTACATTTTCAAACTTCAAAAATTCAAGTAAGAAATATTTGATTCAATTCTAAAATTAACTTCGTAAATTTAAATTTCGACAATTCCATGATCGAAAGCATCCAAATTTGCAGATACCAAGAGAAAATGTAGATTTTCCAACTGTCTAAATTCCGGCGTTCGAAAGTTATGAAATTTGAAAATTTCGAAGCGTATGCTCGAACGTTCCTCCGACCGCACCGCAATTTTCGCTAGGGAAATCTACCGGCGCTGCACGTGCAAGCACACGGTTAGCGAACGTCGGTTTCCAACGAGCGTATTTGTAAGCCCTTTGAAAGGTGAACAGGAGACTAATCTAACCGATAAAAAGTAACTGAACTCGCGACGCTCGTAAATTTCTTTTCTAGTACGCTGACCGACGGACGAGGCCCGATAAACGAGGGAATGCGGAAGCGAGCCATTGCGCTTCGTCGAATGCCAGAGTGAAATCGGCATGAAAACCGCAAGGATTTTATTTAACGCCGAGAAAGAAGCCAGACTTTCGGATGCCTTCGCTTGTGGTCGTCGAGTTGATACGCGCTCGCTCGTACTCGTACGGTCACTTTCAATTATCGTTCCAACGGCTTGATGTGTAACCGCAAGATTTTACGCGAACCGCTTTGCTTTGTTTTGCAACCATTCGCCTTTCGTTGTTTCAGTCTCGTTAACTTTCAACGCACTCTTTTTTACCTTTTTAGGTACATTAGACTCGATCAAAAATATATTTTTATTCTTTCGTGAATTATACTGTCACCTTTGTTACATTATTGCATATGAAGATTACATACGAAGAGGTACATTAGGCTAATGATCCATCAAAAATATTTTAAATATATTTTTATTCTTTCGTGGATTATACTGTCACCTTTGTCACATTATCACATATGAAGATTTTGAAAATAGATTTCATGACACAGAAGTAACATATGCCACATATGGCATATCACGAAGCTTCAACTATAATAGACAGAAGTAACGTATACTTTCATGGGAAATACTGTCGATCCTTTGTAAGTGTCATATTATGGCATATGAAGATTTTGAAAATAAATTTTATAACACAGTAACGTATGCCACTTATGGTATATCACTTCGAAGCTTGAAGTATAATAGACTGTATAAATATTTTGATAACGACCGCCACAGTGGAAAGTGACATTTGTGATCAGACAAACTATAATACAAATCATTAAGAACAAGGATACTACAGTTTTCAATTTCATCTTTTTATCAACTAACATTATTGAGGACATATAATATCAATGTGTATGCTTTTCCTGTAAGTAATTTAACTGAATGTGCACATGTGTTGATCATCGAGATAACTGTGTATATTAATTTATGTTATGTCCGTTTTTCATTATGTGTGCATTGTACATCTATATGTTTAGTCACTGAGAATATTATACAATTATACAACTGAGAATATTATACAGTTATATAACCGAGAATACAATACAATTGCATAATAAAGTTTGTCACGGAGTCAGCGGTTGCGGTCGCAGAAAAATCTGTAGCGAAGAGAATTTCGCGATGATTGTAGACGCGAAATCTACAATGTGACATTGTCACCTCGGCATATATACTAAAAAGCAGCAGAGAAACGATGTGCCCCCGGTTCTCCATTGTGCATTCACCTTTTTCCTCGCCCCGCAGCCTGGCCAAGCGTCGGATAATAAATGCACGTTTGCAATCTGGGTTTACTACCAGCGAAATCCGTTGGCCCGTTTTCAGGCTACTTCTCACACACTCGTTACACGGAGGACCGAGCTTTTGTTTGCATTTTTCGTGGTCTTCGTAGCTTCCATTCCAATTTGCCCGATTACAAGCGCCAGGATCTTTGCCACATGAAAATATTTCATTGGTGAGCATAAATTGTCTCGTGCTCGGGCGAGATTGGAAAATATTTGACAACTTGTTGTCGACTCTTGTCGAATGTGATTATTCTTTGGAACGTGCGGTGACTCCGGATGAAAGTTGGACAAAATTCAATTTTCGTTGCAGCTTTTGGCTAAATTTGTAGCAAATACGTTGTACGTTATGACTGAAACGAATTTGCTTAAATAGATTATCGAATGGTTACTAAAATGTCAAAGTTGATGAACAAGTTTATGCTTAAGATGAACACTAGAGTATGTGTAACTGACCATGTCATATATGTGACCATCTTTATAATTAAGAATTTGTTCATCTAGTTGGAAATATTGATATTAACCACTTGGAACTACGAATAGTAAATACAATAAACTATCGTGTTTAGTAAGCTTCCTTGAAAATGCTACCTAATCAAATTTTCAGCTGCTTCAGTAGTCAACACAGATAATATAGGAAGCTTATCTTAAAAAATTTCATATGTAGTAATTATGCTGTGATCATTAACCTACGGTTGTGTTATATGAACACTGAGGTATTAATAAAAAAATGTCTACTTCAAATAACCGTGTCAAATCGAATCATCGAGTTAATACCAAAATTGTCATTAAATTTGAACCGAACAACAGAGATGTTTTTCGATACGAGAGAACTATCGACGATCGTAGTTCAGGATTCATGGCCGATTTAATAACGGATTAGAGAGTGTGTCCGCGCGCGATTTAATAAAGCATAGCTACCGGGTGCATCGGTTTTCGATAATTAAGACTTGGGTGCACCGTGAGTGGGCGCATCAACGTTTCGGGCAGAGATGCCTCTCCGGTGAATTCAGGATTCTTGGCAACCTCGATCGACCGCAAGGAATACCGCAGCGACGGTGAAGCGGAGCGAAGCGCGTCCGGTAACGCCAGGAAATTAGCACCGGCCCGATAGTAAACACAATTATGCGACAAAGCAAAGGTGCGCACAGGCAAACACTAATTTGCGCCGCAAACAGACCTGGCCGCCGTAAGCTTTGGGATAAACACCAACCGGCTGCCTTATCCGACTTAATAACTATTACGTATCTGTTTAGGAGCTGCTACACTGCAACACCTTTCGATCACACTTGACAATTTTCACATTTTCATATTCGTATGAAGTATTTCGCATTTTACACTGTTTCTATATACAATCTACTCAATTTTTCCAGGTTCGATTTTTCCATATGATATTTGTGATATCTTGAAATTTCTAATTTTCTTGGTTACAACCACATTATCCACATATGAGTCCATCCAATATCCAATCATATATATTATTAACAATTTCTTCATTTAACACTCGTATTAATTACTTAGAACTATGAATAATGAATAAACCGAAATATTGTGAATTTGGTCAGATGGAAGTACTGTCTAGTGAAATTTTCAACATCCAGTTAGAATGAGACCAAGAGTAATTCGGGACAAATTTCCTTGTAATAACGTATCGAAGTGAATGTACGAGTGGAAAGATATTTTTCTATCCATTTCCGGTAGAAACCGTCGATCGCGAATCATAGTCGATAGGTGTGAGCGGTAGACCGGTGGAAGACCGCGAAGTGCCGCGGTGCGACCGCAATGCATTCGCGGCTTCGCCAGGTACACCGGCAATCACAATGTCACAAATGCTAGTCGGCCGCCATGCCGTTAGGTTCACCGGAGGGCAATAACCCAGGCCAGCTAAACTTATTTAGAATAGCGTATCGCCCACCAACAGCCGGCCGATCGACTCGATCCAGCCTGCACAATGCAATGGCTGTTGGCGCAACACGATCGATGGCTTTCTTCCTTTCCCTCGATCGCTCGTTTCTCAGACCTTTCCACCTCGTTTGATACGTTCATCAATCCGACCGTTGCAACTACTCGCGCGATCGAGTTACTGGGTCATCATAAAAGTTATCGTTCGCTTTTTTACTGAATCGTATAAAAGATCCATGTTTGAGCAAAATAGGTGCAACCTATGATAATGTGAACAAATATTACAAATATATATATTTATTTTAATAATATTTAGAAGCGCAGATTAGTTAACATGTATATTCATGTGATGGTAATAAAACATTGTAAGTTTATTAATATTTTTTTTTATTATAACTGCACGTTGAGTAATATATGCAATGATTAATAGCTCTTACAAAAATTGCGCCATCTATCCCTGTTTGAACGTTTCTCACTGGGTAATATTCCTATTATTCATGAACAATTTATTGTATATCATTACTGAAATATTTAATGTTTCAGAAAACATGTACAGTACCAACAAAATCAATAATTGTAGACATTTCAGATTTTTGTCACAAGTGTCTAAAATTTGTGGTATATGTTAAATTTTGTTAATGACAACCATATGTGATCATATGTAAACTCGGTTCAATTTATTATTTATAGTAATAGTAAATGAAAGGAATTTTCAATGGCTCTTATTGAAACAATAATGTATATTAGGAAAGTTAAAGATGGAATTGAAAGTCTAACGCTTTTTTCTTAATAATTAATCTTACAGTATGACCAACCACAAATGTCTGTTTTCACTGTGATAACATGTTAAACACAGTTCAATTAAAAAAACTTGTTAAGAAATTTTAATATATACAGGACGATTCAGTATAAAATCCACTGAAAGTATGATTTAATACAGAAATTTGATACAATACAAAAGTTTACAATTTTTGTCTGAAACATTTCCCAACATCATTCACATCTGTCGAAATATTCATGTTCTCAAGCAAATCGCATACCGTGTATATAAGAGAGAATATGTTTCACAATTTCACATCAGTGTAATACGTAAATCATACGCAGCGCTAATTCGATTGCGGATAAAGATCAGCTATATCAACTAGCTTTAAATAAAACCTACCGATCGATTTAAAACATTTGTACCTTTGAAGTGACCGCTTCGGAACAGCGGGAAACTTTTCGTGCCAGCACGCAAAAGGATCATACATTCCGGGACTGAAACGGAAACCATCCACATTGTCCTGTTGCGATAATCCAAAGAAACGGGTTAAAAGAGAAGGTCGATATCGCGGCAGGGCAATCTGAGCCACCAAACCGTTCGAACACTCCCGGGGCAATTTCCATAAAAACGCGAAACAATCGTCGCCGTGAAAAATGTATTCCCGCGAACCCAGCACGAACAGAGTCGTTGCAAATGGCGGTGTTTTTACGGCGGCCGATCAAGATAGCGGGGAGGGAAACGATGCTTTTTCGCGCGTTTCACACGGCAGCCTTAACTTTAATCCTCGAAAGGTGACTTTACCTCTTGGTCCAATGTGGTAAAAGTCACTTCATCTCAAATTAGTCAAGACTGATCTAATCATAATCTAAACTTGACAATCTTATCAACAAGATCACTTTCAAAGCTTTTGTCAAAGTTTGCCTTAATAGTAAAAACTTTGATTCACCAATTGAGAGACTTTCGCCAGACTCGACCTTTCACATCGATCTTAGTACGTAAAAACTTTGATTCACCACTTGAGAGATCACCTTTCATCGACCTCTAGTTTCGATGAAATACGATCGAATAGAAAGCTATATTCTAACGGGAGTTAAGAAGTTAAAATCGAAAAGTACACAGCTTATTTAGCAAATTTCCTTCCTTCTATAAAGATGCATAAAATACTAAAATAGTTTCATATATAATTTCTACATGATCACTTGTCTCTAAGATACTCAACGCGAATAATCATTTCGTTCCATCAAATCCCAACAAAATTTTTTGTTCCGATAAAATTGCACTAGAATCATCGGAGATTGGCACACTCGCGACAATATCGACTGTCAATAATTCCGCGAACGGTTTCGCGTCAATCATTCTGGCTTCCGGCTGGAAAGCAGTGGAGGGTCGTTGATCGGTCACTTCCTGTACGGACTGCATTCCGATCCGACTCCTTTCGCCGGCTCTATGCGCTACGAGTTATTAACTCTCTGATGGGGGAGGGATACGGATCGGAGAGGTGGAAATTGCCGAGTTTCTCGGCGGCTAAACGAGATCTAGATTTTCCTCCGCTTGGAACAACTGTCACGTACCCGAGCCATTTCGCGGGCCTGCAAAGATCCCTTGATATTCTATCCCTGAGGCTCGTTCCCTGTTACCTACGATTCTCGAAACCGCGCAACGCGCCGTCATCCCCTCGGATGAAAAAGTTGATTCTGCCCAACCCTCGGATACCATTATGAATTCTGATCGGACCGACCTCTGATTACCTCGCGTTTACCGCTCACCGAGTTAACGTCGTTAAACAAACTCGATTGTAATTCCTTTATGTTCAATTTATTCAGGTATATGCAAATTTCGGATAAAATCTATATTGGTAGTAGTAAACTAAGGGATAAATGTCGTCTCTTGATGTATGAATTTTGAAGTAGTTGATTCTGGTAACTACTTGGTGATGTAAGGTAAAAAGCAGGAGGATAGCACATGTGGACCTACGCATGTAGCTTAGAAGTAGAGGATGACATCATTTATTAAATAAAGCAAAAATGGCAACCTAAATACATAAATTTTGTGATTTGACTGTTTAGTTTTTCTGTCCAATTACAATACACAGTTAATTTGAAATTATATGTGAAGGAGAAACCGTAAAACATTAACATACACAAATAATATACATAATTCTGTACCTCGATAAATATTAGCTTAATAAATTAAGAAATTTAAAAATACGAAACTTGTGAACCTTTGAACCAGTTTGCTTCAGTGTTAAGTTCATAACTAAAAATATATGAAGGTAGGGAAAATCTTTCTGTGTAATTACCAAGTTGCTTTTTCGAAATTCCATCGGACATGACAGATGAAAAGATCGTTGAAAGAGAGATATCTAATTCCAGCATAATGGAATTCCCAGGCCGGTATAATTCATTGGACAGAAAAACTATCCGGAGGCTCGAGTGAAAGATATCCAGCACGTTCCGAAGCAACGACCGACATAAAATATTTCACCGTCAGACGAGAAGTGAGGAAAGACCGCGAAAGAGACAGGAGGACGCTTTGGTATGAGAAAGGAATAGCGGAAGGTTAGGAAGGAGAGCTGGCAGCGAGCTCTATACAGGACAATATTATCGCGCGATACGATCTCAGATGCCTAGCTAGGCCTCTTAGGCATGTCACATTGCAAACAGTGGACAATGAGGCTATTGTTGCTGCATAATGGCCGTTCGCGACCTTACGTGGCCTCTTCCTTTTCTTCTTCTTCGTCTCTGTCCTCTCGAGAGTTTCACTCGAACACGCTCCTCCCCGCGTGCACTTCTCTTTTCTTCGCGCGAAATAAATATTGGAGCGTTGACCAACAGATAGAAAGAAAATATTCGATACGATCGGTGAAATCTCGGAAGCAGATACCGGTGGGCGTTGTTTCATATAACTTTATGCCTAACATGATTTATATCTTTATAGCTGCACGAATTCTTGCTATCTGCATTAATCTGTACACATAAATCGTTCGTTGGAAGGTCGAGATCTAATAAATCGGGGGAAATTTACAATTGAAAATAAGCTTAATGATTCTTCCTTTATCGATAACAGATATTGTAGAAAACAGGGTTAGAAGATAACTAGTGGAAGATCGCAAACCAGTGAAATATCATTTTAGAAATGTGGACACTTTTAGAACTACCACAAAGCTATTTCTACCAATACCAGTCAAAATGATACTGGCATAAGTAGCCATAAAAAATTATTTTGACTTTGTATAAATAAAACAAAAATGAAAGTCGGAGTCAGCACGAATTTGTGCCATTAGACTTTTTGGTAAAAATGTCCTCAGGACATTCTTGCACTTATAAATAAAAACCCAAGATATTTTAAACCCGAAACATCATCGAATTTGAAAAATTAAATCCGTGATTTCGACGGGTTCCATAAATCTAGTGTCAACATTTGCATCAATGAAGAACAATCACGAAGTCCTTATCGCGAGGGTCGGTCTCACAGGCTCGTTACTAGAGAAAATGATTTTATTCGTAGAACGACGCCGCAAGTACTATCGTAATAATGGACAGTGAACGATCAAAGTGCACGTTCGCTATGAACGCGGCACGGTACAAAGCAGCATTGCGAGAACCCCTTGGAATTCCTCTCTGATGTCTGTCAGTCACTCTTAATTTACGGCGATAGCGGAACGCTGTAGTTAGACGGGCACAGGTAACCCTATCGAGGTGCAACGATGTCACGACTGCTTTCAGATGAAAAGCTAAACCATTCGACGAACACCACGTGTCCACGGTATCAGAAAACGTGAAGTCGTTTCGAGATGCAACGCCATATAATGGGATGGCAATCGGTGTCAATTATCCGTCACGTTCTACAATATAAATAACATCGTTGATTAACTCAGCGAGATTATCACCGTTTGGAAATATCGAGACAGAGTTATCAGTTTGGAAATATCTACTTCTTGAAGGATTCAAAGGATCTGATGCAATTTATGTAGTTCCTGATTATTTAATGTACTTGTACTTTTGTGGGCTGAGAGGATCGTATTTTGGTGTGATTGATTAGGGAGCTGATAGATTTTTTGTAGATTGATGTAGTACTTTGGGAAGCTTTCGGAGCATGCAATGTGTAAAAAGTTGAAAACTTATAAATTTATTAATTTTTGACTTTTCGAATTTATGTTCTGTACGTTCAGATTTTCAAATTTCCAAATATTCGAATTTTCTAAGCTTGAGTTTTTCAATTTTCAAATTTACAAATTACCTGAAATATTTATATAATTCATTTGGTAAACAGACTGCCTTCATATCCTTAAACTTCCATAAAAGTCTATAGTGAAATAAATTTAATAATAATTTTGCTTGATTACGATTAATCAATGACGCTCAATAAAATAATTTCCTGGTGTTTCTAACAATATCTTTCCGATATTGGTTAATTTATAAGTAACGTAATTATCCTGTAATATTGCTGAAACCACCATCGATACGCAATCATTAAGCTTTCCAGATAGCGTCCAACGCCAATAATCGAACGATCGATTACCGATCAATTTCAATGCAGGCTTCAAGTTACCGCTAAAGTTACGGTTAAGTATACACCACGGTAATTGGAATTTTATTTTAATATCCATAAATCCTGAGATTGTAAAACCCTTAAGATGTAATCAAAAGCAAAATTATGGTACAAAACATATGCATGTAATTTAGAACACTATATAACATATTCATTTATCAAATCATTATTGATACAAATTACTTGCTTGAAACCTGTTGCTTTCAAGCTCATAGTAAAATTCAATTTTAAATCAATTATCAAGTACAAAAGTCACAAGCTCGTTTGCATCCGAACAAGTATGTACATACACATGTTTTTACATATATGTTTACATGTAATTAGATATTTATATAATTTACGTACATATTGACAGCAATTTTATTATTTGCGAAATTCACAAAATACTTAAAATGCAAGTGTTATTAATTTTAGTAAAATTTGTTATCACGATTATTTTGTTTTAGAATATCAATAAATATTCGAGGAATAAATAAGGCAATTCTTTTATTTATAGGATATTTTGTTCTTTTATATTTTCATTTATATTTTCTTTTGTATTTTATTTCATATTCTATTTTGTATTTTAGTTTGTGTTTTGTTTGCCATTTTATTTTGTATTTTATTTCATATTTTATTTTATATTTGTTCTATATTGTATTATTTATTTTATTTTCTTTTTTTATTTTCTATTCTTTTATTTATACAACATGTTCGTTAAACCCTTCACTACACACAAACAAGAAATTGCCTCTGCTAAAATTTCGTACAAGTTACTGCAAAAGCACAATCGTTTCCACAAATATCGGAATAACTTCCAAGAATAACAGGTATAATTTTCATCACATGAAAACGACTAAAATAACACGCCATGCTGAAAGCTCGTGGGCGCGACAGTGCTTACCTGCCATTTTACTAAATGACTCTGTCCAAAAACACTTAAAACTTAAGCCGTTTTCGATCCACGGTGTATTATTTCCATTATATCGGAAAAGTAATTGAAAACTTCGTGGTAGGTCATGTCTAGAGCTGCGTAGCTCGTTAATAATTCGTAATTACCAATTTGAGATCATTGTCCGCACGCGATATCTTGCGGAGTGATTACGGGCGAATAGCTCGGCAATCTGCATGCAGTTGCCCGCTACGTAATTGCACGCGTGCACTTGTGTGCCAAGACGCTTAACCGAAAGTGCAACGTCTAATTTTCCAGTTAACTAACCAATGCAAACTTCGGCTTGCCCGTCGGGCTTCTGTTTGCTTGACAATTATGTCGAGAGGGGCACAAGGTCAATTGTTGGATTAATTACGGATAACGCAGTGGCAATTTAGCGAGCGGAGTGCACCAAATACCCGATTTTAGCTGAGATTGGTGATCTAGTGACAATTGTTTCGATACGATCATGAGTTTGTTTAGTATTTTAACTGTTATCTAAAATTTAAAAATTCCGAAACTTCCGAATTTTTAAGTTCGCCAATTTCCAAATATTTAAAATTCCATATTTCCAAATTCTCAAAATTCCAAATTTCCAAATTTTCAAAATCTCAAAATTCCAATTTTCCAAATTCCCAAAATCTCAAAATTTCAAATTTCTTAATTTTCCAACTTCCAAATTCCCAAATTTCCTAATTAATTAATGTATGTAATTTTGTTTTGTCGTTTGCTTATTTTTTGACATCATTTTTCATCTCAACCTAAGTACACACCTACCGGTTTAGTGTTAACATTAATTCTCAAGTATTATTCGCAAACTGCTACACAGAACCAGTTTAGTCGAAAAATTATTGGAAGCAATCAGCATGTGTTTCGCTTCTGTCGGAAAATCAGTCGGAATTGATTCTGTATATATCAGAGAACCATTTAGTGCCAGTAAAATCGTAAAACATCAAACGATTGTAAACACCTGAACAGAATTAGTTACGCTAGCTTAGCTTATGCGCAGAGGTATCGAAGAAACAAAATAACACGGTCTCAACGGTACATTTTTATTACTGCATACCTCGTTTTATGGTTCAACCTACGTGCTTTTATTCTGTCTATCCGTGCATGCATACGAAGAAGTAACATACGAGGGAAACTTAAACAGAATCCTCGAGTAGCAGATAAGTGTTCGACACCGTCTATTTCACGGTACTTCGACACGCCAGTCGTTTCGTTTATCACAATTTAATTAAATTCACGCCAACGCTTGATCCAAAGTGCAACGTTTAATTTTCCAGTCAACTACCAGTGTAAACTTGGACTCGTTACTCTTGCAAGATCATTGGGCGGTCTCCAATATTTGTCGAGCAATCGTGTCGCACAGCAAAACCGTACATCAAACTTGATTTCATCTTCTGGAATTCTCATCAGTTTTTACATTTTTTAATAATACTTAACGAGCCACATTTTCGTTCGTAGATTTACGGTTTTGCTTGAATTTCAAGCTATTTTGTTAAATTTCCTCTTTCTTGTTAACATTATACTGTTAAATTGTGTAGTTTTTTAGTAATTTGTAACCGTGAAAGCAATCATTTGTTTTAGTGATTTTTAGTGACTTCGTTGATATTGTTATAAAGCATTTGAGGATTCACATGAAAATTTATTTAAATTCAAAATTCAAAAAATTATTCTCATGTTTAAATAAATACACAAATATTTTACATAATATTCAAGTAAGATGATATATTATTCAGATAATTATTTTCAAAGAATTTTATTTAAACACACAAGATTATTGTATTATAAATTTGTTGAATTGTTGAAAAATCTATTTGACTAATTTTTTCTTCATTTTTAAAATAGAATATCATATAACATATACTGCGAAATTTTTTAAGTGACAAATCAAACAGTACACATGAGAATATAAATTAAATTTAAAGTGGAATATACGTTCATCGATCAATACGAATTCTATCGAGAAAAGGAATATTTTTTGTGAATTTATCGAGCTCGTTTTGCGTGTCCCGAATTCCTCTTACAGAACAAGTAAAATTTGCTGTACAGATTCGATCACTGTTGATAAAATACGCTTCGAAACGCAGCCGATATACGTGAAAAGCTTTTCACGGAGCAAGGAAGATTATTTGAATACGTGCACCATTGACGGGATACCAACATTCAGAGAAATATACTGCATTCTTTGAAATGCAAGCTTCAACTGAAATATCTCGATTCAATGAGTTCTGAACTCTTTTTAACGATTGCTTCAGCTTCCATTTTTTTTTTTTTTCTATATTTAGTTTGCACGTTTGTCGGTGCTTGTTAAATTTAATGTATAAAAACCCTCTTGTACAAGTTCGAGGATTTAAATAACAAGCAATTAGGAATAAAAAATGTAACTGCAAAATCCTTGGCTTTAATTCCTTTGAAAAATTCTTCTTTGACATTTTCAATATATTTTTTTTTTTTACATTTTTTAAATATTCTTCCTGGAAATTTTTAAATATTCTGACTGGAATTTTTTAAATATTCTGACTGGAAATTTTTTAAATATTCTTTGTTGAAATTTTTAAATATTCTTGCTTGAATATTTCTACAAAATTTTATATTAGTTTGATGATTCGACTATTCATTTTTCTATTCTGACCAATTGTAGCTGTTCTAAACACCTCCTCTTCACGCACTAACTCCTAGGTTGGCATCGGTCACAGGAAGTAAAAATGAAGACTTCACGTAGCCCATCTCAGTAATTCCGAAAGAAAACCGTGAATTTCCGTGGCCCGTCCATTAAGAGTTAATGAGAAATTATAATGGCATTCAGGTTGATCCTGTTTGACGATCGGGTCGATCAAGTCCGTAGCTACGATACATTTTAATCGAATTCACGGCTTGCACGGTGTTGCTCGTATCGAGCTTAGCGAATTACAAAGGTAAACCATACGCGCTCTTTCTTGTCTGCTGTTACATCTCACAGGGTCCGGCCCCTCTCAACGAAGGGCTTCGTAGGGCATTACTCTGGTAAGCCTGACTTGGCAAGCAGATCCCGCGGGTTACAGTTAATTGGCTTCGGTGCATTCATGCGAGGACGCGTGTACCTATCTTTGCTGCAAACGTATGAACGGCTCTTATACAGGATCCGAATAACATGGAAAGCCTCGTAATTCTTCGCGGAAAAATAGGGAAGAAATGTACGATGGAATTTTCTGATATTTGCATTACTTTTCGGGAAAGTCAAGATTGGATCTCTTTGTTGAAAATTCATTTCTGTTGCGATAATTTCTGTCCATTACTTTTGTGCTTGTAAGAATTTTTAACTATATTTATCATGGACAGATAATGATACTTGTACATGACACTATTGTTATTTATGACACTAAACGTACCAGTGTACCTACCAGTATAATGCACGCTCCTTTCAAAATTAAAAATGAAAGTAACAAATAAATAAACGATAAAACGTAAATTAATTCTCTATCTCGCTAAACACAAGTTTCAAAAAAACCTTAAATTTTAGTAAACTAAATTTATAAAAGCTTCACTTGTCAGGTTAAGATACCTCATTATTTTAAAATTAAAACAAAAAAAGGTTCTCATTTAATTTGTACTCTCGGATCAATATAAATTACTGGCTCATTTTAAAGTTACGCAAATTACAGTCGCGGAAAATTATTACTCTCGATGCAATCCATAATTGTACGAAGTCTGAATGAAATCGTGTACCGAAGGTCACAAGGTCCCTCAGTAAGGCTGGTATTACCGTGGAAATACGAAGCCGCGTACATTTCATTTATCAACACCGCTGGATACAAGTGTTCGAATACTTCAACGACGTTTTCCTTTCTTTATGTCGCCCTTCTCGAACGACCTCCCATGCTATCTTCGATTCCGAATGACGGGTCACGACTGGCTGGATTTTGCAGCGTGTTACTTGAAAGGGAGCAATCATTTTCTCATGATCTCTAGTACCTCCTTGCAAAGAACCGATCACTTTCTACGTGCACACACGTTTGTTCGAACGCGTGTTCCACGGCATTTGTTCGACAGCCGCGCGTGTTAACGCCTCCTTAAGGTAAGATCCGTGTCCTGTCTGCTCACCTGGCACATTCACCGTAATCTTGAGCGAAGGATAAACCCTGACAAGCGTGTAATAATCGCACAGCCAGAATATCGCTCCTTCGATTTGCCAAACAGATAATTAATTAACGATTGACGGATTTAAGCGGTAATGTTGACGGTAACTGTAGGTTGACTTTGATCTGACAGTTTAACAGAACCACGAATTACGTCAAAAAAATATGTGGACATGTGCTTTTATTAAATGTACCGTTAAGACATATTTTAGTATACCGTTGAAACATATTTTACTATAACGTTGCAACATATTTTTCACTGTACAGTTACCTATGACGTAATGCAGGATTTTTCATTGTACAGGGTGGTACATCTAACGCGACGCACGATCTTTCAGTATACAGGGTATTACATCGAACACGATTTTTCCACTTGCATCTGACAAAAAAAGTTTAGAACAAGTTTCAGGCTGTGGAGTGTACAATCGACAGGCATGTGACATCATCGAGAGAAATGGAAGATTTAACGCTTTGACGCCTGCAAGCTTCGTGGAATCTATCGTAACATGCGTCTTGTTAGATCGGAACGAAATCCGGTGAAAAGTATTTTGGCCAACTGTACAGGGTGTTACCTCTAACGCGACCCACGAGATTTCACTGTACAGGGTGTTACATCTAACGCGACGCACGATTTTTCCACTTGCAGCCATCTGACAAAAAAAAGTTTAGAACAAGAGTTTCAGGGTGTGGAGTGTACAATAGATATCGATAAAAGAAATTTCGAAAACGGTCTGTTTTCTCGGCGGAATCGGGTCACCAAGGTTTCGCAAATAGGAACACATTTTTCTTTTTACCATATTACAGAGGACATCGAGACTAATTCGACACGTTACATGATATTTTTACTGACATATGTTGATGTGTTATTTTTGTCGATGGATGGCGGAATGCAGGTCGAATATGTAGTTAAATAAACTGCATTTTTCTTGTTATTCTTATTTCTTCTGAACACTGATTTCATTTTTAAATAAAGGGTAAAAAATACAAGTAATTGCATATTTAATACGTGAAGAACGGAGTTGCGTTACCTAAATTGTTGCCAATTAAATTAAGAGTCGCAGACAGTGTTGCATAATATACAAGGTCTATTGATCGTGCTATATTTAACCGCACAATATTCGGCGAGTATCTACAGAAGAAAACACGGTATCTGAGATTTCGAGATGTTACATAAGGTTTAATTAATGATACGATTTCGCAACGATCGATAAAATTATCGAGTGCTTTGTAAACAAATATTTTATCAAACATCACTCGACTTGTTTTCTAATATAAACTAAGGGCTAAACTATTCAATACGGAATATGTATACTGAATTATTGTAAAATTTGTGGAGACATTATTAAAATTGCATGTTTGCTAACACGCAAAAAAGAAAAGCGAAACATCGAAACAAGTTTTCTTAATTTTGATATTCAACGGATAGATAAGAATGATTAATTCAACTCATCGTATTACCATTTATAATACTATGCACGAATGTATAAATAATATACCTGCAATGTTTTTAATTCTACTCAATGAAATGAATTTTAATGAATTCGCGATTTCCTTGTGAAAATGAATGTAAACGATCAGGCGTAAATAAACGTAGAAAAATATTCGAGAATGCATAAAATTTACAAATGTAAACGTACCTTGAAGCTATGTGAAATTCTTGTAAATATATTCAAACGATACATGTATGTACTTGCAGATGCAGGAAAGATGAAGTAGTTTTGCTCTTTTGTTAATAAAGTAATAATTTCTGATTTTGTGATTGTCAACGTGTAATTAATTTGATTAGAAATTATAATTAAGGAGCGTTTGGTTACAAATTGTAATTTATAAGTATTTAATATAAGTTAAATTAATATTTAAGCTATTAATTTAAATTTTTAACTATTACAGCATAATTACACGGTGTAATTATGTGCAATTACTTCATTATATGTTGTAATTAATTTACAAATATTTTGCAAGCTATAATTAATCTGCAACTATTTAATTACAAAGTGTAATTAATCTGCAAATATTTGATTGCAAGTTGTAATTAATCTACAACCATTACAAGCTGTAATTAATGTACTACTTGATTAGAAGTTTTAATCAACCTAACTATTCGATTGAAAATTATGATTAATTTATTGCAACTTCTTAATTAAAACTATTAATTAAAGTACCAACTACTTGATTAAAAAATGTAATTAGACCACAACCATTCAATTACAAGCTGTACTTAACAGCTGTTTAAAAATCGAAAGGTGATTTTAATTAAGAAATTTAAACATTTTCTCTTCGTAACAGTATGACCAACCTCTAAAATACAAGAATCGCTCACAGACGTAAGAAAATTTGATCTACATACTTTTCTAAATCAGATCATATCAAATAAACAATGATGAAAAAAGCTATATACAAATTTGCAAATAAAACAAAAAATTGATCAAATTCAATAAGATTTCATGAACAGCTCTATAAGTTGTGGACTCATCTTAGATCTGGTCTTTGTAAGTTTGACCTATTGTTTTGAGATACAAAGTTAACTGAATAGCGCACAAGAGTAACTGTAGAAGATACTATTTTGAAGACGGACAGTGTAAGACATTAAAGATTGTTAAGGCGTTAATAGTTCATCTTGTACATCAGATAGTATGGATTACAGGCTCGAAGCATCGCTTCGTGTTAATCACAGTCTCGCCGCGGGACGTGCGACCTCTTCGTGTCGAACGAGTTATCGGCGTCACGCGTCTCTCTTTTATTCTTTATTTGTCCATCGAAGGAGAATGAACTCGACACTGCTCGAACAGAAAGTTCTTCTCGTCCTGGACGACGACGATTGTCGTCCAACAGAGAATAAACTCAAAGAAATGACAAATCATTTATCTAAACTCAACATTTTGCATTCGCTTATAATCCTTTCATCGCGGTGGAAGATGGATGATACTTTTTTTGTGAAACTAGTCCTACCTTTCAAATTTTAAATTTAATCATATTTTAACTCTTTTTTTTTACTTGTTAATTTTATGAAATTTTAACTTCATTTTGTACTTGTTAATTTTATTAAATTTTAAGTTTATTTTATACTTGTTAATTTTATTACATTTTAACTTTATTTTGGACTTGTTAATTTTATGAAATTTTAATTTCATTTTATACTTGTTAATTTTATGAAATTTTAACTTCATTTCATATTTTTTAGTTTGATCATATTTTAACTTTACATTATATTCTTTTTGTTTTATCATATTTTAACATTATTTGACATTTTTTGTTTGACTATATTGTGACATTATTTTACAATTTTTGTTTGACTATATTTTAACTTTATTTCAATTTTTTAATTTTATCATGTTTTACCTTTATTTCAATTTTTTAGTCTTATCATGTTTTAACTTTTTTTTAAATTTTTTGTTCTATCATATTTTAACCTTATGTTATACCTATTAATTTTATCGTATTTTAGTTTAATAATTAACATTAGTCAGACTGGACTTTATTTCTGATCTTACTCTAATTAAACAGTTCTGTAGAAAGAAACTGTCCATCTTAAACGTTAATAAACAATTTCTTTTTTAAATCGTCTCAACTGCGTTTTTGAACTTTACTTTCAGCAACAAAAAAGTTTCTTCTTCATGACTATATTCGTGATCGAGTAAAAAATTTCCACTTTTCACGACGAGTATATTGAACATAAATATCAAAAAGGTTAAAAGAACATTTACAACGATTACGATAATGACGTACGAATTGCAGAAAGCAACGAGACTAATGCCCGAACAAATCACTGTTATTCGAGTATATAAACGGAGCAACATTTATCTGCTCGAAAAGAATAAACAGCTCGTGAACCTTGCAAGATGAATAAGTGGTTACGGCGGTGCACGAACGCTGTTGTATTGATCACTTGGATAGAAACTGGGTTAACATGGCCTGTCCACCCTCTTCTATCCTCTTACCATCCCACTTACCACCAATCCGCCCATTTCGCAATACAAATCCAAGTAACTACGCCGTGACTACGAATCGAAACTTAGCCCCCGCTAAATACATTACGTCCGACTAGGATTTCGACAGGATAAATCTATCCTAAACGTAATCATTTTCTCGTTACCTATCGATTTCTAATACAAACTTCTCGATACTCGGTTTATCATTTAATGCATCGAATTCTAATATGCTTTCGAGGAGCAAAAATTCAGGTGTGAGCTGGGTCTCGAAATGTAATTTTCCTATTTCGAGAATGTGAAACAATTTTTCATAAAATATTAAGATTTTTTGTAAAGTATTAAGCTAGATAGTATCGTCAGTAAATTAGTTTGAGAGGATCAAACCAAAGATGGTCAAATGTGTTCTTGAGTCATGTGGAAGGTACGTCATTGATAGAATATCCAGCAAAGACATCTCACATTAAGTAGACTTAATAGGTACAAGTCAGTTAACAACTTAGTAGTTGAGTAGATTTATTAAGTAAACTTGTGCTACACATGTGATGTAACAGCACCTATGTATCTATACATGTACCTATACACATACCTACACATATGTACCTATACGTGTACCTATACCTATGTATCTCAACATATACCTATACCTATGTACCTATACACATACCTATACCTAAGTACCTATACACATATATCAATTCTGCCAGATTCCACTTAAGAAGGCTAAATGTTTCACAAAAAGTGAGACAAAATGTCCTCTTAAAAACATCAGATACATCAACAAACAGCTTTGTAAAAAATCATACAAGATATCTATCTCAATAAAACTGCAACGTTTTAAAGCGACACATACATATATATATCTTTACATAAAAATATCTTTATGTAATTTTCGTAAAAATATCTTAAAACGAAAAAAAACCTGACAGCTAAGTGTTAATATTAACGCAAGCAACATAAATAAAGAAATGATAAAGAAAAAGAGATAGAGACGCCTTTAACTGCCATTAAACAGCAGTAGTTTGGTGAAATCGCGATAAAGGGAGAAAAATAACAGGGAAAAAAGAGTTATGAAGGGAGCCACGGGACTACGTAAATTCGCATTACCGTGGATCCCATTGCACGAAATTGCCTGGTCGTAAAAGCGCGAAAGCTGTGTCAACCGTCGAAATATGAAATTCCTATGGGAACCAACATAATATCGGTGAAATCGAATATACGATGTTCAGAATCTTGTTTCGTAAATAGGAGTTTCTTATAGAAAACGTCGCGTCGCGTCTTCTTTCGTACAATACCTTTCATACGTCATTGCCTTGTATCTGGTGCTAGTATTGGATATGTGTTTATGAGAGGTAAGTTGAAAACTGAGTTAGAACATTCTAAGTGTACCTAGATTTTTTTGGATTTTTCATTCGTATAAATGGTGGAGGAAATTTGAATGTGGAGCTCTGATTTAGGATGATCTATGGACAAAGTGTGTTAATAAAGAATGTTATAAATTAGTACTCACGTAGGTAAAGAAATAATTGCTTCTTTCGGTCCCTTACCTGTAACATTAAAAAATAAAATTGGTAAATTTATTATTCTCAAATTCTCAAGTTCTAAAATTCTAAAATTCTCAAATTCTCAAATTCTCAAATTTTCAAATTCTCAAACTCTCAAACTCTCAAATTCTCAAATTCTCAAATTCTCAAATACTCAAATTTTCAAGCTTCCAACTCTTAAATTTCTAAATTCAAAAATTCCGAATTCCCAAATTCCCAAATTCTCAAATTTCCAAATTTTCAAATTTCCAAACTCTCACGTCTCCAAATTCCTAAATTCCCCAATTTCCAAATTCCCAAATTTTCAAATTTCTAAACTCTCAAATCCCCAAATTCCTAAATTCCCCAATTTCCAAATGTCCAAATTCCCAATTTTCCAATTATCTAAATTCCACAATTTTCAAATTTTCAAATTCTCAAATTCTCAAATTCTCAAATTCTCAAATTCTCAAATTCTCAAATTCTCCAACTCTCAAATTCCTAAATCCGAAATTTTCCAAATCCCCAATTTTCCAATCTACCAAATTCCATCATCTCCAAGCGTATTTAACACAAATACCGATAGATCCACTTACAGAAAAATATTCCCCAATTTGATCAAGTATGCACTTTGGTAGCACCATGTATTTCTCGCTCAACCGGAATCGTGAAAATCGAAAGCAAGCTGTTTTCACGCAAGCTTCTCATTACCCCCCGTGGTGCACCGTAAACGACACTTTTAATTACGATAACGCCGCCTAGAAAAGACGCAACCCGCGCAGTAAAATTATATAGTCCGTTTCCTTTACAGCGGCGAACAGTGATTTCAAACAAGCGAGAGGTCGTTTCCGATAACGGCAGATAACACAACCGGGCAGAAAAGCAGGTGCAACGGTCGTTATCGAGAAATGCAAAAAGCTCGTTGTAGAGGTAGGCTGAATGTAAATCAGAAAAATTTACATGACGGAAAGGGGTACCCCCTGTTCGAATGGCTACAAGTACCAATTAGAAGGACGGTTCGCGTGGCACCGATTAAAAGAAGTTTTATTCCGTGTTACGATTTAAAAGGTACATAGAGTTTGGTTAAGATTTCGTATCGTGCCGGTTTCCACTTTTATTATGCAGATCGGCCGCGCCTTTATTCCGTGCTATCGTGCCATTTAGCTACGAGCCAGATACGTGTCTGCCTGGCAAAAAAGCAGGAGACAAATATATAAGAGATGCCCGATAGAAAAAAGAAGAGCTAGATAGAGATAGATAATCTAATTTGCAATCCGGTCTGGGATCACGCGCGACGAACGCGGAATTAATGCTGTCTGAGCTGATCCGATTTAAAATTCATTATCCGTCGATAAAGCTTGAAACCATTATTTCATTTGCGCAAGATTAACGGATGCACTCAACTGGACAAATACACCGATCGATGAGATTACGAGTGCGCATTCCAGAATCTAATAAATTAGCGACGCTACTCGGTGCGCTCGCTCGTGTAACTCCATTTTCGCAGCCGCGTGCACAACACCGACGGATATCACGGTCACCGTTTTGTGTTTTACGATCTCGTTCATTCCCTATTAATTAACGACGATAGACAACCACCCTGCACCCCTCGAAAATAAAATGTAACCCCAGCTGAGAAACGCATTCAATTAATTCTTAAAGCCTAGTTGTGAACATTTCAAGCAAAATAGTAAACATAGTACTGTGTCCGAATATCAACCCCCTCGATCATGACAGAAAATTCATGAACAATTAAGGCTTCCCTAAGAATTTGAACTAAATTAAGATTTCCCAGTTGTATAAAATATCTTTGAGATATACAGAAATCTATGGAAATATGAAAACGTTCGCAAATTTACCAAATTTAGATACAAGTATTTACACCCTTACAAAGTACATCAAGTAATACATCTTTAGAAAATGTGAGTAATTTAAGGTGAAATATTAGTGACAAATATCGGGTTTAATCCGGCAGAAAATCCGACACGAAAAGCTGAAGTCGTTTCGTCAGCAAGAAACTGCGTCTTCGAGATGTTCACAATGCGAATCATCCCCGTGGACGTTTTATGGGGTTATAGGCAGGGTTCTTTGGTTAGAGGCGGAAGAACGAGAGGGTGACTCCGTCGCGAGGAGTTATTGATTCCCTCGGCTTGGGCCAACCTCGAGAAGAAGAGATGAGGAGCGAGACGTATGCGAGCAGGCGTGAGCTCATTGCAAGCTTCAGTCAAAGTCGCCTCTTGTCTATCGTCTTTTCCAAGAATATGAAAGGGGAGCGGCGAGATTTACGGAATATATTCTGAAATTGCCGCGATGCGGGGAGAAAGAAAAAGTTATCGCGACTATTCGCCGGTTACGGAATACGATTATGCCCCCGCGTTTCGACGGAGCTTTTAAATTCTCTTAAAACATTATAAAATTGTTACAATTTAAAGCATTATACAATTGTTATAACTTAACACATTATAAAATTGTTACAATATAAAACATTATAAAATTGCTATAACTTAAAACATTATAAAATTGTTATAATTTAAAACATTATAAAATTGCTATAACTTAAAACATTATAAAATTGCTATAACTTAAAACATTATAAAATTGTTACAATTTAAAGCATTATACAATTGTTATAACTTAACACATTATAAAATTGTTACAATATAAAACATTATAAAATTGCTATAACTTAAAACATTATAAAATTGTTATAACTTGAAACATTATAAAATTGCTATAACTTAAAACATTAATAAATTGTTACAATATAAAACATTATAAAATTGTTATAATTTAAAGCATTATAAAATTGCTATAATATAAAACATTATAAAATTGCTATAACTTAAAACATTATAAAATTGTTATAATTTAAAGCATTATAAAATTGCTATAACTTAAAAAATTATAAAATTGTTATAACTTAAAGCATTATAAAATTGCTATAACTTAAAACATTATAAAATTGTTACAATATAAAACATTATAAAATTGCTATAACTTAAAACATTATAAAATTGTTATAATTTAAAACATTATAAAATTGCTATAACTTAAAACATTATAAAATTGCTATAACTTAAAACATTATAAAATTGTTACAATTTAAAGCATTATAAAATTGCTATAATATAAAACATTATAAAATTGCTATAACTTAAAACATTATAAAATTGTTATAATTTAAAGCATTATAAAATTGCTATAACTTAAAAAATTATAAAATTGTTATAACTTAAAGCATTATAAAATTGCTATAACTTAAAACATTATAAAATTGTTACAATATAAAACATTATAAAATTGTAATAACTTAAAACATTATAAAATTGTTATAATTTAAAACATTATAAAATTGTTATAATATAACATTCGGTTAAAAAATATTGAAAGTTGCAGTATCAGTGCAAAGGGTTGAAATAAAACAGGAAGAAAGTCTCGTATAAACAAGGTGAAATCCCAAGAACAGAATGCATCAGTAAGAAAAATCAGAATGGTGTAACGGGAACGGAGCAAGGTCGTTTCGCTAAACAGGATAAAAATTTGTCCCATCGAATCAAGAAAACTATTTGCCAGCCGGCTATAGACACGATTGCCGGTTGAACATTTGCTCCGTGAAACGCCGGCCACCGTCACGGAATAGGGAGGAAAATGGTGGAAAGGAAGGAAAGAGGAAGGGTGGAACGTGCTGCAATTTTAGCCTTTTACCCTTTTATGAATTCTAGAACTACCCCGACGGGACTGCTTCGGGTTATGCGGTTATGCAAAAGCTGAGTCAAGCGCGATCGGAATTACGCTCGGCGGCGGCCAGCGATAAAGGTATACAGAAATTGCAGTTTCTAAAAGTTCGCAAACGCAGAGGGACGAAGGGGACAGAAGGGGTTTAGTCACCGGCTGCGCGACCTATCTCTCTTCCACGGTTTTCTTTTGTCCAAGCTTACACGCTCCGCCGGTAAAAGATCCCGGAAATGCGACTGCGATGGTAAGAACAGGCCGAGACGATAGTTCGGTTCGAAACGGGGGAAACTCTTCGCTGTTTTCGTATTCCAACATTGATCTCGATACTGGCAACGTCTCCACGTCACCGAAAAGCTTTCGCGTTTCCTGCGCACCGATACTAGAGGACAAGAAAGATTATTCTGATTTCAGGGGAAGTAGCAGATTTGGAAAATATGCAAAACTAAACTTGAACCTAAAGTGTCCAAGAAATATTTAAAAAATTGAATGTGAAGGACCACCCTCAGAACGATAATCGTCCGAGAAAATTAGTCACGTTGGCAAAAGGTAACGAAGCGTAGAGAACCCGTGTCAATTATCATCGAGACCAGAACCATTTGGCATCTCGTTACGGGCTGGCAGATTAAGGGACTAATGTTGACTCGCAGCAAAAGCTTGGCCCGACAGTTCCTTCCCTACAGGAAGGCAGGAGGAAGATATACATAGTCTCCTTCCTGTTCTCGTTTTACCTCGTCTTGCCAACCGTATACATCCCCGGAACTCGAGGTTTATCGACGAGGTTGCTTGGTTTCGGTTAAAGGGTCCACCCTCGAGCCAAAGGGAAAGATAAGCTCGCCCTGTTTACAGCCACCCTCGCCGAAGAAACGATCAGGGACGAGATTTTCATCGTGACGCGTCTATCGGATTCTCCGTAATACCGCGAGAAGACCGTAGTCAACCTTCGAGGTCGCTGGTAATTTTTCTTGATGATCCTTTGTTCCGGATGAAAAGGAAGAATTTCAATTTTCGGTAAACCGGAACTTGCTAAATGAAAAATTTCATTCTTCTTGGAAATATGCGACCTATGAAACATATTTCGATCTCTACTTTTTCGTTTATGATTTTCGCATCATGACGCTCACACGTGGGGAATGTGAAAAATTCGGATCATACGTATTAAATGTAGGAAATCGAAAATCGAATGCAAAAGTTATTAGGATCATCTAAATCAAATTTTTCTAAAATTGTGAAACACAAGTTCACATATGAAAAAGTAACAATTCACTTGAGTGTTATACTAAACAATTTTGATGCTCACCAAATATTTTTGAAGATTGAAAAAGACCAATATTCTTCGGGGTAAATTTTCTAATTGCCAATGAGTCAACTTTGAGACCCCAATAATTGCAATATATAAAAATTAATTTATTCGTATAATGAATGTAATAAAATTTATTAATGTGCAAGATATTTATCGATGTTTACCGCGCGAGAGAACAAATTTAAAATCTCAAGATATGAATTTCTCCATCTCAAGCAAAATCCACTTACCCTTTTAAATCTGACGTATACGAAAGAAAAGCAACGCTGGCAGTTTTCGAAGTTGGGTGAATCGAGAATACGACATTCTAATTTTTAACGAACAGCATTTCCGTGTGGTGCTTTTGAAGAGAAACGAGAACCGCGGCCAATTAGATGGCAAGATTTCCATCCTGATATTTCTATCCAATCTAACGTAATATCACGAGCAGAGTAAGGATTCTTTACGTAAAGGAAGAAATTCAATTTCAAGATTTCCTTGAACCCTCTTTACAGTAATAATGCAAACTAACCCGCCATGAAACTCCGTTCTTGGAAACAAAATCGAAAGAAGTGGATGGTATGAGTTCTTACGAGATCAAAAGCTCGTTTTTGCCTTAAGATCCTTTTTAACGCCAGAACCGGCGACGAATGCATATTTATTTCTGCCACGCTGATCGTGTTTGATATTTCAAAAGGACAAGTTTAATATCCACTCTCCGTTCCAGTTTTTCAATTACGAGCTATAATAAAATTGTAAATATTTCTGAGGAAATAATTAACAAGTATAAAAATAGCCATATATTTTTTATTTGAAAGATTCCTTTAATAAAATTTATTAAAATATTTATTTATTTAAAGAAAGACTATTTTTGACGTTCAAATAAATTTCTTGCAACATTTTAAGCAAAAACAAAATTTACATTCACAATGAAAAATAAGAAACGTTTTCAATAATTTCGCTAATTGCAAAATTTCTCAATGTTCTAGTGTCAACGGATAAAGTAAATAAAATATGGTAAAGGATTGCTCAGAGCGTTTCAGAAGATTCTAATTAATATGTCATTGGAGAAAAGAATTCGCGTAGCATTCTAAAAGTATTAGATCCAATTTTAAGGTCAATAGGATTCCTCTAATCTTAAGCTACCACCGGCTCGCTAAGTTGCCCGACGAAAATCTAATTTACGGGGGTAGAAAAAAAATGGGACGGCCGGAACGTAGAAACGAGGGTAATCGACCGTCCAAATATTATCATTTTTAATGGACGCCGTTCCATTCGTCGGCATTCCACTTAAATCCAGCGAAATTAATCTTCCAGCAATTCAGGCCAATAAAATCAGCCAGCCACTTGAGAAGAGCTTCTCCCGTTCCCCGGGGCCGTCCTGTTCCTCTGTTTATTTTACCTTTTCACCTCTATTCCGCTTCTTCTTCGCATCCGAACCCCTCCACTGCTCCAGGAACTCGAACCACTCGAGATACGCCACTAACCCTAATACTATTACCGTCATCCCCCCGTTAACAGAATCTGCGGCTAAGTGTCCTCGATTCCAGCAACAACAATTTGCAGCTTTCCTTTATCCCGGAGAATCACAGGAGAATACAGTCTCCTTCCGTTTGAAAACTTTTAAACGGCCCCTATCTAACTGAATAACAATCATGAAGCCGTGGGGCCCTCGCCCTCGCTATTTGTCGACGCAATTTCGACGGGTCCAATTAACACTAAATTCATTGCGTTGTTTTTTCTTTCTTGCGAACTCAATGTGTACATATGATTTTAAAGCTAACCTCTTATGATTTACTTCGGGTGCGTCAGAACTTACAACAGCAGCAATAACAGGTGAAAAAGTCGAAATTTTGTGCAAATAATTGGACTTGAACTTAGGCTTATTAAAAAGAAATTTAGGTTAATTCGAAGATTTATGACAGAGACATACAAATGTTAAATCACCACCATTTTTGAAATTTGATAAACTTATTTATTTACGTGTCTAATACTTCTTAAAAGTGTGATGTTTTATGGAACATTCACCCTTGAAGCCCGATAAAAATTCAAGCAAAATCACGTGACCCATTAAATGTTAGAACCCGACGAACACGAATGACCTTTCTCCACGCGAAAAAACAAAGAAAAACGCATAATCGCCGCAGTGTTACAAAGTCGTTCGTGTATACCGGGTATAAGTACCGGCCTCTCAAGAATTTCGACATCGAGTCTTGTACCAGACCGGAAGGGGTACAATTTCCCTCGGCTCGTCGGCAATTTCACCGCGATACCTTCAACGTCGTAACGATATTATCAACGCAATGATCAACGTCGCCTGGTCCCATGGGAACACCGAAACGCTTTCAACAATGGGGCAGAGGTATAAGACATACTTGATATGGGGGTACAAGATGAGTGATGCTTTTGGTTAATCTTGGTTTGTGATTCCTTGGCCCATTGACATACAGCAACAACTGTGGGCTTTTTAATGCTGGATTTCTGTACTACTGCTGTGATAGTTTCTCAAAAGCAATGACATTCGTGTGATCGTGTTAGAAAAATTAAGTGAATGATCGAGTACCATAAACAATTAAGGAGTTAGTACATAGGAGGCAGAGGTCTGACTGGGTTAAGGAAGAGCTATGGACCGAATTGGTCAAAAAAAAAATTGGACACCTAGACAACAGATTGGCTCCAGCAATCATTCACAATTGAGCCAAAAAGACAGTTGGCAAACGTTTCGAGTCACCTCGAACGTCAAGATGTCAGATTGGGACTTCAAGATGATGGCAGGCGATGCGAGTGGCTTTTAGTTTGAATTGACTTTCTATGTGCTAACTCCTGGACAGTACATCTTGACTAAGGGTTACTTTCTCCCTAAGGGTGTTTTCTGAAGATTCATTGCAAAGATCATGTGGTAGGTCCTCACAGCTAGAAGGAACAATTTTGCCAAGGCATTCTTGCACTAAGGTCCACTAAGTGAAATACAGGGTCAGTTCAGGGTTTTCTACACGTCACCTGTTTTTATCGCAAGATCATAAAAAATGATATTAAAGTAGGAGTAAAGAATCATCTTCGAAGTCCGTCAAGCAGCTGGTGAACGCAGGTTTCCCGCGCTCCTCGACTGCTTTTCATTCCAAAGCGACAGGAACCCGTCGAACGAGTATCTCGAATCGATACGATCGAGAAGAAACAATGGCGCGTTCCGCGGAGCGAAACGAGGGGGAAGACGAGAACGCCGGCGGTTCACGATGGAACGACGGATAATTGCGTTAAATAATCGACCGTCGCTCGAAAGAGCCCAGCAGCAACCCGTACAATGGGTACGCGTGTAGACGCGTTCGTACGCGTGTTTCTGTGCATACGTGTGTACGCACACAAGCTGCGCCGGGGACTCTAGCTAGGACAGATCTAACGCAAAGACAATGAGGGTGGCAATGGGTACGGTTCCCTCCATTGTGCTTTGTTAATTAAAGCCCCGCGCAATTACCAACGAGGCAACTGTTTCTTTCGGTGCTCGTAAGGCGCCATGCCGCTCGACTCCCCATAGTTTCGACTTCCCCTTTCTCGTCCCTGTACAACCGAACTATGAGAAGCTCAGAAATCGTGAAATGCCACTTCACGTGTACCTTCCGGCGAAATTCTCGATGTACGTTTGCGTGTCAATCTGCATCGATGCTACAATGACTCGTGGAAAGTGGATACTCGCCTTTGAATTGTTTCGTGTGAAAAAGTGTATTGACCCTTTCAGACCTGATTCCTTTCTACTATTTAATAAGTTACGATTTAATAGGTTGCAGTCGAAGATTAGAGGAGCTCAGAATCTGAAGCTCGTTTGAAGGTAAGTGGCTCAAACTGTTATGTCAGTTTTGATCTTTAGAACCGATAGCATAGGTGATGTATTCGAATTATCTGAACATACACTGTTTGGAAAAGTAAATGAAAATTTAGCGAGTAGGGTCGTCAAGTGGAAAGAGAACATTCAAAATAAATTTTCTTTATGTATATTATATACAGACATACTTATATGCATAAATAATAGTTGATAGTATATTTATTGTACATACAACTTCAAACTACCCTTAGAAGAAAATTAATTCAATTTGATTTAGTCATCTTCACCCTCATTTATTTTCTTCGCCATATTTATGAACATTACTAAAATTTTCTTCGGCTTCTTCATAATATTTTTACAATTATAAATTTCACATAAAATAAATACAATAGTGAATGTACACTTCAAAGGTAACTTACAAAAGTGTAATATTCTGAAATTATAGAAAAATGTTTTTTTTTTTTTTTTTTTTTTTTTAATTGAATACTTTGGTATTAACATATTTGGAAAATAATGAAAATTTCCACGATATCTGATAATAATTCTATATTTCATTAAAGGCACGAATTAATCAGTTTATACGAACTATTCTACTGATAGGTGATTGTATTAAATACCACATAATATGTCCTCGCTAAATTGCCTTATTAAGCCGGCGAATCGATCGAAATAATTGAACCATCCAATTACTAAATGCCAGTCCAAATAATACCAAGCTAATAATCGATCAACCAATAATACTATAACAATAACGTATCCAATAATCGTAATTCCAATTAATTCCATCGCAAATTAATAATCCGACCATCAGCATGCTGGAATTTGAATGAAATAAAAATCAAATCAAACATATGACAAACTATGCATTCGATACTAAACCTGTCATTATTAAAATTTAAATTCTCAAATTTGATACTTAGAAATTTAAAAAATTAAAAATATAAAAACTTGGAAATTTGAGAGGGTGGAAATTTAAGAGGGTGGAAATTTGAAAGGGTGGAAATTTGTAAGGGTAGAATTTTGTCATAGTGGAAATTTGTGAGGGTGGAAATTAGTGAGGATGGAAATTTGTAAGGGTGGAAATTTGAGGGGGTGGAAATTTGTGAGGGTATAAATTTGAAAATGTAGAAATGTGTAAAAGTGGAAATTAGAGAGGGTGGAAATTTGTAAGGGTGGAAATTTATGAGGGTGTATATTTAACTATTTAGAAATTAGAAAATTTTTAAATATTAGAAATCTGATAATTTAAAAATTTGCCAACATAAAAATTTCAAAACAGAAAGTAGTAAAATGTCCAAATGTACAAATAAGCAATTTTACTTACAAAGTGTAATCCGATACACACAATTCGAAAATAAAAATTTCAAGAACATATCGGTTTCTCAACGAAAGAACGGTAGCAAAGCTATTAGGATATTTTCCTCTTAACAGGTTCCGACGATCGCCGTTCACTCGACGCGTATATATTTCGAGGTAGGAACCCTCCGCTATTTTTTTCAGCCCCAAAGGAAGCTCGTAAAACGTTATCAGTCGAGGGTAAGCGTCAAAGATACGTCCAAACATCCACGATGGATAGACGTGTAGAGATGCGGCAAAGGGAAACTCGGAACGAAGGTTGCACGCAATCTTATTCGAACGAGGCAGCAACCTCTCAGGGATGAAGATAAGACACGAAGCGCCACGTAGGTAGGTGTCGACTGATTTGCATAGAGAAGAACGAAACCCTGGATAGAGACAAGGAAAGCACGAGGTGCGAGCGCATATTCGCTCGGAAACCGTTCCACCGGAAAAGCTCATTACCTTTTGCCACTGAAAACGTTGTTTCGGGCAAATTATACAGAAACATATATAAAGTGTATGTATTTGAGTTTCACTGTTTTATGGAGATTGAAGAATTTGTACTGGGTATTAACCGTTTGATCTGGAAGCCTTTTTCGATTGGGTTAAGTCGAGACGATTTTTCGTATATTTGATGAATTTTGTATTTTGGTGTTTTGGTATTTTGGTATTTAGGTATTTAGGTATTTTTATTAAAAAAACATTGTTTATAGTTTAAATTGAGTGATAGTATTTTAGAATTTCGTAATATAAAAACTCTACAATTTTGTAATTTTATAAATTTAATTTTATCATTACAAACTTTACCATGTAATACTTTCATATTTTATAATTTTATAATTTCATCATTTTTAAATTTTATAATGTTGTAATTTTACCATTTTACAATGTTATCATTTTACAATTTTATCATGTTACAATTTTATAATGGTGTAATTTTATCATTTTACAATTTCATCATTTTATAACTTCATGTTATAATTTTATCATTTTGTAATTTTAAAATTGCATAATTAAAATGCATTAAATTTTCGAAGACAATATTATTATATGACCTGGACTCAGAAATTTCAGTCTTATAATTTTAGAATCAAAGGCCTCTGCGACCCCATAAAATACAAGCGAAGAATTCACAAGAGATCCACTCTCGAAACTCCTCCAAAATTATTCCACTAATTATATGCGAACGAATCGATTTAGCCATGCAATTCGAAAGATTAATTCCAAGTAGTGAAAGGGAACACACTGATGAGCATACGAACGTAGCTGAACAAACACGTAGTAAGTGCAACGGTGTGGGTGGGTAGGAAGATTAGTTTGCATGCGAAATGATTGCATTGTGCAGCGCTGCAAGTGACCCGGTTTCGCTAATCATGCCGCGGACAATGAGATCGCGTACAACCAAGCGTGACCACACACGTCAGCTAGTTGCTTGTACACATTCGAGCCCGTGCACACGTGTAATACGTGTCAATTGAAATGGCTTTATTGTTATTGGACAAGTTGACACGCTCGCACGAAAGCCCATGGAGGAAGAATTGGATCAGGGGCTAAGATGCACATAAATACCGTTCGATTCTGCATTACGTGAATCACGCGACTGCAAAATGGCTCTTCTTATTCTAGGAATCACCTTTTCACGATATTTCTTCGCGATACTGTTTCTTGGTAACAAACGGTTGTCGTGAACCAGTGGTTGCTTGATTCTTTCTTTTGAAGTGCAGAGGATCGAGGTGAATCGATACATTTTATCGGGGCAGACTCGTTCACATGTGACAAACCTAAATCTGCACATCGAGTTTTCGATACCAATCGTAATTTGTGAAATTTAAGCTAAATAGGAGACCTTGCTTGAATATTTCAACGTCTAGCAATTTATAATTGAGAAA
This sequence comes from Megachile ligniseca, assembly GCA_945859555.1. Classification (NCBI taxonomy): domain Eukaryota; kingdom Metazoa; phylum Arthropoda; class Insecta; order Hymenoptera; family Megachilidae; genus Megachile; species Megachile ligniseca. The sequence goes on from OX243783.1 coordinate 6,045,185, forward strand.
AATTACAGACAAAATTTTTAGATATTGTTTAAAATTCATATATGAAAACATGTAAATTTAAGATGTCAAAAATTTAGAAATAGAGTATAAAGAAAAATTAAAATAAATATAAACATTCAAAATGTTTTTAAAATCTAGAAATGTCCCACGTGCATATTGGCCACGCTAGTCACCATGGTACCATTTTGCTTTAGCGCGTATAAGAGAAGAGAGTGAGATATTAAGAGAAAGGAAGAAAAGAAAATAAAAGAGTCTACTCCAGAAATCCCTCTTCCTCTGCACATTTATTCCAACCCTTCGCATTCGTGCATCCTCTGTGGCTCGTATGCATATTTTGCCCCCGCTCGCGAGGTAAACACTCGCGCGAGCGTATTACAAGGATCGTCGTGCTCGATCGCTAGCACTTTTTCACGCGTGCCGTTGTTTGAAAAAACTCCGTTGCTCGAATAGCACAGTAGGGACTATGATACGCGTGCTTTGCCGCTTGTTCCGCGAAAAGAGAAGGGACGGGGTGAAACAAACTAACGGATATACCGGTCGAAGCGGCCGAGGGAGACGGGTAGAAGAGCAACGTTTGCTATACATATGGCAAGGGATAGGAAAAACAAGGGGTAAAAAGGTGCACGGGAAGGGGCGGCACGCGACAGAAAGAGAAATCAAACGGTGGAAAATGTTGGATGGATGGAAAAGAGAGGAGAGACGTAGGGGTGAAGAGGACGAGAAAGAGATGGCTGCCGTCTGACAGCATTGTTGCCCTTCTTGGCGCCAGCGCCCTTTCGCACCCCCGCATCACACGGCCGAACATAATGGAAATACACCACGCAAGGTGAGGAAGGGCGATCTACCCTTTGCTCTATGGCTCTGCAGGTCGACTACGTCGGGGATCGACGTCCATCACGGTCGAACGGATCTTTACGTCGAGCCAGTGATCCATAAACAAACTTCCACACACGGATACTTCTATGCACGCATAAACCTCGTCTCATCCTTTTCCATGTAATCTTCAAGTTTTCCTACGTGAGCTCAAAAATTTATTAAAAGAGAGACAAAACAAAAAAGTTTGCAGTGTCAACTAAATGCAAGAGGGTGTAATAAAAGTGTTCTCAGACAGCTTTGTACTAACAGACATAATTTCAGTCATTCCATTAAAATATAAAACTATCCTCAAGAGATTCTAAAAGATAATTTTTATTGCACCTCGGAAATTTCTAAACTTTCATATATCAATTTCCACTTCTCAACATCCTCTCTTAAAATGAACAGAAAGAAATAGAAAAATAATTTGGCAAATGATGATGATATTCGATTTTGTACTAATGTTCACCAACACCGACGTGTATGCAAAATATTCACACATGCACACACGTTATAACTGCAGATCTTGGCGTATATCGTTCTCGCGAGAATAAACGGTCACGTAAATGAGTGACAAGCTAAATCGCTGGAAGTCATGGAAAGCTGTAATTTGCAAAGCGAACGTGTGCACGTAATTGACCAATGCCACCATGATTCATGATTGTTGCTGAATGTTAGTAGCACAAAAAAAGTTCATCCAAGTTGGCTGACAAACTTGAACGCAAGTTCGCATAGGTACTTAACATGTTCTATGGGTATGTACGTCAAATTGTACCACGAAATTATTTAAAAATATATTTTCAACATATTCGATATCAGCAAGCTACATATGTACATATGTAGTTTTCGTACCTTGTAGGAATTATTATGTATTCTTTAAAATTTATAGAAATTTTATGTAACTTTGTTTAGTGCATAAAATAGCTATATACAAATACTTATTAAAAAATTTATTATGAAAAAAAATATAGTATTACAAATTTGCAACAATATGAGAAGGTACAATTTATGAAAAGTGAGAAATATTTTCAAGAATTTAATACTTTGTTAATCAATTTAATGCAATACAAGAATTTAATGACATGTTATTACGAGTAGTATATTTGCAACAGCGTGTAACGAAGTGTTAAGGTTCAATTTACACCGGTATAAATTGCATTATTTTATCGCGTGTTATTCCGGAACATTACATGTTAATGCAAAACATGATGATTGTAATTAAACTTCTAACTATGCAACGAAAGCTATTCTTCAGTTTAATGTTGAAACGAAACGGTGCAAAAGCGAAATGAAATTATAACGAACAGAAGTATAATTGTCTATAATTAAGCGTTACAATTAAACTTCCCGATTAATAGGGCGAATTTGAAATTCTAAACGGCGCCACTCGATTTTTAAATACAGTGGAAACCACGGATAATTAGCGTGGTGTTAAGGCGAAGTACAGACAGTGTAGCTGAGAAGTTATAAGGACTACTTCAACAATGTAGAAAAAAAGTACAATGGAACTCATACGTGCCAATTATAGTCATACTCGTTACGACGATCTGGTAATTAATAACAGTGCTTTTCAATCTGATTTTCGCTGTTTTCGCATTTCTCGCCAAGTTACTTTGAATATATCGTTCGTTTGAGGGCGGATTGAATTTCAAATGAGACAAGGTGAAGATGAAGGCCACGTTAGATGACTCGAGATAGCTACACACGCGATGAAAGCCTTAAAAAGAGACGCGTTATAAACCCATAACTTTGCAAGGAACAAGTGTTTTCGGTGCAACTACATATTAAAACTACATATTAACATTATTTCTATTATTTTCAAGATCGTGCACGAACGAGTTGCATATATTCCCACTGAGCACCAATTGTGATGTATCAGAATTTTTAAATTTGAATGTTTATCAGTTTACAAATTTATTAATTTACAAATTAGCAAGTTCGCGAATAAACGAATTGATGAAATGATCGTCGGATAAAGTGTCACATAGGCAAATTGACAGAATTTACAGAATTGACAAAATTGACAAAATTGACAAAATTGATAAAATTGACAAAATTGACAAAATTGACAAAATTGACAAAATTGACAAAATTGACAAAATTGACAGAATTGACAGAATTGACAACATTGACTAAATTGACAAAATTGACATAATCGACATAATCGACAGAATTGACAGAATTGACTGAATTGACTGAATTGACTGAATTGACAAAATTGACAAAATTGACACAATTGACAAAATTAACGAATTAATATAATTTCCGAATTAAATTAACAAAATGACAAATTTTCTCCCAAACTCCGAAGCTTCCAACTTCCTCGTCCCAAAATTCGCAGATACATGAATGTCCACATTTCTGTACTCTCAAATTCCTGAATTCGCAAATTAATATACTTCCAAACGTCCATTATTACGTCCAAGATTAATTTATTTGCCATCTGGCAAGTTAAAAAATTACTCGTCGTTCAACGGTTCTGTGACCTTATTTCTCTCGCGATCACTTTGATTTATGATTACAGAGAACTTGGTATTTACGATCAGGAAAGCGGGCAACTCGTCTTGTAGAATCCGAATTAAAATTAGTACGTTCTAAAATTATACCTTTGTGCACCATTATCGCGTTAATCGTTGTTTCTCTCATAACGATTCCATAATATTTTAGCACGCACGAATGCACAAGTATTATACGTTAGTTGTACACAATTTCGCCACCTTAATGTTCATAATGGTATATCATTTTTGTAAATATTCATTTAGCGAAATGTTCTCCGACACAGTATAATATTCTTATCTGTCACATAAAAGAAATTCGTAACAAATCAGGTCCTTTACTACCTTCCTACTCAATATAAATGAAAAATATATTTGTTACACACCTTGCACTGTTGCAATTATATTGAAACACCCTTTTTTTGTGTACTTATAATTATTCATAATATTCAATAATTTTTTAATATTTTCATAGTGTTCTAATATAGCTACAGCATTTTCTTTAAATTTATAAATCATTTTCACTTATATGATGTAGATCATTTTCACTTATATAATGTAGATCATTTTCGTTTATATCCAGTTTCCTGTAATTTCTGGAAGTTGTCGACTGTTTGAAGTTGGGTCCAAGGGGTAATACAGTCAGCAAGCAATCACCGATGTTCACACAGCAATAAAGTTGGCTGTAAACCGTAAATAATATACTTTATAGTACGTACGGCAATAAAGCAACGTGCCCTAGCATCTGGTTTTACCGGCCGGTTTGTCATGTTGCACGCGGGACAACTTCCTTCTTCTTTAGACTTTTCTCTCGGCCCTCTTTCTCCTTCCTCGATCTACGTCCCTGTTTTTTGCCAACAAGATCGCGCGACCCACGCTTCATTCCCACGCTTGTACACTCGCAAATCATCTTTTACCAGCCTTTGATTTCGTACGCGTCCGGGACATGTTTGAATACAGTGTTGTGATCATGAGAATGGGTCGGGAAGAATGCCAGGAACGAGACCGAGGAATTTTTAGACATTTTCAGTTTCCCTTGTACGTTCACCAATTATGGTTACGACATTAAGCGTGATGAACTTTGGATAAAAGTATGCTTGTAGAAATTTGTAAATTTGAGTCTGGTGGTTTGGGAAGTCTGGGGATTTCATATATGTGGACATTTAGAAATATGGAAAGGAAGGTTCAAAAATTTAAGAGTCTTAATTTGAGAAATTGTGATTTGAGGATTTGGAAATTTGGGAACTGTTGATTTGTAAATCCTGTATTTTATTATTTGTCGATTCGAATAATCTGCCTTCGAAGAAGTTTCAGCATTTCTAATTATACCAATTTACATTGTGAGAACCAGGGTTACACGAGAGTGTACTTTACTCGAAAGAACAAGAGGAGCCGTTTCGTTTGGTGAACCGCTCCTTTCGATTACAATACGCGGAAATCTATGCACACGCGTTTCATGCTCTCTCCGTGAAACTCGTACTGGCGAACCGACAGACAAACATCTCTATTAACGAGCCAATATCTCCAGGAAACGAGGCCCGATCCGTATCTCTATCGCAGAGAAATCGTAATTACAAAATGAAGAAACCGCGAACGAAACGGTGTTCTTGTCGCGAGATGTACATTGACGATGGTACAAAGTTTATTCACGAACATGATTGTGCAACTGCTGAACCCGAACGTGTTCTGAAAGGCACGCAAGCAATAGCGAGGACGATTGACATTTGCGTGAAATATCTGCGTGTACAGATTCCGTGTTACAGTGTCCGCTAGAAAGTAAAGAAAGCCTTTCTAACGGATCCGACACAGTGTTGCCTCCGGCTAAACTGAAATTAGACGGCCAATCGTGGCGATCAAAGATTGCCTCGTACAGCGAAACCTTTTAACAAGATTGTATTTTTATACCGATGAACAAGCATTCGTGTTGAATACGACATGAATAGCCTAGAAATATTCTGGTGATATTATAGCGATATTCTACTGATATTCTAGCGATTTTCTAGTGATATTCTAGGGGTATTCCAGTGATATTCTAGTGACATGCTAGTGATATGTTGGTGATATCCTAGTGATATGCAAATAATATTTTGGTGATATGCTAGTGATATGCCAATAATATTTTGATGATATGTTAGTGATATTCTAGTGATATGTTAGTAATATCCCAGTGATATGCTAGTGATATTCTAGTGATAATAAAAATAAACTATTCATCAACTGTAGAACAGCTATTAATGCAGGCTATAATTAGTGTATTCTCATTCTGACTGTTTACAAATGCTGATGAATTTCAGAACAACTTGAATATGCTCGGATTAATTACTATTTAAAATGCACCAGATTAATCAGAAGCATAATCTGCTAATCTTTTAAGCGGTATATAATTATTCTATCATTTCCATAATACCTAACAGTATTAAGAACGATTTGTTGGCTTTAGGTCTATAAATAGATTAAGCACACAATTAATTTATGAATAGATCAGTTTAATTAACATACACTTTGCATTGTAACATCCGATTTATTTGACTACAATTAATCATAACTAACATTGCACAATTATTCATCATACAATGTTTAGTATAATTGTGTGATAAGAACTTTATATTAATACTGTTATACGTACAGAAAATTTCACTAAAGTTTCACGTACAAAACGTTTTGGTTTCGTGTATAAAAACTCAGATGTGGCAGTCATTGTGATGCAACTTTTCAATAAATATTTAAAACTGTATGTACATATAATATTTTTTTTTTTATTTTTGCATATGGAATTTGTTCATAAAGTTTGGTAATAAAAAACTGGGGTATCTTGTTTATGATCGAGTGGCTAATACATATACAACATTCGTCATTTATTACAGAAAAACCACCATTTATACCACGCTCAGAGTATGATTTACAAATTCATGAATAAATTATCCGCGTAATTAACGAACGACGCCAAAAATGATACACCTACGGAATGGCACGACAAATCATTTTCGAATCTCGCAAACGTATCAGCTGCATAATTAGGTCGAAATACAAGCGACAAACGTAATGTAACTTAATAAGATTGTACAGTATAGCAATTACCGCAGAACTGTGACGGTTCGTGTTATTTCGAGAATATCATTAAGTTCGTGTTTGCCGTGGCATTTTCCGATAATTTCGAAGCCTGACGTAACTTTCCACGATTGGAAAACCGTTTTATTGGCGTGTATCGCGTTCAGTGGTGTACAGTCAAAAGTAAATCTGACTTACATGAGAAACTTTGCAAATTTGGGAATATTTCGGGTGATTTTGAAAATTTAGAGATTTAAAAAATTAGTGATTCGGAAATAGGAAATTAGGAAAATTTTAAGGTTTGGAAGAGATTGAGAAATGTGGGATTTTGGAAAATTTAGGAATTTGAAAATTTTAGAAGTTGGAAATTTGGAATTGAAGATATATAAATTTGGAAGTATGAAATCTGAACATTTTAAAATTGTGAAAATTTAAAGTTTGGAAATTTGCAAATGAAAAGATTGAGAAATGCAAAAATTTGGAAAATTTAGGAATTTGGAAAAAATAACCTAGTAATTATTTCTTTACCTTCTTAATTACAATCTATTAATATACATATGTGATAGAAACGATATCATTTTATAGAGCGTCGTTAGAGTCAAAGACGAGGCACAACCCGGGAAAGCGAGTTATATATTTAATACCTTCGCTCTTTGACGTCGTACGTCGTCATTGGGACGATTAATTCGATGTGTCGTTAAAAAAACGAATCGTGGCTAAAATACCACCGCGAGATCCACGTCCGACGTTCAACCTTCAATTTTATTTTTAAGCCAACCGCTGACATTGCCATGGATCACTCTGCGAACCGTTTTAGCGATGAAATCCGTATTCAACGATTTTATTATGAACGGATTCTTTGTTTCATATTTATTAGAGATAATCATTTGAAACATTTCCTGTTCAAATTTATTCCAGTGTTCTAATAAGTTTATTAGAGTCATACTTATTTCACGTAACAAATATTTTATTTTATATTTTGAGGGTAAATTAAACATTCTGTAAGATGTTCAAGAGGTCTCCAAGTGCTACCATACCATAGCAAACAAAAATTGTAAAATTGTCTTAAATGTATCGACAAGTACAACTTGAGATTTATCAACAAACAAAGAAGACTAATTTTATATTTTATGTAATGCAGCGAAAATGTGATTTGATATGATGTGGAAGTATGATGCCTTAGATAAAAAATACAGAAGCTGGATATTGCTGGTCCAAAACAATTTTACAAATATATTAAATTTTTAAGGATTATTTTCAATTTATAATTTGACAAAAATACTTCTTAAACAAACATACTTTATCATAAAAAAATTGCTAAAGTAAACTGGTCCATTTTGTAAACTTGTTTACATCATTATCCAGGGTACGTTTGACCGATAGCGTATCCACCTGGTTCGAAAGCAACGAAATTACACGGTTCGCAGCGTATTTCTATTCCCAAAGCCCGTAATTACAGAGAAGCATTGAAAAACCATGAGAATATCATCGTATTGGTTTACGTACATCTGAAAGCAATCTGCACCGGTTTCGTGGAACACTTGCATTAACGCAGAAGTATATTCGACGCGTGCTCGTGCTTTTACCACGGCCTGACATTTCAAGAGATCAAGAATCGCGTAACTACCATTTCCAATGCGCAGTATTCCGATAAATTGGATGCCAAAGCATTAAAGGACGCGTGTATCTGGCTTCCCCCATTTGCAATCCACGTTTAAGCTTCATTGAACGCGAGAAATTATTTAACGAATGTGCACTCGGTCTGTAATTTTCTTGCAAAAACATTTCGCGCGATACCAGTAATTCACCGGTAATTATCGAATGTTAATTAACGTTGCATAATTTTTCAATTATCTTATCTTTCCTCCACCTTATTAAACGCTCCTTAAGTGGCCCGGTGAATATTATTTTAATTGTGACTAAAAGCAAACGCTGCTGGTATCGCGTGCACGAGATTGCGAGTTAATGTTTAATGTAGTGTACAGATATTTTTTTTGATTGCTCGACCTGATACAAGTGAAACAGCAACGGGAAATGTTTGTTGTGCAAGTTGCGGTGAAATTTAGACGAAAATTGTGTGCTCTGATTTTTGGACGTTACAGGGCGATTCACAAAAAATGGAGTACGTAAATATATACGTTATTTATGAAAATTAGAGAACAGTTTGTTTATCGAAATTGTATAATATCAAGGAAAGTATAATACCATATCGATGACTCCTTGTAAATGAAGGACTTCAGTTATATCAATTTCTTCAAATTTTTTTATTATTCTGAGTTAAAAAATACTGCAATGTTAAAAATATCGATAATATTGTAAAATATTTCAAGTTCAATATTAAGACACTTGATACAAAATTCTGAAATGGATTTGCTGATTTTTTGCATCGATAATATTGTTTTATGTACAATGTATAAACTTTATCTATGTAAAATCTATTAACACAAAAGAAATGCAGATACATTTTTTTACAGAAGTTTCTGTTGTAGTTTGTTATTTTTACTTAAGTTTAAAATAATTAGGTTAATAATTAAAACTATTATCACTTGAAAATTGATGTCACGAGTTTCATTTATAGTTCTTTTTTAACTGCAGAGTACACACAAATATTAGTTAAAAGTTCTTCATAATCGATCTTTATATCTGCACTGAATTCACCACAATATAAAAATAAATGTCACCCCATCTTAATAGACATTATGACCTGCTTATCGATTTTTGTAATCAATAAATTTCTTTAATCGTGTAAATAGGAGATATTTTTTGCCAGCACGTGTATAAATAACTCTTTCTGAAGAGCAACGTAACCTTTCAACCTATCAGACCATGTAAACAAAAAGTAATATAAAAGAAATTTATAAAATTACACATTTGAAAACTTGGAAAATTCAGAAAATTACAAATTTGATAACTTGGAAAATTTAGAAACTTAAATATTTGTAGATTTGCAAATTTACTAGTGTAAAAAATTTCTAAATATTTAAATTGTAAAAATTATAAATTTAGAGACCTGAAAATATTCGAATATGAGAATTTCGAAAATTTATAAATTGAAAGTCTGAATTTTCAATTTGAAATCTGAATTTTCTGAATATTGAGAAATTTTCTAAGATGAAAATTACAGAATTTAAAAATGGAGTCTTTAGATGTGTTATTCGAAAGAAGCCTACATTGCACCCCTTAACACACAGTTAATATTAAATTTCAAGAGTGTAAGAATTACCGACACAAAACTTTTGTCAGGGAGAGTACATATGAAATATACGATCACCGTTTTCATCACATGGACACGGTGAAATCACGATCGGCACAGAGAAAGCTACAGTCCATACGGTCGTTTATGGCCGGTCACAGACAGCTGGTTATTTCAAGTCGTCCCTCAAAGAATCTTTCGAACTTCTACAATACGTCGAGTTTTCTCGCTGTCTATTGTTCTTTTACGGCCTCCAAAGCGGAATACTGGAAAAATGGCGAAATGGTCCGCCAGGTAAAATTCTAACGAATGTGATTGTGTATTGTGCACAGTAGGATTCCTTAGAAAACGGTGATATATGAAAAGGTCTGCCGTTTACTCGGAGATATGTTTAACATTACACTTACTTTTCGAATCTAAAAATATAAAAATTATTTTTTGTCTAGTATTAAGCTGCTGTCAGTTACAAATATTTAACAAATTCGTACAATTATAGAACTGAATTTTATTGTGATAATACTACGAAACTGTGTACTGAAAGATAGTGACAATTATCGTAGAGTTAAAATATTAGAATAAGTATTGGAAAATTGAATATCTGGTAATTTTGGAGTATAACGAACAATAGGAATTTGTCACCTTTCCCCAGAAAAAACAAAACCTTGAAAGCAATCGAATTATTTCATCTGCATATCTGAAAGTTGAAATCATCTACAGAAGTTGTAAAGCCATAAATGTAATCGTTTTTCATGTTCCACCGCATTAACATTATTTCTTGGTTAATCGGTCGAAAGTCGGTAAAAAAACGTCTTCTCGATCATAAACGACCACTCCTTGCATTTTTCCGTCTTATTATCTGAAGAAGATAACGCAAGACGCTCCATACAAAGTGTGTTAATCGCTCTTCTCATTATCTGAACATCTGCAGACAGGTGCAGCTGATTTTTTGCATTATCGTATCAAAAAGTACACGTTAGAACAGTGATATCTCAATAGGCGAGTTAATCAATTGCATCGATAAGCCAACGAAGATCTGATAGTTGGCTGATCAACGACATGGAACGAATGCAATTAGTCTCGTACTAACATTAAATCGTCCGTTATCGATTTGCTTTTATATTAGAACTGGTACACTATCTCGGATCTCTCCTGTAATTTATATAATCGAATTTTAGATACCTGATTTGAGGTAATTAACGTTTTTATAACGGGGCATTATTATACAAGGCGCCGTGCAACGATAAATGCGATAAAGGAAGTATGTTGATAACGCGTTGTTGATAGAACGTCTAATATGATTTGATGATATGAAGTTATAGCAAAATGGCACTTATGACATATCAATTTGTACCTTGACGTTTGATAGCAATAATTATACCTGTTAATATTTGTGATATTTTTAAGTCGTGATATGGTGCTATTAATATTGATGATATGGTAACGTTGATATGGCAACGTATTATAAATCAGAAGTTTAACGTGTAAATGATCGATGAACAGTACTAACTTATAGATTAATTGGTGCATTATTAATTCCAGTGACAAATCAGTCTGAATCGTTAATTAAGATCCTCAGTTATCTTTCATTGAATGAGAATCAAATTCGATATTATTAAAGAGAACACATTTGTATCTTCAATATGATGATCAATAGATTTAATAGTAAAATAAATTGAACGAATTAACTTATGAATTTAAATGAATTCATAATTGATCAATTATATAAAATTTATATCAAACAATAAAATTTTGGATGAAAAAAAATACTTAAATAAAAGAATTAATATTGGAATAAATGTTTAAATAATTTCACTTGCACAACTTTTTAATATACCAACTAAATGTCTTAATTTTTAATTTTTAAATATCTAAATAACTAAATAAATTTTTAAATTTCCAACTAACTAACAAATTTTCAAGTGTGCACCACACATTTCGCACAATTTTCACCAATCTTGCATCTCGCATTTCCAGATTTACCAACAAACATAATTTAAAAAATATAATAATCTTTTTCCATGACTGAGTAAATTTCCATAATACTTTTTACGTACCAAATAATTGTCCTAACAAAGCAAATAAATCGAGTGGAATTCCTTCGTGATTTAATACCGGTCGATTTTCCCTGTTCCGAAATTTGTCATACAACATGGAGAAGTTTGATATAAAAACGGGTGGGAATACTCAGCGAAGCACGATACGATTGAATTGGCCGGAGTTCTGCAACGATCGAGAATACACGAACTCGTTCTCTTTAAGCAGAACTTTTAATTTCGGAGAAAGTAGGCTGTGGGTGAAGGGACTAGGAGGTCACGGTTCTCCACGGAAGAAAAGAAGGGGAATCGAGGAGCAAAACCTTCGCCCAAGGATATTGTAATTCTGGTACTGGCAACATTCCATTTCACTTACTTCCGAAAAGACCGAAACGCTAATTAAAAACAAGACGAAAGTAGAAACCTCGAGAAAACGCGATTTGATTCCTGCAGGCATATCACTGAACCCACCATATTCACATAACTCGAAATTAAAATTAAAAAAAAAATCAGAATAATACAAAACTGGAATAGTATAAAAATTTGGAAATTTAGGAGCCAAAATGTCCACAGCAAGTTTCCCTCTAAAAATGAAAATAATTCTGATAATTGCAGAGCTAATCCTTCAAACAGCCATTTTACTTGTTCAATATTTACCGAAAAATTTGCAAATAAAAAGAATGTATTGCAACATTACTGCAATTTCAAAAAGAGTAATCAACCTGACATTGCAAAACTCCCACGCCGAAATAAAAATGGTAACATTAAAAATCGTTCTTTGCATCACGTTAAACAGAGCGTGTAACCATCCCGATTGCAGGACATTTCGATGATCGATAACAATGGTTAAAAAGTTAATTACCGCTCGGTATGCGTGTCTTCCACTCGACCAAATCATTCTGTTATCATCGCGTGAACTTTAAAGTTAACAGGAGCGTAAAAGCATGGTATTAACAGTGTGTTCGACATTACTAAGACGTCATTACAAAGCACGGTGCACCGTGTTGAAGCTCCGACAGCGTAGCGATATGTAATTAAGATAGGTGCTCGTCAGGACCAAGATAAAGTACACTAAGTCGTAAACCGACTCGTGTGTTCCATATCTTTCGAAGGATTTTGAAGAGTGTTCGGCCAGGTGCAACGCACTCACTATGGGATAGGGAGATCTTTCATGAAATCTCGCGTCGCAAACTTTCACGTATCCGCGCCTGTCCCAATTACCTGTCCCTCACAAATGCACCGAGCGCGTCGAATCCGCCAATTTATCGTGATTAGCTACTTCTTTGTCATTATCGAACATGGCGGTACTTCCAGACAGAAGAAATAAATCGAATTATCAGACTCTGCTGATGTATCTATTCGGAACCAGCATATTTTCTGGGTAACCTGAGTTCTTGTTAAAAGTAGAAAATTCTTATAAAAATATTTTTATGTACAAATAACAATGTTACAGACATAGACATGTTACATATACATAGACCCATATAGACATGGACACACGTTGTACATTAATGATCAATTGTTGATAATGGTGATCAGAAAATTTTTACAGAAACGGACATTCACATATGATGATGGGAATGGATTAATTTATCAATACTACAGAGCTGCAGTCTTAATATCATGAAAATTATGTTACTTTTGTCAGATTAACTTTATGAGAATTCTTTTAATAAACTGTATATTAGTTTTTAATAAAATGTCTATTACAATGTGAAACAAATTAGTACAACTTCATGTTCATATTAATATACATTATTTCGATTTAATGGTCATGCTATTAAAAATGATTAAAAGTCAATGTTCATGTTAATAGAAATTATTAAAATTCAATGTTCATGTTAAAACAAGTTGTTACAATCCAATGTTCATGTTAATAAAAATTATTAAAATGCAATGGTAATACAAATAAATACGACGAAATGTTTCTATTAACAGAAACAATTAAAATTCAATATTCGCGTTAATACAAACAATCCGAATTGAATGCTCATGTTACAACAAATTATAATCTGTAATTGTGACAGCAGCATCGATTAAATCCACGAAACACGTCGCGCATACATATCCCTTTACGAGTGACGATAATTTATTCCGCCATTAAGTTGTACACGAAACGTTACCGGAAGTGCAAGATAAAAATCTTGCGTTACGACAACTCAGTTAAACCGGCATCAGGAAAATTCATCGCGATACATCGACCCACCAATTACCGGTTATTAACCGAACCGATGGCGAACGTATCGTTCCATTTCGGTTATGTAAATCCAATTTACTTCCATCTGTAGCAAACGTATCGGCGCGATCGGTAACAAACCGTTTAATTAACTGACGATTCAACGAACGTACCGACGTCGTTTCGAGTCCGAACAAATTGAAGCTGGAACAAAGCTTTAACGCGGTTGGTCGGTGACGGGGGTAGGGGAAAGCACGTCGAAACGACGACGACGGTGAGCCGAAGATCCGATTAATTTCCGCTTGATTCCGAATGGAATATTTAAAAAGGATTAGTCTGAGGTGTACGATGAGACGAGGAGGAAGAGCAACTCTGAAGAGGGCTCCGCGCTGTCGTTCAGCGAACAGGGATGAGAGGACAGTCAGAGATATTCCAGCAAATCGAATGAACGTGAGCCAAATGAAGCGATATTGAAAGGCGATATCGTCGGTTCGCTCGGCCGACGCACAAATTCAATAACGAGCTGTGGAATAGGACGAAGAGAACGCCAGAGACGACGAAGATGCAACGCCACGGATGGGGAGAAGTGCACGATGCACGGATACCGGGATGGACTCTATTGCAGGAACGGATCGCTTCAAACGAGCCTTTTCTGTTTCAATCGCTTCGTTACGATTTCGATATATCACCGGTTCGATGCCGTTCAATCCCGAACGATTATAAATTACAGCTAATGCTCCCTGCAACGATGTACACGCGTTTCATGTGAAACTTGATTCGCTTTGATTTAACCGCTATGCAACTTGATTTTGGTAAATCTGAACGATTAGTTCTCCAAATTACTATATTCCTAAATCTTTAGATCCCCAAATATCTAGATTCTCAAATCACTAGATTCCCAAAGTCCTGGGTCTCCAAATTCCTAAATCCACAAGTTCCTCGGTTCACAAATTACTAACTTCACAAATTCCCAGATCCACAAATTGCTAAGTTCACAAATTCCTAGGTCCAGAAATTCCTAGACCCCCAAATTCCTAAATCCACAAATTCCTAGATACTCATCTCCCTGTATTCCCAAATACCTATACTCTCAGACTCCCAAATCCCTAAATTCCTAAATTCCCACACCTCTATATTCCCATCTACAAAAATCTTCAAATACATAAATCCCAAAATTCCTATCCCCTATTCTCCTCCCACCTCCAAATTTTCAAACCCACAAAAATCCCCAAAAATCACCAAATGATCTCTCCAGAATGAATAATATAAATCCTCCTCAACGACAATATAAAGGTAACGATATAAATAATTTCCAGCACTTAAAGAAAATAAAGTCGTATGAGGTTGAACCGATCACAGATGAGCCATAAGTCACAGGGCGATCGTACAATTTATCGTCAGTTTTTATTTCGAAATCAATCATACGACCCAATACGAGCGTACAGAAGAAAACTGTCTCATTTCTGTTCGGAGAATATTTGCAGCCGCGTTTCCAGCGGTAGAATACCCAATCGGAGAGAAAGCGAGGAAAGAAGGAATAGGACGAGGAGAGGCATTCGATGCGTCCCTGTAGCTTCGGATCAGTATGGTATCGAGCATTTTGTTCGTCGTTTTGTTTGCCTTCAGAAGGTATCGGTGAATGCGAGCTCGCTCTCTCGCATCCCGTTGCATCGTCCTACCCACAATGCTTTGTGTCTATCGGCCGGTTTATCCGCCGATCGATCCGCACAGCCCCGGCTGCGACTCGCTTAAAACCTTCCGGAGAAAATATCGTAAGCGATCTCGCGTCGCCGCCAGCAACGACGTCGCTGCTATTAGCGATGATATCGTATTCGACGTGGAGAGTTAGGATAGAAAGAGAGACGACAGTCCGACGGGATAAGAGGGAGAAGGACGAAGGGAAAAAGAGAAGCCACGGAGGGAAAACGAGGGGGGAGAAAAAGCCGGGAGGACGCGGAGAGCGTGCGAATATTGGATCGATTGAACGAGTCACGTACATGCTTCCATTAATCGAGCAACAAATCACGGGAATTGTGTCGCGTTTCTATTCGGAAACCACGAGATACGATGCTCGCTCGAGCGGAAATTGATAATGAAGCGAAAAAAAAAGCGGACACGGGGGAAAAAGAACGAGGAACCGATGCCGAACACCGGTGTTAATAAACACAGGGTCTCGTTTTAATCACCGTATTAAACGGACTGGTACAACGAACAGTAATTCCGCGTCGTCCGGCACGAATAACGTTCACGCTGTAACGATTCGTAGCCGGTAACGAATGTTATTATCGTACCGTGTACCGCCGAAATTACCGCCAGAATAATCCGCTCTGAAAGTTTCGCCGACCATTTATCAGACTCCGTTTGTTGTGCGGACAACGCGCGCCCGTTGTTTAAACGGGGCTGCGGTGACTTTGAGGAATCAACGTTATACGGAGCGTTTTGATCTTTATATTTGTTACGAGAGATTTTTGTGAGGATTCGATTTTTAATTGGTTAAGGAAGTTAATTTTAGGAATTCCTTCTTGAGTAATTAAAATCAAGCAATGACGTCGATTTCGGGTCATATTATTTTATTAAAAGTTTGTATAACGAAAATGTAAGCGTTTTTGGTTTTTATAATAAAGAGTTTACATCTGTTAACGTGGACCGAAAATTTTGATTAACGATGTACCGAAATAAAATTTTGTATGCGTCGATCGCAGTCAACTTGATATCCTTGCAATTTCATGCAGTTTGAAATATAATACAATTTCTGTATAGGTAATGTGTATTCGATCGAAATATAATAATTTTGGTCATAGACATATTGGAAATAAATTAAATTGCATTTAAAACTTTTTCTGTGACTTTTTGATTGATTATGTACAAGGTGTCCATGAATGTCGTTTACTGTACAATAAGGTGATAGTATTATTATCAACTATTTTGTAGAACGTCATGTTGAACGTAAAAAAAGTGTGATATATAGAGCGTAAAAAAAATGTTATGTAGAATGTATAGAAGATTTATCTCGAATTTATCAGGGTTATACTAAGGTTATCTGATGTTTTTTAAGTGGTATTCTAATTCTTGGTATCATAGTACAAAATAAGAAATTCATTAAGTGTCTTTCGAATAATGAGGCAAGCTTAAGGTCGAAAAAATTATAAAAAAAAGCAAATCACTATCAAGAATGATATTAATCCATAAAAATTTGTTCATAGCGACGTTCTAAAAATAAAGTGATAAGAGTTTTTTAGAATTTCTGACCCTATCACCAAGCGTTCATTAAATATTATATATAACGTTACTACTTACTGTTTGAACAAACAACCCGCCATTTTGAATGAGGAATATCGTGACAATTCATTATTAAATCTGTCTGAAATTTACTGTCAAATTTGTCCAAAACTCATTGTCAAATTTGTTCGAAAATTAAAAATTTGCAAAAACCTGAACTCGGCATGTGTTACTCCGATACATTCATGTCACCAAATCGCGTCAAACTTTCTCGATTTCGAAACCGGTCATCTATTACTATATGACACGGCCTAATATTGCAGCTATTGTAACGTTGTCCACGGAAGCAACGAGCACGTAACAAATCGTGTTAACGTTAAAGCGAAAGAGAAATCTCGACGAGCGCTATCATAAATCGCAGCGAATCCCTAAACAATTCGCGAATGTGACGCGTTCGATACGGTGATCAATGCAATGGTCGTAGCTGAAAATTTATGGCGAATACGAGCTAACAATTGGGACGTTCACAATGGACCTCTCGATATACAGCGTGTCTGCAAACTCTGTCCACTTAAATTGGTTATTTACACCAGTGCGAGAAAGTGTTGCAGAAATTTAAGAAACTACGTAATATTTTACGAATGGTATTCTTGCAAGTGGGAGTAGGAAAGATGGCCACCTTAAATAGCAAAAGGTTTATTTCCCTAAATGGTCCAATATTTTATACTCGATTGAATTTATTCTGAGTAAAAGTACCAAGGTGCATTTGTCCTCAAAATCGTTGCTGAGGTATTTGACTTTTTTAGCGAAGGGTGTTCAAAATGTCATCCGCATCTCAAATGAGTTCCACAATGAAAATAGTTTACTTCGACTATACACTATTTATAGATAAAAATATATTAAGTTTCATGTATTATTATTACTTTTTTGTCAAAAATGATCTTGCCCCATATTCAAAATGGTTTCCTGAACAACTGTACGTGACACTTTCTCGCATTGTTTGAAATAGCGAAGATATTTAGAATGACAGAGCTGTGACACACTGCATAACAGCACGCGAAACCGTATCTCCAGAAATCGCTATTTGAGTCGTTTCCGGTCGCGGTCGATCGTGACTCACCAGCGACACGATTTTTAGTCGCGAGCAAACGAGGCTGACGAGAGACGCGTGTCACTGCCCGCCGAGTTCCGACTTTCTCCTTCGGAACGAATCATTAGCTTTCACTCACACGAGTTATCCCAGTTTCCAGTCGATAGACGCTTATTAGAGAGGCAAATTCCCGGTAGCGCAACCATCGACCAACTCGCGATATTTGGATTTTCATTGCAGCGCTGGGTTTGCCGATTCAGGGCAAATCCGATTCAAATCGCATGAAAGCTTGTGTACTTTTCGAAAAACATCGCAATCATGGTAACAACTTAATATCATGAACATTCATCATTTTAGACCTGACCTTTTTCCTGCAATTAACACATCAGACTGTAAATTGAACTTCTGTGTTCGAAAGCATTTCTGTTGGCAATGGAGGTATATTACTAAAAGAGAAATGTGTGAGATTCATTTCAATATGAGTATTGATGTGAAGTATTGAAAGAGTGTGAAAACTAAAAATTTTAATAAACCAGAGGTGATATGACATTCATATATGTGTAGTTATTTACAATCTCCCCAAGTTCCTAAGTCTCCACATTCCCATATCCCAAAATAGCTCAAAAAAAATTGAGGACGAAATAAATTGTTGTATTCGTAGATTCCTATGCTCTCAAATTCTGAACCCCTCCACACGATCAAAAATCCCCAAAAGTCAAGGTTGAAATTTTTATCCTTTAGAAATGCATATTGCTCTCGACTGTACATTAGAAAGCGGTCGAAATATAAAAATCTGGTAAGAAAAAAAATAACGTAGAAAAAAATAGACGTAACCCATAACTTCGGTATCGTGACAATCAAACATCTAACGTTTCCTAGTAAGTACACAGAGGTAAGAGTACGATCAGCGCGGAGAATCGTAAACCTGCATCAAGATAGCAGATAAACGGGCGAATTTCAACGCTTACGCTAAAATCTGCAACGCGCCCATCTGGCGTGCAGAAACGGTAATTGACGGATATACAAATGGCGCATCCACAATCCGCGGGCGCACAGTATAGGCGTAAGGTGAGAGTAGCATAACTGTCAAGCGTTGATGCATCATCGCGACGCGTTTCCAGCAAAAGCCTTCGGGGACCGTAAAACGTTCTCGACCGCGCTTGTTTGACTTCCATTTTCGATTGTACTTGGCCGTAGCCTGTCGCGGCATTCGCTAAGTTTATCGCTCGTTTTACTGCCGATCGTAAGACGTCAACGATTCACGGTAAAAGCACCGGTAAATAACGTCGTCGGCGTAAAGCGAGCGTCAAGCCTGCAACCAGCCCCGCTTACGTGTCTTTCGCAGCCCGGGACGCTTCGTTTGTGGGAAAGTCAAGCCGGTCGGTGTTACAGGAAATTGTAATTCACGGTAATCGATATCCGGATGAGGGGAGCGCGACGATAAACCGGCCACGACGTAATCTCTGCCGTTGATGAATTATTCGAACGGGGCTTGCCTATTCCGTTTTCCATCCTGCGCGACTGATCGGATACCTGATTCTTCATATCGCTACGAATTTTTCATACACGATCATTCGAGCACGATTAACGATTCGATCCCTTCTTTTTCTAAATTTTTATACAAACACATTTTAAATCAACACTGTTTTTGATCAAATTTTACAAAGTCATTCATTTACTGTCTCTAGTTCATGTCTAGTTCATTTCATGTCAGTATACGCAAATAAAAAATATTAATTTATTCCAAAATATATGTAATGTTCAAGCATATGATCTTAGACAGAGTATATGAAATACATTCAATTATAAATTTACAGTAGATAAAATATTTACTGCACACTGTCATTTTTTTGCCCAAACCTGAGTATCATTTTTGTGTCCACATTTCCTACAACCAGTCTTTCTCAAATGGACTGTAAAAAAGTTACCCGTAACAGACTGTAACACCGACCTTACAGACTGTAACTTCAACTGCAATCTCTATGCACGAAATCAATTACTGTTTACCGAAAATCGTGCGTCATTGGGAGAAATTTGCCGGCTGCGCGTTTCACGTTGAAATCTCCCGCAGAGAAAGGGTTAAATTGAGCTGAATCGCGAGGAGGCGTTTTGCGAACCGTGTTCTATCATCCGGCGTCTCTTCTGAATTACAGGCAAGCGAAAGATCAAGCGTTTCCCTTCGATACGATGGAATCGCCGGGTTAAAGCGAGCTGTCTTGATTCATCAGCGAACAGAGTCGAGAATAGCGAGGTCTGTTTGCAACTGGCAAGACTGCTGCGCCAGTCGCGGCCAAGCACCAATAACACCAAGTTAATGATGTTTGGTTGACGGATTTATGAGGGCAGTGCATGCGGTGCACTGCTGGGTAAAGGAGTCATTGCACGCGCTATAAAGATACGACCTCGAGCGATCCTTCGATCGTATCGCGGAAACCATTAGCTAGACCGCAAAAACGTCCAAGCGAATCGCCTACGTTTTCCTCTGACGTGCCTGGACACGGGAAAATAAGATTGATGCTCGCGGACGATTGATAAGAAAGAAAATATTTGCACCGCACGCTCCAAGATGATTGCCTCTTGCTCGTAAACACTGCTTAGAGAATAGGATATTTTTCAAACCGTAACTACTCCCTTTTATTAGAAGACTTAACACGTTGTTCGCAGGAGCTAACTCGTGTTCTTATGCTCAAACGTTCTTGATCATGAGTTGATGGTCAACAATAAGTCTCCTTATAATAAAAGGAGGTATTACAAATTCTATATGTCTCAATTTTTGATTTCTTATACTCAAACCTTGAACCCTTTGAGCATAGCTCAAACTTGGTCCAAAGTGTTATATTCGCAACGTTTAGGTCGAATTATAAAAGGATGTTAAAATTGTAAACAAAATTCGTTACTTTCGTGATGAAACACGTGAGCTGAAATGATTTCAGAAATTTCTTTGAAGAACCCTTTGACAAACTGAAACCTTGGCCAAACCGTAACTAGTCAAAGTTTGGTGTCCGCCATACTGATGCTACAAATAGCAAATTTCCATCGTAAAATCACATAAGAAAAAAGGTCTCATCGCCAACTGACCATTACGTCATGTTGCAACAGTATCACGCGAGAAAAAGCGTGGCAGCGTTTGCTGCAGGCAGATACCCGGTCGTTAAAAGCAGCGTGGAAAAGCGGCGGAAAATCACAAAGGAATAGAAGGCCAGGATTTTTGCCGCGTCCCAGAATACACGGCGACGATACCTGGAAACACGTGCAAAAGCGGCCGCACACCTTCATACGTTAAAAGCGAACGAGAACAAGCAACAATGGAGCTTATCGTTGTGGCCCGTGAGCGGTCTAATCTCGTTCTGCCAATCGCGCGTCGGCTCGAGGGGGCTGCAACAAGACGATAAACAGAGTGGAACGCAAATCGTTGGCCTCGTTAGCATAACTCTGCGTTCGTCCTCTTAGATTCTCGAGTGGTTTCCGTACTCGCGACGTGTATTACGCCGATCCATTCCCATTCAAGGCTGATTTCCGGACCGGCTACCCGTGACCACCTTTGACTCCACATTCTCGAGCGCGGTCTTTCTTATCAATTTGCAAAAATATTCTGTTTATATAAAAAAAAATGCAAATGCTGATGTGTATAATTACAGGTATATTTCGAATGTACAACTCTAGATCGTTAGAAAAATCGACATAAGTAAATGGAGACAAGCTAAGTATGCTAAGGATGCTTGGTATAGCAAAGCTAGAAATGCAAACATACTAACTACTAGCAAGGCTGCTTCAGTTACTGCCATAATGTAGACAGCCAAAGAATATTTCCCGAAGTCAGATGTGGTCAAAGGTAGTCATAGTTCCGATTTTGCCAACGCAGTTATTCTTGCGCTGATACTTTTGATACTTTCACAAGATACAATTAACAACGCGAAAGCATGCAATAATCCATAGACCCAAACGCAAAAAATATGAAAGAACTGTTGTCCTGATAACTCAAGTTATATTAGACTTGTTAGATGAGAGGATTGTGACCCTTAGTTCCCGCTGACTATTCAAGATTCTGAGCTTAGATACGAAATACGGAAACAAGGCTAACTTATTTCGGAGCCATCGGTTCTGATACGTTTATCGGTGCTGAGTCATTAGGTTACCCAACATCGTAAACGTATAAGAGGCGTTTATTTTCTGTGAGAAGCAGGTCAGCAATTAAACCCTTGATGGCGGAACTTCAATGGACATGGTGAATAAAAGAAAGTAGGATGTTATATAAATGCTATAAAATAATTTAAGTAACATCACTTCTTGGAATGACTCTTCATATGGTCATACATAGTTCGAACCGGTAGCCATTCAGACATATACAAAAAAATATACAGAAATGTATCAGAAAATAATCTGGATCAACACTCTGTATGAATAGACACTCATTAAAAGAAGCTAAATATACAATTATGTAATATTTTGAAATGCGTTAACTGTCAAAATCTGAAGATGTAAATAAGGTATCGAAAAAATGGTTTCACTTTTGTTCCCCGTGAGTATATGTACCCGTATAATATTACGGTGCGTGTAATAACCCGTATTAACCCAGTGGCATAAAAGGGACAAAGGGGGCAGCGATAATAATTGAAACGGGACACCATAATACGATCGCATCACCTTGTCCCTAATAAACCTGAGCACGAAAAATCAGATTACATATCATCGTTCGATCGGCAGTGGCTGCATTCAAACGAGCAAAGGCGACGAACTAAGCTGCCAAAGGGCAACTACGTGTCGCCTATCGTCCCGTCTCGTCTCGCGGGTCCATTTTCTGCCCGCCTGCTGGGCGAACATCTTGCAAGCTGGTAATGTAACTCCATACGCGATATCGTCGTTACGACTAATCGACACTTTGTAGGATAATGCCGGTCTGCACGCGTGTTTGCGGCGTTCTCGCGCGATTTTTCCACGATAACCATCGCTCGAAACCAACCGACTCTCATTACCTACTACGATTTCTACCCTGCCCCTTTACAGCAAAATGCCCTCGTTGCTCGGCGACCTTTGCGTCGTTACTTTCACACTGAACTTATCCCGAGTTCCGTGCATTACGCGTCGTATCAAGCTTTTCAGGTTACGGGGAAAATTATTACGCACCCTTCTCGAATGGCAAATTAAGGGCAACGGGGTAATAGCAATATTAAGCTGATGTACCTACGGTTTTTAATTGAGTAAAAATTTTGGGGAATTCTTTTAGGTGACTAGGTCTGCACTTTTGATCAGAAGATGGCGGCATAGATGTACTCTAAAGTGTATCATTACTCTTATCATTTTAGAGAGTATTAACAATTTCAGAATTTGAAGTTTAGAAAAGGGGTGTTTAATTGGGAAGATAGGAACTATCAAATTTAGAACTTGACAAAACCTTTAGTGCAACCAAAGCTATTTACACGAAGCTACACTTGCATCAAATGTACTCCATTATTCTCTGTCACGTGAACCTTGTAGCAAATGTTTTTTAAACAAACGAGAGATTAAATACTTTGAAAGAAAGTAGAAGAAAAATGGCAGCGGGTGACGTAGCTGTGACGTTACAAGGCAATTTATTTAATGATGACGCGTTTAGCAATAATAAGAGTGGCAGGAGCATGGAGATCTCGCATGCCACCACGTGTGCAACACGTGTGTACATAGCCGGTGGATTGTGTAGGTGAACTCATGGTTGGAGTGGCATGGGCATCAAGGTGAGCAAATTGCTCTGGCGAATAATCGCGATGAGAATAACGTTGTTTCGCGATACAAAAGAATCTGTCGGTGGATACGTTAGGGGAGGTCGAGGAGTCCTTCTGGAGGATTTTTATCAAAGAGCAGTGCACGAAAGAAGAAACGGGAAAAAAGGCAAGAGTTGCGAAGCACCGGGAGCCGTGAACTGCAAGGTGATTTACCGGCGGTTTCAAGGCGAGCAAATTGCTTTTGCCGCGAGCTCGTACGAGTTTCTCGAAGACGCGCGCGGATAATGATTCCCTCTTCCTTTTTCTACGAACCATCTCGAGCGGGCCTTGGCAATGAGATTGATCCGATCTAGACGGCGTGTTATTAATTTGTACCGGAAGATTTACGGCTAACGTACACCGAGAATAGATAATGGCATCGGGATTAATGACGCGGATAACACTTTTTATTTCGACTCAAAACCATCAATTACTTTGTACGCCCACAAAAATTAGGTGGAGTATACATCAACGTGTATAACCACCTAAACTTTGGAAATAATCAATATTTTAATTCTATGTAGTAATTGTTACATTACTCAATTAAAAAACTTAAATACTATCTCGTAAATACAACCCTACTATTCTAAAAACACTCACGTATATAAATTTATCGAATAGTACGACTTTTTGTCGCAGAATCAAACTTTCTTAGAATGGGCCAAAATCTCCAGAAAAATTGTCAAAAATGCTGAAAGATGAGTATATAAATAATTTATAAATGAGGGTTTGTATTTAATGTATTTATTTAAGTTTGTACTGTGGGAAGCTAGAGTTTGAAAGAAAGAAATAATTATTTATTTAACTATTAACAAATTATATATAGTATATAAGAATTCATCCCTCAATAACTTGTACAAAATATGACATAAATCAATTAACATAAAAAATATTTATTTATCGTTACTTTCTGATAAATAATATTACTCATAAGTAATATTACTCAATAATTGTAATATCCAAAAATAGAGTAAGAGTTCAAAAATGTATTACACACATTTCAAACCTGAAAATATGATATCATATCTCTATTTTAATATTTTTACACCGTAAACCTTTGCCATTGGATATAAAAGTTATTAAATACGGATTCTGAATTCGATGACTCATTGATAACCGAGATATCGTCCACGGGTCGAGATAAACTCGTTCCGTTGAAACAATTCCAGGAATCGCTGAGGATGACTCCGCGATAACAAAACGTGGAAGAAATGAGATAATTAACTCTGGAATATTATAATTACAGTTGCCATGTATCTTGCTACACGTGTCCATCTCTGCTTTATCTTTACATTATATAAAACTGAATGTTCTCTTCGTGTGTCATTTTAAACATAACTCAAAAACCGTGCAATTAAATTTGATGTAAAGTTTACTTTATTTATAGATAGATTATTTTTCAGGTTTACGTTATGTTTAAGAGTGGTTTTTATTAAAACTACTATATTTAAGATAATGTTTGACGAGTTGAGTGGACATAAATGTGAGCAAGTGCGAGAAAGTTGAATACACAGTCAAAATTCACTGCAAAAACCATAAGACAAGGAAGAGTAGCAGTAGTGTAGAGATATTTTAACTCCTCAGAATCACAATTTGGAAATAGAACAGAATTATTAGAAAAATGTTGGACCAAGTGTGTTGAAGATTCAAAAGATTATAAGATAGTACTAAATGATATTAGATAATATTAGATGATGCTAGATAACATTAAGATAACATTAGATGATAGTAGATAATATTAGATAATACCAGATAAAATATTAGATAATATTAAGATAATATAAGGAATTATACACGGCATTATTCCTTCCGCAAACTTATCAGACCCGTCCTCAGTCGTTGTAACGTACGGAATGCGGAAGAATGGTGTCGTAAATATTCGCGAGGTAAAATGCAGTTAATAAATCGCGGCCCGACGTGATAACGCGTCGTCGATGGATGCACAATTGTGCATCAACAATGGTGTACGGGTGCATGTACCGCGAGCAGAGACTGCATTACGAGTTGACGCCTGATCTGGGCAACGTGCCGGCCACGACATTGCGCACGTGCTATGAATAGTTAGAGCCAAGTTAGCGCTGATTATCGTGGTGTTCGCGCGTGCAGTACAGACCGGCCACCGTTACAAGCCATACAGCTGAAATTTTCTGATCAGAGACGGCCCTGTACGAACGCTAATATTAGAATCGAGCGCATACCGGCGTTTCTGACTCTGCTCTTTGTTGGTCACGCATCTGTGCCACGAGCGGCGATTGTGAATTCGAGGAGGGCAAAGGTCAGAATTGTACCGACGAGACAACCGGTTAACGAGCCCTCTTCCTTTCGTCGCGATTTTTAATCTCTGATCAAACGATTCGTTTGCTGTGCAGCGATTAACGCTGGATTTGTCGATGTACCGTAGATTAAAAATTAGGCAAGATAAATATGTAAGGGATGAAGCATACAGTAATTTATGCGATTGTTATTTGTATCGATGGTAGTTAATGTACGTTTTGATGAGGACGTGAACATTTTTGTTTAAGAGCAGGTATTTGGGGTGCGTCAGTGTGACGCACTTGTTCAGACGCTACTTTGATGAGATGTCTCCATTTGGAGATTTGAGAATTTTGAAAGTTGGAAATTGTGGAGTTTCGATAATTAGAAAATTTGGAATCTGGAAATTTGGGGGTTTGGGGAATTTGGGGTTTTGGGAACTTGGGAATTTTGGAAATTTGAGAGATTTGGGAGATTTGGGAATTTGGGGGCTTGGAAATTTGCAACTTTTCAAATTTGGAAATTTGAGAATTTGGGTCTTTGGAAATTTGGGATTTGAGAACTTAGTAATTTGGGAATTTCGAAATTTAAGAACTTGGGAATTTTGGAAATTTGGGAATTGGAGAATTTGGAACTTTGGAAATTTAGAAATTTGGGAATTTGGGAATTAGGCAATTTGGCAATTTACCAATTTGAGAATTTGGAAATTTAGAAATTTGGGAATTAGGCAATTAGGCAATTTGGCAATTTGGCAATTTATCAATTTAAGAATTTGAAAATTGTGAAATTTGAGAAAATGGTAATTTGAAATTTGAAAATTGTGAAATTTTAGAATATAAAAATTTGAAAATTGTGAAATTAAAAAATTTGAAAGTGAAAATTCAGAAACTTAAGAAATTTAATTCAGAAGTAGAGTGATGAAAACTGAAGTTATTAACAGAAAGAATTTCCTACAGTTTAAAATTGATTCACAAAGTGTTGAATGCAAACTAATCGAATCCATTAAAATGATAAATTCTAAATGACTGCATCATAATTCATCGCATTATAATTGAATCCCAAGAAATATTTGTAGAATGAATGATACCACGGTGGACACATAGGAGGGTCAATCAATAAGTAAAGAAACAAATGGCTGCTTCAATATTGCTTGCGCAATAAATAAGACAAATCTCCTACTTTTGAACGTAATCGCAAACAGTTATAGTATACACGTATAGCAATCTCTTCATTACCTTCTTTGTGTCTGTAACAAAGAATCCTTTATCTTGCTGATTGAGTCAGTTCGACAAAAGCAATAAAGATTTCTACGTCTAATGAACCGATGAATGGATATCTCGTAGAAAGATATTGAAATTCATGACGATATTAATCCGAGCCATTTGTAGGAACTAATTTATTTCCCAGCGTTGATTTATTTATTCTTGCAATTTACTACGAATTCAAATTAGTTGTCATAGTCTTAAATACCTGTTACCGAGATATCGCGTATGATTAAACTGACTTTTTGTTCGATTTATCGGCGTTCGTCTTGAGACACGGTAATTAAGAAGTAATACGCGTTTTATGAAGTTACAGCAAAAACTGGAACCTTTTCGCGTGCTGTTTCATGTATGAGTCAGTGTTCAAACCAGATCAGATTAAACAAGGTACTTAAAGTGGGTCTAATTAATGACCGTAAGAAGGTCGTAGCAATTTATCAACGCGAAACAGATTCACATTTCAGGATCGTGCAACCCGATACGATGAACAACAGATGGTTGCAATTGGATCTTAGATCAGGCACACTGTAAGTAAAAATCCGATGATGAAATGCAAGCTGTATTAACAAATACAAATAGCTTATAAAAGTATAATAAAATTGTTTCCTTGTTAAACGCTGTTACGAGGTTTTATTGTAATTAACCTCGGCCTGTAATATTATTTTGTTACGATCGATATTATCGTCGTAATCGCGTTAAATAGTTTTCACAGAATTTACGAAACAATTTAATTTCGATTCTGTACAGGATATGTACATATTTTAGAATAACGTTTGTAGAGATAAGTGCTACAAGTTCTCCGTTCGCGATAAGAGTTTTATAATTATGAGGTCATCAGACTAATGGTAAAGAAACATTTACTTACATAAAATATTTTTGATATCTTGTGGAAGTAAATGATATCGTAATTAATTTACAGTAACGTTTGCGTTGATGTAATTAGGATTTCTATATGTGCTGAACTTTAGTTCATCGCGAGTTATGTCACCATGCGTTATATAATTAATGGTTAGATCAACACGCATTAATTCGTCATGTACTCGATAGCTACGCGTTAGATAACCTCTCGTTATATTGCTGTGCGTTTTACCTTCACGTGTTGCATTGTCTCGCGTTATATCACCTTGCATTATATCACCTTGCACTATATCACCTTGCATTAAATCACCTTGCATTAAATCACCTTTCGTTATATCGCCGCGCAGTAGACTGCCACGCATTATATCGCTACGTGATAAACTGCTGCGCGTTAAATCCCCACGCGTTATATTGCCACGTGCTATATCGCCACGCAATAAACTGCCATGCATCATGTATTATTTACAAGGTTCTTGCGTTGCATCTAATTGAAAAATATGACATACTAAATTACCTCAAAAAATGGCGTTACTGCGTTTTTAAAAACTCTTCATACATAGCCACACATTATATTGCAATATTCAAAAGAAGAGATCTTATAACCATCTATATACAAAAGTTACATCAGTGAACGTTTATCTAGTCCTGTATTGTGTACGAACCATAATCACGAATTGTTATGTCTTCACATTAGATACATCGAACAGTGATATACGTAAAATTAATCACCATCGGAAAATTACAACGATTTATCAACCAAAGGGTGATTTGTTCGAGGTTAGTACGATTCAATACGACGAACAACAGATCGGCATGATTGGATTTGGGTCAAGGAGAAACCTGATAGAGCGACTGCAATCACGGCGTGCCAAACGTTTGGCATCGTTTGCATTGATCACGCGACGACACCAAGGAACTATGTGCGATCAATACAAAAGAACTATCCAGTAGATCAACCTTCCATCTTTTTACACTTCCGTTCAGACCACACTGTTCTTTATACGTTTATTATCCGAATAATTACGTTTCGAGAAGAAAATTTAATAAATTGATATTTGTGAACATATGGAGATTAATATGATTTCATATTATTTGATAATATGAGATTATTATTATTAACTTTTTTTGTATAAGTTCAGTTGTAATGACATTATCAAGTAGCGAATTTTCTATTTTTGAAATTTCCATATTTTTAAATTTTCAAAAATTTCAAAGGACATTGTCAAAAGTTTTGAAAGTTTTTAATTATCAAATTTTCAAATTCCTAAATTCTCACTTTTCCCAATTTCCCAAATTCCTAAATTCTTAATTTCCCAATTTTCAAAATTCCCAATTCCCAATTTCCCAAATCCCCACATTGCCAAATTCCCAATTTCCCAAAACCTCAAATTGCCAAATTTTCGAATTTTCAAATTTCCAAATTTCCAAATTCTCAAATTCCCAAATTCCAAATTTCCCAAATTCCCAAATTTTCAAATTCCCAAATTTCCAAATTCTCAAATTCCCAAATTCCCAAATTTCCAAATTCCCAAATTCCCAAATTCTCAAATTTCCAAATTTCCAAATTCCCCAATTCCCAAATCTTCAAATTCCCAAATCTCCAAATTCCCAAATCCCAAAAATCTCAAACCGCCATATTTCCCAAATTCCCAAATTCCCAAATCCCCAAATCCCCAAATCCCCAAATCCTCAAATTCCCAAATTCCCAAATTCCCAAATACCCAAAACCCCAAATTCCCAAATCTCCATATCTCCAAATCTCCAAATCCCCAAATTCTCAAATATCCCAATTCACAAATTCCTAAATCCCCAGATCTCCAAATTCCCAAATCCCGAAAATCTCAAACCTCCAAATTTCCCACACATCCAAATATTCGTGTACCTCCCAAAAACGCCCACAAACACGGCACAAGCAACGTGCTTCCCCTACCAATTTCTAACCAATTTGCAATATCTCCACTAACATCGCTAATTTCGTGATCAACTGTTCGACTCGCATACGAGTACCGCTAATGGCAGAACAATAGAGAACAATGACGTATGGAAGTACGCGAAACGGCACGCACGCGCGTCTTGGAAATGCCAAGACCCTCGAGGAGGATGAAGAAGAGATTAGGCCAGAATAGAGAGGACAGGCATCCACACTCAATCGAAGGCGACTCTAATTACCAATGGGGCCTACAGAGCACCGGCATGGTAATGCAATCTGGTTCGTGCGCTCTCGTTAACAATTACCTGTACAAGGAGAGTTAATGCAGCCCATGATTACGGTTATAATTAGTGCCGAGAGGTATAGAAAGACCGATGGCAGGGAACAGAGGCTGGATAGAGAAAGTGATAGGAAAGGGTAGGGCTCGGTACAAGCCTCGGATAATGAGTTTGCGAGAGCAGCAAACGGGCCTAGCAACTTCTGATTCTCTGCCAGGCATAAGCTTCCAACCAACCAACCTCGATCAACCGGTCTTCCGCTCCTTTAGTCGCGTCAATGCCGATAATTAGTCATAGGGTGGTTCACGAGCCGAGCCGGCTAATTCGCCGGAGGTACCCTCGATTTTTGCTCTTCCACGCTGATTTAAACGCCGACGAGATTCGTCATGATGCGCAATTGAAAAAATTACGATGCTACACGACCAGATTGTTTCGCGCGATTGAAACCGGGTACAAATGACTACAACTTCATTTGGCTCGAATACGATTACATGTACTCTGCCTGATATGGAGCAGCTTATTTTAGAACGTTGCCTAAAGATTCTTTTTTTAGAAAATTTCACGTTAAAACGCCACGAATTGGTAGATTTTAATATGAATTTTTTGTGTCTGGGAATTGTGGTTGAATTTTAAATGAAGTGACAGAAATGGTAGGAAGGTGATATCGACGAAGTGTCTGCAGTTTCGAGAAATTGAAGTTTTGTGAAATTTTCTTTGTGAGAGGTAGGTATTTATTTAAATAAAAAGACTTCATAAATTTCTGAAACTGTTAAATTTGAGAATTTCATATTTGAAGTCTGAAAGACATTGCAGAAATTCTAAA
Organism: Megachile ligniseca; assembly: GCA_945859555.1. Classification (NCBI taxonomy): domain Eukaryota; kingdom Metazoa; phylum Arthropoda; class Insecta; order Hymenoptera; family Megachilidae; genus Megachile; species Megachile ligniseca. The sequence goes on from OX243783.1 coordinate 6,076,436, forward strand.
TTTTTTAACATTTGATAGTACAAATTGCTAAACTTCCAATTTTCGGAACCACAAATTACCATATTAATGAATTTCATATTTTTTCAGTTTCAAAGCTTTGAAATTTCCTGAAATTCTAAAAATTCTCAAATCTCTAAATTTCCAAATTCCTGAATCCTTATAAAAATTAAGTGAACAAATTCTTAAACTTCTAAATTACCTAACCCTCCCATTCTTAAATTCCCTAAATTCATTAAAACCCCAAAATTCCCAAATCTTCCCACTCTTAAATTCCCCAAATTCACTAAAACCCAAAAATTCTCAAATCTTCCCACTCTTAAATTCCCCAAATTCACAAAAACCCCAAAATTCCCAAAATTCACTAAAACCCCAAATTCCCAAATTCCAAAATAAAAAAAATTCTCAAAGTCCCCAATTATTGAATTAAAATACACCACCGTCCAACACGGTTTCAACTTATGAATGAAATATTTCTTACATGAAATATTCACAAACCGAATAAATTATCGAAATCATTAATCGACTGATTTATGAACAGTTTTATGTAGTACAATATTAAAATAAAACGCAGTAACGATAAAAAATGGCTAAGTTAATAGAAGCACATAAGTAAGGTAATTGATTCATTAATTATTCATACGCACAGAATATTTTTATCGTTCGCACCGGCAATTAAATGTTAACGCATAAATAAATTAACAGTTGGTCAACTTAATGTGTATACTAATATAAATAAAGCACGTATCAGCATAAAAGGGTACGGAGGTAATTTACTATCCCTTCACGAACATTTAATTATACCGTAATGAAGTCACGTACAGTAATTTTATAATGCCATGTAGCGCTCATCAAGATTATTTTCGTTTGTTTGTTATAACTGCGTGTTATCTATGTTCGCGTAACAGCTTAAACATATCATTTATCGTGATGTAATTACACGCGGGGAAGCGAGCAATTTTCCTCCGTTTATCAAATAAATTGCAAAGAAAATCTTTCGTTTAATAGGCGCACATCTGGGAGCCGATTAATCTTGATTTCTTGTGATTCGTCACATTCATTTGAACCTCAATTACTCCCTGCACCGTAGTGAAACGAATCGATGGGCTCTCGATCCACGGGATAATAATTAGAACGATGGTATGTAATGAACGAGGCGGAATAGAGCTGATATTACTTGCAGGTAGATCGGCCAATCAAATACTAGTCAAGCTTCATTAGCAAAATAAAAACCAAGATGACCATTTGCAAAATGTACATTAAACAAACGTTAAAATACGTCTACTTATGAACGGTAATGGACATTAAAAATCAAACACATATTTATATGAAAATTTCTACTCATATACTGTATAAACAATTTTTATCCCCATATAAAATCATATTTAAAAAATCTTTACCTGAAATTGAATCTTGACTAATTCACAAGTACAACTGAATATTTACAAACGAAATTGAAAATGAAATTTGAAAAATTTCAAATAAATTTATTTTTCAAATAAATTTGATAAAATTTACTCTGATATCATTGACTATCAACTTTTCTTGTAATAACTTGTAAATAAATAATGAATAAAAGTAAGAATTCATGTTTTCATATCATATTGAGCATATGAATACATATGAGCACATACCCTTTTCAGTGACTTCACAAATACATATTTATCTTATTAAAATGTGGATTATACTTGATAATACACTTTAATCAACAATCTCTGAAGTAGTAAATAAAGTGTTTTTAACTAGAACTTAAAGTATCGATCAAAAGATTATGTTTGATTTTTAATATAAAGTACACAGTTGATCACGACGTGGTCGCTAATGAGTACATTTGCCTTATCTGAATAAAAGAGTACTATCTGAAATCTCGTATTGAAAATATTCTTGTCTACTCCAATTTTCTCGACTATATTTCGAGAAAATCCTCAAACACGGCGAGATAAACGATCGCAACAGAATCGCAATTTAGATCGTATCACAGAGCATGAAATATTGAATCTTGGCGCTACAAGTACTCCTCAAAAGATTGTATCTCGATTCTAGGTATCACGTTGTTGAAAATAGAACAAATTATTCGCGGAATCCTCCAGCTATAACTTTGTTATAAACGACATGCCTGATGTTTTACGTACTTGGACGACAGAAAAACTTCACTTAAAAATACCTTAGGACTCCATTTTGGAGAACATCTTTAAATACGTGTAAAAGGGGGTAGAGATTTTATTACACATGGATTTATGGATCGTTAATTTGTTAATAACTAAATTATCAAATTTTGAAATCTCAAGTTCACATATTCATAAATCCTCTAGTTCTCAAATTTCGGGGTTCCCAAGTTTCTAAATTTTTAGGTACCCAAGTTCCCAAATTCCTAGGTTCGCAAGTTCCCAAATTTTCCGATATTCAAAATCTCCCAAATTCCCCAATTCGTAATTTCCCAATTTCCCAATTTCCTAATTTCCCAATTTCCCAATTACCCAAATTCCGAAATTTCCCAATTCTCAAATTTCCAAATTCCTAATTTCCCAATTACCCAATTTCCCCAAATCCCTAAATTACCAAATTCTGAAATTTCCAAATTTCCAAATTTCCAAATTCCCAAATCCCCAAATTCCTAATTTCCCAATTTCCCCAAATTCTCAAATTTCCAAATTCCCTATTTCCCAAATTCCCAAATCCCCAAATTCTCAAATTTCCAAATTCCTAATTTCCCAATTTCCCAATTTCCCCAAATCCCTAAATTACCAAATTCCCAATTTCCCAAATTTCCAAATCTCCAAATTCTCAAATTTCCAAATTCCTAATTTCCCAATTTCCCCAAATCCCTAAATTACCACATTTCCAAATTCCCAAATCCCTAAATTCTCAAATTTCCCAATTTCCCAAATTTCCAAATTCCTAAATTCCCAAATTCCCAAATCCTCAAATCCCTAAATCCTCAAAACCTTAAATTCCGAAATCCTCTAATTCCCAAATCCCCAAATTCCCAAAACACCAAATCCCCAAATTCGTATAATCAAAGTCCGCTGAAATATGCCATAAATTTTAATTTTCTATATTTGCCTTAATGTAGCAATAATTATCTAACGGTGAATGACGCAACAGAAAATTGTGGATTGAGAAATCGATCACTATGAAAAGCTTGTACGATGCATCGGTATCATGAAACGGGCATCCACTTCCGATAAGGCGTCTCAATTCGCATTTTCTCGTCCCTGACCGTTCGTCAGGTCTCTCTTTTCCTCCCTCGGTAATAGTAGACGTGGGTAGACGCGCGTCGAAGAGACAGCCAGAGAAACCGATGGAAAGGCTAGGGTAGGGGCGTTATTGTTCTTCAAAACAATTTAAACTTTAATTACTTCGGTGAACTGCAGAAACGGCGTTGCGACAGTCTCACTGTTTGCCATCGTAAAATTAATTGGCTTTCCCTCCCAGCCCTCTTTCTGTGCTTCGACCACGCTCGTACGATTCTCTCTCTTCTCCCCCGTGTCCCAGAGCTTTCTCTTCTCCATCCGTGTTCCATCCCCGTTTCCTTTCTCCTGGCTGCCAGTCTCCTTTCCTGTACCCCCCGGTTCTCGTGAACCAATTGGTACCGTTGCTAGCAAAGAGAAGCGGAGAGATCGAACCGTTTTCCCCGGCACGCCGTTCCGAGCGTTATTCCGATGCAATTAGCGGCCGAGCTGTCTATCACGTCCCGGCTGCAGCCGACCGGATATATCCGAATATCCGTGGCTGCAATTCAACCGTCTCGTGAAATTCGATCGCGACAAACCGACAACGATGAAAACGCGAAACATCGAATACGTTGCTCGTTGGTTTTTATAAACGATTCCAGTCATTGCGAGGATTATTTTTTAACACCCTCCTGCACGCTACCCCCTGCAGGAAGTGGAAAGGAACGGCAGATGGCGCATTAAATTTAATTAAAAAGAAATTCGATATACTTAGGTAGAGCATTATTTACTTAAAATCTTTCGATTATTTTTAAGGAAAAATGTGTTGCATATTATACAAGTAAATAAAAATAAATAAAAATACTTCATTGTCATTATCTTCTAATATGGAGTTAAATTATGAATGAAATTTTTCTTTAATGCAGGACTTTTAAATTGAACAGATTATTGAAATCGTTAATTAACTGACTTATTAATAGTACTTTTATATAGTACAAGCTATTATAATAATATACAGCAACTATGATTATACATTAATAAGTTCAAATAATAAAAATCATTTTGACGTAACCCCAGTGTTAGAATAAATCTACATCAAGTTCTCCGAGGACAATTTACTTGAAATACAAAGTGATACAAGATGAAACGTCAACTTCAGAAGACGATATACCGAGTATTGTAATTAATTTATACATAGATTAGTTTTGCAAATGTATCACGTAAATCTTTATCCCGACAAAGATATTTCAACATAACTCTTAATTCGACAAAAGCTGAAATTTTAGTAATTTAAAAACCTAGGATTCAACGCGTTCCACAAGCCCAGTGTCAAAAGAAATGCACACGAAATTCCCGGCGGACAATTTACCTGAAATTCTCGAACGTAGAAAGTTTCGCGGTACAGGGTGAGACGTTAATTCCAGAAGACGATATAGCGAGTGTTCTCTTTCGCTCGTCGCATTACGTCGAAATTCCGCTTTAAAAGGCGGCTACACCCGGCGGAGGAGGTGCGCGACGTCGAGACAGTCGATAGAACCCGGCGGAGACGAGAATGGAGGAGGAAAAAAAGTGGAAAACGAGCGTAGGAAAGAAGAAGAAAAGAAGGGGAGGAAGAAAAACTGTTCGCGTTATGTATCCGCGGCGTGGCGCGCCACGCCCGCGGAAATAAAATTCGTTTTCCCTCTCGGTCTCGTCTCATCTCGAGGCTGCGCGCTTGTTGATATTCATTTGGAACGTCACTTCTACCCGTGGTAACCAGCCGGTACTTGCAGAGGAGGCTGCGTTTGGCGGAAACGATTCAGTCTTGCTCGCTTCCCCGTTCTCCTTCAACACCCAATCCACCCCAACGGCAGCCGCTTTTCTACGACGAGCGCAGCCGTAATGCCGGCGGCCAATGCTCGCGAAAGGCTGACTCAGCCACCGCCGTATGGCCGGGACGGTGCATCGATCGCCTTCTTCGCTGCACCTTCTTGCTTTCTCTCCCCCTACAACCCCTTCTTCTTATTCCTCTTCTTCTTTTGCAACCCTACAGTCTATCACACAAGAGTATACCGCTGCTATTTAACCCTTTGCACTTCCAGTATTTTTCCTGCTGCCAGCTTGCACATTTTTAGCAGGGAGAAATTGCAATTTTTTTTTAAGGGTGTTATTTAACTGTTGTTAATGATTCATGGATATTTTTGGAACTTTTTCACGTCAACATTTTTTTCACGTTGTTATTTAACTGTTGTTAATGGTTCATGGATATTTAATGGTCATTCAGATTTAGATGGAAATTGAACTGTAGAAATAATTGAATAGTGGGTAATACGTATATCGGCTTATGAAGGTTAACATGTAGAGCTTCTTAATAATTTTCGTTATTTAAAATAAAATCAATTAATTTAGATAGAAAATCAAGCACTTTGAGGGGTAAGGGTAATGTTAATTGTTACTGCTTGTTTGGATGTGTTTGTATGTCACGTGTGTGGTATTGTAGATTTAGTCCTTGGGTTATGTTGGCAGATAGACAATCCGAAACTTGCTAGTAATTTATAGATTTAGGAATTTGGTAAATTAGGAATTTGAAAATTTATAGATTTGAAAATTTTTGACTTAGGAATTTTGGAATTTGAAAATTTAGAAGTACCAATATTCCCAAATTACCACATTTCTAAAACCCTAAGTTCACACATTCTTCAGTTCCTAAATATCAAAATTCTCAAATTCTCAAGTTCCCCAATTCTCAAGTTCCTAAGTTTCCAAATTCCCAACATTCCCAAATTCCCTAGGTCTCAAGTCCCTAAATTCCCCAAATTCCCAAATTCCCTAGTTCCCAAGTTTCCACGTTCCTCAATTTCCAAAGTTCCAAAGGTCCAAATTCCCAAAATTCCCAAATTCCCAAATTCCCTAGTTCCCAAGAACCCAGGTTTCTAAATATCCAAATTTTCAAAGGTCCAAATTTCCAAATTCACAAATTCCCAAAATCTCAAATTCCCAAATTCCCAAATTCCCAAAATCCCAAATCCCAAATCCCAAAGTCCCCTAACGCTCAAAATCACAAATTTCCAAATCTCCCAAATTCCCTAATTCTCAAATCTCCTAAATTCCCAAATTCCCTAATTATCAAATCTCCCAAATCTCCCAAATTCCCAAATTCTCAAATCTCCCAAATTCCTAAATCTCCCAAAGTCCCAAATTCCCAAATTCCCAAAATCCCACATCCCAAAGTCGTCTAACTCTCAAAACCCCAAATTTCCAAACCTCTCAAATTCCTAAATTACAATTTAACACGAAATAACTGATAAGTAATCCCCCCAAGAAAAATCAATCTCGATAAAAATATCTGGAATATACAATCTTGTGTGACAGACTGTACCACCCATCTGCTTCAGCAGAGTTCTCTCTCTCTCCTCTGTTTCTTCTTCGGTGTCCTCGTTCCGCTCGTTCCTCTATCGGTTCCAACCATCTCTCTCGCCGCCTTGAAGGAACCCCAACCCCATCGTAATCCCCTTTTGCTCGCACCTTACGTAGTATCGTCGGGCTCCCAGAGGCAACACGGAGGGTTGGGGTTGCGCAAGAATACCCGATTTGACGATGTTATATCGGAGACGATGCTGGCGCAATAAAGGTTAGAACAGCGGTGTAATTGAGAAGCCGGGAGTGCAGCCGGGGATTCGCGAAATTGAAAGAGTAGAATCGATCGTGTTGTCGGGAACGAACGCGATGTTCGGGCTGATGTGTTTCGGGATAACTGCAGAAAAAGAGATATAGCTCGACGGCGACGAGTAAAATATTCATGAACGTATCTTGTAATTCAATTACGCGTCGAATCGAGGAAAGTTTCGAGGAACGGAAAGAGAAATGAAAGTCAACCGAGTAATCGAGCATCGATCTTTCAGACCGATTTATACCTAGTTGCGTCAACCCCTTATACAGTGTCTGCGGAAAACATAGCCACGCTTTTTCTCGTCATGTTGCGACATTAATAGTCGGTGATGACCCCCTTTTATGGACTTTTATAATAGAGTTGGTTCTTTTACTTGCACTTACACTTTAGGGCCTGAGAGTTTACGTCTGTTGACAATTTTATGCATTCGGACAAATATGATCACGTATGTTCTCAATCGAGGAGCTTTTTGGAAGGCATTGTCACATATGATGAATGACATAATAATTGAACTTGACTACCATGAACTTAGTTTTTATTTAAGTAGCCCTAAAATACGGACAAATTTCCGAACAACAAGTTGTTCGTGCCACACTGATTAAATTTAGTACATACTTATAACAATTGAGTACAAGTACATATTTGTATAAATTAAAATTATATGTAGATACTAGGAGATTATTCACCTGACTATTGTACACCTCTGCACTTTACTACTACTGCATTTTTCGAATTTGCGCTTACCTGAAAACAAAAGAGATAGAAAATTAGATTCAATAACCAATAGATAAGAAAATATATAGTTAACAATGGCTATTTTTGCGATGAAAAATTTGGTCAATATTTAAGACTAAAATTCTTATACAAATTCTTAAAAATTATTGTACTGTCTTGTATTATTAAATTAAATTATTACTGTCTTGTATATGTTTACAAGATATGTATGAATATGACACTTTTAGTGTTCGAATAAATACTTGAAGAAGATCAAAATAATAAAAACAAAAGATGATTTAAAAATCATATTAGTTTTAATTGATTTAACACAAGAATAAGTTCAATAGAATTCAATTAATTAATAACCAATCAACATAAAGTCAAGAAACATCGACACTGATGCTAATAGAAGTACCCCATAATTTAATTATGTAATTCAATTATGCTGTGTCTGTATTACGTAATAATTTAATAACCTTTCCATCTAATTATACAATTCAAACGTTTTGATTAACTCTATTGCTAATTAGCGTAATCATAAGTGTAATCAAATTATACTCTGTTTAGATGTAATATCATGAATTTATGAATAATATCACATTTGTCTGAAATTATCGTGTGATCATTCTCAGATCATCTTACTATTCGTTACAGTTTATCTAATTCATAATTTCAACGTATTTTGTAATTGCAGTTCGGTATACTTTGCAAATTGTTGTTTTATTCAATCACTGTGTTGTAATTCATTTATTTTATAAATCTATTTCAAATTCTACTTCAAAAATGTATTTCAAAAAGACACGTATGATCATTAATTTTGAATACCTAGTAAAAACCACAAAACCGTAATAACAGAAATAACTTTAGCAAATTTATTAATAACACGATAAACAGTTTACTAATGTGCATGAAAATATATTCAAAAATTTTCCGTAACATATTTGCAACACAGAAGATCAATCAAGTTCATTATTAACAGCGACTATTCCCACGCGAACGCATAAAATGTCACAAGATTTTACCTCGCTAACTCCAGTCAGAAAGAAGAAATAAAGGATTTTAAAGAAGAGGAACACAATGATCATAAAAGAGACATGGAATACTGTTCCCTGAATTCTCAGCCGCAACTGCCTCGGTTACTGCGGCAAAATATGCAGAAACGACAAGCACCTGGGGGGTGGAAAGGGACGAGGTATGGTTAGAGGGTGGATTTTAGCAAGAAAATGAACAGAGTGGCTGACGTCGAAATACTTTGTTCAATGGTTATTTTATGCGAACAACGATAACACTTTCCTAACATTTGGTTAATGGCTTTTCAAAACGAGGGAAGACGAGAAAACAAAAAGCGCAATCGGAGAAAAAATAAAAGGACGGGAATCGGCGAATTTCACAATCGTTATCCTTGAAACGTCGATGCGGAAATCCGGCATATAGGCGTTATTATTCTGTGAACGGAAGTTGATTCACGGTTCGCGTTTTAGAGACAAATAAGCATAAATATATGCGCACATGTGCGCGTATCATTGCCGGCCGGAAAATTTCTGACGTTTTGAGACTGCGATTTTTGTACTTATGACGTACGAAAATATATGATATGTGAGAAAATGGAAAATAAAGATTTTTTAATTTTTATGCAATTCTTCGATTTTCAAATTTTCAAGCATATAAATCTTTCAATTTTCAAATTGAAATAAGTCAATTTTCAAACTTTCTGGTATACAAATCCTCCAATTTTCAAATTTAAATAAGTTATTTTCACATTTTCAAATTCACCAATCCTCCAATTTTGAGTAAGCAATTTTTCAAATTTGCAAATTTTTTAATTAAGAATTTACAAATTGACAAATTGACAAATTAACGAATTGACGAATTGACGAATTGACGAATTGACGAATTGACGAATTGACGAATTGACAAATTGACAAATTGACAAATTGACAAATTGACAAATTGACAAATTGACAAATTGACAAATTGACAAATTGACAAATTGACAAATTGACAAATTGACAAATTGACAAATTGACAAATTGACAAATTGACAAATTGACAAATTGACAAATTGACAAATTGACAAATTCAGAAATTCTAAAACTGAAAAACATGAAAATTTCTAAAACTGAAAACAAATTTAAATAGTTGAGAATTTGTAAAAATGAGACCAAATCTGAATAGTTAAAAATTACTAAAATTGAAAAGAAATTTAAAAGGTTAAAAATTTTCAAAATTGAGAATAAATTTAAAAAATTGAAAATTTGATCTGCCTAAACACGTGACCCAATAGCCACCAGCCCTGAAGATCATTGGATGAAATTAATATCGCAAGTGGAATGGCACTCAAGTAGCAAAATTTTGCTGCGAAATAGCAATTTTCTTGAACGGGTGAAAAACGTTGTTTGCTCGTGTTACATAGAGTCTAATTGCGCATCGAGTTTCCGAGAATTACTTGTGTGGTTTCATGATGATAATTGCGATGAATGGCCTTTCATTGCCATAGAATGAAGGAGTTTAACGATAGAGCTGTTTTACAAGTTGGATCGATGCGTTTAAGCTGTCTTTCCTCGTTAGAAAATAACATACTCGTATATACGTGGGCTGACTCACAATGCACAATTCGCAATGTATTCAACGCCGCGATTTCTCGAATGTATTTGCGTTTCTTAACAGACCGATGTTTCTGTATAGGTGTATCGGATAAATTAAACGTTCATTTTTTATCTCTTGCTTCTCTGTTTCGATTTGATCGTTAATACTTGCGGGGCGTGACTGAAACGCTCTAATCAACGTCTTATGCGTGTACTGATTATAGACGAGCCATTTCAATTGTCATTTATGTAATAATAACACCTTAGTGTTTCGAACGTATGCGGAAATAAACTTGAGAAAATGTAAAAAAGCTGTCGTGTGGTCGTATGAAATCGATTAGATCATTATAATACGTCGTTTACTCTTACACTGCGGTTATTTTTTATTTGTTCTTTGGGACTTTTCCATTATTAGCTTGTGCGTCGTAGAAACGTTTAATAAGGGGATGTCGTGAGGAAGATACTAAAACGGTATATTTTTAGTTTTATACGTTTTATGTAGCAGTTTTGTAGATTGTCGTATTTCCAAATTTTTATATTTATAAATTTGCCAAGTTCCAAATTTTTCAATTTTCCAATTGTATGATCTCCTAATTTCCCAATTTCTTAATTTTCTAACTTCTCAATTTTCCAATTTCTGAATTACCCAATTTCTCATTTTTCCAATTTTCCAATTTCCCAATTTACTTATTTAAATTACCCAACTTCTCAATTTCTGAATTTTCCCATTTTCCAATTCCCCAATTTGTAATTTTCGAAATCTCAATTTCTGAATTTTCCAATTTTCCAACTTCCCAACTTCCCAACTTTGAAATATCCAAATTTCAAACATTTCAAGTCTGCAATTTTTAATCTACAAACTTATAAATCCGAGTATTTGATACTCCTAAATTTCTAATTTTCTAAATTTCAATATTTCAACTTTTCATAAATATGAAAAATTGAAGATTTCTCCAAAAACATTTTCAAACTACAATTTTTGTATTATTTTATCATATTTATGATTGATCTCCAAAATGAATCACCGATATCAGCCACTTTCTTCACATTTACAAAAGATTAAAACAGATTAAGTGATTTCTCCTTTTTATTTCGAAACGTAATTAAACTTGTATCTGTTATCAAACTGTATTTTAAAAGATATACTTTAAGCTGAAATAAACTCAAATTATTTTTGCTTTTTTGATATCAACTTATCGACTTATACTTATCAATTTAATGCCTATTTATGAAAGATAACAATTTCTAAACCCACCAATTATAAATGATATCAGCAGGAACAAATAATTGAAAACACGTTAAAGTTAAAACAGCAGAATTCTAAATATAATATATCTTTAAATGTAGCTTCAATTTGTTTAATGTAAATAATAAAAACCGTCACTGGTTACACATGTATTAAATTTAGAACTCGATATTTATGTAAATATGATTTAAATTAGTCTCATTTGAACTGTAATTTGCATGACGAGACTTGATGTTATGAGTCCAGATGTAAACCATTAACATATGAATATGTATTAATTCTGTCATATGTTATCAATTTGAGAGGAGGATGTCTCTATTTTTAGCAAACGTTTGAAACCAGGTACTTCACATTTGGTGGATATTTATTAATTTTGTTGTATTTTAAAATTAATTTGAGAAGAGAACGTGAACCTATTTTTGGCAAACCCTTGAAATCATATACTCCACATATGGTGCAAATATCTATTAACTCTGTTGTATTTTAAAATTAATTCAAGAAGAGAACCTATCCCTATATTTAGAAAACCTTTGAAATCAAGTACCCCACATTTGGTGCAAATATCTCTTAATTCCATCATATGTTACCATCAGTTCTATAAGAGAACGTGTCCCTATTTTTGGTAAGCCTTCAAAATCAGCTAATCCACGTTAGGTGCAGTTATCCTACGTTGCGGTGCTTTTATGTCATCAAATCGTGACTTCGCCTCGAAATCCGGCAGTTAATAGGCAACAACCTAATAACACGATAAAACGGGAAACTTAAAGTGCAGCAGTAATGTCGAGGTTAATCGTACTCTACCTATGTGAACCGCCCACTTGGGTATAGCGTGCCACCAACAGATAGCTATGATGAAGAGACTCAGTCACTTTGCCAATTAAACGAGCTTTGAAGTTAGCTACCGTGATTGATCTCGTTGAGAAGTTGCTCGTTTTCAACGACACCGTGGTACTGTTTCGCTAGCACTCGATGGCTCTCGCAGTAATCGAGTCAACGTGTGAAAGCTAACGTGTAACACACGTGTCCCGATAATGGAGTTACCGGAATGCGTAATTACATCTTTGCTAGATCGTAAATAGCAAATAAATTGCTCGGAACCTGTTTTCCTACGTTTCGAAGCTACCGATCGATCATTTACTCGGGTAACTTGCAATTAAACGATGTCTTGTTCATCCTTTTCCATTTACTCGCGGGCAACTCTGAAGTTACATTTTTAACCGTGCTTTAAACTTTCATGAAGGAAAAATTTCTACGGTATCGATTTACTATTTAATGAAAACAGCAAAACCATAAGACAGTGACTGAATCTGTTGTCGACCAATAATACAGCTGACAAACAAGTTCGTTTAACAATTCTAACAAAGTATGAAATAATAAATATAAATTATTTAACAGATATACATAACCTGTTATAATTTCGTCAGTTTTATCGACTAAGAAGAATCTATCAAGTTAAAAATAAATATTGATTTTAAAAAATAATATTTAACATAAATATGTTAAAATATCTTTAGATCTGTAAAATTTATACAAAGTTTTTTAAAAAATAGAACGTGTAAATATTTAATAAAATTGAAGAGAATCGATAAGACCGTATAAGATCATTTTGGAGGGAAGTCGATGAGGACACGTAAAATGTTAACAGTCGTAAATCTTCGGTGTAGTTATATAGACAAGAGATCCGTTTAAAGTTTGATGGATCGATACTCCGGTAAATGTTTGTTGAGTGGAGTTCGACGCTGAAACCGAATATAGATATCGTGAATATTTTAATGCGACGATATGTCACGATACGTGCCTTTAGCTTTAATCGACCCGTCCAGTACACAAATTCTGACGTTTGAATAAATCAAAAACATTACCGATGCTCGTAACAATACACCGGGGACTCCGTTGCTCGCACGCGATAATAAAAAAAAGAGAGAAGAATATCGATATCTCGCGAAATGCATACACATTGCACGAAGATGATTGACATTTTCCATACATATGCATCCAGCTATTTCATATGAATAGAACGCGTCATCCATAGTTTTACGTATTTTGTATGGACGAAATCGAATCTGGTTTATGCATTATGGGATAATGTTTATGTCGTGTATTAATCATGTGCGTAAACTGATAAAACGGTATTAATAAACCTTTATTATTTAAATCAAGTAGTTACAATAAGTACGATTATTACATGAAATATTTCTTATATTGCCACAGGCCATTCAGAATATTGTGAGAACTTGCTAAACATTTATAGGCAGAAGGAAATAAAAAACATGGTAATTATTACAGGATATGAATATTTAAAATGTTACGGTGGTTCAAGGATAAATTAATTATAATATATACTTGTACAAAGTATGTTTAATTAGGGTAATTGGAGGAAAAACATGATATTAACAAATATATAGCTTCTCTTACGTTTAACAGTTCAAAAAACTAGTCTGAAAAATGATGCGATTAAAAATGTATATCAAAATGTATAATCATGTAACTTTATAATCGAAGCTTATAGACAAGTTTGAAACAAGTGAACTTTTCGCAAAGTTTAAAGTACGCGGTATGCACTTTTAAAAAATAGTTTCGAAACAATTTTAATTAATGTTGTTAACGTAACAAAATCGAAAATTCTTACAAAGTTGAATAACCTCCACGATTACAATATGCAATATAGAAATTGATTATACAGTATCATAATCCAAGAAATAAATCGGTGAAATTAAAACGGAAAAAATTGTTTTCAACTTTTCAATTTCCGCTGAAAAGATGCTAGTGTCGAATGAAATACGAGAAAAACATTTCTCGCGATTTAATTATTTTTTCAGGAACACCGTATCCATTTACCAATACACCGGTTCAGCAGTATTTCGCTACCAATAGAGACGGAATATAAAAACTGTGTATACTGCAAAAAATGCAATATTTTCTCGCTGTATACACCGCGAGAGATCAGCGAAAGCAAATATGTATTTTTCTCGATTTTATCCCAACGATATTGAAGATTAATTTTATCGCCAGCGTGGAACACAACAAAAATTCCAATCACAACTTTTCAATAAAAAACATATTCTTTATTTTCACACATCTTTTTATGGTATTCGTAATTCGCGCGTTTTTATATCTGACTGAATAACGTGGACATGAAAGCTTTCATCAACAACGTTACCAAGTTATAGTTAGGTACTAAGTAATCAAACTATACATGATACCAACTATACCAAAAGAGATCTGAGAGTAGAATGTAAGTCTCGATATCCTTTTTCAAATGCAAATTAATCACCAATGTATTTCAATTATCCTGTCACGTCGAATACGATGATTTAAAAAAAACTGATCTCCACAAAAGAGTCTTCCAGCACATCACTTCGAAGATCAACGTGCACGCAAAACGTGCGTCACAAGCATCGTAAAAGCCTCGTCATAAACGATTCTCCGATGCGTATCCGGATCAGTGAACTTGCAGCCACTCGGCGAAAGAACGGATGCATATAGATTCATGGCGTACGAACGAGTGAATAGACAGACGGAATATTCGATAGGTGTACGAATAGAATAATACCTAACCTGCTGTTAAATCACTCGTTTATGTCGTCTCTACCTGCCCTTGAGTGAAATCGCGGCCATTGTGTTCGGTGCCGCGACGGGGAGCCACGAGGACTTCCCTCCACCTCCTTCTTTCGACTCAAACTCCCGTTTCAGATTTTCCGCAAAATCGCCCGGGGCCTGGCACCGATTCTAAATCAACCTCGCATTCTTTCCTACGCACCCTTTATGCAAAACCTGTATTCGTACGGTGAGGTTTCAATTCGACGCGGCACGTATGCGCTCGTAATCCGGAACAAAAACCTTCAACATAGAAATATCACTCGCTATATCTTTATGATTTACTTCTTCCGTGTGGTAAGAACGGATGAAACATTGTATACCGTGCGCATCTAGCGAGTTGGCAGCCGGAAGGAATGTAGATCCTATTGGTTCGCGCGTCAACTTATCGGACGCGTGTTCACAATACGTGCAGAGAAATGAATTTCATTTTATCGTTGTTTCAGTATGTTCATATAAATTTCAACGAATTATCGGTAACATTTCGATATCATCGATATATCGAATTATCGATAAAATTTCAATATCAGTGAGATATCGAATTATCGACAATATTTCGACATCATCAATGCATCAAATTATTGATAAAATTTCAATACCATCGATATATCGATAACATATCGATATGATCGATGTACCGAATTATCAATAACATTCCGACATTACCAATTTATCAATTAATCGATAAAATTTCGATATCATCCCTGTATCGAATTACCCGTAATATTCCGACATCATCGATATACCGAATGATAGACAACATTTGCATATCATCGATACAGTGAATTATCGCCGCTCCGATGCGTCGAATTATATTAATCGATATTTATCGATAACATTATCGATAGCAGGCAGCTTTACGACGCTAAGTACGACAGGGAAAAGAAGAGGAATAAAAAGAGAGAGATATAGCACAGAGAGAAGCAGCTTGAATAGTGCGATTGAAAACAAAAGGGTGAAGAGAAGGGGGACGAACCGACTAGCTTCGCTTGCGCCTGCCACTGATCTGCATCGACGATTATGCGGATGCATTTCGATGCACATTGTGCATAGGCCGCGCATGCGCGTTACCGTCAATAAATATTTATTGACGTAAGACGAGACGGTGAATAATAATAAAACGTTCCGGTGTTTCTAGTTGTTTTGCACCCTTGCAGTCGCTCTTTACGCTGCATTCGCCTCCCTCTCACTATCCCTCCGACACCCCCACTGCCCCCTTTAACATCTTCCACCTTTCACGTTTCTCCCCCGTCC
The DNA here is from genome assembly GCA_945859555.1 of Megachile ligniseca. Taxonomy (NCBI): domain Eukaryota; kingdom Metazoa; phylum Arthropoda; class Insecta; order Hymenoptera; family Megachilidae; genus Megachile; species Megachile ligniseca. The sequence continues at coordinate 6,092,654 of OX243783.1, forward strand.
CACACCCCCCTGGTTGCTGCACGTGCGCGCGCATCTATGTACGTGTTTATTGATGTAACTCGAGACGGTCGCACGCAGTTAACAGCCCGTAAACAGAGAATGTACCGGGAATATACGAGTGTTTTCGTGCTTCGCCTCTGGCATCCACTCGGAGCGGAGCGCCGCTCGAGATTTCTTTATAGCATTAATCCTGGAACGTTATGTATCCAACCAGAGAGCTTTATACATCGCTTGCTACGTTGACGTTATTTTTTTCATTCTTTTTCTCCCTTTACGCTAACCGGCTAGCGTCTCGTTGATATTGAATCGCGTGAGTTACGGAGCCCTGTTCGGGCCAACAACTGTTGGAGCTTTTATTGTTAGTAACCTTCTGATCAAACCGTATACCAGTGCTTCTCAAACTTTGGATATCCATTTATTTTTTCAATTGTCATTATCTAACATCTCTTAAATTTTCTAACTCTTATCAATTACGTTGCATATCATGTTAATGGAATTATATAGGGTAGGTTGCTTGAAGTTATAAATTTTAATGTTCAAATTATGATTAGGCTAGATTAGATTTGATAAATTAATTTTAATTATGACGTGGCAGATTTTGATCACATATTAGCCATATGATAGATATTGAAACAGAAATAAATTATTTATCAAGATCAATTTCTCTTATCAAAAGTTGCTGGAATTCAAATACTGACAATTCAGAAACAATTAATGAAAAACTTAAATTACATTTTACAGAATTTCATCTGAAAATGCCTAAATTAAAAATCGAAATTTAAAGAAATTTACTCCTGTTCAAAATTACAAGACCTCCAAATTTTAATTAAAGAAACTGGTTTTCAAAGACCTTAAATTTGTCTGTTATTTTAAATAATACTCTGGTCACAGTTCTCAACTATTACAGATTGAAAATAGATTTATATTGAGAATATTATATATAATTCTCGACGCTATGTTAACGATATTACCGATATATCGTTAAGTATCAATAAGATATCGATAATCTAGGGTTAATCGATAACGGCGGCTATAGAACGCTCCTTGGTATCCAACGCGAAACCTCGGTGTAAGGGACTAATTGGATTTCGCCCTCCTTGCCACGCTAATGACCGTATTCCATTTCCGCGGTTCGACCCAGTCGACGCGGTGCATCTTGTTGCACGATCTTCCAATGAGAATCGCATTACATCACCGTACACGACCGAGAGATCGTGTTTCGTTTTAGCGACTCCACGGTACGATTGCTTCGAAAGGTCGTCTCGCACAGAGGACCATTCGCGATCTCTCTCCCGTAACTACGAAATTAATCTTCTGTGGAGGATTTTCTTTTGAATAACGATCAGACTCCTTACACGCTTTCGGAGTGCCGATCCCTCGCGTAATAATGGAACATGTATGAACACTGTTCCTGTCGATAAACGCTGTTTCAGTGAAAGCACGGTTGACAGTAATTGATTGTTTCGCGATTACTTCTGTAAATTGACTGTTGATAGCGATTTCAATTATACAAGCGTGTAATATATAATTAAATATCGAATGTCTTGAATATCAGCTTTCAAATATGTTACCATCAGAAATTTGAATGGACAAAGTTTCTTGAACCAGGTAATAAATCTTGAGTTTAGTTAACCGAACTTGTAGATAATAAATAATGTAAAATAACAGACGTAGGAACGAACAGTATGAAAAATTGTATTATACGTATTTAAAAGGCAGTGTATCGTATATGGTCCATTAGAATGTATTTGTTTTGTTACCCCTATAAAACCGTTTCGCAGAAACGGAACACAATAATTCACGACAAATACTGTGCGCACGTACGTTTCCATGAAATCCCTCCATTTAGAGAATTTTGAAAACCAGTACGTTTCCCCGGTTCGAATGAAGCACGGCTTTCGTGCTAAACAGTCGTGGAACGAAATAGCTGGGAAAAAATTCCCCCCGAGGGAAAAAACTGTATTATTTTTAATTAAAAAGAACCGGAGCGCTTTTTTCCCCATCAGTCAGGCAAGAATGTGTTGGTGCAACAGCACGTATTCGGATTCAATAGCGAAGCACGATGGATTCTACCGCCGCCACATGAATGCACTTTGACGGAACGCGTGTCGAAACGTTACGTTTATTTCGTGATATGTGTGTGTGTGTGTGCCATGGGAGGAAAGACCTGGGTAAAACGTGGCTGAAAAATGCAGTGAATTTAAAAACGTGCATTTTAAGGTTCTACGACAGGGTAAGTTCTAGTATAGGAGCCATATAGAAGATCACACTCGCAGTCTATGTAAAAAAAAGAAGAAATGTACCAGACAGCATTTGTGAATTTCCGCGAGACGATTTATAAGTGAAAAAGACAACGTGAAGTGGTACAACGTAACTGAAAATGCGCAGGTTTTTTTTGTTTGTTGAGGATATTGCAGAGGCGGTTTACTTATAGCGAGGTGGATCTTATTGGATAAATGTGGTATTTATTGGGGATGTATGTTGGGAATTTTTTCCTCAACTTTTTGAGAATTTTGGGATTCTTGGAATTTGTAAATTTGTTAATTCAAAAATATTATATATTTGTAAATTTGTAAACTTAAGAAGTTAGAATGTTATTATACTAAAAATCTGAAAAATTCTCTGTCTGCTCTATCTCGATGCTCTATCTCAAAAATAAACTATCCGCATAAAAAACAAAACTGAAACATAACAAGAGGTGAATTATGAATATCAGAAAATAGAAAACTTGTGAATGGAGAAAATGACTCATTCGATAATTTCATCGTTGGAACACCTGAACGACCAATAGATTATTCAAGACGGTAGATGTTAGTGACCCTGTATATCCATCGAACGCGAGCATGAAAATGTTTTCGTGAGTGCTCGAACGTTGTTTTCGTGGCAATAATTTATCCGGAAATCTTGGAGAACTTTCCAGCGACACGCTCGAACTTGGTCACTTCGTATAGGGTGACAATGAGGCCGGCGTAAATTTCACCGGCACGAAATTATTTGTCGAAAGATTTAAAATACTCGGTCATATCACGCACCGTTGGGCGTTGCGTGACACGAACAAGCGATCGGTGAAAGTCGCTACCACGAAGATCAACAAAAGCGCAAATCGCGAACGGCATCAGCCCGGCGTTCGTGAGCGGATAAATTTCACGAAACGCTCGAGGAACGATAAACGTGAGAAATTTACGCGTCGCGATGTTATTGAAGACTTGGCACCGAGCGCGGAAATATTTTTCATTCTACGACCACGCGTTCCTATGATCTTTATACACGGTTAGAGAGCAACGACGACACTCACTTTCAGGAATGCTTGCATTAACGCCGACGTCGATGAAAACACCCCTTTGTACGCTCGCTTCGTGGCAAAATATGCACGAGTTTGCGAAAATATCCGAGTGATGCGGCGGCGCAAATTCAAATGCACTGAATGGTCAGTTTAATCGAGCTACATCGGTGTTTTCGTTATTTGTGCACCGATCAACATACTCTTTGTCATTAGTATAACTGCGGGTTCCGTGGAGATTTTGGAACGAAAATGACATTTGCATGAAACAGTATTTTCTTATCTTTTTAGTATCGAGGGGTGCTTCAGAAATTTAGGTCTTAAGGAGGCTTTTATTCGGGTCTTTGTGGATTTCAAAATTTTTAACTTATTCAATTGTAAAATGTTTCTAAGTTTCAAATTACCAAATTCCCAATTCCCCAAATTCACAAATCCCAAATTTCATAACTTAACAATGTATAAATGTAAAAATTGACAAATCTCCAATTCAAAAATAAAAATCTACAAATCTCCAATTAACAACTGTAGGAATCTCCACATTAACAACCTTCCAAACACATGGAATCTTTCTATATCACCTGTTATATCACATCTCCGCTAACATAACAAGTATTCAATAACCACGTTCATCAATATGGTCACTACAAATCACAAATAACGCGAAGACCCAAATAAGAGCAGAGTTACCAAGAACTCTACAATTTACAAGACTTTTCAATCTAAAAGAGAAACGTGAATCGGTGCTTCCAAAATACCTGACAAAGCACTACAATAAATGCAATACAATTTCGTGGATAAAATTCAAAGCTCTCCTCGGATATCGCGTATTCTCCGCGCGAATAAACGCGACCACGATCTCCCTGTACAAAAAAATAAAAAAATTAAAAAAGAGAAAAAAAAAGGAGAGGACCTGTTCAGATGCATCGGTCCGTTGATTACACGCGATCCCCGAAAATCTGAAACGAGAACCAGCGCGCAATGTTGCAGCAAAACCAGACGAAAAAGAGGCGGATGATCAATGTTCGCGGCGCCAAAATGCACACATTCACGCTCCTGTCTCCATCCCGGCGACCACACACGCCACTCCTTTGTACAGTTTTCCCGATCCATCGTTTCTGCCCGGTTTTCCAGCCAGGTTTCAGCAATAACCGTGTGCCTAGTTGAAACGTGACGGCTACACGTGACGTAAATACGTGTTCCATGCAACCGAGCGCATCCATCGCGTGCGTACGCACGTGAACACGCCTGTACACATGTTTGTGCATCGTTGTTCAACCCGCCCTGTGTGTGTAAGTACATGTGGTGACACTTGCGCTCGCTGTACATCATACGGCGGATGTTACGATCTGTTACACGAGAGAGTAACTCTGATATCTTTCTTACTTCCAAAAGACGTTAACTTCTTCGTTTCTTTTATCGAGTCTTTAATTTACAAGGAAAGGGGTCCTGGGTAAAGTGTATTGCAACAGGGTTGAGTATGTGACACGTATGTTTTTCTTTGGTTACAAATAGTTTTAGTTAAAATTTGGTAACTTGAAAATATAAAAATATGGAAATATGGGAATTTCAAATTCTTGGATTAAGGTATACAGGAATTTGGAAATTTGTTGGTTTGGTAATTTGGTAGTATAATTTGATAATTTCATTATCTAGTGATTTAATAATTTGATAGTTTGATAATTTCATAATCTAGTGATTTCATAATCTGGTAGTTTGATAATGTCATAATCTAGTGATTTAATAATTTGATAATTTCGTAATTTGAGAATTTGAGAATTTCATAATCCACTAATTTGATAAATTGGTCATTTAAAATTCAGCAATTTGCTCAATTAAAAATGTGCGAATTTGATAATACAGTCATTCAGAAATATAGACATAATAATTTTCGCATCTTCAAATTTAATAAATTTTCAAATTTTCTACTCGAATCTTAAAAATGTTGAGGACATGAAAAATTGGAAATTGACAAAATTAAAAGACGTAAACTTTAAACTGGAAATTTCAATATCTAACAATGGCCGCATGTTATGATATAAATTTCATACAAAGATTTCATCTAATAAATAAAACATTTGATGAGATATTTATACTCTTATCTTAAAATGATGCATTACGCTCGTATAATGTACCTGCATTTTTGTATAGAATCAAAGTTAACCATAACAAAGTCTTTGACCTAAATAGCTTTAAAGATACCGAAACATGCCTCTAGAATTTCAAATCAGATTGTACCGTTCGTGCGCCTACTTGAAAGTTAATGTTACGGCTGAATTTCATTGGCAAAAATCCAATTTCATACATCACCACGATTACTTCGTTAACAATCTGTATAACAGGATATTGCTTATTTAATAAGAAAAACCTATCACCCTTATGAATCAGTAATATGTTATTTTTTTATATTTTTCAAATCAATATTAGAAAGAGTGCAATTTACTTCTGGACATATAACATATTTATTTAACATTGAAATATTATTGCAAATTAAATTATTAAATCAACTGTAGTCACTTTAGTTATTTCGAAATTTTTATATTTGGAAATTTGAAAATTTAATGATTTGTGCACAAGAAAGTGAAAATTAGAAAATTTAGAAATTTAAAAATGCGAATTTAATAATACCAAATTCTAAAAATTCCCAATCTAAAACTAACCGCTCACCCGCAAACCTATTGTTAAGAAGCCCCATATTATAAAAGTAGAATTCCCCCGCATGCAATTTCGTGCACCTATCCACGTAGCGCCAGTAAAATACGCGTTTTACGATAAGGTCAGATGGGGAATCGGTACGATCATTTTTGACTGTTTCACGGTCGAGGTGCGTTAAAACGCCTCGAAGAGTGGTTTCCCCTGGTTTCCGAGAGTGTATAAAAGTTGCCACGAGTGCAACTCCTGGTTCGTTTTCCGCGAGGGTGTAACTGTACGCGCTGAAGCATTAATCGCGACTTCACGCTTGTCGTGTTATTCGCGGAGATTTATTGTCGACGATTTTACGCGATGGTAAATGATCAAGCGATGCGTTCGCAAGATTCTAGTATCGCCAGTTCCTATTCAAATGTCAGGTGCTGAGACCAATCCATTCATTTCTTTTTTCCTTTTTTACATTTTTAAGGTGACTTTTGTCGAGAAATTCAGAAGGGTGGTGCTAGATATTGCAAGTTAACTAATCTTTAGTTGACATACTTTACTTCATCTGCAACGTACAATTCATAAACTAGATGACCAATCTAATAATTCAATATAAATTAGCCAAACTGTATTTGAAATATTTTACTTCATCTGCAAAGTACTATTCATAAAATGCTACTGGATGACCAACCTAATAATTCAATATAAATTAGCCAAACTCTATTTGACATATTTTACTTCATCGGCAAGGTACCATACGTAAAATGCTGCTGGATGACCAACCTAATAATTCAATATAAATTAGCCAAATTCTATTTGATATATTTTAGTTCATCTGCAAGGTGCCATTCATAAAATGCTACTGGATGACCAACCTAATAATTCAATATAAATTAGCCAAACTGTATTTGAAATATTTTACTTCATCTGCAAGGTACCATACATAAAATGCTGCTGGATAACCAACCTAATAATATCCAAAATAAGTCAGCCTTTTTTCATCTATGTTAAGAAAAAGTTTCGACACTAATGTCTCATCTGGGACTAGTTGATCAAGTACAGATCTTCACCTAAGAGGTAAGGAACAACCTCTTCAGGGTTCCAGTATATATGTAAAGAACTAAAATCTTCAGAAGGTAGCAGAGAATTCGATCCTATTGAGAAGGTCTGTCATTTTGTTTTAAACGTTCAGCATCGATTACTGGCCTAGTGTATGTCCCTAAGGGTAAGTGCGCTGACAAAAGGCACATTGATTTCTATTTTGTCAATTAATTTTTGCAGTTAATTTAAAAAATAATTAGAGAAAACCATGTAGCTAAATATTGAACTGTACTTTTTGAACGGTCTGTAGAAGGGTTCCGGCGTAGGTAGATGTACACGTGTGCACGTGAGATACAAGCCAGGCCGACCTTGCACCCACCCTCGCCCACCGACAAAGCCGATCTGCCTATTGATTACGGGGACGCACACTTGCCAATTTATCCGTAGGCAGAAAACAACACGCGAGCGTGGCTGTACGTGACAATGGGAAAGCAGGAAAGCCCGATTTCATGCAATCAATGAGTACTGGCGGCAGCGTCGACGGCGACGCCGAGACCGCCACGGATTAATCCGGCTTTACGACGTATTTTTTGTTCTCCCAATCTCTCTTGTTCCTCTTTCGATTCCTCTGCTCTCTCTTTCCTCCTTGCTCACACCCCCGTTCTCGCCTAGACAGAGTACCCGTTTCAATCGTTTCTCTCCGTTTCTCGCCATCATCCGGTTCCGCCCTTGTACACCATCCCCAACGAATCAGTTCACTCGCGTCGAAATACTGTCGAGAGAAAAGCGTTTAAAAGGCGAATCGCAAAGTCGGTTCGTCGCGCCAATTACTTTCGAGACGATTGTCGTTTTCTCTCGATGGTTTTCGTGTTTCCCTTCTCTGCTACCTTCACTTTTTTTTTCGACACGAACGCGGATATTTTCTGCTCGATGCGCGCCCTTCTCTAAAGCAATTATCACGAAACTGCGCCGCCGCGTCACCCTAAAATATCACCCTCCGTTCCGAGGCTCCGCGTTCGATAAACATTTAAACGTCGCATCGACGAACAATACGTTTCACGATTTTACGTTACCAATTGTAGCTACGTGAAACCGTCCAATGCAATCAACCGGGCTCTGTTAACCCTCTATGACGCCATGCAACTTTTAAGCTACGTATTCACTCATCTGTGTTTTAAAAGTTCCGCTTTATTTTTTTCCATCCAGGATATATAATGGAGTTTTATATTATCAAATGTATTCTCGTGTTTATTTTCGTACTGTTTTATTTATTGTACATACATTTGTTAACGTTGTTAATTTTAGTATTGTCTAGAATTTAAGTCTGGACTTCAAAATTATTCAATTTTAAAATTTGTAATTTCTTGTCATGTTTTTAGACCTCAAAAATGAAGATAATCGTATGATAAAATTTCGAGTTTTCGAAACCACGAATTTCTAAATCTTCAAATTTTCATGGTCCCAAAGATTTCAAAATCACCCAAATTTCTGAACTACTGATTTCCTAAATTTCCAAATTCCAAATTTGCTAAATTTTCAAGGACCCTAATTTTAATTTTTTCAATTTTCCTAATTTTCCAAATTAGAAATTTCCAAATTTTCTAATAACCAAATTTAAAAACCTAAAAATTTGCAACTCGAAGTTTCCATACTAAATTCACAACTTTCTATCGATTAAAAAAGTATCTATATTCTTAACACCAATACTTCGACGCCATCGAGTCAATATAAGATTAATAAATCCCCAAGACGTTTAATTTAAAATATGAAACTGTGCTTCGGAGAGTTTATTCCTTTAAATTTCACCGGCATCGATAAAATAAAAGCGGAAGTTCAGCCGGAACGTTTAGTCCCGTAATCGCAAAAAGAGCACGTTCGCCGTCAATAGAGGGGTAAAGCAGCTCGCAGAGCAGCAAATTTCCCGTTCTTTTTTCACGATTTTACGGCTGCCTTTGACCATGATTTCCTCGTTCCTATTTACTGAAAGTGTACGCGGAGTTGCGTTATTTAATAACCGGAAATAACTACGTAAAAGTTCAGCCTCGTTCTCTCCCTCGATGAAACTTCAGCTTCTCACCCTCGCTTTTTCTTTCTTTCGCCAGTTTTCTTCAACTTTCAATAATCGTAACATTTTTCAAACGATACAAACTTTGTCGTGCAATGCTTTCCAGGAAGCCACTTGCAAATCGTCTGTAGAGTTCATGGAACTGGATTCTTAAATATCATTGTGGTTAATTCCATTTTTATGCTATTTTTATTCATTCTATTTTTATGCTATTTTTGTTCATTCTATTTTTATACTATTTTTGTTCGTTCTATTTTTATTCTGCTTTTATTAATTCTATTTTTATGCTATTTTTATTCGTTCTATTTTTATGCTGTTTTTATTAATACTTTGTAAAAATAAATCAGTTCAGTAATTTTAGGATAAGTCTTAAGTATTGGCGACACACATACGTCGTAAAAGAAATTGGTCGTTCGTTTCGATTAAAAATTATTTTCGCCTGAATATGCCGTTTAATTTCATTCGATGAAGAAACGTCGGACCGAAAAGAGGAAAATGGACGATTCAGCTTGGGCGCAATTTATACCGGTGAAAATCAGCGAAATATGCTCCGGTTTTTTTTTTCTGCAATCGAAACGGAGGTGCTTTGTGCCAATTGAAACTAAATTGAATTCGCGAAGCCACGGGGGGCAAAAGAAAGGAAAACTTCGCGTCGTACTATTCGATTATAAGTTATGGAAAGAATTTTAATACGTGTACATGTATGCACACGGTGGATACGTAAACGAACGAATTTATGCGTCAACAAGCGATAAATTCAGATCGTATTGGTAAAAACAACAAGCTCGATATAGAATAAATCCCACTGGTTTTGTCATATCCCCGATACTGAAATGTTTTCCTTCCATTCTTTACGCTATTAAAGTCACGTCTCGGTGGACAGCATGGAAATCCGCTATTTTGTGTTTTAAATGCATGGCAAACAGCCATCTAGTCGCGTCTATGGAAACTGAATATGAGAGCTACAATTCAGAATTACGATAAAACGAACCGGGAGGAATTAAAGTGGACGTTTCGAAGACAAACGGAAAACAAATAAAACGGAATTTTAGTGGAAAAATCGATTACGCCGTACAATTTCAATGCTGTAACCATTGATACAATTGTAAATTTATCGGTGATCAAAAATATTGTCGGAAGAAAATATATCAATAATGGAGTAACGAGAGTACACCTGATATTATGATACAAGTTTTTATCGACCACCGTTCTTGACTCTTTTATTTTTATCGTTTCAAGACAAATTTTTGGGTAATATTCATTAGTATCATTTAGTTAATTAATGTATATCTATTAATTTCTTCCTGTTCTAATGTTAGGTTTGTTGAAAATATGTCTCCATTTTTGTCAAGTTTTTGACATCATATATTAATATTATTAATATTGATTAAATAGTAATCTGAAACCAGAAATGTTTAATTTTTGTGTCTTTTTTAAGTTTCTGAATTTTTAGATTTTTATACTTTCAAATTCCCATATTACTAAATTTCTACACTTCCAAATCTTCACATTTCTAAATATTTCAATTTTTGCATTATAATTTATAGATCTTCAATTTCTCCAATTTGTTCACATTTTCAAATTTTCTAGTTACTACATTTTTAGATTTTTACATTTTTATATTCTAAATACCTTAATTTCTACATTAGTTAATTTATAAATTTTCAGTATATCAAATTTTGTCGCATTCACAATTTCAGATTTTCAAGTTTCTAAATTAAAAATTTTACATTTCCAAATTCTCACGCTTCCCAATTTCCACATTATTCAATTCTCAAGCTTTGAACGCACTAAATTTCTACACATCCAATGTAAATTAAATTAAAGAATTGGTAATGAGAAATTAAGGAATGCAAAGGGTTAATGATAATAAAGTGTACTCCCAATAAAATCCCTGTACAAATGCGTCTAGCTCTTCCAGCAAGCTCCGTGGCCGGTGGTCAGTCTGCCCCTGAACTTCCGTTAAAATTGTAAATGCAGGCTAATAAATATAATCGAAAGTGTTTAAAAAGATAATGAGGCTTATCTGTGACATTTATGCGTCGTAATTTCGTATAATTTACAGGCTGACGTGTCGATCGTTTTATCGCGGTGTAATTGGTGAATAAATTCGACGCGCTTTCACACGGAACGCAGAGAAACGGGTGGCAGAAGGGAGGTATTTGACATTGTAAATATCGATTACGAACGGTTTACGTGACTGCTTTTAGTCGCGCAACAGGGAATATTTTGACCTGTTCCCATCCCGGAAATTAATATTCTCCGGCCACGAATAACCAGCCGTATTAGCGATTATAATCGCCTGTAACTACGTTTGCTCTGCCGGATACACGTTCGCTGGATTAATTTTAAACGGCAGACAACGCGAGATCTTTGATATTCAAACTATTTATGGAGGTATCGGCGTGCCTCGTAAAAGTTCTATGAGCTCCGTTTAACCGAACTTCAGATAATGTCGCTTTTAATTTTAAAGCGCTTTTAGTAGCGACGATAAAACGCTCGCCGAGAAACGATTTATGCCGGTGAATCTTTATGATACCCGTGTAATACCGTATCGTTCTACTTTAATTTTATCGGACTTATAGGGTGTCGTCGTACAAATCGGATAGGGGCTGATTACGCCTGAAAAAATAAGAAATAAGGTTTTCCGACTTCTGGAGGAAGCTGGAAAATTTTAAATATTTGCAAAATTTGTTTGCGATTTTCTTTGATTATATTGTGAGTAATGGATTTTAAATTGATACGTGTAATTATTATCGAATTATTGTGTTACTTTTGTGCGCATTTATCGTATTTCACGGTTCATTTAATATACTGCACATGCAAACATATATTAACATATATAAACATATATTAACATATGTTTACATATATGAACATATATTAACATATATGAATTTTTAAATTTGTAAATTTGCACGTGAAAATATTTGCAAATTTATTAATGTAGAAATTAAGGTATTTATAAATCTGAAAATTTAGGAATTTGAAAATTGAGAAATCTGAGAATTGAAAAATTAAGATATTTGAAAATTTGAAAATTAAAAAATCTGGAAATTAAAAAATTTTTTAATTTTTAAATCTGAAAATTTCTGAACTTGAAAATTAAGAACTCTAAAAATTTAGAAATTTGAAAACTTAAAAATCTAAAAATATATAAATCTGAAAATTTTGAACTACAAAATTGAAAGATTGATTATCCATCACAGTAGTGAAGTAGACTACGAGAATACGTCAATTTAAAAAAGAACGAAGAATTCTTGCAATAAAGCTAAGGTTAATGCAATTAAGAAACGATCACGAGCGTGCACGAGTATTCGAATATTGGGTCCGTTTCCATGCGGACACGGCATTCGTGTGGGTGGTTCGTTATCAGCACAAATTACCTTTGCTCCTACGCGTTTAATTTAGTTCCCAGCGTGCAATAATAATGCTCACATGACGCCCGTAATTGCTCTGGATCGATGATAACGATTCAAGATCAAAATCAGAGCCTGTCGACTACGGACGGAATAAAATTGACGAAAACACTGCCTCCGTTAAAATGGTACTTAGAAAAAATCCAACGTTATTTATACCGTTTTTAACACTATAAAACGTTATTGTCCATGAAGCGTGGTTATATATTAACTTTCATGATGTACTTTAATGCCTATTTAATCGCTCCATTATTAATTCGTTTACTAAAATTATAATTCGTGGATTTTAATAAATGAATATGTATGAATATAATTATTTAACCCTCGGAGAATAAATACAGTGTTGACAGGTAGATGGACGTGGAGCCATTTTCAACTCGTAATTAAAAGTATACGAACACTGAATTATGTATAACGATTTAAACATCCTTGTATATTCATATCAGTAACCCAGTATGTGCTCCTGTGTATGCAAAAAAGCCTATAATAATACTTTTACATACAGGTGATATAGAGGGCAGATGAATTTTTTACATAAATTGCACAAACATTTTTTGGAAATACTCATTTTATTTTTATGCGAAAACGAGGTGTTTATATTTCAGTTTTTATATGTGAATATAGTCCTTTATTTGAAATTTTCAATTTTTCAAATTTTTAAATGTTCAAATCCTCAAATTTTCGAAACTTCCTAAAATTCCTCGAATTCTCACATTTCCTAAATTTTTCAATTCACCAAATTTCCCCAAATTCCTCTATTGACTAGATTTCCTAAACTTCCTAAAATTCCCCAAATTCCCAAATCTTCGAATTTCCCAAAATCCTTAAAATTCCCGAAATTCTCCAATGTTATAAATTCCCTAAAATTCCTAAAATTCCCCAAATTTCCAAAGTCCCAAATTCTCAAATCCCCTAAATTCCCGAAATTTCCAAAATCCCAAATTCTCAAATTTTCTAAATTCCCCAAATTTCCAAAATTCCAAATTCTCAAATCCTCTAAATTCCCCAAATTTCCAAAATCCCAAATTCCCAAATGTTGAACGTTCCAAATACGAAAATTTGAAATTGTAATTATCTTAAATCTGTCATACTATAAGTTCAAAAATTCTGGATGTGCATTTCTGAAGCAGAATACTTCAATTGCAAATACGAACGAGGAATGGAGTCTCTCGTTACCTCTTCTTACCCCGTCGCGGATACGCGGAACCGCGGGTATGGGATCCACAGGTACGAGGAGTACTGTCGTGTAAAGTGTACAGGCAGACAAGATTAATGAGAATCGGAAGTTTTTGCTTCCTTTCTTATACCAAGTTGTTATCGGTTTTTTGACGTGTTTCTGTATACGTATTTCTTGTACCTCGTGAATTTTTTCTTTTTTCCTCTTAGCCTATTCCCTTTCTTTCCTGCCGTCGAAGATCTACCCGTAAGAGTACACGCGGCGCGTAATTTATAGCTGTGCTGATTGTACGCACTACGGCGCCGCGTAGCGTGTTTCTGAGTCGATAACATCGAGGATACGCACCTGGTTGTATGCCTGATGCGCTCGAGTATCGTATGGTCGACGTTTCACTCTGATTAAACAAAGATACTTATAAACATTGTTACGGTAATCTCTTGGTTAAATACTTGAAAAATCTTCGTTTACTCGCGATCGCGAAACGATTTCGAAGCTTGTTTCGACAAAGTACTGTATTTTATTATTAACGACCACCTATTTGTTTCGTTTCGTTACAAATTGCAATCAAAGCTGTTTACTGATCAAAACTTACACACGTTCAGGTTGCAAGTACTTCTTTCACTAAGAATAGTGTTGTTGGTTGGCACGTTTATACCTTGCTTATTTCTACTCTACTTACAAGTCAGATATATACAGTTTCGAGGTTGCAAGTAACAAGTCCGGTGGGCATCAGGAACGGGCAAAAGGTTGGGAAGGGTGGTATAGTCGGTGTATGGTTGCATTTTTGAGCAGCGCTGCTTTGGGGCACTTCGCTGGATCTCGGACAATTAGTGCCATGGGTCATTCAAAGATATGGGGCATTTAGGGATGTGGGGCATTTAGGGATGTGGGGCATTTAGGGATGTGGGGCATTTAGGGATGTGGGGCATTCAGGGGTCTGAGACGGGGTCTCAGATAATTAGTGGTAGTGTGGGTCATTCAGGGTGTGGGGCAGAGAAGGATATGGGGCATTTAGGGGTCTGAGGCACTCTATGAAGTCTCAGATAATTAGCGATAGTGTGGGGCAGTCAGGGTGTGGGGCAGAGACGGATATGGGACACTTCGCTGGGTCTCAGACAATTAGTGGTGTGGGAGACGTATTTATGGGATGTGGGGCATTCAGGGATTGGGAGCACTTCATGGGATCCCAGGCAAATAGTGGTGTATGGGCATTTAGGGATGTGGGGCACTCAGGGGTCTGGGGCACATCACAGGGTTTCAGCCAATTAATGGCAGTGTAAGGGGCATTTAGTGGTGTGAGGGGGCATTTGGGGTTGTGGGGACTCTCTGCTGGGTCTGGGGCAATCAGGGGTCCAGGGCAAGCAGGGGTGGTTTGGGACCGGTGGAAGCTTCCGTCGGAATGGCACGATAGTGGGGAATTACTGGGCAGGGCACAGGTAGTGTTATCGACGAACGACTGCAAAAAGCAAAGTCGTCCGTCGATCATCGGGGTTTTGAAAATGGAAGGAGGTGCTGTTACCAAAACAGCATCCCCTAACATCAAAAATGAGAGCATGTCTCCGCTTTCTGCGTTATCGACTCCAATCGATACGCAGAGCGAGATCATGCCCATCATTCTCCCTCGCGGTCGCATATTAATAGTCGCGGGAGTCCATTGTAATTGCGAGAAAGGCGATTCGTGGGTGGACACCTGGCGGCCGCGGTGGCAAGTTCGCGACCTGTGCTACTCCCCATACAAGCGGAATTGATCTACGCAATGTAAGTGTGGAAAAAATTATCCCCACCACTGCGGGGAAGACTCGTGACGTCAAGAAGCTTGATCGCCGAGAAATGTAACGCGATCCAGGCTGAAGTATATCCGTGAGACAATACCGACGCAAATATACAACTCTTTTAGTTTTCACTTTTTCGTTATCAAACTTTTTCCAATATATTTTTGACATTTTTCTGGTTAAAATGAGACCAAACACGATATAATTTGGATTATATTTGCTTGTATTGTATAACATATTATGCTTGTTCCACTGATATTACTGTGCGTTTACGTTCGATTTGGACGTTCTTTCCACATGTTTTTCTACATTCGGCAAACTTCAATCAATATAGGAACTGAACGATATAAGCAAATGTTCAGACCCGATTGGTTCGCTTATATCGAAGCTTTCTGCATATAACTACATATGTACAAATGTACGTAATAGAGTTGGTATTCGTGAATTTCGGTGTCCGCAAAAGGCCTTGAAACCGTCTCCCTGCGGATACTCGTGTTTTACCGTATCGGAAAATAGCTAAAGCTGGTACAAAGCTGGTACATGTTCGTCATGACTGAAATACGAACTGGCGCAAAGAATGATTTAAAAGCTTGTAAATTCGGCATACCTCGAGAGTGTTTCGACGATCGAGCCAAAGCAACGTTTCTGAACAAGTGGAAACTATAATTAGCCCATTACTCAATACAAAATGCGTCGAAAGTAATTCAAGACCTTGACGGAAATAGGGTCAACTGGTTCTCTCGTGTATAACTCCCCGAAACTTCGATCGGACGAACGTTTGATTTAACGAAAAGAAATTGCCTCCAATTAAAATCAATGCCACTTTACGATCGATTAACATCAATTACGGCTACGTTCATCGAGGTAAACACAAACGAGACATGAAATCGCGATTGCACGGTTAATTCCACGTTGCGTAATTACACAGAAAATTGTCTGTCGAGCGAGAAATTGAAAAACAAACTAATCGTCATGCGCGTTAGAAGTGAAACTTTTTTAAGAAAGTGTGAAAAATATAGGAACAAGTGGAACAATTGAACTTTTCAAACGGATGTTTCTTTCATTGGGAGAAAGTCGTAACACTTGTGAAATTAATTATAAAATAAATTAGATCGGAGTTCAACGAACGGAAATTTATTGCGTTAGGTACTGTAATAGAAATATTTCTGATATAATATGGACTTTTTAATATAAATATAGTTACATTTGTAGATAAATATATTTTTTTGTAGTGAATATCTATTGGAAGTTGATTAAAAAAACCGACAAATTCCGAAAAGACGGTGCCCTCAGTTTTAATAAACGGACCAGAGTTAGATTAGTCTGAATTGAGTTCCGCCCCAACCTCGACCGTCCACGAAAGCGTGGATACGTATGGAGGGACGGCTTGCAGATTGTACTGAAATTGCGAGTCGCGGGAATTTCCATCGGTATGACCGGCCGACCTCTGCCAGTTCCCCACTTCTCTCACAAGGAACTGAAGGAGAGAGGAGAGCACAGAAGGAACGTGAAAATGAGCGAGAAACAAGGAGAGAAACGCGAAGAAAGGGAGAGAAGAGAGAAGGGAAATTGGTTGCTGGCGTCCACAGCGATAGAGCCTTTGGTTTACCGCTGTTTCTGGTTTCCCCGCATCCCATTTACGGGATCGCCCTTCTAGAGACGTCCCTCTTCGAGGAAAACACCATTGAAGAGGCGACTTTATCTCAGACCTTCCCGAGGTAGAGCATCGCGGTAACTAAAGTACCCTGGCCACGTGTACCTCCTCTGCTAGATTGAACCCTGGCCGCGATTTATTTCATTCATCATCGGGCGGAAAAACTTTTTTTATTCATTAATTTTCAGTGAATATTTCTTTACTGAAAGAGGAGGAATTACATACGTTATTCGCGATGAAAAACTTGATTCAATTTTTCATCGAAAAAACTCAACCCCCCGGGATTTGAACACGCGACCGTCGGTTTCGTAAGCGGTGAGGATAACCGTTACGCTACCGACGTTATGGTTATGGAGTTCTTAGTTCATCTTATTGTACTTTTAATCGCTAAGGATATGTTATACGATGTTTCAAACAGTTCATGTACTTTTATACATGGTAAAGATCTTGTTGGACATATGAGAATGTAATTGTTTAAGCATCATTTTTTGTCCATGCTGACATTTCTACAAAACAGTATCCATGTTTATAAATTCGAAAATTTGTTTTAAAAATGGCAAAGATTTTCACGAATTCAAAAAATGAAAAATTCAAAAATTTCATGGTTTAATTTCATAAAGATGAGAAAGTTCAAGTTTCAGTTTTGTCTCCAAGTGTAAACCTACATTGGACCCAAGTGCACATCTTTAATTCACTAAACATGTCATAAATACCCAAATGCAATATGAACATACGTAACACATATGACTAGTTATACAAATACATAATAACACTCTCCACGGATTTCGATATAGAGTAGCTTGAAATACTCCAGGTTTGAAAAATACAAATTGTGGTGGTATCGAACCGATGACTCAGAAGTATTGCAAGCAACGTGTCGTTCGAAACGCGCCATAAAGCTAACAAGACACGACGCTAGAATCCCTGAAGAGCGAGTCGGTGTGGAGAAAACGCGATCGCAAGAAAGGTATGCGCTACGGTGTGTCATAAAAATAAAGAAAAAGACGATCTTGTCGCCGGCGATGATTATGCAACTACGCGATGGAATTAACAGCTTCGACACGCAACGATGCACCTGTATAGCGATTTTCGTGACGTACCGGTGATTTGGCGTGTTTAGCAAACGACTTGACGAGTCATTAAACAGAGGAACACTGGCAATTAATTATCACGTTTGCGTAATCGCCGCTCGACGGCGGTGGAGGTGTGGTTGCGCAACTATCGCTCATTCTGTTCTCTCCTCTCGTCTCTCCTCTCCCGTTAATCTCTCTTCACCCCTTTCGTGGGACCCCCCTGACCCATCGTTCCCCGTACCGCACTTCTCACGTGCCTTCCAGAACCCGCAGCCTAATCGTTCGTGCCGGTAACCTTAATTTTTCCTTCTACGTCGTCGTACGACGATCTCTCGTTTCTCCCCCCAATCGATCGATCTCGATTGATTTTTACCACCACAGCCACTTCGCTCGTGCTTGTCGTCGTTGTTTGCCTTACAAACGAGCCGGCCGATTCTTCGTTCGATAATGGACGTCGTACATCAACGCGCAGGAACGAGCTGGAGTACGGTTCTATTAAAACACAACGCTTGCAAATGAGAAAGAAGATTAAATGCCGTGACAGCGATCCTTTACAGAAATTACGAACGGTGGAATTGTAAATTGCGAATGCGAATGATAAAACAATCGGGGCAAATAGAGATTGTTGGCCGGACGTTGGCAAATATTTGAACTTTAATTCAATGATCAACGTTATGAACTATGAGACGATGGAGATGTGAATCTTCAAATGTTAAGTTCCAAAATTTCCAAATCTTCAATTTCGAATTATTAAACTATTAAATCTCCAAGTGACCAAACTTTTAGATCCCAAATTTACAAAATTTCCAGGCTTAAATATAATCTTCATTTATTCTTTACAAAACATATGAATGGCAATTTACATACAAACACGGTCATAATTTCAAAATTATATATTTCTCAGAAATTAGGAAGCTTTTCCACTAATTGAAAGCCATATTTCGAGCGTATCTTAAGAAAAAAAGAACGAATAACGCGTTTGAATATTGAAACAGTCATCAGTAATGGTCGAACAATTACAATGGAGGAACAAATAATAACTCGTTGAAGTGCTCGTGTTCCCATTTACGCGTACTTAAACAGGTATCGAAAACGAGCATGTTAATGACTTGTAATACTATTATGCAACTAGGTTTCGAGATCATTTGGCAAACACATTGTTTTCAGTTAATAATCAATGTAGAGCTCGAAATTCAGTACACGTTATAACTGGAGACGTTGAAAATGTGTCGCAAAACAAACTGAAAAATTATAAGAATTGGGGATAGAGGAACTTAGGATTATAGAGATATTGGGATTTGGGGATATAGGGATCTGGGGATGTAGAAATCTGGGAAACTAGAGATGTGGAGATATAGGGATCTGGTGATGTAGAAATCTGGGAAAGTAGGGACGTGAGGGTGTAGAGATTTGAGAATATAGAGATTTGGAAATATAGGTATTTGAGAATATAGAAATTTGGAAATATAGGTATTTAAGAATATAGAAATTCAGAAATATAAAAATTCGTGAACATAAGAATTTGAACGTATAAGATTTAAAGAATCTAAAAATACAAAGATGGGAATCTAAAGATACAAAAACATAAGTCTTTAACTAAAGAAATATTTCACAAACCACTTATATTTTTAACATTATGCCTCACTTTTTTCAACAGAATATTAACCACAATTTATGCAGAAAAATGTATGCCATTGCCGTTGCGAAACCAAAGTTTACCAGCACATTTCCTTTGGACTTACAAAGAAACTACGAAGATTACGTCCTCCCCGAAAGAAACTAAAAAAACAAACGAGTTATTCAAATGATCTGCATTAAATTCTGTTGCTTGTATAAGCAACGCGTTAAGTCAAACAATTTAAATAATCAAATTAATTGCTCCTTTAAACATTACTTATTATACTTTAAGATTTTAATAAGTGCGTTTCATGGAAGATTTAAGAAATGCTACATAGTAAGTTCCTGCGTTTGAGGAAACAAGAAGAGAGATAAAGTAGAAATGAGAATGTATCATGGACAGGTAACGTTTAAACGCATTCCAGGTCGTAGAATGGAAACCGCATATGGGATTATCCTTTACCGTGGTACAATTACAAATTTCATGCTGGCACTTAACGCTATGCAAAGTAAGTATACGAATGAATATTCAAAATGTTCCAGCAAGAATAATTGCGATTCCAAGTGTCTGCGCTGAATCTCGTAGATTGCGTCGCAACAGCGCTAATTTAAATAGATTTACATTTAAAATAATCGTGCCGAAACATTCATCGAAATCGATCACGTATAATCGTATTGCCAATGATTTTCTGTTCAAGTAAAAATTGTATTCTTCAACTCTTAAATGAAGTATTAAGTTTATAAAATGTTTACGTATTCTTTTGGAAACTTTTAGGCACAACAAAAGTACTTTACGAGAGGTCATTAAATTACCATTACATAAGTACTACCTTGTATTTTCATGTCATCAAGTTGCATTAAGGAAATATTGTTTTGTAATGCTTTCAGATGCTGCTTAATATTTTATGATATTTTGTGTCATAAATTGTCTTAAGTGAATGTTTTATAATTCTTTCAGATCAGTTCCATTAAAAACTCTAATATACCCAGTTGCCTCCACCAATTTCATCTTAAGAAAAAAGAACCTAATGATAAAAAAAAATTAAAATACCCAAAAGATGTGAAATAATAAAGAAATGTCAAAGAAGTGATTTGAACCGTCCTGGTAGGTCTAACAGCTAGGCAGCATTTACGGTTTCGACGTAAATAACGGGTGGCAGATAGCAGTTGGATGATAGATAAAAAAGAAGAGAAGAACTCGCAGGCAGTGCAGACGGGAGAAGAACGCGAGGGCTGACCCCTTAGTTAATACGAGACAGGGAATGCCGGACAAGAGAAGAAGAAGAAGACGAAGGGAAGGTTAGGGGAACGAAGTCCGGACACCTAGGAGGTATGTACGAGCAGAGAGAACGAAAAGAGACAACAGGCCTGTAGGTATTATAAATCAAGAAGAGGTCCGTAAAGGGAACGTCGGTGGCGAAGGCGAAAGAAGAGCGAAGAAGAAACTCGCGATGGAGGACGAGGGGAAGGTACACACAGGGGTGAGGGATAAGGGAAGGCACGGTCGTACATCACTGGCGGTATTTACGACGTACCATCGTAAATCAATGATCGCACGAACAGCGCGGTTCAACGAAATTCCTCTTCCCTTCCTATATGCTCTCCCTTACCTTTCATCCCCTTCCTTCCGACCATTCCCTCGCTTCCTGTACACGGCCCGATGTGAGAATCTGTCCAGCCATACATCGCCTCAGACGACGGATGCTGAAGTCTAAGAATCTTTGAAGGAATCCTTGCCCTTACAACCGCCCAAGATATATCGACGAATTATCCGGCAAGACAAAAACAATTTGTCTTCGGTATCAGAATTTTCGAGCGTAAGACGAATTCATCGGCCGTGCTCGTTTCCTGCGGCGATTTATGCAACCGACACTATGATCCTGCCAGATTTTACGTCGTGTTTTTAACCCCTTCATCTGACGCATAGTCGTGGCTCTGGATTATGGCCAGATGGCAAACTTATTACTACTTACTGATGGATCATTGTCACTTTGTAAAGCTGTAGGAAGTTTAACTGAATTGCAAATGGATTTTATAGGATTTTGTTCCTGTAGTCTGTAATATGAAGGTTTTTAGATTTTTATATGAAGGTCTGTAATATGGAGGTGCTAAGGTTTTTAGATTTCAAGTTTATAGGTTTCGAGATTCCAAGATTCTCAAGTTCCAAGATCCCAAAGTTCCAAGATTATAAAATTTAAAATTCAAAAATTCCAAGAATCCAAAAAATCCAAGGTCCCAAGATGAGCAAGATTGCAAGGTTCCTAAGGTTCCAAAGATTCCAAAGTTCCAAAGGTTCCTAAGGATCCAAAGATTCCAAGGCCCCAAGATGACCAAGGTTCAAAAGTTGAAAAATTCCAAGATCCCAAAATTCTGAAATTCCAAGATTCTAACATTCTAAAATTCCAACATTCCAAAATTCCAAGATTCCATGGTCTCCCGGTGACTAAAGTTTAAGACTCTCAGGTTTCAAGACTCCTTAGATCCCTAGATCTCCACATATATCCTTAAATCCCTCTCTACCCTTACAGCTAAGCCCCTATATCTCTACACTCCAAATCTATGTCCCCACAGAACTTCAAGCATCCTATGACCTTCATAGTTCAACACTATTCATAGTTCATCAACATTGATTCCACATCAAATAGAATCCACAAACTAAGTCTTCCATAGACAAGGTTAACAGTATTATCTTGAATTTTCCTTTTCTACCTCGTCATCCAAGTATCTCTAACCTACTTCATAATCCTAAACCAACAGATTAAACCGTATCGTTTAGCATCGTTCTCCCACGCTGTTAACGAGGAGCCTCTTCCGGTTCGACACATTTGGTAAACAGAAACGAGCAGGATACGGCATCGAAGCACTCGAAAAAAAAAAGTTACAGAACGGATCAAAGCGACCGTATGCCTCCCAAAGAGAGGCAGAAACGTAAAAGGTCAGTCGGTGTTGCAGGCTGTGAAGCATTGTTTGTCGGGGCCCTTTAAACATCGTTTAAACCGTGACTCTTGCCAGGCCAGGAAGGATCGTTTTAACGAGGTTTGGGACAGACCAGGTCAGATCTGGCAAGGCACGATTACGCCACGAGGCGATGCCCTTTTCAGCGTTGCAGGACACCTCGAGGAATCAGCTTCCCTCGTTCGACACAAAGGTAGATGTATCTCGTCACAGCTGATCCCGGGTGATCCGTAGAAAATCACGTTGCGAGATTGCCGGGACCCCTGTGCTCGCCAAGTCATTCTCCCTAGAGGAATCCTTACAAACATCTTTTCGCGTTGCTCGCAAAATACTTGGGAATTGGGTGGATTGATTTTTTATCGTTTTTTCATGAGAAGACAAATATGGTGTCATTGATTGTAGTACGTTCTATGACGGATTTTGAGGAAAAATCAGAGTATGGTTTTTGAAAATTTGGGGGTTTGGAAACTTAGAAACTTGAAAACTTAGAGAATTAAGAAATTTGGAGATTTGAGAATTGTAAAATCTGAAAATTTTAGAATTTGGGAATATAAAAATGTGAAAATTTGGGAATACAAAAATGTAAAAATTTGGTAATGTGAAAATGTAAAAATTTGAAAATCCAAATAAGGTTGACATTGCATCCTAACATAGTACTATACCTCCTATCAATCCAACAACAAATTAATTATCTAACAGTACATTAATCACTTTTCGTACAGTGGTCGCCAACGTGTATGATTTCCGGTCGGTAAAGTGTTCAAAACAGAAGGCAGGGAACATGCGATGCGTAACATCTTTGCAGAGACAGCCGTAAAAAAGGCGCGGTGAAAAAGATGAAAGTGACCCTCGAACGGACTTTGAAAAGAGCCATAAAAGTACAATGAGGGGTTAGAAGGAAGACGCCTTCGCTTTTCCACGTGCTGGATGATGACAGGAAAGGGGGCGTTCAACGGAGAGCCCAGAAAATTCGTGTTTTTCACTGGGACGTCGGAAAAAGATTACAAAGGACAGAAAGGGGACGAAACCTTTCTAATATCTTCAAGATCCACCGAGTGAGTATCTTTGCTTAGGTGATGAAACTTTCTCACACTCGTTACATCCAATGCTTTGTTATCGATGCGTACGTGAATTAGTTGTCTCTTCTTTGTTAAGTAATAATAACTTTTTTTTTATTATTTGGTTTGTGATGACTTTTCTTGTACGCAGAAAATATCGCGTGCTAGAGCCTCTGACTTTTTATCCTAATTTACTGGTCGCTTTGCTAATCTTATTTGCTCGAACTGGACGCATTTAATTCCATTAGTGAAATTAAAGTTCGAGCTGGAGCATTTAACTGCGGATCGATGCTACTAACCCGCAAAACCATTAAGATAAACCTTGATGGCGAAGTCAATTCTGAATATCGCGATATCAGAGAACTTTCTGTGGCTTACTCGTTTCATTTCTTACAATGGGTAATGGATACGTCAATTCGATGCCATCTTTTTTGCTTACGGAAAATTGTATTAAATATTATAACGTTAGTCTACATTTTTTATACAAGAATATATTCGTATATTTATTTAGTCATTTTTATCTTGTTATACATTCACATAGGCATGTAGGGATAAACTACACCAAAAGCGTACACTATACCAAAAAAATTGAGTTTGACACCTGAATGGCGGAGACAGCGCAATGACAGTTCCACTCGCGTATCATAAAAATAAAATAGAATCCCTCCATAAACCTGCTAATATTAGAAAGAGAAAAATCAACTGAGGACCATTGTTCTATCTTGTATCGAATTCAATGTCTCATGTTTTGCGCAGTCTATTTCAATATGTGTACACATAAAAAAGTATCATCTAAATCCACAATAAGTACAAGTTCAGCAAAAACGAGGAGAGAAAATCGTAAACGAGACTCACCTGATATAAATGATGACACCGTTGGTACATATCCTTTTCCAACCACGTGGCACGGTAATCGTTTGTTGCTGTTGTTGCGTAATCACTGCACTACCGTTCATCGTCAGCACCACATTTTGTTGCACGGTATTGTTATTATTGTTAGAACCGTTGATACGCGGCAGTGGCGGCTGACGCGCAGCCTGCTGCGCGCACGAACCACCGCCGTTAACCGACGCGGTAGACAAACCGTCGTGTGCCGATTGACTTTGACTTTCAGGACTGCTCAAGCTACTATAGGTCGACGATTCACCGGTATCGGATCGAACAGAGTCACAGCTAGTCGCACCACTACCACCACTACCGACAACAACACTACCGCCACCACTGATACCGACGTTCGACGACGACGAAGAAAGCGACGAGCCGGCCTGGTTATCGAAACCGTCCTGTTGCCGGCTCTTTTCCTCCATATTGACGCGTTGCTCGACACTATCGCCTTGAAAAACACTCGACGACGACGACGTTTGAGACGTTTCGTTTCCCTGACGCGCGTACGCGGCACAAGCGTCGTCGCTCAGAAGACCGACGCAACCCTCCCCGGGATTCCCTTGCACGATTCTACCGCTGTCGCTGTAACCGTCTACCAGTCTTGCACCAGGAGGATAAATCTCACCGTGAATTCTTGACGACGGGAATAATTTGTTGGGTACCATTTCGCTTCCGTTTACCCTGCCGAGCGGCTCCACATTGTTCGCCGCGAGACTCTCGGTACCACCGCTTGAATCGTTTTCCAGCGGGCTTCGGTTCGTTGGATTTTTGTTATCGCACGTCGACACCGCGCACGTCATTGTCGTGGCCGTGGACGTACCGATCGCTTGGACCAAATTGGTCTGTCTATAGAGTAAACCGTTGTTCGCGACGATCGTTCCGTAATCCTCTTCGTCTTCCGCGTTACCCGTGGACATGGACCGTGCCGATCGGCTCGAGTCTCCGTCGGCGGACGCATATTCGAGCGGCTTCAACCGGCAACAGTTGTTAGCCGTGCCTCCGACGACACCGCTGTTATCATTACAGTATATGGCGGTTTTGGCGGGAAACGTCGTCGCCGCCGTCGCCACCTGCGGCGGCAAAATGCCGGCGTACGTCGCCTGCTGCGGAGACTGATAGCCAACTGCGGTAGCAGCAGCAGCAGCGGCGGCGGCATTCTGACCGACCGCCGTCGCGTACGCAAAATTCTCCCCCGAAACGTAGACTAGAACGCTATTTTGTTGAATTCCTTGTGCGTGTTGAGGATGCACTTGTTGTTGCTGTTGTTGCTCTTGATGTTGCTGTTGTTGTTGTTGTTGCTGTTGATAATGATGATGATGATGACCGTGATTCGGGGGAGCAGGGTGCGTGGACGGCTGCTCAGGCTTGCCGGCCATGGTCCAGGTCCAGCAGCGCTGCAAGTAACCCCGACACCGACATCACTGGAACGCAGGTTGTACGCCTACGTGGAGATACCTCGAGGTCTTGCCGCATCCTCCGTAAACGGGAATAATCAGGCGCTTGCCACTGCCGAAATCCGCCGCGTTCTTTCGATCGTTCTTCCTGGCCACGCACGCTCGCCGATGCTTACAATCTCGCAGCTGTCGTCGAGGTTCTCGTTGCTCCTCGACATCCTCGGCTTCACCGCGTAGGGCATGCCAGATGAATAGTTCACCAGCTGTTCGTTCGATCTTACCTATTCTCCTTGATGATTTTTGTAGTTACACGTATGTTCACGAACGCTTCTTTCGCAGCTGATCGCCGCCATACGATAACGGTGCCAAGATTTTAAAATTGGAGAATATTCGACGACGACAGACACGCGCTATTCAACGGTCAATGTCCGTCTAACCTCTCCTTTACCATCGGTGCACTTTATCACGGTACTGATCTCGTTGAAGGCTTCAAATTCTTATGAATTCGTGCTTATGATAAATATTTTGATGTTACGTTTTGTTCCTTGAACGGTTAAAAAACGTAAAAAAATAATACGGTGATTTTAAAACTCTTCATTTGGTCAATGTATTTTCATTCTGAAAACGTATTTTCTTTAACGGTATTAATTGATGTTTTTCCGGGAATGTTTATACCGGATCACAGATTTTTTTCATGAATGAGCACCGTGTAATGGAGAAATGATTTATTTCAAGGATAAAAATCATATTTGCTTAAATAAATTTGGTGGCACTTATAGCAGAATGAACGGTAAAAATGAATTCCTTGAAACTCTCGTACGCTGCACCGCTTTGATGGACAACAAGCGAATAACACTGTTTATTAGGAAATTACGCTTCTGCTTTCATTCACAAGGTCGATTTATGAAGCGACAGCTCACTCGTTTGTCTTATTCACCAATCCAGTTGCGCCGGAACAACACAATGGGGCCAAGCATTCAACTAACCTAAACTCTCGAACACGCTGTTACTCGTGACGCGTGTAGATTACATTGAAAAATTATTTTGGCCGTAAGAAATATCTCGAACGTTGCGGATGCCGACGAGCAACGTTTCGGTCGACTTTGGTGACGAAACACGACGCTTATGAAGAGGAAATATTTGAACGTTACAAGAAAGTCAGGTCGTTAAGGTCGTTGTGTCATTGCCACGGTCCCGTCGCGTTATTCGCGGTCGCAGTTCTGATTGCTCCGTTTCACATGTACGCACTTTTCAACGAAGGAACGATGAATGACACACAATTGTGTCATCCATAAGCCACTGTCACTGAAAAAAATACGATACTCCAAATCTTCGTTCACACACTAAACAAGAAAAACCATCATCTCCGGCACTGAATAAATTAAGGTTAATCGTGACCGAGCCACGACTTGCTCGATCGGTAATGGCGCGAATGCACTCTCGGTACAAAAAACACTTTATATTGCCGTAACAATTCGCGTTAAATCGCACGGACGGACGTACGTCGTGTTATGACGCTGTGTCATCGTCACAGCAGCAGTAGCACCACCACCACCACCACCTCCACTGCCTCCACCACCACCACTAGTATTACCACCACTACCACCGGTCGCGGTTACGAACTCGGGTTAAGTTAACTAACCCTCTTCTCGACTCGAACACCTGCGCGGGCCGCGCTCATCGTTTTCACCGAACCTCACTTCTTGATCTCATGGAAAACGTACGCTTGTTATGTTCTGAATAGCACAGTTGCCTCGTTTTCTTACACTGATCACTCGTCGTCTGACTGGTAATCACTTTCTCGTATAAAACACTGCCTCGACACGGGCTACTGAACGAAACTTCATTCTGCAGATGCTATGCGTACGCTGTTTTCGCGTAACTGATATTGGAAAAATATGGCTCCCTCCGCATACCCAGAAACCTTTGCGGCATCTCGACGGCTGGCTTTCGGCCACTCTCGTATACGCACATTACAAAAACATCGACCCTCACTGCGATTATATCGCCATCGTTAGGCTATTCTACGTAACTCAAAGGCACGTTAACATTGTTACTTCCCATGAACGATATTAGATATACTTAATTCCCCTCTATACATTCACGATGAAATACTCTTTCCATAAAAAAATAATAAAAGTTGATATAAATTATCACGATGTTGAAGAACTAGTGTTTCATAAATGTAACACTAAATGAGCTTTGAAAACAGAAAAATAATTTTGTTGAATAATAAATGAAATAAACATTTAATTACGTCACATGTATGAAGGATTAAAAGGTCAAGTGCTGTAACAACGAGTATTTGTATATATTTGACATTTTACTTTTTCCAATTTATTTGAGACGATTCAAAAACGTACTAATCAATCACCAATTTATCTATAATAAATAAGATTATAATACGCGTCTATTTAAATTTGCTATAGTAATTGCGGACGAGTACATGACCTCATATACAGTAAATTATGTGAATGTTCGAAGGCGCATTTAATTTAATGCAGATACGATCATTAAAATGGACATTTGTTCACGCGCATTACCGATTTTCAAATGAACAAAGTATGTTTCATTCAGAAATGTTATACAAAAGCTTACTAACGTTGGTAAATAAAATTTTTAGAAAATTAATCATTTTCAGTTCCAGCATTGTAATTATAAGCAAATATTGGAACGTCTTTATTACACAAATGAGTTTTGTGAATACGCGCAGCAGTTCATTCACACACATACACAGGAACCTGTTTTTTTTTTCCGTTTTAATTATAATGATTGACAAAATATTATTTTTACGTAGTCATACGCCAGCAATAAATATCTAAACGAACTGAACATTATATGTAATGGAATATTGTCCCCATAAAAAAAAAGAGAAAAAAAAAAGCGGATCTCGATGTTTGGAATTAAGATTACGAAAGATGTTATACAATTTATTTCTACTAATATAGTACGCTCATCACATTTTTTGTTGTTATCATGATCAACGTTACTTATGTCAATAATAAACGAAATTCAGAAAGAAATATAAAACACCTAATAATTTAAGAAACATCAGGATATTCGAATACGGATAATGTATTAATTTCTTTCGACTGTCTAATTATACCTCTAGCATTCGATATGCGCGTATCAGTGTTGAGAATTGCTAACTATTCATTATAAAGAAATAAAATCACAAATAGACGAAGGTAATTAGAATATTTAGCATTATGTGATATAATTGATTATGTTTTCTGTTCACTACTAACGTTACACGATGTTGCAGTAGATGCTGAGTAAATTCTTCTTTCTTATCATTGTGTTTAATGATAAGTACATTTTTTAATACTTTTCTACAGCAAGCAATGAATTAGTTGTAATCAGTTTACTCGTTTCCACCAGAATTTGTAGTTCGATTCAGGAATGATGATAAATGTATCATCGCTAGTACTAGCAACGGTCTCCTATACAATTCAGTATTTGCGTATGATCTTTGCAGAATCGTTGGTGATTCCATAAGTATGGTTCTCACGGTGGTGCACGTGTCTAAACGTTTCTCTCAGGTTCTTTTCGTTCATCTTGAAGAACTTTTACATGCCCGCATTTTTCGTTCTTCTCTTAATACATACGATCAGAATCGAGCGAATGGGACAGAAGTTTAAAATGAAAGAATGACCATATTTATTGTAAAATTGATGTAATCGTTTTAATGTGTGGCACATTGGACTCGCGAAGGACCTCCTTCGTCTTCTTCGTAAGCTTGTCGCTGATCTCTTCGCCTAGCTTCTTGTTCCAGATCCAGATCCAGATCCACGAGAGAACATTCTTCCGCACCATCTGGAATTATTACCTCTTCTCTTGGAGGTAGACATTGTTCAAGCGTCGGAATAACGGCAGGGTCTATGGTTTTTGGGAAATTCACTACAAATTGAATTATAAGTCTGCCGTGTGTAAAGGGATCTTTGTAAATTGGCATTCCTTCATTCAAAATGCACTTCAAGTCTCCATATTTTATAACTGTTCCCGGATACGACGTTACTACTAAATCTCTTCCATCTAAAGTGCGAATAACTTTTTGGAACCCACATAGAGCTTCTACTAGTTCTAGATGCATCCTCATAATTAGATCATTGCGCGAACGCCTAAAAGAGTATATCAATAAACATGTAATTAATGTATAACATAATACCATTCAAATACAACTACTAGAATACTAACTTAAAAACTTCATGTTCCTTTTCTTCAAGAAGAATAACGATATCTCCTGGTTCATAATCTGGTTCTTGGTCACCCTCTCCGCTAAAAATGATTTTTTGTCCATCTACCATGCCTGGGTCAACGTGAACTTCCAAAATTTTCCTCTCCCTCACTGTTTTCTTGCCACCACATTGTTTACAACGATCACGTGGATTTATGCGTTCTCCTTGACCTTTACAGTCTGAACACATAGTCTGCAAATGCTGTAACATTCCAGGTCCTAGCTGTTGTATTTGAACTTGCATACCAGACCCATGACAGGTAGAACAAGATTCGACAGAACCTTTCTTTCCACCAATACCTAGCAGAAATATAAAAATATAATTTTTGTTTTTACATCATAAATTGTAAATGGATAACATTAAATGTTTACCTTCACATTTATCACAAATAACGTTCTTTTGTAGAGCTAACTTGCGAACAGTGCCTTTGTACAACTCCTCCAAGGAAACAGACAATTGATGCATAACATCTTGACCTTTACGTTCTCTCCTTCGATTGCCTCTTCCAAAACCTCCACCAAAGAACATATCAAAAATGTCCATAGGTGAAGAGAATACATTGCCACCTCCACCACCTTCTTTCAAAGCTTGTTCTCCGCCTTGATCATAAATTCGCTTCTTTTCAGGATTTGATAATACTTCATATGCTTGCGAAATTTGTTTAAACTGTAATCAAAATGGAATTTAACACTCTGCTCATTGCATAAAGTAAATAACTAATGCATTATATTAAAAAAAAAAATGCTACTAACTCTTTCTCCTTCATTAGGATTTTTGTCCGGATGATATTTAAGTGCAAGCTTCCTATAAGCTTTTTTCAAATCTTCTTGTGTACATCCAGGCTTTACACCCAAAACATCATAGTATGTAGTTTCCTTTACCATTTTTACTAATTTGTCCCTTACTGAAACTGCTCTATATGGGGGATACTAGTTCTGCTCCTGCTAATAACCAAATGGACCAAAACCTTATTTTTTGTGTCATTTTTGTGCACATTAAAGTATTTAATAAATTTAATTTTTTACACATATTATTAATCCTGACACTGAAATCATAATTATTGTAATTATTAATGATTTCATTAAATATAAGTTAATGTAAATATGTATGAAATAATAATATTTTTCTAAGAAGAGACATTCATTGTATATATATATTTAAAAAATACTTTTCTGAAAGAAATATAAAATTGTTTCTAATCATAATTAACAATATATGTACATATGTTTACTTTTATTTGTTTATTATTATTATTAATGTTATTATTATTTTAATAAGATGCATTTACTTATGTGAATCAGGAAGAGCAACAACTACTCTTCACTGGCCAAATTATGTTTCCATAAGATTTTGGCAATGATAACTAGAAAATCATGGTTTTTGCATTATGGAACTGTTAAAGTATATGTATGATACACAAATTTCTGAAAATGTCACATATTTAATTACAATAAATCTTTAAATAACGTAAATATAACAGATGTAAATAAATATTTAAAGCAAACATAAATTAAATATTATATATTAAATCGATTTTGAGTACAAATTGTTATATGTATTATGTTTACATATTTTTTTTTACTATTTAATTGTTTAGACCATGTTATTGATCAAACCTCCTTCTTGGAAATAATTAATTCAATTAGAAATTCAAAGGTGCTATTAAAGATTGGTCATCATTTGATTTAGTAATTCATATAGCGTCATAAACCTACTAAATAAACATACTGAATTTAATTTAAAAGTCATTATAATTATAACTATAATTAAAAGTTAGAAATATATTTTACATTATAGAAAATACCTTTGTTTTGCTTATGTTGCAAGATATTAATATATAGCAAACATATAAGCAAGTTATAACGCAATTTGAGAACAGAAATGTATTGTAATGGCCTTGAACTTCAAATACTTCTAATTTTAATTACATAACACAATTAAAGATATACATATATATATAAACAGTTTTTTTTTAATATTAAACGCTCACAGTTCCTATAAATAATTTGAAGTTACATAGAATTATTCATATTAATATGTAATAGAATTCGAACTGTACACTCTCGAAAAGACCAATATCTTGTATCCATGTGCGTCTTTGGTTTCAAAATGGCGTCCACATTCACTTTAAGTTGGCGAAATATAATTAATTGATATGAAAACGGAAATTACATTCTGATTTTAATGTTTCGTATTATTCATCGTCTTATCAACAAAGAGTCGCCAAACTTTCTAGACCTTTCTGCTAACTCATATACATGTATACATAAGACTTGAACTACCGGTTGAAGATCAATTAAAAAAAAAGATAAGTGCTAAAATAAGGATTGTATAAAACAAAAAATTGGTATTGATAAATAATTCAAATTATATAAGTAAAAACAAAAATAATAATTATTAGTTAATGCATTTTAAATGACAGATATACTTTGCAAACTTCAACCACGTTTTGTACTGACAAGAGTAGGGCAATAGGAACATCCACCATTTTTCAACGTAAAGTGCGAGTCATGGACGAGCATAGCTTACATGATAAAAATTCATTGACGTGTATTTCGTAATATACAATATGCTTAAGCGTGTACAATATTATTATTCAACCTTCAGAAGTGTACTGCAAATTTAAGAATGGCTAAAGCAACTTTAAATTTGTGACGATATTCCTCGATATCGTCAACTAGTCTCTTCTTACTGATTCTGAACATTTAGCGCTGTGCAAATCTCTATCTTAACAAAAATTCAACGAGCTTACAATCGATCGCACGGTTCACGAACGAAAATTATATCCGTTCGCTGCACATTCTCTACGATATTTTTCTGTTCTCGATAATTTGCGTATGATCTTACCTGTATCAGCAGAAAGTTGCTCGTGGAAAATATCCGTGGATCGGAAACGCTCGTCTCACTCCACGTTATAGTATTTGACGAACTGTTGCAAGCGCATAGAACTCCCACCAATATTACAGTTCGTATCCGTTCTCGAAACTTCCTAGAAGAGTAATGGACGTTACGCCAAAGAGAACCAATCAGGTACACTAAGGACTGTAGACAGCGCCAAATATAATTACGGTCTTTTTGGGAATGTCTGAAATGTGTTCGCTTATATTCCGTCGATAAGCTAGCAAAACATTTGTTTTTGCAATAAACAATTTATAAGTGAATGTATTATATTTTTGTACTACTTTAAGTTTATAACGGAATATACGTATGTTTCGTTCACTGTGAAAATTATCATCGAATAATTTATTCGATGATTTGCGTCGCTGGACAGTTTAGGTCATTTCCAGTCACAAGAACGATACTCCTCTACAGCCTGCTTTGACCTTCGTGGTCATATACATGGTGAGACAATGTAAAGGAACAAGGAAATTTGATGATAATGTAATAGGGGGATATGATACAACCAATGCACTGGGTATATATGTTTGTCGTCATGGCCGTGAGAGGAGCGCATGTATATTGTCCATAGATTATAGAGTGTGTAGAATCAAACTCAGTAAAAATGTGCTAAAAGAACGAAAACTAGTAAGGTTACTCGCTTATAGGTTGAAGTATAGGAACATAGTATTTATCCATAGATAGCGCAACTCGTTTCCGTATCCGTCCTTTTACTGGCGGTACACTAATCAAGCAAAATGGTATGTATTTTGCATCTCAAAATTATTTGTTAATCATTGAAAAAGATTGATAATAATGGTTTATAAGCTTGTTAAATATGCAGCACAAGCTATTTTTTATAAATATAATTCACAAATATTGTTTCTTTACCTCTTAATATTTACATGATTATGATATGGTTATGTCAACTAACAAGGAAAGTGTTATTAATGAATAAAGTAAAAACAAAAATGTAAATGGAAGGATTTTTTTCAGTTATATTAATAAAATTTGTATTAAAATATTATTTCCAATTTATTTAATTGTTGCTATTGAAGACAATTCAACTCTAATACAAAAATTGCAAACAAAATATAACCTTAAAATATTGTTCTTTTCTTCAGACGGAGGGTGCAGTTACGATTAGAACCAGGAAGTTCATGAGCAATCGGCTACTATGCCGAAAACAAATGGTACGTATTTGTATATGTAAATTTTTTTTTGTTTTTCCTAATATATTTATTTATACTATTATATGTCACTAAGTTTGATTAATAATTAGCTAATGATTGTCATAAATTTCTATGTACTCATCAAGACTTATGATCTTAATGCACTGTGTTTGTTTTATAGGTCGTGGATGTTTTCCACCCAGGTCACTCATCTGTACGTAAAACAGAAATACGGGAAAAACTTGCCAAAATGTACAAAGTTACACCAGATGTGGTCTTTGTATTTGGTTTTCTAACAAATTTTGGTGGTGGCAAATCAACTGGATTTGCATTGATTTATGATACGTTGGACTTTGCAAAGAAATTTGAACCTAAATACAGGTTAGCTAGGCATGGACTGTATGAGAAACAAAAGCAAACAAGGAAACAACGTAAAGAACGTAAGAATAGGATGAAGAAAGTTAGGGGTACAAAGAAGAGTAAAGTAGGAGCTGCTTCTAAAAAGGTAAGATGATCTTAGTTCTGTTATACAAAGAAAAACCTAAGAGTTTCTTAATTCAGCAAATTCTTCAATTTAAAAAAAAATTCAAATAATAATTTGGTGGTGGATCATGTATTGTTCATTCATTTGCTAATGGGCTTTTTTTTATATTTTTTTTCAAATTTTAATACAATTTTATCTTTGAATGTTTAATGATCCGTTTTTGTTAAAAGATTATTATTTAAGTCTTTTAAGAATTTAAAAAATTTTTAAGGCATTTTGTTAATTATAAGGTGGAAGCATAAATATTTAATGTTTTTTTACTCATATACTTGTTTCTTTTGTGGCTGGACAGGTGATACAGTCATGAATAGTGTGATTGTACATATAAATATAAGTGGAAAAAAGGACTAATATTTTTTTATGGAAATTTAGTTTTCATCAAAATCTAGTTTTAAGTACCAATTAATGGAAGAAATAGTCAAGTGCATGGTTACTGAATAGAATTTTTCCTTTCTAGTAAAGGAATACTAGAAAAGTATTTCTTTCTTTATGTGAAATTAGAATCATCTTTTATCCAGTTGTACCACATGTCCTGTCACACCTTCTATATGTTAAATTAAATTATATATCATTTTTGCATGCTATTCGGCGGTATACGCTTTTTATTTACATTCTAGGGAAGGAAGTAGTCAAATGCTCATCATTTGTACTACAAACTTCAAGAGGGAACTTAATTATGATGCTCATACATGGTCAGCATGCAAACTTCTAAGTTTCAGTCTTTCTTCTTTCATATCTTTTTCTTGCTTTTATTTTCTTATTTTTCTTGCATTATGGTGTTTACAAATTTTTTTAGTATATATTTCGTTTGTAGAAAAAATGTCTTAGTTTATGTTGTTATATTATTTTCTGTAGATTTTTGGTTGCATGATGTATTTACTTTTGAATTTCATGCATATACATAATGTAGTTTTATGTTGTAATTTTATTATGTATTTTCATATTAAAAATGCATATAATTTATATTCTTTCCAAACTTATAAATTAGTTAACATTCTAATTAGTCTAATGTCAGCAATAGTGTGTTTATTAAAAGGAATATATAAAACAACAAATATTCAACATATTGAAAGTGCATTTGGTTCCACTGCAGTTTTGTTGCTTTACATCATCATCTATTCATTATCATTTTATGTTTTGTGCTTTCAGTAGAAATAGAAAACTTGTGCATGCTGGGTGTATTATTGGTTAATATTATGAGTTAAAACATTCACTAATATTTTTGTTTCTTTTTTTTTTTGCATTACAGTAAGATGAAAAGACATCATGAAGGCCACACATTGTTCAACACGGGCGTAAAAATTATTATAATAATTTATTATTACAACATGATGATTATGATAAATTTTACGGAATAAACGTGTATTCTTCTTGATGAAAAATATTCACTGCTGTACCTTTTTTTATGCCTTATTGTTGATATATCATGTATCCGCAAATGGTCATTATAAGAACAATGTATCAGTTTGTAAACATGAGTATTCTGGTTGTGAAAATGTTTATTTTGATACAAAAAATGAATATGTTTTAGGTACAAAATTCAATAAAAATCGCATAATTTTATTTTCCATTAGAATATGCCCTACATTATCCCATTAAAACTTCTGCAGATCCTTTAGGAGTAAATTCCTTAGCGGTTTCATCATCCTCTACCCAATTGTCTGTTCCTAATGAGGAACTTTCAACTGAAGAGGTCTGTATAGTGTTCTGTGTTGTTATGAGCATACTGGTTTCTTCAGTCACTGATGGCATCTCACTTTCTGTTGTTGATACAGTTGGTAAAATTTTTGTAGTCATAAGATCAATCACAGTTTCAAAGGTTTCCTCAATATTCGGTTCAGTTGAATCCATTGATGGAACGGTACTTTCACTTGATGGAAAATCCCATTCATCAAAACTGTTATCAAATCTATTATCATCTTTAAATCGTTTTCGAATAATGTACCAGTTGCCAACGCGGAATCCCAAATCATGATTAGGATCAAAAGTTAAATTATCTGTATTTTATAAAAAAAATATGCATTAGTTTTGTAATGTTGATAAAAATGACAAATTATTGTACATTCTTTAATGAGTTGAGAGAAAGATTTATTTACTCAAGTCTAACAGAAACCATTCGCGAGTGTTAAATCTTTGCAATACTTGAAAGTGATCCAAACTTAATATTTCTGCTGACAAAAGAGAGGGTTCCGTCGTAGTTTCTCCAAATAATGTTTCATGAATCCGATTTTTTAAATTACCAAACCAATCTCCAATTGTGTGGAAAAATTGGCCATCCCGAAGATGTGTCTGTAATTTACTATTTCCTGTAATAAAAAAATTTACATTACGTCGGTACTGTATAATTGTTTAATAATTGATTATTCAATTTTATTGCATAACAATATTTTAAACACAAACTAATAGTACAAATGCTGTCATCAAGGAAGAATTGAAAAGTTGTAAACGTTTATATTTCGAAATATTTGTCACTACAAAAAATACACGAAATAACAATTATGTCTTTTGTGCACGTTAGTATGAATTTTATATGAATGGTAGTATACAGATTTAACGATTAAAAACTATTGTTTTAGACTACATTTAACAGATCATCAAGTTAATTTAGATAATACACACATTTCCGTATTTTACATTTTACCGGAAATGGCACCTACACTTAGGAGCTAGAATACAAGCACCTTAGAACAAGATGGCTATTATGTCAAAGACAACTTAGAAATAATTTTGACTATATTATTATACAATATTTAATTCAGTAGATGTACCTTAATAATCTACATATCATTGTTATATAGAAAATTCCTTAAAGAAAAATTTACTTGTGGATCTTATTAACATTTAACCACTTCTTCGGATTTTAGACCCCTCAAATTTTTAGTTAAACCAGGTCCCTAGGCGTTTTTCATTCAAATCCTAATTTACGTCACTGACGCTCTAATGTTTCATCAAATGTTTAAAATTATTGCAAAACAAATTTGCACTTACCAATCTGATGAAATGATGAACATAAAAATTTATTTAAATTTGAAAATCCGAAGAAAGGTTCAAGTTTTCATCATTATTAAAATATTCTTAGATCAAATCTTAGTAAAATTATATTAACAAATTATGGCACCTCTATTATAAATTCCTATCGGCGTTGACACGTTGCAAGCAGCAAGCACTAAAAAGACAATAAGGATTTTCATCTTTTCTCAACAAATACTAGCCAATACGAGACAACATTCGTGTCTTTATATGCGTTTTGCCGGAAATGAATGTTCATTATAACGACAATTTTATCGAATTCAGAATCAAGTAGATTTTGCGCAATACTGTTATTCAACAATGATGACCTTCTTTGCTCTGCTTGGACGTCTATTGTACTGTAGACGTAATAATGAAGGTGTAACAAATA
Organism: Megachile ligniseca; assembly: GCA_945859555.1. Classification (NCBI taxonomy): domain Eukaryota; kingdom Metazoa; phylum Arthropoda; class Insecta; order Hymenoptera; family Megachilidae; genus Megachile; species Megachile ligniseca. Next base: position 6,130,906 of record OX243783.1, read on the forward strand.
TTTGATTTATCAAATATTTGATTGAAATTATCGCTTTTACAAGGACTAAAATTGACTCCTTGAAGAAAGGAATACGTAACTGTATCGATAATTGTTTGGTTTCTTTTCAGTGCTTATAATATCTTATAAAATTTGTACGTAAAGAGAGTATAATTATAGAATGTTCTAAGAGATGAATGAAAATATGTTGAAATTAAGGAATGAATGAAGTATAATGAAAATTGCAATTACAATCTCCATGGTTAATATAATATAATAATTATAAGTGAGAAAACAAAGATGCGTGCGTTCTTCGCGGCAGTTCTACGTAGAACTGGCATGCGTGCGCAAACTCGGAAGTAATCTTAAACACAAGCGCCGCTATATCTTATTTGAGTAATTACCAAGAATGCGCGCTCAATTTGAACATATAGGACATAACAATCATGTTTTGACCCTTAAAGAAAAAACAATTTATTATCGAACGAGAAGGTACATATCAGATTTCAGTGACCAGTAATTAGAAATTCCAAATTAATTTATCATTATCAATCTGTATTGTTACATAGTACATAATGATTATTGCTATTATTTGAATCAAGTTTCAAGCTCAAATATAATGTACTGATGTCCACAGTGTATGTTACATTGTACGCAATTAATGCATAGTACCTCTCAAAATTGTTAAATATCTAAAATATGCCCATATTAATACTTTTCATTAATATCTTTATATTACATAAATTTAGAGCAATAGAGTACAGTTGTGATTTATGTTAGGTATATTATTATAGTGGGTAAGATTGTTGCTATCAAAAGTAACCCATACATCTGAGTATTACGATACACACTTGTTTTGTCAACTAAATTTATTTGGAAATGTCATAAGGACTTTATTGTTCTGCATTGCTCAAAGTGGGTCTGCACAGTAGCTCTCGTTTGGTGATGTGTATTTTGTTACCGTAATCTGCTTTTTCAAGTTTTCTTACGCGTCGGAAAATAACTAAATTTTAACTAAGATCTTATCGCGATCAGTTTGAGTGTTACATTTATTTTGTCAACTATAATCTTTGAATCATATTATTTGTAGCACAAATATACTTTTTTCTAAGAATGACTTATAAACTATTCCGTGCACACTTTATGAATTACATCCTCAATCCTGTATCTAGTGAAAGAATTCACAACATGTTGGTTGGACCCACAATTGTTGAGTTTGGACGTAAGGTGAAGGTTGGAATAGGCGGGCTACTAGCTTCGATCATACGGAGTGTGGATGTGTCTGCTGCGATACATTTTGGAAAATCCTTCTCGTAATTTTAGTTATTGAACATTAAGGACTTTAGTTTAACTCGTAACATATTTCCAACTGATTTTTACTCGAACATATGCTATTGCAGTTAGAATAGACATGTTATTGTGTAAGTTGGCCTAAAAGATTCTTCGTATTCAAGAATGTATACCACATCGTTGGAAGTTCAGTTGGAACATTGACCCTACCAGTTCGAATCACGTAAGAACCGTGTAAATTAAGTGTTTTTTAACATACTATGACATTTAAGGACCAGGTACGTAATGTGTATTTACGTTTTTTTACATAACTAATACTGCTAACAGGTTAGGAACCCGAACTTTTAAGAGTTGCCCGTGGCATCCTAACGCAATCTGGTCGGAAGCAGTTAGCAGTACAGTTACTTATAACATAAGTGAGAGGTATGTTGAACGAAATTATTTAAGTGTATGATTAATATGATCTACGTATATGATAATAGATGTATTTCACGTGAACGTATTAGCAAATTAAATAATTACGAAATATTTCGTGCAAGGTTCAACATGGACTCACTTTAGCTTTTTTGGGATTGTACAAAACTGATCCCTTTATAAGATATATGATTTTATCTGAATGATTTAATATATCATTCCGAAAATTCACAGATGTGGCATATAGTTTAGTAAAATTTTAAACATTTGGGTTCATAAGCTTTTGAGTGATTTAAAACGAGATTTTAAGAGCAAACTGATGATGTTTATATCATCTTCATAGCTTTCAGTCAACAAATTGTATATCTTTATGTTAAGTATATGATTAAATTTCCAAGTTATAAGATTGAAATTATAGGTAGTACGATAAATTTCTATTTCATACAATAACAGTATCTGTGCTGTCATGATATTTGGAAATCATATTAAGCTAACCTCAAATTGAGGTACATTTCATTTAGGAGACATGTTGGTTTAGTAAACTTCATCCCAAAGTAGCTATAAAATGGATTTAAAAGGTCGTAAACCTTTATATAATATTTATTAAAAGATTTATCGGGAATATATTTGTTCAAATAATTCCAATTTTTGATCAACAACTTTAAATACTAAATCAGTATTGCGTGTTTAGTATTTGTAAACTAAAATATTAAGTGAGATTATATAAAAAGATGTTATAAACTGCTAGCTGCTTTTTATAATGCAACAAAAATAATATTTAAAACTGCAGAGGGAATCAAAATGTTGACTTACTTCACATATATAGCTTATATGTAGCTATATTCAGAACGTATTGACCTTGAATTTTCGCAACTATTTCAGCCTCCCGCGTTTTCGCTTAAAATGTTAAGAAATGATTTCTTCAATGAAACATATCCAAATTACGATGATAGCGAAAGTGATGATCTGTTAGAGCAGAAAATATGCATTACGGATTATTGTATACCTAAACTCGAACCTCCTTGTCTTCAAACATCTTTTAACTCAAGTGAAGATGATGTATTGAGTACTGTAAGTAAATAAAAAAAGTACCTGTAAATGCATAATATTTTTTTTTCTGCTTAAGGTATAACTATTTGGTATATGAATTTAAATTTATTTTATTTCTATAATAATTTAAGGTATATAGATATATTTAGACATAGTATCATAAAAAATGTGGTCAATTCAGTATCATAACTTAAAATTTATTTTCTAGTGGTTCTGTTACATAAATTTTAAATTTATATGACTTATGTATATAAAAATTATGCTTATTTTCTTTACCTTAATTGTAATAAAATCAAAAAATTATATAATGTATTATAATAATGTTTTTAAATGGTATGTTAATATTGATTACGTTTAAAAACAAGGAATGTATTTCATTATATTTTTTCTGATTTCAGAATGAATTAACATCACCAATTCCTTTTATTGTACCATATAAAATTAAGGATCCTATTGTGGTGCTTGAAAGATGCGATAAAATATGGGAAACATTGCAGTTAATAAAAAATGTTCAAGAGAAAAGACGTGTCAATTCAATTAATGAATTATCATTGGAACCCAGAAATTCAGCATCATATGTTGAATACCACCCAGTGTTGTCTAATGACAATGCTGCATTACCAGATTTTAAACTCTCAGTTAAGGCTAAAAAGAAATTATTTCAATGTCCTACTTGTGGAAAGCTTTATACGAAACATGTAAACTTGAGACAGCATGCAGAGAGAGTACATAAGTTATTGATAAACCCATTGCGAATTAGGCAGTCCAATGAAAAAGAAAAAGAAAAAAAGAAAGGAAGAGAAAAAGATCCAGAAAAGGAGTCTAATGTAATTGAAAAAGAGAAAAAGGATCTTGAACAATCATGTTCGAAAGAAGGTGAAAATAAACTTTCAGATACTTCGTCACAATCTGCAACATTATCTTTGACAGAACAGGATATACTTACTAATAAAAAACTTAAAACCAAATCAAGTGTTTCAATACAACCCAGTAACAATATAAATGACCATGAAAATTCAAAAAAAAGGCTAGAAAAAAAATTACTAAGTAAAGATTTGCGGCAAAATGAAAAACCGATTTCCTTACATCAAGACTCAGCATCACAAACATGTTCATTATGCAAACAAACAGTAAAGGATATTAAGAAACATTTTACTGATTATCATAAAATTGAATCTTGTGAGTTCATGCTGAAAGAATTAGAAAAACCTTCTCTTGTGCTAGAAGATGAGGAATCCAATAATATGGCTGTGAATAATAAACCTCTGGAAGAAGATGAAATACTTAAAAAACAGTCTTCTACTCAAGGGAAAGTGAAAAGAAAATCAAGTGTATCACCTGTAGATCCTAAAAAAAGACGGAAAACTAATAATAGTGATACATTACATGTAGAAAATTCCGAGAAATGCGATACAAGAAAATGTGATGTTTGCCTTGGATTATACAAACGACGTAGTTTTCATAAACATGTACATCGCCATCGAATTCGCGGAGAAACAAAAGAAAATATTCATTTGTTTAGGTGCAAATATTCAAATTCCCCATTATATTTCAAACACAAGGAAAGCTCGAATGTAAATGGTTCACCCCCCAAAAATACAAATAATTGTAAACATAAGAGTAGATGTGCTCCAGGTTTGCCTAAAAAAAGAGAAGCAGGACAACAAACGCTTCAAAATTTTGATAAGGATAAAGAAGGATGCAATACAGACTGTTCTGACAGTGGTGAAAATTGCTGTACTTGTGGAAAACAGTTTCGTCATTCTTATAGCTTCTTTCTGCATAAAAAAAATTGTAATTTGAAGGATAATAAAATACCTGCAGCAGAAAATAACTTGGGCAAATCAATTCCAAACGATAAACAAGATAGTTGTAGTAAAGATTATAATCCTGCGATTAATATAACGATAAAAAAGAAGAATAATTCTTACGAAATTGTTGGTAAAAATGGTGAAATCGAAAATAAATTACAGAATCTTAATCATTCAAAAAACGCTGAACTATTATTAGATGGTTCTCAAGATAAAATTCAAGTAAAATCGCGTAATCAATCACTTGATGACTTAGAAGCATCTAAATATAGTAAATATCATAGTATTCTAAAAATTCAAACTGTTGAAGAAGATATTGATATTGACATTGAAGAAGAATCACAAACTAAATCATGTAATAATAACATTGATCAAATGAATGAATTAATAAAAAGCGTTTGTAGAGAAGAAGATGATAGGAGATTTTGTAAAGAGAAAAATACGGAAGAAGTAAATAGCGCACAAAAACAAAAGATTAATTCAAAATCGACGAATGGGAAAGTCCTACGACCACGACAACATAATGCTAATATAGCTCATAGATATAACATTTGCGTATGTGGAAGTAAGTTTTACAACAGGAAAGCTTTTGATATTCATATTAGTAAACATCAAACAAATTCAGAATTAACGTGCGGTTACTGTAAAACTCTTTTTACTGACATTAGTGCATGGAATAGACATCAATGTTTTGTGAAGTTAGCTAAACGATTTATTGATTCCACACCAGGAATAAATTGTTATTATTGTAGTACTATGGTTCTTACACTTCAGCACTTTGATGACCACATGAAGCACAAACACTTTGATGCTAAATTACCATATCAATGTCCTGAATGTTATAAACGTTTCACTACTTTCACATTACGAAAATTACACTTTAATGCAGAACATACTCAAAGTATTTGTTCTATTTGTCAAAAACAGTTTCGTTATGATGTAAAGTACAGGCATGATGGATATCATTATGGACTTGGATATCCTTGCCATTTGTGCAAGAAAGCTTATTCAACTAAAGACAGATTATCAAACCACAAAGGTAAACTACATTCCAAATCAATAAATAGGATAGATAATTCTAATGAAACACTTTTCATGAATTCTAAAAGTCAGTCCTTACCTGCAACAGATAAACTATTACATAGAAAGTCATTAAGACACGGTAACAAAAATATTGAACTAGATAGTTTAAATAAATATTTTTATGTATAAAGAGTGAAAATATCATTAGATTGTGTTAAAACAAAATTTGTATTCTATTTTCACGATTTTTTATTGAAAATAAATGAATCATATTTTTTTTATATAATTTCATTTCATTGTAGGCATTATGCCACGCACTTGAATATACTTTTAAACAGTAAGTGTGTATATAAAAATGGTGGATTAAATATTATAAAAAAGTGTACAATATTCACAGCATTATGTTTCATTTCTATTGTTTAAAAAAAATATATATATATAGATATATATTGAAATGAATTCTCAATTGTATACAAAACGTTGTTTTAAATGTAAAATGCTTATTGTAAGAAATATATATAATAATACTATATTTAAAGCTATTGTATCTATATTGAAAATACATAATTTCGATAAACATAGATGGCAAACATTTACAATTTGATGAAACCAAAGTATAGTTCATACTTATAATGGAATTAATGGTATTCGTAAATTTTAAGTAATTCACGAAAATATGTTAGATAACAATTATCACTGCAAATATATTTTTTTATGATAATATGTGTAGTTCGGAATAGTGTATGTTGTGTTAACTACATAAGTAAGTATTATTAATTGAATAATTATTGTGGTTTCTTAAATTCTAAAATAAGTATCCTAATTATCTTAATTAAACAAGAAATGGTATTGTTGTATAGTATTGTAATTCGTATTTTAATATATATTTTAATTATTTATTGTGTAATATCATAATATCAAATAATAATGTAATTAAAATGTAATAAACCGGATAAACATAAAAGTATAAAAATGTTGTGTTTATCAAATTAATGTAGCTGTTTTCTAATTATTTTGTATAGAAAGAATTTATAAAGTAACATATTATATCATTATAGAATCGTTCAAATCCGTTCCAATATTTTCACTTTTATTAAAAAAGGAATGTTTATTTTTATGTTATTAATTATATAGTCGCTTTTAATATATTGTTTTTATGTTACACTATCCAATTTACAATTGAATGTTTTACACTTTTGTTAATAATTTCTAGTTTTATATAAAACAACTACATTGCTGAAAAGAATTTATCCGAAAGAATTTGAAAGTTTTTATATGCTTGGAAATTTCTTTTCAGCACTCTTTTACGAGTTTATAATTTGAGAACATTTTAGTTGCTTTCGTGCGTGGAATAAAATACGCTTGAGATATCGATTAGTCCGATAATGATTTTTAAGATTATTTTCTTTGAGTTAAAATATCAAAATTTGTACAAGATATAAACTCATATCGAAAAATAAAAGAACTTATTTGTGCATATTCGAATGTTTGTACTCGTCATATCATATTGCAAATGTTACATTTAATAAAATTTGAACATGCATTTCCGGTTTGATTCTATCGACAAGGGATCAAATTTCTTGGGTATTTTACGAGAGCAGTGGCGGTAATCGGAAAATTCGATTAAAAAGTGGGGATAGCCAGTGTATTTGGAACATGATCACCAGGCGTCGCTTCGAACGTAACCCGTCGCCATCGAAGTTATAAAACGGATCAAAGCCGTGCGGAGTTTCAAGGAGGGTGGTCGCGTTACGCTCGGAACTTTCTCAAACGATATCCTTTTGAGTTACACACAGAGAAATACATATATACATATATACATGGTTCAGTTCGCGTAACGGCAGACGTATAAAAAATGACGAAGCGTCGTGTGATTTGACAGTGAAGAAACATTTAATGAGAAAAGTGCCTCGGTATCCTGTGGTTGGTATTCGAGAATTCAAAGTATCACCTCAACACCCTGTAGCTCCCTGGTTAGTCGCGTCATTTTTCGGTGCATCAGGATTCGATTACGAAGCGATTATTCGACGGGTCGACTCCTTTGGATAGATCGGTGTATATATAACGTCGATGAATGAAAGTAGGACAAAATAAGGTTCGAACAAGACAACAAAATGTTGACCATCGTACCTACTGTACGATTTTACAAAAAATAAGAAAATAACGCCGGCATAGTTGATTCATACGTGTGCACAGTGACTCGGGCAATAGCCCGAAGCAGAAGTTTCTGCTTTAGGGAAATATGGAGGGTCTATATCGTATCGATCATGCATTACTATAACTAATAGAATCTATTAGTTCTTACACGAACATATTTAGCAGTGATCTCACAGTAAGACATCAGTTTTCACAAGTTTCTCAAGCGCAAAAATTTCAGATCATCTATACTTTGTTCCATTCGTGCAAAGGGGTATTGAAGTTACCGTCACCTATGTGTCCATACTAACTGCAGTACTTCTTTTAAAAATATAGGCCACGTCTCGTGCCTCCATCGGACGTAAACCTATTATTTTGAACTCTGTTTTATTTTCCCTCGGTTTAACGTGCAATACGTATGCAAGATCTCTTCATCTCTTAAGAGCAACAATTACAGGATCGGATATATCCTTTTTTTGAATTGTTCTCGTAGTTACGTTTCACATAGATATCCATTGTATCTCGCGGAGGTTTTACGTGTCAAGTACACGTTACTTACGGATTTCGGAAGTCGAAATGACGGTCTCGCACGATTTGACTGCTTTTATCGTGACGGTTCCTATAGTCGAGAGGCGCGCAGTGCTCAAACGGGCACGGCCGAATCGATTTTCCCTGGTTCCACTACTGACGATAGAGCTACGCGTGTGATTCCTCGAGGAGCTGTTTGCAACTACCAGAAATTATATTTCACAGTTTTTCTCGTCGCAGAGTTGTTCCTCTCTAGGAAGTGAAATCGATATCGTATACATCATATCGACAGCATCGATGGAGTCATCGAAAATTATGCGCGACCGAAAAGAGACATAATTTGTGGTATCATCGAAGCGGACGTAGGAATTCATCTAGTTCCAAGATAGTAATTCATTACTTAATCTTCAGTGTGTGCTCGTTGCGCTAATCGATTAGTTTTCGATCAGCATGTGCTTCGTGAAGTCTGCTTACAACGTGCTTGAACTAGATCGTCATATACCGTTATACCACCCGTATCGTCCGTCGGGAATCCTAAAAATAGCGGAGACCAGTGAACGAAAGTAATTCTCCTACACTTTTCTAATGAATTTCGGTAGCATGCCAGTGAAAGGGTACGTCTGAACGTCACCGCGTTAACAAGGTCACATCGCGAATGAATCTCTGATCGATTACTTTGTCGTTTCTCGATGTTTACGTAAAGTAGAGGTATGAATCGACTGTGTATTTTTCTTATTCCGGTATGATAATCGGCCGATTTATTTACAACTATTTCTAGAATGTTGAGCGGAGTTCTTGGCTTTACCGGTTTCATCCAGCTCGGAGATTCCCGTGCTACTAGCTACTCGCGATCTGATCATGTTAAATATTAAAATATGAAATATTAGGAAGTGGTGAAGCATCATTTTTCATTTTATTCATCTTTTATTGAAAATATGTTCTACAAGTGAGCTGCTTACGAAAATTTTCGCAATCGATAGTGGGATGTTGGGTCCTTGAGATGTTGGCAATCTGGAATTTCAGAGGTGTGGGACTGGAGTTTTTGAATTTTTGAACTTTGGGTTTTTTGAGAATTTGGGATTCTTAAAGATTAGGGTTCTTGAGTTTTAGAGACTTTGATATTTGACATTTTGAAGCTTTACAGTTTTGAGTTTTCCAATTTCTATAACTGGTGGGACTTTGAGATTTTCGAGTATCACTGTTTTGAACTTGAGATTTTGGAATTTTTTTAATTTCCAAGATCCCAATCTCGAGGTCCCAAAGTCTCAAACCCCGAGGTTCCTAAATTTCAGCGTCCCAAAATATTTCTAAAGTACAATACTACCAAAGTTTCAAAATCTTCAAGTTCAAACATTCCAAAGTTCTCAAATTCTCGAAGTGTCAAAATCTCAAAGTTCTGCTTCTTTTGACATTTTGATATACATTAAACGCGTCCCACCCAAAGTCACCTCGCGACCCAGCAGTTCGGGATTCACACTTTAGGAATCTGCTAGACAGACTAAGTGTTCTCGTTGAGGTTACCTACCGTTCAAGTCGATGACCCATAAAGTCAGTAGGTGTAATACTAACAGCGATAGAAGCTAGGGAGAACTACGGCAATGAGATTAGAAAGAATTATCGAATGCCTACATTGACCCATTTCTCCTAATCGTCGATTCGTCGTATCGTTCGTGCAGATATCCGGATTCTGGTCAACGGACCGATATTGGTAATCAGTGAACGGAAGGAAGGTTTGAGGTGCGAAACGCGAAAGGGAGACGGCAAGGGTGAATCGGCAGCGGAGGGTTAGGCCGAAGTGATGACGGGCGAGGAAGGAAAGTGCGGGGGTGGAACTGGCACTGGCGGGGGTGCTGGTGTGGGTAACACCAATGCGAACACAAACGTTACCGACAACGTGAACAATGTTAACGCGAACGTACACGCGAACGTTAATGCCAACATAAATGTCAGCCAACAAAATGGAGGGCCGGAAAAAGCGCCTGTCGTCGGCGGTACCAACGTGGAAACATTACCTCGCGCTGAAAAACAGGTAAGACAGTTTTTATGTTATTTACCGTGAATTGTGTGTACAGTGAGCTACGATAGAACGACTCTAATTGGTTCTAAAACCTCGCTCGTTCTGTCGTACAAGATTACCCTTCGTGCAGGGGGCAAATTTATTCGTCGGTAATGTCCTGTATACCGTGAATGTGAAGCCATCATGAAATTGTCTGTTTTTACGTTTGCTGTTGTTGGAGAAATTGGGATTTGGGACTTTGAAGTTTAAGAATTTGGGAATTTGGGTATTTAGGTTTTGGCTATTTATCATTTGGGTTTTTGGGAATTTAGGTATTTTAGGTTTTGGCTATTTCAAATTTGGGTGTTTGGGAATTTAGGTATTTAGGTATCTGGGTATTTTATGTTTTGGTTATTTAAAATTTGGGTTTTTGGGAATTTAGGAATGTGGAAATTTGCCCTTTAGAATTTCTGCTCTTGATTTGAAGATTCGGGAATCAGGAAATGCGGAGATTTGTAAAGAAGATGTAGGAATGCGAAGAGATGATTAAAAATGTAATAATCTAAGGATATGAATAATTTATAAATTTTACCTATGTGAATTATCCTACATGCTTTATGGGAAACCGGGTCCACCCCGGTCCCCATCTAGTTACGTTAGTGTTTATCACACACATTAGTCACGCGAGTCTCGTTTTCTTGTTCTTTGTGTGACACGTTGTCGGTTCAGGTTACAGAGCATTTACCGTGTTAAGCAAGACGAGCAAGTTTATCTTGACAGAAGGATTAGAAAACATGGAATTTTGATGAAATGTGGTAATTTAATATTTATGAAAGGGAGAAAGGTGACACTAGAAGCTGTGCATCCGGTTTTCTGTAGTTGTGATACCTTATGGAACCAGCAGGTTATTCCACCCTTGTTTCTTAGCGCATCTAGCAGTTGTGAACTCGTACAATATTTTTAATCGTTTGTTTATATTTTTACTGTGACGCGATTTAAATACAGAAAAAAATGAAACGAAATTTTTTCTGTCATATTTTGGTTTAAAATAAACTGTTAATAATTGAAACTACTTATTGTCAATAAAATATTGTCACGTTTAATTTGGCGTTATTTTTATGTCACCAATTTGTGTCAAACTTTATATGTTTCAAGATCGGTTATTGTTCGTTATAATTGGCGATCGGTCAATGTATATTAAGAACATTAATGAACAGTTTATATAACGATATTCAGAACGTCTATCACTCAGAATCAAGTTTGTTTTTTCTGTTTGGTTTCTTTACTAGGCCGACGTCTTAATCGCTTTGGGAGTAAATGCTTGTACCGTACTAAGTGTAAGACGTTATGTTAGGCGTAATGACTGATTGTTCTAACTCAGAGGTCACGGTTAACCTACGTTAACGTGGGCTGTGAAAGTGGTACCTGGAAGATATGCGTGGTGCGTTTAAGTTTTTACGGGTTATGTATAGTTCATGCTGCACAATGGAAGGTTATTTCTATTCCTGTTTCAGGAATGAACTTAACCCTTTGTAGACGAATGACGCATACATAACTTATTATTTTATGTATTCGTTTTTAATGCAAAACGTTAGTGATTTACTACATAAACTTTTATAGGTGTATGCAAAGTACTCATGCTTATGTCAGTAATATTTCTTTTTGATAATTTCTGTGAAAACGCAACAAATATTTCATGCATAAATGGTACTGTGACGTTGCAAATTTGCGGTATCTTATCATTTTTATTTTTATTCTCTTAATCATTTCTCGTTTAAGTCTTCTAACTTTTTGGTCAAATATGTTTACTGTTATTTTCTTGTTACTGCTCATGAGTAATTTAAATTGTTAAAGTAAATTACTGAATAATTACTAGATCAACCCAGTATTTTAACAGTAAGGTATATCTTATTTTTATATAGCCGAATGTTGCAAACATTTTACCAGGAATTTCAAACTAACGAATTTCCACAAAATAAAATTAAAATAAAATGTCAACAAGAATTTTAATAAAGATCAGTGAAATATGAACTTGAAAATTTTCGTAATATGAGTTGAACTGTACATTCACGAAATATTTCTGTTGGCACTACCAATAGGTAGTAATGTGTACACAGAGGTGTAAAGTCTTATTTCTATTTTTAATATGATTAAATGAGATTTATTTTTATGTGAACGGTGTTTTTCGCGGTTTCGAGAATAAACTAACGAAGCGTATTTCCAGAAAAAGTAGCCTTCTGCATTCATAAAGGAACGCATATGGATTCGAGCCAAAAACTTGTACCTTTTTTTCTTTTTGGCGAAATATATTTTATCTCAGAGATGAATTTAGTCGCGCAGAACTGAAATACTTACAAAAGGAAAGAAAAAAGAAGATGCTAATTTGGGTACAGTTGTATGTCCATCTCGGATTTTAAATTGTTACATCAAATAATTAAGTACCTTTGGAAATGACGATGAATTTGAAGCATTTTCTACGGTAAATAACGCGAGTGATTGAAGTACTTCAAATTTAATTGAAGCATTGAAACACTTCTTGCGCTGTTCAGTTTCTAAGAATGTACTTATAAGTTTACTGCCCCTGCGATCATTCAAGAGTTGTTGATACTTCGTAGTTTAAATCAATCTAGGAATATACTGTTTATACTTTGAAATTTGTATTGTTCAATTAAAATAATAAAATATATGACAAACTTAGAGTGTTTATTTTTTTGACAAAAATATCAATCACGTGACTTTTGGTCACATTTTTCATCCTCTTTGTGTTTGAAAATGTATGTTTAGTTATCGAAGTGAAAATTGATGAATTTATTGAAAAACAGCAAATGAACCTTGTATTATTTCATCAATGAATTATGTAAAATCTAATAAATACCCAAGCTATTTTAGTTTTTTTATTATTTCAAAGTAGTCTGTAAGATTATTGATATTGAAATGTAAATAATAAAAAATAAAATTGATGTAAAACCAAGGAAACTCTTATTTTTCATCTACAGTTTTATCAGATACGTATATTTCTGTTTGTATAATATACAACGATTTCAGTATAGTACAAACATTTGGGATGCTGCGTCGCTGCAACTAAATGTTGGTCAGTCGACAAAATGGTTGAGCAACGTTGTTGTACTGGTTTTATTTAAAAGTGAAAGTTTTGACACGTTTGCCTGGGAACTCTTTCTCTTCTTCAATACTTTTTTATTGTACAATCAATTCGTTATTTGAAAATATTTGCTCTATTTTCAATAAATATGCGTTATGTACTGTACAATAAATATACTGTGCTTCAAACATCAATGTTAATTTTCAACATTGTGCAATATTTAATTTTAGTATTATATGTTGAAATATTTAGTATTATGTTATACGTTGAAATGTTTAATTTTAACATTATGTTAGAAGTTGAAGTATTTAGTTTTAATATTATGTTATAAGTTGAAATGTTTAGTTTTAACATTATGTTATAAGTTTAAGTATTTAGTTTTAACATTATGTTATAAGTAGAAATATTTAGTTTTAATATTATTTTATAAGTTGATATATTTAATTTTATTAATATGTTGTAAGTTGAAATATCTAATTTTAACATTAAGTTGCAAGTTAAAATATTTAGTTCCAATATAGTGGTGCTAGTTGAAATACTTAATTTTAACATTACGTTGTAACATGAAATGTTTAATTTGAAAAATATGTCGTAAATTGAAATGTTTAGTTTCAACATTATATTGTGAACTAAAATATTTAATTTCAAATTATGTTGTAAGTTGAAATATTGAATTTCAACATTATATCACAAGCAAAAATATTTAAATTCACTATTAGTCATAAGTATAAAATTCATCTGAGATATAACATAATTAAAAAATAAACTGCTTGTTCATACATATTCATAGTTCGTGTTAAATTATTTTGAACACGTAGTTTCAGCATTTAACCGTGTGGGTTATAAACTCCAATTAGCAATTTCGTGATATTGCATACCTGGAGTCTCTCTCCGCAAATTGCGCTCAAGTACCGAATTGGAGCGTTTAAAGCATTTTAATAAAGCTCGGTGTATAAATAATACACTCCCGAGTGTTTCTGTGATAACTCATCAAAAGGGTTGTTGTTACGTATCAGACTTCTCCGCGTTACCAAGAAGTTCTTTTAATACGCACCGAGATTATGCGAACTCGGATTACCACATTATCCGACATCTGCAATCCGTCTGTACGTGGCCGTATTTATCTGCTCGGTATACACACTTTGGGCTCACGTAAAATTACGTCATAATCCTATCAGTATGGACCTTGTAGATGAATCTTCGCAAATGGAGCTTCATTCATACCACGAGGCCATGGTTACTATCGTTCATCGTTTTACGCGTAACTATGCGCGTGTACAAGAGAAAGAAATGTTTTTCTTTAGCTAACACCGATGTTAATTAACATATTGTTTGCTACTGTGAGAACGAACTTAAATAGCCAAGCATTTTACAATATTCATTATCCCATAACGGTCGTATAATTTTTTAACTTAATCTCTCTACTTTGTGTTATTAGCATAATAGAAAAGTCCTCTTTTGTTAACTATAATTACCCATTATTTCATTAGTATTGAAGTCAAGAATGATTTATTTCATTTGAGTAAAATTACAATTGCAAGTGGCACATATTCCTTGAATATGTTTTCAAAGCAGCAACCAATGAAATTACAGTTTCCTATATTACTACTATATTATTATTTAAATATTGCTGAAGAAAGAAACAGAAATGAAACCAAAAGAATGCGAAAGTAATTTCTCTTATTATTAATAGTGTTAGAAATTTGAAATGGTAATTGAGACGCTTAATTAGTGAAAAGGGGATATACAAGAAAAGTGAAGTTACAAGAATGTGAAATGATTTCATAATCAGTTGGATGAATAATTGATGCTTGTTTAAATAATCAAGAATTGCGTTAAGAATCGAATGATGTTGCTTCAAGTATTTACATATGGATTCTTCGTATGATTTGAGTTCATTGACATTTACCAGGAATATATTGAAATTTCTGGCATCTGCAAAAGGGAGACATTGGCAAACTCATTAGTCATATGGTAAACATATGTGTAAACGCAGTTGGGATACCATTAAAATGTAATCGTGATAAACGACTTGTTCATCTACTGTAATTCAATAATTATTTCTAATATAAAAACGGAGACTTCAGTAGCAAACAAGCTGTATTTTTGGATTTCATTTTTTTGTATGAATATGTAGAATGGTACAAGTAATTGCAATTAAATAATTCAAATATTTCAAGTAATTCAAGTAATTGAAGTTAATAATCAAAATAATAAAACAATTCAAATTAAATTATTAAAATAAATAATTCAAATTGACAAATTAAAACAATCAAATAATTCAAATTAAGTAATTAAAAGAATAAAATAATTCAAGTTAATAATTGAAATAATCTAGTCATTCAAATCATCTAATTATAATAATCAAGTAACTCAAATGAAATAATTTTAGTAATAAAATAACTCAAATTAAATAACTCAAGTAATCAAATAATTAAAATTAAACATATTCCACTAATAAAATAACTTAAATTGAATAACTCAAATAACCAAATAATTCAAATTAAATAATCGAAACAATCAAAGTATATTAAATTATTTTAACTTCACATTACGTTACAACTTGAAGGTTAACCCTCCAATAAATTCACGTGGCTCAAATTTTCTAAAAGTTGCAATTTTGTCGTGACACGATTCGAAGTAGAGATATCATATATGCAATTATTCTCGCGTGCAAATTCACGTTTAACGTCGAGCTTTTTATCGAATTTTATAACGGCCGACATACGATTCGGATTTCCGAAGGATAAAGGGCGTTATGGCGGTGTAGCAGTCGGCGATGATGAATGTAGGTCATTCGCGTACTTTATGCGAGATGTACATCTCGTTACTTCTGACATTCAACAGCAGGATCGCAATAATTTCATGGCCGTCGTAGCAGGGAGGCATTATACAAGTATTGTTCACGGCATGACGTGTCTTCGCGTGTAAATTTATGAAAGCCGGCGCGTAAAGACATGTGTGACGAGGCTGAGTACCATCTGATTGCTTACAATGCGATGCTATGCAACATACGCCCACGCTTGTTAAAACTACGTGTGCTTTTTATATTACCCCTCATCCGGTTTTTAAAACCGATCGAAATACGTGCAGATTCCTCTCATAATAATCAGAGAGATTCGAAACGAAATCCTGCACGCGAATCACTCGCACAAGTTTCTCTGTGAAATTATCAGATTTTAAATAAAAATGTGCAATTTTTGCAAATTTCAACGAATTGTTGAAACATGAGGAACTTTATACTGTTGGGCAAAAGTATTGACGCTGTTTAGATATTAAATATTACATTTTGTGATATTCTTTAAAACATGAATGAATTCTTCGACACTGTATGTCACTGTGGATGGATCAGACATTTCCAATGGCAATGTGATAAGCGAGTGATATGATTGTTTGTTTTGGTTGTCCCACACTTATGGGAATATGTACATATTTTCTTTCCGAGGAAAAATATCGGTATCAGTCGTTTTGATAAATACAAAATTTAACAGATAATTTTTACATGTGAAAATTTTGTAAAGCAAAATAGATGAGGACGTCACTAATGTGGTCGCTAATCAGTAAAATCTGTCTGGAAGGCATTATACCTGAAAAATCTTTTTCTCCAGTGAACAATTTACCGTATAAAAGTCGTCGCGACACTTAGTTATTCAAAGTCGTAACGAGACTCCAAACATTTGAAGATCGGATGCCTTTCATCGTAAGGTGTAAAACGCGTAAAAGGAGCGGGCTTTTTGAAGGGTGCGAAAGTTCTCTGCTAAGGACGTACCAATTAAAACAGTCTCTAAACTCTAAACAGCCGTTCAAACGTGAGATTGGCACGTGGCCACCGAGTTTAGCTAGCGTTCGTTAATTTAGCCCGGTTTATCCAGCGAGGTGTACCCATGTGAGTTTCCAACACAGTACGCACGCCGTTCTTGTTTTCTATTTGTCGATTTTCAACCGCATGGAAGTGGATTGCGAAACCGCATAATAAAGAGATGCGCGCACGCATGCGCGAGCTTAGCTCGTGTACGTGTAAAGTTCCTTCCGTGATGTGTAAAAGTGGACTGAAAATAAACGCTCGTGCCGAGACACGTTACCGCAATGATGTTCAAGCTTCATGGCTTAACGAATTAAGGACCAAACGGCCAAATAACGAGACTTTTACGACATTCTTTACCTGAAGGAATTTCTTACGGTTTTCCATATCCATTGAAAGGGGTATGAGGGTCTAAGAACATGTGGATCTGGGGATTTGAAATTTTAAGGATTTTAGGATTCAGAGATTTAAGAATCTCAGAATCTTCCCAGAATTTTAGGATTCAAAGATTTGAGGGTTTAGATGTACATTTTGTATCTAGGTATTTTGGAGTCTAGCTGTTTTTCTATAAGTTTTAATTGCTGCATAAGTAGTTCTTTGTGCGAAATTAAAAAAACAAAATGTAAAAACTGTTGTTATTCTACGATTTGACTATGTATTCTTAAGTAATTATTCTTTTGAAAAGCAGTAAAAATTGACTTTTAATAAAAAAAGCGCTTATACTCAGTCTTAGACATTTGCAAGCCGACACAAAATTAGGGATACAAATCACTTAACAAAGCGTATCTTTGCTAAATTGAATTCAACGCATGCCACGTATATCTTCCAATAAATGAATCCATGTTTTACAAAAGGAATTCTAAAGTTCGATAGAAAAGCAACTTTTCCGTTACCTCGCGACACGTACCGTAACCTTTAAGAAAAACCGTACTTTCCCGATAACTTTGAACGTTTCTGGATGAAATTTTGGCCGGGTGCCAACGCTGTACGTGCCTGCGAATGAAGCGTAACGCTGGGAGACGTCAGTGATTGACCCAGTTTAATATTGTCTCATAAAATACCCGTGTCATTAAGAAGATTCGTAGGTGGTTCGAGTTATTCGTCGTGGCCACAATCGACTGCGATGTGTCACCGGCGTAAGCCTAATTTGATTATTAAATCGTGGCTACTATGAAATGTCAGGCGTCTTCTTGGGGCAAGCCATTTAATAGAGGCTGCTCCAATGACACATCCTCTGTTCACCGTAGTTTGCGTACGCTTGGATAGTGGAGACTTCTAAAGTCTCGAGATTTGGATATGAAGAGTGGATGATTTGTAAGGTTCACAAATTTTTATTTTTTCAAATTTGTAAATTTCATAAATTCTTGCTCTACCAAACTTGTTCTCATATTCCTAGATTTCTATCAAACTTCCAAACTGAACTAGTAGGACTATCAAACTTTTATATTCTCAATTTACTGGATTTGGAAGTATAAAAATTGTCAAATTTTAATATTCCCACATTCATAGATTTCTGAATATCCAAATACCCTATATTCTCAGATCCTTATATCAAGAAACTCCTATGTCCCCAAATTCTCAAATCCCCAAATTAGGTCCACAAATCTCTAAATCCCCAAATTTCCATTACATCTACTAGTGAATGTCCAAATCTCTACATCCCCAAATTATCATCCCAAATCTCCTAAGTCCTCAAATCCCACAATTCCAATATCACTAAATCTCCAAACTTCTATATTCAGTTCTCAACTCGTTCTCAAAGTGAATCTTAAAAAATCCCTAGAAATGAACCAGAACTCTTCACCCATTCGTTGTCACATTTTTCTTCCAGCAGTCAGAGTTTCTGTTGACTGCACAATTCACCGAAGCTGCGATCAAAAGGTACCGTGGGGCGGATAGAAAAAAGGGGTTTGTGGCCTTTTCTTGTACGCTCGATACTTCCTCTTCTTCTGACTCCTCCGTTATTTCTTTTCGCGCTCGTTCGACCCGCTAACCCTACTGCCACCCTTTTTCTGACCCTCTCGCCGTTAAACTAGGGTTCATGGCACCCCAACGTCATTTAATTTAGTCTCGAGAACCAGGAAAAGTGAGCCTCTCGATGTAAGTGAGCACCCTCAAACGATTTTCGAATACATCCTTCTGCGTCGCCGTTTTGCTTCTAATTAAAAGCCGCGAAATATACCTGTATTTTTTAAACGCGAAAGCGGTCGGTTATTTGCTTATTAGTTAGAAAAGAGTTTTGTTAAAAGTTGCTCGTCACTTCGCTGACGAGCTTGTTTTTTGTGATTACATAAACATTTCATCGATTCTTTATCGAAATTGGTTTGATCTTCGGGGGAATGTCGTATCAATTCATAGCGTTCGATGCGTCGCAGTTGGATATCTTTAAAATGTTTTGACATAGAACAAATAGGTAACAATAAAATTAAATATTATAAGACTTCTACTATTTTAATTTTTTTATAAATACAGTATGAAATTGTATATTATTTTTTAATCGTAGAGCAAATCTAGTTGTCCACTCCCTTATTTTTAAATTGCAAATAAAGTAGAAAAATGATGGAATAAAAAGAGAAACTTTTGTCTTTGCAAAAGATAAAATGCAACATAAATTCTGTAATATAAAGTGCAAGACTTGCAGCAAATATTTTTGTAATAGTTCTAACTAGACGTTTCGACTAATCTAGTCTTTGATACACTAAAGCGAATAAATTGAAGAGAACAATTGGCAATTCCCGAAACACTTACTTCTCCCGATAATAGTCGTGACGTGGACTCGAACTTGCGTTAATTGAGTGAACAGTACAGTATGTTGCGATCGAATCAGGGCAAGATTAGATCAGATTCTACCATATCTGGTTCAGTCGAAACAAATGGCATTTTGCGGTGCTTTTACCGTTCTGAAATTGTTGTTGTACACAACCATCTAATGCCATATTTTCAGAGGAATTTATTATCTCGTTCCCATTTCTCTTTGCTCGGTTAATGGCAGGGAAGCATTGTGTGTGCGTCTTTTTCTGTAGCAGTCGGATCGATCGCGGTGACGTCGTTTTCAGTAGGTTGATTGAATGTCTGTCGCCAATTTGTCAATGACAGCCATTACTAGCTTGAATGCTTCGGGCTTACAGATAAGAGCTATAAAGAAAACAAAGGAAAAAATTAGGTAGGATTTACCGTGGACACTTCAATTCCTTTGTTAACGAATGTATAATGAGGGAAAATTTTTAGCTGGATGTTGGTAGTTTGTAAAAGATGTTTTACAAGGAAAGTTTTAATGAAACACTGAACTTTTATTGGTTAAGTTTTGGGGAAAGGTTAGTCTTTTCATTTATGATGTACAAGTATATTTTTATTACTTGTTCGATTTTTGCGAGAATACTTAACACGTGCTGATAATGCATTATAAATATTTTCTGAGAAACGAATAAGACGGTGAGCGAAACTGTATAAAGTTGTGTGAATCTATTTTTGTAAGAATGAATGAAAGCTGAGGTAAATTATAATAAAATATTATCTCTGAGTTGCTGATTAATCAGTACAACAACCTACATATATTGATTAGCACAGGTAAGGTTAGATATAGCCTGGTGCAACAACCTGCATTGATTATTGAGTACTGGGTTAGGTTGGTTATTTTTTCCCCAGTATGTACATGAGCGTAATCGTAGGAGGTTATCGAGATAATATTATCCCTCCATTACGATAATGGAAAATTGAAAAATTAACGACGCTATTTGGAAACAGTTTAAGTATTTTAATTTGTTTTTCATACAATTTTATTTTCGATGGAGGTCTCGTTCGATTAGTGGGTCAAACAACATGAATTTAAATTCAATCTTATATTTTTATTTTCAATACTTTGAGCTCTGAAGAACTATGCAGGTGATTTTATTTTACCAAACATAAATTTACATTTTCTATATTTGTGACATATGTTTTCTAGTTCTAAATATAGAATCAATGTAAAATTTTTATCTAGCACACAAAAGATAATAAAATATTATATATTTAAATCAAGATAAAATTCATAACGTTACATTATATTTTTATGTCATTTGTGAGGGTTGAACTGTTTCTGATAACATCAGACAGTTAATGTTCAAAGTGTGTCAGTAAAAGTACTTTATTACTATATTCAATACAACGAACACACGTTATGTTTGTTAAAATATGTTAAAATTACAAATGTTCGAAATGGCTATCAGCGCCGATTCATATAAAATATTTCCGCTATTACTTTTACTTTTGATTTATGATTTCAATATTGTTGATAAATAATGAGATTTCTGAAACATTAATAATGTACATAAATATATTTTAATGACTTCTGTATCGTCGATATGTAGAGCAATATTTCAATATTGTCAATAAACGTTGATACTTCTGAAATATTAATGTACACAATATCCCAATGAACACTTTGAATGTTAACTATTAAAATGATTGTAAAAATGTTCGATTGACATTGATTCGAGATTGACAATTTCGAGATTGACATTGAGAGATATAAAGATAAACATTACAGTATCAACTCAATCTATGTCCAGTTTATTGAATCATGAGCGATATGCACCCTATATGTCGTCTGTGGTCTTCATCAGATATTAAATGATTTATTCTTTTGGTATACGAAAGTCTTTCGTTTAAAAACTTGAATGTCTAATTTTAGATGAAGCATCGTTATATACGTTTTGTAGGTCTGGGTCACGATTGACCTGGTTCCACTATTCAAGGGTTAATCATTTAAACGCCAATTTATTTCGCTCTGTCATTTTCGCAGTCCTTATCATGCAGTTAGGATATTTGATGCATTAGATATTGAATTACAAATGTATTAACGTTGATTGTTTTACGCGTACTAATATTGTTCATTCTTTTACACGTATACAAAGTTTGTCAAACCAATTGTAATTTAAAAAAAAACTCGTAGAAAAAAAATTCAATTCGATTTTCTCATTTATTCGACTCGCGAATCTAGTTTTATGTAAACAGATGATTCGCCGTGATTCGAAGCCCCTGTTGTTTTGATCATATTAGACAATTAAATTATCGAAGAATCCAATTGCACGAATTTCGAGTATCTCACGCATTTCCACTTTGAAACATACGAGTTAACATAGTTGGATTTTTATGCAATGAAAAAGGAACAGCGTTTCTAACCACGAGGGAATTTCATTAAAGCGTATAACTTCGTTCAACAATTTATTCCCCGCAAAATGTGCATTCCGTAAGCATTCTTTTAATGTTTCACAACGTCCGTGCCATTTTGGTATGCAAAAGTTCACTGAAACCAGATATTAAAACTGAAACTGACAAGGCTAACTGGTACATAAAAACATTCGCTATCTTCGAGTTATATTCAACGATTATTTTTGCAAAATATTCGGATTTCATCCTTTGTATGAAAACTTCTCGTTATCAATATTGAAACTTACTCTTTTTATTGATATAAAAATTTGTTCTTTTTATCGATATAAAAACTAGTTCTACCATTTTGCGCAGTAGATCAGTTAATAATTAAGCGGGTGAATATAAGTACTTTCGCGATTCATTGAGTTTCATCTCTGTTCTTCTCGGATACTCATTAAACGAACGATATTGATTTTACGCCCTTCCGCTTGCGTAGCACGCATACGGGAAATCGAAAAAAAGGGTGGTTAATCAACTCATTAAACTGTGAGAAAAGTGTTTAGCGGAAGTACATGGCTGCTTAAAAATATTCGCTGCTTTATATTCTTTTTATCTTTCCTCATTTATATTCTGACTTTTTTTTTTGAGTAAATGCTTCATGATCTGCGTGTTTAATTTGTTTAATTGTGCACTAGTTACAAACTTGATAATGGCTGTACTTTTATAAATATCTCTGTCTCGTATCACTACTCAAGTACATTACAAAAACTAAAAAAAATTTCTGTAGGGTGTATATGTATGTTTACGCAACCCATATGAAATTCCCCCATATGAAATGAAAGTTCATTTATGCCCATCCATTGCCTGCATCAAAGTATAGAAAGAGTCTCTAGTAGGGGATACAGTTATCGACAGAGAGGTTACAAATTCCTGCCGAGTACAAAGGGTGTGGCGAGGGTATGCAAGAAGAAATTCACTTATCCATTCGTCGTGAATAACTAAATTTTCATCATCCCTTTATTTGGCAGCGACATCGCGGTCGTAGTTTGTAAACGTATCAAGATGTTTGTATCGAGCAACGTTAATTAAGCAACGGTGTCGATAGCGATTGAGTGATAGGTGATAAGGGGGTTGGTAGAAGGACGGAAAAAGAAGGAGGTAAGCGGAACGACAGGAATAGGGGGCGGTTTGCTGCAATAGCGCTGCCGCGTTCATATCGACCCGAAACCTCCAGACTCCATCTTGCTTGTCCCACATATACCTATGTACGTGGCTACATGTACATGTACCTATTACTTGCTCGCGTCCATATACCAGGCTCGGCTGGTTCGTTCTACGGCCGTGTTTTCCTCTTCCTTTGCCGCGATTTTCTTTTCCATCGTCTACCGGTGCCCTTTTCTCTTCTTTGCCTGTACCACCGCGAGCCGAGAAGTGTCTCGTTGCAGCCGTCTGCAATCGACATACAATATACCGATTTCTACGCTGGCTGATAGCTACACGAGCTGGAATACATTACACTTCCGACTTTCTAAGTATCTCTTGTGGTGTGCCGAGAAACCTTAGATTCGAGCACTGCCGAATCATTTTTACCCTCGTGTTGCGTGTTACGGGCTGAACCTCCCTTTTGATAACGATGCTTCTTCGTGGGTGGTTTTTGGATTGCAGGGGGAAAGATTCAAATTTACCGGTGTATGATCATGATTTGAAATCTGGAGTAAATTTGAAAAATAAACGAAAAGCATCTTAGTAATTTGTGAGAGGACCTTGTGAGTGGGTCGAGTGACCCATTTGGTTTATGGATGATCAATGTATATTTTTAATATTTTAGGATTCTTGATATTTGTTGATAATATGTATTTATTGCAAATTTAGCGATTTGTGGATTTGGAATTTTGAGAAGTTGGGAATTTCGAGATTTGGAGGTTTGAAAATGTGACAAATTGACAAATTGAAAACTTGTGAACCTAGAAATTTTCTAATTTGTGAACTTCCTAACTTCAAAATATTCAAAGCCCAAAATTTGTAAACTAGCTACCTTCAAAATAGTCAAAACAAAAAATTCAAAAATCAGTGAACAAAAGAACTTCGTAGTTTACAGATGTGATATAAAAGAATATTTCACCAGTCGATTGTGCTCATAATATCAGAAAAGGAGGGAGAGACTTGAATCGACAAATTCTAAAATATCTGCGTTTTGTTCGAAACGCATGCGCTACGAATGCGACCTCGACCCTTTCAGCTAACGCTCTTCATTGGCCCCCCTCGGTCAAAGCTGCAGCTCTCCTGTTCTCGTTTCCTCCGGCGTGTCGACCATACATTTAATTAAGCCCCAATGAAAAGGACGCGTTGGCGGCGATGAAGAGATTACGTTACTCGCTAAAGTAAACTGACATATATTCCAGTTTCAGGAACAAACAGAACGTTGCACATCAAAAGGTGTTTCTTTGAAAAAGAAAAAAGAAAGAAAGAAATTCGATCCATATTTTACGGCGCAGACCTTTGGCTTATGTTCTCCTTGTGTTTCCATGATTTGCGCAAGAAATGTTTATTGTTGTACACGAGGGATATAGTAGTGTACATTCGATGTGAATTTTGTAAAAATGTAAGAATATTATGATAGTAAACTTGTATTGTGGAATTCAGAACTAGATTACATGTTACTGATTTGGGGATGTAGGAATTTGGGGATGTAGAAATTTGGGGATGTAGGGATTTGGGGATGTAGCGATTTTGGGGATGTAGGAAGTTGGGGATGCCGAGATTTCTGGATGTAAGAATTTGGGGATGTAGGAATTTGGGGATATAGGTATTTGGATATGTAAGAATTTAGGGATGTAGGAATTTGGGGGTGTAGGAATTTTGGAATGTAGGAATTTAGGGATGTAGGAATTTGGGAATGTGGGAATTCGGGTATGTAAGAATTTGGGAATATAGGAATTTTCGAATGGAGGAATTTTTCTATTCCGACCAATTGCAGCCGCAGCTCTTCTAAACACCTGGATCTTCACGCGCCAACTCATGTGTTGACGTCGGTAACAGTATCGTGCGAATTAAACTAGAAATAATTTAAAAAATTACAGTATTCTGAAATTAAGAGTTAAATTACGTTACAATAACACATTGTTTGAATCGGCTTTGAAATAAGATAAGTATAATACTTTTCAAGATCAGTAAATAAAGACAGTAAAACTTCAATGAAGAAAATTATTGAAAAATTGGTAGAAGGGTTGACAAAAGAATTTTATATGATTCTATTAGTATATTTGGTTAGCAATTATTGTTATATAAATGATATATTGGAGGTGAACTGCTTTACATCGTGTGATACAATTAGACTATGCCCTCCAGTGTAATATAACGGTACAACAGGTTCAGGGTTCAATCGTTTGACATCAGCATCTAAACTCGGCGTTTGTTCACGGTATGAAACGGGAAATTATTATTTTGTATCTTCTGTGTTTCTTACTATCGTGTACAAACGATCTCAAGCATAAATAATTGTTTCTTTCGTTATTGTGCGAGATGTGCAGAGTATAAGCAGCGTTTCTCAACCTTTTCGTTAATGATATAATTGTATCGTTACAATGAAATATGTTGAAACAACTTGTATAAATAAATAAAATTATGCATATTTGATAATAATTTATACTCCTGAAAATGCAGTATTATTTAAACTTTGGAAAAATATAAAACTACTTGTGAAATTAAAAATAAAACAAGTTAAAAATCATTAAGATGGATTAAATTACATTATTCTTAATGTTCAATTTATGTCAACTAATGTCAACTATCACATGGTAATAATTTTAATCAAAATTGAATGCATAGTTAAAAACATTGCGTAAATGAAGGATCATTTATAAATAAAGGAAGGAATCAATTTACAACAAATTCCAGATCTATTTCTTTGAGTGCCTGTTAAATTAGCGGCATGTGGATACCAATTCTAGTTCTGCTCCGAATGGACAGGGAAGATCGAATTAAATGCTGCGCGAAGACCTAAATTACATTGGAACTGACCTTAATTAAGACACGCGTCTATTGAAATTCCAACTATGTAAATCTAACAAGTCGCATATCACTGAATTAATTTCTCCGTGTGATTGGTAACACCAGATTTTAATTCGTGGAAGACTATTTGGAATTTCTATTTTCTCAAATTTCTAAATTTCTAGTTTGCTAATTTCCTAATTTCCTAAATTTCTAAATTCCTAATTTCTTAATTTCCTAATTTCTTAATTTCCTAATTTTCTAATTTCCTAATTTCCTAATTTCCTAATTTCCTAATTTCTTAATTTTCTAATTCCCTAATTTCTTAATTCCCTAATTTCCTAATTTCCTAAACTCCCAGTTACCTAAATTCCCAGTTTTCTAAATTCCCAGCTTCCTAAATTCCCAGTTTTCTAAATTCCCAATTTCCTAAATTCCTAAATTCCTAATTCTCTAATTTGCTAATTTCCTAACTTCCTAATTTCCTAATTTACCAAATTCCAAAGTTCCATATCTCAACATTAATCAACAAAAATTCATACAACGGACTAAAAGAGTACTGTTGCACTCTCGCACATTTACAAAAATTTCAACCCTGACATAAACGGCTTTCCCGTTGAAAACAATCGCGCCCCAAAAACAAGCATCAAAATAATTTCACCGTTAAAACAAAAATGGAGTCTTTTATGCGTCATATAAAATGGTCGACCGATGCATATGCACTCGCGAAATAATTCATAGAATCCAATATACAGTATTCAGGATGATGCACGTTTTTATGCGATGTTCACCCAGAAAATGTATTCTACAAGATGTAAAGTCATAGAGAATAAAAAATGCTGAGAAAATTGTTGAATCGTGACTCGTGCAACGTTCCAGCCTGACAGAAGCTAAGATGATAGTATGATGTCAGTCTGGAGCAGTGAGCTGGACGGAAGCACTCCCGTTAAATCGGTTAAACGTTTCCTCTGTCCCTTGTCGGGACATTCGGGATTTATTGTGATTGACAGAGGTAGCTACGCAATCAAGCACCTATTCAAAAAATACCCGGTTGCACCTTTACGAAGGTAAATCGTGCGATTTATACGGTATCGTCGCGGTAGCACCGAAAATTGGGTCATGAATTGTTGTCTGGTCTTTGTCGTGCGTCCCAATTTTTGCGTTTGCCCGTGTGCGAGGTAAATGTAACCGTGAGTCATCGTGTCATCACTTAAAAGGATCTTGAAAATGGTAAACAAAGTTGAACGCCGACAACTTTTTTAACAATGCAGAGTGTAATTCTTGCAATTACACAGGTGATTTAGTAATTTGGTAGTTTGGTATTTTGGGTAGTTGGGAAATTGGAAATAAGGAAAGGAGAAAATTGGCAAGTTGGAAAAGCTGGAAATTGGGAAACTGAATAATTGGAAAATTTGTGAATTTGGAATTTGAAATTTGAAATTTTAGACTTTGAATGTTTAGTAATATAGAAGTTTCATATTTTCTGATATTCGGATTCTCCAATTTTCCAATTTTCCAATTCTCCAATTTTCCAATTTTCCGATTTTCCAATTCCCCAATTTTCCTATTTTCCAATTCCCCAATTCCCCAATTCCCCAATTTTCCGATTTTCCAATTCCCCAATTTTCCTATTTTCTAATTCTCCAATTTTCCGATTTTTCAATTCCCCAATTTTTCAATTTTCCAATTTCCCAATTCTCCACTTCCCCAATTTTCCAATTTCCCATTTTTCCATTTTCCCATTTTCCCAATTCCCCATTTTCCATTTTCTCATTTTCCCAATTTTCCAATTTTCAAATCTTCATATCATCAAATCTTCAATTTCTCCAAAATTTCCCTCTTAATAAGCTACTAAGAATTTTTAACATCTATAAAAAATGAAGAATGCAAACACTTAATATTAATGAAATGAATCCTTGTAACGGAAGTGTTTTCACATTCCTATAATGTCCCATGTATTCCATGGAATACAAAATAATGAAGTTACAATTAGTACGCGATGCAGGGCCAGATAATAATAGGGGGAAGAAAAATGACGCAAAAAATTACGTACGAAAGTCACGAATACGTGATACCGGTTGTTAATGTGTTAATATCTTAACACATTACCATCCTTTTACGTATTTGCACACT
The DNA here is from genome assembly GCA_945859555.1 of Megachile ligniseca. Classification (NCBI taxonomy): domain Eukaryota; kingdom Metazoa; phylum Arthropoda; class Insecta; order Hymenoptera; family Megachilidae; genus Megachile; species Megachile ligniseca. The sequence goes on from OX243783.1 coordinate 6,159,288, forward strand.
TTTCATAAACCGCTCTTTATCTGTTGGTTCCGTGTAAATACGTCTCTGTCATTCGTGCACGTTACGTCAACTGCACATTTCATGTGGTTTGTTTCATGTATTACTATTTTTATTAATATTTAATATTCTTTGGTGATTAATTTGATGTGACTATTGTTTGATGAAATAATTTATTTTATAATAGTTTAGGTTTTAATTTATTTAATCAGTTATGTGAAATATTTGGAAGTTCTACATTTTTTAATTTTGCAATGCACAGGTTTGTAAATTTTTAAATATTCAATTTTACAAATTTCTACATTTACAAATCCCTAGATTGCAAAATTTGTAGATCTATAAATTTCTAGGTTATATCTCATGATTTCCAAACTATGTACTTCATCTTCAAGTCCCTAGATCTTGACATTTGTAGGCCTACACATCCCTAGGTATCTACATACATATGTCCTCCCTAGATTCTCACATTGATGGTATCCCAAATTCCAAAATCTCCAAAACTCTAAATCTCTACATCTCTAAATCTCAAAATCTGCAAATCTGCAAATCTGCAAATCTCCAAATCTCCAAATTTACAAATCTACAACTCTAAATCTTCATATCTCCAAATTTTTGTATTTCCAAATTCCCAAATCTCCAAATCCCCAAAGCTCCAAATCCCCAAATCTCTAAATCATCATATCTCTAAATCCTCAAATTTCCAAATCCCCAAATCTTCAAATCCTCAAATTCCAAAATCTCCAACCCCTATTTTCCCCCAATTCAAAAGTCCCCAAATTCTTAATCCTTCCTCAAATTTTCAGAACCTCAAAAATCCTTAAAAATCAACAAATTAGAATCCTCTTCTTCTTTCTCCAATTTTCCCTAGGGAAATCATATTTGCTCTCGATTGTACTTCAAACAACCCCACATTGAAAATTACCGAGTTACTTCTGATTTCACCCAGGAAATATATTTTTTGAACGAATCTGACTAATTGCATTTTCTTTACGACGATCGCGATATAAAAAGAGCTTCACATTTCTTGGGCAGCATCCAAAAGTAAAGAGGGTATAAAATTTTGGTGAATGCCTGTGAGTCAGTCGTGGCGAGGAAGTAAGTGCTTCTTGAGCGAATGTATCCGGTACTTGAACTATTATAACGGTAACTATACAATCTTCAGCATCCTACTGTTCACGTTAGAAAGCACTAAACGCATTGAACGCGATGTTTCACGTGCGATGAATTCGAAACGAACGAAAATTAAAAAGACATCAACTATGAGAGAACTGTGTACACTCCCGTTCAAAAGTCTTAGGTCGCCTTGTGAAGGAACAATACAAAAATATTGGAATTTTTGGAATTTATATGAAATAAAAAATATTGCCACACATATTGTACAATATTTTTTTGAATAAATTTTTTTAAACAAAAATTTATTTAGTTGTATTTGATCTGATTATTATTTGCGATAATTTAAAAATGTATGTTTTTTCAAAATTGAAAAGATCGTACAAGAAGGGAGAAAATAATAATTAAAAAAAATTGTATAGAAAATTCTGTACATAATTTTAGTAAGAACAACAAATAATTAATAATAAAGGTTGTTGTGTTATAAAAATCATTGGAACAAGAAATTCTTTATGGTATTCGTGTCCTAAGTCTGAGCAATTAAAAACCGATAATTGTTTATTCTAAAACAATAACCGTGAAAGAATTTTTCGTTCCGGATGAATACCAAATTCGACTATTTTTAACACTGACCTTTAATAAACGCCTGCAGACAAATGATTGAAATTTTCAAAATATTTCAGAGAAAGCAACCCGGTTTCCTTATTTAAAAGTACGCAAACCTTCAAATCTTCAAACTACTAAATTATCAGTTTTAAATAAAAATTACTTTTTAAATTTTAAATTTCTAAGTTATTTACAAGGTAAATTTCCAAATTTCAAAATCTAAAATTTTCAAGTTTTCAAATTTCGTGAAGTTCCAAGGTTTGAAATTTTTGCACATGAAAATTTCAATATCGAAAAATTTATACATTTCAAAACTTGTAAATCTCTAAGTCTCCAAATCTCTAAATCTCTAAATTTGCAAACGTACAAATCTTCAAATTTTTAAGTCTCCAAATGGTCAAATCTACAAATCTCAAAATCTACAAACATACAAATCTGCAAATCTCTAAATCTTCAAATCTTTAAGTCTCCAAATGGCCAAATCTCCAAACCTGCAATCTCCAAATCCCTAAACTTTCAAATCCTCAAATCTCCAAATCCCTAAACCTTCAAATCCTCAAATCTCCAAATCCCAAAATCTCCAAATTCCCAAACCCTCAAATCCTCAAATCTCCACATCCCAAAATCTCCAAATTCCCAAACCCTCAAATCCTCAAATCTCCACATCCCAAAATCTCCAAATTCCCAAATCTTCAAATCCCCAAATCCCTAAATCTCCAAATCCCTAACTCTTCAAATTCTCAAATCTCGAAACCCTCAAATCTTCAAATCTCCAAATTCCCAAATCCTGAAATCCCCAAATCCCCAAATCTCTAAATCTCCAAATCTCCAAATCTCTAACTCTTCAAATCCTCAAATCTCCTAACCCTCAAATCTCCAAATCTCCAAATCTCCAAATTCCCAAATCCCCAAATCTCCAAATCTCCAAATCCTCAAATCTCCAAATCTCCAAATCCCCAAATCTCAAAATTTCCAAATTACTTTTCCCTCCGCAAATCCAAAAATTCCAGTATTCCCAATTGACTCAAAGTCACTATTCCTAATTACAATCACGTAGCTCATACATTAATCGAAATAACCGCAAAAGAAAGTTACCTCGCACGTATCTGAAAATATCTTCAAAAGACTTGCATAAGTCAGAGGTCAGAGTGCTACTTTTTGTATTACCCAACCGTATCTGTACAACAAACATAAAAAATTGTCAGTTTCTCGCAAATAAGTCGAACGAAATTCTTTTCAGATAGTGCGAACAACGCGAATAAAACAGATTGTCACCGTTTGTTCTATATAAACCAATAATTTCTCGGCATTCCCCGCAGGTTGGTTTCATTTTCTATTTATAGCGTGTTGTTGGTAGTACATACGTAATCGGGCTCACGTGTATATGAAGGAACGTGCCTTTTAAATCTCATTGAAAAGCATGACTCGAGTATCAGCTTTTTCAGTAAATCGGCCGCGTCTGTAACGCGTACAAATGTGTCGTCATGTTGGTTGCGCGAGGCCGAGGTAAAATCATCGTAAAAACCAGTAATATCGAGGTAGCCCAGCACCTGATGACTTCAACGCTTACGATGCTGGACGTGATGTCATTTTGTCGTCTCTAATGTATTACGATTATGCAAGCGGTGCTCCATGCGTGATACCGTGACGGAGGTGGAAAGGTTATTTGATTCCGAAAGTGAAACTTCGTTGAATTCATTTGATAGACACACGATTAATTCGATTCGGCCGCCACTTATCCTTCGGGTAATAAACGTTTACGTGCCATTATTTAACAGAGGATTTGCATAACACTTTTAAATTATAAGGTTTCAAGGTTTTAACGTCCCAAAATTTTAAAATTCTAATGATCAGTAATGTCAGTTTCGTAGTTCAATGATTCAATGTTCCAAAACTTTATAGCAACAAAATTCCAGTTTAGGAGTTAAATATTTCAAAGTTTAAAACTTCAAAGTGCGAAAATTTCAAATTCCAAAATTCGAACAATCAAAAATTCTCACATTCCAACATTCACACATCCCAACATTCCCATATTCCAACATTTCAAAATGTTAACATTCAAAGTTTTTCACTTTCCAACATTCACACATGCCCACATTCCAACATTCCCGCATTCTCACATTCCTATATTTCAACATTCTGAACACCCAATATTCCGACATTCCAAAATTCCCACATTCCCATATTCCAACATTCCAACATTCCCACATTCTAGCACTCCAGAATTTCAAGATCCCACCATTCCAGCATTTCAAGACTGCAACATTCCAAAACTGGAACATTTCAAAATTACAACATTCCACAATATCGAAATTCCGTGGCCCAAAAGTGTCGAAATTTTTAAATTCCAAAACCTTAAAATTTCAGTGTTTCAAGGTTCCAAAATCCCTAAGTACCAATATTCAAAATTCCAAGTTTTAAACTTCTAAAATCCCAAAATCAGAAGTTCCAAATTTGCAGAGTTCCAAATTACCAGAGTCTCAAAATTCAATAATTGCAAGACTAACCCAGTGCCCTAAAAATGATCTCCTCGCTAATATCGAATTATTGAGATCCACAATTATTCACTGCCCCATATATCAGTTTCGGAATCAGCGCATATAAGTTCTTCAATATTAATTTCGCGTTGAATTGCAACGATATGCAAAGCAGGTGTTTATCACAAGCGTTCTGCGTGTATCGTTCTCGTCATGTTCCGCATATCTCCGTTCCCAAGGCTTGCATACGATCATTCTAAGTATTCCGTGTCGTATTCATTGATAAACGACATTAACTCAGGAGAGATCATCGTCAAAGATATTGTTTTGCAGGAGGGATGGTCTCGTTCGTGGGAAGCTCTTTCCTGTAGGACTCGCGGGAACCTTTCCGTAAGAGGATTCTCAGCGCACTGATAAGTTTAATTAGAATCGCGAAGAATAAGGGGAGTTCTTTCCGTTCGTCAAAAACAAAAACTATGAACGATGCAATTTGTACGATGAACAAATCTCTCGCTGCGTTTCTTACCCTGATGTTATTTTTAACTATTATGTTCGGCGCCATGGATAGTGGGTTAAGGTTGAGGTTGAGCTATGCTAGTTACATTTATTAACACTGTTGCAGGAATTTTTCAAAGAAATTTAATATTCCGACAATATTAGACAAATATTTTCTAATTTATATTACGTAAATTTTCTTACTGTTATTTCGGAAATTATTTAAATTACATTTTTCCAAAAAACTGAAGTGGTCTATGAAATCTTACTCTACATTTTCGACTTAATTTTGCACACATGATTGCAGAGTTCAGTATATACGAAATTTGATATAATTTGATGACATAAAAACACCGTATAATATTTATGTAAAACTCTCATTATGTATACTCATTTTACTTTAAAAAACTAATAAAATTTCTTTCATTTTATAATTAATTTTTGAACGCATTTAGAACCTAAATTTTCATTCAAGTCTTCCATTTTCAACGTTCGACCAGGACCTAAAGAAACGTCTATCACCAGTTCGTTCTAATTAATGTTTGTTATGATTACTTTTACTCCATCATAGAGTGCATCCGGTAAATTAAATTCTTCCTTAATTATACCGCGATGGTGCTCCGATAACAAGAGCATGCACGAGGCAAATTAGTGTACTTGACGGCATCAATGATGTTTCATTCCAGCGATGGGCATAAAACACGATTCCAGAGACAAGAGTAATACATGGTATTTCAGAAATGTTACTTTTATCATACACATGTTGAACGATTGAAATAGTCTTTAATAGGTAGCTATGCGTGGCTCTTCCTCCTACATGTATACCTACTTGTCATTTCTTACTACTACCAGCACAACCGGCGTTTCACTATTACTACTACCACTATCATTACTAATTATACAGCCGGTGGCAACGGCCGACGAACCGTTTCGTGAAATAGTTATCGGAGCCAACAATGAACCTGCCAGATATCTTTTGTTTATTGACCTCCTAACAATGAACGTATAATAATTAGCTTTCATTCTCGATGTTCCTAATATCGATTTTCAGTCGTCCGCATTTCATATTAAGGTCATGTGTCTCATTTAATCACAATTCATACAAATTCAGCAGATGATTGTAATTTAGTTAATAGTTTTCTATTTTTCATAATATAACCTGTTTTCTAGTTTTTTTCTGAAGTACTTCTTTGAATTTTATTTCTTTAATTATTAGTACTAACCCTTTGCACTATTTCTACGAGTCTCACTCGTGACGCACTCGAACTTCAGTTGTGATCAATTTTACTCGAATTTTCAATACTCTTCAGTTTAGAGTTCAAGTCCGATTATAATTTGCATAGTCAACATAATACCAAATTGACAGAACATTTCAACTTTCTGTTTTTATATTATGGCTGTATTAGTTCTGACCTGACAAATTAATCATAGACCAAGGGGTTAAATTAGCATATTTAAAATTCTATAAAGTTTAAAGCTTGAAAACTAAAGAGACTTAAAAATAAAGAAACTTGGAAATTTTCAAAGGTTTCAAAATTTACCTTAAGAGTTAAAAATTTGAATAACTGGGTCACGAAGCTAAAACCAAGTGTGAATTGTTTCCTCAGTTAGCAGAAGTTGCTTATTTGCCATAATTGTTCCAAATTCGGTCCAAACCGATGCTTGCTCATATACTCAATACTACTTTATTGAGCAAATCTGTTGTTATAACAAAAATAATAATACAGTCATATTACAAACTGAGAACACATGTCCACTGGGAACACGTGTGTACATTTCATGTTTTATGAAAGTGAATGCAGTGTACTTGAGTTCACCGGTACAAAATGGGATAATAAATTTCTCTTTCAATGTTAAATCTCCTATAAAGTGGTTTTACTAAAATAAATATGACAGTGAAGCACATTGGTAACCAGGAATCCTTGAGTATCCCAAAAGAGCCAAATACATGCGTCATTCATAAAATTACCATCTTTCGCAAACTCGTTATCCATCAACAGATTCGGTATTTTCGTCAGTTTCATCATCGCGATTTTATTGTGCATTCCATCTTTTTACGGGCAACACTATGGAGGCCTTGTTACATTAATTCATCGATCGAGCGCGTTGCGAGCTCGATTGGCTGCCTGTTCGATTACGCTTCTCTCGTTGTTTTTCTAAGTTTTCTTTTCTTCGTTCTCTCGTCCTTGTCATTTCATGCATGCTCCGTTTCTTCGGCTTCTTGTTATCCTTACTCCATCATCTGTTAACCGTTTGCACAGTCATTGAACTCGGCCTCCTTTTTCCATTGTCGTATTCCTAATTACGGTGTTTCGTGCTGGCTCTCTGCTCAGCTTAATTTTTCCGGGATTCAACGTACAACCGCCGTTGTGCCTGGCCGATGGAAACGAGTCCGGTGAATCTGCTCTCGTCAAGAAAAAATAGAAAACCGGCTCCCTCGTTGCTTTCACGATTTTTGTACCGGCGGATTTCTAGTCTACTCGCTGGCACGGTATTTCGCGTTTTAAGCCGGAGAAAGAGATTTATTTCTCGTGAAATAAGAAACTGTTCGGTTTCTCTTTGGAGATAAATTGATGGTTAGTTTTATTTGCATGTGACCTTTATTATTATTTGGAATTTGGGGCAAAGAAGATTGATGGTAAATATTATGTTTTGGAAATTTCTTTCATTTTTGCAGAAGGTTTCGGGTACTGGACAATTTAAAGTTTAGAGATTTGGAAGATTGGAATGCTTTTGTAAAAATTGAGTAGTTGGGAATTTGGGAATTTTCTTATGTGGAAATTGAAGGATTTGATAATTTAGTAATTTCGGGATTTTGGGGATTGGGGGATTTGATAATTTAAGGATTTGAGAATTTGTAAATTTGAAAATTGGGGAATTGATAAATCACTAATTTGGAGATTTAGGGATTTGGGGATTTGAGGATTTGGCAATTTAGGGATTTGGGGATTTGGAGATTTAGGGATTTGAGAGTTTGGGGATTTGGGGGTTTGGTTATGTGAAAATTTGAAGGTTTGGAGATTTTGAGATTTTGAGATTTACTGATTTGAGAATTTGGGGATTTGAGGATTTTGGGATTTGGGGGTTTGGTTATGTGAAAATTTGAAGGTTTGGAGATTTGCAGATTTGGAGATTTACGGATTTGAGAATGTTGGGATTTGGGGATTTGAGGATTCAGGGATTTGGGTATTTGAAGATTTGGGGTTTTAGGGACTTAGCAATTAATAAGATTTGTCATTTAAAATAAAGATCCGTCATTATGACGGATTCCGTAAATCTAGTGTTAATTTAAATCGGTGTGTTAATTATAGTCAACCACTGATTCCGTGATAATAAGCACATTAACATAGATCAGCATCTGATTCATATACTACACGGTATATATCGATTGAAATATTTAACCAGAGACTGTCAGCAATTAAGAATAGGCGGTGATGTCAGGGTCGCGAATAATTTGCAATATCAACGGATGATCGTTCCACGTCAACCTGTATTTCCGGTTGGCAGCTCGGCTACGTGAACCCGACGCGGTCATTCGAACGCATTCTGCGACTATAGGAGTCTGTTTGGTGCACAGCATAGCTATAGTTAGCTTGGTACACAGCCAGAAATTGCAGGAAGACGCATAGCTATTATACTCATCGTCATAGTGCTCTTTGAAACGTCGATGCTTAACAACGCATGAATCGCTAAGAGGTTTAATGCAAAAGCGAGTGTAAGATCGCCAAAAGAGGATGCACGCAATCGAGTTAATTATTGTGAAGGGAGAGCGTAACTTTTAATTGATCTTACATAATTCCTTGGTGGATTATAAGCTGCTACTTGTCTGTTGATTGTATTCTTGCATATTTTCGTTGCGTTCTTCTGCTGTTATAAAATATTGTGCTATAAATAAAATATTGTGCTGCAAATAAAATAATGTGATAGATAAATAGATATAGTGCAAATAAGATAATGTACTGCATATATACATGTGTTATATGAATAATATGCAACAAAGTATATTTATGAATTTCTTGTATTTTGTAATTTACCCTAATCTACATGTCATGTCTGTTAATTTTATTCTTGGATAGTTAACCTTTCATTGCATTCTGTTGCAAACGTGAGATAATACGCTACAAATAAAGTATTATGCTGTATAAATAGATATGTTACACAAATAATATGCTATAAAATATATTTAGTACGAATTTCCTGTATTTTGTCATTTACCCTAATTTACATATCATGTCTGTTATTGTTATTCTTGCATATTTAACCTTTCGTTGCATTCTGTTGCTATCATACAATGTTATGCTACATATAAAATAATATACTATATAAATAGATATATTATAAATAAAATTTACAATGTATTTCTAATATTTTGTCATTTACCCTAGTTTATATGTCTTTTATTTTTCTAAAATTATTTCGATTTAAAAATTTATGTAATGCATAAATGCAGTGTTAAAATAAGGATTAGTCGTAGATTAATTTTGCTATGCTGATCTATAAAATTGTAAAGAACCGCAGAGTAAGGTCAACGCCTGTCACGTGCGTCCGGCAAGGTGAACAATAAGTAACTGTGCCGTTCATACATCTTATTAATTGTATGCATCGCGTGAACGTTGTATGCTTAATTACTTAAGTGATTTGCTTAAAAAGTGGCATATAAAATAGGTGTTGGCTTAAAGTGATGATGTAGCTATTTTAAATTTAGGGATTACGAACTTCATACTTTGGGAATTTGAAAATATCAAGTATTTGGAGAAATTTCAAAATTTAGAATAGAAATTTCGTATTTGTTGATTTGGAAATTTTAGAAGTATGAATAGTGAATGTATTTATTTTAAAATTTACAAATTCACTGATTTACTAATTTACTAATTTACCAAGTTACCAAGTTACCAAGTTACCAAGTTACCAATTTACCAAGGTACCAATTTATCAAGGTATCAATTTACCAAGGTACCAATTTACCAAGTTACAAATTTACCAATTTATGAAGTTACCAAGTTACCAAGTTACCAAGTTACCAATTTACCAATTTATCAATTTACCAGTTTACAAATTTTCAAATTTAAAAAATAAAATTACCAATTAACAAATTTCCAAGTTTGAGAATGACAAAAATTATAATCTTTTCCAAATTAAAGAACCAATGAACTTTCCGATATTATAACATTGAATCTCCATATTTTGAAGCTTCGAAATTTACAATTCCATACATTCAAAAATCTAAATCACAGAAAACTTGCAAATTCGAAAATAAACATTTCACCTCATCAGAGATTGCATTGCACAGATAAATGATTGAAATTATTTATGAACCAAGAGTGTAGTCTTGTTTTAATTAAAATGCTATTATTAAGGTGTGCTTCAATTTGATGTTTTTGGTAGTCAATGCAATTGTATGCTATTGCGATTTGGTATTCAAATTACTCAGTTTCGTTAATATGATCTGCATAATATCGAGGTACCAGTTTCATTTGATATGCCGCATGCATACAAATAAAGGTTTCAGCTTTGCTCGATTTCAAACTTCATTTCGTTTGACAGTGGATATGAAAAATTAATGTACATATAATTTCCAAATTTAGAATGTCCTCAATGTTTGATTTATATCAATTATTTAATTATTTAAATTTATGTCATTTATATTTATTATATTTTTATACGTATATGTAAATTTATTATTCTAAACACATATGTTATTTAATTTTCTACATATATGTATTATGTAAATTTTTTATTTTAAACATATTTATTATATAAATTTATTGTTCTAAGATATGGTTAAAATTTCAGTTACAAAATTAAAGCAGTTAAAAAGTATGGAATTAATTTCGTGTTCTACAAAACACGCTATTTATTTATTCACATTAACATAATAAAAATAATTAGCAAGTAACGAATAGTAGTCTAAAAATAACCGAAGCCGACTTAATATTGTAACATAATCGACACCGGTGTTCTATGTTTAGTCTTCATTTTCACCAAGGGGTTGCAGAAACCTTTAAAGTGTCCCTAGCCAGACAGTAAGGGGTACTCACTTGTGCGTAAGCCATTAGTTTTCTTCGGATGAATCAATCATTAGCTCAGCTTAAAAAAAATGACTCATACTTCTCCAATTGCGCATTTTTCAAGTGGAAATTTTTTGCTCGCATCATTGGGTAATTGATGTTAATATATCTGAATTGCTCCTCATTTTACTCTTCGCGTATGCGGTAAAATTGTGCAAGAATGCAGCACACTGTTTTCTAAACAAAAAGATGAAATTTTATTTTTAATATAATAGTTAACAAAACTAATGATAATAATTATTATTATTACATATAAGAAAAATGTAAGATACAAAATTTAGAGATAAAACTTTTAAATATGAGATTTAAATTATAAGATTAATAATAAGAAATAGGATTTAAATGTAACATATAACTTTTAAGTTTTTTTTTTTAATTATAAAATTTGTAAGGATATTTTTCTAGAATCCATATTGAGATATAAAATTAGTGTATGTGTTAATTTATGTTTTATCGTTTGTTTATTTCTTTTTGTACTTTGTTTTTAATTTTAAATTTAGACGTTTTGATTGAAATGTTCCACCCTGTATATGACACATTTTTCTGTCAGAGAAAATTAAACGATACAAGCTGAGTAAGAACATCTTTTTCCAATGTTAAAGCGATTGATGCGAACAGTGCAGTTTTTCTCCTGCAAACCAACCTATCCAATCAATCTAGACCTTTTAAGGAAAACTATGTCGAGTTAGTTGCATACATCGGTAAATGGAAACCGACCCTTTTAGTCGATGCAGCTGATTCGAACGAGGAAAGTAAATCAACTGGTTCTATGTAGTTCAAGATGAAAGAAAAGTGTTGTTATAAACGTGTATTTTAATGCGAAAGTAATCATCTCTTAACTGTTCACTCTCAAATTTTACAATTACTATTTTAAATAAAATTTCATATAGTCAAAAATCTTTAAATTCAATGCAAAAATTACAATCTCAAATTTTGTATAACTAAAAACTATTTGTATATTACTTTCAGTAATATTATTATTATATTATTATTACTAAAATCTGGTAAACCGTAAATTACTAACATAATACACTTTTAAATCGACTACCCTTATCTAACTATTATAACTGAATATGACATATATTAGTAACATACATTATTCCTAATTTTGATTAAAAGCGAAATAAAGTTAATAACACTAACTTTCATCTACCGTCATGATGTTAATAATTTGGTAACAAGATGGCCGCAAATACCGGGTGTTCATAAAGTAAGGTGTTCACGACGAGAATAATAATAATGAGTGCAGTGACCGCGGTTCGTCTCGGACCTTCGTCGTTATTTCACGGAAGATGCAACACACCTTGAAGAGAAATGGGATGGAGCAGGTTGTTTAAGACAGTGAAAGAAGGCTACGACAGACATAGAAGGGACTATCCACGTGTCGGAGTAACGGTTCACTGAATTATTTAAAGCATGACGGAGAACTTTGCAAGAGCAAGAGGTTCTTTGCGCCAGACTCGCGTACGGGATACCACCTGATTTAAGTTCATCGTAGATGCGTCACCAGATACGTGTCTACATTTCCATATGACGAAATTACATGCACACTTAACTTCGTTTGAATATCCTCGAAATTTATGACAGAGATCTTCCAGAGAGATTTTTTAAATAGCTACTACGTTTTGACACAGACGATTATTCTTCTGATTCAGGGGCATGGATGTTAATATTCTTCTTTGAGGTTCTTATTCTTCTTTGAACGATCTTTTATTCACGATTCATTTTACAAACTATGTTTTAATATTTTTATCTTCGGGTCCTGATTGTCTCCTGGTCACTGTTTATACTTTATACAAAGCTATCTTTTATTTTGTGAGATTGTGTAGCTTGATGACAGAAAGCTAGAAGTCCCTCGCAGATTAATTGTTATTCAACTTTTAAAAATTTCATCGATGTTTTGTGGTCCTTATAAAGTCGTCTCATTGAAAAAACTTATTAATATGTAATTTTTATTGCATGAAACAAGGTTTCATGACATCATTGAACTCAATATTTCTACTACGTTAATATTAATATTATGATAATATATAAACTATGGATAATAATTCTGTCAGTGGACATAAATTTTATTGGGCAGCTAATGTGTTCATTTATTTGGTATTGTAACAAGTGTCCGGTTACATCTTTTGCTCGATTGAGCGTATCTGATTGATGGCAGGGTAAAACAATCGCAGCGAAGAACGTGACGAATGATTAAACACATGTATAATACCCGATCGTGAAAGAAAGTAACGACACCGGGTTGTGCTATCAATTATTCATTAGCCAATGCTGCGCTATGCATTTTGTACGGTTTTATTATATGTTCTGCTTTGTTTGTTACAGAGTGATCCCAGCACGGCATTTCTTCGAGCAGCTCGAGCGGGGCAGCTGGAAAAGGTTTTGGAACACTTAGAATCGGGGGTGGATATTAATGCTTCTAATGCTGTAAGTTCACAAACAGTGCTTAAATGTTTTGATTAGTTCGGTCACAAAATATTATATGAATATTTATAATTAATTTAGGTTGAATTTATTATAAAAATTTACAGTAAATGTGAACGAAACTATGAAATGACTGTTGATCATTATATCATAATTAAGATTTTACTCCAAATTTTCTAAGTTCCCAAATGATCTGTCCATCAAAATTATAGACTATTCACCACGATTTATTTATTACAGAATGGTTTAAATGCTTTACACTTGGCGGCCAAAGATGGACATTTGGAAATCGTCAGAGAACTTCTTAACCGTGGCGCAGTGGTCGATGCTGCTACAAAAAAGGGAAACACAGCATTACATATCGCTTCTCTTGGTACATAAAAATGTTAACGTTCTTATTTCTCTTTTAGACACTTGTCTTTTTTACTTACTATTTTTTCTTGTAAAATCAATAGATGCACAAATAAGTCCATTTCAGTATTATTTGTTTGTTGTATTATAATAATTCCGAATATTTTTTCAAGTCACTATGTAAAACGAGCATTTCGAGTTGAAATTAATATCTCGTTGCAGCTGGACAGGAGGAGGTGGTACAATTGCTGGTACAACGAGGTGCTTCTGTGAATGCACAGTCACAAAATGGATTCACGCCACTCTATATGGCGGCTCAGGAAAATCATGATTCCGTAGTCAAATATCTTCTGAGCAAAGGTGCCAATCAGACATTGGCTACTGAGGTTTGTAAATGAAATATACTCACAATGACCACACCTTGCAGTGCAATAATCACATCTTACCTGTATACCTTGTACAACGTTCTTAATATTTGAATAAGTTCAGATTAAATTACATGAGATATAAATATTTTTACACTTGTTTAACACATTGACTGCCACACTGAAGCAATTGAAAATTGCATCTAGTAGTGTTTTCGTTTATAATTATTTTCTATAGAATAGAAATTTTTAATAATACACATGTTAGATCAGTTAAGTGCCACTCATATACGAGTGACGTGGCTGTCAACGTGTTGTAACATATATTTAGATCATCAAAAAAGTAACAAAAGAAAACCTTCTTCGAATAGTACATACTTAAAATTAAATATTAATCAAGATTTAAATTGCTGATATAATGTGTGTATGTGTGCGTATTTGTAGGATGGTTTCACCCCGTTAGCAGTAGCGATGCAACAGGGTCACGACAAGGTGGTAGCAGTTCTATTGGAAAATGACACTCGTGGTAAAGTTCGACTACCTGCCCTCCACATTGCTGCCAAGAAAGACGACTGCAAGGCGGCTGCCCTACTTCTGCAAGTATGTCGCAATAATTTGCCACCGTGGCTCTACATTCAATCCGATGCTATCAGAAACGAAATGAATTTAATTCGCAGCTACGATGAATTTATCGCCTATCATTATTTTCTGTCGCAGAACGATCACAATCCCGACGTAACATCGAAAAGCGGTTTCACGCCGCTTCACATAGCTGCACACTATGGCAACGATCGAATTGCTTCCTTGCTTTATGACAGAGGGGCGGATGTTAATTTTGCTGCAAAGGTATACAATAATTATTTGTTACATTATTGTTTTATGTTATGCAATGAAATATGTATTACGTTACGTAATGAAATATTTCATGTAACCTCACTGTATCATGTCGGCTGTTAAAAAAATTAGGTCTTTGCTCTACTTGTCTGCGATTGTGAAAATTCAGTTTGAATAAACAAATTTCATAGGATAAATTTTGTACATATATCATGATCATTTTTTAAATAATATAACATATTTTTATATCCATACTATGAAAGTGAAACATGTGTATGCCTTATATTAAGATATATCTGGATATTCACCCCAACCCTCTATATCCCGATTTCTATATTTTTATTCTCTTGAACTACTAGATTCTTATATAGAATTCGAGATTCTGCTCTAAGTATACTGGTCCCAGATATATTACCCTCTAACCTATATCCTTCTATCCTTAGATTTACCCTGCATCTTTAAATTCTGACCACCATATTGAATTAGAAATAATTTGGTCTCATTGATAAACTGGATCAGGTATAAATAATACTACAGTATAGTCTATATGATACTAGTATAATACTATAGAGTATAATACTATATTTCATATCTATGTATTAAATTATAACGATGCTTTTTATTTAATAGCACAATATCACACCAATGCACGTAGCAGCAAAATGGGGAAAAATTAAGATGGTGAATCTTCTGATGAGCAAGGGAGCTAACATCGAACCGAAAACGAGAGACGGTCTTACGCCCCTTCATTGTGCGTCCCGATCTGGCCATCACGAGGTTGTTGACATCTTAATCGAAAAAGGAGCACCAATTGGTTCGAAAACGAAGGTAAAGATTTTCTTACGGTGCGATTTTATCGAAGGTAAAAATGTACAGGTGAAGCCAGCTGCTTGATTCTTATTTTCTGTTGACAGAACGGTCTTGCGCCGTTGCACATGGCTTCTCAAGGAGATCACGTTGACGCCGCGAGGATATTATTGTATCATCGTGCACCGGTGGACGAAGTGACGGTAGATTACCTGACAGCTCTACACGTGGCAGCTCATTGCGGACATGTGCGAGTCGCTAAGCTCTTACTCGATAGAAATGCCGATCCAAACGCACGAGCTCTAAACGGCTTTACTCCACTTCACATCGCGTGCAAGAAGAATCGACTGAAGGTCGTTGAGCTCCTTTTAAAGCACAAAGCTAGCATTGAAGCTACCACAGAGGTATATTCCCGTTTCTTTGTTAGTGCGGTTAATTACCTTCCTTAGTTTGTAATACCTTACGTCATAGGTACACACATACACGTCATATACGTAATAGTGTCAGTTATAAATACTCGTCATTTACCTTCGATTAGAAATACACACTGTATTCGAAATGGTTTTTACGTACAAATCATGACAATACAGGAATATATTATTATTTCTTAGTAATAATAGACTCGTTTTATTGCTTAGTCTGGATTGACGCCTCTACATGTAGCAAGCTTCATGGGATGCATGAACATAGTGATTTATTTACTGCAACACGCAGCTAGTCCCGATGTACGAACTGTAAGGGGCGAAACGCCTTTGCATTTAGCTGCCAGAGCGAATCAGACTGATATTATCAGGATACTTCTTAGAAATGGTGCCCAAGTTGATGCCACGGCAAGGGTAAAGAAATCATTTGAATATTTGAATAAAAAATAGTCTTGATAATTTACTCTTCGTTCATTTTCTGTTGACTATTTTTGAATTACAAGTGTAACGTATGTCCGTTCGCTTCGAATCGATTTTGATAAAAGTAAACATTGTAGGAGGAGCAAACACCACTTCACGTTGCTTCCCGATTGGGTAACGTTGACATTGTTATGTTGTTACTTCAACATGGTGCCGGCGTAGATGCTACGACGAAAGATTTATACACTCCACTTCATATTGCCGCTAAAGAAGGTCAAGAAGAGGTAAAATTTCAGATCTGTATTGTCGTAATAGTTGTTTAAATAATTATTGAGTGTTACAAGTAACCTATAATTGATGCAATTTTTTTCTTGATGTCCAGGTTGCATCCGTTTTGTTAGAAAACGGCGCATCGCTTACCGCAACGACCAAAAAAGGATTTACACCTTTACATTTGGCAGCTAAATACGGCAATATGAACGTAGCAAGACTATTATTACAGAAGAATGCGCCAGTCGATGCTCAAGGAAAGGTTAGGAACATTTTCACCGACTTTTATTATGTTTTATAACAATAAATGAAAGTGTGGTTCATATTAATTCTATTAATTAATTGCAGAATGGAGTTACTCCACTTCACGTAGCATCCCATTATGACCATCAAAATGTAGCATTGCTTTTACTTGATAAGGGTGCATCACCTCATGCTATGGCTAAAAATGGTCACACACCATTACATATTGCTGCACGTAAAAATCAGGTAAATAATTGAAAAAGAATATAAATTAATCGAATTGTTTAATGTTTGTTACTATTATATAGCATTAATTTAAATTTTCGTTTGATGCAGATGGACATTGCAACTACTTTGTTAGAATATGGGGCAAAAGCAAACGCGGAATCAAAAGCTGGATTTACGCCGCTACATTTGAGTGCACAAGAAGGCCATACCGATATGTCAACGCTTCTTATTGAGCACAAAGCAGATACAAATCATAAAGCAAAGGTAGTATAACATTTTTAGAAATCATGTTGAAAAATATAGGTTATAATGATTTACTGTTTTTTTTTAGAATGGTCTCACGCCGCTACATTTGTGCGCACAAGAAGATAAAGTTAACGTTGCCTCTATTCTCGTTAAAAATGGTGCTCATATTGATGCTAAAACAAAGGTACATTCTATATACGAAAAATGTTGAATAGTCTTATAATGAATTAGAGAACTATCGATGAAATAATTTCGTGTATCCGAAAACGAATACTTGTGTTACAGGCTGGTTATACTCCACTACACGTGGCATCTCATTTTGGTCAAGCAGCTATGGTACGATTTCTACTACGGTCCGGCGCAGCTGTTGATAGTAGTACCAATGCTGGGTATACTCCATTACATCAAGCTGCACAACAAGGTCATACATTAGTGATTAATTTATTGTTGGAGGGTAAAGCGAAACCGAACACTACTACGAACGTAAGTGGATTACGTGAAAATATGTGTCGCAACTTTTACTTATTCATTATCACTACATAGTGTTTTGCTTTCTATAGAATGGTCAAACTGCATTGGATATTGCACAAAAACTCGGTTACATTAGCGTTATCGAAACTTTGAAAGTAGTTACAGAAACAGTCATCACAACAACTCATACCATTACTATAGAAGAGAAATACAGAGTTCAAGCTCCAGAATCAATGCAAGAGACGTTTATGAGCGATAGCGAAGACGAAGGGGGTAAGTGTTTGCTTCTTTATATTTTAAAACATTTCAGATGTTGCTTCATTATAACGGAATATATTTTAAAAGAAACGTGGTACAAGTTGACTGATCTTGGTACTGAATGGAAAAAAGATTATTTACGGCATGAATTTGTTTGTTCCAAGCAATCTAGAACTAATATTTATATATTTTATACTAGAGTATTATGTTAAGCGGGAAGGAATTAGTAATGTCAGAGTAGTTAGACAAAAAAAATACATCTATTAACAAGTTATGATTACTTGTGTTTTAACTTTCGCAGTATTGCATAATTGTACATTTCAGATTTCTTGCAACTAAACAATTACTGCTATGTAGGGATTTTTCTTTGCCATCAGAGTAGTCATCTTGTACCATTGTTTTTACATTCTTAATAAAAATGCTATATACTAACTGCTAAATTTGTGCAGTAATAAGATAGAACATTGATTTCATAGAAATTAATTGCTTTAATAGGATGAAAATATTGTTAGTGCCATATTTTTGTCTATATTTTGTTATTTTATATCAGTGCACGTTCTACAAACTATACTGTGCTGCCATCTAACGGCGTACAGAAAATTTAACGAGTCTGAATTGATTATAGAGGTCTCATGTGGGAAAAGTAAGAAATTCCGAACAAGAATTGACAGATCCTTGTCACTCTTCCATTCGTTTACAAAGGAGAGACAAGGACAACAGACACACTGTCATATAAACTACTCAAAACTAGTAATTTTGTAGTTCAAGTATTTTAAACCTAAGTAACCATGTTTTCTTATGGTTAAAAATGTATAATTATCCAGTTGCGTGCATAATCTGATTTTGCAATTTGGTTTTTAAAACTGTAAAATTTGTTGCATTGTTAGTTCTACTTCATTATCAACAGATGGCGCTGAAGGTAGTTTTCATAGATATAAAATTTAAAAACAGAAAAGATAAGGCCTACACAATGTTATCAGCTTATTAATCATTTTTCAATAACAGTGTTTTTCTCTTAATATTATACAAATTGAATAGTTGTATCATTTGTATATAAGGATGTAAAGATCTATTGTGTTCTTAACAAACACAAGTGTTGTTGCTATAGTCTTAATTGATAAAAACATTAGATAAATCAATGTGTTTTTGTCATAACATAAAGTTAGATACAGTTTAATATCCGAATTTATTTATTAAGCTTGATGTCTATGCTGAGAATTAATATTCCGTTTGTTTTAAAAGTTCTTACAATATTAATTAGAACTTAAATAATACTGACATTAGTGAGCTGCCAATATGCTTGTAATGCAATTCTGCTTTTGTAACATGTGCTTTTTATAGATGTAGCAGCTTCTAGTACATATAAAAGGATGCTGAAAGACATTTTTGATTTATTATTTATCTCATATCAGAATTCATTGCATGAAGCTTTTCTTCATCAGATGGAATATAATAATCTTACCAAGCATATTATTGTTACACACAAAAAAAAAAACTGTTTACAATAATATTGCGTTTGCATATTATTCCATCCAATACTAAAACAAGAACATCTATCCAAAAATTTACAATACATTTGACAAAAAATCATTTGCAGTATAATAGCAAAACTTCAAGATATCCTTCCATGAGTTTTTACATTTCGATAGCATTTCATGAAATAAACTTTTATCTGTAAGTGCCATTCACAATCTGCAGTTTATCACAATCACATTTCATTTGCACTGTCAGGTGTAAAATATTCAAAGTAGCTTGAAGGAAACACAATGGCACTTTCTGTTTTACCACACTTGACTATTCACTATTTAAAAATGCATGTATTTAGAGCACGAAGCACGGGAACTGAAACTTCGTACACTACGAACCCGACTACGAACTTCCCAAAACGAACATTAGTACGTTCCCACCATAGAAATAACGATTTCATTTTTAAATAATTAGAACACCGACATGTTAGGAATTTATTCGATCACGTATACCATTTACGATGCATATTGTCAAATTTATAAAAATCGTCCTAGCCATTATTGTCTGCCATATTTAATTGCCTCAGATTTAGAGTCAAAGTGCTACATGGTAATATTATTTGCTTGTCTTGAATTTATGTTAAATTCATTTCGCAATAGCATGTGTTTAGCGTATGTTCACTGGGTTGTTGCTATCCTGAAATTTAATAACTAGGTGCACTAGACTTTTTTAGATTAGTAAATAGAAATGCTATTATGAATTCTTAGTCATAGATAATTCGGAACTCTAGTAGATTCGTCGGAATAACGTAGTTTTCCCCTGAAGTAGGTGACATTTACGAGTGCGAATATTACATTTATTTCTAGCAACATTAATGACGTCATTATCGATTTGTTGATTGAATGAGATCAGTGCAATAAATAGCTGAAACTTTTTTCTTCGTATCGACTTAGAAGATTATAATAAACAGTGATCTAACCAGGTTTGCTTGTTTGCTTGACTAAAATGCTTAATCGCGTATTTGTTAGTTAAAACAGTGATGGGCAGGTGCCCGCTGAAGAGTTCATGAACAATTGCGATTTCAAATTGTTCAGAAATCTGGAATTCAATACGTATAAATTAAAATACTTCTAAATACAAGAATGTCAAATTTACAAATTTGTAAACATAGTTGACAATGTCACCTATCAATGTGAGTACATATGCTCGCGGGCACACATGCCCATTACTGAGCAAAACTGATCAGAACTAAAAAGTGACTAACTTATTTTCACCGGTTGCGGTTTTCCTATTGGCACAATATTTTAGCACAATCAAAATAAAATTGAAAGCTAGGTAAAATTTGTATTGAATCGTAATAATCAGGTGAAACGTAAGATGAACAAAGTCGACAAAATTGTAAGCAAACGAACAAAACTGCGCTCGTGATAGGCTTATCTCCTGCTACGTATATACGTAAAGTCGGCTATTTTAACAACCCAGTGATAGCGAAAATTAGAAACAGTGTTTATGGCGCGAACTGAACGTTTTGATGAGAAAAGAAATGACCTTACTCGACGGCATACAATGTAGGTGGTGATGAAATCGGCATGGCAACCATGAATGAGTACGGGCAGCCTCCACACGCGCAACACGTGTACCTTCCTTCTTACTACCAGGGCCAAATGACCTATACCCGTAAGTTGTCTGTACTCTGTTTCTGTCACTCTTTCACATATCACGTGCCCGCAACATTTTATATTTATACATACATACATGCATATATCAGCACATGGGTACGTAAATTAATCTCGCGCATCAGTTCATTCATTTTCTATTTACTTTCTGTTCTTTTCGATTTCGCGGAACTGTTGCATACTTGCAGATCGGATATCTGTACTGACGTCGGAATTTGTTGGATTGTTGCATATTAAATGACGGACTTTTAAGAGGAGTTTGACGTTTGATGACGTAAAGGGATTGATGGTAAGGGGTTTGGGGATTTGGGAGTTTAGGGATTTTGGAGATTAGGAATTTGGAATATTTAGGTATTTGAAAATGTGGGAGTTTGAACTTTCAGATATTTGGAATTTTTTAATTTAAAATTTGAGAGTTTGAGAATTTGAGAATTTGAGAATTTGAGGAGTTGTAAATTTGAGAATTTGCAAATTTGAAGATTTGAAGATTTGAGATTTTGACAATTTGACAATTTGCCAATTTGCCAATATGAGAATTTGAGAATTTGACAATTTGACAAATTACCAATATGAGAATTTGAGAATTTGAGAATTTTAGAGTTTGGAAATTTGAGGATTTGAGAACTTGAGGAATTGGAAATTTGAGAATAAGCAAATTTTAAAATTTTAAAATTTGAGAATTTGAGAATTTGAGAATTTGAGAGTTTGAGAATTTCAGATTTTAAAAATTTGAGAGGTTAGAAATTTGAAAATTTGACTCCTTTTCCTCAAACTTACACTTCAAGTGTTATTTTGCGATACTTTTACGTCATCAAATTATGTCAAACTTTATATTCTTCAAAATCGAACATTGTTTGTCATAACTGGTAACTAACCATTTTATACCAAAAACTTTACTGAATTATTTAGTTCTTTTTGATAAATTTGAATCTATATTATGTCAGAAATGTTACATGAGAATTTTTGCGATTTGATATGCAATAACCTATGTTCTTTCCGATGTTCTCAAATTTATTTTCTGAATAATATACAGGGTACAATGGAATTCTATGCAAGTGAGAAAATTAATGAAAATCGTATACAAAATTAAATCGAAATTGTAGCATAAACTTTTTGTTCATAACTATTTCTGAAGGCATATAGAACACATGTGCAGTTTATAAACATTTATCTGTGTAGAAATTATAAATCAACCGAAAATCGATATTCCTAAAAATTGTTAACGAATATTTAATTAGATGTATATAATTTATAATTAGTAGTTGTACCAGTAGTTAGAACAGTAGTACTAAAATTTTCAAATTTTCCATTTTACATATTTAGAAATGATCAATTTAATTTCGATTTAATTTTGCAAGAGTTATTTTCTACCTCGTACCACGAATTTCGTGTACCCTGTACGATAAATCGGATCGCGTCGGAATAACTGAAACATTTCACTATAATTACAGCCTTTTGATTTACTAAGATACACGATTTTGTATTTTAAGTCCGTTCCAGCGTATTTTCATGCGTGGAAACATAAATACAGAGACATGCACAGACATACCTCTCCTCGAACCACTATTTGTTCACACTCTGTTTCGTTTACCATCCTTCGTCGCTCCATTTATCCTGTGTAAAATTGCGAACCTCCGTATCGTTGAAAACGCCTGTAGTAGCTGTATAAACCTTCTTTTTCAACGAGATTTATGCTTTGAGTTTTTAACACTCGTTTTTATTGTACAGTATAAATGCTATCGAAATTTAATTAGAATTACGTTCGATCAATCCCGTAAGGATTATTTTATTTCTTTCCCAACTACAGAATTAAACTTGCAAGAATAATCGTGCGAAACAGTTTGCAAATGCATCTTCTTATTTTATTTATTTTTATATTATACAAACTGATATTACCAGTAGGTGGTAAACATATGGAAGTTATTCTCGATGCGTGAAATTTAATAGGATCATTATCGTACATTCATTAATCGTCACATTCGAGCGTTTCACGGAATCATTTATTATGCCAAAAGCGATAAATTTAACTTTATTGTAGCACATAACGAGCTGCGTTAAAATTCGGCGTATCAGTATTTAAATCGATCAATTTTTGAAAAATCCTGTGAATACAAAAAACGAAAGTGATGTACTACTAAATAATTTGTTTTAAACTCATAATGACCTGTTGAACAAAAACCAGCTGAACAAAAAAATATGAGAATTATTTACTAGATCTATTAAAAATAAAATTACTAAGTAGATTTTACAAGAAATTTTTTCATGATTTACGATTTAGAATAGCACTCTTAAAATAGAATTTTACTTACAATTTATTAAACCATAATTTTATATAATGTTCATTTGAATGTTTAATACTTTGTCATATTAATCTTTTAAAACACAGAGATTGAAAGTATAAGAAAATTTCGTACAAACCAGAACAATACTGCACAGAATAAACGCTGGCTGGTCGAGTTCGTGTATTTCCAGTAGGAAATTCAGAAAACGGCGCTTTAATGAAGTACGCTACGTTACTACTGTTAATGCAATTTGCATAATAACGAGTGGTGCGATCATTATGCCAGCTGACAGGAACAGGCCTAAGCTTGTGTGCTCTGTTTTGACGCATCATCCTCGTACCTATACGCATTTTACTTGGAGCCGTTATGCAACAGACGGTGTGCGTCTTGTACCATATTATTCGTGCAGTTAGCCTAACCACCGCTTGCTGGCAGTACGCCAAATACGATTCACGACCAAAATACCAAAATTTATATAACGAATTTGTTTATCCCCCTCTTTTTTCTTTCGATCTCAGTAGCGTAGTTGCTGGGAATTTTCAGACAACTTGGAAATAATTTTTTTATTCGTTTGAAAGATAAATATAAATAATAGTAATAAATTGTATTAGCAATTGATCATTAACAAATTAGTCATTTTTTATTTGTCAATTTGAAATAGTTATAGACTGTATGTAATTTCAAGTGATTATTGTTTATTTCGTTTGAATTTTGGAAATTTCTACCATTTTTAAAATTGGGGTTGTACGCTTTATTTGAATAATTTGCAACTTTTGAAATAGGAAAAATTGATTTAAAGGAAAAAAGTTATAAATATATTTTAATTTTACAAATTTATACAAATATACAACAAATTTTATAAAAATATGAATATGATGATTAACTCTAATTCTTTGAGACTTGAACTGGATTAAAAGTTGTCAAAATAGAAAAAGTAGAATTTTACTGAAAAGTATGATTTTATGAATGAAACAAGAAATAGAAAGAAATTTCTATCGAATAAAAAATATTTAATTTTCTATGTTGTAACAGGGGATGATTTTTTTGGAAAAATAATATTTATAAAAATTGTAAAAAAAACCTTAAAACTTTGTATACGATATATTTAATATTTTCACACGAACTACAAATAGTTTGTATAAAATTTCACCGAATAGAATAATTATTTATCTGAAACGAGACGATCGCGATAAATACAATTTTCGTTACATACAGTGCGTGACGTTCTCTGAAAATGCCACCGAAATCAGAACCATTGTGATTCCATTAATGGGCCTGAGATCACTTCTATTTTGTACGATGTTCAAATTTGTAGTAGTAAAATTTCGATGCTACGACATTGAAGCTGTGTGAGATCTAATGTCATGGTAACGTAACCTTTAGTTCTCACGTCGAGTCATAAAGTTTCATGTCATTGAATGTCACGATATGTCATGTGAAAATATTTTAAATATCATGGTGTTCGAATACTATTATGGACCACCGTAGTCATAAAAATTATAAATTAGTAATATTGATCAAGTTCGATTCAAAAGTCTGAAAATTTGAAATTTCCGAATTGTCAAACTAAGTCTGCACATTTGTAAATGACTAAGCTTGTAAATATGATTTATTTATAGTAGTTTTATAAAAATGAATGTTTGAAAATTAGGACTGAGGGTTGAAAAAATTTATAAACTTCCAAGTTACCAAATAAGGCATATTACGATTTTCTACAATTTTATTTGAATAATTCTGAATAGTAAATGACAGATATTTGAATTTCCCGCCGCGCTTCTTGAGGGTGCCGATCCACCCGCGTCCTCGCCGGACACTCGATCCACAATATCGCACAGGATATCTGTTTCTGAACGATGCAGTAAGCTTACTGTTGACGTTTACCGATCTATTTTCGACCGTACGATGTCCTGACAGAAACACTTCAATGCCAACAATTGCATCTTGGTCACGGTTCCAAGCATCTGCGCGAGATAAGAGCTGCAAATGTTCGGATGTAAATAAAGTAGCGGAAAAGCTCGGAGGCAGCTACTATTATAAAATTGGTGATTCATGGAATGAGGTCACGTTTCTGTTAGGTGGTCTTGCGTCGAACTTCTATTAATCTCGAAGCAGTCGCTGTTCCTGACCCCGCCGGTGCTAACACGCGACGAAATAAACCCGCGAAAGAAAAAAAGGGACGCATTCAGGCCGCGCGGTTAATGCAATTTAATAAATCAGATCTAATCAGGTGAATACGTGTTCCGCGAAGTTGCGTAACGTGGACCTCCAGTAACAGTGATACCCTGGAACCGTGCATAACAAAACGGTTCATCCGTTTTTAGCAACTTTGTTCACCGTACACGAGGAATCGTGTGTGTGTGTGTAAGGTGAAGCTAGTCATCAATGGATGCGTAGCGATAACGTGCGCTAATTGTAATTCGTGCGACCTAACTCACACAACGTCCACGACCAATTGAGTCGGTGATGTAATTAGTCCTGTACGGTAGCGTACACCGTCAGTACATCGTGTTCACTGGGACGAGTGCAAAGTTGCCAGCTGTCTACCGAGTTTTTTTCGACACGAGAACCAGTGCATTTTTCTATTCTCAGACTTTTTATTCTCCGATCGTGTTCTCGTATTCACCTCTTTGACGCTGCGCGATTACTCCTCGAAGATGGCCAAGAAACGAGTGAAGAAGGAATCCAAGAGTTTGGCATGTTGCGGGTGTGCACGTAGCAGGAACAGCGACACATTCTGTAAATACTTGCATTTTTTTTAGTCACTTCTAGCAGCAGGGTGAATTATGGAGTCTCTTGTGATCTTGGAAGTGGGGTCTGATGAAAACCACCCTATGTGCTCTCTTCGGATTCTCTTTTATCGATGGACGTTGTTGATATTTGGTTAGAGTAACTAGGAGGACCGCGTTCACTCATTGTGACAGATGTAGGATGTGAAACTTTGAAATTGTCAAATTTCCAAATTCTGAAATTCCTATGTTCTTTCTTTCCCAAATGCCAAGATTTTCAAATTTGTAAACTTCTGAAATTTCAACTAGGTTTTCGTATTTCAAATTTTTAAATTTCAAATTTCTCAAATTCTTTAATACTAAAATTTTTTAATTTCTACATTCTCATATTCTTAAATTGTAAATTTAACTTTTCAAGTCTTGAATTCCCATATTTTCAAATTGTCATATCCCCAAATTATCAAAATGTCAGATTTCTAAGTTTTTGTTTTATTGTATTAATTTTGAATATACTGCAATTGTAACATGTCTATGGTACCTGTTTATACATTATAAAATGAAAATAATTTGAAAAGGAAAATTCTTCAACTTGAGAGCCAATACAATAAAATAATTCTTTATAGAATTTTGCCACTAGAAGAGCATTTTTAGGGTGGTTTTCCTGTAAGAAACAGAAAGAATTCTAACAATCGAATAAACTTCATTGTTTTCTGGTTTGTGGAATTAAAATTTCATTTCACTTGACAACCGTGGGACGATGGGAAATAAAACATCGATGGGGTAGAATTTACGAAACAAAGAGCGTAACGTTACGGTGTCACTGGAATACACGACAGCTTAAAATATTCGCCAGATGTTCAAAACCTTGGCACACCTTACTATTATCGTCACGTGGATTTAACGTGAATATTATTGCAGAGCAAAACAGTTGTGACAACGATTTTCTAGTATTTTGTTCACTGTCAACTAACTTAAATATGTATATTTTTTTATCATTCGAAGTTGATGTTTTTGATGAATTAATAAAGAGACAGCTTCTTAATATCGTAAAAAAATTCGTTTCGATTTCAGTGCAATTTATGATTATTTGTTCTTTTAATTTTGTAATAGAAGGCAAATCGATTTGTGGTTTAAAGATTATGAATAATTAGAGTTGTGGTTTAAATAAAATTTATTCATGTATTTACTGAGAAATGTTTGACTTCCATCTATTTGAAACTTAAAACTTAACTTGAACAGATAGAGGTTCTGCTAGAAATGGTTGAAATTTGTGGATCACGTTAAAATGTACATCGTTACAAATTGATCGTTGAAAGAACAATTGAACGCAAAATTATCAATGAAACATACTGAAATTCTAATTGCAATTGCTAAAAAAAGAGTAGCTTGAAAGACAAATGCGAATACAATAGAAGGTCTTTGTATACAATGTTCCCCACATGTAACAGCTAAATGTGATAATCGGAGATTATAAAGCGATAATAGAAGACCCGCCACGCGACTTAGTGTTTACAAGATTGAACATGTTAAAAAAGATTAAATGCTCATTCCAATCGAACGATAAGCCAATTAAATATTTAAATATCACCGATGTAACATTAAGTCTAAAGGTCCATTTAAATATCGTGACTGATTTAAACACCATGATCTTATCGATCTTTAGAGCATCAAATTTAATTGTAAACGACATCAGTCATAATATTTGTTCAGTTCATCATGAACATCAATTTAGGGAGATTTCTGTCTTGTGGTCAAAGATTGTACTTTTGATACTCTTTAAGACAGAATATATCTTTGTCGTTGTTGTAACTTTGCCAGACATTTGAAATTTGATATAGAGTTTTATTTGAAACCTGAAGATAAATAGGAAAAAATTCGAATAACGAAAATTATACTACAAATAAAGGTTACTGTGTATTATTCAGGAATAACAATATACTTTTTATTAAAAATTCGACTGTATGGAATTTACATTTATTCTGATAAATTATTTTTCTTTTGCATTTATAAAATTTCAAATTAGCAAAAGGAGCAAACTACCCTCTATTGTAAATGTAACCTAGAAAATGCTGAGAAAGGGCTGTATATTTACAGTGAAGCAAATTACCCTTTACTGTAAATGTAACCTAGAAAATGCTCAGAGAGGACTGTATGTTTACAGTGAAGCAAACTACCCTCTACTGTAAACATAATCTAAAAAATTCAGAGAAAGAGCTGTATACTTTACTGCCCTTTACTGTAACCCCAGAAAATGGCGAGAAAGAGCTTTTATTGTACATTAAAGTATAATTCCCTTCATTGTAAACATACAGCCCTTCTCGTACAATTACCTCAGATTCCAAAGCAAAATTACAGTTAAGATCTGTGACCATGAAATTGTATCGCGTATAATAGTAGTTCCGGTTTCGAAGGTAATACCGGTACATGCCTATATCAGCGTAGGAAGCACATTGACTATTCGCGTCGGGAAACGAAACCCGTATCGACGGATCATCTCTGTAGAAGTCCGAGTACGGTTCATTGGAACGTGTCAAAAGGTGTCAGGCCATAAACGAGAGAAGATGCCTAGTGTAGCTTTAATTGAGCAGCACGAGAAACGTGACTGTGATCCACGCTTACGACATAACAATGAGACGGACGCATCGGTGACATAAGAACGATCATATCGCGAATAGGTTGGTGGGGCGATGATCAAGGTCGGCCAGTTTGAAATCACCTACGGGATAAAAGATGATTTGCTAGTTTCTTTTCATGGATTAGGTTTTTAAACACGACCGGAATAGATGCCGCGATCGTACGACATTAACAGGTTTATTACAATTGTAAATGGATGCCCGGTGTGACGCGTTTTCATCAAAAGTCTAACGATCGCCATCGAGCTGAGAGGTCGGCAAGATTTCTCGCAGTGAGTGAGGTTATTTTTCAGACTCGTGATACTCGGGAATTCGATTTCGAACTATTTCAAGAATTTAGTGAGTTCAAATGTTTAATCTCTTGCACTATTTGTTAGGTGCGTTAGGAACCAATCGCAGGGTTAACCCTTAACGCTCCGACCTTTAATTGTGAATATCGACCGGCAACTTATTCGACTTACAAGTTTCTAAGTGTCAGACTTTAAATGCTACAGTGAATTGTAAATAATAATATTAGTCATTTAAAACAATCTTTATTCATCTGAGAAGTAATATAATTTTGATTACAATATTAATTATAATTGAGTAATGTGGGGAATTTTTTCGGTGGTGCTCGGGAGACACACTTGGAGCGTTGAGGGTTAAGGCAAAGAAAGTTGAAGTGTTATGTCAGTTTGGTATTATGCAATCGTTGACTATGCAAATTGGTCTTGAACTCCTAAGTGAAGTGTATTAAAGGGGTTAAGATTGGGTTTAGAAGTTAATTGAAAATTCAATTTCGTAAATTGTTGGTGTTTACTGCTAATTTTGGTCATTTATACAGTATCTTACTAATATCCAAATCTTCAGGGTCCCAATTTCTAAATTTCAATATTGTCAAATCCTCAAATACCTAAATTTCTGAATTCTCAAATTTCCAAATTTTCAAATTCTCAACTTTGCAAATACTCAAATTCTAAAATTCTGAAATTTGGAAATATTCAAATTCTCAAATCTTCAAATTTTCAAATTTCCAAATTTCCAAATTTTCAATTTCTCAAATTGGCAAATACTCAAATTTGGAAATATTCAAATTCTCAAACCTTTAAATCTGCAAATCCTCAAATTTCCAACTCCTCAAATTCTCAAATCTCGAAATCCTCAAATTTTCAAATTTCCAACTCTTCGAGTTCTCAAATCCTCAAATCTCCAAATTCTCAAATTTTCAAATCCACAAATACCTAAATTTCTAAATCCTCAAATTTCCAAATTCTCAACTCCTCCAATTCTCAAATTTCCAAATTCTCAATTTCCTAAATCCCAAATCCCTCCATTTCAAAACTCCCAAACTTCAGAATCCCTAAATCTCCAAATCCCTATATCTCAAATTTCTAAACATCTAAATCCACAAATTTCCATTAAGTCATCAAAGTCTTTTGAGTTCACTAAAAGCTTCATTCCTACATGTCATGGCACTCAATCAAGTAATCACATATCCGGAACTGTCACCCCATTTCATTTTTACCAGTACAAGGCTCCAATTCATAGAAATATTACACCGCGTGATACTGATAGTTTGTAGAGCAGCGCGTAACAAAAGAGTTTTGAAGGTCTCAGATATCGAACGACGCGCCAGGTGCGTTATGGCGTTTGAATAGGTTAATGCCGCTGCAACGTGACATAAACTGTGTCTCGTTGATTATGATTAACACTATTCTGGTGTATGACGTTCGCGGTTAACTGCATTCAACGAGATCAGGCGTGATTACACGATTAGTTTTCACAGCAGCTCGTGTATTCGGCAAGATATAGGTCACTGCCTATGAGGTCAACTATTCGTAGATAGAAGCGGCTTAGGAGGCTGTTTCGGAATCACTTCGGGATGGTGTGTCCTTGAACACCGGTAAAATTAGAATTTTCGCGTTACAGTTTATCCATGTGGTATCGTCTCGAGTTTAGGTTCCTCGATGTTTCTATTAATTTTAGACGTTATTGATTCTGAGCTCGTCGCGATCCCGAGATAACGACTGACATCATTTGCCAACTGCTTCTGATACACCGAGAACGGAAGTGACACCATTGGAAAGAGAAATTATGGTTCTGGCATTCCTATGAGTTTCGTGAAAATTTTACCTTCATTTTTAAACGAACATTTAAGAAATTTTTGAAAGATGAGTTCAAATGAGATCAAATCCGAAAATACAAAATTTAACTTTAAAAATTTTTTGAAAGTTGTTGAAATTAATTTTTGTTGCATGATGTTGCACATGTGCTACATATGTGACACGAAATTTTTATATTTTGTGAAAGTTTTTGAATTGCAAATTTTATGAAAAATTCAAATATCAAAAATATTTCTGAACTTTCTTGTATTCGCAATTTTTTATTTTACTTTTTTGAAACATTGAAAATTTACGATGTTAAACGATTCTTCCTTGAACAATATTTTTTCAATATAACATTATTATTATTCTTTGTGAGAGTTTTGAATACAACATTTATACATTTTATATTATAAATTCTGAATTATATAACCTTAAGCACTCAATTTAAAAAAATATCACCTATACAAAAAGAGATGAAACAAATAATAGAATAGATATAGTAACAATATTTTTATTAACTTCTGAAAATGAAATTGATATTGGAAATCAACATTAATTTTTGTTATTAAAAATTTTATTTTATAATCTGAATATTTTAGTGACCTTAATAAATGTTCACTGTCGACAATTATCGGGAACAAAAATAAAGTTCAGGTCATCGATAATTATTGATGACAAAAGAAATTGCGATTATTTATATTGGTGACTGACAGCCAGAATTAAATTTTAGTCATCGCTAATAATTATTGGTAACAAAAATACTATTGTCGTCATTGGTAATCACCTTTAATTAAAATGATTTTAATCGGTTGTAATAGATATTTATAACCAAAATCATATAAAGATATTAATTCTTGTACTATAACTTTTTACATTTATCTTCTAACAATTATGACTGATGTATTCTTATAATTAATAAATGAAGTCTAAAGAAATAATTATTGTAACAGTAATGCTATTATGCTAAGTACATAAATATCTTAAAGAAAGTTAAAATAAGTTGTAATATTCAAAGAAATAAGACATGGTATATCCTCAATTATCTGAGATAATGTGAACCAAGTTTACCTTGACCGATATTGATGGATCGTAGATCATAAATTACATAATACAATTGTCATTTTAATACCATAACTTTACACATATAATGGTACGAAGTATTCGGAACTTTTGTTTATAGTATAACAAATAAAGAAATACAGTTATATTGTAACTGTATTAATAATATAAGTACTAAACTAATATAAGTATTAATAATAGTTTTCATTTAATTATTAATGTGTATCAATAATAGTCTAATATGATTAGTACTGCTAATCCTGAAGCATAATACTCGAAAATGTATATTTCCTCAAGAACTCGAAAATGTTTTCCCGCCATCATTCAAAATGGCGCCATATTGGTGAACTCAGTACCGTTCTTTTCATTCAGAAATGAAAATGTTAATGAAATTTTTAACTACTCCCTGTCAAATATTGATTCAGCGTTAAATATTAAGAGCAATGGTAACAAATAAATTCATCGCATAAAAATATAAATTTTCGAAGAAGATATCGGAATTTAAACGGTACTGCTTAATAATCCGATTCCATGATATCGTAATAGCGGAGAACCGTCGAAACTTATTTCTGGAGATGATAACTCGTGCCATTTCTAAGATAGCGAGTGAAACGATACGTTTTGCGTATGTCAGATCCGTTTTGGCTTTATAGCGGCGCTATTCGACGTAGGCAGTGAATTTGTAGGCTGACCATTTATTAGATAATTGTGCTCCATATTCTTGGCATATCTGATAAGGTATGTTTAAAGTTGTATAAGGTGATCGAATAACCGAGTAGATGTCAGTCTTGTGAAAAATGCGATACCGTTCATTCGTTCTTTTCGTGGAATATTTTATCGGTACTCGATACCTCTGATCATAACCGAAAGGTAATTACAGTTTTATCGTGTAAACGATTTTGAGTCGTTACATGTAAACAGGAAACAGTAGGTTAAAAGTTATCCTAAGACCTTGGTAATTTTCTTGCTTGGGAATTAAATATTTATACGTGTGCTCGTCGTGACTGATAATCAATGCTATCTGAGATACTAGATTCAATTTAAACAATTCGGAAAATTTACTTTTCGTATTTGTACAGTTGAAATACTCTTCATTTTGTATCGTATGATCCATGGGGAGATTAAGCTCTTACAATTGTTGACGTACCATATCGTTTCATTTGTTTATCGTTAGTTTGTACTTTGAAGCTATGAGTAATGGATGCTCGTTTTTGGCGATTCAGTTGATTAAAATTTTGACGTTCAATTGACATTATCGGTTCAATTAGACAGGTACTTGCTTATTGGGATGTGTACTTTGTACTCTGGTGTGGAATATTTTACTGTTACATATTCTATACCATCGATTCGTTTTTCATTTGGAAATATTTTTAACCCTAGCTTTACGGTTTATAGTATACTCTCTTGATTACTAACATACTAACACACTTTTTATTAAAGAATATTCTCCAAAAAAAAAAAATAAATTAATAGTATAATACATATATAATAAATAATATTCGTGTTTGTATAACCTCAAAATATCTCAAAACAAGTTTATGTAAATTCACGTTCAAAAATCTTTCATTAAAAATCTCCGAACAAAATTTTTCTCGTAAATCACTAATCATGCATCTTAATTACTGTGCAGATTCTATCAGTTACCATATTGCTGCAATAATTACTGTATGTGATTGTACTAATTACAATACGTCTCAAAGTTGTTTCTGCTTGAATACAGTCATCCAGTATTCAGTACTAATTAATTAATACAGTGTACTAATTAACTTGTTATCTAAGAACAGTGACTTGTATTTTTTAGCAAAATCAGGACAATTATCTGTCTTCTTTTGACTGTGTGACATTGTTTTTTTAACGTGTATAACAGTAGAACTAGCAGTCAAAATAACTCGTTTCAGATTTAACATTTTTTGTTATAAAATTTTGTCCCTGTTTCTTTGTCGAAATATTGAGATAAAGAATTAAATTACTAAGTTTGAGAAAAGCTACACCTTAAAATGTTTGAACTTGTTTCTTACATGAAAAAATTATTATTTACAATATTTATGAAAATACAATTATTTATAATATTTATGAAAATACAATAATTTATAATATTTATGAAAATACAATTATTTACAATATTTATGAAAAGACAATTATTTATAATAATGACTTAAAAATCCCTATTTTCACGTGTAGTTTAGTTAAAAAACCGAATTGTTACTACTCTCATGATTTCAAAACATCAACGAACACAAAGAAACATTTTTTCCTCAAGATTACGAAACGTTAAATGCACCTTGCGATCGTGCATTGTTTCGACATAGCTATTGAAAAATTCACAAACTGCACTCTTTTGACTGTGAGTCAAACACTATGTTACAAGATTATTTCCAATTCAAAGAATTGTACATTCCTATTGCCTTATCTGTGATATAACGACAGACTACATTAGAACTATAGTTCTGAGATTAACTCAGCTATCTGAGTGCTCCAGCAATAGAAAATAGAATAGACTAATTCCATATGCCATAATGTTCTATTAGATTGCCAATATCTATTTTATCTTGATTACATTCGACTTCGTAACATTTAATGGACGTCTCTTATCGATTTTTGTAAACTACAGCAAACTACGATTTGTCATTTTTCATAAAAAATTCATATTTTCTGTTTAATTTAAATATTTCTCAAAAACCATAGCTATTTACACCTATTGGTTCAGTACATAAAAATAATAAGATATAAAAGTAAGAAGCGTCTATCGTGTGGTACGAACCGAGATTTGATTAATATTTCAAAAACTCTTGAATAGTGTTTATAAAAAAACCACGCGCAATTTGTATTAAAACTTCAAGTGAAAGTTTCACGAGCCCGTGTAGGTTTAACGATACATTTTATCTCGCTTTTTTTGGGCTTGATTGAGATAAGTTTCATGGCAATGATTTTCCGTTTATTTGCAGCCTCATACCCATTCATTTTCGTTGATGCATAATTTTTCACCACGTTTTCATACTGTTCATGCAAGCTCAAAACGGTACTTTAGATTTTTACATTTCTCCTCCTGGTTCTTGTGAACATACCTTGAAGTGCGTTACAGTGATCGATGTTGTAATTTGGTTTCTACGTTGGTCATAGGTGAAGATCCGATGCTTAGCGACCAACAGCAATATCGATACATGACTGTTGACGACATGAAATCCATGGGGGATGATTCGATGCGTGTCAACGTGACGGACGATGAGAGAGACAATCGACATTCCGGAGGTAAGTTTTTGAATATTTTTATTTTTGTTAATTTTAATCTTTCGTCGAGAATGTTTAGTAGATTTCGGTTTTATTATTTGAAATGTAACTTTTATGGGTGATGGGTAACTATGCAATTAATACTCGCAGGTATTAATTATTTTCTCAATTTTCAAATTTTTTAGTTTGAAAATTCGAAATTTAGATATTTTGATATTTTTGATTTTATTAATTTTTTGCATTCATTTTGGAGATTTGAAAAAGTTGCAAATTTTTCAGATTTCTAATTCTCAAATTTCCTATTTCCAAATTTTTTAATTTTTATATAATATGTCAATGATTTTTTTAGAAGTTATTTATTGTAAGGTATTATTGTAATCAATATTATTTATTGTAACCCATGATATGAATATGAGTTCTTAATACATAAATGATTATATACATTAATTAATTTCGTTCATCCTAAATATCTTCCATTTATTTGTTTACTTTTCCCTTAATAACACGATCAAGTTTCAAAGAACATGTGATTTCATATAGAGAATGTCATAGAATGAATCAGCTGTATGTTCAAGGAAACACGGAAGAGATTTCAAGGACAAGTTTAATTTCTTTTAATTGGAGTGCTGTATTTTTATCCTTAGCGCGGTGATGATTGTAGAATCGGGTTCAACGAGGTATAATAAAAGGTCATTCGAGATGATGGAGGGTCGTAAATTAATGAATCTTGCGTTATAAAGGATGGTGGAGGTGTTATCGTTTGCATGGTTGCGCTCTTGCAGCCTCTATTTTATAGTAGAACATTTATATCCATTTTCTGATTTACCAAAATATTTTTAGTTGGTTTAATTATTTTATTTTTTAGAATATTTTGGTTATTTGTAGAAGATAAAATTTATGAAAGATAAATTAGAAATTATTGTTATAATTTCTGAATTTTTGAAATTTATTAATTCCTTCCGAAATTCGTGATAATTAATTGAGATTTTATTTTAAAACAGTACCTCACCCTTATTATCAGCAATAACTATACTTGTCTACTATACTAATAAAACAATTATAAATTAACTATCTCAATACTTCAGAATTTGAAGTTAATACTAAAAGAGTTAAAAAAAACCATCTGTATTTGAAATTTAATTTAAACTTGTAAATGTATTGCAAATTGTCCTCAAATCTTAGAAAATTTACAAAAAGCAATATATGGAAGGTATTTAAGATGAATCGACGATCGAAGTATAAGATGTATGTTAATAAATGTGATTTATAGCACCAACCATAACCGAGATGATCACGAAAGAAAATTATCAACGTACAAATGCTGCCAATCTGAAACCAGATAATGTTGATATTAATAGGCACCCTGTACATGTCGGGTATGTATTCGTTTGTGTTTTATTATTCTATAAACGCCACTCATCTAACGGTATCTAAAACAATGATGTAATTCAGGGTAGGTTGTATTACTGACCTATGGCTGCGTAATATTAATTGGAATAATATTAGATTGTTGCATACCAAATCGTCGATTTTCAGACGTACAACTTTTCACCTAATTTTGTCGATATTAACCCTTTGCACTCCTATGTCGTACGTGGCATTTCGCTTGGGTCTTATAAATAATTCAGACAAATAGATTGATTCAATATATTTTCATTAATTTATTATTTATAATAAATGAAAAATTTGTCACATACTGTTACAGCACATTTGATTGAGTTACAATTAATTTACAATTAAGATTAAGTTGAAAAATTTGATTAAAGCAAGTAGTGAAGTAGTGAAGCAGTTGAAAATTTGATTAGGTACTCATTTTATTTCTAACAAATTTTACCAAATATTTTCACAATATTTTGTTATATTCATTATGGACAGTTTCGAATAATTAATACAAGTATTTTCAACTAGATAAAGTAACAAATTCTTAATAATATATGTGATAGATTCGTATGAGAATTTAAGCGTCACCTATATATAAGTGATGTGGCAATTAAAATATTAAAGAGTTGGTAGATGAAAGAAATTGAAGAGTGCAAAGGGTTAAGTAATAATAATAATATTATTTTATAATAAATTATAAATAATACTAATAGTAATAATAATATTACTTCATAAAGAAGTGCAAGTAAATAAAAAAATGCGATTAATAATGCAAGTGCAAATTTGAGAATAAAGAGGAATGAAATACCACTAATAAACGAAATAAAATTAATACAACTAATTTGAAATTAATTGCCTCGTTATCTAATCGAATCATGCTTCATGTTGTATTTATACTTTGTCTCACTTGCTCTTATAATTTGATGACATAAAAGTATCGCTAAATAACTATTATGGTATATCAGTTTCTATAATTAGGTCTGATGGAAATGACTGTATTAATATTGCATCAGAGATTAATGCGATGTAATAAACAATGAATCAGCCGATTGTAAGCGCACAAGAGGAACGACCTTCGGAAAACTGGTTTAATAGAATTTTAATTATTTCGAACAATAAATTCACTATAAGTATTAAAATTCCATAAGAGTACTATAAATTTTATTTTTTGATACTTTCATGTCATCAAATTTACAAATGCTATGAAATCTATCATTCTCTTCTGCCCATTGCAATTTGAAAATATGAATAAAAAATTGATATAATCGTTTTTATCAAACTTCAAACTTCAGACTCACATCGCACAAGTACTGTACGATATTTTTATATTATATCACATTTTGTACGCTTCGAATTTTGTTTGATATGCAACAAACTAATACTGTATAATAAAATACTGAACAAAATTTTGCACATCAATTTCTACATTTATCTTTAATTGTAATATGGTAACTATTATAATAAATTTTTCTGAATTTTTATAAATATACAACTTACCCACTCATCGATATTTGCAAGAGTTCTCAATTTGAAACACTTTATTAAACTCGAATCAGAATTATCTGCAGCACATTAGAATATATCGTGTCTGGTTCTAATCTGCAGAATTACGGTGCTTGTACATATTTTCTAAATTTCCTTCTTTCAATTGGATCTCTTAAATTCGCTTTACCGAACGATTTCCTCGACTCTGCAACTCTTTGAAAATTGCAGAGTACATATTGCACGGTGAATTACGAAACTGAAATTTTTACTCGAGTCTCTACTAACTGAATTACGACGAGAAATATCGCAGAAAAACGATTTTTGCATGGTTTGTCTTAATCAGAAACGTGAACAAAATGCACAGTTCTAAAAAATATGAATTATAACAAATTTCTTCTATTTTCTATACTCTTGGGAAATGAACAGTTCGTTACAATTTGAATTGAATTTTTGTCGAATCGACTGCAGAAACTGAGATTTACACATACGAGTATATAATTATAAATAACTATATTTGTATATAAAAGAAAGCACAAAGTACGGAAACGTACGTAAAAATTTGTGAAATAATAACGTCTCTGTCATGGAACAATAATGTTGTGTATTATAGTGTGACACGGTGTGTGTTGGTGAAAGACTCCTGCTATAATTAACCCTCTAGATTATTGGCTGATATATAACAAGGATCGTGGGAATTTACGTGTACACGAACTGTACAAATTCACCTTCGATTTTCTACCTTTTCGTACTTCAATATACTTTCGATTCGCTAATTAGTTGGCTTCACTTTTTTGAACGAAACGATATTTCATGTTGAAATTATCTTGGAATACGTGAAATTATTCGGATTATAATTGTTCGTATTTCTACATTTTTATTTGTACAATATTTGTATAATTTTATTCGTGTATGTATGTATATACATGTACAAATTATTCGTGTAAAATATACATTGAATTATTTGTACAAATTATACGTATAATAATTTATATAAAATATACATAGAATTATTTGTACAAAATATATGTACAATTATTCATATGAAATATACGTACAAGTATTTGTAAAAAATGTCCATATAATTATGCATATAAAATGTCCATATTAATGCATATAAAATATAGTACAATTACTAGTAAAAAAATGTCCATATATTTAAGCATATATGCATACAAAATGTACGTATAATCAGTACAAAATATACGTATAATTATTTGTATAAAATGTGAAATGGCTA
The DNA here is from genome assembly GCA_945859555.1 of Megachile ligniseca. Lineage (NCBI taxonomy): Eukaryota > Metazoa > Arthropoda > Insecta > Hymenoptera > Megachilidae > Megachile > Megachile ligniseca. The sequence continues at coordinate 6,198,640 of OX243783.1, forward strand.
CTGGCTGAATAAGAGCTGCCTTTAGCAGGAGATATTAAGGTTGCTATGGGACATTATACGTAATAATTGACATAATTCACTGTTACATAATCGCGTGCATAATGAACACACAACAGCGTAACTGTCGTGGAACATTTTTAATGGAGCCAACGAGAATCAGATCAGTAACTGCGTTTTTTCCTAATCAGTCTTCTGTATACACATAATCATGTCTCTCACAGCAAGCTATTTTGATCTACATATTTTTCTTTTAATTCTATACAGAATGTTTAGTTTAAACGTTTATGTAATCAGCCAACCAGCTAAACAAGAGCCAATCGCTTGGTGCCCTCGTTTACATCCTGTCTTGCTCGTAGAAAAACTAGATTATCTAGTAATAAGCATGTTGTTCTTGAAATATCTTTGGGATGAACGATTCTTTGACGGTGTTATCTGATTGGAACAAATATTCCTTACTAATACTGGCTGGATCGATGTAATTACGGAACTGTAAATTGTGATACTGGGCTAATAAGTGTTGGTCTTCTGAGCGCAAGGTTTATAATTTCAAACGAAATTTTGTTGAATTTTACGTGTTACTAAGTTTTTTTTAACGATGTGTAGAATCATTGTTATATTTCTAGTAATTGTTCAAGTTTAGTGGAGAGATGTAACATGTAGCAGAACTTCTCAAAGTTTATGGAATGAGACTCACTAGCTTGTGATATATTATTTTTTCAAAAGCAACAAATTTTTAAGTGATGAGGATCCAGTGTTCTAAAGTTCCAATATTTCTAAATTTAAATTTATTTAAGTTTAAGAATTCTAAAATTCCAAAGTCTCAATTCTAAAATTCTACTGTCCCAAATTTACAAGTTTAAAAATTCTAAAATTCTAAATTCTCAGTCACAAAATTCTGCTGTCCCAAATTCTTAAAATTCCAAAATTCACAAGTTCCAAAATTCAAAAATTCAAAAATTTCAAATTCTCAGTCACAATATTCCACCATCCTGAATTCTTAAAATTCTCAAATTTTGAAATTCCAAAATTCCAAAATTCCAAAATCCCAAAGTGTCAAAATTCCAAATTTCCAAAACAACACAATTTTAAAATTGTAATGGTATTTGGAATTTCCTCCCTTTCTCAATCATTTAATTACTTGATTAATCTAAATTCGTAATGTCGGTCACTCCGGTCATTAAGTACTTGATACACTTTCTTCAAAAACCTTATTATCCAATTACTTTGAGCAGTACTTGCTACGTTAATATACTCCATACAGTAATTATCAAGTATGCACTCTAAAGTGACCAAGTAATTCGGTTTTCTCGGTTAATAGGTTACGATGTTAATTGTTACGAGGGTCACCAATGACCGGTGCATACTTCAAATATAATTTATTCGTATGATTAATTCGTCTGAATAAATTTGATAAATTTGAACTATCTTTTACTAGACATACTATAGTTTACAAATATTACTAACTTCTAAAAAATATATTAACTATTAAAATATTGATATCATGTGACATTACATTTTTTGTATCACTATCTACGTTGATCAGGAACATATTTTAGCTTGCAAAAATTGAACATAAAAGAAATCTTTTAAAATTGATCGTAAAAGATATCTCAGATAAAACTGATTTTATAAAAGATTATATCAAATATATACATTTACACGAATGTCATTTAGGCTTCCATTATCAATAATTAATAAATAAAGATTGTGAATCAATAATTAATAAATAACATTGTCCAGAAAAATTTGTAGAGGTTAAAAATTTTCCTAAATAAAATATTTTTCAGTGGAGCAAATATTGTATTTCTTCAGCAAAATTCACTGTACACTATTAACGAATCTTGAGAACATTTTGCAAGGTAAAACAAATTCTAGAAGGTGTATTAATTTAGATACAAAGGTTCTCTTGTCCGATACAATGAACGTTTCTTTGCGCTTAGTAGAACGTACTTATTCATCCGTCACAAATTACCTTTTCATCAGTACAAACCTTCAGTGTGACTCGAATGTCTGTATATTTTTAACCATGTACAAGAGCACATGTGTATTGCACGCACTTGTATCCGAAACTGTAGAATGGTTTTTCCCTTGGAGTGCACAAAACTCCCGAAACATAAAAAAAAAAATGCAGAGAGAAGTGCAAAATGCACGAGAACAAAAAGATGAAGCATGCGCATGAAAAGAAATTGTTACCCATAATCATATCAGATTTTGTTCTGAGATCAGAGCATCCCTAGAGTCCTTAGACACATCGCTGGCAGCTCTTGGTACCATGTCGAAAGGACAAGGAATGTGGAGGGACAGGTACACCATGCCCTTTTTATTATTTTCCCTTTCGATTAAGTTGTTGCATACCAGTCAACTGCGGAATTTAATCTACATGCTAAAACTACCAAACTGAACGTTTCATAAGATTTTAAGTCACAAAGTTATGGTGGTTTTCTTGAAATTTGCAATAGAGAACGTTCTATATTTTCTAATTTCATTTTAGAGCTTTTATACGTTGGTAGGTGTTTTAAAAATTACTCGTGTGTATGATGTCGTGTACTGATGTCAACCCTGGAGTTGGCGAGTGAAGAGGACCAGGTGTTTAGAGCTGCGACTCCAATTGGTCAGAATAGAAAATCCCTATATTCCCAGATTCCTACATCCCCAAATCGTTACATCCCTAAATTGGTGCATTCTCAAATCGGTACATCCCCAAATTCCTATATTTCCAAATTCCTACATTCCCAAATCCCTACATCCCCAAATCCCTACATCCCCAAACTCCTACATCCCCAAATTCCTACATCCCCAAATTCATACATCCCCAAATTCTTACATCCCCAAATCTATACACCCCCAAATTCCTATAACCCCAAATTCCTACAACCCCAAATTTCTACACCCCCCAAATTCCTACATCCCCAAATTCCTACATCACCAAATTCCTACAACCCCAAATTCCTACAACCCCCAAATTTCCACAACCCCAAATTCCTACACCCCCCAAATCCCTACATTCCCAAATCTCTACATCCCCAAATTCCTACAACCCCGATCTCTACATCCCCAAATCGGTACATCCCCAAATCGTTACGTCCCCAAATCAGTACATTCCCAAATCGCCACGTCCCCAAATAGATGCGACTCCAATGGGTCAGAATAGAAAAATGGACGCCTCTCACGTATTTTCGGCGGTATATTGGCTCTCGCGATCGCACACCAATTAGGCCAAAAACAATGACAGGCGAACGTCTCGAGAGTGAGATAGAATTGCGTTCAGCAGTTGTTGTCATTATTATTCTTATTTGCCGAAATGTAACAAAGTGTTCACTTTGGGTCACGCGCCAACTCTGGAGTGACGTGTTTATACGTCGACCGCAGTTAACTGGTTAAATGATGCATTTTCATACGTGAAAAGTCTAACATGATTTGATAACACAAAAATACTGAAAAATGACACATTTTCATAAAATTATAAACTTGTAGTATAAGTGCTATTTTATGGTATTTTTATGTGATGAAATCATATTAGACTTTTTATGGTTTGGAATTTGTTATCAGATATGCAACAACCTAATATATTTAGGCACTTTTTAAAGAACACGTTACACGTAAAATGTAGAAATATTTCTTTCTTTTTATATTTTGTAGTTGGTTGTTAACATCGTATAGTTGGAGTAATTAGTATAGTTTTTACTAAACAATATGTATACGTAATTTTAAGCGAGTAAGAAGGTATTATCTGCATAATCAGTGATGTTTATTTTTCAATATTTTTCGAGTAAAATATTTCATTGAGAAATATTATTACACTGAGAAGTAATTAAGGTATTTAAATGGAGTATGAAGTTAAAGTGCAAATTAGAGGACACTGAATTAAAATAATCAGTTTATATATTATATGACTAAACTTGTATGCAAATAATGAACAGTTGAAAGTGCTCTTGTAGCTGTGGAGAAAGAATCGTTCGTCCTTTAAATATCTAATTAAGTTTAATACATTTGAATAGATTATAAGAGACTATCGTTATATTGCCACGTACGACCACAGAAAATTCGTAGAATTCTACAAACTTGCACAAATTTTGAAATTTTCAAGTTCTCAGATAGTAGACATTTCTAATTATCTAATTTATAAATTTGTTAAAAGTCAAATTTTTAATTATTCAAATCTTCAAGTTTTTAAAATTCTCAAATTTCCGGGTTTAGTTTTCAAGCTCTCATATTTTAGATTGTCAGATTTTAAAATCTCTAAATTACTGATTCACAAAGTTTCAAATTTCTATTATTCCAAATTTCCAACTCTCTAAATTCCCAAATTTTCAGATCCCAAAATTCTCAATATTTCAAGTCTCTAAATCCCCAAATTTTCAAATCCCAAAATTCCCAAGATTCTATCTCTCCGAATTTTCAAATTTTCAAATCCCAAAATTCCCAAGATTCCAACTCTCCAAACTTTCAAATTTTCAAATCCCAAAATTCCCAAGATTCCAACTCTCTAAATTCCCAACTTTTCAAATTCCAAAATTTCCAAATTTCCAACTCTTCAAAATTCCCAAATTGTCAAATCCCAAAATTCCCAAGATTCCAACTCTCTAAATTCCCAAATTTTCAAATCCCAAAAGTCCCAAGATTCCAACTCTCTAAATTCCCAAATTTTCAAATCCCAAAATTCCCAAGATTCCAACTCTCTAAATTCCCAAATTTTCAAATTCCAAAATTTCCAAATTTCCAACTCTTCAAAATTCCCAAGATTCCAACTCTCTAAATTCCCAAATCCTCAAATCCCCAAATTAAAAAATTTTTCAAATCCTATTTTCTATGAATTTAAAAATATTCTATGGTGCACCACTATATCTATACGAAACTTCACACAAAAAGAAACCAGTTCCAGTGCAATATAACGAGAGTCTACATTTCGTCTAGTGGCTGCTGCTCGTACAATTGTCCCACCATCATATACAAGTTTAAGCTATTTTTTGCATAAGTACCGAAATCTGTACACCGTCAATTGCATTCGAATACCATTCTTCCAACATGAAATCGTTTAAAATAATTTCTTTCGAATACGACAGATTTCGGCACAGCAGATTTCTGTTTTTACGTTGCTGCCCTAATGTATGTCTTTTTTCCGCAGAGTGTGAGTGATGTGGCCTCGTTACGTCTCTACTATAATACATAATTATTATTGTTACTCCCTGTTTTTGTAGTTTTGTACAATAGTCAACTGGCTTGCGTGTGATGATTGCGGGTTTTCGAAAATTCAGCAGAACGAAATAAAAAAAGCAAGGATTATCAATCATAGCACGGAAGCGATTTTAAAAGTAAAAGAAACGTGCTGATTTAAATGTCAGAAGTGTTCGAAAATCTGTAAAAGTTGCGTTAGTTTTTAAAAATCGACACCATTTATGTCGTCATCTTTCATCACCATTATTATGAACGAATGGATACTAACGCGTTTTTTTATTTTGTTCCCGATCCTCTGTTATTTTATTTGCGCTACTCGCAGAATTCCACAGTGGAGAAAGTAAGTGATCTTCTCTTGAATCTTAGCTTCTGCTACTTGCCGTATCGCGCTTCAATTTGATTTATGTTCTTCATATATTTTCTTTATAGTTGCACATTGCCCGTAGTCGCTGACGTTCGGTACCCGTAAACTGTGCACAATGAATACATGCAAACAAATTTTCATTCTTTATACTTAAAAGTTAGGAAAATACGGTTTATTGAAATATTCAGAATTATTAATAAATTAATTTGAATATATGTTACATATATTTTACTATTGTGATAATAGGTTACTGATGGAGTCAGTGAGAAAATAATAATTTTTAGGATTAGAATTTAAATTGTCAAATTTAAGTATATTCTTAATTCTCAAATTTAAATATATTCTCAATTTTCAAATTTAAATATATCAAATTGTTGAGTTCACAACTGGAAATTTAAAAGATCATGATTTTACAAAATTTTAAACTTACAAAGTTCCTTATTTCTAATCTTGCAATTTACATAGAAAAATTCTTAAATTTCTAAATTTTAGTATTTCATGAACAAATTTAAAATCTCTGGTACATTTGGATCCATTACAGTCAATCTCCGGCATTAAAATCATACACTATTTTAAACCGGGTTTCAATCAGTACCGTAAATTACTACTTGGAAATTCAGTCTACACGAGTGAACGTTTAATATTTATTAAACATCGTATTTCATCAGAGCTGAAACCTGTAATGTATTCCGAAAACACAGCGTCCATTAAGAAGTACCGTTGCATCATCTTCTTTGAGTAATCTTCGTAGAATTTTATTTGCAATGTATTTTTAGAGCGTGTAATACACTGAGAACAGATACCGTGAGAGCACTCTATCGAGCTAAAAATATTTTTCACTATTATCGATTAAAATTCTGTTGAACGGAAAACTATTAAGACTTTTTTTATACATCTTGTCATTATTTTTAATTTCAGTCGAAGTATCAAATATTGCTCTATAATTAAAATGAACTTAATATTAGTATTCTGAGAATACATGTATTATTTAAGTTATGCATTATTAGACTATGTATTATTTAGGCTATGGTCTTTAATTACTATTAAATTATAAAGTTACATAAATTGAAAGAAGGTACGAATACAGGATACTCTTATTTTTTATCCTAGGGAGTCTCGAAATAATTATTTTATTATGAAGATTCACCGTCGTAGATTCAAATTTTCCCGCCACTAGTATAGCGACAGGCATTCAAAATGGCGGTCCCAATTCCTTATGACTCCCATGCGGTGTCATACTTAATAATACTTAAAAATCCTTAATTTTCAGTCCTTGTTAAGAATATTAGTACAAATTAATATCTTGAATTTCTGTTATTTCATATTCGTACCTATTTCATTCGTGAAACCTTAAACAAAACAAAATAATTAAAATGTTTGCAAAATATTGCTGTTTATATTCATTGTGCACACTGTTCTTCATTGTGAATAATTCTCAGGTTCATAAAGGAACTCCACCCACCAGCACTGTCATCGGTTAATAATAGGAAATGATCGAACTCTTTCCAGCAGTTTTTAATGATTTTTTTCATTTATTTATAGTGTTCAATGTTGATTAGTTTGACGCTTGCAGTTATCAAAATATCTGTGCAAACCCCTGACACGAATTCAAGCTTACAAACCGTACTCTCTCAATCATAGACACTCAGATTAAGATTTAATTTGCTCCATTTTTCATATAACTTGTCTTTTGCACTTTGTTATTGTATTAATTTCTTTTGTGTTTTTTTTTTTTTTTACAGTTATCTTCATACACAGCATTAATTCTAATGCAAAGCATATGATTTTTTTTAACTTTAACAATTCGAAATCGGAACATCGGTTTATGTCGGATTATTCGGCGAAGTTTTACGCAAAATTACGAATAATTCCTCTGATTCCTGATTTTACGCTTTTAGTGAAAATTTACCATGAAAATTGCTTCTCGGCTTGCCGTGCTTTTGATACGTATCAAATAACTCTGTTACCTTTTCGAACAGCCTTCCAGAAGTTAAAGAAAATGTTTTTTGAAATAAATATAGGTTTCATCAGAATCCTATGAATTAGTTGTATAATTTAGTCCTGTACAATGTACATAGGATTTCGAGAGTTTAAAGGCTGTAACAATTCTTTGAAAATCTAGATTAGGGTGTAAATATCATGTACTAGCAAAGATATTTATTTTTTTTTAATTATAATTGGTTTTATTTATACAAATAGCATGATTATCTCCCGAAGGGCCAAATGTTCGCACAATATTCGTATCTATATTTCAAACATCAATGGAAATTGTTTAAAGAACTAATAAAAAATTAGAATTGTCATATTTACACAATTCATTTATTTCAATTTATTTGCATAATTTTTTCTTTTTATCTTAAATACTGTCTCTATTCTATAGACATTCTACTAATTAGTTTTTAAAAATACTGATATTTTTAATCATTTTTTAAAATTGTTTTCATTGTGTTAAACATTTGATACTATTTTTTGTTATTCAAACAAACCTATGTTACAATTTCTTCTATTTTTTATTTCATCAAATGTGTGACTTAAATTAAACCTTTAAACAAACTATATTTAATATTTATTGTTTGAAACATTTGAAGCCTTACAAATTTTATGAAGCCTATCACCTGTATTATAATTTATTTTATTTTCTGTTTCACTAAATAAAATTGTGTGATTTAAATAATTAAATACCTTTAAACAAACTTATACTTTATATGAAAGAACAGAAACATAAGCAGTAATAAAACCATGTAATTTAAACGATGTATAGTATAAAATTAAAGATCATCAAATGTCCTTTGATATTTGAAGAAGAGTGTAACAAGACCTCACGATACGCATATGTGTCCGAATAATTAGCCTTCCTGTCCATGCAAAGAACGCTGTTATGTTCAAATCTTTCAGCATATAACCTTCCAAAGCAGTCAAACTCGAAACTACGACTGTAATTAATGTTGTTGTATAAATGACAGCTTCCTGGTTTCCTTTCTGGTGGATGCACGAGGTGGTGCAATGCGTGGCTGCAGACACAGTGGTGTGCGTGTAATCGTTCCTCCTAGAAAAGCCGCGATGCCAATGCGTGTTACGTGCAGATATTTAAGGAGGGATAAATTGACTAATCCACCACCTCTGATGGAAGGAGAAGCTCTGGCCAGCCGTATTCTTGAGCTTGGACCCGTGGGTGCTAAATTCTTGGGGTATGTTATTAGGCCATATTTGATCAGTGCCAAACAAATTTTCATGGGACGAGATCGACAACTATTAAATTATTTTTTAGAATCGAAACCTTGAAATTCAGACGTTCAAGAATTCTCAAGTTTCAATGTTAAAAAATTCCAAGTCCTAAAATTTCAAAGGTCAAAAATTTCAAGTCCTAAAATTGCAAAGGTCAAAAATTTCAAGTCCTAAAATTTCAAAGGTCAAAAATTTCAGAGTTCGAGAATTTTAAATACTACAGTTTAAATTCCAAGTCCAAAGCTCGAAAATTTCATAGTTTAAGAATTTCAGGACCTGAAGTCTCAAAGTTTCGAACTTGCAAAATGTTGATGTTCCAAAGTTTCAAAATTTCAAGATCTCAAAAGTTCCATAATTCTGATGCTTCCAAGGTTCCAAGGTTTCAAATTTGCAAAATTTTCAAAACCCTAATTTCCAAAATTAAAAAATTCCAAACTCTCAAACTTCTATTGTTCCAAAGTTCCCAAAATATCAAAGTCCCACATTTAAAAAATCCCTAAATTCAAAAGTTTCAGAGTGTCAATGCTCTAAAATTTTGAAATCCCACAATTCAGAAATCTCTAAAGACCCAGAGTCACAAATTTTCAACACTCCACAGTGCCAAAGTACCAAAGTTCCAAAATTCTAAATTTCCAAAGTTCCACATTTCAGAAATTCTGAAATCCAAAAATTCCAAAGTCCTGTGATAATTTCAAGTAATAATTTTGACCGAGCAGGCCCGTCATCATAGAAGTACCACACTTTGCTTCACTGCGAGGAAAAGAACGAGAAATAGTAATACTTCGATCAGATAATGGAGAGACTTGGCGCGAACACACCTTGGAAGCCAGCGAGGAGGCTGTCCAAGATGTGCTTAACGAGAGCTTTGAAGGAGAAGGTATAATCATTTTTAATTCTTTACCATTTCCTTATTTATCAAAGTTTATTATCACTGTCATAAAATTATTATATCAGTATTACAAGTTTGTTATCAGTATCATAATTATGTATTAGTATTACAAGCTTATTATCAGTATCATAAGTGTATTACATCAGTATTACAAGTTTATCAGTATCATAATTATATTAGTATTACAAGCGTATTATCAGTATCATAAATGCATTACATCAGTATTACAAGTATATTATCATAAGTTTCTTATATCAATCATACAAGTATATTATCAGTATCCACGTATCAGTATAAAAGACCACAATATGACAAGGTCCTTGCAAACGTAAATATAGTTAAAATGAATATTGTATCAAATTTATAATTTGTAAGAAACCTTAAAAACTTCGAATTACATTAGCACATAACAGTATACGTATTGAATTCACACATATTCACGAACCACATACAATTCTGTTTCAGAATTAAGCCAGCTCGAGGATCTCCAAACATCTCGGATCGTAAGGATACTCACTGCAGACTTTCCACATTATTTCGCTGTAGTGTCGCGTATTAGACAAGAAGTTCATGCAGTTGGCCCAGAAGGTGGTACAGTTTCTTCATCCGCGGTTCCACAAGTCCAGGCCGTCTTTCCACCAGCAGCTCTCACTAAAAAGATCAGAGTTGGTCTTCAGGTGTGTATATTTACTTTTCAATTGCTGCTGCTTTCGTTCGTATCAGACTTTATGCATGTTTCCTGCAATTTTGTAGTAGGTACATTGACAAAAGATTTGTGTGGTCATTTTTAATATACACCAAAGTTTAGATTGATATAACACTAGTGCTAGTTTACGATAATTTTATGTCATCAAAATGTATGAGATTTTAGAGCTGCAATCGTTTACTGTACCAACCATTCTGTATTTGAGATACTACTGAAACATTTATGTAGTCATTTTGATCAAACTTTGAACTTCAAACTGATATAACGTATGTGTTATTCTGTAATGCTTTTATGTCATCAAGTCTTTCTATTTTCCAAATTGGTTTCATGTATAGCCTAACACAATCAGACAATTTTTTAACATCTAATCAGCCATTTTATCTTAAGAATATTAATAAAGTGTTCATATAGTCTTTTTACTATGCTTGAAGCTTCAAAATGATACCCTATATTTTTATGTACTTGCATGTCAACTTGTATGTACATATGAAATGATGTGAGGTCACGTCTTTTTATTTTGCCAATCAAATGCAGCTAACATAAGGATACTCAAAATGATACCCCATATCTTTCTGTACTTGTGTATTAACTTGTATGTACATATAAAATGATGTGAGGTCACATCTTTTTATTTTGCCAATCAAATGCACCTAATATAAGGATACTCAAACTGATACCCCATATTTTTCTCTACTAGTATGTCAACTTGTATGTATAAAAAGATTGGAGCTCTTTTTACCAATCGAATATGCAACCTAACATAAGTAACTATATCTGTTTAGGCACATCCAATCCCAGCAGACCTAGTGGCCAAATTGCTTGGTAACCGAGTAGCAGTATCACCGATCGTAACCGTGGAACCAAGACGAAGAAAATTCCATAAGCCGATAACCTTAACCATACCGGTGCCGCAGGCAGCCAACAAAGGGATGATCAATCAATATTCTGGAGACGCGCCAACGTTGAGACTTCTGTGTAGCATAACTGGTAATATATGCTTGCACGTAATATTGTAGAGCAGCGTACCGTCTTACTGGAGAATCTCTTACCGATAAGCGCTAAAATTGTTACGCCGCAACACCTTTGGTGTACATATATATACATGGTCTTATCAGACTTCTTACGCATTCGAAAATCAATTTGTAGTTTAGTAGGCATGGCGCGGGACGGTAGGCATCTTCGTCTGTTCTCAGGTCGTCGGGACTACGTTCAGTATACAGGGGCTTTCAAAAAATGTGCATCGTGAGAACTGTACAGTTCACGGGGCAACGGAAGTCGATATGTTTTTTTACTATTTTGCGATCTGGGATATTGAAAATTAGAGATTAGAGTGAAGTTATTAAAAATTAGAGATTTATATATTTAAATATTGAATTTTGAAGTTCGATGTGTTACTTGGGAATATTTCGGACAGTATTTAGTGAAAATATTGCTTTGTTTGCAAAATTGTCTTTTTGATTTTTCAAGAGAAATTCGTAGGAGGGAGTTCAGGAGAAATGAAGTGGATGATTTAATTTATTGAAATCCTAAATTTACAAATATCAAAATCCCCAGATTCCTAAATCTCCAAATTCTCATATTCCCAAATCCCTAAATTAAAAAATTACTTATTTTCCAAATTTCTCAATTCCCAAATCCCCAATTCCCCAAATCCTCAAATCCCCAGATCCCTAAATTTTCAAGTATCTAAATCCCTAAATTTCCAAATTCTCAAATCCCCAAATTCCTAAATTATTAAAATCTGCAAATCCCATTTTCCTATACCTTCAAGTTCTCAAATCCCCAAATGCCCAAATTCATTTCTAAATTTTCCCAGAAACTCAAATTTTCCCAAATGTTAAAAACATATAAATTAATCAACTTCGTAGCAAATTCCGAATTGTAAAGTAGTAGAGAACCACCCGATTTCCCTACGTCATTCATAATTCACAGTATTGACGATGTACGTGTTTTCTTTCAGGCACCCTGTATACCTGTTTGTGTCGCGTCAGAACACTTGCATCATAACTCACATACAATTATAGTTTGTACGCACTGCCAGAAGTAATGTTTCAGTGTTAGAACAACCGAATAGCATTTACATTGTACGTTTAGTATTTCGATGTTTCCAAGATGTTTTGAGGCTTAAGAAGTGTAACACCTTGAAGAACGTAAATTAGGTCACATGTCCCGGAGACCTTCGGATAGAGATTTAAAGGGGAGATGGTAGCTGCATGTTTCATAGAAACATTTCGTTGAGTACTATTGTTGTATACATATCTTGTTGTGATTCATTGTTAATGCTTGCATATTGTTAGGATTGAGTCATTTAGGTATGGATTATTAATTAACGTAGATAAAATTTTACTACCTAGCTCATTGTAAGCGTTAACTTCAAAGTTTTTGTTTCAGCACATTCGTTTGACTGGTAACCGCTTCGATAAATTAGGCTTGTAATTTATCAATTCTATAAAATTGTGTTTCCCGAGATATATGTATTTTTAGATTGTTACAATATGTATATCATACGACACGTTACCGATACAAAGACTGACATTTATTATCATACTTTTAATGTTATTATTTGTTACAGCTACGCTGTTTCCTTTTCCACCCCCCGTTACCCCCTTTTTCTTGAAAGTCTAAAATGTTACCGCGATAAAGTACAATTTTTATTTTTATCGCCGGGAAATATTCGTCTCGAACGAAGCGTGGAACATTATTGAATGTATCGAAATTAAGAAAATATTCTGTACGACAAAAAACAGGAAGATATGTTTTCGACATGCATTGCGCCGCGTTTTTATTACATTTCTTTCACACCCGTTCTATTTATTTGACGCTTATTTATCATTATACGCATATTCACAAGCGCGTTTGCTTTCAGCGCGATTTTTTGATGAATGACGCTTTTCATTTCCTTTTGGCAAGCATTATCATTCGATCAGCGTGTATTTTCTTTTACATTACTCACATACAATATACAGCACTTGACATCCACGCACCTGTGGTGACCGATATTAAGTACAAATTTCAGCGATAGTGCAATAAAATGAAGCAATTTAATGAATATTACATAAATAATAATTAGTTAACAATAATTTAAATACAACTCACTGCATTTTTATCAATTTTTGCATTTGTAAAAGTAAATCGAACACTTGAATTTATCAGCAAGTTACATTAAAAAGTAATTATTCAAAAAAAGTATTTAACTTATAGTTCTAATGAATTCTTACTAAAATAAGGTTAAAGTAATACCGTTATCCAAGTTCCATTTTCTTATAAATTATCTTCTGTAACAGTACTACATAAACTAAAATCAAACATGACAGTATTGATTAATATTATTGTTTTCTTCGCGTTGATTGATACTTTGAGCCTGGCTCATAAATGTAACAAAGATTACCAGCTAAATGAATTCAAATTCAAACAAGGTTAACGATAAGATAAAAGAAATAAGTCAAGGATGATCTTTTTCAGTATGTTATATTTTTAACTCGAATGTTTAAGTCCTTTGATTGTACTTTCAGCTAGTAATGCTCTTCTACAGCTTTTATGAGCTTTCGATTTTATTTTATTTTTATTTCTTTTTAGTGAGTGATGGGCGAAGACGAGAGGCACTGATGGCTAGTCTTTTCAATTTAAAAACTAGTTAAAAAGTTAAAACTTTTATGTTGAAAAGTTAAAACTTCTGTTTGAATTTGGAAATTTGATATTTCTGGATTTTTATATTTTTACATTTCTGGATTTCTGAATATCTACATTTCTAAATTATTAAATTTTTATATTCTTACATTTCCAGATTTCAAAATTTTTAAATTTTTAAATGACCAAATTCCTAAATCATCAAATTTTCAAATTACCAAATTTCTCAATGACTAAATTCCCAAATCATCAAATTTCCAAATTACTAAATTTCTAAATTCTCAACCTGAAAATTAGACACTCAGCCATTTCTAAATTTCTAAATCTTTCTTTCCAAGACCTTCATATTTCCAAATATCCACATTTCTAAATTTCCACTTATCAAAAACTACACATCCAAATTTCCAACTGTACAAATTTTCAAACCTAAACTAAATTTAATTTCAATAAAATCTTCAATATCTCTCACGTTTAGACCATCAGTGCCCGCGAGTAGGGCACCAAATCAGCCCATCACATTACATCACAAATCTGAATGAAATTTCTCGACGATCAAAGGGCATTTACCGGGCTTGAAGCTAGAAATTGTAATTAATCTCGGTCGCATCGGAATAATGTCCCACACAGTTCACTTCTGCCGATTCTCCATACGCAGCACGGACATATTTTAATAATGTTATTGGACTTGGTATGTATGTCGTTCAGGGGGTCAGTCTCGGGCAGTCTGGGAGGATGTAACAGGTTCAACGCCGCTGACGTTCGTCAAAGATTGCGTTTCCTTTACCACCACTGTATCCGCTCGCTTCTGGTTAATGGATTGTCGGAATATCTCCGAAGCCACGAAAATGGCTACGGAACTGTACACACACGCGACACATGTACCATTTATGGCTAAGTACGATTTTTTTATTTATTAATGTTCGTTCTTATAATTAAAAACCAGGGCTGGATCAAGGTGAAATGGGCTGAAATCGGATACAAATCCAAGAGCTCCTATAAATCTTTTTATATCGAAGAACACATCAAATTTTATTTGAAGAACACTTCAATTTTAGAGGGTCCTTTTTTGAAATAGCCAGAAATTGACTATTTAAGTAAATTTTAAAAAGTTGTTTGGATAACTTTTCAGGAAAACTTAATTCAGCCCTATACGTATATAACTCGATGACGGTCAGATGAGGTGACATTTATTGCTTAAATCATTTGTTGGTAAGATGACAGATATGTCATGTGGTTAAATTTTTATAATGGTTAAATTGCTAAATTCTTAACTCTTCAAATGTTAAAATCCCCAAATTCTTAAATTTTACAATTCCAAAGATCTAGAATCTCTAAAAGTTCCAAATACTCAAATCCTTAAAAGAGATAAATTATGAAAATTTCTAAATCCTTAAATTGACAAATTTTCAAATCCCTAACTTCTCAAATGTCCAAATCCTTATATTAGTAAATTTTCAAATCCCTAAATTGGCAAATTTTCAAATCCCTAAATTCTCAAATTTCCATATCTCTAAATTCTCTAATTTCCATCTCTCTAAATTATCAAATATCCCTAAATTGACAAATTTTCAAATCCCTAAATTCTCAAATTTTCATCTCTCTAAATTCTCAAACTTCCATCTCCCCAAATTAGCAAATATCCCTAAGCTAACAAATTTTCAAATCCTCAAATCTTGAAATTTAATAACTCTTGTTCTCAAACCTAATTGCTAAATTAAAAAATCCCTAATTTCTATACTGTTCGAAATAAAAATTTGTAAAAATTTCCTTCTTAAAATTGTTCGTTTTCAGCATATTTGTTCTGACAAATTCACCTGACCGTCATCGAATAATAAATATTCGAAGAATCAGCTTGCATAGACCTATCTTTAACATAGTAACAATTAATAGCAGTACAATTTTTGCATTCAGTTCCATAGAATATTACAATTTACATTCGTACGAAAATAGTATTAGATTACTGCAGATCAAATAACAATCGGAACATAAAGAGCTTATTACAATTTGATGATACAAAAGTATTGCACAATACATGTGGCATATCAGGTTTGAACTTTAATAGAAATGACCGAACAAACATTTCATCGATATTATTAATATAATATGACCGATCGACATTGAAACGACCTCTGAATCACCCAATTTTCAAGAATTTATTTTAAGAATATCGATGAAGCGTCTCTACAATCATTTTCAATCAATTTTAAGCTTCAAATTGATGTACCATGAATACTAATTTACATGTTTATGTCATCAAATCTTGTTAAGACTTTTTATCTTTCGAATTGGTATTTTATTATAGTATCATTTGATACAATTTAATACACTTTTGAGTAGTGCATATAATCTGTACTGTCATTTAATTATGTTTTACATGCATGATTACGATGGTTAAACATAACAAGTTACTTGATTATACATCTTTTATCTCGCAGATTCGTAGTATTTGCGAAACGAATAGATCCTCTGGAGGCAAGGTTACGCGTCTTCTGCATGACCGACGACAAAGAAGACAAGACTTTGGAGAACCAGGAACATTTCACGGAAGTTGCAAAAAGTCGAGATGTCGAGGTAAGTTTATGCTTTTACAAAAATTATTTAATAATTTACATCTTGGTACAGATTAGTACCGTCGTTACGTATCATTATTCTTATAAATATTTTTGTATTGATCATTAATCACCTGACAGTGCACTAATACCCAAAAGTGCAAAGTATACATATAACTTTAAGTCATAATAATAAATAAACGTTATATAAATTTTAGTAAATGTTTTATTTAGAATATTATTTTTCTGCAGCAGTTCTACAAAATTGACCCATCTTTTTTTTTTTAATAAATTTGAAAACTGACTTCACTATTTGTGAATAACTAATCAATTCACTAACTTCATTCAATAACAAGTGAATAAAAAATTACTCTTAATTGTTCGAAACTTCCTAAGAAATATAATTTCGTGAAAAATATAATTTTCTCAAGAAATATACTTGCATACAGTTTTCCAAAAAAATTTCGTCATAAACAATATACATTTATTATATAATTTTACTACGTATAATATCTTTTAAAAACCCATAAAATATTTACAAACAAAAGATGTCGATTTTTTAAACCGGCAAAATCCAGCTGGAATAAATTGGCAATTTAAACCTCATCAAGTTCATCGGTTCTCATAAAGTTTCCAGCGCGTACATTAAACAGAGCAATGACGTGTCAGATGCGTCACTTTAGAGTTACGATATCGTAACGATCTCTGTATCGGGTCTGAAATTATTCCCATAGGTCTTGGAAGGCAAAACGCAGTACATGGAATTTTCGGGCAACCTTGTGCCAGTATTGAAGAGCGGTGAGCAGCTGCAATTACCGTTTAGAGCATTCAAGGAAAACAGAGTTCCGTTCACGGCGAGGATAAAGGATCCTGATGCTGCGGACACCATGGGTCGCATCATGTTCATGAGCGAGCCGAAGGTTCCCAAGGGCGAATTACCGCAGACACCCATATGCACGTTGCACATTTTATTGCCGGAAAAGATCTCTCCCGAACAGGCGATCTCCGAAGTGGATCTACTCGAGCTGTCGAAGAACTACAGCTTCCTGCGCGATGGTGGCATAAGTACGTCAATTTATCAACAAAATTGTGGGCGTATAATTTCAAATTGCAGAAAGTCGAGAAATAAATGACAAGACATAAATTAGTAGCAGATTTCAACAAATAACCCTCTGCACTCGAAGGTATTTTTGCTGTTACCAACCTTGAAACTCTTTAAGTTTGCTGAAGTCTGAACACATTGCCACACTGAAACAGTTGAAAATTGCATTAGGTAGTATTTTCATTTTTACCAGATTCAAATATAGCAAATTTTACCAAATATATCTTCTTATACATTTTCATAGTTACAAGTAGCAGATATGAGTGTGTTCAATTAGGTATGACAAATTTCTAATAATATAGATGGTAGATCTGTATGGTAATTTGTCACATGTAGGTGACATGACAGTCAAAGTGTTAAGATTTCTCTATTATTAATAGACTATGTTTCTATTATCAATTGTCACTATCTGTTCCACTATGTTTACACAATGAATGTATAATAGTTATACTTATAATACTTTTTGTATACTTTTTGTTATGTAAAATATATGTAAAATATAATTATGATTTTGTATACTTATAATACTTAGTATGTATTTAGTTAAACAATATTTATTTTAAATTGTATTAAAATGAGTGGTGAATGTCTTTGAAAGAGTGATGCTTTCGAGTGCAAAGAGTTTATGTAATTTATAATAGAAAACTTATGGAGCGGTCATTTGATCGGTTTGGTCATTTTAACAAAATGGCGTAGAATCGTGTAAATTGTGAATTGTTTCTTCAGGTCGCCCGGACGCGATTCACAGAGCTACTATACGACTGACAGACATCGCGAATTTGTTAGACAAGGACTGGGAGAAACTTGCTGAGGAATTAAATATCCCACCGAACGAGGTGTCGAAGATTAAACAAGAGTATGCTAATAAGCCGGCGCAGCAGGCGGCCGCCATGCTTAAGATCTGGCAGAGCAACGGAAACAAAGCCACTGGTAAGTTTTTAGGGTTTGTATTATCATATAATAATAGTTCAAATTAAAACGTCGATTTTTCTAACGTGATTACAAATACATTTTAACTTAACCTATTATTATAACTTATTATAACGTATTATAAGTTATGACGTATTATAACTTGATCTTTTAAGTACGCATTTAAATTCTGTAAACACAGCTGGTGTAATTTGCATTAAAGCTTAATTTTTCAAGTTTGTCATTTGACATAAAGACATATGGTATGAAGTCAATAACTTTGTGATTGTACGTCTTACGTAAGAGTGCGTGTAGCTATGATTATAGTCATCTCATGAATTTAAATTTAAATCGTATTTTGGAGAGTTGTTTTGGTTTAGTAGAATTATTCATTTTGGTACAGTTGTTACTTTTGGTATATAGTTTGAGGAGAGAAATTGCATCAGTATCTAGGGTTAAATTTGACCTAACAGAATTAGATGTTACATTTACTGATAGGTTCTGAATTGCTCAGAAATTTCGACTCATTATGAATCAGGGTTTCGATTGCTCAGAAATAAATTTTGCAGTGCTCAGGTTAAATTTTGTAATGCACAGAATTAGATTTAGGACTAACTTATAATCTAATTTCGATCTGAAGCTAGGTTTTGAACTACTCAGAATTGAGTTTCGAATAACGCCGGATTAAATTTGGATCGACTGAGAATTAAGTGTTGTTTGCTCAGAATTAAATTTTGCAGTGTTTAAAATTAAATTTGCAGTGCTCAAAATTTTTAAGTGTTCACAGCAATATTTCGAAGTGCTCACAATTAGATTTTGAAGCAATTTACAATTTTAATATGCGTAATAGTCGGTTACATCAAAGAAAAGTCTGTCCACGATTCAATCGTTTCAAGTATTAGCGACCGAAGAAATGAAGTTATCTACAGCTTCGTTTATAAAGTTACGACGCGTTAGTCACGTAGTTATATCTGCTAAAGTCTTCCATTTAGAAGAATTCTTCCATGCTTGTAAGATAGTGAACAGTTCACATGGCAAAGTCAGATTAAGCGTTCGATAACAGATAATAACAAAGAAAATCGTAAATATAGGTTGAAATACAGGCATTGTTAAAGCATAATTGTAACTCGAAGTAATTAGTTCCCATGCATTCGATGCGTCAGATCTAAGATTGCGCACATAACGCTATCGTTCGTATTCATCTCTTAAGATACAAATTCCAATTAGTAATTCGTTGCTTCTTCCTCCCATGAATCTATATATAGTTCTCCGATTGTATTATCAATATTTTGTTGATCCACGATGTACGCGTCAGGTTTATCAATGAACGTTTCGTGGCCACTTTTTCTGAAATTTGCCAAAACAGAGTTACGGAACCAAGAGGTCGGATGTAGTAAAATAGCGAAATTTAAAAAGAACCTGTTTTCTCAGCAAGGCCAATTAATCAACGTTTGACTAAGACGCGTGGAATCTGAGGAGCAACGTAGTCGGTGATCTCATCCTGCATTATTATGCCTGACATAAACCTATGGACTCCTTTCCCCCACCTTTTTTCTGCCAATACTAATGACACTGACACACGGCAAGAAATGCACGTAGCACATCGTTTACTGTTCTGCAATCGGTCCAAACAAACAGAAGTGCGCTCCGGCCTAACAATATAGTGAAAGTGATTGAGTTTCGTAGTGTTTCTCGAATTTTTCTTGTGATCGTTTCGTTGACAAAATGTACATATCGTTGTATCAAGAATATCAGAACGAGGAGACGAACACGTACGTCAGTGAATTGTCGTTGCTGTTTAGGAGATCCTCTTGTCAGAGATGTCAGATTTCGATGAGCACAGGTGTGTATTCCTCAAGGACTATCATCAATGATAAATTCATCCTTGACTTGGTAGAATGTTTCTTTAAATCGTTCTTCTAACAAAATTAATAGATATTTTTATTTATTTGAACAATTATGTTGCAATGAATGGTTTAGAAATTGTTTCATCCTTGTTCGATATTTCTTCAGGATGTGTAGGACGATTAAATAAAAAGTGATGTTTAAAAATGAACCGGTGCGTCAGAGTTATTTCGCAGTTGCGTGTATAAACATCGACAGAAATATTTTGCCGACTGAATGTCAATTCTGTTTTCCGATTATATTTAATTCCGATGAATTTTTAATGACCAGCGCGTTAACCTTCGTAGGAATGTTAAACAGTTATTGATGACTCTTATAGCTATGTATTATGCAATGATTATTATAACTAATTACTGCTACTACTGTCTTTTTAATGTACGTGAAAAGCGTATCAATAATGTTATTTTAACTACTCATTTATAATTTTTATATAATAAATTAAAAGATTAAAACTAAATTTTGTATCATGAAATAATTGTACTTAAATAATAATTTTATTCAAACAAAATTTAGTGTAGTTACAATTACATGTTTGAACAAAATTTACACAGTTACAGTATTTAAATATTATTTATGTAAAATCTTTATAAACACTGAATTTTTATTTCTATTTTATGAAAATATTGAATTTCTGTTTCTACTTTATAAAAGTACTGAATTTTTATTTTTTATCTTATAAAAAAATGTAAATTCTAGTTTAATGTGTATAGATGTTTTTATTAAAATGAAATATTTGCGTTTGAACAGGGAATACTTTGGAGAAGGCGTTGAACAAAATAGGACGAGAGGACATTGTAAAGAAATGCATATTCAATGTCGAATTAGTAACTGATGACGTAGAGAAAGCAGTAGCAAGAGTTCGATTAGATCAACCTGGATTTGATTCATTGAAGGAAGAACTGGGACCTTCAAGGGATACTTCACTTCGCCGTGACGCGACGATGGATCCTAAAATGGATCCTGATTATGATGAATTTAACAAAACTAAGGTTTGTATCTCTAATGGGATACTATCCACATTTTTTCTTACTAACTAGTATTAAATATTGCATTACTAAAATTATTATTTCAATAATAAATAATCCTTAATTTTAATTTTACCTAAGGGTAAAAAGTCATTAATGAACAAAATTTATAATGTTACAATTTTCCAAACATAGTTCACCAAAATTGAGTTATTTTTTAATAACAACATAATGATTTAAAATACTCAATATTTATTATTAATTATACTTTTTGATGATTAAATTTATTTATTGTATTATATATTTGTGTCATATATTATTTATTGTATCATGTATTTTATGTCATTATTTATTGTTCATTGTAGTATTTGCGTTATCATATGTTATTTATTATATTAAGTTGTGACATGTATTATTTATTGTATGTACTATGTACTTGTATTTTCAAAAATTGTTATTGTTTTAGGGAGCTGGATCAATTGAAGACCTTAATATTAGTGCCACTAAACGAGATACACGTATGTATTTCTAAATTTCATTTAATATTTCAAATCAAATTTCTTTCAGTATAATATAAAGAATATATTACTTTTGATTACGACACTATAACGGATATGAGATCACATCATTGTTTCTGTGAATAACACGCCGGCTCCAGTTCGCTTCATGACTAAGAAAAATATGAACTCAGAGATTTCTCTGCTTACACTTCTTAGAAAGCACATTATTAATATCGCTGGACATTTGAAACATCTGTGTGCATAGCATTATAACCGCAATTGCACATTCATACATTTGAAATAATTCAGCAACATTTCATCGAAACGTTCACCGTATTGATGCAATCGGTTTATTGTACATATACTCCTGTATTTGAAATTATTTTATAATTACACAATATAACAAACAAATTTAACGGAAAAGAAACTTCTCTATAGATCATACTGAAAGATTATACGATGTGTCATAAAACCACCCCTAAACAACCAATACTATTGCATAATAATATTGAAATTGCAGTATTGAATATTGTATAGCACACTGAGATATTGTACAATATATTGATATAAGAGTATTGAATACTGCAGGATAATATTGAATGTCGAGTCCATAAATTTCCATACATACCTAGTGTATTCAGACTTTTCTCAGTAAAGACACATGAGTTATGATCCTCAATCATAATTTCTCCAGGGAAATCTAGCGTGCACATTGGTGCACCTGCAATACATATTTCACTGTCATTATACGTGTAATTCGACGTTATAAACCCTTTGCACTCCAGAAGTGACACACTCAGTGTTTAATACAATTAGAATGTATTAAATGTATTAGAATGTCAAGATTAAATATGGCGGAATAGAAACAATTAATAATAGAGAAATAACTTGAAAAGAGTTCAACCAGAGTTTTGCCATCCACCAATACTGAAAGCGTCGAGTGTTAAAGGGTTAATAGTTTGCTTCGAAACACGTATGTGCCTAATACTGTCACGCTGTTTAAACCACGTTTTTCTGCACTTGACAGCGAAACAGCATGTCACAATCACAAACGGCACTGTATTCAACGGAACCTCGACCCCCATCAAAGATAAATACGCAAGCGACGAGAAAGAACTAAGGGACGTAATGGCCGATTTTCTTGAACACAAATGCCACGTAACCGACACGATGAGCAAAAAGTCACGCGACGAATTAGACGACGAGGACAAAAAACGACAGAGGGTGATCGCAGACGCCAACAGAATAGTTTCTGGTAAGTGATTTCAGCATACATTTTCAACAAAATGGTGGGTTGAGGGGCCGTGCTTCGGCTAAGCTGCAAATGGAAAGAATAAATGAACATAACTTAACGGCGCAATATTATTGGATATCATCATTTACGATATTTACATATCTTTCTTAAATATAAATCGGCAACAGCAGCATGATCTATTTAATGCGATAATCACGCTTGGTCCTAGGACTACAACTTTATATTAACCATTCGTCGATAAAGTTTAAGCCACTAGTGCTGAATATTTTTCTGTATTCAAATATTTCGCTGATTTTCTTTTTCTGTTTAGTGATATCGTGTTCGTAGTTTTAGTTTATCACGATGTGCAAGCAAACATGGCAATTGTATTTGTATTTCAAATCATTTTTTATATTATTGTTCGACTATATTTTGTGGATTTTTGATGACTATATTTTTTGGTATTTGATCGGTAGTTTAGTTATTCGGAAGTTAAGATTTTAAGATGTCAGTAGTGATTAAAATAGTAGGTTTGAGATTTTAACTAATGATGAAAAATAATTGTTTAAGACAGTGATGGGCAGATGAGATAAGGTGTAGAGACTCAAGCATTGATGGGTAGTCAATTTTCAAATTTCTAAATTTTTTCATTTTTATATTTCTAATTTTCTACATTTCTAAATTGCTAGTTTTCTAGATTTCTGGATTCCTACATTTCTGGATTCCTACATTTCTAGATTCCTAGATTCCTAGATTCCTAGATTCCTAGACTTCTAGATTCCTAGATTCCTAGACTTCTAGATTCCTAGATTCCTAAGTTCCTACATTTCTAGATTTCTATATGTCTAATTTCTAAACTTTTAAATGTCTAAATTTCTAAGTTTAAAAATCCAAAGTTTCCAAAACGTGCTCTCTAATAAACACTTTATCTGCGCATCACTGATTTGACATGTAGTAATCATTCTACATTTATAAATTTAATACATTACTTCAAATCTGTAAATATTACAAAATATAACAATTTTATCATTTAATATTAAGTTCAATTTTCATAAATATTAGCTTAACGACGCATTAAGATTCTTTCCATGCTGTTTTGTTTGCATATTATTTAATCATAAATAATTAAGAATGAAGTTACTTTTTTTATCAAACAGCTTGCTAAATTGATGTCATACAGGCAGAATTATTTTCACTATATTATTCTTAAATCTGATACCAACATATAAATCATACAAATTTATAATTTCAGCTTATTCAAAAGAAAATATTCTGTTTTCGATTTTGTGCAATCAAAGATATTGCTTTCAAAACAGTAATCGAATTATTGTTTTGAAGACAACATTTACGTTTTAGAAATATGTATATTCTGTAAATTAGAATTTTTGTGAATTCTGGAAGTGTGGCACGGCATTGTTTCTGGACACGATTCACGCGTGTGAAAATTCTTAGTTTCATGGAGAAAAAAAAAATAGAAATGAAATTGTGGGCACTAGAACAGTTACTCCTTTTACTTTATCATCGTTTACTTTCATTCACAGGTTCTGGAGGGCTGATGCGGATCTCTTCAAACTTATTAGCTTGCTTCTATTTTAATTACAACATAATGAACCATTTATTTTCTTTTACGCCTCTCGATTACATTTCATATTTACTGTACTATATTGCCAGCTCTGTGTATTCATTTAATGATCCACTAATTGCCTTCTGTTACTTCGACACGTCCTATTAATTTGTTTCAGCAAGGTTCCGCTGCAATTTTTTGGCGTTGCATGATTGGCCAATATGTGTGGCCTAATTTTGCGGACGCACGGAGCAGCTGTCGTCTTTTATATTTTTCGTTATCTTTTCCTGAAAACGTTTGAACGTTAGACCAGTAATGACTTAGTCGTAACTATTTTTAAAGTGTCATTAGAACACAATTAGTATCGATAATATTCTCAAGTCGTAATTACGTCACGTTAAGTGTCATTTAATGCTAATCAACAATTTGATGACCACTAATGACTCTTTAATTTTGTTGCTGTTTTTACTGAACAAAATTTAGAAATTTATCATTCTGTTACTTGTGATATCTAATTTTGAAAATTTGTCATTTTGTTATATACATCAAATATTTTGAAAATTGGTCATTTTGTTACATATGTTAAATCAAATTTTGAAGTATAATTTTGTTGGATGCTAGATTGTACAAATTGTGTGGTTATCAAAATGTTAGAAGGGAATTTCCGCTTTTTGGATTCATAAATTGAAAATTCACTTCAGTTGGAAATTTAAGAATATGAACCTCAAAAATTTGTAAATTCAAAAAGATATTTTAAGTTCATTTAATTTCTAAATTCATGAAAGTATAGTTCTACATTCTACATCCCTTATGATATATTACAAAAATCGAATTGGTATTTCAAAAACAAAAGACAGACTTGGTTTCTACTTCCAGTATAATTATTTTATATTTCATTAATGTATTAGTAAAAATTTGTATACACAACAGTTTTTGTATCCATAAAACGGAAATCTCCCTTGAAATTAGTAGTAGTAATAAAAACTTAAGAATATTGTTAATCATCGAATCATTTCTCTTCCAATTTTCTACCTTCGATCACAAATAGCATTGATTTTCTTCTTACCGTTTGAAGTGTAGTTAGTCGATAGATGGCTGCTCCACAAGTACACACAAACACATACATACAAACACACACACACTCTGCGCCTAAACCGCACGAGAATCTAACCGCTGTTCTCAAAACAATGAGCAGTATCGAGCGAGCCGGCTTACACTAATGATGACGAAATGAAATTAAAAAAATGTGTTCTCTTGATTTTGCCACGTTTACAGATGCCTAAAATATGTAATACTTAATTAACAGGTGTAATAGCAGACGCAGAGAAAGAGAAGGGGAAGTTAGCGAAGGAGGGGTGGTCGGTGGTTAGTGATGATGATGCGCGGGACAGTAAAGAGGCAGGAGGTGCTGTAATTCAGAGTTTTGTTAGGGAACAGTTCAGTGACAAAGAACAGAAGGATAAGGGCAAAAAAGTGGACGAAGCGATTGACGAGAGAGTACCGGTCGTAGAACCGATGATAGTTAAACAACGTTATGTTCGCGATGGGAAGGGCGATTCGGTTACGATCATTAAATCCGAAACTACAGTTACAGTGAGCGATAAATCGGGCCAGCTACCCGTGATCACTCAAACGATCATAACGAAGGAGGCAGATCAAACTGTCCCTAAAATCATAACCACAGTTTCCGATGGTAAAAGCGTTACTAGTAAGGAAATGTTGTCGAAGGAGGGCAAGGAGATCGACGAGAAGTTAGACGCTAAGAAAGATACAAAGACAGAAAAGGACGCTCCCAAGGAGCCGAAAGTTAAAACTCACATTCCAGACGAAACGAAACCTGACATACAGGTATCCGCTTACGAGAGCGTTTATAGCGTTCAGTACCCCTCGTCTGAAGACAAGGAGGACGAGTCGAAGAAGAAGGGCGGTATCCTCTCTGGAATCTTTAAGGGAACCAAGCTGAAGAAGGGTAAATCAAAGGGTTCGAAGGATACGTCCTTCGATAGCGGCGATGAAGAGGTCAAAGTAGTTTCGCCTACAGAACATTCGGTTGCCAGCGAGAAACCTGCAGAAAGTGCACCTGACGTAAAGTTAGCCACGATGCAATTTCTGGACGAGTCGAGACGCGTCGCTGCGGAGATGCAGCCAATCGAAGTGGACACGAAGAAAGACGAGGTTAAAACCAAGGAGTCGGATGATCGTGTGACCAGCGACGCCAGCGATCAGGAGAAAGAGAAAAGCGGTTTCTTCGGTATGTTCAAGAGTCCGAAGTCGAAGGAGAAGAAGCTGAAGAAGACCAAGGAAGCGTCGTTCGACAGCGGCGACGAAGAGCTTCGAGTCGCCACGGAAAAGTTCTTGGACGACACGAGAAAAGTTGCGGACACCACTGTATCTCCTGTGATCGACGGCAAACAGCTTCACACGTTCACCTCGCACGTCCGCTACGAAGAGGACACACCGAAGGACAAGTTAAACGGACATTCGTACGACATCTCGGAGATCCAGAAGAGATCGGAGGCGAGAACTACTCCTCACAGGGAAATGAATGGAAAATCCGACGCGAAGAAAGCGAAGGATGCTCCACGGAAAGAGGAAAGCCTGGAAAGGGCCACGGATTCGAAGCCGGACTCGGACAAAACGCGCGAGGAAGAGGAAGAGGAGAGCAAGGACAAAGGTGGCGGATTCTTCAGCATGTTCAAGAGTCCAAAACTCAAGTCGAAGAAGCGAAGTGCGTCCAGGGAGAAGAGTTCCTCGAAAGAAACGTCCTTCGATAGCGGAGACGAGGAGACACGACACTTGACCGCCACTTTCTTGGACGACACCAAGAAAGTTGCAAGTAGCTTGCATCACGAGGAACCGAAAGAAAAACCCAGCGAGGTTCAACCAAGCGATGCAGCGAAGACTTCTGACACGGAACACGCGGAAAAGGGCAGCGGAATTCTCAGCAAATTTAGAAGCCCGAAGCTGTCGAGAGAATCGCGAAGCAGATCTCGAGAGAAGCACACGCCAGAACCGGCGCAGGACAGTTCGCTGCGTGAAACGACGGCGAAATTCCTGGAGGACGCCAGATACCTTGCTGGTTTAACGTTGGATACAAGCAAGGAGGCACCAAAAGTCGAAGCTAAGCAAGAATTAGACGCGAAGAAGGCTGTGGACGCAGTCGCAGACAGCGCGGAGGAGGCGAAGAAGATCTCGAAAGAAGGCAAGAAGTCCAAGGAAAAGGGCGGAGGTTTCCTCTCTGGTTTGTTCAAGGGTGTAAAACACTCGGCGGACGAAGTTTCTGAAGACATCAAGGAAACCGTTGACGAAGCAAAGAAGGATGCTGCTCAGGAGAAAGCGCGTGTTCGAGATGCAGTAGCAGAGAAACTGGATGATATCGATTCAGCGAAGGATAAAGCTGCTGCAGAAATGAAGGCTGCGAAGGACAAAACTGTGACCGTTATAAAAGACACCGCAGACACCGCGGGTACGAAAGTGTCGAAAGGCGTGGAGAAAGCGGCGGACACTGGTAAGGCCGTTAAAGACAAAATGGCCGACGAGGTGAAGCAAGCTAAGGAGACCACAGATGCTGCAGCTCGAGAAGTAGTCGATGGGGCAAAGGCAGCGAAGGACAAGGCAGCGGCCGACATCAAAGATGCCAAGGAGAAAGTCACGACGGCTGTAAAAGACACCAAGGATCAAGCGAAGGAGAAAGTGACCGAGGGTGCACAGAAGGTAACCCAAACCAGCAAAGATGTCGGGGACAAAGTAGTCGATGGACTTAAGACTGCGGAGGCAAAAGCAGAAACAGCAGCTAAAGAAGTGGCTGACGGTGCTAAGACAGCGAAGGACAAAGTGGTTACGGAGGTTAAAGAAGACACGGAGGCTGTGAAGCAGAAGGTGTCCTCCGGAGTGGACGCCGTTGTGGATGGCGCGGCCGCAGCGAAGGATAAGACTGCAAAGGAAGCTAAAAAAGCAAAGGAGAAAGCGGGTGGCTTCCTGTCGGGATTGTTCAAGGGCGCGAAGCACGCGACAGACGAGGTTTCAGAAGATATGAAAGAGTTTGTGGACGATGCGAAGAAGGACGCAGCCGAAGAGGAAGCTCGTGCTCGCGATGCGGCGGCACGAAAATTGAAAGAGGTCGATGCAGCGAAGGACAAAGCGGCTGCTGGCGTCAAAGACGCGGCGGACAAAGCTGCGGGTGCAGTCAAGGAGACCAAGGACAAAGTCAGCGAGAAAGTAACCGACGGTGTCCACAAAGTATCCGATGCAGGCAAAGAAACGGCCAAGAAAGTAGTGGTCGAAGTGAAACAAGTTGGTGAAAAAGCGGACGAAACAGCGAAAGGGGTAGCAGATGGTGCAAAAACGGTGAAAGATAAAACGGTCGACGGTGCAAAGGGTATTAAGGATAAAGTAACTGAGAAGGTGACCGAAGGGGCACAGAAAGTGTCGGACACGGGCAAAGCTGTTGGTGACAAGGTACTGCAAGGTGTTAAAAAGGCAGAGGATAAGGTGGAGGCAGCAGCCCACGGAGTAGCAGACGGCGCAAAGGCAGCGAAAGATAAAGCAGCCAAAGAAGTTAAGGAAGACGTTGAAATTGTGAAGCAGAAAGTTTCCTCAGGAGTAGACACCGTGGTGGACGGCGCTGCGGCAGCTAAAGAGAAAGCTGCGAAAGAGGCTAAGAAAGTCAAGGAAAAGACCGGTGGCTTCCTTTCAGGGTGGTTCAAAGGTTCGAAACATTCGACAGAGGATGTAACGGAGGATGTTAAAACAGATGTTAAAGCGGATGTTAAAGACTTCCTCGAGGAAACAAGGAAGGAAGCAGCCGAAGAGGAGGCACGGGCACGTGCAGTACTTGATAGTAAGATGAAGGACGCTGACGCAGCGAAAGGAAAGATAGCTGCCGATATAAAAGACGCCAAGGATAAAGTTGTTTTTTCCGTCACAGATGCCAAGGACAAGGTTAAAGAAAAGGTTTCCGACGGTGTTCACAAAGTTTCAGACACTGGAAAAATCGTGGCTGAAAAGGTGACAGACGGAGCGAAACACGTTGCGGAAAAAACAGACGAAGCAGCTCGAGAAGTGGCAGACGGAGCAAAGGCTGCAAAAGACAAAGCTGTTGAAGATGCGAGCAAAGCTAAAGACAAAGTCGCAACTACTGCGAAGGATACGAAGGATAAAATCGGTGAAAAAGTGGCAGAGGGTGCCCAGAAGGTGTCGGATGCTGGCGCAGCTGTGGGAGGAGCAGTACTGCATGGAATTAAGAAGGTTGACAGCAAGGTGGAAACAGCAGCTCATGACGTAGCTGAAGGCACGAAAGCAGCAAAGGATAAGGTAGTTAAAGAAATTAAGCAAGACACCGAAATCGTAAAGGAAAAAGTATCATCCGGTGTGGATGCAGTAGCTAATGGAGCTGCAGCAGCGAAGGATAAAACAGCGAAGGAAGCTAAAAAGGCCAAGGACAAAGCTGGAGGTTTCCTTTCGGGATTGTTTAAGGGTGCAAAGCACACAGCAGACGACGTGTCAGACGAAGTTAAAGAATTCCTGGACGAAACAAAGAAAGAAGCAGCTGAAGAAGAGGCACGAGCTCGTGCTGCAGCTGAACAGAAGCTGAAGGATGCTGATGCTGCAAAAGACAAAGCGATTGCTGGCATCAAAGACGCGAAGGATAAAGTCACGTTCACCGTGAAGGACGCAAAAGATAAAGCCAGTGAGAAGGTCTCTACAGCTGCTCAGAAGGTGACAGACACTGGAAAAGCTGCGGCAGAAAAAGTGGCAGAGGGTGCACATCAGTTAGGTGAAAAGGTAGACCAAACAGTTACAACAGCAGCGGAGGGTGCAAAAGCAGCGAAAGATAAAGCAGCTGAAGACGCCAAGGAGGTGAAAGACAAAATCGCGACTGCCGCTAAAGACACCAAGGAGAAGGTCAGTGAAAAAGTAACTGATGGAGCACAAAAAGTGTCAGACACTGGAAAAACGGTGGGAATCAAAATTCTGGACGGAGTTAAAACAGCTGAAGAAAAGGTTGAAGCTACTACTCATGGAATTGCCGATGGTGCAAAGTCTGCCAAGGACAAAGCAGGAAAGGAGATTAAACACGACACTGAAATCGTCAAGGAGAAAGTATCGTCCGCTGCCGACGCAGTAGCAGATGGTACAGCTGCAGCCAAAGACAAAGCAGCAAAAGAAGCTAAAAAAGCTAAAGAGAAGACCGGTGGTTTCCTCTCTGGCTTGTTCAAGGGAGTAAAACATGCTGCGGATGATGTATCCGAGGAAGTCAAGGAATTCGTTGATGAAACGAAGAAGGAAGCTGTTGATGAAGAAGCCAGGGCCCGTGCTGCAGCTGCTCAGAAGCTGAAGGATGCTGAAGCAGCCAAAGACAAAGCAATTGCTGATGCAAAAGACGCAAAGGACAAAGCAGCATCCGCTGTGAAGGACGCTAAGGATAAAGCCAGCGAAAAAGTTTCTACCGCTGCCCAGAAGGTATCAGATACTGGAAAAGCTGCGGCTGAAAAAGTAGCGGATGAGGTAAAACATGTTGGAGATGCAGCAGATAAAAAAGCACAAGAAATAGCAGATGCTGCTAAAGCTGCCAAAGACAAAACTGCTGAAGGTGTCAAAAAGACCGGCGAACAAGTTACGACTGCTGCAAAGGATGCGAAGGATAAAGTTAGCGAGAAAGTAACAGAAGGAGCGCAGAAGGTAACAGACGCTGGAAAGGCAGCCGAGGAAAAAATACAGGATGGAGTGAAGAAAGTAGAGGATAAAGCAAAAACCACTGCACATGATGTAGCAGAGAGCGCCAAAATGACCAAGGATAAAGTAGCAAAAGAAGTTAAAGAGGATGCTGACGCCGTGAAGCAAAAGGTTTCATCCGGTGTGGACACAGTGGCAGACAGTGCTGCAGCAGCGAAGGATAAAGCAGCGAAAGAGGCAAAGAAAGCTAAGGACAAGGCTGGCGGTTTTCTTTCTGGACTATTTAAGGGCGCAAAACACGCAGCCGATGATGTTACAGGAGACGTAAAAGACTTCCTGGATGAAGCCAGAAAGGATGCGGCTGAAGAACAAGCCAGGTTACATGCAGCTGCTGCAGAAAAAGTGAAAGATGCGGACACAGCTAAAGACAAAGCAGTATCCGGTTTGAAGGATGTAAAAGACAAAACAACATCTGCTGTAAAGGACGCCAAGGACACAGTCAGTGAGAAGATTTCTACCACTGCAGAGAAAGTAGCCGATACAGGAAAAGCCGCGGCTGAAAAAGTAGCAGACGGTGTGAAACAAGTTGAAGGGAAGACAGAAAGAGCGGCTCAAGAAATGGCAGATGCTGCTAAGGCTGCTAAAGACAAAGCTGCAGAAGATGTAAAGGATGTTGGTGACAAAGTAGCAACAACTGCAAAAGATACGAAAGAAAAAGTTGGCGAAAAATTGGCAGAAGGAGCGCAAAAGGTGTCAGATACTGGAAAAGCGGTTGGCGAAAAAGTAGTCGAAGGAGCAAAGAAAGTCGACGAAACAGCTACCACAGCAGTTCACGGTGTAGTAGACACCGCAAAAGCAACAAAAGACAAGGTTGCAAAGGAAGTTAAGGAAGACGTTGACGTTGTGAAGCAAAAAGCATCATCTGGTGTTGACACAGTAGTAGATGGAGCTGCGTCAGCCAAGGATAAAGCAGCGAAAGAAGCCAAAAAGGCCAAGGAGAAAGCTGGAGGATTCCTTTCGGGATTGTTCAAAGGTGCAAAGCAAGCAGCCGATGACGTATCAGACGAAGTTAAAGAATTCGTTGATGACACGAAGAAAACAGCAGCTGAAGAAGAAGCCAAAGCTCGCGCTGCAGCTGCGGAGAAGCTGAAGGATGCTGAAGCAGCAAAAGACAAAGCAGCTGCGGATGTGAAAGATGCGAAGGATAAAGTAGTATCCGTCGTGAAAGATGCCAAGGATAAAACCGGTGAGAAAGTTACTGCAGCTGCTCAGAAAGTATCAGATACCGGAAAAGCTGCTGCTGAAAAAGTATCCGACGGTGCAAAACAAGTTGAAGACAAAGCAGAAAAAGCGGCTCATGAAATAGCAGATGCTGCCAAAGCTGTCAAAGACAAAACTGTCGAAGGTGCCCAAAAGACCAGCGAACAAGTTACGACTGCAGCCAAGGATGCGAAGGATAAAGTTAGCGAGAAAGTAACAGAAGGAGTGCAGAAGGTATCAGACACTGGAAAGGCAGCCGAGGAAAAAATACAGGGTGGAGTGAAGAAAGTAGAGGATAAAGCAAAAACGACTGCACATGATGTAACAGAGAGCGCCAAAATGACCAAGGACAAAGTAGCAAAAGAGATTAAGGAGGATGCTGATGCCGTAAAGCAGAAAGTTTCATCCGGTGTGGACACAGTGGCAGACAGTGCTGCAGCAGCGAAGGACAAAGCAGCGAAAGAAGCGAAGAAAGCTAAAGAGAAGACAGGCGGCTTTCTTTCGGGACTATTTAAGGGCGCAAAACACGCAGCCGATGATGTTACAGGAGACGTAAAAGACTTCCTGGATGAAGCCAGAAAGGATGCGGCTGAAGAACAAGCCAGGTTACATGCAGCCGCTGCAGAAAAAGCGAAAGATGCGGACACAGCTAAAGACAAAGCAGTTTCCGGTTTGAAAGATGTGAAAGACAAAACAGCGTCTGCCGTAAAGGACGCCAAGGACACAGTCAGTGAGAAGATTTCTACCGCTGCAGAGAAAGTATCTGATACTGGAAAAGCTGCGGCCGAAAAAGTAGTAGGCGGTGTAAAAGTAGTTGAAGGGAAGACAGAAAAAGCGGCTCACGAAATGGCAGATGCTGCCAAGGCTGCTAAGGACAAAGCTGCAGAAGATGCAAAGGAGGTCGGTGACAAAGTAGCAACTACAGCAAAGGATACGAAAGACAAAGTTACCGACAAGGTTGCAGAAGGTGCGCAAAAAGTATCAGACACAGGTAAAACCATTGGAGGAAAGATAGTCGATGGTGCAAAGAAAATTGAGGATAAAACTGTAACAATCGTTCATGACATAGCAGATGGCGCCAAAGTTGCGAAGGACAAAGTTGCAACGGAGATTAAAGAAGACGCTCACGCCGTGAAACAAAAAGTTTCATCCGGTGTGGATGCAGTAGCCGATGGAGCTGCGACAGCGAAGGATAAGGCAGCAAAGGAGGCTAAAAAGGCCAAAGACAAAGCTGGAGGTTTTCTATCAGGATTGTTCAAGGGTGCAAAACACGCAGCTGACGACGCTTCTGAAGAAGTTAAAGAATTCGTCGATGATACGAAGAAAGCAGCAGCCGAAGAGGAAGCTCGTGCTCGCGCTGCTGTTGCAGAAAAGCTAAAAGATGCCGATGCCGCTAAAGATAAAGCAGTCGCCGACGTGAAGGATGCAAAAGATAAGGCTGCATCTGCTGTCAAGGACACCAAGGACAAAGTCAGTGAGAAGGTTTCCATCGTGACCCAAAAGGTGTCAGATACTGGAAAAGCTGCAGCTGAAAAGGTAGCAGAAGGAGCGCATAAAGTAGGCGAAAAAGTAGACCAGACAGTTACAGAAGTAGCTGATGATGCAAAAGCAGCGAAAGACAAAGCTGCAAAAGATGCGAAGGAGGTTAAAGACAAAGTCAGCGAAAAAGTATCCGAGGGTGCACAGAAAGTATCAGATGCTGGCAAAACGGTTGCAGGCAAAGTTCTGGACGGAGTGAAGACATCTGAAGAGAAGGTCGAAGCAACGGCCCATGGAATTGCTGATGCTGCAAAATCTGCTAAAGATAAAGCGGCAGATGAAATTAAGCAAGACACTGATGCTTTCAAACAGAAAGTTTCATCTGGTGTAGACTCGGTTGTGGATGGAGCGGCGTCAGCGAAAGACAAAGCTGCGAAAGAAGCTAAGAATGCCAAAGAGAAAACTGGTGGTTTTCTTTCTGGTTTATTCAAGGGTGCAAAGCATGCCGCAGAAGATGTGACAGGTGATGTCAGAGAATTTCTCGATGAAACGAAAAAGGAGGCGGCTGAAGAACAAGCTAGACTGCGTGCAGCAGCTGCAGACAAAGCGAAAGATGCGGAGTCAGCCAAAGACAAAGCAGTTGCAGACGTGAAGGATGCGAAACAGAAGGTTGCCTTCGCCGTAAAGGACGCCAAGGACAAAGCCAGCGATAAAATCTCTGACGGTGCTCAGAAAGTGTCCGATGCTGGCAAAGGTTTGTCCGAGAAAGTTACAGACGGAGTAAAACAAGTTGGTCAAAAAGTTGACATCACTGCTCAGCAGGTGTCTGACAGTGCAAGTGCCGCTAAAGATAAAGTAGTCGAAGATCTGAAAGACGTGAAAGACAAAGTATCTGTTACTGCAAAAGACACAAAAGACAAGGTAGCTGATAAAGTAGCTGGAGGCGCGGAGAAGGTGTCAGATTCTGCAAAAGCAGTCGGTGGTGCGATTCAAGACGGTGTCACAAAGGGTAAGGACAAAACTGAAACTGTGCTCCACGATGCAGCGACTGGCATCAAAGCTACGCAAGAGAAAGCGTCGAAAGAGATTAAGGAAGATGTTGTAGCGGTCAAAGAAAAGGTCTCATCCGCCGTAGATTCAGTTGTGGATGGCACAGCCTCTGCAAAAGATAAAGCAACAGCGGAGGCTAAAAAGGCAAAAGAAAAGGGAGGTGGATTCCTGTCAGGATTATTCAAAAGCGCAAAACATGCAGCAGACGAGTTTTCCGAGGATGTAAAAGAATTCGTGGATGAAACAAAGAAGGAAGCAACAGAAGAGGAAGCTCGCGCTCGTACGGCTGTATCAGAGAAAATCAAGGACCTCGACAAATCGAAAGACAAAGCAGCAGCTGATATGAAGGACGCGAAGGATAAAGTCGTCTCCAGTGCTAAGGACACCAAGGACAAATTGAGCGAGAAAGTATCTGAGGGTGCCCACAAAGTATCAGATGCAGGCAAAGCTGCGGCTGAAAGAGTCACTGACGGAGTTAAACAAGTCGGACAAAAAGCTGATGACACGACACGAGAGATAGCTGACGGTGCAAAGCTCGTGAAAGACAAAACAGTTGAGAGTGCAAAGGATGTGAAAGATAAAGTCGTTATTGGAGTAATGGACACCAAAGTCAAGGCCAGCGAGAAAGTGGCAGAAGGTGCACAAAAAGCATCAGATACTGGTAAACTCGTTGCTGATAAAGCACTCGATGAAATCAAGAAAGTGGAGGATAAAGCAGAAACAACCGCCAAAGAAATGGCCGACGGTGCAAAAACAACGAAAGACAAGGTAGTCAAAGAAGTTAAAGAGGATACTGATGCAGTAAGGCAAAAAGTCATCTCTGGAGTTGACTCCACAGCGGAAGGTGCAGCTGCTGTAGCGGATAAAGCAGCAAAAGAAGCTAAAAAGGCCAAGGAAAAGGGTGGTGGTTTTCTCTCTGGATTATTTAAAGGAGCAAAACACGCTGCAGATGACGTCTCAGACGGAGTTAAAGAATTTCTCGATGAAACCAGAAAGGAAGCAGCTGAAGAAGAAGCCCGAGCTCGTGCAGCAGCTGCAGAAAAACTAAAAGATGTCGACAAAGCTAAAGAGAAAACAATAGACGGTGCAAAGGATGCAAAGGACAAAGTTGCATCCACTGTAAAGGATGCTAAGGACAAAGTCAGTGACGTGTTCTCTTCTACTGCACAGAAGGTATCAGATACCGGTAAGGGTGTGGCTGAAAAGGTCACAGATGGCGTCAAACACGTTGAAGACAAAACGAGTAAAGCAGCTCATGATGTAGCAGACACCGCCAAAGCTGCAAAGGACAAAGCAGTCGAAGATGCAAAGGATACGAAGGACAAAGTTGCATCTACTGTGAAGGACGCTAAAGATAAAGCCAGTGACATGGTTTCTTCCACAACACAGAAAGTATCAGATACCGGCAAGGATGTGGCTGGAAAGGTAACCGATGGTGTGAAACAAGTTGAAGATAAAACGAGTACAGCGGCACAAAAGGTGGTAGATACTGGAAAAGCTGCGAAAGACAAAGTAGTTGAAGATGTACAGATGGTCGGTGATAAAATTGCGACCACCACAAAGGACGCTAAGGATGCAGTTAGCGAAAAGGTGACGGAAGGAGCACAGAAAGTGTCAGATACTGGAAAAGCGGTTGGCGAAAAAGTAGTCGATGGAGCAAAGAAAGTTGACGAAAAAGCTTCCACGGCAATACACGGTGTGGTAGATACTGCAAAAGCAACAAAAGACAAGGTTGCAAAGGAAGTTAAAGAAGATGCTGATATTGTAAAGCAGAAAGTATCTTCCGGCGTGGACACAGTAGTAGACGGAGCTGCGTCAGCCAAGGATAAAGCAGCGAAAGAAGCCAAGAAAGCCAAAGAAAAGGCCGGAGGTTTTCTCTCTGGATTATTCAAGGGAGTAAAACATGCTGCGGATGATGTATCTGAAGAAGTCAAGGAATTCGTCGATGAAACGAAAAAGGAAGCTACTGATGAAGAAGCCAGGGCCCGAGCTGCAGCTGCACAGAAGCTGAAGGATGCTGAAGAAGCTAAAGACAAAGCAATTGCTGATGTAAAAGACGCAAAGGACAAAGCAGCATCCGCTGTGAAGGACGCTAAGGATAAAACTAGTGAAAAAGTTTCTACCGCTGCCCAGAAGGTATCAGATACTGGAAAAGCTGCGGCTGAAAAAGTAGCGGATGAGGTAAAACAGGTTGGAGATGCAGCGGATAAAAAAGCACAAGAAATAGCAGATGCTGCTAAAGCTGCCAAAGACAAAACTGTAGAAGGTGTCAAAAAGACCGGCGAAGAAGTTACGACTGCTGCAAAGGATGCGAAGGATAAAGCTAGCGAGAAAGTAGCAGAAGGAGCGCAGAAAGTAACAGACGCTGGAAAGGCAGCTGAGGAAAAAATACAGGATGGAGTGAAGAAAGTAGAGGATAAAGCAAAAACGACTGCACATGATGTAACAGAGAGCGCAAAAATGACCAAGGATATGATAGCAAAAGAGGTTAAAGAAGACGCTGACGCTGTAAAGCAGAAAGTTTCATCCGGTGTGGACGCAGTCGCTGATGGTGCTGCAGCAGCGAAGGATAAAGCAGCGAAAGAGGCGAAGAAAGCTAAAGACAAGGCTGGCGGCTTTCTTTCTGGACTATTCAAGGGTGCAAAGCACTCAGCTGATGATGCTTCTGAAGACGTGAAAGAATTTCTAGATGAAGCCAGAAAGGATGCGGCTGAGGAACAAGCTAGATTGCATGCAGCCGCTGCAGAAAAAGTGAAAGAAGTGGACTCAGCTAAAGACAAAGCAGTTTCCGATTTGAAGGATGTGAAAGACAAAACAGCATCCGCCGTAAAGGACGCCAAGGACACAGTCAGTGAGAAGATTTCTACCGCTGCAGAG
Source organism: Megachile ligniseca (assembly GCA_945859555.1). Lineage (NCBI taxonomy): Eukaryota > Metazoa > Arthropoda > Insecta > Hymenoptera > Megachilidae > Megachile > Megachile ligniseca. The sequence continues at coordinate 6,236,695 of OX243783.1, forward strand.
AAAGTATCTGATACTGGAAAAGCTGTGGCCGAAAAAGTAGTAGACGGTGTAAAAGTAGTTGAAGGGAAGACAGAAAAAGCGGCTCGCGAAATGGCAGATGCTGCCAAGGCTGCTAAAGACAGAGCTGTAGAAGATGCAAAGGAGGTCGGTGACAAAGTAGCAACAACAGCTAAGGATGCGAAAGACAAGGTTGCAGAAGGTGCGCAAAAAGTATCAGATACTGGCAAAGCCGTCGGAGATAAAATAGTCGATGGTACAAAGAAAATTGAGTCCAAAACCGTAACGACCGTCCATGAAGTCACTGATGGCGCCAAAGTTGCGAAGGATAAGGTTGCAAAAGAAATCAAAGAAGATGCCGACGCTGTAAAGCAAAAGGTTTCATCCGGTGTGGATACAGTTGTAGACAGTGCAGCAGCTGCAAAGGACAAAGCTGCGAAAGAAGCTAAGAAAGCCAAAGAAAAGACCGGTGGCTTCTTATCAGGATTATTCAAAGGTGCGAAACACGCAGCCGATGAAGTTTCTGGCGAGTTCAGTGAATTTCTGGACGAGACGAAGAAGGAAGCAGCTGAAGAAGAAGCTCGCGCTCGCGAAGCTGCGGCAGAAAAAATAAAGGACCTTGAAACAGCAAAAGGTAAAGTAGCAGCTGAAGTGAAGGACGCGAAAGACAAAGTTGCGACCACAGCTAAAGACGCCAGGGACAAGGTCGGCGAAAAATTATCCGACACCACCCAGAAAATCTCTGACGTTGGCAAAAGTGCAGCTGAGACGGTTACGACTGGAATGAAGCAAGTTGCAGAAAAAGCGGACGATAAAGCTCGTGAGATAGCAGACGCTGCAAAATCTACAAAGGACAAGGTAGTTGAAGACACAAAGGAAACCAAGGACAAAGCTACAACCGTCGTGAAGGATGCAAAGGACAAGGTTAGCGACAAGGTGATCGAAGGAGTACAAAAGGTGTCAGACGCAGGCAAATCAGTCGGTGACAAAGTACTCGAGGGAGCTGAAAAGGCAGAACTCAAGGTCGAAACAACGGCTCACAAGATTGCCGGCGAAACTAAAGCAGCGAAGGATAAAGTGGCCACAGAAATCAAAGGAGACGCCGAAGCTGTAAAACAGAAAGTTTCTTCAGGAGTAGACACCGTGGTAGACGGTGCAGCAGCAGCGAAAGATAAAGCTGCGAAGGAAGCTAAAAAAGCGAAAGAAAAGGGTAGTGGCTTTCTTTCGGGGCTGTTCAAGGGTGCAAAGCACGCAGCAGACGAAGTTTCCGAAGACATGAAGGAATTCGTTGACGAAACCAAGAAAGACGCTGCTGAAGAAGAAGCTAGATTGCGTGCAGCAGCTACAGATAAGGTGAAAGATGTTGAAACAACTAAGGACAAAGCTGTTTCAGAGATTAAAACCTCTAAGGACAAACTTGCGGCCGGTGTGAAAGATACCAGCGATAAGGTCACTGGAAAGGTTGCTGACACCGTACAGAAAACATCGGATGCTAGCAAAGTTTTTGGCGAGAAAGTCGTGGATGGACTAACGGAAATTGAATTGAAAACAGAAACAACTGTTCGAGATGTAACTGGCGGTATGAAGGACGCAAAAGACAAGGCTGATACGAAAGCTATTGCGAAGGATACCAAAGAGAAGTTCACCGATAAGGTAGCCAAAGGTGCCCAAAAGGTTTCGGACGCTGGTAAAGCCATCGGCGGCAAAGTCGTCGATGGCGCAAAGAGCGTGGAGGAAAAAGCAGAAGCAGCTGCTAAGGAGATCAAGAAGGACATTTCATCCGGGGTAGATACCGTCGCGGATACCGCCAAAACAACGAAGGACAAAGCTGCAAAAGAAGCTAAGAAAGCTAAAGAGAAGACCGGTGGTTTCCTCTCTGGTCTGATCAAGAGCGTGAAACATGCAGCGGAGGATGTCTCAGACGATGTCAACGAGTTTCTCGATGAAACGAAGAAAGAAGCCGCCGAAGAGGAAGCCCGAGCTCGCGAAAAAGTGGCAGAGAAGTTAAAAGACGTTGAGAAGCTCTCGGAGAAAGCCTCCGCAGATGCGAAGACGGCTAAGGACAAAACGGTAGCTGGTGTAAAGGATGCGAAGGACGCAGTTAGCAAGAAGGTGTCAGGTGCTAGCCAAGCTGTTGGCGCTACTGTTCAAGAAATAAGCGACACTGCAAAAACGACGAAACACAAGGTGGTTTCGACCGCGAAAGACAGTAGCGACCGAATCAGCGAGAAGGTAGCTGCCGGTGGTCAAAAAGTGTCTGACGCCGGAAAGTCTGTTGTTGTAGAGAGTAGCAATATCAAAAGTGGCGTAATGGACTTTCTGGAAGAACTGAAACGGGACGCTGCGTTGGACAAATCAGGTTTCCAAGAGAAACCTGACGACGTTCACAGTTTGTACGAGAACGTGGACCGATTCGGCAGAGTCAGAGAATTAACGCCTGAACCGAAGGGAGCGACAGTTTCAAAAAGCGAAAGAGAATTGAGATCAGATTTTGGCACTTCGGTGTTCGATACGCATGATCCACTTTCTGGTGTTAGCTTCGAAGCACAGAGTAGATTAACCGACACGGGCAGAAAGGACGGCGACCGTGTTGTCGAAATAAAGTCGAAGAAGATATCTCGCATTCCACAGAAAGTTAGTTCCTCTAAAGATGCAGGAATTAGCCCTAGTAGCTCATTGGATAGTTCAGTTAGGGTAGTTAATGTATTTAGCGAAGTAGAGCACCTCGAGCCTCACACACGACAGACCGTCACCACAGTCGTAAGAAAGTCTGTGCGGACGGCAGCGACCCCACCACCCAGTCCCGCCGAGTTCATTGACAGTAGAATCGAAGGTATCTTGCAATAATTGCGTTATACATATTACATACCAGCTGTGTGTAACATGATTAATTAAGTTGTCGCTTTTCTATAACTTATGTTTTTTGGTAGTCGTACCAAAATGGCCCGAGAAAGGTCATTGCACTATGTCATTCGTAATGAATTCTAACACCCTGGTCTCGATCACTCTTTAGTGTACTAATGTCTACGCGATCTTTTATTAAGCAACAACACTGAATGTAGCATAAAGTGAAACGGTACTTATATAATGCAACAAATTATCATTGTCAAATATTAATTATTAATATTAATTAATTTCACTTTATGGTACATTTTCAATGAGAAGAAGATCAACCGTAGCGAAGTATGAGGAGACACGTCTACATTATTTCTATTTATTTGCTGTTCTTATTTTCAGTTTGTGCGTTTTTTAACTTTTTTAACAATTTCTTTGATGCATGTTTCCAGGTTTTATATGCTATTTCCTTTTTTTTCCTCTTAACATTAATATTATCCACGAAGAAACGTTTTGTTATACACATCGACATTGAAGTTGTCGGATTTAAAAGAGCAACAACCTTATTTGTCATTACTCGTTCCTTTTATTATAGCATAACATAGACATCATATGTTATTATTAAACGATATATATATTTGTTGTGTATATATATATTGTATATCGATAATACGCATATATATATACATAGGAATCATTAAATTAACAGGAAACCACAACTAGCGAAGCATGAACCGAGGTATGCCATGCAGGGATACATCATTCATCTAATCTTTGTCAGATCATTGCTTTCAATGTTCATCTGGTCGTTTCTGTTTCCTTTAATCGCTATGTTCAAATGCTTTTTCAGATGTCACTGAAGAGGCAGCAAGACGAGCACAGGCATTAGCCGATCAAGCATATTCGATGTCGAAAACAGGTAACGTATGGTCAAGAAGAGCATAAACTCTCACAAAACATAGATCACAGGCCGAAGATCAATATGTTAGCAGATTCTATTTTGGTGCCCTCATTTATATTTAGCTTTATCTTCCATAGTTAGCACCTGCCGACGCTTTCACACTAATATTGTGCGCACGTTTCTTACTAAATAGTTACCTCTTTACGTCGGAGTTCGAGATACACGAGAAAGCTTTGAATTTCTTTTAAATACTTTTTCCACACGACTGAACGGCCGAGAATTTCGATCGAAACGGCTTAGCTAAATCTCGATTACGATTTCGATTTTTATATTCACCGATTCTCTTCACCGCTAAAGAACAATCGCTTTCAACAAATTCACAAGATTCACGCTTCGAAATGAATACGTTCTTACAGGGTAAAAGATTTCTGTTTAGTTTCTGTTTTAAATTCGAGAGATCAAGTTATTCCAGGGTACATTTTAGTAAGATTCAGGCGCCACGACTAGACACCATTTAATTGAGTGTTTCTTTTTGATAAACATACTAATCCTGTTGCAGTATTGATACTAACTAAAATACTAAATGTAGACGTGTGCTGCACATACACACACGCACACACACAGGCATATCATACGATATAATATGCATGCGTGTGTGGGCCACCACGAGTTTCGTGTGTATGCGCGTACACACATACACAAAAGTACGTATGTGAGACAAAAACACGCTGAATCTTTCAGTCCAACTGTCGCAGCTGGGCTAGAGTTGAAAATTCTTAGTGTGTATCAATGTGCTTTATGTCCTTGTTCCTGTTCTTGTCCATGTCCTTTTGGATGGGTCAGGGCATGATTCGGCTGAGATTGATGGGACTGTAGAGAGGCATGCTACTTCTGCTCCAACAAAGCAACCTGTTCCCGCCCCGCGACACTCCACCAGGTCGTCCATCAAAACAGACTTTCATCTAGACTTGGGTGACACCTCGTGCACGCCGTACAGTCCCAAGCATAAGACGAAAGAACAATCAAAGCTGCAGGAAGAACACTCGCCAGAAAAGAGCAGTCCTAAAAGTAAGATACCGATCAAGGTAAAGAAATCCATGGATAACGAAAAGATGGCTTGCAAAACCGGAACCGATATTAAGACGATAAAATCAGACGTCGAAGACGATTTCGCGAAGCAGCTGACAGTCCAGACATCGGAGGCTCCGAAGGGTGACTCCGAAAAAACCAAGCTGTCGAGCGAGACGTGCACCACGATGACGACTAAAACGACCGCGTCCGCGCTCGATTCCGAAACGCTCGAGAAACTAGCTGGAACCGTAGAAAAGATAGAGACCGTGACGATCGTGAAAGGAGATGCGATTAGACCGGGGGAACTCGTGAGGGAGACTAAGATTCTAGAGAGTTGGATGGGTCCCGAGGAAACGGACCGCACGACGATAACAAAGACCGTGAGAAACATTACGGATCAGGTGGTGTCGAAAGAGACCGTGGTGAAGACGATCACGACCACGATGTGCACCGCCATGGAGACCGTTGGCACCGACCAGACCGAACGGATCGTACGGACGGTGACCACCAGCGGAGACTACGGGGACATTCCGATACCCGGTCTGAAACGATTGCAGGATCGCGATATCCTGCCGTTAAGTATCGAACAGGGTTCGACAAAGATGATGAAAAGCATTAGCGAGATGTCGGAGCCGTGGGCGCACGGCAGCTTGATAGAGCACTCGTACCTGAACGATGAGAAGGTAGAGCAATGGGAGAGCCAGCTCTCCCAAGACACGTCGCCCGGTTCCGGTAACGGTGACATTTACGCAAAGAACGGTAGCTCACGGCACGATTTAAACAGCGACACTGACAGTGACGGTTCACCACGACCGAGAAGAAGATCTCCGAGCAAGAGGCGTACATTGGGCAGTTCCAGCGGGTCTGATGTAGCACTGCACGAAGGTGCGGAGCTGTCCCCGTTGGAGGACGACCAAGGTACCGCACTCACAGCTAACCTTCTAAGTAAGCAATGTACATAATCCCGCTAAGACCAAGTTATCCGAGAGACATAAGCTCAGATCCGAGAACGTGAATTTGCATATCCGTTTATTTTAGACGCTTTTATCATGAGCTTCTTTCTGTGTACGTGCATGAGACCCGCGCACCTTTCGTTTATTTTCTGTTTCTGTCCTTTGGTGTTTGCTTGCAGAGAGATTGGTTTTTTGTCGATGATTTGTGATTATTGTATGATTTGGTTGGCTACGATTAATCGCATTCACGGACGTGAATGCTGGATCGAAGGTAAACGCTGTCAGGACGAAACTGGTAGATGTTTTTCAAATATCGGGATGTGATTCGAAATTGTAAAGTTTATTGGTCGACCGTGTAGACAAGTTTATAAAATACGAGTAAAAATATTTTAACGAACGGAAATCGTTGGATAATTGGTGTTCTCTTGGTAACAAGCGGAAAACTGTACGTCAGTATCTAATTTCTAGTACGTATATTTCGCACCACAACGTTGCATGATCTTAAGCTTGTATAACCACTATAACGTGTATCGCACAAGGTGGGAGGATATGAAATGATGAGTAACTCGCAAGGAAAAACAAAGCTTGTAAGAGGCAGTCGTTAATCTGCCTACCTGTGTGGTTTTATGATACTTCGTGGACATTATCGGGGGCGAGTGTTATTTCATAAGGTTGGTGGTGATCGATTCAATGTGCTTCGTTCAAAGAAGTATCCCACTTTTTTCCTTACCGTTGGTCTTGGTTCAGTGGATATTATTATGTACGATTAGGTGCTTCTGGGACTAGCATACTTTTCATTGATTCTCGCTCGCGATCAATATTTGATACACAAGTGTGTGTTTAAAAAGAAATATCATACTTGGTGATATCTTGAAAAATTAACCTTTTAGCAGAAACGTTTTATACCTTTGTCTTTTGTATTAAATGTTTTACGTCAATAATTATGTTCTCTCTTTGTTTGGAAACTTTCAAGCTTTCATAGGAACTCTTTCTAAATTACCAGTTGCAATATTTATTTTATCTAAAATTTATTTATTTGATCTAAAATAAATAAAGTAACATAAGTAATATGTACGATATAATAAATACAGTTTCAAACTTGCTTAATTTTCATAAAAATTTGATAATCTAGAGATGTGATATTTCTTTTTAAGTGCCAAGTAACCCTTGTTCAGTACCGCATACGAATGCGATTTCGCAATAAATCACAAAATAATAAATACACCGTAAAGATGCGTACGAAAATACATGAAATCCCAAAACTTTCTGCCCCATAAAAAATTACACCATAAACTCGCGGTACGTGAACAAAATGTACAAAATATCTCGAAAAAAAAGCGACATATTGGGTGTAACACTTTTTGGCTGTATTTCATACACATCAAGTATCAATAACAATTCACTAAAACTCGTTCAACAACGAGTATCAAAAAAAAAGAGAAATAAAAAAATCAGGTTTCAAAGTTATATGTATTATTCTTTTCAAGCTAAGCTTTTTTACATACTGGGCTCGATTTAACACAGAATCTACAATTAATCCCAAGAAGGATATAATTTCGTGAATAACAGGTGCAATGGCTCGCGAGAATTGCCAGCTTTCTCGGCTAACGATGTTTTAAAAACACAGAAGATGTTTTCATGTTATCATCAGATTATTATTAAAAAAAATAAAAATGAAAAATTAGGCGCATCGCTGCAAATCAAATCTTTCGAATTCTTCGCATATTTCGCCCGCTGTTCCTTCATACTAATCACGGCGTGGGATCGCGGTATTTAATCGAGTCGAATTCACGAAAAGTCGGATGTATTTCCGAAAACCTGTCAAATCTGATCGGGTTAGTATTTGGTAAATATTTTGTATAATAACAGTATTTGCGACAAGGATTTTTTAACGACAGAAATTTTTTACCATTTTAATATTGTTCTCCATCTTAGTGACACAATCGGAAACACGTGTTAATTCCTCTGAAGAGACATTTTAAATACTAAAACATAACCTCTGAGTCAAAGAGTTAAAATCTGAATTGAGAAGAGTAATAAAATCTGGTTAAAAAACAACGGAAACGATGTAACACACTTGGTATACCTCAAGTTCACCCTTTTTATAAATTTCATCCCCTAATTTACTTTGAGTATTAATTTATTTTGCGTACGACTTCGTATACGTAAGGTTTATTTTTTAAACTAAATATAATTCACCTGACACATACTGAAAATCGATATTTTCCAAACTGTGAATATATAGAAAATATATTCTAATGCTACTGCAACGTTATTCTGACGGTAAGGTAGAAAATGAAATTAAAATGGCGAACTTCCTGAAAATCCTTCTCGCTTTTATGCAAAATAACACTTGGAGAACTTCAGTGAAATCAGTTGACAATTGCATAAATTTCTAATGTTATATAAAATTGTGACAGTAGGAAATTTAATTAAAACAAGAAACAACAAAAATCAATTTTTCATATTAGCTGAAAATCGTTCTCGTATTACTTCCCTTTCACAAAGGATTACTTCTAAAGAAGATTACTTATAAAACTTCAATTGACAATTTAATTTGACAAGAACATTGACAGGTTTTTGGAAATGTCGGAATAAATAAACGGGCGATAGAAAATTCATAGGAGGCATAATGTTTAAGTGACAGAAACAGACAGTTCGGTACAGTCAGTTTGTTCGAGCATGCGACCAAGTACAGTAGAGGGAACATCTAGGAGGAAGACTTCCGGTAGAACAAGCTGCGCGTGTTGGATGAGCGTAGCTGCCGCTACGTTGGTGGTCCTACTAGCAATATTTCTTGCCTTGGAGCCACGAACGTTCCAACGTGACATCTACACCCTCTCTAACAATGTCCCGAGGCAAACTGGGTACGATTTACCCTTCATTTTATTTATTTCTTTTACGCGATATTTTTTTTGTCGACCGCGAAAACCATCGTAAACCCCGTCTTAGAGCCATGCCCAAAAATTTTAGAATTAACCAATAGTATTTTTATTTTTTCAGAGTAAATAATTCCTATATGCATTTTATTTTAAATTCTGTTCAGATATTTTTGGATAAATGTTGCTTATCGATTTTTAATAACTTTCTTGAAAGCTAAATTTGTACTTGATTTTTTTTATAAATAATGTCGAGTCTAGCTTCCCATATCTCGAAATCCGTTTGATGTTAGCATTTAGGAAATTATACTTTAATTCTTTTCCAACTTCATGTACAGCTATATTTCAATTTCTCAGACAAATTTTCAGCGATTAGTATGCACAGTCCCAAAGAAGCTGTGTATGAGAATTATCTTCCTTAAAAATAGTCCCAGAGAAGATCGAGATTTTATCAATTTTAATACGATATTAAAAATATTTGCAGGAATACAGGTGGACAGTTAGAAATAAACTTTGTTATAACTAGGTATAATTTTATGGCAAAAAGCATCGAATAAATTCGCATGTAGGTGTGGTATTCGAGGAGTATTAAAGACGATTTGAGCGACAGGTAAAGGAAAAAACGTCGAAGAGTACGCAAGCTTTTTTTTTCTGACAAGTTTGATCCTACCAAAAGTGAAACGTGCTGCATGATCCGAGCACAATTTACACCTCGCATGATTAATGGCATTCTTCTATCAGTCTTTTAGTTTGTCTCCTGCAGCGTTTTACACGCCAATAATTTTTGTCTTGTTTTTTTTTTTCTTTTCCAGTTCAGTAGCGTTCTTTTTACGCCTGATGCACGTACCTCCCCTAAAAATACCGAATAATAGAGCTCGAATCTCACTTTAATTTTCATGCGTCCTATATAGAACACTTATTTACCCTTTCTAGCTCTTCTCTGACAATAAGCAACTCAAGATAAAGCTAAAGTGTAGAGGGACCAACAAATCGTGTTTTTTTAGTCATGTTAGGATTGTTAGGCGAATCGTCATGTAAGTAGCCTTTATCTATGTACACGTGCGTGTGAACACGAATCCATTCATACACAACAATCGAAATCGCTCGACAGATTGAGCTTCAATGAACGTCCCGACGCTTCGAGAGCTACTTTGAATGCGTTTTAGAATTAGATTCTTACCGTAGCGGTTCTGGAGAACGTTGTCCGTCTTCTTTTTGTTTAGAGCTGAAGTGGCAAAACGATTGCACCTCGCGTTCGTTTGTCATATTTCAGATTGTCGTTCTTAAACAGCAAAACACAGCACTTCAGGTAATCTTCAACTTTTCTTCCGACCAATCTCTCCTTTTCTAAACTGAGAAAAAATTCATTCTGCAAAATATTCTGCATAAAAGATATCAAGCTACTGTTTTAGAAAAAGTTGACAGTTCGTAAGACGCAAACTTTAAATTCAGAATTGAATGTTGTTATATGAAAGTATAAAATGTCTCACGAATTGTTTAATTTTTTATATACATTCTTACCACTTTTTTACTTAAAAAATTAATTTACGTAAAAAGATATAATTTAGTTTAAAAAAAAACATCAATGATCTTCGTATATCTTTTACGTGACCAGTTAAAAGAAAACTAATTCTACTTTTCTCTCAATATTTTGTCTAAAACATTTCTCCAATAATTTTTTTAATTTATGAATTAAAATGTTGCACCCTGTATACTAAATAAAATTAATCAAATTAAGCATAAAATACTAACAATCTGATTTAGTATAAATTTGTAAAAAATTTCTAGTGAAAAGATAACAAATTCCAGTAACATGTACACAAAAAATTCTAATTTTCCAAAAAAATTACAAAAGAAATTGTGTTAAAATTGAAAAAAAAAATGGTAGTCGGAAGAAAAGTCCCAGAGGACCGTAAGCCTGTAACACAGCACAAAAGTTGCCTGTTCCCCGAGCAAAAAGCAAATAACTATAAAAACCGCGTTAATATAGCAATTAATATTTGACCGTTCGTCTAACAACACTAACTGATGTAGTTAGTACGCGCCCCTTTAAACTTGTTGCCACTATATACAGGGTGTTTCAAAGAGCTACGGTCAAAACCAGAGAGCGTTTTCCTCGGTCGAAAATTGTAAGTATGAAACTGCTCTTCTACGATGATAAAGCTCGAACTGTCGAGAAAGTACATATGTAATATTTATACATTTCATTTACGTTCTTCTAGTCGTTGAATTTCGATTTTCTACTTTATTCGTAATTGATTCGATACATTTGTTAGACGATTATTGACCGTTTCACGAAACGTGCAGTATCATTTTAACGAGATCTGTTCAACGTGTATCGAACGTAGTAATATTATTTTTGTTGTATCTTGTTTCGTGACGATTCAGCGATAGTTTTATGTAGATAGCGTTTTGTCGATAGACTCGACTTATTAGCAGTTTCGATTAGAAGATTTCGTTACGAACGTTTCCTACTTGTTTTCCACCGAAGAAACCCCCTCCCTCCTCAGTTTTTACCGTAGTTGAATACTCTTCTGTTGTATCGGACAGTTTCAGTACCTTATATACAGTATCTTATGACTAACTGCTAAACGCTTTATTATTATTATTATTATTATTATTCAGTAGCTTTTATCAGCGCTTCACACGAGCTCGCTGCGTGCAGCACAGTCCTGCTTGCAAGGCAGGTTTCCTTTGACTTTGCTTTATTAATGAAACTCTGCATCTTCAAATAATCGAATCGAAGAAACGTGTTCAATCGTTTATTACAAACTTTTATTCAAATCCGATAAACTTCAATTTAAAATGTTTTCTGTGAAACACGTTATTCTTCCTTTCCATTATTTTTTGTACGAAGATTTTCATTGATATCGAAGTTTGAAGGATCGAAATCTCTCTTGTAGGAGGTGTCTTAAACGTGCCTAATTATAATTATCCTCGAGTATAACGTGAGAAACATGGACTCTCAAGCGCTGCTATTAGTGCATAGTATTTCACTTACATGTGACGAAACGAAAACATTCGACGAAAGGGAGTCGAATATTAATATTCGGTTCAGATACATAAACATCGATATTCGCTTCCTGCGACGAACTGAAATTCTGTTTACCGTAGTCAACGAACGTGTGAAGTATCGTAATTATCGCGAGAAACACGAAGTAAGGGAAAAGCGGTTGCATAGTTGGCTGATAAAATAAAAATGCGTATTATTATATTATATATTATGTATCGTCAAATGTATAGCGTCGTTGTTACTTTTTTTATATGTGTCTAGTATTACCCCTTGTTTTGGGCATGATGTAACATTGAGAGATATATACGATTGGTACTTGTATCTATGTGAACCGCTAAAATAGTAAGAACACGCACCCACCTAAGCAAGAACATGTCTTTTGATAACTTCTCCTTTGTTACACAGAATCTGACTTTTTGCAACATAGCGAGCCATCCTACATGGAAACGACAACGACGGAAGTGGACCCTGAAACTCAGGAAAGGTAAAATCTCTTTTTATCATATTCACTACCTAAATCACGCTATACATGGTATATCAACAATATAAACAATACTGACTAATAATGTATTTTAACAGTGTCAGTAGTTACATTCATTGATTTATAACATCCATCTGTTATTAAATCAATGGAGAAGTTGTTGAAGTTATACAAATTAAGTGATTTCAGTAGTGACAATATTTTTAATAATCCCGTATTTTTTAATGTATTAACCTAAAATGATTGTTACAGAATAACCAGAACTGTACAAGTAGTTACAACGACCAGTGGTACAGACGAATTGCGAGAATCCATGCAGAAGATCGTCGATCAATTCATGATGGAGGAAAGGCGAGATCAGTGAAGCATCATAGGTCTTATGGGGCGATAACATAAAGAAAAGGATCCTTTTGTCGGCCGATGATCGTGCATCGATAATAAAATAGCGTTCAAAGAAATTCTCTGTTAATCGAAGGAAACGTATGTCTAGTTTGACGCATCCTCGAGCGTCAGACGAGACATTTTCTTGAAAAAAAAAAATTGAAGCTCGAAGAAAAGATATCTCGATATAGATCTATGTCTTTAATCTAAGAGTAAACGCAAAGTAATCTTATTTTCTTCGACGCTTTCTTCGAGATCATAGGAAAAAAAGTATGCACGACGATAAACTTGTCACACTCATGGCCTACGCTTCGAATTTGCTTGCCTTTCGGTTGCATTAAGTTGCCTTACAAATATTTACGTTTAATCTTGCGATTAAATGAACATATGTCGTCGCTAGTCCGACTAGCCGATCCGCTAGTCTTCACTACGCCAACCCGTCCATGTACAACGCCTTTCTCGTGTTGTTCAAAGCGAAAATGAAAAGGGAAAAGAAGAGAAGAAAGTTAACGAAGCAACAAGCGCTTACATGAACAATGGTGGACGAAAAAGAGAAAAGAAATAGATGATGCAGTTTCGACCAACATTACGGCGATATATACATATAATATATATTTGTAAAACAATAAACGCGAGACAAAATCGAAATGAAAACAGATTTTATGGTGACTTCGCGAGACTCGCCACTCGTCAGTTCGTTTTTTAGCTTTAGAGGATGATTGTAATATCTATCCGCGTAATGCATCGCTTGATATGGGTCAGCTACACTTCAACCACCTTTTCGACGATGAACTGCACACGTACACATACATGCATATATACACAGATTCTAAAAAGAAAGAAAGAACAAAAAAAAAAGATAGAGTTCTCGTTGCTGTTCGAACATAACGCTGAAATGAAGAAGAAACGAGAGATTAATGTTTACTCCGATTCGGATAGCAACGAGAAATCGATGTTTTTATGAATCGCAATACAATGTAAATTTAACTTATTTAAAAAGAATATTTCCTAACAATTTTTAATTGTATATATGATAATTTCTTAGCGTAACTTATATAAATGTACTATTATACGATTGTAATAATTGCAAGATTATAACCGTGAATATTTTATTTATATAGCGAAATAATTGGACAAATGTTACACGCATAAATCTTATGATCGAAGGGAGAGAAAATGTTAAATGAACGAAATTATTATAGTTATTCTAAAATAAAAATGAAAAAAAGAAAAGGCATAACCGCTATAGAAAAAATGTGTTGTTTAAACTTCTACGAATCGAAACACGTCTTGATAATTATTTTAAACAGCGTTAGCTTTCAATGTATAACACAGTTTTCAAAGGCACAGAAAGGAATCGTATAGTATGTATTTAAAAAGAACAAAAATATATATATACATATACATATATAAATATACATACTTTTAAATAAGGTACTCTATTAATGTATAATATATTGAAAAAGATATAATTATGCATCTGAAGTTTATAAATTATTATCTATAATGACTGTTATTCTATGTTTAATAGACTTGCCTAGAGCCTATCTGACCTAAGGACCAAAGGCACAATCACACACGCATCAAAATAAACTATTATGCTCCCATGTACTGTCGTATACATTTATTATAACTCGGTAACGGACGTTGCGATACTGGCGTTTAAATATTTCGGCTGTTATAATACATATTATGTATTATAAAACGGTGATGGCTAGTTAAGTGCCCGCTAAATAACGCACGGGCACCGACGTGCTCGAAATTAACCATGGAGATTTTTAAATTTCAAGCTTAAAATTTGACAATTTGAAAATTTGTGAATTTAAGAAATTTGATCATTTGAAAGTTTAAAAATTTAAGAATTTGGAAGTTTGAGGATTTAAGCAATTGGAAATTTAGAAACGTGAAAATTTGTAAATTTAAGAACATAGGAATTTGAAAACTGAAAAATGTAGGAATTGTGGAATTTAAGAATTTGTAAATCGAGAAATTGGCTACGCATCGACGCTCTCCTGTGCTACATGTCCGTCGCTGTCCATCGCCGTTACAGAACAAGAGAAACTGTTCTACATTTTACGCAGTACGCAAAAGCTAATGTAACATGACATGAATTATTGTTACAATCCACTTACGATAGAATTTTTTTATTCACCGTCATTTCTCTCCAGTATATTAGTACATTTTTTACTAACAACTACTATCTATACTCTATTGAGTACGTTTAATAAGAAAAGAAAAACTATGCAGACCACGTAACTTCACTGGCTACGTTTCAGTCAAATTGTGTTCCAATGAAAGAAATAATTAGTTAAATTTAAGTACTAAATTAAAAATTTTACTTTTAAGAGAATTTAAAGATATTTAAATTATTTATTAATAAGAATTTGTAGACTTTATTTCGATATAATGAGGAATTTATTTCTTTGACGTAAATTGAGTGATGTATGTATGAATCTACTAATATTTATTTAAAAAAGTGTGCTCATAAAACAGTAATGAGATTTGTAACTGCGAAAGTTCCTCTATTTATTTATTTATTTTCTGGTGTTTTGACATTTTGTTGGTAAATATTTTCTGCAAGCCAGTAATGTTACGCTATACGAACCTGTACACATTTTGTAATTGCCTAAACTTGTCATCAATCTCATTTTTAGTTTAATAATACTAATAGGTTAAACCAGTACGGTCCCACGTCATGCGAGCAAATTAAAATTATATACTCATTTGTTTGATTCTAAGAACGTTTACTAAGAACATTTCATCGAAACTTTGTAATCAACTTTCTTAACAAAATGCGAGAAATCTACAGTGTAACTCGGTATAAACAGGTTTTTTGCGTTAGGTAAACACCAATATTGTTACAACAACATGTAATGAACTGAAGATTCGCCTCAGTATTTTATAACTACACTCTAACTTTAGCTATCGACTTCTTATGACAATTGTTATCGACGTAAAATAAGGTATGTAAAGATTAATTACCATCTCATAGACAGGCATCTGAACCAAAATGTATTTAACATTCAGTATCGCATCAGTGCGCTTTTAGCTCTGAACGTAATTTTCTACCCTTGATGGTTCTGTTTTTGTGAATAACGCGTACGCATCGTGAGTCCGCTCTAATTTTCCTCTAATGCTTAGCCCTCCGTAAATATAACGATGTTACATTAAAATTATAATGCCATCGTATGGCGTACAATATCAAAAGTAACAGAGAAAAAAAAGAATATGATTTTATCATGTACTATTGTGTGATAGAGTTATCAACAACGATGTAATAAATAAATTGTTGCATCACAAACCTTGATGTACTTGTAACAAAAAAGGTGAGATATAAAAGATCCGAAATTATACCCGAACCTTTATTTCAATATTTTTGTAGCCCTTGAGGTGCTTTGAATACCTAACTTTTAGCGGACCAACCACCCCCTGCTTCGCTTACTTGTTACCAGCATAACTTATTTAACGAACATTTTATAATATTTTATAATGTTTGCCATTATTTTTCAGTTTTAGTAAAAAAACTCAATCGTCAAATTGCGTAAACAAGAATAATTGGTTTCTGGTGTCATCATTCTACAAAAAAGAATTGGTATAAGTTAATAAATAAAGTTAACTAGGTATTTCATATATTTTTATTCGTTGTTAACAGTTGACATTAATTTTATTTAGTACACATTCATGGATTTATACAGAAGGTAACATGATATGAATATTCGGATAAATTTTTAATACAAGATATAAGAAATACAAATTATAATATTCATATAATAAACGTGTTATAAATAATTTGTTCTGCTAAACAAGTTGTTTTTAAATACGTATCTGATCTATTTTTTAAACTCTTTCCGAAACTTATTTCGTTCTTGACAAATATTTCTAAATAAAATTTCAAATAATCATGATTAAGATATATTGTTTATATAATTCACAGTTAATAATTTTGTTCTTAAAATACAATTAGTTATCAGTAAATACAATTACATAAACGAAATAATAGTTGCACATGTAGTTGTATAACAGAGTATTCAATGAAACAATTTGATACATACAAAATAATTGTAAATATAACTATCTATATATAATTGAATTCAACCAAATATGAAGTTATACAATAACTGATTAGTTTAAAATCAAATTTTGGTAACAATTTTATTTTCACAATTGTTAGATTATTTAGGGTAATGTATAAAATATCCTATTAGAAGTAGGACATTGTTTTTAGGTCACATAAAAATAAAAGACAGGCTATACAGTGAATACAACACTTCTAATAACGCTGATAAATCCTGACAGTCCAGGACTGAAGATTTTGCGCTGGAAATTATTATTATACAAATAAATGGAAATTTATTTATAGATACAGAAAATTGACTACTTATTTCGAAAAAATTTTAATATTTTAATTGCGCAACGAATGGTAGCATCTTGTAAAACAAATAGGTGTTTCCATGCACTCTTGTACCATACCTTTTATTTTTATACTGAAGGTCATCAGATCTGGAAAATTCAACATATGAATTGGTTAATACATAAAATTTAAATATGAAGTGATGAAGTACTATAAAAAGATACAATAATTTATTTACATCATTAATGCTAATTTATATTGAAAATATTATTAAAAACATAAAATACTCACATTGTCAACATCATCTTCATCATCATCACTAATTTCATCACCAAATTCAATATCTTCATCAAAGCCATCTTCGACAAAGGTGACAGTGTCGTTGATACGTACTGTAACAATATTAAAAAATCAGAATTTAAATTGCAGATTGATACTTAATAAACACAATGACAAATTTCAATTTATCACTATAATAAATTTCAAATGTATTGTAATATTTGTATGATTTAAGTATTATAACAAATTGTACATACCAGTTTCAGGGAATTCACCATAAGTTTTCAAATTTCGAGCTTCATCTGATGTGTATTTCAATATAACATCAGCTTTTGCATTTTGGTAATCTCGCAAACCAATTAATATTATGTCACCTTGATTAATCCATACTTTTTTCCTCAATTTTCCACGAATGTGACATAATCGCTTAACACCATCAAAGCACATTGCTTCTAACCTTCCATTGCCAAGCATTTTTGTAACTTGTGCATATTCTAAATAAAATGTAAGATCATAAAAACATTTATTAACTTACATTCAAAATTCTATTAAAATCATTTAATACATAAAAGATCCTTATATTTATTATATTTCTTAGAAATATTGTTATTGCTAATAAGAATTAACAATAACATATGTCAAAATCAAATTTTATATACTTTCACAAAATTGCGAAACCTTGATACATGAAAACATAGTGCCATATATAATGTTCTTAACTTTACCTTGTCCATCTTCTTTGAAAACTAATTCTCTTTTTTCCGTTTCATTCTCATTTTTACCCCTTCTCCTGTTTTTACCTCCCTTTCCTAAAGAAAAAATAAATTTGAGAATAATTAAGCAACATGGTTTGACGATTTAAAAAATATTTTCGAACAAATGATTTTTATATCTCGTATAATATAGCTATCAATTTCGAGACCAAGCTTGACATTAACAGGTTAGAACGAATTAACCACATTGCACATTGGAAATTGCATGACCTCTGTACAGATAATATTATAATTCTCATAAATAAAAGATGCGATACAAGGCAATTGTTTACGTACCCTTATTCTTCGGCATTTTGACTTAACGAAATGTGCGTAAACAGAAAACGTACAGGAAATTCAGATAACAAGAAAGAGCAAATCACTCAATATCCCAAAAACCAGTTTTGCACCATTGAACACCTCGTGGAAAAGACATAGACTACCCAGGAATGTCAAGACATACAAAACTCTATAGTATTATGACCTTTTTCGTTTCAAGGAAATGAACATTCTATATAAAAAATTACTTTTATAATTTTTACAACATCCCAACTGCAATATTAAACGCGAAGTTTGTCAAAGTTTAATTATTTATTTGACTAATTGTTAATGACAAGTTGAAAGTAGTCTATCGCGCTTGTCAGGGAAAATCTAGGGAAATATATTTTTAGCATTTGGTACCTATCAAACAAAAGACTGAAATACAGCTATTCAAACATTGCTAACAAAGAAATACATGGGGATTAAAATAATTATGTTACAAAAGCTTGTTTATAAATTATTTAAAAAATGGAACGAATATTTTAAAGTTAATAAAACATATTTCTTTGCGTGTTATATAAATGTTATCGTTACTTGTCGCTGACTAAGCTTTGGGAAATTCTTGGAACTGATAATATTGGGTGTCCTGAATATTTGGAAATGTTGAAATATTGTGAAAGAAAATGTTTGATATAAAATCTACCATTCTATATCTTAAATTTTATTTATAAACGAGATATAAGTAGTGCAAGCTTTTCTACAGAAATAAGTATTATAATAATATTAATAGAATCCATAATTGAAATATTTCAAATTTTGTTATAAAACATATTTTAATTTTACAGTAAAAATTTTTCTTAAATTATTAATTACCCTATTTTTATATAAAATTGTTCGCAGATTTAATTTTCACATTCATATAATAATTTGCAATTCCATTTAAGAAAAGCTTGCATTTGTTTTATACAAAAATAAAATTTTGTATAACAATACAGAATAAAAACAATGTTAAACAACCAAGACAGAATTTATTTTGTAACATAAAATTTTGCGGATACATATCTGAATTTTATTTTACAAATTTTTATATTTCACTTCTTTCATTTTAAATAAAATAAATTATTTAGTCATGCGTACAATGCCTGTTTTGCTTTTCGTAGTGCATAAATAATTAACGTGAACATGGTTATTGCAATTATTATCAGATAAACTGTTAACAAATAAATTATAAACAATTTTTAAATCGTGCAAACGTTCTTTCAACTTTCTTACAGAAACGCCATAGAAATCTATGGGGAAAACGAGATCTAGTGATATGTTGAAAACTATGCTTTTTATATCCAAAAATTGGAAAAATTTCTCTAACTTCCATCTGTTTGTACAAAATATTCTCATACCTGTCGTCAAAGTCCAACATGTATTCCTTGTTACAACTTTTGTAATACAATGTTGTAATAACAAAGCCCCTGTATTTATAATATTATTTTATCTTGTGGTAACTATTTAATCAACTATTTACTTAATAATTTTTACCCATAATAATATTGGTAACCGTAAATATAACGTTGAATAACAGAATCTACAAATGTTATTACACGGCATTATTAAATTTAAATAGGTTACGAAAGAAGAAGTAAAAAAAAGGGGCATTCAATACATCTATTTGAAATTTATAAATACAAAATAAATAAAAATTACCAACGCAAGATTGCGTTCGATTTAACACGTTCACGACGGGAACCACCGGTGGTACGTTCGAAATAAAATTCAAGAAATTTTAACACGTCACGAACGCGTTAAAAAATTGGCATTATTGTTGTTTCGTTTATCACTTGCTTAAAACTAGGTGGAATTAAAATGTTTGTCGCTGATAGTACGTCAGTAATGGATTTTCGTTTGCACAACTTGTGGACGTCTCACTACTATAAAATGGTAGTTTGCTGTAGTATCCTGACGACCAAACATTGAATTCCATAGCGCAAGCACATTCCATATTAAAACCGTAGCCTGAAACATACGAAAGATATTTTATATACTTTAGTTATATAATTAATTGATATTAATTTATGTGGAAATACATATTTGGATTAAGGTTGATGTAACTTGTATGGAATGTGTGGAGTATTTCGGAGAAGTTTCTGTGGATGACAATTTCGATGACATTTTATTTCTAGTTATTCTAACATTTCTAAGACTATAATTTCTAGGTTCCCAAATTCCTACATTTTGAAATCTTGAATTTTTTAATTTCTAAATTTCCAATATTTCAAATTTTTAATTTCTCAGATTCCTAGATTCTCAAATTTCTCAGATTCCTAGATTCCCAAATTTTTAGATTACTAGATTCCCAAATTTCCAAATTCTCAAATTATCAGATTCCTAAATTCCCAAATTCCCAAATTCCCACATTTCCAAATCTTAAATTTCTAAATTTTCAAATTCTCAAATTCCCAGATTCCTAAATTATTAGATTCCCTTTAGTTCCCAAATTCCTAGATTCCCAGATTTCTAGATTCCTCTAGTTCCTAAATTCCCAAATTCCCAAATACCCAAATACCCAAATTTCCAAATTCCCAAATTTCTAAATCCTAAATTCCCAAATACCTAAATCTTCAAATGATCACATTTCCAAATTTGCAAATTTCTAAATTCCTCCATTTTAATATCTCTCCCACAAAATCAAGGACTTAGCATTATTAATGATATGTTTGTATGATAAAGTAATGGCAGACTTAAGGAACGAAATGTTACAAAAAAAGAAAAACATATTTTCTACAGTGATTGTTTATCGAAATTCGTTTATTATTCTCAGTTCGTCGTCATCGTTACAAGGGGTCATATATCGTACCTGAATGGCCGTCAGACTCCGTATGTCATAATAATTTTATGTTGCTTGGACAGCCATGATTCATTCTGTATTCCACATAGAGCATTCCAGTATTGTGCCAATAGTAAAGAGCCAATACCACTAATAGATGCCACCATTGATGAGAGGAACCGATATAATCCACCCAACCTTTAACATAAAACAAACAAATATAAAACTATATACCCAAATTCATGATAACCAATAAAACTATTTATAAAGTAAAATATTAAAAAAATATTTTTGTAAATATTCATATAAAAGAGGAATTAAATTCACAGTATCCAAAGGAGTATATTTTTTCAATAAATTAATGTGTTGAAGCGAATAAACGTGGAAAGAGGTTTCAAGGTCACCTAACAAATAAATTATTACACTGAAAAAGTTTGCCTGTTTTTTCCTAAAAAAAAAATGTTGGGATCATAGCCGCGACAAAAGTGAAACGAAACTTTGGTTTTTAAATTTAGATTTAGGGGTGTCTGATAAATCACCCTTTTACGGGACTTGCGTCAGCAGCATTCAAAATATGAAGTTGGTCATTGCTTCAGACATATATGAATATAAAGTTCATTTTCGTTAGATTCTTAAAAAATTCTCCTTTGTTTTGTGGATAAAATACCTGAATTTTCAAATATGTAAATGTGTACGGTTGTTAGAGTTAACTGAACTGCAACCACATTGGTCGCAAGTATAATATTATGAAATTGATGTAAATCGAATAATGATTACGCTTTCAATCGTTTGTAATTACCTGGACAGAATCGTTCTGGTATTTTGCTCAAATAAATAACAAATGCTCCACCACTAATGACATACATTCCTAATACCCTTGGAAGTAACATTCTAACGATCGGGTTGTCCATCCCGCCCATAGCAATGCTCCAATGCAACGTTGGCAGCACTCCATAAGCTGCCCATGCGACAAAAACGACTAGCTTGATGTTCCCATCAATATCCAGCATTTGTAGGATCATTGCGAATACGAAAATGGCCAGCACGGTTATCAGATAAAAACTCTGCAGCTCCTGTGGACAATAAAATTACGATTATCATTTAAGGCAAATTGCCAAATATCCAAGTTTCCAAATTCCCGAATTTCTAAATCCTAAATTTCTTCATTTCTAAATTCCCACATTCTTAAATCTTCAAATTTCTTCGCTAAAGAAATTTGTATAACTAAAGAAATAATTGAATAAATAAAGAAATGTGAGATATTGGAAAAGAAATGTTTGAAGTATTACGAGTTTTACATTGCGTATTGATCCAATACGATTCAGTTACATAATTTTCTTCACCTTGTGACACCAGAAAGCGTAATAAACTCCGGACATGTATATCGACAGAAGGCTCAGTGCGATGCCAAATAAATCGAACGATAAGAAACGCCAGTAATCCTTTTCGCTTCGACAGGAAAACGTATGGTACACCGACGATAATATCATGCAAGCCTGAAACAGTTTTGAAATTACAAGTGAAGACATAATTAACCCTTGGAGTGCTGTGACAACGATAATTTAAATTTTATTTTATATTGTAAATGTTTGAATTAAAGGAGCCATTTCTGGTTTTGTTAATAATTTGATATTTTGTTAAGATATTATTGTGGAGAGGGTTTAGTGGGGAGAATATTGTACCCTCACCTCTAAAAAATTCTACTAACACAATCTTGTTTATGATTGGATTAAAATTTGATTGTACGAATGGACTACTCCACATGTGGGATTTGGTTGTGTGGGAAATTGTAAACTTTCAAATTCTCAAATTACTTCATTTTCATATACAAGATTACATCCTCAAATTTAAACATCACAAATTCCTAAATTCTCAAGTTCACAGGTTCTTAAATTTCCACATTCCAAATTCTCAAATACCCAAAATTGCAAATTTTCAAATTTCCACATCCCCAAATTCTCAAATTTTCAAATTTCCACATCCCCAAATTCACAAGTTCCCAAATTCTCAAATACCCAAAATTGCAAATTTTCAAATTTCCACATCCCCACACTCTCAAGTTCCCAAATTCTCAAATTTCCAAATCTGCAAATTCCAAAATTCCAAACTTCCATGCAATAATAATTTGATCAAGTAGACACAATGCATAATTATGTTTGAATATTACCTGGAAACAGATTAGTAAAAGAGTTACTATCACTTTGTCACCCATGGGTGCATGAATATTCAGCAAACAAAGATCGTACAAGGTCAGACCAAAAAACAACATCCACCCAAATATGTGACTCCATATGTTTACTGTCTCGTTTGTCCACCAGAATATGCTGAAATATGTCATTTTCGTCAATAAAACAAGAAAAGAAATGGCAATATTCACTATTTACACAAGTCTTTTTACTAAACAATTCTGATCGAATAAAGTATTTCAGTTATTTACAAATAAATATCTAACAATGTGGTATTTTGAGTTTTATATAGTTTTCTGAAGTGATAAAAGCAGTCACACAAAATATTGTATTTGTAATGAACATGTGTTTAAAAATTGTATGAAGTTTATAGTTCATTTTAAAAAATGATAAAAGTTAGGGTGTACCTTTCGACGCATAACTTTGTGGTAAGGTACCCTCGATATCCACGACGAATATACGGGTTGTGCTGAAGATATTCGGGAGCTTCTTTGTAAGAAAGAAGACGCTTCATTTTCTCTTCATCTTCGTGCGTAACTTTACCATGGATCGGCGATTCTTCAAGCTTTCTGGCGTTAGGTCGGTACACCTAAAGAAAATTGTGTGCATCATTTAAGATATAAAAAATTCTGTCGATATTTAAATTTTAATCTTAGAACACGACATTCGAAAGATTAAGGTTAAACTTTGTTTAATTATAGGGGACCGCAAGATTATAGCGTGCACCTTTTTGAAATTAAATTCGTAAATTTGTAAATTCTATAAATTCGTAAAGAAACATTGAAACTAAAAATGTATGAATTTCGATATTTAAAAATTAACAAATTAAGTTTTAAAATTTATAGATTTGTCAATGTAAAATTTTGAAGCTATAAATATACAAATTTCATCAAAAAAGAAATGTATCATCGGTGTCAAAAATTGCAAACAACTCAGATTTTTATTTCACAGCAGCAGAAAAAAGCGATCGAAACCAGAGTGCAGTGACCCTAGCGCAGTACTCATCTAATTATGTACACCTATTCAAAGAAACGCGATTTCCTTCGAAAGAGTCAAAGATAATCCGAACATTTAAATTCACCTTCCTCCACTAATCAATTTTTTCCTCTCCTGGTAATTATACCACATAAAAGATTTTAGGATGTTATTTCGAAGTTGCTACCCAAAGATGCGAAAGCTGTGAAGTAGGTCGCAACGGTACTTGCCTTTCATCTCAGTGTGTCAAGTTTATACCGCGGGCTTTCTTCTTCGCCTTCGCTGTATCTTTCACTAGCGAAATCGATTTTTCATTTCGCTATACTAGTAACCGTGTTACACTGTATCACTACAGCATCATGCTTCTTCCGCGACAGATACACGATATCTCGTGTAAGTGTCGCCGTAAAATTTCTACATTCATCTTTACGAGAAAATGGCGTCAGATACAGGTTGAACTGTGCTTAACCCTTGCGTTCAGTTGCAAATATGCCACGTAAAGTAATATAATTTTAGGTCATTTCTGTTGTGGAGGAAGTTTTGGACTACTACTTTTATTGTAGGATATATTCCCTGTTAAATATTTTTGTATTTATGATACAGTAATATATGAGAAAATTTCAAAATTTCACAAGAGTTGACCCATGTTTAACTCTTAATCTTTCGTCGTACTCGCACGCGTACCACATAAAATAATATAATTTAATTTCTACAATCATAGAAGAAGTTTAAGTTACTACTGTTATTGCAGTATAACAGTTAAGCAAGAAGTAAAAGATTATAAAATAAGAACACTTGAAATACGAAATTTATCGAAGAAGTTTTTGTCCATCACCTATAACTCCATATTACATTATTAGATACTAAAAACTAAAAAATTTCATTTATAATTTATTGAAGAACTTCGTTAATTTATTCAAAAATTTTACTATGACATAATACATGATCATTATTATGTTTAATTGCTACAAGTGTAAAAAATGTATAATTAATCTTGACTGTTAATAGTAAACAGTGAATATGCGAGATACAATTCATATTAGTAACGTTACGACACTTAATTACCACATGCTTCATATTCAAGATTTCAAAATTATGTTTGTAAAGAATATTGAAACTTAATTTGCTTTTCAAATTTTCTACATCTAGTGCCATCAGCATTGCACATGACTCTAATACTCTTATTTTTATGGAGTTAGAAATTGTTTCTAAATACTTCATTTGAAAAATTGTTATAAGAGTCAGTTGGTTTTATTTATTTACTCGGAAGTATGCTTTTACCTTGAACATATACGGACGTTGGTATTCGTATTAAGTTATAACCTTTTCGATGACAATGATTTGCTACTCACGTTAGAAATTCAGTGTTTAACCTTGATGCAAATCGAATAAGAAACGGAGAGTCGAAGATGTGAATAACCTGTGTAGTCGTGATCGTAGGACAATGTTTTGCAAAACTGTTCTAAAGAAATGGAGCATGCCGAATACGATTGTTACAAGAATTACTATATGATTTAGTTAATTATAGACTATTCAGAGTGAAAGTCGAGAGCCACAAATATGGACGTATGTGACCACAATCTTTCTTCCGTTTTATAAAAAAACAACGGCGGCTTTTAACTACTGTTTCCAGTTTAGAAACCTTCAGTAAAGCCTGATTGTTAAAAAGACATATTTTCTTACTTTAACGTAATACTGTCTTCACAGATTTCTATTTGACAAAATAGTAATTAAAATTAGAATTAAGTCGTAAATGCAATTTGTTTTTTAGATAAATTCAGTTTTGTTTTTAATTAACAAAGTAGAATTTGTTTTTTAATTATAGCAGAGCATTAAGTTTAATCTATTGACTTTTAACGTCGAGTCAGGCACGTGACGCACGTTACAGTTCAAACGTGGCACACATAAATCATGTTTGCATAAGAACGTAAATTTGAATTCAATACCAATTGTAATTTGAGGAACTAAAGATTTCTGTAACTTGAATAATCAAAGATCGCTAAATTCAAAATAACATTTCATCTTAACATTTTAGTAATGAGTAGTTCTGTTGATGTCACTTTCTAAAAACTCATAGGTTAACTCGATAAACTGTATCTTTAAAAATTATTCACAAATAAAAACCAGTGTGATCCCGACCTATTATGAATTATTTCAGCGTCACAATTATACAATGGTTCAAGATAAAATGGATTAACGGAACCACCATTTTGTGCAGTCCGCAGGAGCATTGTAAAGGTTAAAAGGTGAATTTACCTCACCAGTGATTAGCTTGACCGTCTCTTGTACGATATCTGTATTCGGTTGTTTCTCATGGTTATTGTTGTGGGGCTGCTCATCGTTCTGCTTCTTTTCGTTTTGATCGCTCACCTCTTCCACGCCGGCTAGTAATTTCATCATTGGAAAGAGTCGAATATCTTACTTGGGAGTCTGCAAAGAAAAAAAATAAGTGTGTCAGCCGGATAAGAAACGGTGTGGCATAGAAAGGACTCACTTGCTCTAACAATTCGACGTGCATTAGGTACATTTTTTTTTAACTGTACATTTGCAGTTTCCCGCTGTTAATGAACCAGTCGATTATCAAGGAGCTGATAATGGTTTACTGCTTATTAGCGACACGTGTAGCAAACTGTGGCTATTGAACTTAATTTGGAATTTTATTTAATTTAGAATCTTAATTATGCTCGGAGAGAATTAGAAATTTCAAGTATTTATAGACTGAGGAAGCGTAGAATTTCTAGGGAGTTTATGGTCTATTCGGAATGTTATTTTAGAAGAACGTTTTGTACTTTGACTACTGATGTGACGTAAGAGAAATATAAAATCTGTCGAGGAATTAAAATCACTATCTTTATGGATTTAAATTATAACTCCATGAAATTATAATTATAAGGTTTTGCATGATTTCAGATTGTACATCAAAATGTTTACATTTTAGTATTTAAAAATTTTGCTATACCCTGCAAATTTCATCAAAATGTTTGAAATGTTTACATTTTAGTATTTAAAAATTTTGCAAACATATACCCTGCAAATTTCATATATAATAATTAGAAATAATTAAGCGAAGAAGATGTCTAACATCACCAAGTACTATATTGACAATGAAAGGCAACAAAATTGAAAACCTACGTTACAAAATTGAATCATAAAGTCTTGAATAGCTGTTATTACAACGTGCGTTACTATACGCGTCCATTTTCGTTGTGGCAATCAACGTGTTAAAGTGTTAAGGAGAAACTACTCTGAATACGGACAAAAATTGATTGAACCACATCCTACAACACAATAACGAATTAAACGATACACTCAGTGTGTATTTGTTAAAGAACGAAGTGGCATTAATTACGTCCGTTTAAATATTACTTGTATAAAGAGCAAAGATACTCTGTTTGAAAAGTAACGAAGTGCTTTAATTATTTAAGTGCTCAATTATCGTGTTCGTACGACCACGTGTGAACGTATTAATTACCACCATAATATCAATATAATTACCACCTTTTTATACAACATCAAATAACGTAAAATAATCATCAGGTCAACCACTCCTTTCGTATTTTAAAAACTATATATCGTACACGTATGTATATCGTGCAACTAATCACCCAGTTGCATGCAACATCCTTGTCAAAGACATATGAAGATAAAATAATAAAAAGATGCAGTAAATTGCTGTTTCTTGCACGGAACATTACGGATGGTGAAATTTGTACGACACGGAAGGAACTTGTTAGATAACTATAAGAAAATTGTGTACGCCCCTTGTTTCTAAACTTCGGTCTTTTACGAGACATTTCTTTAACGAACTGTGCGTGAAAACATGGCGGGATCTTTTTGCCGATAAACAGAAACTCTTGCATGCATTGGCGAGCATGTTCAACAAAGAATTTCAGGAAAATTGTATCTCAGTCGTACGATTTTATGCTCTTACACGGAATCCGTTCACTCTCTCCTGCGCGCTGAATGATCTCTCACGTTTAATGTACGAGAAAGTCGAGGCTCTTCGAAACTCGTTACGGCTAGGTTTCTGCTTTGAAAAACTTTGACCGACTGTTCCTTCTTTCTAAACTTTTGATCTTGTGAATATAGTAACTGGCTAATTTCTCAGTTTCGTTTAGACATGACTCTTCAGAAAATTCATCATCGATTTCGCACAATTTGAATATTTAAATATCCCAAAAATTCCAAGCCCCAGAATTAAAAAATTTTTAAGTGTCAAGCTCAAAATGTATTACAAAAAATATTTTCTAATAGAAATTAGAAATCTGATACACGTTTACATCACTTCTAAAGAATTACAAAATTTATTTTTTCAAATATATCCAGCATTGTACGAAACAAAGAACTTCGTGTGAAGAATACATTAAAATGGCGGTCTTATATGCAATTTACTTCGTGCCTGCTAGAAAACTAATCTCTAGATATGTAAACACTTTGATAAAACAATTAAGATTGAATCTATTACATTTTCTTTCGGTTTATTCAAACTTTCTCTTCCTCTTTACGAGTTACGCTATTGTACCTGTTCCTCATTGAGGAAAACTATTTTTTCCGATGATAAATCATTAGAAGGAAAGAAAGTTATGTGCTTAATAAAAAAGAAATTTCTACAAAACATGAAGTTCAAATATCTCTGTCACTATCGAGAAACACGTGGGTATAGGAAGTTGTTTCTCTTCTGATGGCTAATACCGTCACTTTCTAAAATATTGCTTTCCTTTTGAATCGTTTACAAATCACAGATTTTATTTTACGTAAATATCAATGAAATTAAAGATGGTTAAATTACATAAAATTTCTGGGTGCTGACACGTATAAGAACAAAGGATCAGTTAAAATGAAATTTCGTTTTTGACAAATTCAAACGTATGCACCTGTAAATAGCATCTTGAATATTCAATTTGGGACTGGATATAAAGATTAATATTGATGAATGCTCTTTCATGTTCGTACTTGGATAAACGACTCAAAACGAAGTTAAAAGATTAAAATTTAAAGAAATAGTGTATTGTCTGCTATTCATGATTGCGAGTAAACGTGATTCGTAACAAAATCGGAAACGTTACAATAAATTAGTATACTTCGAGCAATCAGCCCGATCAAAATTCTTTACCCGTTCTTTTAAACTGATTACCTATTCCATTGTCAGTTCATGCAATGCGAATAGTCGAAAATTGCAAATTTTCTTCGTAAATCATCCTTGAAATTGAAGGAAGGTGAGAAACAAAACCGGTAGCGTGTGACAAGTACAGACTGGTTATTCATACCAAATGTAGTTATAATTCATTGTTGAATTTCATGTTGAGAAACATTTAAATGATTACTTCAATTGCATTGATTTTTGGTATATTATAAATGCTATTTAACAAAGTTCATGTAAGTGTCAATATAAACAAATATAACACTGTTCCTCTGTAAGATCATTAAAATTACTTATTTTTGCTAAATTCTGTTTCAAATTAATATTTACTGTTTTGTGGTTCATTGTAAGATATATTAATTTTAAATTAATATTATTGGACTACATCAATTGAACCACGGCATAGATAACGTTTTTCTAAAAGATAAATTAGAATAACGAAGCTTGTCATAACCGATACACGCGATGTTTATCAAACATGCAACCGTCAGTAAGAACGTTAAAAAAATTGATCAAAAATTCACTGTACAAATTAATTATCGCGTTTATTGCGACTGTTCAACATGAACGGAATATATTTAACGTCATATGAAGTTAATTGAGGAATGAACGTAATTATAGTATTGAAAAACATGTTTTAAAGACAAATTATTCATATAAATCAGTACTAAAAATGATTAAAGAAATGTCAAGTTAGAAACCGTTTTGCAAATGCTTGTGCGTATAAAAACGTTTGCGGTTGTTGAAAAAACTCAGATAACTGTTAAAGAGTTAGCCTGAAAACTGAATACAACTAATTCCATGTCACATAAAACGTATTATAGAATGACATATATTAACAAATAACATTGAAATAAAATACTGTGATTATTCAGTAAAATGCTGCTTTAAAGATTTTAGTAATCTTTTGCATCAAATTCACAGTGAAAATGAACATCATTTGACCCATTCACAAGTTTTTTTTTTAAATCAAGCACCTTTTAAAATCTACATCTTTATCGAGCTAAAGAATTTATTTTATGTTTCTCCGTTTGTCTAATTTTGAATTTTAAGTGACGAGTGTATACACCGGTAGGTATAATCATTTGTCAGCGAAGAGTTGTACTGACAGGAAGTAGCATTCACAAACAAGCCTGACAGTCAAGAATATATTACTCGTTTCAGCCGACAAGTATGTACTTTTCTAAGAGTAAAATGCAATTTGTCAAATTTTCATCTAGTCACAAACATCTCGGTGAACACGTGTTCTCGAGCGAACGTTTGACACCGCGTCGCTCACGCGCTATTTTCAATTACCACTTTGCAATGATTTAGAACGTACCTCTTCGTTAAGTTCTAACAATCGCGAGTGCCGTAGCCGATTAATGGTCACATTAAAGCGATACGTACCATTCGACTATGGCCACCGGTGTCAATCTGCGAATACGCGTTCCCCAAGCGATCGCAATCCGCTGTTTTCGAAAAAAGTGCCGACGGATGTTGAAAATCAATCGAACGTCGATATATCCTTAAGACGGTCAGCTGGTGATAAGTGTGACACCCTGTCCCGCCGAGTGGTGTGCGGGCCGAGAACAGCACTGACACTGAATAAACCGCACCGCAACCAGACGGTCCAAAGCGCCGCTCGATAGATCGAAACACGTGCTCGTACTACGAACTAGCGATGGGCTCGAGTCATTTAAACAAGTAATCATTTGCGTCAACCGAAGATACTTCGTCTGGAACGAGGACGGCTCTAATAAAATTAGCAGGATTTTGTTTACGGACTTTTCACTAGTTTGTAGTTTTATCAGGTTCATAATCCACTGTCGGATTGAGTAGTGAAGAAAAGTAGGGGAGTTTTCGAATTTCTGAATTTGCAAACTTACAAATTTACAGGTTCCCAAATTTAAGTTGAAAAATTTTCAAATTCTCAATTTTTAGATGTGCTAGTTTTAAAGTTCTCGATTTTCCAGAGTTTCAAGTATTAAATTCTTAATTATCAGTGGAGGTTTGTAGCCCGTATTTTGACTGTTTGTTCAGGAATGCTTAAAGCAATGTTATTAATATACGATGAAATTTATTACTGCACATAATGTATGATAAACAGTCTTTTAATGACAGTAATAAACTGGTCTTAAATCAGCACTTGATTCAACAAATTGCTGAGAAGATAAATCAGTAAGATTTTGTAGGATGTTAAAGTAAGTAAAATTACACGTTCAAATAACAGATTAATAACGCCAAATATAAGCGATTATTTGCTTTTGTCGATATTGTGTTTACCTGAATTATAGTTTCATAGTATTCTGTAGTATTCCATAGCATCCTAGTAATGCTGTAATTGTAATCTCAGAAAAATGTGTGTGCAAAGTATGTTTATAGTATTATGTAACTATTAATTACTTCCTATGTATGTAACTAATTACTATGTATATACCCGTAATTACTATGAATCCAGTGTTTCTCCACGAATTCTAATCAATTTTTAAAGTTTTATCGTGTTACATACATAATTACATTGAACTTGTGAAGTTTCGCATTACCCATAGTTTGTACAAAAGATAAATACTTTTTATTTAGGTATCAAAAACTTGATAAGTCTCTGTGAGAACTAAAATTAATTTCGGCAGTCTTATCTCAGCTACTTTGTACTACTTTCGTAACATTTACATATTTGAGTTTCCGTAAACAAGAAAGATTAATATTCTCACTTCGTGAAAGATTAACACTCTTTTTTTAAACATTATGGAGTGAATTAATTTTGTTCTTGTGTACTGCTTTTAACGTCACAATTTTTTATTTTCTACTTAGCTAGTTTAGATGGAATTTGTTACACTTTTATACTACTTACGTAGATTTTTACTGCGATTCTTATTGAGCATAATGCAGTAATTTAATATGATTATGTATGACTGTAATTTCTTATCTTCACTCGATCTCGAAACTTGTACGTGTTTTATAAATAATGAAGATAATGAAGGTAATAATAGAGTCTCGTCCTAATTACTTTATATATTATTTATATCATTCAATTGCATTTGTTAAATAAAAATATTTTCCTTAAAATATATATATACTTTTATTTGAAGAAATATTTTCTATGTACAAATTTTCATTGAAACAAAATTACATTATATCACAAATTTTCTTGTGATTTGACTTTTGATTTGGAGAATCAATATTTTTTATTTACCTACAATATGAATACGATTAGTCTTTTTCTGAACAAATATTAGTCATTATTTTAATCGTGGTATCTGGTTATTTCGTACCATTTACCTGGAATTTATAAAAAGAGGAATGTTCTTTCATTAGCTACTGTTACGTTGTGCAATCCGTGAATCATTTTGTATACGAAGTACTGCACTGACACAGAACAAAGTAGTCCAACCGTACTCAAACAAGGAGTATAAAATTATTGAACAGTAATAGGTTATCAGAACAACATTATATTATAGAACGGACCAAAAAATGTAAGCTTCAGGAATTTCTTTTGCGAATAAGCTCATTTTTAAGAATATATCTTCTGAAGAAATAAAAAATATTTGACTACATCAATTCAACAGCTTGTTCGTACATTGTTGCTTACGTTAGAAATATATTATTACTTTTCACATTTTACTCATTAGTGTATCTATTATTTTTATCTATAATGTCAGTCTTAAATCATTATGCGATATCACCATGCGTTAGATCGACGTGCGTTGTATAACTACGGTTAGATTGCCATAAATTATGCAGCTATTCCTTAAATTGCCGCATGTTAAATTACTACGCATTGTTAGATCACTAGGTATACATATAGCTACACTTCATATAGTGTTGTACACTTATGCATTGTATGTTAGATTATCCCATGCTATATCGACCTGCGTTGTATACATTATTCCGAGGATAGAAAAGCAGATCCACCTACCTGCTTTCTAATTACACGAATGATTTTATTTTTACGTTCAAAATAAATGAAACTAGTTTAGTCGATATCAAATTATTGCACCTACATTCTGTAAACTCAATAAAATTATCTCAGAAAATGTTTGTTGTCGAATTAGCATTCAAAAGGAGCAGGCTTATGAAAAATTAGAAACCGTTACAAATTTCCTAATGTCGAGTATTAACAGAATAATTAAGCGAATATTACTGGACTGAAGAATTTGCAGATAGTACCAACTTTCTATTCTTTTCACGTTAAGATGCTAGATAGGAAGATCATCCTTGGAACACAGTACATTCCATTGTTATAGCAACATGTACAAAAATGATAAAAACGTACTTAATATTAAAGTATGTATTATCATAATTTATTCATAATTAATTGTGTATTGAACACAATTCCGAAAAAATGAATATCATTTTTATAGAAATTGAAACGACGTAAGTAGAACGCACGCACCTTGATGACCTACATGCATATGTATTTTATATACGCAGTATCCCCGTTTTGTGAATAAAAATAAAAATCAGCAAAATCACGAATGTGGTAACGATGATTCTCATTAAATTTTAGTTACATTGAATGAAGGCTATTAAAATCTTTGAAACGTATGTGCAAAAGTGATTTCTTTTTATTTTTATTTCATTTAAATAAAATTATATGAGTAGCAATAACTATATTGCAAATTTGAATTTTTATCAATAATTTTAGATCATTTGGGTTTGAGTTAAGATGATCAGATAATTGTTAATGATGAAGATAAATTGTAGAGATATTTAGTTTCCAAATTAATTGATCAAGCTAGGATACGCTTATCTCCATCGCTGAATATGCTACCTCAGCAAGTTTCTGCCAACACTGCAGTAAAATACAACGGTCAAGAGCGACCAGGGCAAAAGGGGGAAAGCCTTTGCCACTTTCACCGTTCCTCTTCTTTTTTAACATATCGTAAGCTTCCACATTTGACTCAACAACAGTTCCGTCCTTCGTGAAAGTCTAATAAAGACATCTGCTGGTTCACTCGCGTACCTCGGACTTCTAATTATACAAAGATATTTTATTTGTTCCAACTTCACAGTCTGTAAATGGACTATAGATGGTAAAACTATGGATCAATCAACTATATACCGAGGACAATGATTTCACTTTAAAAGTTTCATAAACAGTTCAGAAATTTATGAAAGAAGGTATAGAAAATTATACTCATTGTTACATGAGTTGAGAACTTTATTTTGTCAAAGATTTTGTTTTAGAAATTTAAATAATTTTATGACAATGGAAGAAAATGTTCGAATATTAAGAAAAGAAGAAACAATTAATCACAGTAGTAAAATTTAGGTCCAAGTAGAATTCGGTGTAGATCGAACAGTATGATGCAATTTTTTCATCAGTGATTTCGGTAACAAATGATTAAAAATTAAGATGCTAGGTTTTATCGTCATATGGAATTTATTATATAAAGGGCTAATGCTAAAATAATAATTAATTATAATATATGTATATATATATATATCCATGTATGTATGTATATATACATATATATAATAATAATTACACATGAGATGTGATAATAATAATTAATTACACATGAGTAGTTTCCTTCTAATAGAGATGAACGATGATTCACTTTCGGGGTTGGGGGCAAATATTTAAATACCTGATTTGCCGCGTGTTTACTCGTAATTAAATTACAGCAGTATACGTTCGTACGAGACAAAATCGACATTAACAAGTGGTATACCATATTACATACTAATCGATTTGTCTTTTCTAGGCTTCGTACTCGCTCTGCGTTTGCCATACTTTTTAAGCACCGATTTACAATCGAGACGTTGATCGTTTACACACTTTACACCATTCGCAAGACAAAATCGTTTACTTACTCTCTAATTAAGTGATCATCTTTACGATGTCTCGGATTTTAAACATTATCTAGGATTAGAAGCCGAAACACTGCCAGCACCGGCAAAGAGGTGCATCGTTTCTAGATTAATTTAAACAAACTAACAATGAACGACACGTTGTTGTGCACCAACGTGTTCTTTCATCATGTAAAAATTATTATTAGGTAGATTTTTTTTGGAAATAATTTGGAATCTTATTGCAGTCCTTTGCAGCCACAATATACACATATGAAAAATATATAGCATTGAAAACGTATCACGGTATTAGTAGGACTAAACTCTATTTAATGGTCATTTTATTTGAAGAGTTTTGTAACATTAGTTTATACGAATAGTATGTATTTATATTGTGGGTGGAAAGGAAACTTAAGATATGTACTAAACAACAACAATAATAATAATAATAATAATAATAAAAAATTATCGCTTAAAGAAAAATTTACACGCAAAACAATAGTAAACGCACTGATTCGAATAAAACATAGCGACGATCGAACTTTTAATTCGTAAGGTACGACGCATGACTTTATCGATAATATAATGACGCATTATTAATAAAATGAATTTAGAGAGTTTTACAAATTCACTGATAAGATTTCGGGGCTCATTGAAATATTTTGTAACTAGTTCATGACGCGTTTTACGTAAGAATTCAAACAAAATGTACTTCGCACTCATCATTTATCGATAAATAGTGACACCGATCACTACACTTTTCTTATTTGCAAACAAAGCTAGATGACGTTAAGATTCGCGACCTTAAAAACTTGTGAATGTATTTGATTGAATTAGGATCGTATAAGTCCGTGAACGGCAGGTACCTTATATCCCGATCGGTTATGTTGCTAAAAGTTTCTATTTGTTTGTATACTATAAGTTATCTGAAGCTGTATAGTCCAATTTATCGATTAATGATATGCATAATTAAACTACTACACACACACAGGAACCAAACCAGAAATTTCGAGTTACTCGTAGAATTTGTTAGATAGGTAAGGAATTTTAATAATTGAACAAAACATACAGGTATATTTTCAGTAGTATTTATATATAGCCCAGTCTTACAAAAAAGTGACCGCATCGTTCCAAGGGACGGGCAAACATTGCTCATTTGCGTTAAAACTAACAATTGGTGTGCTGTCAGTTCAAGGTTTTCATTTCACTGAGAAAGTAGGTATATATAATTACGGTATAATAAGCACAATGATTAGAAATTAAACTATTAAATTCAAATACAAATCCTACTTTCACTCTCCTATATTTTACTTCCATTTTTTTTTTATTTATGAAAATCAAAGCGGACATGTTTCTTTTTTTCCTGATTTATATATATATATATAATGTTATGTGACCACCTTTCAAATTGCCTCAATTGCCATTGTGGCAACGTCTCAATATTCGCAGGCCTCTCGGGACGAAGGGAACTTCAGATCGATCGCGTTTCTCTGAGCATTCTCCGAGCCCGAGTACTGGCTTAAGTTTAAAAGTAGACGAGCCATAGCTAATTTCAATCGGTGCTGATGCATAAGTGGCAATAGGCTGGGGCTGCTTGTTGGTGGCTTTTAGATGTTGAAGTCAGCAGAGATTGGCGCATCACATGGCATATTTGCGCGTCCACTCACGTGCCAATTCATTGTACTTCTCCCTGTCAGTTTTGTATAACCTTGCTATCTCTGGTACCAGAGGGTCATCTGGATTTGGATCGCACAGTAATGAGCATATTGATAATAACACTGAAAACAAGGAAACTTTCATAACGTAGTCCAAACATTTTAAACATTTTTACGCATAATATTAAAATATTGACTCAGATAATTGTTGCATTCTATAATTTATGTTTTTTAATTTAAATTATATTTGCAAATTTATGTACCCTTTGATATGGTAAGTGCTGGTGACCACTGCGATCTTAAAATATCCAAACAAATACTTCCATTACTGTTGATATTTGGGTGATAAATTCTAGTCGTAAAAGCAACCTGTACAAATGTGCACTGAATGAATATACTAATCACACATAATAGTAGGCATATCAAATAGTGTTATCTTACATTTAAGTACATACCTTAGGTGGTTTGAATGGATAGTCTGTGGGGAAATGAATTGTAAGGAAAAACACACCTCCTTGATACGGACTGTCAGGCTGAAAATAATATTTACTCCAAATTATGTACTAATATTTAATGATCACCAATTTAAATACAACATGGTTCTTGTTGACTTTTAAATAAATAAATACAATAATACAATAATGATAAAGTATGTATCAATATTATTAAAAATTGATAGATTGGAAAAAAGTTAATAATATAAAAAAGAAACAATACAACATAATACATTATCAATACAATATTAAAAATATAATTAAAGTGAAGATATAAAATCTTAACATGTTATTATGTCAAACATTACATGCACTATATTTTAAACAAAACTGTTAGTTAAATATAACAGAAGATAAATTTTATTGTTTGAAAGTTACCTTTAAATGTCAGAGTCAAAGTGAAGATACTTGGAACTAATGCTTACAAATTATATGTAGATATATATTAACATAATTCTCCAAAAAAGTAGATACTTTCAACTTGACACATATTAGTTCAATTAATTAATAGTGATAAATGAAAATATAAAATTTCATGTATACTTACTGGTCCCATAATAGTTGCTTGCCAATGGAATACTGAAAACAATCATAAAATTAAATGTAGAAGCTTAGTTTACTATAAATCACTAATAAGCAGAAAACTAAAGCATGATTAATAATTATACCTAAATATCTAAAGTTTATAGCTTTATAAAAATTGATTAAGATTAATAACAAATCAACTTTATTTTCTGTGTATAATAATAAACACACAAGTTTTTAGAATAGCAAGTTGTTCAAATTTTAATAATTTAATATTCTGTAGTTAGTGCATATATAATTACAAGTGGCATTAATAAACTTACAGTCGTCTCCTACAGGACCAGCAGAACATTGTGCCGGTGGATCTCTACCAAGGTCCTGAAGTTCCTGAGTATGAAAACAGAAAACATTTTCATAACAGTATAAGTAAAAACTGTTAACACTCTTAAATAATAATTAAAATTTCAAATACATTATACCATCTGACATATATCAACACTTATGAATGTTATTTTTAACATAAATATCATATGGTTAAAAATATATTCTATCAATAATATGTCTACATTATGCATTGCATCATAAAGCTTAAAGTAAAAGGACTATATATGCTTAAGTACAGTTAAGAAACATATGAAACATGTGTAAACAAAATGTTCTAGAACATTCTTACAAATGTACATATAATACATTGGTATGTATATATTACAGATATGAATTATATACATTTTAATACTTTATAATGTATGAATTTAAGCTTATACAATAATTGTTTTATAATTGACATATCATACATATCAAAAACATAGATCAGACTGAATCATCGATGAGAAGACAGAAATTACTAAAAGCTTAAAATAAAAGAAAGTGGATTGCAACATCTGCAATGCAATGAATTAAATGTTATAATGCTTTGATTAACAATAATATAATTAAAAGAAGTAATTAAGATAAGTTTTACTTAATGGATATGTATGTTTATATTAGACAATGGTACAAGCTAAAGTATTATCATTACTTATATTCTAATGAACATACAGTTACAAAATTCATGTTAGAAACAAAGTGACATAGTGCCTTGTGTTATATATGATTATTGTGTGACCAATTCACTTAGCGATTTCCATTCTTTTGTCCAGTTGGTTGGACTGATGCTCCGACTGAGAAACATTATAATGACTGACAGGTCAAATCACTGGCATGCATCATACAGAAATATATCAGTTCTAAATGATTCACTTTATCTCATTAATGTGTGTACAGCCACGCAGGGAAATCCATGTTATTCATTAAAACAAGTAAGCAATGGTCACTAGAAAAAATTTTGTGATGGTATATCTATGTCCACAAATGGACTCTGAATGCACTAATGAAATTTTCGTAATTTCTGAGTTATCTATAGCTATATACATATATGTATATACGTATATATGTATATATAGATGTATGTAACGCACGGTTTTACGTTACTTCCGGCAATTTATTGGGTAGCCACTTAAAATTTTTTTTAGAATTTCACTGTCACCGTAGCTACTACGTCCACTGGCACAAAGTGGCACTGTGCTGCGTGTGCAATGCACTACATCGACATGAACGCATATGCAAATAAATCAAAGCACAATCGAAGAATGTAAAAAAAGAGGGAAAAGCCAACATGATTTTCAATGCTGGCTCACATTGCTTCACTGCAAAATCGTTAAGGGCGTTCAACCGCATTTGGCACACATCACATTAACACCCGACTGTCTTTGTACAATACGAACACCTCTGATCATTCACATACCTTATTAATTCGTTTTAAAGCCATTTGTTGAACTGTGTGTTGATATTAACCGGCTGAAAACCAGACAGCGATACCCGCTAGCCGAAGATCTTTGATTAGGGATTGCAAGATGGCTGCCTTCTAAACGTAGTCTTACTACGATGGTCAAACCAAAATCCGTCAACTATTCTTGTACAACCTCTTTCACCTTCGGATAAACCATTCTTAATCACATCTACGACTATTTTAACAGACTAATTTTATAAGGCAAACATTTCAACGAAAGATAATACCTCCGTAATTTTTCTTACATCTTTTGTTGCAAAATTAAGTCAAAGTCTTTACGGATTTCCTTTTATCGGCAACTAGTGGATTTTTAACATTATACCATCATTTCTCGGTAGATGTCGTGATGAAAGATGTAAATGATTGGCCAATATGAATGATTAAAACAAATTCTTTTTATATATGTCTATTAGGTATACAGGGTGTTAAAACTAAGAAAAGGTTCAAGTATTAAAGAGCAAGTGGGTTGAAAAATGACTATAATTGAAGTTCTACATAATTGTGTTATCGAATGCAACAAAGATCTCAGGGTCAAAGTCAGTCTTGAGAAAAGTATATTTAAACATTACGAAATTAAATATCTTTTACATGTAGTGAAATTGCAATAAAGCTATCTACAATAATTAAAGATATATCTTTTTTTGCAGTTTCATTGTTACAATAAGAATTGTACAGGGTATTTCATAACATGTGGACCCACTTCAAGAGAGGACAGGGAACTCGAACAATGAAAAACATGTGTCCGATTTGACCTTGTTTTAGAGTTATCACCACTTTTGTCTTTCAATAATCTCTGACAACTTATCTTCATAGAAGGTGTTTGAAATATCTACCTTTGGTTAAAAAAAACTCAATACATTATTATTTTAGCCTTCTACGTTGTCCGATAATAAATCTTTGCTTTCAAGGTCAGTCAAGTCGCTTTTTCACATTGAATAAAAAACACAAGCTTGATTATATCTATTTTTCTATCGATTTCCTCAAGTACGTTGAAAAGGAGATACTGATACCAATTTAAATCAGTCGGACAATATTCATTTACAAAAGTCATATCTCTGTCAATAAATGGAGTGTATGCAAAAATATAAAAAAAATTAATCAGTTTACTGATAAATGTATAAATTAAAATAATTTACAAAGTTGCTTTACTGATTTATATAATTTTTATTTTAAAACATAAAATATTTATCACAATGACGTAATTTAAGAGAATCAAAATTGAAGAACCTCCAAGAAATTTCGCAATGACTTTATTATTTATGTTACTACATCGATAGACCCAAGGAAATATTCAAATTATATCTTGCATATATTTACATGGACTACAATGTAGATAGCGAAACAAAACAAATTCAAATTATAAAGGTTAGACAAGTCAGAAAATTGATAAGTGCATTATAACGATAATATCATGCCCGAGAATAAGAGAAAGGTTCCAGGGTGTTATTGTGTTCATAAAAAATTGCACAGAGCACCGAGAAAGAAGGAACAATGCAAAAAGAAAAGGCAGACGTTCGTATATAATCCCGAAGAGGATATGTGGCACGAGCCATATATGCGAGATTTGAGGAAGGAATTTTCCGATGTATCAATATTATGCGATTCAAAGATCGAATTGCCATGGAAGGACATCGCGTTGCCTGTAGCTGGCATGAAAATTCGTAAAGTAACTTCACTGACACCGTCAGGTGATCCTACAGAGCAAGTCGAGGAGGGCGAAGAGGAACCGTCGAAAAAAGAATCCGAAGGTACCATGCCTCTACCATGGAAGGATTTGATCATCACGGAAACAGTGCCATCGCCAAGGGCTGATCCTGCAAGTTGCGATTCCACATTGGAAATTCCATGGAATGATCTCGTACTCGAACCACCGGTAGAGATACGTCCAGTAGCAGAGGAAGCTTGCGTTACCGATGACGTCGAAATTCCATGGGATGCCATTTTACTACCACGAAATATAGTAATCGAGTCGCAAACGAGGCAACATCCATCTTCGAAATATCCACCCCGTACGTCGAGCAAGAAAGGTACTAAATGTTGTTGCGCTAGTATTGGATGTAAAATGAGAATGACAGCTTCATGTAAATAACATTGTAAATAACGAGAGAATATCTAATAATACAACAATGAAATCGGTATTATAATAAACGAGTTGCCCGGCAGGATATATATTTTTGTAAGTTTGATCTTCAAAGTGGAACAAGATTTAGTTTATATACAAAGGGCAATTACTTCTCAATAAACAAATTTCACTTTAATTTTTAGAAATTAGCGGAAGTCTTCTTGAGATGTGCAACGATAACAGGTTCAACGTTTGTAAAAGCATTCTGACAAAATATAGTTGGCTGTTGTATTTGAAAGAACACTTGCTTCTACCTTAACAACAATAAACAATTTATTTTATCTTTGTATTAAATTTGTTTGAATTATCGTTTCTTAGAAAATTAAGTCGATACTCGTATATCATCTTCCATACTTGAGACCATTTCTTAAATAAAAATGCTATGGTGTTTTAATTTACTGAGCAGTGAAAGAAAATAACTTAGACGTTACAAAATAATTCATTTACACATAAAGTTTAAATATGATGCAAGCCTTATGTTTATGTATAAGTTATAATACGCTCAGAAAATGGTTATAATGGCGCCATCTAATGATATACGAAGCAACGAAGTAGAAAATTGATCTTCGTCGTAAAATAAGCAATTTCTACGCATTTATCGTTGCAAATAAAACATTTTATGAATACGACGTATTCTTTATCTAAACTTTACAGTTTAGATTAATTGCTGGTGTTAACAGAATTATGTAAATATTGTCTACTTATAATACTCGACGCCTTTTAGTTGTTATAGCTTGTGGATCGTGTTTACGTTATTAAGAGGCTTCAAATAACTGCATTAGAATGTATTTAATGTGCTAAAACCAGCAAAAAGGAAATGTTTAACTTGTTACCGACACTGTAATTCTCTGATGACCAGCGTATTTGAAAATCGTACCACCAGCGTCATCGACTGGTGATCATGAAAAGTATCAATTGCAACAAAAAATATGTACGTTACAAATATTTATCTTTATTCTTGTCACTATTCATTTTTTAAATGTATTCTCATGCTATTACTTGAGGCACATTATCGATACAGAACAATTTGTACGTAATAAACTTGGAAAATTTAAACTGATGTGCGACAAGTAAATCCAAAAGACCGCCACTTGATTGCTTCAGCCTTTTGGCGGGATTTTTTAAATTGTCACTGAAAAAAAAGATTGTACTATCTATAACTATTTTGCAAATATTAAATATTCTGCTGGAACTTGGTCTCTACGTAAAAACTACAATACTTTTTTTCAGCTATGTTTGGATTAGCTTCTAGTTTCTGACAAGGTATACTTAATCCATTATTGTGTCCAACGAAAATGTATTATATGTATACAAAAGACTTGT
Organism: Megachile ligniseca; assembly: GCA_945859555.1. Lineage (NCBI taxonomy): Eukaryota > Metazoa > Arthropoda > Insecta > Hymenoptera > Megachilidae > Megachile > Megachile ligniseca. The sequence goes on from OX243783.1 coordinate 6,279,690, forward strand.
CAATATCGATTATTGCCTCAGACTTTGCAAACTTTAACGGCGACTCTACAGGAAATCAAATGAAAGCTTGTTTCTTACAAATGTTTGATTAGATAACTAAAAATACACATTCTAAATTGAATCAAACCATGTTTAACGATAGGGTAGAGGTTTATTGACTATTGTGTAATCTCTAATGTCAAAATACATCCTCAATACGAAAGACTATTTTCAAATGTTTTCATGGTATCAATAAACTGTTAATTCTTAAATTTCAGAGCTTTCGATGCTTCGTGATATAAATATTTAAATACTATTATGACTATAAAACGTTTTATTCGTCGCAATAAATTTTGGAAGATTGGTTATGTTATGAAGAAAGGCGTTTCTTTGTTCTATTAGTTTCGTCCGGTCACCATCAGATAGCGATAGCGGCACTCTTTTGTGGCGGCAGTTTTTAAAATTAATTATTGTTGCCTAAAAATAAGAGAATGTTTCTTTTTCGAAAGTATACATCTATATGTATAAAGAGATTGAGAGTATATTTTCAGATATAATTATACTTTGCTTCAGTTTGGGGCTCAAGGTCAAAAAAAAAGTGGTTTTAAAAAAAAGATACATTTACTTTAAAGGACCTCAGGGTCACCTTGACATTTCAAGGGAAATAAGATTTAAACAGTACAAATTATATCCATCCGATGAATTTTTTTAAATGCTACACATTTCACTGGAAACATTTTGTAATAAGTAATTAATGTAATTAAAAGTTTTTATTTTAGGTGTTTTTGATTCACCCTGTATAATCTCAAGTAATGGACGCAGTTGAAGTTTTCATTTACAAATAATTGTTAATTCATTGACGCGTCTTATAATCAATACAAATTATTGCTGAGGTGTAAATTTTTCAAAATGTGCAAAATGGTTTTATTCATACAAAATATGAAAAGTGGAGAATTACGTGATGCCCGAACAAATAAATCCATCAAAAATTTTTCCAACAGTTATTTGAAACATTTTATTTGAATTACTTTATAAAATATGAAGATGACTTATCTGACAATTTCTGAGTACGTGTATGAAAACATTGTATCTCTGATAAAAAAAAAACACATGTGAATTTTATGCTTATATGAACGGCATTTTAAATTTACAATAGGAAGTAAAATGTGTAGTTTATTGCAAAAGGTAGAAAGTTTTGTAAAAATTAATTGTGGTCTTTATACTACATCAGTTATGTAACTATTAATATGTTTGCAGCTTTAATTCTTCTTGTCACTACATAAGTAGAAAGTTTGTTTTGGAAATTTCTCTTACTATCTATTTTACTTCACGGTTATTGATAAGAATTGTTATAGATAATAATTATAAACGAACGTTTTAAGATTCAAGTCTGGTATTTTATGTTTGCGAACGAAAAAACATTTTGTACAGACATGTTACCGAGAGATGTTGCGTTGTACGTAGTTTGAATAAATGACACGTTGGCGCCAGTAGCGGCCAAACAGCGCCGCCATGATTATTATTTGTCCGGAGTTCGTGATTGGCGGCAGTCGGCATTTGCCTGTGTACGCGGACGGATGTTTCCCCGTGTGTAGTTCAGTTAAACACTGCGTACCGAAAATGGCGTAGCAAGGTGGTATAATGCCATCAAATTTTCTCGTGACAAATATATCGTAAGAAGTTATGAACAGTGCACGGCGTTCCAGCACTTGACTTTCCAAGCATTTGTAACGATACCGTCCAACAAAGAGCTACGTGATAATCTCAGCGGAGCGTTTGTCGTAATAGCAGCGTGAAAAGTGTGTTGTGTGTTGGTGACTCGTACTGTGATTTGACAACGGAAGTGTTCACGTTTCTCGTGACGTTTCGGAGTTTGAACGAGGTGCGCAGCGTTTCGTGAAACACGCGTTATTTGATCTTTGTGCCGGGAAACTCAAGGATGGCACTTGTACTACCGAGAAATCGAGAATTTTTCCTCGTGACAGCTTGACGACCTCGACTCTAGACGAGTTCAAGATGGCGCCACCGGCATTTTGACACTTGCCCAAGATCCGTCAGCTGGATTTTACAACCGCCCCGAACTCCTATTATTATGAGCAGAGAATTTTACGTTCCTTGTACATCTTACACTTATCAGGTGAGTGAATCATTGATTGCCAGCCTTCCAGTGAAAGCACGTAGCATCGATATCTGCTGATTATTGTTTCCTGTATCGCCACATCTTCGAATCAGGAACTCCAAACTGTCAATTCTTACTTTTGTTAAAAAGCAATTATTTCGTCATCTCGTTTGCATTCTCAGAAATGTCAATAGTATATTCTTTGTTATAATCGTACGTCAATCTTGTCAGTGTCTCATTTATAGGAAAATTATTGTAAGAAATTTTTTTCTTAAAATCGCAGAATCGTAAGGAAACTTTTATTTAAACAATGTTACAAATCTGTTTCTTATAACAAATTGACCTATATAAATTTAATTTAATTTGGCCATTCATTATTTTAAATTGGATGTTTTGAATATTTCTGCACGAATCTTTTTTAGAGTTCTTCATATTCCGTTAGGATATTTAAAATTTCCAGAGCTATGTCGCGTGTTTCCCTTTCGTGCAGCTGACAATGTACTCAAAGTTGATTTTTAAAGATATAAATCATTGATCACCGTAACAACCTACAGTTGCAATTCATGGAAAAGGAAAGTGAACATATTAAAATATATGACAGTGTACACTTTTCTGGGTTTTAAATAAATGTATACGTTTTAAGTGTACTATACATTTTCCAGTGTTACTGTCAAAGTAGTATAAAATGGAGGTTTATGAAAACAGATCAGGTTGTAATTTTTGAAGTCATAATTAACGAAATATTAAGACTACAAAATCCGTCCTTAGCGTTTGATGCAAATGATTTGTCACGCGTGTTTTCACCGTTGCTCACCTTTTAATGTACACCAAGTGCGTCTTAGAATTTACGCGCGTTGAATTGGTTACGTTGCGAACATCGAAATCGAACGTGACCGAGGAAAAACAATGAAAACAGTGTCGGTGAAAAATCGACGGTCGATGAAAAGTCGACGGATCACGTCGATCCGGATGACGTGAAAATTGACAAGTAACCTAAAGGTCTATTTTCTACGCATTTTTTCCTCGATTATTTGAGTTTCGCTATGAACAATGAGCGTTCGTCGGAAATGGTATCCGGAAGTGGGACCTCTACGTCGGACGACTCGGATGATATAGGCCTACACGGTGCCGCTACTGCTAAGAATGTGAAACCGTCTGTCAGTAGTATAACCAGGAAGGTGAGATTTCAGGTTTCGTTTGACGTTTGTGAAATGTAGGAAATTTCTTTTTCTGATTTCGAGAAGCATAAATGTTATTCTGAGAGATCATATTATTTTTTTTTTAATATAATTTTAACGTGGTCAGGTATGTACGATTTTACTTGGATATGACAGTACATTTGTTTTCATTATTTTATTCTTTTTCTTCAAGTTTAGTAATGTACCGGTTACAAAGATTGTTCATTTTTTTTCTTTTTCATTTGCAATTAATGATTTTACTTATCTTTAAGCTAGCATGTTATTATTATAATGTGAAGTAAATATATTAGCATGGACAATATGATCTATAGTAATTTGTTCAAAATCATGTTTTAAAGATGAGTTATTAATTTTAATCTTTCAGAGATTATTATACATTCGATTGACTTGTAGTATAGTAATTCAAAATTGTGACAACGTGTTATTATAAATATTTGTGGATATGATAGTGGATATAAACTTTTGATATTTTGACTCTGAAAATTTGTTCAGGATTTGAATATTTTGATTTTGAAAATATTAGACAAAATTAGTGTACCGATTGAGAATTGCTGCTAAAGTGTAACTGGAAATAAGCGCGATAAATAAATTTTGATGAAACAAAAAATTAAGGATTAGCTACTTGAAACCGGTTATAGAATTACAACATTTGTATGTGCATACTACAGTTGAGCATTATAATTATCAAGTTTATAAATACGCTTAAGCAGTTTTCATAAACAGATTCATGAAGAGTCTGAATAAGCTGCTTTTCTAACAGATCTTGCTAGAATATCTGTCGCATTTAAAATTGTGGAGTGGTCGACCAAACCATTTATAACTACATGTATAACAAAACAAGTTTTATATTCATACTAAAATTATTAGCCATGACAGTGTATTTTAATTTCTGTGTGTCATCATTTTAATCACCCAGTTATTACTTAGGGGATATATTAAGTATGTGTAATTGGTTTAAAAATTATTTTCTGTAATGTTTAACACTAACTACGAACGTTCCCAAGAATTTTTTAACTATATAGTCTGTTTCAAATATGTTACATAAAATAATATACTATGTAATTGGTGTATTTTATTGAACATTAATAAATAGCAAACTCTGTAATGAACAAAATTATTTATAACATTTTTTACTTTTAGTAAATAGAAATTTTTTTACACTTTTTATTATTGCAAATTTGCAGTGTTGTATAATTTTTCATTAAATAAATTTTTTTAATAGAAAATGTTCATAATTTTTTGCTAATTTTGTGACAATTCAGATTTTATTATTTTTTCTTTTCTAATTTTATGAGAGTTTAAATTTCATTATTATTTTATGAAATTAGAGAAAGTCATGTAACAAAATTATTTTATGCAGTATTTCATTTAGAGCGTTTAAACAAAAAACGGTAGAAATTCTCTAAACAAAAGGAAAATGAATAAATAGAATAATATTTCTGATAGCTATAATTGTTTAGCTGTTCACATGTCACACATGACATGACATTTTATCTTGTTTTGAACGAAACCTTTAGCGATCATAACAAACAGATCAGATCGAAGCTACCTAATGTCGGTCGTTACCTGAAACGTTTGAGATTGAGGAATGGCAAAGCAAGAATCGAAAAAGAAACAATCGATGGTTCTTCCATTCCAGCGGCTCACAATATCGTAAACGAGGTGTCGGAAAGCTCAAGCGGTAAATATTTAGACAATTTATTGTCGTAATAATTACTTCCTGTATTTGACAATTTTTCAATACGTTCATAAAAGAATTTGAAGGAAATTTCAACATATTTTTCGTCAATTTACGTCGAAAGCACACATTTTCCCTATATTTACCGAAATGATATAGTATTTGCAATAAATCCTTAAGTGAAATAGGTTTCTCTTTATTTATCGGGTACATAGTTCTATTCCCATCATTTATGTTACCGGTTGAACATGTTTACATTCACACTAGCTTTTACACGCATTAATGGCGTTCACCCACTATTGCAGGTATGGATATGTGGACACTGCTGCAAAACGCTGTAAATTCTCAAATTTTAACTACTTGATCATTGAAGAATACCTACCTTTCGATCGTCATATTAAAACAATGTTTAGATCTGTAATTCATAGAATTTCAAATTGGTAGACTTAAAAATTTACATTTCTTCAAATTCCTAAATTCTCAAATTCTCACATTATCAAATCCCCACATTCGCAAATTTCTACGTTTCTAAATTCCTATGTCCCCAAATTCCTATGCCCCCCAATTCCCACGTTCCCAAATTGCTAAAGTCTCAAATTGCTAAATTCCCGAATCCCTAAATTCTCAAATCGCTATGTTTCGATACCTTTACGTTCCCAAATCCCTAAATCCCCAAACCCCAAAATTTGTGACCTGCTAAAATATCTAATAACAAATTTAACATGACAGTCAAAACTGATATCAACGAATTACTTAATAATTAAAAAATCGAACAGCTGAAATGTCGATAACTTTCATGTCCATCTTTATTTACATAATACTATCGATTTGTCAGTGTCCACCATCAACGAGTTGAATATTATGGAAGACGGGGATTCGATTTGGTCAGACAACCCTGTAACCGAAACGGTCTGGCACGACACACACGATGACTCTTCGAATTATTTCTCGGCGCTCGATTTTGAAGGATCTTCAGCTTCTGCCGCGAATACAAGTAGTACTTTCAATTTGATTGATTATGGGGGTATGGAGAGGCAAACTCACTTATGCGGGCTCAATAATTCTCTTGTCGAAATATGTACTTCTGTTTAGTCATTCGTAGTTTGCCTTGTTAATGCCTCTATCTAGCTTTCGTTAAATAAAGTTATAATACTTTTACGTTTTTAATTAGAAAATTTAACTATTAAGCTTTTAAGGATCTATTAAAGATTTTATGTACATTTTGTTCTCGTATTTTTTGTGAAGAAAATTATTAGATATTTAACAGACTCAGCAAAGCTTAATCAAGTTTGTGACATAAAATAAGAAACATGTTGAATGGTCATTTTAATCTCTTTGGTAGAAGTAGTATTAAAAATTCACATTCTAAGAATTTCAAATTCATGCTTTTGGCAAGTTGCATATGTTACACAATATGAAAGTACGTGTATGTGTTATGAATCATTAAGAATAAGTCCAAATTTCATCTATCTTATTGAACTGGTTGTTAAGTGAAGCAAACATAATTATTTTTTACCTAACAATGCTTCGAAGTACATATTCTTTAAACAGTTTCGTACATCGTCTTCATACATAGTGTTTCATATAAAATCTTCATACATACAGTTTTATGCATCATCTTCATACATACAGTTTCATACATCATCTTCATACATACAGTTTCATACATCATCTTCATACATACAGTTTCATATATGATCCTCATACGTATATTTTCATATGTTATTTTCATATAGATAGTTTGATATATCATTTTCATACATACAGTTCCATACATTATCTTCATATGTACAGTTTCATGCATCATCTTCATACATTAATTCTTATAGAATGCAAAAGTATCAATTACAATTATATTTATCTTTACAATCTATACCTTCAATTTCACTGACTAATTTGATTAATTGGAAGTGGTTATAAAAATTCAAGGAAGTATTCGTCACGAGGGATATTAATTTGCCAAGGAAATTCCGTTTTGTCGTGTTACCATCTTTTTCTGGTGGACGACACGGAAGTCCAGTAATGTAATATTCATCGATTCGTGCGTCACGAATTTTAGTCGGGCTTCCTTACAGGCGATTATCAGACGGAAAATCAAACCATCAATCCGACTTCTTCCACGTTGGTCGAAACCGAGCCCATTCGAATGGTTTCCATTTCCATGAACACCTCCGAAGCGATGGAAACGGACGGGATTTTTGTCACCATGTTGAATCGTGAAAATGTTGCGGCGAGAAATATTTTGGAATTCAGGGAAGCTCTGGCTAACCCGTTAGGGTAAATTATTATTTTCTAGTTCTATAACTATCCTGTAGGAAATCCATTTTTTTTTTTTATTATAGAAGTATTATACAAGTTGTGTTCTTGTATTGTAGAATAACAAGTAATTTTTTTAAATGATATTAATAATATAAGTAATTTTTTTAAATGACAAAAATTATTATTTTCAAACGAAGGAAGTATGTTTGACCCCATCAGAATACAGTTAACTGAACAGATCTTTCAATTTGTACAAACTTAATAAGTAAACAGGTATTGTATTAAGTGGGACAAAAGTTTCTTGTTTGAGTAACAAAAGCAACACGAGTCGACGGATTAAACAGGGTTGATTGTAGTTTCGTTACAAAAGAAAGTAGTTTGGTTCTACAAGCATTGTTTAGGCGATCGTTTGAAGAGGCGATCAAAAGGCTTCGACTAAGAAAGACTACAATAATTGTACTCTTTAGAAGGGCAACGGAAAGGCTTAGAGATCAAGAGCCTCGAACAGTCCCTTTAGTCCGCATTCGAAGCGACGATCGTCACGAACGCTACCTTCAGGACACCGTGAACGGTGAAAGCGAATTTAGTAGATCAAGTACAATCGGGTAAGCGATTTTTATACTACACAATTACACGGTGAGTTAAATTATTATTCGAAATCGTTCCGTTCTTCAACCTTTGAACGATCAGTTGCTCAAGAGCTTCGGTATCGATTCGAAATCAATTGCATTCGCACAATGTAGTTTCAGTTTTCAAAAACTTTTGAACTAAATATTCGATCTGAAACGAAAATTTTATTAAAGCAACCAAAGATCATATTTTTAACATTTTTTATATGATATAGTAACTTTCTTCAACACTATATAACACGAGTAACTTCGTTTAACATTTTTGATATAATAATTTAAGTATAAATTAATAGTATCATCGAAGAAATTAATTCACATTCTTTAGTAATATATAATTAAAGATATAACTCCTCATGATCTGAAATTCACTATGCATTTGTACGATCGTGTTTCGTTGTATTGTTATAGGTGCATTGTATGTCTGTGAATACATATGTACCTGATGTATAGAGCGCCTAGAAACGGTAGTTAATTAGTTTATAAGTTGAGTCTAAATAAACCTGCAGTGCACTGAACAAGGTTATCTCTTTGGGGTTGAGGTCTTACTATAAGACAATTAATAGAAGTTGAAACTTTCTTTCTAACTGTACCACAGTTCTTCTACTTTAAGTTTCTACAAACTTTTAATTATTTTAAACTAATACAAATTTTTGTACGTTTATTTAAGTCTGTTATTTAACGTTTGCAGAAGTTTATTTTTATAGTTATATATACATCTTTATTTCTACAGTTGTAATTTTTTAGTATCTTCTGAAGATATCAATTGTTTAACAATTAATTCCATCATGTTCAATTAGGATAAAAATAAATGCATATCAGAAAATTTGTGAATGATCTACTTGACTTAACAATTGTGTAAACGAAAAAATTTTGTAAAAATTTCTGACGAATTTACAACTCAAAAAATTTCCCAATAGACATTTACGTTCACCTCGCATTTCCAATTGCCCTATTTGACCCTGCACAGACAATGTCGGACGCATACAATGCGATTGTATTACAAAGACATACAATACAGATCTCGTTTACCGAACAGTTCATTATCATCTTTATTGGACAGGTATTGTAGAATGCACATGCTGCATCATCGATTGCATTACACAGATATTATAGAACGCATATGGTACGTCATCGATCGCATTGCGTAGATAGTGTAGAACGCATATGGTGCGTCATTAACCCTTTGACTGCCATGTCACTCATATACGGATGACACTCAAATTTTTATACAGATTTATATCATTACAAATTTATTCGGTTTCCTAACTGAAAATAATCGTATTAATTACTTAGAACTATGGAAAATAAATAGAACAAAATATTATGAAAATGTTTGGTAAGATTTGTTAAAGATTAAAATACTACTTAATTCTATTTATAATGACAGTATAAAGATAGTAAAAGATAGTATAAATATAGTATAAAGATAGTATAAAGATAGTATAAAGATAGTAAAGATAGTACATGACGCATACGGTGCGTCATTAATTGCTTCGTAAAGATATTACAGAACGCATATGGTGTGTCACCGCTTGTATCGAATAAGTATTATAGAACGTATACGTTGTGTCATTGATTGTACTTGTCGGATACTATAGAACCCATATGGTATGTCATTGGTTGCATTACATAAGTACCTACTATAGTACGCACACGCTACGTCATCGATTTCATTGCATAGACTTTGTAGACGCATACGGTGCGTTATCGATTTCATTGTACTTATAGGCAGTATAAAACAGTCACGGTGGGTAACCGGTTATATCGCATAGAGATTGTAGATATGATGCGTCATCAATTTTATTGTATAGGTAGACGTAAGGTGCGGGTTTTGAAACTTTATCATTTTTGAACTGTGGAATTTTGGAATTTTGCAAGTTTAGGTATTTTGGAAATTTTAGGTTGTGTAATTCTGGAATTTTAGAACAGATTAAGGAATTTTTTAATTTTTTGATTTTGAAATTTTGCAACTTTACAAATACGGGACTTTGAAATTTTTTCACTTCAAAGTTTTGCATCAGTATAGGACGCACACGGTGTGTCATTGATTTACATTACATAAATACTTCAAGACGCACAGACTGTGATATGCGCAGTAAATAACATACAATAACGCATCGTTGATTTTTCAATCCGTTAATTTGCACTACAAGATGCAATCGATTGATCGAGAACGATTTATATTGATCAGTTAATTGCTTTCATTGGAAACATGGAAGTCATTGAAACGTTTGATTGTAACAATCGTAAACAGATATGATAATCTACAAGAACAGAATGATAAACACGTAGCTTGCTCGATTAATCTTGGAGGAAATATATTATCTACGTTTTCATCATCGGTAAAATACATTTATGTAAGATTCTTGTTCTGTAATAACAATAAATCTAACAATTTTAACGAGGAATTTTTATGCTAATTAAATACAAATATTTTTAAATTATTCAAGACTTGTCAAACAAATTCTATTTAAATTTCAAAATTAATTTTTTTTTATTTTTTCGTTAATTTTTCTTTGTTAGTATATTATGTGGTATATAAGAGCTATACAAATTTGAATAATTTCGATGATTTTAAATAACTAGATTATTATTGTAATATATTTTAAACATTAACATTAAAATTATTTATTAAAATTATATGATTACTATTCTTTTTTATAATTTAATTTCATTATTATTACAGAAATAATTATTCTGATCTAAATTTAGGAGTCGGTAGGTAAAAAATGAAGGAGTGCAAAGGGTTAAAAATCATATGGAAGTTAGTAGCGGAGCTAATAGTCTCGGTAACAGGTTGCACGTGCAGTATTTTCTCGTTTTGCTCCAGTTTTCGCGTGCGCGTTCTCAGCACACTTTAAAGCCGCAGCCCTCTGCGAAGATATCGAATGTACAATTGCGCACAGTGGTATGGCGAGCGAGTAGAAGATTGCGGCGCATCGGTGCGGCTCCGTTCGGTAAACCTACTCGCGTGCTAACCGCGTTAAAAAATCGGTAACGGTATCGTTATTGTGGTCGGTTTACATTCGTTGAACGTCGGAGACACTCCCGGTAACGCCGCCGGAAACAGTTTTGACCGGTTGATCGTCTTTACCCTTATTAGCTCACTCGAACTGCTTCGGATACCAGTTATGTCACGGACACACGACAAAATGGACATCTCTCTTCCTATTTACAAATTTCTGCATTCTTCACATTTTTTAATATTGAAATTTCGATTTTTAAATTCTTATATTTTTTAATCATCGAATTTTCAATTTTTTTGTTCTTTAGTCGAGAAATTTTTAAATTATTGATTGCAGATATTAAATATCTGATAAATACCTTAGGTAAGGAAATTTTGTTGCTGATAAAATTGAAGTCTTTGCTAATTTTTATATTTAGGAAATTTAGGAAATTTGGGGACACGAATATGAGAATACACAAATTTGAAAATATAAAAATGCAAAATGAAGTTCATATGCGTCCTTATCGAAAGAATCGTTGCACCCGAGTGTACATGTACCTCTGACCTATGCTATACATACATATTGTATACATATGTACCTGCTATATTTATGTACATACTATACATCAAACCTTGATTCTTTTTAACAATCTCAGAAACCACTACACTTTTTACCAAACTCGTTCGTTAAATAATTAAGCATTTCTCCAGAAGTGTAAAGTGATTTGTTAAAATTTTACTCATAAAAAGAACAAAGAGCCGTAAGAGAAATTGCTGACTTATTCCGTCGCCTTTAATTGTATTACGTCCAACCCTTCTACGGATGATCCTGGTCGTTCATCTTCGCCTCTTCTTTGTCCTCCTTTAATGAGACTACTGTACGTAATCCACTTCTGGTTTCCAGTAACAATTGAAATACTTGATTTTCGTACGAAGATAATTGGAAGTAAAACACGCGTTACTTGCCTTTTTCAGTCGACGCTCATTATTCTGACGTTGGACACTTCCTTTATTCCCTTAAAGCGACTGCGTGCTGTTCCGTGGGACAAATTGACCCTATTCGAGGTTTAATTCTTTGTTAGTTCCGGTTCTGCTTCCGTAAACTCCATTAACATAATGCCATCAAACTTGGTAGAACATTTAGAACGTTCTAACGGTGGCATACTTGCAATTAGTTCTTAATCGTTGTAACAATCGCTGAAAAATATATAACACGACATATAGTTGTTATTAACTGTAAGAGAGAGTGTGCCAGATGTTACAAAATGGTTTCGAAGTTGTGCAATTGTTTTCTGGTATTTTTTATCGTGCCACTCTGTTTTCTAGGACGATCTTTGTATCGTTGCTGGATTCGTGGTGTAATTATTTCGAGTATTTCTCGAGCATCGTCCCTGATTATCGTTCTCTTTGTTTTTAACAAATGTGTGTTTTAGGTCTCTGTAAGAGAATGTGGTTTATTCCTCTGCAAAAATGTGTGTTTTATGCCTTTTATGAGCTCTCTGTTTTTCTTTTAAAGCCTTCATTGCATGATTGTTTCAAAATTACTAAATTACTAGATTAATAAATTCCCAAATTTCCCAAATTTCTCAAAATCCCAAATTCCCAAATTCTCAAATTATAAACACAACCGCAAATCTTCCCCAAAAATAAGACCTCATCAAATCGTACTTCGCACCCTAGGAATATAACCTCATCAAATCGTATCCTCCACAACAGAATCTAAAATCAAGTTGTTAATCATTGCGTAGTTCACTTTAATCTCTCGAAACTCGATACACAAGGATCCGATATTCCGAAACGCAAGGATCGAAATCATGATCCATAAAAGCTAACCGAAAGGAAGTCCATATCCTTTCAGGTCGAATGATTTGTTCAGCCATTTTCCCAAAGGAAACATGGCATCTATTAAACTTTCGTTACGTCAAGCCTTGAAGTCGAGCACATCGATTTTCAGAGTCTGCCTTTTCTCGCTCGGCTTTCGTGATTCACACTCTTGCAAATTACCAGCGTTTCTTGAAGTCGGATCGACCGTGTGGCGTGCAATAAAAATACATAACCATAATTAACGGGCTTCCTTCTGCAATGAGGAAGACTATGTTAAAGGCTGTTAAAAAGACGAACTAGGATGAACCTTCTGAAAATATGGAGGAAAATAATGAGCGTCATTAATAACCGCATGGACTTTCTCGTCTATACCAGAAAATAGACTCGTTTACTTTTCTACATTAGATTTTTACTTGAAGCATGGATCCGTATTAGACGAAATCAATTAATGAAAATCATGCTCTGGTTGTACGATGAAAAACCGTTTCATTTCGTTTTCGAGCCGAGCGGATCGATTCGATTTTTATTAGGGTTTCTCGAAACGCGAGAAAGTTTCAAACTTTATGTGGAATTTAGGTACTGTGAATTTCAAATGATTTTATTTATGCCAATAGTTTGAAATTGATGAAGTTACGAATATTGACGAAGTATTTACATGGTCATTTTAATAAGGGCTTAATTTTTTTATGATGTGTGAATGTTTCGCGATATCAAATCATCTTAGGCTTTTGATATACAATTTAATAAGTAGACGTGTGATTCAAAGACTACATATGGAACCTAAGTATTTGAACCTTAATTTTGATGAAACCTTTGTCGTGTTTAGAGAGTGGAGCGCAACCGAACAACGAGTTTTGCTGGTAATGCGAGGTGCCAGACTTTCGCGAGTATGAGTGTTGTTCACTGGATCGTATGGGAGATCTTATTTGATTACAGGCTGCGTTCTACCGAGCAGTGGTTACGTCTGATCGTGATTCATTCGTTTCATACACAGTGGCGTAACTAAATAGGGACCGGGGTGGATCGGCCCCACGTAGCGTGAAGGACTAAACATGTAACACACCTCGTACACTTCATGTTAGAATTTTATAATTTTAAAATTACAATTTTTCAAATTTTCAAATTTTTAAATTTTTAAATTACTGAATTATTAAATTATCGAATTATCAAATTACCAAATTACCAAAATCCCAAATTCTCAAATTACTAAATTACTAAATTACCAAATTAATAAATTACAAAATTATCAGATTACCAAACTCCCAAGTTTCCATATGTTCCAAAGCCCAAATTATTAAATTTCCAAAATATCGAATTCTCACATCTCAGAATTTCGGGACACTGAACTTCCAAAATTCTAATTTCAAAATTTTCCAATTTTTAAACTCCGAAATTCCCAAATTTCTAAATTACCAAATAAAAATTTTAGACTTTCTACCATACCTCACTTCAAAAATCTCGTTCTAATTATAAAACTAACTAATTATAGAACTAGCTGGTTCTAATTATAGAACTAGAATCTAATTATATCGAAGTCATATCCCCCACAAAATTCCCAAATTTCTACATATTACACCCGAAGGTTAATGATACAATTGTACTAAGTTATCACTCATTTAATCAAGTTCAAAAGTGTTCCAATAATTTTTCCTAATCGATAACTATTGTAACCAGCAAGTTTATTAATAGTCGTACTTTCTCCGCGTGTTATGCAAACAGAAATTCGAGTAACTGATAAATTTCTCTCCCTAAAGGAGAGAAACAGCTCCATGCTAGTTGCGGTTACATGACCGAGTTGCTTCTCTTTCCGTCCACCCACTTCCCTTCCCAGATTCTTCGGCTCTAATGAAAGGATAAAATCGCGGTTCACCGTCGAATAACTTTGGCGATTTGTCAGGTAGGCAGGTGCATCCTGGCACGGAATATGGATTCGTTGTTTGGGTCGATTGTGTTCTACAGCTATACGGAATGGCCTGATGGAATGGTTGTATGCATGTACAGTCAAGAGCAAGTTTGCCTTTCCAGGACAGAATGTAACCAAGTGAGAGGAGATGGTTATTCGTTTATTTTTAACGGATTTTTGAGAAGGTTTGCAGATTTGTGGGTTTAGGAATTTGGGGTAGGAGTTTGGGAAGTTTGGAATTTGAGGGTATAGAGATTTGGGGATGTAGGAATTTTGGTATATAGAAATTTGGGGGAAAAAAATTTGGGATATATAGGAATTTGGGGATATATAGATTTGGAGATATGGGAATTTGGGGATCTAGGAATTTGGGGATTTAGAAATTTGGGGACATAGGAATTTGGGGTATATAGGAATTTGGGGTATATAGAAATTTGGGGTATATAGGAATTTGGGGTATATAGAAATTTGGGGTATATAGGAATTTGGGGTATATATAAATTTAGGGTATATAGGAATTTGGGGACATAGGAATTTGGGGGTATAGAGATTTGGGGATGTATAGAAATTTGCAGTGTATATGAATTTGGAGATGTAAAGATTTGGAGACGTAAAGATTTGAGTATACAGAAATTTGAAGCTACAGAAATTTGATTACATACAATTTGGGTACATAAAGATTTGAGTATACAATAATTTGGTTATATACATATTTAAAAATATAGAAATTTAGGAACATACGAATTTGAGAATACACAAATAGGAAAATATAAAAATTGAAAATGATGAAGTTCATAAGCGTTCTAACCGAAAGGAATCGTTGCACCCGAGTGTACACGTACCTGTCGGCCATGGCGTGCCGATAAGCTTTGTAAAATTTCGATTACGGAAGAACGAGCAACTAACCGATGTCTCGTGATTCAGGCTGTCGTAATTAACTTTGTTAAGAATGTTGCTAACTGCAACCAGGCCGAGCGAGTACTCGTGAACCATGATCGAACGTCTTTCCATCTCTGTATACGGAACTATAATTTATGGGAAGTTAAATTAGTAAGATGATCCAGCTGCTAGTTCATGAAGTAGTTAAACGGAACATTAGGAAGATCGGGTTGATATTGATGAGTTCACTGAATATTTATTGCAAGTGCGTGGATTAAAAGCTTGAATCTAAATAGTCATTTATTTTGAATTTAATGTGGTCGATTTGTTAATATATCTATTAAAAAAATCAAACACAAGTGTATTCTTTTGCAGTATTTGCTTTTGGAAGAATATCAGTCTTGTATCATTATTGTCATGTGTTTTAGTAGTTCATAAGACTGCCATGAAATTTTAATATTTTCTGATTAAAATACGTGCTACGAAGTTCATTTTTGGTACACTTAGTTTGTGGAATAAAAAAGAGTGACATGATGGAGTACAGATTCTGAACAATGTTTTCTTGTGCCGAACACTAACAACCCGTCAATTATCCATTACTCAAAAGTTGTGTAAACTTGACATAAATAGAAACATAGCACCCCTTTATTCTCGGCTTCTGATCATAAATCAAACACACGTGCGTTGTTCAAGGCGGAGTTTGAAGCACGCGATTAAACTTCCTAAGACATATCATATGTGATAATGAGATTTTGCTAATGCAACGACTAATCATGCAACATCAATGCGTATATTTTAGGAATCGATTGAATTCTTCAGTCTTTGTTTTGATATCCTGTGTTTCCAGAACACAGTCGCAGTTATTTGGGGACGTAACGATTTGGGGATGTAGGAATTTTGGGATGTAGAAATTTGGGGATGTAGGTATTTGGATATGTAAGAATTTAGGGATGTAGGAATTTGGGGATGTAGAGATTTCGGGATGTAAGAATTTGGGGATGTAGAGATTTGGGGATATAGGTATTTGGATATGTAAGAATTTAGGGATGTAGGAATTTGGGGATGTGGGAATTTGGGGATGTAGAGATTTGGGGATGTAGGGATTTGGGGATACAGAAATTTGGAAATATAAGAATTTGGGGATGTAGGAATTTGGGTATGTAAGAATTTGGGAATATAGAGATTTGAGAATGGAGGGATTTTTCTATTCTGACCCATTGGAGCTCTAAACACCTGATTCAACCTCTCACGCGCCAACTTGTGGATTGCCATCAGTATTTTTCTCATACAAGCTTTTTCTCATATTAGTTTGAAATCATTATAATCAATATATCCTCTACTATAATATATTTATAACATTATACACATATTTATATAATATTATATTTATAATATATTATAAAAATTCTAGAATGTGTCTCAAAAAATCAAAAATCAATAACAAAGCTCTTAATAATTTAATTATCAATTGTTTTGTTCCGTTATAAATATACATAACAAAACAGCATGTTAACGACACATTTATCTTACCAACACGCATGTCATACCGATAATTGTAAAATTCACATGATTACGAAAATTAGTGTTCGGTGTTGTTAATTATTCCAAGTGAGCGACAACCTTAACTTTGAACGAAGCAAATGTGCGTGAGTTAACAGCGAAGAAAAGAAAGTTTCAAACGATTTAAACACGCAACAATAACCGTGGTTAAATAAAAGGATTTAAAGAAATTTTTAATTAACACATTCACTGCGGTACGAGGTACGTAGACCCCGTATCGTATCTTCGTTTTGTGTGAGAAAGTTTTCATTGAATATCAGCTTACACGCTAGGTATTCTACTATTTTCATTCAGCTGGGTACTAATCGAGATTGTGGGAGATAAATTGAACATTGGATAGATATTCTATATTCGTAGAACATTGACAAATTCTGTTATGAACATTGAAAAATTTATTCTATTATGGACATTGATAGATATATTGTATTATGAGTATTGATAAATGTATTCTGTTATGAACATTGAAAATATTTTCTGCTATGAACATTTTAAAATTTATTCTATTATGAACATTGATAAATGTATTCTGTTATGAACATTTAAAAATTTATTCTATTATGAATAAAAATTTCAGATTATAGAAATTTAATTGAAATATTGATTAAGTAATAAATATTAAAGTTCGATAAATAACTTGTAATAATAATTTTATCGATTCATAGGAGCGAAATCAGCAGCACCTCCGATGGCGAAAGTCCACCAATGCGTAATCAAAGAATAGGACAAGACATTACGCCCCAATTGTATCATAATTTTTTGGGTGTGAATTCGGTGATCCGTAAACCACTTAATCATCAAGATGACGAGCCATCTATATATTAATTTCCTCTGTTAAAATTTCTACCGAATTTTGATAAATAAAAGCATATGTAATCCAATAAGGTGTTTCGTTTATTTCTGGAGTTTGTACGATTTGTGTGTACATTAAATGAATTTGTGTCCGTAGCGAGCAATTTAAACGATTTTTGAAAGCATTTGAAAATTTGTGAATTTGATAGTTTAAGAATTTGAGAAGTTTAAAATTTGAGACTTTGAGAATTAAGAATTTAAGAATTCAAAAATTTTCCTAGATAGGTTATTTAATCTGCATATGTACTACTGCTGGAACTAAGTTCATCTGGTATGCATATGTGTAATTAATACGCGGTGAATGGCATGCACGTATGAATAGTACAATCAGGAACTGCAAGCGGAAGCCACTGTTCAGTAGCGAACGGAAATAGATCTAGCTTCGTTTCCGCACGAGGTTATCATAAATAGTAAAATAAGTTTGTATTGCGTGAAGGTGTTATATTTTTTTTATCTGCATCTCGCATGTTGCGCGCATACTTTTGTGCATTTGCATTGAAATCATACAGAGAGTAGTAATTACGTAATTTATTTGATCAGTTGCATGTGGAGTAATTAATTGAAACCATACACGTAAATATTATTATTAATATTACTGTTAGTCGATGCAGTTTTATTTATAATTATAAATACAACTCAGTATTAATTGTACTAATTGTCTTAATCAGTACAGCATTAATTGTTATTACAAATATATATTAGTATATTAGTATCAAATACAATTCAACATTAACTGAGTACTAATTCAGAATTAATTCAGTATTAATTATTTATATCCAATACTATCTTAATCGGTACAGTATTAATCGTAATAAATTGAGATATTTTGCTATCAAAAAAGGAAAAAGTTGTTGAAACACCTACATATCTTTATTATTGCACATCAAACGTTTTCACTGCTGCAGTTTCCTTGCACTTTCACACGAAAGCGTATGTTCAATCTCTCTTTAAAATGGTTTTATATCTGCTCGTTGGAGAACAGGAATGGTTGCAATTAGTAATACCCAACTCGTTATGAAGACGCGCTCTTAATAGCGCATTGTCTTTTTCTGAAACTTTGCGAGTAGAAGGAACTCATCCCGCATATATTACGCGAACAACAGATTTTCTAATTTATGATAATTCCATGGTTGTCTTCCCATTGGTTCAGCGTTGCTTCAACTATGCGGATTTTCTTTCGCAAGTTTACTTTCGCTCGATCGATTTGATCGATCCGATTTCATGGAACCTGGAATGCCGATTTTACTCGCGCTCTTTTTATTTCTGTAACACGCACTGGAAATTCTTATCGTTAGACTACGTTAACAAAAATTTACTGTTTGTGTTAATAAACAATCACAATAGTTTCTACTACAAGAATTTTATTGTGATAAAAATATATCTTCAAATTTTTGGAGATTCGATTTTGTGAAAGATCAGGTCTTGATTATATGAAAGATAAAGTTTTCATTTTGTAAAATTTAGGATCAAAGAACGCTAACTACACATAGCTTTGTATGACTCCTTGTTTTTAGAGTACTCATTTTAGTTTTTATACTAAAATGATTATACAATATATTTTAAGCACATATGTTACGGAAATAATTATTACAAATAATTTATAAAGAAGTGACAAACTATACAAGAAAATATAGATGAGTATGTTACAGAGAAATGACAAAATATTACAAATAAATTATTGGTGAATGTGCAAGTTTAAATCACTCTTTGCCGACCGCCATATTTGCACACTATGCGCATGTGTACCCCCGCATTCATTTGACTTGGGTATTTAAATTGGTTATCCTGTCTCTGTCTACAAAGTAATTTCCTTGTTGAATGTCGCCTCTTGTTACTACTTTTTACCCAAGCCTCGCTCTATACTGAATTATTATAAAAGAATGTAGACTTTAAAAAAAAATATGGAAAGTATGTGTCCTAGGATTTTGAGAGTCACATGAATATTCTTTTCTGGGAATCTATGACTAAGCTGTTCCCACAGAAAAAAAACTGTAAACGCTGTAATAAACTTGTTTATGGACACGGTTAGAGCTTAAAGCGTTAGAACATGTTCCACTTTCGGTAAGAAAACGTGTTATGGTAGGTGTCTGTATATGTCCGAACCGTGGTATTAGAAAGCGCATTGCGCGATTATGGAACTTTGTTTATCCCTCATTATCCAACAGACGATTATTACTTACTGGTAATTTTATTCTTTCTTTAATGGATCTTTTTACATAATCCGTACTTATAGACATATTCAGGTTATCGCTTCGGAAACGTAATCTGTCAATATCCTTACCTGATGATGATTAACGACAATGTCCCGCTTAATTGAGTAGTCTACCTCGATCCTAGAAAGCAAATATACGTTCACACGGAACTTGATCGCGGCGCTGATTTTTATATAAGATCAAATTTGTATTCTAGGGGAAGTTGAATAATCGAAGGAAATACTTTATTAATTTTTTTTTTAATTGCGAATGTGGTGTGCGAGGTTGCCACATGTATTTCGAAATGCTCAGAAACTGATGCAATCGGGTTATTTTAATGTCGCTAATTGCTTTAAAATTCTTTGAGTAACTTTCGAAATAACCCGAGATGTGAAGTACTTCAAGGATCAGAAATATGAAAATATTTCAACGATCAGAAATATGAAAACACTTCAACCACCAGAAATATGAAAATACTTCAAGTACACTGAACGATAAAACAAATAAAATGAACGTAAAAATAATCGAAAGAAAATAGACCACAATCCTTGCGTATACTTGACATTGCACAAAAATGCAAAGTTTAAAATGAA
Organism: Megachile ligniseca; assembly: GCA_945859555.1. Classification (NCBI taxonomy): domain Eukaryota; kingdom Metazoa; phylum Arthropoda; class Insecta; order Hymenoptera; family Megachilidae; genus Megachile; species Megachile ligniseca. The sequence continues at coordinate 6,300,300 of OX243783.1, forward strand.
TACATAAATAGATTAAAATATTTGTAAAAGTAGTGTTTGCTGGAATTAAGTTGATCGTACGTTAATATATCATGATTCTAATTAATGTTCTAATTAGTTGTATTTTGATGAGCGTCACTATTAAGAATGGAAATTACAAACACCTTCTATTCAGTCTTCTCGTACATTTCCCTTCGGGTATCTTTTCATAATTACTGTAGGTGACTCATATATTACTTCCAATCTCCATAGCTTTCCTCGTACGTATTTTATTGAATGGTATAAATAACCAAGATTAACAATGAATCATGGTTATTACCGACTGAATGTGCGAACCCAGAAAGGTTTCAATCACGTTCTACTTGCCTTTCTGAATTCGTACTTTCGTTATATTCACTTTGTATACAATCAACTGTGATAGAAAAATATGTACACCGCTGGACAAATCTTTGTACAATGATTAATTGCTGGTGATTTAAAGACATTAATCACCTTCCAATTCTATTAAACCTGTGTAGCAATGAGAAATTTATCTTTGTACCGATGTCAACCCAGGAGTTTAGAAGAGCTACATTGATTATAATGATTTGATACTAATGTTTCAACCTTGTATGAGAAATATACCGATGTCAACCCATAAGTTGGCGTGTGAAGAAGCTAACCCAGGTGTTTAGAAGAGCTGTGGTATATTATAGCAGATAATGTATTGATTATAATGTTTCAAGCTTGTATGAGAAATATACCGGTGCCAATCCACGAGTTGGTGAATAGAAAAATCCTTGCATTCCCAAATCCCTATATCCCCAAATTCTTACATACCCAAATTTGCTCAGCCGCAAATTGTTATATCCCTAAATTCCTATATCCTCAAATCGGTACATCCCCAAATCGTTACGTCCTCAAATCGGTACATCCCCAAATCGCTACGTCCCCAAATAGCTGCGACTCCAGTAGATCAAAATAGAAAAAACTCTCGTTTTGTTTTACAGTTTCTGAAAACAAGAGTGTGTTCGCGTGACGTTAATCTGATCGTATTTGCTAAATTAAAATGATATTTGCAAATCGAGAGTTTCTATTTTTCTGTTTTGATTTCTGTTCGCGTTAATCTGATCGTAATTACCAAATGAAAATGATATGAAAGTTTCTGCTTTTGATAAAACTAGTTAGGTTAGTTTAGCCTCTTTGTTGGTTCAGTTCAAACTAACATGTTAACTCTTGATGTGGAAATGAATTCAGTTGAGAAACGCTGAATATTAATTTTAACTGGAGTAATGAAGTAATGATCACAGCTTTATTTTGTGCATTTCGCATAACAGTCTTCCTTACAAGTTAATTTATTAATAATACCATTTCTTTAAAAATTTAAATATTTATTAAACTATTTGATAAATTCGAATTATTATGATCTGAACTCTTCTATAATTGATTTAATAATAAATGCTTGAAAATGATCATGTGCCCGGTCAATTCATCCTTTTGTCTATAGTATTATATAAAGAGAAAGAGTTTGTGAGTTTGATTGTTTGTTCCTGATGGTCTCAAAAACCACTGGACCGATTTTCATGAAACTTTCACTGTTTGCTTCCTTATGATCTCTGAACGGTCATAGGCTATGTACCATTTCACTGCCATAGAAAAGGTACCTCATTGGAACAAATTACTTTTCCATTGACATTGTAGCACTAGTACAAAACCTTCTGTATTAGAAGACAATAAAATGTTCGATTACTCAAAAAGTAGTTTGCTGTTTTTATGTATGTTATAATAAAAAATTTATCAAAATTGAACTTTGGTATTCAAATTCAATAGGTAATTTAATATAATTTAGTTTACATATGTGGGGATGTGTGATTAACCCTTTGAGAATTGACAATATAGTCTCTAATTGAAGTTAGAATTAATGGAGTTTTATTTTGGAAAAATTTTAGTCCAGTTTATAAATCAATTAATCTAGTTTTTAAATAAAGTCATTAATATAACATAGTTATTCATACAATGATCAATGTAACGTTCCTTATTTTTATGTTAAAATAATTAACATAAGCTAAATATTAATAAAATGAATAATAACCTAATCAATTAATTAATATAACCTGGTAAATTTCTAACAAAATGATTAATATAACCTAGCTAATTATTAACAAAGTAATGAATACAACCTACCTAATTATAAATAAAATAATTAATAAAATCTATTACATGTTCCTTAATTAGTAAATTCCCAGGTACTATTTGCAACACCTTCTAAGCTTCAGTATATTTTCTACGTGACAAATTGACTACCAAATCAGTCACGGGTTAATAATTCCAGTGGTTAGCACAACTAGAGCGTCTCGAATAGTTACGGCGAATTAAACTTTTTTATTTTGTTGAGTCGTTCGATTGAGAACAGTAATAAGAGAATTCGAGACTGAAAGTTCCACGGCAGAAGCGGAATATGTAACAGGAAATCCTTCCGGACGAACCCTTCGGTATCATTGGCGTAACTAGAAATTTTGGGTGTTGGAAATTTGGAAATTTAGGAATTTGGAGATTTTTAAATTTGGGAGTATAGGAACTTAGGGAGTTTTAAATTTGGAAATTTAGGAATTTGGAGATTTTTAAATTTGGGAGTATAGGAACTTAGGGAGTTTTAAATTTTGAAATATAGGATTTTACGAATTTTTAAATTTTGTGGATTTAGGAACTTAGGAATGTAATCCTAGATTTAGAAATTTCGGAATGTGAAGAATTTAAGTTTGGAAATTTATGAACCTAGAGAGTTTTAAATTTAGGAATTTTGTGATTTTTAAGTTTAAAAATATAGTAATTTGGATATTTTAAAATATCAAATTTAGGACTTAATTTTAAATTAAAATATTCACAAATTTAAAGATATTTCAATTTGTATATCTAGAAACTGAGGCACCATTAAATCTGAAAATTTGAAGCTAATTTTTAAATTTGGAAATTAGTAACCAGAAAATTTCTACACTTGCAATGCAAAATAAAATATAATTTCATATCACATAAAATTAATTAATAATCAATTAATATTATACTAAATACAATTTCCATATCTCACACATCAAAGGGCCATACCCATGCTATGCACCTACGCCAATGTCCAGCACATATGTACCCATATCTGGTTCAGTGGTGGACGAAACCGCCCAGTAACGTATGGTAAATATACAGTGGAGTGTTTATTAGTGGAAGCTAGGAAGTTTCACCGACACTTTCAGTGGTTGGCCGCGTAAGGACGGTTTGCATTTCACTGGTGAAACTCATATGGTACGTATCGTCGGACCAGCTGAACAAAATGTTACCAAGTTAGATCCATGCTTACTTCTCATATCAGCCCAAAGCAAATTGATATTTAGTACTTATTTTATACTAATTTCGCACACAGTAATTTTGTACCTTAATTTTATTATTAACCCCTTGCACTATTTTCACGTGTCTGATTCGTGACGCACTCGTACTTTAACCGTAATCAATTTTACTCGAATTTTTAATATCCTCAATTTGGAGTTCAAGTCCAATTATAATTTGCATAGCTAACAATTGCATAACAACAGATTGACATTTCTTTGTCTGTTTTAATATTGTAACTATGATTAGTCTATGTTTATGTACGTGTATGAGTGGTACCACATGTGAGTATCACATGTGTCTTTTCTGTTTCACTGTTCTCAGTAGTCATACGCCACGCGTTTTTACTGAAGTATATAAACTTAATAAACTGAATAAACAGTGAACAGAATTTGAAGCAATTTTATTGCATCCTGAAAGAAAGGAAATATCTATTATTTCCACACCCCATACTTTAACATGTGAGCTTGTCAGCTCAAGATAGGTTAGATGCTTTAGCTATTCATCATCTTCAGCTCTCGTCCTTGCCGAGTTTGCTACAGACCTATATTCTGTCTCCAGATACGCACTCATGCGATCTAACCTTTTACTTTTCTCGTTGCTTCTCTCCAGAGAAAATCTGCTAACCTTCTTTCGTCTAATCGCTACCCTGTATTCGTTCACTTTTATTACGATATAGTAATTACCGTCTGGTCGTTGGAAACTTTCGATTTATCTGATTTTTCAAGTTGCTTCGATGACACTTTCTGATTGGCTTGATGATTTTAGAATTTTAGATAATTTGTTAACATGGATAGTTTGATGTTATCTGTTGAGTTTATTTTGGGTTTTGTAGATATAAAGATGTTAAATAAACAATATTTATTTACCAACATATATTGTTAATTTTCCTTCAGAGTTATGACTATGATTATTAAAGTACCAGAAAAATGTACACTACAAACTATTTTAATGAACTTCTGTGGGGGACCTTAGTGACCCCATTTCGTCGTTTACGCTTCAGAAATAGACTCCGTACTCTCTAAAGGTTAATAAAAAAGCTAATAAAGGATTTATGCAATCTTTCTTATTAAACATTTACTTTCAAGTTGAACGTTAAATTAATATCGCATAATTATTGCAACACTTTCAGATACCAATCATGGTAAATCTTTTTCTTATTAGTCAATTGTCACTTGTTAGACATTCAGTTAGTAGACCTTTACAGTTATAATAATGTGTAGTTTCATGTTCAAAAGTTATGTGAAATTCAGTTAGAAGACATTTACAGATGACAGTTATATTAACGTGCTTTGTGTTTAAAAATTATGTGAAATTGTTGCTGAAGGTGTAGAAAGCGAGGCAAGCAAATTTTGTGAGTATAGGAAATTGATGGATCGTTGTCGTAGATATCTCGCGGTTTTGTACTTTCTCATTTTATGAGACATGCAAAAGCAACACGAAAAGCTATCCATGTTTGACATACTTTCCATGGGAAAAATTTGTACCACAATTCTTTGACGAGAAATTGATCCAGAAAGAGGTAATGTAAGAAATCCCTGATGCGGTCTGCTGTCGCCCTTCATTTTCTAAAATTCCGATGATTATACTTACTTTCATCGGCCTTATATTTTAAACATTGACATTAATATTAACATTATCAACATTGGCATTATATTAACATTAAAATTATTTCATTTTTGTTTTAAATTAATATTCTTGACTATGGTAAAAATAATAACACCTGGTAAATATTTCGATTTAACCCATTACTACATTTTAAACATCATAAGATAATTTTATCGCAAGTGTTGTTTTACACGTAAAATACTTTTGTAAATGTTCAGCTTCTATTCTCTCCTTGATTAATAGTACAATTTCCTTTTAATGTCTGTAGATACTCGTGGAAAATAATGCGTGTGATTTCTTAAATTGAACAGCTGAGATTTCAAGCTGTTCATGAAAGCCGACTCAATGTTAGAGGAATTGTATAGCTGTCGTCATAATACCAGGTTTCATTTACCGTAACACTTTTCCCATCACTTCGGATGATTTTCTAAGAAACCACATTTCTCTATCACGGAATTATAGGAAATTGTAACAACCTTCCTGCAATATGAAACGTTCTGTAACAGAAATTACATATCTCGATCAAGAAGCAATCAAATAGAACTTGTCCTATGTATTATCGTGTTTCGATGAGAAGAAAAAATGGTTACGTTGGTTGTGACGCTGAAGAAGTTTTGTGGGATAAGTTTTATACTCCAATTATTCGTATATAATTATTTAATTATGAAATATTTTTCAGTATACTTCGGTGTATTTCATAAATTTTAACAAAAGCATCCTGATTTCTACAAATTGAAATAGGAAATATCAGTTTGACGAGTTCCGTGTGTCCAGCGTTAAATTTATTGCCGCACTGCTTTATTTGGCGTCTGAATTTAGGGCGCAGACATCGCTCTGACATATTTAGACCGCGGACATTTTCATCTGGTTAAAAGTCTATTTCTGTTTGTCAAAGTACCATGAATTAGCAATTCATCTTAGCGGGTCATCGTAATTCCTGCTTACAGTCGTTGCATTCCGTTTCTCCTCGTAAAATACTTGTATAACGAGCCTTTACGGTTAGTGGATCAGTTAATGATGCGTTTATTGCTAAATTCTTCTAATACTGTCAAGTACCACTTCTTTGTGTCCTCGTATGTGGAGAAAATTGTGATGCAAAAATTCTCACTTATTTTTGTATCTGGTATCTTTCTGTGGACTGCATTGTAAATTATTTTCACCTTAAGTGTACCGATGTGAAGCCTCGAGGCTGACCCAGGTGTTCAGAAAAGCTAGGGCTCCAATTGGTCCAATTGCCTTACATCCATACCATCTCATTTTTACCTTCATTGAATTTCAAATTTAATTTCACTTATGACTCGTCTACATATGACCACACCCAAAATATCCCTAACATGTGGATTGTCTCTTGTAACTTTGTAACAATAATACACTCTGTTCGACTTGCTAGAAATTATAAATTGAGGGGTCTTCTACTGTTGTCCCAGATCTAGTGTTAATTTGTGTCAAAGTACACCAGTCACTAAAGTTCATAGCAGTGTTATAATAGTTGCACAATCTTGGAATGCGGTAGATCGTTTAATTTTTTGTGACTGTCAGCACATTATGCACGTGTCTTTAGGCTTCTTTTACGAGTTGATTAGGTGAATGAACACGCGGTGTCTGCTTAACACCTAATCAGCATCAAGAGTACGGAAGCGCGAAGGCGTAACTCCTTTGCTGTTCTTGCGAAACTAGTTTTCGCTAGACAAGATCAAGGCTCTTGGTAGATCGATTGACGATTTCCAGGTTACACGATAGACATAAGCAAATTGGAGGAGTTGTAATACATAATTGAACAGGTTCGAGGAGAACGAACGATGTAAGCAATTGTACGCCTCTGGCGCGGTTTATCGCTTCGGGTAATATTGTTTTTCTTCCGCTTCGTGAAAAAGCGGTTATTATTAAGTTGTATCAAATCGGTTATGAAATAAGAAAAATCGTGATTTGACACTGCGGAAATATCGTGAAGTGACGTTTGTGATTAATGAGGGGGAGAAAAAGTAAATGGCAGTAAGGACGGTATTATCGAAGTTAAGTTATTAAATTATGGAGGAGGAAATTGTTGAAATTGTTAGGGTTCAATTATTAAATTATGCAGGAGTACGTTATTGAAATTATTAAATTATGGAAAAGTAAATAATTAAAATGATTAAAATTCAGTTATTAAATTATGCAGGAGTACATTATTGAAATTATTAAAATTTAAGTATCAAATTATGGAAAAGTGAATAATTAAAATAATTAAAATTCAGTTATTAAATTATTGAAATTATTAAAATTTGACTATTAAATTAAGAAGAAATTATTAAAATTAAATGACTAATTTTTAATAGTCTTGATCTTTCACGACTTGAATTTTTTAACACAAATCTAATATGCAGCAAAGAACTATTATAACGCATATGTATAATTAGTAATGGATTTAATGAAAAGATCTAAACTTCCAATTTACTTTTATAGAATTTATTATGATGCAATTTATTGTATAGAGTGATGTATTCATATGGAATTTCATTTTTAAAGTACAGATTTATGGAAGAATAAAGAGGAGCATACTCCATAAAAATTGAAGAACAACTGCACAATAAAGAATGAAAAATGGTTCAGCTAACTAGCCGTTGTCTAACGAATTACTAGTTGGTCAAGGTTTTTATGGAAATCATTTTTCTTCGGCCGGTGAACACGCGTATCGATATCATAGTGATTTACTAAAATAACACGTTGAATCAAGAATGCAAGAAGTCCTGCTGGTTTCCGCGTACAAATATCACGCTCGATGGTCGCGTAGCCTTGTTAATGTGGAGGATCGAGGTTTATTTCCGACTGAACGTTTTGCAAACGATCTATAACGTTGTATTACATGTTCGATCCCATTGGAGCGTACTGGAATTTGTTTGAAACAAACGACGCGGAAAATGCATTATACCGAAACGGATTAAACTGATAATTGGCGATCTACGGTTTCAAAGGTGGAATTAGGGAATTTTGTGTAAAACGGAAATTTACACGTTCTTGGAAATTGATAACAAACTTTATACATTCAAATTATACTCCACTCGTTTTTTCGTGATTATAAGGTCATTTGGTTTGCAATTATAGGGTAGTTTTGGCTTGGTACAACCGAAACAGAGATGAAATCAAGTGAAGAAGTCAGATATTCAATAAAATTTGTTCACAGCTTCATTTTTGGAAGAAATAATTTTGAACAGTTTTGAAGTATTTATAAGAACGTTCGTTAATGATAAAGTCACAAATGCAATAACTATGTAATTGATTCACGAATTAATCATTGCTGTTCATAGGTAGCTTCTTTTCTGACAGAATTAAATCTACACTTTTGAAACATTTGTAACATTATTAATAACAAATTAAAGTTACCATAAAAGAACCAAACAATTTCGCTATTTTAACAAATTAAATTTACTCTACTTTTTACAATAAAAAATTGAGAAAAAATCATAAAAACTTCTGAAACACTATGAGACTTATGTCTATGAAAATAATGTAATTAAGCAAAACAAAGACATAACAAATGTAACACAGTTTCGAATTTAATATAGTTACAGTAGAATGCAATATAGTGTGAATTAATAAACTGCATCGATATAAGAGGCTGATCGGACGACCTACATACACCGAACCTTGTTAGTAAATGGGACATGTTCGAGTCGTGTGCTGTCACTCGATGTGATGCATTTCAATTTATACCAGTCATAAAAAATCGTGAGGATCCACCGAATAAGAAACATTAATGTCACTTCGTTTTTTATGCCACCAATTTCGACGAGGTATTTTTACATTTCGGACATGTCCCTGTAAATTTACTTTTGTTCGAACTTTATAAATATTTACTACTTTCATTTACGGTATATTTACTCATTTCGTGTCATTCGTAATTGAGGGTCTTTGGTGAGTGACTCCGAGTATTTTTGGGGATTTTTTAGACCTCCTTGTTTATTTTAAGATGTTTTGGTTAGGAGAGAAGACAGTTTGGTTTCAAAAAATATGCAAAATGCAATTTTGTAATTTTAGAAGTTTGAAACAGAAAAACAATATTTTGTCATACTTTTTCAGAGATATTCTTTAGACCATACTTAAGAGTCGTATAGAGTCAAATTTTGCAGTTTCGCATTAAACATTTTTTAAAACACCATAGTTGATAAAAGCATATAGAAACATTTTTTAAAAAGCTTTTAAATCGAAATTGCAAAAACCGGCTCTATAAGACTCTTAAGTGTAGTTTAAAGAATATCTCTGGAAAAAATGATGACAAAATATTGCTTCTTGGCTCGAAACTACCAGAATAACAAAATCGCATTTTTTACATTTTTAACACTACTGACCTTGACTCTTGACCAAAACAAAACAAGGTAAACAAGGATCGGAGTGCATCAAGTTTCCGTCAGAGGTCCCAGAAATCAGTACTGAGTTTGTCATCAGACCCTTCTAATTTCACATATTTCATATACTAAATTTTAAACAAGAGATCAAGACAAGATGGCTGTTAAAAAGAGATTCAACGTATCACACGGTAGCCTTCAGTAAAATTCCAAAGTAAATGTTCTCAGTCGGAACAAAATATTACGTGTGTTTCGTAAACAGACTTCCAGAAAGTTCAAAAAAGTTACAGCACAAATTGCAGTAAGAAGTTGTTAATTGTTCGAGACGGGAGTTCGTCTGTGAGCAATTATTGAATTCGTAGCGAGTTTCTCTTCCAGGAATTACCTGAGCTCGTGCTAATCCGACCTTATCACCGACAGATGAAAACGACAGAGAATAAGAGGAAGTGAAAGAACAAATCTCACGGCTACCAGCGCACGTGCTCGATGAGTCACCGTTCTGATATACAGAGTGTTTCAAAATTAATGTCCTGATGCTTGAATATGTCACGATAATCAATACTTTAACCCTTGGCTGATATGTGACTGATATCTAACTCATATGTGGCGTTCAAATTTCCATGTGAACTATTGAGTGAAATAATTATTCCACTATGTTATTAAGAATTTTACTTTAATTGAAAAATATTGGGTGGAACTATGAATAGTGTAACAAACTATTGTGAAATTATTTGGCAAGATTTAACAATAAAAATACTTGATCTTTTCAGGTGTTTCAGTGAGTGAATTTTATAGGAATTTTGTTAATAATAACATTTCTTTATTTTGAGTTTATTCTTAAACTTGTCATATTAACATAACCTAAGATTGCATAATATACTTATAATCATACTTTTAAAAAGATAATTTCACGCAATGATAATTTCAAAATTAAATTCAGAATTTTGTATTCAGTATGAAGGTACAAATTTTATGTGTTATTAATAGTAGCTCAACTGACCTAAACAATGAACTACATTAGCAGTTAAATGAAGAAACAGGAAAAAGAACGTAGCCATGCTAGGATACGTCGATTTAATTATCTCGTCCTATACATATTTAATTATCTCGTCTCATATATCAAGAACTAGTTTCCTGTTGGTATTTTATTATCCAGAAGCCTGCTAGCCCTTTTAGCTCGAAATACATTTACGGTAAAGTACTTGGTAGGGTAAAAATAAAACACTCTTGTACTTGCATTCTTAAGCCCTTTCAGTGCTTCAGTCAAAAATTTGGGATTAGAATTTTCAGTTTGACAGAAATGCAAATTTCAAATTTTTAAGCAGTTGAATTTCAACTCTTCCAGTTTGCAAGTCCTTAAATACCTAAATTACCACATTTCTAAATCTTCATATTCTCAAATTTGGATCATTTCAAATTTCCAACTCCTCAAACATCCAAATTACCAAATCTTCAAACCTTCAAACTTTCAAATCTTCAAATTACCAAATCTTGATCACTTCAAATTTCCAACTCCTTCAACACCCAAATCACCAAATCCTCAAATCTTGAAAGTTGAAATTTCCAATGATACCCGCACCCAAATTGAAATGACTTGATCCTGTCATAGAGCACTTGCTATAGTGTCCTTACAAAAATTGCTCTAGATCAATGTCGTTCCACTTCCGTTTCGCATTAGAGTCCTTGCAGGTGATTTATATGTATAGTGATTCAATGATTCCGCATTGAATAAATATTTCGCCGCTGAATTTGTTCTGAATTTGTAACTTTCCAAACTCCCAAAATGAAGAAACGTCCAGATTTGAGAATCATATACGAGTCTGCTTAGAAATGTGCATGTGAACGATAATGTATGCAAGTCAGGTACTAAAGTTCCTGGCAACGGCCGCTACATGCTCGACCATGCATCAGGCTCACACGTGGCTGCAAAGGTAAATTCAGGCGTCACGAAAATCGAAGGGCAGCCTACAACCGGTGAATGTAATTATGGTGCAACGGGTTCCGATTATTGCGAGAACCTTGGACCTCGCGGTCGTGTTTCGTTTTTGCTTTTAGCATGATTAATAATGCCTGGAATTTCACTTTTTCACGTAATCTATCGCGCGCAAACGAGTTATAACACGACGCATGCTCGCCGTACAACTTACAAATTATATTTCTGTTTTTGCTCGGTGCAATTATGCCAGCAATATTTTTCTTTTATCGCGTCCGTTTCAGATGCTGAATTATTCCTCTTGGAAGATACGCTTTCCAAAAAACTAATCGAACCTCTTCGGAACGTAAATATTAAACGCTAATCGACGCCACTTTAATTATCTGTAAAAATTTTTTTGGATCTTAGGATTTTTTAAATTTGATTTTAATGTGCTGTTTTTTTGTATGTTTCTTTATTATGTACAATTCAAAATTTTTGAATGTAAGGAAGTTTTAAATAATTTTTATAGACAGTATCATTTGAAATATTTTAGCTATTGCTTTCTGTTCATTCAAACTTGAGAACCATTGTATTAAATGAAATATAAAAATGTATAACTCTGATGAATTTTTCTGTCACAAGTTTTACAAAGACTCTGTAATTAAATTTTATACTGAATATTATTTAAAATATGTTAGCTGTTCATTACAGTAAATGAAATATTAAAATATCTTCGGTGAAATTCTTAATCAAGCATCGACACATTGCTTCTAAATCAAATATTCAAATTTATGATTGCTAAAGTAGGACACAGAATATTTTAACTTATGAAATTATTGTAAAGAAAGAGTATCATGGAGAATATGTATAATTACTTTCATCCAATTATTCAAATTAAAATACCATTAATGTTATTTTAATATACTTTCACATTTCACAAACGCTATTTTAAGTTAATTTTCATAAACACTAGTTTATTTGCGTTTTCACAAATTATACTTTACTGCTTGCCTAATTTATACAATTATATTGTTATAATTTATCAAAAATTATTCATTCGTAAAACGCGTAGGATTTATAGAATTTTTGTACAGCAATATATATTTTATCATAATTTTTACCCTGTCCACTCGAGTTAATTTTCTTTCGTTCCACGCGATGGTAGCTTGTTTGAATAATTCATACATTAGTTTTGCACGTGGCTTTAAAGATACCTCCATACTGTGATGGATCGTAGGCGTCGCGGAAATAAACGAAGTGTCGACACATTGGCTAAAGACCATAAAGTATTACCATTCGATACTTGCAGTTCTTGTTCGCGAATATCCATTATTCTATTCTCAAAATTGCAATTAACACGTTTTTCGCTTGTTCCATTATCGTGCACGATTTAAATCGTTATGGAAATATTTCTTCTTTGAGTTTTACATTTTTATCCGACTCCTTCGCACCTTGGAATCTTTCTTTTTCTCGCTTTTCGTTGGGCGATAAATTTCGTGCTGGGTTAAAAATATACATAAATTTGTTGGTCAGACGTAAACAGTTGGGATGCTATCCTCGAGCTTTTATGCTTACTCGTTTATTATACCCACTTACAGAATGTGAAGTGTAAATTTTTCCAAATGTGTCATCTTACTGTAAATAATTATGAGAAGGATTTTACTACCTTCTTGATGGCTGTATTTTTTTTAGGATTTTCAAGTTCTCTTTTAGAGAAGAATTGCGTTCGATTGCAAAATTTCTAAATATTTTCAAATTTCTACATTCTTAAATCACTGCACTGTCTATAAAATTTTGATTCAATTTCATTTTAATCTCTGAAGCTAAAATAAAATTTATTGCCTTTAGCATCTACCTTTGAACAGCAGAATATTTTTCCGCCATTTCACTTGTCCGCATCTCCACGAAATATTAACACGTTTATTGTCTTTATCTCCTCGGATGAAACTATTTCTGTAACTCGAAATTCTTACTTGTTTTCATCTCAATTTTCGTCTTTGTTCCACGTCTTGAGTTAAATCGTTTCTGCGAAGCTTCTGACGATCTTTAGCTGTAGGTGAAATCGTTGCTCGTTGATTTCACAATCGCTTTGTGGTTGAGTCAGACACAGGTTTCGAGGTTTCTATCGACAGTTTCTTAGGGTCGTCGATAAAATCGATGGTAATTACATATTTCCACGGTGGCGATAATATGATGGTGTTGTTTGGCCGATTTCTAAGGATTGAGGGTTACAGCGCCATTAAACATACATCGTGCTGCACAATTTTCAGGGCACGATGATTCAACAAAGTATACACGCAAAGTATACATATCAAGCTTCTTACAACTTTATTTACCATATAAAGTTGTAAAAATAAAGATCTTCAGAATTATTATTGCCTTTTTTAACAATAGAACTGCCGGTATTAAATGCATACTTATTTTTGAATTGAAAATAAAGTGGCGAAATAAATAAAATACATAATAGAAAAGGTTAATATGTGGTAAAAAATAAATACAACAAATGCACTAAATAAAATACATACTATAAAGTAAATGAAACAAGTACATAATAATACAAATTACTTTAGAATAAAATATAAATAAAACAGATACATGGCAATAAAAATAAATAGGTACACTGTAAAAAATAAATAAAACAAATACATAGCAATATAAGTAACTTCTTAGTGATACAAATAACTGCAGAGTAAAATATAAAATTCATACATGTAGTATAAATTATTTACTTTAAATTCAGAGTGTAAGAAAAAAACAGGACTACTTGTCTCACACATGTATTTAACATATTATACATATGTATACATATGTTAAATACATGTATATTTATGTCAAATATTTTTTAAGATCAACACCTGTGTGACAAAAATGCTGTAACATTCTGTCCAACGTAGTCCACTATTATTTCTATAGTAACGTGTGTATGCAAGAGAAAAGTGCGAAATAACTGAAAAGAAATTAGTAAGAAATGTAAATAAAAAGTGAAAAACATAGAGCTACGTGTAAAATTCTTAGCTTTTCTTTCAAATTCTAAGTAAAGGTGTAATTGGCTAGTTTGAACGAGGACGCAATAAGGAAACCCGAGTAATATGGTGGTCGAGTCAGTGATTGCGCCACGCAATTAAAGCAACTTGTAAAGGTACCTAAACCAGTTCTGGCAACGAAGATTCGGTACGGGCTACTTTCCCGTTTACTTTTTTCGCTTATTCCTATTACGATGCCGAAAATATCGGTAGACGTGTCCGACACACTGGCTTATATAAGACCTTGGGACGCGTGCACCAGAAATGAACAAGAAAATAGCGTTCGTGCCTGCTCGCACGCAGCCTGCGTTCACTTTGCTTTCGAAACTGGATGCGTTATTATTGAAAATAGGACACCCTGTACCTTGTATGGAGGGAGACAAAAGTTTTCTAGTAACAGCCTCTTAGGTATAACGCTGATGCTTCAACCCTTCGTCTCTGAGTGTCACTTAGCATATTTTCATGAGATACAAGTATATTAGCAATTTAAATTTTGTATGCATATTATAGTGCGGACGATAAAGGGAGAGGTGGAGGAAAGTTCTTAGGAAATGGGTCTTTAGGTTTTATCTGAAGTAAAGGAGAATAAAATAGAAAGATGTCTTTAAGGACAATAAGGAGGATGTCTTAAGATGTCTTTCCCTTAATGTCTTTAAGGGAATAATTTAAAAATGTCTTAAAATTATTTAAAATTATTTGAAGATGTCTTTAAATTATCTAAGTCTTTAAATAATGTCTAAAAGTACTTAATGTCTTCAAATTATTTGACAATTCTTCCAATTTATTGAATTTAATATAAAATTATAATTAGACATTTTTCAAATAACCTTTGATCAGAATAAAATTATTCAAAAACATAAATTACACGGCAATAAAAGTGTTAATAGATCTTAAAATGCCTCACATTTCCAGAAAAGAAATAATCATACTGAAAATCACGTTGTTTAACATCTACAGCATTTCCTCTCATTGTCACAGGAACAAGAAAAATCCATTCTCCGACAAAAATTTCACGTTAACTTGTTTTACTTTTTCCGCGATCTCAGACTGCTTTCTTTTCCTAGTAAAGAGCGGATCCTATCTAATCTTAATAATTAATTAACGCCTGGTTTTTCGTAATTAGAAGGTAGTTGGTTCTATCAAAAAACCATTTTTCCTCTTCCTTTTGCGATGAATCTATGTGAAGTGCGCACGCTATGCAAACCATAAAATCAGTTAATGCGAGCTAATCAGAAATTAATTTCATGAATTTGGTGAAATGAAAAGTGGAGAAAATGATCTGGTTTCAAGTTTTAATTAAATATCTAATGGGGATAATGACATTTATGATTTTTAATAGCAATTTTTAGCGAAGTAATCAAATTTTATACTTATGTACATTCATGTAATAAATTTGTGCAATAAATATGTAAATACATTTATGTATTTTTATACATGTATATGTACCATATCAATTTTATCATCACTGTTTAACAAATGAACACTAATTATATATTCTGCCAACGAAATCTAAGAAACGAGTAAATGTAGAGTTAATAAATTTGCTTCCCGAACAATTGATGTCAAAATTGTTTGCATTTCACTTCTTCCATCTCAATAAAGACATTACGAAGTTAATTTTAAGCAAGTACCGTGACAAACTTCCCTCATACAGAATAACGGTGCATTTTTATTAGCTTGCTGACCCGAGACAATCAGCATATAACAGCAGATTTCGTCGAAGCATTTGCATTTCTCACATTTCAAATTGGATATCATGCTTTCGAGTGGTTTCGTATTTATTATAGCAAGTATCTCAAACGAAAAAAAAAGACAAATATGAGAATAATAAAAAAATCCTCGATTATTTTCGTTTAAAACGAGTTCCTCTCGCGTACTTTACGACTGTCGATTAAAATTAGCGCGTTAAATTAAAGACATCTATAAAGCTAAACGTACGGCGTTAATTCGAAGAGGTGCGTTAATAAACGAATATACACTGATGTACTGAATTACGAGAAACGTGTTATTGGCATTTTATGTATATGATCGTTTTGTACGCGCGAAATAGAGGTTTATTTGTTGAATAATAAAATTGGAATTTTAGGGTGGTAAAATTATTTGGTATTTTCACTTTTAGTTTGGGAATGTGGGAATTGGGACATGTAGGAATTGGGGAATGTGGAATTGGGGAATGTGGAATTGGGGAATGTGGAATTGGGGAATGTGGGAATTGGGGAATGTGGAAATTGGGAGATGTGGGAATTGGAGAATGTGAGAATTGGGGAATGTGGGAATTGGGGAATGTGGAATTGGGAAATGTGGAAATTGGGGAATGTGGAAATTGGGAGATGTGGGAATTGGGGAATGTGGAATTGGGAAATGTGAGAATTGGGGAATGTGGGAATTGGGGAATGTAGGAATTTGGGAATGTAGAAGTTGAGAAATGTGGGAATTGGGGAATGTAGGAATTGGTAAATATAGGAATTTAGACATTTAAAATTTGGTGAATTTGCAAATTTAGAAATGTGGAAATTTGAGAATTTAGAAATTCATAAGTTTAGGAATTTCAGAATTAGTGCCATCAGAAATTAAGTAATTTGTGAATCTAGAAAATTAAGAAATTAAAAATTTCCTAACGTATCCAAGTGACATAAATCATGTCAAGAAATTGAGACCCACCATAAAGAATCACTATAATTAAATAAAATTTCAGTCCTTCAAATGTTTCTGATATAAAATTCAATTGAAGATTTGTTATCAGTCGAAGGGTAATAAATTTTAGATGGAGTGCATGTACACAGAACTGGAAGTCACGTTCGATTATAATGTTTTTAATCTCACATGGTATCAGGGAACTTTCTCACGAGTTCTTTTCGTTATCGATCGAAGCTACAAACTTAAAATAGCGACGTGACAACGTGAAATAGTTGCTTTACATACGTGTCGTGATTCTTACTCCAGCGAGATAAATCTGTCTACAAGAACCTTTTCTTTCCGAGATATCATTCGAGTGTTCTCGCTCGATGCAGTAATAAATGCAGTAAGGTCGGTTGCTTATGATCTTAGGATAGATTTGAATCGAATTTTTTTATATAGGAAATTTTTGAATTCCTAGATTTCTAAATTTTTAACTAAAATTTTAGGTCCTTAAATTAAAAAATTTTTAAATTTCTAAATTCGCTAAATTTCTACATTACTAAATCCTCAAATTTCGAAATTTCTATATTTCTATATTTCTATATTTTTAAATTTCTAACATTCTTAAATTCCAAAGTTCCTAAATTCTTAAATTTCTAAATTCACAAATTGCCAAATATTAAACTCTCGAATTCCAATTTACCAGACCAACACATTCACAAACTCCAAAATCCCTAAATCCCCCTATACACAAATCCCATAAAATCGATTATAATTCTGAAGTTTGCAACTTCTCAAATTCCTTCACCCATCAAATCCCCAAATCTAACTTTCACAAATCCTTATCTCAAATTACCAAATTTCTGACTCCAAAAGACTCACCTCACCAAATTCAAATATTCAAAATTCTAAATTCCTTCAACCTTCCCTAAAATAAATAAAACATCCCCTAAAATCCACCCTCAAGTACACCTCAAGCCAACCCTCAAATACACCCTCAATCCAAAATCACTTCGAAAATACATCAACAGTTCATTTTCCCGACTAGGAAGCATCGTAAGAAAATGTATCCGTATATTTCCACATTCTTTTTCGCGCACAATCATTAGCCCTCCTATCGGCAATTACATGACACCGCTTCTAATTATTCATGCAACGTATCGTCGAGTACAGTGAACTTTATCGTTCGAAAGTTTCGAATAGGGGAAGAAGCATCGATATCGAACGCGCGGAATACAACCGAGCCTTCCGCGATAGATAACTATTCCTGCCTCGTAATACTCAACTTTCATTCACTGTTTCGCCATGTTTATGGGCTAGTCTTTTTACGTGACGGCTGTCATCAGGTGCACGCACTTGCATTCCTTCTTATCGTGTCGGATCTGAAATTATCGTGCACGCTAACGCAGTTAGCTTCTGATCCAAGATATTCGCGATGTTGCAGCAAGTTTTAGATTGGCAGATTCAGAACGATGCGAAAGATTAGCTATTATGCAGACGTTAAACATACTTCCCCAGCAATTTTATTGTTCGATCCTAACTTCTGATGTTCCTCTTATCTTATCGACTCGGTATCTGGTATTTGAAAGTTAAATTTCAGCTACTTAATGTGAACACATGTTTATCTTAAGTATGGAGAGGGATGCATCGTTTTGTAGGGATGTTTATTTAATGTATTGGAGAGATTCGAATCAAAGTTTGACTTTAAACAGTTAATTTGTTAAGCTATCATTTTACAGGACATTTTATAATTTTGCAAAATTTTGCAATTTTGCAATGTATTATCATCTAGAGTGGTTTATTTCTTCCAGTTTTATAGGGTGTTTTATAATTTATATCAGTTTCACAAGATATTTCATAATTTCGCAGACCATTCCAAGAACGAGAATTTCTGCGAGTAGCAATTCACAGATACAAAAGTGCGAGCGTAGGTCGAAAATTGACGAGTTCGACTCGCGTCAAGACAGGATGATATAGGAGTTTGAGGCCAATTTATAATCCGAATAAATCGTTCAGGGTGGGCGTTGAACGATGCAACGATTTTCATGCACAATGCTGTCTTTGATGATTAAATTATAATTTTTCCCAAAGATATGCACTTTAAGACAATTTAGACAATTCACAAAATATGTAATTTCCAAATGTTTCACAAAACTCGTTTACAAAAATTGTTATACTTCTTTCAAAAAGTGACATCCAAATATGAAAGAATAAATATAGACTCAAATTACTTACTTTATTTATTGAATATCTATAATAATTGTGTTTCGTTATGTTCCAGGTAAGAAGATACCACCCAAAGCAGTTCTTTAATTAGTAAGTACATAATTACACTTTTACTAATTATTGTTCAGTTATGTTAACTAGTTAAGTATAACTACTCTAACTAATCAGTTAAGTAACAAATACAAAAAGTCTTGACAATGTAGTATATTAAATGAGTTATTTGACTAAAAGTTGATGTCAAGTTGAGTTTAAGAACCTATAAAATTAAATATTTTTCCGTTGTCACTGTATCCGTCAACACCTGAAAATCCGTTTCGAGCAATTAATCTCACGCCGTCCTACATTTCATTTACCTTCACCAGAAAAAAGAAACATGCAGCGTTAGGTGTCTCATACGTGCTCGCGATTCGAGTATTACTTTCAAACGACACTTCAAGATTGACAACTGCATAATGGTCGCTTGTTAAACGCAGTCTAACAGGTTGAAGAGTGTTAAGAAAATTTGTTTGGATGACAAACGCAAAACGAAAGATGCCAAGCATAATGGAGTCGCAACTGGGTCAACGGGTGATAGCTTTCTAAATTCATTTTTCATTTGTCTTTGATAAAAAGCCGAACTGTTTGTCCGTAGAAGTATTACGGCAAGAAGGTGCTATTAGTGCAAATAATAAGAATAATTTTCTACAGTTTCACCGATTGGAATGGATACGATTGTAAATAGTTTACAATTATGGAAATAATGAGTGCTGCAAGAAATCGCATGGTTTTGAAAAACGAAAGTTTTGTGGATTTATAGATGGAGAAACCTCCTTAATGACCGGTAATTTGTCGGGGACTTTTAACAAACGATTTGTTACAACATGAACTATTCTTAAAATATAGTGATCTATAGGTAGATGATTAACGACATATCAGAAGGTGCTTCAGTTGTAGAAATTGACAAATGAACGAATGATAAAACGTAACTTAACATTACTTTTCTTTTGTTAATATCTTTTATGTATATAGAGATTTTGGGATGTAGGAATTTTCGAATGTACAGATTTTAGCACATAGGGATATCGGGACATGTAGATTTTGGCATATAGAGATTTTGGCACGTAGGTATCTTGAGATATGGCGATTTCCACATATAGAGATTTTGGCATATGGAGATTTCGAGACATAAGAATTTCGGGACATAGAGATTTTGGCACGTAGGAATTTCGGGACATAGTCATTTGGGTATATAGCAATTTTGAGGCGTGGAGATATCGGGGTGTAAGTACATCGGAACATATGTAGATATGTTGAGACATAGAGATTTGGCAACGTAAAAATTTCGAAACATAACTGATGGCTGAGCTTTATTAAATTGCTTGAATAAGAACTTACGTGAAAAGGATATTATTATATATTATATAGATTACGCTATAGTTGCTGAATTTTATAGACGCTCGACGCAGAACATGATCGTCATCGTTTTGTTGTTCCATCCTTGATCGGTGGCACATTTCACTCCTCTTTCAATAATAATCTTGATGCATAATGCTTTCGAATAATTTCAGTACATAGTAACATTGAGTCATAATAAATTTCAAACACATACAAAAAACTTAAAATAGATCAACATCTCAACGTCTCAATCAGTACAAAAACCATAATCGATAATAACGATGCATTTATAATAAAACCACAGAAACTGACAGTATTTTAACTAGCTATCTCAGTTCCATCATGGTAGAAAACGATTCTCAATTATTTTCAACCGGTAGCTATCTCAAAAGCAGAGGAAAGGTACGTTGTTTACCCGCGTTTTCTCGACGTCAAGTGTCTTGTCTCGTTTCCCTCCCTTCGTTCTTTTTCTTCCCTTCGTTCTCCCTGTTATTTCTCCCCAAGATAACCACGGACGTCTTGTAGCCTCGGGGAACGAGTTTTGCAACTAGGCGACCTCAGCGAGGCACGCGTTCTTGCGATAGAGCGAAGACGAAAAAGTGAAAAAAGAAAAACGACATCCAAATAGAGGGAGAGAGAATGCTTATTTGCATGCAGTGTACGCAACACTGTGTATCGGTAGATCGTTGATCGTCTAATAAAGCGCGGACGACAGACATTCCACTGTGCTTTGACTACGCTTTTGCGAGTTCTACCATCTTCAACAATTTGAGCGTTAATGAGGCTTCGAAGGAACACGATGGGTGTTCTACCAGATTCCTTTCTAGAATGAGAAACAGGTGTCTTACTGACTTTTGAGGATATCAAAATTTGGTGCTGGATTTGGAGTTTTGGGATGGGGGATTGATATGAGCATGTGGAGAGTGTGGATATGTGGAGATATGAACATTTGGGAGGAGGTATGGTATAAGGTATTTTGGGAGGTATGGGATAAGGTATTTAGGGAGGTAGGTTTGTGGAGATTTGAAAATTTGAGGGTGTAGATATTTAGGGATCTGGAAAATTAGAGAGTGGAATTAGACATCTAGGAACTCACGTATTGTGATTTGAGGACGCTGGGATTTGGAGACATAGCGATTTCGGGACGTAGATACCTTGGGACATATGGAGTTGGGAACGTAGAAATGATGGGATATAGAGGTCTCGACACGTAGGAACTTCGAGACATAGATATTTCGAGTCATAGCTATTTCGGGACATAAAGAATTTTGGGACATAGGTATGTCGAGACATAGCGATTTCAGGACATGTGTATCGTGGAACATATGGATTTTGGATTATAAGAATTTCAGATCATAGAGACATCGGTATATAGTGATTTCTGTAAAATCTAGCAATCATCAAACTTACAAGAATAGCATTTCATTAACAAATAGTAATGAATAATTTACTTATGAATAGTTCCTAATTAACGAATACCATTTTATTTCTTAAGAGTATAAAAATCACTGTCAAGTAAATTATTCAAAAGGCTTTCGCGATCGATTTGCGATTATTGTATCGAAAACGCCGGAGGGAATGGGTTAAGCACAATTCGCGACATGATTCGCATTCACATGCGCGCAAACAAGGTGTTGGTCTTCGTGTAATGTCGAGTGTTTGGTTACCTGTTTGATTAGATGGCACACATCTAGGGTTACGTCGATAAGCACACATCGTGTATTCACGTTGAAATTCGATCGCATGTATCGTTTTTGTTAACTATGATCTTTGCAATGACATGCACTGTCCTTCTTCAAAGACGAAGGTGTTAATTTCATTTTCAAGTATAATTTTAATCTATCATGTTTTCGTGTCATATTTGATGTTTTATGCGAAAAATATTATTTTCATTTTCGATCAATTTTAGGTATTAAATTTGTATATTATTAGTAGCACAAGTTGTGAGACACCCTGCATATCTAACCTTGAGATATTAAATCATTAATCTTTAATTAATAAGTAACCGTACATAGTTGTACCTTGATATTAAATAAAGTATAACATACACAATATTTTCTGACAACATCAATTTCATAACTTCATCAAATTCTATTAAAGTTTCAAAATATGATTGGCTATAATCAGCCCCAATGAAACGTTCACACAGTAATTTTCATCAAACATCCAGCATCAAATTAAGCGTTCTTTTCACAACACATAAAATGGTATTAGCATTTCGAAATCGAGCATGTGGCACCCGAGGAGCAAACATTTAGGCCAAACACTCGATTTGGTCTTTCATTGACACGCTCATTTCCTTTCGATTAGGGAAATGAATTCCCGATGAATTGCAGCGTTTGGCCCGGTCGAAGTTGGCAGAAAAAAAGAAAATGACAATCGTACATCCTGCGGAAGCGGATGTTAGCAGGCACGCTTGGCTGACCTCTCCAACCTTCCGCTCCTCTCTTCTCTTCCATACCTGCCCATCATTGTAAAACATGCTGGTTTGTTGCATTATATAAATGCACGTAAACGCATAGGCTTCGGCGATCATTTAGTGAACTTGAAGCTGTTTTCGCACTGCCACAATTTCCGTTCACCTTTGAACTTGGAATTACGTATTCGCGTTGGGTCGATACGTTTGCTTCGGTGACGCTGATTCTTTGCAAAATTTAGTAGGCATTGCTTTTTGGACTTAGGAATTCGAATTATTTTTGTTTAGGAATTTAGAGGGAAAGGTGGAGGGAAGTTTAAAAAGGAAATTGTAGAATATGTAGGGAGGGAAGAATATGCAGAGGGTCTCAGTTGCTTATAGGCAAATTCTGTTAATTCTGTTCGTACAAGTGAAAGAAGTATGTTAAATACGAAGGATTCCTTCAAATAGGAATTTAGTGTGAAAGAAAATGTTAAATCAGAAATACATTTTTTATTATAAATATCCAGGATGTCCCAGTTGTTCAGTATTTCTTTAATATAGTTTTTCTTCGTAACAGAATTTATAAACGCAGTAAAAAGAAATTGATTAGTTTGACCCATTGAGTTTCACTAAATTTCCTGTGGAAGAATTAATCGCTTACGCCATTGGGCTTTCATAGTCCATATGGACGATGCGCGTTTAATCTTGGCTCGCCATATGCGTTGATTTCAATTCCAGTGGCTCATTTACTACTCGGTGCACAATTTCATTCGTGTATTCAACCTCGGGGCACACTTATCGAGCTTGCTGTTATTGGTCTGAAAAGAGGGGCTCTTGAGTTGAGCACCGTGGCTCGCGATGTGTCAACGTTGCACCACTTGATCGGTCACGAGTGGTCGTGATGGGCACCGTAGATTACCATCGGTGAAAAAGTAATACGATTGAATTATAATTGAACGCGATCGGAACACTTGCCTCGATAATACGCGACTTCCGGTTTGAACAAGAATGCGAGGCTGAGGGAAAAACGAAAATCGAAATTGTAATTATAGCATAATGCTTTTGAGTTGAAGGAAAATCAAGTTATTATGTGATGAAAGAGAAATGAATGTAGAAAGTAAAAGAGTCCAAAAAATTAAAACAAAAGGACGAATCAAAAAAAGAAAAAAGAAAGAACGAATAAAAAAAATAAAAAAGGAAGAACAAATCCAGAACATTGTTAACTTAATTAGTGCTTAATAAAATCAATTTTCATGAACGCTAAACAAATTCCAAATTCGACCATTAACAATTTCCAACATTGTTTAGAAGGCATAGAATAAATTATTTAAATTATTTGAATAAACCATTCGAATTCTAAGTTACCACGTATTTTAACACCGTTTACAAGGTTCATTTTATTATTCATAGAATATATAATCAAGTCTTTTCAATAGAGGTGAAGCTTAAGATCAAGGTTTCTAAGCCTTGATCTAACTTTAAAAGCTTCTAAAACAAAGTTGTTAATTATCGTTAAGCGTGACTTATGCATTTGTTCTGCATTATGGGACAATTAAATTTACATTAGATAACACCAAGTTTACGGTAGCGGTTCATAGGATTAGAGGCGAGAACTAATTTTTCCGATAATAGCCGAGTGAATCACTTAACAGGTTTTTTCTGCCTTTGTCGGTTTGCCTTCGAGAAATTATTTTTCTAAGTGTAATGAAAAAAATCTAAATTTTTCTTTTTCAACTCTTTTGGGTTAGGTTCGAAATCTCTTCACTCGTTTTTATATGAAATAAAGTGTTGTTTTTAAAATTCTTGCCATGTTAAATAATTGAAACGAACATATTTTCCATTTATTTATATTTAATAAAAGTGCTGTGTAGCTTGGGTTTTAATTTTCGTTAAAATCATATGCCACAAAAATTTATCATGTGATCGAATTTGCATCACTAAGAGGCGCAGAAATTTTTAATTGCTCCGATATCGATCTAATTAAAACAGTTTTGCATCGTAACATAACGAGAACTCGGGTTACAATGTTTTGCCGTGAATGGAACGGAATTAGCAGAATGAGAATGACACGCAACCTGCAACCAGCAATTCGATTCCCGTTACCACGAAAGAATAACGCGTTACACGGTAATCTCTAGCTATCTTACAATTTACTGCCGTTTTCGCCGTTATTAAGACCGAAGTATCCTCCTAGATACCGTTCCATGTTAAACAACAAACGCACGTTTCCTCGTAAATCGTTTACGTTACTTTGTTACGCGAGATATCGGAGGTGTACACTCGGCTGCAATGTGGGCCTCCTTTGACTCAAGACTAGTGTCATGGCAGGAGCCATTATTTCTTTTGCGTTTTGGGAGATTTGTTACATTTTTTAATAACTGATTCTGAAATTCTGAAATTCTTGCATTTCCAAATGCCTATATTCTTAAATCCCTACATTTCCAAATTTCTACATTCCCAAATCCCTAAATTTTCAAATTTCTACATTCCCAAATCCCTAAACCCCCAAATCCCTAATATTCCAAACTCCTAAACCCCCAAATCTCTAAATTCCCAAATCCCTAATATCTCAAACCCTTAAACCCCCAAATTCCTAATATCCTAAATCCCTAATATCCCAAACTCCTAAACCCCCAAATCCTAAAATTCCTAAATCCCTAAACCCCCAAATCCCTAATATCCCAAACTCCTAAACCCCCAAATCCTATAATTCCCAAATCCCTAATATCCCAAATCCTAAAATTCCCAAACTCCTAAACCCCCAAATCCTAAAATTCCCGAATCCCTAAACCCCCAAATCTAACTTTCGAAATCCCCACTTTCCCAATTTTCTAAAATTGATAAATTCATAATCTCATTCGTTCTCAAGCTTCCAAATTCTCAAATTTCTAAATTTTCCCAATTCCAAATTTCTATACACCAAATTTGCTGAATTTCTACGTTTCATATTTGCTGCATATTTTGAAAAATTCTAAATTTCTGAACTTCGTTCAGAGGAAGTCAGATTTGCCCCTGTGTGTACAGTGTCGAGTGCTCTGCCATCTTACAGTTAGATTAGAAAGGTCTAGACATTTAAATTGCTTGAAAACCTAGTACGTTTTTTGGATGTGAAGAAATAAATTCAAGTCCAGATTTTTCTTTTTAGGCAGTGATTATCTACTACAAAGTATACAGAGTAGAAACATCTGTTTAGATACATCTACATTTTAAAAGTGATGTTATACAAGAGTATTACATGCTATTTTAACAAATGAGAGACCGATTGAAATGTAATTCGTAACTTTTGCAAATTGAATTTTCATTGCTGATAAGTGAGTATTGTATTAAGATTGTATAGAAGTGCAATTACTCCATGAATTGTAATTACAAAGTAGTTATATAAAAAGTACGTTTATATAAGAAATACATTTGAATTGCTCCTTGAATTTTAATTACAAAGTAATTACAAAAAACATCCATTTATATAAGAAGTGGATCCAAAGGTAATTTGTAACTTTGCAAAGTATATTTTTGTTGCTACTGTATCAACGTTACACAGAGATAATTTTATTACAAAAATATGGTTTCTTCAACGACACAACATGTAGCAAACTTTGTTCACGTCTCTTTGTTGATTTGTAAAAAAGTCAGCTATTTAGGTTAATGTCTCAGTTACCTTGTTTATAGTAAAAACCGTACGTCAATTTCGCAGAGAACTACAACTCGTAAAAGTTACACTAAATCACTGAAACGTAGGTCCGTCAAACGTAAATTCAGACGATTACGTGAAATCTACTTACACCGTTTACTTGTTTGTTCCTTGTTTAACATTGTATTACGGGAATAAGTAGAGCCTAGAAATTCGAGAATCAAAGTTCGAAAGAACACGATTCCTCGTTTTGTAGTTTGTTGATTCATCACAATTGAATTATGTAATTTTGTTAACTCTAGTATTTACTGATTCATTACGTATGTAATAGTATTCACATGTACGTGTAAATATACAATATTGAACACGTATGTTCACTGAAAAATGAGTATTCATTTTTCTTATAATTCAAAGAGGTACTTAAAAAATTCATCTTATATACTCCCGTAAATAATACTACAATAATGAGCAAAACTGTGCTAATTGAATTATATTATATTATAAATCAGTAACGTAATTCAATCAATTTCTGATTTTCTTCATAAGGAAGTACATGATCCAAATTTTTAATTTTGTTCATAAGAAAGCATAAGTGTTGTACTAAATATTTAATTTTCTGCACAAAAAAGTACGTGATGTACTAAATAACAATTTTGTTCATAAAATAGTATTTGAGGTTTTTAAATTTGTTATTTGGTTGTATGGTATATGTAGAAGTTTGTATGGGTCAGCTCGGCAAAGATCGGTGCAAAATCACGTGTACAGCTTCTAGTCTGTGATGTTCCTCTTGAAGACGGTTGAACGGCCTCATAACGTCTTGAAGAAGAAATGATTGAGTCGCAGTCGTAGAAGCAGCCGCAGAGCTGTCTCTTCGGCATCGTTTAACTGGATTAGGAAGCCAGTCTGAGAAACGGCCATGTCCCGTGATATACCTCAGATGTACAATGTCAACACGTGTGTGGACGCCGATGCATCACGATTGCGTACGCATTGATACACGTATCTGGTTTACTGTGGATGTTGTGCTGTTTTATTTCTCGACTAGTTTACTATTTTACCATTTTACAATCTCACAACTCTATAATTTTACAACTTTACAATTTATAGTTTGACAACTTTACAACTTCACAACTTTATAGTTCGACAACTTTACAACTTCACAACTTTACAGTTTGACAACTTTATAGTTTGACAACTTTACAACTTCACAACTTTATAGTTTGACAACTTTACAATTTTACAACTTTACAATTTCACAATTTTATAGTTTTACACCTTTACTATTTTACAACTTTATAGTTTTACAACCTTACAATTTCACAACTTTACTATTTTACAACGTTACAATTTTATAACTTTACAGTTTTACCATTTTACAACTTGAAAATTTTACAGTTTTACTTTTTTACGTTTTTACTGTTTTACTGTATTACTATTCTGCTATTCCATTGTTCTACATTTTCATTCTGTACAAACTTCTATTTGCTTACATTCCTAGATTCCTTAATTCTAAGACAACAGAAATTTCTACGTTCCTGTTTTTTTATAACATCCGTTTCTAGTTCCACGAAATTTCAACACGTCGGAGATAGTTTCGCAAACAATCGATGCGTGTATACACGTGACTGCACAAGTTGCAGTCAATGCATTTGAAGCACGCGTTCTATCTTCCGCTTCCTGCGTGCTTCTCAACACTCGATAATTAATTATGCCATTATATCGGCGCTGAAAAGCGGATTGTGAAGACTGAGAATTTAATGCTGCTTGAATCGCGAAATCTACATTTTTGAAACTGGAAGTATATTAATCATTTCGTTGTTAAATTCGTATCTTGAGATAACTGTATCTTATGAGAAAAAAAATTAATTTTTAGAAAATGTCCTAGAATAGAATTAGTTCATATGCTAAAATAAAGTTTAATGATATAAAACAAAATTTATATGAAACGTAAAGTTTGTAAAATAAAATTGATATGAAATGAAAAATTTGTGAATAAAATTGATATAAACTTTTCATTCAAACTTTTCATGTAAACAGTTTTATCAATTTATCACTTTATAAATTGAGACACCCTGTACACAGTATCTAAAAGCATAGTCATTTGCCAATGGCGTGTATAGGTGTCCTTGAATACGCATTGTCAATTGTAAAAACCAGGCACACATTATTAGTAATCGATATGCGAGTGTTTCTATATTAGGTCATTGTACAGGGTGATCCACAAAGATCCACTCAATGAAGTTAAAATTATTTTCTGCAAATGAATTTTACTAGAAACTATATTTCAAATATATCTTGAAAGCAGTAGCAAAAATTTGATTTCCACAATAATTTTTATCATCAGTATATTTTATTATTATCAAAAATCAAGTTGTACCTTTGTACAGTAAAAAGTATAATAAAATACTGATGTACAGTATAATTACTGAATCATCATCGTGAAAATTAACAAAGCTCCATCATCACGATTTTTATTTTATTTCTACGTAACATAATAAAGCAATAATTTCGTCTTCCAAAACATTCATTTGTTCCCTTTACGATTTGTTCATTCCATGTAAGATGAGCGTACCTTCAGATAAAATTCGGAGAGTAAAGTATTACAATCTATTATCATGTGTTGGAATATTTACTGTATTGTAGGTATCGCTATGTGGGTGTACACGCGGTATAAGTTCTTTGTCATATTGCGATAATGAACCGATGTGGGAGATAGACATAGCCATAAATCTATCTCTGGTTACACGAACCTATAGAGTGAGAATCAATGAAAGGAAGGCTAAAGTGAATTTTAGGATGAGTCAGCTTCTTACCCATCTTGTAACCTGGTATCCAATATCATTGTCTACGAATTTCAAAAATTATTTATTACTGGAATTATAAATTAAATTATTACTATATTTGTAAATTTGTTAAATTATACGCAAGAATTGTTCGATTAAATTTGTTAAACGTTGAAGCTATGTTTTCAAAATAACTGTATGATAAGGGTTATTTTCATTTAACTCCATTATACATGAAAGTACTTCATAACAGAACATACAATCATATGACAATAAATGAACTCCAAATTGAAAATCTGTGCAATAAACGATTTATTAAAATTAATGATGGATATCGTCACCGGAGACTTCATTTTATGGCTGCATGGAATATTCTCGTTTTACTTCGAGCCATATACGGACGGTACACAGGACTTCATTTTATGACTACATTGAATATTTTTTCTTGTCTTGTTTGGAGCCATATACGATACATAAGACTTCATTTTATAACTACATTGAATATTTTTTTACTTGTTTTACTTGGAGCCATACTTCGAACGAAAATTACACCTGTATCGCCCCGTCGCAAAAAGCATGTATCTTGTTTCCGTACCGTGAAATTCATAAAGAACCAGTCCAAATAAAACATCGAAATGGCATCTCTCGAGAGCTCACGCATTTTCACCGTTGATTTGTAGAGCGTAGCCAAGTTTTATCCATGGTCAGCTAGCGAGCACCGTTGGTCAGCACTTACTTAGCCATAATGGCTCGTTATCAACACTTTACATCGCTTTACATCGTAAACACTTGTGCCTCTACGTGAAAAGAGATTTCTCGAAGTATCTTGAACATGTGTACACTGTCTTCGATGGGGATTACTTATGGAGCTAAGTTTTCATCGATCAATCTTTTAACATGTTCACAATCTTTAACTCGTTACAGTCACAAATAATTGTAATTTTATTTTCAAGCTTGGTTGATTGCTGTGGCATTTTAGTCTCTTACTAGATCTTTAATAATGGTTAGTCTTTAGTAATATTTATTATTGGGGACGTCTTTATCCCTAAGATGCTTCATCCAAATATGGCTGACATAGCTGAACTTGTGAAACGGTGCATGAAGGATATTTCTTGTTTACTATTTTTGGATCAGCTAGATTAGTATTATATTAACTTTATAATCAAAGTACACAAGATTTTATGTATGTCCCTTTTTCTGGAGTTTCAGAAAGTATAAAATTGCAGCAAGTTTCAAGATAATAATAAACCATTTAATGGTTTCATCACTCGACAGTGAACACAAAACTTAAACTATGTTCTTTTGCCATTAAGTTGTATATTGATATTTATCCAGTTAACCCCTTGTATTTGATGGTCAGAACTGACCATTCACCACTACAATAATTTCTCCACCACAATTCACCACCAAAACAAATAAAGAAAGTTGGAGTGTTGTTTGTCTTGCATTCAGAGATCCTTGACTATGCACTCCAAGTTGAATTGTATTGAAAATTCGATTGAAATTTATCACGTTTGAACCGTGGTCACAAGTTCAAACTGTGGGGTTGATTTTTCTATTCTGACCAATTCCGTAACTCTAAACACTTAGGTCAGCCTCTTCACTCGTGGGTTGACTGTAGCTATTGTAAAAGAAGTTTTCACTCGAAGATATTTTTACAGTGATTCTTAACATTTTTGTTGATAAAGTTATTTAAGAAATTGAAGAAACTCTATTAGTCTCCATTTATTTATCCACAGTCTATTTCTCTGTGTTCATCACATAGCTAGATTTAATTAAAAAATTTCATATTGTTGAGTTTTAATTTGGTTTACCAAATGTGAGTCATTCTCCAAAGGGTTTTAAGAGTACCTATCGTGTTAAGTATGTTAAAGAAATAAAATCGTTGCAGAAGAAAAGCAGATTTCGTTCTCGAGTATATCTCCGTTACCGATGAGATTCGAGATGATTTCACTTGCTCTGCTCGTTCCCATCATCCACCATCTGCTACATTTTCAGAACACCTGTTTACCGAGCGTTTAACCACGCGAACCGATTTACTCTCTTTTATTTTATCGGCTAACCCTGCTGTTCCCCTCGCTTACGCTTCATGACCGTATTTTGTCGGATTGGCAGCTGAAATTCATGTTCCAGTCTCGAAATGACTTTATCTGATTAAAGATGGCCTCGAGGCGAAAAGTAATCTTAACTTGGCTGATAATCTATGGTTGTCAAGTAAGAACTTTCTAGAAAGAAAAATATTGGAGATGGATTTATTAATCTGAATTAATCTGTTTATCACATTTTTTGAGCTGTTGAGTTTGTGCGTATGCGTCAATACAAAATCTTATTTTGAGTTTAACTTAATTAAGATTTTTTCTAGATTAGTGATTTACAAATTTCTATGTACATAAATTTTTATTTGGAAAGGATCGTCAAATCCCTAGATTCCCAAATTCCTAGATCGTCAAATCCCTAGACTTCTAAATTCTTAGATCATCAAATCCCTAGATTTTCAAATTACTAGATCGTCAAATCCCTATATTTCCAAATTTCTAAATTTGTCAAATCCCTAAATTTCCAAATTCCTAAATCGTCAAATTCCTAAATTTTAAAATTCCTAAATTTGTCGAATCCCTAAATTGCCAAATCCCTAAATTTCCAAATTCCTAGATTGTCAAATCCCTATATTTTCAAATTTCTAAATTATCAAATCCCTAGATTCCCAAATTCCTACATCCTCAAGTTCCCAGATCCCAAATTCATAAATCCCCAAATCCAAAAGTCCCTAAATGCATAATCCATACCTAAGTCGTAAAATATTCAAATATTCCTAAAAATCAACAAGTGGATGACCTCCTTCCGGTTAGTTACCTATTTTCTCTAAGGAAGCGAGATTGGCTTTATCCGCCGAGCAGATTTTGCAAGCAGAAAGAAGGAAAGAGAAAAGTGTAACATTCGTATGATTCATGCACGGTGTAATTCAGAGAAGTGGATGAACATTATCCATTTTATCTACTTTTATGTAATCACGATTTCACTAGCTACATTTATTTTTTTTTTTCATTGCGTTTCCCTTTTCCTCTTTCTCTCGTTTATATCTTTTTGTGAGATTCAGCTGTACATCTTGTCTGTGCGTATAGCTACACGTGAAAAGGAAGAGAGAGTCGAGATATCCTTTCATCTTATAATTATTATTTTTTTTTCTTCTTTTGTATCGTGGCGTCGGTGTCAAGTTTTAGTGTAAGTTAGAAAGTCGAAGTCCGGTTGCGACTGATTGTGCGTGGCTGGATAAAATAACGGGGGTGAAATTTCAGCGAATTTCAGATCACTTTTTAGAGGACGGTAAACCAATATCCACTTTATTATTATAGGTTCTGCATTCTTCGAATTTTCTTAATTTTCATTCAGATGAATGCATTTTTTATTTAAAGTGTCAGTTAGAGCTACATCTTCATTTTCATTTTTGTTTCCCTAATTTCATTTTGAAGTACTGCGAAAATTTATTTATTTAGTATATTAAATATTAGAATAAAAATTAATAGATATAATAGATATTTCATTGTATACTTTATTTTATTAGAATATTTCTAGTATACAACATTTCTTCCTTTAAAAGATCTGGGTCAGAATTGAACTACCCATCATTCAGCTAATTATCTCATTATTACCAGACTACTTTATTAACATTAAAATAACTAGTGTCGGATACCTACTTTCAAATTAAAATTAATTTGAGAAAGTAAATAAATTAGAATATGATTTTTTGTCTTAACAAGAAACTAATAGAAATTTTATTATTCATTATTAATAATTTCCTTGTAAACATTCAATTATATTTCAAAATCGAATTACTTATAAAAGTAAAAGAATCATTATTAATTAACAGAGAAGAAATGATTGTGAAATGATCAAATTATGCGACCGATAATGAAATCAATTACCTTTATTAATAAATGAGAACGTGAGAATTTGGGGTGGCGATAAAACCAACATGATAATAGAAAATTTGATGTCAGTTTGTACACGGGTTAAAGCCATCCAGACAATTACTCGTATAATGGAATAATGATCGCCCGATTTTAGGTACAGTTACCTGTAATTAGCGATATCACGGAGGAACATTAATTTCTACGGCTAGGTGGTTCAATTTAGAATGCAGAATGTACGGTATTAAAGCAATTTAGTAGTCGCTTCTTGTAGCTATAACTAATTTTAACGAAGAACATTTCTTTGCCTCGTGGCATAATACATATGTGGTCTCTTCATAACACGACAGTGTTATAAATGACAGTGATATAGATGCTATAACAGAAATATAGTTCATACTATAATCTAGAGGAAATATTTCTGTAACGTAACATAAATTAGAGAAGGGATCTCAGTGTAAAGTTCTGATGGATGTTACTGTAGGATTTTGTGAAATGTAAAAATACAAGTCTTGTATGACTGCAGTGTACTTCGCGACCCAGCATTGTTAGGGAGATGTGGTTGTCCATCAGTTGTGTGATTCCAAATAATATTACTCCTATGATGAACCCTTTGCACTCGATTTATTTTCAAAGTCGAATGTTGTCACCTCCAGTGTTAGAGAATTAGAGAAGATCTCTAACAGTGTAAAGTTCTGATCGATGTTACCGTAGGATTTTGTGAAGTGTAAAAGTGCAACAGTTTTGTCGTATGGCTGCAATGCACGTTCAGGTCAATGTACTTGGCGGCCCACCATTGGCGAATAGCGAGGCTATGCTCGATAAGCGTGAAACTCGCAAAGAAGCACGCAAGATCGTACAAGTTTCTGCTGAAAGATCCCGTAAATGATCATTACTTTGAAAATGTTGGATCCGGCTATAAATAGCTTTCAGCGATTCAATTAGTCACAAAGGAGAAGAATGCTCTTTTTCGTATCTCGGAGTAAGAATGTTTTACGATACAACGTTTCAAACTTGTTCGCTGTTAATCAAGCTTGGTACAAGTGAAATTTCTCTGCAAAAAGGAAAGGAGGAGTCTGCTCGTGATTATAATGTCATCGTTGAAACGTTTTCTCTGCCGGGTACAAAAGAAAAAGTAATTTGTTCGCTAGCTTCATGTTTATTTTAAATTTTCTCGTTAACTGTTGAAAGAAATTCACTGCTGACTGTTGGAAAGTACTGTTTTCAATTTTTATGATATTACGCTTTAATGTAATAATTTTATTTTATAAACTATAAAACAGGACAAAAGAATGATATAAGTCATAAACAATTTTAGCATGAAAACTTTTCTGACAGATGAACAATTGTAAGATTGAAAGTGAAATTATTGGTGAAGTTTGTGAGGTGGCATTCAAAGTATTAAATATTTATGCGATTATCAAGGTTCAGTGAAATCTTATTATATGTTGCCACTGATGGCACTGTAAGATCTAAGATTTCTTGGAAATTGCAATATAGCAAGAATTTCTTTCACAGCGCTTTATTGTCGAAGCATCCTGTAGACATAGGTGACAATATGATGCGTGACGATACGTGTGAAGTTTTAACGCGTGATGACACGGCACAGCAATCTACATTAAAGAAGAAACTTGTTAAATAAAAATTGTCGTTCAATCAAATTATTGTTACTAAATAGAAGTTATTAAATATTATTGGATCAAAAACTTATTATTCAATTAAGAATTGTGTGGTATTTGAATAAGAATGAATGTAATCACACTTAGTTACAATAATTATTATAATAATTGAGGTAATTAAACAATTTGAATTGGTCTGATATAAATCAAATTATAATTGAAATACAAGATAATTAAACTGCACAGTAACATTATAATGTTATTGAAGTGAAAGGAATTTAAGCTACAGTATAAGGTAATTAAATTACAATGTAATCGAAGCATAAGGTAATTAAATTACATAATTAAATTATAATGTGATCGAAGCATAAGGTAATTAAATTACATAATTAAATTACAATGTCATTGACGTTTAAAGTAATCAAGTTACATAACCAAATTACAACGTAGCTGAAGTACGAGGTAATTAAGTTACATAATTAAATACAGTGTAATTGAAGCACAGGATGACTAAATTCCATAATTAAGTTGCAGTGTAATCAAGTGACAATATAATTCAGTTAGCATGAGTGCTACTTTTTCTTCTAATTTCAAGATTCTTTGGCCTAATCGTAAAGAGTATCCTCATTGTTCTTGTACACATATATTCACACATATTATTTGAATTAATTACAACCATCACTAATCGAAAAATAAGAACCGAATTTTGGATCCAACTAGTTTGATACTTATTCTCGGTTCACTGTACACGCAATTACATCAATCGGAGCTACAATTTCCTGTGATTTATTACCCTTGGATTTTTCATCGCATTCATATCTCACGAACGAGACAGAAACGATTCGTTGTCACGACATTTCGAACGGGCCAATATTGAACCAGAAGACCCGCGGTTGGATCGTGATTGAACGGCCGAATAAAAATGGGTCGACATCGATGAGGATGGCACGAGCTGACACCGTGTCACGAATGTCGTCTTCCTGATATTTATTAAATTACTGAAATCCACGCGTAGCCGTATTTTTCAACGGCATTCGAGACGCTTTCTGTTTTCTCAACGGGACAAATATTCCAGTCATTTTGTAGACGCTCCGTTAATGGATCGAGGTAAAAGTAAAAGTTACAAGAAAAATGTTTGTGGTCAGGTGTTTTGGCGGTGCTAAAGCCGTGTTGTGTAGGCTTTTAACGAGAGAAAGAACCGTAGAACGGGTTATTAACGAGATGAATAATCGGGAATTGAACTTTCAAGTGTTGCGGCAGTGAAACTAATTAGACGAGATGTGATGAATAAAATCTTGTTTAATGGCTGGACGAGTATGTCACTTGTAATTGACGAGGATATTCTTATCGGATTAATGGTTTAACCGAGTGAATTTATGTACAACTTCGTTTGAAGAATCGTAGTGAGCATTTCTTTCGACGTTTATCGCTCATTTAAGTAATTATTGATAGCAGAGTTGGTCTATAAAATTTTCGGCTTTTTAATTAGACTTTTTATATCTATCTTATTCGCGATTACGAATTCTTTACAGAGAATGAAGGTCTGGTCACCACAGTTATAGATACTTTTATTAAACGTGGGTCACAACAATTGACATATAAATAGGTCAACTGAACGTGGGTCACAAAACTGATACATGCGTTTATCGAACGTAAAATTAATAACCGGAAAAGCTTTCAATATTTTTAACGCGGTAGTCGAAGTGCCAATGTGGAAACATAAATGCGTAATTATTGTCCTGATAAGAACGGCTATGATACATTTTTGTTCGAGAACACATTAGTATTTAATTACAACCGCTGCTATAAGTAATCACCAATGATTACCCAGGTAAGCTGATCGAACGGGATTGAACCATTAATGTTTATTTAGCGTTCTTATTGTGCGTTATTATAACTGATTAACCAGTAGATAAGTAGCTTATAATTTTTATATATTCTTATGTTAACGGTACTTTGTTCTATACAAGGATTATAATTTTCAGACATATCTTCGAATGTAGGTATTTATATTCGTATTAGAATATCGATAATGCTATCATGTTACAATCTCTTGACTACGATAAAACAAGCAGATAAAGTAGTTAATTATAGAAATAGTGTTCAAGAATTATTTTAAGTTTGAGGACAATATCAGTAGCTATTTAAAATATTTTCACTGTCATAAAAATTATTTTAGAAAATAATGCTTTTTATTGTATAAATGTTAGTTATTAGCAATAATAAATTAAATACGCGCACAAAATTAACGCGACTGTAATTGCATGCTTAGAGCAATATCTTAAGATCCAGTATCATTCTAAGCTCGATAGATTGGTGTCATATGTAAATGATGACATAATTTACGGATTAACGACTAACTAATTTGCATGTGTAATATGATCGTGATAACTTCTCCTATCACTTAGAATTGACAGCAACTCATCTAATTACAACTGCTTTCATTTTATCGTGACAGTGTGATTTATGAACCTTGAAAATCGAATTTCAAACCATTAATATTTTTAGTTCCGTTTAAAAATGAATTTAATTTGCTGTGAAATTGCAACTTGTTTCACAAGTGAATTGTTAAAATTCTATAAAAAAATTTAAAAGTAAGATGTACTATAGTAAACGTAAGAGATTGAACGTATGACTGTCCAAACACCATTAACAGTATTCATTTGCTTAATACCTGGTGCAATGATCATATAAATGTTTAACCAATACCATATCCTTTGTTTCAATATTGGCCTACATTGCTTTCACTTTTTACGTATCCTTACTTTCTCATGGTCACGCTGCGAGGATTATCCAAGTTCCATTGAAACCGCGTCTGAATAGTTTGCGAAAGAATTAGAAAATCGCGATATAAACGCACCACGTGTTAATTATGTAAAAACATGCAAACATATGAAACTGACTACACATATGTTTTATACAAATATTCCGCTTAAATTTAGTTGATATTAATTGTGAAATTTTCAGAAACCTGATACGTTGCTGTAGGAGATTAGTTTTAATGTACAATATTAATGCTACCGTTAGATCTGAATTTGCAGATAGCAATTTAGAAATGAATTGTTATCAATTCTGAACAGTTCTATTAAATTGCTTTTTAATACCAGTTAAAGATTTCTACCACGAGCGTTTTAGTAGCGAATAATTTATGTTGCGTGGAACAGTGTGAATGTTGGATAACACGCTAGTTCTTCCTAGGAAAATCTTGATTGTAGGAAACGTTATTTTTTTTTAGAAGGTTATAGGATAGGAATAGTTAATACTTGAGGAAATTAAATAAATTTTCAAATTTGGGGTTTCAATTTTTGGATTTAGAAATTTGGGGATTTTCAGATTTTGGAAGTTGGGAATTTGGGAATTTGGGAAATTAGATAATTGGGAATTTGGGAGTTGGAAAATTTAGAATTTGAGAAATTAGAAAATTGGAAATTTGGGAGTTGGAAAATTGAGAATTTGGGAAGTTAGGAAATTGGAAATTTGAGAGTTGGAAATTTGAGAATTTGGGGAATTTGAGAGTTGGAAATTTGAGAATTTAGGAAATTAGGAAATTGGAAATTTGGGAGTTGGAAACTTGAGAATTTGGGAAATTAGAAAATTGGGAATTTGAGAGTTGGAAACTTGAGAATTTGAGAAATTAGAAAATTGGAAATTTGAGAGTTGGGAACATTGGAATTTGGGAATTTGAGAATTTGGGAATTTGGGACTTTGCAAATACAGAAATTTGGAAATTTAAAAATTTGAAAGTTGGTAACTAGTCAATTTGAGTATTTGAAAATTTCAGAATTTGGAAATTTGGAAATTTGAAAGTTGAGAACCACAGGTGAAACAACTCTAAAACCACTGCTCACCTTGCCAATAATCAGATGATTACATAAGAATTTTGCAAAATTCCTAATTAGACCACTGTACATATCAATACTAGCCTAACAATCTCTAATAATTTAATTTCAGTCATTCGACAAAAAATTCAACATTTCATACATAGCACTCAAAACAGTACCTTATAGTTGCATGATATTGTTCTACTTATAGCCACCTGATGAGAACAGTTCCTTGCTAACACAATAATTGCATTACTCTTAAATTTTCACAATCATTTACAGATAAGAAGATAATAAGCATGACGTCACCACATTCTTGTGATATTCTTATTGTTTCTTGCGTTTTAGAAGACAATGAGAATTCTTTGCGAGATTAGCCATCATCTTTGCCGGGATATGTTAAATTCAGCTAATTCCATATACAATAAGTCTAAGAACAGGTAATTCTTAATAACTGACTTAATACGATAACTTAACTATGGCATTTATTTTGTTCTCATTAAAATAACATACATATATCTTCAAAGGCGTTCAAATGTAGATACGATAGCAATTTTAGATGTAAATTCTTGTTGAGAAAGTTGAAAATACTGAGTGGTGGTGAAATTTCCGTAACTAGTTGGTACTATGGTGCTTCATGGCCGAGTTTTCTTCAAACATTTTATTATTTCTTTCCTCGTTCGGTGTAACCACATACTTTTATAGGAATTTTTATGCTCTATCAACTGTATGCTTGTTAAAGATAAACATTCATGACTACTTTAAAATCTAATCACGTTTGTAGATTCTGTCGAAAATTAATTAACCCTTGCACTACATTGACGAAACTGCATAACGCACTCGTACTTCGTGATCAAAACTCAAATTTTTAATACGTTTCAATTTGGAGTTCAAATCCAAATATAATTTGCATGGTCAACGATTACATAATACCAAATTGACATAACATTTTTTTTGTCTTAATATTGTAGATGTGATTAGTTCTGACGCACCTGAAATATAAATCATAGTGCAAGGAGTTAAATTGGAAATCAATTGACAGTCATTTTATTATCTATAAAATTAGATCTTTATTATAAAATTTCCTGAATAACCCGTCAAATTCATTTTTTTTTAAAATATTTTTCATCAATTCTCGTTATGGTAATATAACAAAGTACTTCACATGCAGAAAATTAAAAATCGAGCGATGTTCGCGAGGTCAATTAAAATCGATCTTTCTGTATCAGATTTCCTTATCTCCAGATGCTTTAACGTGATACCTGTTTGCTTTCAATAAATGTTGCATACAGGGCGTTACACAATTTTTCACCCACCTGCAGCTATCTGATAAATAAAGTTTAAAAATTGCAGGATATAATTATAAAATAGAAACTAGAAAAAAAAGAACAATTCGAAAACTGTTTTCATGGAGAAATCGGGGTTACCGAAGGTTTTTAGAAATAGAAACATTATTTTTACCATATGTTGCTAATTTTGATTTTCGAAATATTTACATCAATTTCACAACATTGAAAAGTCGAAAAAGACATACTAACATGATTACGCAATATATTTAATATATATATTACAGAAATGATTATTACAAATAAACCATGTATCACAAGAAAATACAGATATGTGTGTGCGCGCGCATCATGACGCGCAGTTTGTAATACATCAAGAGATATATCACTTATGTAAGATTAATAGTTATTAAATATAATTATTGCTAAATGAAGTCCACCAGTTCTTACACAAACAATCCCAGTACTCAACGAATATTGTAACAAATGTTACAGAGAAATGACAAAATATTCAGTTTCTAAACTGAAGCTCTTGCTCTAAAATTCTAGTTTTTTGTCAGATGACTGCATTTGATGTTGAACTGCGTTAGATGTAACACCCTGTACAGTAAAAAAAATTGTGAGTTTCGTAACACCCTGTACAGTAAAAAATTGTGCGTCGCATTAAATATAACATCTTATACAGTAAAAAATCGTGCATCGCATTAAATGTAACACTCTGTATAGTATAAAAGCGATTCGTGTTAATCTATTAAGTAATTTCACTCTTGTTGATTTCTAAAAATAAAACGACCTCGCTTTCGATCGTAGTCTATGCGGGCCAGTGAAGTTGTCTGAATCGGTGTAATTTCTGTCGAGGGAAGGGTATGCTATTCAAAATATCACCCACTTGATATCTCGCTGAAATTGGCCATCCTGAATACGATTACTTCGAAACTGAGACGTTGTACAGGATGCGTAGGCACAACGTAGGATTTTACTTTCGCCGGTGACACAATGAAATTGGAAGTGCTCGAACGCGTTTGATTATGGCAAAGGAAAACAGGATAATAAGGACGAGTTGTTCGGCTAACTAGCCTTTTCAGTTTCTGATTCTCGATAGCCATACAATTTCCGTTGGAAACATTTTATGTACCGGGTGATTATCGTTAATGATCGCTGTAGCGGTTTACACATCTTTGGTAATCTTGCAAAAACGTTTCGTAACGAGCAAAAGTTGTATTACTTAATAATTGTTGAAACCTGAAATTTGTGAAAACGTGAACTGTGTCACATTGCTTGTTTATCCCTTTAGTATTTTTCTTCTGTTACAAAATATTGTAACATCTAAATGTTTGCAAAGTATATTGTCCTCATTACAACCATTTGATGATATGTATTTGATTTAGAAGCTCAAAATGTGAAATCTTTCAACAAAAGATATTATTACAAAAATGTTTAAACCATAACCTAAGAAGACCACACCTAAAATTACATAAAAAATAAAGAAATTATATCAGTGAATACTCCACATATCAGACCTGTGATCCGTCTCCCCGAATTGTAAACAGTGTCTGAATATTAATCAACTGAATTCAGTTGCGTTCATTGTTCTCAGTTTCAGTCGTTAAAGTTCAGATTACTTATTCATATTTCCAGCAATTTCCGAACATGCACGGTATGATTCATTAAAGGCTCGTTAAAACTTGACTGGCATTTCTGTTCGGGAGAATTAGCAAATAATACGCAGCCCCTGGTGGTCGAATCGTCGGGCATAAATTAGTTAAATGTAAGGCAAACCCAGTTTAATTACGGATTAAGCGTTTGTGATCCACTTGGTGCTTAGGTGTGGCTTTATGTCCTTGAGACTGCGCCTAGAAACCTCGTGTTCTGCGATAATTAGAAGACACGAATTCGTAACCTGACTTCCGTTTCTTTCGTCGAATGAACTCGTAAATGATCACAAAGGCTGTACAGAGGAGGAGATATCTTTTGTTGAAAATGCGCTGAAAGAGGGTCAGATCAACTCTAGTAACTCGCATGACTGCTAGTAACTCGCATTTGCTGAGATCTTTTTAATCAGTTATTATTTTAATGTTCATGTAAATAATTGTGCACTTATTATTTGAATTCATGTAAATTATTATTACTTACTATTTTAATTTGAGTTAGCTGGAGTAAGATGAAACATACTCCACATGTGTACCTTGGTCACATACGTAACGAATATGGTCAAAAATTGTAATATGTAGCTGTGGACTATAGTATCAACTAAGTGTTTGCAAACAGTTGTTTGCATACGGGTTTTATGTCATATTGATACAGTTTTTATATCGTATTTATACAGTTTTCATTTCACATTAATACTGTTCTTATGTGCGTGTTGCGAACAGAAGTATGGATCAGGTTGAGCAAATATAAGTATAATTTTCTTATTTCTTGTATTAGTGGAATAACTAAATTGGGAGATAGGAATTTGGGAACTTGGGAATTTAGGAATTTAGGAATTTGGGAGATAGGAATTTGGAAAATTAGGAAATTAGGAAATTGGGAATTTGAGAATTTGGGAAATTAGAAAATTGGGAATTTGAGAGTTGGAAATTTGAGAATTTGGGAAATTAGAAAATTGGGAATTTGGGAGTTGGGAACTTTGGAATTTGGGAATTTGGGAGATAGGAACTTAAATTATATAATATGTTACATCATCAAAATTATATAATCAGACGTTAGCATCAAAATTATGATAATATGATCAAAATAGTATTCACAGTTATTTTTGGTTTATGATGAAAAACTATTTTTGTCGTCTTATCTGATCATATAAGACAGACATGCTGCGATAAGTTGATTTAGTAAAGACAGTCTTGACATTTGAATAATCCAGCTTCTCGGCAGTGGGCGTATTCATTTTTGACACTTGCAACGCGGTTCTTGCAATTTGTATTTACAGCTTGTTCTTTAAACGAGGATTATCCGATTAAAGCTACAACAACATTTTGTAATTTTGGAACAAAATTTCTCTGTTTCAGTATAATTTTGCGATGTTTTGAGAGATAATAAAAAACAATTTCGGTCAACTTGTAGTTACTTATACTCACTGTAGCTTCAAATGTAACTTAAATGTAACTTGTACTCGCTGGAATCAAATGGTTGCAATGCGTAGAAAGCCAGATATTTGATGACATAACATATCGTAAAATAACACTTATTAAAATGACTATGTGAGCACTTAACATTCATAGCGCAGACATGTTAGCTTAGACGGAAAGGAATGCAATTTAAAGAAGTATCGATATAAATAAAATCATTTGAAATTCATAGTATCTGAATGTTCAGACCACACATAGTTCTGTGCAATTTTTCACACCATGAACACGTAATTCATTTTGCAAATAAAGTAGTTGTAGCTCTGCATCTAGCATATCAAGCTATCAAATTTA
The DNA here is from genome assembly GCA_945859555.1 of Megachile ligniseca. Lineage (NCBI taxonomy): Eukaryota > Metazoa > Arthropoda > Insecta > Hymenoptera > Megachilidae > Megachile > Megachile ligniseca. The sequence goes on from OX243783.1 coordinate 6,343,582, forward strand.
AATTTGGTGAAACGTAGTTGTTATCTAATTCTACAACTTAGAAGAAAATAATAGCCTGTTACGTGAAGGAATGCATTTCAAAGAACTGTCGATATAAATGTAATTGTTTGAAATTTGTAGTAGCTGAATGTTCAGACCACATATAGTATCGTACTTGCATATGTGAATACATAATTTATTTTGCAAATTTTAATAAAATAGTTCTGCAGCCATCTAGTATATCAAATTTGATCATACACTTTTTCAAACTTATTCCAGCTTTATAACTCAGAAAGAAAATAATTACTGGAAATGTTCCAAGAAACCAATTAAAATTCAATCATAACAGAAATCCAGGTTTATGTCTGAACTGTAGACACATTTCAGCAGTGAGACTCTGTGTCGTGTGGCAATGGTTTTAAATAAAGGAATCCGCGATTTCGTCTTGCAAACACGCCACGAAACATTTGCGTATTATGTAAACACGTCACTGTGGTACAAAGATGAATGAAAAGCGGAAATGTTCCTTCCCACGTGGCACGATCAAAACTCTGATTATTTCCCGTTAGCCACGTTCCTTCCGTGCGAAGGAATTTAATTTATCGATTAATCGGATGCCGTTCTGCTCCGGAAAGGAAGGAAACCATGAAACTACGACGATAATTAGGTTTAATTGAACCACATGGTTTCTAAGAAATTCAACCACTGTTACCAGTGGCCGGCCATAAGAAGACTCGTTTTTTTCTTCTATTTGTCTGTAACCGGTCTAGACATTTTTCACTTCCTGATTAATTAGAGATGCGTACAACGGTTCCTGTAATTAAAATTGCTTAATGTCGTTCGTAGACAGTCCGTGAAATACTCTTCAATCTTATGTATAATTGTTCTATGTACACGTTCGCCATCTTAAGAATTTTTCATGAGTTGACGTACATGTTTATGTACATTTTTATCGACATGCATATGTACATTTTTATCGACATGCTTATGTACATTTTTATCGACATGTATACATTTTTAGATTTATTTACAGACATGTTTATTTTTAAGATATTAGCGTGTGATCAAAATAAATATCTTCAGTGAAAGACCTAGATAATTTTCCGATACAATTTGACGATTTCTGCAGAATCATTCAGTATTTAACATTCTTGTTACGCAAACGTAACACTTTTACCGTGGAAAAGAATGTAAGTAAAATGCAAAGACGCTACAAAATAAAGTCATTTATGGGGATACAAAATCGTGTCGTATGCTAAAGTGATCATTTGATTAATTGTGAAGCTATCAGTTCCTCGATCGACGTAATCCCTGGATCTGTAGCCATTAGAACGTTTTATGGGTTAGATCAAAGATAAAGTTTACCAGACGGCTCCATAAAGTTTCAGTCACTGCAGAAGGCATAAAATCTAACCGTTGTGCAAACATCCCGTGAGAATTGCTGTCCTTATTTGTGAGGGACAAAAATATCGTTTCATTGAATTGTAGGTGAAATATCGGATATTTCGCGAAAATAGTCGCATCGAATTATGTTGTGGAGAAAATTTGAAATCGAAAGAAGAAAAAGAATTAATCTGATGTAAGGGGGTTGTGAATCGGGTTCATGGTTGAGTAACGGGTCCATGGCCAGAACCAGGGACAGGATCAGAGACGAGATGACAGCTGGTCCTCGTATCGCCTTATATCGATGCAGCGATCGATAGATTCCATAACAGGACACGATCGAGAGTATTATGTAAACCCTCCGGGACCGGACAATCGGGTCACCGAATCAGCGAGATTCGAGTTTTGTCGGCAACTGTTCACTCGTTATTGATTTTCATTTTTCACGGCAACTTTCGCAACAGTTCGATAAGCGATAAAGGACGCTCTCTGGATTATTAGGTCATGAGGATTATATTACTTGAAGCTGCTTTTAATACATTGTAGATCTGCGTAGCTGGTCATTCTGCAGATTGTGCTATATTTGCAAGCCCACAGCAATTATGTGACCTGAATTGTAGACTTGGATTATTTCACCTTGCTAGTTTTGATTTTTCAGTATGCGACATTTTGTGTATTACGTTGAAGTACGTTGTAATACGTTGACGTAATTGTGAGTCTGCAGGTAGGAATGAATATGTGGACAGCTAGCAATAAAGGACACTAGTTATCTGTACTTAAATATGAGAATGCAACATTTTTTACTTTGTGAATAACAAGGTGTTGTATTACTTGTAATCAATTGTAGTTACTGAAATGTTTTCATTCATTATCAAATTTGTTATTCACATACAGTTATGTCTGACAAGATGAATCTGGCAGAAATGGATTCTGTGTGGCATACTTTCAGAATGCAAGAGTACTCTTGTGAATGAAAAATTCTTATATGAATTCATCCAGAATTCCTCACTGAGTAAGCATATGATAAAAGAATGAACTACAATATTTAATTCAACCATGTGCAATTATCTCATATCGAAATGAAAAGTGAATAAGTGATATCGACCTAGAATTTTGAGGATTTAATTCAATTATTAATTTCAAATTCAGAGAGAAACTGTTTGTGAAGTATTTATTTTCGCTGGAAGGATGGGCATTTATCTTAAATGGTACGAATTATTTATCAGCCGGTACACGTGTAACACCGAAATTGAAAGTCAGAGAAACAGTTCGATCTGTTTCGCTCTACTTTCCAGGAGACGTACTAAAATTTTATTCTTTCCGATCATTCCTTTTCTAGATCCTACTGTTAAATCATTCAACCATGCAGAGACATCATCGAGAGGAGGATCGAATAGAAAATTTCCTGTGCTACTTCGTGCATATACCCTCGATATTTAATGTTTTTGTTCATTCTCCAATGAGTTTAAGAGCAAAACTGTATACTAATAAGTATTTACGTATCTCGCGTTTTCTTTTTGATCATTAGAATCTTATTTGTAAGAGCAATGTAATGGTGCATTGAGAGGTTCTTAAATATGGGTCGTATTGGAGTTAAGTAGTATATTTGTTAATTTTTTAATTTTACAATTTCACAATTTTAGCATTTTACCATTTTACCATTTTACAATTTAAGAATTTTACAATTTTACAATTCTAGAATTGTGGGTATTTTAAAACTACAATACTTTGGCACTTTTAGAATTTTTGAAGTGTGAGACTGTAATTAAAAAATTTTAGAATTTTACAGTTTCAGTACCTGAAAATTTTCTAATTTTCAATACCCTGCAAGGTTAAAATTCTAAAAGTTCGAGTCTTCAGTTACTATACAATTCTGAAACTACTGAACTTTAGACATCATAATTTAAACATTTTTGAAGAACTAAATATTCAGCATTTATGACTGTAAAGCAAGAAATAAGTATGCCACCGTTCTCGAAAGTGGATCTCATCCCATAAAGACTTAATAGATCATGTTATTACCAAAATACAAAGAAAACGAGTATGAAACGTTATTTTAGCATTGACAGTGACAAATCGATAGTATTGTTTCTTTGCATTTTAAATGACACGATATGTAGGAACATCGAATTGAACATAGACAGAGAATAGAAAGTTCGACATGAGGTTCAATTGGTTATTGCGCACTGACGTGTCGAATTTACGACGTGCATAGAAAGTGTTCCTTGCATAGTAAATATAGGACTTTGGTTTAATCAACTCTATGATTTTGCATATTGATAACACAAATTGAAATCGATTATTGATCGACGCTTGAAGCAACTCTTCTATCGACTGTTCGTCCCTTTCTTTTCCTGCTCGAAAATTTATTACAAATCGGATTTCTCTCTTTTTTGGATTACAGAATGATGTATCGATGTTTTTACATTCCGATCGTAAAATGTATACTTTCTAATTGCATTTCAAATGTTGTTTTAAATTAATTATTCAGGTAAAACTGTGTTTATGTAAACGGAAGTATTACATATTTTTACCCCTTGTGCTTACACATATATTTGTAAATTTATTAAGTAACAATTTTAAAATAATTTAACGAAATTCGAAAGTATATTAAAGAAATAATTGTATCCTTCCGATTTATTTCAGACTGATTATATTTATTTATAAATTCATTTCCAACGTGAAAGATTAAATAGTATTGATTGTATTGATATCTATTTTTTTTTAATTGTCAGTTACAATGGTGCTAAATTATATTTCAATATCAAAGTCAATCATCGACAGGAACTGCAATCGTCTTAGATTTTGCTGTTTATATGGAAGTGAATTGAAACTTTCTCGATTCTGTCACTTCTGAGTAATCATTTTGTAATCTGTTTTCTCCGCATATCCTTTCATTGGAAGAATGTTCAGAGGAACTCTGTTATGCCACTTTCAACTTTTTTCAAGTTTCTTAATGATACATGCATGGAGAAAAGGATGACCTGTTTTCGGTTATTAATAACTGATGTAACTTAACGAAGTCATGCATTAGTTACTTAATTATAAACTCAATGGAATTTAGAACTAAAACAGTTAATATTGGGTGTAAAACAGTTAATATTCTATATGCACTTAAGTCATAAATCTGCTGGATCTGCGCAAATCGATGAGCGCATGTGCAGTCCGGTACGCGCATGCGCGTATTACACTGGTCCTACGCTTGCGCAGTGTGGACATAAATCTGATACACAAAAATCATAACATAGGCATTTATCATCAACAAATGAAGAAACCATGACAAAGATTAGTGTAGCGTTTATTCAGTTACTTTCGTCAAACTTTAAGCTTCAAATTGATATATCATAAGTACTATTTCACGATACTTTTATGTCATAATATTGTATCGAACTTTCTGTGCATCAGAGTTCACTGACTGATCAAAGTTTTTCAATTTCAGTCCGATCATGTAGCGTTATTTATTGAAACTGACACGAGTGTAAAATCTGTATACTTTGATTAACCTCTCATCCGTTAGTCTCTCTAAATAATAATGAATGTATGTATTCTACCAGCTTCCCTTTAAACCGTGTTACGTCACAGGCTGTTCTAAAAAATACATTAAGAAACTGATGAAATCCTCGAATTTTCTCATTTATCAGTTGCTTCCGATGAAACGCCGCATGAAGTCGAATGGTGCGGGTCAAGGTCTGCCCGTTTCAGGATCATCGTCCTCCTCCAGCAGGAACATTCCATTGAATGTCGAAGGTCAAGAGCTGCGAGGCGAAATAACTTAATGGATGGTATTTGTCTCGATCTGCTTGAGTTTAATATTCCAACGTCGGGGCGTAATTGGAAAACAGGGAATCGCCTAGGTATCGACACGGACTGTGTCCACTTTGCGCAACGTAGGTGTGATTAATGTGACGATGTAATTAAACGCCGACGGCAATGTCTATTTCCTCGCGTGAAACAGCGTTTCTGTTTGTACGAAAGTGGTCGAATTGCACAGAACAGAGCTGACTATCAGAACGATCTTGGGACGTAATGTAATACGTTGTAAATCAAACAAACCAGAGTACCAACTCGACTTTCATTCTTGGAGCTCTGTTTTGAATTCAAATGAAAATTATGACAAATTTCTGTGACTGTACAGAGCAGTTTTAATAACAGTGAGACATCATATAGGTTGCATGATAAATACATGATCGAAAGAGTATTGGTTTTCTTGCAAATACTTAGGATGTCGAGTTATATTTATCGTTGGAAGCAGCCAGAATGATGAACAGATTGAAAAATGTTTTGAAGAGTCGACGAAAATGGTAAAAATAGCAATTCCATATTAGGTGCACAGTGTTGTGTAAGCCACGTATGTATTTTATGGTTCTGCGATTACCTCGTAACAAGTTCATCAAGGTGATCCTTACGTGAACTTTAACATAGCCTTTCTCTTGCTTTACCATGCTGGCGCCCACATATTGTTAACTCTAGATGGTCTGACTGATAATTTCCTCAAACAACCATGAACTTGAAAGTGGTACGTGTAGACTTGGGCGTACGACCATTCCCGCGCGATCATTCGAACATTATTCATTGAATGATTTTCTAATCGAATCAAAATTAATTCTGTGACTTTCAGAACATCTTTATTCGCGATTCTGTCATATTAATACATAATAATTATGCAATAATTTTTGACGAAAATAATTTGTATTCCTTTCATTTTCTTTTTTTCGAATTTTATTTATTCACGTACAATTATAATTCTTCTTATATGTAATTGTAAATACATACATGATTCATATTATGTAGACATATAATAAAATAATGTATAACACATTTTGAATGAAGGATTTAAAGCACAAATTAATTTGACTTGTTTTTTAGTAAACATTCACCGAACAGTTATCTAACTTTATTACTAGCTAGCAAAATTGTAATAGTTCATTAATTTAAGAGATAAACTGCAATGTTATTTGATTTAGATCAACGGCGAACAGATCAAGCAACTACCGAGGCGCTCATTAATCTTTTTGTTACATTTCTGACAACAAGACGAATACGGTGCTTACAGGCTCCTGCATATTGCCACCATTTATGTTGCCGGTTGAGCGAGTTTCCTCTCACGTGGACTTTCAAGCATAGTGGCACTTTTCACACTTCTAAATGCATAGAGGTTTCATGTCCAAATTTGGGCACCCGATAATAGTGTAACGAGATTACAAATTTTCAAATATTTTAATATTTAATTTTACAAGAATAATAAATGTAAATACTCTCCTGACGTTGCCAAATTAAATCATGCAGACAAGACGTTGTACCCCTAACTTCGTATCCTCTGCATACCTAATCGTTGTTTTCTCCGCTATCAACATAAAAAGTCAGCCCAAGAAATGCAACAAGACAGCAGGTGCTGAACGTACTACCAATAACGACGGACATCGGTATTACAACGATCGGTAAAACGAAAGTAACGACAAAAGTACGATTCGTCGTAAACATTTCTCTTTCACTTCTCCATAAATGTCCTTTTTCCTCTGCAATATTGTAATGCTTGGCCGTAAAGGGTCAGGAAACGGCTACCGTTCGACTCGAAAGGGAACTCGCCAGAACTAAACGAGCCACGACGGCTACACATTCATAGGGACGTAAACCTTGATGCATTAAGCAGTGTCCTTGAGACGGGAGAGGTCTTCGGCAACTCGGGAGCATTCTCTGGGCGCGAATCAGCAGTTGGTATCATTTACAGGAGAGTTTATCTCAACTTGTCTGGGGACATGACAGTTGCAATTATGAATTTCGATGTACTCCATATATCTCTTCTGCATCTATTAGCGTCGGACATTCGGAAAATTGAATTTCAAGTGCAGAATTTACTTATGTTACTCCTTTCCTAGAAGGTGGTTACATACTAGTTACGTATAATGCAAACGAGTCATTTAAGACTTCAGAAATTCTGAACTTCTGAAACTCAGTATACGCTAAACTCGCTGAAGTCACAGAAATACACGAGTTACAAAATATAGAAATCACACACTCACACAGTATTTACATCACACAGTCTAAACACATCCGCGAATGCAGTCCCTGTTGACACGATTACATTTTGTATCAAGCTCATCTCTTCCTCATCGCCCATTATGATAATTTACACCAGACACAAAGCAGCGTGCACGTACATTTAGACCGACCGTAACTCGGATAAGAGCTCGAATAAAATGTAAGATAACACGGACGGTGTAGAATACCCACATACAATTAAGCAACAATCAGAAAAATGTTCGCGGCAGTTTTTCACCGGAAGTAACTTCGTCTGAAAATATTATGTAGTTATCACGCAGCAGGACACGTGAGTTGTTGCGAAATTACATTCAACAACATTGAAACCATCGAGTTACACAAGTACATACAGAGGGTCGAATTGAACGAAGAGCTGTTGCAACGCGTGTGGAGGCGGACAGGATCCTCTTCCCTTTCTTTTTCCTCTTTCCTGTTAGCCTATACGGGAAATGGGCACAAAGGATCCCGTAGAAAAGGCGGCGGAACAAGCGCGTAGGCACCGGTTCGCTCCTTATACGAGTGACACACGCTCATGCCGGTCGGAGCATTATTATGCGGATGATTACCGTGCTTCGAGGCTAGGGGAGAATTGCCTCGACTCGTCTGAACTCTTATACAGGGTGTCATGTAATTGGTTTTTTATATTTAACGAATTTATTTTTTCGAATTTTCTCACTTTGCAATTTTGTCAATCGATAATTCTTCGAGTTAGAAATTTTTTTTGTTACAAGCTTTTAGATTGAGGTAGTTGATTAATATTCAAATTTTCTCATTTAGGAATTTTGTCAATCGCTAATTCTTCAATTTAGAAATTTTTTTGGTTACAAGTTCTTAGGTTGATTAATATTCAAATTTTCTCATTTAGGAATTTTGTCAATCGCAAATTCTTCAATTTAGAAATTTTGTTGGTTACAAGGTTTTAGGTTGAGGTAGTTGATTTAATTCTTTAATTTTCAAAGTTTTGGTTTTTAATTTCCAAGTTCTCAAGTTGAACACTTACAAATTTAGACATTTTCAGAATCATTAGTCAAGTTTAAAAATGTTCAGTATCACTGTTAGGTTTAAAAATGTATTAAGTTACTAATTGTCAAGTTTAAAAATGTTAAAAATCACAAGTTTTGAAATTTTTAGAAAGTCAAATTTATTCATGATTTTTAACATCTTCAGCCTAACACTGCTTTGCACACATCAAAACATCAGAAATCATAATCATCGACATGATAAATAATTATAAAAGCAGACAACTATAAAATCCCATTCTTTATACAACATTTAAAACAGAGTACAAGATATACAATTATTGAATCAGAGTTTACCAAAATCGTATATAATAATATCGTATACCAAAAACTGCACTTGAGGGAATTCTTCTTTCCTCCGAGGTTCAGTATCCAAAACCGTCATAAGAAATCTCGGGATCCTTTATTATTTCGTTAAACTCCCCTTGGGCTCTCCTAAAATGGCAACGATTCGTTAGTATTCCTCGCTAGCGCGTGTTGAAAATAAGCTGTCCGTAAGTGGAACAATAGATAGCTGGCACCTGAGGCTGGCGAGAGAACAAATCGGCTGAATCAGAAATGGCAATGGTAAGTTTTATCCAAAGATCGTCTGCAAGGATCCCGTGGACCACGAGTTGCTCGTAAATTGCCGCAAATCGATCGGACATCTCGATCAGGAATGGCCTTCCTAGCAACGTGATTCGTTGCTGAGAGGTCATTTTGTTCCTTTAAAGTATTCTCCACGTTGTGACCCGACCTCGCATAAGGATTCGTTCCTGTTCTAATGAGAGTCGCTTAAGGAGCGACAATGGCGAAACCGTGTGGGTGAATTTTATGGAAAAACATGAATCCAAGGTGTCGAAAGGAATGGAACTGAAAGAGTTCTTTGAATCGTTGATACTCGTGGATTATTCTGGTTAGGGTAGCGGAGGAAACGGATGTTCGAACACGCGGGGGTTTTCAAAGGATAAACACTTCTGAATGGAGTGTATTTAATCTCTAACGCGGGATCAAAGTGATTTCACCACGTCACAAACACACTTTGTACTTTGACATCTGATCAAAGATCCACGAAGGAAATTTCAAGACTGCACTATGTAGAATTTATGTACTGATGGCAACACATGAGGTCGACACAAAGTAAGCTAGGTCTAGAGATAGATATGTTGAAATTTGGAAATGTTACGATTCAGGAAGTTGGAGATTCAGAAATTTGAGTTTTGGAAATTTTAATTGGAGAATTTGGGAATTTCAGGAATTGAGGATTTGAGAATTTAGAATGTTAAGAATTTAGAAATTTGAGAATTCGAGGATTTGAGAATTTGGAGATTTGAGAATTCGGGGATTTGAAAATTTGGTAATTTGAGAATTCGGTGATCTGAGAATTTGGGGATTTGAGAATTCGGAGATTTGAGAATTCGGAAATTTGAGAATTCGATAATTTGAGAATTCGGTGATTTGAGAATTCGGAGATTTGAGAATTCGGGGATTTGAGAATTCGGGGATTTGAGAATTCGGTGATCTGAGAATTCGGGGATTTGAGAATTCGGAGATTTGAGAATTCGGAAATTTGAGAATTCGATAATTTGAGAATTCGGTGATTTGAGAATTCGGAGATTTGAGAATTCGGGGATTTGAGAATTCGGGGATTTGAGAATTCGGTGATTTGAGAATTTGGAGATTTGAGAATTCGGGGTTTTGAGAATTCGGTGATCTAAGAATTCGGAAATTTGAGAATTCAGTAATTTGAGAATTCGATAATTGATAATTTGGTGATCTGAGAATTCGGGGATTTGAAAATTTGGTAATTTGAGATATCGGAAATTTGAGAATTTGAAAACTTGAGAGTTTTAAAACTCGAGAATCTGTAAATTTGGTAGTTTAGAAACTTGAGGCTCTTCGCGCGCCAACTCCTGGGTTGCCATCGGTATATTAATATTGCACACATTTGTATTTACTAAAAATATGATATTACTCTTATAGTCTTTCTGAACGTTCACTAATTAAAATATTAATTAAAACACCAGTACAACATAAAAAGTCAACAAATTTATCCTACTCTTTAAAATTCTTTGCATTTTTATAAATTACAGGAATCGAATAAATTAGTTACCGTCAGTAAACACAGTTTATTATGTAGTATGTTGTTAAATAGAATTCGAAAGATAGGAAGACATTCTCCACTTATTTGGTGATATATTATTACACAGAAAATATGTACGTACAAGGAAGCGTTTTCATTGAAAGAAATTTGCGAAAGCGTGCCTAATAATACCACTTGAATGATAGACCTGTTTTGTGTGTCTCATCTGAGATATATTTTGTTTTGTGAAAGCTGTATAATTCTTTCCTTATTTGCATGCATTCGTAAGTACAGGAAACTGTTTTACGTAGGAATAGAATTTCAGCAACATTTACCTATTTACATTTCTCATCGCACGTTTTCTTCACTTCTATAATTCATCTTATACTATATTTATTTGATTTTCTGTTTCTCCTTGCATAGTGTATAATTACATAAATATTGCAATCAAGTGTAAACAATTTTTTATCATTATTCTGTGAAGCTACAATTATCCTCGACAGCTAAACAACAGTTATCTAAGTGATCGATTAAAACGTATAATCTTTTAACAGGAAGTGAAATATTATCGCAATGTGTTTTAATAATATTCTCAGAGACAATGTAATTGTAGGTATAGTATATTGTTGAATTTTTTACATTATACTAATTATTGAATTTACTATGCTAATTGTAGGTTTTCTATACATAGTAAATAAATTGGCCATTTGTATAGTAAATTTTATTTTATAAAATTTTAACTAATATAGCAAATTCAACAATTTAGTATACCTAGTAAATTGTCAGTTTTTTCTGTCGCACTTTGATAGGTAAAATTCTTTGATATCTCTGCTGATCGTTAAACTGATTGAAAAGGAAAACCGATGTATCTGGCACAGAGCTTTTAGTTGACATGCGAAATAGAGATGTCGGGATTATTGACAGTTTTAATAACAGCAAAGAAAACGACACCGTCTGTCGAGCCCAGGATGAATCATAGCTGACTAGCAAAGGTGGGATTCGCTTCCTCAACTGGGACACGTTAAGGATCGTTCATATTTGCAAATATTGAACGTTCTAGATTTATAGGGACATACACTGCACTTTAGAGCTAGAGTGTACTAAGTTCCTTTATTTAAATACATGATATTTTATAGGTGTGTATTTTGTATCAGAGGGTATAGTTCGGTAAGAGGATGGAAATTTGCTAATTTAGAAATTTTAAATTTATGTACTTAGGATTTTGATAATTTAGTCTTTCAAATTCTAAGTTTTTAGTTCTAAAGTTATCTGGTTTTCAATATTTTCAGATTCTTAAATTTCAAGACTCCATTTTTCTCAATTTGCAAAATTCTCAAATTTCTGAAACTTTTCAAATTTATTAAGCTTCTCAAGTTTCTAGAATTTCTCAAAATTCAAAATTCTCAATGTTCTCAAATTCCACAAGTCTTAAATTTTTCAGATTTCAAAATTTTCAGTCCTTAAATTCCAAAATTCCCAAATTTCTCAAGTTTTAAAATTCTCAAATTCTCAAACCCTAAAACCCTCAAATCTCCAATTCGAATTTCCAAATTAAAAACTTTCCGACATCGAAATTATCAAAGTTTCCTATTTTCAAAATTCCACAAACTTCAACACTCTCAATCTTCCAAATTCCCAAATTTCTTAAAATCCAAACTCTCGAATTCCAAAATTTACCATTTCCAAATACCCAACTATTCAACTTTCCAAATTTTCAAATTCCTCAATTTCTACAATTAAATGTCGTACCAAATGTTTGTCAATGCGAACATTATTCAAATTTTATCACATTACATATTCAGTGATTGTACATATGAACAGGCCTTTACACTTCTAGGGAAATTACAACATGGAGTAAAGGCTATTAAATGCCGCAAGCAGGTGACCGCACTGGGAAAAGTCAAACGTTGGGCAACCTTTGTAACTCTGCTGGACATTTGATTGTAATTTCGTCCACTGGTTTCGTCAAACCTCAAAATACACTGTTCTCCAATTTTTTTTACCTGTTTCGTGGTTTCAAGAACATTTACGTTGTTTCGCGTTGTTATTCCTGAAATTGATGTAAACCACATTTGCGATTTCTTTGTTTGATGTTCAACTAGCTATACTTTACAAATTTGGTTAGCAATTGTACTCCAAAAACTGTGAAGGTAAATAACAATAATAATAGTGAAAATATTGTGTAATTACAAAGAAAAGCACATTGCATTTATTATATTTATTAAATTTTCATACATTAAATTTCTGTTGCAAATATTAGTTTAGGGTAGCACCTCTTTTCCCCCAAAAAATATATTTTTCTTGTTTCATCTCCAGTAAAAAAAAAGAAAATTTCTGCACGCAGAGAATTAGCAAATGCACTTCGTTATAATAGTAATTTATACACGTATTCGCGTGTGACTACATAATTTAAATTTGAAAGAACGAAGAAAAAAGAGGATGGGTCTTGATGACAAGGCCAGCTAAGTGAGTTTAAATTTACGGGAATTTTAACTTACGGCTCATAATAGTTGCTGATTGCAACCAAATTACACATTACAACGCATATTTTCAACTCTGTTTTATTTACTTTCTGTTTTTATCAAAGGTATATTTAAGGTACATCAAGCATTTCATCGAGTCATTCTTAATACTCTGTGTTTTTGTTTTGAGGTGCTATGTTCAATTCAAATTTATTACAAGTTTCAATAAATCTGGAATCGTGGAAAGACGTAATTATTTACTTTTTATAAGTCTTGTTTATCGTTGACAAAATGATTCTTTGAAATAAGTAGAATTTTATTAACATATTGTTTATTACATTAGTATTACATTTACATTGCATTTTCATGTATCAATGATTTAGTGCAATGTATACAAATTTTATAAAAATAGTGTTTACAAAAGTTGTACGTAATTTTTACTGTTTTAAAAAGAGCGGGGTTCTTAATTCAGTAGTAAGTATATTGTATTGAATTAAATAAAAATATTATATAATATATTTACACATTGTACAAATCTACATATATGTATACATTTTACAATATCACACATTTACAATATAAATGTACATACAGTTATATATAAATATATTTTGCATATTGTATTTCTTATTTTATACATGTCATGTGACTATAATTTATTCGTACATTATAACATATAATTTATTCAATTACAACCTGCAATAAATATTTATGTAACTAGAATAATACATCAAGAGATTGAGACAATAATCAGAAACATTTTTAACAAATGTATAAAGTGAAACTATATCACAAATGCAACCTAAAGATCTCTGTATACTTTTCATCAAATTCAGAAAATTGGGATTATACAATGAAATTATATTTGAAGGGTTCCGAGTTTCCCCGTTCAATTGGATCAATTATGCGCAATTAAAGCAGAAATAATCCAAAGATTCCTGGCAGATTATACAACGTGCACTGATGGGATGCTAATTTCAAACTATCAGTTCCATCTGGAATCCGTTGCAGACATATTGCGCATTTTCATTTCATTTTACGACGATTGTAATTTTGTCTGACGTCAGTGTTCACGTTGGTACATTGGCGAGTGATTTCGTTGCGTACGACCGTAATAAGAGAGAAGTTTATTAAACGAATTAACTCGTCGAGAAATTGATGCTCGGATAAGTGGAAATTGCAAATGACATCGACTCGTTAAAAATTATTCGATGGGTTTGTTGAATTATTTTTAAGAGTTTTATGTCGAGTCGTTTGCTTTGGTAAATATGTAAACGTTTAAGTATGGAATTTAAAAACTGTTTAATGCAACGTTTCAATGTACTTCGCGACCCATTGATAGGGAGATGTGGTTGTCCATATGTGTGATTACAAATAATATTACTCCTATGATTAACCCTTCGCACTTGATTTATTTTCAGTGTGTATAATCTTGGAGACAATTTCAGAGTCATTTCCATAAATCTTATGTAGGCACTAAAGAGTCCTCTGCACTCGATGACTCACCATCACAATTTGAAATCTTTTCTATCTAAGTCTACAGTATATGCATTTTTAAATCTATAGTGTTATAGTGAAACAGACGATAGTAGTTAATAATAAAGTTCAGAAATGAAGAAGTGACCAAAGCTAAAATGTTTCAAGTTGCAGTGAACAAAAATGCCTCCGAGTGCAAAGGGTCAATGAAGTTATTTCGAAATCCTGAAACCCCTTAATTGAAAGGGTTAACGAACGTATTTGAGCACGCGAACGAAAGTCATGGCTGCGTTCTCGCCGGTCAGGCAGACAAGAGATCAGGAAATCCTTGCTTTTGCCGAGCAGGCTAAGCAGCTACTCTCATTTCCAGGCGCGCGTGACGGGTTAGAACGATGTCCGTCTCTCCTCTCAGCCCACCCCGTTTTCCTTTTCCAGCGATCTGACACTGAACTCGATCGTTGATCTCATTCAGGGTCGAGTGTTCCTTGAGTTACGCTCTGTGTTCTTGCTGGCCATCGTTTCTCTCGGCCATCTACCACCGACTCTCTGCTCTCGTTGTTCTTCATCGAATGTTCATTTGTTACTTTGTCCAGTGTCGATCCTTCGTAAACTGATAAACTTTACACATGTTCTACATGGCTGGTTTCTTTCGAATCAATTTGATAGTACCATGGGTTTTATGATGAGTTGGGTTTTATGAGCACTTCAGTAGAGTACATAAGGGATGAAAATGAATGAGTACATAAGGGATGCAATATAAATTAATTCATATAATTCTTCGGACATAAGAGTCTTAGTAATTTCCGCAATTTAAGATAAGAAGTCTCAGGTAAAAATTTTGACGAGGTTTTAAACCTACTGCCAGGTCATTCATCACTGAGTCATGACAACTCATTCATCATGAATTGATGGACTATATTTATATCGATGTTTAGAATGGATGTTTATCCATTCCATGAAGAAAGGAGAACTTTAAACAAATTTAAGGATTTGACTCAAATTTTAAATGAAATGCTACTTTCTATAATGGAACTTGGATTATTTGGTGTGACGAATATTTCACCTGAGAAATAAGAGACTAAAAGTACACAGTGATCATGTAATCTGTAAGATAGTCTATAGATTACATGTCTCATGTATTATATGAGTTTGCATTTTCAATGAACAGGTTATTTATTAGCCTTCATTGGTCAATAAGGAAGGATTCAGCAAAGAACCAGTCACATATATCAGCTACATATGTACATAGTAGTTTGAATTACACAATTGTTACATTAACTGTAACATTAACATATTACATGGTTTTACATGGTTACATGGGTTACTAAAGCTATCTAGCCAGTTTCACGTAACGTTACATTTTGATTAACACCACGTTTTTGAGTAGCAACCAGTTTAGAACTGTCTCAACCTTGATAGCCAATTAACTTTTACGGCGCCATCACCTAACGTCATTCATTTCAAGAACAATTAGACAAAACTCAATTATAAGTTCCATATACAACTGGAAATAGTATCATAAATCAATACAAAAGAAGCTGTTCTATATTTAGCGACATGATTACATATTGCACCAGACAATATGTATTTTTCTGATCGTAACTTGGTGATCTTTTATACTGGAACAATTGTACAAGCAATTTCCTTAATGAATAGTCGCGGTGTTTATTACTCGGTAATTACAGAGTGGTAATGTAATAATAGCTTAATCATAACCCTTCGATATTTACTAAAAATAAGACTTCACCTTAGTGAAAGTTTCTCGACCTTTTCTTTATCGTACTCTTCATCCAACGTGTAATCGAATCATTATTTCGTGTAGTTTACTCATTTGGAAGTTGAAACTCTTAATGATCGGTTAGACAGGATACGTTTCGTTCTTATTAATTTAAATGAGAGAAAAGTTTGTTTTCCTTTTCTAATGGGGAATCGATATTAACGGTATTAGAAACGTGTGATTTCTAATGCTGAAGAAAGTTGATGATCTCGATAGAAATTTGTAGTATTTAATATATCTGAACTTTGCATACATTGGATGTCACAAGAACTATACAAGGAGATTCTAAAAAATGGTTTTAGACAAAATTCTTAAAAAATGCTTAAAAATGGTTTTAGAAAAAATGCTTGAAAAATGGTTTCGGAAAAAATGCTTAAAAAATGATTTTAGAAAAAATGCTTGAAAAATGGTTTCAGAAAAAAATTTTTGTACAAACATTTTCAAATTCAGTCTTCTTCACAAACGAAGACAAATATGGAACCTTGTCATTTTCTTTAGATTAATTCTTGTATGCAAAATTATTGTGTACCACGATAATTGGTAGACATGAAATAAATTTCGATCATTGTTTTAGAAGTCAAAGTTCAATTACGTTTATGGTGAAAGAGGACTTACCTCCATGTAACAAGTTTTCCAATAGCCACCGAAAAGGAGGCTTCGTGACATTTGCAGTCAATCGAGCTGTTTGCATCTTTTTTCACCTGTTGTTCTGCGGGAATTATTACAAGGGGCACTTTGACACAAAAGCCCCGTTTTCTCTTACTTTCCTGCTTTACCGCTTGCCTAGTCGTGCCGTGCATTCAGATTTTGAAACATCGGCGGAAACGCTCGGCACGCACTCTTTGTTGACGGTTCTTTTAGAAACGACAGATCACCCGGAAGGAACATATTCGTAGGTTACAATGATTCATTCTAGTTTTTTCCATCTTTCAATTGTAAACAATTTAGTTCTCATGTGGACGAGATTTCTAATATTGACCTTCTGCACCGAAGGTATTCGTGCCAGTTGCAGCGAATGCATAATGCATTCATAATTTAAATAACTTTCTAAAACACTAAAATTCTGTTACAAATTGCTATGACTATTTTATGGCTTGTACGGTTATTGAGATAAAGCATTTTGAAATTGAATATTTATACGTTGCGTTTATTTTATGATAAGAGATCAAGGCAAATTTCAATGAATCTGAGCAACAATATAAAGAATGCATATCAATTATAAAAGAATAATTTATGTATATAAAATATACAAAAAATATGTCAAAATATATAAATATATTCTTGTATTAATCTTCACATTTCGAACCAAACCCTCGATAAATCAGGTTGTTTGAAAATTGGCTGTCACAGAAAACAAAACGTGAACAGTAAGCCTGTATCAAATTTCCCCTATAAATAATTTCATCCACATAACCGATAAGACAAGTCATTTTTTAACTGCACGATCGTCGATAAGAGAAAAACCAAAAGTCTCAAATGACTCTCGAAACGTCATAAGTTATCGATTCGTTCGAGTTATCGGTACCGAAACCAGGAGGTATCATCAATTGCGATCGTAGTACGAAGATCGATAAGATCGCGAATAAAACCGTGTGCAATTTCCGCTACCGATTCATCATCGATATCGATAAGAATTCTTGGAACACTCGGGTCATAGAGATTTTCATGTACAGTTACCCACATTAACATTCGGACACGGTACTCCTGCATTTCTTGTTTTGCATAAGAATTTAGGTATATTAGTTATTTTGTTGAAAAGACGAACTCATTACAACTTTTAGAGTACAACATTTTGCTGCGATATTTACACAAGTTATTTCAAACAAAATGTATTTTAACCTCTTGTCATACTTTGACCAGACTCGTGACGCACTCAGAGTTCAAATCTTACTCAAATTTTTAATACAATTCAGTTTAAAGTTTATGTACAATTTACGTAGTCAAGAATAACTGAATAGAAAATTGACATAGCCTTTTAACTTTTGGACTGACACACCTAGGTTAATATGTGGACACTGCTACCCCTTTTACAAGCTAGAAATTTGTGTGATAGGTTTTTACATACAAACGTGTGGAATTCTACTTCGTACATAAAATATAAGAACTTCATGAAATATACCAATAATTAAAGTTGTTTATAGCAGTTTTTATTTTCGGTATTTTTTCTTCTGTACTGACTACGATATTTTTGTTCGGAAATGAATGAACGTGGACATTCGCGTAAATCGCAGGACGAGTGCACTTTAATAAATAGAAAATCAACTTTCACACGGCCACTGTCTTCTTGCAACATCCGTGTATCTTAGTTAAAGTTCCGATAACAAATACGCACTCTTACCTAGTAAATCATGTTCTGAAAACATTGGAAACGACGCGGTACGGCGACACGAAGCAGCCATTGCCTCTGACACGTAATTACCGTGCGAAATAAAGTGTTCTCTCGCTTATCTAGCGATCTGCAAACGAAAGAACGCGAATTTCATCGCTATTACTCATACGAAACAGAAGTCGAAATAGAAAGCAAGTAAAATGCAGTCAAGGATTAAAGGTTAAGGACTTTTATTGTTGAAACTTTCTTTCTTTCGAAATCCGGAACTCTTGGAGCTTTGTCAATTTATCAATTCAAAAATGTAGGAATTTAAGACTGAAAAGATTTGCAAATGTAGAAAGAATCAGAAAATTCGAAAGTCCTCATTTGTCCTTGTCAAAAGAAAGTTTACGTTGCATGTAAGTACAACGTATACACAGGTAAACATATGGGTATCCTTATCCACATACGTATCCATATGAGTATCCATATGCATATACGTATCATATGAGTATGCATATTCATGTACGTAAACATGTTAGTATCCACATCCACATGTATATACATATGAGTGTCCACATCCACATACGTACTCATATGAGTATCCACATCCACATACGTATCCATATGAGTATCCACATCCACATACGTACTCATATGAGTATCTACATCTACATACGTATCCATATGAGTATCCACATCCACATACGTATCTGTATGAGTATCTACATCCACATATGTATCCATATGAGTATCTACATCCACATACGTATCCATATGAGTATCCACATCCACATACATACTCATATGAGTATCCACATCCACATACATACTCATATGAGTTTCCACATCCACACACATATCCATATAAGTATTCATGCATGTATACACATATGGTTTGTCGCTATCCGCGGATTTCAGCATCCGCAAAAGACTTTTGAGGCAATTCCCGTGTACGTATCTCCTACTTAATGATAAACAGAGTCCCTTTCTCTATTATGAAGTTTGCAGCATCCTGTGTGGTTTAATAGTCGTTTATTTCTCCCAGCTTGTGCAATGGTTTTGTAAAGATTTGCAGTTGCAATTCAGGAAGTCGCCCGACTCGACGCGATATAAGTAATTGGTATGCTTCTGAGGGATCTCTGGAACACTGAAAAACGACGTGTCCGACTACGCACGATGAGAATAAAGTGACGAGAATCGGGTTATTGGGGCCTAATATCCGTCCGTTTCTCTTGAATAGTGTTTCCGTCACTGCATACGGCGTACAGTTAGGTACATTAATACTTTGACACTTCTGTACTTCTGTTTTTGTTTTACGGGAAGGGATTTTTTATATATTCAAATTTTTATATTTCTGATTTTTTCAGTTCTCAAATACTCACATTCCTGAATTTTTTAATCCTCAAATTTTCATATTTCTGAATTTCAAAGTATTCAGCTTCTCCAATTCTCAGATGTTCAACTCCCTAAATCTTCAGTTTATAAATTTTCCAAATTATCAAATTCGCAAGTTTAAAAAAACTTAAACACAACATAATTAGCAAAGTACCGTATAGAAATCGTGGAATCATAAATGGCTATAAAACAATTTCACAATGAGATCCTTCCAAAATGAGATCCTTCTATGTCGATCCTTAATTCCATTATGTATTATACGGTTCTAATACGTGGCACATAATTAGAACAATAAATAGAAGTTATCGAACAATTCGATCCGGTTGAAAAGTCATTAGAATTGTATGCTATTAGACTGCCTCGTTTAATTGATCACCTGCTTTCTACATCGATAAAAAACAAAGTGTGTATTCCGCGATCACGAGTCGAACAATAGGGTCACTAATTAATTAAATTTCTGTTAATTAAGAGCTTCGAACAAATTTCCGTTCCGAATTATCGTCATTAATAGAAAACTTAAGAAAATTATTATCGAACTATTGCGGTCATTGAAAAATTTCATTAATCATTTCTTAATAAAACAAGTTTCTAATAAAACAAGTAATACACTTTTTTTGAAGAAATGATTTTCATTACAGTTCTATAAATGATATTTTAATTGTGTTTATTTAATACATTTAATTGTAGTGATATACAATTACATTACATTACATAGACAATTACATTTACACGAGGTGTAGAACCGCAAGAAAGAACGAAACCGTGGAAGGAAAGAAATTGCACTTTCGAATGTAATAAATTGCCGATGCGATTTCGTGTTGAGGACTGTAGGTACACGAAACTGGGGAACACCGTATGCACATCCTGCACGCGACAACACCTGTCACGCGTGTTGCGTTTCGCGAGCATGTCAGCGATTAACATCTACCTTTGCACGTGTAATTTTCACTCAGGAAAGCTGACGTTTCTCCGCCGTCGGTGCTGTTCCGAGATGCAACATTGTCGCATTTTTTACCCTTGTCCTGAAATTACCCAGTCGTTTCGACACCGTTCATTGCTGGATAAAGGATTTACAAATTTATGGCTGAGTTAGGGATCCTTCAGGGAAAATAGGGACAAAAATGGTACAATAAGAGTTACTGCATTACTGGGGATTAGCCGAAGGTATGTGGATATAGGAAGCAGAGGGGAATATGGAGTGTGTTATTATCGCAGGTGTGAAAGAGAAATGAAAGGAAAAATCATGGGGTTTTAAATAATTTAAAATTAATTGTGATTGATGGGAGAATTTGGGAATTTGTAAATTTGTAAATGTGCAAATTTGTAAATTTGTAAATTTGCAAATTAAACAGTCCTTCATTTCCAAAATGAACTTTCCAAATTAAAAATCCAAATATCATAATCTATTTAATTTATAACAATTTCCAATATTCTCCTCACTTATTCATACAAAAAAAAACCTGAATTTTTTTAACTACAGAAAGTTTTAATAATGACTTATTCTAAAGTAAGACAAAATGAATTTTATAATTATATAAATACTCACGGAAGAACGACTTCAATAAACCGTATTACACAACGTTACTGTCTCAGATCGTCTTATCTTCACGTAAGCAAAAGTTATAGCATATTTTAATTTCTGTTGGCATCGTACACACAGTGAAGCAACGTATAAACACAGAATCAAGATTCATACAAACAGAGTAATTTTCTTACGGCTTCTTATTACTGCAATATGATACTGTTCGTCTGTACTCGTTCACCTGCTGATTTGGTTGTTCCAGTAATTGAAAGTATAATTAACATGTTTAAAACATATCACGAGACGCTCAAGAATGTATATCTATCTTAACGAGCTCCTATTTCTTGATTATTCGCAATTGAAGTCGAATAACTGTTGGTTGAAAATATTGCATAACAGTGCAGAGATCAGGATGTTCTGTAAAAGATGATTCCGTTTGACGTTAATTACGAAATAATAGTGATACGATGCCCCCGCTCAAAACTGCCGAACAATGTGCTAATTTCTATCGCTATATATCTAGCTGAAAAATACACCGTATCTCAAATATATTTTATTTCATAAATTTGGAAGGACTTGTAAAATAAATTTATCTACATCGTTAGAACTGAAAAATGTTCAAACACCTAAAGAAAATCTGACATCCTAAGTACATCATGTCCAACTGCATTATTGCCCAGACTTTTAGAACGAATAGTCAAGAGACCCATCAGGCCATGGTGTCCTAACAATTATTCAAGTCCTTAAACAATGATTTTCCATTAGATTTATTTTCTAATATGAATTAATTGTTAAAACTGCTATATATATTGTTGCATTATCTTTAAACTGTTTTTGTTTGATAACAGTGTGGCAGCGGTGGAGGATCGACGGAAGGCGTCGTCGGGAGCGTCAGTGGTAGCGGCAGCGGTGGTAACAGCAGCAGCGGCGGTGGCATGGATTGCATGCCCCTACGTCCCGGTCCTTTCCACTACCTGATAAGCGAGCAGGCTAAATCCCTGGTGGCCCTGCAGGAGCTGCAGAATGAGGTCGGCGCCCTACTCGAGTTCCGGGACCTCGTCATCGAGACGTTCCCAAACCTCCGGCACAAGATGGCCGCGACGGCGTCCGCGGGAGCGTCCGTGATGTCCTCCTCCTGCGCCCAAAATTCGCACATCCCTCTGCCATTGTCCAGCCCGTCATCTAGGAGGATCAACGAATGGGAGCCGGGGAAGGTTCGGAGACGAGTTCCTCGCGAGGGTGGCGAGTCCTCATCGTCCTCGTTACCGAGGAGTCGTAGCAACTCGCACAGCGGCGGCACCAAGAACAACTGCAGCGCCACGGTGCAGGATTCTGGCTTCAGCACGGAAACATCGTCGAAGGACAGCGCCTCGACGGCTATAGCGCCTAGACCGAACAGTCCGAGGCCTACCGTGCTGGACGAGGCGGAGGACGAGTTGTGGAACCTTCTGGACGTGATCCATCGCAAGGGAATCAGGCTCAGAGAGGAGGTGGAGTGTCTGCAGGGTCGCTTGGAGAGCGTGGCACCCGAGGATCTTGCATCTACTGACATCTTGGACGCGGTGAGGAAGGTGACGCATTTGGACGACGAGAGGACGACGGTGAAGTCGGAGGATGTCAAGGACGAGGCGGATAGAGACACGCAGGTGATAGCGCTCAGAAGGGAGAAGGAACAACTTTTGGATAAGGTGGCTGAACTCGAGGCCGAAACTATATCCAGTCGGGCCAAGGCGCAGGAGCTTCAATCGGAGGTGGCCGCGTTGTCCGCGTTGAAGACTGGTCTGGAGGATCGACTGAGGGCTGGACTGAACGATACTTCCTCGGATATCCTCGCACCGGGTGCACAAAGACTGCAACCAATCGCACCCGTTGTTTCCTCGCCGAAGAGCAACAACGTTAGCAACATTAAGAGCAAGTCCTCGGCGTTTGCCTCGGTGGCGAGCTCCGCGAAGGCTCACAAGAGCAGATTTCGGACGAGGACCATCGAGAAGAACGTCCTGTTGGATGTGAACGCTCATAACGAGGAACTGCGGGATATCGATGTCGAAGCAAGCGTGAACGAGAGGAGAGCACGATTGGGCGCGTTGGATTCCGTCCTTGGATCACCCGCCAGAGTGGCGCACGTTAAGGACGTCGACTCGAAGAAGATCGCTGCCATTCTTCGAGAAAACTCACCTATTGAGCTGCAGCGGCATTTAATCACTACTACCGTCCATAATCAGGTAATCATCGGAATTTTTTTTTGAGAAAATTGCACTTGTTCTTAAGGAATTTCAAATTCAACACGTTCGCTGTGGACGTAGAGGGTTTGAGTTGACACAACGATAGGTGTGTACACATTGTGTTTAATATTATGAACTTGTGGTACTGTTAATCCTTTGCTAATAATACCTGAATAGTATCCGAATGATACTGAACCATTGTTATTATTAATATTATTTTTATTACCAGATAATCCTCAGTACTTAGCGAACGTGTTACCTTAGTATTAAATTCTTCTTGCAATTATTGTTGCTATAGTTAAATATTCGTTCGAACTATAAAATAAATATTGATATTAGCTTATGTAGTAAGAATACACAACTTTTTTATTACAATAAACTTATCGCGAGACACCCAGTATACTGTCCACAATTTGATCAAATATGTAAATGAGAGATCAAAATTAATGATAAATTTATATCTTTATTTTTTAATAGAACAGTCTTGTTCTATACATTGTTCAAGAGTTAATGAAGGTTGTTTTGAATGATTTACCGATGAATTGCAGGTCCTACAGAAAAGGTTAGATGAAGTAGAAAAAAGCACAGAAACTCTGTCGGAACGATTAGACAAGGCACGCGAAGAGAATGATGACCTACGTTTCCAGGTAATATATTAAGAGATACATGTCATTTTAATCACGCACCTATTAAGCACTCTTATAGGATCCTCTCAAGAATAATTAGTCGAGACATCAGTGATATGGAAAATTACTTCTCTAATTACGAGTTGTGTTAGAAAAATATTTGTTATCGTGGATTTATTACATGTATCAATAAATAATTCATGTATGTATAGATGACACGTGTAAACATCGCATTCAATATTTTTAATTTTTATAGATGTTAAAAGGTTAAAATTTAACCTTTAATCTCAATCCTTATTCAAGACAAATCCAATTTGAAAACTTAGATTAAAACAGAGTTAACAATCATTCAGAGACTTCATTTCAATCAGCTTAACTGAAAGTTCAAACTTACTGTTAATATTTTAATTTTGTTAATGTATAATAACAGGGAATAGTTTTTTAAATATTCAAAAATCTTTAATCAAAATGTTATTATACTTCATCTCGGCGTAGGAGGTCGCCCAACGATGGCCGAATATGAATCTACCCTACCCTATAACCCATTGATTTTTCTTAGGGCGTCTACCAAACCTGAGCGATCATTATCGTTCACGTTACTTGCCATTCAAAACCCTACAAAAATTATTTTAAAATTGTTGATCACATATCTGAAATTAGAGAAGTCATCCCTATTCTGAATACAAATTACCAGACGGTTTTATTTTCAATTTGCAACATACTTTTTTTATTGGACTTCACCAACAAACAAATATTTTTGAGAATTTTTCAAAAAAGAAATCTATTTGAAGATAACATGACTATGCTCATAAAACTTTTATTGATGATCTTAAATGTTAGGTGTTCATTCTCATTATCCACATAATTGTTTTGGAACCCATACGAATATTGATATTTCATTGCAAATTTTAGCTCGAAGAAAGGAACATCGAGCTGGAAGGTACCCGAGCACGTGTCCGCGTGTTGGAAAGACTTCAGCAGCGTCCGCCGACCGAAGGTGATCCCGAGGTGGATGCAGAGCAACCAAGATGCGAGCAGAGCGGTCTCGAGCCAGGAAGTAGCACGGAATCGGCTCGCGATCATCATCAAGCAGTCGAGGTGAAACCGTCACCCCGACGGCGTCCTAGTCGTATACCTTTGCTGGGTGCCACCGCGAAGACGACGGCACCCAGGCCACCTAGCCACGGAAGGAACGACAGCAAAGAATCGTTGAAGTCGTTAACGAGACCTCCGCGTGATTCTAGTCGCGACAGTCACGGTGGAAAGTCTCTGTCGAAGGCTCGTGACTCGAATCGAGACTCTCTGAACAACAAGAGCCTGACGAAGAGCAGTAACAACAGCAACAACGGCGGCGGTGGCAACAATAACGGGAACAGCAAGGAGACGAACAGGGAGTCCCTGAACAGGTCCCTGCCGCGTAACAATTCCAGCCGAGACTCCTTAAACAAATCCTCCTCGCTGTCCCGAGCCCGAGACTCGCTGGAGTCTAACAACCTCGGCACGTCCTCATCCCCGGGGACGACTCCTCCTCGACGACCGCCCGCTCCTGCACGCCGTTCCCACAGCCTGGCCCGCGCGTCAACGTCCGTTGATACCGAGAACGGCAAGGTACGATCCGTAAAGCTATACTTTTGGAGCAGCTGGCTGAAGTCACCGTTGTCCAATGGCCAGATCTAGTAGAGAGTCCACTGTATCCTCTTCTCCAGGACGACCGATAGTCGCTGTTTAGGGATATCCGCTGCTTCTAACCGCGCCCTCATTCGAGCCCCGCCTCTCGGACCTCTTTAATATCCTCCAGTTTCGACACACTGACATATACTCACCGTGATCCCCGTTAACAAACGTCTCTGCTCGCGATCGGTTACTCGGATCTCATGTATCTACCACGGTTTCCATCACGTCACCGAGCATCACGTAACCGATTCGATCCGCCGTTAACGTTCTAATCGACTTTTAATCGACGTGTCACGCTGTTCACGATCGTTCTTTTAATCACTTCCGTAATCACTCTCTCTCTCTCTTTTCGTCGTTCTCTTTGTGCGGTTCCTGCTTCCATACGTAGCTTCTTTTACCGAGAGGGATACACAGTCTTGTTCGTAGCGTACTAGTTACTTTTCTTGAGATCGCGAGCGATCTAACACCTTCCCTACGACACGATCATTTCTGATACAGAGTTACTGAAACTCTGACGCACACAGAGACTTTCGACCGACGCTTGTCTTAAAAATACGACGAATCGCCCGACGATCCACTACCGAAATGTCTGATCTGGAGCGCAGGCGAGCGTGCGTTCGAGCCCGTCCCCGGCGGTCCAATAAAGAAAATGGCCCCTTCTCGCGTGCCGCCGGTTTTTCTCGTAAGTTATGCTTCTTTTATTATCATTTGCTTCGATGCTTCTTCCTGGATGTGGTGAGCTATGAGCCTGTTTTTATCCTGATTCTTCCTGTTTTTTTCGTCAGTAGTATCAGTAGTTGTCCCCATACTTTTATTATCACTTTGGAGTTTGGCATGCGCACGCACCCGTAGTGAGCCTCCCTGTAATATCCATTTAAATTTGCCGGAATTGGTCCTCACTGTAGCGTTCGTATAATTTCCTATTATTTTGGTTTACCTTCTTTTTTTTAAGTCACAATTAGCTAAATTTCTGGTCCTTGATTTTAACGCACCTTATCATTTAGGGGTTTTTGCGGGGGTTGATAAGGGTTGAATGGTCGAGAAATAAGATCGTGGAAAGTTAATTAACTTTAATTAACTTGCAAGTTAATACTTGGTAAACATATTTGTAATTGTTTATTGCTAGTCATTGAGTTTCTTGTTTATCAACTTAATCTCAATTTAATTTTCTTGTTCATTCGTTAAATTTGATATGTCTTTTATAGATTTTGTACAGGTACTTTATATGTGGGGTCCAGTTTAGCAGTAAATAGAGGATATAAATGGAAGTCCGTATAAATGTTTCATTTGGTGTTGCTTTTGATTTGTTTATTTTTTAATTAAATGTGCAAACGTTTTTATTACCCATGTATAGGTACTGGTACGAGATACTGGAAGATTGGGTAAGATCATCATTGTATATTTTTCTATTTCATTGGCATAAATTATGTTTAATAAAAAAATACAATCTTAAAATTATTAACTTTGATATTCAAGATAGTTACATCTTGAAGTAGTTGACAATTAATTGAAAATGAATTATAAAATAAATTGAAATATAAAAGTACCTTTAACTTAGAGAAAAGTGAATAGCATATGTTCATGAGAATTTCTTTAAAAAACATAAAATCATGTTACTCGACAATTCAATCCTTCAAATATTTAGAAGAGAGAAATAATTGATTTTTATAGGATAAAAATGGTATTCGGTTTTAATAGTACACTATCAATTATTTTTATCTGCACCGTGTTGATCTGAATTTTATTTTTTTATAATGCAGTAGTGTATCACGTATATTTACAACGAATGCATGTGGATTGGTATAGTGAGTTGTTCTGAATTTTGTGAACAGATAAATTAACATCGAACATCGGGGAATACTTTTTATCCGTCCGTTTCCTTCACTCTCCGATCCTCCAACGTGTCGTTACATTTCGTCGTTTACAGATTTAAGAAAACAAAGAAACGAACAATTGATTTAAGCACACTCGTCCGGTAAAATGTTAATTTTCACGTCGCGCTAGTAGGAGATTCCCTTGTTTTTTTTTTTTTAATGTCCATTAATCATATAGTTTGTTTGCTCTTTTATTTGCTGAAGTTTGATCTTATTTGCTAGCGATGCTTGTATGCGGATATAGCCTCAAGAGCCATGACGTGGCTCGGATTCGCACTTATAATGATTGATGTAAAGGAAAATGAATCGACCACACGCTTACCTGCTTGGCCTTGCGGTTCATTGTCCATCTCACGTCCAGTGCTACGTGATACTACAAATTAAATGCTACTTCGAATTTCTTTTTTAATACGCCCAGAGTGTAATTGATGTTTGCAGTGACGATCAAAAGTTCAATCGTTTTCTTTGATTGATTGGGTGTACGGGATTACCTAACTTTATCACCTTAATTATCTCTGTTATTTCTACTGAAGTTATATAATATTCACGGCATCATTTCAGAGCTGGTAATCATTTTCTACAATTTTTTTCGAAGATTTCAAGGTTAATTCTATTTGTTTTTTAGCGAAATTATAGATATTTTTTTAATGGATTTGACACTTTCTTTTTAAAAAATACGGGGTTGTGATATGAACAATTTTAACAACTTGAAACATGTTTCAAATATAAAATTTAATTTGATGCGAAATTACTTAATTAACATATATTTCAAATTTCAATTTTAGTATTAAGAAAAATACTCGATACATGCACTTTTCCTCGTAAGTTATTGGTATTAAAATTTTCACGAGGTATTTAATCAAATGAGTTTCTTAACCCCAATTTTAAGAACTACTTTCACTCATGAGTAATAAAAAGGAAGGAATAAGAATTTTATTATCTGTTACAAAATCAGAAAGGTTAAGAATTTATCGAACAGTTATACAAGTACACATATTACATTTTATATCAATACAATTATTCTTCCTATCTAAAAATAGAAATTCAGAAGGGACAGTATGTTACAGCCACTTTCACACAGTTCAATTTTCAGAAAAAATGACCAAAATATAAAAGTTACTAAAACTAAACTGGGTAACCATTTTATGTTCCTACAAATTAAAAAATTTGTCAAGGTTATTTAAATTTTTAGATCAAGAATTAATACATACAATTTATGTTTTATCGTTTGTTTTTCAATTTTATTTTTAATCTTAAATGTGCACTGTACGTTGTTTTAAGTGATATACGAACGTTTGACCGTGACTGCAAGAATTCTACAGATTCAACCCCACACAAATTAGTAGCACACAATCATTATTAAAGAAGGTATACGAGCACTTGATCACTGTGGGTTTGTGTACTATGCCTCGGAGGAATCACGTACAAGCTGCGTACAAGTCTCGAAACTCAGTTTTATCATCGAACACCGTCAACTCGTCAAAAATGTTAATGGGGATCGATGTTTTTCAGAGTTGCACCGAACCACCGAGTTCTTGGTGCTCCACAAACGGCAGCTTCCGACACAGCGACTCCTCTTTGTATCCGGACTCGTTGAATCAGGAGACCTCATCGGTGACTGGCACCACCAAAGTGGAATTCATCATCGGTTCACCAACCAGACGATTTCGACAGAGCTCTGTCTGGCCACATCGTTATTTCGACAGCATAGATTCCGCGGCCATGTTGTCCGAAAGCCTTTTGACAGACGAATTTTCGCTTCGTCGCGGTGAAGCTCTTGCCGAGTGCGATTCACTCGAGTGTCAACCGATATCGAATGAGAGCTGAACCGATCGTGTTTAAAGAATCTTGATATGCGTTATTTTCTTTAATGACACTTGCAAACGCTTCGTGCTCGAAAATATTAAATTGGCCAAGAAGTTTCAAAACCGAGACAATAACCTCACGCATTGGCAGTTCTTGCTCGCCACCTTTGATCTTTCTGGTAATTACAATTTTTTATTGACCAAAAGGTTTTTATTGAAAACGATGCATTGTCCATTTATTTTAACTTTACGGTATATAAATTTAGTTAAATTTTTAATGTGTAGACATTTGGAGGGTATGGGTTAAATGTGAAAGTTGGTGGATATGAATTTTTGTGGTGAACAATTTCTGTTGAGATTACCTCATGATTCACTAATTCTAGATGTTGATTTATTATATCACTCTTTATATTCAACAGCTTTGTTTTCTTTTTACTATTTCTCTTTAGAATTTTTTAAGTGAAGGTCACTGAGATCTTTTCTTAAATGACTTCAATGACAAATTGTTTATGACTTGCAATAATGATAAAGAATTGTCTTCTGATATGTAGATTATCAAGATTTAAATACCATTAACAAATTTTTTGAAATACCATGAAGAAATCATTAACTTCATTGTATGAATATTTGGGTGATTTACAGTAAATCTGTTTGAATAGAATCTGAGAATGCTAATATAATTATCCTTTCACAAGATTCCTTTCAAACTTTCAAACTCCCTTTCAAGTTTCTCCATAATTAAGGAATATTAATTGTGTTGTTATGTAAATTATATTTCAAAAGCAAATATGAATGTGCTTTATCTCAAAAAAGAAGGCTGTTGCAAGTTTTAATAACCACTAGATGTTTCTCAACTATTGGAAACTCGTTTTAGTTTTTTATTTTGACTCTAATGGATAGTGCTTTGTTTCCACTGCAATTTACCATCAAGGCCAGAAGTTTGAGTAAGAAATCATGCAGATACCACACAGAAAATAGAGAAATAAAGCTTTTGGCCAATCTGATATTACAATTTTTATTAATGTGACAGTGAAGGGTGAAGATTGGTATAAAAATATAGATGATGTAGGATCTGAATTTGTATGTGTGAATAAGGGTTGAAAATTTGCATTTCATTAAATAATGGGATGACAGTAAATATTTAACTTCTCTAATATAATAATTGAAGACTAGTATTGGTAATAATCAATATTGTATAAAAATAACATCTGAAAGAAAAACTGTTGTGTTAATTTGTACAGAGATAAATATTTATAGCTGTGTCAAATATAAATGATTTATTGAGCAGTGAGAGTTTGATACAAGAAAGTACAGAATATTTTATATTACTTGAACAGATATGAAATTTGATCTTTGTAATATTTGCAAACAAAAGCTTAAGTTTTCTCTCTTCAAATATTTATGACATTAAAGATTCAGTGCAGGAGTAAATAAGCAACTAAAAAGAAACTTAGTGGGCTGTTTATATTATTTATTTGGATTTATTTAATTATGCACAATTGGCAAGCTATAGAAACCAAAACTTATTTTCTAAATGTGGAATACATTTTACTTATTGAATTAAGTGTTCCATAGGATTTTACAAATATCAGATCAATGTATTTATATTATAAAGTATGATGATGTTTTATTTATTATAAATTTTTTTTACAGTATATTAGATAAGAATTATGTACTTACAAGCATGTTGTGGAAGTGTTTAAAATGCAATATCTAATTATAAATATAGATTTTTACACCTCATTATTTCTACTTTCTCGGCATATCGGATTAATTGCAATTCTTAGGAAATATTTAATAAAAACAAAACTTTGTACTATTTCTATTCTAATTTTAGAAATTATTTGTAATTAACTATTTTTATTTAAATTATTATATTTTATGTTATTATCCAAGCAGAAAGTAGAAATATTTGATGGTTAATATAGAAACATTTATTAAAAAGCATGAGTTGTGAAAAATATCAAGATTCTTTAGCATACAGTAAAATTTTTTGCTCTAAGGGATTAAAACAGGGATTGTATATTCTTTATTTGATCGTTTCCGAATTTCTTTTATTTTATTCTGCATTTTACGTGCATTTTCATCTTACAGACTTTTTGTATACATCCGCCAGATTTTATATATTTCAGACGCCGTGGAATTGTATCTTGCTGTATGTTTACGAATTATGTAACAATTAACAACCAAGCTTTTATTTGTTGAAATATTTTAAACGTTTGCATTATAGGATGGAAGATTAAACACGATACACCGATGTGTGTTCATTTGCAGTATAAATTGCAGGGCATTGATGTATAAAAATTTCGAGTGAAACTTTTTTATTTCTTAAAGGTATACCTTTTTTAGACTTTCGAAGAATAAATCGAACTTTTAATCAGTCGAATGACGTCATTGTAACGCAAGATGATGGTTGTGAAATTTACTGTTTTTTTTTAAATGTTATTTTTCTCTTTTTCATGAATGGAGACACTGTCGGTGAATAAATAATTAAAGAACGAGAACCTATAAGTATCCTTTTGATTAAAGTTTCTATAAAGAATATAAATGCGATAATCGTCAACTCTTTCTTATACAATCAAGAATATTTTCATGTATTACTATCATTTATCATCACAATGTATAATATTTCATAACAATTTATTGTCATCATCTATATCTCAAAATGAAAAGAAATAACATCTACAATTTAACATGCCATTATTTCTTTTAATTGAGCGTTACTTATGTGGATTTTTAATATTAATTTAAACTTTTATTACGGTCGTTGTTAAAGCGAAGCACACTGAAATAATAACGCAAAACGAAGCGTAAAATAATTTGAGAGACCGAACATGTAAATTTGAAACTTTCTAAATTTGAAAGTTTGATAGCTTGTAAATTTGAAAATTTGCAATTTCAAATTTCGAAGCTTAAAAAATTGTAAATTTACAAATTTGTAAGTCTGTAAATGTGTAATTTAAAAAGTTTCCAAACTCGGAAAGTTATAAATTAAAAAATTTGTAAATATTTATTTAAATTTCGAAGTTTTTTCATTTCTTTTACTTACGATTTATGCTTTAATCTGTCTTGCTATCAAAATAAAATAAAAACATTTTTTAAACAGACATTTTATCAAATTCTACAAGATAAAATTTTTGTATTATATGTATATTTTGGATGATAAAAATGTATGCAACAATATAGTGAAAATCATGACTGTTCCTATTAATATAATGATTTTGTGTTTCACTTTACCCTGTTTGTGTATAATATTCCTATGTCACAATAGAAAATTATTTTCATTGAGACATAATTTTGTGTTTATCATCACTATTGGTCCAATAAGTATCTGCTCAATTTTTATGAATTCGGAGGAAGTAAGTACTTCCTCAGATCATGTAATACAAAAAAGCAATCATGTATACTAACATTTCAAGAATAAGTTTGTTCAACAAACTTTTGATTACTTGATACAAGTTATTTTCAATCGAATGTAAATGGAATTTTTGAAACATATATTTCAGTGCATGTTATATTTGTATCTTTATATCTTAAGACTGCACCTATCAGCTTATACAATAATTATCTTGTTACCGTCAAACTCTTTTCTTTTACAGAAGTCCATATGATATAAAGAAATTAATTTAATGTCCATAACATTTACATACAGAATTGAATCAACTCTATTAATCTTTTCGTGTAAGAATTTATTTAAACTACATACCATTTGACTAGAACAAATTTTGAGCAATTTTCCGGGAGTTAGATTGAAAGAAAATGTAAAACCTTATTTATAAATCCTGTTTTAAGAAAAATATTTTCACTTGATGTCAGTATGAATTATAATAACTGTATTGATTTTACCTAGTTTTATTGGTTAAATTTTTTAAATTGTTTATTGAAGTATCTATTAAATATTTAATGTTCATATATGTTTTCCTAGACTTGTTAATTTTTCCAAACACGAAAAGTTTAATAGAAACAAACAGAAAATGATATTACGACCATTAGCACATTCCATGCTGCAAAATCGAAGATTAACAATCTTGTATTCCATGTAGCATTTGTACCTTTCGTTAAAACTTGCGTTGTGATTAATGTAACTTATTTATTGTGTGCGTGTGAAACGTAATTCGATCTTGTGCGTATTCTCATCGTTTGTAACGAGGGACATTCGTGAAACGTTCCCCCCGAACGAAAGTGTCCCTTTAGTCTTTATCCACGAGTACCAAGAGGGAGAACCGAGTCGCGTGAAAACTACGGAAAGAACCGAACAAAACAAAACAGATGTGTACGAGTAAAAATTGCCAGGAAGCTTGTTTAGAATCACACATATCACGCGAACTGCCATAAAAAAAACCGTATCTTCATTCATCAGTTTTAGGAGTTAACAAGCTGTCGGATAAAAATATTAAACCATCACTCATTCTTTTTAAATATTCAAAGCATTCCTTTGTAAGAAGAATTTCTTCTGTCAACAATTTTTACTGACATTTTATATAAGGTACATCGTTCCCGAATTTGTATGTTTCAAGGAATTATGAGGTAAACGACACGAGTTTCCATTTTTCCCGGACCAACTTAATCTTACATTTAAAATTGCAATCCAGCTGCATTTTTGTTCTTTCTTCGAGAAATTGTATTAAACGAGGTCTTCGGTTTACTTAAAAAGTAGAGAAATGCGTATGTTTAGGGATGTGCAAGTTAGGTATGTGGAACACTACTGGTTGGGTTTGGAAAATTTTTAGCACCGTTTTATGTTCAGGACTTCCAGAATTTGCTAATTTGGATATTTAAGAATTCAGAAATTTAGGAATTTGATAATTGGAAAATAGGAGAATTTGATAATCTAGAAATTTGAAATTTAATTTGAGATTTATAGAATTTTGAAATCTGGAAATTTTCAAATACAGTTACTGAATTTGGAAATTAGAATTGTGAGGACTTAGGAAGTTGAAAGCTTAAAAATTTGGAATTTAGAAAATTGGTAACTGGTGTTTGGAAGTTTAAGAATTTCAGAACTTGGAAATGTGTAAGTTTAAAAATTTAGAAATTTAGTTTAGAGATTTGGGAGTTTAGATCTGGAAATTTGAAAATTATAAATTGTGTTCTGTACATTGGGTTCTCATCGAATTTCGTTCAAATTTTTCCAAGTCCAACCCGTAATTGCACATCTCTAATAGCTCGTTAAAGAATAAAAGAAAACTGAACGAACGTGATTTTTATCCTAAACGTAGCATGTTCGAATTACCGTTATATCGAATGTAATGACTCATCGAAACACTACGTACCACACAGTTCCTTGCTTCAACCAATTTCGTTATTTATACAAAGAAAAAGAAAAATAATGAAAAAGTGAGGGAAAGAAAAGTGGCGGCTACGAGAACATCGTGCGTGCGTTTATTCACGCGATCGAATGTAACCGAAAAAACGTGTGAATTATGTGATCGATTTAGCCGAGTTCTCGTATAGAACTGACAGACTTTACTTATATACATATATATGTATATGTATATTGTATTATTGTTTTAGTGCCTAACTATTTTTATGCGACTAGAAGATACCAAAACCGAAACTGTGCGTGACTTGTCGCGACGATAATGGTGGTTTTCCTTTTTTATTTCTGTCGTCGCGATTCGACGAAACGAAAGCGAATATACAGGCTGTTTTATAATACATGGAACCAATTTTTGCGATAAGCTTCAGACACAAAATCAATTAAAATTCATCCAAATATTATATTCAGAGATTTAAGTACTTAAAATAATGAAAATATGGTCCTCAATTATTATTCGGTTAATTAAATTTCAAATTGATGGTTCTGATTATTACAGTTTTATTGTTTCATTACTGTTCCACAATTTTATCAGTAAAATGGTACTATTAATTGTTGATATTTTGAAGTAGAGATTTAACAATGTGTTAAATACGATCAGAATTATTTTTGTATTCAAAACTGACTCAAAAATAAAAGTATAAGTAACAAGCTGAAGGTGAAATTGAAACATTCATTGTTAAATAAAATAATATACAAATTGATGCATGTCAGCACAGATGAGGGTCTGGTTAAAACAGTGTCATGAGGCTGTTAGCCTTAATTACTTAAATATACATATATATTAAATTTTGTACATAAATTAATAATGTAAATTGTATTACTTTGTCATCCAAGATTACTGAAATATGATCACAAAAAAATAGAATGAAATGTTTGTAGGAATTTTTTATATTGATTTTGGGTCCTCTGTTTATTAAAGTAACTGCTGTATGTTATGAAACATCCTGTATATGTACGAATAGAAAAATGCTCAGATATCAATAACGAACGTTCGTGTACACAGCCGGCGGACAAATCGTGTGCCGACTGGAGGCTATTATTTTTATACCTTAATTAACGACTGTGAGAACGAGAGCGAAGAGAGTGTTGTGAACGTAACTGCGTTGACGTTAGCAGCTTCCTTTTCTTCTCGATGATAGTGATTTATCGTCGTTGTATTATACTTGATTTCTAGGCTTAGACTCGGGCCGGGCCATTACGCTCGGTCGCGATGACGAATTGTTGGAAAATTATCGGTCCAAACGGCCACTATTTGTACGTGTATATATGGTACGGCATTCGCGAATTATTTAAAAGTTAGATGAAATGTACAGGCGAATCTGTGTAACGATATCTGCGACAATGTGATCCGATTAATAAATACGATATTACATATTGAGCGCGATTTTTATTGTTCCTATTCATGTCAGAGCTAGGTTCAGGCATTATTTAAATGAACTATTTAAAAAATAGTCGATAATGTATTAAATTATTTTCTTATATGTTATTTGAAATAATCATGTTAGTTTGTTTGGATAAATATATGACTTTTATATAAGTTATTTTGATACTTGAATTTTAAGTGAAATTATTTGTTATTCTATTTTTCATTACAATATTAGTTAAATAATTTTTTAAATATTCTTGTACTATCATTTCAATGTCGTCTATATTAAGTAAAATTATAGTGTGTTTTAATATTCAAGTTCAGGATTTTTATTATTCAAAGGGAAGTATATAAAAATTCTTTACTCCTGTAATAAGTACATGCTTACTTTTAACAGCAAGGTGTTTTAGAAAAGGGTTTTAAAAATGCGATCTTAGGAACTACATCAAAATGCAAGCTAACGTCTTTTATAAATAATTTTACGTTAATAACGGAAGTATCTCCATGATTTAAGAACTTCGATTGAATCAAAAAGAAGTAAGAGAATAGTTTATTGTAAAATAATTAATTTGAAAGTTGAAAGCATTTTGGAGGTCTTAAACGTATTTTAAAATTTTTATTTTCGCGGGTGCTGAATGGTTTTTGGCGACTCGAAAGAAAATTTCTTGCTATTATGTCATTCCCTAAACAAATAATAATAAATACATAGCATATTAATCAATAAAATTACTATTAATTACATTTTTATGAAAATTGAACAAGTGGCGCCATCTCTCCGGCGAACAGGGTGAACTACACACTTTTGAAACTGTAGTTTAATTAGTTCCCATCTTCTGCCGCTAGATGGCGCCACATAACACAGAAACCCATAGAGTAATTAGGATTAGCCTAAGAATAGTTAAAAATTGATAATAGTTTGTAAAGTCAAAACAATTCGAAGTTAGTTGATCTTGCACTACGATGTAATTCCATTAATATTATAGTCAATTAAGCTTATAAAATCAGCTATATTAATTGAATTAAACAGAAAACGACACACGTGGCGCCATCTAGTGGCAGAAGATGTGAACTAATGAAACTACAGTTTCAAAAACGTGTAGTTCACCCTGTTCGCCGGAGAGATGGCGCCACTTGTTCCATTTTTTTTTTAAATTCAATTAATACTGATTTTATTGGCTTAATTAACTATAATATGCATCAAATTACATCGGAATGCAATACTAATTAACTTCGGAATGTTTTGAATTTACCAAACCATTATCAATTTTGAACAATTCGGTGAAACTTCGAAAAACCATCATGCACGATACTGATCTTTTGCAAATACGCTCTTTTTCGCGAAAGAAAATATCTGTGAAAATGGTTTTTGGCGCCTCGAAAGAAAATTTGTTGTAATTCTTATGTCATTTTCTATATTACCGACGAGATGCAGTATTCAGTTTTGCTGCCTCCACCAAAAATTACACCAAACTTACTCACACAGTATTTCCGTGTAGATAGCACATACATTATCACTATTCAATAAAACAGTATTCCTCAGACACTTCCTTTTCCAAATAATTATAAATTCCTATCCAACTGGAACACTCTTGCCAATTTTGTTTTGTTATTTATGTATATTTTTAATAACAAAATTGCAACCATCTTCACTTGATATATTTGTACATGTTTTATGAAGCTTCTTTCCATTTAGTAATCTGGTAAGTATTCTAACTTGAAGTAAAATCGAAATCTATCTTATTAAATGATGTTGATGTGAGTTTTATTTAAATTTACAGTCAATTTCAATCATTTCTAAATCTGTTATTTCTTATTTGTTGGTTAACTTAAAGATTAATTAAACATTATCTAGCAATGCTACTATTCAAAACGATTTTTTTAAAAAAACATTAAATGCAAAATACACTTTTTAAATTTTTGCCACTGAATCTTCACAATTTATACTATTTACAGTAAATATCCTTGATAATATATATGTCAAGGTAAGTGACATCAGGAGATCCATTTTAAACAATTACCTTTCATAATAACTAAAGTTTTCGTTTCCTATCAATTATTAGAAGTTTAATAATACTTCTATGTTAACAACCTGATAACAGTATCAACAGCCAATTAACACTAAACGTATAATGTATACTTACTTCAAAATTAAAGTTAAGTAAGAAAGGAAATAAACAACGATGAGACATTAATTTATCTTCATAAATATCACTCTAAGGTATTTCTGCTGTTGTCAGATATCAATCTTAAAACTTTCTAGTTAAAAATTTTGTTGAAATCATTTAAGATTACTATTGTTCTATTATTAATTGCAATTGTGTGTTCCTCACTGTCTTCCATATGTACAATACTATTGATTCAGTTAAAAAATATTTATTTAAAAATATTGCAAAATTCAATTGTGTGCTTCGCTATGTTCTTCACTATCTTCCATATGTACAATGCTATAGATTCAGTTAAAAAATATTTATTTCAAATTGTCGATTAAAATAAACGATGAGTGTCTTTCGAGTGCAAACCCATTCACTGCCAGTCAAATTTAAAGCTGTTTATTTTATTTTAAGGAAAACATAGATTTCCACAAAATAATATTTCGTTGCTGATATAGTACTAAAATGGCTTTACAGTAATAAAACAAAAATGTAACGAGATATCGCTGGCGGTTTTAGTAAGCTGTTTCACCTTACTACAAGTAGTTGGCAGTGAATGAGTTAAAATAAAGAATTTGTAAATACTTGACCTTCAATGTTAACAGAGTGTCTAACAGTATTTTATTTCAATACAGAAATGAAGTACGCTTAGATCTGTGTGGGGTCAAACGATTGTTTTGTACACGAGGTCTCCCATTGAAATTCAACTGACTTAACCGGTCATCGTTGGAAGTCCGGGTACGAAACTTCCGGATATTTCATTAACGGAAAAAGAAGGGGAAGAGCCTTGCAGAGTTCTAAGGAACTCGTGATATGGCCGACAAGTGAGGTTAACCGAGCGCCGCTTTCAAGCATTCTTTATTTGCCTTCTTCATTCTTTGCGATAGTTTCCCGAAACGCGCGGAAAATGCCAATCAAGGCGAGGACGACGGATACGATCCTGCTGCACATCGTCCTCCAGGACCGTTGACATCGTACGAACTCATGTTTCATTTTCCTCTTTAGTATTGTGGTAACAAATTATGGTAATAATTTGCTGTTGCAAAATACATCTTCGATTACTGTTTTTCCTTTCAAGAAAAACAGAAAAATATGTGGCGGAATTGTTGACTTTAATCAATTGCTTATTTCTCTTGTTTATTTGCAAACGCTGCTGGTATGAAACTGAAAGATTGAATTTAATCGAGTTTAGAATGCTTAATACTTTGTCGGGTATTTATTCTGATGTTTCATTATTTGTTCTATTACTTTTTAGCTGATTTGAATCTATTTTACTATAAATATAGGCATAATTTTGCGAGTGTGTATAAACTGCAATTTTTAAATACAATTGTACTGTTAAATGGAGAAAGACAGGTTTGGAGATCATTCAACTATTTCGAATAATTTTTTTAATTGTATTAATGATATATTCAAGGATATAGAAATCTAAAAATCTACATATCGACAAAACTAAAAATCTAAAATAAAATTCCATTATTAAAAAGTAACTAATAAAGCTTGAATCAAAGAGGTTGCTAATTGTTACTGTTTGAAACGTTTGTCAACAGCTACTTAAACATCGTTCACACTGTCAACAATTGTAATGATAGTTAAAAATGCAAAAGTTCCATTGTAATCACTTCTTGATACCTTCAAATATATCTAAAAATTTTGACAAACTTTACACTGCAAGGCCAGAAACATTAACAGCGTATAACTTTATACACAAATAAGAGTGAATTCTTTGAACAATAAATCGACAAACGGTTATAAGTGTAAACTAAAACTCAGTATAAATATTTTTCTAATTCTAGTAATAAATAAAAGGTCAAACGAAATATGTAAATATTTTTAAGACGATCTGATAAATAAAGAGCAAACAGATTGACGAAGCAGATTGATTGACTGATTGGCGAAATTCTTTTCAGGGATTTTGCCGCGATGATGCATCTAATGAAAACCGCTCTCGGAACCGGAGTACTCTTTATGCCAAATGCATTCAGAAGAAATGGCTACTTGATGTCACTGATCTGCAGCGTCTGTATGGGTTTTTTGATCATGCACACGGTTGTGTTGTTGGTAAGTAACTGAAAAGAATAGGTAGTCGAGAAAACGAAAGTAGGAATTTTATTTTAAGGATTCAATTATATGGTTGCTCAAGTTATTATACAGGGTGTTTTATTCTGTTGTACATTTAAAATATTATACTTGGTTATTTTAGGGATAGATAGTATTGGTGATCAATTTCTAAATTTCTGAACTTCCGAATTTTTTAATTTTCAAATTTCTAAGTTTTTGAATTTCTAAATTTCCGAGTTTCTAAATTTCGGCATTCCTAAATTACCAATTGTCTAAATTTCCGAATTTCTAAATTTCCAAATTTTTATATTTTCTCAAAGTTCTCAAAGTTCTCACATTTTTCAAGTTTCTCAAAGTTCTCTGTTCTCAAATTTTTCAAGTTTCTCAAAGTTCTCAATATTCAAGTGTCCCCATTCCCAAAACTCCTAACCACCCAAATTTCTACATTTATAAATACCCAAATTCCATAAATATCCAACCTACAAAACATTCAAACCCCCATAATCCCAAAAAATCATCAAGCTATCCCTCTTGTTGAAGCTATCCCTCTCTCAACTTCCCCAGACCCACAGCAGACTTAACAAGTATATAAATTACACAATTATTACAGTACAAAATCTGCAGAAAATTTCGAGTTTTTCGTTTATGATCGAATGACCGGTTTAAAAGAGCACGTAGCACCTGGAAGCCCATCTAAAAACAAGTTTTCTGGACGCAGGTGCGTTGCGCTCAGCTGTTGTGCAGACGCCATCACATACCGAAGCTGGACTTCGCGGGAACTGTGGAGACCTCTTTTCAAAGTGGTCCGGAAAGGATGCGAAAGTACGGAAGACATTTTGGCATCTTTAGCAACGTTATCGTGTGCTTCGTGCAGATCCAGGCAGCCGTCATATACATTCTTTACGTCTCCACCTCGTTTCAGCAAGTGAGGAACGAGTCGTAAGGTTCTTTTACACTGAATGACTGAAACTACATTGTCAGATTTTTCTATCAAACATCGACAATGTAGTCGAAGTACAAACAATGTAGTCTAGTTGTAGTCGGTCTTTGTGTAATTATTACAATTTCTTTTTATCATCATTACCTTTCATTCTTCGTGTAATTATTACAATTTTTTTTTAATACCATTTTCGTTCATTCTTCATGAACTCACCATCTCAATTCTGCAAGAATGATGTCATTCGGTAGATTTGATTATTTTCCTACATGTATATTTACCGATGAAAAAATTAATTACCCTCCGGTGAGATCACTATGGAATATTAACCATACGCAAAAAATGTAAACGTGTTTCGTCCTTTTTTCCTTAAAGACTTTCTTTGTAATACTTTCTTGATCGTAAAACACAGCCACTGTTGCGTAACTGGTATTATACAATTTTTGAACAGTTACAAGTTTCAAGCTATCCACGAATTCATTGACAATTTTCTCATATTTTTTTGAAATCTTGCACGAACCGTTTTTGTAATATGAGAACAAAAATAAACTTCTAACAATACTTGAAATTGACTCTAATAAATATGCAAAAACACAGGTTCACAATTGTTCAAATCATGTATGCGGTACATTTTCATATATTTACATAACTGTTTCTGAAGTAGGTAGCTTTTGTTTAAAACGTTTTTCAAACGTTTGCACTTTTCAAAAGTTTTAAACTGTACATAGGATTCTAAATTGGGCACATAAATATTTGTACGTATTACGTTTGTTGACCTTGGCGAGGTGTTAATCTTCTCAATAAGGTTAACAAAGAAATAACAGTCTGTCTTTCGCATTTCTGCGAAGATGCGAGTGGAGAAAACATGAGAGATCGAATTAGGACTGCGACAATAATACTTAACATACTTACAGCAGACGAACGTTACCATAATTCTTTTTCTAAACGTGGCTAAAAATGAAAGAATATTATAATACAGTTTTCTGTATTTTGGATGAAATTAAATATTTTGTACCATACTACAAACTATGCTCTCATTCGATGAAATTTAAAAAAGAAGTCATTTAAGTATTATTAAATTGTTCGTAAACATTGAGTTGTCAATTTGAAATACCGTATACAGGACAGCATCACAAAATATCAGTATAAATTAGTAATAAAATTTCCTGCTTCGAATTACGAAACACCAAGCCTTGGTTTTTCTCCACAAAACATATTTTACTTTGATCGATTCGTCGATGCATATCGAAAGGACGTTCCTGTGGTTACAC
Source organism: Megachile ligniseca (assembly GCA_945859555.1). NCBI lineage: Eukaryota > Metazoa > Arthropoda > Insecta > Hymenoptera > Megachilidae > Megachile > Megachile ligniseca. The sequence continues at coordinate 6,386,313 of OX243783.1, forward strand.
TCTCATTCTTATTCCACTCACAAAATCGGGAATAAATAATACCGATAAAAGAAAATAACATACAAAACCATGATTTCTCTTTTAGTATTCGACTCTTTTATAAAGTAATTATAAAAATCTTTATGTAAGATCTTTTTATTAAGTCAGTTTCTTCATTGTTAATATTATTTCATCTCAACTATAACCGGTTCCGTTATCTTTCTTATATTTATCAGCATTAAACCAACCGGTATATAATGCACATTTAACTTGAGATTAAAAGTAAAAAAGAAAGATAAATAAACACGAAGTAAAATACACATCGATATCGCGATAAGAATGGCTACTGATTTCAGGAAAAGACACTCGATAAATTTCGTAACTCAAAATAAAAAGCCTGTGAACCATTTTGACCGGTTTGGTAGTTTTAGTTCATTTATTTACATTATGTGCTTGAGTCAAACATTGCAGAACATTTCAAAAATATTTTAAACTTATAAATTTCTTGTGTCACAAGTTGTAAGATTTAAGGTGTCACTTATTTAACTTTTTTATTTACAATTTTAAATACGTGAAAATCGGTAACAGTAAACGTAATAATCTGTCACATGTGTGTAATTAAAAATTACTACAATTTTTGTAAAATTTACAGTACTATTGCAGTTTAAACATACTAATATACTATAAATGATTATAATATATGCTTTAAGCTGATGTACCGAATATACCGTACATGTGATTTAATGTACCGATGTCAACCCACGAGTTGGCATGTGAAGAGGCTGACTAGAAGAGCTACGGCACAATTGGTAACAATAGAAAAATTGCTATATTCCCAAATTCTTATGTACCCAAATTGCTTCAGCCGCAAATCGCTATAACCTCAAATTCCTACATTCTCAAATCGTTACGTCCCTAAATCGGTTCATTCCTAAATCGGTATATTCTCAAATCGGTACATTCTCAAATCGGTGCATCCCAAAATCTCTACATCCCCAAATTCCTATGTTCCCAAATTCCAACATCCCCAAATCCCTACATCCCCAAATCTCTACATTTCTAAATTCCTACATCCCCAAATTCCTACATTCCCAAAATCCTACATCCCCAATTTTCTACATCCCCAAATTCCTACATCCCTAAATTCTTACATATCCAAATACCTATATCCCCAAATCTCTACATCCCCAAATTCTTACATCCCGAAATCTCTACATCCCCAAATTCCTACATCCCCAAAACGCTACATCCCCAAATCGGTACATCCCCAAATCCCTACATCCCCAAATCCCTACATCCCCAAATCGGTACATTCCCAAATCGCCACGTCCCCAAATAGCTGCGACTCCAATGGTCAGAATAGAAAAATGGACGCCTCACACGTATTTTCGTCGGTATATTGACTCTCTCGGTCGCACACCAATTAGGCCAAAAACAATGACAGGCAAACGTCTCGAGAGTGAGATAGAATTGCGTTCAGCAGTTGTTGTCATTATTCTTATTTGCCGAAATGTAACGAAGTGTTAACGGTAGCTTCGTTTACTTTGGGTCCACGCGCCAACTCGTGGGTTGTATGCACTTTTCTTCCACATCAACAAAATACGATATCAAAGAATTGATACACGAATCATTAACAGTTTCATCTATTTTCAGGTAATCGAGTACGCCTCCGGTGTCCATTTGAACGTACGTCTTTACATACTGGCCGCTTTTCCGTTCTTCCTTAGCTTCGGTTTTGTACCCAATCTGAAGTATTTAGCACCTTGTTCAATAATCGGTACTGCATTCATATTAAGCGGCATCTGTATGTCGTTGTATTATATGCTGGACGAGTTTCCTGATCCTGGAAGACTGAGACCGGTCACGAGCGTCACTACTATACCTTTATATTGCACCCTCTTCATGTTCGCCATGCATAATATGACAGTGTGCCTGCCTCTGGAGAACTCGATGAAGAATCCTACTCATCTACCTCGTCTGATAATGTTCAACGTGATATTCACAATGTTCGTGAATACGACGTTTGGATTCCTTGGTTACAACAAGTACATGGATGATACTTGCGACACGGTGATCAAGAATCTGCCGTTGGACTCTGGGTGAGTTTTCGATTTATAATTCTGTAAAATACTTGCTGTATGATTTATTTGTCGGATGAGTCAGACCACTGAAATATTGAGGTATTTTGACACTATATTAATTTTGACGAAATATTGATTGATTGAATTCGATACAACGTTGAGACATTTGACAGACACATTTTGAGAGGTAAAATTTTGGATCAATTTTGTCAGTGGTCCTTGACTATGCGTTTAATTGGACTTACAAGTTCAGAAAATTAATAGTTTTTACGTTTAAAATTACTTCTGTAATTTAAAAATTGCAGGATCATCAAATTTTCAGATATTTGGGCTTCAGAATTTACAAATTTCTTAATTATTGAATTTCTAATTCCATGAATTTTGGAATTCTGAAATTTGTAGTTGTAACTTTGTAAAGATTATTACTAACCTAACCTAACTTAGTAAAGATATTAGTAGCCTAACCTAACCTAACTTAGCAAAGATATTACTAAGCTACAGAAATATTATATATCATATAAAAGTACAATATAATATTTAATTCGATTTGCAAATATTTAGCAATCGTTATATTAGTTTCAGTGAAGTATTGCAAATGGAATTATTTTTTTGCGAAGGTTGGTATTCATTGATGGCCTATAAAAGGTGATTCACATCACCGAATGACGTTGATTTGTGAATCAAAAGTTTTCATGAGGAAATTCATGAATATACAATCCATGTCGTCAAAGAGATACTTGGAAATACAGGATGCAACAGAATAATTTCTCAGAATTTAAAGGTTATAAAAAAGTTCAATGTGCACACGTAAACTCCTTATTTTACGGGTATAAAGATACGAATATAATGAAATAGTATTTCGTTTCGTTATAGCTTTAGAATTTTAGGACTTTGGGGTTTTAAGACTTTGCTACTTTAGAACTTTGAAACTTTGAAACATCAGTTTTGAAAATTTTGAAAGTGGTGTTCGAAGTTTGGTACTTTGGTTCTTCAGGACTTTGTTACTTTGAAACTTCGAAATTTTGAAGATTCAAGATTTTGAAATTTTGCACTTTGGAAATTTTGAAACTTTGTGGCTTCGAAATTTTAACACTTTGAGTGTCTTTTTTGTTAATTTAAAATTTATAAACTTTGAAAAGTTAAGACTGAAATTTAACTGTTTATAATTTTTTAACGTACTTTGTGTCTTCAAATTTTGAACTTTGTGTGTTCAGAACTTTGTTACTTTTAAACTATAGAACATGAAAAACTTCAAACTTTGAAATTTCAGAATATTGGAATATTTCAATCCTGTACCTTTCAAATTTCAGAGTATTGAAACTTTGGAACTAGAAACATTTCTATTTCAAACATTGGAACTTTTAGAACAACTATTTAGTAGAACAAATAATCCGAAAGTGGATTTCTTAATTAAAATTTGGGAATCCCAATCTGGAGTACCTAAATTCTAATAGTATCGATTAAAGTAACCCGATTACGTACACAATCGGCTAGATACCGTTAGTGTTAGTTCGATCAGATCGACGGTATAGTAATTAAAAAAGAATCGGTTAATATCCTTTAGTGATCGATAAGCTTCGATTGCGCAGATTGTGTCGCACACATTGTACCGCGATTCGTTGAACGGAAACCAATGATAATTGTAAGAAACTGTGTATTTTTACGTACCTTAACATTGCGAGCCACATCTATCAGAGATAATAGTTTGTATAAAATTGTTATCGTCGTTAACTGGACAAGGGATTTGGAAAAGATTCCATTAGCCTGTCGCTAGATTTATTTCTTTTTGTATTTATGCGATTTATTTGTTTGTGTATCGCGGACTTTGTATCTTTCTTTACTCGGAATGATTTTTCATTGAATCCGGCTGTTTCATGGTCAAATATTTTACGATATTATTCGAACATTTCGAGAGATTACGCGATGAATATAAAACGCTGGAACTGAGAAAACGTGCGGGTCTCGAGATTCATTTATTGAAATAATCGCTCAGATATGCAGAGAATTTTGTTAGATAAGCGCATTCCAAGTTGAGACATAAAATTGTTATTAACAATTGGTAAAATTGTTGAAATTTTAACAAAAACGTACCCTTGTTGATAGGAAAAAGTCTCTAAAAATATGTTTGTTGACAATGTTTCGTTTGTTCCCAACCCCACTCAAAGTTTATTACAGTCTTTACTAAATATATCCGAAAATATTGAAGTTAGAGAAAAAAGTTTGAAACAAGAAATGAACCTGATAAAAAGCTCTATAAAGAAGGTTATATACATTTTTGTCGTAAACCTATTATTTTCAATGTTATGACTTAAATAACTCAGCGTGTGTTAAATTGAGATTTTTACTAAATATCTCCGAAAATATTGATTTTGGAAAAAAAAGTTTGAAGTAAAAGATGAAGCTCTTAAAAGGTTCTATAAAAAATGTTGTATACATTTTTTACGTAAACCTATTATTTTGGCTATAATGAAGACAGAAAGTCTTTACTTCATCAAACTTTTGAAAGTTTTCATTATGTGTCTCAGAAAAAATTAGCACAAAAAATACACATTATTCCTAGAATGATAAAGTGTTACAAATAGAAGTGTAGGGATTATACTTTACTGATCTCTTTGATTCGAATGATTAGAGACGAAAAAATCCTGAAGAATTTTTCAAATGTTATATCAGCGTAATTCTCTCTAAAAATGACGTAACCTAACTATTAAAAAACAGTAACAATAAATGATCTAATCTCTATACGAAATGATTACAAGATATTATAGACAGAGATAATTGCCGTTTTATTTAATGATATAATAGATTTTAATTCTATTGATTATTGATTTACCGAGGATTTGCAAATTTTTAATGAACTTATGTAAGATAAAGGAGCTTCAGTAATGATTTACGGATAATAGCAGTTAATGATCTTGTGTCACAGGAAATTATTACAAAATGAGGTGCAATTTATAACATATGATATATTACTCCTATACATCAATTTACATTTTATAATCTATAAAATACAAAATTAATAAAATTTTCATTTTAACTTTCACCAACTTCCTAACCTTCCATTTTCCACACGAACGAAAAGTAGTCTCCAAAGTATCCCACCTGTAAAACACTTACCTCTCGTATTAATGGAACGTGTTTACTCACAAATAATTGTCCTGCAATCACATCTGTTTACATGGTCGTAAAATAAAATAATAAAGATGGCCTCAAATCCGTGGCCTACACGGTCTTTTATGGAAACGTATCTTATCGACGACGAGCGTAATCACCGGATCGCATATTCAGACACGACGTCATATTGTATAAGCTACCTTGTAATACTGTAATCGAATCGAGATAATACGTTTAAAATCGTCAAAATCGATTTGTGTAATCGTCGATCGGAGATTAAGGAATTTAATGACGATTACAGCCCGTTCTTATATATATATCTGACAAAAGTTCAGATCATGAACGATTTCAGTAATCCGTTACACAAAGACAAATTAATTATTTTTACCGTATCAATTACGATTTACGATTTTTTTTTTACTGTCGATTGACAGATATACAGAAGTCGATTACCCGGAATTAAGCGATTATTCAAAAAGCATTACGTACTTTGCTGTAATTTTCCATTTAAGATGTTCTCGGAATATTTCCTCTTTTGATTTAATTTATTTCATTCATTTAATATTCTTTAAAGGAAATTTGCAATAATTTTTATAAGGAAGGAAACGAGGTTTTTTTTTCATTTTCGGGTCATTGACATTTTTTAAATGGAAGTGACTTTGTTATTGTATGAAAAGTCTTTGAGTATTTTTTTCATTTCACAGAAAGGTTTTGCCACTTTTTTTCAATTTTATGTTCGTAAACTATAATTCATAAAATGTCAATTTAAGGGAGTATTATTAATATACTATATAGTTTTTTCATTTGCAAGATTTGAACCTAACCTAACACAGCAAATGCTGATGATTGTTGCAATGACATTGATTACTATTATTATCGTTTATATTGAAGAAACGTGTTTTGTTCAAAATCTCATTCATAAATTTCGATAAATTTTATATAAAAACATATATTGTACACGTATGTGACATATTCTGACAAATTTTCACATCACAGTACAACTATAAAATTACAGCTAAACATTGTACTAGTGTTTTCTTATATCGCCATCTTTTGTAACGTACCTAGCTCATATTAATTAAATCATATTATATTAAACAAATTTTACGTACATGTTACATATTTTCATATGCTGCATACCTCGACATACAAAATACGTACAAACACTCGAAACAAATAACAAAACTTTGTATTAATTGAAAAATACAAAGTGATACACGTTCCCGAAGGTGCAGTATCATATTAGCACTTCAACCTTGCGACACCTCGACAAATTATATCGATTTATTCGTCATCGAATCGTCCAATTTATCTAGAATGTAGGCCGAGTACTCGCGACCCTCGAGAGCCACAGTATCACTATTTACACGTGCTCGACAGTAATCGTTATCGTGAAAACCTCCTTATCTATCTATGTTCCATTATTTGTATACAGGCACGTGTGCATGCGCTACATTCCATTGTACGTTGTATACCTTTGGTTAATTGGATTTGATTGTTTTCCGTATTAGCGCCTGACGATGATGAATCGATTTGAATCGGAACGAACGTTTATAGAACTGCAAACATATTTAAGGAAACTTTCCTTGGGAGAAATATGGCAAACGAGGAGAAAGAGGACTCTCGTTCGTTGATTTTTACGGATTTTATTACTTTTGAGTAAGTGGAGAATGTAGGAATCTTGCTTTAGGAAGTTTGAGACGTTTGGAGGTAGGGTTTGTCTGGGGATGTGGAAAGTGAAGAAGTTGGTGTAGGAACTTGGGGACATGATTTTGTGGGTCTATGGATTTGATGGTCTAGGAATTTGGAGACTTTGAGATTTGTGGGTCTAGGGATGTGGAAATTTAAGATGTAGTCCAGAAATTTGGGTACGTGAGAATTTGTGAGTCTATGGATTTGGTGGTCTAGGAATTTGAAGACCTTGGGATTTATGGGTTTAGGGACGTAGAAATTTAAGAATTTGGTAGTCCAGTTTGGGTACAGGAGAATTTGTGGATTAACGGGGAATTTGTGGGATTTGGCGGTTTAGGAATTTGGAGAATTTGGGATTCGTGGATATGGGGATATGGGATTAGGAATTTGGTAAATTAAAAGTTTGGGTAAGTGACAATTTATGGATCTAGGAATTTGGAGAACTTGGGATTTGTGGATGTAGGAATGTGGGAAGTATAGAATTTGGTAGTCAAGAAAGAGTACATACGAATGTGTGGATTTATCAATTTTTGGGATCCATGAATTTGGAGATCTAGAAAATGAGAACTTAAGGATCTGGGAAATTAAGAATTTGGAGACCTAGGAATTCGAAGATCTAAAAATTTCGAGATGTAGAAAGGGGATGTGGATATTTAAGAATACCGGTATTTGAATACTTTGACATTTGAATATCCTGAATTTTGAAATTCGGAAATTTGAAAATTTGTAGCCATTGCTTAATTATTGATAATTTTGATACACTCATTTAATGTTCTGTTGACTGCACCATTTTACCATAAATAAATGTGGTAAATGTTGCCATATAGTGTTGTTACATAATGCCATATAATACAACGAGCACAATAGTTTCACTAGGAGAAATGGCAATATAAAGAGATCCTACGTTTGCTATGAAAAATACAAGGTCATACAAATGCATTTTTACAAAAATTACTGCAAGTGAAAATGTGTGTATGATGTTTTTATATAATCGATAACGCCATATTATACACACAGTTAAAACTCCCTCTTAACTACTTAACACTATTACAGATATAGCAATTAAAAAGTGGAGTAATCTAAGGAGCAATTATAAACAATTTGAGTGTCATATTATCACTCCTCTATCCTTAAGAATCTATTCAATTAGTAACTTTATTTCTAATCAATTATATGACCAAATTTTTAACTCGCAATCAGTAATCGTCGAGAATAAGTGCGATGTTCAATGATCTTCATATATGATGTCAAGGACAGTGTTCTAAGTAACTTTTATTGATACGTAAACGATTGACCAGTCTTTCTTTCAGATATTCGCACAAAATTTTAATTAAACTTACCTCAATATCAACGTGTTCCATTATTTTTCGACTGGATTTAATTTTCTAATATAAAATGTAAAATTTGAATGTTATTTTGATTGATTAGTTTTATAAAATATGTGAAAATACGTGCTATAATTTAGTATTATAACTGCTATAAGTGTTATAATTTAGTATTATAATTAAATTATTAATACTTGTGACCTAAGTGCTATAATTTAGTTTAATTACATTATGAACACTTATGATTATAGTCTTATAATTTTTACTCTTGAGACATACAAAATTATTGAATGTATTAGACTTTCTCAAAATTGAATCTATCATAAGCTTAGGGTGTCGGAAAGAAATAAAGTTGCAAACGTTTACAGTTTCGAAGAAGATATAATTTGATAAAGTTTCAGAAAAGATAAAATTTGAAGAACGTCGGTATAACACTTGACAATTTCTTGTCGGCATTAAAGCGAACGGTAAATGTTTGCAAAAATTCGTACGTAAACTTGTGTTTCATATCTCAATGTAATCATAGATCAATCATTATCGATCAAAGGCTTATTAATTCGCCGCAAATTAATAATCGTTGTCAGTAGAGGTAAGCAATGAGCTTCCGTTTGATAAGATACTAAAACAACTTCTTCTCAGTTAAACCTTTCACATTTAAGTAATTGAAACTGTAAAATTGATCTGTACAAATAAAATTGTTGACAGAAATTGGAAGCCTTCCGTTCGTAATTTCTTAATATGTACATATGTAAAAATATGTATATCTTCATGTGCAAATATTAAATTTAAGGGTAGCACATTGTATTAAATATAAAACATAAAAAATTAAATATCGTATTTGATACAAAACACCTTCATTTTTCGTAGGAACTTACCAAACAAATTTTTTATCTTTTGTACACTTTATTTTTACAGTTGTGTTAAAATGATGCTGGTCACAATATCTGTCTCGTCTCGTTCTGTTTTCCATAATTCTCGCTGAAATAAATTATACCTCAAAAAATACATTTCAAAATAATACTGAAAAGGTGATTCATCAATTTCATTGACAAGAATTTTATTGAGAAACGATTAATCTATGCAAAGATATAGATTAATAAAATCCTCTTTTGTCACGAACAAAGCTTCGAGGTTATACGCCATTGAGAAACGTTTGAGGATTATATTGATATATTGCAACTTCTAATACGTTGCCTAAAGATCTTACTTTAGTCATGTTTATAAATTACACGTTGTTTTATTATAATTACTTATGGTAGTTATAGTAATAGTTCTAGTTATAGTTAATTATAGTCATAGTAGTTATGCTTATAATTAAACGTTGACTTGCTTCACAAGTTTTTAATACGTTGACTGACATTTGGGTCATCGATGGATGTCTCAAACTTTTATAACCAAATAATGAATAAAACAGGAAAAGACTAATCTAATTGATGTAATACTCTAATAATCCAATTGATAATTATATTAATAATCTAAAGCAGCAAATCGAGTGCTTAAATTCGAAAATAAATCATCTAAATAAAAATGAGAATCTATTAAAGAACACTAATAAAAAAGAATAGTATTGAAGAACATGAACAATCAGAAATATATTTGTTAATTAATAATACTGTTGTCATTTTTGCAGGCTTGCCCAATTTGTTAAAATAGCTATTTCCTTGTCCGTGATGTGCACGTTTGGAGTAGGATTCTATGTGACAGTTACGATAATATGGCCGATACTTAAAGTGAGATTCGAGGAATACAAGTACGCCCAGCAGATATTTCGTTTGTGTGCAATATTTACAGTCTGTAAGTGAAGATCAATTATACTCTAACATCAAAATACAATCATATTTTATATTTTCCTACTTCAATCACATTGACATTTATTTCAATCTTGATTAAATATTTCAAATTCTTGTAAAACTTCTGTTTGGTCACTTTTTCTTCTACTATTTCACGATATCAATTTTTCATTTGCAAAATATAAGTGTTGTATATTTCATGTCGAGGATTTTTTGTAATTTGTTAATACAGAAAGTATTGCAATAGTTAAGAGTTATGAGAAAAAGTAAGATTGTTTTAGATTATGTAGAAGTCTCACTAAATGGCTCTTTTATGACTCTTTCATGGCTCTCTTTTATGAGTTACTTTCGACTCACAGAAATTTTATAAACTTTACAAAGTTTATACAGTATTGATTCGTAATAAGCAACTCGCTTGGGTCTGGCCAGTTGCTTGTTACGAATTATGTATGCTATTCGGCTTGCTTTTGTATTTTTAATCGCTGTGTTCAAGTGAGAAAACATACATTCTGTCCTCTTTTCACTAAACTGTTCGTCAACCGTAAAAATTTATGACTTCTCGGTTTCACGAACGTGTCACTCAGCGGCCGACTTCAAACAAAGAAGTGATATGCTAGTTACGAATCACAAAACTGTTACTTGTTATGAATCAATACTTACAAAGAAAATTAGCACAGATGTGATAATTTAGTATATTATTTACATAAATTTACTTTCGCAGAAACTGTCTATGTAGACAACTTCAAAATTCGAAAACATAATTTTAATGTACAAAAATACAGTTCAAATTATTGGATAAGATAATTAAGAAATCTTGTTAGATAAAATCCTACCATGATGATTATATTGCACTTGAAATTTTCATAAGTTAATTATTTATTAAAATAATGAAAATAATTTTCTATTTTTTATTATATTTTGTACGTTGTTTCTTTCGCTGATTTTAGTTCTGGTTGCCATCGCAGTCCCTGAAATGATTCCCTTGCTAGGACTCCTTACAGCTTTTAGCATAACTACGATCATGCTACTCATTCCTATATTGACGGAGACGATGACAAAATGGGAGACAGCTTCGAAGCTTCTTTTAGCGAAGAATATATGTATTTCTATGATTTGGATAACTTTATTGGTAAGTACCAAACAGAATTGTATAATTGATTCATTAGATAGATTATATTAAATTAATTCCAAAATTATAATTTTGCCAGATGGATATTTGAAATCAAAGTCTGATAAATTCATTATAATCAAGTCGACAATTGAGAAGTTCAATATATTGCAATCAAAGATTGTTAACTTCAATATCATGAAATCGAAAATTCAGAAATTCAATATATTAAAATAAAAAAATTGTTAAGTTCAGTATCATGAAATCGAAGATTGTTAAAAATACATATAACGAAATTAAAGATTAATAACTTCAATATATTGAAATCAAAGGTTCGATAAATTCAATACATTGAAATCAAAGGTTGTTAAAAATATATGAAATTCAGTATATTTGCACTCTAAAGAAACAATATTAAAAATTACTAAAATAAATGAAACTTTCTAGAGATAAGAAAGACATTTTCAATTCTGAAAGTGTTAAAGTTTGAGGAAGATCAAGAAGTACATTACGCAACAAAAATTAATCAATTTACACTGATTTATCGATTAAGGAAAAATGTAGATATAAGATTTTCATTTTTCTCGTTTTCGCGTAATGTCAACGTTGTAATGCAATTGCATCAGTTTACTTGAAAATGTGGTGCAGTAAATTTTGACGTTTCGTCATTCGATCGTTTATTATCAGCAGTCTGTTTCATTTTTCATGCCGATACAAATTAAGCAAAGATATCGCCTACCATTGGCGTAACTGTAGTTGGGGATTTTAGTGGATGTGGATCTTATATGTATACACGTACACATGTATCTGCTGAGGAATGGATATAGGATATGTTATAATATGTACATGTAGGTATGTATACATGTGTATAGTTGTAATATTTCAATTTACTAAATTTTCACATTTCAATGTTTTCCACTTTTTAAATTCTCAAATTCTCAAATTCCCAAATTACCAAATTTCCAAATTCTCAAATATTGATATTCCCAAATATTCCAATTCTCAAATTTCCAAATTCTCAAATATTGAAATTCCAAAATATTTCAATTCTCAAATTTCCAAATTCCCAAATCCCTAAATTCCCAAATTCCCAAATTCTCAAATTCTCAAATTTTCAAATTTCCAAATTCCCAAGTCTAGAAATTTCCAAATTTCCAAATTCCCAAGTCTAGAAATTTCCAAATTTCCAATTTCTCAAATTCCCAAATTTCCAAATTTCCAAATATCCAAATTCTCAAATATTCCAATTCTCAAATTTCCAAATTCCCAAATTCCCAAATTCTCAAATTCCCAAATTTCCAATTTCCCAAATTTCCAAATTTCCAAATTTCCAATTTCCCAAATTTCCAAATTTCCAATTTCCCAAATTTCCAAATTTCCAAATTTCCAAATTTCCAATTTCCAAATTCCCAAATTCCCAAATTCCCAAATTTCCAAATTCTCAAATTCTCAAATTCCCAAATTCCCAAATCCCCAAATATCCAAATTCCCAAGCATTCAAATTTCCAAATCTCTAACTTTCTAAATTCCTAAATTTCCAAATTATCAATTCTGAAAAGTCACTCGGCTGCGATCTAATACGTAACACTGTCAATAAAACTAGTGCTACTTATCTCACCCTGACCAATAATTCTATTACAGTTACGCCAATGTCCCGAACACGTTGTATTACACGCAATAAAGCATGTTACATGTTGCTGAATTGCTTGTTTCTGCGAAGGGATTATAAACCGTAATGTGAAACGTGATCTGTAATTTAGCTTTGCGTAAAATCGGACCAATGTTCGAGCTAGTGCATACATGAAAACTGCTTCAATATCGATTTCGCTCAAACATTTCGTCATCTAATCATTGTTCTGCTCGACTTGCTGGTATTTCAAACAATTGTAAATATTTGTTCTGCTCTCGATTATGCTTGAAATAAAAACAGTATAAAGCTGGGAAGCGAGGTAATTGCAGCTCTATAAGAAAGAAATATAATAGAATTGAAATAAATCGTGCATTTGCTATTTTTCTATTAGCAATTAATTGTTTGAAATGTTTTGGAACAAACAAGAAAACATAAATTTATAAATTGTTTTAAAGTTGAGAATTAAGGGAAAATGATTAATGGATTGAAATTTTATTTAATTTGAATTTAAAGAATGAATTTAAATTGTACTTGAAATACGTTTATATTATATATAAACTAATACTCAAAATTGCATTTAAATTATATATAAAATTGTATTCAAAATTGCACTTAAATTAAATATAAAATTGCATTAAAATTGTATATAAAATTCTATAAAAAATGCACTTAAATTGTACATAAAATTACATATGAAAATATTTCAATATTTATTTTTAACAATATTTGTTCGAAATACTTCTACCCAATGATAGAGCATATTCCATCTGTTTATAAATTCCTCGCCGTGTAATGATATTTTAAATACATAAGTGGTCTATGAAGTCAAGCGAGATATGTAAAGCAGTAACTCATTTGTAATTCCGTTCACAGCAAAATATGAAGTCAAAAAAGTTCAATGTTATCTCCATTTTCGTTTAATTTTTATGAAATGAAATGTGTAACGACGTAAATTTCTTTAATCGATTAAATGTTTGATTTTTTAATGTCTAACAGATTTGTGGCGCGATCGAAAGTATGCGGACGATCATCAGAGAATATGGCAGCAAGAAACAGGAAGGATGCTGATTAACTTAAAGAAACACAATCTATATTTTATAATGATCTTGAAAATATATTTTGTGCCATAATTTATGAATAAACTTTTTCTTATTTTTCTCTGTTTTTTCGTTTTCTGTAATCGTGGAACTAAATTATTGACAGAAGAAACATTTTACAAAACAAAAGGTACTAATTATGGAAAGAATATAAATAAAGTTTAATAAGGAACATAAATAAGTTTAAGGAGCATTAATAAAATATGTTAGGAACATAAACATATCGTGGCAAAAAATGCATGTATAATTTTATAGATCCATTTTCTAAAATTATAAAAATAGATTTATAAATTTTGGTGTCACTTAATGGGAAAAAATTTAGGTTTCATTGAAAAGAATATTGATAAATTGACTCAAAAGAATTTATTTGACGAAATGTAAAAACGAAAGAATCATAAATGTCATGAAAAGTTTCATACAAAGTAATTTTGTTTCTTTTGTTTCGTTTGCATGCTTATCAAACGCAGGAAAGAATGCAGCGATACAGTTACGTTTTTCTGCTCGCAGTAATGGATTTCTGCAAGTTAATGAAATTAATTGCATCAGCAGAAAGAAAAAAAAAATTAATCCCGGAAGGAGTTCTTGTGCAAATCAGATGACGTCCTGAACTCGGAAAAACGATATGATCGATCGTTGTAGTTGTGAAATATAATTTATACGATTTGTCGTCGCAGTATGCACATGTAAACAATTTCCTAACATTTCTACCAATTATTTTTATTGGAAATTAATTTTCGGGATATGTAATTTATAAGTCTAAAATTTTTCAGTCAAAATTGAAATACAAATGTTTATAATTGTTTTCAAAGTAGTTAATAAGTATGTTCACAGCTTCTTATCAAAATGTCTGAATTATACGTTAGTGAAGAAATAATTTACTTACATGTTTCGTAACGTCCTGATTTTATTCCCAACACTTGTTCGCTGCTATTTTTAATTATACAGTATTAAGATAACTAGTAACACAAAGAAATCAATGTGATAATACCTTAATTTCTATAAGCAAAAATTAAGTCTTGTTTATTATCATTTATACCGAATAAATATTTTAATCCTTTCAGTATGAAAGATGTGATACCCGAACAGCTTTCTTAAGTATAAAGACGCAAAAATTAATCTGTACGCAACTTTAGTGGTATTTAGTGATATCTCGATAATCTTGATAACTTAGTATCGATGAAATTACGTAGGCACATTTTTCTTGTACTTAAAAAAAAATATTCGATCATCGTTCAATTGAAATATCTTCTATACTATTTTTTTTTTTATTTCTGAAATTCTAGGTTAGAAGCGATCATGCGAACAGTGGGTTTATGTTAAAAAATGACTGGAATTTGCAGAAAATATAACCTTCGTTTAATGAAGAAATAGTACGGTTTTCTTAAATAATAAACGGTTTAAAAAATGAGCTGCTCAGTTTTATCGACGCGACATTTATCTGGTTATGATAAGGACTGCTTCGCATTACTTATTTGTAATACGTATATTAGGATGATGGTTATTTGATCAAAAACTGTTTTCGTATTTTTGCAATACCTGTGATCACCTTAGAAATATTTTACTTTTGTGTTTTTCAAATAAATAGCCTGCTACCAATTCTTGAACACTCATAATTTTAAAACATGTTTATTTACATATTACAATGATAATATTTATATATTTTCGTAAATATCATTAGGTAAGAATATTTTTGTCGATATTGATTATTAAATAATAAATACTGTTTATCTTCTACGTTTTTTGTATGTAATTGTTATTAATTCGATTCTTAGATTTATTAAGAACCTCGACTCAAAATATTAGTAAGGGTGTAGCACCCTCTAAAGTATTATAATCAAATTATTTTTTAGGCTTCTAAGCATAAATCACACATTTATTTATTCAAAAAATTCTTTTCTAAAATGTTAAAAATCGTACAATGTGTTGATTATAAAAGTTCATTCACTTTGAGATGTTTCTTATTCGCATACGATAATTTACTTGCAACGCGACCATGCTCTCCTGATACATGTAATCAACGTCGAGTGGTCTATGTTAACGGTTCATTTTTATCTCCACGTAATAATTTCGTGTACATTTCTCAGACATTTCTCTCAGCAAGAGAGGGATACTTAAAATGTGTCAATTTAAACTGATACATTTCAGTTTATTTCAAAAGTAGAGACTTTAAAAAAAAGTTTAATAATTTAAAATTATTCAAAAATATTAAACTTGTACTAACACTAACACTATGGTGATTATACGTGACCGACGCTGCAGATGCTGTTAAATTAATTATTTATAGTAAAAGCAAACGTGTCAATTCTTGTTTATACTCTTCTTATTATTTTAAAAATAAGGAAAAGTTTAACAATAATAAATCATAGGGAAATTATAAGTTAATTGATACTATAATATATTGAGTACTACACATGTGTGTATAGTCACATGTGATGGGCGTTGCAAATTCAGTCATAACCATTAATTATTTGTAACAAAAGCAAAGGAAAGGAACTTCTGAGGGTACTGATATAATGATATAACAGACTAAATGTTGGAATTAAAAAACCCCTGCAACTATTAATTATTTATAATAACAGCAAAGGAAAGGTACTTCTGAGGGTATTGATATAATGAAATTATTTAATACCCCTCTTTTTAATAACCTCAGCGTGTCCCACCACAAACTTTATATCCACAACGTAAACGGTGAGTTTTCGAACGCAAAGGGTGAACCAAGCCCCGTGCCCTTCAATGTACCATTCCGTACGCAGACCCCTCACTCGCAGTCCCAAACTGAACGTGTCATGATTCATGCCTGCACCACTTACGCAACGCTGAAAACCGCATATCGAGGCAAGAGGAAAAAGAGCGTCAGCAGGGAAAAGAGTTCAGGAGAGCAAGTACGGAGAGGGGTAGATGAATCGTGGCGGGAAGAATAAGAGGGCAGGAGGATGTTAACGAAATAGAGTAAGACAGAGTGAAGGTGAAAGGGAGCCGACCAGATGCAGACGGTGCAAGATCGGTTCGGTTGAACGAAGCGATGGCCCTGTCTGGCCGCGATCGTCGCGATGCTAAGGACGACTCGCGATCGTCTTCGTAAGCACGTCCGATAGAGCTTATTAGGAGAACGGCCTCTATCTCCCCTCCCACGCGTCGCGACGTCGATTCTAGCGAGACGCTCTATACACGCGTATATATACCTGCGTAACGCCGAAAAAACCTGGCCAGTCGTGTGCGACGTCTATCAACGTTCCACGCGGATTTTATTCCGCGCTGTCACTCTGCAACCGCGGTGTCGTCTCGCGACTGGGTTCATTTCTCGCACATTGTGGATTCTCCCAACTCGAAGAAAAATAACCGGGGAAAATCTGCGGTCGAAGACAGTTCGGAATGTAGTTGTTAGAATTCTATTATCTGTGAAACATTCAGTCTGCGATAAGGGAAATCCTGGGGATCAAGACTTCGTGGCGGAACAGAAGCTCGCTGCAGTTTATCGTGCAATTAACACGGGTGCGAAGATCATTCAACGTATTATCGTCGGCTAATAAATCAAGCTAGTGACATTGATCACGATTGGTCTTCGAGATCCGCTGATAAATGTTGCCGGAGAACATTGTAGGCACTTTCGAGACGCGAAGCGATTAAAGGTTTCGCGATTTGAGGAAGATCAGGAAGCACATTTGGAAAGTAACGTGGATGTGAATTGTTTGAAAGACGATTTGACGAGGAACATCGACGGCTTGACACGTTTGTTTTGGAATTCGGAATCGACGCTCGAGGACACGCGTGAGTACATTTACGCTAAGCGTATTCGGAGATTCGCGTGCAAAATCGTTCCGAGCGATAAACGGCGAACAACGTTCAGAAAATGTTTCGTGTTACGTAACGGATTTTACAACGTGAAGTGAGATTGAGATACATTCTTTGATCGATCGTTATCCGGGGTCACGGTGTCTTCCAAAAAAACCTCTATTGAGCGAATTCCTAACTCGATTGAATTAATATGAGAACCAAAGGGCAAAATGCCAGCTAAAATGGCAAGTGGTGAGGTTTCTCCTCACTGGTTGATCATATCCCTTATATTTCGAACACCTGCCGGTAATGAGATGCTCAAATTAACAATATCATATCGTTATCCGGGGTGTTAATGGATTTGAAAATGAATTTATCGTGTCGCGTGCAGAGTTGATTAAATTCGTATAAACAACCTTGGCCAAATTGTTCGTTGCCAATTTTTGATAAATATCAGCGAATATTTGCGGTAAAAGTTTTAATCCGGTGAGCTTTTATTTATGACAGTTTGAATGATGGAAAACATGTTATAAGTATATAATTAAGGCATTCTTAATTTTGAGATTTTTTATATTAATAAAGTCTGCGGTTAATTAACGTGAAATGATTTCTGTTTTCGTTTCTCTTTTATTTACATTTACTGAAATTACTAATTAAAGTAAGAAATAAACAAATTTTTGTTAATATGTTGAAAGCAATTCGGATATAATTTTTTAAACAATAAAGCTGAATATGACAAAAAGTTATTTTTCTTTACTGGCAGATTCTTATACATAAAATTATGGATACTCTATTCCGAATTTTCGGAACACACTGTATATTGATATAATTAAGAAAATTAAAAATGGCGCAAAAATTAGCATTAGTTTTGATAACAAAACAGTTGCAGTTTTAATAGTTGCAATTACTGAGTGGGGTAAGGTGTACACAAATTACTGGAAACAACAGGGGGAGAGTGAGCGGCGCATAAGCCAGAACCCCACTTGAAATTAGTGATGGCGCTACAATACAAAAATCTTGATACATCTGTTATTACTGAAATAACAACATTGATATGAGTTGATTTCAAAATTTGAACATGAAAATTTAGGTTAGTAGAAATTAGATCTTTGGGATTTTGGGATTTTGGGGATTTGGGAATTTATAGAGTTGGAGATTTGGGGATTTGGGGATTTGAGGAATTGGGGAATTGGGGATTTGGGGATTTGGGGATTTGGGGATTTGGGGATTTAGAAATTTAGGAATTTAGAGATTTAGAAATTTGGAGATTTGGAGATTTGGAGATTTGGAGATTTGGAGATTTGGAGATTTGAGGATTTGAAGATTTGGGGATTTGTGAATTTTGAGATTTGGAAATTTGGAGATTTGGAGATTTGGAGATTTGGAATTTCGGAAATTTGGTTTCTATAATCTTTGAATTCGGAAATTTGAAAATCCAAACAACATCAAAAACAGAATGTAATTTCTCGAAAATTTCTCCGCAACCATTTAGACAAAATTCGCTACAAAAATTGTGAAGAAGACTAAAATTATTCCACATTTTATCACACAGACTGTCAAATGCGTCACATGCATAAAAATGCCCTTGTCACATTTAAAATGTTAATAACTTTCTAAAGTAAAATGCACGTTAAATAATTCACTTTTAAATTATTTTTTATCAATTTAAATTAACTCTAGTGTACAGACACAGTAAATAAAATTAAAGGGAGGAAAAAAAATATATGCGTCATGTCGGATTTTTCTCGGCATTTCATTCGCGTAGTTTGCCGGAAGTTAAAGTTCCTAGTTATCTCGAAACTATGTATGTGTTGACCGAATATTAAAGTGCACCTTTATCGTGGAATGCGGTTAACAGCTGGTAATATAGGGAAATGACGCGTTTGAAGGTAATTGCGTGTTGGACGATTACGTGCATCAATGCGCGACAAGTAATTCTACCTTACAATCACTTCATTCTGGCATCGATTATTAGATGAAATCTTGTTGAGTTTCGAGCGGCATTTATCGATGCCTGTAATCTGTTTCAAACGAGAAGTGATTGTAACTTACGTCGTTTTCTTGCTTTCCTTTTCGTTCCGACTGACTCATTAAGCGGGCTTTAATTGAATTTGCTCGAGTTTCTACGATTGCAATACGACTTGATACGTTGAATGAGATTAATATTTGGCTAAGTAGCGGTTGTGCCGCAAAATAGTACGTTTCTGTTAGGATGTCGTGCTGAATGTCGTGAAAGTTTCGCTGTATCACCGCACAAAAAGTGTTATGTCCAGAGTGAAATGTTACCTGACAAACACTTGGTTCATTTCCCTTCGGTACCGTAATTCTCAGACACTGAATCGCAGGGTTATATAATCATTCGCTCGCGATTAAGCGCGAGGGAATGATTGAATGAATCGTTATATTGCCGAGGATGAAGCTGTTGACATATTTAGAAAAGTTTTTGATTTGGAAGTTTTCAAATTATCGAAGGTTCGCAGATTTTTACATTTAGAAGTTTTCAAGTTTCTGAAATTACATATTTTTTATTTGGAGGCTCTCAAAATTTCAGTAAAAAATGTAATTGGGCTAATTATTCAAAATAAAGTGGTTTCAACTTTTAATTAATACTCGTGTTATCTTACATAATTAATAAAATATCAGTACTATTTCAAATTGACTAAAACTTATTTACTTCCTGAGATTATTATATGGTTCATGGTGGTAATCATCGATAACTCTCACGACATCTATCGAATAGTATCTGAGGTATCATAAAACTACGTATAATACATATGTTTGACCCAAGTATATAAATCTATGATAAAAGTAGAATTTTAATAATAATAAATTAATAATAAAAAATATTTTAATAATAATAAAATCACAATTACTAACAATTGTATTTTACAATTAAAACAGTAAATGTGTACAGTAACATATACAATTGTATACAAAACTTAAAATTTAGATTTTTGTTCTAAATTCACAGGCTTTTAGAAGTTGTTGATTTTTTGCAACACGAAACAAAAGAATCTACTTTTAACTCAAAGATTATTTGTATTAATACTTCTTACGATTACACGGTTTAAAATTTATGCATTCATCTATGAAAGAATGAAGTTGCCCTTGGAATCACCTACAGAGAGAAAAACAATGAAAACTTTATTTCTGTGAAAAGAAACATAGAAAGTTTCCTTAGATCTTATATTTCATGCAACTGTCAGCTTAAGTATTATTTCAAGTGCTATTTGTTTCAGACTTATCTTGAAAATCCATGCTATTATAAACAGCTTACAAAGTATAAACAGAAGTAAAGTACTTAATGTAGCCACAATTATTCGGATAGATAATGTTTATAGCGAACTATACTAAACTCTCAATTCAAATTTTTTTGAAAGTAGATTATTAAATAAAATAGCAAAATAAATCAGATACAAATATAATGATATCATGTAGAAAAATTAAATCTTTCAATTACAAATTTTCATGTAAACAAGTAATACTGAGTTATGTATAAAACACTAAACTTAACGTAAAAAAGAAAATCATAAAACCTAACATAAACCTACGACTCTTTTGAAATTATTGAAATATTTTAAAGTGTTATAAATTCTATCAAGTTATTGAGGTTCTAGAAAATTTTATAAACTTGAGGTTGTTGAGAATTCTTCGAATATGTCGGACATTTTTACACTTTAAGTAGAACTGATGGGAGACTGTGCATACAATAATAAATCAATTTGTCAATTTGAAAAATTTGAATAAAAAGTTTGGTGCACTCTCATCATCAATTTTGGCAGTCATTTAATAGGAATTTCTAAACATACCGTATGATTTAACTTTATAATTTATGTATCATTTTATAATTTCTCGTATACATCATATTAAAGTTTGTGCAATGAATAACAGCAGCTACAAGTCCAGATCTGAATTATCTTCAATCCCACAAGAATGTTGCAAGCACTTTCTTTATCTCCCCACGCATTTTTCCCGCATGTCGATTCGTTAAATCGACGAGATCGAAGTAGCGTTGAGCAACGATCGTATCAAGAATCGTTTGAATGTGCATACACAATTATTGCACCGTGAGTCGAGACGGATGTTGTATCCTTGAACGCTTCCACGGGAACGTGCACCACACAATCCACACGGGACTTTCTAATGTCAGGAAGCAGAAAAGGACTCACGATGTGGCTGATAAATATTCTGATGTAAGCAAGGGACAGAAAGGAGTCACGAGCAAACCGACAGTTAGGGAGAATTATACTGGACTCTAAGTGTACCGAGAACTATGGCTAATGCATAGAGAACTATGGCTAATACACAGAGTATCTAGGATCCCGAGAGTTGAAATGTCGATATCTTGCGATAATATCTACACGAATTGTCGAGGTTGGTTCGTGGAAACTCGCACGAGCGTGATTTATAAAAGGTCACGCAATAATTGCCTCCCTTTTGCTGGGAAAATGTGTGGTGCTGTATTATGGTACAGTGACAGGCAGATCTTGTGCTGAAGAACGAGTCAGAGGTGGGCTGTTGCAGATTTATGTAGATTTCAAGATTTTATAATTTTTAAGATGGAAATTTGGTAATTTGTTAGTTTGGATGGTTGGGAATTTGCAAGTTTGCAAATTTGGTAGTTGGAAAATTTGGAAGATTGGAGACTTGAAGATTTGGAAACATGAAAGTTTGGAAACTTGAAGATTTTGGAACTTGAGGGTTTAGAAACTAGGAAGTTTGGAACTAAGGAAACTAGTAAATTTAGAAATTAAAAAATTTGGAAGATTAATGACTTGAAAGTTAGGAAATTTTGAAGTTGGAAAACACACTAAAAATAAATCCTAAATTATACTTTACAAATGTAGCAATGTACTACGCTTTTACTTTTGTACAATCTTCCTGGTCGATTTGTTCCGTTTCAACTGCGAACCTACACATTTTCAATTGAACGGTATCCTCTTCCTTTCAGTCAAGAAAAACTGTGGAATTCTTTTGTGCAGAACAATAACGTTTAAAGTTAATTAGTTTGACGTAACAGTACACGTGAACACCGCATAGTTTGCTCCTCAATAAATGCATCTGTGCATTTAGCAACCGCAGAAACTGTAAATAAGAATTTCTTCGTTTTTCGCATGTCATGATCAAAATGATCCAAATTTATATTTCTTTTATCATTCTCGTCTTTGATCTGACGTCAAAATCTTTATCGTTTTTAAATTTGGAAGCGTAGGTACTTCTTCAAGATGCTATACTTCACGATAAGTGGAAGTAGATGATAATTCGCATGATGGAAAGTTTTCATCGATAAAATGAACACCTGTATTGTTTATATACAATTAATCGACGAAATCGAAATATGAATGACTCGAATTATTTTTGATAGAATAAAATTCGTATCAGTTCCGTTGATGTTAGAACCACCTCAGGTCTTCTCAGATGTAATCTTTACTCGTGAAATATCTTACAATATTATTAACATTTTAACGATCGTTCATTTTGTGGATTGATGGTCCATAACTTTTACAATTTTATGTTTGTTGTTATGCTTTATGCTGAGTTATTGGAGGTCGGAGGTATACCTAACCTAACATTACACAATAGTATGTCGAATAATAATATTTATAGAATAACGTACATGATAATATTTATACAATATAACTAATAATAATATTTATACAACAGTATAGTAAATAATATTTACACTTCAATTATTTTCTAAACAAAAATTTGTTACTTTTTCAATATTTACAAATTCACATTTCACAATATTTAAAAATTTACGAATCAAATCCATTTGCATAATTTCTCAATAAAAGAGATAGCAATTGTATCAGTAAACGAGTCTTGTATCAACTATTTTTGGATTAATCCTAATATTATAGTATGTCTGAAGTTTTAATTTTCAGTGAATTGAAGGGATTATTGATTTCTAAGATGTTAGTATCAGATATATAAGTAACTATTAAAAGAACTAATATCTTTGTATCTATTCTTATTTGCTCTTTTATGCCGATAAGTAGTAGGCACTTCTGCAATTATTACGCAGAAACGGGAATTAAACGTCACTATCGATACGAAACTCGAGTGTCTCGATACTTTTCAAAAGGTATTAATTGATCACATATTTTGATAATGGATTTAATACTGGCGCGACGTAATTACTTTCGTAAGAACATTGTCATGTGAAACGAATAGCGTGCAGACGATAAGAAATTCGGATTGAATTAATTATTGATGATCTAGATTAGTTGGAATCGGTTCTTGTACATCTACATATTTGTTCAAATATGTCGAGTCACTGGTTGAACCTTATGCTGCTATAAAATTTTCGCGATAAATTCACGTGGGAGACTATTTTAATGACTTGTACAAAATTGCTATATTCTTGTCAAATATTTTTGAAACAGTTTCAAATGTAAGATATGTAATTTTATAATAATTGTTATATAATTATTATAGAAATAATAATAATAATTATAATAACTGTTATATCAAAGAAATCTACAAAAATATGGCCTGTCTAAAAACCACTTTTTAAATCACCAGATTTTAAATTTAGGTTCTCAAATTTTTAAAACGGAAATTTTCAAAATTACAGATTTTCAAAATCAGTAATTCTCAAATGCAATAA
This sequence comes from Megachile ligniseca, assembly GCA_945859555.1. Lineage (NCBI taxonomy): Eukaryota > Metazoa > Arthropoda > Insecta > Hymenoptera > Megachilidae > Megachile > Megachile ligniseca. Next base: position 6,410,513 of record OX243783.1, read on the forward strand.
TTAAAAATCTTTCTATGTTGAAGTTTTAAAATTTTAATTTGAAAAAATAAGACGAAAGTGTATAATAAAATTTTTGTATACAAGGTTCTGTTTTGCAGAAAATCAATCTTAAAATATTTTTCAAGTATGAATCAAAGCAGGTATTTAATTACGTAGATTCTGCTGATTTAATTATGCAGAACCTTCGTGTTTCGGCTTATTTAATTATGTAGAATCTCCGTGTTTTGTCTTACTTAATTATGCAAAATCTTCGTGTTTCTTCCTATTTATAAAGATTCATACTTAAGTGAATGTGTTGATAACATCTTCTGAATGAATCTATAAATCAAATGTCACAAAATTCTCGAGAATCAAATAAAAACTGGTATTATATTTTAATTAAGATACTGTTTTGCGTGTTTTAAAAAAGATTTTCTTCCAGATCCATCATGGAGAAGGATTCAAAAGAACAAACCACGGGAAATCCGATGCAGGAGTTTAACAGCAGGTACTTAACAAATTATTTTTATTAACTTTTAGTTATGAAAAAATAAAGATTTTCTGCTTGTTTTGTACTTTTGTACTAAATAGAGTTAAGAAAATAAATTCATTAAACATTTTATAGTAAAGAATGTTAGAATTGACTCCATTAAGGTGTAACACAGTTTCAAGTTTGCATTTTATGATTTCTAAGAAATGTAGTCAGATCTCGAGAAGTCATATAAAGATAAACTAGTTACAAATACAAGGAAGTAATAAATATATTCAAGGCTAAGCGTTCTAATTTATTTCTGTTTTTGTTGTCAGCACAAAAATAGCTACTGTAATTGGAGATTTCAACGAGAAGGATCAACTATACAATCCTTTCGAACATCGTGATAAGAAAAATACCAATTCGTAAGTATTTTTAGCATTATTACAAAAAGTAAAGTCGAAAAATTTAGCAATACTTGTAATTAATTTATTGTCTTTATAAATGTTTCTTAAAAAATAATTTTGCATTATTCAAAGAAACTTAGTAAATCTTTGTACTATCGTAGGAAAATTAATAGTTAAAAGTTAACCGTGCAATCATTCACAGCAAATGCAACACTTGTCCACGTGATACATGTGTTCGAACCATTTAATGATTGACGTTACGTATCGTTATGATAACATTTTTGTAAACGATATCATCTGTTTAATAACATGTTATGTCAACAGAAAATTTTCCTCATTCTAAATTCCTTTGTGCAAAATAAAATAAGTACTTCTAACTTGTCAGTGAGCACGTCCTTGTTCTAAATCTAAAATAATAAATCTAATAAAACTGTTTATCAGATATTTTTGTTAATCCATTTATTTAACAAATTCGAATTAAACTAAATTATATTTTTCTTTTTCGAAGCATAATAAATAATTAAATTAGCCTCTACATTTGTGTATCTATTACCAATAATATTCCTAAAGTTAGAATTACATAAGTTAAATAAATTATATTAATTATAGTATAAACTACATGAACGATTTTATAAAATTTTAATTTGGTCTGAAAGAAATTGTTGCTGTCATAAATTTTGCAAAATTCATTTCTTAATTGAATAAAGTAGCTTGAAGATCTGAAAAAACACCAATTGCAAATACATCGAACGAGATTCATGCAAACAGATCTGTTTTTGTTTGATTAAATACACCAGTGAAAATGAATTTCATTTACTTAAGAAATATTCCTTTATAAGAGCAAATCGTTCAATAACAGACATCGAGTTTGAAAATATGTCATTCATGTAGCTGTTTTTAATTAATTAATTGTGCAAACTGACGTAAATCCATAATTGGTTCATGCACCTTAATTATTGCAAAATAAAATACGTATCGTACAGTTATCAATGAAACTTTGTTATTTTATAGAGTTTGCCCAAGTGAACAATCTCAACGCAATTTTGGGGGCAAACAACTTTAGATAACTCTAAAACTACCACACTAATGAAAATGACAAATTTTTTACCTTGAATAAATTCACAAATTCTTTGAATAATAAAATCTGTTAAGATAATCATCTCAACTTTAACATTTTACAAATTTTTGTTAATTTTATCAAGATAAAGAATTAATATTTACATTAATATTTCATCATTTATTTCTTTATTTTTCATTTTAAATCCAGTGTACGATATTCATAGGTTCAGTTAACTTGAGCAAACATACTAATTGTTTTACATCACTATGTAACGTTCAACGGTGCTTATTAAATAATCACCATTTATCTGTGAGATGTCGAGAGAAAATTTAGCAGAGTAACAATGCTGTTGCGTGTCACGTTGTGTGCTTATTTATATTTCTACTGCATTTTCATTTTACATCCAATATGCGTTGTATGTTAATAGGTTTGGTTAACTTGAGCAAGCATACTAATTGTGTGACGTTTAGTGTGTCTATTAAATAATCACCATTTGTCTATGAGATGCAGAGAGAAAATTTAGCAGAATCAAAATAACAAAATGTAACATTCAACGTATCTATTAAATGAACACCATTAATCTGTGAGATGTGAAAATTTAGCCTGTTCTTTTGTACAAAGAAACAATGTTTCGCGTTACAGGGACCTGGGTTCCATGGCGCACTTATTGAAGTCGTCGCTGGGTACAGGAATCCTTGCCATGCCAAATGCCATAAAAAACGGCGGAGTTCTATTCGGTGGAATTGGAACGATAATAATCGGCATGATATGCGCCCATTGTGTCCACATACTGGTCCGTTCGTCCCACGTGCTCTGCAAGCGAACGAAAACGCCTAAGATGACATACGCTGAAACCGCGGAGGCCGCCTTTCTTTACGGACCAAAACCAGTCAGACCTTTCGCGAACGCCAGTCGGATTTTCGTAAATGCCGCATTGTGTGCCACCTATGTGGGTGGTGCGTGTGTTTACGTGCTGTTCGTGGCGACCTCTATTAGGCAGGTAAGCTAATTTTCTGCATTTGTGTCGCGGACACTTCGATATGTCACTTCGGACATAAATCGATATTGTCAGATACATGGGTGATGAAAGATTAATGATATTGATGAATGTCAAAGTGATAACGTTGATTAGGGTCCTGAAAGAACACTCGTATTGTTTGAGTGTTCGGAGATATTAATTGTGAATAATTAACTTTTTGTGTTACTTTTATTTCTTATCAAGTGTTCTCTTTTGTGTACTTTTATGTACTTGAAATTTAATTTCCTTTGTGGATAATTTGAATGGTTCACGTGTATAATATCACCTATGGACAGTACACTTTTAATGTATTTCAAAGTACACATGTGATATACATGTGTCAAGTATTTTTTATTTGATTTGAATTATAATATGATTGCTAGAACTTATACAATAGTATTAATTATAGTATTGTATGTATAATTGCTCATGGGCTGTGATGTAGTGTTGCAATTATTTTATTTAAAATTAAAGTAATACAATCCAAGTATTATACATATGTACATATGTACATGCATTAAGTATTTAGAAATAATATGTACATATATCTATTACATAGTAAGTACCAACAGAGCACACCCTTCTAACATTGATTCTTGTATTTAACATGTTTTAACATTATTAAAATTGTCATTAATTTAATATAAAATTATAATTAATGTTAGATAAAATAATTTTAATTAGAAATGAAAATCGTTTCATATAAGTTTGATAAAGACATGATACATATTGCATTAAAAAATTTCCGTTTCACAAACGATTGGTACTCGCGAATTACATTGATCTCCGTAAATGCATCAAAACCAGTCTGTTAGATTATAAAACCAGTTTAATTTGCAATCGTCTCGTTTCCTTCGTCCTCGTTCATCGTCACACGTGCGTCTTTCTCCTTTTTTTCCTTGATCACAATTGAAAATCTGTGCCAACGCATAGCCTCGAGACTTGTTCTGCCTTGTTTGATTTGTAAAAGTCCGGTTTGCCTCTCCTTGCCCGTGAACACAAAGTAATTGCACTACGTTTGAACGAGTTTTAAACGAATAATTGAAAACTTGTACATCGGAAATAAAATTAGTTGCAAATAGAACAATTTATATATATATTTTTTTTTTATTTACATTATGTATGTATTATAATATGATTATCATAATAGTGATCATATATAATTAAATATTTGCAAAATTGCGAGACACCCAGTATACTTCGGTGAGATCTTCAGAAGATATAATTAAAGAAGTTACGAAAGCTTTCGTTTTCTTCAGTAATACGACCCAAATGCGACGAAATTACTCGTCATTTATAGCGTAATAATTTTTATCGATATCCTCGTATTGAATAAATTCCGTTCGTCTTACGAAATTTCTCCTTGTTGCATTTCAGCTCGCCGTATTTTACAGCGGCAGAGAAATACCAGTTCAATTGTGTATACTCACCTTGATACCTGCTGTGATACTGTTAGGGCAAGTGCGAAATCTGAAGTACCTGGTCCCATTCTCCATGATCGCCAACACTTGTATGATGGTTGGATTCGCGTTAACCCTTTATTACGTGTTCAGCGATATCAAGATCTCGTCCAACGTGAAATTAGTCGCGTCGGTCGAGCAACTGCCCACGTTTTTTGCGACTGTGATATTTGCCATCGAGGGAATCGGTGTGGTGAGTTTAAAAAATTTTTATTTATCCAAAACAATTATTTTGTCAAAATAACCTTATGACGCTTGTTTTAAAGTTAAAACAAAGATGGGCACTGGTGGAAAATTTCATAATCTAATAATTTGATAACTCAATTTCTAACTTTAATTTCTACTAAAAATTTGGTAACTTGGAAATTTGAAATTTCTACACTTTTGTATTTCAGAATTTTTTAATTCCTTAATTCACAAATTTTAAAATACTCGAATTTCTATATTCCTTTTATAAATGATCACTTTTCTGAGTTCTAACATTTTTAAATTCACAAGTTGATGTTCCAGTAAAAATTAAAGTCTTTGTCGATCGTTTTAATATACACAGGTTGCAGATATTTCTTTAGAAAGTGATGTAACGCTAATCCCAAGAACTATGTTAGGTGTATGACACTTATAGAAGAAAGGTCTAAGGCACAGTTCATAAATTATGTATATCACTGTGGCCTCTAGCTGTTCGATTGATTGTTTCAATGAAGTGAGGATCTAACAATAAGACGTACGATTACAATTTACAATGTGATTTGAACGCTGTTTTTTTTTAAACATGTAGTAAGAATCCTTTAGATCCTTATTCAAGATTCACATGTTTACTGATATTTTCTTACATCTATTACCTTGACTACTAAATAAAAATGAGGAAATAACTGTGCAGATATAATGCTGATTAAATACTTGAAATTGTAACTGTTTACACATTTAAAAATACAAAGCAAGAAGTATTTGTTTAAATTACTAGTATTTCATAGATTTTTTAAACTACTGTTGAAAATTGAAATTAGTTTAGTATTACAGTGTGTCAACACGATGTAATGAATTTTTGCAGGTAATGCCTGTTGAGAACAGTATGCAAAATCCACAACGTTTCCTCGGCTGTCCTGGTGTACTTAACATAACAATGACAATAGTTGTAGCTTTGTACGCAGTTTTGGGTGTATTTGGATATTTGAAGTATGGCGAGGCAATTGATGCAAGCATCACGTTAAACATTCCGGAAGAAGATATGTAAGTAACTATTACTCATGAATTTTATTCCCTATAAAAATTCTTATTTCTTTAATCTGACACTGCTAATAACACATTGTATCCAAATAACTCCACTTACTAATTTAACACGATGATTATTACCCCATTCAAAAGAGACATTTTTGAACACCTTATATATCTCTAAAAAATTAAATTTTTAATTCTTTGTTTATTGTTGTATAGCCTGGGGCAACTAGCTAAGCTTCTTATTGCGCTGGCTGTGCTGTTCACTTATGGACTACAGTATTACGTGTCGTTGGACATTATATGGAGTAGTCTGAAAGAAAAATGTAGCCACAAGTATCAAACCATATGTGAGACGCTTCTGAGGATAACTATGGTTCTGGTAACAGGTAAGAACACCTCTCGTTTTTAACCCCTTAGCCTATAACATTGAGTCAGACGCACGTTACCGTTCTAACTGACGCACTCTACAGTTCTTTTAACAAATCTAAAACGTATTTGCAGAAAGATCAAGTTTTGAATATGATACCAGTTTGTATAATCGCTAAATGCAAAATACCTAACATTTCAACATTCTTTATTTAACTGCAATAATAATTAGGCAGCTTTGACCTGCCGAAAAACTTGTAGGCTAAGGGGTTAATGATCCTTGACAACAAGGTTCAGAAATTTAAATTCATCAATTTGAAAAAACATAGTTAAACATTCATAATCTTTGGAAATATACCCAACCCATATAACAACACACCAATCCTAATTTTGATAATCATTCTAAAGCACACTGATTAAATTTAAAAATTAACAATCCTTTAGCAATCTTTGTATACGTCGTCTTAAATTTTACAATATTAAAGTATTCTTGTATGTTTCTGTAGTGTTTCATGTAGTCTTGTAATTGCAATTGCACCCCATTCTCAAACGAAATTTTGAAGAACGAGTTATGTCGTTCAAAGTGAAAAAGGTACCGCTTCAGGTCACAATAACAGGTTTCGATTACCCTTCCGGTTATTAACGACATGCTTCTGGACGTGCACCAGACTAGTGTGTTACTTTCCTACGGAACGAAAAAGAGAAATGCAAGTAGTAATGGAAGGATAGACGCAGAGCGGACTAGGGAAATACCCGTTGGTCTTCTAACCGCATGACTCACTGTCAGTCGTAAGCACCGTTCAGTGACTCGTACTCATTTACCTCATTGTAAAGATATGCATTGATGCTTTAGTCCTTGATGTTTTGACTTTTCAAAAGAATTATTTCTCTTTACGTAACTAATGACGGAAGTTAGTGGATGTTTTTATTTTGACTCGTCCATTAAAGACTAAATGGTCAAAAGAAATGAAACTACATTAAAATTAGTTTCACTTTCGCAATTTACAGAGTTAAAAGTTCTCAAATTTTTTAATTCCCAAAACCAGAAATTCTGAAATCCCTAAATCCCCCTTCCAAATTCTCATATTCTCAAATCTTCAAATCCCCAATTCCAAAATTCTCAAATCCCCAAATTTCCCAATTTTTAAATTTTTAAATTCCCAAATCCCCAAATCCCCAAATCCCCAAATCCCCAAATCCCCAAATCCCCAAATCTTCAGAACCCCAATTCCAAAATTTCCAAATCCCCAAATCCCCCAAATCCCCATATTTCCAAATTCCCAAGTTCCCAAATTCTCAAATTCCCCAATTCTAAAATTTTTAAATTTCCAAAACCCCAAATTCCCAAATCTCCAAATCTTCATATTTCCAAATCTTCAAATCCCCAATTCCAAAATTCTCAAATCCCCAAATTCCCCAATTCTAAAATTTAAAAATTCCTAAATCCCCAAATCCCCAAATCCCCAAATCCCCAAATTTCCAAATTCCCAAATCCCCAAAAATCCCCAAATTTCCAAATTTTCATATTCCCAAATCTTCAAATCCTCAAATTCCCCAATTCTAAAATGTTTTAATTTCCAAAATGCTTAAATCCCCAAATTGTCAATAATTCCATAAAATGCACTAAAAATTTACAACAAAATTAACCTCTAAAAACAATTCTGTTTCTTTCTGTTTTTAGTGGTCGTGGCGATATTAGTTCCTGATCTGGATCCTTTCATTTCATTGGTTGGCGCAGTGTTCTTCTCCAACCTCGGCATCAGTATACCAGCAATCGTTGAAACCATTTCCTGTTGGGAAGGCCATCTTGGAACGTTCAAGTGGAGACTTTGGAAAAACTGTCTGCTAATAACATTCTCGTTGTTCGCGCTGATATTCGGAACGTGGACCTCCATCACGAAAATTATAGACTCGTACGAGAAATGAAAATGATCGAAATTTAAACTTGAATTGAAAATACTGAAGACTTAAAAATACGAAGCGGCGATTTAACGATCAAGATTAGAATTCCAAGGTGCTGTTCCGTATTTGTTCAGCAATGACAGAGTTATTACTAGCACAATTCACGTATAGAAGCATTTATTTTTATCAGCGTCCATGTACATCCTGTATTTATTTTTACATTCTACTTAAGTATTTTTGTAAGCTGTAATTTAGATCGGAGATTCGTGTTGTTTCGTTCAAGATTATTTCTTTCTGCGAAAAAAGGACAGAAAATAACGGGAAAAATTATTTATTGTAAATATGTACAAAAAGAAGTTTTATTCAAAGATAATATTTCAAACAATATTTTTGGTAAGAATGTCGACAAAGCTTTTGTAAATATACTTGAAGATACGGTTTAGAATTAGAATAATAATAAAGTACTAAAATATACAATTATGTAATTATTTTGTTGCGTAAAGTTTGTATAAAGATGTATAAAATTACTGAAAATCGTAAAATGTACAAAATCGACGTAATGACAAGGTCTAACGAATTAGAACGACTACTGTTAAACCGAGGACGTAGTTTAGTATGTAACATCGTTGATAAGCGAACATTGTAAATACTATTTTTCTCCGTAAACATAACCTAGATGTTAATATTTCGAAATATTTCATAAACGATCCAGAATAGTTAAAATTTATTTTCAAATTAAACATCAATTCGTTGAACAATTATAAATTACATTACACCAATTTTTATACTGAGAGCGAAATTAAAATGCGATATCGATAACTGTTGTTTTCTTCTTTACCGTCGTCGCGCATTGTTCAATCGCGAATTTGATGATATCAATATCGATTGAACGTTTGTAGCATTCGGATGCACCTTACGCGTGCCACCATAAAAAAGTAAACTTATGGAGATCATGTAAATTCCAATTACCAAAGGGATATATTGCACGTATCGCACGAAATGTACAAACCGAAGTAATTGATACATGAATATTACTTGCTCAAACGGTGTTACTTTGTTTCCCTGGAAAAATATTTGCTAATTGGTATTTTTGCTGAGAATTTTTCTTTCCATGATGTCATCAATTATTTTGGAGAAAATATAGTGAATAAAATGGCATTCGTTTTAAATGAAAATTAGCGATTAACTTGCAGTGGACATGCACATGTATTATTAAATCATGTATGTAAATTGTTTTCACATTTGACAATTTCTGGTTGATCGAGAGAGATATTTATGGGACAATGTAATATTTTAATTGAACTACATACTGTTTGTAAGTGATCAAAGTACATTCAAATGTTGCATTATACAATGGCAGACAAAAAGTTCAACAGTAATAAATGTAATGTGAAATAAATTTCTTGGCTCATTAAAAGATATTAAATTTATGGGAAGTTTTTAAGAGAACCTTACATTTTCGAACCATATAATTGGGAAATATCCTTCGCTGACGTTAGCAAGTAGATCCACTGGTCGTTTAGTCAATTTTAAGTTCAACTGCGTTTTCTTTTCTCCAGCAAGGGGTGTTCCTGTGTACGGTTCCATGACGACGTACGTTCTGTGAACATCTTCGATAGGAGCTAAACCGCGAGCGTAATTCAAAAGTTCTGGATCACCGTGTAAAAAGTGTGGTTCTGACATAAATACGGGCACCTTCTGCATTGAGTACATCGAATGTAAAATTAAATATATATTTACTAAAGTTTCATTGCACGGATATTACCTGACATTCGGTTGCGTCGATTAAACCCCGTTTCGGACATACTGGTTCTTTATCTACTAATGGACAGTAACACTCGGATTCGTTCAAATACCATATCCTTTCGCGCATAACGAATACAGATCCGATCATACCATTTATTATAACATCCTTCTCGTAATCAATTTCCACGGTTCTATATGTACATATTGCGATACCAAAAAAATAAATATGCACAAAAGTTATTAATATATTACAATATTTTTATATTTTATTAATTCAGGGTGTTTGCTAACTTTGCTACGAGATATTTTCAATGATGGTATTTGAGGATATCGGTAGTTAATAAAGTAATAATTTAAAGTGTGTATAATTTTGGTGAGAATATTTTGCAGAGCCAATTTTATTAATACCTGCATATGTCCTGTATAAACGTTGACACACTAGGCAATGGTTTCACTAACGGAGCCCAGGTGATTGTATTGGTTCCTCTTACTGTATTGCAAGAATCTGACGTCCATATTTCTTGCACACGATACCCCAAGTAAGATGTTATATCGCCTAATTTGGTTATGTCTTTGACACCTCTGGAAACGGTGAACGGCCCACCCAAAGAATTGTTCATCTACAATATAGAAAAATGTAGTTTATTTGTGAACGTACCCTGTATAGTAACTCTGTCTATAAGGGGAGGCAATGCAGATGGTAAATGGTTTGTTATAGGGATATGAACTAATATTATAGACATATACCCTTTGGAAAAAACTAAGATAATAAACGTTTTCTCGATCGCCTTCTCTCAACACTGGTGGTGGTTTTGCTTTCAAAGTCTCGCATATGAGATTCAAATCCGGAAATTTTTTCACATTGCACGTAATTTTAATGCCATCGAAAAGTATGTCGGTAGGCCGAGCTTTTAGAAATATACTGCTTCGATTCGGAAATAATTTCGGAATGCTGTTACCATATTTTTTCATGAATTCGTCGGGTAAACCTGCCAGCTGCAAAAACGAAATATAATTGAAACAATGACTAATTTTGTGAATAATTTAATTTAGAAAATTCTAAATAATTGACATTGCAACTTACAATTTCAATAGTACCAATATATGCGGGATTTAGTATCGTGATTTTATCCTGTTTAGAAAAATTCAAGCTTTTATACCTATTTAAAGTAAACGTTGATTTTGTGTTGTACTTAATTTCATCCCTTTCCTCGTCAACGTCTGATATAAACTTCTCCTGAACTTCACTAAATATGGGAATATAAACTAGTGAAAGCATTTTTCTGAACAATTGTGTATTTTATAATAGATAATTCGATTTTTATACATGTGTAAGATTCAGTTAGAAATATGTAAGAAACGTGCAGTACTTTTTTTTGCTTTGTAAGAAATTCTATACAGAAATTCCAGTTATTATTTAAATGACAATAATTCAAATTTTCTATAAAATTTAAAGTTTCTATAGATTATGCTTAAGTAAACTTTTTGAAGAATTTTTGTATCTTACTTACGTGTACGTAATAGGACCATACTCAACTAGATGTGGGTTTTCTCCTCTCATTACTTCATCAGGGTTGGTGACATTAAATAAATAACAGGTAAAATTGATGGACATAGGCGACGACCATATTTCATACAGTTTTGAACCTTCTATAAGCGGTAAACTATACTGTAAATTATTATTTTATAGTTTCATGTATTTTATTTGCACTGACCACATCAATTATACTCCATTAATTAGTAAAAGTATCGTAAAAGATACAAAATATCAATACATAGTATAACAATTTCTGTAAGAAAGGAATTATACTTCTACTTACTTTTCGTACAAATTTTTCAATCATCGTCTCAAGTACATTTTCTGAAACGAGAAACGAACCCAGACAGATCAACGAAATACCAATAAATATTTGAAAGATCGTTAAATATAAATTATTCATATTTCGAGTATGTGTCAACAACAATTGTCACAAATTTTCTTTTGTTAACTATAACTGTGTCTTTACAGATCAGAATACTTCTATTCTTTACATAAAGAAATTCGTTCTGCAAAATGAAATCGTAAAACTTTTGCATAATCTGCTTTTATATTAAAACGTGCGTGCTACGGGGTCTGCGCTGCTTATTAATAAATAATGTTTTCGCATAGTACGGTACGATAAAGATAATCTACGTTGCTAACAAGGGACATATAAATTATTCCTTATTGTATATCATTTAATCAAATCTGAAAGTGTAATGTTTCGTATTTTCATATCATGACATAAACTGCGATCAATATTTTACGCGAAATAATTTCCATAATAGCTTTCATAAAAAGAAATTATATCAGTTCACTTAGGAGTGCAATTTACGACATTAATACATCGGCAGTTCATACAGCGTGTATAATTCTGGAATATTTTGTGAATTATAATTTCCTCGTGAAGCTGCAAAACACTTCTTTAGAGAAGAAATTTTTTTAAAAAGATTTATGTAATTTACAATTTCTGTTTATAGTTATACTATTACAATAATAACTTTAGCTTTTAAGATATAAAAAAAAACTTCAGTTAAGTTTACAATATTTATTTAAAGTTTTTTCTCAAATTTCACTGAAACACCTGACAGCATATTTCAAGGTCATGAAGGTGTACCCTTTTCTCTATAATTGCGAAATTAATTTTTGCTTTCATTTTTAATTTATAGAAAATACTTGATGTTCAAATATAAACGAGTTATTAGTTTTATTTGAAGGTTATTTAAATAAACTAAATAAGTTGGTTTTTGTAAAGGGTTAACTGTTTTACCAACACGTACAACCCTTCATTAATACATTTTCCACCCACTAGGTGGATCATCATCGGACAATGTGGAATCAGGCATTGTGCATGATGGGCAACAGCCAAAGAAAGAAAGAAATGGCGGCGTTTCTTCAATTTTAGTTATTAATTCGTGTTTGTTAGCGTTCCTCTCGATTCAAACAATTTATTTCGTTCTGTCGATAATCTCCGCAATCGTAGTTTCGTGCCAGGTATCCGGTGACCCCTTTTGAATTCATAGATCACGTAAACTCGACGACTTTCCGTACGGCATAACCTAACAAATCGTTCGGCGTTTGTGTTTAAATCGTGATTGAAAAGGATGGCAATGAACGAGGATTTCAATTTCGCCGAATTGTGCAGACTTTGTTCGTTGAAGAGCAACCATCAGCTTCAGATTTTCGATAAAGAAGGCGAGCAAAGACAACTACTTTTTAAAATACGTTCCTGCATTCCTGCTGTGGTAAGTCATTTTCTTGCTTTGTGTACCAAAAATTCCGTTATTCCCCAAAGTTTTTGAATATTCAGCCTAAATACTTGATGCACTGATAAACAATTGATACAATGACAATTGTTTGTTTTCAAATTTACATTGTCATTGATGGAAAGTATAATTTGTATGCAGATTGTTTAAATGTGACTTTTGTTGTTGTGAATCAAACTTTAAGCGAAAGATCAATTAAAAATTGAATCTTCTCTTGCATCGAGGTTATTATTGAAGTGTCCTAAGACTGAGGTTTATTAAATACGATAAGCTCCGATAAAGTACTTAAATGAATATGATTAAAATAGACTTCATAGTTAGCATAACATAATAGATTTGTTTAGGTAGATCTAGGTTTGTAGGTTTGTTTAACAAATTTATGTGCTTTAAATTAGTAGAAATTTTTAATCGACAGTATTGATGTCATACATTTAAATACTTGGAACTATTTTGACATGTTTTTTTTGTTATCGCATGTTTCTTATTAAAGAAAGGATGAATGAAATGAAACACTTAGGACATACATGTACGTATATGTATATAAATAATGTTTTAATATTAACTTATAATATATACTTATATAACAAAATTTGAGCAATAAAGTGTCTTTTACATTTTGGAGTATTATACTATATCTACCTCTTGTTTAAAAATTAATATAAAATTTATTAAATTTAAAAATATTGTTCAGTATTTTATCAGTTGCCCTGCATGAAAATATTTAGAAAGTAACAATTTAAATTCGTTACGAAATTTTCTTGTACATAAACAGTATTTTTTGTGAACTGTTTATTACGATAATTTCGGAATGACGTTTCTAAATGATAATAAATCGGTATTTCGGAGAATGTATCATTTTATCGTAATGAAAAAAGTGTTACCATGACTCGGAATATTTTGGTCAGTGCATGACTTAGAATTTTGATAATGGGAGGTTAAACGAGTTAGGGTCACGTTTTGATTAAACTATTGCTCTTGAACTTCAATGCAGATCTGATATGTCTCTGAAATAAAACGGTTCTAATTTTAAAATACTCGCATCAAGTCCGTTTTTGTTATAAAAAGAAAGGAAGGAAGAAATATTTTCAAGTCATAATTTTAAATTGTCCGTCATAAATTCATTGAAAGTTCTTGTCATTCGTTTGTGGGTGTCATAAGAAGTGGAGCAACGCCATATTTTATTTTTAACGCGTTCTTAATGAAAGCCAGTAAATTTTGTAGGAACATATTTTAGGAGAAGCTTATTGAAAAAATTAGAGCAAATTTTTAAAATTGCATAGACATTAGAATTTTCAGTGACGTAAAATTTTGGAATTTTTGTCATGTTTCTAAATTTGGAAATTTGATGATTTGGGGATTTGCGAATTCGATAAATTGGAATTTGGGGATTTGAAAATTTGGAAATTTGTGAATTTGGGGATTTGATATTTTTATATTTCCATATAACTATGTCTAAATTTCAAATTATCCAAAATTTTTTAAAAATTGAAAAGTTGAACACTACTATTATACGAGGTCTATATTCACCCCGCATTGCAGTAAACGCGTTAAATATTAAATTTCCATATTGGGTCAATTCAAATCAGACGATGCAGGGTGATTAAAGATCCCGTTCATCTTATAATTTCTTACTAATATAGTGTTCATTTTCAGATAACGAAAGAGGATGCATTGCCGAAAAATATCTGCCAGAGATGTGTCTATAAGCTAGATATGTTTTACGAATTTCGGGTTAGTTGTATGACGACTGATACGGTGTTAAAGAATTATGCGGACAGTTTGAAGCATCTTGCTGCATCGGTAAATCAGGTGAGTCAATTTTTTCTTTCACAATTTATCTCTAGTAATTTTCAAGACATACTTCAAACTAGTTGCATGGAACATTCTGTATACTAAATTAAATCAAACAACTTAATGTTCAAAATAAAATTTTTCCTTTGTAAATATTTATGCTTCAAATCGTTTTATCAGAAAAAAAGGATGATTAGTAAACTTTTGTTAGAAAAAGAAATTGAAAATTTAACTTTTCATAGGAAGTTTAAGAAAACGAAATTAATAGAAGTTTATTATAGTTAGGCAAAGTTCTTTGACTCTACATAAGAACGATAATTTCTATTTTATCTTTTGTTATTTCTTGGTAAGTACTTTTATTAACATGTTTTGCGACGTTTATCAAAAGTTTCAGTGATTTATTACTTCATCAATCAAACAGGGAAATTCATTGATTTAATATGCGAATTAAAACGGGCAGACATTGAAAGCATAATAAATTTAATATAATTGCCATATTTTCATAAATAAACATTACAAGATAACTTTTGATCGCGATATTAAATTTTTAGCGTTTTTCATTTATTCAGCAGAACAGTTTAAACTGATATTTGCATTTTGTCTTCTCATAATTAAATTCGGTGGGTACTTTGCGGATTCTATCACAAATGTATAAACAGTGTAACGATTACTTGTGTACGCAAGTCGAAAGCAAACGTGCACCGTAACTTTCGAATAGGTACAAACGTCCCTCTTAATTCCCCCGGTAGAGAGTTTCTGTATACCACATTCGACTAGAATGAATGAAACGCCGAGTTGAAGGAGGGTAGCTGAAAGTGCTTATAACGTTATCGTTAAATATAGCAACAAACGAGCGACTCGTTTACAGGTACCGGTTTATTTGCTCCTAATTGATTTCACGATACATGAGAGACGCGTTTGAGCTCCGTGACCATGTGGTTTACGACTGGGGGCAAGTGCCTTACAAATGGAGGAGACAGCGCGCTTAATAAAGGTAGATTAAAGGTCTGGCATAAAGCCGCGTGGTATCGCGACACTAGAGAGACATAGAGAAGTTCCAGCGATTTTTTCCTCGGTCTCCGGTGAGAATTTATCGTCCTGCTGAACCGTACTACACGAATAGTCAGGAGGAGGAAGCAGACTATCGGGGCAGGTCGTACATATTCTAGGAAGTACGTAGCGGAGAGTCTTTACAAGCTCGTAAACTCGCGCGGCAATTTCCGACACGACGCGTTAAAGTGACTTTATGCGTCGAATGGGTGGCCGACACGAGTTCCACATTTCGAGCGGCGTAAAAAGCCCTTTACGCGACACGCGCTCGCGTTGTACCACCTCTGTGGCCCCTCTATGTCTCTGTTCTTTTCGCCTTCTTTAAACGCTCGTCTCGCTCGTGCTGCTCGATAAGCGTCGGCGACCGCGAGGGTGCGCGGGAAAGAGGAGGAGGACCGCGATGAAACGGAGCGACGAAGAAGGAAACGAAACGAGGGGCGTCGCTGATCGGTAGCTCGAGGTTCTTGATACTGTTCGTTCCACCACCCCTTCGTTGTCCAACGAAGCATGATCCCAATAATTCCACCCTCTCACACGCGACTCTTCGAGCAAGAGACCGCCTGGCGGAGGGGATAATATACGGATAAGCAGACACGGATGAACAGATAGGGCAAAAGGGAGACAGATCACGCGGGGTAGTCAGGATAGAGGGTGGTTGTACGTGCACGCACGTATGTGTGCAACCGTCGCGGCGCTATTGATCGACGCTCCGTGGCTAGGCTGCGTCGCGCACAGAAAGCGAAAGTCAGTTCTCCTTTTCTTCGACGTCTCGCCTATTCCTCTCCTTTCCTCCTCGTCTATCCTTCGCCGAGCCGAACCTCTCCTTCTCTTCTCGCCTTTACCTTCGTCTTTTACCCTTTCGTCTTTCTTCCACCTGTTCCGCCGATCTCTTTTCCTTCGGCGCGTCTCGTCGTTCCCCAATCCAAAGATCGTTCGATCCCCACCCCTGTCGGTTGGCCCTTCGGGTCTCCTTGTCCCGGGCACAGGTGCAACGAGGAGCAGGCCTGCACCTCTGAAAACCTGTTTCGAGGTCTCGAATACCCTGTCGTAAACGGTCGACGAAGTCTCGTTACCCGGCTGATCGTTGATGCGGTCAACCGAGAGTTAGGGAGCAAAGAGAACATTAGGAAACGGCGGTACTCTCGTAGCTGGTCACGAGACACCGCGTTTCGTTTCGCCTAATCGCGCATCCCGTTCACCGATACTCTCTGTCATCTCTGTGTACGGCTCCTCGCGTCTCCTTTCCCCCTGTCTCTTTCTCGCTCGCTCAGTCAATGTCAGTGTCAAGGTCAGCGGGCCGACGCACTGCAGAGCGCCGCCGCCGCCGACGCCGCCGTCGACTGCCGCTGCTACGCTGCTCTCTTCCGTCATTGTGTGTATCCGGCAGGCGAGTCACTCGGTAGTCTGTGTACACGACACAAGAGGTATACACGAAGGTCTTTTCGCGAGCATACTTGCCTCTCTAGGGCGTCCCTGCCTTTCTCTCCCTCTTCCTCGCCCCCTCTCGTTCTCGCTTCGTCTCCTTCTCTCCCTCTCGTTCCCGTCGTCGCGCCGGCCACGATGCATTCCGCGGGGATCTCCACTCGATATCGTTGCACCGCGCCGTCTCGTCCGCGTATCGTTTCTCCCGAGCCTATTCTTCTTTCCCTTCGACCCGTTCAGTATCGCTCAGTGCCGGTTCCCGCACCTAGCCGCGCCAATTTCGCCTCCTCTCCGTGACACTCGCCGTTCGAATACAACGTTTACACCGAGTTCGCGCCTACTTGGTTCGACCCAAGTGCTCCTTTCATTTACCCCCCGGCTCCTTGGTCCCGTCTTCGTCCGATCGGTGCACCCTGTGTGGTCCTTTCTCGTAGCACGTCGCCACGGTGCATTCCGCGGGGACCTCCACTCGATATCGTTACGCCGCGCTGCATCCGTGTGTCATCGGCTATCTCCTATTTCCCTCTTTGTCTTTCTGCCTCGTTTCCACAGACCACATCCCTCTCTCTCTTCGCCTGCCGGCTCGTTGCTTGCTCTCTTTCCTTCTTACCCCTGATCTTCTTTCCTAACCGTATCTCCCTCCTCGTCGCTTAGAGGGTTACCCCCTCTGCTTCCACGAGACGTTTTTTCGTCTCTTTGTCCTTGCATCCTCCCGCGCCGGGAATCGGCGGCTAGCTCCGCGGGACGCACTCCGGTTGCCCCGTAAAACGCGAGATTCTTTCGTGACGCCGCGAAAAGAAGGAACACGCGTGATCGCGCTCGAGTTCGCCACCGGGCTTAGCCTCCAGGGTGTCCCTCGACTCGTCAATCGCGCGGTTTCTCCATTTTCTTTATCCAGTTTACGGTAATTCCCGCTGGCATGAGTACCGGTGGGACACCGATTGTTACGTGTCATTGAGTTACCGGTTAGTGAAGGCGTCAGTGATATTATACCTCCAGGAGGACATCGGGAGTTACGCTTTTACTCACCAGTGGAGCAAAGTGTGGGTACGTGGGCCAGGAGATCGGACCGATAACGTTTGCTCGTCTTTTGTGAGAAGCTTCGTGTCTGGCTCTGTAAGTTTAGCTCTTTCCTCTCTTTCTCTCCTTTTCGGCTCTGCTCGTTCGTTCCTCTCTTGCGCTCGTTTACCGTCTCTCTCTTTTCGGTCATCGTTCTTTCCCGGGAGGACCTTGACGAAGCAGCCTGCGTGGAGAAATCTTTTCGGCTCCCTCGAAAGTCCCTGTCTTTTATGTATTCGATGTCGTCTCAGGGGGATACAGACTTCTGTGATGCTCCTCGGTGATACGAGCACCGTCTCGCTTCAGGACTAGTCCTTCATGAATGTCACGTGGACGAAATTATCGTAGACTTAATTACCTATTTTTACGGTCCTATTTTTCTATAATCGTAATCTTTCACATAGCTCCGTCGAAATCATTTTAAAGCCTGCGAGATACGTTTCGATGGATCATATCACGATTGATTATCGAAAATGGTACTGTATCGTCCAAATTTGAAAACTTTCGAGATAGAATATTTAGTCCGTGGGGAAACGTAGCAGTTTCATTTGGACGAACAAATACTTGAAACTGAGTTTCTGCTAAATATCGATTATCGTTAATAGATATTTGGCACTGAGTTCGCTTCTGTGCCAGCTCTCCGTTCTATTCCCTGTGATTAATCGTTTTCCCATATCGGCTTGGAAGCTGCTACGCTTTTGTGCGCGAATTGATAGAACCGTCGTGAAATATTGTCTCTTGTTACGAACGGCTTTTAATTTTACAATTACCTCGATCGTATATTCTGCCAGCGTCATTGTTTCAATTTTCCTTTGTCGTTTCGAGCGTTAAAATCGTGCGACTCTTGTTTGCCAATCATCCTTGATTTTCGATATTGTCAATCTTATTTTTAAGTATGTTTCTGCGTAATCGGCGCGAAGCCGAGCTATCTCCGAAACCAAATATTGCCTAATTATTGATAAATTCGCGCACTAACATTTCGAAGCAGTTTGAACGAAAAGTTGCATAATAAACTGTAAATTTCCTTAAACTCTCCAAAGCGAATTACCAGTACCCTACCATTTAATTTATGTAATCTATCTTTGCATAACAGTTTGGTTCCTCAAAGAAAGTTGATCGTAACTTAATCGACGCCGCTAGAAAGTGTAATAAGGGTAAATCAACAATTAACAGGGCACGGACAAAGACAAGATGTCTAATGGTAGTCAGCAGCAACAGCAACGATCGGCCTACGTGGAGGCACATGCAGTGGCCCATGCTGCAGTGCAGCAACACATGGCACAACAAGCTGCACAAGCGAGACTGGCTGGACCTGGACCACCTGCAACCCCTCAGACACCTAATCCAACGTTCACTCTTCCCGACGATGGTTTGGGCTACGACGATGGCGTACGAGTGCTTCGTTCTATCGGAACCTGGTGAATAATTTTGTGTTCGATTTTATCGAGGACTCAAAGAAACATCAGTAATGTCGATTAAATTTGAAACAGGTCTCCAGATTATTCGGCAGCGATGCGACCCGGTGGAGTGATGCCTCCGTTTCCTGGTGCGATGGACCAACAGTTTGGTAGTAGGGCCCCGACAGTAAATCAGCCCTTGAGGACAACGAACAACGTAACCTCTCGTCCAGGATTTGCATCAAAAGCCACCAATACGGGAGAACCGGCGACAAAGGCGTTCGCTTGCACCGTGTGCGGCAAAGGCTTGGCACGCAAAGACAAACTCGTCATTCACATGCGTATCCACACCGGAGAAAAGCCGTACTCTTGCGAAGTTTGCGGTGAGCTCGCGGACACTGTTTCCTTTATGTTTTAACCACTTGGTTGTTTCGGTTTAATTAATCTCGCGATGGTTCTTGCGTGTTCAGGAAAGGCATTCGCTCGCAGAGACAAGCTGGTTATTCACATGAACAAGCTCAGACATCGGCCTGGTGTAGCGCCGCTCTCTACCCCTACTGCTCCGAATTCGGATCAACAACAGCAACAGCAGCAGCAGCAGCAACAACAGCAGCAGCAACAAGCTCAGCAACAGCAGCAACAACAACAACAGCAACCACCGCAACAACCACAAGCACGTCAGGATACTATACATAAGCTGAAGGAGGAGCCGGTTAGTTGGGCATGCGAATTGTGCGGTCGGGCATTAGCTACGAGGGAGGAATGGATGCAGCATGCTAGGTAATTTATTTATATTGACAGATTCAAGGGTGAATTATGCTCTTCTTTCATGAATACAATGTGCACTTGAGGCGAACAGAATTCAGAATAGAAGTAAAATATGTACTTGCTTGTCAGAAAAAGAAATATATTTTTTGACCTGTTGCATTTTAATAATTACTTTATGTGTGCTAAATTGTTGCATATCAATTTTTCCGTATTAATTGTTTCATAAAGTTTATATTTTTATAAACTGAATTGTACTTGATGCATATTTATAACAGGGTCAAAAAGTTTAATACTATGTTACTAACACATGTGTTCAAATTTTGTATGAGTTGTGCACGAAGCAAAATTTAAAATGCAGAATTTAATTAAACAGCAGTAATTGTATGATATATAGAATGATGTATTGTAATTTAGTTAAGTATTCTCTGTTATTATTGCAGATCTCATTTAGAAGCATCCGCTCCACCACAGCATGCAGCGCCATATTTTCCAGGATCTGCGCCGCCACCGCAACCGTACGCGTCCGAGAGGCATTTCTGTCTGATGTGTCGCACAGATTTTACAGATAAGGCTGAATTTATGTTCCACGTACGTTCCCATTTCGAACCTCACGCGCAGCAAACACCGCCTCAGCATTCGAGCGGTAAACAAGGCAGCGATCCCGCAACCGCGGAGCTGATCGCACGCGGATTGGTCGATCCTTCGGGATTATGCAGCTAGAATTATCCTTCCTGTAATTACACGCCATCGATTCGTGTCTTACCATAGTACAAGTTCACTACTCCATTTCGACCAGGACTTTTACATAGGGTGTCATGCATATTGTGATTGTAATGAATATACTGATTTATTAGCAGGAGATGCACAGTAGTATATTCATGTACAAATGTCGCTTATTTTGCGTTAATTTTGTATTAATCAATCATTTATATATTACACGATTGTATTTAGCTTTCATAACTGGTATTTCTGTCCGAATGGGATCACCATGTTATATCGCCACGCGCTAGATCACCATAATCAGGGGAAGGAACAGGTCCTTTCTGTTTCCTATCTAGTTATGCCAATGGTATTTAGTCTCTCGATTACTGGAAATAAGTCAATACAAAGGCTCGCATCGCTTCTGACAAGAAAGAAGAATATTTTTTACTTGACGCAACATATCATCCAACGAAAAAAATGTATAGAACTTGAATGATCATAAAGGTACTACTGTGTATCCCGAGATGCATGAGGGGTGCTGCGAAATTCGTGCTACAAGTAAGAGAAAGGTGATATTTCGTACAAAACTAAATCGAAATTATGATGTAAATAGTTTTCTTTTGGAACGTGGATTTCAAGGGATACAATTTTTGGATGTATTTATAATTTATCATGATTTTTTTTATTATTAATGATTGGAGGATTTTTCAAATTTTCTTTTAGAGAATAAAATGAAGGGTAGGTCAAATTAGGTTAAAAAGTTAGTCGAATACTAATTTGAAGTTTGACCTTTTCATAGGTCTAGGTGGATACTCAAATTTAAAATTAAAAAATGTAGAAATTAGATAGTTTAGTACTTTGCAATTTAGTAATTTAGTAATATTGGAATTTACAAACTTGATAATTTGGAAACTATAACTTAGCCGTTTGGTCATTGTAAAAGTTGATAACTTGAAAAATTGGAAATTTAGAAGTAAAGAAACATATAAATATAAATATACAGAAATATCAAATTCTCAAATTTTTAAATATTCAAATTTCAAAATTTTCAAGTTCAGGACTTTTAATTTAGAAATATAGAAATTTAATTGGTTTACCGCACTTGACAATGTCTATCATGTAATTAATAAAACTTTAAAACAATTTTTCTTGAAAACAGTTCAAAATGAAAAACAAATTTCGTTTCATAATTTCGATTAATTATTGCACAAGATATCGTCATTTCCTCGCCTGTACCACGCATTCTACTGTACTCTGTGTAACGAAGACATAATACGTTATTCGTAAAATATTTAGGTATTGACGCGATACTGATTTTCACTATAATTTCACTATTGCGTCAGTATTTAAGTGTGATTACTTAATAGTATACGTTCCTACATAGCTAGCTTCCCGCCGTTTAGCCATTAGCAGTATCCGCAATATCAGATGTACAGGTTTGTTCTCAATGCTATCGTATCTGTTCATTTTAATTTCTAAATAACTATTTTTATAATTATATTGTTACTTTAACATCATGCTACGTAATACGTTACAATTACAGGTAACTCCTTGCGATAACATTACGTAATTATATAGTTCGTTTAAACTGTAAGTAAACGAACACGTTCTCTTTTATATATCATTTATATGATCATTATGGTAGTTACACATAAAGTGTATCAACATTGTAAGAGCATATTTCTTGATTATGTGATTCTTTTCTTCTCCTCTTTTAAGCTCGATGATCTTCCAAAGGCAGTGTATTATTAGCCGCATTATCGATTTGTAATACCAAACATGTAGTTTTTACTGTTGTATAGCGTAAGTGTTGACAATATTACCGATGAAAACATCTACAGATGTTTATATCCTTAATCGAATTTAGAGCAAGTGATTTTTTATCTTTAATTACTATTTTAACCGTATGAAGTCTTGTTTGCTATTGTTATTGGTCCTTGGTGTTTATCTGAAGTATATGTACTTAACCAGGGAAGAACAAATTTCATTTATTTTATGAAGGTACATCATTGACAGAAAAGGGATCTATAAAGTCGGTCAGAAAAGTTACCAAATAAACAAAATTTATTTTATTTCAAAATGGAGGAAATTTATAACTGTGTTAGAGTAAATCGTGTTAATATTGATGTTGCAGTTTTGTGTAGAAACTAAGATATTATCTTGCATTTATTTGTAGGAATATTTGATAATTTTTTGTTATACTTTTTTCAAATTACACCATAATTTCTATAGAAGTTATACAATTTTAAATAAATTCGAAGATGGCAACTTTTCTGACTGACGCGTGCGTATTATTTTAATCAATTTTAAGATTTTTTTACTTGTTGCGATCATAATTGATGTTTTTAACCAATCGTGTAACAAATTTAGATTTTTTATATTTTTAATCTAATTAGAGTATTTCGTTCCTATTTGTCACACAAGATTGTTGAAGTTGGAGGACAATAATCAAACGTTTCCCATTATTTAATCTCTCTTGTTTTAACGTGAACATTACTGGGCTACAACGTCACGAAACAATGTTATTGTTTCATCGAGAGACTGCATTGTGAACAAACTGTCTCTTACCGATTAACTTGATAGAATTCGCTTGTACAGCGCTTATCTCCTCTCGTCTTTAGAGTAGAAGTTTAGATAACCATCGTGTTGCGAAACTGCCGTGCCTCCTGCCTCACGTACAATCCCACTTCCGGCTTCTTTTCGATCCAAATTAAACTTCCGGGACAACGGTGCCTAAAATGGTATACTTCAAAAAGCTAAGCCTACCCGTTAGGTATATATTTTGTATAATTCTAACTAGTGCAATATAGTGTTAATCGAATTGACAATAGTTGCAATTGTTGCGGTGAAAAATTGTACAGAGTGTTCGGAAAAGATGCAAAAATATTTAGAAAGATCATGAAAAGAATTTTTGAAAAGATCTAAAAAATATTCGTCGATACAAAAATTCTACGATTCTGTGACAAACACGAGTTTCAAAATTTGTGATCGAATTTTAAGGCAGATGTTGACTACGCGTTCGAATTTATTATGTATTTTTTGTAACGAATTCAAAAGTATTTTATTCTGTATTGATTTAAAAATTCGAGGCAATCAGTTTTAAGTTTTACGATTTGTTATTGATGCAAAATGTTGTTCTTTTTCGAAGAACATTGAAATAACTAAAATTTGTTATCACTTGTTTCAAGAAATTTATAACTTTTGTGATTTTGTCTTTCTTTTTATATGCGGAAAATTATTTGAGAATTATCTTCTGTTTTATCAAATTCTAATTATAATGGAGAAGTGTTTAATTTAGAAAGTTTAAGAATTGACTAAAATTTGAATATTAAACTTCTCATCAAATTGTATTAAAAAGATTTATTAAACACTATGAATGTCGATTTTGGCGCAATCTTTGCTGTACACTCCGTACAAAGGACAAAAATGAAAACGAAAAAGTTTGCGAATCTTAATAGAAGGAAAAAAGATTCGACGAGCACACATGTAAGCGTCGTTTATAGCGATTTAGCAACGTTGTAAAGAGATAAAAAAAGTGACAAAAAAAATAAGTAAAAAATGCTGGCCTTTCGTCTTAACGCAATTATGAGGACATTTTTTACGTAGTTTGTACGTATTTAGAATAACAAAGCGTTCGGTCAAGAATGTTATATTTCGAAATCATTTTTATTGTGTGCGCAAGAATTTTCTCCTTTTTGATATTCCTGTATCGCGTCTGATCACGAGACAATGATACCTATCGGGAACATACAATTAAGGAGTGTAACCAGCATGAAGGTACAATTAAAACTGATTCGCAGTCTGATTTTCAGGAACAAAAAGGAAAAAAGGAAGTAGCATGTTCAAGTATGTAAATGTTTGCCATATGCATGTCGTAGAAGAATGGAAATCGTTAGATTGCATAAATCCGAGGATTCAGTGATGGACAAATACAGATCTTGTCAAAGATATTTCACAAATTGAAAATTTGCAATTTTGAAAATTTGGAATTATAGGATATTGACTTTTCAAATTTTTTAATTTGCAGGTTTACAATTTTGAAATGCTGAAATTATTAAATTTAGAGATACAGAATTTTGAGATGTAAAAATTTTCAAATTTATAAATTTATCAACTCACGTACAATTTTGAAAAGTTAAAAATTACAAAATTTCAAAATACACAAATTTAGATTCCCAAATCTGTAATTTACAAGTTGACAAATTTAATAACTTAGAAATGGAGTAACTAATGTTAAAACATGAAAGTCTCTAATTTTTAAAATTTCCAACTCCATCTTCCAAATTTTCAAATGTGTCAATATCAAACATAGATAGAACGAGATAAACCTAAAAATCAGGTAATGTGAAAATTTGAAAATATGGAGATTTCAAATATCTTTTCGCGCCATTTGCAATCGCCCATCACTGATCAAGCCTGATCCTCTGAATTAAATCTCTCCGAAGAGGATCTCGTGCAAAATCGACGATGTAAAAGCGTAATGATTTATATTGTAGTTCTCTATGAACGATCAGAGTGAAATACTATATTTGATAGACGTATAGTGCCTTTTCTCTGGGACTTGAAATCCGACTTCGCTCTGATCACTTGAAAATTGCAACGTGTTGAGGAGGCACATTGGCATGAAAAAAAAGAGAAGGATGAAATGAAAATGTACGATAAGTTAGATTATAGAAATAAGGTGATATCTGTTTTATTTTCCTATGATTTTTTCTTCTCTCTCTTTTTTTTTATTTTTTGTTTCTTTATTTCCATTTTGTTAAGGAGGAGTGAATATTCGATGCCACTGCCTCTAAATAGCAGCTGTTTTGGACTACTTTTATACTGTTGATGTCGCGCGCAGCTAATCAGAGTCAGTATGTTACTGCCATAATCATAAAACAAAATGTATAACCAATATACCTTTATAAATAAAACACGACTGAAAAAGTACTTCGCCTCTTATTTATCTCGCTTAAATTGTTCAGGAAATTGCAACACATTGTTTTACATAAAGTAAAAATATACATGTTAATAAAATAAATAAGATAAAACATACACGGTGTCAAAATGCCAAGTAAAAGATTAAAAAAAGTTAAATAAGTAAAATAAAAACACACAATATCGGACGCAAGTTGTGCGTCTGCCGTTCGAAACGGAAGGAAAGCTCGAAACAAAGGGACGATTATCTCATTATCCAGGCTCGCGAATAATACCGGTGCAGCTGAAGCAAGGGAAAAATGCAGTTTGACCGGGCGTTCATTTACCGGTGTTCGTAACACGGGCGCGGCAATACAAGGCGAACCGGCCGTATCGAAGCAGGAACTCAATAACCTTAGAGGTGGGCCGAAAGAAATGCATACCGTAACGTTTCGCGTCACGTCGATGTCGTTTAAGAAAGTTGATCATGGATTTAATTTATGGCAAAACGGGTGCAGCCCGTGCCGGATGCAACGTGTTTGCACCGGCGACATTTCTGTCTGTCGACTGTACTGCATCCGTGTTACGCCCGCTACCGTGTTATTTTACCGACTCGTAATTAAGTTTTCCACGTTTTAACACGTTAATTGAGATGGTGGAAATTGCTGTATGTCGTACAGTGATTTAATTCCGTAATATCGGGGAAAGCAGAACTGGGTAAACTGGATACTTTCGTTTTAATGGAGATTATTGTTCAACAATAAGTATGGTTTACATTCTTAGTACATGTTCTAGGAGGATGTTAGAATAATTTATACTTGGGTAAAGGATAAATAATATTTGTTTTATAGGTTATGTACGTGAAAAAGTTTGCATTTACGGGGATGTAATAAACACATTAAAATTGGGGATGAAACAGTTTTGTAGATAAAAGTTATTTACTCAATTTTTATCTTCGAATTTATTTATTAAGTTAACTTTGTACAGTAACACTTTAATTTTGTTCTATAATAAATAGTTCAATTGTAAGTTATATATTCGAGTAATCACAGGTACAAAATTTATTTAAAAAGATCACTTTTTTAGTAACAGATTATGTTTTAAATATTCTGGTACGTGTATGGCAATAAAACATATGTATTCTGATAGTATTTCTTTACGTTATTTTTGAGGTAACTACTATAATTGCTATTCAAGGTAATTATTGAACAATTACTTAGGATTATAAATATCGTATCCATACAAATAATTTTTATACATCATTTACACAAGCTTTCGTTATTAAATATTTAGAACCTTTTTTACATTAAACAGTTCAATTATATCTATCTTAAATACCGAAGCAATTATTATACAATTTTAATTATGTACTATATAATTATTTTTTTGTTTTTATTGTAACTATTTTTTTTTAAATATAATTTTCCTGTTTTTGTTAATCATTTATAAATACATCGACAAGTACCAAATTCTAATTTCTAGAATTTGTTGCAAATATATATTTTACATTTCGCAATTCTTATACGTATAACAAATTAATCCAATAATAATAACCATGAATATTATTTTGGGACAATTGAATCTAAATCTCTATTCATTTAAAAACGCAATGGTTAACCAGTTAACTGTGCAATTTAATTTAAAAAAATTCCTCAAAACATAATTAAAATCAAACAATTACGAATATACACGTCGAACTCAAGACAAATGTTTCGATCATGAAATCTACGAAAAACATAAAACAAAGTAGAATTACATTTTCATAAAAAATTTACAATTTTTTAATAATAATTGCATTGAAATAAAGTTTTCGACGTGTATATACGTCACACAGTTAACCGATTAAATTATACCTTAATAAGCTACCATTAAACACAATGATCACTGTGAGCTTCTTATATTAGAGAGACAAGTTACATGTATGAGATTCAACGTGATTTATGGGGAAACGATCACCTATCCTCCATTTTAGATCGTGGGATCCTCCCGTTTGTTGCAATACCATGAACTCCAAAGGTTGCTAAATGAAAGTAACGTGACCCCGAAGTGCGCGGGATCGTGGTTACATTTATAAAAGAAATTGCTTTATAAAACGCAGGGCGTCAATCAATCGAGAAAAACTAAACACATGACTTATTTTATCGAAACTGTAACTGTCGGAAATTCTTATCAACATTTTTTTTGCAGTATTTGACTACTCTTTTCTTTCGTCTGTTTTTTAGAACGTTAATTAGTTATGAATAAATTAAACTATAAAATTAGGGAAATGTTCAGCATATAAAAGAATTTTGATTAACAGGAAAATGAATGAATTAATTTGTTACACTTCCAAAGGAATTTATGCAAAGTTGACTTCTTTCAGGAAGTTTAACTTGTTTCACATCGAACATACTGTGATAAGATTATGGACAAGGCTCTGGTAACCCACAATGTCTTAATTATAAATGCATGACCGTATGAATAATTCAATACCCAATCATTATTTCCGCCAGGGTTATTCATCATGCGGTCTTCATGCGGTCATAGATTTTTGATAACTAACAGGTAATAAATTAGCTATTATTGGTGATTAAAATTATGTATCTAATTGTGTATTTAAGATAAAAATTACCAGAATTGTGTTTTACGACGGTGAGAAAACGATAAGAGATGTGATAAATTATTCCGACAGTGTTTGTGATTCGAGCAAGTTATTGATATTTTAGTTCTACTCAATATTTGCACCGTTAGGATTCTTAAGAATTATTTATTAAATATCACTTTTTCGAATGTATTTATTTTACAACATGGTAATACTGATAAAGTCAAATGTTTAGTAAATTATTAACGCAATATTAATTTTGTTCAAAACTACATTAAGAAGATGGGGGAATGAGCATTTATAATGAAAATGGGGTAATGGGAAAATTTTTGACAACATAGAAAATACCTTTGCTGTACATAGAAATATGATACTCACAAATATGGCCGTGTGCCATAATTATTTAGAAGGTTCCTTAAATTTTATGCAAAGATCTCGTTCAACGAGCAATCTACATAACGTCGACTATCATACCTCAATAACAATCGCAAAATTTATAATTCAAAATAATAATTTAAATATTAAATTGTTCATCGAGCGAAAGATACGAAGCTAGTCAAAAAATCGAAAATCAAAGATATTTTAGTAATTAGTGTCAAATGTTGACGCATTTATCTTCAGCACAGAAATCTTACATGTGGAATAACATATTTCACTTAGCTTTACTGAAGGTGTAAGAGTAGCCATCCGGAGTCCTGTTGAAGTTCAGCTTCCCGGGTGGATAAAATCTTCGAGGTGCAGGCGTTGTGATGGCGTTGTACTGAGGTAATGGCCTTGCAGGGGGTTGATATTGTGGTCGGGGGTTGTGATATGAGGGTATGGATTGTATCTCGGGTTCAGGTTTGTACTGATATTGCGGCTGAGGTTGATATACTGGTTGCGGTCGTGGTTGAGGTAGAGGTTGAGGTTGAGGCTGAGGTTCAGGTTGCTCTTCGTACACTGGTTGACTTGGACGTTGATATTGTTGCGGAGGTGGATTGTATCTTGGTGGCTGATAATCTGGCGGATTGTACTGTGGTGAAGGAACGTATTCTGGTTGGGGTGGTGCTTGAGGAGGTGGTACAGGAATACCGTCTCCAGTGGCCTGCACAATAAATAATTGATGTTTTAATTTAAAAATTAATTTTGATCTTTGTGTTGGTGCTAACTTTCTGATATTTCTGTTGATAATTTTTATTCTCTACTAATTCCTATTCTAAACTCTATATTCTTATATGTATATTCTTCTATTTAGGCTTATCTTGTATTCATGTGGAGCCATGAAATTTTTGCGATTGAAGACTTTCAAAAATTTTATATATTCTCTACAGTAAATCAGAGATTATTAAGATATTCTAAAGTACATACCTGGAAGCCATTTTTACCAGCAGTGTATGTTACCGTACGTCTCTGACCCGTCGGATCGACGTAGGAGTAAGACCCACGACGGTTTCCATAAACGTCGCTCTCCTCTTTGAACTCGACGCCATCTTCTTGCGAATAAGCGGCGCCAAACGTTCCATCTCCAGCTAAATATCTTGCGTCACTCAAAATTGCTGCCTGTTGTGGTGGCTGGTATTGACCATTCGTTGACTGACACGAAATTAGTGTCACGGTGCACACTAACAACGTCTAGATTCAAATTTGTAACTATTAACCATAATTTTAGAAAATCGTAAAATCATAAACTTAAATTTTAAATGACTCAATTTAACACATAAATAAATTTGTTTACATTTAAATTTGTAATTCAATTTCGATAGTGGATTATAAAAATCAAAAATTGAATGACAATCACTGTCAAAATAATAATCATTCAATTGGTAATAATAATTAAAATTATCACTGATAGGAATATATACAAGTAAGTAGTATTTCTACTACATTATAATAGAATATAAGTACTATGATACTTGAACAAAGCATGTGCAGCGAAAAATGATTAAATCAGTCCGAACAATAAAACTTGTTACACCGTAAGAGTGTTACAAATATAAAGCAGAAGTAATCTCGATGATCGAAGGGAACAATGCGGTGCGGAGTGTTTCGAATAAAATCGAAAGTGAGTACTTACGAACATGGCATCCATAATGCAGGAACAACGACAACCAGGGTCGACGAGGAGTACAACAGTGCTCGAAGGATCATCGAGAGGGGCGTTTTATATGGCACATTGGATCACGTTGACCTGAAAAGACCTTGATGGCCGCCCGCGCGCCCCGGCTCTACAATAATGCAGATTGCACTCTGATCTTCTACCACGCCTTTCAACTACCACTCGGCTTTTCTCCTGGTTACTTGCACTGACATTTCTTGGAACAAAGTTTACATCGTTGAATTATAGTTTACCATTGGCGGATTATCATTTTCTATTTTAACCCTTTGACTGCCCACACTTGGATGACGTTTAAATTTTCTTGTGTATCTGTCATCTGTATTATTGAGAGTTTATCTGATTGGAAATACTTGTATTAACTGCTTGGAGCTATTAATGTATGTTAAGAATATGGTTTGTTTAAAATAGTGTTCTAATAAAATTTTCAAGAGTGCAATGTGGCGGACAACGGGGTGAGATGATTATGTCATAAGAATTTATTGTGAAATTTTTTTTTAATTTTACTAAATTTATGTGATAATGGTCAATCTAAATACTAATGAGATTTAAGGATTAACTGTAGAAAAGTATTGTGTTTAAAATTGTAATGTTTAAGATGTGCATTTAGGATAATGTCACTTGTTCCAAAAATTTAAGATGCATTTTCGTGAATATCTTATGTCAGTAATTAAGATAGAATTTCTTGCTTATTTTCAAATGCTGTAGTCGTTTATTAACTTTGCATTTATTTAAATAAATAATAAATAAATAGCATATTAATCGATAAAATTCAATTTTTTTTTTAAATAGAACAGGTGGCGCCATCTCTCCGGCGAATAGGGTGAACTACACACTTTTGAAACTGTAGTTTAATTAGTTCCCATCTTCTACCGCTAGACGGCGCCACATAAGACAGAAACCCTTAGGGTAATTAGGATTAGCCTAAGAATAGTTGAAAATTGGTAATAGTTTGTAAAGTCAAAACAATTCCAAGTTAATTGGTCTTGCACTACAATGTAATTCGATTAATATTATAGTTAATTAAGCTTATAAAATCAGCTATATTAATTGAATTGAACCGAAAACGGTACACGTGGCGCCATCTAGCGGCAGTGTGTGGGAACTAATGAAACTGCAGTTTCAAAAACGTGTAGTTCACCCTGTTCGCCGGAGAGATGGCGCCACTTGTTCCATTTTTTTTTTAAATTCAATTAATACTGATTTTATTGGCTTAATTAATTATAATATGCATCAAATTACATCGGAGTGCAAGATTAATTAACTTATGAATGTTTTGACTTTAACAAACCCTATCAATATCATTATCTTACCGACGATATTCTGAAAATGATGTCGCGGATAATAAACGTATGTGTATGCACATGTACATATACATTCATATAAAACTCATATAAATATTACATATAAAATTCATGTTTTATTGAATACTGTTAATGTATATGCTATCACTTTCCACATTTCCTTGTTAGATAACACATAAATAAGAACGGTCCATATAATTTCATTGCATAATATTCTACGAAAAGAATCCAATGCATTATTAATTTCTTCATTTCCCTTGATTGCAGTAAATATGTCATAAATCCTTTACGTTAATTCGTTCAGGTATTAATGCACCTGGGAACTGTTAAAGAAACAGTACAACCACAACTCGTATTAATTTGTGCTTGGCAAATTTTTTCCTTCACAATCTTCCATAGATGTACTTCATAATAACCGACATTTTGAAGTGGAATTATATCGTAAATTGCCAATTAATTCCTATATGGTATCGAACAAGAAAGCAGACTTCCACTTGTTATTTTTGTGTTATCCTTTTAATAAACGATTTAAGAGAGTATATTTATGTTTTTATTTTTATTTTTATTTTTACTTGCAACTGGGACACCATATATATTAAAAACGGTAGTGATATTTTACTTGTTCGTGGTTCACGTGCCATCTTCCTTACTCTTGCACGAATATTACTGGCATATATGTATGAACTTTCATTTTGTACAATTATTTCACAAAAAAATACATGTAACTCTAACGTTGTCGATTGCGATTAAAGTCTTAATTTTCAGTAAATTGCTTCCGGTATGTTTTCCCGGTTTGTACAAATTAATATCTGCTGTTAGTATTAGTTCTGGGAAATTAACTGGGTGGAAGTGTAATAGGATGATGCATGCAGCAAGAATGCACGCTAGAGAATTTAAGGAATGTAACTCAAATATTAATTAAAAGAATTAATCGAAGAAATTACGAAAATTGGAGAAATAAAATCTGGAGTATATTATATCACCCCTGTTGCACAAGTTACCCTACATTTTTGTTTGGCAAAGTAAATAAAACCTAACCTGTTTTAGGGCATAGAAAATAATATAACGTTCAATTATGGAATTGTATTTTTTTTTGTATTCTTTTACG
This sequence comes from Megachile ligniseca, assembly GCA_945859555.1. Classification (NCBI taxonomy): domain Eukaryota; kingdom Metazoa; phylum Arthropoda; class Insecta; order Hymenoptera; family Megachilidae; genus Megachile; species Megachile ligniseca. The sequence continues at coordinate 6,443,596 of OX243783.1, forward strand.
AATGTCTTTTTTGAGATACGTTCATTCGATAAGTTGTATATGAATTTTCTATATTTTTAGTTTATTTTTTCATGTAGACCTTTCGTTGTATTATCAGATTGAAAACACTCTTCCTAATTTTTTACAGATTCAAAATATATTGAAAATTCTGCAAAAAAATTGTCGAAGATCATTTTACAAAAAAAAGAAATTTTAGTGTAATTATGTTACACAATTATGTTATGGTGTACGATTTTCCAAATGCACGAACGCGTCAAAGTCTTTCAGTGAATGCCTTATTTCCTGTATATCGCACGAGCAACGACTTAATTCGCTTTTCCGGTGCACACATTGGCGTAACCAGAAATTTCGTATAACGTGAGCAAGATTACGCCAGTGTGTCCAGGTTATTCACTCTAATCAAGACGTGTTGCGTTCTATTTTTCGAGTAAGTTCAATGGAAACGCAGTTCTTCCTCGCCGATGGACTTTCTCCGCCCGTTTCCTTGCAACGAATCCTTTTTTCTCGTCGTGCCTTTCGAATATCATCGAGGAACTTTCCTCGAAGGTTCCACGTTTTTTGGCACGCTTACATGAATCTTTTGCGTCTCAAATTCAATTGATGTAGTCTTTCGGTTGTACCGTTTCAAGTATAAGTGTCATTTCAAGTTTCGATATAAGTGATATCTTGAAAGATGGCCATCTGCACCGTGCATGGTCATATATTCAGAGGGGTGAATTTCAGAGAATTGACAGATGTTTTCAATTATTTGTACAATTCAATTCTAAAAAAATTGTTCTATCATAACAATTCGAAAATTGTAATGTAATATTATAATATTAATCATCAATAACTTATATCGTAATATAAAATAATTAATATTAATTTTTACTATGATATCATAATATTTGATCATCAATAAAATTTAAATTACAATATTTTTATCAACAGTAACGTTATAATATTGCACTCACTGCTTTTTCAATTCTTCTTAATTTCTTTTTATTGCTAATTTTGTTTTATAGCCTACGTTCACGTAAACAGACAGATTCACGGTCATGTTTCCGGACATCAGCAAACTTTTCACGGCCATATATCCAGACATCGACGTCTCATTTGCACCATGACAAACGATAATCGGAGAAATATCCTTTCATAAGTAAATTACTGGTTTTTGCATCGGCTCCTAGGAAAAATGCCCAAGGTGAAATAAGGCGAAGAAAGTCCCGTTTACTTATCGCATTTTTCATTTTTCTCAGTAAAACATGTAACGAAGAAGATGTAAAAAGAGCTTGCATGTGCTGTTTGCTTTCTCCTTGCTCTATTTTGCTTGAACACGCAATATGTGAATATATACGCATTTTCAAATTTGCAAATCTTGGAAATAGAGAAATTAGGGATTTCGAAAATTTCAAAATACTAAGGGCACAAATTATTAAATTTGACAAATTATCCACATTTATATGTTCGAACATAGAAATTGGAAAATTTAATTAGTTGGAAATTTAGAGATTTAGGTATTTGGAAATTTGGAAACTTGATCAAGTGGAAATCTGGAAACTAAAAAATTGGAATCTAGGAAACTAGGAAACTAGAAAACTAGGAAACTTGGAAATTCGTAAATTGTAAACATGGAAAATAAAAAATTAGGAAATTTGAAAAAGTAAAAATTTAGAAACTAAAAAATTCGAAATATGGAAACTTGAAAATGTGAAAAAATCCTCGAATTCTAAAATTTAAAAATTTCAAGAAATTTGCACACATCCCAGAAACGTTCTAACATCAATCTACAACATCCAACAAACTATGCCCCATATGTAGCAATCTGACTCAGGTCGAGGAATATTCAGTTCATATAATTAAGGTATTGCATACATCTCTTGCGAGAGGTATAATAATTGATGATGTGAATCATAGTTCGAATTCATCTTTAAAATATGTGGCCCCGATATACTCCGCATCCTGAACGATTGCTAAACACGTTCGATCATGTACCAAAAAAAGTTAACCGATACCATCGTTGCCGATACAACTAGAACGCGAATTACTTCACATTATTCAGCCATAAACATTACAAAATCGAATTTTCAAGTAAAAAACTACCCCCTCTCACTTTTACATCTCCTATTCGCACGAAGAAAGTAACGATTAATTATATTCCACAACACGTAATAACAAGGAACGGTGTACGAATTAATTATGGATTTGCTGGAACAGAAATTGCTGTCAAAAGCAAAAGTTACGTTGCATTCTTACACCTCGGAATACTAACGCAAAAAACTTCCTGCTTTCGTGTACTTTTTCCTCTATTTCACGAAGTACAGTCTGTTCCACAAGAGCGTGGATATCTTTGGTACCCAATACAGCAAAGATTGTATCAATCCAAACATACAATGTCTTCTCTAATACTACCCCTTCAATTCTCTTAGTATCATTTCTGTCACTGAGAAGTTCAAGTCATTTCGAGATGAATATACGGTAAACGATTCGAAGCAGTCTTGTGCCAACCCGAAAGGGCCAAAAATGAGTGTTATACAGCAAAATATCTGCACAAGTCTCGCGAATTTGTAAATAAGTGCAACGTTATAAAGAGACAAATTGTGTCGATGATCTTCCTGATCGAGTACGAAGCGAGCTACGGAACTTAGTGCAGCGGGGTTTCGGAACTTGCGTCTTTCCGGATAATTTAAATGCTCGGAAGATGATTAAACCAAAGGGGTCTCTTAGTATCGTAACATTGGTTTGAAAGAACCAGGGACCATTGGATACTTCAAGAGGACGACTCCAAACACCGAAGCCTTTGTACAGAATGGAAAACAGCGAATGGTGTCAACGTGTTGCATTGGCCATCTCAGTCCCTCGATCCAATCGAAAATGTTTGGTCTCTCATGAAGTACAAACTCCGAGGAAAGTATTTTAAAATTGAAGACGCTAGTTTCCGTATTCGAGAAATATGCAGATCTCTTCCTGTCTCATACGCTGCAAAGCTGGTTGTATACCCAGGAATAATCACTAATGGTGGTGATTGGACACATTAAGCAAATGCGTATACGTTCTTTAAATGTACTTTCGAACTATACAACCTTTTTACAGAAAAGATTTCCTTGCACAGATATCGCGTCCACGCTCTTGTGGAACAGACTGTACGTGTCGTAATGAAGGTAACGAGGATAATTTCGAAAATTACTGTGATTTTTCTGTCGCAAAAAAAAGGTCGACCCCTAGAACTCTGGTTTATGTTTTTAGAGTTAGAAGTATTACTACTCCTTTCTGTAATATCCTCTAATTTCGTTCACACTTTTTCTAACAAATTTTCGTCCCGGAAACCAGTTCCACGAATAATTATTTCGTAACGAGAAAATAAAATTTTTGATAATTGATCGTTAGGCTGATTTTTTAACTTCGCATTGACGGTTTCATTAGTGTTGCGGTAAAACTTTTTGTTGAGATAAAAAGAGAATGTTTTTACTCTGGTTAGAAATATGAACTCGTTAATCTTTTTGTTAAAAATAAATGCATTTTATTTTTAACTTTGTTTACATTTTTACTTGTTTATTTATACTTTCATACATTTTTATTTCTCTAAATAAATTATTACAAATATATACAATTAAGTGTATTAATTTATATTTAAATATAAATGAATGAAAGTGTATTTATTTGAATGTAAATATACTGACTAATATTTAAACATTAATAAAGTTTAATTTCACATAAATTTATATTTAATTAAATATAACTGTTATTATCAGGAAAGGATTTCCTTATTTGAACATAAATTTTCACTTCGATAATTTTACTTTGTTTCTGTTTTGAAAGCAAGTGTCTTGGAATTTAAATTCTGAGGAACTTTCTCTTTAAATCAACCAATAACTAGTTAACTAAACACGTACGAATGAAATAATTGCATATCACGCTTAGAGACATAAATCTCTGTATACCACTTCTCGTTAATTAATTTTTTGCATGTACATAGATAGTGATATGTCTCTTATTAAACAGAATTAGCTATTATTGCAATGAATTTATGTTCGCTTAATAACATTGTTATTGTCGTTACTGTAATCATCGTATTATTTCTTATTAAGGTGGTATTGTGAGAAATCATAAATTAATTCTAATTTTATTTTGCATGTAGCAAAATGGATTTTAGAATTTATGTAATATTTAATGTTGTAACTACCTGAATTTTTAAAATGAAATTTACGTTCTTAGACAGTATTTATCTAGAATGTTTCTTCGAATAGTTAGTTAAAATACGGTACACAAGTGTTGAATCACACTGTATATGTACAAAACTGATATATTTGCATTGAATTGCATGTTCATTCTCGTGACACGAGGATGCTACTGAAGATAAGTCGTTATTTACAGTCTGTCCTGTTGCATTTTTACGCTTTCGAAAGTTCAGGGGCACAACAATGGCACTCAATCGTGTCGCTGATTTGAGATCTTTGACGAAACTTGATAATTTCGTTGTTGTACTTCACTATCCTGCACAGGGTGTTGCATTTGTTGCCATAAACGAGTATTAGAAGTTTAAAAATTCAGAAATTCGGTAATTTGGAAATTTGGAAGTTTGCAAATTTTTAAATTTAGAGATTCGGAAATTTGGAAATTCCGAAACTTAGAAATTCGGAAATTCGAAAGTGTAGAAATTCAGAAATTTGGAAGTCTCGAAGTTTGGGAATTTGGAAATTTGGAAATTTGGAAATTTGGAAATTTGGAAATTTGGAAATTTGGAAATTTGAAAATTTGGTAATTTGGAAATTTGGAAATTTGGTAATTTGGAAATTTGGAAATTTGGAAATTCGGAAGTTCGAAAGTTCAGAAATTCAGAAATTCGGTGAATTCGAAAGTTCACATATGCAAAAATCTATATGCACCACATCAAACCTAAAAAACCTCACTGTGCCACTTGTTACCCCAAAAATCGGTATATCATTACAGAATTAACTACATCAATAAGAAATCACTATTAGATAATAAATCCCGCTACTTGACCAAGAGTAAAATTATTCATTTTCCCTTACATTGTACTAAGGAATTCCTTATCTACCTCATACGCGCAATAATTTCCTTAATAAATTTGAATCAAAACGTTTATAATCAACCTTTATATAACAATTTTTCTTACTTTCACTTACAGAATACACATTTCGTTAGTAAAATTTGAGGTACCCTATACAGTGCATAATTTTTCATTCTACTGCTTCGAATTTCTCCAAAGGTGTTAGCTTTCGCGAATAATTGCGATTTAAACCAATTACGGAAACTCTGCACCTCGTGTACAATTTGTACTCAAGGAAATCGCTTACGACACGTATGGGAAAATAGCTTTTGTCTTTTCAAGTTTCACCCTGATTATCAACATTTTAAAAGGCTCTTTAAATTTTCGGAATTACAGCTGTTAGGTGCAAACTATAGCACGTGAGCTCGTTATGCAAGCATAAAAATTAGATCATAAATCCATTTTATTCTTCACTAATTTCAATGCTATTAAGGATGATTATACGTGTAAGCATGGTTAAATAATCGTTTCATGTTTGCTGGAAAAATTTACAAGAGTTAATAAATAATAAATTGTTATAGAAACGCTTGGACTCTTTGAAGTAGATTATATTCAAGATAAATTAGGTGCAACATTCAACGTTCTTTATACAATTGTCTGTTACGTAATAATTTAATAGGTATCTTTTACTTTTGTGTTACGTAAGAATTAAAAAATTGTTGGACTATTTGTTGCTGTGTTTAAAATCGTTAAGTGTAGTATTTTTATATAGACACGTATTTAGTATTATTATATGTATAGACATATTATTTGGTATTATTTTATAAATCTATGATTCAAAAAGCTCCAATCGATAATTAATAAATAAACATGAAACTTGATTTAACAAATGTTAACGCGACTATTTCGAGTTTGAATTATTTTGCACTAAAGTTTAAGTATCGAAATAGGATAAAGACAACCAGTATGCCATTTCTAGTCCTTTAAAAGAAAAACAGCTGTAGCTATTTTCTTTACGAGTCTTCACAGGTGAACTATTTGATGCATGAAACCGGTTTCATTGATTTCAAGATTTCTTTGACTTACAAAGGATCGATTGAGTAACAGGCTCTCTTAATTTTGCACTAATTACACTATGGTATGCAGCAGTTCTTTCTAATTTATCTTAACTGCATGTTTATTTTTGTTGCAGAAAATCAACATTGTAATGGTGTCTTTTACTTTCGTTTTCTGTAACTTTCTTGACTTATTACTTTCTGTAACTTATGGTTGGAAATAGTAATTCACTCTTCAAAATAATAGATAGACGTAGTTATTGCACAAAATCTGTACAAAATTAAAGGAAATTGATTACTAGGAAACTTTGTAAATGTCACTTGTGTAATGTCTTCTGTACAATAAATCTTCTATTGTACTTCTTTGACGAAACAAAAGAACCTTTTAACCTCGTCACAGTTTCGAAAGCTGCAAAATGATTTATTTAAAATGTTCACTCATCAGCACCACCGTATTCAGGACACCATTTTGTTCTCAATGAAATATGAAAATGTCAGATTGATATGTGACTTGTAATTTCACAAAAGTCTTAATAATAATAATTTAGTACGCAAACATAACCTAACTAACTACTAAGAAATATCATAGAAACAAATACATATACATTGGAATAAATTAAATAGACTTCAAGTAAATTAAATTGAAGGTGTAAATTAAGAGAATACTACTGTAGACTACAGTGAATATTACCATCATTAATGAATTAATTTTTGACATAAAAAATGTGCTAGTTTTTTTGTTATCTGTAAATTAAGATATTTGAAACACGAAAAGTAGCATAGCAAAGAAAATTAGAAGAAATCTGTTTCATATCGCAAATAAAATGTTTAGATGAACCATCAAACTACGATCATCAACGTCAACTTTTCCTATATGAAAATTATTGGTTCTTTTTTCGAAAGGCTGAAAATGAAGTAAGTTCCTTGAGACAGAGAAAGTACCTAGTAAAGATATACACGTGTGTGCTGAAGAAAATTAGAAGAAATCTGCCGTATACCGCAAATCAAGCGTTAAGAAAAATACTAATCGATGCCATTACCATCGGCGTGTCAATGTACTGATCAGATTTTTCATAGTCTAACTTAAGAAGTCTAACCTAATCTCATGTTTACAAATTTTCAGATTTTTGGATTTTCAATTTTTCAATTCTTTAATTTTTCAATTCTTCAATTTTTCAATTTTTCAATTTTTCAATTTTTCAATTTTTCAATTTTTCAATTTTTCAATTTTTCAATTTTTCAATTTTTCAATTTTTCAATTTTTCAATTTTTCAATTGTTCAATTCTTCAATTTTTCAATTTTTCAATTTTTCAATTTTTAATTCCCAAATTCCCAAATTCCTAGCTTCGCAAGTTCCTTCCCCAAATTTCTTGCACCCCAAATTCTTAAATTCCCAAGTCCCTTGTTCTCCAAATTTCTTGCACCCCAAATTCTTAAATTCCCAAATTTCTTGCACCCCAAATCCTCGTTCCCAAAATCCCTAGATTCCAAAATTCCTTCAATTTCATGCAACAGTAATTTTCTAACAACGTTTTAACTTTCATCCCGATTTAAAGAAAGCTAATGTACCCGATTGATTCATACCTGCAATTTTTCACCGAACCTCGATATTCACCTGGACTTTTTGCACCTATTCAAGATTGCACTGAAAACATGCATCGTAAAATAATCGACGAATCTCGTGGCCGATCAATAATGCGTTAAGAAACGCTTTGGTTCTTCGAGGCAATCTCGAACACCTCGTCGGCAGCTTCCTAGATCGGCTTTGTGAGCGGGTTGCGCCAGCAACGCATTCTTGCAATCTACCACGATAATATCCCGAGGGCCTCGTCGGTTCGCTCGTTACTCAGAGGCAGAATTACTTTAAAAGTAGGTAGCCACCGTCCGTCTGCTTGGCCGACCAATTACACCGGGGCGACTACGAGTATATAGAAGAGCAACAGAGGCCCTGTTGGCTGATTTCCGCTCGTACACCCGTGAATCGAACATCCACCATCGTCGTCTTCACTCTGCCAACCATGAAATTTCTAGTGAGTGTGAACTCCCCTTCAAACTTATTCGTCGAACGATCTGGACGGCCTATTGTTTTATACACTTAGCTCAGGGGTTGAATTTTAGTGCTGATTTTTCCTTGCTTTAGTGAGTGATTAAGTGCTGTGACTCGAGGGGTGTCAGTGATTAATCGCTTTGTCGGAGTGCTGCTGAACGCTGATGTCCTGGTTGAACATTTTTTTACACTAAGTGTTTACATGGTTTTTTGATCGTTCATCGTTTAGAGTAATGTTTTTGTCGAATAATAATTGTATGAAGGAAATTTTTGCATTTATTTTTATTTTTTTTTTTTAGAGGTATTATGTGATCACTTGAACTGTGTGTTGAACTTATAACACGCAGGTAGTAATTTCACAGCACATTAAAAGTTTAATGCGACTCATAAATAAGAAACTTTTATGGGATGAAACTTTGTACTGAGAGAAAAAGTTAACAAGGGAAAGTTATGAAAAGATTGATCGGGAGGATTGTTACTCTCAATTTGTATTAGAAAAGAAAAAGTTAATTTATTTTTACATTTCTACATGTTTAGAAATTGATCTTAATTTATCTATTCAAAAGTTGATCTTAATTAATCTGTTCGAAAGTTGATCCTAATTAATCTGTTCAAAAATTGATATCAATATATCTATTTAAATATTGATCATAATTAATCTATCCAAAAATTGATTTTAATTAATCTGTTCAAAAATTGATCTTAATTTATCTGTTTGGTCACTAATTAATATTTCGTTATTTAATATAATATAAAAAAATTAAAATATGCAGAGAAAATCAGAAGTGAAATAATGTTAAAAGAAAGTTGATGTTATTGAAAAATTTTGAATAGAGAGTACAAATATTTTAATAGGTTTTTAATAGGTAGTTTCATATCCACATTTATATAACATTCTTTTGTTATATTTCCTTGTAGAACATAACAGCCGATTATTTAACTTTAGACAGCTTGCATGATGATAAGAGTGTTAGCTTCGTTACTGAGAAGTGTATTTTTTAACGCTTTCTTAGCACAGTTATGTTACTTTCAACGCAGCAATTGTTTGTGCGTTGCATATATTTAATCACTTATTATTTAATGTTAGTCTATTATTTTCTTCACTTACTTTATTTTCAAATTTTTATTAATAATTGTTTAGTCATTTTTACTTAGTTACAAATATAGCAAAGTAAATTTTAGTTTCTACACGTAAACTAAAATTAAGTTCATAGAAATATAAATTTTTGAAAAAGATTTATTTTTGTAAGTTTAATTTTTGAAGTTTTAATTTTGAATTTTGTACAGAATTTTTTTTTTAACAAAATTATTTGTATTAAAATTTAGAATATTATGAAAATGTTTGCTGAACATTCAACTCTAAATTCTTCATCCACTAGTAATACATTGGTTATTTAACAGTTCAAGGTTTGATTCACTCATGCATGCTTGTACTTGGCAATACTGGCATACGCCTTTTCATGCTTTTAACGATACGTAAATGAAACTGCTTTTGCATAAAATTTCAATCATTAGAAACTATAAATAGAAGTGCGGAATCAAAATAATTTATACATAAACTGAAACTAAAATTTTGCAAATTTAATGAGATTATTTTATTGAATATTAAAATGAAGTAACTTTATTAAAATGGGTGTCTTTTGATTAAAATTAATGTCATTTTATTAGTATCAAAACGCAGTCGTTTTATTAAAATGGATGTCCTTTTATTAGTATTAAAACTAGCATTAATCAAAATATTTTATCAGTATAAAAATTTTACCATTAAAAAGAAAGCTATGACTTTCAATCTCACTCTCAAACAAGAAAGATTGCATCAATTTTTACACAGCAATCAATGCAAGATCAAGATTCCAAGATCAAGTTCTGCACAGTTGAAAACTAATGGAACCCCCTGCCGAGCCTAGCTGTTAATCAAGTGCACGTGTTGCTTCGTTCTAACAGTTTCCAACAATGCACACCAGTTGCGAAACGGAAATTCTTTTAATTCATTCACTGAAATTATCTTGCTATTCCCACAGTTAAAAGTTGTTAAGAAATACGGTTCTTCAAGTATGGTCTTAATGTTATGATAATTCCAGTACTATGGAAGGAAGTGAAACGTTACGGTGCATTATAAAGTCCGATTGATGGTAGGTACTTTGTAACACGGCCGAAGTAACGGGATAAAAGCGGAAACGTGGTAGTCAAATGTTTGAGCAAACGATTGTACGAATTCTCTTCCGCGTGTCTTCGATCTCGGTTTCTTTGCAGCCGCAGAGAAAGACGACAATCCAGGACTTCACTTTCTAACGGATCCCATTACCGTTACAGCATCGTTGTCCTTTCAGGGTGGTTCTCATGGCAATTCATTTACAATTCGCGGCCTGATCTGTTTACAGATTTTGCTGATCGCTTTCGTTTCCATGGTGGCGCAACACAATGCGCAGCGCGCTGCTCGAACGCCTCAGGCTCAAATCAGGTATCAAGATCCGAATGGTGAGTAAATAATTATTCAAGGATCATTGAAATTATTCTGGAAGCCACTCGCGAATTATTGAAATTCAATAATCCAAACACTTAAGTATCATTGCCTCAGATAACTTATTCCTCGACGAACTTTACATTTAAGAGTGCAATCATGTTAAATACGTCATCAGATGTGCTTTGACTGTTTGTACGATAACGAAGAAATCTTTCAGGAACTACACATTTTAAATCATGTTTCTTAAAATTGTTTATAATAAATATTAAAATGTTGATCAAAATTGTTATATGACTTCAAACATTCACGATTATTGATGGGACAAATTAAATTTGTGCACTGTATATTAATTATTAAGTACGATTTATAATCCTGGGTTTAAACATCCAGTCTCCTTAGAACCTGTAAATCGCAAACACTATCACTTTCATATAATTTCTCATTTCATCGATTTCTCCTTTTATTATACAACTGCTACATCCTCTTTCCTTACAGGTCTAAAGGTGGACTGGAAGCTGTTCTCTCCACAAACCCAATTGCGGTCTCAACTTAGCGGAGCGCATCCTCAAAGTCAGCGCGCTGTTACCCATCAGCAACAGCAACAGCAACAGCAACAGCAGACACAACCTCAGCAGTCTCATTTGGTGCAGTACGAGTCAGACCAAGTGCAGCACCGATCGTATTTACAGCCTCAAACGCAACCAGACCCTGGCCAACAGTACAAGTATGTCCAACCTCAGGCCCAAGCACAAGACCAACAGCAGTATAGCCAGTACGTCCAAACGCAAGTGCAGTCAGAGGCCCCAGACCAAGTGCAATACACGTATCCACAGCATCAAGTTTCGGAAGAGCAACCAGAGCAGAATCAGATACAGTATCAGAATCAGTACAGTAAACCGTACTCGAACGTGCCGTCACACGCGAAGCAAGTGATTCCAGAAAATTACAAGCCGCGTCCTTATGTGGAGCAGTCTGCCTCTCACTACTCGTCGAACGTTGTACCTCACGAACAACAATTAGCTAATGGAGAGCCTCAGTATGAAACCTACGAGCAGATAGAGCAACAAAAGTCACGTAGAGATTACGCGGATAATGGTTATCGAGGCAAGATTATCTACAAAGAGGAATACGAGCAGCAACAGCAACAGCTACAGGAACAGTATCCACAACAGCTACAGCAACAGTATCCACAACAGCAACAGGAGCAGTATCCACAACACGTGGACCATGTGAACGTGCCCATCGAGAATCTTCCCGTTCCACCTCCTCAGAAGCTGGTGTTCCAGAAGGACATGCCTAGGGAGATCCAACAGTTGCTGCAGTTCCAGGCTGAATTACCTTATAACGTGATCGCGAACTCTATTAGTAACAAACCGAAGACCGTTTTCGTGCCCAAACCACTGCCATCGGAGAGCAAAGGGCCCTACAGTTATCGCAGCAAGATTTATTATCTGAATAATAATAATCGGTACGAGCAAGATTTCGAGACGACTAAACCTGTTCAGGAGGAACAGGGTCACTGATCGGTGGACAGTTGAGGTTGAGGACTTTCATGATGGGACATGTTTGAGGAAGATTGAAGTTGAGGGAAACGAAGTTGTAGCATTAGTAATTAAGGTTGCTTGTTAATGTGATCTAAGGGTAAGGTGCAATCTCGGTAAAATGTCTTTTTGTGTTAAATGGCGGTAAATATGTAGTGTTTTCATTTGAAAGATGCATGGTTTTTTCTGTAAGAGCTCTGGTATTAATTCTTCAGAATCGATTCTGAAATTCTTTACTGTAGTACACTGGTTGCTGCATTCACGCAATAGCAAGGACATTTTGTGTCACGAATGTGGATTTTAAACTAATCTGATTATTCAAAATAGGTAAACTTAATCGTGATGTTGAAATTATGTCTAGTTATATCAAATAAAATTGCATTGAATTAAATCATGAGCGTTCATAGCATTGTTAAAACGTTCTAGTAGCAAAAGAACGCACATAAATTTTGTCGAAGTGAAGAAAAAATGGACTTTCGCTCAAATGCATAACAGTAAAAACCCCTATTTTGTGTCGTCTCGTTCTCAATAACGACACTTAACAAAGAACCTTCCTGTTACATAAGTGAACCTATAAAGCTGGAAGTATAACAATTACCGTGTGAGCAGATATTTCTTGTCCAGTAAAAACCTTGCAATTATGTGTTTTGCGTAAAATGAAAGACCAGTGACAGGCTACATATTATTTATTACTAAATAATACGTAGTAACCTCAAATTTAAAATTGTCAGTAAAATGCTTTGAAAGCATCGATATTACTAAAACAATTAAAATTTCTAAAAATTACTGAAATGAGAAGTTAGGTTAAAGCAGTGGTTCTCAAACTGAGCACCTCGATAGTAAATGTCGAAGTAATTTAATGCGAAATTTTACTACTTCAGTTTCCCTCAAACTCTCAACTTTCTCTGTAAAATAGAAAAATTAAATAATTACCTTTCTCGCTTCAAGGTGTCGAGGAAAAAGGAGATAGCGAAGTTTCTGGGTTATGAACTCATTTTTGTATTTTTAAGCCGCACTAAATATTTAGCAATTTGCTCTGTGTTAATATCACCTTTAGCTTTAATCGTCTGTTTAACTCTTTTCTGTAAACGGGTATCTGTTACCTTCTGACTTCGATGTTGTTAGATCATGCAACGAAGATTTCTAACATTATTCTGTATTAAAATGTTATTGTACATTTATTGTAAAGCATATTTCTATGTTTAGTCTAAGATTGTTAGGTTATTGAACACGAAATGGTCGACACTTCTTATATGACTTTCTTAAAAATAATGTTTATCAAAATGTGTATTAAAATGTCCATAAAAATTGTTCAAAATTATATATTTTAATTATTAATATAAGCATGTACTTTATTTTGAAGTTTCGTACCTTTTGATCTAAGCGTTTAACATGTTATATTTTATAAAATTGTCGCTATTGGTTTGTTATATTTTAACTAATTTTTGTATTAAATTATCTGTAACTATTGATACAATATCTATTAATTATATTTTTATGAGCAACTCATTATTATAATTAACAGGCAATTATTTTGTATCAGTTAAGATTATTGAGGTCTACAGATATATTCAAGTTTAAATTTTTAATTTTGTGTCAGAAATCTTCACTTAGAAATTTCGACAGAAATTTAGTCAAAATTTTTGACAAAAACTTAGTAAAAAAATTTGACAAGAATTTAATCAAAATATTTTACAAGAATTCAGTACAAAATTTTGGCAGTAAAGTAAAAAATTTCCAGACAGAAAATTGCAAAGTTTTAATTTTAAGTCTTTTAATTGAGGTACTGAATGAATAATAAATTTTGTGTACGGAAACCGTTTCATGATCAATAACTTGCAAGTCAATACTTCCGGGATAAGCGTTCGTAAATCGTCGATGACTAGTTTTACCACTCGAGCCGTGCTAATTGACCATGCTTCCAATAAAAGTTCGATGTTATGTACAGAAAGAAAAAAAGGAGAAACTGTTATAATTACTATCCATTTTCCCCCTACAAAGCGCAATTAATCCACGAAGTTAAATCCCGAGATTCAAAGTGAAAGAAAGCAGAAATTACTTTCCATTTCATCAGATCCTCCACGTGAACAAATAAATTATTCAAATTATTTTCCCCTCCATGAGCCTCATTCACCGCTTCCATAACATACAACTTTTTTCTCTCCCTGGCGGTGAGTGACTGGAAACAACGTGAGCGGAACTTCCGGCGTAAAAGTATCTCACAAGTCTCTCGGTTACGAAATGGTTATCGATCTGTCGAATACCACTTCCGAGGTGAATTTATTAAGAACATTCTCTCACGAGGATCGCGATTTGCTCGACTATGTAGTAGCTGATAAATCTTATTTGGTCTAAAGCTAGAAAGTTCGATGGTTTCCACCTTTCTAATAAAGACGCATGTTTGATCGGTGATAATGGAAAGCGATATCTTGTGTCGATTACACATCGACAGATGGAAAGTAAAACCGTTTGCTTGCTGCTGCGCATGATACTCGTGATGCCTGATGATATCTGCTGCGGAACTGGATACGAACCGTGAATCAGTTTACGATTATGAGACGATCGAAGTTCTTTGACTACCGTTTTATTAATTAACAAACGGAGATCAAAATATCGCAAATCTTTCTACATCATTGCGATGAATTTTTAAAAATATTTCGGGTAATGGTAGCGGCTCTTGTTCGATATATCGAGCGAAACCATTTTTACTTTTCTAATTTTTCAAGTTCCGTCAGGGAATGAAGGGATCTCCAGAAAATCACAATCTATATTTCATGGTAATTAGTCTCCTATACTCATTTACAGAATTATTTACGAAATGAGTACAGGAGATTAAATTCGTTTCTAATGTATATGTAATTTTTATTCGAATAAAGTTGAGAATTGTAAGATTTATAAATTGTTATAACCAGAAACTATAATTAATCCAAATAAAAGAACGATAGTGGTTGTTGAATTATATATGACCCAGTACTTCGATTTTAGGTTAGGTCCAAATGTCGATTAAACTGATGCTGTCTTTTTCCTCAAAAGTTTGAATTTTTCTAATTGTGACAAATAAATTACAATTTTTTAAACTTCTCGAATAGAGTATAACATATACGTGAAAATAGTATTGTAATGTGTATATGTGACCACTATTTTGCAATGGTTACCTAAGTTTAGCATAGATGCATTAATTGATGCACACGATTGCACTGTAACCTTTGAGTGCTTTGTGCATGGGAAACGCATCTGCATTCTTCGACGAAGACTTCAACGTACACTGAAGATGCAATCGAGTACTGTTTTACATGTAACAAGAGGTCGTATAATGTAGAGATTCGCATCAAGTAACGCTTGGTATTGCTTTCATTGGTTCTTGAAATATATTGGGAACAGGCACTTGATAACTGAATGCAATTTTTTCTTCTAAATAGAAGTTTATAAATTTTCTTTTCGTGAAAAATAAATATTGAATTTTGAAGAATTCGAGATAGTTTGCAATTGTTATCTTGGTAAAAATTAATACAAAGTTAATTTCATAAATTTTGAATGTAATTATTTTTTTGGGAATAGCTCTTTTAATAAAGAAAAATTAGACGTATAAAATAATTCGGACAATTTAATGGAAAATTGAGTTTATGCTACTAACTGAATTGAGAAGAGAAAGCTTGTTTAATGAACTTGCACGTGAATTTATTATAGGAAACTTGGTAACTACCTTATTTTTTGCCATTTACTATTAAAGTGGAGGGAACTTATTTTCTTCATGATCAAAACGATGTAAAATTAAATTTCTTTGATAAAATAGAATTGGACTATTTTCACAACAAATTACTCATTCACATTTGAAAGAAAAGTTAAATAAAGTTTTTTTATTTAGCAACAATTTCGAATTGTACAATTTTTAAATCATAGATTCAAATAATAACTTCGGAATTATACATTGAAAATTATTATTCAATTTCTGTTAATTTTAAGAAATGTTTCATTTGGATAACTCTTGTTAGCATTGGATTTAACTACTATTATTTTTAAAGAAATTAGAAATTTATTAGATTCTTAAGTTTACACGTAATTATTTCAATTGATGCTTAAATGCTAATGAGATTGTTTCTTATTAATAACGAATTCAATTACACGCAAATCGCGTGCTCAAAACTGAAACGCATCACCGAGAAAGAGACTGCAAGGTCGACTTATTTTTTTTACATTCCCTTTCGTTTTTCATTCTTCAACTATGAGAATGTTTCGGGAATTCGACAAGAATTGTTGCTTTAACACATTGACCGCCATATTGGAATTGAGAATTTTATTAGGGATCCGAATTTTGAAATTCGAAACTCGAATCCGAAGCTTCACAAAATTTCGAAACACGAAACTCGAAACCCTCGAAACTTGAAGTGATTTTATTTCGCGAGTGGAATATCTTATTTTGAGATCGATGTCGACTTCAAGCTCGCGTCCATCACACTCGCTCTGCAGTTCTACGATCACGATCGAGTGTCGATCTGCTTGTACCCTCGAAAACGAAAACTAATCCGAGCATTCGCAAAGCATCAGCACCGAATATTCGGGATATACGCGAATCAAATATTCTCGAGGCAACCTGCGATTCTTCGTTGATTTTATACGTTTCCTTATCTGCCTTTCGAGAGTTTCGAATCACGATAAAAGTGCAAAGTTTCGAATCCTCGAAACTCGAAACTCTTTCTAGGGGTTGTGAGATTTCAACGTTTCGGGAAACAAAAATTGAACATTTGTTTTCAACCACGATATGTAAATCGAACGCGAAACCTGTTTTCTCCTAAATACATTTGTCTGCGAAGCCTGAAATTTTCTTGTATTTCGAGGGGTTTTGAGAAATTGCTGATGTAACAAAGGGATCGGTCATAGAGCGATCACCGTTGACAGTGAAACTTATACTTCCATGGTACAGTGATGGGGAATCGTTCGAACGATGGTAGAGGTGGTAAGAGTAGTCACATCCCCGTCGTCGAAAGGCACCTTTTACGTAGCCGCCTATAAAGTTGTTCCGGTGACCGCGCGACCGCCTCAGATACACTCCACCCTTGAACGCATCGAGCAGCTAGCTTTCTCACCATGAATTTGTTGGTAAGTAAATATTTTCATTTCCGTGTTTCACGAAATTATAGTTATTACATGCTCAGTCGAAAGAAAAATATTCCGTGTAACACATTAACATTTTTAACAAATATTTTATACTCTGAAAATGATAAATGAATAGCACTTACGTTATCTTGGGATATTAATTATTTGAACAAAGAATAAATAGTTACAAATATTTTATGTGATGTAAGGCTTACGTGATCTTGTTTGTAATATTATTTGAACAAAGAAATTTATAAATATTTTATGTGCTGAAAGTGATGAATGAGTAACACTTATGTGCCTCTGTTTAGGATATTTATTATTTGAACGAAGGAAAGTAATTTGTAAATATTTCACGTGCTGAAAGTGATAAATCACTTACGTGATCTTGCTGAGAATATTCATTACTTGAACAAAGGAAAGTAATTCAGAAATGACTTATACGCTGAAAATGATAAATGAGATATGTACGTGATCTTGTTGGGAATTATTATTTGAATAAATAAAATTTAGAGTAATTAGACAGTGAATTCAATTAAACGATGTATTACTTAAGGAATAATAAATGGTTGTCTCTGTATGACAATAATAATATCGTGATTGTTCCTTATTTTCTTGAAAAGCAAGTTACCATTTTTCATACGATGTAATGTTAATAAAAAATGCTCAACTTATAATGAGTAACATAAGTATACAATTTCATAAGCAGCAATTATTACGTTGTAACAATCTCATTGACAATAAGACAGGTTATTACAGCAAATTTATTTCTTTATGATTACCTAGCGTCATATGTCTACTGTAAAATGTCACGCTTTCTCACGTTACGACGTGAAGTATACGTGACCATAAAATCATTTGATTTACATTAAGCAAGAGTGCAATCCATTATACAAGTATTCGCAATTTTGTTCATTGCATACAATTTATTTGTAATTTTTCTGAAATTTATGGGGTGTATAAGAACAAGTAACTGTTAGAATATCCTGAAACATATTTATTATAAAATTAATATACATCTGTAACAAATAAATAAAATATTCTATTTAACACTAGAATCACTGGTGTTCAATGTACTCCTTTAAATTGGGAACAAAGTGTAAAAATAAATAAATAAATACTTAAGCATCACAACCTATACAACCATTCTTCATCTCACAAAATATGACATTATTACAGAATACATTTGTACAAAAATATGTCAACAAAATTTTTTGTTACACCTGAGACCATTTTGTCTGTTTAATAGTTTCAGTGTTAATAATCATTTTTAATATCAATTAAATGTATTTTTAAATAATATAATGTACGAAAAACTTGAGTTGAACAGTGCAGTGTCTTATAGTAACGAATATTCCTTGTATCACTTTCAATTTTGATAGGAGGACATTTCTGGACAAGCTGAACCCATAATTCGAATTCTCCTTCTTTTTCGATCGAATGATCGAGTCAGGCGTGTCTTGTTGGCTAATTTATATTTCACTTTCTACCGGTGAGCGTATAATTCCCGTAACGGTGTGCTTGATCGTTACACTTAGTCCAGGTTTCCAGATACGTTTCGTTGCTTTTTCTTACAGCCAACTTGGAATGTTTCGAAGTTAGACGAAAGATTCCAACGCGTCACCTTTCCCGATTACGGAAACTGCTTCTGTTGCTTCTGATCGAATACGCGCGTAACTTTCCCTCCAACTGCGATTTTGTTACTCTGGAATTCGACTTTGATAAACGGTTGAGATAATTGGTGCAGTGTTGTGAATTTGCATATTTATTCACGATGCATTATCTTAGAAACTCGTCAAAATTAGGGAGAATATTACAGGTAGTTTTAAAATATTTCCCTCAGCTTTTTGCCCAAAACAAATATTTGAATTTTTGGTACAAAAATATTTGAAGTATAGTTCTTAAAAAGAAACAGTGCTAAATGACAAACGATTTTATGAATTTGCCTATGTATCTTGCCTAAGAAAATAAAATATTAGAAATGAAATACCTCAATTAAGAATAATAATAATAGTTACGAAAATGTTAAATATTTCATTCATGTTACTAGCAATAAATATTTAATTAAACGTACGTTAAAAATGACGCAACGAATAGATCATTGCACGTCAATTTCCTCTTTAGCATAATCAGATGGTACAAGGTGCATGTACTTCCATGTAGAGAATGCTGTTCTAAAGAACTATGTAAAACTCGACAAACTACTTGAAAAACGGAACTGATTAAACAGTATTCGGATCGTATAATTAATTTAATTAACCCTAATGATGAAGTTTGCCTTATGCAGCCGTTTTGCAGAACTATACTTTCTCCACTATAATTGTTTTGAATTAATTAGAAGATTTTAATTAGTATGGAAGTAATTTAAACTTTGATACTGAGCTAATGCTAATAGACTCCTACAGAAATCTTAAGATGGTTTATAATTATTCTCTGAGCAAACTTAAAATTTTATAAAAATTTGTTAGAAGTTAAAACGTATTTAATAGATTTAAAATATTAATTGATATTTGGAAATATATTTCACATGTTTTTTTAAAATATTTTATCACTATTCTAGAGATACGTTATTATTAGCCTCCTGTGATCAAGAATCTGGCCTCAAAGTTGTAACTTTCCCTCGTAGATATATTGCACTGTTCGCGAAATACAATTCCATATAAACACATAAACTACACGAGTGTGTAATAGTTACTATCACTATATCTAGTTCTGCCATTCTAGACTGACTAAAATAGTGCGTTACGTAATTTAACCCCAAACTTCAACATAACTTGAATCTTCGCGTGATTTCACTTTCGATGTTGTTCGAATTGTGGTTATGATTATTCGATAAAATTAAATTAAAATTATGATTAATACATTCGAATTTTGAATATTTGCAATTATTCGTAATTTCAACAACGACGATTTTATTAATTCTCTGATACCGGTATTAAAGTATCTCGACAGTTTTATCTCTTTACATCGAACGTGTAACTCATTTCTAAAAATCGGAACTCTAACTGGTATGTCCGGTACCATGAACTTATGCAATAATCCTGACTTTGTTTTATTTATGGTTGAACTCGAAATTCAATCCGAGAGAGATTAAAGGGGAATGTTCCTTGAACCACTTAGAAAATATTGAAAATATTTTTTCTTTTTGTAGAAACTTTCACTTATGTTTTTCAGATTAGTTAACACTGAAAATATGATCTATAGAGATATTACTTAAGACATGTACTGGAAACAAATAATTACGAAATGCGTAATTTCGTTTAATTCATGTTCATGATCATATTCATAATCAAATGATTATTAATGATTGTATTTTACAGGTCTTACTGCTAATAGCACTTCCCATGTGCATAGCACAATTTTCAATACAGGGACCTAGTGACGGGAATCGAGTCGCCCAGGGTCTAACAATACAGGAAGGGAAAGGAGTTCAATACACACAACAAAGTGGTAAGAGATAGATATGTGTTACCGATACTGCCACCACGACAAGAAAAATCTTCGAGTATAATGTACCTCTCTATCTCTGCAGTCCATACTTAGAATTAGATTTGCTTATTACTTGCTAAATCCGTAGCACATTTTGAAATGTTCAACAAGTAACCATTAATTCTATTTGAACTATCTCGAAGTAAATTTTAAATTCTCGATTAATTTTTATTTCAAATTTCTTCAAATTTTTGTTCTGTAGAACCAGTGAACGGTGGTTTCACAATTCAAGGCGCCTCAGACGGTCACTCGAACGTTCACAGTGGCTCTGATAGCCATACAAATTTCAATATTCGGGGTTCTACTGATGGCGGAGCAGAAAGGTACAATTTCCAGGGAGCTACTACTGGACAATATAATATTCAGGGAGCATCGGATGGACATAGTCAGCCACAATCGATCATTCGAGGTTCATATGACCCCAACTCTTCTGGCAAATCTCTTCAATACGATGATCCAAGCGGTAAATATCAGTTCAACATTAAATATAACATTTTAATTTTAATTAACTGGAGAACTTAAATAGTAAGAAAAGTTAATTGGTCTCATAAAAAATTTAGTACCAAAATTGATATATGTAGTATATGTCATACATGTGGCATATGTGACACATATGGTATATGTGGTATATGTGATACATGTGATGCATGTGGCATATGTGACACATGTGGTATACGTGGTATATGTGATACATGTAATACATGTGGTATACGTGATACATGTGATGCATGTCGCATATGTGATAATGTTGTATATTATTTAAAAGAGAACTACTATTATACATCAAAATTTTCAATATTTGATTAATAATAATACATTCAAGACAATTTTACTTTGGATCAAAATAGAAAATTTGGTCGAAACTAATAATTTTTGCTTCCCATTTAAGATCAAAATGTACTACGTTTTTATAATGTCAAAGGTAAACCGCGAGAAAGTTTCCGAAGTTTGAAATGCAATTTGCATAGCATTGAACCAATTGTACATTAGCATACGATATTATATCACATCAGACCATTAAATCGCATAATCAAACTAGTCGGTTCAGTTATCTGAAATCAAGCGAGTCACATACTTTCCGCATTATTTTTAACAGTATTCATTATCTACTTTACGTTTCTGGTTGATAAAAATTTTAAGTACGAATAATTCGTATATTTTGTTCAAACCAGATCAGAACTGTCCATACTTTCCGCCGTTCGAATGCAATCCGGTTCCGTGTGTCTAAACTTAAGAACCAGTTTATGCTCCACGCAATTTCGTCATTCCAACGTTCCGGACAGTTTGAACAGTGAAATGTCGATTAAAAGTAAACTTGAAATTTTACTGTCGTTCGAAAGGATCAAGGGTGAGCTGGAGATCGTACGATCGTCAATCATTGCCAGGGCCACAACAGACGCAATATTCGGAGGCAACGATTCCAGTTAGACAGCGACAACGACCTCATCCACAACGGCAACCGCAACCGCAATCGCTACCGCAGCCTGAACCAACTCAGCTACCATCAAAAAGTTTAGATAGCGCACCACAGTACATTAAACAACTCCTGGAGTTCCAGAACCAACTTCCATATGTGAACATCATTCCTGAACCGTTTAGGTAATGTGCAATTCAATTTTTTTACTCCTGATAGTGATTAGATAGAGACTAAGATTTTGGTGGATAATAAAATTAAAAAAAAAATGGTAACAAAAATGGTAAAAGTTAATTAACACTTAGCTGTTCAAAATTAATTAAATATCAAGCTACCCCCACTCAGGTCATTACAAATAAAATTCAATTAAGATATAATCAAATTTTTTGGTGGGTACACAATATATGTAGTGCAAAGGGTTAAACTTGTATTGCCTTCATTTTTGATACTAAGAAAATAAAAAATGTATATTAGAGTACAATATTTGATGAGCAATTTATTATAGGTACGATGCGTTAGTGACAGCACAGGGAGAAACTCAAGGTAATCAACAACCGGTTCAGTACCAACGCCAGGAACAGGAAGCTCCAGAACCACGGCGTCCATCTTACCGCGGGAAACCACGTGGTCAACCCAGACACAGACGACAGGCGCAACAACACAGACAGGAAGGTGGGCCGCAACAAAGCCGCAGACCTCAGCAACCGCCTCCTGAACCTCAGATCAGATATTCAACAAACTTGCCTCCATCGCTCGAGCAGATCTTAAAATTCCAGGCCCAGACGCCTTACATTAATGTAATACCTGAGCAGTTTAGGTGAGATTTATGTCCCTTAAGTTACATTTTAGGCAAAACTGTGCGATGAATTTTATAAACCTGTAAACTTGAGTCACTTGAGCAATGTGATTGCTGATGAAACTTGACTAATTCAATTTAACAATTTGTCAAGTTGAAGTGTTGAAGTTTGAACCATTTAGAAATTAGTGTCCATTAGTACAACCGAAATAATTAAAATGTATTCTTAGATTCAATCCGGAACAAGCAATAAGGGACCAGCAGCAGCAGGTTGAAAGTCATTACAAGGATCTCCTAAGCCGACAACCACCGGAACCAGTGGTGCAAGCAGCATCCTTCGGACGAGCATCGACTCGAGCTCAACATTCAGAGCGAGATCCAGAGCATTCCAGACAAAGAAGACAAGCACAACACCATCAACGACCACAACCTCAGCAGCTTCCAGCAGAGCCTCGTCCACAATACTCAACCAACATTCCACCGCAAATTCAGAGCCTGCTGAAGTATCAAGCTCAAATTCCATACAATATCATAGCTAATCAAATCACTTATCGTCCTGAGAAGCCCTACGTGCCCCAACCTGTTCAATCTCATGCACCCTCGCAACAATCTCAGTACGAAGGTCAGCAAGCGCAGTACGAATCTCAGCAAGCACAGTACGAACCTCAACAAGCACAGTACCAACCACAACAAGCTCAGTACCAACATCAGCAAGCTCAGTACCAACCTCAGCAAGCTCAGTACCAACAACAACAAGCTCAGTACCAACCACAACAAGCTCAGTACCAACATCAGAGTGCTGAGTACCAACCACAGTACCAATCTCAGGCTGAACAATATCAAGGTCAATCGAGTGGGTACAATCAACAGTACTCCAGTCAGATACAGTATCCAAATGGGTACCAACAATCTGGAAATGAAGTTCGTCCTGTCACTGAAAATCAATACTGAAGATCGTTAAGGACCAGATAATTGTTTATATTTTTATTTCTTGCTTAATTCGATGTTTTAATTTGTTTTTAATCGATCAGTTAGGTTATGTCGGTACGTGTTTTCGCGTGTCGCATGTTACGTGTTAGATGAATTTGTTAAATGCCAGAGTGAGAATGCAAACTTTAGAATTTTTTATTTAAGTATGGAGTAATATTAATTCTCCAGAATTTTAGTTTCTTCTTTCGTTTATGTAGTTGTGTTAAAGTAATGTCATTGGTTCTTGTACTCGATGTGATGTGTTGAGTCATGGTAAAAATATGTTTTTACGTTTGAAACATAAATGAATTTCGGTATTTAAAAAATCAATGATAAAGAATTCACTAATTGATTTTCAGATAGCAACAGTCGGTATTAGAAAGCTAACAGACTTTCAGTCGGTACTATTTGGTAAATATGATGCATGATTGCTAAAGATGACCTTGCGTTTAATTTACTGAACTGATTTTCTATTTCCGAGCAGACTTTCGATTTTTTTACTAAAATTGACCATAAATCTAAATTATTGTTGCATTAGCGATTTTTTAAGGATTAATTAATTGCATTGTTGAGACTGAACCTTATGACTGACATATTTAATGAATGAAAATTAATTTTATTTTAATCGTGCTGTTAATTACAGTACATTTCAGTGGTATTAAAAATTAATAGTATTAAAAGTTATTTTCATTGTCAGAGGAGAAAGTACACAAGAAATGGAATTATAATTAAAAAAAAACAAGAGTTCAAAATATCACAAAAATTATACAAATAATTCTTGTAATAGTTTACAAGAATTTTTTATTATAAATAATTCGAATTGAAGCATCCTAAGATTTTAGGAGCAATTTTCTTCTTTATGGCATTTAACATAATTTTGTATAGGAAATGAATGAAATGTTTGTCATGTTTTTTTATCAACATGCGACACGCTTTGAGTGATATGTAATTAGGGAGAAATCAACGTTCTTGCTGTGATTCTTTTAATATCAAACAAAATTCATAATTTTTGCAAATTTTCATACATTTTCTGATAGCTAGATTGTGTTCACATCTACGTGTCTAAATATTATTTTAAACAAATGAATCAATTTTATTAAATTTCAAGGAATTTTAACGTACGTTAAAGAATTTTAAATATTTTGAGTTCTTAAATGATAACTGAAAATTAATTGGAAACAATAATGACAGCAAAGAACATAAATGAAAGGATTTTCTCATTTGCTTTGAACGAGTACATGAACTAATATTTATTGCAACAGATATTGTTTTGTATTTTGTTATAAAAATATTCAAATTTATTAGTAATATTTAATGATACACAAATTGAAAAGATTAACGTCTTCTTTGAAACTTGTATTTCTTCATTATTTACTAAAAGCTGCAAACTATCCGAATTTCGAACAGGAAAAATGTTTTGCGTAAAAATGAAAATAGATGGAAAACAGTTATCAATTCAACGAACGCAAATTAATTTTTTACTGATTTTCATTTGTTATTCTCAATAATTTCACTTACGATTTTCACGTTTTCCATTAAGACAAATCGCTCTCAAGTTTTGTTGTAGAAATCAAAAGAGGTTGCTACTTTCCTTCACTTTCCTTCTCTCAGCAAACACCGGAACCGGAACTCTGGTATAATCAGAACAAAACAAACCTGCTCGATATTTCAAGACGTAACGAAGAAAACGAGTCTCGGAAGCTATTTGATACTGCAAAAATTTCTGTGTTAGAAATTATGAATACCTTCCGGGAACTAATTGCCGGCAATGAAAGAAGGAACAAGATCAAAGCAATTCGCGAAACAATGTTTCCGAACGAGCACCGTATATCTGTTTATCTGTTTTTATACTTTTTATACTTCCACGTTTTCCAATAAAACATTTGTAACCAACAAACGTCTCCATTAATCGTTTCAATATCAAAGAGGCTCACAGGTCAAGTTCATTTTCAAAGCTTCAATTAACCTACATTTAAACATAATTAGTTGCACATTATGATCATAAAACGTAACAAGATTTCCTAACGCAACGAAAATCACTAACAGCAGTTTTAATTTCTACAGCAGCTTTAATTGAAGATCACGTATAATTAACTGTTGGTTAAAACCGCGTTTAGACACGCTAAGTCTAGATCTACTTTCACTCCAGACTTTTCCGTAGGTAATCACTGAACTTAATCGTTCGACTCCAGAAAATTATAGTCGAATTAACCAAACTTTCAACATTGTTTCAAAGCTTTCTTCAAAGTATCATCTTGGATCGTTCATTTAAATAATGAAGTCGATTATTGAAAGCGGTGGGAAATCAGGAAGTGGAACGGTGAAGGTGGAACTACATTAAGGTCAGTCGTTCTTGCGAGCAAAGCGTGCGCCAGTTAAAATGGCGTTTTTATGGAATAGAAAATGTCCTCGCGAAACAGTGCACTTTTCGCGATATATTAATGCGGTCAACTTAGGAATACGGAAGTGACCGATGTATATGCTTCCTGCAACTGGTGACTATACCGTTACGTGACCAGAAAGACATGTTTTATCAACATGCACAGACATTGACTTGTGATTTATGTCCGCGTCAATATCGAATTTCTGATCCGATAGAATGAATTCTGTTCGATAACTTTCTTGCTCGATAAACTTCTGTTTTATCAACTTTTTTCTTTTTATACTTTTTTGTTTGATAAACTTTATTTTTTCTTTCTTTCTTTTCTTCCTGTTCAATACACTTCATTTTTTTTTAAATTTAAATAAGAATTTTAAGTCTTTTAATTTGGTGGCTTTTTTTTACTAGTTATTTGGTATTTTTGTAACTGAATATTGGAAAATAAGTGTACTTTTGAAATACTGTCAATATGGTTTGGCGGTGACGAGAAAATGGCCGAATTAGAAGATTGAACTGTTTCGTGAAAATGATGTAAATTAGATTTTATTTTTAAAAATTCAGAGATGTAGAAATCTGGAAATTCGGGGATACAAATTTGGAAATATAGGAATTTAGAAAAATATCGGAATTTCATAATTCGAGATTTCTTACGGAGGTTAAATACCTGTCACTCAACAGGCTCGGTGCATAAAAATCATATGTCATATTACTATTTTACATGAAAACTAGTTTTCTTTCACTAAATAATCAGAGCTAGTTAATGAAAATGTAAAAGAGGAAATATTATATGTATAAATGTATTCTTCCACAAGAATTACAAATAAAGACATTTCTTATACATAGCAAAATTAAAAGAAATTACTTTGTAACATATCAGAAATTATTTTTCATATTATCTCTTTACCAAAACTTCACAAAATAAGATTTTACTCTTATACAATAATCATTAATTATAATTGCACTAATAATGGTCGGTAATTGAAAATTTTATTAGGGACTTTCTAATCATAATATCATAACAAAATATCATTTATCAAAATTGGAAATTATTGACTTTTGTCAGTGATTATTATCAGTGCTCCGAACTGGAAAATGTAGATATAGTTCTTTTTTTTGTAAAATAAGTAGTTCTGTAACTATTCGACACGAGCTTTCTAAGTCCGACAGTTAATTATAGTTTCGTACTTGTCTAAGCAAATTCCAAAGTAGGTGGTCAAATGCGTTCAGAAAAGGAAAAAGTCGATCAGACAACTTTCACGTAACTTTAAGTTAATCTCTGATATAATAGGTATTAAGGAAAAGTGGTTCTGGTTTTCTCTCAATGCAACAAGGTTTTTATTTTAAAAGTTTAATGAGCAAACGTATGTCCACATTTTTAATGACAACTAGAGATCCTACAAGAAAATCGTACGGTTTTAATAATTTCCTTATTCAATCGTAAAAATTTTTATTTATATACACTTATACATTTTCGAAGATTTTTTTATTTTATTCTTTTTATATGCTCAGATTAATGTCTCAAAGTATTATACATTAATTGGGGTACAATATTAGAAAAGTCCACATTTTCTCACATTTTCAGCTTTATAATCTTAGAAAAGTTTGTAACATATTTTCAAAAATGAAACATTTAAACAATAAAAATAAAAAAATTACTTTTCATTCAAGAATTACTACTTTTCTAATATTTAGCTTTTATGTTAAATGTTAATATATAAAATTTACCAAATTATTATCTCGTAACTCAAATCACACCTCAACTCATTATCCTATCATACTAAACAATTCTCAAAATAAAAAGCATCGTATTCTACTTTTTTCAACAGACTTTCCACCACATATCGTTGACCTTTGATTTGAGAGTATTTAGAAAATAATTTCCTCTGTTACCAAGTTGATCATTATGTCAACCATCGTTTGCAAATGTCCAGGTTTTAGGTGTATTTAGCTGGATCATTTCCTGAACCGTTGTACACCATGAATACGGGGCGCGTTAGTTATGTGACGAACGGGCGGGGATCAGCAGATATACAGGGTGTTCCAGTTTCCTATAAAACTTCATCATCTTCTATCCGTAGAAATAAAACAAGAATATTATATCAACATAAGGTTTCAATAATTTACTAAAAAAATTGTAACAGAAATACGAAATGATAGACTGTTATGTTCGACGTCGAATACAGGGTGTTTCAGTTTTTTCCATGCAACTGGTATAAAAAAATGAGAAAAAATGTTTAATACGAAAATCACAGAACAAATCAGTTCAAAATCATTTTGTACTTTTATTATAACTTTTTAATATTAAAACTACCAACCAACCAAAATGGTTTCAGGTTTCACATTTTATATTATAAAATTTTGTTGTGCTTTTGTCGAAATGTCAGTCACATTTTATTCAGACGAATAATCATACATGTTAGTTAATTCTTTACTATTATATTTATTTTTTGACTTCATTTTCAATTTTGAAGTAAGAGTGCATTTAGCATCAGTAGTTCCAGTTAAGAGTTTTACTTAAAGGGTTCTAATTAAAGGCTTTAAGTTCACATAACATTTTTTGCATATTTTCATGTCTAGATTATGTCGGTCAAGAAGTGGGACACCCTGTATGTGACGGAAGAAAAAAATTCAGTCGAAACCGACCAACCGTGAAAGTTAGTGGTTGGCGGGACCATTTACCCTGGAAACGCTCGCCCATATAGAAGTGCGTCGCGACGCGGCCGCCAGTTTCGTTCAGCTACCATCCCGAAATCGCCTACACCTTCGTCATGAAGTTCCTCGTGAGTAAAAGTCGATTTCATATAGTTTTATTATTAATTCCAATAAATTTGTATCGCTATTCTTTTCTATTATTGTCAATTTATTTCCATTTCTTCATTTTTTTCATTCCACAATTTTTTGTTTCGAATAATTTGGTGCGATTACGTTCATTACTTCGAAAAAAATATTTTTTTTAATTTTTATAATTGATAATTATAATTTAATTGTGAAATTGTGTTAGTGATGCTTTTTGCTGTCAAATAAAAATTTAATACTTTGATTGTCATGATAAATATAATTATTTCCAATGGAATCAGTTTATTTACAGTTTTTAATTTTTCGTTAGTTACTTCACACTGTTAATGTTATATAATAGTTCCCTTTAAGTAGTTACTAGATTTTATCAAATTTAAAACGTTCATCGCTGGTGACCTCTGTGGCAGACATTGTGTTCAGACATGTTGACTTGATTCCCTAATTGTATGTTGTGTGACATTGTATTAAGAAATTAGTCTTTTAGAATATCGAGTTAATGATATATATTTTTGAAGACATTGATATTTCAATCTTTTGAATTTTGACCGAATTTGATACGCGCTTTTCAATGCATGATTAATCGCAGTCGTCAAAAATCATTCACCTTGATTTTGACCCACATTATTTCGCATAAAATTTTCCTTTGTTATCACAGACATTAAATCAGGTTACTATGGCGTTCGAAAGGTGTGTACAGTTCAAATGCTTTCATCCTTTCCTTTCGTGAGAACTAGTTTCGTGTAGTTTCGAGCACGAATGTATGTTACGATCAGTGGCGTGTAACGCGGGAGATCGGTAAAATGCGTTATCTAGCTTTCAGATCGGACATCGATTTTTCATTTCACAGTTATTGGCGAGATATGCAAAAACGTCTGAGTCATATAATGCTGCTTTAATGTCAGTAATTGATGATGATGCTCCTACCTAGGTGAAGTAGGACAAGTTAGAGAGCAGACTTTTGTCGTTCCATATTGCAGATTTTTTCGTTCCGCCTCATTCAGTCGATATGAGAGAATAGAAAGTATGAAATTTGTGTAGAAACTTAGTGTACTTAGACTTGAATGATTTTAAACGACAGTAGCTACTTCAGAATGAGGAAATGGGACAAGGTGAAAATATTGTAAAAGCAAACATAATCAAACTTTTTCCCTACAATAACTGAAATTTAATATATAACCGAATTTATAATTTAGTACAGTTTATTATAATTTAATATATTTCAGTTACAATGAAACGAATATTAAAATTTTTCTTAATAAATACTCATATGTGACTCCTCTTTTGAATGTTAGGTGCTTCTCCTACAACTGCATGTTCATTTTTATAAATAGTAATAAATGTTCTTTGAAACATTTCTTTCGTCTGACTAGCCCGTTATATTAGTTTCATGGTAACGGTCAGCGGATACTCTTTCCGCAATCAACGTGTGAAAGGGTAATTAAATGCACGCACTCACCTATGGAAATACTGGCGCAATTTTTGTGGTATCCAGAATATAATTTAAGTTCAATCCGGCAATCAAAGCGTTTATAAAATATGCACGAATCGTGCAGTGAATAAATTGTAGAGTTATGAAATACTAGTAATGATTATAAATTTTAGATTTTACTGCTGGCTATAGTGCCCATTTATGCAACTCTCGACGTGACTGGAGATCTTTTGGACCTGGAATATTCTACTTTGGGTAAATTATATTCATTTTTTATTTTATATTGATTCTAACTTTACATTTCATATGTTTAATTTTAACATTATATTTCATATCGACACAGTAGTCTATAAGTTTTTGTACTCTCCACAAATATGTTTCTTCTAATTTAATTTCAATTTTTAATGGACTAAAAAATGTCTGACAGCTAGAAGTGAAGAACACAATTTATTTATAAAACATACTATTTGGAATTAGAAAATTGTATTTGTAGCATTTTAAATATGTGAGAGGAACTTGTGAATATATGGTACATTTTCAAGTAGTGATACTAATAGAGTGTTCATATTAATATTAATCAACGAGAGTATGTTACACAACCTTTAACTAATCGTATAGTCCTTAATTTTCATTTCGGATGCAACTATTTAATATGCCATATAATATGTCCCATGAAGGTTAACAAAAATGACAATAAATGATTTAATATAATTTCAGTATAATTACCATTAATTTAAAAATAACTCGTTTTAATTTCCCATCGACTTGTTCGCCCCAATAAAATTGTCATACAAACTCAAATTTTCAGATCACGTACGCGAGAGAAGGCAATCAGGAAATTATCGCACGTTGAATCAGGCACCGCCTCAAATACATCAGCTTCTGGAAGCACAAAACTCTCGTCGTCCCCTCATACCCGTTCCATCTCAGCCAATCCCTAAACTAGGACCTTCTCAGCCTATCCAGCCTCAACAGCTCTCTCAGACACAGGTTTCGCAGTACAAACCTCAAGTTCAATTCTCATCGGGTGTCCAGCAACCGGATTATAGGGCAATTCAATCTAGCACCGGCGGTCAGTATCAGCGACCGTACGCCCAACAACCGCAGTATCGTCCTCAACCTCAAGGGCAAAACTATAATCAGCAACAACAGCAAAACTATAATCAGCAACAACAGCAAAACTATAATCCGCAACAACCGCAATACTCCACGAAATTACCGCCTCATCTGCAACAATTGTTGCAGTACCAAAGCAACTTGGCCAACTCTATTCCTCGAAGAGCATAATCGGAGATGTCTGACGAGGCGAAAATTTCTACCGTAATTTATTTTCAAGCTTGTTTTTGTCTTCCTTATTTATGCCTTCGATGTTAATAAAATGATTTTGGAAAACAAGGTTGTTTATTTAAGGTATCCTCATCAGAAGCTGGGGAATTTAGATTTACTGTGATTTTTGTAATTGATGACATTAATGTATAGAAAGGGTGCGATTTTAAATTTCAGTTTTGTACAGGTGAAAGTTTGTATATTTTAATTGTAATAAAAGGAAAATAAGAGAAGGTAAACGAAGAATTTATGGTTTTCACTTCAAGATGTTCCCTTTTATAGTAAGATTAACCAAAACCACTGTCTATACCACGTATAATTGAGGTATGTCACATTTGAAATTAATACGATGTACACGTATGTTAAGATGCACCTATACAATAATTTGTGTACTCACCTAATTGCAAATACTCATATTAACAACCCATAAATATAACAAAATATTACAAAAATATTTGGTGAAATCCAAAAATAAAATTCGACGCAATCAAATATCCGCCTTTATATTACCTGCAGTCCGATAAAAATAGATCTGGATATATCGATCTTTCCTCTGTCTAATGAAGGAAACAAGTTTACGCAAAACCTTTCAAGCGTTTCACGACTTATAATTCATCGTCGCGAAAGAACTGTACTCAACGAGCCGCGGCGAAAGGGTTCAAGGTGGTATTACATCAAATTACGTCGTTAAACGTGCCGGTTCGCATTAAGCGCATTCAATTCGTCACTCGAGAAATCAAGGTATCATCGCACCGATGAATCCGCACAAGGGGCGTATCCACCGTTTCGGGACGTGGCAGATAGACAGAGATTTCCCCTCTTGTCACCCTCCTGCCGCACGACAACCCACACGTTGCAGTCTCCGTCAGAGAACAGCCCTTAAACTGTGCTCGTACCGCAGTCACACCACCCCGCCCCGATTTTTACCTCCTTGCATATCCTGAATACAACCCCCGGATGGACTCACCGACAAACAGGGAAGAGGATTAGCGAGTCCATTAAAGTCGCGGACTCTATTATCCAGAGGGCACGGCCACGGTGACATCAACCGCCTGTCAGTGGCGTAGCAACGTTTGTACCCTCGGAAAAAAGAGGTCCTTTTCAGGGTACTTTCCTTTATAATGTGATTCGTATCTGGTAGAATTTGTGAGGCTTTCAAAGTTTATGTATATCGGTTTTTTTGCTTGTGGATTATTTTACGCTTTTGTGCTCGGTGAGAAATTATTTATGCGGTTTTGAGGGGATTAGTGGTGTGTGGAATAAATTTAGTTTCATGTTCAAGATAATTAGGGGTAGTGTTCACCTTCGAGTTAATTATAACTAGTTTGGACTTTAGCTGCGACTTACATAAAGATTGAACTGATATCTCACGTTTGAGCTAATTATATCTTTGAACTAAATATTATTTATCTTCAAACTAATTACGTAAAGTTTGAACCAGATAATCATCTACAATTTGATTACATAAAGTTCAAATCAGAATTCACCTACAATCTAGTCACAATTTGAACCAGATAATTTACCTTTGTACTGTATCAAGTTTGAGACAGATATTATTCATCCACAACTAAATTATATAAAGTTAAAATTACATATTATTCACCATCAAATTATACATGGTTTGAACCTATTTACATAAAGTTTGACTCTTGTCAGACTCACCGACAAGCTAATTATATCAAGTTCGAACAAGATATTATTCATCTATAACTAAATTACGTAAAGTTAAAAGTAGATATTGTATACCTTCAAAGTTATTAGACCAAGCTTGAAACCAATATTATTCGTCTGTAATGTAGTTAAATAAAGCTTGAGCCAGATATTATTCACCTTCAAGATAACTACATAAAATTTGAACCTGATATTCATCTTCTAACTACATAAAATCTGAACGAGGACTTGATCTTCAAACTAATTATACCTAAATTGAACCAGGTATTGTGCACCATTAATTACACCTAATTCAAACCAGATGTCATTCACCTCTAACCTACCTACATAAAATTCACCTCCAACTTACAGTTCCAAGCAAATATTTACCAAAGTGAATGAAGTTCAAACCTAACTGACTGAAGTTCAAACCTAATTAAATGAAGTTCAAACCTAATTCAATGAAGATCAAATCTAACTAAACGAATTTCAAACCAAATATTATTCGTCACAAACCCAATTAAATTCTCCACCAGAAGTTAGACTCGTGTAGTAGATGTACAGCATGAAGACTCATATTTCCCTTTACCTTCAAATGATTCCTTTTTGAAGAAGAAGCCAACGATCGACGCCATTGGCAGGGTGGCGGGGCGAGGGGTTACAAGGCAAATTACAAAGGGAGGATTACCGGCAGCTGGGCTACCAAGCAACCATCTCTTTTCTGGGTCTCACTCGCGAGCCATCCACGTCGCTCGAGAGCCCTTTGTCCTTCGAC
Source organism: Megachile ligniseca (assembly GCA_945859555.1). Lineage (NCBI taxonomy): Eukaryota > Metazoa > Arthropoda > Insecta > Hymenoptera > Megachilidae > Megachile > Megachile ligniseca. Next base: position 6,477,812 of record OX243783.1, read on the forward strand.
GCATTGGTAACATAATTATCGGAGTTATACCAAGCCAAAACCCAAGCCGCATCTGAAGGGGTCGCATGTGACGCCCGGTTACGAGCTGATACCACATGCGCTAGGTGCACATGCGTGGACACCAGATTGCTGTCCTAACCCCTTCTGAACACCTAATATCCTAATTCATGAGAAATCTGTGAAACTTTATCATTTCAGAACTTTTGGATTGAGTTCGACAAAAAACGGATCATGAATTTGCAATCAAGTTTAGATTCAAATCTAAAATGGTGACTGGTAGACTTCGATCATATTTATATAATTCTTGTCCTTATTTTTACGATAGTTATTTTTGAAAATTATGTATGTTTTTTACTGTAATGGAAAAGTTACTATTCACAGCGAAATTCTGGAAAATCGTAACGATTCGATAACGATTTGACCTGCCCGATCAGTAAAGTGGAAATTTCTTTCGATGCAATTAATTTACACGTGTTATCCAGCTTGGCTGTTCGTTTTTCGCGTAGAAAGCGAACAAACCACATGCACGTACTTTGTACTTCTAATTATGCGTCTAACACCGGTATACTCGTGTTCGAAACAGACTTTGCATTCCAGCGTTTCGTAACCGTACAATTTACTGCAATCACCGCGTCACGTTTTTGCAACGCTCAAACCCGAGACCGAGGACAACGAAACAAGGGTCACTCATTGTTCGAACCACAAATACCGCTCTGATGAAATGTGAAAGGAATTTCAACCATAAATCTGCGAATTATCGACTGAGATAACGAATTGCTGTAGTTGGTACTTAATCAGAGATATTTCAGTTTAAATGTTTTGGAAAAGATATTGCTATTTTAAGTATGACTTTGCACTTGGAATATTTATGTTCAAAAGTGTTGATATTAATATTGGTTTAAATTTTGCAAAATTTCAATATGTGTGTAATACGTTTAACATGATTAATAGATAATTTTGACCTACATTTAAAAAATATAATATAGAATTTTTATCAAAGGAAATTTCATCTAACTAAAAACAATTGAAGTAACTCAAAAATCATATGAACATATATGAATATAATAATTACTCAGTAAATAACTCATTACACTTTATAAAAGTAAATAAGTACAATGTAAGACTTGATTTCGAATTAAAAGTTTAATCATAAATACCTAATGATTAATTCAAATTTTCTGTGTGTTCTTTTAAAATCGTTTATAATCCCCTAATATCACCATGTGACAAGGGTTATTCGAAGGATTGACGTTGGAATTAAAGTCCACTAATCTATCGGATTTGGTGAACTAATATTGTTGTTCAATTTTTCCATCGAACAGCAGAGTTCATAACTTTCATAACAAGATATAGAAGGAGCGTGTGAAACGGGTTGCGGTTCGTCAGAGTGTTCCAATAATTGCACTTAATCCTTAGGGTGGCGGCACGCGGCCAGTAATCGCTGACAAATCCATGTCAACCCTCTCTTCGTTCCAGCTTTCGCTTCAAACTTGCTCGAAATCTAACGTTCTGTCACATAAAATCTACGTATATGTTTCGACCACATAAACTTTAATTTTACTCATGTCTACATATTAATCAAAACTGAATTTAGGATCCTTGCGTTTCTTTCAGGTGCACTATGTAAGCACTTGGTTATTTTTTGCAATAAACCAGATTACTTGATGATCTTCATAATTCCGAATAAATTGTACATTTTTATAAGAATATTTTCAGAACAATATTTTGTACACAGAAAAATGTGTTAAAGTAATATTAATATGCAATATAAATTTTTTTTAAATTCTACAACTCCTCTCCCTCCACATTTAAATAAAATAAAATAACAGTTATATGAACAACTTACAAAACAACACAGCAAAAATAAGCAAAGCTACAAAATAACACAGGAAACAATTTCCGCAGCATTCCTCCGAAAAATCAATGGTCTCACATGTATATTAGCAGCATTCACCAAAAAAAGAAAAGGTCGCAGAGAATACAGACATACAGCACACAAAACAAGCTCCAGCTAAACGATACCGATTACGATGAGTCCCCGAACCTTTTCTAGGGCCGCGAAACCATTGTGAAAAGAAGCTAGACCGGAAAAATCCAGTATGGCCGACGAACGACGGGGACCAATGGTTGCGTGTTTCGCGACAGCTGCACATCCCTCGGGGATCGAGATTTCGACTGTCGTCCCTTCTTCGTTTTTGAGACGCCCTAACTTTCTGATTTTTGCCTTACGAAGTCAGCCATTGTGACGAGACCCGTTTCCCTTGAATATCGTACGTGAACCTTCTTCGTGTGGTCTTTAAGCCGGGGACCTGAACGTCAGCCTTTAGATTGTCTACGCTACACGCGAGCTTTTTGTCGTCTTAATCGTGCTTTTACAAAATCGTCACACTGTTTCGTACATTGTTGTACGTAACGGTGTTCCGGACAATGTGAGTTGAGACTGAGCTGAACTGGATTTTGAAAAAAGAGGAGTTGGTGTGTGGTCAACGCGGTAACATGGGGTGTTTCAGTTTTCGTAACTGAAAATTTTAAAGAATTAATGGATAACAAAATATCAGAGACTACTGAGATTGAAAATTCTTGGGAGGGTTAGATCTAGCAACCATGGACTTCTTTATCTAATTACTCTTTCTTAAAATTAAGTCCTCAAAAACGGTTTTAATCAATATGGAGTATACCGTATATGACTGTATTAACAATTAATGGTGAGTTACCATTTGCTTCAACTGTAGATGAATATATCATATAATTATTTAAGCAGTAAATCTGAATTTTAGTGCAAGGAACTGTAGTGAGGCACTTCAGGTCTCGTGCACCTGCTCCACCCGTTTGCCAGTTTGAACAATTAAAGTCAGTAATATCGGGAAACAGATTACAAACAGAACGATCCTCGTTGTAAATCCTTCCCTCGTCTTCAGATCCGGCTAACAGTTTAGCAGACCGATCTTCCTTGCGTCTCGTTCCTTTTAATCCGGCAACGAGGTAAGACCACAAAATCCGTAATGATCGACACCTGTGACCGAGTTTCTCGGCCGAAGAATACCGAAATAATACCTAAAGGGTGTTCTTAACTGCTTTCAACGACAGCTACGTCAGGTGGACCGAGGCTGGACCCCCCGTGGTACCCTTTTAATACACTTTAACATAGCGTGTTCGTGTAACTGCATTCGCGCACGCTTATACCCATCGAAATCGTTAACGTGAAACCTGTTAACCGATTAAACGGGTTCGTTAAGACGGATAGTTGTTAATTATGAACGAATTGGACCGCTTGTTTCATGCAGACGGGAACTGATCTGAGATTACGGTAAGACTACCTTGGGAGCGTTTTTGGAGTTGGAAGCTTTAGGTATTCGGATTTAAGGTTTGACGTATGATCGGGATGAACGTTATAATTAGGTGAAATATGTGCAGTTATTTAATCTTGTTACAATTTGGTGCAGGTATATTTGACAATAGGAGAAAGATGTCTGATGTCTTTTTTGTGTAAGAAGTGTTGAGTGATTTTATTATAGAAGTGATAGAAGTGATTTTATGATAGAAGTGATAAAAGTGATTTTATGATAGATTGAAGGTAATCAAAGAAGTAAAGTTTGAAGATAGTCAAAGAAGTCAATCATCAGAACTAATCAATGAGGACAACCATAAGAAATAATCAATGAAGTCAACCATAAGAAATAAACAATGAAGTCAATCATAAGAAATAACGAATGAAATCAATCATAATATATAATCAATGAAGTCTATCATGAAAAATAATCAATGAAGTCAATCATAAGAAATAATCAACGAAGTCAATCATAAGAAATGAAGGCAATCATAAAAAATAATGAAAGAACAGCGAAATAGATGAATAAATTGATTCGTACAGCGTGCAAAATTTCGTAACGAAACGTCTTTCAGAGGATTAGCAGGAACGAAGAGAGGAAAAGGGGCACACGTGACGGCGGCCAGTGACGATCGCGAAAATAAAGGAATCAAATCACTCGACAACGGATACCCTATTTTTCGATCCGTGACATTTCGCTCAGCAACCGGTAAGGGTAGTCGACAGGGCCCGATATAATTTATTCGGACAATAAGCGTGCGTCCTTTCACCCCCTTTGCGCCCCACCGCTCGAGGCATCAGTGTCATGGCGGTGATGAGCCCCTCAATGACAACGACCAACATAATCTGTTCCCATCAGCCAAGTAGACATAATGGGTGCGTCGACAGGGGCTAACAATTGGGCGGCATTTTACAGGAGAGTGCCGCTGGAACTCGAAAAACCCCCACGTGGATCGCTGGAAAATGTGGAACGACTCTGGAGTGAAAAGGGGAACCAGTGTTTATTAGAGTGAACTATGTTGGTTTAAATTACTATTTCAAATTTGCTATTTTTCCTCTTTTATAATTGTTCTTCGGCATTTTATTTATAAGCCACTTTAGTATAAACAGAAATTTTGGTAAAAATTATTATTTTTGGTCTTTTACGATTGCTCTTCATCACTTTACTTATTTAGGTGTACCAATATAAGGTTATAAATTTTTGTCCATAATAATTATTTCTCTTCCTTCACAATTGTTCTCCGTCGCTTTATTTATCTACCACATAAGGTAAACCAGTGGTAAAATTGCATATTTCAATTGTTCGCATTATGTATTTATTTCTGTTAAAATATTTAATTCAAGATGAGATATTTTGCAAGTCAGGTATCACCTAAGTGCACCCTATTACAAATAACAGAACACGCGAAGAACGTTATTTCTAACCCAACGCCCAAAAGCGTCCCTCCAGCGAATGAGGCAAATATTTCGGAGGAGTTAAGAAAAATGCGTTAGCCAGAAAGATCGAGGATGCCGTTAAGGGTAGGAGGAGCCAGCTGGCATCCCTTAAATACGAACGTAAACGGGGAGGGAAACGTTGCTCCGCTGAAAACCGGCGAAAACGTACGTGCTGCCCATCCTCGTCTTTGCTTTATTAAATTCCTGACACGAGACACTCCAGAGCACGTGCAAATATTCATTCACGATGAAAAACTCGAGTGCTCCGCGACACGGGGCGCGCGCCTTAACGCTACATTCAAGGCGTGCCGACGCGTGTGATTTAGCGGCGTGGCCGAATAGTCTACTTTGTTTCTCTACACTTTCAAGTTTTAAGCTAAACGTATCATAAATCTGATAATCGCATTTTTAGACGCATAAGAACGTGATTGTTTAAAAATATCCTTCATTTACCCCCGTAGTCTATAACCAAAAGGAAGACTGGAAGCATTTTTAAAGTACAAATAATGTAACTTATAGGTTTTTCAGCATGCAGTGAGAACATTGTAAATTTTCCCAAATTATGAATAAAAGGTACTGTCTCGTTCAAGAGAACTAATTTGGACATCTTTCTGACAGCTCCAACCTCTGAGGGGATTTTCGATCATTTAGTTATCCTACAAATATTGTCAACAATCTTTAATTTCATCCGATGATAAGCAATACCTAGTTTTACCAGATCCTGAAACTTTTTTTAGGTATCATGAATATTACGTCCTCATAATCATAAAATGACGCTAGCATCATAGTGACGCTATGAGTGTCACGAGTGTGTCGCAATTTTGTACAAATTCAGGTTAAATTGTAGAGAAAGTGGAGGAAGAGGAATCAAAGCACCGTGGTGCTCGCAATTAACATCTCCATCTAATGAAACCCTCGAAACACCGTATGTTACAATTCCCCGCATACAGTGTCCATCGGCCACCCCTGTGCGCCACTCGCGAGGAGTGGTGCTTCTGGTTCGAGGAGGCAGCGCCTTTCACGATGTAATACTGTAACGTTTCCAACCGAGCGAATAATAATCCCCAATCTCGATGGCGAGACCGTCGAATGGAAATCACAACGGGACCAGTAGCGGTGGCGATAACAACGAAAACAACGAGCAACAATGACGAGGAACAGAGGACGATTGGGACGCGGTAGGTGCAGCTCTGTTGCAGAATTCCTTCGCTTAAAATAAAAGGGACCTCCACAGTCGGCATTGTGTCAATCGTACCGACACAACCGCGTAATTGCTCTACTTCCATTCGTTCACAAAAGTCGACAAGTGGTTCCCACCGGTGGTACATCAGCACCTTGTCATAAGACAGCCAATGGGGTGCGTAACACGCGGGTCATTTCGAGAAACAATGAAGAGAACAATGGTGTCGATAGTCGCGTTCTTCGGGTCTCGATTTATTGCTAGGATCGACTGTTTCCTGTCTTTTTGCCTTTGGCGCGCTTTGTTTCTTTTGTTGCTTGCGTAATTAGTGAATTACGGACACGGGCTTTGTTTTTTGTAATTATGTTTCAAGCAGTGCGGTCATTTTTTTCTGTTCGTGCGGTTTGTACTGGTTACAGTATTTGTCCTGTGCTGAAATCGATATCAAGTTTTATGATTTGGAGTCGGTTGGAGATTGATGTGAAAGAATATTTTTGCAAGGTTTATATTCACATATTTTGTTTTTTAATAGTCGATAATAATTAAGAATTGATCATAGTGATTAATAATTGAATAAAATCAGTTTTATCTACGCTTCCTTCTGTGGTGTCTGGATTTGCTCGAAACTGAAATATTGAATTTGATTTTATAATTGAAAAAAATTGGAAATTTCTATATTTCTACATTTTCACATATGCACTTATTTGAATCTCCAAATTTGAAACTACAAAATTTCAAGTCCGTTTAGTCTTACGTCAACTTTATCCCACCATGCGCCTTAATTATAACAGTGTTAAGGATGTCATTAACTGCAGCATCATTATCGACAGGCTGCCTAATTCCGAGGGTGCAGCCCGAGCACCCAACCGCACTCATAATTCCCAGATCTCCGGGAGCGTAATTACCCCGCGAGAAAAAAAATAACTAAGGCTGCCCTTTGTAAAGTTCCAAAGTCCACATAGCATGTACGGAGCCTCGTGGCGATTTCTCTCCTTAACCTCTATTCCCCTCTCTTTCTATGGTTCTCCCCCTTGGCGTCGCTGGAAACAAGGTAGCCGAACGAAACAGTAACAAAAAGCTGTCGAGTTACAATGGGGGTGAGGATGTAATTGCGCTCTCCGCCGGTGGGTTAACAAAGGACACTCGACTATATGTTACAATCTCGATTTCGTCGCCTGATCCTCGAGCAGAATCGTCGATACTGTCGTGGGCTTCGACGGGAAAAATCGGGGACGGTGGTCGAGTGCCCTCTCACAGGATCAGCCGCATTGTCGGCTTTGTTTTGAGGCAACAAAACAGAAAATGCGCTCCATACGCGGTGGCCATTGTAGTCAATTAACGAGCAACTGGAGAGAAAACTGCTGCACTTCAGCGATCTAGATTTTGGTAACTTTCGTGGACAATTTTATTACGTTGGTTTGCAGTTGTGAAATACGGGGAAATCGTGGACGAAAGAGTAAGAAAATGATTGAGAATATGTTACAGTGTGTGAATACGGTATGAGAGTGTGGATGTGTTACAAGATCATGTACTGAAAACCAACTGTATCATATTTCTATCACTGTATTATATTTCTATTAAATTGTATTGTATTATTGTTACAACAATAAAATTGTATTACTACTACATCTGAACATATTCTTGCCTTAACACTACAACTGCCAGCGTCAAATACACATTTATTTTTAAATAAAAAATAAAGCGGTAAAATAAGTAAATACCAAAACATCAACTAACATATACAACCATCATGTATCTCAACATATGAAATTTCGACAAAAGCACCAGTACAAAATTTCATACTATAAAATGTGATATAATGTAATGTAAAATAATTTGAAGCCATTGGTTGCAAAGCAGTCCACCATTTTGCTTTGTTTCTCCATCTCGTTCAAGAAGACTCAGTTGCAACGGTATTTACATCTGCTCGTCCCAGAAAAATTTGCGAATCGTCCAAATCGAATGGTCAGCCCTCTTTAGGGCTACCGATACTTTTGGGCGGACTGTTTACCTGAGCAATTTGTCAGCGTACAATGTTCGTATCCGAAATCCTTGAGGTTCTGAGTCTTCAGGATCTCAGCGGTCACCTTTTAATCCAAGGTGAATGCTTCATGTTTCTTTAGATGCTGTGCTTGGTTCGAAGATTGCAACTCTTGTTATTTGACACTTATTCATTTTTAATATTTTTGGTCTTTGAATACAATTGCAATAGAATCGGAATAGAATTGCAGTTATATATGTTTACTTTTTAAAAATTATGTAGAAGTATTAATTATTTTAAGTCTTCGAAATATGATGATAAGTGTACCTCATTTTTAACTGGATAGAAAATATTATACAATGATTGCGATATTAAGTTGAAGTTAAAGATGTTTCATGTACTTCATACTGTTATCATGTTCTTTACTTCATGACAAAGTACTAGTCAAGAAGAACATGTAAATTTTTATCAGTTCCATCTAAAGAAATCTACACAAGTTATTGTGTCACAGAGGGTCTATACCTCGCAAGGAAAATAACTAAACGTTGAATTCTTCAAGTGACAAGGAATTAAGCTGGTACCTATCGAGGTGCTATGTATCGATACAAACAGATTTATGAGCAAAGGAACGCAACGACTGTTAAGTGCCAACATTTCAGAGTTCAGCCATGCGAATCAGAAGAGTCACTCAAACACTGCTGGAGGCAGCACCGACACATTTCCCGCATCACTCTTTCATCTTCAGATCCGTGAGAATATTTTTATTATTCTCCTTTCTTATAAATATATACACTTGTATGTATTTATGTTATAGACATTTACACATGAGTCTAAATATGTATAAACATAAATGTATAAATACATACTGGTGTATGTTTATATAAAAAAGTAATTCCAATAAAGAAATTATAACATTTGTTGCCTTAAAAAGGCATTTTCTAATGTTTTCAAAAATAGTACTAAATCATAGAATCAATGTTGAGAAAGTGACATAGGAGCTTCATAAACTCAGTCACTTAAAAAATTCACTGCACATGATTTTATAAAATAAAATATTAAAATATTTCAATGAAATTGAAATTTCGAAGTCAAACATAAAAGTTACGTATATTGTATAATGTTATAAATATTACAAATATATTATAATTATAATAAAATTTTTGTAGAACAGCAACGAAAATATTTTTCATCAATTTGTCCTGCGTCTGCACATTCAAGACTTTCGCAGTGTCATTTCTAAAATCCCTTGAGCAAATTCAATTACACCCGTCGTAGTCTCAATAAATAAATATCTTTATAGAACTGCGCGTCTGTATACTTGATTGTAACATCGAATAATCAACCCCCGAAAGGATCATTGATCCTGGATCATCGTTAAAAATAACAGAACGTATTTTTCCGATGGGGTGTGTGACATTCTTTACAAAGAATTCGATGCAGACTTTGGCAGCCGACTTGAAGGCTCGAATGCTTTTTCACCGGTCAACCAAAACGATTATTTACCCGTCTTAGTGATTACACGTTGGTCTACGGTAGGAAATACCTCTAAATATACTGACAGCCTCGAACAAGTCCGACGCGGCCAACCTTTGTACTGCGATTACCACTCAAATCACCGTAAAATTCCCGTGAAATACGTTTCATTGTATCGCGAAAGTGCAGGTAAAATTTAGATGTTCCTGGCTAACCGAGAAAGTTTTTTTTCCCTCTTCTTGATCTACCGTTTCGAAATCTTTCCTGGAAAAAAATGGTAATTTGTGGCTGTTTACCGTACCTTTTCTGTGTGCTGCCTTTCACCTTTTCTTCAAGGAAATATTTCAAGTTTTAGTTTTTGATGTTATGATGTGATTATTATAGGTGCAATGGTGGACATGCTGGTGAAATCAGTATGTAGTGACAAATTTAATTTTTGACAGATTTTAAAAGCTGGGGATTGTGAAATCAATGTAGAAACTTTGTAATGTTGAATTTAGTGATTTAAGAATGCAGAAATTTGAAAATTTAGGAATCTAAAAATTAAAAATCTAGAAATTTAGGAATCTAGAAATGTAGAAACCTAGAAATTAAAAAAGTAATAATTTTGAAAGTTGGAAATTTAAAAATTCCTTGTATCATCAATATTTTAGCATTTTTGATAAAATATCAATACAATAAAATTAACTTTGAGAAATTAAGTACTAGTATATTTGCAAAAGTATTTTAACTAAATTTAACTAAAAATTAAAAATGAGTAACTCAAAGATGTTTATGATCTGTAACATTTTATTTACATATCTTTAAGTTTCTATTTACAATAAGTTGCACGCCATGGGCGCGATAATATCTTCATACATTGGAAATAACAATTTCCGTTCAACATTCATGCAGATTTATTTTACATTTATACACGCGATTAATTTCGTCTTTAGTCATACGACTTTTTTAGTCTAACTAAAACTCCTTAATTACCCCTAAAGTTTTACATTTTCAAGTATCTCATATTGCAACGATCGCGACTAAAACAAAGTATTTTTCATAAACTGCACTATGCTAAATCCTCAATCTCTTAAATCAAACATGATTCCTATACATTGATTGTTTTGCTCGAATAAAAACGTGTTATTAATAAGATACCTCGTTAAAGCCGTTACAGGTAGATGCTGAATTATTGCGATTGTCGTACCATGTACGAACTTCTGTTTCGATATAATTAATATAAAAATAATCGATGTATCTTTATTCATCCTCTCGTGTTTATCCTTTGTGATATGTTTTCATCACAGCTGATTTCCGCCTATTCTGCTAAATTTCATAAAATTCATCATTGCTTTTCGTAGTTTTTTTAATCTTCAACACTGATCAAATGAAACACATAAACTCTCTTAAGAAATCTAGTATTCGCATGTACTCTCAAATTCAAATTTTCTAATAAAATTCCATAAAATCTTATAAACTGTTGAGACTCCGATTCTTGTAACAAGAATCCGTACAAGTAAAAATTAATGTAATAGCAAGATAGGGATTTATTTAAATAATATAAGTTATGGTCTAATCAATCTGCCGACTGTCTGTTGAGTTTTCAAACAAAAACTTCGGCATTTTAGGATTAGGTGCCGTAGAATCTCGTTATATTGCCGGTTGCGTCAGACTTTATTTTTAATGCTATTTGTTCTCATTGAGATAAAAACCATTGCAATATTAAGATTATTTTTTTGTGATCAACAAATGCGATTGAAAATTCTTTATGGAATACTGACAGATCAGTATGCGATATATTGAACGATATGTCAAGTACTGTGGGGTGGCATGTAATGGCAGAGTATTATATCGTCACGTGTTATGTGATATATGATCACGTGTGTAGTAATCATTTTAAGGCTTGCAATGAAATAATGATATGTTGTCATGTAATGACACGTTGTAATAATTATACGTTGTACTATCGATGCGTTGTTAATGGCTGTGTTATGATATTGATGAGCAGTAATGACTATGCGTTTCAATGTTGACGTAATGTAATGTCAATGCGTTGTAATCTTGACGAGTTGAGATATTGACACATTGTAATATCGACGTGTTGTAATGTCAGCGCGTTGAGATATTAACACATTGTAATATCGACGCGTTGTGACGTCAACGTATTGTCATATCGACGCGCTGTAATGTCGACTCCTAATTTCGAAGCATTAAAATGTCGATGTGTTGAAATATCAACGCGTTAAGATATTGATGCGTCATAATACCAACACCTTCTAATATCAACGCGTTGAAATATCGACGCTATATCAATGCATCGCAATAACCACACAATATCGCCAGATAATAAAGTCCTTGGTTTGAGATGCCATTGTAATATCATCTCCTTGATTACGCGTTGTAACATCAACTTGTCATAAAGATTACAAATTGCAATAACTAAGTACCGAATGATCACATTGTCCCGTACCACCCTCATGACTATCTGCAGCGCTTCAAAAAATCTGCCTCCACAATCTCCACGGCAATATAACGATCTCCTGCACCCGAAACTTTTGCTATTTCGGAATCTACCACGACTCCAAACACCCCGTTCATGCAGCCTTGTACATGTCGCAAATGATCCTCTCGATGGGGATGATTCCGATGGTTCTCCTGAAGAACAATTCCTCGATCGCGTGTGTGGACACCGAACGAAGCGACGGCAGCAACAGCAAAAGTTTCCCAAACCTCAGAGCTCCAAAGGATGCACCGCTTAATCTTTGCCCAAGGGCTAACTGTGCCCCGTCCCTCAGTCTCGCTACTGCAGCAGGATCTCTGAGTCTACTTCCGGTGCTGGGAGACGCGGAACCGTTGCTGCTTCTGCTGCTCGGTAGAGGTTCGCTGTCTAAACCAGCCTTAAATAGCACGATCGCTCGGATACAGGCGAATTCGTGCTGATCGAGGTTCATCGCGTGAAAACCAGCCAGGGTCTCTTTGAATCGATTCACCTCGACTGCTAGGCCAAGACTTTGAGGACCAGGAGGAAGCAGAGCGGTTGGATCCAATGTGGGCAGGATTTGAGCGGCTGCCAGGAGGAACAGTTCTCTCCAGGAGGATTCTAGTAGGGTCAGTTGGTCCTCTAGAGCTAGGTTTGTTCCAGCAGCTAGGTCTCTTGCCCAGTGGACGTTTAGGAAAAGTAATCTTGCAGCTTGCTCGCAGATGGACTCCGCTGTTATCGCTGGGATCACCTGCACGGATGGTATGCCCGCCATATTGAGTGGGATCTGGAAGTTTGAAAAATATTTTAGTTAGATTTGTTTGCGATGATTCTGAAAATCAACACTGATTTCAGGGAAACCTCAACAAAATTTGAGACTCGAAATAAATTTGTAAAGTGCTCATTTGACCTCGGTTGTCGTCGCAGTAATAAAATTACAAATATTCAAATTTATCATGAACATCATAGTCATCTAATATTTTAATCATTTATAATTAATACTTTATAGCTAATATTTGTAGTTAATATTTATAGTTAATCATTTTGATGTTTGATCATATCGTACATGTTTCATGGACATATACATTGACACACCCCGTGCGTCCAAATGACCGAACACGTAAATGTAATGCAAATTTCGTACAACAAAACGAATATTATTGCTCAAAGATGAAAAATATGTGTATCATTTGTAGAATTAGGCTTACCTTCGACATGGCCATGCTATTACAATAAACAGGGTGTGGAAGGGGATGATGAGGGGCTGGCGCTGCGACAGAAACCCGGGGTTCTGGTTTGGGCAAAACTAGATCCAAAGCCCCTGCTGGTGGGGGCACCATGTTGGCCATCATTTCGGGTTCTTTAAAATACAAGGCCATCTGCCTTCGTAGAGTCGAGTTTCGTGGGCCACGTTCGTGTTGCACAGCTGGAAAAATATAAAATTCGCGTTAATACAACGTTTAGCACACATTACCGGAAGAGATTTATTTGTTTTTTCGCTTTATAGTAGCCGGGGTCTTTTTAAGATGTTACGGCGAGATAAGTTTATCTGCGGGTTAGGGTTTTTACTGACTATTTGACTTGAAATGTCAACTAAAGCTTCAAAACACAATAATGTATTAAAGAATTTTAGGAAATTTAAATGTTATTACCAATTTGATTGTTACAATACGAATATTATTTTATTATAATTCAAATTGATTTTAAACAATTTGTGTTATCATGAATAATCTGCAGTCATATACAGTCATAATCGTTATGTATAACTATAATTATTTTCCGATATCTCAATTAAATAATGAGTATAAAATTTACCGTCTTTGTTCATGCCAGCTTGAATACACTTGGCCAAACGACACGCCCGACATTGATTCCGATGTGTTTTGTCCACCATGCAGCCTCCCTCAGATTTCGCTTTACAAACATATTGACGATTTCTTCGTATCGATCTCTTGAAGAACCCTGCACATCCGTCACAGGCAAATATACCGTAGTGTTTCCCTGAAGAATGATCCCGACATACTTTGCAGGGGATGTCGTAAAGAATGCGACCTGAAATGCACAACAATATTTCCTTAGTTCCTAAAGTTGTATCAAATTTATTTTGTCATTTCACACAAGAGCAGTAAATTCAATAAATTTCAAATATGACAAACTTAGATCGTATTTGTACAAGAATTAAGTTTTTGGTTCAATACAATTTCAACAATTAAAAGTCGGTAAATATAAGGTTCAATTAATCATTGCAATCTTCGTTACTTAATTACATAACCCGAACCAGTCGAGGGTTAGTACCTGAATCTGAAACCTAACCTAAACTTGATTGACGCAGTCAAAAATTATAGGTTAGGTTGACATGGCACTGAAGCTCCTAAAATTCTCTGGGTCCAAAAATATTTTAGATTACGCTCCAGAAATTTCAACGTCCTCAAACGCAACAAAGAGTCGAATAAGAAAGTGTACGGTTCGGCTAAACGGTGCATTGTGGTCGGTAAAACCGAGAAAAGAGCCGGCAGTCTAATCTGAAAGAATGGCTGTTTTGGATCGGAACCCGTTTACCATCGAAAACACGGATCCCGTGAATGACATCGTCGATGAATGGATCGATTTGTCGCCAAGTTAGGACCTCCTGGACGTACGCGATTCTATACCTGTTCGTGCTGGCCATCTACGTGGGACAGCAAGGGTGTGGTACATTTATAATGGGGGTACCAACTCGTTGTCACGGGCTCCGCCTACGCCATTGAGATCGACGGGGCTTGTGAATGGTGCTGAATAGACCGGATGTGGCTGCTGCATTCAGCAGCCTTTAAGTGAGCAGCCAGAAACGCGACACTTCGCTCGTATCGCCTGATCTCCCTCGATCGGTTCCCTCGGCTCCTTTATCTTACTTAACGTGGATCTTATTATGAGAGAAGGTTAAACGTTTTCGAAACTCCCCTTCGTGTACCAGTTCGCGGGGGTGGTTTCGATGGATTTCGTTGTTTGCGGAGATAACGCGTCGAGATTTGGGACTTTGTATCGATTTTTCACATCAGTCTGTTTCACTTGAATAGCGAAAAGAATACGAAGAGATTAGGGTGGTTTTTTGTAGACTGAAAACTTGTAATCTTTGAAGACTGTGGTCATTTTGGTCAGATGATAGGAGTGCAAGATATAGGTTTATTTCTGGAGATACTTTCTGTGTCTAATAAAGTTATTGTAATATGCACGTGTATTTATTTCTTGGATGTATACATCTTGTTGACTTCTATATTTATTTTTATAAAATTGTATAGTTCGTTGAGCTCATGAGGACGCCATCTTCCGTAATGGAAGAAACTAAACTAACCTATTTTTGTTACTAAATTAACCTTAATAAAAGAATATTTAAATAGTACAATAAATAAATTGTGGCGTAACAATTTCTTTCCTACATAATTTTATAAAGAATCCTACATAAAAATCATGCTTCGGTGCTTAATGAGTACAACGGGTTAAATCAGAAACTCAACAACCTGTTGATATCACGAAATGTGTGGCGCTTATCAGTGTCATTTAGCTTCGCGCTGATCCATCTTTCTCGGAAATTTGAATTTATAGATGGAAAAGCAAAGACAAGTTGTCACGTAAAATATTCACGGAAACCTACGCATTATATGAAGTACGATGTATGCGCATTAAAAAACAGGTTGCAATGACAGGGGTGCACCCTTGCACGATACGGGAGACCCTTTTCTCCCACGATAAAGGGAAAGTTCAATATCAAACACGTATATTTTTCATGTACAGAACTGTTACTGAAACTTCTGCGAACGTCTAAGAAGCAGTTCGAAACAATAGTGCATTAGCTTTATTGCATTATAATTTGGCGAAAATGATGAGGAATAAAGAATTGTAATGTAAGCTGCTTTTAATATCAAACCTAGTTCGAATTTCAATTTTTTAAATTTGCTAAAATTATTTATCAATATTTAATTTATTTATTAAGTTGTAAGTAAATTCACAACTTTTGTACTTTTTCCAATGCAGACTGATTTACATTCAAACACAGTTTGTTTAAATTTAAATAATTACTGAAATTCAAAATTAATTTGATGAAATTCGATCAATTACTGAAATTCGATAGATAATTTTGAATCAATAATTTTCACTGGATATTTCATTCTACAATGCAGTTATGTTAAAATTTTAATTTGAATGATTTTACATAATCACATATAGAGGAAGTTAAATTTGCAAGAATAGTGAAAGAAAGAAAACTCTAAATTTGAAGTAGCTTCACAAACTTCAAAGTATACTCGATAGAAAAACGAAACAACGAGGGTAAAAACAGCCTGCACAAAGGAACGCGCGTTCTTGACACGCGATACACATTTCGAGCATGAAATTTGCATTCAACCACCGTGGCTCGCGAGTCAATCGCGATTGAATTTTTTATCGGCATCGGGGTCTATATTTTAGCGAGAGACGGTCATCTTCCTTCCGTCGCTTTCCTTGCCGCAGGTTCATAAATGATTCACAGGATTTTTACAGTGATCGAACTCGACCCTCGCCCGGAAAGAACATGAAGAGGAGGCGAATGCTCAGAAGCGTACGCTTGCTTACGATTAGCCACACGCAAATCGCGTGTTGAAAACGCGTCATAGAGAAAGGGACTGCAAGGTCGACTTATATGTCTTACGTTCCCTTTCGTTTCTCATTCTTCAACTATGAGAATGTTTCGTGAATTCGACAAGAATTGGTGCTTTAACGCGTTGACCGCCATATTGGAATTGAGAATTTTATTAGGGATCCGAATTTTGAAATTCGAAACTCGAATCTGAAGCTTCACAAAATTTCGAAACACGAAACTCGAAACCCTCGAAACTTGAAGTGATTTTGTTTCGCGAGAGGAATATCTTATTTTGAGATCGATGTCGACTTTAAGCTCGCGTACATCACACTCGCTCTGCAGTTCTACGATCACGATCGAGCGTCGATCTGCTTGTACCCTCGAAAACGAAAACTAATCCGAGCATTCGCAAAGCATCAGCACCGAATATTCGGGATATACGCGAATCAAATATTCTCGAGGCAACCTGCGATTCTTCGTTGATTTTATACGTTTCCTTATCTGCCTTTCGAGAGTTTCGAATCACGATAAAAGTGCAAAGTTTCGAATCCTCGAAACTCGAAACTCTTTCTAGGGATTGTGAGATTTCAACGTTTCGGGAAACAAAAATTGAACATTTGTTTTCAACCACGATATGTAAATCGAACGCGAAACCTGATTTCTCCTAAATTTAACATTTGCCCTTAATATCATTTTTAGGTAATTGAACGAAATATTAGTATTGCGTAGAGTTTAAGTTTAGTTCCCCCAAATTGCAGTTGTCGATGGGTTAAATTCAGGGTCGCTTCAACCGGATGTGATTCACTCATGCTAAAGCGTCACATTGGACAGAATTTTTTATCGTTAAAAGCCCATTGGTTGTGCAGTCGTGATGATTCGTGAGGGCGAAGTTAAGGGAAAAGTTCGACGCAATTATGCCCGAAAGGGTGAAGAGCAGCGAGTGTTGTGTACCTCGCAAAGTTGAACCAGATATTAAGAGTAAATTCATGTTTTCAAAGTTGTTCGTACGCGGGTAATCATTGCTGCAGGGTTGGTAATTCATCGCCTTTCAATTCGGGTTTCTTTGCAACCAACTATTAAGTGGACAATGAAACTCAACATTTTTTCGTTTCATCGTCGAAATTTTCGGTAATGTCGAAATTGCTTTAATTCGAAGGATCGAAAAGTTGTAACGAATATAATGACAGAGTATTAATACAAATGATTACTTTGATTGAAAGTAGTAGTTTGTTTAGTTTTAGCGACATATTTGTTGATATTTAATATTCTGCACTGTTATAAAATATTATATAGTGTAGTTTTATATTATTACATTTTGCATTACATTTTTTATCTTACATTTTATATTACATCTATTATATTATATTTTATATTTCATTTTTTAAGTTACATTTTGTGTTACATTTTTCATGTTATATTTTACATTACAATTTTTATATTTTATACAATTTATGTTATGATATTTTCAGCCTAATATTTTATATTATTCTCTTTTTAACTGCTATGATAAACGTCTGTTCCTGTAATACCTGTGTTAAGTACTAAACTGCTTAAATTCTGTTTCCCCAAAGTATATTCACGTTTTTACAATAATAACTCCGGTAAGGTGTATAAAAAGTCTTTTATTTTCGAAAAATAAGCGAGGTATTTAGTGGTCCGTTGGGATAATCTTCCCCAGAATTACACGTTACAAAAAATCTTAGAAATCTTGGGATTAAAATCCCTTGGCCAATGTAGGGAGAAAGTTTCGGCTACATTCTACGTAACTGAAGTTGCAACAAACTTTATAATATGAATACTGAACTGGAGTTTTGTTATGTAAGTAAATATTGTTAGAATTATTCCGAAACTGTATGCATTATTAACATTCAAAATAATACAAATTAACATTGTGAGCTACGAGGAGAAATAATTTATTCGTTTAATTTCTATTATTTAGCAATCTATTTGATAGAGAAATCATTTATATAATAAATTATATAATCATAGAAAAATTGAATATGTAAGAAAGGATATTGGGTGAAGTAAAATTTTATACAATTTGAAATTGTATTGAAGTGCATTATCTAATAATTCTTCATATTTATCTTTAAGCAAAAATCATTGAAATAACATAGCTTCAACTTTTACCCGTATTTTTCCATAATGACACGTATTTATATGATATATCATAGCGTGTCATTGTACATCAGGTGTTACACGAATCATTAGTGGGTGGATCATGGGAATTTAGTAACATGTGTAAAAAGACATACGTGTCCCATCGATTTATATATGTAATATACGTTCATTCATCCATCATCTGTTTAGCATTAACCCATTACAAGGGTTGCGATGGACTCTTACAGTTTTGTAATTGTGAGACCTCCAATAAATATATAAAATTAATGAAAAATAATTAACCATGTCATACTTGATTTATAGGATGAGAGTTTACAAACAATTTTTGAAACAATCAGTATTTTTCTACATTTTCTACATTACTCACGCGATTTAAAATTATTTTCAATTTTCGTTTCTATATAATAAGTCAAGATCATATATCGGTTAATGGAAGTAGTGTGATCTTCAAAATAAAAATTAAATTTTTGAGAAGGTATGAGTAAGTACTTACTACATGATTATCTTAATTTAACATACATAAGTAACCATACATAAACATGACAACAATTTTTGTTGAAGTAACCTATTTCAATATGTAAGTATAAGCAAAACCTAGTTATTTCAGTAAATTATCAGGTGGATTTAAAAATAATTTAGTAGTACAGCGAGACATCTTAAATTTCCACAAATGACGCCTGAATTGAACCACCCACGGCAACCTGTTAGCGGGCCACAGAGATTCGTGGTTACCACAGTGTATTTCGACCATCTGCCGTAATTTTCTCATGGATGAATGCCACAAGGGACGATTCATTTAAATGTACGGAGCGTCAGTCTCGTTTAAATGCCGCATATGCTATTTGTTTCACACGAGATGAGCCGCGTGATCGCAAACACCCTTTTCTGCTGCCGTGTAATTAACGCTGCAACCCCTACTGATGTGACTAATGCGCCGAACGTGACTATTATAGTTCTATTCGCTAACAAACGTGGATTTATTTGCTTTAAAATAAGTGCGGAGAAATTGATAACGAATTAGCTTCGGTAACACTTGGTATTTTAATTTTGTATGATAAAATGGTGGTTCTTATGACGAAGAAATGTGAATGGCAAGTATTCGAATGAAATTTGTAAATGTGTAAACAGAATTTAGGAAGACAACCTAATTAAAAATAGAAATAGTGGAACGAAGTTTACTGAGTAAATCGAAAGAGCAGATAGAAAATGGAATATCCTTGAAGTGACCTTGTGAAATATTGTAGAGAAAGAGCGTAATCTTGAATCTAGAAGATGATGTTAATAATGCAGATAATATTATTATTTCTTCCTTTAGAATACAAAATTTAATTTATTTATAATATCATAAGTTTACGTATAAGTAACAAAACAAAAAATATTGATTTTTGAAGACGTATATATTGTAATTTTTTAATCAAATTGATTTTAGCTTATTCTCTATAGCTTCAATAATTTTAACAAGTGTCATTAAATCTGTTGAAATTATACAAGTATAAAAATAATTATTTAATAACAACTGAAATAATTTTTAATCCGAAATGAGGTATTATTTTGGTACCTCAAATATAAAAAGAAACTTTTTAGTTTCCTATTAAAAACGTTTTATTTGCCAATAGATACTAAAGTTATTAAAATGTAATTTTCAGTTTTAATACTCCAGTCGTGCTTTGGAAAGCCAACAGAAAAGTTTTAACGTATTAAGTTGTTTCCCATTAACGTTTAACTTAACCTAACCTAACATTGTTTCTAATCGTAAAGTAGTTATTACGAGTACCAGAACTTCACCGATAACAAACATCACCTGTGAATGTTGGAAATAAGTGAGCAATAAAATTGGAAAAAAGGTAACACCTTTCTTCAGGTACGAACGTTTGAAGGGTGAACAATTACTGCCGATAGTGACATCAGGTTCGGAGGGTAGCAGTATTTTACAACTGTGGTTTCAGAGCTAACGAGTATCGTAAACGAGGATTTCGTTTTATTGCCACCTACGTGACAATCGCTCTTCCACGTCGAAGAATATAAACAATCTTTTGTGAAAATAAAAACTTCCGTGGAATTTTTACCAAATTTCGAGAGTGCGTTTATCTACTTTTTTGGCAATTAGTATTCGAGAAAATAATTATGTCGTGGAATACAATAATTAATAATTAAGACTGGTAGTTGGGAAACTTAGAAACGAAATTTTTACTTGAACTATTTATTTATGGAAATTAAGAGTTCAAGATAGAATAGAAATTTTAAGAATCGCTTTTTTTTAGGTTAGGGTATCCCACAGTTAAATAGGAAATATGATAAAATAATTAGATCTTCGTTTAATTTATTGTTAATAATAAGTTGAGAAATTATAACGAATTAATAAGTAAACGTATCGAGTTTGAGAAAGAAGGATATTTTTAAAAATGTCAAAAACTCTGCAAAAAAATGTTAGCTCCACCAAAAAAATGACATATCGATGAAAATCACACGATCATAATTAATGAAAATACATTTTTAGGTCCCCAAAAGAGAAAATTGCTGTAGATTAAATTTTTATGAACATTTTTCTGAATTTCATAAACTGTTACCCTCCTCAGTATTCCACACTATCCTCAGTATTCTTTGCCTATTTTCAGTATATTCTATTAATTATGTGAAAGTTTGTTATTTTATCAATTATGTCAAACTATAAACTTATTAACTATATCAAATTTAGTATTACATCAAACTTTATACCACCACGTTTTACAAAGTTTGTATCGACTGTCAATGACAGTCAGTCATCATCCAACCCCCCTTTTAAGTTTCGAAAGAAAATAATTCTAAAAAAAATTCTAACTGCACACTGCACTGTCAAACAATTCTCAATATCTCAAATATTCTGAATGTCAGCTAAA
Source organism: Megachile ligniseca (assembly GCA_945859555.1). Taxonomy (NCBI): domain Eukaryota; kingdom Metazoa; phylum Arthropoda; class Insecta; order Hymenoptera; family Megachilidae; genus Megachile; species Megachile ligniseca. The sequence continues at coordinate 6,499,263 of OX243783.1, forward strand.
CAATCCAGCGTAAATGAAACAAACAACTTACTGGAAGAGGCAGGCATCTTGGGCTGCGCCACGGGCATATGCCCGATCTGTGGTTCCTGGTTCTGCATCTTCACCGGGACAAGTCTTCCACAACACAAGCACAATAACGTTCAGCTCCAACAACTAACAACTTGAACAACAACGATCCACGAGCCGTGCACAGTGACGCGAATGGTTCGACTGGAAGCAGGCATGTGACGAAAAAAGAACTTCCGCAGCCGAAAAACCGAAGGACTCGACGTTACTTCCTGCCTCCGGATAATCGAAGCGAGGGCTAACTCCACGATGAAACGTGACTGACAGTCATCGTAGCCAGGACTTCTTGATGGTAAGCACGGCTCCTGACCGTTTTCAAACAGGCCGTAGGAACGACGTCGGGACGCTTCATTGGCCAGCGACTTCCCTACCCTCGAAAAAGGGCGGTCCTTTCGAAAGGAGCTGGTTCCACCCTGACTGGCCGGGGGTTGAACGTCAGGGTAAGCTAGGGAGAAGTGGCGAACGGAGACGTCAGATGTTCCCCACCCTCCTCACCCTTTGTGCGCTCCTATTCATCTAGCACCGAGGTGAAAACGAAGCCACTTCCACCCCTTTTTGCACCGTGGACCTTTCGCCGCTAGATCACCCTTTCAGCTAATTTCCTGCCGAGACCGATCTTTATGCAAATATACTTTCGTATCTTTCTTACTGTTGCTTATCTTATTTTGATACCTGGTTATTACGATTTGCGATAATAGTTCCAGTTTATTTAATTATATTTAACAACTGAATAAAATTATTGTCTGCATATGGGGAATTTGAACTTTAAAAATAAAACATCATTTTGGGATTTTTAATAAAAATTTTATGTTTGTAGTTTAAATTCTACCATACTAAATTTAATATATATATTTTAGAAGTGTTAGACTTAACTAAAGTACCTCATCCAATTGTTAATTTTTCAACATACATCTGACCTCTATTACAAACAAAAATTATATAAGTCAGTGTTCTTCATAATTCAGTGTTTAGAATAATATTACAGGATTATAGAATTAGTGCTATAATTATTGCTACACAAAATATCCCTTAACGAGAGTAGCATCAAAAGAGACGAAATCTCCGCACCAATTGGCTTGCTTCTAACCAAAAGCATTCTGTGGTTTGTGAAATGTACCGATGCTGAAAATATCAGGTAAAAAAGGCGCAGGGAGAACAAAGAGAGCGAATTTGAGTCAGGAAGGAAAAAAAAATAAAAAGAGAGCGATCGAGAAGAAAGCATTCGAGTAGTGAATTGAGATACGTGGAGAAGGTTAAACAGAACGTACACCGTAGAATAATACTGGTGCAGACAGATGCGTCCGCTTCCTGACTCTCTGACTCCATCTTGAATTATCTCGTGACCCATCCCTTCGAGCGCACCCCTCGGGAACCCGATTTAGGGTGCTCGGTGTACTCGCACTCGGCAAACGAGTGCACGAATTACGTGAAGAATCCGTCATAACCGATGTAATATTGCGAAGATTGGATCTCTCGATCTAGCGCTCGATCACCCCATACCGGTTTCAAGGACCTCCTCGATGATATCGCCCCATGCAGCCACGGGGTGGATTTCTCTTTTTGGTTATGTGCACCGCGTGCTGATTGATGCGATAAAATGCACGGAACGGAGGGAAAGGGTCGGGATTAATTTGACGATTAATTAACGCAGGTAGATATGTTTAATGAGTATATTTTATTATAAAATATATTGTGAAAATAGTGGGTATGTTTACACTGAAATTATCAGATGGATTATTTGACAAACTCTTTTTTTTAATTATAAAATTTATTTTGATATTTGTGAAGTCTTTTCGACTTTTGTTGAGATAAAGAATTAATATTAATCTATTTATTTTTCTATTTTAATTTTAATTTCATATTATTTGTGCATAAGTATTATTCGTAAAAGGCAAATATGTTAAATTTTGTCGAATTTACAATCACTTCTGTTAGAACATGAAGATTTAACCATTTTTCGTTTGAGGATATGTATGTTCTATAATAATTAATTTATTAACTTAATTAAATTTTTTATACGCTTCAATTTGAAGTTGAAGTGCGATTATAATTTGCATAGTTTTGGATCCCTGAATACTCAATTGTCATAACATTTCGACTTTTTTTATTCGTTGTAATATTGCAGCTGTTATTAAGGAGTTCTGCTTGACGCACCCTACAAAAAAATCATAGAGGGGTTAATTGTTGCGAAAATGTGTTTTAATATAACATTCAATATAATATAAATTTAATATATACTCGATCTGATGCACATAATAATATGTTGTAACATAACATTTACGTACATGTATACAAATTTTTTAACACATGTTCCCTGCAAGTACTAATTTATTTTACTTTATCAAATATTCTAGTTTTCTAAATCACCTTTTATTGATCAGGTCTTCAGGTTTACATTTGCACCGTCGACTTCAGTATTCGGAAAAGAAAGGCCAAATTTTGACGAATGCTCGGCGAACCATAGTTCGTTTCTTTGCCGCAATATGTCGAAGAAGATTATCCATGTAACTGTCTCGAAGAAACTTCACAAAAGCATACCGCGTTTTGCGTTGCATCCGTGCACAAATAAAAGATTCGAGTCGCTTTGTCAAAAAGGCAAATGACAGCTAAACTGTTTGTAATAGTACCGGGATCAAGGAAAGATTGTCTATCGAACTTTGGGAAAAATTCTTACAATGGAATCTGTTGAGGTTATCTTTTCTACTTTGTTGCATGAGAAGCGTGAAAATGAGAAATCAGTCTTTTTTACTGAAATGTCAAATTTTGTATCTTCATTCAGACTTTTGTCTATAATTTTGCAAGTTTTATTTTAAAAGAAAAATATAGAACAATCTAATAGATTTAATAAAAATAAAGTGGAAATTTATTATATTAACATTGTGATATAATTTATTATATTAACATTATAGGTATAATTTAGTTAAATTGCTATTTTAATATTTTTCTCATATTTTGTACGAACCATTTGTCTTTTATCATAGTGATACCCTATAAAAATGACTGCAATATTAATGGAGAAAAGTTTGTGTTCAACACAATACATTACAGTATTACACAGTATCATATTAATAAAATTTTCTTATTTGATCAACTAAAGAAAATATAATCTCCATTTCCAATGTTATATTTTTTAACCAGCTAACAAAATATTAAATTACAATTTTCAAATTATCTATAATCTATAAAAGTATTAAACTATAAATTGCTTGTAATTTAAATTACTCATAAGTAAAATAAATATTTCAATATCATAAAAAAATTACAATTTAATAATTTTCATGAAATTATTTTCCTTTCCCTCATTGCAATGAGTGAACAAGTAAAATGGAGACCCACGTAAGTAGCTGGTTACGGGTTCAATATCAAAATACAACTGTCTGGCGTCACACGGTGTGCTTGGAGAAACGGGTATAAAAACTTAGAGTATTTATGTTCAGCGAATCGTAGAAGGGGAACGGTCATAGGGGGACAAATTGGTGATACCTAGCATATAATGTTATCAATCTCATTTCATATGAAATGACTACACCGGAATTCATCCCGTGCATAATATTCAGCTTAATTAAACTTAAACTTTCAATTAAGTACTAAATAAGCTGAGTGAAAAGACATAAAGAGAACTGAAGTATAAATCATTTGTTCCTAATTTTCTCAGTAGTCGAATTTCATCCACTTATAAATTCTGTTTACCGATATAATCTTTCAACTATTAACAAGTAATATCGAGCAAATGGTGTTCATAGGTAAACGCTTTTCCTACAGATATAACGAACGCGTGTCACTAAACTGACCGAATCTATTTCATGAAGGCGTCACTTGTTACGAACACCTATACGCATCTCGGTAGAAGGATTAAACGTATAAATACCGTTGTCCTCATCACCTTTGTATCGGGATCCTCGAGAGTAAGTTCGTCAGATGAATGCTGACAGATAGGGCACCGATAATAGGGTCACTTCGTAAGCAGCACAAAGCCAGTTTAGTACAAGCTCTCGGCCTAATCGTGCCACCAATATTGGTCGTTAATTCGACCGACCATCGATCCTCACAAAGAGTTATATAAGTAACGGTTCGACGGGTGGTCCAATTCTGCTACTGTCGGTGAATCTTCGAATAGAAACGATGAAGAAGACGCGATGACCGTAAGCTTGCACGGCCTGCAAGTGGCCTCGTGCTTAGGAGTCTAAATCCAAAAACTTGCCAGGCCAGGTAGAGATCCTGGCAACGTCTTATGTCGCCGCTATCTTCCTCGACATCTACGGGAGCACTCCCGGCCGTTGCAGAAACGATAATCTGCCGACGGTGCTATTCACTGTTTGCGCCTTGTTTTACTGGTATTGCATTTAACGAGGTTCCTTTCCGACCAAAGCCGTAAGCCGCGTTGGAGGTCCTTTTACGGCGCTTCATGTGGATCCACCCTTGCTCGCACCCTCGAGATATTTGCCTTTTGTCTTGCGACCGCAATTTTGTTTTCGTCGTATAAGATATTTATACTATGTCAACAGATGTAAATGTGCAGAACTACATGTTCTTAAACTATATCATTTTCTACTGAAATATAGAATATCTCTAGTAATGTACTGAGTTAATATGATTCGAGATTGCAATTTAATAATTGTAAGATTTGTTCAATTTCTTTGGACATGATTCAAGGATATGATTATAATGAACTATCGCCATTTTGGTTTGGAAACTTGCTAGCTACTTTGTTTTAGTTTAATGTCATCTTCACATGTAATCTATAGATGACTCATATTGTCCAACACCTAAACTTTGAACAAATACGATGTAGGTCACATTAGTACCATAATTTGTCACGAGTTTGAATATTAAGTCAAGGTGTCCTCGAATGCGATAACAAAGTTGTTATTGAAATACAAAAGAAATCGAGCAAACATATCGAACCAACAGAACATCCGAAGTTCAAGTTGAAATATCCAAAATTCCGGAAGATCATCAGGGATCAAAAGCGATCTGTCCTCAAGGAAGAATAATCGCTGGACCCTCTTAAGTCGTTTTCGGGGCCAGAGATCTTGCAAAATTAGGTTGACATTCTCCTGGACGAAGCGCCTTCTCGTTTGGGATCATTGGAGCAAGTGGTAATCCCATAGCGATCATACGGTCGACTTGGCGCACACTATGGGGCACCGTGGACTCTGTCAAAATTTTCAACGGCCCCAGAATCGAAAATAAGGCGAAGGTAAGGCCGAGCACCGCGTTAATGGAGGATAAGCTCGTGCTTCTGAACTGACTCTGTTTCTGTTCCTCGGATATCCTCGGCGGAGCTGCCTTTTACCGAGTTCACCTGCCTGTCCCTTTAAATCTTCACGATGTCCTACTGTTTTCCGACAATGAGATATTTCTATCATCTCTTGGACCTTGTGGAAATTGTTTTCCGTAAATATTGCTTAACTTAAGTGGCGGAAACTGTTTTTCTTCGGTGTAGACGCACTTTTGGGTAGTTCAAAATTAGGTATTTTTCTTTTTGCAATATCTTTTTATACTTATTATTTATAGTTTCAAATAGGTTTGTAGTGAACTTACCGAACAAATTGTTAATAATATAGTTTCGTGATAGTTTCATAGTTCACATGTGACACGAGTCACATGTGACTTCATATCATAGTTTCACATGTGACATTTGTCACAGGTAGTTCATATATGCTGTCAAAGTATTAATATTATAATACCAATATATACATGTGCTATAAGTGTATTATACTATAATAATTATGCTATAATGTTTAATACAATGCAAGTATATTTTTTAACTACAAAAGCCGCTATGAAAGATTAAGCAATTCCACATATCAAGCTTTTAGCTCAACTCTGCCTGCATCACATAAGCTCGTTTAAAGAACAAACGACTCAATACTAAATCATTATTTCAGCACATAACTTGCGTGATACACGAAATCGTTTTATCTCTGCCATGATTAGAACAATGACAAGCAAAGCAACCTGTTGCTTCCGAGTCTAAGCATCGTGGCGTTATGGGAAACACGAAACATATGGCTGGATCGATATCGTATAGATGCGAGAATCACCGATGCCCCCGTATTTTACCTGAACGATGAGGGTGGAAAGTGGCTGTTCTGTTTGATGAAACGAGGTAAAATCCGCCATATGCGTAGTTATTGCCTCATGAGAACGCTCACGCGTATCTAGTTAAATGTAATTTGACATGGGAAACGATGTTCCGCTCGAAAATACTGTCGAGGATCTTTAAAGCTCACATTCGATTTTAAAGAGAGTTAAATACGTATACGTCTTTTAATTTCTTCTACATATCGCAAAATTTGATATGTGACAAAAGATGTAAATATTTCGAAATACAGAAAGATAGAACAGAAATTTATAAATAGTAAGATTCGGTAAAATGTTACCCAAAATTTCATTGCGTTCGGTTATAAAATGTCTGACGCATGTTTCAACACGTCAAGCGTGAGATTTCTTGACCAGACTTTACAATAACTTCTGCAGCAACCGAAATATTTATAAACGAGTCAGGGAGCTGAAAGAAAGAGGACATGTCGGTCCGTAACGCTAACGTTCGTTAGTCGACCGGAAGTTCAGTGTTATGAAAATCAGTTGTCGGTTAGGATCCTGAAAATCGTAACGAACATCTTCGTTCCTTTCGATGAAAAATGGGCGTGCACCAGAGTGACAAGTAGCTGCACCGGCTAACAGATCAGAAATCAGAGACGCTACACCTCGAGGGGTTGAGAAGAAGGCGAAGAAACTCCTTGAAGGTACCTTGCAAGACGTTGGATCCATCCTGGGCGGGAACATCCGGCTTCTTGTTACGCATTCACCTATCCAAGAACTATGAAACTGCTTGTCGTTATTACCGGTGAAAAAGAACATTCGGTGGGAATCTTTCTTCTCGTGTCTCTTGAACTTCTTGCTGTTCTTTTGTACTTGTATGTTGAAAAGTTGATCATTTTTAGTAGGTACGGTTTTTTCGTATTTTGAAACGTTCGGTGTCTGGTACGTTATTTATAACGTTTTCCGAGCGAAATTATGTGGAGTGGGAATTATATAGTATTTGTAGGTTATCTAAGCAACGTAATTATTATTAGACTATTTTTAAGTGCAATTTATTCTTGCATAAATAAACCTATGATTATATTGTTATTCTACCTTGACAATCTCATATGTATTTAGCTTTCCAAATACCTAGATGTCTATAAAATCGATTGAATTTATGAAAGATGCAAAATACCCATTCATGTCTACGAGTGTTGCACATCGACGCTACTATTATAAAACAACGTTACATCAGACCTCTTCAAGGTGTTAAGATCCGAATCCCTACTTTGCATCGAACAATAAATAACGTAATACCCGTTTTCCGTTCGGATCGCAAGTAACCATAAGATCCTCAACTGTAATATCCATTGAATCATTCAGAACATTTTCCACCATGCGTATACGTATTCACGATGGCGGTCCTGGTTTCGTTTCGAACCACTCCCACCTCTTGCATGAAAGGGCAAAGACGTCTTCTTGTCTCCCGAAGGGAAAAGATCCCCGGTGTTCTTGCCTTCGACTACCCGCACTGACTGTGAGCGAACTTTTCAATGGCCGTCCTGAAAAAGCACAACAGCCTAGCCAGTGACGTAACTCGAGCCCGCTGTCAGTGCTGACAGTGCTGATGGTCGATTCTTTGTCAGCCTACTCGCTGGCCTCACCTACTTCAGCCTCCTTTTCTCTTTGCCTCTTCAGTTCACCGTTAGCTTCTCTCTTTCTATCCCTGTGTTCGTCCGCCGTTTCGCGTCCTGTTTTACCCTCTTACTTCGGCTCGTTGATTGCGACGCATCACGGTGGGAACAGGACCAACAAAATCGTTTTGTGTACAAACGAGCTTTTCGGACGCAGGCTTTGATCCTGGTGGTCGTCGAAATTCATCAAAATTTAGGAATTTTTGAGAAAATTGAGGATTTGAAGATATACAAAAGAAGTTTTTAGCAAAATAAAACCATGATAAAAATCAATGAATTCTAACCTCACATGCTAGAGAATGTTCGATTCAGTGTCACATGTCAAAGGTAAATTAGCACTGCACCTTAATTCTGATAAATCAACAGTGCACTAAAATGTACTGTATGAATATGAAGTACATTTAGGTAAAATAATAAATAAATATTAAGAATAAAAAGGAACCTTAATAACAAATTGCACATGTAGTAAATGATGATATATGAGAAATATAAACATGAAAAATAATATATTAAGAATATTAATATAATAATATATTAAGAATAACACATATTAAAAATATTGACATAAATAGTAGTGTATGATAGATTGATGGCAAATGAATCAATTAATATCACTATCAAGTTACCGAAGTAAAACTGTTAGCACAGGTTAAATTCTGTAGAAAGAGGGTTGGAGGCCGCAATGCGTAATAGAATTCTCTGTGCAGTTCCCCGGTCTTGTTATTATTCTCTCTGTCCTATTTTGTTAAGAGAGGCCCGCACTGTGCTCATTTTGCCTCCTCGAGATATCGAATTTCGTCGACGCCGTTTCGCCGTTCGCCTCCTCTTTTCATTTGCCTCGTAGTCGGCCGATTCGCCTTTTGACGAAGTGCTTCTTTCGTATGAACTATGCGTCATTCAATACTCGCCCGCGCCAAACAAAGCGTTTCCGGAAGCGCCATGAGATCTAACTATATCGCCACGACCGTGCATGCCGACAATGGTCATTTCACCAGGATCACTGTGATGATGACCGAACTGATAAGTTCACTTCTTTTCTAGTTATAGTTAATTTAATTTTAATAGTTATCTTTATTTTTAATTAGAATTAGCTCAATTTTTAGATGTTGTTAGTTTAGTTGTTAGTTATGGTTAATTTAGTTTTTAGTTATAGTTTGTTTAGATTTTAGTTATAGTTAATTTAGGTGTCAGATATATGGAATTATTTAAATTTTTATTTATAGTTAGTTCGGTTTTCAGTTATAGTTAGTTTAGTTTGATTAAAAATTAAAAACTTGCAAATTTTAAAATTTTAAATCCAAGAGTTTCTTGTAATTCAAGAATTTCATATCGATATTTTAAAATATAACAATTTCAGCATTTGTATATTAAAGAATTTGAACTTTCAACTACATAAAATTTAAAAAATAAGAAATTTTAAAGTTCTGACACCTGGAACGTAATTAATTAACTAGTTTAAAAAAAAATTTACTTATGTAAAAGTACCAAATCTCCAAATCAATTTCCAAGTTTTCAAACCGAGTCTCCAAACGATCTCCGTTATAAATTACATAAAACAGCTACAAGTAGTACCGATTCGTATCGGTGTCAGAAACGAAAGTAGCATTATTCCTTTCTTTTATTGCCATAACACATCAATAAAACCCATTGTCCAGTTCATGGCAATTAACAGCGACACCTCGCAGCTTACGCCGTACAGAGTCCCTTTCAGATCAAGCAGCTCTGCAGCGGCGATTTTTATGGAGGATGGTCAGGTAACTAATCCTGCGCAGCGCACTGACCACCGTTAATACCTTTCGTAAAAGTGGTTTTTTTATTGCCATAAGCTAGCAAACTCTGGCCTGTCACAGGCAAATGGTATTACCAATAGTACGTAATCCTATGTTGTCTCACGATGCGAACACGCAAATTAAACCGAAGCTTCCTCGCGATCCTGCGTAAGCAGGAGAAAAAATTTGTCGGGCCTTCTTCCGGGATTTTTCCAGTAGGAATCTTATCGATACTAATCTGTCTGGATTAGCCTGCCGAAGTGCACGCTGATTCGGTCGAAAGACTACCGGATATTGTTAAGTGTCAGGTAAATGGAATTCTACCGAGTATGTAGGAAAGATTAACATTTATAAGTGAAACCTTTTTTTTTTATTTATTCGTTTGTTCGAGGTTTCAAGTACTTTTAGCGGAGACGCTGATTTTTTGTAGTTATCGATTGATTTTTTGACGGGGAAATAGAATATTTGGAATTTTGTAAGCGGGAGTATAATTTTTGGGCTTCGCAAAGTTTTAGATGGAATATCGTGATCTTGAGCTGTTGGACTCAAAATTAATGGAGCTCAGATTGTTGTATTACAAAATTCACAGATGTGAAATACTTAGATACCAAGGTTCTAGATTTCTAATTTCTAGATTCTGAATCTCTATATTTCTGAATCCCAATATTTCTAAATCATAACATTTCCAAATCTTTGCATTTCCAAATTTGCACATCCCCAAATCTCTACATTTCCAGATTCTTACATTTCCAAATACCTACATCCTCAAATTGCTACATCCCCAAATTTCAACATTTTCCAATTCTCCAATTCTCATTCATCTATATATATATACGAAAATTGTGATATTTGGAAATTTTTTAATTTGACAATTTCAAAATTAGAAACTTCGAAAATTTGAAATGAAAAATATAGAAATATGAAAGTCAGTCAATTTAAAAGCTATCAAAAACCTTCTTATCTAAATAAAATTTACATTGCATTTAAGTGCATATATCTTTCAATATATTTCAATAATAAAAATACAAATCTAACAATTTTGTAATATCTTTCCCTTATTAAAATTTGAATGAAACGCAAAGTAAAACATAGTATTAGACATTACTTGAAATGACTGCATAAATGTTACCAAACATTTGACAAACAATGATTTTACCAAACATCGTTGTTTAACCAAAATTATTCAAAATAAACAGGTATTCATATTCCACAGCTTTCTGAAGGTTTCGGAATGGAGAATGAGAGTCGTCGAAGATTTATGCCTCTCCTCATAAATTTTTGATAATTCAACCCACAGAGTCGTATCTCACAAATCTCACCAGGCGTCGACAGTCCCATTGTCCGACACGATTGTTGTGGTCTACTCGTGAACGCTTTCAATGAGTAGTATTTGTAGGCGGGTGTCGAAATAGCAAACAAGAATGAGATATGGCACGTTGAATTTTAGCTTATATTTTACTTAGAAAGAATATAGTCAAAAAAGGTAGAATGTGTCCTTGAAGCAAATGAAACTTACAACGTCAGTTGATAGAGGTTAGAGTACGGTATTCTAATATTATTGTTTTTTTTTTTTATTTTTTATGACTACAGTAAAAAATTCAGTAATATATACTACAAGGTCTATAATGTTCCAGATTCTTTTTTCGGCGTTTTTTTACGACGTTAAATAGGAGAAGTAGGGTAAAAATCGGGATTATGATTTTTCGGTTATTACCTCGCTCGAAGGGGGTCGAAACGAGGGATTGTAAAAGTTGTAAAAAATGGAATACTATAAAAAATGATATTGGGATATGCTATTAAATGTACTGCGAGTTTCATTTGGTTCAAGGATATATTTGACCAGCTTATTTGACTGTACAGTTTGGGGTAAGAAATTTTTGGGAGAAACTTGAAAAGGAAATGTGTCGAATTTGAGGTAGCAGTGCTGGGCTAGTTTGGGGATGTCGAACTGAGGTATCTGGGAAATTTAGGAGTTTGGGGAATTGAGAAATTTGATAAGTTTGGAAATTTGGAAATTTGGCAATTTGAGAATTTGAGAACTTGGGAGTTTGGCAATTTGAGAACTTGAGAACTTGAGAGTTTGAGAATTTGGCAAGTTGAGAATTTGGAAATTTGAGAATTTAGAAGTTTGAGAATTTGGCAATTGGAGAACCTGAAAATTTGGATATTTAGAAATTTGAGAAATTGGAAATTTGGCAATTTGAGAACTTGGAAATTCGAGAATTTATCAGAACTTGGAAATTTAAGAGTTTAAAAATTAGAAAACTTGAAAACTTGAAAATTTGAAAATTGAACAATTTGAGAACTTATTATAGAAACTTGAGACTGAAAATTTTAAAGTTTGAACACGTGGCAATTTCATAATTTGTACATCTAAAATTTTATGAATTCGGAAATTGTGATAATGTAATTAGCCTATACCCTTTCATACAATAAGGGTCAGTCGTGCGCCGTCTATAAATTAAACACGTCAATAGGAAGCAAGGTGGATCATAATGACACAAAACATTACGATCGTCCTTGACATGCAACACGATATCCTAAAGGTGTCCAGTACTAGGGAAAACCAACCTTAACCTTGTCACAACTTGCCACGACACTGTAATTGCACTTGGCCCCAAAAAATTATACCCGCACAATGAGCGTCGTAAAACCGCAACAATAACGACAAAAAAAAGCCCCTGACGATTATTCGTAGAGTACTTTGAGGGTGTTTGGTATTTCTTGTAGAAAATCGTGGATTAAACGTTCTTTAACCGTCGTTGACATTAATCAAGAGGATAAACCTGGTATTAGGATTTTTATTTTTTCTCTTTAAAGGAAGGGTTTTAGTAAAAAATTGATACTTTGAAACAATGTTTTAAAATATTTTAAACTTCAATAAAATAAGTTTTAGTAAAATAAATTTCAGTAGACTAATATTATTTCACTAAATTGATATTGATCGCTACAATTTGAGTATGTAAAAATTCATGGGTTGGCATCGGTACGTTTACGTTGGAATAATGTATCGAGGGAAGGATACTCGATACGTGATCGTGTTAATGGAATCAGTAATTTGACAGGTGAGCCTGAAATCGGAATTATTACCATCAGGACATCCCGAAGATACGGTCAACGTCGTATTACGAGATAAACGGAGGTCGAACGAGGGTGGAGATACACGGGATGAGACGTGATTCATGCGAAAAACGCACAACGTCTGCCACGATAGGAGAAAAAGATCGAACGGCGAACGAATACGTGCAAGGAGAAGGAGGGAAAATGGAGCACGTGTTTCTTCTATGGGAGAGTTCACACGGGGACCATTCCTCCTCGTCAGCTAATCTAATCATTTGCTCGTAAGGAACATCGCTTATATACAGGGTGTTGCTACGGAATTGATAACATTTCAAAACAGATTTGTGGAGTATTGTAGTTTTGTCGATGAAATTATTGAAGTTGAAATGTTTGACGATTTACAAAAATTGAAATGTTTGATGAATTACAAAAATTGAAATGTTTAATGAATTATTGAAATTGACATGTTTAATGAATTACAGAAGTTCAAAAGTTTGTTGAATTACAAAAATTGAAATGTTTAATGAATTATAGAAATTGACATGTTCAATGAATTACAGAAGTCCAAATGTTTATTGAATTATAGAATCTCAAATGTTTGATGAATTACAGAATTTTACATGTTTGATGAACTACAATGAAAATGCTGAAATACAGAAGTACAAGAAAACTTTTATTAAGAAGGAACAAGTTTTTGACATTCAAATTTGGAAACATGAAAATTAAAAAGTTCAGAAAATGAACATAGAAATAAAAAATCTGGTTGTTCGTGAAAGCTTGAAAAAATATAATAATACTTGAAAATGTAGGAATATATAAATTTTGAATCCAGAAAACTAATTTCAAGTTTGAACCAAAAGTGCAATTATCCTTGATATCATATAAGTTTAAAAACGTAAAAATTATAAAAAGTACATATACTTTCTTTCATGAAGGCATTAAAAACAAAATATTTCAGCAAATTAATTAAATAATAAAGTTGTGAGCAATTTGAATGCACGGATGAATGAAGACTAAATTGAACGAATCGTTTCACGATGCACCCTGTATATAGTAGGCATAAGTAGGAGGTTACCACCCTCTTGATACACCCCCGTTGGCATCGTCACTACGTCGATCTATTTACCCCTACGGCACGACACTTCGCAGCCGTGTCAACGCGACCCCCGTTGAGAATTCCATTATCGCGGCCACGATTTATGCCCATCCCTACCTCGAAACCCTTAGAAATGGAGCCCTTCTATTCCTCTCGCGTAATATACGTCACCGCGAATCCGCGAAAACAGATTTTCGCTGATTTTGATCTCCTGTAGGTCAAACTGAGTGGCAAAATGTATGATCAACAACGGAAAGTGGATATTGTGATAGTATTAATATCTGAACAAATTAAACGTTGCTTCAATCCATTTTTTTTATCTGTTACTGAAAGTAAAAAGTGAGTGGTATGTTTCTGTAGTTTTAGAGACGAAAATTATATAGAAGTTTATGCTATCTTTCTTTCTTTGAATTTTTTAGAAAATATATACATGATATATATTTATGGAGGAAAATATAGAAGATGTAGAATATAGAACATTTAAAAAAAAATATGTATATAACTATAAGGAGCAATAAAATTCTTTTTTGTTCTATTAAAGATTGAAGTCCATGATGCAACAAAAAAAAAGTGAGGTATTGCTTAACATGTATTTCTATAAAATAAATATTGTGTTCTAATGTATAACAAAATTATATGGACCAGACCATAAACTGATACGTAACTGAAATATGTTGAACTTCGATCATACGCAAATTGAGTCACTTTCGTTTAGGGATGGAGGTTCAAAGAATATAGTTTACAATTATTGACAATTGCAGTAAAAGGAAATTATGTATCATGAAGCTAATAGCCATCGTTTCGAAAATCGTTTAATCTTTCCAAACTTACTAACGACATCATTAAACATGAAATTAGCTCACTGTCATACTACTATCAATTTACAGAAGATATCGTTATTGTAACTTCGAAACTATTCGAAAATTATAACAAACTGATTGTAAATTTCGTGTAAGTACTTAATTATTTGTTATATGAGATTCTGAACTCGTATTTAAACATTAAACTGGAGGGTAGTTTGCACCCTCTTGGACACCACGCCTCTTCTAATACCCGCCTACGGAAACTACCCTACGCATGCGTGTTTTATTCATCCATATGACATCTTCAGATTGAAAATACATGTTACTTATTTTGAGTTGACTATTTATAAACAATTCTATTCTTAGAAAGTACCATTTTTCTCATTAAGTATTAGATGGTAGTTAGTTGTATTAACAACGTGTTATTACTATTTGGAACATGTTTCAAATTGATAGAATTCAACAGAATCAAAGAAGATAAAACAGGCAAGAAATTATTTCCAGAATTAGTCATTTCAAGCTATAGTAAAATGGTAATGCATGAGCGCTATTTTTAACTTCCGAAACACATTTCCAAACGATTACAAATGCTACGTAAATATAGGAAGGTACAAAAAAGGCAATTCTTTCGGAACAGAAAACAAGTAAATATGGTAGCTCATTTGCAAATGTCAACATATACGTATTTAGTCCAAAAAGGAAACAGCTTTTAAATACATAACCTAATCATCTGTTTTCCTAATGATTTAAACTTTTGAACTACTCTCAGATTTTATGATAAGTAATTCTCATCTATCATTAGCTGTTGAATATTGTCAAATTTTTATTTTAACTTCTTATTTCTATAAACTTCTCGTTTCTCAATTTTTTCGAGTTGTCTATAACGTCCTTGTTATAGCAACATGAAAACAAAATGGACGTCCACGTGACGCTAAGAATGCATATTAAATGCAACCATAAACAAAAAGAGAAGACAATCGCAAAAGGCAAATCAATAAAATTCATCTCACGCATCAATCATTCGAACGATTGAATCGAGTCATCGCCTCGTAATGAAATCGTAATCGATCCTTGTCAAGTCGCAGCCCGGATTTGCTAATTAGACACTTTTGTGTAAAATTATCGCGACGACACGATCTCCCCGGACACTTTCTTTAATTAAACTCTGTTCCCCTGGACAGAGTGTCCTCATATTTTACCTTTGATAGCATACGTCATCGGAGGTGATAATGGAAAATAATTTGTCATTCGGCGAAGCACGAAGGAAAAGTAGCGAGCAGGCAGCCAGATCGTGTTAAGTGATTTGTCCTTGCCATCTGTAGGTGCTGGTATTATCCTGCAAACTGAATGTAGATGTCCCGATTCTGGGGAGGGCGGCTTTTAGCCCCATCCGGGCGAACCAACACTGAGATATTAGTGTCAAACGCGCTGTTATCTGAATAAGAAGACGAATCAATCATTGCTGTTCGAGTATGGTTGTTGTTCGAAAGACCTTATCGTGACAGATTCCACGTGCAAATTATTTTTTAAATATCGATAATTTGCATAGAGGTATGCGAGTCATTCAGAATTGTATCACGTCGCCTTATTCGATAATCTCAAATTTACACAAGGTTTGATATTTCATATTCCTCCGGAAACTTTCCCACAAACTTTTGACAAGCAAAGACATGCGGGTCGATCATCGCGAAGCTAGTTTTTTGTTTTTCAAGTGGCGGAGCGCTTTCTTTCTCGAGGGCCAACTCCTTAACACACCGGCATTTTGTATTCACACACGTGCTTTCGACGCACACCTCGTCGAGTCGCCATTATTTTCACCCCTCCGTCTACGCGCATAGGCTCGCACTTGCTCACACCCCGGGATCTTGTCGAAGACAAATATTTATATCGCGAACACCCGCTGAGCCATTGTGAAATCCGCGACAACTCTTGCTTCTATTAACGCATCGAGCACCTTCGTCACCTTACCCTCGCGATTTTACACGTGGGACTTTGCAGAAGGGCATTGGTGCCCCTAACCTCTTCAGCTTATCGAAATGCGTGTATGAAACGGGGAATTTGAGGGAAGTTTCTTTTATTCGGGTCACTTCTTGTCGAATCAGTAATTTCTGGATAAAGTAAGTGTATCATACTTTAGTATATGTATCACATGTGCTACAAAGTATGTGTCATACTCGCTCATATGTGCTACAATGTGCAAGTAAGTTACCTCAAGTGTAAAGTATATTGAATCAAAACATGAGTTGCTTGCTAAATAATATTTGCCATAAATAAAATAAGTTTATTTACATGTCGAAAGTTTTGAAACATATGTAGAAAACGAAAGACATTAGTAAAATATTAGTTGTGTTATTTCATCGTGTACTACTCGTGTCATGTGTTCATGTTACTGAAAGCGGAAACTAGAACACTTGTCAGTACCCAACAACCTAGTTGACTAATGATGCCCATCTGACGATTAAAACATGACAGCAACGAGTTTACGATGGGTTCCCATGGGTCAAGCCACGTGTGCGAGGGTAAATTCTCGCGTGTGTGGAACGTGCATATTGGTTTGCATTTCCTTTCATGTACATTTTACCCAAAAAAAAAATGACAAAGAATAATTTCACAAATTTAAAAATTTGTAAACTCGTTCAATTCATCTTGAGAACCAAAAACGACACAAATAAACTCCCTGCCTGAAGAAGGCTACACTCGATATTGTCCGAGTCCACAATTGTCCGTGACGTCGCTGAAAGAGGCCGATAAACACAGAGAGTCGCATAAAAATTCAGTGACACCCACTGTCATGCGTGTCCATAGACATCTCTAGATCGAGATGAGACGTCCTTTTTCTAGGGACTACGACGGAGAAGCAAGGAGAGTATGAATGGACAGAGGGAGTGGCATTCAATGTTTTATCGAGGATCTATGCCGGCTGAATGCCTTCGAGGAGTACCTTTGTGCCCGTTCGCGTTACGAGGCGAGTCCTTTCTGAAAAATAAGAGCGTGGGAGGAGTGACGACGCGAAGGACGAAGGATGTGTACGAGTGCCTCTTTCTCCGAAGCTGAACGATGGAGGGTAAGGTACAGGTGGCCTCTTCGTACCTTCACGCACCACTAATTTCTTCCTCATTATCCACCGTAGGCGGTCATTCGAGGTTCCGAGCTTCTTGTTCCGCATTTACCTACCTATTGTTGCCCGAAGGGATCCCTTGGATCGCGTCTTCCCTCTTCATTGAGGCCCAGGGGATGCCGTTGATGGTCTCCGGTGGTCGACTGGAAGACTGATTGTAAGTCATGTTGTGGTTACGAAACAAATACCATCCATATTTTGTATGCTGTTTACTGAAATTATTAATTTTGACAGTGTTTGAAAGGCCTGACGCTTGCCAGATTTTATCTAGAAGATGGAATAGATATTCCATTGAGACCTTACACTGGAAAGAACTTTTGCTGTTGACAGATAATTAAAAATTTTGTAGTTGAAAAGTTTGATAAATTCTTTTGAGATTATTATTTTTTTATTAGCAATTATTATTATCTGTTTTGCACATATACAATTCATAATACAAATGAAGCATCATTATGTCTGTTACTCAAACGTCATGTTTAGACACTACAATTTTTATTCATAATTGAAGAACGATTTGTGGTGAACAATTTTAAGTGTGACCTACTACATATATTGTGTATAAAACATGTGATAAAATATCGTTTCTCTGTCACAGGAATTTAATTAATAATACATCCTGAATGTTACGTCCGCTCCTCAAGCATCGTATTTACATAATGCATTTTTGATCCAAAATTGAAAAACGATTTGTGGTGTACGATTTCGGATGTGAGTCACAGTAAATCGGCATCAAACGTCCGGCACAAGCCCATCCTGGTGAAATGAGAAGACCAGAAAAAGTAAAAGAGACACAGCCTGAAGTGGTCGCATGCGGAGTCACGTGTACAGCCGCGGGCCGCGTGCGTGTCGCGTTTGCTTTTCGCTTTCTGTGGCGCGGATCGTTCCGGGGTCACACCCTCTCAAGCACGCACTTCTAAATGCTCGATTAAGGTGACTGTCACTACCTCGGGAAAGGGGATTAGTATTTCAATTATTTGCACAATGAGCCGTCGTCGTTTCTCCGTCTCTTTTGCACAGTTGTGCAATTCTCGTCGTTCGCGCTGCGTTGGATCCTCTTTGTCTCGTGTGGATAACGTCGAGTGACAAAGACACGTGGCGATATTTACTCGCCTACGATTGAAGCCTTTTGCAGGATTTTGATCCTGAGATATTTGCCGGTTCCCTTGTGTTGAGATAAGTTAATGTTCTGCCTTACCGATGCTTCAAACTTGAGTTGCATATTGTAGGTATCGGTGAATGCAAATCAATTTTGGAGAAATTTCGAAATACCGTCATGTTCCGTTTCTGACTAAATTTTACAGACCAACTCCTTTTTTTAAAAGGCAACATCTGTGAGAACGATTTTTGCTGACTCGAAAGACTTGTACCATTTCAAGGTTATTTTCTGTATTATCGAGACATGGTATAGTGTGTGAATTGGTCTGGACACATAATTCGCATCTTCGGACCCACGTAACATATTGCAAACAGAATAAAATCAATATTAACAACGATATAGGATATTAATCAATAAAATCAATATTAATTGAATTTTCACAAAAATTGAATAGACAGCGCCATCTCTCCGGCAAACAGGGTGAACTACACGTTTTTGAAACTGCAGTTTCATTAGTTCCCACATACTGCCGCTAGATGGCGTCACATGTATCGTTTTCGGTTCTATATAATTAATATAATTGATTTTATAAGTTTAATTGACTATAATATTAATCGAATTACATCGTAGTAGACCAATTAACTTCGAATTGTTTTGACTTTACGAACTATTATCAATTTTTGACCATTTTTAGGCTAGTCCCAATTACCCTATGGGTGTCTGTATTATGTGGGGCCATCTAGCGGTAGAAGATGAGAACTAATTAAATTACAGTTTCAAAAGTGTGTAGTTCACCTAGTTCGCCGGAGAGATGGCGCCACGTGTTCGATTTTTTTAAAAATGCAATTAATATTGATTTTATCGATTAATTTGCTATATCTATTATATGTTTATTAATATCGATTTCATGCTCTTTGCAAAATAGTCCGTGGGTCCGAAGATGCTGATCTATATGTTCAGAACAATTCGCACACTATAATGCATCTCGTCGATGATATAGGGAATGACATAAGAATGGCAACAAATTTTCTTTCGCATCGCCAAAAACCATTCTCACAGATATCATCTTTTGCAAGAAAGAGCTTATTTGCAAAATTTGATCCATATCGCAGCATGATGGTTTTCTCAAGTTTCGGCCATATTTGACTATAAATTCACCAAAAGGTGAACTCTTGATATAAAAAACATTTTAACTGTTTTATGCTAAATTTACAATATTTGTCCTTAATTTAATCCCATGAAATTTTTATCAAATTTATAAAACTGTTTAAGTTAAGCAATAACTTTTGTCTTGTTAAGTAATAATAATAATTTTCTCCTGTTATTAAGCAATAACTTTTTACTTAATCTACGAACATTTCCAAGAAATAGTATGATTTCTTATAGTTAAGTAGCCTATACAGAAAATCGATTTTTACTGTAAATTAATAAATTCGTAGACAACGTAATATTTCTTCAAAAATCAAACTTCTGGAATAATAAATTTTGAAGAATTAATTATAACTGAGTTCATAAATCCTAACAAAAGTATACTTCGAGCCCACTCCTAAATATTTTCCCAAAATCAGGAATCAGAGTCCCAACCCAGTGCCTCAACGTCGACTTAACTTTTCGATTTAAATAAAAATATTTCCCTAAACTCCCCATCCAGCTATTTTTAACCTAAACCTCCTCCATTAAAGAAGTTCAACGCCCACATCAAATCAGCCTCTAGAATAGCAACCGAATGCAAAACGAAAGTTTCAACAAAATGGTGTTCGGGGGCATAAACGTCCCCCAAAAATTTCGGCCCGAAGTTTGAAACGGAGAAAAGAGCTCTACGTCGCAATAAAAGGATGTCCGAGCAATAGAGAAAAATTCCAATTCCCATATAAAACTTCCATATCGGACATAGAAGTGGTCTTACGACTTGATCCACGTTTCCCATCAGCGAAGTAGGCGTCGAACCGGAGGCGAACGTACCCCGAAGGATGAAAGACCCCAGAAAGACACCAAGGACGTTCACTGCCCCCGTGGCTAAAACACGGTGGACCCTAAAGAGTCCTGTCTGGCGCCAGGATAATGAAACAGGCCTGGCTGAAGTTACCTATCAGCCACGGGGCAACTTATCGATCGAAAGTATTTTAATCCACTCGGAGTTCCGTTTCTATCGCCCACGGACGAATTTAACGGGCCTGGAGGAATCCAGATCAGGCAAGATTGCCACGGGATGAAAAGAAATGACTTGTTTGACAAGCGTGAAATGTATCTTCCCGAGAAGGATAAAAGGCTACCGGTTCTCGTCGCTGGCTAATAAGGAGCAAAAAGCATCGGGGAACATTGACGAATGTGGCCATGGGCCTATCTATGGGATCGAGATGACAGACCGTTCGGAAATTAATTACCGACACTGAAAAGATGAGAGGTGTTGGATTGCAGTCGCTAGATTTTGATGATTAACGGAGCCGTGAAATTTTATTCTTACGGACGTTGTTGCGGAGGTTTACAGCGTCTTTTCAAAGGGGTAATGTAATTTGAAACGTATACAGTTTTTTAGCATATGGTGTATTTGTGGAAGTGGTGAACGATAGGTGAAATTTGCTTTTATTGTGTACAGGTCTGTGGTGGGCTTTTGTTGGGATCGTGTAGAACACTTTTGATTAATTAATATTTAGAATGCATGTAGTCATTAATTATAGTGACGGTAATATATGTTGGCAGCATTTAGTATTTTGAAAAATATATTTTTGTATTTGTGAATTTTTAAATGTGTAAATTTGTACATTTATGAACTTGTACATTTCTAAATGTATGTGTTTGTGAATTTACGAACTTGTACATTTTTAAATATATAAGTTTGTAAATTTGTGAACTTGTAAATTTTTTAATGTACAGATTTATAAATTTGTCAATATGTAAACTTGTAAACTTGTAAACCTGTAAACTTATCAACTTGTAATTTAAAAAAATTTTTAAACCTAAAAATTTCAAAATTTTTATCTATTAAACTTTTAGCAATAAAATAATATATTCAGCCATTGTGACCAATTCTAAATAGAAGACACAGAGTGAACACGTTGTTATTAACACTCTACCAATGAAAGATATAATAAGCGTAAAGATCGTATAGTAATTATCTCCAGAGGTCGATATTAATCACAATTTTGAAGCAGCGCAGATGGCTATACTCAGCAGTGATCAGTTTTACTCGTACCAATCATCCGTTGATTTACCGATTCGAATAAAGGATAATTCTCACCTTCGATCAAATATTTTGATTACTAGGTTTCCACCAGAGTATTCATTCAATATGTCAAAGAAGAACGAGCATTCTAAGGAGTAATTATTAAATCTGTATCAATTGTATCTGTCTCGGAATGAACATATCGACAGCACAGAATTCCATGCAAGGTTACTGCTATAACATGATGTTACATTAGTCACAACTGAGACATCATTAACTAATTACAGCTTTAACAGAAAAATTCCCGCCCTGTGATATTATGAAACGAGTTTAAAAACAACTTGGAGTGTTGTACAGTAATATTTTTGTATGTAGTATTGAATTACGAAAACTGATAATTATAAGTTTATTATATTGTATAATTATAGATATAATATAGAGTGAAACAATTTTGGATTAGTCAAAAATATCCAATCTAATCGTAATTTTGTAAATACGAAAAGAGGTTATAAATCGAATTGGATTCATCATAAAAGAAAATAAAATTTTAAAAAGTAATACCCGATCTTTGCAGCCGTTCGATGGCTCCTTATTCATTTAATAACACGCCATGGACGTGGCCTGCGGCTGCGTGTTCCTGATATTTAAATTAATTTTTCTTTCGCGTCCTGATATAATCGCAACGTCGAGATTCGATCGAGAGCACGGATTAAAGTTCATAAGTGTGAATTATTGTCGTATGATTAGGTCTATAGGTGCTTCGCTGACCAGTTACAGCCCTTTATTCTCTTAAGTTGATCGCTCAATACCTTTTCACCTCCACAACCGTCCCATTATCGGCTTCCATTCATGTCCATAATCATCGTATAAATCATTTTTTTTAAGCCCGGCAAACTAGCGAGTACTCGTTGTTTTCGATTGTGCAAAGAGCTAACCTTGCTCTGAGGGGAAACCACTTTTGAGAGATCATTATGAAAATTACCTGTAAGAAGAATTTACTTCGGTATTCTCATATCGGTGGGAAACGTGTGCAAACGTGATTGAAATTATTCTTCACAGGAAGTTTGTGGATTGCTTGTTTTGGAGCGTGATAGAACTTCGTGGGGAAAATGGCGACGTGGAGGAATTTATTCGCTTTTGGTATTCGTTGAAGTAAGGAAATTAGGATTTTTAGTTCTAAATTGATATTAAATTATGAGAATTTCAATTTTTTACTTACCATTGTTGCAAGTTACTGAATTACCAAAAGTCCAAATTTTTAAATTTGATCTTTCTAGATTAGTAAATTACCAAAGCTCTACGATTTTAAATTAATATTATTCTAGATTTCCAAGTTACTGAATCTCTAAATTTCTAAATTTCTATTGTTCCAAATTACTATATTACCAAAATTCTAATTATCTAAATTCCTATTCTTCCAAATTAGAAAATTACCAAAATTCCAAATTTCCAAATTCCCATTGCCCCAAATTACAAAATTACCAAAATTCAAAATTTCCAAATTCCCATTGCCCCAAATTACAAAATTTCCAAATTCCCATTGTCCCAAATTACAAAATCCCCAAAATTCCAAATTTCTAAAATCCACCTTTTAACTCTGCAAATTCATTTCACATCCACAGATCAAATTCACATTTTTCTAATTTTCTACTTGCAAAATCTAATAATCTGCCAAAAAGAAGAAAATTTCCTAACCTAACCTAACCTAACCATTTTCGAGAAACCAGTAACGAGCACATTCTCATCGCTCTAACACCATGATATCATCAGCTTAATCAGGTAAATAAAATTCAACCCACAATGATATTATGACAATGGAATTTATTACAAAGTTGCTTTCGAGAAATGACAAATGGTTGCACAGCGCTATACATAATCATTTTAATAATAAACATTATGCTACGATGTACGCGTAACGTAATGAAGTCCTTAGAACAAAACGATATCACCTGTAACATATCGGAATACTTTATCGCTTACATGCAAAGGTAAAGGCAATGAACACGCACTTAGCCTACGAGGATGAGCAACATTCGAACGAACGATGTTTCGGGAATCGTTTCGACGCAATCAACACCAATGATCAAAATCGCTTCTCAATCGTCGATGGGGGTATACTTTGAGCGCATGCACATGGGAACGATCGACATATCGTATATAATTTAAGGTGAGTACGCGTATGATAACGTTTCGTTTAAGTGGCAGGAGGAACTATCTCAAAGATTGAGGTAATGAGGAAGAATGAGTTATTTAACCCTTTAGCTGCGGCATTTATTGCACGATTATCGACCAATAACGATCGTTCGATAATTTCTTTTTTATTCTGGTCAACTCTTTATTAAACCTTCATTTTTTTAATTTCTACAGAAACTTTTTCAACTTCATAATACTCACTCAAGCTTCACAATATTGAGAAAAAATTGTAAGCAGATATTTTCTATGAAGAATGTTTATTTAGTGACAAATTGTATAATATTGAAAATTTGCAACATTTTTGAAAATGGAAAATTCCTGAGTTTTGTTCCTAGTCAAGGTTTATTTTTGTTACAATTCTTTCAAATTTAATACATCATTGTAATTCTAAGATATAGCAAAAGGGCAGTCGTATACTTTTTTCAAAAAATTCTATAATAAAAGAACGTTGAAACTAGTATCTAGAGTGACTATATGAGTTTAACAAGTATTTGACCATTTTAGTATTAACATTATTCATACAATTAATTCGACTTTTATATTTATCTTAGAGCTTCATATTTTATCTTGCACAAAAAAATTTGATAGTGATATTGATGATATCGTGATCCACAGCGAAAGGGTTAACTCGAAATAAAATAACAATATCGTCTTACGTTCTACGGCTTCTCGTCAAGTGAGCTACAGTTCCTTAGAACGTCCTAAACTTCGAAAACTAACAAACTTAGCACAGATACGCTGCCGTGACAAGTCAGCAGGTTCATCGCAGCTGCGGAGCCTTCGACAACTATCGCTAAATGAATCGAATTAAATAAGCTTACAATGAAAGGGAAATTCGAAAAGGGGAGGCCCTGGCAGCTGCGACTTCTCGATACGCTTTTTTTCATCACAGAAGCGTCGCCGTGACAGTACACGACCAGACATCTTTCTTTTCTCTCTTCTCTCAAGATCTTCCGCTGCTTCGTCGTAATTCCTTTACAATTAATGATACGTATTACGTGGCGAGTAGAACATAATTAAATAAGGGAAGAGTGACGACGGCATTCGCACGACAGTCAGCATCGAAGTAAGCAATAGTAACCGAATAAGACACCGTGCCATCTCTCCGTCATTATTTCTAATTGTAACACTCGACGAAAAACATATTTGCGTTTTACCCTTTCACTACGGCGTTCCTTTCGCTAATCGTGCGATCGCCGAACCTCGATAAGTTATGATTTTATTACTTATTTCGAGGCGGTTGCGAAACATTTTTCTACCATCTGGTCAGTCGACACCTTGATCATATTTTATTTATCATTGATTGCGATTTCAGGGAACGCGTATACGTACACAGAAAAATAATCGAACATCTGTATTTTCACAGCTTAGATGATTTTCTTATTTTGTTTAAATTAATTTCTTATTATATTATACATTCAATTTCAGGGAATTGAAGATTTAATATCACATGTGCATTTAAGGGTAGTTCTGTTAAATTTCATTCTCAGTTTCATAGAAAATGTTGATAGAGTTAATCTGTGAAAAACAAGATATACGGCAAATAGATTTTAGCTATGAAAATACAGTTGAACTCTTACGCACAAGTAGATCGCAGCGAAAGGGTTAACACGATCACAAAAATTACGCAACTACGAGGAGCCACGATCGAGGATCTCCACACGAGGTGGAACGCAATCGCTAGACGAACGAAGGGAAAAGAAATGTTCCTTGGAGTCACTGACGCGATCGAGTCAAAAGGCCATCTCGGGTAGCACACAAAAGTTTATATATACTTTCGCCACCCAGAGCAGTCACTTTCATTTGTCAAGTTTCACAATGTACGACCGTCATTTCGAATTCCCCGCGTTTCGAATCGTCCAGCGAACATCTCGGCCGATACGATGAACACGTGCTTCGACGTCCAAATTGCGAATTATGTATTTTATCGTCGGAGTCTTAGATCCCAGATCGCATGGTTAGGTCCTTAAAATTAATCGTTGAGGCAGCTGCGTTGGCAAGAGCGAAGGAATCAGTCATTTTCGTTTTGGTCGACTTTGTCGCGTCGCTTTGGACGAATTCGATCCTTAAATTATAACTTTACCGTTTCACAAACGGTTGTTATAATAACTATCGTGTTATATCTACTTTTATGGAATGTTTTTTTATCGCATTTCGTTGTTTCATTTCGTGAGTGCTCACGTTTTGTGAAAGCTTTTTAGGTTCAGTTCATGTAAACACGAGTCGCAGTGTCACACCTTTTCAATTGATTATACTGTATTATCACTGCATTAAATGTTTCAATTTCAAATCGTGAACATTGATGATTCAAATTTTTATAAACGATATTAATGGCAAAATTGTATTTGTTCATACAGACTCATTGTGAAATACCAAAATTGTATTTGAACTACTATGTTCAACAGAATAACAATTTTAGACATAGTCCATGGAAAGTTATTAACAGAACAATAATTTTAGACATAGTCCATGAAAATTGATCAAAAGAATAACAATTTTAAACACAGTCCATTGAAAGTCATGAACAGAACAACAATTTTAGGAACACAATTTTAGAAAATGAAGGAAAGAAGCATTGAATAAAAAATGTTTGTCTTGAACATGGAAATGGAACTTGGTTAAATTGGTATGCATAAAGTTGAAAGTGTGCCCTCGTGTTAGATAATTTTTCCAGTTTTCTCGTGGTTGTTCATGAATACTGTGTAACTTCGTATCCTTTATAATTTCAACGTCTCTGATGAAAGAGTGGATCGCGAAACCAGCGTGAGGATCACCGTGACCTTTTCCAGGCCGCAGAAACGACTGGGTGACGAAGATTGCTATCGGCATTAACCAGCTCAGCCAGCTTATCTTTGATACTTATTAGATGCATTATTGTGCTTATTCTTACGTATTTGACATTGAATTCAGAGAGTTGCGCAGCTGATCAACGACCGCGTTAATCGTGTGAAAATTCTGGGGATAGTATTGTAATTTCTTCCAATTTTTAAATTCACAGCTTTGCTATTAAAAGATGTAGAAATTGGGATATTCAAATTTAAGTTTGTAACATTAAAATTTCCAGCTTGTAAAATTCCGAGATTGAAGAACTGTTCATTTATTCACCTTGAACAAAAAATATCCAATAAAGGACAGTTAGTGTTCTTTTACGGATTCATAATTTTCCTCTATTATTAACTCTTAATAATGAAATTAACAAATATCATCAGTATAGCAACCATAATTGACTATTTTTATTTCAATAATAGCCTGTTTCATCAACTAAAAGAGGTCACAAATCTAGAAGCCAGATGTACCGTTGCACATTTCAATAAAAATTATCAAGGATACGATGGTTTCATTAGTGATCCACGTTTATGTCGCTATTAAATTTATGAATGGTACTCAAAGTCGTCTTTCATTCCTTGCGTCTGATTAAATTAAATTGAATAATGACGGTACTAGTGATGGCCATCAGATCTAAAACCTATACAATCTCTACCGACATTTTCTCAATGATAACGTTACCCTACATCACTTTTATCATATATTACGTTCTCTTCTACTCGTGCATCTCGGTTTCACCGAGAGACAGAAAGAACGTTTGACAAATCTACAGAGATCCACGCGATATCCGATCAAAATTAACATTATTTTCTGAGGCAGTTGGTTTGCGAGCAATTGAAAAGATCAGTCGTTATTCGCTAAGTTCGAACATCGAGCAAAGCTACGCGATGGGTCGACTTCGTGCACTTCATTCTAAAATTATCCTCGTTCCACGATTCTCTCATAGAGCAAGGAACTTCATCAATGCGTCATAAATCAGTCGAGGATTGATAGTCCCGTCCGCGGTGTACCGTACACCTCTCAACGAGCCATCATCGTGGCTAACCACACCGTATTCCCCGACAATGAAGCCATCCGGTGTCCTTTCCTCGACCCTGTACTTCCTGTAGTTCCTGCCCTCGACCACGTAGCCTACTTTGTGGCCATCCTCGACCTCGGAAGCGTTCGAGGGCTCCGTGAGAATCATTTGAGGCCCATGAACGTTCCCATTGCTGCTCACACTGACCGACTCGTCGACTTCGTAATTCTGTTCAGGTTCCCCGGCGTGCTGCCGATTCAACGGCTCCCCCTCGGAATCGTAAATCTTGCTAGGCTCGCTGTACACTTTGGCGGGTTGCGAGTAAACCTTAGCCGGCTCGGAGTAAATCTTGGCCGGTTCCGAGTAGACCTTGGACGGTTCCGAGTAGACCTTTTCAGGTTCACCGTAGACCTTCGCGGGTTCGCTGTACACCTTGGCTGGTTCCCCGTACACTTTCGCCGGCTCGCTGTAAACCTTGGCAGGCTCGCTGTACACCTTGGCAGGTTCCCCGTACACTTTCTCTGGTTCCCCGTACACTTTCGCCGGTTCGTTATACAGCTTCGCTGGTTCGTACGGTCGTGACGATTTGTAGTTCTTCGACGACTGGGAGTACATTTTGGTGCCAGGTCGATTGTACTGCGAAGTATCGTAATGTCTACCGGCCTTCCGACCTTGCGCCTGAAAACGTTCTTCTGGCTCCTCGTTGTACTCCTTTGGTTCCGCGTTCTCTTCCGGCAGCTCGTAATTTTCCTCCGTAGGAAGGGTTATCATGTCCTCCTGAGAGTTAGGCGAGGAGACGTTAACCTCCGTTCGATGTTCGACGTAGGTAGGCGTGTGTTTCGTTGCTGGTCCAGGAGTTACCGAACCATGACCCCGCCAGCTGGTACTCGGTGAACCTTCGTCGACGGAGAACTCGCTCCTGTTCGACTCGGACACGATGTTGCTGAGCTCCTCGGTGACGAAGCTGGAGGAGGGTGACATCAGCGTCGACGTCTTCGTCGTGACTGTCGTCGTTCTCGCTGTGGTGGTGCTGGCACTCGTTCTCGTCGGTAGAGACCTGATCGTGGTACTCCGTTCTTTCGATT
Organism: Megachile ligniseca; assembly: GCA_945859555.1. Taxonomy (NCBI): domain Eukaryota; kingdom Metazoa; phylum Arthropoda; class Insecta; order Hymenoptera; family Megachilidae; genus Megachile; species Megachile ligniseca. The sequence continues at coordinate 6,528,280 of OX243783.1, forward strand.
CTCTCAAGGAACTGCTCGCAGAACCTGGAGCTCGGGTGACAACGGTCGAATCACCGGCATCGTAGTGCTCCACCCTGACCTTGTACGGCGTGGCTTCGACTGTGGATGTCACGCTGACGCCTATGACCTTTTGCCGACTGACTGGCTTGCTAGATGCATTGGTAGCGTTCGTCCTCGTCGGTGCCTTCTCTCGAGACGCCACTGACGTAACCGTGGTGCTCGGACTCTGAGGCGTTAATCTCGTCGACGATATATCGCTGCTTGTGCCCAATTCGTCGATCAACGAGGCTAAGTTCTGCTGTCGGTTCTCGAGCGTTTTATGGCTTATCGGATAGAAACGAACGACCTCTTCCCGGCCACTGGTGTTCCGCGCTCTTGGGATGACCTGTCTGTTGGCAGGATTTCGCGATATTCTGTAAATCGATGCCTCGTGCTGGTGCGACTCGGCTGTTGCGCTGTCCCCGATTGTCGTTGACTGTCCTCGTCTGAAACCTCTACGCCGTTGGGGTGGTGTCGCCATGGCGCCGTTTATGAAGACTGACAGGAATTCCGTGCCCGCAAGGATGTCGTTTCTTTTCGCTGGAGCGCTGTGTACTTCGTCCCACACCAGTGCCGCCTGCAGCAGTACCTGAAAAATATTTGGGTATGCTCAGTGAAATGTAGTCATTTAAAACTACGCGATTAACCTCTACATTTGACGAGTGACGCACTCACAATTTGAATGAGAAATTGTGAAGTTCAAGTCTGATCATAATTTACTTAATCAAGAATTTTAGAATACACTGTAACACTGTAACTTTCTTTGTTTATTTTGATGTAGCTGAGTGTTAGTGCTGACTGATGAAATTGGCCACATGTCATGTATTTGATGAAATAAGTATAAAAGGGGCTAATTCTCCAAATGTCTATCAACAATCTTCTACATGTTTAAATAATTCTTAATAAATTCTAACCTATTAGTATCATTATCCATTTCCAGTTGAATTTCCTTTGTTAACTAATATGAGCATCTATGACAAAAATAAACCTGAATCATCCGACAGAAAGTTTTCCAGCAAAAAGCACCCTATCGGCACACGGATCGTGCAATTAGCGGAACGAAAAAGTGTCCGTCCAGAAAAAGAGAAGAGGTATCGGACCTCAACGAACTACCGCTGCACGGCCATTAAAGCCACGTGGAATCGGTGAACAAGTTGGTAAGTATTTTATGATCCGAGGACACACGGAACACGTCGCGTGTATTTTTCAATCGTGACCCCACGTTTTCTGGCCATCCTGTACCAAGGTCGTGCCAGGTGCATCCGAGCGATTTATAAATTACATCGTGGCCGCAGTAAAGTCTGGCGAACGGTCGCAGCTTATTACATCGCGGAGCTTTAACTCGTCTTTCATAGCTGTCACCTTGTTATCTTCTGAAACATCTCATTTCCTAGCGTATTTAAAAGCGACGACCTTCGGAGAGCGTTAAGAGCACACTTCGTCAGGTGCTCGAACGTTTCCCGAGATGGAAAGCAACGACACCGATCTGAACCGATACCGAAAGTAAATTAGCGAACGTTTCGAGAGTGCTGAAGTCGAGTTGTAGCTCTCGTTATTTCTTCCACGACAATCGATGTACCGATTGAAACGAAAATTGCTTCTGATGTTGTTCTCATTGTCACGTAAATAACAGGGGAATGATTGCAAGTTTCTTTTGCTTTTGTATAATTCAGGGTCGAAGACAAAGATATGCCTATTCATTTTTTTAAATATTTTAATAATTATGAACTTTTATTTTCGTTTTATTTTTTTTACAATTTGAAATTATAATAATATTATAATAAGTCCTAAAAAGCTGTAGACACTGTCCTAGTTAGAGGATGTTTAGAGGGTGACTATCGATCATCGATACCTTATCAATACCATTATATTGATAATATAATGGAATAAAATTTTACAGGAGAAAAATATTGGTCGATTTTATAAAAGACATCTTGTACTTGCTTAATTTTGTGTTTATACATAAAATTACCCAGAACAATTTGTATAATAATATAAATATATATCTTGCAATTAAAAAGAGAGAACTATTGAAATTATATTCAACAATATCCATGTCATATATTATAATAATGTCCAAGGAAGATCGAAAACGATCAGGTGAACCTCGTGCTGTATACTTATCACAATTTCACTAAGTACAGAATTTTAATACCGTTAAATCAACCTTCGGAGGAATTTTTACTCGAATCCAATAAAACTTCACGCATTTCTGCGAACAAAGAAACGAACCTGAAGCATGAACCGTACGACGATTAATTTTCCAGCGATATTAACGAAGCGTGGTTCACAGACTGCAATTTTCGGTATTTCTTTGAAGTTCGCAGTCGTTTTTAATGAATCGTAAACGGACAGAAAAGACAACTGATGGCTGCCTGATTCTTTCGTCAAGGCTCGTCGTAAGACCGTCATTATACTTCCAGTAAAATCGAAATGGCACTTGAGATTCCGGAATTTCTGAAATTTGTCAAAAATTATGGAGGCTTCGATCGTTTTGGTGCTTGAAGGCTTATTTTGTACCGTCGTAATTGAGAAAAAAAGAAAAAAGAATCTTAAGAATTTTCAATGGTGTCCCTAGACATGAAACTCACACATATGTGGATTTTTTGGTAGATTAATAGATAACTTTCAATATATAACGAATATATTCCTACATTTTTCTAATATTTAAATACAAAATCGCCGTCATATCGACAAAACAAATATTAAAGTACACTTTTCTTGAAAAGTTCTGTATATTAGAGAGACGTACGAGGCTACGAGGTATCATTTCTCGTAAATTGATTGCCTCGTCGTTTGCTCCATGGTAGAACCTGTCTGTTTGCATTAAGAACATTGATGAAATGTTTATGTAGGCACGCCAAAGGCTCCACGATTCAAATTGATATCCAACAAGGTGCTACTTTGCAATACTTTTATTTCGCCGTAAAATTTATTTCATGACTAAGTTGAGTTAGTATTTACACGTTTCGAAATTGCTTATTGTTTGCTGCAACTGGCAATCAACCATTTTATATTAAGGGAGGTAATGAAAGGTTTGGCCGGCCATTTTCAGTGAACCTTACGCTTCGAATTGATATCGATGTTATTGTGCGGTATTGCTGCGTTAACGAATCATGATCGGTTTTATATGCTGCGAAACTTTTTTTGTTTAATATGAGTCGACGTATTTGTAATGGAAGAAAATTATCTGAAATATTGAATCGCGAAAAGGTTTATTGAAAATTGGAAAAGTTTTAAAATATGAAAAATGTATAGCTTGAAAGATTGAATATTTGAAATCAGAAAATTGACAAATTCGCTACTTCGAAAATTTTGAAACTCAAAAATGTAGAGTCTGTAAATTATAAAATTTCTCGAATTTCAATTTCTCCAATTGAAAAGTTGGCATCTGCGAGCGTATTTCAGTTGCAAATTCGTGCACCACGCCCTGATTGTTACGCATTTCACATTCCCGTTACTGTGAAGAATTTTAATTTTATTTGCATAAATTTATAGTGTGCACCACAGAACAAGGTTAAAGCAAATTATTGAAGGATCGTTGTGGATTTTAAGCGAATTCAATTACTTGCATCCTTGAGTTCCTGCACTGCTTGTCTCCTACAAGCAGTCGGTCGAATTATTCGCTAATTTATATTATCCATTCCCTATGACGGATTTTATACTCTACAAATCGGTAGGGTTATTACGGTAATTACTAATTTTTCTTGATTCCCATAATTTCGCAAAATCACTGTCATCCTGATGAATATTGAAAGGAATTTCAATGAAAGTGATTGCCATTACAGTGACTTTTAATCAAATCACGGTATTCACATATTAATTGAAATACTTTCTTGAATAAACTATAGTTTATCCTTGAAAAAAGCATTCGATTACATCGAACAAACTGTGTGAAGCAATTTATTAGTGCAATTAAAAGGAAACAAACAATATTTGCTATAAAATCAATGAAACGAAGAACAATGTCTATAAACGTTTATTAAATAAATAATAATTTAATTAATTATTATATTTAGTTAACTTACTCTCGTTGACTTATGTCTGTATTTCTAACATTTTTCAATTTTTAGCTTTTAGAATTAAAATTTTTTAAAATGCTTTTCCTTCTTCTACATCTAAATTTCTATGACTTCCATATCTTCTAAATTTCAAAACTGTCCCACGAATCCACGCAGGTCATAAATAACCCAACTGTTGAGTTATTAATGAGTAAGCGTTCCAAACATTTTCTCAAACGATCTAAAAAGCTTATTAATTGATTGTCAGTTAACTGCTAATGTCGGAAAGCCTGTCAACAGACATCCAGTACGTAAGGTGGTAATAACGAGCATTGTATATACTGCCATAAATCCTGTACACGTACGTAGATATTGACTCGATTTATAAAGCAGCAAAGAACAACGTTAAAGCAGACCCGGGACTGGTCTAGAACGGTTTCCTGTTGAAAGGAGAACACGTAGTGTCGTGTGGACACCTTCGATGAGGTCATTCGTTGCGGCCATTTATTCCCCTTTAAAGATGTCTCCTGTCTGTGATATCTACATGTCACTTGAAACGTGTAAAATAAAACAATCTTTTATTTGGATCACAACAAAGAACGTAAAACGAATATTTCTGGAGAAGGAGATATTACATGTGAAACGTATCTGTGAACATGTGTGTGTAACATTTGTGAACATGTGTGTAACATATCTGGGAACATATGTGTAAAACATATCTGATTGTGAAATGTCACTCTTTAACTACTATGTGAAAAAATATTTGCAGAATCTAATAGGTGTCGAAAATTATGAAATAATACTAATCTCAATTATGTCCTGATCTAGATGAATATTCCTATCAATTTTTGAATATTTCATAAACAATTAAAATTTCATATTTTGTTGAACAGTTATAAAAGAAGTTATGCGAAAACTATGTCAACTATCTTCTTTCTAAGGATTTTGGGAAATAGAAATCTATGCATCTAGGGAGTTGGTGATTTTGGGATTTGAAAATTGAAAAATTGAAAAATTGAAAAATTGAAAAATTGAAAAATTGAAAAATTGAAAAATTGAAAAATTGAAAAATTGAAAAATTGAAAAATTGTCAAGTTCGTAATATGCAAAACAATTGTAGTTGCACCCACAGTTGTCAAACATTCGCACAACGAATCATCGCGCCCGACGTACGACCCGAATTTGGTACGATTCGATTATCAGGTACATTCATTGATCACGATCGATAAAAATGAACATCGATGACGATTCACGCGTGCGATCGTGCCGCTAAACGAAGGAATTCGCGTGGGTACGAAAGCGTACAAACGCAGGACCCCGGCAACATATATATATATATCTTTGCGTTATAAACAATATGCAGGTGCGGCCATTTTAACGACAGGCCTCGTCACCGTCAAAGAATCGAGATTTTTAGAAGAGCGCAAATGAGCTCAACCGAACAACACTTCGGTGTTACGTGTGTGTTTGATTAAATTAGATTGGAATTGCGAAGTTATTAGATTCTGATGAAGGTCTAATGTAATATATTTCGTGTTCGAGTTGGACTAGATTGAATCATTCAGGAGCCATGATTAATTCTGTTTGATGAAAACGGAATAAACCTTGTCAGCCTTCTACTGGGTCTCTGTTCTTTATCGAATTTTATATTTAAAAATTAGAAAAATGTATTAGTAGTTATAAGATGTATGAATAAGATTTAATAAGGTTTTAAAAATGAATGGGGTATTAATAGTAAAATTTAAAAATATTTTTTGAAGGGTTGGGAGAAAAATACGAACTGACTATGGACTGCTTTGTTCTCTGATACAACATGCAGAAATTGGGAAATTTTTAAATATAAGAATTTAGCAGTTTGAAAATGTGAAAATTTGAAATTGAAGTTTGATGATCCGAAGACTTAAAAATTCGAGGATTGTAAGTTTGAATATTAGGAACATGGAAATGAAAAAATTTGTAGATTTGAGTTTCGTAAAAAATTACTCGACGAAAATTAATCAGTTGCTCAACGCTTCATACGACTTACAGAAACTGGTCAGAATTTGAAAATCTTACATAACTGCCTTAACAAACTAGTTTGAAAGACTCGTTAAGTGGCAGCAATTAATGAGAAACAGTGTTTGTACGAAGGTAGAACATTAGTCACTACAAACGATGTGTTAGAATTAATCAAAGAAAACATTCAATTATATCGATCGCTTTTAGGCATTGTGAGAGCGTGGAACACGCGTTGGCGCAATCGGTTGCAATAGCGTAATTAAATAAGCTAATTGTAAGAAAGAGTAGCGTTGAAGATATGAATGACGATCGACGGGCGCGGCCGGTGTTTTAAAGGCGAACTCATCACAATGGAATCACGGATTTGTGAAGATGCAAGTGGGTGCAAGTCAAGTTAATACTGTCGCCCCCGTTTCAACATCTTTTTTAAACATCTCCGGTGTGCTGTTGCCTGACCCACTTACGAATGTCGGCTCTGAAAGTGGAAAACAACCATTTAACGCAGAGACAACAGTCTCAAGATACGTACTTTCTGTTCTAATTTAAAGTCAGCGAAATAAAAGGTCAGCTTTTTGTCGTACGTTCCATTAGATCCTTCTGCAGATACACGTTGCTATTCCGTAACCGTGAAACGATTAAAAAAAATTTATTACGGGAGAAACTTCGAAATGCAAATTAATTTTTGAACGGTGTGATGCAATTCAAGTACCAAGTTTATGATGTAATTTGTGTACGTTTTGAAACTATATTGTCTTTTACCTAATTTTATTTTAATTTCAAGGCGATCTCTAATTATTTTTACGTGCGTCGAACTAAAAATATTACATAAATCGGAAGTAGCTGGTAAACCTGCCAAAAACCGAAATAATTGCATTCTTGCTTTATCTTGATCTCACTTTCTTTACTAATAATTTTGAGTACGACGTTCATGTTAGGTAACTTTCACGTTACTTCATTCTAATCTCGTTCATACCAATGTCAATAGAATATTCATCAGACCGTTCACGTTCACTTTGGCACCTTTTATACTGTCGGGGCTACCGCACTATTATACAGAATACCACGCATTCCAATTACTACGAGAAATTAAAGGAAAATAATCAAGTATATTCAAGTATACTTATCAGAAAATAATAAGTTTATATAGGTATTATATTTAGAAGGTTAGGTTAAATTGTAGGTAACATTGATATTATATTTAGAAGAAAAATGGTACCTGTCGATGATATACTTGAAAAGAAAATAAAGTTAAGATAAATAGTAACATCTCATTTATACTTGAATTTTCATACCCTCTCTTCGTATCTCCATACTTTTCCTTCACACTCAATTTTTCCAAGGTTATGCACATAACCTAACCTAACAAAAGAACACCCTTCTACAAAAGAAAATCCTATCAAGAAAGAATTTTGCAAGGAGTCAGCTAAACGTCAGAAAGAAAATCCCTCGTAATTTTCCGCGACAACATATTTTTCGACGAGGAAAATGCAAGAACCTGTATTTTTTATATTTCAATTACGACCTGTCGCGTCCGGTTTCCAGTGGCAGACGTGTCGACGTGAAGTCGACATACGATCAAGGAATTGTACATACTCGAAGTAAATGACATGAATGTATCAGGTTCTGAGGAATCTGCGAAAGAGGCCAATCAAGGTTGCGACTGGGTGTGGTGAAGAATATGCACATATAAGAGTACACATGGGACCGCTACCTTCCCTATACGTAGCCCGTCCAACTCGTTTGCCCCAATGTTAGCGAGTCATTTTCATTTTTTTTTTTCGTTCTTTCCATTTCGACTAATTGTCTTCCGTCTGACGCACCACCTGTCAACGGCCGCTTTTGTTCTGACAGACTCGCTTCAATTCCGCTCGTTCTTCTTTCACGGTGTTCGTATCGATGATAATGCACGTTGAATCGTGAAGGTCGCTGGCTTTTGGTATTACCACTTTTTGGCGGTTAAGTCAATGTCACGATTGACCGCACAAAGTGACTAATCCTGGAAAACGTATATGGATATTCGTTAAGAGGTTGTTTCCCCTTTTTACGTGGAAACTGCGGTTTCGAGGAATGCGGATAGAAAGATTTTGACCCTTTGTCATACGCTGTGGTCAGCGACAATGCTGCAGTTTTAACATTACGATCATATGTGACTGTATTAAATTATTTACAGGAAAAACGGAAGCTTTTGAAGGCTGATGTTGAGACAATGATATACTATTAGATTGAAAAGGAAGTTCTAAGATTAAATACCTTTGTTCTTATGTCATATGTGACATGTGTGACATATGTGACCAGTGCAAATTCAGTAAAAGTAATTATTTTTAGGAAAAGCAAACGAAAAGAAATGTTGAGACAATGATGCATTAACAGACTAAAACTGAAAGATTAAGTATCCTTGCTTTTAAGTCATGTGTGACATATGTGATCGATGCTGCAAATGTGGTTAAATCAATTATTCACAAGAGAAGTAAACGGAAGATACTTTTGAGGGCTAATGTGCACAATAATGTGTACTGATAGTTTGAAAATAAAATTGAATGAATAAATTCTTTTGTTCTTATGTCACATGTAACATGTGTGACATATGTGACCAGTTGCAAATTTGGTAAAATTCATTATTTCCAGGAAAAACAAACGAAAGGTAATTCTGTGGACTACTGTTGACACAAAATAATAGCACATCAAATATTATATTTAGTGGATTATTTTTTATTTCTCCAAATAAGGTTTGTTTTTTACAAATTATGTTCAATCGTGGAAAAAGGTAAGGGTCAGTTTTCAATGTCTCGAGAGCGAAAGTTTAACTAGCATGCGTATGCGCGGCAATGCTTACACAATGCACAGTGGCGTAATTTCGTACTGGGGGACACCATAATAAATGTTTCAGTCCTCCCACACTACAGTTCTATATAATTTACGTAAGGTGCGCGGGCGCGTTTTATGTAGTCAAACAGGAAAACGACTTTTAGCTACGGTCTATTTATCTTTCGACTGATACATTCAATGGAAAACTTGGATATCACTTTTCTACGTGAAAATGGTACTTGTTTCTTATCGATAAGGGAAAGATTCGATTAACACTAATTATATTTACGACTTGTTTATAGAATTTACTACGACAGGTGACAAGTTTGCGATCATTCTGTATAGATATGTTCTTAAATTCAACATTTGGACATTTATGGTTCAAAATGTAGATATTAACAACTTTCAAGGTTACAAGTTTAGAATTTTAGTGATTTAGAAATTTGAATACTTGACTACTTAAAAATATAGTAAATTTCAAAGTAAAGAGTGCATAATACCATTCGCGAATTTTTGCACATCTAATCACCGCCTCTCGCGAGTAACATAAACCTATCGCTACTTTCAATCGCAGCATCCGTCAGATAATCGCACTCGCCTGATCGTTCAATTTTCCCGAAAAATCCTCTTCCGTAATAATTCTCGCTTCGTAACAAGCGTCAACACGTATCCTCACGTTGCAGTGTTTACACCTTCGCCACACCTTGGCATCGATCAAACCAAAAACGAGAAACATCAGTAAATCACGCACAGGGTCGCTTGACCTTTCGAAGCCGGGAGCAAAAGGTCGTGCACGAAGTGTGCCGATGAATGCAAACATCGTCGTCGCGACGAAAGACCATCTCTCCGTCCCTAAAGGTCTATTTTCGTTGAACGAAACCGTCCCCTCTGTAGATACGATCTTTCGTTACCGAGCATTTAAGGACAGAGGTGAAAACGTTTACGTTACAATACATTCTTTCGTTCGATGTTGGATAATCGTGAGGTCAGCAGCCAGGCAGGGTCGAACTCGATCGAGAAGCGTTCCTCTACGGAAAGTAACACAAATGGCAGCATGAGAAGTATTCGAGTCATTCAGAGGCTTCTCGTATCGGATACATCATCCTAACGACTTCCTCGTGCACGAGTGGGCGACAGTTTGGATTCCTTCGGTAATGACCGTCGCGACGCCTGGCGCCATGGACTTCGACTTTGACTTTCGTTTGCCTTTATTTTTCATGCTCACCAAGATTAATACCCTGTTAATTTCCTTTATGACGAAATAAATTAATTCCTTAGGCAGATGGTCGATAGCATGCTTCTATTATACTGGGTGTCACTGAAATCGTAATGCAAATGATGTTCTACGTCTATTCTGTTGAACTTGATTGTATCCTATTCTTGTACTACTCAATTTTTGTACTACTTCATACTTGTACTGTATCTGAACTATCATGTTTGACTTACATCTTGTGATACAAGTTTGATAAGTCTCGTGATGTAATAGTATGACAAACTTAAATTTTTATACAAGGTTTGAGTTTTGAGTCAGTACCAATAAGGTGTACAATCAATCACCAGGTCTAGAATGTACTTAACGTTGCAATTTTTGTATCTATCTTAACATTGTAGCGGTAGATGTGACTGACAGTTGGCTCTGATTGACTGAGGCAACTTTGACTGAGGTAGCTTTGATTGACTGACTTAGTTCTGACTGACTGATGTAGCTTTCATTGACTAAGTTAGCTTTGATTGACTGAGATAGCTTTGACTGAATTAGCTCTGACTAACTGAGGTAGCTTTGATTGACTGAATTAGTTCTGACTGACTGATGTAGCTTTAATTGACTGAGTTCACTCTGACCGACTGAGGTAGCTTCAGCTGAGTTAGCTGTTACTGACTGAGGTAGCTCTGAGTGAGTTTACTTTGACTGATGGAGGTAGCTTTGATTGCCTGAGTTATCTCTGATTGACAGCATTAACTGACGTACCTGACGAAAAGATCAGAGGTTAAGAGTTCAATATAAATATCTACTACATTACTACAAGATTAGACATTACTACTACATATATTTGAATAGTACTTCAAACATATTAATCCAGTATTAACATACCAGACATACATGAAGTGAATTTAAAATATATTTGAAACGTTTGTTACGAAAGTACGCAATCAATTAACCACGCACAAGCGTGTATATCAAGTACATTGAAACAACTCGCTGCAATCATTTGACGATGCATCACGCGTGCAAATTAATTAGCATCACGGTAACGAAGTAAATGAAACAGCGCCGAAGTCGGCATTTTTTTGAATGTTCATCAAACGAAGATAAATTCTCAGCCGGGCAAGTCGCAACGCTAAAGGCAATCGATTCGGTAATAAAGAAATCAGCAATTAATCTCACGCGTGCACGCGCTGGAAGCCACAACAGCATGATTGCGAGGCATTTATAGACTCATCAGGCAATTACTCGCGATACGGTTTCGCGTTATATCGTGCCGTTTCAACGGCGCTCAATAAATCGTGCAGCCTTCACGCAGGTGCGCGTACGCGGCATCACGATTTTGCTGCACGAAATATAGCAGTAAAGGGCCATTATAAGTAGCTGTTCTTGTTCATAAGCTGCGGAACGATAAACGATTGCCGAGATCTCCAGGGCGAGAAAGTTTTTCTTGAAAGTGCTTTGCGAACGTGCGGAAGTTAACGTTGAGATACAGTTACCTCGTTAATATTCGGACGCTGCAATATTTCTGCATTTATTACAGCTTTCAGGAAGGGACGGTTTATACATCATATTGAATATTTTACAGAAGTAATTTATTTCAGGTCGAAAGTATATGAACAATTTCTTGATGTGTAATGCATGTAATCAAATATAATAGGGCTCTGTAACTGCTCCATATATTATTTATAAGTACTGTATTGGATTATAGAGATGTTTTATTTACATGTCTTCACATGTCTTTATTTACAGAAATGTAAATTGTCAAATATAAGTCTTACGTACATTTTAAACTATTACATCATGTCACATTAATTTTCGGACATTTTATGAAAAATTAAAAATTTATACATAAAATACAATTTTACTATTTTATTGCAAACCATTCTTTAATAACCACACATTATCGATTTGGTATATTAAAAAAATTATTTCTAAATGTTCTGAAGAAACAGAATGTCATTCTTCTTTCAGTGTCGTTTCTAATTCAACCCTTGAGTTTATTGATGTTTTTGTCGTTCTTTGTTCTAAATCATCCCCTAAAGAATCTATGGGGTTGCAAAGTTGAATATAATACTTTTGGACAATTATACAAATATTCCTGTACTCTGCAAGCAAAAAACGTATGTTGAATACTTTCTATTGAAATGAACTTTCAATTGTTTAATATATCTTTAGTCCTGCTTCCAACTGTATTAGCAGACAAGAACACTGTATTCGAATTCGATATACACGTCTTTGCGGTTTGCGTGAAATTGAAAACTGAGGTCGATGTGTGCCACATTGGTAACGATAAAGATTGATTTTTAAGAAAAACTTCAAACAACTCTATTGCTAAAATAGTAACATTCTTTGGTAATTAATTACCTGTCTAACTGTGATAAATTCTTTTGTACACACAGTCCGTTTGATGATTCATATGCGGAATTGACAGCAATTTGTCATTCACAATGTTCAATAGATTATTAAGTGAACTTTGACCTTTTGAAAGTTGTAGGCTAGGTTGTCAATCACTGTATATTGTACCCTCTGTAATAATATTATTAAATATCATGTTTGCACGTGAATGAGATTTGATGAAATGAAAATGAAACTTTTACCTAAAATTCCTAGGTTCGTTGTTTTCGACGCGGTGCACTCTGTATACCGTGATAAATGTCCGTCGTAATTCAATACAAGAATCTGAATTGAAAAATGTCTAACCGCGAGAGGTGTAATTTGGCAATTTGTAACACTTACACGAACATAAGGTTCGAAAATGGAACGTATCAACTAATGCACGATAATCATTTCCGAGAAGCGAAACTTAAATAAAACGACAAACAACAGACCGAAAGTGTAGCAAGTGAACGCTAGGCGAAACGTAACCTCACGGAATTCGACAATAAAAGCAGCAAGATCAATAACACAGCTCGGAAATTACGGAGAAGATATGTAAATTTTTGTTATTATTTACAATGCTCCCGGTTAATCGAGATACTTCTGATAATTATCTCTAGCAATCGTTCCCCTGTCATAATGCTCCTGGATAATTATCGCATGTCCTTTCGAACCCCGAATGAATCATGATTAACAATGAAAAAATGTTGTTCGACTTTACGCGAACATATTATTGGCAATTTATATGCTAATAAAACGACACAATGCCAACCAGACGTTTCCCGTATAATAAAGTTCAAGCTATGATTTACGTCTGTAATCACTCGGTGGGGAATTTATTTTCTTTAATATTTACAGTTTAACATAATTCCGTTATTACGTATATTAAAAATAAATATTTTATGTTTTAGTATGAAATTTGCTTTGTTTATACCAGAGGTTTCAACCCTTTAATGCTAAAATTTGAAATCTATTTCATTTATTTTATAATATTTATTTCAACCCTTCAACCCTGAAATCTAAACTCTGTTTTGTCTACTTTATACCATTTATTTCAACCCTTATTTTAAACATGTATATAGCTATCAATAGATATTGCCATTATCACAAATAACATTGTTATAACTAAGTAGGTGCACCACACTAAAAAATATCTCTTTACGCAAAATGTGACGCACCTGACAGTTAACATCTTAAGCAGTTCAACAATTTACCCAGTTGACATTCTGTTTTCTATTTGTTTGATTAAATTAAATTTGTAACGCCGTTCACCAGTGATCGACGTGTTGGTGCATGAAAAACTCTCAGTGACAGATCATTATGAAATCAATTGTTCCGTATATCCATGTGACGAACAAATCGCAACGAACAATTTCTCGGCGCGGCCTTGCGATATTACGTCAGGAAAGTAGAGCAGGGGAACAGTTCAGTTTGTAGAAGAGAAACGTGAACCCTGTGTCCCGTGTCTGTCCTAACCCAGTCTCCGATCATATGTGATCGTGAAAGGCTTAAATACGACCACTGCGTAAACCCTGTTAGACAAGAAAGATAGAAGTTGTCAAGTATACATGGAATATTCATTCGGAGTACCGACTGTCTTAGATCGTTCAACAAAGAAAATGGAACGAAGTCCGCGAAATTAATCGCGACTGTTTGCGAACATAAATCACTATATTGTACATGTTGATGCAAATTTACGTTTTTTGAAATTATTTTTTGTGGGACGCATATTTCTGATCAACACTTTTTTGGGAGAAAGTAGGAATATGATATATTGCTTTTCTAACACGATTTTGATCAAGTCTGTTTTAGTAGTAAGTAACAAAAGACCTGGAAATTTGATAAATCCGAACGAAAACTTCCTCGCAAATATACAACTATTTACTAAAAGAATTATTACGTTAATAAACAAGTAATGAAATTACCCGTAACAATCAGCGAAGCGTGTCCGCGTCAATTAACGCTTCCACCAATATCGCTTCAGCATAGACCGTTTTAATTAACGCAAATACTATCTTCGAACAAAAGCCATTTACCTGAGAACCATATTTAACCATCAAGGTCCTCGAAATTAATCCACGTTACGCCGACAGTTTCGACGAGCTTGTTCCATCGTGAAGTCAAATCCTGGCAAGAACACAAACCAAACCAGGGAACATAACATCCTCTTTATTTTCTCGGTTCACGAGCTGTAAAGTAATTCGAACGACCGCCAGTACTTTTTTTTTTTAAAGAAACATTTAATTGAGACATGAAGGTGTAGCGTGTCCGAGGCAAGGACGTCGCGGCGCTTTAGCGATTCTTTCAGAAAGGAATCTTGTTATTGTAATTAGCACCTGTGCCGTTCGCATCTTTGTTTCAGTTCTCTTTTAGAAGAGTAATCGCGACCGGATAGAATAGCAATGTCTAGACAATAATTTTCTCTCTATTTACTGAAGTGGGCATAAAAATATTTGATTAACATGATATAAGAAAATTTTTATCAGCTGTAAAATAATAACTAATAATAATTCTTCATAAGGGTGTATTCACAGTCTAAACTGTTAATTTCTTGCTATTACCTTTCAAAATGCCGTCCATGTATTTTATTTAAATTATCAGAATCCTCATAATTTGTGCGTCTAACAGAAGTTCGATCGAAAATGGTAAAACGTTTCAATTTGCATGCTGATTTCGCATTAAAATATCACCGTATCCCCGCGGCTGATAATTGTATCAGGAGAAAACGAGAAGGAAACAATTTACAAGCAAACAGTAATTTCGCTTATCGGTACAATTCGTCGTCTCATTTCGGGCAAAGAGACCATCTCTCCGCTTTATTAATGACACTGTCGACGAAATTTATTAATCGTGTGATGAATCTGTAATGCGAAACACGATCCTGCGTTTACGCTGCTATCAGATACACCGTATGGAAGCCAAATTTGGCGGCGTGATCGTATCTGGTAATGATTATGGCTTGCTTGTGCTTTTAAATGGGAGACAAGAAATTGAACCGACACAGCTTGCAAAATATTATTAGGCGAAATTAATATTCGGTTAAATTTCGTTCTGCAATGGTCCCTGATTTCATTATGTGCACGTTCGCTCGGAATTGAAAGCACTTTTAAAGATTTTTCGTTCGGAACGATTACTTACTTGGTTCGTTATTGGAATATTCAAATTCGTTTCAAAATCTAGTTTGGTTGCAATTAGATATATTAATTGAACTTAATGGGACGTGGGGAAGTTAGGACATAGGGATATTTGGGCGTGGGGATATTGGACGTAGGGATATCGGGACATAGGCATGTCGGAACGTAGAAATATCGGTACATAGGGATTTCGGGACGTGAGGAAGTTGGGACATAGGGATATCTGGACGTAGGGATATCGGGACGTAGGGATATCGGGTCGTAGAAATATCGGTACATAGGGATTTCGGGACGTAGGGATATCGGGATGTAGGGATTTCGGGTTGTAGAGATTTTTGTATAGGGATATCGGGATATAGAGATGTCGGGACGTAAGAATATCTGAATGTAGAGATTTCGAAATGTAGAGATATCAAGATATAGGAATATAGCAATATATCGACACATCTGGATGTAGCAATAATATTAAGCAAGATTCTTAAATTTCAAAGTTCTAAAAATGTCTAAAATTCTAAAAACCCCTAAAACAACCAAAACTCTCAAAGTTCCAAAACTTCCAAAAATTATCAAAATTTGAAGAATTCCAAAAATTCCCAAAATGAACGATTTCAAATTGTAAATTGATAACTTTAAATCGATAATTACCAATATAAAAAACGCTAGTAATTAATGAAATATTGTGCAAGGAAGTGCGGTATTTAAACAACCATTATCGTACCCATTAATTAAACCCTGAATCAACGTACGCAAAGTGCATTCGTTAGATTAAAAGCATAAATGTTCCTGTATCTTATCTGAGCGTGCGATACTGGCCGCTTAATTCGAATCACGAAGTATTCGCCGCGGAAACGTTTAAATTCGCATTAGCAACAATTTCAGGAATTCCACTGCCGCAATCGTGGCAGATACTTGAAATATCCATAACGGTGCACTGCGAGAAAGATGTGGCATTATTCACGAGCGTGTAAAAGGGACTAGCGAGTTACCGGCAGAAAAGCGTTGTGCCGATTTATCAACACTTATCCTCGAAAACGGGTCAACATTTGATCTTGGCATTTGCAATCTCTTACGTCTATCACCTGCGAAACTTGTTTGTTCGACTGGGTTTTGAGTTTGGGCACAATGCCAGTGTCAATTGCGTTTTAAACGGTGATTCGAATGCTTTAACGAATGGTCTATTGTCCATGACGAAAAGCTGTTGCTATGCCGAACAGCGATATGTGCTTGATTTTCTTGTGCAAGAGTGATAAATATGAAAATGCGGTTGAATGGTGAACTGTAGGGAAATATGTAGGACATACTGATCTAAATAATAGGTAAGTTTTTAGTAGGTTAAATTAAGGATTTTTTAATTGTAGGATCTACATCTTACTCATTTCGATGACCTTGAAATATAGGTTTGATAGGAGAAATATTAAGTCTTGATGGAAGCTATGTAGTGATGGGAGCAATATTCCAAGTAGTGATGGGAGCAATATTTTAAATATTGATGGCAGCTATGTAGTGATGGGAGCAATATTCTAAATATTGATGGCAGCTATGTAGTGATGGGTGCAACATTCTAAGCCACTATGTGACAGAACATACATAGACACATCTTTCACACATGTTAACACATCTACAAAAGCATGCACTTTCTAAAAAATTATGCATGTATGCATTTTACACTTTTTTACCATATTAACCAATTTTCATAGACTTCATACTGTACAATGGAAAATAATATTATCGACTTGTATACTGATAATGCAGTTGTCCTAAACTCTATCGATAGATGTATAAATAGCCGTTTAATGAGTTGTGACACATCGTTAAAAATCGAGACGGACAAGACGTCAAATGTGAATGTTTTCATTACGGTTATGTTCGAGTAGTATTTTCATTCTTGACGCCTGCCTAAGGCTAAGCTGTTACGCAATTTGATCATGGATTTTTCAGCTGGAATTTCGGAGAAACATTTGTACTATGTAAATTTACCGTAGGTTATCGTGATAAATTTACCCCTCATACCAATCGTTTCTGAGAATTATTATTTCTGTTGGAGTACTATTTTATCAAATTGGTGAAACGTGAATGGTAAATGAAATGAAAAAATTAATTACTTTTTAACAAAATAAAAATTAAATTATCTTTAAACATAAAATAATTTTATTTGTACAAAAGATTATTCATAGCTTTTTGAACAATTTTATTTATAAATATTTTTATGTATTTTCATTCTAACAAAGAATTATTCATATTTCTCTAATATTTTCGTTTTATATTGAGTTATATAAAAATGTATATAAAAATTATTCCAATAATACTCAATTTTTGAACGAAACTTTCCGATAGATTTAACTAAATTGTTTACGATCCAAACACGAAGGTTATGTTCTTCTCTTATCATTTTCGACACAAACAGGAAATAATCAATCTTTTAATGCTCGTTCTGGAATGTTGGATGGTGTTTTGAAGGAAGTTTCGTAAAATCGGTAAATAGTTTGAGGATTAGAATGTCGTAACATATTCGGTAGCATTGACAGTCACATGTTTTCTAATTATTGCATTAATCGATCTCCTTTTTATCGATCTCGAAGTTATTTAGTCGAAAAACTAAATATAAAAATCGAATTTTTAAAAGAGTTGATCTTGTATTAACAATAAGATCTAGTTGCCGATTAACAATGCAAAATTTTAATTCTAGAATCATCTCCACAAAATGCTCATTTTTGTCCTCGAAGGTGATTCAAAGGATTAAAACGAGCACGACGTGTTTCACGTCTCTCGTCAAACAAAACATTTCGTGAACGATGCGTTTTCGACATAACGGAGCAACAAGTTATTACTTGGATTGCTCGGCCAGAATAGATAGGATAGGTCTCATCTAGGAGGTGGAGTACGGAGAGCCGCGGCCTGGCATTTACTCACAGTTATGTGAAAGGCATATCGACCGTACCAAGGTACTCCTACATAGTACGCACACTTGCACAATACTTTGTGCACCGGCATTATTCAGACCGACCGTACAATAATTGTCCAGACCTGGAGAAACTACGATTAACCAAAAGGTATCCCCTATTATCTGGCCCATTTTCTTCTTTTCCTTTTCAATTCGTTTGTGAATTCTATCGATTCGGAGATAGGCAACTTGCCATTTAATTTCATATCATTTTTTTAGGCATATTAAAATTTCCAAAGTTGTAAAATTTCAATTTTCCAAACTTCTCAATTCATTAATTTTGTGAGGTAGGTGGTTAAGGTGGGTTAAGGATAATCTTTCTACATCGTAAAATTTCTAAATTTCAAACATGTTGAAATAAAAATTTGCAAATAACTAAAATACTAATTTCTAAATATCCAACTTTGAAAATTCGACGTGACAATGTAGATACATACAAATGTATTCTTATAATGTAATGTGCATGTATAATCATTTTTACTATCTTTGAACTTGTTAAG
This sequence comes from Megachile ligniseca, assembly GCA_945859555.1. Lineage (NCBI taxonomy): Eukaryota > Metazoa > Arthropoda > Insecta > Hymenoptera > Megachilidae > Megachile > Megachile ligniseca. The sequence continues at coordinate 6,547,281 of OX243783.1, forward strand.
ATTACCACCACCAACAAAACTGTCGACCTTTATCCGCTGCATCCATATTTTCTGACGTATCTACATACACGTGTACATCTGTAAAACATTGTCAGAGCCTTACGCAAGTAATCGCGATAATTGTCAGATTTCTCATTAATCGACCGTTATAACTCAATCAAAGCTGAAAGGTATCCTTTAATGAATTACAGATGAAAATAGAGTCAGAGACCTCGTTAAGCTCCTCTGTTCTTGAACGTCGAAAGAAAAAAAATTAGCCTTTGGCGTTGATTTACGGCGTTCGATCTGTGAAAAGTCAATCGAAATCCGCTGTAAGATCCTGCGTTAATTAACAACACATCACCGTAGGGCGTAGTCGCGATTTGGGAACCGTTATAATCGTTCGCAGCCATCGAACCTTGGAATAATAATTATTTCTCGCTTCGATTCAACTCGTTATTGCTGTGCCGATCTAGCAGCTTGTGCCGATCGCGAACACACGGCGAAATGAACGGTTGCGATCGCCACGAACGTGTAACTGTACATTTTTCAGCCGATCGTGTAACTAACACTAATCTCCGCCCTCCGAGATTCGAGATATCGATTATGTTTATTGAACACGTATCCACGGACTTACTTAACAGGTATGTAAACACTGATCGGGTACTGCTGCTTAAATTTATTCGTTTAATAAAGAAATGCACGAAAGTATTTTGAATCTTTGATATTTTCGATATTTTATCTGTTGTCATTTTTTGTAGAAGATTCTTTAAAGTAAAATTTTCAAATTGGTCAACTTCTTAATTAGAGGTCTACATGTTTAAACATTTTTTAATTTCTGAGTTGAAATATTAAAAATTTGCAAGTTTCAAAATTGTCAAGTTTTAGTTTTTTAAATTTTGGAGAATTTGGAAATTTTCAAACTTTCAAACTACATTTCCAATTTTTGAATTTACAAATTTGCAAATTTCTACATGTTCAAATTTCAAATTTCGAAATTTCTAAATACGAAAATTTATAACCAACAATTTTTAAACTTAATCAGTTCCATCCATATAACTCTTTTCACAATTCTTTCGTTCCTACGCCCTACTAATATTTCGGCCATATAACGAGACTATACTCTATCTTTCCCGAACTTCTCTGATCTTCTTTCAAAACTTGAATTTTCTGAGTTTCACATCTCCACTTATAAAACCTATTCTCACGTATCTGAATCAAACGATTTCGCGTTTCCCAAGTTACCCACTACTTTTCAACCAATCATGCCGATAATACTGTCATATTTTATACGGTTGATCGAACATTATGACGATTACAGGTAGTACGTCTAAATGGGCCAAAGGTGGAATAGCTGTGATCGAATGCACGGAGTTGCTGCAGGTCGAGACCTTATCGGTACACTCGAGCGATGCATCGTGCATCTCCTGTTATTTCCCCACCACTTTGTCCGAGATGCAAAACCTGAAGACGTTTTCTTCAACGAACATTGTATATACTCGTGGGAATAATCTTTCGTTTCGCGGCATTTCATCCGGCAATCTTGCTCATTCAATATGAATTTCAAGGTCGAGGTTACCTCAAAAACACCTACTTTTCGATGTCCAGTAAAATTTAAGAACAAGAGACAACAAGAACCTAATTCACAAAAATGAAGCTGATTCGTAATCAGGTAAATGAGATGTGTAAAAGCGTTAATTTGAAGTGCAAAGCACGATAGACAAAAGTATAGAACCTGTATTGGTCCACATTTGACCAATCGGTGTCCACTAACATTTCTCGACAGTAAACACATCATCCTCTGATAAAAATTCTCAGCACCACTTCTCACAGCGCAGGTCCACATGCTTTACCGCTTATTAGCCCATCATTTGTTTTCGCCATGTCGCATTTACGTCTCATTATAAATTACACTGTGTCGCTTTACGAATCGCTTCTGTCCGGCTGCCCGTGACAAATTATGCCCGATGTAAATCTGTTCGTACATCATCCGGACGAAACAACGAGTCGACGCGATACGATCCGCACGAGGACTGAACGAGTCAGAATCTACGGATCGATCACCGATCACTCTTTGCCGAATCTTTCGATGACCAAGGCAGATTCCTCGGTGACTGATGACAGTCATTCCGTTAAGATGTTGCTGCTCGTCTTTGGTTGACCATGACACCATCTCGCACGACTTCGCGCCATTGCTCGTGAAACAATGGCGCCCGAACGAATCCGTTTGGAGCGTGTCGTTCAAGTTCGTTAACGGTGAATTTTAGTGGAACTGTAATATTTTGTGTGCCGCAATATCACGTACTGCAAGTGGCCTTGTACCAATTTTTCTTTATCAATGATTTTGTCATTGAGGTCATGTGGGGTGTGCGACAGAAATAGGAAAATGTGATACACCACATAATTCTTTGTGCAAGAATGTGACACTGTTGCATTTTGTGATCAGCAAGATATTACGTATGTTGATTTTGTGATCAACAGGAGCAGATTTTATCTCTGTATCCAACAAATTAATGTTTCTTTTAAATCTAGTACATATAAAAATTTTTAAAATCTGTTATTCTTATGACAGATATTTAGTTATATACAAATTATTTAGTTTCTTGTGTTGTTTTGTATCCCTACTAGTTCATCACGTTTTTTGTTTATTTTATGGTAGACTATAATTATGAAGAAAAATCGTATGTGGGATATATGAGTATGTGGTAGTATGCAATTGCATTCATGTAGTATGCAATTAGTATGTAATGACTATGTGATCCTCGTATAGTATAATAAGAATGTAATGGGACTGTAATGAGGATATAATGAGTATGTAATGAGTGCGTGACACTCATGTGTGTAATGAGTATGTAGTAAGCATGTTATAAGTACGTAACACTCATGTAGTGTGTAATGAATATGTAGTAAGTATGTAATGAGTGCATGACACTCACGTAGTGTTTAATGAATATGTAATGAGTATGTAATGAGTGCGTGACATATGTGTAATGAGTATGTAGAAAGCATGTTATGAGTATGTAGTCGGTATGTAATGAGTGCGTAATACTCATGTAGTGTGTAATGAATATGTAATGAGTATGTAATGAGTATGTCATGCACAGAATATGTAACACTCTACAATTGCTATTTGTCTCAACTGTTACCATTTCCCAATACCATTACCAAGTTCAGCCGAAGAAGGGTCCATTTCAAACGTTGAAATTCAAACGTCTGGAATTCCTTCGGACAAGACAGAAAATCGTAAAGGCTCGCACGTGGAAACACAAGCGACGAAGGATAACGGCAACCGAGCTTTGTGCCCGGTGCTGCCATAAATCACAGGAAGTACGAGGTGACTTTAATGGTCGTTGTGATTTTTATCCTTTGTCGAAGCGCATTCGCGTACCGTCGCTCTCGCGACGAAGTAAAATAAAAAAAAAAACGAAGTAATTCGCTACACGCGAAGTGTTGAAAGTATTAAAACAGAAGGGGAAACGCTCGCGACGAATTACGAGAAATTTCGTGATTTATGCCACACTTGAATCATCCCTCGAAAATCTCGTTGCAAAACAGCGTCGGTCACGATACTTTTTCTTCGATCCGCTTAAATAAACAGACTCGATGCATGAAAAATGTGAACAGCCGTCGACGCAACAATGAAAATATTGCCTCCGCAAAATTGATTGTGGCTCTTTTCGACATTTGTAACAGATATTCTTGGAGCTTCGGAAATTTAATGGGTTTGCTTAACCTTTCCTGCCCGACACTTCATAACTTTCATCAATCTTTGCGTATCTGCTTGCTCATCGAGCATTATCTTCATATCACATTAATTATTTTTACTTGCGAATCATTCTTAGATGTGTCACTTCAAAATTTTAACACGATACATGTTAACATTTCTGCTAAATATGCAATTCAAAAGGGATTTTGTTACCCATAGTTTTTAAATTTGGAGACAAAATAAAATTGTTGACACAGTAGAAAAATGAAGCTGAGAAAGTTTTATTACATATCGAATCAATATTGTAAAATGTTAAATCACTTCAACGTGCGCGGCTTTTATGGCACGTGAGATTTCCAGGCGATAATTAATTTACCTCCAGGTGTTCTCCAGCATTTGCGGTATAACTGTTTCTACCGCGGCAACAATTCTAGTCTTCAGTTTATCGAGAGAGGTTACAGAGGTCTTGTGAACAATGTCCTTCGCGTATGCCTACAGGAAGAAACGAAGAGACGTAATATTGAATGAACGTGGACCACCAGGTTCATGCATGTTGAGGAATTCCAGGATAATAAGAACCCCATCTACACATATCTTCGATGGCGAATTTTTAGTTATATAATTGTTAGTTTATAATTATTCGGTGTCTCGTGTTTCACAGTTAGTATCTGTTCTCTGCAGTATGTGAACCTCTGTAATGTTTGGGGAGGGATATCATTTTGTGCTGTTAAGTGGAAAAATGTTGATTAGTGGTGGATAGTGGAAGTGCAGTGAGTGGTTGTGTCATTTGAAAATTTAGCACTTCTGTTTCTATATTTTTGAAGTTTGAGAGCCTGAAAATTGCACACTTGGAACATTTATAAATTGGGAAATTTGGAAATTGGTAAATTGGGAAATTGGGAAATTGGGAAATTGGGAAATTGGGAAATTGGGAAATTTGGAAATTCGTAAATTCCTAAAGTAAATCTCCAAATTCGAACAATGTCTAATTTCATAGTCCCAAATTTCCCAATCATTAAATCACCATATATTTCAATTTCCAAATGACCCAATTTCAAAACTCCCAAATCAACTTCAAACTTTTCAAACTTCAAATTCACAAATTGAGGAATTATCGAATTCTAAACTGAGAATTTATAAACTTGCACCTTAAATAAAATTAAACATAAACCAATTATCTAACTCTGTAAAACTAAAAATTTGAATATTTGAAAATGTAGAGGTTTGTTACGTCGTCCAGTATTTGAAATTCCATCCAATATTTTTCGCATCCCTTTTCACATTAAAAAGACCCGTTTCGTATTAGATTCATCTTTCATATTAAAGATCCTGTTTCCAAAATCCGCGTACTTCGTGTGGCGAATATTATACCAGACCCTTGAACGTGTTTACGACTAAATAAAACGTTTTAACGACGTATTAAATTTAGAAAGGAAACCAGGAAATTTATCTGATCGTTACAACACAGAATTTCATGAAACCGAGAAGGCAGATTTTTATGCGCGTGTAATTTTCCTGCACTCCCGCCGTCATTATACGATTAGTCGTTTTTTTTCTGGCAATAAGATCCGCAAACGCAATAAATTCACGGCGGATATTAGTATAAATGACGGTACTTTGTCACGTTAATTACAATTACGATGATTAACGATGATAAGTGGTATATACAATCCGCATTTAATTTTCGTATTTACAAGACGTGATGCAATGTTATTTTCAGGTTAGAATTTTTATTTCGTGTTTATTAGAACCTATCGATATTTTGTATGAAGTCAAAATAAATAAGATGTAAAAAAAATAGAAATGTACTACATATAATAAAAATATTGTACATACATTTTATTAAATCGAAACGGTATAACATTCTTAAAAACACTTAATTCTATGTATTGTGATAAACTGTTTGAAAAAAATCGTATGAAAAATGATGTAAATTAATTGAATACATATAGTAAATTAAATTATGTAAATTGTATGTAATAAACAGAATGGTGTAAATAAACTGAATATGTAATAAATGGAATTGAATAAATTAATTGGATATATATAGTAAATGTAAATTAATTGAGTATGTAATAAATTGAGTGGCAAAAATTGATAGTATGTAATAATGTGGTTACCAACATTCCTTTGGACTGTTCTTAATCATGAAGTTATTCGAACGTGTTTCAAAATATTAACTTTACGAGTTTTCGTGTTGTCAGTAGAGCTTAACATACGGTTGAACTTTGACTTGCCCTCATAGCAAGTATAATATATTATTTAGAGTCGTTGAGGATATTCCTTTCTGACACGGGTATAAATGGTACTTTTAGCTACTTGAAATTATGAGGGTCAGAACAGCGAACTGCAGTCGTTTTTACTACAGAATAGCCTCCGTTTTATTGAGCAAAAGAATATTTCGCCAGTCGTGTATCATTGCGAGTCACTATTTTTTCTTTAACGATGAAACATAAAAATTGCCTATACGAAGAAATATATACATTGTTTAAATTGAAAGGAATAATGTATGAATATATTATATTTTACTGTTATTTCACTTTTAACTATCAAGTTATATACTTATTTTAACATTAAATGTAAATAAGATACATTACTTATTACATAGTTCTCAAGAAATAAGGTTCAGAAATTTATGTTGTATTAAAATGGACGCTGTATTAAAGAAACTGATTTGATTTATTTGATATTGACTTACTTTTAATAACCGATTATCGATAAATAATTATATTAACGTAAGACTTCCTGCAATATTTATTACACAATCAAAAGCAAATTAAAATGTCTGTTAACACCGTTCCAAAATTTATCGTGTCGTACAATTCTTCGAGCAAATTACAAAATTATCTCGTAAATCTGTCGTTCAATTAAACTGCCCGAATATATCGTTCATTCTTGTATCTCATATTTAAAGCGTACAACAATATCCTTATACAATTTTTTTCACCAACGCTCGTATATCTTCGTCAACTCAAACTCTCATGAATAATTAATTAGCAATCTCAGTTCACTTCTTGTACCGATTTTTAACAAAGTAGTTAAATGTTTACATCGAGCAAATAAATCTTCAATTACATTTTGTCTTCACCGACTTAAAAAAATTAATTGCAACGTAGCAAGTCAAAATAATTATTAATACTCCGACCTATATTTAATCGATACATCATCGTGTAAATTACAGAGACGTATCGATGTGTACACGTCGCTAATTACGCACATGTACATACTCATTCAATTATTCGTCGATTTTAAATGCTTCGCATACCTCGCTACCTCCATTTGCCGAGAAGTTTGCTGAATACCATGATGAATGTAATTTATGCGTGCGCGGAAGCAATTATAAGCACGTTATATCTGGCAGAAAACTATGCGATACAATTTCTGTCATTCTATGCCATTCATTTGAGCACACTTTTTTGTACTTGAAGCAGTTGCGTGGAACGCGTGGAGTGTTCTACACAGGAGATTTTAGTGCGTGTGAAATACTTGCGTGATTAAACCTTTAATGGACTCATGGATAATGGACTCATTATTAGATAATCAAAATGTCGATCTGTATTTAATGATTTGAGATTGTAGTCTTTCTTGTGAGAATTGTTTTTGTTAATGATGGTATTAAGTGGGGACAATGGAGAAATTGTATACAGTTTTTGCAGACATAGAATGGTTAAAAATTGGTAATTTTGTAATTTAGTAGTGTGGGAATTTTAGAATTTTTGTCATTTGTAATTTGACAATTTAGTACTTTGGCAATTTGACAATTTGACCATTTGACCATTTGACCATTTGACCATTTGACCATTTGACCATTTGACAATTTAACAATTTGGTAATGAAATAATTTATTAACATAGTAACGTCATAATTTCAAAATTCCAAATTTCAAATAGAGATTTTAAAATTCAAAAATTAATCACTCATCAATACCCACGAGTATAAATCAACGTATCAGCAAACTCACCGTACATACATATATCGTACATAGTATGTATATTTCAAGCCGATGAACATGACGAATATAACATTATATACAACCCAGTATATCAATCTCCTACTTAAACCGTGTAAAGTTTCTACTTTGCACACCCAAAAATGTCAAAAATAAAGATTAACCGTTGTCAGAATATCAAACGATAATCGCGATGATAGCATTGGTGGATTATCATGTGGTATCCAGTTACGATGACCACAGAGTGTGTGTATGTTACAAAGTGTGTGGAGGGTGGAACATAAAAATGGTCGCGGCATGGTGTCGGCAGGTACATGGACCCTGAATTTGTGAAGGTCGTTCAATGCCGTTCGGTCTTGGTGGCTCTAAATAATTCCGGCTCTTCTCTCCAGTCTACGGTCCTTCTAACGATATACTTTTTTTTACGGTGGAACGCCCGAGAAGATGGCTCCTACCCATTGGATTTATTAGCGTACCGGTATGAATCGCGGCAAGAGGAATTTTATGGTTCGAAATGATACAGGTCATTGACGCGATGTTCCAACAGACCTACCTTTATGGTTCTTCGCTGTCGTTTTTCGTCCTTTATGCTTGTCAAAGATTTAGACACTTTTTTTTTATTGCTCGGTTCCTTTATTTTTTTGGAGTAAGACGTGAATGTTTTCGACGATCTTTGGTATGTTGTGAAAGATAATTTTAACGTTTATTAATTTTTCTGTGAGGTGAATTAATGAAAACGTAATAGTTAGATGAATTTATGAGGAAGTAGTAACAATAAGATGAATTCATAAGAAAGTAATAATCCCTATATCTCTATATTCCTCATGCCCCTATATACCTACATCCTCATTTCCCTCAATTTCTAAATCCATAAATTTCTAAATTATTCCCAGCTCCCTATACCTCTAATCCCTTTCTCACCCATCAATCCGTTGCAACAAAGTTCGATTTCCAAACAAACTAAACGAAAGAAGGCTTTAGTTGCTAATCTACTACCTCATCTAAATCACTGATCACTTTCAATAATTCGAAGGATATTGTTAGAATCTCTCGTAGAATTACTGCTAGTACACGTATATCTACAATCCCATTTCCCAACCGCTCCGTAAAATATCAACCTTGCGCAAGGGATGTACGTTCCGTGAGCAATACTGTAGATATTTGCATCCGTCTCGCGAAACCGATAAAGAAAAAAGGAACTGTAATATTTTTTATTCGCCATAATCGCGCGCATTATCCACTCTTCCCTTTAATTCGATAAAGTGCGCCGCTGTATTTACACGGGAACACGGTTGCAGGATCCGGTATCGTAATCTTCGACACGGAGAAACTCCTTGGAAAGAGATTTGCATTGGGCCAACAAAGAGCCGAGCGCAACCGGGAGGCATACAAGCTACCCTGACGCGGTACAACTTTTTATCCGCGGGCACATTGTCACATTGTGCGTTCATAAAGAGCACTTAATTGCTCGTAAGACTCCTCTGTTGCCGCGATACCTCGCTCGCACGTTATCCATCCGGTTTAAATGAAGCCCCGCGGCTCACCTTGAAGATGAGATCGATTTTACTTTCCGTTAAAAACCATTTTTGACGCGGACAGGACCTCGCTTGTTCGTTTTACACGCGGTTTCCCCCAGGCCTTTTCCCGCGGAAGCCACGCCTGCTGTTCTTGAACGTAACCTCAACCCCTAAGTGAACGTTCGTGTATAAATCGAAACGCGATTGTGATATTGAATTTCGCTACGCTGCTCGATTAAAGCCGTTCAATTCGGACATTCTGATAAGCTTTGCGTATGCTTACGGCGATACCGAACTGCTTTCTCTTTTGTACAGCAACTGCACGTAAAACTTTGCCAGCTCGTTTTGCAGATAAAAATGTTGGAAGGATGTTCTTTATTTTTCTATTTTTAATTCATCTATTTCATTCTATTAATGAAAATGACAAAAGAATGTTGTATGAACTTGGACTTTTATGATAGTGAACAATGCGGTACTATATCGACATTCACATATTCTTTTAACAATTTTTAATAACACATGCGTCTATGTTCATATAAACATTCCTTGTATTTATTTTTGTGAAGATATACAGATAGTAACTACATCTTCTACATGTTATTAAATAACGTAGCAGTACATTATCACTTCATATTTTCACCCTTTTGACATGTTTGAAACTCTATGTTAATACATTTTTCTTACTTTTACAAAATTGCAGAATTATGCCCTGTTACTCCTTTAGACTAAAAAAATTATTTAAGAATATTACATAACTTGATAAAACAATTTATTACAGAAGTAGCATTTATAGTTGTGGTAGCGGAACAGGTATAATTTTTGGTGTGTGAGCATCGATAAAAAACATTCCACAGGGTCCGTCAACCAGGCGCCAAAAATTTAAATCGTCAGGATAAACAGAGAATAAACAACAGTCAGGAATGAAGCGTCGCGTGCACAAAAGAAACGCGGAGGTGGCCAGGATGGGGTCAGGACACGTAGCTGTTTATCGAGAGTCAACCGACTTGTTCGTCCTTGCGGAGGTCCTCCAACCCGACCACGGATGGCGTCAACGGTCCAAATATATGACGCAAGAAATGGCCACGCAGGAGATAAGGATACCAAAGGCCCTTTCCAAATTCCTGAAACGTACGAGTGGCGTGGCGAAATAAGAAGAGCTTTGGATTAACCTTTTCCTTTCATGTACAGGGTGCGTACGAACTGAGTTTAATTGTCGAATGTGATTATATAGGTAAGTTATTATATTAGTGTTGGGGAAGAAGGGAAGGTAGTTATTTGACGGTATATTTGTAATCAATTTATAATAGTACTTTGTAGATAGTTTTAGAGAGTCGAAAATTAATGAAGTTGGAGTGGATGTGAACTACATTTGGGTATACTGAAAAAATTGTCAAATTTCCATATTTCTAATGTTCCAAATCTGAAATTTTGAAAATTTCCAAATATACAAATTCTAATTTTCTAAATTTCTAAATTCCTAAATTCCTAAATCCTTAAATCCCTAAATCCCTAAATCCCTAAATCCCTAAATCCCTAAATCCTTAAATCTCCAAATCCCTAAATCTCCAAATCCCTAAATCTCCAAATCCCTAAATCTCCAAATCCCTAAATCTCCAAATCCCTAACTCCCTAAATCTCTAAATCACCAAGTCCCAAAAATTCCTAAATCCCTAAATTCCTAAATTCCTAAATTCCTAAATCCCTAAATCCCTAAATTCCTTAGAAATTTTTTAATTTTTTAATTTTGAAACTCGAAACCTTGAGAATTAAAAAATGTTCAAATATAAATACAAACATTCACTTCAAAAAGAATATTTAGAAACGTGTGTACACCTCACGTCAATCATTTTATCAAATTCACCATCAATCTGGTCGAAGCCATAGAGCTATTGGGCTTTGTCGAGAGACTTCGAAGCTGTTCGATTGGCGTTGAGAAACGATCACAGTGTTGAAAGTGTGAGAATCGATTGGTTTTACGCGATGTGCGTTTGAGGATCGCAAATGTCGATTTTGAATAAAATTAATGGGTCGCGATGAGTCGTTTTAGATACGAAAGGCTACTGTAATAGTATGAAACCTGTAGTTTCGTAAAATATACGAAATTTCGTCGATTCGTACCTTACCTCACTAGGTTTTTATAAAATTTAATTAGTATCATACTTTTTACGAATTTTATTTTAACGAGAAATTTTACTTTCGTAGAGACAGGAACAGATTCTAAAACTTTTAAAGTTTTGAGTTTAGAACTCTTTTATTTTTTTTAAATTTTATTTTAAAATTCTTTATGATCTAGTCGATGTCAGGTACTTTTTATAATTATATTCAATATAAAATTGCAATAAAATATTTAATGATGATTATTCACTTCCTTGTAATAAAATGCAGCGATATATAAAAACATACTTAAAAAAATTCTTTTTAACATACCTAAATGATTCTTACAAATATTTCTTTTAAAAAATGAACATTTACGAAGAATAGAAATACACCTAAATCTGCAATGTTTACGTTCCGACTAAAAAATAGCACCTGTACTCAAAAACCTTGAAAAGTGAACGAACCTTCAAACAATCGTATTTCGCTGAAAATTTCATGAGTTGCAACGCAGCATGTTTTTCGCGAGAAAATATCTGAAACGATAATGGCTAACGATACAGCAGGTCGAATGGAAGAAATTACACGAGCGATACCTGTCGATTAAAATAATTGGATTAAAAGTCGAAACGGGAGCAGCGTGCAACGCGGTTCAAACGTGAATGTGACACAATCTTCGATCTACTTTCAAGCTGACAAGAGGATTTACGAGGTGAACTCCTACACGATAGCACGAAACCCATCGAGAAGGTTTTGCAGCAGACTAGCCAGACATTTTTTTCTGACCTTCCTATCGGAGAATAAATAATGGTTCGATCTCAATGAGTTTGGCGCCATCGTGATTCACCTATAAAGTCTACGCGTGTAGGTACACACCGGCTCTACAGCATGATTCATGTAGTTCATCCATAATTCTTAATCTGGTGAAATTTGATTATGTGATTAGTTTAATCGTATTGTTCCTTCGTCCTTTTAGTTCGGTTAAGGTGTTATTAATGTTTGTATCATATATTGTGTGTATATGTGGATAGTAAAGAAGACGAGGTGATTTTAGAAAATTATTGCAGTGGAAATCAAGGTGAGAGTAAGGTCAAGGGTATGGAAGAGAAATATTTAGTTAGACAAATTTTGAATTTTTCAATTTTCAAATTTTGAATGATCAAGTTTACAGAATTTAGAATTATGGAATTTAGAGATTTTGTAATTTAGTAATTTAGTCATTATAAAATGGAAAAATTGGACATTTAAAACATTTCAAATTTCTTCATTTCTAAATCTATATATTATGCTCAAAACTCAAGAACTTCCAAATTTTACAAGTTTAAAATTTTATAATTTTACTATTTCTAATCATTACAATTTCTAGATTTCTAAATTTCTAAATTTCATACAATAAATCCATAAATCCCTAAATCCCTACTCCCTAAGTCCCTACTCTCTAAACCCCTACTCCCTAAATCCCCACTCCATAAATACCTACTCCCTAAATCCCTACTCCCTAAATTCCTAAATCCCTAAATCCCCAAATGTCTAAATCAGTAAATCCCTAAATCTCTTAATTACTAAATCCCTAAATCTCCAAATCTAAATTACAAAAGTACCCATAAAAAACATACAAAACAACTACAAAGAAATGAACACCGCTCACTGAAGCATTAGTATTACGGAGCTACGTCTTACATAATAATTGCCGATGATTCGATGAATGAAGCTGACGTTTCATCAGCGAAAAGCTTCTTCAGGAAACCAATTAAGGCGATGCAGGTGTTAATGAACAGAAGTGCACATGTCATAAAGTTTATCCACAGTTCGAATGACGTTGAACAAGTAATACTCCGTCGAGCGAATGCTGTCAGCATTCTTGGAACTGAAATGGCGCTATTGTTAATAAGAGCATTAGAAGTTGCTTAATTGCTCGACTACAGAGAATGATCAGCGTAGCGCTGCAGGCTACTCCTGCGGAAGATATGAAAGCTGGTTATGATATCGTTCGGCCATCAACGAGGTTGTAATTTCTTCTTAGCAACAACATTCCGCGGATCCGTGGCATGAAATTGTCCTTTTCGGGTCGAAGCTTAATTTGCCACGTGCATGAAATTTACATCTGCTTACATAGCCATGAATTTATGCCGAGCGAGTTGTCGATCGAATGATAAGATGAGGTTCGATAATTAATTTTAAGTATGAAGGGCTGTTGTTCTGGTCATTTTGTTATTGACAAAGTTATAAAATCATGTGATTGCATAAAATGCAGTGTAGGAAATTTTATTTGGAATTAAAGAAGAGTGTTAGTTATTAGACACAAAAGTTAGTTTATACACATACTTGTGATATAGTAAATATACCCATGTAGTTAGGGATCTTATTCTATTTGATGAGAAATGAATAAAGAAATTTATTGGTAACCTTCAAGTTGAAAGATCTTCAGGTTATTGAAGTTGAAAGTATTTTACTTGTTATTCAAGGTTTGTTTCTACTAGTGATTTTTTTATTTTATCTGATAAAAATATAAGTAAGGTTTATGATGATCTTCAAGTTGAAAGATCTTCCAGTTATTGAAGTCGAAAGTATTTCTTGTTATCCAAGGTTTGTACGTTTGTTAAAGCACCTTGGGTCCAAGAACCCAGCAAAATATTTAAATTCCCGATGTTCTACAAAAAAAATGATACCATTTACGATTATAACCATTCGAAAAGATTTTATGGCGGAAGTCGGCCCTAGAAGAAAATCGAGTCAAAGGAAGCCGAAACCGCTTATCTCCTGACAACACCTTTTTAACGCGAGTTTCATGGCTGGTTTTATCTCAAACGATACTTCAACAAGAGTCCTTGGTCAACGTGTAAATTGGTCCTGTCGAAGTATGGCCGAGTTGCAACAAGGAAACCTCGAAGTCAAAGTTGACAAGCGAATATTACCTCGCATTATGTTAATGCGTCGGTTTCTCTGATCTGTCCAAAAGGTATTCCACGACTTTTCCAAGGTGTTACCGGGAAACTACGAGGTGTTTTTCAGGGAAGTTCACCGGTTGACCACTTTACAACGACCACCCTGTACACACGGACCAACGATTGACGCACACCATTTCAGAAAACCGGTACAAATAATCTGGCTGCGCGACACCCTTCGCGAAACTCCACCCTACGCTGGCATTCGACTACACGTAAAAGCCAAAGAGATAACCTCAGTTCTATTAATAGCCAGGAGAATTCTTCTCGGCGCCACCCACATCTCGTCTCTTGACCGAGTGTCTTCTTCTTCGCAAACCTGTCCCTCAATCTGCAGCCCCACCGTGCTCGCTGCTCGACAATCCGTGACGCGAAAACTGTCATGAGTAACTGAACTTTGCTACTGTGAAATCGAATGAAAATTTAGTGCAGGGATATTTACCTAAATATTAGTTATAACACGTTGACTGATACACTGCAAAAGTGAGAATTTAAAAATTTGAGAATCTGCAAAAGTGAGAATTTAAAAATTTGAAAATTTAACAACATGAAAACTGAAAAATTTTAAAAATTTCAAAGAACTCCCTAACCCTTGAATTTTTAATTCACAATTAATTTATGCACCACGAACCTGATAACAACAGAAATCACCTTCTACGCCAATAATTTGAAAATGTAACACATTCGAAAATTTTAAATCAAGTGTTGTTGCTGAATCTGAAAATTCTCTTTATATGTACAATAAAATAGAACACTTATGAAATAATTATTGGAGTAAAGGGGTAGTTAATAATTGCAAAGATAGCTGAAAGAAAATGGATGTGACGCGCTATCTCGTTAGGTGGAAAGGTTTGAATGATGTTGGAATACAGATGTATACGTGGGAACAGCGAATGTTAGCTGAACGTTGATTTAAAAATGCGTTATTAAAGAGTGAAAGGATTGATATTTGCACTACGTGTAAGGATACATTGTTGCTTGTTTCATGAAGGTGTTTCTTATACTTGTATAAGTGTCTATATACTTGTAACTGTAACTGTAAATTTCGTACACTTTGTACAAAACATGTATCACAAAAATTTGACATCTTCTGATTACATTTTTTTTATAATCGAAACGATGGAATTCATCAACTTTTTAATCTAATTTAATATAATTGAACCATCCTTAATTAACTAAAAAATTTTGTTAATCAAATCTATTCTTGTGCAAACCCCAAATCTTAATCTATGTTGAAACAAGAATAATTAGATTCATGTAATGAAATTACAGGCTACTTCAGATCATTAAATATTTTAATTAATGATATTATCGATGAAGTACTGTGAACACTTTCACATTATCGAGATTCATCGATAACGACACCTCTAATTATAGTAACAATTATTAATTATATAATCGTCAGAGTAAGATTAATTATGAATACGATTCATGTTGCAATGACGTATGAATTTACACTTGAGTGACTTGCGTTACTTAAGATGCTTCATATAAAGAAATTTTTTACTTTTAAAATAAACAATTGTATAAAACACAAGCATGTGTGGAATAAAATAGATAAATATTATTGTCTGAGAAAATAATTCGATCATTTCTTCAATAACATACTCTATACTGTCAAATCGCTATTCAAAATTCTCCTTTCCCCTCCGTATCAATAAATCAGCAATTAAAATGATTAAAACTATAATTAAAACGTCCACTATCTAAAATGAAATTTAACGCACCTAATAAATTTGTATCTCCGACAAAGATCGGATTTGAAGCAATTTACGATTAAGATCTTTTCGTTGGAATCGTCGATACAATGCCGCCTATCAATTTCAACGTGTCGCAATGATTTATCCGATAAATTGCCTAATGACACACGGCCGATTTTAGCCGAAGCTTGATAGATACATTTGTACAAACAATACGGTTGCGACTATACGATCGGAGCGATTATTACAATGGTACGGGGCGGACAGGCGAACTCGATGTTCATATCTGCAAATGCAATGCAGTGAAATCGTGGCTTTTACCTCTTTATTGCATCGTCAACTCGATTTACCGTCGCTTCTGTTGAATATTTCGTCGAAACGATACGATTTTGTACGCCACTTTATTATACGATTCTTTACCATCCTATGCGATTGTTGTTTTATTTCAATTATTATAAAGGATCTTCGCTTTTATCAAACACATTGCGTTTTCAATGATTTTTCAATTCTTTCAATTTTTTTCAATTTTTCAATTCTTTTTTTTAATTTTTCAATTCAGTGATTTGTCAGTTTTACGAAGGATATAGCAATCTGGCAAATTGAATATTCGTGTGTAGGTTCATCTGTCAGCTTTATGATAATTTTATTAGCAATTACGATATATGTATATGTATGTACGATACAATGTAGTGTCATCTAATAGTCAGCAATTCTCATAGACTTAAATAATAGTCAATTTCTGAAGATAACCGGAGAGTAACTGTTATGTTGTTGCATGTAAAATAGCGGATGTCGAAACGTAGAAAGTTTGACGTAAAAGTACCGCAAAATAGCACCTATGGCATATCGATTTGAAGCTGAGCAAAGGAGACTCGAGTTGTTACTCAAAGAAAAAAGACCATGATTGTGCAAGATCACATTTTTCATTATTTAAGAAGAGTACTCTAAAATAAAATATACAATAGGTCTCAAATATTAAAATAAGTCTAATTGACGGTGTGTGTCAGCTCTTAAAAACCCTACCCGTACGTTAAGATCTGTTCAATCCATTATTTCACTTCAGTGAATAAATTAAAAAAAAATAATATAACAAAGAGAAGAAACACAGTGTATAATAACTACAAATCTGTCTAACTACAAATGCGTATATATGTGTACAACTACAAATGTAATGAAGTATAATAACCACAAATCATTTGTTATCCACAATAAATTGTACATGCCAGTGCACCACGGAGGCGCCAACTTCCAAATAAAAGCCACGAGAAAAATTCCAGATATTAAAATAAATTACTACTACGAAACATCGATAACATAAAATGCAGTGTTTCCGTCCCGACGCGTTAATAACGACACCGCACAGAAAAACCGTCTTCTAAATACCGTCGATTGAAAGATTTGAGAACGACCGGCTCCAGTCGCGACGAGCCACGGCAAAACAACAAACCGGCGTGAATTATAGCGAGGTCACCCGTGTAGGCAGGCATTTTTCCAGCTTTATATTCCGCCGGATCAAAGCACGAGACGCGGGGGTGGCTGCAGGCGACGCCGCGTGACGATCCTGGAGCGACAGCGAGATTTCGCAAGGTGGTTTGTTCGACGGGGACAGTTATTCCTCTGGAATTCGGCCCGGTCGTTGTTATCGTACGGATTTAAAAATACCTGGCGCCATCCGATTCGGCTGGGCACGAGCTCGTCTGCCGTCCCGTGCCTGGCCCTCCATATATTATTGCCAGAATTGTCCTAGCGGCGAAAGTTTCGTGTTTCGGAACACGCGTTTCCAATTTCGTCGACGCCCCGTCGATCTTCCTAATTTTTATCTGCTTTACCGTTCCCTTCGACCCCTGCCTTTTATTTACCCGCTTTCAGCTTCTGTTTCGTACGCTCGACAAATTATTCTTGACGATATTTCTTTTTTAACACTTTGCACTCGAAAGTATTTTTACTGTCGGGTAACCTTAAAACTTTCTAGTTGAAATGATTAATGAATAAGGAATACAGGTTAAGGAATGAAATTATTTATCTGTTATTAACTTTACTATTGTCTGTTTCATTGTGTTTATACATCACATGTATATTATACATTATAGATCTAGTTAAAACATATTTATTTCAGTTATTTCAAATTAAACCGAATGGTCATCTTCGAGTACAAAGGATTGTGCAACACATGCCATTTTGATCAGTTTAATAGATCAGCTAATATACTGGTAAAATCTTTTCAAACGATTCGTATTTGGATGTTCTTTCAAGTACTGTTAGACGCGGACTAGTTCTGTGCTTCTACCTCGTCCCACACTTTATGGATATTTTGTATATTGATTTTAGTATGCTATATTATAAGGACGACCTTCAACGACGGTTCACCGAACTATGTCCTACTTAAACAGTTTAGTTCTGACTTCTAAGTGAAGAATAAAGATTATATTAATTTATATGTCAATATACAAAATGCCAAAACTGAGATTCTAAAATAAAAGATAGCTGCTTAAATACAAAATAATAATACTAAAAATGTTAGAATTGTGAGATACATTTATAACATCATTATGTACTTAATCACATATCAACCTAACCTCTATTCGTTTTATTGTAGTGAATGAACAAATTATTGTATTTGAGAGATTTTTTAAAAATATACGACAGATGAATTGTTAAAAGAACTATTACATCATACTTAACTTTTTTGAATAAATTATAAAGAAAATACGTGAGAAATGAAGATTCAAGAAGTACAATCAAAACAGGAAACACTGAGTACGAGTGACGAAGTCCAGGACAGATCAATTTATAGCGACGAACATTTCATCGTGCAATGACAGGAACTTGACAATACATCAAGCGGAATTAGTAATAAACAAAAGCACTTCTCGTTATGAGCTATTGACGGATGTTCCTTGTTGCTGACACAGGAAATAAGGGTGAGGGATCATTGGTTGCAATTTGTTCTCGTGCGTCAACAAGTGTAATGCGATGCATCGCGTGATTCTGTCGACCCTTTAAAAATTCCTTGTGCAGGAATCAAAATACAGTGATTTAGCTTACTATTTATTCGGAGACAGAAATTACTATGTACGAAAGAAATTTCATGAGCAATTTTCTGATAAAAGAATTAGGATATTCATTATTATAGACAAAATCAAGGAGATTGAAAGATTGAGAGATTGAAAGAAGATTGGAATATTTGAAAATGTAGGGATTTGGAAACTTAAATATTCGATAATTTTTGGAATCTATAAATTTGTGAATTTAAAGTGTTCCAAATTGGGGAAATTGAGAATTTGAAAATCTAAAATTCCATAAATCTAAAAATCTAATTAAAATTAAAAATGTGAGACCGAAAGTAATTTTGACTCCAGCGTTCCATTAAAGTTTTCTTTAAATATTTAAATTCAATTTTCTCCAAAATAAAGTTGCATAGACTAAACGTTACTGTACATTTTCCACTTATTTTATCATGTAGATATAACCGAGTCAAAAACACCTGATACATGAGACTGCCAATGAGTCTTGAAACCACAATGAGTGTTTCCCTCGAAATTACACCACCTTCGTATAGCAGACATAAACGCATCTACGCATCGAATGTATCTAAGCGATGACTCGAGAGAGTCATAAGATGAGGGGTTAAACAGTACCAATCAGCAGTATTTCGATAGGAAAATGTTAGAGATAGGTCTTTGGTTCGATGTACCGTTAAGTGGCATTAGGGATACGAGGAATTCACGCGTTGCATTGTGGCAAAAGTGCCACGTAAGGTCGTCACGGTTTGGTAACGGTACACCGAGAGAACGATGACCATTTCTCGTATACCGCTGTTCAATTTGAAAAAAAAAATCAAGAAAAATTGATTGCGCATTCGACGGTGGGTCGTCGATCCTGCGAGAGGTCACGCTCAGAGCGTTTCGAATCGCGTAGTATAATGGAGTCCAAGGTGACTTCGGAGAAAAATTCTGCAATCAAATCGCTTTCGGACACTCTTTTCGAGAAAATGAAGAATTCGAGGGGAGAGATCGATTATCGGTTTGCGAACCGAACGGAATTTTTTTGGTTAACGGGATACATTTGAATGCCAAACATGTATCACATCACTCTATGAGACAGTGCTCCGTTACGTTGTAACAGATACTTTCGTAACGCTCGAGTTCCGGCAATAGTTCTATCGATCTTTCATCAACTCTTACGTTTATACTTGCAACACTTTTTCCTTTCTGCTGAACGTCTGAATTGTTTTAGCGAGAGTGAAACCATATTGAAATCGAATCGACAGAGTTACGACACGAAATTCAGATC
The DNA here is from genome assembly GCA_945859555.1 of Megachile ligniseca. Lineage (NCBI taxonomy): Eukaryota > Metazoa > Arthropoda > Insecta > Hymenoptera > Megachilidae > Megachile > Megachile ligniseca. The sequence goes on from OX243783.1 coordinate 6,567,464, forward strand.
GCAGAAAGTCGTAATACCGAAGTAAACAACAATGGGGGACTATGAAATTCAGTAGGCATATGTCCCATCACGTGAAGCATCCTCTTCAAGAATTGATCTGATCTCTCTAAACAATGTACATACAAATATCTATACATTTACATATTTCATGGCTAATATTCTTTCACTAGGGTCAAATTAACACAATATGATTTTTTTCAGGTTTCGTATATTACAAAATTTTGTTACTTTATTGAAATGTCATGCTCTTGAAATTTAAGGGTGTGCATTTAATACTGGAAGATTAAGTGTGAAGTTGTTACTGAGATGTTTAATTTTAAACTTATTTGCTGTTTGTTATCATAAAACATGTATTTTTTAACGATATTGCCAATTTTACTTATATTATGTTTTGAACTATATAGTTTCTTTTCTATTATCATCACTTGTAAAAATTTAAAAATGCTTTGCATTCTCTTGATTTTTTTTATTATCATTACCTGTGAAAATTGAAGAATGTTCTTTTCATAAAAATCGAAGAAATCATGCAACGAAAATGTGTAATAAAATTTTTCGAAATACATGTACGAATAATGGTAGATTCTGTCCCTCTACCTCGTTGTGCCTAGGGAATTCTGCGGTGTGCCACGCGCAAGCGTCATAAAAGACGTAACAAGTAATTCTTGTAGATCGAACTGAATCTGGTAACATCATCGTCCTCGTAATCCGTTTTCTATTGTACCGTTGCAATCTGGTAGTACATCGACGACCCGTACCAAGGCAAGCACGATAAATTCCATCGTAATATCGATGGACCGGTTTCCACTATCGTTTCCAACAAACATCGTGTAAAGTTTTATTAACAACGACGAAAAAGTAATCCACGCGAGAATCCACCAATATTGCTTGCAACATTAATGTTCTTAATCTTCGTCGATAACACTTTTAATTATAACGTGTACGCAATGGTTTTCAGACAATCAATTTATTAAGAGACATTAAAATTGCATACCTACCACAACAAAATCATTGTCAATCGTTAAATTCGCGTTTTCGCCATTACAAGCTATATTCTTCTCAAGTACACTGGTCCCGAAAAAATCGAAGGTTCCGATATCCTTACAGAGACGGTAATAAATTATAAAAGACGTAAAGCATGCGACAAATTGCTAAGTTCCCGTGATGCGAGGCAATTTATAAGAACGCAGAAAAGAGACGGTATTAAACGGTTTCGATACGCGAGGGATTACAAGGGACCTGACAAAGAACCCATATATTCACATAATCCGAGCATTAATCATCGGCACTGAACGTATAACAATCGTAATTAATAATAATTCAATATAATCCGGTGAACGAGTTTGAAAAACATAAATTTTGTGATCATGTACCGATGCGATCGACTTGACTGAGATCGTTCCCTTTGACCATGACCTTCGTTCACAATAACGATCGAACAAAGGAACAAGAACGACCCCCACGGAAAACGGTCGTCCGTTATGCGAAATCGTAAATTCTTCTCCCTATTAAACGCGTTTTACGTTCGCCCCCTGCCGAAAGATTTTTTATCCACGCACAAAGACTGGTGACCGTGCAATTTTTCGACACTGACTTTGGTATTTTAATCTACACTGCTGGAACGTCATCTCTTTACATTCACGTTCGACGGTCATTTATGAGTAACTTCGTTCATTATATATATTTCTGTATAGTCTGTTAAATAGTAATTACACGCTATTTACAGATTTGAGAATTTTCAGATTTTTAGGTTTCCGTATTTGGAAATTTTGTAATTTACAGTGGGACAATTTAGTTTCCTCTAACTCCAACCTTCCTTAATTATTTCATTTTAATATTTCACCTGTTTTGGAACACGCTGTACAAGAAACGATTCTAATTTAAAACACATATAAATTTTACACAGGTCCATAGTACTAGGCACATAGACCCATAAAATTTACGAGGAACTTTATGTGAACCACAGGACAATTTAATTCGCTGGAGCTCGAGAATCGACCTTGACTTGTCCTCGCCAACCCTAAAAGCATATCGTTCCTGGTCTATCATCCGTTTTGGAACATGCTGTTTAAGAGACAATTCAAATCCAGATCACATAAATCAGCTCCATATACACATGGTACTAGGCACATAGACCTACAAGATTTACGATGAACCTTTTATGAACCACAGGACAATTTAATTTGCTGGAGCTCGAAAACCCTGAACTGATCTTAAATCGACCCTACATTAATTCTTATAAAATATCATTTCTTTTGTCAGTGTTACTAGTGTCACTAATTTTATACAGGTTCATATGGTACTATGCACATAGACAATATGAACCTTGTATGAACCACAGGAAAATTTACTTAGCTTGACCTTGAATCCTGATAGAATATCACCCCTGTTTTGTAGCACGTTGTATAAGAGCAACGATGAACAAAAAAAGACCCTTACAAACAAGACCAGTATGGCCACAGGAACTCGGTGATCGTCAGCCAAATTTTTCCATACACATACGGCCAGACAGTGACAATAAAACGTAACAACATCGTCCGATACGGGCATTACGAAATGCGACACACGAATTTTTATTCAGGATCGCTACCGTCTCGCGCGCCTACTCTCGACATGTTCAAACGATTTATCGTAAGCATCGATTGTACGCCAGTTTTTGCCACCAACGGGACAACGGTGGTCGCTCGTTAACGCAGCGGGGTGTATCAGCGGTTGGTATCAATTTTCGCCAAGTTTCAGGACCACGTTGGTGCTTCAGCTGCCTCGCAATTTAATTAACCGGCCACAAGCTCGCTACCTCGCCCCCTATATCGTTTGTCGTCACTTCCACGTCGTCGCCAGCCTTCGTGGGCTTTTTAAACCGGGTATCGTCTTTTAAACTGCTCATTATCCAATTATCTCGGGGACCTTTGAGGCCGAGCCACTTGCTCGCTGCGCTAATTAAACCTTCCACCGGAGATCGCAAACCAACTGTAACGAGTTAAGAAACTGTACCGGTACGATGTGTCCGGAGGTGTCGCCTCGAATGTTTCGATCGTCGTTTCGTTTCCCTTCTCACAGTTCGTACTACCTAAATCACGGTCGGTGGAAATTAATCGACCGAATTGTCATTGGTATAATAAGGGATAACATCTGGGAAACAGTTAGTGGACATTCATCACGTTTCTTTCACTGAGATAATTTTAATACATGGAGGTTTGAAATATTCAAACTTAGTTCCATTTTAAATTTTTAATTCTGAATTTCCAATTCTCATCTGTCAATTTTCATAATTTAGGGAATTTGGGGATTTTTGGATTCTGAGATTTGGGAATTTGGGGATTTTGGGATTTGGGAATTTGGGGATTTGGAGATTTGGGAATTGGGGAATTTTATCGTCTGTAGTATTAGATGTTTAAAAAATTGGAAAATTGGAAAATTTGATACATGAAAAATAGGGAAGCTAGGTATATGGAAAGTTGAAAAATTGGAAAATTTGATGTTTGGTAATTGGAAAATTAGTAATTTGCTAATTTGGTAATTTATCAATGTGGAAATTGAGATCTTTTGGAGTTTGTAGAATTGGAAAATGAGAAAATTGAAAAATTTAGAAAATTAGTAATTTGATAATTAAACTTGAAAATTTTGAATATAATCATTTTTAAATTTGAAAATCTTTGAAATCCTATAATATAAAAATATCAAATTAAGAAGCCGAGTATCTGTCAATATTTCCGATTACACAACGATCATAAATTAATTTTTTCATTGAACATAGTAGTCTAATCGAGTCCAGACGCCGCCACCCATTAAAAAAGAATGATATTCCTTTATTTATTCCAATATCGCCGGCATTCATAGAAGCCCGGGACAAAACTAAAAAAAATCGTATTCGATCGCAGTAACAAAAATTGTTTAAGGAGTTATTATGCAAATTAAATGTTGCAAAATATTATCTCTCGAATAAAATTATCTCTGAAATGTTGCACGGCACTCTGCCCATGGGTACAATAAAGTCTTGTCCTTCGATCGAATTCTGGTTCATTCTTTTCCCAAGAAACCTTTAGTACCTGGTCATTTGTAGAAATCAGAGCAAGCATATCGTCCACTTTGTAATTATCAGAAGTACCGTGTGCGTTATTAATCCACCGTCCAAAGGAGCTGCTTTACAGTCGAACAGTAGTCGATTAATCGCGTTTAATCGAGCATTAATCTCTGCAATCCCTCGGACAAGATACAAGGAGGTGTCTTTTAATAGCAACTAATTACATTACTGATTTCGGTCATTATGCGACACGCATTCAAAACGAGAAGTTTGTGACTCGATACAGATATTACTCATATTCTTTTATTCATGTGTTTTCATTGTTGACATTCTATTTGTATAATATAATTTTCTTTTAAACAAGTACCTTTCCCTTTATTAAAGAACTTAATCTTATAATATCGAAAGCTTGGTCAAATAGCAAAATAAGGATGCTTTTGATAAAATTTTGTACAAATATTTGACTCGTTCATTTGTTAAATTGTAAGTATGACGAAGTCCTCTGAATTAGAAAAAAAAGTTTTAAAAAGTTTGACCAGCTGACACTTTGATGTGAAATAAGAGTGTTCTGTCGTAGTAATATTATTGATTATATGACAGTTTTATTTAGATACTTCTGTACGAGGTGTAACGTTGAAAGAAATATTGTAGTTTGACGTCGGGATTTCGAATTTCATGGAGAACAGGTTGCTATTGCATTCACCTGCAGACTTAATACAATGATTTATATTCTTCTGATACTTGTGGGGAAAGTACAATGTACAAAATTCGTAAACCAGCGTTTCAAGGAATGCGTGAAAAGAATATCGATTGCGAATATTTTACTGTTTCTCATGCATACTCAATGAGAACGTACTTAACTTCAAATGCGAGCGAAATTTAAGGGAGAGTAGATTATCTTTGAAGTTTATGAACTACTACATTTTATCTTTTCTTGGATAATACACCTTGTGTTGCTGAAATATGTTAACTAGATTCATTAGATTTTTTATTTTATATTTGAATTGTTTGATTCAGGGTTGATGAGTAACCCTGAATTTTGAATGTATTTAGCCTAAAGCGATATCCAAGAAAACAAGGGAATTCAAAAAAATAATTATCTCCTTATGTAAATTCTGATAACTTTTAAATAAATATTACCATCAATTTTGTAGTTGTAAACAAGTCAGTTTTTCAGTACTCAATTTTTATCTGAACAGGGAATTCAATTAAACTTTTCCTTAGACACGAAAATTAAAGATTGATTAATTTTTTCAGAAACTTTTCTTGTACATAAAATAATTTAAAATTCTTATACACATTTTTGAAACAGCAAACTCGCAACTTTAGAAGGTGATTTCATCCCTAAAACCTGTGATCGGTTACAGAAAATATATGTCGTGTTTAAAAAGTTAAGAGAGTTTCAAATCCGAGACAGACAATTTGATATGCTTTGTTAGACCAAAACAGTGTCGACCTTCGTCGACAATAAACGATGCCGCGTCACGTATTAGACCTTCCCTCCATCTTCGAGATGACAGTTTCATCTAAAACGCCTTTTCTCGGCTAGTGGATCGCTATTCTGTTGCATAAGACAAAGCATTCAACTGTAATCCATTGGAGGAACGCGGTAACTTAAGGTCTTTTCACACCAGAGGAATCGACTTTCACGGATCCAGCTGAATCATGAAGAACATTTCTGATACATTAATCATACACGTCAGCTGATTTAACTTCGGTTCATGATCAACTGACCATACGTACACATGTGACATTTCAGTTTGTATTCAAAATGAGACAATTGTATTTTTATATTATTTTTATTCTATATAATAATTTGATAAACATCTAAAAATCAATGTCTTCGAATTTCTTTTTGCAAATCTTTTTCAAAATTGTGGAGAAGATTCGTAAATTTAAAAATGTATACATTAAGTACACTCTTATTATCCATGAATTATACAAATAAATAAATGAATAAACTAGTTGTTCATAAACAATTTAGTACATATACATAACAACACTATGAATAGTGTTGTAGTTTATCAACACTAAATACGTATATATACTACATACACATAATACATCAATATTAAAACTGTTCATAATTCGTACATTAGAAGTGATCGTTTTTCTAGTTTTTATCTGAGACCCTCTGGATATATGGCCAAAGCGATGATCACATATCACCATTAAAAGTATTTCCACCGTATTTCTTTAAAAAGCCCTCATAAAAAGTATTAGGTATAAAACTTTAATGAATAAACAAAGAAACAAGGGAATACCCCGTTAACGTTGGAGGTTAGAACAATGAAAGTATCGTTCGCAAGGGACAACAAATGCATTTGCACGTGAACGCGAGTATGCAAAGGTGTTCGACCGGTACATGTACACAGTATATTGCGTGTTAAGTAAAGCAATCATAGCTAGATAACGCCTCTGTATCCTTGACTCTAAACGCACGCTAACCGATGCGTGCTCTTAGACACACCGTGTGTGAATGCCAGCAGCCTCGGTGCACGCATCGGTTTCGGTTACTGTATTCCGGTTCGCAAGAATACTTGCCTCTTAGACAGCTCGTGAATTCGAGATGAAATTGAGAAAGAATGAAAGCAGACGAAACGGAGATCTTGTCTATTTGTCCCGAATATGCATTTATTAAAACTTAAACACGATGTTGCAGGAACCGTGGTTGACGTCAGTAGTGATAGCATGAATTCATATCGAATTAAAATTACTACTTATTTTTAATAATTTAATCGGACTGTACAAAATATTGTTATTAAGAAAGTACTTTGATAGATTAACAGCCATGGTAGCCAGTGAAAATTTAGTTAAATTTATTATTTATAGGAAGAGCAAGCGAGAGCTTAATCTTAAGATAATGTACATTCATAGATTCAAAGGTGAACTGGAAGGTTAACCTAACCTATATCTTGTCCCTAATCTGTATTATATTCTATATTCTGATATTTCAGAATTCAGACTTAGATTAATACCCCAAGTAGAAGAGAGTGTAAATCAAGGTTGCGACTTCGAAAACTTGCAAAAAGAGCAAAACTCGCGACTTGCAAAAAGAGGGTTGAAGCAAGAAATAAGAAACGTTTTCAATCTTGATTACAATGATTAGCAAACTTCGACAATGTCCAGATGAAATTATTTACACGACAGAAAGCTATTGTTTGAACCGGGAAAAGCGTTATTAAGTGTGTTACAAGAACATAGATGAAATCACTACATAGAGGAAATGTCACGGTTTGTATATAAAGGGTGGCGTTTCTGAAAGCGTATGACGGCTCGCACCGAGAGCGTTACAAAGGTTAATGCTAGCAAATTCGTGACATTTATGTTTATGATGTAATTTAGGAATATTTAGTGTAAATGCTGAGTGCTACTGCTCACTCTTGGACTTTCTATTGGCAATTAAGCGTACAAGGCATTTAACATTCTGTCGGTTCGGATCAAATCTCGTCTGCAAATTTTGGAAAGTTTTGATCACAGTGTTTATGAGTAAATTTAAGTAAGCTAAAATGTTAGTGAACGTTCAAGTACATTTATGAAGGGTTGTATATACATTATGAGATTTTGTTAAAGAACTACATGAAAATTAACGTTAGTGAAACTTCAAACGTTTAACTGCACCAGAACAGGTATACTTGTATTTATTGTACAGAATTGCATGAAACAAGTAGCGAATAAAATAATGTGCATGTAAAATGTACGATCAAGTTTGAATTCCGCCGGGTTCACCGTGAATGTTACTGTTACCGAACATAGTGTTTAGGCACAGTACAATGCACCTTTAGAATACCAAGCATACGATATATGTATTTCTATTTGAACCGAGTGACCGCGTAAACTGGTTAACCTCTCCGGAACATTAACTCACAACTGACTTTATGCTGAAAATATGTAAACAAAAGCATTCTAAACCCAATGGATTTGAGACTGGCAAACTCGTCTCCTAAATTTAACGTTTCGATCAGAACAGGATTTTATGAGAATACAATATTACGTGTAAAAGTGGTCACTTTTCCATGTCGATACTGAAGGAATTACATTTGAAGCGTTTCATAAAGGACTGCATGCAAAAAAGTGAAAGTAACGTGTGCCGTGACGGGCCGCAATATCAAATCGTATTAATTAAAATAATTCTCAAATGACTGTACGTAGGAACCATTTAATTTCAATTTTATAGCGTTTGATTAATTCAAATTTTAGGTACATTAGATGGTTTTTTAATTGTCATTTTTGGGGTTTTATTCACACAATTCAATGTTAATAGGATAGTATTTTACTATTTTGCTATTTTACTATTTTACTATTTTACTATTTTACTATTTGTCTATTTTGCTATTTGTCTATTTTGCTATTTTGCTATTTTGCTATTTTACAATTTTACATTTTATACAAAAATAGATAACATGACAATAAAAGTTAAAACATTTAGTGCTCCAATAAAAATAAACTTTTATTGTAAATCATTTTATAATAGTTATTAATACTATAATCGCTTGTCAAAGATATCAAGAATTAATTTTTTTTATTATAATGACTTAATCACCGGTTCCATATTATTACTGTGACTTCAGTATTCGAACGTGTATTTTTACTTTTTAATCATTTAATTAAATTAAAATTGTAACTGTCACAATGATTGATACGACCTACCCGACGCTATAATTTAATATTTCAATTTAAATTTTTAATTTGAACAGTAAAGATTATATTTCCCTATTCTTTTCTTAATCATTCGACTGTATTTAATTAGCGCCGCTTACCGGTGACCCTCAGGGCCGTCAACGTGTTAAGGAACACTCTTTCACTTATAATAACACAGTATTTTATCGCGTTCTGGTACTGCATTTGTACAGAATATAACCTAAATATAACCAAGCATGTTATGCACATGAAATGGAATATAAATTATCTCAGGAAATTTTGAAGTAATTATTAGAAATAATTCAAACCACTATTTCTTTCCAGGAAATTATTTATACATTTTTTAAGGTGCATATTCTTAAATATCTCAAATTCATAGAACTGACATTGACACTACTCGTGTCAAATATTTTATTTTCAAAAAAATTCCTGAGGAATTAGAAATTGTGGATGTTGAGTTTCATAATTAAATTTTCTAATTCTTTCATTACTGCTTTGATATGATCAACAAATAAACGTGTGAATTAAATAGTTGCGATATTTAGTTCCGAAAATCCTTTACAGGATGAGTGGTTAAAACCAAGCAATGACGAATACGTGTTGAACACAAGGCTAATGTTCCTGTTATAAATGTCACGAATAAAGTAGGACAAAACGAGGATGGATTACAGTTTCATTCGATAAAAGTCTAACCATTCCTCACCGAAATAAAGTTCAGCGTTAACGTGTATACACGTCAAATGAAGTCAAAATTGACTTTAACTCAAAATAGAATTTTATTTTTATATACAATTCAAAATTGAATTAACACTGAATTTACATAATCCGGATCTTAGACTTCTTACTTCAAACTACGAAAATTATTAAGAAGCTTTTGTCCAAATGTTAACCTCGAGACAAAGAATCATTGTATAAGCTGGTATATGTATCATATGTATGACAAATACTTTTGGTTATTTTTATAGTCTTTCAATTGAAATATAAGTGGTGATCCACAAATCTAGGGTCACTCATCTGGTTAACGTTCGATTTCCATCGTGACAGCAGCACTGAAAAGGTACGAAAAAAAGGTAGCTAGTACTCACCAGAAGGAAAAGTACCGTGCTCGTGGCAGTCGTTTGGAAAGATATTCCGTACGCCATTTCTCGCGATCAAACCACCAGGCACCTCCTCTACCAGAGCATCCTGAGACGTCGTCAGCGAAGCATGCGGTCCGTCGAGCTAACTCGTCGATTAACCTCGAATCACTTTTCCATCACAAAACCACTAGGATATTCGAGCCGGCCTCTCTTCGACTCCGACACGTATCGAGTCGCGACTATGAACGAAATGTCGAAGAATCAAAGGGTAATTTCAAGCTTCTCGTAGGTTGGCGATCGTGAAACTATCCCAGTCGATCATGAAACTATCCCGGTCATCCAGGAATATGCGGTGCGTTACGGCGAGTATCGAACCAGCTTGGAACAAATGCTTGACCACGATTCCTCTCTCTTCCGAGCACCGGGACGTAATTTCCGTATCGATAGGAGCACGTAGCGACTGTAAACGACGCGGCAATGAAAGGTAGCCCGGTCGTTTATTGGGGACGATCGCGCAAGTTTCGTGGTCGTTAAAAGGTGACGATTGCACGGTCCTAACCGTAGCACAGGGCTCGGGCAACTGACAGCGGGTCAGAGCCGCGGCACACGGCGCCACGCCGCTCTCACAGCTGATCCGAGTAGAGCCGATCGCCTCTACTCGCCTCTCTACCCTCTCTCTAACACATATACACGCGATTCTTAACCTCCGCCACCGTCTGTTGTATCTTATATGTACTCCCTACGATTTTACCTCGAATAACCGGAACGTCAAGAGAACTGCCTGACGAATCTGCCCCTCCGCCATTCCGACTACACTACGTGTTATTGTTGCAACTACTGGACCGGGAAACCCCTGATAATCATCCTTTTGATCTTTGTGGCATCTTAAAAATTTATAAAGTTCTCCTGCTACTCGACAGAGTTACGACCGAGTGGGGAGTTCGTGACTAACATTTTTGCTCATATGTGGACTGTGCATATGTTGCAAATATACTGGACTGAGGATCATAATCGTTTTCATTTTTGTGGCACCTTCGTAAAAGTTTGCAAGGTTTTCCTAGTAATCGAGAGAATTCCACATGAGTGAAAAGATCGTGACTAATATTTTTGCTCATATGTGGACTGTACATATGTTGCAACACATACTGATCTGGGAAATCTGATTATAATCGTCGTCTTCATTTTTGTGGCATCTTCGTAAAAGTTTGCAAGGTTTTCCTAGTAATCGAGAGAGTTCCACATGAGTGAAAAGATTGTGACTAATATTTTTATTCATATGTGGACTGTACATATGTTGCAACGCATACTGGACTGGGAAATCTGATCATAATCATCGTCTTAATTTTTGTGGCATCTTCGTAAAAGTTTGCAAGGTTTTCCTGGTACTCGAGAGAGTTCCGTATGAGTGGGATATTTGTGACTAACATTTTTGCTCATATGTGACTGTACGGTATGTTGCAACGCATACTGGACCGGGATACAGACCATGCCCTTAATTTGGATTTTTGTTGTATCTCTATAAAAATTGGCAAGGTTTTCCTAGTACTCGAGAGAGTTTCAGTTGAGTGGGAAGATTGTGAGTAATACTTCTGATCATATATGTACACATGTGTAGTTGCAACACATAGTGGGCCGGAAACCTGATCTTGCCCTTCATTTGGATTTTTGTTGCATCTTCGTAAAAATTGGCTAGGTAAATTTCGAGGTGCTCAAACGAGTTATAATTGAGTAGAATATTTGTTAATGTTTCTGCTTACATACTGACTGTACATGTATGTTGTTACAACACGTACAGATGGCTTGAAAAAATATGTTCTGTCCAATGGGTATCATATTTAGTCGAGCTACTAAATACTTTATGAATAAATCGGCTGTTTCAATTTTGCAAGAACCTAATAGCTTCTTCCGCTTTAACTAGTCGAGTGAACAGGTAACCGATAACTAGCGAAGTGTGAAGGAGATCAAGTGAGGCTTGAAAACGTTTCGATCGATCCATGTTCTTGTGGACAACGTTGGAAAAAAGCATGTTCGCTGCTATTATAAGAATATGTTTTATACATGATCGTTTAAGGAATGTGTTTCAAACATTTTATGCGCTTTTTTGCGAGTGAACTTATACTTGCTTTAAAGGTATAGCTGTTCAACGTAACAACGAATTTAGTCAAAATTGTGCAAATCTTTGAAAGAGAGAGTGTGTCGTCTCCTGAATGCGATAGTTTTAAAAATGGGTATCAAAGGAGTGCTTCTGTATACGCGGTCTGCATACACAAATTTTTGGTGAAACAATTTTACAAGAAGTTACCGAATCGAATGAAAGCATAACATGGCTGACCGATATTTGTAACAGACTACATTTCTTTTAGCTTTTGAATATTCTGCTACGGAGCTGCTAAAATTAGTAATGGAATACAAAATTTAATATCGTGATAATAGGTTGTTAGTTTAGGAAATTTTAAAGAATAATGATTTAGGAGGGAGAGGAATTTTCTATTATTTACATTGGGTTTGAAGGATTAAATGTAAAAAATAGTAAAACTCAAATTACTACTCTTTTTAGGTTATCAAACTCTTGAACTTTCAGATTTTCAAATTTGCAAATTTGCAAGTTCTTAATTTCCATTACTCAAATCTACAAATACACAAATCCACAAATTCTGAAATTTCCACATTCCAAAATTTCAAAAATTCCAAATTCTCAAGTTCAAAGATATACAAATCTCCATAACCCTAAATCTCCAAATTCCCAAATTCTAAAATTTTCATATTCCCAAATTTCTGAATTCCCAAATCTCCAAATCTCCAAATCCCCAAACTTTCTAATATCTAAAATCCACCACCATAAATCGCATCAAACTCAACAATATCTCACCTCGACGATTCTTGAATAATTCTTCTATATTTCACACGTTGACAAATTTTTCTTCGCGACTCCATATTTTCTGGTGACTCCTGTATCTATAAATTAACCATGATAATGACTCGATCGCCATCAACATCTTTTTTTCTGGAATACTAGTTCACCTCGTTTATGCACTAAAGCTACGACCGTGATATTCACGACTGATTATGTGTTTTGTTGTCGCATAATGTAAGAGAAAGTATTGCGAAACACGTGTCACACGTTGTATCGAAATGTTAACTACACCGAGATTAAATTACGTCCATCTGTTCAATGCAAAATTGATGTAATTATATTTCAATATTTAGACGAATATTATTTATTTTTCATACGTTCAATCAAGTTGGACGTGGAACTCCCTAAATGTGGATGTAACTGGCCATATAACTTCAAATAATATATCCCATAACATGGATAGAATTTCTCAAATAAAATACCTAATTACACATATCATATCAAATAGGTCAGAAAATATAGATATAATTTTTCAAGACAAGAACTTGTATAAGTAAACGAAACACGTGTTTCTATCACGTAGAGTGCAATAAATGTTTGAACACACCACATAACAGATAATTGCATCCACTTATGAATGGGTACATCAAGCAATTATTCGAATGTTAATGAAAGTAACAATACATCTCTGTATTACATACTTCGAATAAGCAAGGTTCCGAACGCCTTAATTAGGCGATCGTTGATGTGTATCGAAGGTCACGAGCGAACCGTTCGCAATCACAGAGGGTTTGCAAAAAATCAACTGCCCGTGGATACCGCCCACGTGCCCTTAATGTCCACCGTTTCGTACATGTATAATCTGCCACGGTTCCGTAGCTTCGGAACAAATAAATTCACTGCGAAACGCTTCGACCACGGTGTCCATACGCTCTTGTTTGTCCTTTTGTTGTGTGTATGTACACGTCTTTATTACGGGCAATCAGAAGCGGTTAATTACAAAAGAGACAGTATCTGAGAGCAATTTGTGCTTCTGGCTATGCAGGGTACCTGAATTTTAACGAGATGATTTGCTCGACGTTCCTTTTTGGATTACTGGGAGGAGACAGGTAGATGATTGATCAAATGTTTATTTAGGGATACATGAAGAAGTATATTCTGCTACTTCGTTGTAATATGTTCATTAATAACAATGAATACTTTAGATCAAATAACTCCAAAATTTTTCTTTGGGAATTTCAAATAAATTCAACAATCATGTCCTTGAAAATTATATCCTGCATATTTTATCTGTGAGAGGTTTTATATAAACTGCAACGATAATTTATAAATTAATCCAGTTAAGAGTTTATTTAATCTCATTTCTAATACTTAATGATAAGAAATAGTTATCAATACTTTACAGTAAAAGATGTGGAATGTCTATTAATTGTGACTATAGCTAATTAGAGAACTAGACAATATATATTTTTAAAACTGACAATCTCAGGCAACTTATAAAAATGACTCATCGGATTCTTTTAGAAAACCATAAAGCTGTAAGGACGATTTTCGTATTTTAACATGCAAAGTGTCTACCGAAGGTCGTTCGGGAACATTTTCGCAGAAAATTGAATCTTCTCCGGCATGATCCACGATTTTATTGCGGGCATAAAGTCGAGTCTCTTACAGAAAAAGAGCTTGAAATAAATTCAAAATCATCGGAACTACGACGGATAAAGTAAAGTTGAGTCACCCAGCGTACGACCTCCTTCGAACTGTATCACCTTTATTCTTAAGAGCTTCTTGAAATCAATAAAATCAACATTTATGGAGTTGTTCGAATTGCACAGGACGCTGGCCATGATGCAATAAACGAACGTAATCTTCAATGAACTTCAGATTGCAAAGAAGAGAAAACATAAAAACTTCAGGGGAACTGGTTTCGTGTCGTGCAGCTATATCAAAATTACTTCGGTAAAAAGAGAGCAAATCGATGACTATTTTATAGACGATTTAAAAGAATGAGTTGGTGTACAAAACTTAATTCCAGCTGATGTCACAAAGGGAAACCAGATTTCTAATACTTCATCTGAAAATACAAATTGTACTTTTCGGATATTTATTATGAATTGCAAGTGAACTGCTTTTATTGACCGGATCGAAGCAGCACCTCGCATGCGCATGCATTCGAGCGGGCACTTTGAACCTCACTAATTAATAAGAACAAGATGCAAGAGTGCAGAATTTGAAGTTGAATTTTTGTCGCGTCAGAAATGTCCCCTGTGCCACGAGACCGTTCTGGTATTTCTTCGGATGTTACGATACAGCGTCGATGACTATTGGGGAATACAAAGTAATTTAATGAAATCCTTGTGCAATCAGCACGGATGAATAACCGACCTTGCGTACAAGCGGCACGACCTTCGTTAAGCCTAAGAGCACAAGGATCCCGCCAGTTTTTCACGTCACGAGCCCTGTCCTCCGACTCTCGAATTCGTTCACGTCCACGCATTGAACTCTCCGGGAATGCCGACCAGCAGTTTAACACGTCCGCTGTCCCATCGTGATCAATCGACTGTGGATGTTTATGCATTTAACGCTTTCGAAACTATACATTTATAGAATCTTTTTGCTTCGTGCAAGATGGGATTACCTGATAAATTCGTATTTTATATGCAGTTTCTGCATACCGGAAGATGCAATTAATACACCTTTTTTGTAGGTGTGTTTACAGTCGTATCAATCACTGCTTGGGTTATTAGTGACTTAATAAATTATACTGATGGTCAAATTTAATATCAAACTCCTTTATTCGTCTTGGGTGTAATTTTCCACGATTTGGAAAATCAAGCCCCTTTTTAAGGAAATTGAAGAATGTACTAAAGCATGCACAAGAGTATGAACTTGCATAATTCATGTTTTGTTCGGTGAAGTCATGATTGTACAATTCAATGAAGTTGCTAAAAGAGTTAATTAGGTAATGTAATTATATTTCCCAAATTGTCGAGTTAACATTGGCAGTGCATACACTGTCTAGACCTTCACGTTACAGTTCTGACACATGGATTCAATGTCAACGCAAGTTTCTGACACTGCTTCCAAGCATAACGCAACTTTGAAGAGCAATGTCAGAATCTTGCGTCATTGCAGCAATGTCAGACACCAGTGTCCTCATTTGGGCTATCGTTACGTGATAAATATTGGAATAGTCCAAATCAGTGAATGATTAAAATAAATACATTTTGTCTAGACTCTTAATTTACATTTCTCCAAAATATCTGATTAAAAAAATTTGATAAAATATATCTATTGATATTTTACTGTTTATGTGCATACACATATGTGTATGAATAAATACATTATAATTTACTGTTATACATAGGCTTCAAAATGAAAGTCTAGAAGACTGTTTTTTTTAAATATTTCCTCCACTTCCTTAATTTTCTTAATTTCTTAAATTGAATTCCCTGAGTTCCTTCAATTTATCAAAGTCCATAAATGCCCCGAAGTCCACAAATGTCTGGAAGTCCACAAACGTCCCGACACACATTCTACAGCCCTTAAATTTTCCAAATTCCCAAATCTACAGCTCTCAGCATTATCAAATTCCCAGCATTCTAAATTAATCAACTGAAAATGGGCGGTAACTCCTCCTAGTTACCACATTTTCCTAAGGCAAGCCAGATTTGCTGACTTTGCATCTAACAGTTATTCAAAGACCACGTCTTTAGCACCCCCGTTACAATATTCTCGCAATTTTTTCGGGTCAGCTCGATATTTCTCGCGGCTGATCCCACGATTCATTTTGTCATAGCACGGTGCATTCTCCGATTTCTCGATCCGCTATGCAACACCAAGTCGGTCAGAAGAAGTACGTCGAAGTTCCTCGATCGCGGCGCTAAATTTTCCCTTTATCTGCATTGCTCGCATGCCTGTCCCAGCTTCTCTCCTTCGTCCGGCGCATTTACTCGCTGGAATTCCGTCGGTCGAGCAAACGCGTCCGCTTGTATTGGAGGTCAGCCACGACCTAGGCATATCTGGCTGCATTGTTTCGCCAGGCCGCAGCATTGTTTCGTCGCCGGACCAGAAGGGTCACCGCAGACGAGAGAGGCCAAAGCCTGGGATACGTATCTTGGTTCGCACGTGGTGTCCCTCAAAAATCGCCCTTCTTCGCACGCTGGATAGGCATCGGTGACTTTTGTCCACCGAGGACCGTGCACTTTCCGATATAATGAATGCATTACGCTGCGCTATCAAGCGGCAATAAATCGTGCTCGGCGCACGGACGAAGGCACCAACACGCCGCCTCGCGAATATTACAGCTTGGCTGCTGTGTATCGGAGATAAAGCTTTTGATTAAGGATACGTGGTGGGCGTTTGCCGCCTTTTTTGCCGATACACTCCTTTTTTATTACTTCTTTCTTGTCGTATGCTTTTGTCGAAAAATTTTTGATGCGTCGGACAATGATCGAGTAGCATATTACTGATGTAATAAACATTGTGGACATATTTCTTCTTTCATTCTTTTCATTTCTTCTTGGGTTTTTGTCAAAATATAATACTTTCGATGTGTTGTACATTTGGTACCTTGTCAATGATCGAGTAGCAAATTACTGCTGTAAAAAATAAATTTATGAAATATATTGTAGGTATATTTCTCCTTTCATACTTGTTCTTCCCCCTTCGATTTTTGTCGAAATATAAAATATTCACTATATTTTCCAATGATCAAATAGCAAAGAGTACCTCAATATAAATAGATCCAGTGATAAATAAATTTTATAAAATATGTCGAGTATATTTCTTCTTTCACACTGGTTTTTCTTTTACCTCCTCGTTTCTTTTTACCTCCGTTTCTAGAAAGGAACCATTTTACGAAGACTCTAGAATTGGGCCTTAAAGTAGAACACTTTGTGACACAGTGTCAACATCATGTTTGGAATATACACGAAAGTATTAGATTACACCCACGATTTTGGGCAGAATAATTTTTTTACAACGGATTAGTTTCCTTTGTGTTGGGACTCAAAGCGAATCCATTCTTAGAACCGCGGAGACCAGAGATCAAGTTATCTTATCAAGCTTATCAAGATCAAAATAAATGAAAACATACGAAAGTGTTCTTGTGAGATCAACGGATTAATCTCCATCGCTATGTCTGCTGAACAAATTAAAATTTTAACATCAATGCATGCATTTAATACTTTGCATTAATTAAACGAGTCTAACTCGTGACGCACTCCTGACGCACTCATGCTTCAGCTGTGATCAATTTTACTCGAATTTTGAAATTTGCTACAACTTGGAGTTCAAGTCCAATAATAATTTGCATAGTCAACAATTGCATAATATCGGATTGACACAAAATTTCAACTTTCTTTGTCTGTTTTAATATTGCAGCTGTGATCATTTAATTCTACCTGACGCACCTGAGATGTAAATCATATTGCAAGAGGTTAATACATCCAATATTATAATTTTTGAATCGTAATAAAGACTTGTACCATATCGAATAAACCAACAAACGTGCACACAACATACACTCGGTAACCTCGACATCACCGGTTAATAAAAATCCCCCGTATCTTTGATATCCGGTGTTGTAACAAATAATTCACAGTATTTTACACAGTCCGATTTCCGCGGTGCTTAAAGGTGCAACACGCTACATCCAATTAAATAAACAGCTCAGTTCATAAATTACGAGCGAGCAAGCCCGATAGCCGAACACTTTGCGTGTTAATCACAACCGGATCGTTCATAATCGGGAAGAAAAATTTATTTACGTACGAGTATACGTTTGCCGAATTCTGTTCTTCTTTTTCGAAGTTCGGTTCCGTAATGTATCAAGGAGACGTGGATTCGTTTCGTTTTTCTTCTTGAGACGTCGTTATATCTCGTTTCTACTGAAGTCTTGTTAATCATGCGAACGGTAACTTTAGCAGATGTGGTTTAATGAATCACTGAATCTTTGTTTCTGAGGAAAGGTGCTCGTAATGAGGATGGTATTCGGAAATTGGTATTAACACTTATTTGGTAGTTTTTTATACGTGATAGGTTGTAACTGGTTTTAGTAAATATGTGCTATCCTCATTGTCTGAAAATTAGAACGACAGGTTCCATCTTTGTCTCCCACGTGACGTGCGATCGCAGCGCCAAAGTAGTGTCACGTGACAGGTGACCGATAAGGGTTAATACTTGAGACCAAAGTATTTTCTCTAAAACCTATAATTCGAAAAGAGGAAATGTTAATAGTTCGTTCTCTTTATTTTTACATGTACCTTATGTTCGATTTATTCCGGTATTCGCTAAAGTAACAAGTAAATACTTAAGAAGGGACAATAAGGGTCGTCCTGAGATCCATGTTCAATTTCAGGGTTTATAATTGGTATCGTGTTCGAGATCCCGTCGGAACTTAGTCCTACGACGAAATGCATTCCAACGTCAAGGATAACACATGGGAACTCGTAAAATGTAATTTGTTCCTCAATCATCCTGATCTGTTCAATGTTGTCGTGACACTTTTTACAATTCCCGCGAGAAGAGATAACGTTTTGTTTACCGGTGCAAAATTAATGGGTCCACTTTGTCGGTGTTCTTCACCGAAATTACCAACGTATGCTCGTTTAATCGAAACGTCCTCGAACCCCGGTTAACTTGACAATTTTCCAAATACCTCGAGGTCGTTTTGACAATCAAATCGAATTTATTTTAACGATAACATTTCATTATCGTAGGTGTACTTTAAATAATTGACTCGATATCTGCTTCGTTAATCTTTTTTAAATCAATTATACGGTTTTATCGTTTCCCGATGTTTGTGATTGATAATAAAATTTAATGCCGTGCTCGTTAACGTTATTGTTATGATCGGGTCGATTGATGTCTGCGGGCTACAGTTCATTTACAAGTACGTAAAGGAATTTTTCAATTATGTGAAAGAATATTTGAGGACTTCTGGATTAAAATTCTGGATTGTAATTTTTTATTTTGTTCCGATAATGATTAATAATCTATAGATTGTGATACCCAACAGGATTTAAATTTTTAGACAAATTAGGGAAACATTTAGTATGAATTCTAATGTTAGATTTTGTAAAAGAATTATATGACAAATAGCCCAAGCGAATTCAAATATTTCTGAGACTACAATATGCAATTTACGAAAAGAATTGATTTTGCTTGATTCCGAGAAGATGAACGAATTTTTTCCTTTGAATTCGAGAATGAAGTTTCGCAGTTTATAGAACGTGATCGAACAGCCAAAGAAATACCAGCAGAAGTATCTTTTATTAAAACTGATTCTCAGCAAGCAGTCCCTAATTCCATCGTTCTTTTCCTTAGCTGGACTATAAGATAAAAGAAGTTAAATCACGTTCCATCGTGGTGACCGGTAGCCGAATCAGGCGGGAGTCGATAAAGAAAGAATCCCGAAAACGCGAAAAAGAATGCATACATTTATTGCGTTTACCTAAATCAAATTTTTGGACGTTTATTTTTTCACAGTCGCAGATATTCAGGTAGCCAATGAGTGTCCGACATAAATTTTAAGCCTTACTAAATCTTTAGATTGCCGATTGAATTTTATTTGAACCGCCGCTATACCGGTGTCGACCCACGAGTTGGCGCGTGAAGAGGATGACCCTTTGCTATAAGATCCATTTGGAATTATTTACAAGAATTACGTTTTCTTTGATTCTTTTTATTTTACAAACAAATATGTTAAGAATAACATTTTTAAAAATAATTCTCTGTCGAATTTAATTTTGATCTGAATCAATTGATATCAAAATATGACATACAAGAATTAAAAATGTAAAGCTTCCCAAGTACAATTGAACTTAAATTACCATATGACCAAACAAATAATGTTAGTAAATATTTAATATATTTACTGTATGTATTATGTATAAAATATTCTATGTATGTATTAAATATTTACTAATTGCATGTATCAAATTAATTTCAGAATATAAAATGTGACATTGATGTAAAAATACAGCAAGTAGCACTTGTGGAATATTTAAAGTTTAACATGCGTTAAATATTGCAATAAATGTTTTATTTTGAATTGAAATTTTCTCCGTAAATCCAAAAATATCACTGTCCGAAAATTTGAAAGTTAAAATGCCTGGAAGACAAATGTTAGCAAAATTACGAGGATGAGATTTATGATATCCCCAAAACAATGAGTACTAAATATTCTTTCGGACAATGGTTTTTGAAGATCGCGATGTATGCACGTGATGGTATGAGACCATCGATAGTGTATTTTTAAATGATTTTATAAATTCTGCATACGATCCATAAATCTTCTGAATCGGACGTACAGTTATGTATTATGGAAACATTACATGTGTCTGAAATTTGCAGAAGCGATACACGCTGCTATGTTCTGGACAGAATCTGAATATTACTGTGGGCTTATGATGCATTGTGTGGGGTCAATTTTGTATTTATAGTTTTGTATGAAATTTCGCACACGTATGAAACATAATATTTTTTCCAACACATATAAAAAATATCTTTCATCGTATATTTTTTCGTGTACATTTTTCAAACATATTTTATTTAATATCTGGGGGTTTGTTTGATAAGTCGAGAGAGAGTTAAGCCTTGAAGAGAACTAAAAAATATGATTGATACGCAGACCGCGGCTTGTAAATTGTATCGGAACCTTGATTCTAATTTTTTCTTGGACAAATGAACATGTGATACAACAAGAAAGTTATTTCCGAGAGAAGATGAAAATCAACGTACTTGCAATGATGATTAATGGCTCGGATGAAGTCTTGTCATAAGATAATAACACGCTGGTAATTGCTGTAAATGTACAAGGTTGTATAATTTATGGCTAGATGAAAGAGATCAAATAATTTTAAAAATAACGTTAGCTTCAATGTAGACTGTATATTTAATAAAATAATTTGCGGAATTTACTAGCAACTTTGAATACTATTTGATTTTGTTAAATAAAATTTTTAAGACTTTAACTTGAATACAACTATGCAAATAAGTGTATCCACGATGATGATTCAAAAATACAAGATATATTAGTTCAAAAAGGAATTTCAAAACCAGAAGATCTTGCAGAAAAACTTGATAAAAAGAATCCCCGATTAAATAACCTTCCTATAAACAACGGTCACTTTTTGCAAATTCCGATGCGTTGATTTGAACTTAAGAGCAAAAATGTCGCGCCATAATTTTTAAACACTTTAGTCTGAAAAGCTACTTTCAAATAATCTAAAAAAATACGGTTTTTCTTCGTTTTCAACGACCAACGAAATGTTTAAGAGGTTAGATTATGTACAATTTATTATCGTTCACAATTAAAATCACTTTACAGTTTCCTTTGTTCTCTACAAGTAAAATTTGTCCATAGAATATCCGTATTTCAGTGTCACCACAAAATGTAGGAGTCAAGGATTCGACGTGTATCAAATCGTATTAAAGTCATGGTCACAGCAAGAGTCGATAATACGCATTAGCGGATTCGATACGAGGAAAAGAATGTCTTGTTAAACTTATATTTGCAGACTCATCGTCTGAATCATCCAGCCATAGCCTACCGCAACTTCGGAGCCTCGTGCAGAAATCCTTTAATTATTTAATTTCGATCGTAATCGAGTGAAAGTGTCGAATCAAGTCTCCGATGATTTCATTCATGATTTCGCACGCAACCGCGATTAACCGGGGAATTTCATTTCAATAATTTACGGTGGCTCTGTGTTTTATAAACAGTTATCGCGAACCGATTATCGCAGATTACTGCGATCTTAGCGGTTGCAGCTTTTATTTTTGCAATTATTGAAATGCGTTTGTAATTATCGGGGTTTGAAATTGAGATGTGCAAGTGTGTTTGTTTCGGTGAACAACGATTAAGAATATTTTATTGGGGAATTAAAATTTATTTTTGTAGGGAAAATGATCGATATCTTAATAGTTTTACTTTTTTTCTTTGTTGTGCTCTTATTTTATTAATTACGTTCTTGTTAAAAATTGTAATTTATTTTCTTTTTACGAGTTGAGTAATTTTCTTAAAAATATTCATAATTGTAATTTAGTTTCAATAATATTCTCCATGTTTCTAAATTTTCATAACGTTAAATTATAAATTGAAAGTTTAAACTTGAAAACTTGTGACAGTAAAGTCCCATAAATTTAAAGGCTAATAATTTCGAAAATTTGCAAAATAAAAATCAATATTGCACATCGTCATTTTCGTCAAAAAAAGCTTTCTGCGTTTCTCGAAGACTAATGTAACCCACCTAAATACAAACATAGTTATTTATACCTACATACGATAGCAGTAAAACTAGAATTTAAATATATATGACAAAACATAAAAACATATGTAATTTTTGCACATGGCTTTATACGATAAGATATCGCGTTGCAAATAGAAACAACGTAAGTGCGAAAAGACACAAGTCGGAAGGACCTCAAAATACGACAATCTTATAAAACACAGTAGACTTAAATAATATCTACCTTAATTTTAAATTATTTTTTCTTGTAATGTAATAAATAATTCTGTCAAACAAAAAAGAATTATGATAAGTTTTGTTGTGAATTTGTATTGAAAGACTTGTATCTTTAGAACACTTTTCGAACCATTAATACACATTAATTTATCATTAAATATTACATTGAACTAATTAATCCGATTCACACAAAAAGTAACCTCAGAGTCCAACTCAGTATAATAAATCGATTTCCTAATCCGGTTGATTCATGGACCACGAAAAGGCCGGTTAATCCATTTGAAATTCGACGTAGTACAAGGTCGTCTGAGTTCAACTGAAAATTAATGACAAATTAAAGACTGAGAATTCATCCGACGATTACAGAAGTTGCGTTAGACTTTGAATATGTGACGTAAGAAATTCCGTTTCGGGTCATCGGTATTTGACGTCACAAGGACAGAGAGTTGGAAAAATAGTTCGCTAAAAACGTTCATAAACTCGCGATGCTGAATAACCGTACTTCCGCTTTTACCGCAATCGCACGGACTTGGTGCAAAACTTGAGTTATGAGACAGAAAATGATCTCGAGATACTCGGATATCGATTATGATTCACGTACTTTGTTAACTGTTAAAGTACATTGATCAAATGATATACAAATGATACTGAAATGATATGTACACTCATTTGAACAGACAGATTTGAAGTCAGGACGTAAATGATTTGATCATTCGCTATTTTAAAAATGAAAAATTACGCGAATTTATTCTGCAAAATATCCTTGAGATAGATTTGTAAGAATATATTGACGTAGATTTTTAATTGCTTTACACGAATGTTAGAACGCGAGTTAGGAACGTGACTTAGGTTAGGAAAGATGTGAATGAAATCTTACGATACGTATTTATCCACGTGTTCACAACTTTTTATCGTGAAATTCGATCGCGATACAAATCTTACTTCACTTTTTATTGCGATTTTATTCACTTGACATTCTGATCGATAATATATTAGTAGTTTAAAAAGTTATTTGGTTTCTGTCAGATCACTACAATCTTTTCCTTGTACCGATGTTTCTATTTTATTGCATCCTTTTTAATTTGAGAAAATGGATTTTTCTTTATTACGGTCATTATATTATGATGTGTACATATGGACATTCACCTGAAACAATCGGAAATAAAATAACTTTACTATTCTCCTAGTACTTTATAACTTTTTATTTGAACTTGTACATTTCAAGGTTTTTGACCAATATTATTTTCAAAGAAATAGGTCACTGAACTTAGCCTCTAACTAAAAAAGATATTTGCTTCATTTTCATCGATTTAAAAGCCACCTAAACCCAAGAGGCACATCCACAAAATATCGAACGGAAACAGCTTTCCAATCGTCGCAGAAGGGTCAATACAATTTCGGCGTTAAATGTGAGGCTACCTTAAACTTCACCTAAGAGCCAAGGATTTCTTTCTCCTTTTTATTCCGCTCGTTGTGCATAATTAATTGGCCGGCCAAATTCAGCCCGAGGGAAACAGTGGCCCCTGGTTTAGTCTCTGGTTTTCGTTGTTTTCGCCAGACGACGCACGTAAGACGGTAGCATGCTCGAACCACAGATTGACATTAAGATTGGATGGTGATATTTATAATGAAAGAAAACCGGCCGTGTACACGGGTCCCTGGGCCGTGGATGCACATTACGGTCATCGTTTCGTGTGAAATATGACTTGGGTTATTATCCTGCCAATGAAATTTGATATCTTATCCACTATACAAAACACTACTTACGTATGTATAATGCGGTGATCGAACATTTAAGGAATAGTACATCAAATAAGATACCATCTAATTACTTTCCCTTTTCGGTGGCTTCGGAAATGCGATGCGGAGATTGGAAATTCGGAATTAATGAGCCATATTGTGGACGCCGTGTACACGCGATTTAGATACAGATGTTAACTCACGAGTTGGCGCGTGAGGTCGACCCAGAGTTAAAGAAGCTACGTCAGTCTTGTGAATTTTAGTACTGTTTTTTAAACTTTGAAATTATCGAATAACTCAACCATATTCATTCGAAGTATTGAAACTTCAAAACTGTGGAATTTATATACAGCACAGATTGCATTCTTTTAATTAATTCGTTAAAAGGCATTAAGTGTATCTGTATTTAATATCAACAGTCAAATTGGGTATATTTACAGAGGTGTGTTTTATCGAAGCACTGTGTATATCTATTAGCAACTGACAAAGAATTTTTCAATTCGTGTTCTCCGATACACGGCTACAAATCACGCACCACACATATGTACAAAACAATTTACCAAAAATTTTCATTTGTTGCATCAATACTTAGGAATGCTACAAGTAATTTGCATCATATAATAACAAATGTTTTAGGAGCACAACAAAATATCAGTAAATGTAAATAGTGAACGGGTCATCTGACAAGCATTTACGACGTCACAAAGCAGAAAACAAAGCGAAAAGAAACAGAAAAAAGTAACTAGTCCCGCCGTAGAAAATTGCTATCAAAATAAAGCTCTAAATCTAAAGTTCTACTACCTAACATGACAAGAATTCCTTTTACAACTGAACGAACTTTTAAATTCCGAAACTGAGGAATCTCGATACTTACAGATATCAAATTTATCGATATTCAAATTTTTCTGTTCGGATATTTGACCATGTTCAAATTGTCAAATATTTTGTTCTTTCAGTTTCCAAAATTTATTGATTTCAAATTATGGTTTAGGAATCGTTACATTTATTTATGGAAGAATTTGAAAATTTCGATGTTGAGGTATTGTGTTTTGATGAATTGATGAATTGGTGAATTGGTGAATTGATACATTGTTGAATTGCTGCACTGATAAATTAAGAAACTGAGAAATTATGATAACCAAAGTATATAGGTACATAAGTGCAGCAGTTTATGAATTTCAATTTTGATATTAATAATTTAGAAATTTCCATGTTCCGCAATTCACTGATTCTTTATTTATAAATTTACAACTATATTTTCACATACTTCAATTTAAGTAGTGATACATTGTAGTGTTCAAGTTTACCATTTCATAAATTCTTCCTTAAAATAATTTCGTTGGTTATAATCAGCTTTCTTCTAACATTTGAACTTGATTGACGTGATGCAATCTTAAAACAACCGAAACTGTTCCTCGTTCTGGAGCGACGTTCGCAGAATTTGTAAAAAGCAAGGAGCATACAATAGAAAAGTGGGCCAGGAGCACATTATGCAAATCGAGCACGAACAACGGTGCCTTGTTCCCAGCAACGTGACTTTGAAAAATCATCCGCGCCTCTGTATATCAGAAATTCGACCCGACAGAGGATTCCGGCGCTGTCGTCGGGATGTATAAGCACCGGTTGACCTTGCAAAAAATGCAGATCTCGAAGTGGCTCTTCTCAGCAGTGAAAAAGAACGATTTTAGCGACAGTAACATCGTCCACGGAAAGTGGATCGCAGCGACGGGTTCCCTGACTCTCGTTGGCATTATAGTTCGTCTGAGGTGTTAATTTTTCTGCGGCGACCGTCGCCATTCCGATAAAAAAATTCCAGGAATTCTGTCATCGTGTTTACCAATTACTACAACAGCATTTTTTTGTTAACATATCTGTCTCCGTGAGATATGCCTCTGTTTTTCGCGCTACATGTTATAATTTTAATGAATCGTATGGAACATTTATTTTTTAAAGAGGTTTGGATTCTCACGAAATGAGACGGCAATATTTCCGAAGTCCACATGAATTGTTCTCCACAAACCTTGACGAAGAACTTGTTAGATAAAAATAAACACCGTGAGAATCAAAGGAGCTATTCTATTTTTTGCAAAGTTTTGATCATAGGTGTATCTTAAAAAGATACAATTTCGTCTTCGTATTAATTAACCGAAGAGAATTAACGCTCATCACAATAACCGTAACTCAGAAACACGTGTTCATAAACTTGTCACCGTGTAAAGGATAATTATTGTAAACGTTCAAGTAATTTCACGGAAATGAGTTACGTTACCCTTCGCAGCTATAAAGTTTTAGAATTTATTGCCCGGTCTTAATCGATCTCATTAATCATCATCCGATTTAAACACCTTTCACGTGTTAATTGAACGTCCGCATTTTTAGTCGCGTAAAATTGGCCGTATGATTGAAATTCAATTAAAGCGAATCAACCAAGAAAAATCCGGACACGTACATTGAACAGCTGCAATGTTGCAATTTAAAGTTGAGGGAACCGCTTTTTCAATGTGCATCGATCAGAAATATGCAGGGTTACATGGTGACAAAATTATTTATTATGAATTTACTTTACTCTCTTCCTTTTTTAGAGAGTTTGCTAACTTTTCATTTAATCATTCACTGGACTATTCATTCGTTAAATTAATTAATTTATTATCTTGGTAATTAAGGAAAAATATTCTGTTATTAATAATTCTTTAAATATTCTATTAATATTAGTATTGTTAGAAGGTCGAACATTTTAAAAAACATTCCCCCTATATCACTATACAATATTTAAAAATAACTACGAAATTATGAACATAATTTATCGACACCCAGTATAGATCCAAGGAAAGCAGAAGTCCATAATGTAAAGCATGTTCCATTATCATCGAACACGAAACTTATTCCAAAATGCACTTGTTTCTCCAGATTAAATTATGCATACACCGTTTCATTCGAATCCTTGATTCGATCTGACGCTTCAAATGAACCAGTCTGTACATTCATCTGACAAGATAACAAGCAACATCGAGTAGATACATGTCTTCTCTGAAAAATGATCCGTCACTTTTTGTACCCGTAAAATTGATCGTTAACATAAGGATGAGTGAAAGACATCAGAACAGATCAATTTTTCAAATATTCGAGCGTGTTCGCTTGATTTAAATAGCTAAATATTCCGGTTGCTGCAAGGTTCTTCGGTAACAAAAATGATTAATCTACTCAGGTTTTACTGGTGAGACAGTAGCGGTAGTAGCTGTTCAATTTTTAGAGGAAAGTTTGTGATTGTTTTATGAAAAGCGAATTTATGTTTTATTGCAGCGACACATTGTACATATGTACATTTATGGAAACATATATTTTACATACATTCATAGACATACATTTGTCTATTGCAAACATAAATTTATATACATATACATTAGTATAAACATACATTTGCGTTTTATACTTTTGTAAACCTAACATAAAATTACATACTTTCGAATCAGATATCTGCATATGTATATGTATACGTACATTAACAATGTTACGAAAATCTTTCAAATGGCCTCAAATGGTACAATAACCTTTGTTACAAAGAACAACTTCGTCCCTGACAATCAAAGCATTCTCCCATTGTCTCCCTGCTTAATTAAATAAAACAGTGTTCCTCACGCACGTCCATAAACACATCATAACCACAACCGAGGAAGCATAAAGATCATAAATTCGACAAGCTGCGTACAAAATTCGTAGCGCAACAGTAAGCTATAAGAATAACCTTGTTCCTTCGATTAAGATTTTTATTCGAAATAAATTCCGTGACGGTTCACACGGGAAAGAACGTGTTAAACGATTCCTCATTTCCTCGATATCGATTGGGAGGCACGAAAACGCGTTATGTTTGCGTTTTATAATACGACGCTGACATGGGGACATTATTCATACGTTATCGTTCGACGTTCCGGCGATTTCCTGTCGAGATTGTCAATACTTGTCGCGCGCAAAATGGCTCCCAAATGATACTTAAGCGAGCACGTTCGCATCCGACGAGCAAAAATACGTAAATCGACGCGTGTTTTTACTGTGACAGCCCATCTGATTAAAGCGTACGTATCACGAGTTTTGCATGGAAATCAAGTCGCGTGAGGCCGATGCGACCATCGTCGAAGAAAATCAACGCGATTATAAATATCTGGTACCAAGCTCTGGTACTTACCGAATCCGACGTGCAAATACTCGGATGAACTATGGCACAATTTGTTTTCAGAAGTTTGCTAAAGTATTTCGATGATATTATACGTATTGTGTATGCTGTGGTGCAGATCAAGTGGAGTACAACTGGGCACCGGGTTTATTTAGGTAACGGACTTAAAATAAACCGAAGAAAATTGAATATTTCTTTATTATTTCTTTAAATTAGTATATGCAAGATAAAGTATATTTACATAAATATAGGGTTGTACAAATAAAAATAAATTGTCAGAAATAATGATCTTATATATTGTACACAATTTTTGACACATTATTTCAATACCAAATACTAACCTTAAAAATATAAAACTGTACTTAAATTTAACTCAGTGTGATCAAACATGGATCAAAACCTCCCACGTGTGTTTTGTAATTATTACAAAATGTAAAAAATAAAATCCGTATTTGACTACCACTGCCTATTAACATACCAAAATCGTTAATTTATCTAGTGTAAATAAATATTAATCTTACAGAAAAAGTGTACTAAAACGCAGAGGTGTACACAAGGAATAAAGAGATGTCAAGAAATGAACACTATGGTGAGTTTAATGGCGACACGAGGACGACTTGTATAGGTTTGTCGACCATTTGTACATCTCCAACCAGAGTCGGACAAGACTCGACTCGCTGAATATTCATGAGCTTTTCGTAAACTGTTAGCTGAACTTTCTCGTATAATCGCGTTGAATTTTCATACAAACGTTTTGATTCGGAGCACAGACCGAATTAATTTCGTCGATCGGGGTTCTAGATTTCGCGTGACTGTCGATACATTTGCGAGATGCCCTTGCCCGCTCGAAAACGACCTGCAATTCGTTCGGACATGTTACGTCGTGTAAAACGTTATCGGCGAATGTAAAAATTGTTCACGCTGCAAGTACAAATATTTCTTCTTTTGCTACTAGTTAAAAGTCAACATTGAACTTCCTGAATCCTTATAAACATGCCGTACGATTAAAAACTGAAATTACTTCGAAAAGTGATGGGAAATAAATATGAACATCAATTGTACTAAACTGGTTTAAATACAGAGAAATCAAGGAAACGTTAAATACAAAGACTTGCAATCGGTGCTGAATGTAGGATTGCACCCTTTAAATGTGTACTTGTCTCACCGTTTATGCAGCTTCGTAATTGTCCTTGTAATGCATGCTAAAGAGGCTTACATGCATACTGGACATTTATCGAATCACCAAACGCGAATTATACCTGTACGTATATCAATTACGCCGTATCGGCAAAAGAAAAGGCGAAAGTGATAATAATATCGCGGAGCTGTTGAATGTCACGCTTTAAATGATCATTAAATCCCTGTGAAGCCTTGGAAAAATTACTTGAATCGATAATAATAAATGTAAACGGGACTATTTGTAAATCTGCGTATTCGAAAAACGTTTGTAATCTAATAAGAAGTCGCAGTTATTTTTTTATGCAGTAAGATTTCCTTATACACAGGGTGGTCCATACTGCGGATAGTGGTGAACCATATGTGCAATATGTATGGACACACATGAATATGTACTCATATTTTTTGTATATTTAATTTTATAATATTTTATTTTTGTTATTTTGCTCATTTTGTATAATTTTTGTTATTTTATTTATTTTATATTATTTTTGTTATCTGGCTTATTATGTATGATTTTTGTTAGTTTGCTCATTCTATATTATTTTTGTTATTTTGCTGTTCTATATTATTTTTATTATTTTGCTTATTTTATATTATTTTTGTTATTTTGCTATTGTATACTATTTTCATTATTTCCTTTACTTAATCTCATTTCCTTTTCCTTCGTTTCACATCACTCAATAAGAATGTTCAACCAAAATTAATTCATTAATAATATTTAACAACGCCCCAACTCGGTACACCTTAACACATTCATAAAATCTTCAACGGCAACATCATTTTCAGCCGGCTAACAATCGTTAAATACTATCTTACGCGCGCATCTGGATCATTAAATGGAGTTGATTAACATCCTTCCAAACAAAAGGCGTACGTTGAATCACAGGTGCAATATCTGGCCGGGAATCGTGCAAACCGGCGCGAACAATAATTGGTTCCCGATTATGATATAGAGGACTAAATAATTTTGTTAAACCGGTTACGGTGCACGGCAATGCCATGATTCATCCTTGATTCAAGAGCCAAACGCACGATAATTGTAGCTCTGCCTCGGTATTATCATCGGTGGAACGAAGATAACAGCCAATCAGACTGAAATTCTTGTTATTTATACACGGCCCGTATGTAAGTAATGTCGTCGATACGGCGAATCCGTGAATGCAGATTGTTTCGTTACCTCGGGAACAAACGGGGCTTGATTCGATGCAATTTGAAGCAATTGTGATGCCAGCTTGATTCGAAGCCATGTGTCTTTCGCATGAATTGATGGCCAGGGCAAACTCGCCGGGTCGATAGAAAGAATACTTCCAAGAGCACTAAGACGCTTCGTGGAGCACTGAGAGATTGTAGATAAGAAAGAAATCGGGAATACAGATGTCAACCCACGAGATGGCGCGTGACACTGAAAGACCCACCGAGAACACTTTAAGTTACATTTCGGCAAATAAGGATTTGCACTACCTTACGTTTTTGGTCTAATTGGTGACCGCTCGAGTCAATATACCGCCGATAATACGTGTGAGACGTCCATTTTTTTATTCTGACCAATTGGAGTTGCAGCTATTTGGGAACGTAGTGATTTTGGGGATGTAGGAATTTGGGGATGTAGAGATTTGGGGGATATAGGAATTTGGGGATGTAGAGATTTGGGGATGTAGGGATTTGGGGATGTAGGAATTAGGGGATGTAGAATTTGGGGATGTTGGAATTTAGGGATGTAGAAATTTGGGGGATATAGGAATTTGGGGATGTAGGAATTTGGGGGATATAGGAATTTGGGAATGTAGAGATTTGGGGATGTAGGAATTTGGGGATGTAGGAGTTTGGGGATATAGGAATTTGGGGATGTAGGAATTTGGGGGATATAGGAATTTGGGAATGTAGCGATTTTGGGGATTTAGGAATTTGGGGGATATAGGAATTTGAGGATATAGGAGTTTGGGGATGTAGGAATTTGGGGGATATAGGAATTTGGGGATGTAGGAATTTGGGGGATATAGGAATTTGGGAATGTAGAGATTTGGGGATGTAGGAGTTTGGGGATATAGGAATTTGGGGATGTAGGAATTTGGGGGATATAGGAATTTGGGAACGTAGCGATTTTGGGGATTTAGGAATTTGGGGGATATAGGAATTTGAGGATATAGGAGTTTGGGGATGTAGGGATTTGGGAATGTACCGATTTGGGAATATACCGAATTGGGGACGTAACGATTTGGGATGTACCGATTTGGGGACGTAGGAATTTGGGGATATAGATTTGCAGTTGAAGCAATTTGAGTATGTAAGAATTTGGGAATATAGGGATTTGGGAATGGAAGGTTTTTTCTATTGTTACCCATTGCACGTTTTCTAAACACGTCAGCCTCTTCGCACGCCAACTCGTGGGTTGACATCGGTACTTGAATCGTCTCTTATTCTCTGAACAAAATGCGGAGGATCATCAGTTAAAATATTTGAGAGTCAATTTATATATGAAAGCATCTGATAAGAGAATGTTCTGCACTCGGATATTAGTGAATATGAAGCTTTGAAAATGTTGGACCTTTTGGAAGATTTAATGTGAGATGAGTTATAAAGAAATGGTATATGATTGCTTAAATAACGTGTAAGTTAGCTTGAAATTAATAAAATTGAAAAAGAAAATGAATTATTAGTATATAAATTAACAGATGTATTTAAAAAGTTGTTTCTTAATTCAAAATGGAGCTGCATTTTGTTTTTCAGTTTAAGAAGATGAAAAATGTTTTTACGAAATTTATTATATCCAAAAAACAACTTAATAATCGATTCACACATTTAATCTTTTTTTTTTGTAGATATTTTGTTTATGTTTCAGTTTGTACAGGAAGGTAGAATAAGTAATCTATAGCAAGGTGCAGAAATGTTTCCTTCAGTTGTAGCGAGGTGACGTTACGTTATAGTGTGTTAACGTCATTCGTGGGTGAAGTTATACTAACGTCATCAGTTTCTCGAATAAAAAAGCTTGTTTTGTAATTTGTTCTAATTTTATACTACGTTGTATTGCAACGAAAGTTTTAGAAATTGTAAAATATTCCTGCAAAGAGTAGAAAATATGGATTGATTTTTAACATAGCTCTCTTTTTCTTGAAGAAATTGTTTTCATCAATTTCACTTTTTACCATGTTTTATTATTTGACGGAATTATCTATATCTGTTTAAAAAAAGTGAAAACGCAAATGTACGTGAAACAAATTTAAAAAAAAAATTATTTTCCTTGCACATTTTACCGAATCATGTCTACAATTTTTGCATTAGCTACAAATCTTTTGAAACCATTCCAATTTTACGATGAAGAAAATTGAAAGAAACTGTTTATAATAGTTTTCATAAGTCGATAGGAAAGGAGACGACAATATCGATGACAAATAGCAAACGTGAACACAAAGTTGAATTTTTTATAGAAAATTTGCAATTTCTTAGTTCTACTAAATTCGAACCACTCGAGAAGTTCTTCAAATCTCAAATTTATTTAAAATACGATGACTATTTGAATGCATTTCTGTTCTTTGTCTGATTTTCTCACTTTTTGTTCGAACTAAGGCTTTAGGAGTTTTTTGCGAGATACAAGCTTGATACAAATTCATATTATCGAATATAAATTGACAACAAAGAAATTTTGAAAAATGCCTACCATACTGTA
The DNA here is from genome assembly GCA_945859555.1 of Megachile ligniseca. Classification (NCBI taxonomy): domain Eukaryota; kingdom Metazoa; phylum Arthropoda; class Insecta; order Hymenoptera; family Megachilidae; genus Megachile; species Megachile ligniseca. The sequence continues at coordinate 6,601,279 of OX243783.1, forward strand.
CTTTCCATTCCTCGATTTCTTTATTTTATTGCAAGATTTTTTTATTTTCTATTACAATCAAGGTGGCTTCAAAAATATATTGGACTAGATATTTAATGCACTCTGATACAAATTGACACAATTCAATACAATCAGATTTTAAATTTTCTTTAAAAATCAGAAAAATTTTGTTCTGCCATCGATACTGTCAGCCACCTTTTTACCGACTTAAAACTATCTATACAACTTTTTTCTTCATTTATTGTTAAAGTCAGATTTTATCATTTTTAGCACGAATACAATATGATGTAAAATTAATACAAATTTGAATAAGCACTTGTACATATTTTCTGTTGTGTTAGTTATTCCATTTATCGCCAGATGGCACACGAGAAACGAATCCCAAAACTTAAAAAACTTGCAAAATTTTAGCACAATATTTTTACTATTTTATTCTCATTCCTTTTTCAAAACATAACATTACAAAATTTTACTTATAAAACAGATAATACATTATTTAATAAGCATTCAAACTTTTCAACTTGATTTCAATTAATACAGAAATTGACAAGCTTCAATAAATATGAAATAAAATTATGGGAGGTGCAAATCCATTTATTAAAAAAAAACTTGCATAATAAAATATATTATTTAAAAATTTTGCCATCAGAAACGTAAGTTGTGTAAATCACAAAAGTCTCAGAGAATCACAAAATTATTTTGAAAATAATAAACCAGAAAGAAACCCTTGATTTTCATACATAGCCATATATGATTAATAAAATTGTATCAAATGTAATCGTCAGTTGACTTCTTTTGTAAACGTTCACTTTACGTTTGAAATCTGTTTTATTTTAAAATGTCAAGGGCTGAGATTATCAATACTTAATATCGTTTTAAAATAATTTTGTTAATAAAGACCAACTGTAAACATTCACTACTATAACCTTCTATAAACATTGGCTTTACATTTGGAAGCTATTTTAAAACGGTAATGATTGATTATCAGTACCGAATATCAAATAACTGTGTCCACAGTAAAAAGTAACTACTGCATGATTATCGTATCTTATATCTAATAATGGGGTCATTTACCTTCTGTCAGGAAAATGTTGGTGGAAAAAGCAACGAAAATGAGCAGTTCAGATACAACAGGACGAATGCCGGACATTAATATCAAATTATGTCGTATGTAACGTTGTTGCGTAAACGAAACCAGTCTAACGTTCCTTCGATGGACGAGCATTGAACTCTCTCGCGGCTATCATTCGATTGTAACGAAAACATCGTTCGCTTCAGATACCTTGTTTATCATTCCATGAATACAAATTCCAGACCACTGTCCTTTCGTACTTTCACTGCAACTGCACGTTAGACGTCCTCGTGACGTATTTCGATCGACGACTTTAAATCGTAAATTATACGACCTTTTGAATGCCGTATCGACGACAGAAGACGCCATTGTGTTTCACGGTACAGAATAAGAATTGCAGAAAATACTGAATTCTGTAAGGGATGTGTGAAAGAATGTTAGATTTGTAAAACTTGAGAGTTTTACTTTTATATGCAATTAGGGATTTTAATAGATCTGTATTTAATAGATCCTCAAACCTTGTCATATTTCAACATTCGCAACCCTCGCTAAAATCGTGATCCACCAATGTACCTTCACTTTGTTGATCTTCGATATAGTACAAAAATCGTGAGAAGCTAAAACCTGTGTGAAAATAACTTCGGCACTTAACAAGATTGCAGGTTCTATCTGCTGTTTCATACCAGTTTAAATTAATCCTAATCATTCTTACAATTCTAATTCCAATTCTACTTCTCATTCTAATTCTACGTCCAATTCTAGTTCTAGCTCTAATTCATAAATTACTCAAATTAAAATAGTAGCAAAACCACCTACATTTATCACAGAGTAGCATTATTTCTCCGATTTTTACAGCTGTCAGAAATAAGTGACAACTATAAATGGCTTCAAAAGACAAAGGGTATGACGTAATACGAGTATACATCTTAAAAAGATATTTCTGAACGTGAAAGCTATTTCTACAGAAATTGATTCTCACGAATCGAGCAGGTTGCAAGATCGCCACAGGAGTGTATATCTCACTCTGAGCCTTATAATACCCTTAGTACTACGATAAATGTCAAGAAGTTCTCTTATATGATCGGGAAAGTTCTCGGTTAACCGGTCATTTGTGTAATTACAGCAACACTTTGTACTAGTTTCATTCTTAACTAGCACAAAACTGTTTATGGACATCACACTATTGGTGCATTTATCACAACACATATGTACAAGAAATTTTGTAAAACTTCATAAAACATTTTTATATCAAATCAATTAATTTCTCTAAATAATTTTTGTTCATAATTCAGTTAATTTTTGTGAAGCATTTTAATACCAGACTAGTTAAATTCTGTAAATTATTTTTGTATCAAAGCAATCAATTTCTGTGAAACATTTCTGTACCACATCAAATAATTTCTCTAATTTGGTACCTCAGTCAATAATTTTCTTACCCAATAAAAATTTCATTGGTCATTGAAAGAATATCAATAAACATATCAATGACAGTTAATAACCTCCTTCGAGCAGCAGAAGGAGACGGGTCGTAAAGGACCCAAAGGTCGTAATAGAGTTAATTAAGTTTCCTGCGTTGATCGTTGACAATCATCAGAACAGATAATATGTTAATTATCGGCTATAATATTTGATTACTATAAAAAAGACACGAGGAGACGTTTTCTGATTTAAGTATCGGAACTTTTAGATTCCTCAAATTATACTTATTATTCTCTTAAAACCTCCCCGTGGTTTATGTGTGTTATTGACGTTGTTATTACTACGTCAGTTATTCAAATAATCGTATTATAATCGTGCATACTGAAAAGAGCAACATTCCAAGAACATTTAAAGACAAAGGATCTGAACGGAATAATTAAAATAAACTGGCAATAATGAGCATGGAAGGTCTATATTCCAGCTTCGGTCAATAAAGTAGAAACATAACGAAGACACCACTCATTTTTGCAGACAATATTACACACGGTGTCCTTGTAAAAAATATTAATTCCCGAGAGGATCACCTTGCAAAACCGTGTTTCCACGAGAATCGTGCAGACGCTGTACGCACGTACATCAAGGGCTTCCCGTTGAATCTACACATGGCAATTATTGCACATCTGTCAGTCAAGAAACTTGAGTTCCGCCATTATCTTTATGTTTTACTTAAGTATCAAATTTTTGAATCTCTGAAAATCTTCGTTTTGATATGAATCACGAAAGAATTTAATACCGTAGTGAGCAACGTAAGATTTTAATATTCATAATTAATAATAATTAATAAGGGTGTAACAACCTTGGGTAAATTTCAAACTACTAAATTTTAATAGCGAAATTCTTCACATATTACAAGTGAGTTCCACTGATTTAATATTCTAATCAATTTTCATTGGTACGAGTGCAATTTCGTATTTACATTTATTTATTGAAATATTTGTTTAACTATCTAAAGAATTATACTGAAAATATTTTTCCTGCAAATAACCAATTGTCTTATTTATTTCATTAAAGCAAAAAGCTTGTATGTAAATAAAAGAAATGTCTAAACAAATTTTTTCCAATTTAAATAATATTAACCTTTGATCTGTAAAATAGTTTAAACTTTTTCTTGAAACGTGCATAAAATATTATCCCTGAATAGCTTGAACTTATAAATCTGAACAATGTATCATCCACTAATTATTTCGCATTGACCGTAATTAATTACAAATACGCGATGAAAAGTGACTCGAATTAATCAGTATTATGCCATATTACCATTTAAGCGCCATTTACTTGAAATTCGTGCATGCTTTACAATTTTTAGAACGGCAATCATCAATCACCGTAGATACTTTTCTCGATGTAATAATTTATTCGAAGTTTTCCAACCGCAAGTTGTGTAACAGACGTCGCTCCGAAAACCGGAGACACGTCACGCTCGATGGTAAATGAAAATTAATGCCGTTGGAAAGAATGTTAGACGACGGTTTATCAAAATCTTCCGACAAGTGAAATTGTAATAGTAGATCGTTCGATGGATCATTATTTATGGGAATACGATAAAATAAATTCTATTCAATGATCCATGAATAAATTTTCATTCAAAGATAACATTATTCTTCATTTTCAAATATCTTCACCTCAACCAAAATTCGTGATACAAGACTATTTAAATTAATGTGCAATTAATGAATTTTTTAAAAATTATAATACAGAAACTACAGGAAACTGAAATGATTTCTCAAGTCTTATAGAATCACTTATTAAAATTACTTATAGAAAGAGCTATGAACTTCTCTACTTTCTACTATCGTCTTTTTCAAAGTTTACTTTCTACTTCTAGAAGAAATTGATGAATGTCCATTGTTTCTAATATTCTTTTTGCAATTTTTTCAATGCAATAAATGTTTTCAAATCCTCGCTTCCTTGAGATACATACACTTTTGTTCAAATTTCTCTTAATGCAAGAAAGTATCATTACGCAATTCATTTCAAACTTTACTTTCTAACTCTGATACCAAATCTTAAGTGTCTTATTTCAATTTGTCTTTCTATAACATAAATTAATTCTCATGTAGTTATAGACAGAATATATAAGGATATGAGGACAGCACGTAAGGATATTCATTCATACTGCACACGTTGATTTGGACGTTTGTACGTGTTAACACGTTAGAAATTTTCGATGACATCACAAGTTAATGTAACTTTGATGTAGTTTGAGAAAATAGACTCAAACTTTAGCTTATAGCTAGGTTAGGTTAGAATTGTGCAGAGTACATGTGAGGTTCAAATAATGGTGAAGATATATAAGCTTCAATTGATGATGTAGAGTAAGTTATACTAGGTTCAAGTGATGAGATACAGTAAGTTATACAAGGTCCAAATGATGATGTAAAATAAGTTACACAAATGGTGTATCAACCCTTTTTGTTCACATGTCCACATCATTCAGTATATTCATAATTATGACCAAACACCATTACAAGATTTTCTCTCACTCCTTAACACGTTGACCGCCACATTGAGGTAGTTGAAAATTTTATTAAGCACCTAGTACTTGTATGATTAATAAATTTGACCAAATATGTTCACAATATTTTGTTACATTTACTATCCACAGCTCCAAGTACTTAACACTACTATTTCCAATTAGATAAATGAAATTTTGAACAATATATGAAATTTTCATGTGAATGAAAATTTCCCCAAAATTAATATTAAGACATCCACACATGGCAGTCAAAATTAATCGACACAAAAATAATTTCAATCATTAAGATGTCTACACCTCGGTCAAATCCGACTACGAAGGGGTAAAATGATATCTGAAGAAACGTTAAATTGGGCGATTTTCTACCATGGTTTTCAAAGTCGTGTCGCGGTACGATGAACTCTCGTACTTAGATTGCGACGACGTTGAGGCGGTGGTCGGGCCCATGGGCGGGCCCCGCCGCTCCCGATGGGGGCCTATATAAGTTGACTCGCGGCCGTGGAAACGTGACTCTATAATACACAATCGCGTTTGCCTCATCAACGACCAGACATGTATCTTCCCGTGAGTATTCTTCACTTTTCCTTCTTTCGCCCATAAGTGTCCTCTTTCTTCCTGACAATACTAAACACCGAGCATAGTTCAACTAATTGCTTTCGTTTAATCAATTACGTGCTCCTTTTCTGTAAATCCTTCGGTCGATAACTAACGTGCACATTCTTAGCTGTAAACACTTGCACTAAAAATTCATGAAGGTTTGTGATTTAAGTGCATACGGTAGCTGGAATTGTTAACACTTAATGGACCATGTTAATTTACGTTTGACAACTCTGATTTAAGATGGTCATAATTTATAGCTTGCTTGAATATTGGTCATCTATGTGGTCACACTATAACAAAAATTATTAAGAACAAGGTTATCTCTAAATTTCACCTTTTAACCTGCTACTGTCTACTAAATGTGAGTATTGCAGAAAATGCAATTGTGCAACGTTTCTCATACTATAATCATCTGTCTAACCAATCATTTGAATAAGTATACATTTTATTCTCTAATCCTTAATTACTATTAAAGATATATACAGGAACAAAATTACCATAAAATTACATAATCAAAGGTTACTGCACTAGATCAATGTTCTTTGATTTTTGGATGAGTGAACTTTTTACTTCTAAATTGCATTTACTTGACGTCTTTGATTCTTTCACTAATAATCGTATCTGATGATTTGCATCTTTAATCATTTATAAAGACAGACAGAATGTTCGCGAATTAGAACGTGCTGATTTGTCCAGTCCTTTCTAATGCGTTTACAAAGGTATTTACTTCTGAACATTTTGTACATTTAAGATGTAAATATGTGATTAACATTCAAGTTTTATAATCGTGAACTTTTTGTTTGTGTTTCATTTCTTTTTTTTCGTGATGAATGCAAATTTTTCATGATGGAAAATCTTTGTCAAAGTCTACAATATTTGCAATTTTATTTAATTTTGTGTGAAAAATGTATTTACTTTTGAAACAAAAAAATTAAAAATAAGAGTCGATGGATTGCACTGATAAATGAAATTATTTTACCTCCCCTAACACAGAACCTAGTAATCATATCTGAATCATCAAAAACATACTTTGAAAGTGAAAAGCTAAACTATGGAAGACAAGTTTCATTTATAATTGCATTTTAATTGTAGAGATATATGCCACGCGCAAGATAATTATTTTTTACGACAAGTGCGAGCCATTTCCTGGTTGAAAAGTGACTCAGTTACCAGGTTAAAGTAAAAGTGCATTTCAAGTAGCGATCTCGATTGTTTTTCATTCTGCACGAGGTTATTGGAAAGTGATTCGTGTGTGTGCCAACAATTTTATGCAAGCTTGTGTCACCAGGTGCTGTGTCTCTTGTTTTGCGTTGGCCTTGCGTTCGCCCAGCACAATCAATACGTGACCACGCCGGTGCCCATTTTGAAGCAAATCAACAAGTAAGTAGCGTTTCGCTATCCTGGTTTCAACAGACAGATCGTGACAATGCCTCGAATGTTCGTTTCTTTCCTTTCGTTTGGTGCTTTTATCGAGTGCAATTAATCGAGCAAAGGTATGAGGTCATGTGTGACGATATACGATACAAGACTAAATAAAATTGTAACTGAAATGTTTGGAAACAAGTACAGATACAAGAACTTTCCTAACGTTATGTGAGCTGAACTTTAGCTTCGACATTAAATTTATAATTGTTCAATTAATTAAATCTTAGAAAAACCTTACAAATTCTTTCTGTCATAAATTATTGCTTCTTACAGAAAATTTTCTTTCGATTGTAATCATTCTTTGGAACAGTAACAAACGTAGGTGAATTTCTATCATTTGCTCTTAGAACAAACTTGAAGATTTTTAACTTGAACTTGAAAACAGAGGGAGCTTGGAACAACCGTGATTTACTAATAGTGTTAATAACAGTAAGAAGCTTTGAAAAAATAGTAATTTCTAAGAAATTCAATTTCATAAATTTAAGAGTTTTTTTATGCAAAAATTTGAAGAATTACCTTCAGTACTCACTCATCAAAATTTAATTACTTAATCTTTTGACCAGACACAACGAAGATGGCAGCTACAGCTACGGATACGAAGCAGCAGATGGTTCTTACAAGATCGAGTCAAAATATCCGACCGGTGAAGTATACGGAAAATACGGATTCGTTGATGACACCGGAAGCGTTCGAGAAGTGGAATACGGAGCATCCAGACGTGGTTTCGAGCCAGCTGGTGCTGGAATAAATGTACCTCCTCCAACCCTAACCGGCAATAGCATTGCTAATCCAAACGCGCCTGAGGACGACGGTCAATATAGGGAAGATCCTTCTGTTTACTATACCGACCCTCGATACACGAATGGAGAACGTTATGATACGGCTCCTCGTCAACCTTTGACCTACAATCCACCGAAACCTCTTCCGGCACCGATTTACAATCCTCCAAGGTTGGTGATCAAATAATTTTATTGACTGAATTCATTATGAATTTTTATGTAATACAGACGGTATAAGGAAAAAGTACCACTATATTCATTTATAATATTTATGTGAAATTGAACGATCCAATTTTTATTTGGATTACTTGTTGATTTTGTATGGTTGTGCATATTTTCTCTTTTTACAATTTTTCCATTGCAGTCAAAATAATTATACTTATGATGCATAAACTATTTCTTAGTATATAATTCTTAAATTATTCTTATATTCTTATCCAATATTCAATGACATTAATCATAATTGAATGAAAAGAATATTGCCAAAGTTAATCAATATTAACTGAATATAAACAATCTCTACTGCACCATGGTTTGCACAAAACCTACATAATTTATTGAAAGATGTGTATAAATAGAAAATGTATTACTAATTCAATGTTTTGAGAAGTAATGGTAGTTCGATAATTGAACAATAAAATCAATTTGTCGACTTTCCAGGCCTCCACCACAGGTACAATATCAGCCAAAGCCGCAATACCAGCCAGAATATCGACCACAATATCGATCGCAGTATCAACCGCAATATCAGGGCCAACAGCAGTCATATCCTAGCGCGCCGATTCAAAGTGGTTTGCAAGGTCGTCCAGCACCCAACGTGGATCCCAACGCTGGTTTAGCCTCTTACACGGTTAATTACAGGCGATAGAGATCCTTTGATCATGCTCCAATGTGTAAATATTGAGTTATTTATAACAATTTTCGGATGCGTTGCATAGATTATAGTTAGGGCCAGTTTTTATTCAACACCACGTCAAACACATCTGGGTGACACTTAAATTTTCATACCATTTGTTCATTTAACTAGTTGAAAATATATCAGCTACTTAGAACTACGAATAATATAACAAATTATTTGGTAAGGTTTGTTGAAAATAAAATCTTTTCAACTGCTTCAGTGCTGCAGTCTTTAATTCTCGTATCGAAATGATCTATTTTCAAAGTTGAAGTGGCCCTTTTGTAATGGATTAAAGTATTACAGTTTTCATTTTTAGGGACAGTTAATGTTTAAAGGAGAGAATTTAATTTGGTTGAGTGTGTGATGTTTCTTGTTGAATATGTCGAATGATAAAATTGTTAGTGGCTTTGATGTTCATATGTTATATTATAAAATTACTACACATATTTCTCCTTTAAATGTTAACCAGTTAGACATAATGTCGATCATGCACTGAGAACATTTCATTCCATTCAACTTCACGAATTTTATTAGAATTTCTGTTCATAGTCTTCGCTTCTCTCCGCAAGTAACTTGTACAATTTGCAGCAAGTTTTTCACATTAAGCAATTAATCGATTTGCTTATTGTTAGTATTAATTTGCATAGTGGTTTGAAGATGAAGTAACAAGGTGCACAAAACTTTTTCACAATTTTTAGTCCCAACTGTATTCAAGTATAAGATCTTAACTCTGCACGCTTTCCGTAATTCTGATCTTTCTTCCATTTTGAACACATTGCGACGATACTATGATTCCTCTGCGAAATTCTACCTCTTCTTCATCTTTCTACCTCTTCTCTTACCAGTTCTTGCTCTTCTACCTCTTAAGACTTCCACAATCTAGTTACATTTACACTTTTCATTGTTTACACTGTCATTACACGTTTCCAACCCTCTTACGTTCACGTGTGCATATGTCAACTCACGAGTTGGCATCGGTAGTTACTTTGTGATAGAATCGTATTTGCACTCCATCATATCTGCATCTCCTGTTAAAACTCACTGCACCTTCGATGTAAGGTCTATTAGCTTAGGTACACACAGAAGGTGTAATTAAAAGGTTTACACAAAAATTATGGTTGTTTCTAGGTTATAAGTCATTCGAAGGAAATTATCAAATATTGTTAAATTTAACCTTTCAACAAATACGACAGTCACAGCAGCCGATAATCCAAAATTTGTCAGAAATAAAAAGCATGAAAAGATATAATTATTGTTGAACACATATAATGTACATTTGTTTACATATATTATAATATATGCTTATTTACATTGTAATGAATACCTCGTTCACATGTAATGTATATTTATTATAAAATGAGCTATTTATTATGGAAGATGTTCTTTATTAAAGATACACTTTCCTTATAACAGATTATTGTGAACTAAAATTTTATGTTCAATAAAAGTTCAAACAAGAAAATTGTTTTTACAAATATTTTTACCTTTATAAACGGCTGAGATATGATATATATGAAAAAATTGGATTAACACATGTGTTAATTGTTATTCTATGTTATTTACAAAATTATTAAATATAAATATAAAGAGGAAAATAATAAGTACACGAATAAAGTAGTTGCCTGCACTGACTAGATTAAACAAGAGTATTAGATTCAACTAACAACTTGTCCAAAAATCAGTATTTGAAATTGTAACTATGTTAACACAGAAGTGAGAACGCTTTTCGTTTCTGGATGACACTGAAAATAAAATGGAAACAGCTAGAAAACGATTGTCATACGAAACAGAAATTCCAATGTAAACGAACGACAATTTGTATGCACTTGAGAGACCTTCCTGATAAAAATCGAAAGCAGAATGTCGACCAGCAACCAATGTCTTTCGAAATGGAATCCTGCTCTTATTAATCACAACTACGATTGCGGGTGAACTTGACACGTCGCTAAAAAATCGCGATATTGGAATAGCTTTGAATGACCTTCGAATAATATCGAGAGGCGGCAGTAAACGACCCGTTCATCGTCCCACGTGTGCGATCCACCTTCGTGGATAGTGCTCGAGAGATTCCTGTTCGATGAACAATATATTGCAACGTATTTACGTCCCATTTTAGTGACTTTCTTTTCGTAACGATTTACGGGAACTATGAATGCATTGCGTAGGCCAACTGACTGTCTAAACATTTTTCCGTGCGACACGAATGGTATGATGGGGCTGTAAACGAGCGGACATTTGTATGTCGAGATTTTCTGAACAATTTAAATTCCTGAGTGTATTTAGCGGAGATGTAGTTACGATAATTTGTGTTAATTTGTGTAATCTTTCTTTGTAATTTTGTTATTGTACAATAAAGTATTTATACAGGAAGGTGGGTACTTTAATTGAACCCTCGGGCAATTTTATTCAATGTGGACATATGTGTTTTTTGGACGTTGAATTTGTAGAGAAATTTTTAAATTACAGAAAGTAAAATATAGTATGGATGAATGATCAGAAATTAGATAAATTAATAATTTATTGTGTATTTTTTAAATTAATGTTTGTCAAAGAATACATTTGAATATTGTCCTTTGTGAACTACAAGCTTTATTCATTTTTCTTTTATTCGTATTATTCTACATTTATTAATTTTCATCGTGATTTTTCGTTATTAAATTTTATGCATTTTTTACGTTGTAATTTTTGTCATTTCTTGTAAGTCTTTAAAAAGACATCTAACTATGACATCACACAACAACAAAATTCCATAAAAAGAATTAAGTAAAAAATTCTTAATTTAATAGTTCACTTTTCAAACAAGCCACATAAAAATTTGAACGTCATGACGCCATCAGTGTTTCGTTATATTTGAAGGTTAAAACCATCAACAAAAAAGAAGTGAACTTAAGATAAGCTTAGATTTTGAGTTCCGCATCGAGGGGGATAAAAAATTTGGCAAAAAATGAAACTTGTTCCAGTAACAGTTGGTTATTTCCAAAACGATCGACCTTGCTTGTTCGCGCCAAAGTCTCAGACAACAAAGATACATAACAGTACTACTGCACATGCCAAGGAAGTCTTTTGTGCTGGCAAGGAAGGTTGTCGCCACACCCAGGAATTTCATCCACGCTCTTCAAACATCGGACACAATATATAATTATTTGGAGCACCTGTAGGTGAACCTCTTTTGCAATATAATTTTTATTTCTGTACTTGTCTATTATTACATATTCAACGATTGAGGATATGGTTTTCAAGAAATTAACAACGTGGTACTCAAGAATTGATGATAAGGTACTTAAGAATTGGCGATAAAGGAAGAAGCAGTCTAAAGCAGACTTTAGTCTCATTAAATCTTTCATACAGTAACTTAGTTTCAGATAGATCTCAGATAAACTAATTTTTTAATAAACCAGACGTCCTTCAGCAAACAGTAAACTTGGTGATATTCACATTAGAGTGGTAGGGTCTTGTGCAATATGTACTTTCGAAAAAAATGACTATTAATAAGTCGATACTTTCTTATATTAATAAATCAATATTATTCGATAATTATGTGATCGAATAGTCATTCGAAAGTAGTGCGAATTGATATCTAATTTCGTATTCCAATGGTTAGTATTATTAATGAACAAGGAAAAGGAACTTGTTCGAAGTACTGTTTTCCGTATCTTGATATTAGTATTATAAAGCCTAATGTTATGTAAATTGTTGGATCGTATTGATGATTGAACACGGCCATTTCGGAAACACTTTTTGTTTGCTATGTTGTTCCATTTTTAGGACGGTAGGTTGTTGCGTACAAGGTTACGTGAAAGGTTCGATTGGTACATTACTAATCATAAATTTTATATCCTGTATAGGTACATATTTCAGAAATATCATGAATATCCTTTGTAAAAGTTAAATAATACAATTCTTGTATTATAATTAAGAAATAATTGTTTCCCAGTAAGTAACATTAAGCAAGGATCACAATTACCCGTACGCTCAAAACTGATTCTAAACTTTGACTTTCAGTCATTAAGATTAATCCTTCTCAGTATCCTAATTGTAGCTCATAAATTGTACTTTCATAAAGCGTCTGAAGAGTGGGTTTCCATGTACGTGATTCGTGGCTATCTAATTATTGCTATCAATCTAAATTTTTATTGAGATTGATCACAATACGTATTCAAAGAAAAAATACAACTTCAATTTATCTTGTAGTGCTGAGAAACTGTTAATATCATTGCAATTAAATTCCTATTAGTTTCCGTTGCGCATGAACTTATTTTGATAATTAATTTTATGAATTTATAAAATTGCGATTGTTTTGGTCGCTGCTTAAATTAAAATCAACGTATTCATTAATGTAATACATACATAACATACATAACATTAATGTACACTTAACACGTTAATAAAATTATGTGATAAAATTCTCAGGTCTGTTGTATGATGTAGCTCAATATACATATGTATAAGCTCGTATCAGTAAAAATATAAGAGGTTGGTGTCATGGAGTGTCTGAAAAGGTTTTATTTCCTAGCTTGATATTTATATTAATACATAAATTTTCTCTTACACCATTCATTACACACGAATTAATATTTAATACGAACCACCCTAAGAAGCTCAGATTACCGAAACCATAAGGGGATGGTCACGCAACTCAGTGTACAATAATTTAGCCACCCACAGTACAACGGATTATTCCTGGCGTGTGGGTATAACAGGAACCGTTGGAAACTATTGCCATCCGGGTGTAACCTATTATCCTGATCCTGAAGTGTCCCATACAGAATTGCACGTTACGCATACCTGATACGTGGAGACTGCCACGGACCACCGCCCATGCCCACCTTTCACAATATACGTGCCCTCGCTTCAAGCTCCTCGATCAGACCGATCTACTTTACGATCGACCCGTGGAAGCGTATCCCAATGCCCTTTACCGAACTTGCACCATCGTCGATGACGTTCTATTCTTTACTACGAATTTTAATACCCGCCCAGCATATTACGGTCACATTTTTACGCGATATGCACGTCGAAATGTCACTCGGCTCGTCTGGCGATCTCTGATCTCTGAATCGTCGACGGGACGATTGTTCGAGGTTCGTGATCGTGAAATCATTAGACCCTGTCGGGTATTTTGAAATTCGTCGAGCTGGGTTTGATACGTGGTCTCGCACGGAATTGGACTGCTTTCTTTTTTCGATCTGACACCGAGTGCGTGCGTTATATAATCGGAAATGGAAAGCGCGTTAATCTGGTTTCGTGTAACAGTTTCTTTAATTGGCCTACGTTATCGTGAATTCCTCAGCCATGCTTCGGTTTATCATATTGTCTAATAAGGTATTGGGTTTCTGTCGAACGGTGGAAACAGCTTTTATTTGGATTTTAAATTATTTGATCGTTTTTCTTTTTTTCATTTATTTGTCGATCATTTTTAATTTTTTCTTGATTTATTTGTCGATCATTTTTAATTTTTTCTTGATTTATTTGTTAGCGATTTTTATTTATTTATTGACATATTTGTCAGCGATATTTATTTACTTCTTATTTTATTTGTCGACAATTTTTATTTATTTTTTAATTTTGTTCGATGATATTTATTTACTTCTTAATATATTTGTTGATGTTTTTTTTTTTTATTTATTTGTCGATGATTTTTACTGACTTCTTAATTTATTTATTAATGATTTGTATTTAATCCTCAATTTATTTGTTAATGAATACATGCTTCAGTTTACTACAAATTTAGTAATGTCTAGTTTTATTTTTTCGTCAATATTTCTATATTTAAAAATCAATATTTAGAATGTTCATAACTTTTATTTACAATTGTACATTTTTGATAATCAATTACCCAATATGTTCTTATATATTTTATTAAAATAGTACAACATTATTATTAATTATAATACATGAACTCAATATTTAAATAGTTCGTAAACTTTAAAAAATTTACAGTAAATAACACTGGCAGCACAATGCCACAGGTTCAAATTTTCAGTGACTACAATCTCAACTTGCATAACAACGAGACAAGAAATCCAGCTACGAAAAAGGAGATATTCTTTTTGCACACCTAAATCATATTTTCACGTAATTGTACCTATAAATAGATTGACTAAATAAGAAGTTGATATTAATGAATAGATAATAAAAACATATACGCGGAGATAAATATAGCATCTAGCGTGACAGTAAGAGTGCGTGTTCCGTCGATATACTTGTTTGCAATTTCATGATTCCGCGTTCACTCTCGAGACATTCTGATGCAAGGCGTGGTGCGACCGTCTGTCGAGCCAGATATCGGTAAAACTTGCTTTCCTTTGCTCAAGTAATGCACTATACAGACTTTTGTCCTTTTATCACATTTACCCGATGAACACTTTCGTTTTTGAACGATAGAAACTATCGTTATATTCTAATTTCAACAGCACTATTCCTACGAAACTTTTATTACTTCAAATATATTTGATAAAATTTTACAAAAAGGACATCCTGTACAAATATGTAAAATAGCTGAAACGAGGAAAAAAGAAGAAAATAGAAAATGATTGTCGTTGAATGAGTTTATGTGATCAAATGACTACTGGATGAAGAGTTCACAAAGATTGTAAACGTAAAAATTTAACATACATCAAAGTGAAATATCAAAGTCATTGTTGATAATAAAAAATTGAAACATAAGTTATACATATTATATTTTAAAGTTTAAATGTAACTTTGTTAACGTTATTAACTTAAATATAATTTTCTCAGTAGGTGCTAATTATTCTAATATTAAAACAACGTTGATATGTTAGCTCCAAAATTTTAATAAAAATTATGAGATCTAAAATTCATGAAACTTGAATCATTTATTTAACAATAGCGGTTTCAAAACGTTTCACCACACATGTTCAAAGTTGTCAATCAACCGAAGGACTCTTTTTACGCTTTTAGAAATACCACTCCATCTTGTTTGAAATCTACGTTTAAGGTATGCCAATTTCGCTGAAAAAGTGGGTCAATATTACAATCGAAAGCATTTATATTTTTTTGTGACCGAGGAAAAATCGTTTCCTTTCACGCGACCGTTAGCCAACCGATCGAATCGATCAAAATTTTACCGTACAATTTTGCCCGTACCGATCGATGCATATCAAATTTTCGCGCATGCACGTCTCGTTTAATTACGCAAATATTTTCGCACAAGTATCGTGCATCAAGATGTCCGTGAAACGCGGGACGTGGGAGACTGTAAAACAAGTGTACCATCCGCATTGTCACAGAAAGATTATTTGCGCGATTCTAAATTCACATACTGACGGCCTTCCATAAATAACGAGAAGCAATTGTTCGGTCGCGTACACAGGGCAATACGTTCATGGACGTTTCTCATGTCATAGAAATAAAATCTACCCGGTCCGTGAGTGAATTCACACGAAAATGCTGTTACTATAATTTTCTTTCATAACAGTGCAAAACGCATCGAAATCCTTGGGATGTTTCTTTATGTCCTTCGTTTCGTTTTAGAAACACGATAGAAACACGATAGCTCAGGTACAAGAAGTACATTATGCGAATATTATCGGGTTAAATGTTGTGGATATGAAACGAGTTTTTATTCTTTGCAATATTAAAAATATAGAAATCTACCTTTATCTCTTTATACAGAAATATTCAATTTTTAGAAATTTAGAAACATAAAAATTTATATATTTATATTTTTATAAGTACAACTTGCTTTAAACTAGAAAATGTTCCAAACTTGTGTATTTATACTGTAGTTTTATTAATAACAGCGCTGTCCTACCTCAAAGTAAGGTTATGTTACAAAACACCCTCTACATCAAAAATTATTTAAAAGAAATGAAAAGGAAGACATTTAATGTACCTCACAAAATTAATAGAAAATTATTACCTTTTGCAACGTGAAATTTACAATTATTCAACTTACCTTCACGTTAAAATAATAGTATAATATAATCATGTCCCATTTTTTAAAACGAAATTAATTAACGCAGTACATACTATAATCGTTCGGTGTTTTTAGAAACGTGACCAAGTTGTTAACTGAGCGTAGATGTAACAACGTTCCGAATTGTTACATCGAAGTAGAAAGTGGAGTCAATTAGAGAAGGTTGTCTGTTAAGAAGAATGTTACTGAAAACAAGATCAACCGGAGTTGGATAAAAAAAAAATTGGTGCAGTGTTCCTTTAATGTTAACGTAATGTTGAGTCAACTTTCGTAATAGTACGACCTTACAGTATTCGATTAAAAAGTATAATCTAATTGTGCAACGTCTTTCCTTTATCAAGAACCATAAAATGCGAGAAACTATTACGTATTGCGAAATTAGTGGAAGTTATTTCATATATGTAGAGGGTGATCGATAAAACTTTAATTTCAAATGCAAAAGAATGTTTAAAGATATCGAAATTTTATTTAAGAAATGTGTGATGGGAGGTGAAATAAAGTTTAAGGGATAAGGGTGTACAAGAAGTTTATTTTCAAAAATATCTCAGTGTAGTTTAAAAATGATCAGTCATGGGATAATTATAGGTTATAGACTCTTATAGAGATTTTATAATTTGCAATACATTAATTATTCATAATTTTGTGGCTGCGAAAATTGTACAATGTGTTTATTTTTTATTATATGCAAGAAAAAGTTGTCATGCAACATGTGATATCGAGTCATTGAACCGTGTAACGGTATCGATATTGTGTCACTTCTGACACAAGTTAATAAAAATTAATTAACCCTTAGCATTCGAAGGTATTTTTAAATTCAAACTTTCTATTTTCAAATTTTGCTGAATTCTATTTAAGATTACTATTTCAGTATATTTATATACCATTCAGTTTAAAAATATTTATTTCAAACTGTTGTGTTAAACTGGATAGTGAGTGTCATTTTTCGAGTGCAAAAGGTTAAATTCTTTTTTGTACCACGTTGGGTAATTTTTGATATGATCATAAAAATTTAAGAGTAGCTTCGTCATTTGAGTCTCTATTCTCGAAAATTAGATGAACTTTGCAATTGTTATAATTGCTTTCTTGTATATTTTATAAATGTTCTTTCATATTCCATCATCCTCCTACATGCACCATATTTTTTGCCGCGCCTCATGTATAGTTTCGAAGAGAGTGACACGTGAAAGGCAACAGTTTGCAGGGTAGATTGACCTTGCATACCTTCTAACAAGTCATACAGTTCTACGTTGCATACTAAGAACAGTTCAATCCTTCTCGCAGATTCTACCGGAAGCTATTGAACCAGCGTTTCCGTTCTACATAAACGTGGTCAATTGCACGGAAAACGAAACGTTTCGATTCGGCAACGATATTTTCATACTTTACCAACGATATTATAAATGCAAGGTACTTAAACTGGAACGAGATACAGAAAATAATTAAAAATGTACAGTCTAAATGAACCCCATTTTTATTACGTTTTTCTCTTAGAAAATTCTAGGAGGTATTACCCGCGTCAACTTTCTCCACATTCGACTAAAATAATTATTATAAACAATTTGTAAACAGGATATGCAAATCTACAGTAGTCAAAGATTTTCCAATTCAAATATATCCTCGAATGTCCTTCGCGAAAGGCATTCACAAACCCGTCTGTGCGAATCATCTGGCACAATTTATCCATCTAAAAAAAGGCTGAGGGGATGAGAATAAGCTTGTCCCTCGTTGGACGAAATTGACCCGTCGGTTTACCTTTCACTGGTTGGCATTGAGAATACAGCGAACGCCATCGGTAAAATCAAATTGTGTGAAGGTGTAATCTGGACCATTGAATTAATTATTGTGATATTTAATTTCTTTGTTGCGAAGAATTTTATTGAAGAAAGAAAAAATCAAAGGTATAGTAATTCCTCGATGTTTATAATATTTATAACATTTTGTGTGTGAAATGAAATTATAATATTTTAATAGTTTAATAAATATTACTAAGCAACGTGTACACAGCCTATAAAAGTGTAGTAAAACTAAAATTAAACGCTTTCTACCAAACCATAAAAATTAACATTCGACTAAAGCACCGCATAATTTTTGCATCACTTTCTTCCACGTATATTTAAGTCCGAATTTAAATACACAAGAGTCAGATACTGATCTAAAGTAACGGGTTCAAGCTTGAAGAATTGTTTTTTACTCATTACTCTGTTTTTAATTAACCTGGGATTCTTTTACTTTCTACTAATATTAAAGAATAATCGAATTGAATCAAGAGCACGTGTTCCGGAAACGCGAATCGGAAGATATTACCGTGGAAACTCACGGAAATACGAGTCCTGGATACGAAAAATCGATCAGTCACAAATCTAACGAGCACTGTGCCAATAGAAAGTTACAAAATGTCGATCGGTAGCTAATTTTACTACAAAATCAGTATGGCTACTTGGGTGTTCCAAGGTCTGCTTAGAATATCGAAATTTCTTGCACGTTTTCAGAGGTTAAACTCATACCAAAACTCGATGCAGTTTTGCGCGTGGTCAGGTTCCACGTGACACGTAGTGAAAATAAAGCTTTCTTTTTCCTTCCTCAATTTATTTTATATTGTAGTATATTTAACAGTATTTTATAGTATATTTAATAGTACAATTTAATAGTAAAAATGAATAATATATTTAATAGTAAAATTTAATAATTTATTTCCAAAGGTTAATATGTCAAATATGTATCCTAATAAAAGAAACAGAAATCCTTGAAGTTACAATAAAAAATACACTTATAATTTTTTAAATTAATTATTTTGTTCAGACAATGAAAACGACAATGATCGTTATAATGATATTGCATCGGTAACTGTACAAGTAATAGTGTATACGATTCTTAATTATGAGTTATTGATTATCGTTACATGATCGAAAGTGAAGTTGCAGACAGTACTATAATTAGAGATTAAGAACGTGCTGGCCAGTTAATTCTGCGCCATTCTACTTCATAAAGTCTATATCACTTAATAGCATGACAGATTTATCTGCTATTCATTTTTCAGTTTTACGACTTTCGTTTTATACGTAACACGAATAAAAAGAAACAAAAGAAACTGAATAATTAAAAACTTACTGAAACGTTCTCATTGTTAATTACTGAAAATTTATAGTAACTTGCTTCGTAATCCGCGATTATATACGACTTCCTATTTTATAGGAAGCCATAAAAATCGCGCATATAAGTCGAGAACCATTTACGAAACTTATTTTTTGTTACTGCTGTTATTAGGTTTAATATTAATTATTAGTAGGTAATAAAGTGATACACAGCAAATAATTAATTTTAACGAAGGTGATGTAAAATAACGTTTTCATAGCTGTAACATTTTATAGCGGAATAGTTTCTGGCAGGCGGAGAATATTTTAGTCGAAAGAAGTAGAAGCATGAATACATTTTGGAACGGGTACTACTGGTAAAAGTAAGTGCATTCGTTAAATAATTTCATTGAACGCCCATATGTATAATTTCTGTAGCGTGACCTCGATGTCTACATCGCTGTCTTTACATAATAATTTCACCTTAGAAACTCATGGCTTCGGAAATTTAATTTTCCTTAAATTCCTTATTACTTTATCTAAAACTGATATTTTTATTAAAATTAATTTTGAATTGTTTCGTGATGCACTGTTGTAATGAACATTCGAATAATTATTTTGTACGAAGTTAATATTATTTTGTACATATTTTCAGTTCATAAAATTATTCATCGTGCAATTAGTTATTTATGCACTATATATATTATGATAATAGTTGCATACTGTCTTTATATATTATCATAATAATTGCATACTACTTTTATATTAAATCATAACAATTACATACTATTATGTGATACAGTTACACAACTTTGTTCTTATACTATGCACACATTACACTGATTATACTTCTAGAATGCTAATATTAAAGTTAAAGAAATTCGAATAAATTTGTACAAAAAGACAAACAAATTTGAGGTTAACGTCCACAGGAGTGGAAGTCTATGAAACTAGAACTAAACTGAAAAATAAATAAATTTGTTCAAAGGTACAATTTGTTAAAAGAAACATGAATGAATTAACATAAGCGTACAAAATGAAACATTATACGATTGTAAACGAAAAAGATCTGGTGACCGAACGTGAAACAGTCAAGTATACAGTGAAAGGTTTTCGATAGACAATAAAAATTCATCAGTTCTAGATCGGTAGTCCA
The DNA here is from genome assembly GCA_945859555.1 of Megachile ligniseca. NCBI lineage: Eukaryota > Metazoa > Arthropoda > Insecta > Hymenoptera > Megachilidae > Megachile > Megachile ligniseca. Next base: position 6,622,174 of record OX243783.1, read on the forward strand.
ATCGAGAACTTAAGAATAATTTTCAAGAGTCACAAGAAACCAGAACAACCTGCCAGGCAACGTGTGTCGTATACGGATTACTGAAACGGTAATATAAGACAAATTGAAACTATTCTCTCGACCAAAAACTTGACGCCTGTGCGATCATCGAGCGTACAGACGCCCTCGTACGGCTTCTTGCTAAATAATTAGTGACTCGAACAATTACATAATGAACCCGGCAATTTCGTTAGATCAAGACCAGCTAGAAAAGAAGTATTACAAATACGTTTCGTAACGGAACCACGCCACGCTTGCTTTCCTTATCAGGAATCATGATCGATCAACAAACGAATAATCTTCAATAATACTATAAGTCATACTTACTTCAAATCATGTTAGTTAGGGTATTTGATGTTAGGACCTTTCTAATTGAGTAACTTTTTAAGGGAGTTTACACAATAGCACTGTATAATTTTTTATGAATAGCAGTGGTATTTATATTTTTTAAATATGTATTCTGTAGGGAATTTGTGACATAACAGTTATTAGAATGTTAAAACAATGTTGAATTATTTAAGGTTATTGGTAAGGTTATACGTAAGGTTATAGGTTATAAGGTTATAGGTTTAATGTGTACGAACTTGAAATATTATAAATAGTCAGAGTTTTCAAATTTTTTTTAGTAAAATTAAGTTAGTTTCATCTTAATAGTGACTGAAACGTTGTTAAACAATAGTGCTGTTTTATTTATATACAATCAATACTATCTATAGAAAATTCGAATAAATATAAACAAATTTTGTAAGATTACACAGTAAATCAAAAGTAAATATTTACTGTATTGTCATAGAATTGTTGTCGTTCATTACATTAACTTTCCAGCTAATGTAACAAGTATTGCTGCGATCCCTTAAAATATAACTCGAACACGAAATAAAGAATGAAAAATATATCTTGAGGTTTTTAAATTTGTTCTGACTTTCGAATTCGGTAAATGGCGTGGATAATAGAATTTAATGGCTTGTTAATCGATTTTCTTTCACATAATAGCGAATCTGTTACAAAACAATTATGATGTAAAGACATTCAATTGAAAATTCAATGTGACTTGAGAATTCAATTCATTAGAATTTTCAAATGTAATAAATGTTATAAAATATTTAATATTATATCGACTGAAACCTGACAAGTCGATTAAAAATAAAATTACTATTCTTGACAAATTTAACAAGGAGGTCAAAGTATCAAACATCAAATCTGACATTATCCTCAATTCTTTTCCATTATTTATGTTTACAACCTACCAAATGAAGCTTCCATGTATTCACTATTAAATTATAAGGAGTTAACACCCCTCTGTTATAAATACAAAGGGAAATGAAATGTATTTCAATTGAAAATTGAGCGACTAACGTCAAGAGGTCCAGCAGTTGATTTGCTAGATTTTCAAGAAACCAAGTTAGACTCTTGACGAATATTTAAGTAGACAAAATCTTAAAATCCCCCGAATTTTCTTATAGTTCCAATGAAATTACAAAGTATTAACGCCTCAACAAAGAGAAACTTTTGAAAATTAAGCGAGTCAACATCGTGTGGTCCAGCGGTTGATTTGCCAGATTCTCGAGAAACCGGGCCAGACTGGTGGGGAACATTTAAGGGATATAAGGTGCTGTAACGAGACAAGGCAGCCGTATATACAGGAGTCGAATAGATAGTGAAAGTCCCCCAGTGCTAACAGACAGGAGCGTAGAGGGCAAGAGGGGGGCAGGATCGGAGGACCCCAGTAAGGTATATGAGGGCCTCAGTTCGAGCAAACGCTGGTACTCTAGCCTCGCTGCCTACTTACATTCACACACACTAACACAACCACCACCTGGAACACAATGTACACCGTCGCGACGGTACGTATTCAGTGCGTCATCATCGTCATCGTTTTAATTATCTAGCCCTTCCGCTTTAATTATCTCATCGCTGCATTTCGATCCGTCAGCCGTCAGGCTTCCCTCACTGGCGTCATAGTGATCGTCGTTCTCGTCGATGATCGATAATGGATCGCTTTTCTTTTCAACCTGGACAACGGTCTCGCGAGTGATGTGATCGTTTCTCATCGTGACGGGAATGTGATTGTGATCTGTGCGTTGGTGCACGCGACTGGACCTCGTAAAACCTTGACACGATCAAACCGAGTATTCGGTCAATCAGGAATTCGCGTTGTTTAATCGTAATTAACCCTCGAAATCGGATTACCTACGATGAATGGTGCTTCGATTTGAAATTAGGTGTTGAAAAGGAACGATATATTTCGTACACTGGAAAATATAATTTCATGCGATAGTTTAGATAATGTTGAAGGAGATTCTCATAATATTGAAAAGTATAGTTCAGATAATAAGAGAGATCATAATATTTAAAGAGATAGCTCAGATAATCTGAAGCGATAATTCAATCTGTATATTCAAATATAAATTACCCTTGCTTCAGCTGCTTAATGATTATTAAAATTGAAACAGAAGAAAATTTTGAATAATAATATTCTAACGAGAACATATCCAAAATTATATTACTTAGTTAAAATTTTGTAACATGTCAGATAATTCAGAAAGTTATCTTTCAAACGATAGAAATCTTCATCCACAAAGCGAATTAGACAATGCTTCAAAATTTAGTGAACAATAATTTAATATTGTTTCTTATTTTTCTTCGAGTGTGTTATGTATAATTTGATAATTAGAGAAGGTAGAAGCAGCAAGAACTTTCTCGGGTAGCTAATATTATCGTATGCCTATTAGACACGGCTGTTTCTACTCGAGACTTGAGGACACGTTCACTGCCACAGTAGAAAAGGTCATATGTGATACGGCACCTTTTAACGGGAATTAACGGTACTATATCACTTTGCAATGATATCAATCAACGATTTCTTCTACCTTGATTATTTAATCATTAACGTTTAACGGAGTTTTAATTCCTGACATTTGAATAATTGATTTCGTTTTCTGAATTTGACTTTTATATTAAATATCAATTTTTAATATATGAAACTTTGGTTAAAAAAAATTACAATTCCGGATTCGAGGGTTAATGATACTTGACAAATTTTTTATATTATAAATAATTAATAAATTTAGAATGATTTGCCATTTAAATTAAGTATTTGCTACTTTACGAAATTAATTATCACGGTAAATATTGCGAGGTCATCAGTGCAATTTTAATAAAAATGGACATTAAGGAAGGTTTAAAGTACATTTAATATTATATTAACATTGTATTAATTTCGTAAAGTAGTAATTATAAAGTTGAAAGTAAGAAATGAAGCTATCATATACTTCGAATAATTACAATTATAGCGTGCTATATTGCATACTAAATGAAATTTTATTTGAACCGACGCTAGTGACCACGATATTCAACACGTTAATCAAACTAAATTCGATAATCAAAAAGTGCTGAAATAATTAAAGGGAAAAAATAGAAACATTGTATTTCGAGAAGCATTACTATCTTTCTTCAACAAATGTTTTACGTTTTCCTAGGGAAAATGGCAATATAGGAAAACTTTATCAATATGGTGCACCACTTACGTGTAAATATTTACGCGGGAAAATTTTAAAGCTTGCCAAATGAGAAAATATGTTGTACAAATTAGAAATCACGCAAGATCACATATATTGACTTACTATATTAATAATATTAAAAGTAATATACTAATAATATAGATAAAATATACTAACAACATAAGAAACCAAATTGAAACCCCGAAACTTACAATTCAGAAGATAATTAATTACATTCTCGGTAATTAGAACCTCAATATGTCTTACAATAGAGGCCTGTTTCCACCGCGGTATTTAACCTTTTCGCTACAACGCGCGGCCATAATTGTTCACCGCCAAGCGTTCACATTTCAAAGTGGGAGGCATGCAATGGAAATGTTCATATAACAATTGAGAACAAATATATTGCGGTAAAAAATTTCTCATTGCAAACTACTTTTTTTATTCGCATTCGGAATTGGATAATTTAATATCGAGGCGTTTAAGAACAGGTTTCTACAAAAATAACCGTAGCGAAAGGGTTACAAAACGACGGGCAATTGTGTTCGCATGCGATTACGGATTCTAATTTGCTGGCAATTTTCCAATTTGAACATTTATTTCCATATTTCTAAATTTTATCTAGTTTCTTTTTTTTCTAAATTTTTAACCGTCAAGCTTTTTCTAAATATTTAAATTATTAAATTTCCATATTAATATTTTCGATATTTTCATATTTTTAACTGTTCACATTTTTGATTATCAGTAATTTAATATTTTCATATTTCTGAATGCTACAATTATCAGGTTTCTTCATTTTTTAATTTCTAAATTCGATAATTTAATATTCTCATATTTCATGTTCAAATTTTTTATTACCAAATTTCTACATTTGTGAAATTTCAAATTTTTCATTATGAAGTTTCTACATTTCTATATTTTTAAATGACCACCTCTCTAAATTCAACAATTTAATATTTTCATATATCCAAATACTCAAATTTTAATTTCTTAAATTCCTACATTTCTAAATTTCTGATCTCAAAAATCAAAAACTTCGGTGGCTCTACAATTACCAGTAAGCTCTTCTATTTTAACGTGCACATAAACCTATTTAACAAATCAGTAGACGAGAGCATCTCGCTTTCGTTCGAACCGCCTTATCCGAAAACTTACGAAAGCAGTCGAGTCATTTCCTCTGCCGCCTACTCGAAGAAAGAGAATTATATAATGAGTTATGCGAAGTAGGAACACGTTCGAGAATTATGTCGGCCAGAATGCGGCTCGATAGAAACCGTTTCTCGTTCGCGATCGTTCGGGCGGAACTGCAGAAAGTGTCTTACACAGATGCAACAGTATAACCGGCCAATTTTCGAGCGCGCACAATTCGACCGGATGGATTTAGCGAACGAATAAATACGCAACAAGGAAGAAACTTATTCATCGAGTTTAAAGCTCGTTTATCATCGGCGTTCGGACTTTTACCGTGTATCTCTCGAGAAGAATCCGGTATCCTTCGAGTGCGGTTGTCTTGTTCAATGTGTTGTAATAAAGTCACGTCTGGCGGTTAAGGTTCTGGTAAATCGAGGGGTCATGCGTCACTGCTCTCGGTCCTTTCTACAGGGCAATTACGTTTTATGAAGTCTCGGATTAACAGCTTCATATCGTTTAGCGCGATTATTGAATTTACGACGTTCAACCGAATAAGATAATTTACAATGTTTACAACGGACGTGATTTTGCGCTCGTAAATCAGCCGATACACGGATCGAAATAAAATGTGCCGATATAAAGTTCCGCCGCGGGACTTTCTAAAACAATGACGTTTATTAATTGCACGCTGCGTTGAGAAACGATCGCATCGTAAACGATTTTCGTCGTGCAACTCTTTCCGCGAAGCCACTTCCTGAAGAAACGACGGAAGTCGAGGTCGCGTCTGGGTAATTACGGTTATGATCCTTATGGATAATCGATTGGAAATTGCTTTCGAGGAATCTGAATGCGCTCATTGTGGCTGCTGAGCGATTAGATCATTTTCACCTTATGTTACTGAACTGGAAATGTTACTGCGGAAGTAATATACTAGTAGTAGTATTTAACTATATTAAATAACAAATGTTAACACTTAGTAAACGTAATTATTAATATTTAAGAAAAATTCAAAATTTAAAATAATATTTGACTGCAGATATTTTACTGTAAATAATTAAAGTCAAATTTTTATAATGCACATGTTTTCATCTCTGACGCATTTTGATCATTAAAAATATTGACCTATCAAAAATATTTAACTATTCAACCGTATATTTAACCATAAAAAGTAATTGCATAACAATTATGAATGCATGCCTTCAAACATAAGAAAACATTCTCCTACATATTTAAAAATATGTACAAAAACAGAGTACCTCAAAGAGACATCAAAGTAAATAAATCATTGAATAGTTAAGTTACATAAATCTGAACATGATAAGAAACATTTCACAAATGAATTATTTTGCGACCACTTCTATGATGTAATCATAAAATGTACATGAGCTATTACACTTATGAAAAAGATATGATCCAAGGAATGTGGAGAAAGCATGGCCAATTTTCTTGTGTGTACAATTAGGAAAAAGTAACAGATCTAGTTGGACTAGCTTGTATAAAATCGTTTTTATGCAATATTATTTTCAGTGATGTATTCAATATCACAGAATCGTGTACCATAATTATAATTATTTAAAATATCACTTTTCAATATGAATTTCCTACTTCTTATTTTAGAAAAGTCTCTTAAAATTTTTTATTAGTTAGAAGTTTAAAATTTTCTTCAACTTTTCCTGTCAGCTAATCAAGGGAACCCTTGTGTTATAAAGGGTATAACTGATTAAGGTTAAGGTTAAGCAGGTGCTAGGTTAAGGTTAGTTACAATTGAGAAAGGGTGGATACTACATAAAAATAAAAATAAAAATATATGTATTTCAAAACAATCACAAATCCTATATTCTCAAAAGCAAAGAACACGTTCGACATATCATTTTTCTCGGATGTGCCTAGTATTAAATTTATGAGTTATTGAATATGATCGCACATATTCAACACCACTGTATTTTCCGCAGGTAATATCTTTGGTAGCTGCAATACTCGCAGTATCGGCTCAGCAATACCAGCAACCAGGTGGCAACTATGTGGACGAATACTCGGCATACGAGTCCCCGAGACCGGCTCATCCGACCCCTCGCAGTTACGCGTCCGACGCGGCACCAAACCGGCAATCTGCAGGTCCCACCACTCCGAAGCCAACTCCGGTGGCCATATTGAAGCAGATAAACAGGCACAACGAGGACGGTTCGTACACGTACGGTTTCGAAGGCGCGGACGGTTCGTTCAAGATCGAAACAAAGCTGCCGACCGGAGAGGTGAAGGGTAAATACGGATTCGTGGACGACACGGGTAAAGTTCGAGTGGTCGAATACGGAGCGAATCAGTACGGATTCCAACCGGCTGGAGAAGGTATCACCGTAGCACCGCCGACCTTGGTGGACGAAACTACCGACAAAGAAGGTCTGCAATCGCAGAACTACCAAGACGAGTATCAGCAACCGGCTGCTAGACCCGCTCATCGAACTGTGGCGCCTGCGCCTCGACCTGCGCCGCAAGTTCAATACGAGCAGCCATCTTTCCAGCAGCCGCAATCGCACACCCAAGCGGTGTACTCTCCCCAAGCGGCACCCAGACAACCCATCCCTAAACCACCCATCTTCACCCCGGCTCAGCAAGCCATTCCCAAGCAGACCATTCTTCAACAGAACGAGGAACCATCGCCTCCTTCCCAATTGTACAACCAAGGACCAGCTCAATTTGCACCCGCTCCCGTACAGGAACGTCGCTCGCAACCGCAACCTCGAAGCCAGAGCGGTGGCATCCTGGATCAGCTGGCTAGGGATTACGCTCTTCCTCAGGGCGGTTCACCGCCGCTGCACGACATCAGTTTCGGTTATTACTAGGCCCTCTAGTCCCTCCCGTGTTCGTCAGGGTGGTACCCGTGCGTTTTGGTATTTACGTTTATTGTCTGGAGACGCGATGCTTCGACGTGGAACATTTTTAAAATGGACGCTGTGTTTCATCGCGTGTCCCGGGGCAAATATCGAGGTTCTGATTGGGTATAAACGATTCGATTATAATGGTATTCTTGATTTTTTAAGTTATTTTGAATTTGACAGGAGTCCTTGATCTTTGTCTCGGTAACGAGTCATGGTTGCCTACCGACTTTAGTCTCTTCGATAAGAGTTCTTGCCATTGGAACCAAATGGGTATTGAATGGAAAGTGAAATTGAAGCGTAGCTTACTGATTAACGTGCCCGAAGCTAGTTTGCGATCAAACTGAAATGAATTAGGAACTTTTGAAACTCTTATATTGATATAGAAAACGAGAAGAAATATTGAGAGAAATATGAATAATATTGCTCAAAGAATTTGAAACAGTGAATTAGGACATTATAACAAAATTAATACAAAATACATTATTCTGATCATTGAACTCAGACAAATTTTCATAATATGAAGAAAGAGATTACTTTGACTATCTTGATCACTATCTTTGACAATTTTATTTATGTAACATAACCTTACATATTACATCTATTTTTGTCGAAAATGTTAGAATTGATTTAAAATCTTGTATGTAACAATTTGTTTCGAAATTTTGTAACTCATAATTTTGCATACTCTTCGATTTTCACTCTGGTAAGCATACGTCAAGATCGTGTACCATGCTGAGGAAGGCTATAAAAATAATTGTAAATAAAATTTCACACACCACGGTAGGCGTCCGTGCTGATTTTTTAATTTCAGAAAACGCAGCTTGCACGCGTCACAAGCATTTTGAATAAGAAATTTCGTTTTAATGGAGAACCTCGCTTCGTCAAGCTGCGTTTTCTAGTTCGCGTCTTGCGAGACTGCACGATCAATTCAGCACGCTTACTATTGTAATTAGATTATTGTAAGATAATAACTATATAGATTGGAATATGAGACACTTCTCGTAACACGGAATATATTTCTCTCTAAAGATAGTTAACGACGTTCCACTCACGACTCTCATTTATGAATCACGCATAACTCTCTCGATGTTCGAGTTTGTTAAATTTTAGAACACAAAAGGAGAATCAGAAACTCGTTCTTGATTTTATATCATTTTGCTGTACCACTTAATGATCCGTTTGTTAATAAAGATTAAATAAACATTATTTCACATTCCCAATGGATTCCCAATGATTTACAATTTAGTGGATTTTCAATTTTTTATATTGTTGACATGTTCTTTTAAATGTTCAAATTTCAATCTTCCTAAATTTTTATATTTTTGTTTTTGATATCTGAATATGTAAATGCCTAAATTTTTAATTCACTCAGTAAACAATTTCTTAAATTAATAAATTTATAAATTGACGTATTTGAAATCTTTGAAAGAAAAATTCACAAAATTCAATTGATCATGCTATATAAAATTTTCACAAATAATAATTATTATTAACTTACCTAAAATTGAACGATGTCAATTATGCACTATATCTGTTCAACATCATTCATCGCAGCATTTCATCATTCATCTAAAAAGTAGCAAACATAAAATAAAATATGTCACTCTTCACAAAATATTAAAAAAAAATACAACTTCGAAAGCAATGAAAACTCGCAAACTCGTAATAAAATTAATAGTATTAAATTACCTACTGAAATCTTACTCTTCCTAATTTTTTTCTCTCACAAAGTTAATGAAATAAATGTTCAATAAAACCATTTGAGTCGATTTTTCTTATTTACAGTCAATTTTCCCTTTCCAGTAAAATTGCAGCCTTTAAGTCAAATATGTGGATAAATGAGTTTGGTTGTCAACTTAATAGTTCCCTAACTTTCTAACTGTTAACGTCTTTGAACCAGTTTGGGAAACGACCTTTCAAATTATTCCTTGTATGATAAAAGTAAAAAGACATGGCCGACGTGTGTCGAGTTGTTCCGGAACTCTAGTCGTCGGAATTTCAGTTGCGAAATTCCTGTACCGACCTTCACGTTCGTTCAACGTAAAGGACGCAGAATTTACCTGGATAAACAACGGTACCGTATGGTTACCTTATTATTTAATATAAAAGCTGATCTAGCGATTGTTGTTCTGTAATTACGTGAGAACGACTGTGGGAGCGGCTCGAGACAATTTTATTTCGTTTCCGAAGATTAATTGTTAAATTGCTGCATAATGTGATAATAGCAGACAGGAACGTTAACTATTACAAAATTTGGACATTTCAGGATTTGAAAATTTAGGAAATTTCGGGGTTTGTAAATTTTGGGGAGTAGAGGAGGTTGTAATTTAGACTTGAAATTATAAATTTTGAATTTAAAAATATGAAGTATACATGTCTAACTATCCCAAAATGAAAATAGTTTGAAATATTTCCTGTTATCCAAAAATATCCTAACACCGAATAATTCAGTCTGCACAGAGCCTGCAAGGACGGCAACCAGAATTGCGTTTCTGCAAAGCAAGTCAACGTTCAAGCAAGACTACATTTTCTCCATCGTAAAATGATGAAATTATCTCGAACGAAAGAATAGAACTTGCAACCACTTTTTCTCACGGAATAAAGAAGCTCAAAAGTGATGTAGAAATTCTATTGTGTCCCTTGGATCTTTACTACCGAAATTCTTACATTCTCACACGCATCCTCTTGTTGTTATTTACTACTTTAGTACGCTACGACATTTCCTCTGATGTCACAACGCTGTTATTCTTCGACTTCAAAATGATGTCCTTTATATTCACTAATTATATTAACTTCTTACGTTAAATACATTCGAGTTTATGATAAAAATTATTTCTAAATAGTATGTTAGAAACAACATCGTAACCTGTTGATTGCTTATGATGTGTGTACACGTAATTTCAAAAATTTCTACAGTTGATTGTTAATTTTTTGTCAAATAAGAGTGTAATTCCTCTTTCTAGCTTTGTTTTACTTTTTTCATAAAATTTGTTATAGAAGCATTTATCCTGCGTTTGACACGTACTTGATTAAGTATCTAGCAAAGAACTATAAAAATTAAAGTTATAGTAATTGTGACAATTTCTATAGCAATTATTAAATTATAATATACAAATTTTTATAATAGTCCTTACAATAATAAATTTTTATAATAGTTATAAATTATAATTCCAGTTAACTGCCTAGCCAAAGCTGATTTCTTATGGAGACCAAATAAATTCCAGAACAGTAGAATTGTTTCCAATCATTTGCGAGAAATTTCAGTGAACAACAAGTCACGAAAACTTGCGTCAATCGATCGATTTCAACGATGACGATAAATTCCGGCAGAGTAGGCAGGTTCTGTAACTATGGTCCGCAATGTTGAAACCAGCGCAGCGCGTCGGCCATATTTTGCGTGACTCGCTTAGACGATAACAAACATCGAAACTATTTCCCGTATCAGCAGTTGATACAATTTCCTTCGCCTAACGAGCTGCAATTCCTTCACGAACTCCTTAACTCCTTTCGCTCGAGATATCTTTCGATCTTTGCTGTCAAAATTTCGGCCGTGCTCAATGTCGAAGTTAAAGGTCATAAATAGGAACGCGGAACTGGTCAAGTTATAAATATGAACAATGCAGCAATGAAAGGTAGAGAATGGTTTTTATGAACAGTTTATAGAATAGTTTTAGAAGTATTATTTTCTTGTTTGGGAATTTTGTTTGTTCATATTGTAGCAATTTGTGTGTGAAGTCTGTTCATAGAAAGCGGGACAAAAAGATCGAAACTGTGAAACTGTTTTCTGATAGAAAAGACTTGATTGTTGGATTTAGTCGGTAAAGACTTGTGACAAATTTATTTTTCAGATATTACATTAAACATTTTTTAAGGGTGATTGATTATATTTTTTACAAAATATCCACGAATATTTTAGTAATTTTAATGTAAATATAGTTTCCTATGCTTTCTACGTTTTTAAATAATAATAATTTTGCTAACATTTTTCTATGATTTCAAGTGCATATTAACAATATCCATATTTAACCATGTTTACCATATTTAAGAAATACATTAAACAGCCTCTGATAGCAACATGAATCGAATTGTTTAACAAGCTTTCAGCGAAGTCACTGACTTGATATTGTGCATGCGATTATGCAAGCGAATGAATCTTCATAATGTTACACCTGCACCACGAACACGGAGGAGGCAACCTCGTTGCACATAAGAAGGTCAACGAACATGAAGTAATACTCACCTCGAAGGTGAGGTGCATCATGACACGATCACTTGGCACGCTGCCAACATATTGCTTGTGATTTGTCTTGTAATCCCTAACATCGCATCGTGTTACATACTAATTCGACTCTTTATCGAGCGATGGTAGACGTAGTTCTAGACGCAGGTACGCAAGGTGGAATTATCAGCGGAGAAATCATGAATAAAGAATGTATATTCTTCAGAGGAGGATGCTTTATACGTTGCAAGAAGAATAGACATTATAGTAGTATTAATAAATAATGTGGAGATGTATTTGCATATATAAATAATAATAGAGATGTGCCTGCTTTGTGTATATGAATAATGATAAGTAGAGATGTACTTTGTATATATAAATAATTTGGAGATGTGTCTGCTTTGTACATATGAATAATAATAAATAGAGATGTATTTACTTCATACATAACCTAAATCATTCATCTCCTATATTAACCTCAACAGAATAATTCAGCACAAATAATAAATAAATGGAGAGTGTCTTTAGATGAATTACTACTTCACCACCCATTAATATAAAAGATATTTACATAAAATTACAATGAAAGTAGCAATTGACTTTATCTTGCGAATGATCAGATGTTAAATAAATATTGTCAGGTTTTCCACAAAAAAAAAATTGAAATTATTTTGTAAGAGTATTTTGAAAAAAGTACATGTATGTTTTGTGGCATATTCCTTCGATATTTTGAAATGGTAAAAGCGATTCTCAACTTATGAGTCATATGAAAACAGGAGGTCAGATTTGGCCTACAGGCCATAATTTACTGACTCCTGAATTAAACCATTAATTACATGAACATTCCATATCAGACTTTAATAACACTATTTAGCTTAACTATGTGCTACATCTTTTAGCGGTAATAAGTAACATAATTATTTTGTAAGAATAGGAGGATGAAGAGAGTAAACACTTTCGAATATTAACTTTGATATAAGAGAATATTTTTAATTAGAGCATTAATTATTGTTCTTATTTCAAATTTAATAAACATTAATATTATTTCAAATTTAATAAAATTATTATCAAATATGTCTCTTCGAATCTTCAATAACACTTCTGTTTTTTGTACAAAAAAGAAATCTTACAACAATTTTGCTGATTTATGAACAAATTAATATTTGAATTATTTCGCAATATTTAGTAAGTAAATTCTTCTAATCCTAATTTAATAAACCAATGTACTGTTAACTATTAAGATTGTTAAAAATAAAATGTCAACGATTATTTATCTCCGTTTCATATCAGAAAATATTTAAAGAACGATACATGAATCAAAAAAGATTACGACGAAGATACAGCAAACGAGTCTTACGTGAATTTCGTAACGCAGGGTACAGAGTGTAGCAAAAATGAATGAAAAAACAAATTATACCTTTTAGTTGGTGCATTTTTAACGTCAATCATTTCAACATTATCATACATTATCTCTACAGAATGGTATTTTCTATCATGACGTTCAACCGATTCTACGTTGCTTATAGCTGACCGTCTTAGAACTTTCCAAGGGGAAAGTTCTTTTCACAAGACTGTTTTCGCGTTCACAGTTACAACAGTTGATTTATAATTTCATTCGATATCTTTGTTCCTCCACATCGATTTATTCGGTTTGTCGTTCTAAAATATTTCGTCATTAATGCTTTTTATACCTCACTCAGAAAAATCTGAAAAATTCTTCATTCATAAATGCTTCGTAATAAAGAATTTCTACTTTCGCTTGCGAGTAAATTTCACACGTATTTACAACTTCCTTCAATTTTAATCCTGCTAATTAGTAGAAATTATCGTAAAAATTGATTTAAGCTGTAATAAATAATGTTTGAGCAGAGCTGCGACTTAGAAAGTAACACAGAAATTAACCTTTAACATATGATATTCAGTTTTTGTATTTCAGAAGTGATATCGTAAATTGTGAAATGGAAAAAGTAAATATTGTACCAAGGGTAATTTCTATGTTACTTTCTATATTACTCATCGAATAGTTATTAGTATTCGAGACAGACCGAGTATTCCTTTTCCTTATGATTTATAGTTGGAAGTGTTTTCAAATAAAACATCTGTTTAGAATAGTTGTAATGGGGAGATAATGATGGTCTACGAGGAATTAAAATTTAGAAATGGTAAATTGTGTATACATATATTGTAAAAGTTAAATAGTTAAATACACCAATTAGTAGATAAGTAGATCAGTAGTATTAGTTAATTTCTAAAAATGAAACACAGACAAAATTTTTCAATTTCAATAAAATGCACTGTAAAACCAATTCTACTAAAATGCAAAATAAAATAAAATTTTTCTATAAATATTTTAAAGATCTAAAAACATTCTCTTGGGAAGTGATCAAATCACTCTTGAATTAAATTATTACTTCCTGAATAAGTACTCTTTGACTTTTGAATAGCAGTGTATGTTAGAATGAAACGAACATTAAAGTGTTTTATCGGTTATGAGCTGTGCTCGATCCCACAGCTGGTTTCTCGGAAGAAAATTCGCTTACCTACTTTCATTACCACGACCAGACGATGATCGAGCTCACTTTCAGTATCATCAATGGAAAAACGAGGGAATGGATGCACCAGGTGAACTTCATTTGCACCGTCCTTCGTAGTATGATTGCTGTTACCGTTCTGAACATCCTCCTTACTTGGTCACAGTTCAGTATCATTGCTACAATGCTTCCATTAACAGTACATCTGTAGTTGAGCAATTATTATAGTGTATGGAGTCATATTTAACTAGAAGGATAAATGCAATTGTTTTACAATGACTATTTCTCCTTCTTAGAGTAATTTTATTCTTTTGTATGTTGTTGATAATTATTGGTGAATAAGTGCGTCCGTGAGTGGACAGACTGTGGGAACATTTGAGAGATGGATAATATTTTAATTTGGAGACTTGAGAATTTTTAATTTTGCAATTTTTTTATTTTTACTGAATTGTTTTTCTTATTTTGTATATTTTCAAATTTCTAAATTTGGAAATTTCAGGTTTTCAATTTTCAGGTTTCTAAGTTCTCAAGTTCCCTAGTTTAAAAATTCCCAAATTCCATAGTTCTCAAATTCCCTAGTTTCCAACTTCCCTAGTTCCCAAATTTCCTAGTTTCCAAATTCTCTAATATTAATGAAAATCATCTCTGTTTAAAACTTCTCGAAAATTTCAAATATTGTCAAACCTTGATGTGAAGTAACGTGTCATTAATATCAGCGAAAGTTTCAATCAGTCTACTGATGTTTGAAGTAGCGCGTCTGTTCCTTACGCAGCGTGTGAAGTAGGAACATCAATTACAACGACTCTCCCAAATTAAGATGCAGCGTTTTCAAGGCAATTTAGATATCGTCAATGATCGTTCCACGCGATATCATTGCCACTTTCTTCTAATATCCGCGAGGATTTATACCGAGAGCGTTCATCGCGGTTAAACCACAATTAATTAATAATTTGAAATCACGTTGAACGCTTCGTCGGGCTTCCTAGTTTCTAATAAATTTATCGATGCTGATTTCAGTGATAACAGATGTTATCTTTGTAATTATAAGTAAACAGTCTATGGGCGGCTTTGTTATTTCGTTTAAAGGCGAATTAGATGATTACTACCACTTTGAGTGTTAATTTTTATTAGTTTCTCGTCCATTCTTGTCGAGGTTTACAGTATACATTTACACGTCTCAGTGCAACAATCGCTAATAGCAAGAAAACAATTAAATTTTGTTACGTCAAAAGACTATTAAAACTATCATTCATTAATTGATTTATAGGGTGTATAATTTATTTAAAAAGTTAAAGTATGTTATAACTAATTGGAAATTTCATAAAAATACAAGTAAAACTGTCTTTCTTAGTTTGACTTATAGCCTGCATTTATCGAACAGATTAAATCTAGATACTTTTCAACTTTTGCTAAAAAAATTTGTTCTTTAAAAACAATTTTTTAATGGTTGTTACTTTCAAGTTGTATCATGTCAACAAAATTTCTGGTAAATTGAATAGTGTTCGAATTAGTGTCCCACATGAATACGTTCATATTAAGTAACCTTAATCACATAATTCAGAGAGATGAATGATTTATTATGTGTCGAAAGATGTAGGTTAAGTACAGGTTCCTAAATTTATAGATCAGATAGAGTGTGATTCATTATTTCTTTTGGTACGTTCAGTTATTATAACTAGTGGAACAATTTAGGGGTTTGGAAATTTAGAATTTTTGGGATTTACGAATTTGGAAAATTAATCATTCATTCATGAAATTTGATATTTTGGGAATTTAAAGATTTAGGAATATGAAAATTAAATAATTAGAATTAATAAATTAAATAATACGAAAATTAATAATTATGGGTAATAAAAAATTTGGGATCCGCAAATTTGTTGATTCAGAAATTAAAAAATTTGCAAATATCCCCAAAATTCCTAATCCTCAGTCCACTATGCCACAGAAAATTATTCGATACCCACAAATGCTGCTATTTAATCTTGAAGACCACCCCCACATCCATGTAACCAAAATTGCTCGAACATAACCATAAATCACATTTCCTATTCTTCTGTCAGCACATGACGTTAAAAAAAGACTTCGTCCCGGCCGAAAACATAGGCTGAATTGCATCACAGGCAAAGATCACTTCCCGTCAAAGCAGATCATTATCGATTCGCGCTTATAAAACGCTTCTCTTATTGCCCGTGCGAGCTCGACCTATATCCATCAAGCCGGACGCGTTTCGTGTGTGTGTGTGTCCACACGTTCTCATAATGCAACTTACGTTCACGCACTCCCATACAATTTGGCAATGTCAGGCCCGTGGCGTTCTGGTTTGGCAATGGCCATGCCCCGTGCTTCGGCCTCCGAGAATCTAATTTGTGATTGTTACACGCCGTACAAGAGGACGGAGCCATGGCAGCCCCCACTATAAAGCAAAAGCATTCGTATAGGTTATAAAGGACCGAGCTCAGCACTATACGACTGCACTCTCTCAGTGAAACTCTCGAAGGATCGTTCTTCGGCTACTTGTACCCTCCTCGTCTGCAACGCGTGCAACATGAGGATTATATCTCTGGTATGTACTATATCTTTTGCAACCCTCTAGCGATTTGGATTTACCTTCATTGAGTGTCGTTCGTTGATAGGATTCGTTCAGTGTTCATTCTCGGTGATAATATGATTGTGTTATTGTGAGCCTTCGGTATATTAAGATTTATGGTAATTTGATGGATTCGGATATTTTGATAGGGTGGTTTGGTATTGTTTAGCCCTTTTTACTCGAAAGGAATCACCATTCGGTAAATTCATATTTTCATATACGATATCATGTAGTGAAATAAATAATAGCGAAAATTAATAACAGAATAATTTCGATTTATCAAACTGTTCAAGTAGAAAGTTTGAGTTTACCAACAGATACGTTCGAGTGCAGAGGGTTGGATCCTTTAAAATCTTGCAACTCAGTGCTGTCTCAGTCGAAGAACCCTACGATTTGGGAGTTAGAACCCCTGTTGCAGGAACAGCACACAAATCATTAAATTAGTCAAGTTCAACAGTGAGTTTTTTTATTCTCAAATGATTAGGTGGTCCCTCGATTCAGATCACACGAAGGTACAATATTATACTTCACCAAATTTATTGATAAATTAGATCTAAAATTACTGACTGAAAGTTAAATGTGACTTCTAATTTTCGTACAGTAATTTTATTTTTATTACAAATCTATTATTTTCTTACGATATTTCTTTCTGATCTTTCATCTAATTTATAACATTTCACTATTTATCAAAGTTCTTATAGAAATTTAATGGTGACCCACTTGTAGACGTGACAGTCATAGAACGACATTTTTCAATTACTCGATCGGAATATTAAAATTATAATGTGACACGAAGAAAACAAATAATGGATATTATATCTAATTATCTGTGACTATTATTAGTCTAATTGTATGTATTGAGAATGAGAGATATATCTTACAATAAACGCGGTTCTGTGATGTTTTAATTATTCCGATGACACAATTCTTCAGATGAATACTGTGATTATTTTAAACAGTGCAGTAATCAAACTATCTCGTGACAATCATGTTAATCCACCTTTCTCATAATTATAGAGCATTAATAGCATCTAATGGCAAGATTAAGTCACGATCGTGAATATTTAATTTCTTCTGCTACCGCCCTATTATCAGCATGTATGGTGAAACAATTCATTATTCAAATAAATATGTTCATATAAATTGAAACGTGACACTTCGTGAGAGAATACTAAAGAATTTTAAACTCTCATATCATGAATTACTATTTTGCCACACTGTTTTCGTTGAACTCTTACTTTCATCGTTGAAAGTGATTTCAATGCCGCGATAGGCGGTATTAGAACCCTACAAATAGGAGTGTTAGCTTCTGTCAAAAATGATGCAATGAAACACGTACTGAATACTTTCGATTTACTTTCGAATCCATATTAGGAGCAATATGGAGTGATCGATGTATTGGGTAGACAAGAAGTTTCGATATCAACATCATTGCCAAAGCAAGATTCAATGCAACCTTCTTGGGAATTTAGCTACTATCAATTCACTTTTTTTGTATTAATAATTCATCGTCTACTGTAATGCTGCCTTTTATATTTATATTACATCACATACCACAATATTTTTTTTCTATATTAATTGTACGTAATATACAACTATACATTTTTTTATTAATAAACCTTCCATACATGTTATCCAAATATAGTTATTCTTTTATACGATCTTTGAATTGATGAAGGTTACTCACAATCTTCATTTTCTTTCAATAAAAATAAGCTAAATGAATTTTCACATAACACTAATTATAGACACGTACAATTTTAGTAAGAATTCATAAATTTTTATACGTTCATTATTTTGCCTCAACTGCAATCGAACGCCATATTTTAAATTTATGACAAAGAATTAAATACGTAAATTTTTTATTTATCAGAAAGATGGAACGATCTTACCTTTCCAGTCTAGAAATTTCATTAGTTTCCCATCGAAACTCGACGGTTCATTTGACTAACGAATTGTTATTTATTAGCAAAAATAATGTTGATCAATATCCGTTTCATTTGACGCATTCTTTCCGGCTCACGTGGATGCACTTCATTAAAGATTTAACGAGTATGTAGAGCAAGAAGTACGTTGCAACATTGTATCGTTTCTTGTGTTGCAGTTCGAAGAAAATTAATTATAACTAACGAAAGTATTTTCCTTCTACGATTAAAGTTCTACGTTCTTCACTTTATTTCTGTGGGAACTTTCATCCGTCTTAGTTTCACTCTTGGCTCGTGAGATCGAACAGTCAATTGCGTGAAAATTCTTGTAAAAACGTGTGAGTAATGTTTTCGATTTCTCTGGTTTTTCTCGGTGACGTTTGTTCGTGAAGAGTACTAATATTTATAGCATTCGATTCTTCTATTCTTTTGCTACAATAAGGTTGTATCTTTTTGTGAAACACACTTCTATTGTTTGCAGCTATATCCATTGTATGTATCAATGGATTGTTAAGTGACAGGTATAGGAGAAATATTTGGGAAAGGATATTACACATTCAAGATATATTGCTAACATAAAAATGTCAATATTTATTGTCAATAATTATATAATTATATAATATTGTCAATACTTAGTCCCAATAAATATAATCATACAATAATTTCAATATTATATTGACGATATATATAATCATTACTACATTTCATACATTTCATATATTATCACTATTCTGAATACTAGTTATTATAAAAACAGTGTAAAAATCTTTTTAATATTCTGCTATTCTTCATATCAGAGACATTTTGTATTATTAAGGGTCTTTAAATAACATATAAATTTTAATATACAAATTCAACAAAAGCTCAATTATAAAAAATATCATCGAAGAAAATGCGGGACCAGCTAGTAAACTTTATTACACTTACTTTCACCAGTTCAATGAACCTGTTATCTCCCAGACTTTTTGCAACCATTACCTCTTCGTTTCATTGTCGCCAAAGTAGCCTTGTTAAAAATGTTCAATAACGACATAAACGATGCAAGATACTAAACTAAAAACAATTTCAACGTGACTAGCTAATTCCTTAAATTACACTTTCACTAAACTATCCCAGGAAACCGCAATGTTTTTGCTTCCTGCAGTAACAAGCTTGCCATTAACATATTAATAAACGTAGTTATAAATCAGGAATAATTAAGCAACCACTGTATTTTAGTACCGTTTCGAACAGTAATTAAAATAGCAGCACGTGCATTACATGGGACGTTGAATGCAATTAGGAAACGATTACCGATGTCAATACATGAGTTGGGGCGTGAGGTTAACGTTAGAAGAGCTCCAATTGGTCAGAATAGAAAAATCCCTTCATTAACAAATCAATACATTCTCAAATTTTTACATACACAAATTCCTGCAGCTGCAAATTGCTATAACCTCAAGTTCCTATATCCCAAATTGGTACGTCCCTAAATTGGTAGATTCCTAAATCGGTACATTCTCAAATCGATACATTCTCAAATCGGTACATCCCCAAATTCCTATATTTCTAAATTCCTGCATTACCAAATTCCTACATTCCCAAATCTCTACATCCCAAAATTCCTACATCCCCAAATCTCTACATCCCCAAATCTCTACATCTCCAAATCTCTACATCCCCAAATCTCTACATCCCCAAATCTCTACATCCCCAAATTCTTACATCCCCAAATTCCTACATCCCCAAATCCCTACATCCCCAAATCTCTACATCCCTAAGTCCCTACATCCCAAAATCTCTACATCCCCAAATTCCTACATCCCCAAAATCTCTACATCCCCAAAATCCCTACATCCCCAAATCCCTAAAATTACTACAATTGCATGTGAAACAAAATATCCCGCTAATATGAATAGATCAATTTCACGGTAAAAATCAATCGATACGGTTTTCACTTTCGATTTATTCGGAGTCTTAATCTATTCCGAATAACGGTAGATGCACGTAATCGATACTACAGCGCTATTACGAATCATGAATATTTCATGCATTTTTTTCCTGCCCGTTCTTGATAAATATCGTCATCGATTCGATCATTGTGTTGTTCTATTCGCTTTAAGAAATTATATAATGCTCGTTATAAAGATTGAAATCGTGTGTGAACAATTTCATGATTAATCAACGATCGCTGTTTTAACGAGCTGAATTGTTACAAATCACAATCGCGATATCTTTCAAGAATTTGGTGAAATTTCAAGTTTTATAACTCATTATTATATACCAGTATCATAACAGTTCATTAAATAATACTTGGAAATTATTCTTGCACTTTCAGAATGATCTAAAAATTTCTAGAAAGCTTTCACGGGTAATTTAATTAGACTGTCGTATGTAACACTTTTTAACTTTGCGTTAACGAAATTTATTATGCTTCATTAACAAAACTAATATGTGACTGTTATTAGTGAAACTTGTGGAGAAAATTTGGAGGATATAAAATGAGTGATGTGTGCTTTAAATTTTAAACTTTATTAATTATTGTTGTTATATTATTTTTACAACGAGTTAATAATTGTGTTTTCTAACCAGCAAGGTGTTGGTATTAATTTACTATTAGATCAGTGAAAAATGAAGAATCCTTGTTTTACAGAAATATTATTCCAGATTTTTAAATACATAAATTCATAATTTCCAAATTTCCAGTCTAAAAATTTCTCAAACTTCTAAACTTAAAATCTCACTTGACAACTTCTATTATTCCCCAGATATTTATTATTCATCACTGTATTGTGTTCATCACAGATTCACACTGTTTCCCAAATGTAACCAATACAGAGCTCCTATTTATGCACACATATCTGCACATACAGAATGCAACGATGAATATAAAATCGCCATAAACACCATTTTTAAAAGTGTCACGTTACATTCAATAACGAAATCGATCGTCCCTGAAGAGCTCAGAATTTCGAATCATCTTAGATAACAATGACCACATTCAATCACCCGACGCAAAACATACGTGCTCATTTTACCAA
Organism: Megachile ligniseca; assembly: GCA_945859555.1. Classification (NCBI taxonomy): domain Eukaryota; kingdom Metazoa; phylum Arthropoda; class Insecta; order Hymenoptera; family Megachilidae; genus Megachile; species Megachile ligniseca. Next base: position 6,644,002 of record OX243783.1, read on the forward strand.
GCATGTTTTTTAAACATAAGACCTAGTTTTGACTGCTAGAAACCAATGGCGGAGAAACTGGTCGTCGATAAAGTTGCGAAAGCGAGGCTAATACGTTGAAATACGTGTGGAGGCAGCAGCGGGTAAATCTCCGTTGCTTTCTTCGGATATAAACGGTCATCAGCGGCGCCGTTTACTCTCTATCGAGACACGAAATCCTTCGAGGGGCACCGCGTTGCAAAAATGCCACCGAGCCGTCTGACGCAAATTGCTGATTGTTCAAACACGGTTTACGATCGTTTTTCTGGTTGCACAACAGGAAGAAAATAACCGAGACCTAATGAAATTCAACAATTAAATTAGCTGCCTGGCCGCACGGCGATTCAGGCTAATTTGTTGCTCTATAATTAAATCGAAGAACGTTGTTGCGCACCCTTAAACGAAACTGGACAAGCGAAGAATGTCGAAATGTCGTAGGGTATTAAACTAATATAAAACTTCAACCTTCCTTATAATCAATGGAAATAAAATTTGAATTTAAAGCGAAATTTACTGCATCGTTTTAATCTTGTAGGATTATAGAAAAGCTTTTCGTTAGACAATTGATGATCTACGAACAATACGAGTCAATTAGATAACTGTAAATTATATAGCTGGATCGATAGACCTGTAATCAGTATATATTCCAACAGTTTGCATAATAATTGGACACCTGGAACCTTTATTGAATGATATACGAGTATACGCTTCTCACAGTCGCTGCAGACTATGTAACGGAGAATAATTTATCTTACAATGTTCCGTGTTAAAACAATAATCCATTAAAACCCCTATGGAAAGCTGTACACGTTATTCATCCGCTCGTTGAGATTACTTACAATGCAAGTATCTGTCTTTTTCTTTGAGAGTGCTGTCAAGTACTTTTAACTTTCGAACCCTTTCTTTTTTAATTTTTGTATTTTTGTGTTGGGTAATTTGAGGTTTTACGAATTTGGAAATTTTAGGTTATAATACTGAATTTAGACAAATGGAATCATATTTGTTAATTTTTTAATTTTCTAACTTTGAAATTTGAATGTTCAAAAATATAGAAATTTGGTACTTCGAAAATTTTAGAACTAAAAATGTATGAATTCGAAATATTAAAAATTCCAAAATTCGGAAATGTGAAAGTTCCCAACTTCTAAACCAAAAAATTCACAATCCAACCTAACCTAACCTTCCACCACTGAATTTTGCTACATCCAAAGCATTTTTAGAATAAAGCTAAATTAAATTCCTATAACTACTCATATTCTAATTCTCAGAACACATTTTCCCGACAAAGAGTTAAATCGCAAGTTTACCTCCGCAGACACGAATAATCACAGTTTGCTTTCAAGAAACAGCGAAGTTTACCTAGCTAAGATAAACGACAGGTACGAAGCAGGAGTAGCACCTAGTCACGAGAAATTTTTGACACGGTTCAGCCGGTGAAATGTGAGAAACGAAATGCAAAATGAAGTGTGGGAAACGGTGAACAAAACAGTGAGAGCGAAAATACATCCAAGGCAAGGGTTAAACGTGGTCATGCTTCGTTGGTTCTTAACGCACCAATAGAACAGACTCACGATGTGGTATCTAAAGTTCCCAATGCTTCCTTAATCGATGTTAGATAGAAACTACTCTTTTTTTCTCTAATTATTAGTCTTCTACCGACAAATAATAAAATCGCTATCGGTTCACTTTATCGACGCAGGTACAAGATCTCACGTTTCCTACCTAGATTTCTTATTGATAAGTCAATCTTCTTGTTTCCTCTGCAGTCAATTACTTCGCAGATACTCGTCTAATATTAATTGACAGAAATCCGATAACTTCAGACGGATGTGTAACGTCACTTCGCGGTGAGGTTATGTACCAAAGACACACTTTCTACTTGCAATTAGGTACCCTTTGTAAACCCAGAAATTCGATATTTAAATTTGTACTCGTTTGAAATTGTCTTGTTTGAAATAACTGATCACTTGTGAAATTACTGATGTCTGCAAGATACTTTCTAAGCACATCATAATATCACAGTTTTCGCTAATCGCTGCAACCAGAAATAATTTACCTCAAAATAAATTTTTATTTACTTGCCATCTGTAACATTTCATTGCAACTTTCGAACTGTTAAGATAATAATCTTAGAGATGTTTTTAAAATCTCTTATATTTTGCATGTTCTTTGATGAACATTTCACTCTGAAATCGTGGTTTTATTGTTCTTGCTAACTCATGCGAGGAGATCTGCTGATCTCACTTTGAAAGCAGAAAGCTATTTTTCAATTTTTATTCCGTGGACCTCGAGATATTTATACTATTATACATATTCATGTTTTTTATTAAATGTTTACAAGGAGAATAAAACACTTTCGGGAGTGTTTAAATGGAGACGAAATTTGATGGTTCAAAAAGTAATGCTTGAGAAGAGGTTTTCGGAAATCTTATTGGATTCATTCACTTGTAATAAACAAGTACTGCTAATATTTTCATGTTTGTAAAATTTTAAGTTCAATGCTTCCAAAGTACCTGACCTACCCAAGAAGTACTATGTTACACAAATTCTTACTGAACATTAAATCCAAAAATCATCGAAATTAGCTCAAAAGTTATGCAATAAACGTAATACACGTTTGCTCTAAAATTAAAAATGAAACTGTATAAGGATAAAATAGAAATTAATATATTAACACTAAAACCAGTCAACCTCTACAAAGTTCTTATTATGTTGCACAATTTGTTGAGATGCTTTTCTTGAAATCTTGATTCTGATTTATGTTGTATTTATTTTTCAACTTCATTTTTAATTTCGAATTAAGTCCACATAATGTCTGGATAAAAGTGAGAATAAAATTTGAAGAAAACTTGAACAAAAGACCAGAAACTTCTAAGACCATTTAACCGGTTTCAGTGTTAAGCCTCCATTGTATAACAGAGCGACGTTAGTGAAAGGTCCGTCGAAGCGAAGAAGCATAATGAGAACCGCGACGATTAACAGTACACCATCAGTACCGGGTTTTCAGTACGTTGCTCGCTTTCCAACCGTTAAACAAAAGAAAAAGCAAACGTTAGAGTAACGTCCTGGACGACACAGTTCATAAGACAAGGGCACCACAGGTCCTGCATACCAATGGCCGCATTCACAGCGTCCATATTAAACGAGTCACGTTCACTCTCGCTGTTCTACGTGCGGCCATATTTAGACTCTAAACGCTTTTTCCTCGTCGCGCAATTTTACTTGGCCCCAGCTTTTGTGCCCGTCGGAATCGTTCGACTCTTTACACTTTCAAATGTTTGCTTCGACGTTCCATGACGAACAATTCACTCGCGAGCGGAACGCGAACCTTTCACATCTTCTCCGCTTCCGGCGGATACATTTTGCCGGGAAAGAGACTCACGTGTCATCTTGCATCCTCTTAGATCTTGAGAAATCCACCTGACTGTCGCCTCTTTTGAATGCGTTGAAAATTATTCCTGCAGGTTATGGATGGTAATTTTAATGACAATAGCTTCGATGTTGCGAATTGTTTAGGGAGATCTTCTCGGGACAATGGGCTTGATTGTTCTGGAACGAACCGGGGTGAATTGTACTTCGAATGCAAGTATTAAAGCAAATCTTTCGGTTTAATGGTATTTGACATTCTATTAACGGTTTTAAATATTTCTATTCAACACCTATTGATCTGTTATCTCAATGATGGATATAATTATGGGATAATATAAAATAATTTCAAATTATTAAAATTTCTATTGAAGCAATTTTAATGTTCATTTGACTGTTTCTTTGGAGTTTATTGATTTAATATATGTGAATATTTCTGCAGTATTTGTACACTAACCTGTATACTGCATTTCTATGGAAATTCGAGCGTCACTTACACACGACTGACGTGGTAAATAACATGTTAAAGTATGAACCAGTCTATGATTATAGCAACGTGATCAGAAGTTGAAAATGTGAATAAGAGAAAGTTGGTTTCAGGCATCTACAAAAATTTAATTTAAACCTGAATCGAATAAGGGTCCTCGATCCACAGTTTAACACCATCTAATGATTTTCTGAATTCTACAACTTTCCAGCTTAATATTTTTTCTAAAACATGTTTCTGTTACCAGACATTTGACACACTATAGATTATATTATGTTTTATAATATGTACTTAAACGAGAGAAATTTATAAGTGAAGACTAGCATCAATTAGTTGTTGTTTTAATTTAATATTTTGAGGGTGGTATTATATTTTTGTTAGTTTCTCAAATTTTATGAGAAATAGACAGATGTGAAAATCAGTGATAGCTAAAAAATTTCTTTTGTTGTGTTAAAATTATGAAAATATACAAAGTTCACATTTCGGTGTAAAATAACAGATGTAATAAAAACACATTATATTAGTAAATTACAAATTCAATACTGTTTGACAAATAATTATGATACAATACTGTAACACAAATTACTAATAACTATATTTTGTTACTAAAAGAATGTAACATTTTACTAAATTTCCTTGAACAAAGCCTCAAAAAAATTTACTGTGCGTTAAATCCAATCGCTTGCACTGAATTTTTAGGTTAGGTATTCATGTCTCCGCATTGCGATATCAATTTCCCCGGAAGATATTAAATAACCTCATCTGATAAATCATGTTTCGAAGTATTGCTGAAAGATCTCGATAATGCAAAAGCCTTGAGAAAAGTTAATACTGTGTGAAAGAAGAATTTATATTAGTCAGCTTATCGAGATTAAGACTGATTTACAATCTTCACGCAGAGCCTTGAAACACAACCCTTGATTCATCTAATTCTCTACCATCATGGTCACCGCAATTGCAACACACCGTTATTAATTTACATTAACCGATTACTCGTGTTTCCATTGTTCCAGCGTTTAATTGCACGAAACAGTTACAAGGATTTGCAACATTTATGCCTTACATTAAAATTATTTTATCAAGACTTTATTCGCTACTTTAGCTGAATGACTGTTAAGCAATTCGATGCATTCTGAACGCATGAGAAGAAACTCGATACGCAAGGTCGAATTCTGCACTCAGTCAACCATTCATTTCCTTCTAACACGTTTTCCGATTAATAAATATTCGGACTGAGGAAAGTGTTTAAGCGATAATAATCCGCTCAAACCATAATTGCCTCGAATTTGCAACTTCCTTCGTTTTTCCTCGCTTAACTTTCATGGCGTATTTTTTTATTGTGATCAATAAACCGTAACGTGGTCATTCTGCATTTATTTTTCTGACGATAAAAATATTACCGTAGGAAAGTGAACCACGCATTTTTATTCCAACTTCTGAATGTGACGGTAAAATCTGACGTTTGATACTGCTGTTACTTTTCTCGATGGTCATCGGTATACGATATTTATTCGCGAGAAAGTATTTTTACGAAGACTTTTACTTTCAGTTTGGAATCAACTGTGAAAATTGCGAACACGAAAGTTAACGAGAATTCTGTCAGGTTCCACTTCACAAGGGTGAATGTCCTACAAAATATACTGTTATCAAAATCTTCACATTCTACATTTTAGTAAAATTAATTTTTCTACATTTTTAAATTAAGTAAAATAAACTTTGGAAGTCACTAAAATTTGATCAAAAGTAATGATTTATTTAATTCTCTTTCAAAATGCTCGACCATTGAAGAAGACGGAGAAAAGTAATAGAAGAAACAACCCTAAGAAAATAACAAAAAACAATCCACTAAAGTTACTAAAGTCTGTGAAAATTATCTAAGCATACACTCACGTGAGTACAAAATGGAGTTTCCATTTTCGTATCACAGTTAAAAATTTCTCGCAATTTATGCAAGTATTTGTTACGAAATCGCGTGAGCGTTGCCTTTCCACATTTTTCATCGAATTACCAGATTCTCGTTCTAGATAAAGTCCTTCAATTTGATACAAGACACATAACAACTTTCTTCGTGAATTTCTTACGCTACAATTTACAGAGCATTTAACATGTTGACGACAGGACGATCATTTACCAACGTCAACTAATTAGAACGCGCTGTCAGATGAACTAATCGGAACGAATCATCGATGCTGCACAGCTTCCGGCACGGAAATACGAACAAGGAAAGCGTACCTTTAACTACTTCCTCTCTTGAAATGCGATATAATCGTGGGCAAGCCTCTTGCCGTATCTAGATCAGATTCGCGTTACGCACACGTCTCGTTTCTACATCGTGTGTTGTGGTAAAGACCGTCTATAATAACCGAGAACGCGATTCAGAAAATGTAACCAGTTACTGGTGCAGTTTTTTTCCAAAAGCAACGTGACCGGTTACCTTCACCGTGAAAGCGATCGTTAGTATCGTGGACTGCGTACAGATGTCAATCCACGAGTTGGCGCGTGATCGAACCGATCTTCCATTTTGAATACATTGCGACGTTAGTATGATTCGGGGATGTAGGGATTTGGGGATGTAGAGGTTTGGAGATGTGAGGATTTGGGGTTGTAGAGATTTGGGGATGCAGAGGTTTGGGGATGTGGAGATTTGGGGTTGTAGGAATTTGGGGTTGTAGAGATTTGGGGATGTAGAGGTTTAGGGATGTGGAGATTTGGGGTTGTAGGAATTTGGGGATGTAGGAATTTGGGAATGTACCGATTTGGGGATGTAGGAATTTGGGGATGTAGAGATTTGGGAATGTACCGATTTGGGGATGTAGCGATTTTGGGGAAGTAGGAATTTAGGGATGTAGGGATTTGGGGATATAGGTATTTGGAAATGTAGGAATTTAGGGATGTAGGAATTTGGGGATATAGGAATTTGGAAATGTAGAAATTTTGGGGATGTTGAGATTTGGGGATGTAGGGATTTGGGGATGCAAGATTTTTTGAATGTAAGAATTTGGAAATGTACCGAGTTGGAATAACATCAGTACGTGCATCTTCGTATCGCTCTTTACCCGATTCGTACACACTATAATTTCTAATTGTTATTTGGAGATTAGTCATTTTGCAGGATGCAACAAAGTTGCAGAACCCTCGATCCATTTTTGCTCAGATCGCCTTAAATATTAAAGTATGAGAACAGCAAGGTTCTCTCTATACCCAAAATTCGTCGGTTGACATCGATAATTTTCGATCCACCGCAAAGATCACGCGTTATCGAGGCACCATCCAGGAAATCTTAATCACGAGGGTAACATCATCACAAGATTGCAGTCACACAACGATGCGTTGTGCAACGATTATTTCTTTGTGCGTACCTATGACGAAACGTTGTTTTTCTGTGATCAGTTTTGATGAACATTCTCTTCTCGATCGCGTGTCTACACAGTGTAATTATTGAAGCTTATTAATCTTATTGGAGGAACGTTGCTACATCTTCGTGCAGCAATTACAAGGCATTCTAAGCTTTTTTCAATGTAATTTAGGATGCGTAATTGTTTGCTGGATGATAGATGGTAATTTAATTGACCTGGTGAAACTTGGTAAAATATTTTAATATTTTAGAAATGAGGGATTTTAAGGAAAATTGTATGGTGAAAACGTGGTACAAGTTGGTGATTCTATGGTACAAAAGAAGTTACAAATTTGAAAGTTTAGGGATTTTATAATTTGGTGACTTGTCAGGTTGGTAATTTAGAAATATGAAAATTTATAAATTTGAAGGTTTCACACATTCATAGATCACGAAGTCCTAAGGACTCCAAATTCTCAACGCATCTCCAAATTATTAAGTCCCCAAAAATCCCTAAAAGTCAAATGACAGATTTTTTCCATGCTTATCAAATTTTTTCCAATTTTCACAAAAACAGTCTCGAATGAAAAATAATATTTTCCTTCTTCTCTCACTTAGAAACCTGAGTTACATCTCAAAAAGGAAGAGTTCCTGTATATGCATACATCCCTTTTTCATACTATTTTCACTTCTATGAATACTTACGAATAACAGAATACCAAACTTTGGTCACATATCTCTGAACCACCCTGTACACCAAATTGTAATAGAAAAAGTGTTGTGAAGTTATTTCCCCCCCAGTGACCACGATTCCACGTAAACCTGGAAATATAAACCCTAACATTTACGTTCGTAGAAGTATTTTAAAACGAGACAGGTTTATACGTACCTTCTGTTCTTCCTTTCTCTGGAAAGTTAGAGCTAGAGGGCTAGACAAGGCGTGGTAGACCGGGGCCGATTGCTTCCAACTAGATCGACCGAATGTGTCCGTGCCTCTCACTGTATGTGACTGGCATGTTCCAACGCTGATTACAGAGCCCTGCCTTCTTGTCACGATTTTCCGAGACCAGATGGAGAGTCATTAGGCTGTATACGCTTTCAATGGGCCCAGGCTACCTCGATAATAATGACGACGGCTATCCGGATTTCGCGTGGCTTTAATCGTACCCTCTCGATTAGCCGATTAATCACGGAAAAAATAATTAGGCTATCTTTCTCTTCGAATTTCTGACTTATCTCGTTTTGTTGAACCGTCCATCTCTGTTTCTACAAATGGAGTTGGAAAGTTACCTTATCAGGGTTCCGTTTTCTTTTTGAACGTGAGAAATACTTCGAATGCAGTCGGGCATTAAATTAAGCATGAACTTGCAGTTTTAGGTCGATTTTAAGAACGTGGAGGTTTTTGTCGGTGGATACTCCTTAATGAATTGAAGAGATACTTTGATCGTACGATTACTGGCCGTGAAGAGAGAGTGAAATACTTTGCAGTTTATATCACTTTTATTGTATGTTAACAGAAGCGTTAAACGAAGCGAGGAATGTAAATTTTGTTGGAATATTTTTAGCTGAAATAATTTTAGTTGCAATATTAAGTATATTTTCAGTTGCAATATTAGGTGTAATATTTTTAGCTTTAATATTTCTATCTCTCTAAAATATCTCACACCAGGCTATGTATACCATTGAATCACTAATTTGACAAGAATATAAACAATAAATTTCCCATTTGAGTGATATAAATTCAATTTCCAAACGCAAGTGTTTTTTACCATAAATCACAAGAGAAGCATGTGAAGTATATTTCAAGAAAGTAAGAGTACTCTCGAAAGTACCATTAATCAACAGAAACACCATGACCCAGAGGTCCAGATCCTTCGGTAGTAACCTTCGATTTCCTCCCCCAGCAAGTTCATACGATACGTTCATTTAATACGCGATTCTTTATTTCGTCAACGAGCCAGGATTTATCAACTGAAGAAATGTATAGCCGCATTTTATCACGGGTCGACTGAAAATTAATCGGCTCACGCCCAACAGACCATGATGCATACGTATCATTCGAAAGTCCCGTAACAACGTACCTCCCTGTCTCAAGGACGAATCGTGTGCCAACAACGTCTCGAATATTCCTTCGAGCCATCGATACTGATTTTATCGTTGTTCGAACGTTCGCGGTGAAACGAGAACGTTTTTCCTCTGACGATGGTTTGAAATGTAGATGTTGCTTTGACTTGTTGAGGTTGGGTAGGTCAAAAAGCCAGGTAACATGTTCTGTTTAGGTCTTTAGGAATGGTGGTAGTTTTGAAACTGGTTAGTTTATTTATTGTACACATTGGGTTATTTTTTTTAATACTAGGTTTATGAAGTGCATGGTGACGCAAGTTGGATTCCTTATTTTTTACTTATTCAGAGTTAAATTTTCAGATTCTCAAATTTCAAGATTTCTAGTTTTCCAAATTTCCAAATTAACAAATTTCCATCTCTTCAAATTTCCAAATTAACAAATTTCCAATTTTCCAACTCTCCAAATTTCCAACTCTCCCAATTTCCAAATTACCAAACTAACTTTAGCAATTACATAATCCTTAAATTTTGAAATTTTGAAAGCTCAAACCTTGTTTAGTCTTCTTAATACTGCAGCAGTGAACAGTTATGTCTGATTAATACCTACCAACAAAATTATAAGCCACAGAATTAATGTTTGGGACCATCGCGTGAAGGCGTGCAGATGTAACCCTAAATATAGTTATTGTTCTATAATTCCCTGCTTTTGGAGCTCTAAAGATGTATACTTTACTAAAGTGCATAAATGACTATAATTTAAGCACTTGACTAACCCGTGGTCGTGTTTAGGTTATGTTAACATGGGTGTACAATCATTTCTCAACGAAGACAGGACGCAATTATTACGTAATTTTATTTGAGTGCAGTGATTCAACTTTTGTACCTAAATATTAATTTTATTAATTCTTATATTTTCTATTATAAATTCTATTTTACAACGTAAATGTTCCAATAAATTTTCGATAAAAATATCTTTCGTCCAACCCTCATATTTTTAAAAATTTCAACCTGATTGATTTAGCCCGATTTCAACAAATTTTAGTTATTAACGTTTAATGACTTCAAGTGACTAAAACACAATTTTTAAAGAATCATACAAAAAGAAAAAAGTGAAGGAAGACACACAGTTATATTTTTATCAAAGGTTTCGGTTGATCGCTGTTCAATGACTGAAACTAATCCCCTGGTCTAAACCATGAAACTTTTTACCACTTTTCGTCCGACTGATCGAGGCTCAAAGAGAATTTTACGCTGCAATGATTTTGTGGTAAAATGTTCTAAACCTTGACTTTGGAGGAGGAAAGTTCGATGTCATCGTTCGATTTGCTTTCGGATCGTAGCTGAATTTTGTTGGGTGTTTCTTGTTTTGCTTAAAGTGAAAGAAAAGCGAAAGGGAAAGAAGGATATTAATGGATGTGACCTTAAACGCGAAAGTCTGGTTGAAAGGGCTCGTACATATTTGCAGATGTATTTGAAATTTTGATTAAACACTAACATAAAAAACTAACAAAGTTTTCCTTTTTTTCAATCGATGCTGAAATATGTAGATACTAAAACAGCATTTTATAATTTCGAATCTAGTAATAGAATTAAAAATTATTAACCTTCCAGTTAAATAGTGTCTCATTTTACTTATCATCTAAAAACACCAAACAAAGAATCGCTAAAAATGAAATATTTTAAAGTCTCTTATCAAAATTGCACAATACACTCGCAAGCACTATAAAAATTACAAAGATGAATTTTCTAGATCCTAATTAAAGTCGAACATGAATTTAGTAGAGCGAAAAGAGGATTTATCAAAGCGAGAATCAGCAACGTCCACGATAACAATGATCAATGCTACAAATTTCATTAGCAATTTCCAAAAAGTTATACAACAATAATTAGCAAGCTTTCTACCGAAATGCTTATCCGGTCGCTTTCACGTGCATTAATAATTCAAAACGGAAGTAGGCAAAGTGGAATAACAAAGTCAAGTAACCAGCCATCTTTCGAGCTGCTATTATTTGATTAACCTTCCCGACGTGCATAAATATTAACGTAATTAAATCGTCGCTTTCTATAAGCATCGAAGGTGTTTTTAATGCAAGAATTTTCTCCATGACGGTTCTGCACCGGTTCTACATACCAAAACAAGACATCACGTAATTGTATATCCGCGCAACGGAAACTCGATAGAACCCGTATGTAGATGCGTGGAATTCGTGTTACACGTTCGATCGTACGCTTTCATATATCGCAGAATAATCATCTGCTTCTGTGATCGTTCTTTTTGTATCGCGTCGCGCAATTCGAAAGTTGCGCGGAACGAATAGAAATTCTGGATTCAGAAAAAGGGTAACAGAAGAACGTGGAAACGTGAGGTATGAATGAAAGAAAAGGGAAAAAAGCGAATCGGGATTGTTACGGTTTCGAAGCGATGGAAATCTCGGTTATTGGTAGATCCTACGTAACCATTGAAAGTGATAGTTGAAATGACAACGTTTCTTGTGAGCCTAACATGCAACCGAGGAATTGAGTTCATAACGCGGTCTGCTGCGGTCGTGGTAATTGAAATTCTACACATAATATGCTATAATAGTTTATACATTCAAGTTTGTTACCGGCAAATTAACACAATTGGGGTGAAATTAACCGGCACAGGGGACACGTGTGGTAAGACGTAACATATTCATTTATTCGCAACATTTCGTGGACTTTTCTTTATTATTTCATACTAATAATATTCTTTTGCTAAATATACAAATTTATATTTTCTTACTATTTCAACAAACTTTAATAGGGATATCATGGTTCTAACCCTAATAGTGTAATGTACGTTAATTCATTGATCACTTTATGCAATGTGTTTACTAGAGGAAACAAACTTCATTTGCATCTGCAAAATCTTTAATACAAAAATCTTTTACCATTAAGAATCTGACATGAAACTCTTTTTTTGAATATAAAAATCCATTAAAATTTAGTATCTGACGTGAAATATAACACCCAGAATCCGTCACAAAAATCTTTCATCTGACCCTAAAAGATGAGTGAAACGAATAAAAAGGTGAACAAGATACGCAAACGAAGGTATCGATAAGATGCAAAGGATTTAAAAGGATAAGCCGGTGAATCGATTCTTCGTGCCGTGAAGAAACGTTAAAAGTGACAGTCGCAGTGTTTCCTGTAGGTCGTCGCGAGGCGTGGTGCGGTTCTGTCTTTTGTGCGAGCATTTTGCTCTCGGCTCGGTTCAAGGAGATCCAGAAGCGACGGCGTAGCGAAACAGCAGCGAGTTACAACGCTCTGAATCTGAATCTCTCACGGTAAGCACGCCGCCATAATCCTGCCTCGCTTCGTATTCGGGTCAGTTGAAATTACGTAACACGTATATACGCCGGGGCGGTTCCCACCGAGTCGATCTACCGGAAGCCGGGACCGCGTCTTGCCATAAGGACATACGGTCAGCATGGGAAATACTCTTTACAATAGGAAAACATCTCGCGAGGATGATTCAGCGACAAAAAGTATTACAAGGAAAACGAACGTGTAATCGGACGATATCAAAATCTTTTGTACAGGGTACCCCATAACTTATGCTACCCTCAGAGTTGGGAATAGGTTTAGGTCTACAGGTTTTATGTTTTAAAATAATTTGTTATTTTTCAAAGAGATCTTCACACGAGAGAGCTAACTAAAAATCTAGAGGAAGACTTGTATATGAAAGACATCTCCATCAGAATAAGACACTTGTGAGATTTTGTGCTTGTCCTCTCTTTTAGAAAGAAAACCCTGGATCTCAAAAATATGAAATAAAATAGTTCACTCGAAACCACATGTTTGAAGAAATCACTCAAAAAGAACTATTTTAAGTCAGTAAATAAATAACCTTCAGCTATGATATCTGAATTAAGAGTTCAAATACACGGGAATGTTTCCTCAGACTAAGTTCGCAAGAACTATTCCCTCGAGTCTTTAATACACAAAAGTTTTTTACGCAAAAGTTTCAGTGTCCATTAGTCGAACGCTGTGTAACCTGCATAACTCTGATCCATACTTGACCCAGTTCCGCTATTCAACGGCTAATGGTTCTTAACCAAAGAAAACAAATTAACTTGTCCAATTTGAAAGATAGTATTTTTTATTTTTTTAAATTGCTCTCACAAAAAATGAATGGGTATTACAACGTAACAGGTTTGTCCTCTGATTCTGTCAACACAAGATAAATTAATTTGGAGTTCTAAAACATTGATTTAAAATGCTTAGATCAGATTCATTGTTGTATACTTATGAATGAGACGGATTAAATTTTATTGTAGGAGCAGAATCTTTATTGATTAAAACGTTAACGAGACAGGTATATTATGACGGGTGTAAAAATTTCTTTTTTTTTTGGTTACGTAAAGAAGAACAGGTTTGATTTGGTAATTTAGTCAATGGTAATAGTAGAATAGCTAAGTTTCATTACGTGGTGCATTATTAAGAATGTTACGTGTAACATTTATCATTCCACTTTGCTTGTTAAAATTACTCCTCAACTTATGCAATACATTTTTAGAAATGAAGTCGAATTTGAAAGAAAGTTACGAATTCTATTATAAATGCTGCTGTATTTATTTTCTAATGGAATTACTCATTTCCTACACTTTTATTTTTATTTATGTAACTGAAGGAAACTTGCCTTATTCACGATACCTGACCTGTTTATCAATTACTTATAATCAGTTTTTAATTTATATATTAAGATGTAAATTAACCTAGTTTAAGTCAATCTAATTTTAATTAAATAAAATTGCAATTTTTACATCTTAAGATGTAAACCTCAGCATTGATTGAATTAAATAAAAATTGTAATTTCATCTAATGTTTGATCATCTTTAGACTCCAGATGTTCCTGTATGCACAAATGATTGAAAACATGCAACTGATTTATGCACCTATTTTATTCCTGCTCTCCAGTTATGTATTGTATATCAAACAGATTTTACAAATCACAGTTCCTTCTATTTCAGTATTGCGATTGCACAATGCCATCGTATAATAAATCAAAACTTTCCATATTTTACGACAACGTGATTTCTCATGACCGGAGACATGGAATTCTTTCAATTCTGATACATTTTCTTCTGATCGACATCGGCAATATAGTTTCTAATAGCATTACAATCACGCTGTTGCGACAGCATATATCACCAAATGCTCGGAGGAAAATATAACAATTCAACCTACAATCTTTTAACCGGTTGCGTCAGAGTCAATTAATGTTACATCAAAACAAAAATTAACAGAAATTATAATCTTATGCATATTTATTTAACTCTGATTATTCAGATAACAACTGGCCCCAAATTATGGTAAAAATACAAGTTTGTTATTTGAACATTGTGACAGGATATTATAGGGATGGGAGATAAAACGCAGAAATGTGGATAACGACTAGTTTCCCTTTCAACAGCCTCAAACAAGGAAGAACGGAAAATAGTATTTAACATTGACATCATTCCATACGTATTCAAGCTCATGGCATCGCAAACATTTATCATATCTATTTTACATAATAAAACGATATTGCCGGAGATCCCCGTAATAAAAGTGATCGTGTCGAATAGCGGTAATTCCGCGACTCGTAACATTGCACCAACTTTGCCATAACACTTTCCTTCCTTGCCATGGCTGGCGTACACCTTAACGGTCAGCAACATTAGGCCTGGTTCGAGCGAGCGATAAGGAATTTTGCCGCACATGCCATTCGCGCGTACTCGAGTTCACCGATCCGCGAAACTCGCTCTCTCCTCGCCATCTTCTGCTTCCTATTCGCTATAAACCGATGCAGATCCGGTTTCGTGGCTGGAAACTAGAATAACAGGCTGGTCTGCCAACATTCTAATCCAGTAATTTCGATTACCAATCGCGTGATGCGATTCTAACATTTCCGTCTTTGGTACTGACTTACAATAACAAACTTTACTTTTTCAATAGTTCACCTCTTTCAATTCACTTTCTGTAATTTGGATTAGAACTTCGCTTATACCATTTTTCACTAGGACGTTTATACAGAAATTTAAATTTAGATTATTAACTCTTAAATTGACTCTTGTATTTATTTGACAAAATTACATTTATGAGACCTATCGATTTTATGAACAAAATCAAGTAGAACCTGAGAAGAACCTACGAGTTCATTTGTTGTAAAATATGTGAACAGTCATAAAAGCAGTTGAAAGCTGAACAGTAATTCGACTTACAGTCCATGAAATGAAGTCTGATAACTTGAATGAAGTGTTGTGCTATCACCCGACACACCCTGTATATTGACATATTATTTAAAAAATTGACCATTCCAATTTTAACGAAACAACGTGAAATTTCAGGTAATCCCAGTATGCTTACTGCTGCTGACAGAGGCGAAACGTGTGGAGCTCCGGCCCCGCATCGCCGAACCGCAAGTCTACTACGAAGAAGATAGTCAAGCGGACGAAGACGATTACAATCCAGCAGTCTACCAGCCACGAACCCGTGCCCTTCCTTCGCCACGCTCGAAGGACGCTTTGCACTCATCCAAGCCACCACCAGTCCAGACTATTCGCAATTACAACAAGGTCAACGACGATGGATCTTTCACTTTCGGCTACGAGGCGGCAGATGGTTCATTCAAGGAGGAAACTCGCGGAACCGATTGCGTGGTACGCGGCAAATACGGTTACATAGACCCCGACGGCAACAAACGAGAATTCACTTACGTGTCCGGAAATCCGTGCGACCCGAACGCGCCGAAAGACGACGAAGATGATGTCGAAAAGCAGGAAGAGGACGATCTAAACGGACCGGCCAACTACCCTTCCGTAAGACCGGTACCACGACCGGCGCCTGTGAGACCGACCTATCAACAATCGACGACAAGAGCACCTACCACCATTTTCCAAACGCAGTATCAATTGGACGATGATGCCAGTCAGGAGTTGAATGAAGACGATTATGCTAAACCAGCGCAATTAAGACCAGGATCCTACAGAGCGCCTCAACAGCCAACCTACGTTCAAGTGACACCGTCGACAGCTCTCTACGAACCATCTCCCACAGCCAACCCTGGCCTCTACAGACTAGCTTCGTCCACGAACCAATATCAAAGCACAGCGTCGCCAGTTCTTCGCACCCAACCAACCGTCAGCTCAACGGCCTATCAGACCCTCGAAACGACGACCCGTCGTCCAGTAACGCGCCACCCGAAGCCTCAATCCGTCGCAATCACCCCCAGACCCCACGTTGCACAAGTGGCTGCCCAGTACGTCTCCCCCAGTAGCACCGAGCGCGCAGCTTTGTCCTATAATCGCCCCTCGGCAGTCACTGCATCGCCCAATCTACGAAGCACAACGGTTTCTAGCGCAGCTCACCTTGACTTTGCCGCTGAACTCGAACGTTACGTGAACACGGTCGGTGTGCCCAGTCCCAAGCCCGCGCAGTCGCCCGAACCATCGAAAGTAAGGTTAGCCGGGCAAGCGCCGATCGCCGCTTCCGCCGCAGACCCCATCTACCAGTCGGAGCTCGTGTACGATCCCTCTACCGGTCAGTACAATACCCAACTTTATCAGTCACTACCCCAAACCGTGGGTGACTTCACCCTAAGTCACAAACTCCAACCGTTCGTAGCCCAGCCACAGTCCTACCTTGGACTGCAGCAGCTTCAGCAGCTCCAGCCCCAGCAGCCCCAGCGTCAGTCCCCGCTTTATAAGCAACCAGCCCAGGCCCAACCCTCCCAGGCCGTCAACCAACCCCAGGAAGTGTTGTACAGGAAACAGTCCCAGCTGTTGCAGCAATCGCAGCAGCTGTACGCTCAGCAGCAGAGACGTCAGCAGCAACAGCAGCAACAGCAACCGCAGCAGGCACAGTCGCACAGGCTTCAACTGCTAGAGTCGCAGACACAACCCCAGTCGTTCTACTACGTTGCACCAGCAAGGTCCCCGAACGGAGCCAGTGCATCTCTTTCTGTAGGTCAGATCGATCAGTATCTTCGAGCCAGTGCCGCTCATTACTGATTCAATTTAGCGAGTGAGTCTTTTCTCGATTTGTGAAATTTATACAGGGAGTTATGAATTTCTTTCTTTAATCTGATATTTAGTCGGCGACTTTTTAGTAAGGAAACGGTGCTGCTAATGGGCCTGGCGCGTGGCCATTAAGAATATTCGTTAAGCATGCACCTTGTCGGATATTTAATATCAAGGAGCAATCGAAATTTGTTTTTTGAAGACATTTTTTTGATATCGTTAATGTTTTATTTTGAACAACGGCTTGATTTGTTTTTGTATTAATTGTGTAACGTATGTTGGTATTGTATGCGCGATTATGCTCCTTGAAATGTTTGTGTTCAGTGCACAAGACATCGGCACCAGAATTCCTGTCGCGTTGCAAACATCAGTTATTTGCAGAAGCTTCGCGTAAACATAACAACGTTGACAATATCGACCAAAGCACACACTTATAAGAACGTTGACATTACAACACTGGTACTGTGATAGCATTTACTTCCAAAATCGCATATTTAACATTTTTTACTGAATCCAAGTTGCGAGGGGTTACGTTATTATGAAGGCAAGCGAGAGTTAATTTTTCGAAATTTTTTAGTATACTATCGTGATTTTAATTGGTGGAATATTGGGACCTTGGTCGGAAATTTTCAAGGGGTAGAAATTGAGAGAAATATTTTCAATATTAGTACCATTTTCTATTGATTTGTATAAAATACTGTTACTCTTAAAATTATTATTAACGAAATCAGTAGCTGAAATTTCTATCAGACCACAAATTGTCACCACATGTGAAAATTATGCAATCACAACTTGGATAAACTGTGTATTAACTCTTTTGCTACAAAGGGTTTACTCTCAGAAGACAGATAGTCATTTACGTACCCTCTTGCATTAACCTGAGTATTATTACCGATAACCAATATGCAGACCTGAAATTAGAACCCGAAAAAATATTTTCTAAGAATGTGAAAAAATGAGGGGTATATAAAAGTTTTTATCACTAAAATTTAAAACGTATCATGTTATATTTTGATATCTTTTTACCATCCATAAAATGACCTCAAAATTGATGAAAATTTACATATACCTCTAAGAATGTTGTTTCCGAAATTTGAACGATTACTGCGAACGATTTTCGGTCAAACTGTATCGGAAGGGTTAAGTAATTTCCTTTTATAAACATAATTTATGATGCCATTTCATAAATAATCTATAATAAAATGTTTGATATTTAATGATGTGTAAAATATCAGTTTTTAGAGCAACAAACTTTTGAAACACATTTCCATCATGCATGTTGAGATCGACTGTCGTTAGAGAGTGAAAGTCAATGACCTAACGCAATACCGACGCACACGAGACACATTACCATAGTAATTTCTCGTCGTATACGGTAACATGCTACACCGCACAGATTCCACGCCATGACTAGAATATTCATCGTGTATACACGAAAACATTTCAAGCACGATCCCGACCTACGCACTGACCGATTTCGTTACAAAACGCCAGTCCGTAGGATTGAAAGGTTCGCTATCATAATAATGGTTCGACGTACGATCGGAAAACGATAGTGTTTCCCACAGGAATGATTCATAGGAAATACGTAACAAACTGACGGGGCATTAAGTACAGAATTGAATTGACCCTCGTGCAGGTCCTTATTTATAAACGAAAGGAAGCTAGATTTAGTAATACGGATGCGGGTATTTCCTTCTATGAGAATTGCGAAAAATTTGAATAAAGAAAACGTTATTAAGACGTGACAGTCCGAGACTTGCGAAACGTTCAATAACAAGATTGCTTCGGATTTGATGTTTCTTAACGAAGTTTCTCTTGCAATTTTTGTTCAATTTTCCTTCGATTGTCGTTGTGCAACTCGACCATTCGGGCGATCAAGATTATATAGAAACTGTCATACTTTTCGAGACAAATTTTCACAATAACAATTTATTAAATTCTATTGTACGATAGTACATATAAAAATCTGTGTGCCGATGGAGTGCACCTGCACTATTGCAGTGTGACTGTATTTCAGTGTCTAAAAATCTTCGCTTTTTTATGAAACAGATAAATTTAAAAAATACTTAATTGACAAGTATTGTATTGAACTTAATACTTTAAATCAGCAAAAAAATATTTGCTTAAATATCAGTAGTTATCAGATATTTTACAAACGCTGACAATCTTGAATAGTGACAGTATTTAGAGAAACGTAGTTCAACCCTAAAGTAGATTTTTCGATAGCAGAAACGAGGCCACAGTTCAGGAACAAAATTAACGTGGTTTTGCAACGTTCTCCATAAATTTTGCAAGCGTGCCTCCGGTAAGGTTAAATCCGGAACCGTCTAAGGAGAACTGTAGCATACTTTCATTGGCGTGGTCTGACTTGCAGGGACATTCTACCCGGCCCCGAAGAACTTTCTATTTGCATTCCCCTTCGTCGCAAGTGTGAGAATCGATTCGAATCTAATGCGTCCTACGACTTGATTCCGTGGAAAGCTATGCACACTTGTATGCACTGTAAACCCGTGTGGAAACACGTGGGGCGATCGCAGATCGAAAGGCGTGTACCCTCTCGATCACGTGAAAAGATTTCACACGCAGCCGAAAGGTTCTCTATGCCGGCACTTTTACGAATGCTTTCTCCGATACGAGACAACAGGTCGGTTATTGTCAAGTTCGTTATATTTATCGTGTTTATTTAATTAGCGGTTAAGCGTTGAACGACGGGCATAAAACTCGCAAGAATAATCTGGGTAAAGGAAGAACAAGCGAGACCTTCACAGAATTAGGGATATTAGATTCACTTTCGATTGGTGGCAATTTCATTTTAACAAACTTTTATTGCTTCTTCACTCATCTTGTGGATGGTCCTGTCTATTTTGGAAAATTGACCATTTTTTTTTTGTTACGTTTTAAGTAGGAAGAGTGACAATTTTAAGGTTAGAGTGAGTATTGCGATGGTTCAGAAACACAGAAATATTTTGGTGTTCGTGTTTTGTTTCTTTCTTGCAACAAAATTTAAGGAAATTCGATATTTAAGGTAGCTGAACCTATAAGATCAAAAGTGGGCCAAATAGCAATTTTAGTACTATAGTATTTTCAAGTTGTACTATTATTTTTTCATACAATATTATTTGTCTTCAAATTCATTCAAATTGAAAATTCTAACCAATGAAGTTTGCAGCAGCCACAAAATGGTAGTCAATATGTCTGCTATTAATGTCTACACTGACTGTAACAGTGAACGTGTTCATATTATAACACAATTTAATTTTAATCACCGTTCCAGTATATTATACATTACATATAAACGTAACATTTTTACAGGACAAAATATTTGTATACATAATACAAATGACTGTTCGTTCAAAACATAGCAAATTTCCTAAACACGCTGTTCACAAGATCAAAGAATAAGAGTTCTAAAGATGAATATTGCAGTGTTAAAAGAATTACGTAACAGTGTTACTCTGTAGCTTTTCTTCTTGTCGATGGTATCGCGAAAGAGTGTCGATATGCACTTTATGTCTACTCACGTTGTAAATACTTTCTTCGTTAGCATTAATGTACTTAGCGTCTATCTAGCGATTTGTACGTTCAGTACTTTTACGGTAAGGAATACGAACCCCTTTACGTTTATAGTTATTTTTATATTATTTCTAAACGTGATCGAAAGAGAAAAAAAAAATATGTATTGTAACGAGAACCAACGTGTCGTTTATTTCACCCGATACCCGAATAACGATATGGATTCGACGAAAGGAAAGTAAAAGCGTGCAAGAGAATCATAAGTATGACAGGTATTCGATGTACAACTGCTTCCGCGGTTTTTTGCAGTTACACGAACGATCGAACGACTTTCCTTGCGTCTCGTAACTCCGTTTCAGGTAAGTTAATTGACGATTTGAATTTTCGAACGTAAGAGCCGTTTGCACTTCCTATTTCCACTAATTACATCGAGGTGTGCAGATTATCTGAATCGCTGAGAATTTAAAGTTAATCGAATGCAGTATACTAGTTTCATTTTCTGCATTTTATCTTTTTTGTTAAAATGGGCGAAGAGGGTGTGGATACCCATTTTGTTTTTTATCTTTCTAGGTAAAGGTAGGTATAACCTAACCTCAAAATTTGTTCGAAATCATAATACGTGTTATATAATATCGAGAACCTTTGGATTTTTTTATTACTACTAAATAAGATAGTGATTGATTTAGTTTAACAAATCATATAAATTTTTTCTCTGGATCTGCACAATAATGGCTACAGTTTTATCACAAGTATTTATAGTTCATCTTCAGATTTCAAGATCAGATTTTAATCTTCAAAAAATTAAAAATATCAAGAAATACTACATTGATTCCAGTCAAAATATACCATAAACAGTTTCTTGATAAAAGAAACTCTCAATCCAACTTTCAACGATAACTCACAATTTTTAATTTTCTTTCAATTATATCAAATTAAATAAGACTGATGTTGGACCTTGATAAACGATATTATAGAAGACGTAATTCTCTTTTAATTTCCGTACCCCATTTTCTGCTTAACGAGGTGATGCATATATCTTCTCAAAATGGTGCTCTCAGTCGAGTAGTGGAACGAAGTTACCAGAGCATTCGTACTCGGAAACGCGTAATTATCACAAGCAATCATTAACGAGCTTATTTCTGACAGCAGGCTATTTTCTGTTTGTATTTTACAGTGGTTAAGCGCACGCGAAAGGTGCTTCCTTGAAAAGAAATGCAAGGAAAACATGGGTGTTTAAAACGTTATTACATCACTGAAGATGTGTTATTCAATTGAAACGTTTTCACTGATTCCATAAATAGAATTCGTTGAATTTAATAAGTGGTATGTTTGTATACCAGAATAGAAATATCGAGACAATAAGCGGAGATTAAAATGATACAAATTGGAAGATTTATTCGCGAAGAGAAACGAAGATAAATACAGGGTATCGAATAATGAACAGGAAACGGTATTTCAACGGATATATTTAACTATAAAGTCGTTTTTGTAGTAAAAGTAGAGTACGACTACATCGGTGAAAGTGATTGAAAACGAAAGGATCTGGTTAAGATATTAAATCAATCGCAGCAAGCTACAGTAAATTACGAGCGATATTGTTTTTTAAGTTTCTGATACGCAATTATGAAACGGAATTGAGTGGTAACGGAACAGAAAATTTTAATATTATTTCAAAAACCATTGTGCTTAGAATTATTATTCAGGATATTGTTCTACAAATAAGAAGTGGATTTAGGTTTCGAAATAAAATAACTTTTTAAAAATTGGACTAGATGACTCAAATTTTTCTGAGAAGGTAGAACTATTAATTTACCATAATGTACATCTTGTTTTATCAAACTTGAATTCGCTAAATTATTACAATTATTAGATCTAGCTTATTAGATTTTCACTTACATTCTGGAAAATTAAAACAAATATTTTGTAGAACAGAGTAAATTAAATTTTATTGCAATGAACCGAAAGTTTCAAGTTTTCTAATCGTCAAAAAATATTTTATAAATTCGGATAAAATAATTGAAAAACTGGCAATCTCTTTCTCGTTAACAATTCTGACCAATTGCAATATTTTTTCAAAGAAACGGAAGCACGTCGTTTAGTAAACTAGGGGAAAGCGGGGTAATTAAATCCACTTTTATTTCTCAAAAAAATGCGTGACTAGATTCCATATGATACTGCTATTTGTTGACATGTGTGGCAAGCTAATATTTATCTGTGACTATGGAAGTCTCTTGTTTCAAACAAATATGTGAGTATTCGTTTCACAATGTAACTTTATAACAGTGTAACAATGTAACCTTTTAAAGAGAGTAAGTACTTGGAATAAATATAAACTATTGATGTGAATTTCATTAAATACAAGAATATGTTTATTTTGCAAATTGTTTTGTATTTTGTAAATCATTTTAATTTTGTAATCATTTTGTGGATTTGTAAACGGTTCTGCAGTTGTTTCTGTTAGCGAAAGTTGCTCTCCAACTTTCTAGTGCGCTATTTTACCGATAGAAGATTAGCAGGTGAGTAAAATGTTTTGTCGTTTCGACAGAAGAAGGAGCAACGAGAAATCGTAAGAGAAATATTGATAAAATTTTCAATATTCATTTCAACCAATACCAATTATTTTTAATAAATAAAATAACATTCAACTTTTGAATGAATCTATCAAGATTAAAAAATAAGCAAGATAAGTATAAATAAAGTTCATAAAATTAGAAATCTTGATGAGTTTTATAATAATTTGAAATTAAGAATGTGTAACTTTTAAACAGATATTTAACAAACATGAAACTCGTTTATAAATTTCGTTCACTGAACACTGTTTTCTGGAATAATAAAATATTTGTCTGTAATTACGTGGTGTTCGACACAAAGAAGCATGAATTTACAAAGACCTACAGCGGTGCGTGCAATACCCTTCGTTTAATTTAAGTATGATAAAGAAGTATCCATTTCCTTCTCGTTTTTTTAACGTGCACGTTGTAAAGCACGTTTTGACATAATTCAACACGTTATTCGTCTAACGTTTCCGTCAGTCATATATCTGACGAGCCATTAGTAATGCTTGTGAAAGAGTTAGCACGTATGGATGACAGCAACGCCATCGGATCAAGCAATCTGCTGTGATTTACTGTAACAATCGAGAGTCTTCACTTTCATTCGCGTGCCAAACCTCATGTACGCATCAGAACTTATACAATTTTTTATTAATATTGCAAGATCTATTAAGCAATATTTCACTAATATTCCAAGATACAAGAAATATTTTGCTAATATTCTAAGATCTATTGAGCAACATTTATGGAACAAAAATTTCTTTAACCCCCTAAAGGACAAAGTGATCAATTTTGTAAAATAAA
Organism: Megachile ligniseca; assembly: GCA_945859555.1. NCBI lineage: Eukaryota > Metazoa > Arthropoda > Insecta > Hymenoptera > Megachilidae > Megachile > Megachile ligniseca. Next base: position 6,668,167 of record OX243783.1, read on the forward strand.
AATTGCGAAATATCATAAACGTTGAAGATTTCATACATATTACGTTATTTAACTTACCATGTATGAAGAATTGAATATCATACAATATTACAGTATTAAAATAATAAAATACTAATAAAACAAAATATCAAAACAAAATATTAAAATGATAAAATAGTACCAAAATAAAATATTAAAATCATAAAACGCTGTGAGAGTAACGTCCATTTAAAAGTCCACTGACATACAAATAGATAATGTTCACTTAAATAGACTGGTAAGATATTTATATCACACTAAGGTAACACGTATAATTGTCCACATCCGATGCGCTTACTAGAATCGACAATTGCATCTAATTATAAATTGCATGATAATATGATAATAAAGAAATTATTCTGGGCTCCAACTGCTTGCTACATTTATACAACCTCGTGTGATATAGTCAAGAGTCGATGAGTCATTAACTACTCGATATTCCATTAGGAACGATAAAATATGTATCTAGGGTGAGACTCACTGTACGAAGAAATATCTGTGTTATTTTTTCTAAGTATAATTGACTTTCGCAAGAATTTACAAATCTCATTTCTGATGACACATCTTTTTACTGGTCAAGTGTAAAAGAAGCTTCAAATCCTAACCTCAAGTCAAGAAAAGATCACAGTTTTGACAGCAAATTATTTTTCTTTGTATAAATAAGGAGCAGTAAATAATTTTCTCGCCAATAATAAAAGTTCAAAACTTCAAAATAGCATTACCTTTAACAACTAAAAATATGTAATCAATTTTCTAAAGAATTTACTACTCCATTTCACAACTTTCTCATCGATACAGATCGGTACATTCTTACCAGGGCTAGCCGTGAAATTCGAAGAACAATTTCGACATTGCGAAACGCCGAAAACATAACAGAATTGTTCGGTTCTCAGCGAAAGAATGTCAGTTGTTTCACATGTAATGATGTAGGCGTGTTCAAGTGAACATACTCGTTGTAATGTGCGGTCTACGGTTGCGTTACAATTAACACCGTGTTCGCTAACTTCTTCCGGAAAGTTAGATTGCACGTCCTTAAGTATACACATCTTGGTTTCCTTCAGCCCCGACATTCAAACTGTACTACTCCGTAATTATCCTGATCAATTAGGTTTCGTAATAATCATTACGCTTTTACTCGAACGCGGGTTGGAGTCAAGGTATGATGAATAATGTACAAAGTGACTGCCGATAATTGAGCTCGGTAGTTATTTCTATCCGTGATTAATGTATGCAGTTGGATACAAAAACACTCGGATATCCTTCAAAAATGGAACAACTATTTTAAAGTTGAACCGAATGACCGGACTTTTTTAGTGACATACTAATTTGCTAGATGATTTCCGTTGTTTTGAAAAAGTTTCAATAGGGTAGGAAACAGTAACCTTCACGGTTGAATATGTGCATGTTTTTATCTAAAATTTATTATAAAACGGAAATTAAAATTGCGATTATGATATAATGATCTCAGAAGGTTCTGCTCAATTTAAGGCTTTAATGATTTGACACGAAGTTTTTGCATCAAATTTATGTTAAACAATAATTAAAATTTGTGTTATAGTATAATGATGCCAGAAGGATCTGCTCAATTTACTACTTTAATAATTTGGCATGAAGGCTTCGCATTTACATTAAAACTATAATTAAAATTCACGTTTTAATAATGATGGCTGAAGGATGTACTTAAAAAACAATCTTGACATAATCACCAAACTAATTTATATTAAATTCACAGTAACGGAAATAATTTTCCTGTAATTGACACATTGAGCGCCACAGTGAAAACTGACGTGAGTGGTCAGACACACTATAACACAAATTATTAAGAATAGGGATACTTAAACTTACATTTTCATCTTTTAATTCACTAGTATATCATTGTCGTAGCATTGAGAGTCCTCAAAAGTTCCTTTTGTCTGCTTTTTGTATAAACAATTAATTTAATCGACTTTGCAGCGCTGGTCACATATGTCACATGTGATATAAGAACAAGTGTGTAATCTTTTAATTTCATTTTTAATCTATTAATATATCATTGTCTTAATATTAAGAGTCCTCAAAAGTTCCTTTCATGTTCTTTTTCTGTAAACAATTAATTTAATCGAATTTACAAAACCGATCACGTATGTCACATATGACATAAGAACAGTAGTACATATTTAATTACTCAACTTCGTTTTTAATATGTTACTGTACATCATTGTCTGTACAATAGGAGTCCTCAAAAGTTCCTTATGTCTACTTTTTCTGTAAACAATTAATTTAACCAAATTCGCAGCGTCCATCACATATGTCACATGTGGTATTTAATCACTTAATTTCATTGTTAATATGTTAATGTATATCATTGCCTCAACAATATGAGTCCCCAAAAGTTCCTTTCGTCTACTTTTTCTGTAAACAATTCAGCCGAATTTGCATCGCCGGTCAACAATGGCAGTCATCGTTTTTATCTCTTCCACTTAAATTGTCTCAGAAAAGATGCTAGATAACCGAATAATTGCCGATTAACGCTTGTTCAAAGCAAAAGCGAATTACGCAAATGAAAACGTAATTAAGCAATGCGTTTGTCTCAAAATTACAAGTAACAATGACACGGAACTGGCAGAGGGAAATACAGCGACAATTCGCAACAATACAGGTCCAACCATGAGATATACAACCGATAGGTCTATGACGGGGCATATCAAGGTGGAATCAGAAAAAAAATTCCCTGTACGAAACCCCGAGGAAATTGCATGATGTAATAATTGTCCTGTGGGAGTGTCTAGAATAGAACTCGAATGCCACAATACGAGTGTTGCACACTATGGGAACTATTGTTACAGATTTTACAGTCTACTACTACTGTTGTTGGTTGGCCGCGAACTCCCACGTGGCTTTCACTTGTGTCCTCGCGAATCCAAAGGTTCTTCAGGTTCTGCTGTTTCCTCTTCATCTCCGCGCCACTGCCTACTTCCGCTCTTTCTCGACTTTCATCTCGATGGACACGAATTAAGTTTCTTCTTTTTCGTTTCTTTTTTACCAATCGAAAGTCTACACTTTTCCTCGGTTCGAACTAATTACACTTTCAAATTAATAAAATACTGAAGCGTCAACAGACTCCTCTTCTCAATTTTGGACAAATGCAACATTTTGTAACGTCAAATAAACAAAACTCGTAAGAATAAATTTAGTGAAAAATGTAAAAAAATGAAAAGTTAACAATGTAAAAACGTTCTGACTAGGTGGAAGACATAGTGTGAATAATTAAGGAAAGGAAAGTAATGAGGAAAATAATCTTTTTTGGTTCGAAGTGATTTGTGAATAGACGGGGTTTAAGCGAACTGACATTACGATGAATGTAACTATGTAGGAAATGTTTATAACCCATTGTTAGAAGGACCTTATCGTGAGGTACATTTGGAGCTGTTTTAATGAGATATTGTATCTACCTGTATGGAGAAGAGAAACTTTAATTAGGTGATGGTTATTCTATGGACGAAAATAACAATTTTTGTTATTTTAAATACAATTTTATGGATGCAAAATATGAATTGAAGAAACAAATTCTTACATTGATGATGAATTTACATGTTGCTTAAATAATCAATGGTCATTTGTAACAAGAAACTGATTACAGTGATATTGAAAAATGATATTGAATATCGATTAAAAAATTTATTAAAATCTTCCGTTATTCCTTGTTAACGACTAAAGAATTTATTATTCTTTACTCGTGAGTAACATACTATTCATCGTCTATTTCTTATTCGTAAATAATCATCTATTATTAGTTAATCGATTAACGCACCGTCTATTATTCCTGATTCGCAAATATCCAACCGATGAAGACACAAACCGATTAATTTCCAATTCCAGAAACAGGTTATTCGATAAGCTCTCTATTCAGCATTGCACCTCTCTGCAACGAATGTTTAGAGGTCATCAAGGTTGAATGGGTCGCTGGAGTGTGGAGTACGACGTGATGGAAAGGGTGGTGGTTATCTGCTGTGTCACTCTATATATAAAGCCAAGCCAGCACCCCACGCGATATTAAGAACGTTCACCGCATCTGCGGTAACATGGTTTCCAGTTACAAGGTACTTACTCCATAGTAACTCGTTTACAATTCACCGACCAGTGCAGCGATGTGTTCACTGTGCCGAGTAATCGAACTGATCGGTATCGAATAATTAGAAAGCATTGTTATAAAATAATACGATACAATTAAAGTCTCGCGGGATATATTCACCACAGAGTGTATTCGTTCCGGGTGATTGTGAACATCGCGGTGCATCGTTAGTTCACTTGCAGTTGCAGTGCAGTTTCACAGTTGATCACCGGTGTTCCTACGCTTTTTAAATTCGATATGAGTTTAGTTTAATCACGCTTGGTGAACAGTGATTTGAAGTGTTTTAATCTTTTCCTTCGGTTCATTTTTTATTACGTAAGAACATATGCACATTGTTAGGATACATATTTCTTATTGTAAAATTTATGGAATGAGGTTTGGACATTAATTTATATGTGCAGGAAGTTTTTGAAAATGTTTTATAGTTTATAGAGATAACTTGTGACGGGGAACATTTTGTAAATTTTTTCATTTTATAAATGATGCTTAATGACGTAACTGTTGATGCTACATCGAACGTCTTATTAACGTATAAGAATATACTCATGAAATTAAATAACCCCTTTTAAACCCACTAAAATAAAATACAATTAAAAACAGGCATTCAAATTTCCAACCAAAAAACTTTGCTGAATTAGAAAAGTCACCTAACAGAAAATACTTCAATACACTAAATTCTTATAAACGAAAGTGCAAAAAAGAAGACAATAGTTCGTCCAAAAATTAAACCTTTCGATTTTCATACAATTTATACATGTTAAATCAGTTACAATATAAACATTTCAAGTCAGTCACAGTTTCTCTTAGGTAATTACATGGATATTCCATTTCTTGCTTGTAGAAATTATCATCTACTCGTAAGATGACGCCATGGTTGATGGCAATTTTCTGTCTGGCAACCGCGGGCTGCTCAAATGTTACGGATCAGCAAACATCTGAGACACATCACGATCAACAAGTAGCGATCTTGAAACAGATCAGAAAAGTGAATGAAGACGGTTCTTACACGTACGGCTACGAGGCGGGTGACGGATCTTTCAAGGTGAGGTTAGGGAGTTATTGCAGTCGTTTAATGCAAAAGGCATGTAATAGGTTCTCTGTTTCTTCATACTGCTTCGTGACTATTTTATAACTCGAGTGCTTTGTTGAAAGAAATTATACCAACTAACGTACACATGTATTTCTATAACCAAATCGTACAAAAATAATAATCTTTATTTTAGTAATTATATTTCCAGTATCATATAGAAGCAATAGAAATGTGTAACTTGTGTATCTAATATTTTTATCGAGAATAAATTTTGGAGGAAGATATTACTTATGAAATTATAAAAGAACCTAATGGTCTATTGAACGTATTGCTGAAATATTATCACGATGAAAGTATTAATAAAAGTATTGAAATTTAATCTTAGAATAATTCATAGAACATGACAAAGGTTGCAGTACCTATAAAACATAATTTGACTGAAATAAATCAGTATAATAAATGGAATCCAATATATATAAATTAAAAAGTTGAAAACAAAATTTGTCATATTATTTTAAGTATCCTCGCATGTCACTTGATTAGAATTTCTGAAATACTGCTGAACATAAGAAATTATTATCAGGTCGAGAGTCGCGACGTGCTCGGCAACATCAAGGGTACGTTCGGTTTCGTGGACGCGGACGGCGAAATAAAGAGGGTGTCGTACTCCTCTTCTAACGGGACGGGATTTAAAGCAACCACCGTGTCCCCATTGCAGGAACACGTGTCCGTCGTGCAGAGCATACCTCGCCTTAACCGTACCACGACCACGAAGAAACAAACCGTTCCCGACTCGTCCAGCGAATCTCCGACAAGATTATCGGTGGTGCAGTCGATACCGCGAAACAGAAACAGAAAGAAGACAACCTCAACTACGACGACCACCACGAGCACCACGACCACCGAGCAACCGGAAGGGACCGGAAAAAGTAGAGTACGTTTCGTGATCAATGGTCAGCAGAGGCCATTAGCGGCCGAAGACGAAGGAACGGAGGACGAGGACTCGCAAATTAACCGGCCAAGTACGGAGGACAAGACAGCTACCTACCGAAGGATCATCTTCGCTAAGAGACCGATCGACCAGACTTTGAGACCAATTTCCGACGACTTCGTAGAAAAGGACGACACCGGTAAAGTGACAACGGGGAACGCTTTAAGAAGACAACTGCACGAGGACACCACGAAATCGAATCCTATAGTGGAAGGCAGCAACGACGACCATCCGGACGTTTACGGTGGTTCCCTGTCCACGACCCGTCCTCTGTTCACCACAACCACGCCTCCCAGAGTTCTTCAACGCGTTTCCGGCAATCGCGAGAAACCGAAAGTGTATCTGAACCGAGAGAATCTGGGACCGTCGAGGTTCGAGAACGTCAAGTACGACACCTCCAGAGTGTACGAGGCAGAAACGAAAGCGCCGCAAGAAGAGCGATCGCAATCTCAACCGGTGTTAATTCGTGGTCCCACGCTGCTGCCTGAAAATCGAGAATACGCGAGACAAGGAGGTGAACCAGTCTTCGTCAGACCTCAACCGGAACAATTTCTTCGCGAACTACCAGGAGGGAGGATCCTGGTACCCTCTCCGCAGAATAACATCGAGGAGGACGCAGCCTACAGGCCTATTCCCCTTAACAGAATCCTTCTGCGTCCCATACCGAGTCAGCAACCTCTCTACTCGACGACTACGGACGCAAACATTCATTACTTGACGGAGAATCCTCTTCCGGAGCAAGAGGAGAGCGCTAGGGTCTCCATGGCGCCGGGATACGCGCGTCCGAGACCATTTTTACGACCCATGATCTATCAAGAACCCGAACCGAGACCCAGACCTGTCCTCAGACCTGTCTCTCCTCCAGTCACGCACGCGGTTGATGACCGGGAGTATCAAACCACCCCGGAATATCCCTACAGGGGAAGCACCATAGCTTTGCCTCCAGAACCCCCGAATCCGATTGCTCCTCCTCTGAGTCGTCGCGATTTTCAGCTGTTGTTGAGGAGACTACTCGTGAGTCAGTACGGTGTACAGGCTCTGTCTTATCCTAAAAGCTATTTGGAGGATGCTCTATACGATCAGCAACCGTATCCTTCTTATCAGCCCACGTATCAGACAACTGGACCTCGTCCGGACATTGGATACGATCAGCAGGTGTCTCTCCAGTATGGAGATCGTGTGCCTCTCAGACGACCCGTGTACACCCGAGCTCTGAATCCAACTGTTTATCAGTCGCAACAGTATGATGATTATAACGAAAGATACCCGAAGAGAGTTTACAGACAGAAGTTCTATGCACCGGAGATTACCGACGACGGGGATGAGATACTGCCTGCTCCTATCAGGGAGGCTCTTCTGCTCAGAATGCTGCAACTGGCTATCAATGCTGAACGACCACCTATGGTTCCTACTACGATGATGACCACGACGCCTGCTTCCAGGTACAGGAAGACTGGACCTGTCAGGAGTGTACAGATCATCGGGGATGACGAGGAGGATGAGAAGGAGATGATGAAGAAGAAGATGTAACGGGTAGATTCTTAGAAGAAATTTTTCTTTTCAAAATTGCAGAGTTTATTTTTTTATGCTTTATAACATGTGAAGAGACATTGTGTAGATGTTACATGAATTAAAATTACACAATTGAGTACCGTCAAATGAATTCTAGATTAGTTTTTATAAGATTTAGAGAAATAACTTTTGAATTATTTATTAGTCCTCTATTTATACTTTTTTACAAATACACGCATTTGAAGTATTCAAGCACACTTCTCACGAGTTCATTTTGCTTCCACAATTTCAAAAATTGAAATTGAATATAATATCAAATTCTGAACTGTTCTATTAGCATGTAAGACATATGAGAATATTTTTGTGACACTTGGATCCAATTTGGGCAACGAAAGATCACGATATTAATTACCGCAGTACAATTCTTGGGATGTTCATTTTTCTTAATGAGAAGATTCGCATAAGGGATCGTGAGAATAGAGGAAAAGTAACGTTGATAGACAATCGCAGCGACACAGTTTTCACGGAACATACTGAAATCCCTGGCGAAACGAATCGCCTTCTCAGAAAGGGAAATGTCCCGTGTGTTCGACGATTTTCCGCACGACAACTTTCAAGTATCTCGCAACGTTTGTTTTTTTGCTTTCAAGTCGGATCGTCACTGCCTCTGGAATCGTTTCGACGAGAAAGCGATTAAATGAACGTATATATATGGTCAATCCGGTATACGATTGCGTTGATCTTCCAGTTGCCCTATCCGGTTTTACATTGTGTCACTACAAACGTTAGCACAGAGCATCCAAAGATGACCCCATAGAATAGAGCACTGAGCAAAATTTACGAGAATGGTTACGTTCAATGTCATCGTTTCTACTCTCGTGACTCATTTCGTTTAATACGATTTGGATTTTTTAATGTGTCATGTGATGTGTAATGACAATTGATAGAGAAATAATAACTTCCACAGAATTCATTAAATTTTTCAGCTGAAAGGCTGCCATGAGACATCGGCAAAATGTCGAGTGCAAAGGGTTGAAAATATTTGTTGCACGAACACGGTTGTATTTTAGTTTATTTAATTGTTAGTCTCTTCCAGTGGTACAATTGTTAACAACTACAATTTTAATGTATTTCTTCATATTTGATTTAATATTCCTTTTAACACATCTGAACGGAAGCTTCATCTTCATCTTGAAGATGTTTCGTCAGATGGTAATTCTTTCGGTTTGTCAATCTTATCTATTTTCACAACAATTTCTAGTATTTGTTAGCTAAAACTTCCTGTACATTTGTAATTCAAAAACTTAGAGATTTACAAACAGGAAATTTCTATATTTCTCAGGAGCTATTCATCCAAATTTCTAAATTTTAGTCTAAGTATAAATTATTTCTATATTTTAATAATTCCAAATTTACAAACTACAAACTACTACTTCTTCAAATACTTGTGAATTTGAAAATTAAAAATTTGTAATTCTCTGTGAATCTTCAACACCTCATTACAACAGCAGGCCATGAAACTTTTGTGTAATCCATGCATTAATATGTCAGATATAAAAAAATATACCTGATATCATTAATGAAAATTACATTTCATAATATCAGTAATCCTTGAAGTCAACGATCCTTACCATGATTTGAAAAATAATTTTTAAAGAATTGTCGATAATATTGAACGTATCGATTCACCTGTCGACATGGTCCTTTAGCCTTCGTTCCATTGTAAATATAATATTATATAAGCCAATGTAATATACGTATCGAAATAAAGCGAGTTAGATTACAGATAAACGTGGTGTGAGAATTCATTTCATAAGCCTCCTGAGAGCCAGCCTACCAGGAAAGAATAATAACGTGTCTGCCGTTCGTAATTAGCATCGCAAGTTGCGACATTTTACTGTCGGATACGAGAACTCGTTTGTTTGTTAGAAGAACATGTTGCATGTGTTATGGCTACGCGACGAGGGTGTAGACCATGGGATTTTGCACGTGATTTCCACGTATTCAGAATCAGCATGCTGCTTGCCAAATCTCCGGATGGGGACACTCGGCTCGAGAAAGTTTCGGTTTATGGGAAGAATGTTTCATTAAAGAAATGACAGTTTGACGGTTTTTACGGTAAAGAGAAATCACGCGAACATGATTGACTATTTGTGTACCGATCGTGTTACATCTGTAATTTATTGGACTTATTAACTGGTGGAAAGTGGATGCTGAAATAATCACGTGCAAGGGTAATTTGGAGGATTGGTGGATATTAAAGGTGTTAAGTTTCAAACTAAAATCAAGCTCTGAAGTTTTCAAATTTTCAAGTTTAAAAATTTCCAAATATCCAAATTTTTATATTTTTAAGTCTTCTAATTTTCAAGTCTTTAAGGTGTTAAATTTCCAGATTTTCAAATTCGAAAATTTCCAAATCCTTTGCTCAATTTCCTAAATTTGGACATCCAGAAATACTCAAACTTCTAACTCTATATTTTCAAAGTTTCCAAATACCTCAAATTCCCATATGTTCAGTTTTCTACATTAAAATTTTCAATTTCGATATTGTAAAATTTTAAACTTCTCAAAGCCAGTCACCGGATAAACAGAGACCTTTCATAAATTGAAATATTAAAATCCACATAAATTTAAATCAATCTATTCAATTTGTGAATTAATAAATGTTACGCAAATTGTAGACCGCAGAAGTGATATATTTAATATGAAATAGAACGGAAGTCGCCAGCTCAGCGTCAATGTACAAGAATTTCTTTTTTCATGCCAACCATTCGATTTTTCCGCTGGAACCGGATGCACGTGTGAAAGGTTGTCGTAAAAAGACAGAAGCGTTCGCCAACGAAACCGCGTTCTTATGCCTCGCAAACTGTGACTTCCGGTATCCTGTAAACGTACCAATAACGTACGTACGTTTTAGTCGAAAGGATATAGAAATGGTTTGCCTTCGAAACGGCTAATTAGAGCGGTCGTTGTTTTCATTAACTTTCCTCGTCGGAAAGTCCTCGTAAAAGATGGAGTATTTCATTGTTTTGCCGTGCGTGTACACCGCGCAGATGTATTTATGTGCAATCGGCACCGGGAGGAAGAAAAGTGAATTCACAGCGTTCAGATTACCATCTTGATTAATCCTCGAGTTTAGCTAACAATTGTGTAGCAAAATATTGCAAAACAGAGTTATTCCGCAGACAATTTTATACGCGTTTCTTCATTTCATACTTCATCACGTAATAAAGTTCACAGTGAAGTACTATTGTCTCTCGGTGGATTACTGATGAATTACTTCTTTGGTTTTGTAGGAAACTCGTTGGTTACGAATTTTTTTATAAACTGAAGCAAATTACAGTTTGAAGGAAATTGTTATGTAAAACGTATAATACGTAACACAATTCAAATTCAGGAACGTAAGAATTTGTAATGGAAATGCATGCTTTTTGATAAAATTTCAAAAGTATTAAAAGTATTAAAAGATCTAAAAGAGCTTCATCAAAATATTTGTAAATGTCGATTACTCCCTTCTTCATTAAAATTCTTTAATAAAAATTGTCATGCTTTACTTTTAATAAGTTAATTTGATTAAACTTCTCAAAATGCTTATAATTAATAAAATCTCACAAAGATGTAATTATACATGTACCTTTATTTGTTCACTTATTTGAACCAGATATTTTAACAAAAAGATTATAAACTAGTCCTAGTTAAAAAACATATTATCTTATCTATAATACACGCTATAATATATACACACTATTGGAACACATTTATTCTAAACTTATCAATCATTTCGCTAATTAATCATTTGCTAATTCACACACATAATGTGTTTCAAAAATGTATATTTCAAATATTTTCAAAGAAAGTAAAAATTTATAATCGTTAAAATTTTGAAAGATCACAAGCTCATTACAATGTAACAGAGCTGAACTTTTGTTAGAAAATAAATTTATTTTGAAAAATTTTCAATTTTCGATATTCACTTCATGAAACACGTGTGCTCAAAAATTGATGTTTAATTACAAAAGATGTGTATACGGTTTTAAACTAAAATATGGAGATTTTTATCAGTGATCTAAATAAGGTTTATAGATTATTTATCAAACTTAACAAAATTAATTAACTGATTATCAATCAATTTTCAGTTTGTAATTATTACATACATTACCTACATTATTACTGAGCATGTTCATGCAAATACATAATTCTAATACCTTCTCTTTCAAACTAGTCAAATATAATCTATTCTAAATGTAGTATATTGATTTTTTATTCTTTCATACGTCATAAATGTATGGACATTCTTAACCTACTTATTTTATACCTCACACTTTTTTATAGTGCCTCTGCAAAATCCTGACTCGATTAACATGAACAAAACTAAAAAACATTAAGAAAAAATTAAATTTTTTCCTAAAATAAAATAAAATCGCCACTCAGATAACTAATTTCTTGGGCAAATTGTAACTCAATTAAGAACAATTTCATTAAAATTCGATACATCTTTCAAAAATAAAAAATGAATCTTTTGCAATTCATTAAAAAGTGCAGAGAAAAAAATTTCCTTCACAATAAAATAAAAACGAAGATCGTGCAAATACACGTGCAACAAAAATGTAAATTAGAGTTTTGTCGGATTAAATTGATTTTTGCCAAAGCTTGCACTGAACGCAAGATTCCGTATATTTGAACGCAGTTGCTATCGGTCAGAATTTCATAATAAAAGTGAGGGTAAAAAATACTTGCATGACTCATAACACACGAATACCTTTAAAATACTGAATAAATACGACAATCCCCGACAAATTCAATTAGACGCTTGCGAAACTTTCGAGTGAACCGAAGCAGAACGGGGCACATTTTTCGCACTCTCAGCATCGTCCTCCAGAGAATAAGGACTGAAAGGCTCTGTTTGTACACCTACGTCCTCGTAATCGAGTTCCAAGGCATCTTGTTCGTAAATGGCGTCGTGACTTCGTGGGCGGTCGACAGATGCAATCCACGGTTGTGGAACGCCTTTTCCAAGGGCCAGGAAAACAGCAGCGGTTGATAGAAGAACAACCGAAGCAACGCCGAAAACCAGCCGCCAAGATCCTGCGATCTGATACAAATTTATTATCACTTTGAATAATAAATTTCATCTATTACAAACTTTACAAACTTTCAAGATATAATTCTTTCAAAATATTTTACACAAAATTGCTTGAACAACTTCATACAAAAGTGAAGGTTAATTCAAAGAAATAACCTTGCAGTTTTGTATCTATTGTCCAAAATAAGAAAACTTACAGAACCATGCAGAGCTTGGGTAACAAAGTAATTAGCGGCTAATAATCCTGCTGCCCCTAACGTAGAGCACAATGCACATGCAGCCGCTGCACAGGCTGGAGATTCCACAGGTGCAAGGTCTGCTATAGCTGCTAGTGCACCTGCAGGTGCAGTTCCAGAAACTAGGAGAGCAGCTATGCCCAACCAGGCTGCCCCCAGAGCTTGACAACCGGCATAGCCGGCAACAAAAAGCAGGGCTGCTGGTATGAAATGAGCTGTGAAATAACAAATTAGCTTACATGAATTTATAACAGCGTTTCTTAACGGTGAGTCGCGAAATGGGGTCGTAAAGAGAAACGTAGTCGCGAAATGGGGTAGTAAAACAAAATGGGGTCGTGAAAATTTAGTCGATAAAAAGTTATACCGAATTCACTCAATTCAATGCGAGAAAATAATTGGAATAGTATGACTTAAAATTAGAAAAAATATTGAGTTAACTAAATTATTTTATTTAGTTTTATTTTATTATGCTAAATTTTATAATTTTGATTAGTATGGATTAGTATCATTGCACGATTACAAATAACTGCAGATGTTAACTACTTATAATTTTATCTTCAGATTTTTTCACGATTGAAGATTATTTAAAATAACTGGTAAAAAGAAATATACCACTGTTTAATTATAGTATACAATCAACGTAAAGATGAACATGATCTGTCCATGTGATACTTATGCAAGTTATCCAAAAGTTGTACTTCCTGTACATTACACGGCCATAAATCACAGAGATAACAAGATACCCTTTTGAAAACACGAGTCATTTAATTTCTTCGTTTTAGACAGATGCGATAAAATTAGTCGAGTATTCGAAAAAGTGTACACACTTGTAATCGCAATACATACCAGTGTAAACTACCAGCTTCCTTGCTGTGGTTGTTGAAACTATTTTAGATTCACGTACGTGATCCACAAGCAGACCGCATGTTAATGCTGCCATAAAATGGCCAATGTGAGGTAATGTTGTGAGAACAGAGTCCTGGAATTATTTTTATCATTTCTTTCAACTTTTCATTTGAGTATAATTTACTAAGTATTTTTTAAATTATCTCTATCAAAATAAGTAGCTGAGAATATGAGTTCTGAGAATGTTTAGATATAATTAGAAAATGAAATCAACGTATACAATGTACACATATAACAGTATAATACAATGTACACATTGAGACAGGATGATACTACATAATTATAAAACAGAATATTTATGATGACTGTAAAAAAAGGTTAAAAATAAATTTGGATGTTAACAGGATAAAAATTCGAAATAATGTATTAAGATGAAAAGTTAATTGCAAATTATTAAAATTATTGTGAAATAGAAAACTTACATTGGCTGTAGAGAAACCGTAGATGAGTTTCAGATACTTTGTCATACCAAGAGCAAGGGTGGCATCACCCCATTGGTTACCCATGGTTGCTACAGCAGACGCCCATACAGGAACAGATCTCAGCAATTTTCCCCATGGAATTACAGCTGCCTGTTTTATTATAAATTTCAAAGTTATTATTTTTTTAATTGCTACTGTTGCTAACCAATGTAATATTATTCTTCTCTTTTAAAGCTGGGCATAATGCGGTCACTAATATCGTGGTGCTTGGTGCATGCAGTGAAGAGGTGACGAACATTTATAAAAAATTTAAATTTACAAATTTACAAACATACGAATTTATGAATTTAACGAATTTATAAATTTACTAATTTACAAATGCACAAAACGAATTTACAAATTTACAGATTTAGAGATATCAACTTTGAAAAATTAGAATTGGAGAATTTAGAAATTGAGAAAGTTTCAAATTGAAAAATTAATGAAAAGTATACCATATACAGTTTCGTGTATTGTACCAGCAATTGTCGACTAATTTGTAAATGACTATGGGACCTAATATAAAGACGATAACCTATATCGTAATCTTCATAGCCTATATATTTAATTTATTAAATAACAGAAATTTGTATAGCATTGATGATCAGAATACTTGCAATTTCTAATAGCATACGCAACATCCTGACTTTTTAAAAGATCTCTACTGAGTGCCAAAGAATTTATATCATTATTTGACGAAGGATTAAAATTCACGCTATGTCTTCTTGAAAGATTACAACTTAATTTTGAAATTTTTGGTAAAGATCAGTTACAACTTGACAACGATACAGTTTATTCAACATTTAGAGAGACCCTAATTAATATAACGTAACACTTAATTAATCTTATAAAACAATGGCATCATCGTTTTAACAGTGCAATGTCGCGTAATTTATAAGATATTTGCACGTTTTTTTACGTGACACATGTCGTAACACATACATTACGTTGCCAAAACAGGCTGGAATGTATACATAGGCATAAATTACGTTACCAGTTGTAATCGCAAAGAACACAATCGAAAAGGAAAACCGAAAGATATTACTTATCTTTCGTTCCATTTTCCTTTTCAGTAAAAGTGACGCAATTTGAGGAAAGGTGAATGTAAAATTTTTAATGTGATTATTGGAGATGGCTTAGGACAATATTAAGATCGTATTCATTTGTAAATGTTTATGAAGATCATACACTTGTTAGACACCTTCAGAAAGTCGATTTTTGTGAAAATTATTTTTTGAATAATTGTCAAGTGAAATTGTAGGTAGTACATTTTTATTTATAAAGCAGAAGGAACTTTTGAATGATTCTTACATTTGTGTCGTGTTGATACGATTTTGGAGTGTCCTTAACGAATCTCCCGAATGCAAAGTACCAACATAATGCAACTAGGACGAGACCATAACAGAGAGAATCTCTACCAAAACTTCGAACCATGGCTGTCCCCAACCATCCCGTGAGGCAGTATCCGACACTGACAGCTATCGACCAATTGAATTTTCATTAATAAATGTAAAAAGAACGTCGAAATTTGAAAATGAAGATTTACCAGCGTAGCAACTGAAGTACCAGCTTCTGTGATTGCTTTTGAACCATGTCATTGCGAACATGTGTGCAGCAGGCATAGTTGCACCCTGTAAAAGAGAAGTTTGTTTATTATTTTCAATAAAATCGTTATTTTTATTTCTGGTTAAACTATATGACATTATAATTACTAATTATTTGTTCAAATTTCAAATTACTCATTACAATTACAAATGTACACTTTCGCTATTTTTTTAAAATTCATTTTGCATCAACTTTTTCCAAATTTTCATATCAGCTTCAAAATATTTTAACGTTGCTATAAAAATATTGCATACGTTCTAATGTAATTTTCTTACAATTATAGACTAAATTTTTTCTAAAATTATACACAAAACATGTGAAATAAACGCGAGCATAATAATAAAAACACGTATGACAGTTTCGCTACCTGACGGAACGATAAGACGAATAAATCGTCGACCTTATCAAATTAAAGAGTAAACGTTTAATGAATTCATGATTATGTAATTTTATAATATTATTGTTTATTCTTACCGTACACAATCCCTGAAAAAGACGAAGAGCCACGTGCGACGGACCTCTCCATGCAGCAGGTACCAACAGAGACGCCAAACATGCGCTGAGAACCGCGCGCGAGAACACCATCGATGGACCCGATCTTCCCCATACCAAACACCCTCCCAAAATTGGCCCAGCGACTTGTCCCCATAGAAACGCTTCTCTCATTATAGACTCTGTGCGTTCCTCCGGTGGTAACTATGAATTCGATTATATTGTGTTTACGTTCGTGAAAAAGGCACGTAGAATGCTAATTTTAAAATATGGAAGTTCTTTTTTATTGAAAAAGAACTGAAAGTACTTGAAGTTTTTATGGAACAGTAAACTGTCGTTATAATATCAATGGGGTAGGAACCGAAAATTGGTGATATAGAAAAATGGTAATAAATTGATAATATAGAAAAATGGTAATTTAGAAAACTGACTACAAATTTTTATACTTTGAATTGTGACAAAGCGTTACTGATATTATGTAAAAATCTTTACGAGGGAAAATTTGCTAAAATGACGTGTGACAAAATAACGAGAGAATACTGTACATATTATTTGAGTAGTGAAATATTACTACTGAATGTGTTAGTAGTATACTGATTGAGGTGTCATTTTAGATGAACTTAGTTAGAAGTATCAGATGAATTTCAACAAAATTCAAGTTTAAAATGATAGCACATTTGAGATTTTATTTTTGAGCAACCGTGGATAGAAGATATAGATAAGGTAGAAGATATACATAATACGCAGAAAATTGAGATGTTTCTTTAAAAATAAGCATGATGGTTGAATACCTGGCGTGTGCGGTTGGATGTGCGTGACTTCTGATGAGCAGGTTTCTGAAACAAAATGTGAACAATGGAATATTAAATAGGTCTAAGATGTTTATCATCCGACGTTGAAACAATTAAATCTTTGAGATAAAAAGTTCATGTTCCTTTAATCTTTCATATTTGTTAATCTGAGAACAACTAAAATATCGAAAATATTCTACGTCGGGCGATACACAACTTATATATTTAATGTTCCATTGTTCAAATTTTATTCCAGAAGTCTACTTATCCTAAATGAATTTTTAATACTATAAGAGTATACTTTCGATAAATGAATCATGAGTGTATGTATAGTTTGATATTTCTAGAATGTATTAATTGTATCGATAATGTTTGCAGTATTTCAATTTTCGGACAAATTATTTTCGATAAATTGTTTTTTCTTTTATGAATAATAGAACTGATTTCTTTTGTCGTGAGAAATACGTACATTTTTTTAATTCTCACTAGTGATAAAAATCAATTTTTGTACTTATTGTAAGTTTTACGGAATTTACCTCCATAAGTATAACTTCAAAATCTTCTGTTCGGTTACGACTACTGACGTTGACCAGCATGTCACAATGCCAGGATGTGTCGATGATAGCATGATTGTCTTTCTGATTGGCAAGCAATGCAACTGAAGAGCTGACTTCAACTGCACCGCAAAGTGCAAACCCCACTGCAACGAGCGCTGCAACGATGTGTCGCGCTCGTACAGCCGCTAAACAAATCACATTTTCATTACATTATTTATTGCAACTTAACAATACCTAGTTAATCTCCCGCCTCACGATCTCTTCACTGAGTATACATATCAAGTTATGTACAATTTATAAACAGAAATACTACCATCCTTAACTCTATAAAAAAGTATCAAAACTTGCATATGTTAAAGATTAATAGGAACCTGAATTACAAAGAAAGGACTTAAACATAAAATGTAACTTTTATAAACATTCACCGATTTATTAGAGCAAATACGATTACATTTCATGGGATGTACTATAATAGTATTTAGTAAACTTATGAACAGTTTGAACTTCGTCAATTTGTTACCATAAAATATGCATCGATTCAAGCTAGTGTTACAGGCATTGTATCGGAAACACAGATCGTCACGTGCAATACGTTTGATTTAGATAAGGAAATCGAAAAACAGATCACACGGTTTCCATCTCCAATTCGATATCGAACCATCTATGTTTAAAAACAACCCTAAAAATGTATGTCTTTCGTGTTTTAATATACAAAGAGAAATTATGAAACGAAATTTTATACTATCATATTTCACTTTATGAATTTGTTTCGTGAAGTTTGACTATCGTAAGACATGTAATTTAAAGAATTGTATAATACAAAATTTCTAATCGGAAAAAAATTGAATATAATCGGATTTATTTTTAATCGCATTTTGGGGGATACAAATTGTACGACGAACCTCGATGCTCTTTAGCAGCTTGTTTTTCTTTCAATGCTACCATGTTTCGCGAATTTTTCACTGTCTCGATTGACAAACTCTGCCATTTGACAAAACTCGAAAAGAGCAAAATCGGCGAGTGCATACCTCTCTTATCTTCCGTTGTTTGACTCTACGCCTATTATCATTTTCCTACTACGTACAATGAAGTCGACCTCGACTTTGGTTTTTTCGGGACATAGTGCAAACAATGGTTCGTGTAACAACTAACTAGATAAGAACAATTTTTGTCCGTTTTTAACCAAACTATTGTATACAACAGGAACAGGAGGAAGCAATTTGCTGAATTTGGGGAATCTGGGAATTTGGGAATTTGGGAAATTTGGGAAATTGAGGAATTTGGGAAATCTGGAGAATTTGGAGAATTTGGGGAATTTGGGAATTTGGGGATTTGAAAATTTTGAAAGTAGAATTTTGAAATTATAGAATATTTAAAATTTTAGCTATTGAAAAGTTCCAAATTTTAGAATATGTGCATTTTGATACTTCAGATCTTTAGAATCTCTAAATTTTATAATTTCAAAGTTTTTTTAACTCTATAAAACTTTGGGGAAGAAGAATTTCTACATTTCACAATTTCTAATCTTTACAAGTAATATCATTACAATTTTCAAAATTCCCACAAAGATTTTAAAGGTATAATCTTTTTCTCTTCAGATAAGATCATGTATCGTTTATATCTGTCCAGACAACATGGAAAATTTCATGTACATCATATGAGAAATTATATAATTAGAAGTTGAAGACAATCGATAACATATCATTACATCGTCCCCTATCGTACAATGTACGGTTTATAATCATCATTGATAAAACGGTGGAACAAAAAGTGGTGCCACAAATTTTGTTCACGTTACTATTTACACGATATAATTAACCGTAGATCATTGTTTTGGTATTACTCTTCAGTCGCGTTGAAGAAACTGCGACACAATTGAGGAAAACTAACAAATGTAATAATATGTACACTGACGATAACACTGAGTACCTGTAGATGTCTGGATACAGATTTACCTAAGAATTATATAAATATTACTCATCGAGGTCTGAACATTGATAATTCAACGGACATTAACAAAATTATGTACCATGGATTATGAACAGTTTGATAACTGGCGCCATGTATTTGCTATTTTTGTATCTAACCTGTCACGCCATTATTATTCGCTGTATTTTTATCTTCCCTTTAAAATATTTTAATTAATTAAAAGATTGAAAAATTGTAAAGGTACATTTTTAAAAACGAATTTCTAGAAATTCTAGATTTCTTGAAATATTCTGCGTACAAAAAGAGTGAGCTACAATGTTGAAATAATTAATAATTCATGAGTTGTTTCAAGTAAAAATATATTTTATGTAAGTAATTTTATTAAAATTTCAATCTTGCAAATTGAATTTTTTAATACTGAATTTTTACTTGTTCTGGTATTCTACTAATATTGAGTCATTTAGGGTTATTAATCAAGAGAACTAAACGTTACATACATCAACTTTGTAGCATACAAAAATTACATATTTCTACATACTCATTTAAGATTTTCACTAAAAATTAAATTTCAAAATTTTCACTGTGTGGACTCGAAATTCGTATTCAACACTTGATTTACAACAATTTGAAGTAGGAATTTTATATAGACAATAATGGTAATAATAGAAAAATAGTAACTACGAAAGAACTTAAGCTTTTCAAGTAAAATAATTCAGAATATCTTGTACCTTTGCAAGAACCATTGAGTGCAGAAGTATTCAAGCTAATAATTCTTTTGATTAAATTAATAATTCTTTTTCGATTAACAATCTTCGTTCTTCAAAATTATTCACCGAAGCCTGTTTTTATTTTCCTAACAAAGTCAGTATAGTATATGTATATTTGGAACAGGTATTTGCAATATAGTATTTAGAACATATAATTGTTTTGAAAGAATAATTGGTTACCTTTCATTTCCCGCGCCGCATGTCTCAACTGGACACTTCCACGTTTAAGACGAACGAGCGCTGCCATGTCTATCGAATGTACCAACGTATAGTTCGAGTTTTCATTACGTGGCACCGACACTTTGAACACATTTTACGATGACACTCGGGACTTTTCACTGACACCTCTGTACCGAGATTCTGGACCAATCTGACCGTAGCGAGTTGCACGAACCATACTGGTCATCTGGGAGTACGAGTGAATGAACATCTCTGTTAACGAGACTTGATACAATAAGTACCTATGCCAGGTCAGCCTTGAATCACCGTTTCAAGCCTGCCTCGTGACATTTTCTGGTCTGTGTCAGAAAATGATATCGCAAAATCTGTACGCGATAACGCCGTTGAACGTTTGATAAAAATATTTAATGACAACAGAGTCTCAGATTTATCGTTTTGAATTTCAACAATCTGTGATTTCTTTGATTATGAAGATTGTCTCATAAAAATATTCGAACTTTAAATCGGACATGAACCATGTAACAGGGATTATTTATAATGGTCTGTGAATTTAATTATTTATTATTTGTACTGATATATGCGAACAGCACAGTGTTCGATTTAAATATGCGGATATTAGAATGTGTATTTTATTTATATAGACTTTCTTTGGATTTTGATTTGGTAGTGTTTGAATAATAATATTAAGACTATGGAAGGAAAATATAGAAACGGCATAATTAATATATGTAGCGAGCTGTAATTGTTATAAATGTTTCATTATTTTATGTTTTAAGCAATTTTAATAGTTACAACAATAAAGAATATAGATTTTGCATATATTTATTTACTGATGAAAGTTGTCAAATCAATAAATTATGCCAGATATGATAAATCGGATAGGTAATTGCAAAATAATAGTTATGATATAATACACGTTAATGCGATGATTAATAGATATCTTGCAAAACACGCAAATCTAAATCCAATTAGAATTAGTTTTCGAAGAGATTTGATGTATATCATCGTCTATTGATCTGAAGAAATCGATATTAATTGATTTTTTTCAAAAATTGAACAAGTGGCGTCATCTCTCCGGCGAACTACACACTTTTGAAACTGTGGTTTAATTAGTTCTCACCTTCTGCTGGTAGATGTATCGTGTATCGTTTTCGGTTCGATTCGATTAATATAGCTGATTTTATAAGCTTAATATTAATCGAACTACATCGTAGTGCAAGACTAATTAACTTCGAATTGTTTTAACTTTAAAAACTGTTATCAATTTTTAACTAACTTAGGCCAATTCTAATTAGCATAAGAGTTTATTAGCGGCAGAAGATGAGAAGTAATTAAACTACATTTTCAAAAGAGTTCACCCTGTTCGCCGGATAGATGGCGCCACGTGTTCGATTTTCTTAAAAATTCAATTAATATTGATTTTATTGATTAATATGCTATATATTTGTTAAATATGCTGTTGTATGAGTAAATAGTGTAATTTTATTCAATTTTTTAATTGAAGTTAAAATATATCCTGAAACTGTGCAGATTAATTTTCCGTCTCTACACAGATGGCTCTAATGTTTTGAAATAGGGGTGGTCTTTTTGAAATAGATCGAATAAACAATTCTGACTGCATTTTTCAAATTGAAAATTTGCAAAGCAAAGCTAAGTTTACGATAATTAAATGGTATCATTGATCAAATTATATTCATCACATGACTCATTACTCTGAAAACACGTGGCAATGTCATAATTACCGACAAAATTTTATTATGAATGATATGACTTTCCTAAGCATCAAATTATATACATTTCGGTTGCTATTATATTCTTCTGATATTAATTTTCGATTTCGGTTACTTAAGTAGCTTTGATGGATATGCAGCCATCTTGATTTTACGACACAAAGTTCTGAGGCTTTCTATTTTCCTAAATTTGGAATCTGGAAATTATGGATTTGGAGATCTGGAAATTTGGGGGTTAAGAAATTTGTAATGTTACAAATTCAAAGATTTTAGGAACTTGGGGGTTTGGATTTTTGGACGTTCAGAAGTCAGATTTGGAAATTTGGGAATTTAAGAATTGGGAATTTAGAGAGTTGAGAATTTGAGAATTAGGGATATAGAAATTTTGGAATTTCGAAAGTTGGAAACTTGGAGATTGGAAATTTGGTGCGTAGGGAATTTAAGATCTGTAAATTTCGAAATTTTGGAATTAGGATTTTGGGAAATTTGGGAATTGTAAATTTGGTAATTTAGAAGTTTCGAAGCCGAAATTTACAAATTTACAAATTTAAGAATTTTTAAATAATAAATTCAGAAACCCGAAAATTTAGAAATTCGGAATTTCACTCAGAAATTCGATTACTCAAGAATGTTAAAATTAAGAAAGCGAAAACTATAAAATATAAAATCTTCAAAATTTGCAATTCTGAAACTTTAAAAATACATAATTTAAAAAGTTTCCTAACTTCTAACATCAAATACACAAAACATCCAACATCCTACATATCTCACATTACATGACTAGGATTAGTATTTTGGAGAGTTCAATTCACCCTGCTCCTGCCTGCCAAAGTCAACAGTTATCGATCATAATCAAATGTGTCTGATTCATACGACAAACGATATACAGACACTGCATGTATTTATCGGTATCAGTCACATAATTACCATGGTAACGCATTGATAAAACGCAACTCGTGTTTGATTTGCTATTCAGTCCCGACTGTCGGTGCTCCTGAGGGAATCCTCTGTACTTCGTGTACGAGTATTTGGTTAAATTCACACGTGGCCCACTGCATGTGTACCAATCGATTAGATTTCCTGGAAGGTTCCCTGTTTCCCGATAAAGCGTAGGATGTTCGTCATTTCATTACAGATTTCCATCGATCACCGAAGGTTTAGGAGGAACGTGGAAAACGGAGGCTAATCGTTTGGCTAATTGGGATCGAATAGGATTTCTCAGAAATCTGATAAAGATTTAGTTTGTCTGATTCGCTGATACGGTTTAAGGAATGAAATCGGTTTCGTCGGATGTGGCATTAGTATTGCTGTGTTGTTCGATGTCGGTGTAAAATACGTGCTTCTTGATTAATGGAGAAAGACTTTTATAGGTTATCTTCGAGGGAAAAGTCGATATTACTGAAGACATATTTTATTATATCGCCGTATTCTTACCAATATTTATTTTTATATCAAAGGAACAAAATTTTGGGGTTGATATAAATATATCTCTGATTACTTTTTCCATCGTTAAATTACATATGACACTGTTAATATATGGAACTGTTTGTTGTTAATTTATGAAATGAGGGAAAATATTTATTTTTACAGGACATTTATATTTGTATAACGATACAATAATTTTTAGAATAATTATTGCAAGGGAAACTGGGGTGCATTTTGGGTAGAAAGTAAATAACATTTTAATGATCCCTTTGTGCATTTAAATTCTGTATCATGATGAACAAAAAAGAGGGTGAATTTAACACGATATTAATGTTATTCATTCAATTATTATTTCTTCACACACAAAGCTACAATTTTATTTTTTTTTTATTAACATAAATACTATGCTATTGCTACAACACTTGCAACAAAATTCACGTTAAAATTATAATTATAAAATCGGTTAAATTGTTACTTTTACGATGTTGCTGATGTCTCATGCTTACAACTGAATTCATCATGCTATATTAGTATATGAACAATATCATGAACAATAACAGTCAACAGTACATTTTACCGATATTAATAATTCCATTTATTAATTCACAACATCCCTTAATAATTAAATCAACAAGATTATCTCCGAAGTTATCGTTGAAATCTTCCTCGCCACAAACTTTGCTCGCAAACTTTTTAACGAATTTTCGAATTCAATTTTCTCGAAAATTTCATTTTACACTTCCGACTCATCCACGTACATTCACCCTCTGCATACCCACAAAAAACACCCGTACGTCGAATTTCACCTGAAATTCAACCCCTTATCTTACAATTTCCTATGCATCCTTCAAAACTAATTATTCAACGTCAAAAGAAAAATAGACGCAGTACATTCAGCAATCCTTGATAATCAGAATTGGATCCCAGAATACAAGTATGGTTTGTTCATACGAATATGGTTTATCCAAACTGCCGTGTCACGAGCGTGATATCATAGAGCAAGGGGTTGAAGAAATAATTGCTAACAATTACCGACATTCTGAGTGTATGAAACACGGGTTGTAAGCTAGGGGTATCAAGCAAGTATCGAGGGGGTGGTAGGTGGCCAGGCTCGGCTCCGGATGGCCATCTCTGAAGCGTCAAACGAAAAAGGGATAACTACGGTGGCGCCACGATCGGCCAAAATTCGAACGAAAGCTTGCGCCGGACCGCGCAGATCGCCCTCAGTAGTTGCCCAGACGCTGTCACGGGCGTAGCTGGATGCTGGGTTGTCTCTCTCTCTCGTGCGCGCGCGTGTCGCAGGGAGGTGCTTCCTTTTCTTCTTCCTCTTCCTCCTAAAGCTCGTCCTGCGTCGTTTTTCGATCGTCGAAGGACGCCGGTGGCTGTCGTTGCATCCGAAAACGAGAAGAAGAAAAGGTGCCGGAGAAAAGGGAGGCCGACGTGAAAGCTTTCCTGCCGGGTTGGTCAGAGAGAGAGAGAGAGAGAGAGGGAGAGAGAGAAAGGGGGATGAAATAGAAGGGTTCGGGAGAGGGAGACCGGTAAACCGAGAAACGGAGATGGGCGAGAGAGAAATAGACAAGTAACGAGGAATAACGAGAAGCACAGAAACGGAAGGAAGCTGCACGGGAGGGGTGGAGATGTGTTGAAGTGTGTTCTGTGTATATATGGTGCAGTGCGGTGCTGTGCTCGAGAGAGAGAGAATGGCGTGGTCGGATTTCGCGTGCACCTTGCCGTGACGTCGAAAGGTGAGTTCCATAGTTTCGTATGTTTTAATCGACGACCGGAAGCAACGTTTCGAAGTTCGATTGCCCGCCGACGTAGATAATTGCCCACGATTCGAACGATGCTCCGAAGGGTCGTTCGCCGGTGCCGCGTGCGCCCCTGTCGTCTGACAACCATGAAGCTTCCTCGCGTGCACGAACTGATCATTCGAAATTTTAATGGAACGTGTGATTATAGGTGATCTCCGATGATCGGTGTTCGCGATGTTCTCGTTTGAATGATAAGCGTGAGATAAATAAATATGGCGGCGTTTTGAGGGGGTAGTCGCGAGGAATTTAGCGCGATTGTGCGTTAGAAATGCTGCGGTTTGATTGGTTCAATCGATTCTATCGGACATGGAAACCGTGTGACGTTGTAATGTGGGATAAACAATTATTTTTATATACGTTTAATTTTAGTTTATTGGCAATCGGGTATTTGCGGCTTAAGATATTATTTTGTTATCGAACTTGGTATATTTAGAAAACTTTTTATTTCGGAATAGAGCTCTCGTGTTCATTTAGACGATTTTTATTTCGGAATGGAGATTTCGTGTTGTTGAATTAGACAGTTTTAGACAATTTTTATTTTGGAATAGATCTTTTGCTGAATTAGACAATAAAATCTTTGTTTTTAAAAAGAACTTAGATTGATTTTAGAATTCTTAATTTTTTAGAACAATTTTTCTTATCGAATTAATTTATATAGATAATTTTAATTGTAGAAAATGTTTGCTACTATACTGCATAAATTAGAAAACTTTAAATTTGAGAAGAGCATCGTTATTCTTTAAAAAGATAAACATTGCTCTTTCATTTTATTACTCCAAATATTACTAACTTAAAATTAAACTTAAGTAACAACCCTTGAGCCCAACGAATCGTTTTATTTTCGTATTTGTTGGAAAATGAAAGTACTTAATTAAACTTAATATAAAAGCAGGTTAGAAGTACAGAAATTAATATGCTTATAAGACCACGCACATTTTTAAAGGTTGTATGAAAATTTTAATTTTCGAAAACGTTGTTATTATATGTATTTAATTCTGTTGTGTTAATACGAAGCTGCATCGAATTTTATGAAGTTTATTTACGTACCAGTTCTGTTTTCATGTAAGCTGCACATTTACAGAGCTCCATTTAGAAAATGTTACCTTCGTCGTTATACAGTTTATTACATAAATTACTTTGCAGTTTGTTATACAAATTAGTATAATTATTATTACGCTGTAATGTTAATATAACATTTCGTTACAAACGTGAAGCAAAATGTATTTTCATGCATACTTTGCTGGTTACAAAAGAATGTGTTGCTCCACTGAGATTCGAATTCCGTGGAGTGTATTTTGCAAATCAAAACTGTAATTAATTATATGGTGAAATTTGCAATTAGACTTCGTTTAAAATGTACAGCATAAATATAACTTTGTAATTGCTACTCAATTTCGATGTATGGTTGAAGCATTGAATGGGACATTCAATGAATTTCGCAACCAGCTTCAATGATTTCAAATAGTAAACACAACTCGCAACAAGCGAATTAGGTAAACATTGTTGACCTGTTCTCGTATCGTGAAGTATCGATAGCAACCCCAGTTACGGGCTTCTGTACTTTTTAAAAGTTTTACCGTAATTTTTTAGTTTAGTTTTACGTGATTGATTATTGTGCCGGTGATCTGTGATGTACAACATTTAAATTCTGTGGTTCACGTTTCAAAATTCTCCGATATTTCGATCTTTTACATTTTCAATTTTTAATTTTTCCATTTCTCAATTTTTCAATTTTTCAATTTTTCAATTTTTCAATTTTTCAACTTTTCAATTTTCCAATTTTTCAATTTTTCAATTTTTCAATTTTTGGATTTTCCAATTTTCAGTTCAAATTTCAATTTTTCAGACTCAGTTTTTCAGTTCTTAAATTCTTGAATCGTATACTTTTTCAGTTTCTCAATTTTCTAATTTTCAATCGTTCAATCACCTACTTCTCCACTTTCACAATATGCAAATATCAAATCTTTATGTCCTTAAAGCTTCATATCTTCATATTTCCAAATTTCCATATTTCCTGAATTTTCAATTTCCGAGTTTTCAAGCTTCCCAATTTCTCAATTTTGCAAGTTTGAATTAAATCAGTTTTCCGTTCTTATAAGCTACCCTCGTGATTCAAAACGACTCTACTTCTGTCATAGTTCCTCTTCGGTTAATATTCCCGGTAATTCGTATTAGTACACACGTACGTGCCATAGGAGATAGGTCTGTTTCTACTGTGTCAGTTGGAGTGCGCAACTTACAGACGGACCGATGAAAACGTTCGGTGATTAATATCGACGTTTTTCCACTTGAACTATGACATTGAGTTTTCATTTTAATTGGATCGAGCAAGGTGTAGGTGGAAAATTGTTTCGTTTGACCACGTGCGGTGTAACGCGATCCCATATGAGTTATCTGAAATGCTTCGTGATATTGAAGTAATCATGATGTTGATATTACTTACAATATTTGAATATGTGGAACTCATCTGTAGTCAACGAACAAACATTAATTCACTATCTTATCTACTTCCCACTTTTAATTTCTATTACTTTCTCTCTCATTTTTAATTTCAGAAGGTTTAACAAATATTTGTTACTTTTCATTAATATTTTCATAAATTTTAAGACATTCATAATCATAGTCATATGTGTACATATGTGTAACATATGTGTTTTATACCAATTAAGTATATTAAAGAATGAGTACGTTAAATAATGATTAATTACATTACATGTGCATTAAATATCAATTGATTGTATTAGACATCATATGTAGTACGGAACAATTGATTGCATGAAATACATGTATGAATAATTACATGTGTTAATCAATATATGTATTAAAGTGCCTTTAATTGTATGAAATACTATATGTTCCACAGAACAAATTGAAGAACATACGCGTTACAGATTAATTAATTACATTAATTATCATGTGTATTAGAGAAGAATTAATTGTACGAAGTAACATATATATTAAATAATAATTACACATGTATAATGACACGAGCATCTAAAAACAATCAATTGCATTAAATCGCATATGTGTAAAATAACAATCAATTACATAAATTAATATATCTATTAAGTAACAACAAATCAAATAACATATGTACTAATTAATATGCGTATTAAAATTACAATTAATACTATTAACTAACATATCACTTATTTTTCCAAAATAAACAAATTGGAAACACCAATCACATACGAGGTTTGATTTCATTGTTCAGTGAACAATCTGCATACTGATGATAACGTATCGATCACAACACGATTATTGATAGTGTCCCAACGACATGATCTAAAACGTTTCAACAGATGTCTCCGTTAATTCCATTACAGACGTCTAGGAGACGATACCAGTACGTATTCCCGTGCGTTGTAAACTACAGTCTGGCTGTAGCCTAACTACGTTATCACACCGTACGTTAGGTGGCCGTTTGTGACGTTGATAAGCACGTGTCAAGCATACGTTGTGGCAGCGAAATGGGAACCTTGTTAGACAGCCTCATGAGAACGTTTCAAAGCGTTTCATCGTCGTCGCTTTTAGTTGGCCCGATCGAAATTGCCGGTGTCCTTTCGAGATCGAGTTTTACTTAGGTTCGGGTTAGATTGAGAATCGCCTTATGCTTTTGGTGGAGGATGAACATTTAGATGGGCTATTTTATTGTGTAATTATCTTCTACAGTTAATAATTGTATTTTGTATAATATACCTTGTACTGTTGAAGGATCTTGTATGTGTTAGAGAGATTAATGTTGAAATTGGAAATCTGTATATTTAGACAATTTTGAGATGGAAAAAGTGGTAAACTGAAGAATTGAAAACTTGAAAACTTGAAAACTTAGAATCTTGAAAACTTGAAAATAAAGAACTAAAACTTGGCAATAAGAAAATTAAAGAACCGAATAAAGCTGAGGGACCTAAAATCAGAAAATTGCAATTTTGATGCTTGGAAATGAGCAAATTAAAGAATTAAAAAATTCGAGAATTATAAATCTCGTTCTAAGTCAATCAATCTAAATTCGCAACAGTCGCTGATGACCCTCATAACAGCGCGTAAACTTTCACCCCTTCGGTTCACAGTTTTCACAAGGGCTGAAAGTTGTCTTTTGAACATGGTTCAACGAAACCCCTTGTAGAATCGTTATGTTACAAATACGCCGAAGAAAACTTTTTCCACGTTGACATTGACATTTTCCATAATTGACGTTGAGGCTGAAGCTCCAAGGCTCTGAATGAATAACAATGAGGCAACTCTGAAGGGAACGAAGTTAGCTCTACTACCACTGAATTTAATGATCAATGAAATAAAAAAGGTGACTAATGTATTTTATGCAAAAATATTTAATACTCTTGAAATCTCCAGAAATATACAATTAAAAATTAACAACTAAATCAAAAAATTAAATTAAATAAAGACATATGTACATATAATCATACATTTTCAATTAAAATTACACACACACGTTCTCAAATAAAACAACATACTCTCAACTAAAAATAATAAAGTTAAAAGTTCTTACAACTATGTACTTCAGTCAAAACTAAGTTTCTTGTTTTTTATATGAGTCGAATATTTATGAGGAGTTATCAGAAAGAAAAGAAAGGTAGTTCTTAGCCAAGATAAAAATATATCTAATTCCCTGGTTGTTTCTATTTCTCTCTTTCAATTCGATCGAGAGCCATGTTTCCCCGGATGTTCATCGGCTTAAGTGACCCGTCGTCGCTTTCGAACCGTTTCAAGTTTGTCGTTGCACTTCGCGAGAGAAGTTCAAGGATTGAAACTCTCCCTGTCTCTCTTCCTCTCTCCTTCTCTCTCCGGTTGGTGTCTCGGGCTTTAAGAGATCGATACGGCGGAGCATGTAAGCCATTCCAATAAATTATCGGAGAAGCGTCGGTATGTCAGCCAGAATGATGAAAGATCTCGAAAATCGTCTCGAAATTAGCTCATAGATCACTGCTCCATCACGCGCCGCATTGGATTCCCACTAATGCTCGCCTAAAACACGGAATTTCGGTCTTTAATAGAATTCTGTTGCCAAACCGGTTATAGACGTGTTATATTCCCACATTCTAAGCATATCGAGGGAAAAATTGTTTCTTTCGCGGAGGAACTTTATATTCGGAAAAGTTTGATGTACACGGTTTTATAGGAGAGATGAGGGTCTTGCATTTGGTGTCCTGGTACTTTATTATTGGTAGGTGTTTTAAGTACAATAGGGGTATTTTTAATTTCCTAATTCAAGTTTAATAGCTTGATATTTTATAATTTGTAAATTTCTATAATTCAGAATTTGCGAGATTCTAAGAGAACGAGTCAAATTCACAATTCGACAAATGTTCCAAAAATGACCTAAATTAAAAATTTTCAAATTTCCAAGTTCCCAAACACCCAAGTTCATAAATTTCATTTCCAAGTTCAGAAATTCAAAAGTTCTCGAATTTCCTAATTCCCCAATTCCCCAGTTCCCAAATTTCCCAATTCTCAAATTTTCAAACTTCCAAAAGCCTAAATTCTCATATCCCCAAATTTCCAAATCCCCAATTCGAAAATTTTTATCTACTAAATTTCCAAATTTAACCTCCCAATCCCAAACAAGTACAAAATTAAATATCATGTCCAAAGTGTCGGAATTATTTGCGCGTTTATTCGTACAAAAAACGCAAATACACGCGCTTACACGGATGTTACAATATTGTAAATTAACGAACGATAAAATTAACCAACGAAAAAGGTAACCATACTGCAACTGATACTATATCAACTGCAATATCAAACCTTCATCCTCCCTGTTTCCGGTGTTGCAATTCATTTATAATCGCAAGATAACGTTTTAACCAACATTTTGCAATCGAAAAATCGGAAAAATATAATATGATTTATTCACGAATATGGTACTTAAACATATTATATATTATTTAATGTATCGATTTTGTGTATGTGTTATATTCCTACATTTGAAACATATCAAGAGAACAATAATTATATGTCAGTCATTAATATTAATATAACTAACAATAATAAATAAACAACATAACAACAAATATAAACAATAGTAATGTCTATGTCCGTGTTTTAAATAAATTATATTTGTAGGTTAAATTGTGCTATATACGAAGTAAAGAGTTTAGTTAGAAAATAAAAAATGTGTGCTTTAAGAAAAAAGATTAAGTATTTTTTTTCACGCAGGCCTATTCATACAAGCAAAGATGAACAATCTCATTAGGCTGAAACCTAAGCGCATTAATGTCCACAAAATGAAGGCAAAAGAGGTTCAAGTACTTTGTGGTCGTACTAAATCGTTTTCTGCTTAACAGGTACTCTATTCTTCTCTGGTGTACTGAAAACAAGGTCAAGTATATTTTACACGTGTACTTAATGTTTTTTTGTTCCTTTCTTAATGCTATTAATGGAGGATTGTTGTGAAGAGAGATTTATTCGTCTGTAATTTAGATTCGGTTCTGTATCTTATTATTTGTAATTTGAAGTTAAATTGCTTGTTGGGGATTGGGGGAGTTGAAGATTTTATTACTGGAGAACTGAAATATTTAGCAAATTTGGAAAACTGAGAAATTTTTAATTGAAAAATTGAAGAATTGAAAAATTGAAAAATTGAAAAATTGAAAAATTGAAGAATTGAAAAATCGAAAAATTGAAAAATTGAAAAATTGAAAAATTGAAGAATTGAAGAATTGAAAAATTGAAGAATTAAAGAATTGAAGAATTGAAAAATTGAAAAATTGAAAAGTTGAGAAATTGTGAGAGTGTGAAATTAAGAAATGAAAAATTGAGAAATTTGAAAACTTGAAGATTTCGAACTTTGAAAATATAAAAAATTGCAAATTGCAAAGCTAAAATTCGAGATTGTAAAGTTTGAAAATTTGTAAATACAGAAACTTAGAAATTCAAGACTTAAAAACCTATAACTTATAAAAAGTAGAATTAAAAAATTTGTAATCAAAGAGTACCTTCGATCGTTGATATAATCGTAATTACCTATCGAACATAAGAAAAAATTATTACCTCACCATAAATTCCTCTCGATATCATCAAACATCATTGCAAAAGTTTCCCCGACAACGAAGGAGCATAATAAAGTATCTGTTTAATGAAGCAACCAACAGAGTATTTGTTTAAAATGTTAACCAGAAGAAGTTTAAATAGAGCATACCAGGTGAAAACCCAACGTCTGAAGGAACTACCAACAATAACGAAACTTTCGAAACGCAAATAGCGGTCAAAGCGTCGCAGCCGTTAGAAATTCAACGCTGTTGAGGAAAGTTTGATAACGAAAGTAAAGTTTTACAACATTCAATGATCTCTACAGACAGACTCTACCCGATTATTTTCCAAAGTGCACAAGTTTCCCCGATAAACTCGCCGACGTGTTAGACGTGGCGCGAAGGATTTAAAAATTAATTTCAACTTCGCTACGATGTCGGAAGAAAATTATAAGAGCGAGATGGAACACGCCGAATAATATCATTTCGTCGCTTTTCCTCTTCCCATACTAATTTTTAACAAACGGGTACTTTTTTTGACAAACCATGAATCTTTAAATTTATAGTAAAAACATTTATATCTGGATGTTTAAATTAAATACATACGGGAAGTATATCAATGTTTAAATTAAATGAGAAGTGTATTGATTTTTAAATTGGATGTATAACGTCTGAATTTTCAAATTAAATGAAAGGTACATATGAATGTTCAAATATATGAAAGACACATATATAAATCTTTGAATTATATGTATGACAAAAACACAAATTTTTTAATTAAATTCTTGAAAAACGCGTGTGAATCTTTGAATGAGATATGTGGAATATACATATGAGTCTTTAAATTAAATAAATAAAGACCGTATGTGAATCTATCATTTATATGTATACATATGTGAGTGAAACATATGAATTTTTAAATTAAATATGTAAAAGAAACATATCTGTAAATTAAAAAAACCATAAAGAATTGAATAATTTAGTAATTTGGAAATTTAACGAACAGAAAACTTGAATGTTTGAAACTGAATATTCCGAACCTAAAATTTGCAAAACCTGTAAATTAATCTTAAGATTTTTGTCCAACTTAACCACAGCCATGCATTAAAGCTCAATACAAAAATCCCAAGTAAAAATAATTCGTTGAGTTAAATAATATATAATCCCGCATCTGTTTCTGTCAGTTTTGTCGAATAAATAAGCCGTAGAATCACGGTGCTTAAAAATGGCCGGGCAAATGGCTATTAACGAACCCATTCGCTAGATGTTTCCTCCTCTGAATAAAGCCATTTTTTGCCGCTACAATTCCCAAGCTATTTCGAGCTTATTCTTGGCAGTTTCCTAACTGCCTAATGTAGGTTTTTTTTGGTGGATCGTCAGGTGCATTCGTTGTGTCGTTTCGATGATTTGTCGTTCAATCGTTTGACTATCAAGGGGGTCACGTTCTCGATTTAGAACGAACTTGATTAATGAACGTTTCACGATCAATTTAGAATAAACGTCACTTTTAGTGACACGTTGAATGCATTAGAATGCAACACGTTTGTTTTATTCGCCGAAATTTAATCGATTTTTGGTCATTGCGATGACCGATGTCACGCGTTCGCCATTTTGGTGCTTCGTGTCATAGTGAAAATGGATGTGTCAGACTAGATGAAATTATAATTATTGAGGACACAAATAGTTCACCTGAAAATTTGTACAGATGAAAGTTCATACCATGTTAATTATTTGTAATCATTATATTTTTGTACTAGTAGTAGGTATAAATATTAACTATACTGTAATAATTAAATAATCTCAAGCCCAAATGACCACGTTTAAAAAAATAAAGTTTAATAAGTATCAGTAAAAGTTGTGTCCGAAAAGTCCGATAAATTTAACGATTCCACAAATACTTTTCGCGATATTCATCTTAAACGAAGAATCGATCGAAAGCTGAAGAATCTAAAAGTACATCTGAACCACGATATCGAAGCATCGAATTCGTTCACACATTCCATCCACGTTTTGGATTAAACGGAACGACTTTCGCAACAAAAGGGAAGCCATTTCCCACCTCTCGAATCGTTTCTAATTTGCTCTCGAACGAGAACAACGAAACTTGTCTCGATACAATCAACTCTATCATTTCGATTTTCATTTAAAACGCCTCGTTCGACGAGGAACGATATTCCACTTTAATAGGCAACAAAGCTATCGCAGTTGTTGTTCCGCGCTCTAAAAATAACAATTTTATTCACGGAAAAACGGCGAGATTTAGTTCAACGAATTGATAGAAAAAAGGAAAAAAATTCACTTGAAGGAGAAAATAATGTACGGGTAAATTGTGAATAATTTGTTTATTTCCGTTTCGAGGGAAATTCAATTTGGCCGTGTTCGTCACGGCTGTTTCTTTTTCGGTTAGAAACAGATCTGTACTCTCGATTTATTGCCAATATTATCTCGGCGACCAGAGAATTCTAGCGCAGCTCCGTTTTTGCAGGAAATTCCTGGTTAACTCTCGGATGGTTACACGCGAAACTCTTTCCTACGGTGAAAAAGTTAATTCTTTCTTCGATGCGGGAACTTTCGTGATAAATCGAGCAAAACTTAGGCGTACGGTAAGTGGAAGATAACGAGCTGAGAAAATTCAACGATACCTTTCGATATGATACTTAATTGGACCTGGATAAATGTTAGCTAAGGTAGTCATTTTAATTATGCACGAAATGTATACAATACTGATTCTAATTGGGTACATGAACAGTTTCAATAACCTTAAAGTATGATGTCTAGTAACTTGGTAAAATGTAAATTGAAAAAATTGGAAATGTAGAGACTCAAAAATGTGGATACCTGAAAATTTGAAAATTGTATAATGAAACAGGAATGGTATAATTGAAGAATTGAAAAATTAAGGAATTAAAGAATTGAAGAATTGAAGAATTGAAGAATTGAAGAATTGAAGAATTGAAGAATTGAAGAATTGAAAAAATGAAAAATTGAAAAATTGAAAAATTGAAGAATTGAAAAATTGAGAAATTGAAAAATTGAGAAATTGAGAAATTGAAAAATTGAAAAATTGAAAAATTGAAAAATTGAAAAATTGAATGTCTGGAACTTAAAAATGTTCAATATTTGAAAATTCACAAATCAAAAAATGTACAAGTTTGAAAGTGAAAAAATTTGAAAATTCTAAAGTCCAAAGCTTCCACATCCATCAACTCACCCATCAATAACTTTACCGACAATTATTTCAATTCCCCCCGAATATTATCACAGATTCGTCCAGATCTGACGATAAATTATCTCTAATATCCGAAAACAAGAACACAACCGCGGAAACAAATGAATATAACCCGAACAGTAATCTCAGGAAGTTTAAAGTACACCAACGATTTCAAAAGAACAATTTAGAGAAATGATATAGTGTGTACCAACACAAACGTAGGTTAAAAAAAAAAAATGGTCACGATCGAATAAGCAATACAGATACATATACATATATTCGTGTTCAATAAAGCAAACGGATATCTGCACGGGTACGGCGAAAATGTAACAAATGGATGCCGTAAGCCAACGATTGGTAGACCTCGGTCTTCCGATAATACAGAAAGTTGAATGCATCGATAACGATGCATACGTATGCCAAATGCACGTGCAACGGAAGAAACAAATCCTTGGTTCGCATTACTTCCTCGATCTTTCAACAGAATACGCTCGATTTGCCCGTAGAAGCATCATGAATGTGTGTCTATAGGCAATGCATCCCGCATTTCATGGATTGCAAATATCCCCACTTCAAACCTACGATAATATCCGTCTCTAGAATCCACCATTTTACTCGAAAATCACAATCGGGGCCATTTGTCTGGCTGATCGATTAGAAAATTATTTCATTCTTCGTACATGTTATTCGCTTTATTCCTTTTATGGCTGGGACACTTATTAAGTCGAACTTTGGTAGTAGGGAAATTTGCGAACTGGGGAAGTAGAAAATTGGGGATTTTATTTGTGGGTTGTAGGTGTGAAAATTGAGGAATTTGGAAATTTGGGGAATTTGGGGGATTTGAGGAATTGGAAGAATTTGGGGGATTTGGAAAATTTGAGTAATTTGGAGAATTTAGAGAATTTTGAGAATTTGGGGAATTCGGGCAATTTGAGGGATTTGGAGGATTTGGGGAATTTAGGGAATTTGGAGAATTTGGGTATTTGGGGAATTTTGGAAATTTGGGGAATTTAAGAATTTTGGAAAATTTGGAGATTGGGGGAATTTGGAACTTCGAAATTCTTAAATTTGGGAACTTGGGAATTTGGAAATTTGGAAATTTAGGAATTAAAAATTTGGAAATTCTAAAATTTGAAAGTTGAGAAAGTGGGAAATTTGGAAATTTGGAAATTTGGAAACTTAAATAAGAAAATTATAAATCCACTATAAATTAAAATATTGCCAAGAACACCCTGCGTTGCACGTGCAATAATTAAATTAGCTCGCATTAGATCACAATATGTATTTCGTGAGAAGTTTCAGAGCACGTGGCCGACGCAAGAACGACGTGTCGGAATTGAAAGGGCCATCACACATGTAACGATACCTTAAACATGGAAACAGGAAAAGCTGGCACGGAATTGCAATCGCATAACGCATGAATCGCGGACAATTTGGCAATGATTTTTCCGCGAAGCCGGCCAGCACGAGAATTTTTACAGTCGATTAAACCATGACAAACATTCAATTCCTCTGGCGTATAAATTTTATTCGGGACACGGTTTCACGGGGTCAGCTTAACGTAATCCGGTAAAGCTCCGTCGGACTCCTTTTATTTCTTCCATTTCTGTTTCCCACCCTTCGATGTGGTCAAAGGAAACGAATCGCGGGCTAGTGAAAAAAACTGCACACCATAAACTACCGGTAGCAAGCTTCCTTACAAATATCGGACTAAAACTTTGCTTTGAAATTGATTAAATAACTTCCACTATCTATGGTATAGCAACTGAAAAAAATTTTTTAAACGATTGTTAATGATCAATTTTTCAGATGTGCTAATTTTGACATGTGTCAGTTTTCAACGTCTCAAACTTGTATAGTTAACGTTTTTAATGTTGGAGTAATTTTTAGACTAATTTATAAATACCCGAACCTTATTATTGTACCTTACAATTACAAAAAATTACATATAATTTGTATTGCATATTTGACAATTGAAAAGAAAAAATAATTTGCGGTATAAACTGTGTATCAACGTGACGAATAACGATGGTAAAACGAACGAACTTCACGGTGATCAACGTGTATAAAATATCCGTAGTTTGCGATAGCAATTTGAAACAATGGAGCTTTCTAATTAAGTGAAAGTGAAGGGCCACAAAAGCTGTTTTAGTATCGAAAAGGGTCGAGAGTGTATAGAGTTAATCGAACCGTAGCGATGCCAGTGTTTCACTACCTAATGCAAATTTACCCTTTCTGTCGGCAATATCCTCGGAAATATTAGGTTGGATTCCATTTCATCGCTGTTACCGAATCGACTCAACGGTGTCTTTGGCAACCTCTCAACCGCGATAACACTTTTCTTACATGGATGTACAAAGAGTTGCCAAAAGATAATTCAGACAGGCACGAATGAATTTATTGCGTGAAACGGCCTTAATGGACCAAGTGGTACCAGCGTGCTGCTGCATAAAACGTCTTTATGCTACAATTGGAGGCGTGAATGCACGGACTTTATACATTTGTCCTTTGTGTAAATGAATCTTTAACACGTTTTACGATACAAAGCGGCAACTCCGAGGGGAAAGAACAAAAACGCCTGAGTGAAAAACGTTCTTCTCGTAAACTTTATGGGAGCGTTTAGAATAACTAACTGTTAATATAATGAGTGAATTCAGCTTCTCTTACTTGTTTAATTATTCGTTTTCAACCTTAAATTAAATTTTTTTATTGAATTATGAATGTTCAATTAATTGGACGAATTAAAAAAATGAATTTTATCGTGTAAATATTTATTAGACAAAGTACCTAAATTGCAATATATCAAAATTGATTATAAATTTGGCTACACTCGTGACAATATATCGATGTTCTGTATCAACATCATCATCGTAACATCAAACTACCATCAGATTCATACTGTTAAAATGATTAACCTCCATTAACGCGATTGAAAATCTGTACAGAGATTGCAATATAACGTGAGACCATTTGGAAATTTCCAGGGAAAATTTTTTTCCCATAAACCGTGGTGGCCAGTACACGTTTGAACAGATACCGTTCTGGTCTCGTGAGAGCACCAAGGATGCAGTTAAATTTGCATCCCGTATACATTATGCAAATGGACACACTTCTCGGACGAATATCTTTGACTGACGCGATTCTCTTCTATCCGATCGTGATTCCAGATTTTCGCAATGGAATTCGCGAACGATCAGCTCCATTTGATGCGGCCGTTGAAACGTCATCCAGGTATCGACATCACATATCGATTTCCTCCACTTGTTCCCTTTAAGAGCCACCGTAACCACCCGACCATGGGAAAGCTACCTTCGTCTACCTTGTTCTGGGAAATTGTTCGTGATAGAGTGTTCTGCTCGATATTAACGATCCTAATTATGGATACCACGATGTTGAACAGATGTTTCGACCAATTGCTGCGAATTATGTAAGTGGCTATATGTTAATAAGGTTAAGTGTTATATTATGGTCTACTCATATGTAGATTGGTTGTTACATGTAAGGCGAAAATTTTGGTATTTGAACGTTTGCAATCTTGGAATATTGGAAATGTAGGAAATTTAGATTGTTTACATTATTGGGAATTTTAGAAATTTTTACTCTTGGATTTTTAGAAATTTTAGAGGTCTTGATATTTGATTGTTGGAAATTTAGAGTTTAAATATACTATTACATATTACACATTACATCAATCAATATGACATGCTCATTTAACATGTTACGTAAAAATTAAAATACCTAAGATATGTACAAATTAAATATCAAAATACTGTTAATACCAATGTTAAATGTTTATATACTGAACTGAATGAAGGCAATATTGGAAGGATTACATTTGTAATTTAGTTCGTACAACTTCGAAAAGCAAACACTTCTGATGCTCATTATGGTACCATGACTTTACCTATAGAAATAGCGGATTTTCAGGCTTTTCGGAAACCAAGAATTTGGGAATGAAGTTGAATTATTTTGTGTGTAAATGGTAGGATTACTCTTTAATTAGGGGATTGCTGAATTTGTAGTAACTTTGGGAAACTGAGGAATTGGAAATGAAGTTGGTTTATTCGGTACAGAAATACCTTCTGTTCAAATAAATGAAAGGGTCGATTGCTACCAATATTAATTCTCTTTAATTCCTGATTTTTATATAA
Organism: Megachile ligniseca; assembly: GCA_945859555.1. Classification (NCBI taxonomy): domain Eukaryota; kingdom Metazoa; phylum Arthropoda; class Insecta; order Hymenoptera; family Megachilidae; genus Megachile; species Megachile ligniseca. The sequence goes on from OX243783.1 coordinate 6,708,153, forward strand.
TTAACTCATTTTCATGAAAATTACTTCCAATTAATTTTAACATTTTATTCAAGAAAATATAGCTGTGAGGTGTCGCAATTTACTATTTATTCAAGAAAATTTTGTAGACGTCACTATAAAGGATCACACAAGAAAATAATAAATCTTCGCTATGAAGTTTTACGGATCATGTACCACGAAAAAATATTACAGCCATAAGAATGAAAAGATTTAAGATAGCACAATCCAAGATGAAACTTATCGGATCATCTTCCGCAATCTGCTGAAAAAACAGCGATAACATTCGCCATTATCCGACCATAATGGAAATCATCCGCAATTGTCTATGGTTCCAAGCAAAATATGAAGGATTGGTACAAAGCTAAATTTAGCCTCCATTAGTTGCATAAATGATAGTGGTTCAAAGACCAGCGTTCCATGAACGTCAGGAGCAATAGTAATTGTCTTATGCAAAATACAAGCGTCCGTCAGGCTTGGTCCATAGCCACAAAGCACGTAATGGGATCAATTTTAATCACTCTATATGGCCTGTACGCTCTAATTGTCGTCGACAATTCGAAATTATTAATCGTCTGACGATGCGACCGCCTATGTCTGTGTATTGTGAACACGTTTATATTATTCATTTTAATGATCTGCCAGCTCGGTTGATTCATTTTGCTTGTCTCTCCTGGCTACAAACGTTTGTACGTTGTATCTATTCATTTAGTTTCGCTGTATATTTCATTTTTAGATACTGCTCATTTCGTTTATAAAGAGATTTACTATTTCATTTTTAGATATTGCCTATTTCATTTTTATATACTTTCTACTTCATTTTTAAAATCTTATAATTGTATCGTAGTACTTGAGAATTGTGTGTACTTACACAAATATTATGAAGACACTCGAAAGTCCAAATGCAGGAAACGGATGTACATGCACACAGCTTGTTAGCGCGATAACCAAATTTTCAGGAACACTGGCAGACCCTTAAACTGAAGTAATTGGTCAATAGGATTTAGCAATCTTGTGCAACTACGGAATTTATAATAGTTAGACGTTTCCAAAACTCGGAGTAACTTGATTTAACCATACAACGGTTTAGTTTCTGGCACTGGTATAATCTGAAAGTTCCTAACATCTGAAATCAAAGCGTGCTATAAGCCCTTCATCTTTGATTCTCGTTGTTAATGTTTACCGGGACCTGATCCTTAGTGAACAGCTTTCATTTATTAATTATTATCTATGGAAAACCGAATGAGATTTGTGTGTTTATGTATTTTATATAATTTGTGTTTTATGAAATCAATTTTGTCGAAGAATATATTTATAAGAGGAATTTATCGTTCTGTTTATGAGAATTAAAGAATGCATTTAACAGTGTAGTTGAAAATGCATTTAAACATTTTTAATGTGTTTAAAAATGTACTTAAACATGAATCTTTAATGAAATTTAAAAATACGTACATATCATAATTCAATATAATCTTAAAATTCAATATAAGAGGGTCAATACGTGAGCATTGTAAATACACGACTTTTTATTAATGCAATCTGTAACATGACACACAACATCAACATGTCCACAAAGATATTGTAAATTTTATGTTACGTTCTTTTGTAAACTAATAAATTGTCACAAGAAATTAACTCAAATTGTCAACAGTAAATAAAATATTTTTCCACCTGAGAATTTGAATATATAAAATTTGGTAATCTAAAAGACTAGATGATAATTTGATGTCTGACTAAATATCTCGAATGACTAAACACCCTAATGTCAAAATGCTTTAAGATTCAGGACTATTGTATCTGTGGTCAATGCAAGAATGCAGGAATGTATGAATATTAATTGTGCATTGCACAATAGGAAAGCGGTTTCATTGAGGGTATTTAACACTTGGCACCCAAGTGCCAGCCAGGGTGGTCTTGAGAGTTTAGAACTTCCGTTCCAGGTGTCAACGCAATTGGTATTAATGCGTTAACCGCCATAGCGGAAACTGATATGCTTAGTATGGCATACCACAATGAGGATTACCAAAGACATCTGGGATTAGAACTGTACCTTCTCCCTTTAACTTGCTATTTCAATCTGCTGAGTGCAATTTTAAATTCATTGAAAAAGTTCGTTCTATCGAAACATTTTCTCGTTGAAAGTTAAAATTTCAGTCTTACCGCAACATTTTGTCTCATTGACTTTGGTCGCAAATTTCAGTTCTATTGAAAACTTTGATTTTAACCAAAGTTATTTCAGTTTTATTGCAAAATTTGGTCTCACAAATTATTTCAGTTCCATTGAAAAAGGCCTTGAAAATTATTTCAGTACTAAAAAATTTCAGTATTGAACAATTTTGTCTCTAAAATTTGTTAACCTCATCTCTGGTGCATAAACACAATAAAACAGTGACAATGAATGATAAAAGAATTTCAAAAAGTCCATTAAACTTATTAACTAGACTTTTAAAGTTTAACTTAAAGTTGCCAACAAGAAAATTTGTAAAAGTTACCTGCCAACAAGGAAATTACCTTTAAGGTTAATTGTTAGTAGCAAAATCGTTAAATCGTGTTAAATCGTGATGTTGCACGATTCAGAAACGACAAAAGTCCATGTTCAGTTAGCCCGGAAAGTGCAGAAGATGGGTAACGATCAACACGTAAGCATCTTTAGGCGCTTGCGCGCCTTCAGTGACGTCACGAGCGCAACCCCTATGCTGAAGAGAGTGGAGGGTGGCAGAGAGGGGTGGTTTTCGATATCATTTTATAACGGCAAGCTCACGTCACACTCTCTTGCTCGGAACATCGGCACGATATGCATTGACACGCGCGTCGTTGCTTCGGGCCACTTTACAGGAGAGTTTAATTCGCTGTTGCATGTCCTCGACAGAAATTTTATTATGCAAAATCTACCGCTTGCGAAACATTGCATAAATTTCCTGGCGTCCTTCGATGCCGAGTGTAAATTTTAATTTCGACGATGCATCGGGATAAAATAATAGCTGCACGTTAAGTGACAGTCATGTTTAACTCTTTGGACGTTACGCCTTTGATGTATGTGACTCTTACACGAAGAAAATATTCTGTATTACGAAAATGGTTAATTGTAACAAGCAGTTTTTGCTAGGTCGGTAAATTTGAGACCTTACTTATTTTAGAATTATTCGTTATTATTGAATTATGTGATGTTGAAAAATTTTGGAAAATGAAGATATTAGGGGATGAAAATGTTGAAGAATTTAGGCGATGAAAATGAAGAAATTATGACGTGAAAATGTATAAAAAGTTAGAATGAAGATATTGAAAAAATGAGAAGATAGAAGAATTGAACAAAATTAGATGGATTAATAAAAATTGTATTATCGATGCTAGGATATTTATTGTAACATCATCCAAAGGGAACAAAAAGATATTCAACCGACTTCTCGTCCGCAGCTTCTAATATACACAGCTCCCAAAGGAATCGCGATGATGTATGAGAAAGTGGTGCTATAATTCAGAGGAAAAGTGCGGAGAAACGTCAAGGTAAACGATGAGGGTGAATTCTGGCAACCACACGACGATATTCATTACTAATATCAGCGAGCCCAAGAGTCTCTTTTCTCTTTGGGCCTCCTTTTTTCTCCTCAAGTGCTCTCAGCTTAATTACATACCACTTCCGCATCTAAACGTTTCGTCCACTGTTCCTTGCATTACGTCTCGAATAAAAAAAATTCCTTATTTGGAAGGTGCTTCGTTCTCGTTAAGAATTTATGAATTTCGTAATTCTTCAATTTCGATGATTGTCGAATTTTGTCATTTTCTGTGTTTTCTATTTTCTGCTCGGTAATTTTCTGTTTGCAAATTTTTAGTTATTCAAAGTTCATAAATTTCTTAAATTTGTCAACTTCTTTAAATTTCTCGAATTCGTCAAATATCTCAAATACCTCAAACATCTCAGGTATCTTCAATTTCTTAAATTTTTCAACTTTCTCAAATTTCTGAAAATATCAAGTTTCCAACATTCCACATTTTTGAACTCCCAAATTGTTCACCCCTTTACATTTTCAAATCTTAAACATAAAATTTTTATTTTTCCAACATTCCAATTTTGATTAATTCCCAACTCCCTAAATCCCTTAATTCGCAACTCTAAATGACAACAGCGTGTATCCGAATAAGTTCGAGTTCGAAAATTGTAAAGTACATCCGTAAATATATTTTCAGAATAAACTCGAACGGACCGTGACTCGTGCAAATCCCCAAATACGATTCCCCAATTTGTGCCAAACGGATTATGCTTTCCTCGAAGTTGTTCGAGCCAACTAATACGACCATTTGAATCACACAAACCCGCTACAACGATCTCTCAGCCGTATAACAAGCAGATTACATTGGTCCCCGAGTTTTGTAACTCGATCAGAAAGATCCCTAAACCGTATAAATCGATTGCAACGAACCCTCTAGCTACGAGAACAGAATCTAACAACTGTTTAAACCCCTGTAAAACGTTTCGAGACAATTGTCACAAGTTGGAGAATTTCCAAATTTCGCGAAATTAATTCTGATTCTAACAATTTCTGTATTTAATCTCTCTATTTTGACGAGTCGACTCGGGACGCACTCACTGTTCAAATGTGTCAAATCAAATACACTTTAATTCGAGGCTCGAGTTAATATAATTTGCAGAGTCGAAGACCACATATGGAATTGACATAATATTCTGACTTTGTTTATTCGTTTTAACCTCTGCACTCCTTAATTTCTTTAATCTACCAATTTCTTAATTTGCAAGAATATATCAAGGGTTTCTGAATAAAATGTGACAAATATACATATATTTTTCATTCATTATAAGTAGTAAAAAAAAGAAAATATACATATTCAACCACTCTATCTGAATTATTTATAAAATCCAAGAGAAGCATCAAACCACACCGACATGTGAAAGAGGGTTAATATTGTGAATAAACTCACGCACCCAAATCGTACAAGTAGCTAATAAACGTCTATAAAATTAACTAAAGATCGTAAAGACTAATTCGTTATCTATCTCTCCGCATTACAATAAAATATTAACAAACGTGTGTTCAGCATAAAAGGCTGTTTAACCGCCCTTACAAACAGCCGCACGACATAGTAAAACAGCAACATAAACAGCGTAAACGTATTATCGTCGATGGCGCATTATGCAGCGTCACGAAATTTCTGTCGATAATACGTTCCGTTTCCGTGAGCACATTCGCGATCATCGTCGCACGGTCAGCAATTAAAAGTTGTCGATTAATAGCGTATCGCGTCACGAAATAGATACTTAACCGCAATACGAGCGTACTGCAAGACGCCGTTATGCAATGACGAGGTCGTAAAGTTGGTCGGATTTTGTTACTCGTATTTTCGAAAATGGATCTCTCACGTTTATAGTTGGACGCTCTCGAAGGAGCTTTATCAGCGAGCAATTTCGAGCTTCGGTAGCGTGTTTGTTGGATTTATGTGCTCACGGGTTTACTAGCTCGGGATTCTTCCAAGGAGCACGTTTTTCTGTTATTGCTTCGTGTTAGCTGTCGATACAAATGTAATACGAATTTTGGACCGATGTACCGATGTCAACTCATGAGTTGGCGCGAAGCTGACGTGTGAAGGGAGGTTCCAGTTGGTCAGAATGGAAAATGGACAACTCACTTTTCATCTTTATATTATAAAAACTAAGATTTTTTATATTTTTAAATTTCACAGTTATTCCCGAAATATGGTATTTGACGAACATTTAGTGTTCTATGAATTATTACATAATACTTTTTCTGTTTATTATAGCAGATTCACGTACTGTATTATTATACAGTGATTTATATAATGGAAGTGGCAATAAAATGTACGAACTGAATATTAACGCGGTGACCGCCATTTTGGAGAACGTATGACTCACACGACGCGATGCCTCAAACGTAACTAAATAAATACAGAATAGAAAATAATATAGTATTTCTATAGTAACGCAAGATCCAAATTATGAGAATTACTGTTTCCAATGAAAATTAAAATTTTCAAAGTTGCAATCTTATTTCTGAAATCGTATGCCTTAAAATTTAGAACTTCCGTCAATTAGAATCTGAAAATATCGACACGTTAAAATTGAAAATTAAAGCACTTTAAATTTGATAAAGTGCTTTGAATTTGAAAATTAAAACGCTTTGAATCTGAGAATTAAAACACTTCCCATTTGAGAATTAAAGAATCTTGAATTCGATAATTCAAAAATATTACACTACGAGATGCAAAAGTATGCAGTGCTCTCTTCATTAAAAATGTATTAAGAGAAATGAATTCGTTGAGCTAAGTTTTCGAATTAATTAGGGTAATTAGTACACCATTACTCGACACCGTCTTGTATAAAATGTAAATGATGTAATTCTACCAGAGAGAACAAGTTGAAGATTTGAAATTAAAATTTCCTTACGCAAGACTATTTTCTTAATTAATTTTTATTGGAATCAGAAAATTATTTTCATTGCATTTGTACCGTCCGTTATATGACATATTCAGTATATCACTGTGGTTCATTTTCCAGGTACACAGAAATCTATATGTATAAATACTGTATATTGATTTTTGTATATTATGCATGAGAATGAATATTATTACCTTGTTAAAATAACTGATCTACTTAACGCGTGCATTATAGGCCAAAAATAAGTTGGGGATGGAAAAATTGTAACATAGGGGATTAAAAATGCGTATGTATTTCAGTCAATTATATTCAGATTTTCCTAATAATAATACCATATAATTATACTTATATAATAAATATCTCTCATTTAAATATTACCCTCCATTAAAATTTCACGTTCGTTTTATATTTACATCTTTTAATTAAAATCTTTTTAATGGACCGTTTGAAACAGTCTGTTAAAATAAACCTCTTTAAAAACGTGTTTATTACCTTAATAATCGATAATTAATACTGTCAATTTAATTTAATTAAGTAGAAAAGTAGGAAGGTTCTTAATATTTATATTTTTGACTGCTAAGGCCAAATATTTTAATGTACATTAAGTTAATTAACAATCCCAATAACTCTTGTATGTTCATAGAATCAGTTTACAATTCTAACAATTCGAATATTTATTTTTAATCAATTTAGTGTAGAATTACTTAAAAATTTTAATAACCTGAATATACATAGCAGTTAATAATTTTGATGTACATGTAGTTAACATCAGTCACATTTTTAATATACGTATACATACATACATTTTTAATTTATCTTTCTGTCAAATGAAATATGTAGTTGCATACACATTCTTTTAAACCATGAAACTAGAAATAATTTTACTAAAATTTGTATAGAATGTTCTAAAAAACTTAGAAAATTAAACTTGATCATATGCATAAAGATACACACATGTGAAGAAATATGTAGTGTATATACCTTGTATATCAACTCGTATGTCACTGGACATAGTTCACGTATTTATCATACACATCAACGTCCGCAAACATAAATATAAGCAAATATACATCCAGTAAACTAACTGAATAAATACATCACGTATTTCGTAAATTACATAATTTATGTTTGCAGTCCGATCAAAAACACTATCATAATTCGATGCAACCTTCCTCTACAAATCACAATTTGCATCGCAATATCGAAGGTGTTAAACGCGTAGATATCCGCCATGTTCCAGAATAAAAACACGATCTCGTAAAGTAGTTTATTCAGGACTTTTTTGAACGCGTAACAGATGACTGGATGAAAGTGCCAAAACACGACAAGGTAATCAACGACGATGAGCCGAGGAAAATGTGCAATTATCTCGCTACTTTCTCCCTTTACTGCAGCAAAACAAATTTACGACCGCCTGCTTGTGGCCGTTAAAGTATTCCACGGCGAATAGTAGCAGCTGTAATATTAATTACGGGTTTACCGGCCCTCCCGATACGCTTTTATCGCATGCTTGGGAGCACGAAATAAGAAACTCGATCTTACGTAATGAACGGTTGTTACATCCATGATAAATCTCGGTTCGTTGAAGTTATCCGACCGATACCGAGGGAAAAAGATGCCGAGGATGTTCCCCGGTCTTTCTTTAGTCCTTTTTCTCCTGCTCGTTTCGAGTTAATTAATAACGCGATAGGACGACGTTATTCCGAGGTGATTTACGCCGTGTTGTGGACACGCTCGCATTGAATCTTTTTAGCTATCGTGGAAATTTTTCGCGGGATGGAAAATTTGGTTGATGGGTCGTTTAGATGGGACGTGTAAGTTGAGAAAATTTATATTTATATTTTCTTACTTTTGGTTTTTCTAATTGTGGAGCTTTTTCGTTTTGGGACTTGGGAAGTGTACAATTTTGGGACCTAGGAATTTTGTAATTTTGGACAATTGGAGAATTTTGGAATTGAAGAGCTTGGATGTAGGAAATTTAGAGGTTAGAATATTTGGGAGTAGGAGAATTTTGCAGGTCAGAAATTTGAGAGTTGGGGAATTTGGGAATTGGATAATTTGAGAATTGGGAATTTAGGAATTGGGAAATTTGGGAATAGGGTAATTTAGGAATTGGGGAATTTGGGAATAGGGAAATTTAGGAATTGGGGAATTTGGGAATTGGATAATTTGAGAATTGGGAATTTAGGAATTGGGAAATTTGGGAATAGGGTAATTTAGGAATTGGGGAATTTGGGAATAGGGAAATTTAGGAATTGGGGAATTTGGGAATTGGATAATTTGAGAATTGGGAAATTTAGGAATTGGGGAATTTGAGAATTGGGGAGTGTGGAAATTGGGAAATATGAGAATAGGAAAATTTAGGAATTGGGGAATTTAAAAATTGGGGTATTTAGAATTTGGAAATGTAGGAATTGGGAAATTTGAGAATTGGGGAATGTAGAGATGGGGAAATTTAGGAATTGGGGAATTTGAGAATTGGGATATTTGGAATTTGGAAAATTTAGGAATTGGAAAATTTGAGAATTGGGGAGCGTGGAAATTGGGAAATATGAGAAAATGGAAATTTAGGAATTGGAGAATTTGAAAATTGGGGAAATCAGAATTCGGGAAGTTTAGAATTTCCAAAATTTCAAGTTGGAATCAAAGAACCTACGAAAGTAATTGATTTAGGAAATTATAAAATTTGATCTTTCAAACTCTTAAATATAACTTCGAAACTTTAAAGCTCGCAAGCTTCTGAATTGTTAAACCCCACTAGTATGCAATCCTAATACATAATTTATGACCTCGTAACTTTTTGATCTTGAAATGCCAAGTTAAGTACACTCTGATTTCAAGAAGCCATAATTTCCAAGTACCATTCCGTAACCAAAATAGAATAGCAATTGAATCTTCATACAAGATCGAATTATAGGTTTGTTTTCCTTACTCCGTCACTGAGCATCGTTTTAACAAAACGAAAACAACATCGAAAGTTCGTAAAGTGACCGAAACTTGCCGGGATCGCGATATTCGACGAAGAATTGCAAAAGCAAATGGCGGACAGAGGCGAGATGTATCTCGAGAACTTGGTCTCAGTTGATAAACTCGCGTTAAACGTAGTCTGTAGATTATTTCGTAACAATTAAGAAGTTTCTCTTGCCCGAAATGAAACTCTCTTTCTAGCTGGAAGTAGAGGGTAACTTCGTGTCGACTCAAGATTATGATACAGAATCTTGCGAAAGAATAAATTTACCTCGTAAACATGAAGAATTACAGTGCACATCTACCATCTTACTCTTAGTAAATAATTTCATACATTCTTGCTAAGTCTGCGAGAAAGTTACTTCATGCAATATACTTCGCTTTAATATTCTCGTTTTTAGTTGCATATTTCTTCGCGATTAATGGACGTACTTTAATTTTTATATCGATTTCTGATATTTCTAGGTTATGTAATTTAATTGGTATCGTAGACAATTTGAGATTTCTTATTAATGGAAGTATTTTATCTTTTATATTGATTTCTGATATTTTTAAATTTATTAATTTAATTACAGTTGTAGATTATTTGAGATAGTTAATTTGATTAGTTTTGTGAATACTGTGAGTTTATTTATTTTATTAATTAGTCACAGTGTTTGAATTGTTTACCTACTATTTTATTTGACGATATGTATTAATTTATTAAAAATTTACTAAAAATAATTATATAAAATAATTCATCAGAATGTACAAATTAGATGATTAAAATAAACAAATCTGTATAATATGTGTTACATCAGTAATCACATTATGAATTATTTATTTCAACATTTATTAAAACATTGTTCACACTAATACACCCAGTACAATCAAGTTGATTTTAAAACTAAAGCTACATAATCTACTTGCACAGTTTTCGGGATAGCCGTTTCACCGATTTATTTTAAAAAAACCACGCTGAACTTGAGCGGACACGATATTCAAAATATAAAATGCATGAGGTGAAGTGTGTTTTCCGTAGCCCCAGGACGGCTAACATTCACGTGAATTCGTATATTTCACGTCGTGAAATATGAGATCTTAATTCCGTCGACGAAAAGGAACGATTTCTTGATCGTGATTCCCCCGTTTCATCCAGGCATCGTACAGCTGTCCTGAAATTGCTCAGAGTTGGATCTCGTCTCGCAGTAAACACCCTCTTCCGCTCAGCCCTCTATTTCCGTTTCGGTGCCCCTGATGTTAATATTTTTCTCATTTCCGTTAACTCGCTATGGAACCACGGTGCAACTTATCGTTTGCAATCTGCGTTCCCGGATAGATCGCAACTTACTCCTTTTCTATTTTCTTCCCCTTTTATTTTCTTCTCTTCGCTTTTTATCCGCCGGTTCTGCGCTGTTTGTTTCTGGTATTTTCGCTGAGGCTCGTGAATTTTTGACGGAAATAGAAACGACTTTCATATCGAACTTTTATTGAAGAATTTTTTCTTTGAGTGTATAGGGGATGAGAAAAGTGTTAAGGGATTTTAATATTTTGGAATAAGGGTAGAAGAGATGTTTAGGGTAGAATTTTAGGACTAGGGATTTTGGGGTCTAGGCATTTAGGGATTTTGGGATTTTTTTTTGAATAATTAGGAATTTGGAAATTGGGTTATTTGGAAATTTAGGGATTTGCCAATATAAGGATTTGCAAATTTAATTTTCTGGGGATTTATAAATTTGGAGTTTAGGAATTTGAGGGTTTAGGAATTATGGGATTTAGGAATTTAGAAATCTGAGAATTAGTGAATTTAGTAATTTGTAATTTTACAAATTTGTAAATTTATAAATCTATGAACAATAAAATCTGAGAACATAGGAATTTGGAAGTTTGAGAATTTAACAATTTATGCCATAAGAAATTCAGAAATATGATTATTAATCTTGACAAATTTTAGAAGTATGAATTTTTGCAACTTTTTCACAGTATTGCAATTTTATTTTCGAGATACGATTTTAACCCGTGTATTTTGATCATAAGCAGTTTAAAATGCAAGCAATCGAGACTGTCAATATCGACTGTGTGTACTGTTCCAATGCAGGATAATACATACAGGTATGTACAGAGTAGATTATTTTTCATCTGTTTTAAATACGATCGTATTCCGATTGCTTTTTAAAAAGCAATCACGAAAAGCTGATGCTTGTTTCAACGAACGTTTTGATATTTTTTGTGGAAAAAAGGTTGATCATTGTAAATTGTGTTTAAGTTTTAATTAAACGTCGATACCAGTTTCAAATATATTCTAACAGTTTTTGCATTGACAATAATCGTTAATATTTTCTAATTTCTAGAATAAGTACCATGAATAAAAGATTTCTATGAATAAATACGGATTTACGCTTGTAGCTCAAACCAATCACCTTTGTGTCCCATAATCGAGTCTTCCGTCACGGTTGCTTTGAGGTAATTTGAAAGTATCTATCGTAAACCCAATTCAAGAAGAATCGAGCCGGAAAGCAAGTTTCCAAGCAGCGAAAGCCGTGATTACTTAACACAGCATATTTTACATAAAACAGAAGGAGGAAAACGAACCACAATCCATCCACTCCCATCAAACACGGTCGGTGTAAAAGGACGCTTTTCAACGGTGCTTTTTTTATTTTCCCAAGGCAACAGGTGCCTTCGCAAATTCCCTTTTTCTTCGATTCCTCTGCCAGGTATCCGTACATGCAGCCACATAATCGGAAGAGTGATTTAACCCGTTCCGACTCTAGAACATCATAATCAAAAGACAGCATATTTGACTAATTACACCCTGTTAAATTTATTCAATTCATAATCCCAAGAATTTATTATTTTTCTATGAAATAATTTACATTTACTTATAAACCCTTTAATTTAATCAATACAATGTATGTTGTCATTTATGTGACTCCTGCTAAGAACTGAACAGAGGGTAGAAGCTAAAGAAGACAAAGACTCGCGAATATCACGTGATCTGTTAGTTCTACCATAAAAATAGCTATTACAAGATTTACAGCTTAGGAAATTCTCTATAAAAAAGGTTTTACAAGCTTTCTCGTACGAGCGTTCATTCTCACTATATAAACTTTAGTATCCTCACGTGCTTTCAAATTTTCTAACATACATACGGTATCTCGGAAAAGGTTACTACTAGATAAAATAGTTGTAAACCTTTGTCGTAGAGAATCTTATAAGCTACAAATTCGGTAATAACTATTTTTGTCATACAACTGATCGGTGACAAGATATTCGTAAAAAACTGAGTGTATGTCCTATGATCCTTCATAATATCTTCGACCTTCATTTTATTATTTTAAAGTTAAAATCCTGACATCGATGAGGATTTCTGATTGTTTGGTCAAGATTCTCTTTCAAGGTAAAGAAAGTCCATTTAAAAATATAGTTTACAAAGAATTATATATATTTCTGTCTAATTTATCTAGATCAACCCTTATGTCAAGATGCGTTCAATTGATTCACATGCTTGATAACTTATTTAATAAACCTACATAAGAGAATTCAATTTGTTGACAAGTACACATTCGTTTCGACAAGTCGACTGGTTTACAGTGCCCTTTACCTATCAATGAAATGGAAGGGGACAAATGTCAACAGGCCTCTCCCAACGGGACAAACAGTGTTCCAAGGCTTTGGCTTGCTTTGCCTTGTTCCAGCTTCTGAGCTTCTAGCCGAGCTTATTTGATTAGAGACCTGTTAACACTATTGTCTGATGCCAGGAATGCTTTTGTCTTTCATCCCCCCTTGTTACACACATTCTACCTTTTGCAGTTTCGTTTGATTTGCTTTAAAGTTTCAACAGCAATCCATATTGCGGACTTGCTTTAATCTTTGAAATAGATGAGTGGTTCGTTAGGAGATTTGGTGATTCAGAGACTTGCAATTGATTGTTGCTATATTTTCATTGGTTGTGCAGTTATATATTTATGATAACAAATTTCAGTATATAAAGTTTTTAATTTAGTTTTATAAATTTTTCTACTTCCGAACTTTCAAATTTCCAAATTTTTTAGCCTCCAAATCTACAAATTTGTCTATTTAAAAATATATTTGATATAAAAATAAGTATTCACTGTTCCAGCAGCCATATTTCTGTGAAATTACTTCGAAAAATTTTCTGAATCCACCATCTGACGTGAGAGTTATAATTCCATATCGGATATGAAGTTCGTTACCGTTTTTGAACAAAAAGCTGAAAAAATCGTTCACAGTTGAAAGGCACGGGAATTTGAATGCATTTCAACGCGACAGTTCCCGTGTTCGGAGCGTGGAAAAATATTCTTGCATTTTCTGTACGTCATCATTCTGGTCGGCATTAGCATACGTTTGCATAATGATCCCGGCCGATGGTGTTTCGCCTTCATATGCCCCCATTACACCCGTATCACGGAATGTTACGCACATGCGAACGAGGACGAGCGAATTTTCAATGCCAAAAACAATAAAACGCGAGAAGCAGACGGTTCGGAATACAAACTGGGTAAAGGCAATCTAAAGAAAGGTTTTGCTTAAATATATTCGTTCATACAGGGTGTCTCACAACTAGTGTAGGTCCCGGAAATGGGGGGTAGCTGGCGTGATTCTGAACAAGATTTCCCTTTGCAAAAATGGGGTTTGAAGCTTCGTTTTTGAGTTATTAAGGAAAAACACTGACCAATCAGAGCGCGAGAATAGCGCGCGCCCAGACGCGAGAGCGACAGCTTCGAGTCTGACGGCCGATCGTCGTCGTGAACAAGCGTATCGATACCGCGTCGGTATAACAGGAATCTGTTAGGTGAAAGTTAAATCCAATAACGAATAAAAAAATCTGGATTGTTGTTGAATTAGCATTCATTAATGGATAAGAAATAAAGAAATTAGTCCTATCAGAATAAATAGAATTTATTCGATACGTTTATTCGTTATTGCAAAGAAATAATAGATAAAATATGGAAAATTATTCTCGTTAGATATTGTGATAATGAAAAAGAACAAATTCTCGTTTTTGAAAAATTAAATAACTTTTCCATTCAACAAATAAAAATTTCAATCGAATAATTAACGAATTTAAATGTAACTTACCCATTGAACCGCAAATAGTCACGATGAAAATGCATCTATATCACCGGGTCGATCCACCGATCCTTACCGGTTAGAAAAAATAAATCACCACACAGAAACTCTCAATTTACTTCACTGTCACCTATCACTGTCATCTTTCATTATTAGCTTTCATTATCACTTTTCCCTGTCATTTTTCACTAATTAGTCACTGTGAGCCCAACGCGTAAATCGGCCGAACACGTGAACGAATATTCATAAATAATATTAACGATACTGTCTTGAAAACAAGAAAGCGGAATTTTCGATTGAAAACTACGATGTATTTTATTTCGGCTGGTTTCTTTCGACAATAAACGATGACTGTCGATCGACGCCGCAGTCGTTCAACAGATCATCGTTGCGTGGCAACCGCTTGCGACGTACGCCTCGCGATCGAGAACGAAACCGAGATACGTGGCCCGTTCAACAATGTCTTCTATTAAAATATGATATAATATCGATTCCTCAATTCGGATACCTTGTAATGAGAATATAGAGTATCGTTAAACATACATGTCTATGAATAATCGTTCACGCGTTTTCATTCGGTCCGTTTACCGGTCGTGCTTTTGTTGTGCGATTATTAGAAAGAGACAGTGAAATAAATTGAGAGTTCATTGACCCTGCCAGGACATCAGCTGTTGATGATCTGACCGGTGGATCTACCCGGTGACACAAATATTTTTTATCGAAGCTAGTTTTTTCATGGATCAATGGGTAAGTTTTATTTAAGTTGTTTGTGCATTTTTAAAATTAAACGTACGCAGGAATTGATTTATTTGACTTCAGTGAGTTACTGCATTACATATTCAATTCCAGTTCTATCTCATTTCATAGACAAGGTACTCATTCGTTTTGAAACGTGAATTTATTCGTTTGCTTCATCAGAATAGTTGGCAAAATTAATTTTCGTGAATTTATTCTTTATTCCTTTTCGGAGGCATAAAATAAATACAATATACTTTGTCGGGATAAACAATAACTTAATTGGTTTATCTCCTATTTAAGAATAATGAAGAATTTAATATTATTCTTAACTTGTTAATTCGTTATTGGATTTAACTTTCACCTAATAGATTCCTGTTATACCGACGCGGTATCGATACGCTTGTTCACGACGACGATCGGCCGTCAGACTCGAAGCTATCGCTCTCGCGTCTGGGCGCGCGCTATTCTCGCGCTCTGATTGGTCAGTGTTTTTCCTTAATAACTCAAAAACGAAGCTTCAAACCCCATTCTTGCAAAGGAAAATCTTGTTCAGAATCACGCCAGCTACCCCCCATTTCCGGGACCTACACTAGTTGTGAGACACCCTGTATTGAAAGTGAAAAGATATTCTTGAACGTAAAGTTGAAATTTGGAATAAGAGGGTAAATATAGATGAAGGAAAAATTTTCTTGAAATTGTTCTTTTTTATTGAAGGTAAATAATTATTCAAGTATTCTTTAGCTGGTGGCCATTTTGTTATGTAAGAAATATAGTGGGACCTATTTGACCACATAGGAATAGGGGTAGTATTGATTAAGTGTAACTATTACTATATTTAAAGAGTACATAAGTTAATTTTTTTCAAGAGTTAAAAATTAATAAGAATTTGACACCAACCAATTCGATGTCAGTAATACCGATGTTCACTTTCAGTAGAAATAAAAGTGTTCATTGAGGTTATACATTATTCATGACGAACAATTATAACGGAAAATTTGTAATTGAAATGTGAATATGGATTTGTATGAGTACCACATGTCTTCCTGGTAGACTTTCCAATAGGGTTATTATAAAGTGTAATATGATCGATCTGTTTCAGTCTGTAACTTCTGTTTCCAAAATGTTTAATGAATATTCATTGTACTTTTCGAACATGTAGTTATTAATATTTCTTATGCTCTTATTACAATACGTTAATTGCTAATGAAAATAAAAAATTTTATGTTACGTGTACTTTATTGTTCTAGCAACAGGAGTACTTCCATGAAGTGTAATTGTCAAGTTTACAAAACTGGAAAATTAATAACATACTTAGTTTTGTTTAAATTTTATCTGTCAATATTGTGAATATTGTTAGTTAAGGTGATATGTTTGATCAGTTACTTTTTAATCTACTTGTCTGACCAAACACTTCTGATTCTACTTGTCTGAACAAACACTTCTGATACTACTCGTCTGACTAAATAGTTCTTTATCTACTTGTCTGATCAATCACTTCTCAATTCACTTGTCTGACCATCACTTCTCAATCTACTTATACGACCATTACTTCTCAATCTGCATGTCTGAGCCATCACTTCTCAATCTACTTGTCTGACCAATTACTTTTACTCCACTTGACTGACCATTTTTCTCCACATTTATATAATCTTTATTGTAGAACATAAATGTCGTACTCAGTTTAATTTAATGTTCCTTATCTGTTCCTAGGAATGGTTAATGGACACGATATCAATCTGACCAGACACTTCTGAATCTACAAACTTTCCCATAAAGTGTAGATAACTTCAGTATAATGTAAATCTTATCTACAAATATCACAGAAACAGTAGACGAACATGATTTTATATCAGCAAGTTATCAATCAATCTACCTGTCTGACAAGTTGTTGCTCGTTCTACTTACACAATGAGTTCCCATTAATCTACTTGTCCAATCAACCATATTTCATTCTACTTTATATTTCTGCTTCTCTTCCGTAAATTCCTCAACTTTAATTTAAACTTTACGTGTTAATATCGCGGAGATGCTTGATGGATACGGTTTTAATTCTCCGTATCACCTCTTAATCTATTTAAGCAACAAGCTTGGCTTATTCTACTCGTCTGACCAGTTTGTACTTCCCTTTACACTTTTATAAATCTTTGCTCTAAGTTAGGTTATGAAGTGTTAATTGTTAAGGTAATTGCTGATGCAGGTCGTGAATTTTTATATTATCAATCAATAAAGAGGTCAACTGTAAATAACGTTAATGTGTTTATAAAGCTAGACGTGGGCATTAATTTGAAAATTAATTAATCATCTGCTTTATGACTAACACATTCATCAACCACTGTTAAAGTATGTGCACTGTAATTTTGATAAGAATAACAAATTATCATGACAGATTAAAATTTTAACTTATTAACAAAAAATACTTCATTTTCACAGTTTGGATTTTCAGAATACGTTTGTAATCTTGCATTGTCAACATGACAGTAATCTTATTGTTAATATTTTTCTATCATTTTCTTTTAATTGTCCAAGCATATGTAACAGGTCTACGAATCTCCGTTCACCAATTAACGCGTTAACGGGACAGAAATTTCAACAGTCCTCGAAGCAGCATAACTTTTCTCGCGAGGAAGGCAGCAATAAAAATGAAACGTTGCTTTTCACGAGCCTCAGCTCGTAAACCCGCGTCAAATTCAGAATTCATAACGAGGGTGTTCCTGTTGGAAATAAGCGAGGCGTACGGCGTTGCCGAACGTATTCGCGAATATCGGTTCCTTTTCAAAACTGTATCGATGAACTTTAGCCGACGAGGGATACTCAACTTCGTCGAGCTTTTTCTCTCTCGACATCGCTGCTTTCCCGTGAAATAAAGATAGCCATCGAACTCGGGTGTATTGTGTTATCGAGGAGCATCCTCTCGAGCAGCGTTGATCAACTACTTTTTTCTTTTTTAATAATACGTGATACACTCGCCGGCTACGAGAAGGGAACCGTATTGCAGACACTTTAACCCTTTGCCGGGCAATTTAACGCTCGTGTGTGTGTGTGTATGGTCGTCGAACAATCGACCCGTTGCTGTTGCCACGATATTTAACCCTTACACGTGATAACTGGTTGTCGTTGCGTGGGCTGGTTAGTTTATTTTTTTAACTTGATGCTGCACGATGTTCGCGTCAGAAATTAAATGTGAAAGGACGAGTGTTGTTTTACAACATGGGTACTTTCGAGAGTTGAAATTTCGAATTAATCCTTGAAGTGAAAGGAATTTTTAATAATTTTATGTAGGTTTTTCTCAGGTTGTTTTATTGTAGGGTATGTCTAATGTATGTGAGGTTAGTAATTTTCGCGCCCATGGTACTAAAAGGGTTCAAGAATGAAAAGAGTTCATTAAAAACGCTGAATGAAGAGAAAATTCTGTTATACACGGCAAAAAATGCTGAACGAAGGAAATATTCTGTCAGAATAAATGGCTAAACATCGGATATTCGGTCGAACGATCGACCAAAATGGAGGTAAATTCGCTCGTCTTTCGCTCAATATTGGATCACGGTACGAGCAATTAGAACCGAGTAAAATAACGCATCGAAAACAATATTCCGGTGTTTAACGTCCAAGTGTTATAAGTATTTAATTAAACTGCAGAAGAGCGGAGTTGGCTAGGAAGCTCGATAATATAGATGTGACCCAGATGACTGTGTTCAATAAAACCTTTATTTTTCCTCTTCGTTATTTCCGAGGAACGGGAAACATTCGCCGAATCCAGGATTCGCGTACGATTTTCGTGAATTGTTAAAACCGCGAAAAAAAAAAAACGAGAGAAGGATATCAGAACCACCTCGACTATTATACGTTTCGTGCGATGACCGTGCGGAAAATATTTATTGGTCCGCACCCTGGCCTCCGTCGGTGGTCTCCTTTGTTCGTTTTATTTATTACTTTCCAGCCACGGCACGTCGAAAGCCGATAAGGATTTATCGTTCGTCCTGGCAGTTCGCAACCTCCGTCAGTTCCTTATTCTCCTTAACAATTCTCGATCTTTATCGCGTCACGTCTTTACCTACTTACTGCTCGCTCGAAGCACACGCGACGAAATTATTATAATTCCGAACATAATTTTACGTTGTTACTTGGTGAGCTTACTGTAAGTTGCTGGTTCTATACGGAGCTCAAAATCAAGGTATCTTAAAGACGAAAGGCCACTTTAAAGAAACCTATAAAAGTTTTGGAGTATTACATTATAACACGTTGTCGGTATTTCGGCGTTTTCCTTGGTAATTAAAATTTTATTTTATGACTCTAGCTTTAAGGTCTTATCTTGTTAATTATTTGGAGTTATTATAGCATTATAATTACTGTTTTATGGTACTATTATTTACACTGATTCTGTGTAATAGTACAGTACTTATTTCATTGTTTTATCGTTGTAATATACTACTGTTGTATTATTTTACATTTCATTCATTAAAAAAATGTTACATTTCATTCTAAAAATTTTACTCGTTCTATTAAATTTACTATGTGACAATACTACATTACCAATTTTATAGTTTCATCGTTTTACTATCATACTGCTATACAATATCACTAATTCCATCAAACACACATTCTGCTATTCTACTATTCTGCATCTGTATTATTTCACTAATTTATACAACCACAGTGACATATTACTTACTTTGATTAAATACATCATTCTCCTACTGTACTACCGTTTCATACAAATATTAGGTCATTAAAAAGTGTTTAATAATATGAATCGTGGGTACGAATTGATAGTAGGTTTCTGTGGTTGATCGTAATTAATTATCTTCGCTGATAAACCAGCTGTCCCAGTGATGTCATTAATATTAATGTATTCCATCTACGCACTACGAATCAAGTACAATGTTTCTGGGAAATTGACCACTTGTACGAAACTAATTATGAGAGTGTTTAATTCGTGGCAACATTTTATCGCTATAATTAGAATCAAAGCTGTAACAGAAAACAATATGTATTTCTAAGTACGTACATACTACGAGCATTGCGAAAATTCTATTGTGCTTGTAATTATTTTGCAAGGAACGGTGACAATTCGTCGTATACAGTAGACGTTTGTTATATTGCCACACACTATATCGCCTCGCGTTATATTGCTACTCATCCACATCACCATGTACCCACATCACCACATGTCTATATTGCCAACATATCACCAGATTCCACATCCAGCAAAATATTAACGCACCGAAATTGCTACACGACGAATGTCACCTCGCGCTATATCGCCGCACACCGAAATCGCCAAGCATAATCGTTACTCAAAGTATCGGATACAGAATACCATAGAAAACGAAAGGTTGCTATACCACAAACATACACGGAATATACCACCAAACATTATTTTCCTTTTACGATCGCGGAACGCGACGAAATTAAATGGCGATGTGCAATTTTGATCGTGGTTGACCGTCGTAACGGAAGATCAGCAGGATGTATCGTCCGGCGAGCGACTTGTCGTTTGAGAACGGTGCTTTTCAGCTAAAAGCTTTGCTTTACAGCCGCGTTCACGGCAGAAAATGCTTTTATCTAAAAAACTGTACAAATGCGCTGGTTGAATAGAAGTCGATACTTCTGTCACCGGTGAAACGGACCGTTCGTTGTCGCTTTTCACGCTACCACCGTTGTAAATGCAAAGACGAACGAGAATAGAAGGTGAACGGGGAGCGGAGTTTGTCGTGTGTTGCAGGTGCATCGGGATCGATTCGATAATTTCGTGCAATACTGTACCTGCTTGCTACCAATGACGCGCATATACCCTTCTCGTTTCACTTTAAATAATCGCTCCTGGAAATTATTTTATTAAATTTCCGTCTGACAAAAGAAATTCCTTTCGATGCGTACCTAATCATTTTTCAATGCGTACATTCGTTTATATGGAGTTCGACATTCCTTACTACATATATGAATAACGCATTACAATTATTTTATTTTTTATTGGAACCAGGGGTGGGAAACTAGGGAATTCGAAATATAGGGATTTGGGGATATAGGGAATTTAGAATAGAGGCATTTAGGGGTATAGGAAATTTCGAATAGAGGGAGTTGGGGGTATAGGGAATTTGGAGATATAGGGATTTGGAGATATAGCGAATTTGGAACATAGCGAGTGGGGGTGTAGGGAATTTGGTATATAGAGATTTGGAGAGATAGGGAATTGGAAATATAGGGAGTTGGGAACATAGGGAATTGGAAATATAGGGAACTGGGAATATAGGGAATTAGAAATATAGGGAATTGGGAATTTAGAATTTTTGAAATTTGAGAATTTGAAAACTTGAAAATTTGAAAACTTGAAAACTTGAAAATTTGAAAATTTGAAAATTTGAAAATTTGAAAATATGGGAGTGTATAAAACTAAAAAACTGCAAACTTGTGCAATTCTGAAAATTTGCAATCATACAATAATCAAATCACACATAATTTAAAAACCGTGTAGCATGGATCGAAACAACGACGATAGAAAATGACAAATTTGAAGTAAAATAAAAAAAAGTATGCATTTGACAGAAACTATGAATAGATATTGCAAATATGAATAACGCAAGGTATAAGCGATAACTGAATATTCATTGATTACCTTTTTTTTTCCACCCCCCGTTTATTTATGCAACGAGATGAATATTTGCGATATTTGACGAGAAGTGTCCATTGATCCGTGTCGATTGGTGCAATCGGTTTTAGCGTCGCTCTCGAAAATGTTCGATAAAACGAACATCGAGATGGTGCGCACGATAACATGATGGATTTTAATCGAATAGGCATTTCGATAATATTAAAATCATTTTAATAGCATACAGCGGCATACGGACTTTTATAATTATACGTGCACCGAGTTGGAATGAGATTTTTGATTAATCAAGTGGAGATTAATTATGAGCCTCTATCGAAAGGTCAATTGTACCTTGAGGGCTATATATAAATCGTAACATTTAAGAACCTATTACCAATAAAAACCTTCAAACGTGTATCTATATTATCAAGGCGAAATATGTTCACCTTTACGTCATGTCAAAACTGTCTACATCCCTAAATACCACCATACTTAAATCCCTAGAGTTCAAGATCTCTTGAAGTCTTGAATAAATTATTTCTATATGTAGCAGTTCATTGGCTGCGTGATTTCACGAAACGAAGGTATTTTACCAGACAGCTTCGGCTCGAAAGAAATTCAAGTGTTCATTCGGCTTCATGCGATTGATTAACAAGGAATGACAGTTTCGTGTCAAAATGTATGGAGGAGCGGGCTAAAATAAATCAATGCCCTTGTAAGTGGAACAGCATATATCTCTTCGTTCCACCTCGATTGACAAAGCTTTTTTAGTCGTAAAACGTCGAACGGCTCGACGATGATAAATTAAAGTCCCGAAATAGTGGTGAAACTCGAGAAGGTGGATCGAGTAACCTCGAGTGTTATTTAATCGTTGAAAAATTAATTACTGGAATGGGGGCTGATTAGATCGCACACGGTCTTCTTTGTTAGGCGGGTCATCGACAAAAAACGTTGACACGATATGATTGTGCACGAAGTAGATAATGGGGTGTGTTAAGGTTCTTCAAGCTTTTTTAGTTTCATATTTCTGTCCATGATGTTCACTGACTAAATATTTAAATTGAGACTTCATTCGAATGTTTACGTTACTTGGCTTCATATGAGTACTGTATTACATGTGTAATATCTGAAATATTCTCCCATATAAATATTTTACCTAAATATTTTATAACTATTACTTCACTGTGGTTATTACTGTTTTAATTCGATATTAATTGAACTATGACTTGTACATCGATTCACTCAGAGAGGTTAGGAGTCAACATAACCTATAAAAGAAAACTGAACGAATGATGTTGATTTCCTAAAAATTTTTTAATTATTTAATTTATTTCATTCATGTATTACTGTTAGTTCAACTAATATAATATTCAATAATAAATCATGAGACGCATTTATAAAATATGATATACATATACATATGATATAAAATATGTATATGTATGTGATCATATGTAATTCCCTTACATATTTTTCAGTAATAATTTTTTTAATCAATCCCTCAATAAAACATTTTTTATCGATTTCCGATAAAAATTTTATAATAAAGTTACGAATAGTCTCCAGGTTTCGAGCCCGTATTTTTCCGTAAATAACAAAATGTAATTTCAATTTCAAAAAGAATTTCCAGCTCGTTCAAAAAAAAAAGGTTTCAGCACACGAGTCCGAAACAACGGAGCCGCTGTTTAACCCGTCATACGCAAAGAAAAGGAAAATTTAATTAAACAGTGTCACGCTGAAGGAAATAAAAAAGAGAAGAAAGCATGGAGCGCAGACTTTCGTTCAGTCCTCGAAAGAGAGCTCGAGGGTCGTTTTTCATTAGCCGGCCGCTGAAACTCGTCCATTTTTCTCGTTCCACGCCGCGAAACGCCTTTTGACTGTTTTATTCCGTTCGTGCTCGTTTTGTCAACATACCTCCTCGTCCCCCGTTCTAGCTGTATGAAAAATGCAAAGTAGATTTTCCTGTTTCACGGGGCGCACCGTCGCACGTCGTCGGAATACTGATCGATCTCCTTTCATCCCCCTTGGAAACATTCCTCGAGACCGGAAGGAGACGAGCGTGGGCGAAGGACGTGTGTTTCTTGCCACAGGTTGCCTTTAAAAATGCAAACATCACGGTGTACATTCGGCTACGATGTAGGCCTCCTTTGGATGACATCGCTGCACGAAACACAACTCCGAAAAGTCTTTTGATAAAAGCGGAAAGTGTAGGAACGTAAATTAACAAGTTATTTGCCATGGTAACAACTGACGTTTATTGTCAGATTATTGGGAACATGGGTGCTTAATCTTGCAATTTTATCTTTTAATCTCTTAGCGTACATCGTTGTGTTGAAACACAGGTCGAAAAAGTCTGTTGATAAAAGCAAAAAGTATCTGAACGTAAATTAATACGTTGACCGCCATGTTGACAACTGACGTTCGTTGTCAGATTATTGAGAACATGGGTACTCAATCTTGCAATTTTATTTTTTAATGTGCGAATGTACATTATTGCGATGAACTTACGCTGGAAAGGTGTAATGTAAATTACAAACTTGGTCATTTTTAAATTTCCTAATCTCCATAAATTACAGTATCCTTAAATTGCCCAATTAAAGTTGAAATTAAATTAAAACCTCTCTCAACCTAAAGATCCTCAACTTCTTCATCTGCCTCCATTGTTTCGAAATTCCGAAAAATCCCTACAAATCAACAAGTAGTTCACTTGTTGTTCTCCCTAGGGATGCAAGATTTTCCGTAGACAGCTTCGTAGAATCGCGAGACATGATCCTCTCAGAACAGAAGCTCGAAAGTAAAAAAAGAGGGAGAAAATCGAGACACGCTCTCCTATCTGTTCTCATCAAGATTTCGATATTGGTGTATTTCCGGTCGCGCTGAATTCGACGTCGAAGCTTTCTGTGATTCCTCGATACGAACTGAAAACGTGGATTGCATTTGCTATCGGAATATGACTCCTCTTTTTTTCTCCTCTGCACGCGCTTCGAGATCGAAAAATTTGATTTTGTTTCATTACTTGAATTGCTATCCACGCTACGAACAGACGTGATGTTTGAAATACGTAACAGCTGATGTGTTTGATAAAAAGAAAAATTGTAAACGGTTATTTATTTATAATTATTTGTTTCTCTATTGGAGATGTGATCATGTCAACATGCTGAATAGTGTTTATATGTTCTATGTTTATAAAAACAAAAATTTTTGACATTTATTTATGATATTAATATGTGAAGTACTGTTTGTTCATACGTTTCATGTTCATATGTTTCATATGTACATATGTATACATTTACTTTCTATATGCTTATTTAAATAATTTGTGTATATATAAATACAGTCTGTGAGACATTTTTGTACATAAATATTCCACATAAAAGAGCATAGTATTTACAGCAAAAATAGGTGTTTGCATTATAACACTATATAATTATAGTTGCACTCTTATGACTCTTATGACTTTTGAAAATTACTAATAACATGAAATATATTAAATTACGATATCATTTTCAAGTAATCCTATTTAACATATTAGAGAATTAAAAGGTCCCATAAATTTAATTTCGTCAAGTGTACACTCCGAATACCGATAATTATTTTAATTAACCACTCGGTTAATTACTTCAATCAGCCCCCAAGAAGCTAAAGCGATCGTTTAGAATTTGTTTGGTAGCACTGAAGTAACATGTTGTAGCTACTGAATGAAATAAATGAGTTGTCTGAGTGTCTAATTAAGTGATACACTTCAGCACGCTAATTGGTTACTGCTAATTGGTCGCACGTGACGTTCCTAGGATTCTTACATATTAGTCGTACCATGTTCCGAGCTTGTGTTGGGAAATGATTAAATACTATCCCAATCTCTAACATTTGTCTTCAACAAATTCTCTTCTGCGAAAAACGATTTTTGATATATTTAAACAAATTCTTAAATTGATATCTTTTTTTCAATTTAAATGTTTGCGATATCAATTCAAAAATTGTTCCGCGGAGAAATGGCAGTTTCTGCACGCGTCTCCTCCATAAAAATTTACTGTCTTGAAATCAGAGATTCAAGGAAGGTGCTGAAGAATTTTTATTTTAGGATATCAAACTTTATCGCGGGTTGATCGCTTGACTGTGCGTCAATTACCATTTCTTTCTCCATTTATAAAATTTATTCTTTCAGAAGTGAACTCTTTTGGACAGGTATCAAATAACTAGAGAATTTTAATAAAGTCATTTTGTACATTATTAATCTCCTCTTAATATAATTTTAAACAAATATTTTATTTAGTATGACAGTAAAAAACCAAATGTTTCTTTGGTATTCACATATTTTATGTGACGGTTAAAAATGTAATTATATTTTATAAAGTCACTTTTTGTCGAAAACATTCTTGTGAATTAAGACATATGTAAAGGAATTCAAACTAAAATTTGTGTATTTTTTATTTTAACTTGTACTAAAATGAAGAATAATTTCATAATGTATTTTATAAGGAATTGTATTAATTTATATTTCATCCCTTATTTATCATTGAGCTTCATTTTTAGTCCAAAACTAGTCATCAATAAACCCAGAATTAATACAAGGAATAGCATTAAAAAGCTATATTAATAAAACGTAATATAATCTTCTGTTCCGGCGAAAAGCATCGATGTCATAACGCGAAGGGTTAAATGCGAAGCATCCAAGGGTGAATCGGCTCGAAGGTAAGCTTGTTCGTTCCAACTGAACGCAAGTTCATGGAGCTTCCTGTCGGCGCAAATGTCAGATGACCACGTTACGAGCTATACCCACGTCCTTTCAAAGAGGAACACTCAAGCACAGAGAGAGAGGGAGAGAGAGAGGGAAATCTTTTCCTCGAAGCTTTCAAGCCCGCGGGAAAAGAGGGATGACGACAGGACGGAGAAAGAGGGTACAGCAAAGCGTAGGAGGCCGAATGGCGCTCGTGTGGATGCTGCCTCTTGCCTACGGGTCGATATCGACCCGGGTACCACCGACCAATACTAAAGGAAAGCTAAGGTCGCGGTTACGACCCTGCTGAAACCAGAGGATAGGGTAGTTGTACTGGTTATGATCATTTATACTGCCTTTGATCAACTATGCGATTTTCTCAGTTTTATGTTTGTAATTTATATTTGTAGACGCTTGTACTAAGGTCTCAATTAAATTTTCAAGTTTTTAAAATTGCAATATATCGAGATTTCTGAATTTGTACTGTACTTTGTTAGTTTTTAGTTTGGAAGTTTATGTTTCTAAATTTACAAATTCCTAAGTTTCCAAATTTCCACATTTTTAAGTTCTCGATTTTCCAAATTCATAAATTTCTGAATTCGCAAGTTTATGAAATCTACTACCAATACCTAAATCTCTAAATCCCTAGAATTCGTACTTCTCTAGATCCTTAAATCCCCAATTCCCTAAATTTACAAATCTTCAAATTTTCATATTCGAAGTCCCCAAATTCATAAAATTCCAAAATCCTAAATTTCCATAATTACCAAAATTCCCAACATTCCAAATATTTCTCAAATTTCTAAGATCTCAAATCCCAAAATTCCACATCCCCATAATTCCCTAGACCCCCAAATTTTCATACATCTCCACATTTCCCAAAATTCGAAATCCCCATAATTCCCTAGATCCCCAAATTTCCCAAAATTCCAACTATTTAAAAAATACCCTAATCCTCAAATCCTGAAATTCCCATGTTCCCAAATTCCCAAAATCCATAATCCTAAATTCCCATATTCCCAAAATCCTCAAAATCCCAAATCTCCCAAATCCCAAATCCCAAATTCCAAATTCCAAATCCCGAAAATCCCCAAAACGTCCTTAAATCGTATCCCACGCGTGTCATCGACAGCACAGATAATTCTCAGCGCCGAAACCCACCCCAGGAAAGAATTCCAGCGACGCCAATGTACGAGGGTCCAGTTTCTCGACTGTTACACCACTCTTCGAGCTCTGTTTTTCATAACTCCATCGACAGGAGGGGACAGCTCGAAAAAGGAATCGGAAGAAACAGCAATGGAAGTCGAACAACTTTAGTCACAGTTTCTTCGCCGTTTCGAGGGGTTGAAATTTTACGGCGAACCAGGAGACTCGGGGTGAGTTATTCTCGGAACGTTCTTCGTGGTTCACCCGGCAACGGAATTTTCTTCGTCGATCACTCTTTGTTACGAAGGTCGCCGGTCCCGTGCGATCATTCGTTAATTTTGGATGGAATATTTTTGACGCGTGGAAGATCTGCAGAGGGTGAAGTTTATTTCGGATAGCCTCGGGTGAATGGGGGGGTTGAAAATCTTTTCGTCGGAGTCGTGAGATATGAAGACCTCCTTTTTCAGCCATTTTCCTCTCTCGAATAAAATGACTTGCTTTCTGTATAAAGAAAAATGTGTATTCAATTATTAATACTAATTAAAATGAGCGAATATGTATAAACAATAAATGTATCATCTGTAAACATGTTCTTGGTCTTTGTGCAAGTTGCACCATCATGAAATTGCCTTGTGTAAAATAATTTTGACAATAATGTAAGATATTATTTTATTGTACAGGTTGTTTCATGTACACTATATATTATTATACAGCGTGTTTCAGCTTTGTAAATTTCAACCGTGTCTAAGAGGTTATGTGTAATAAGATTCTGGTTGCACATGTAAGATTCAGAATGAAGTATTTCGTTAAGAAAACAAGGGTTTTTGATCAAGGCAGCGTAGGTAGAATGAGATATTAGGGTCCGAAGACAACGATGGTCGTAACAAATCGTAGAAATCGTCGAGTAACATGTTTGTACGGTTCTCATAGCCAACAGGGCTGAATCGAATTTGTCAAGTTCCTCGGGACAAAGTCCCGGTGACCGTGAAACAAACGAGACTGTCGTGAAAAATCTTTATGGCATCGCGTTCTTGTCTCCGACGGCCAAGTAGGGAAAGAGGAATCGATTCGGCGAATAGGATACGCCTGTTTCGATGTAAACGAAACAAGGGTGGAAACAGATCTTGCCGAGGGCTCCCCGGATATCGTTTTCAATACCTTTTTCGTTTGTCGTCTCTTCCAGCGGCACACGCTTCCTTTCCTTCGACGACGATTTTAAATCCCGACGAACAAACATATAAGCTGACTTACGATGGCTGCTGTACATTATTGTATATCGATTTCACGGGCAGACAGATGGACATCTTGTTATTTGAAGATTTTTGTATTTTTCGATTTGCAGATATTTTCGAGTTCTCACATTTATATAATTTTGCAGATCATTTTCAAATTTTTAAATCGAGTTGTCGTTTTTGGTCTAAATTTTCAAATTTTGAAGGTCCTGAATTCCTAAATTGCTATCTTCCAAATTTGTAAATTTGTAAATTCCAAAGTCTCAAATGTCAAATCCGTCAATTTCGAAGTCCCTACATTTCAAATCCTTAAATGTCAAGTCCCTAAATACCCAAATCCTTAAATTCCCAAATCTCTAAATCCCAAAATCCCTAAACCCTCAAAGTCTCCAAATCCATAAATTTAAAATCTTTACTTCTACTAATTTTGAAATCCCCAAATCCTCAAATCTCTAAATTCCGAAATATCTAAATATTCAAACTCCTAAACTACCAAATCCCCAAATTCCCAATTATAAAAATCCCTAGATTCCTAAATCCCAAATCTCTGAATCCCAAAATCCCTAAATCCCTAAACCCTCAAAGTCTCCAAATCTGCAAAACCCTAAATATTCATTTCTATCATAAGAAAATACGAAGGAATACAAAGTAGCTTAAAAAATCCGAATAATAACACGAAAGTGCAACAATAAATTCATTTTGATTAAATTTATTCTTTCATACAAGTTGTTCAATCGCGAGTTCGTATTGTAAATAATGATACTTCGAACGCGAAGGAGCAGTGCATATGTTCTCCGGGAATACAGTCTGGCTACTTTAATGTTTCACAATTTTGAAACAACAGTTCTAAAGGCAGCCTGAAAATATCGCTACTTCAGCATCTCGGTTTAGCTTCTTTTCTCTCCCAAGCCAAGAATTTCACCTTGCACAGTATCTTTGCATAAATGCGGCTCTGACCTCATTTTCCCTTGTAGAATAGTTACATTCTTCTGGTTTCGCGTTTTTCACGCTTTCTCCTTCTCATTTTCTTCCTCGAATTTCACCGTGACGGAACTTCACCTTCTTGAATGAATTAATTGCGACACTTTGTCGTAAAGTTGTGTGCGCGAACGTATCGTTATGTAAGACGAAATCAAACAGCTTTTTGAATTAAACTGTAAATTTAAAATTCAAGAAATTAGTAATTAGAAATTTGAAAATTTTAGAGTTTGAGAGCGTATAAATTTGAAGGGTTGGAAACTTAAAAAATTCATAACTTAATAAATTGAACAATTGGGAGATTTGTAACTTGGTAGTTTAGTGTCTTGATAGCTTGGTAACTTGGTATCTTTATGGCTTGATAGCTTGATAGCTTAATAACTGCACAGCTCAATAACTTGGCAACTTCACTTATTAGTTTCATAGTGTAACTTAATGTGATACCGTGACTCCATTACAATTTGATGACTTGAAAACTGAAACACCTGAAACTTTGACCTGCACCCTAAACCCAAAAATGGAGAACTTGATAACACTTGCCAGTCGAAAAATTGCCGAATTTATTAATCCTGCAATCTAGTATTCAATTTGCAATCCAAAACATATGGAAATCAGAAAACCCTCAAAAATTCGCCAACCCCTAAAAAATATGCCCTCGAACGGTGAATTGCTGAAGGGCGTTGCGGAAGGGACTAGAAAAAGTGGACCCAGTGGCCATTGTCACGAAAGTACTCCACGTTTGTGTCGCAGAACACGGTTCTCTTCGTCCAATATTCGCCGACCCTGTCCAGCTCCCCCTTTTCGATGGTGTTCATATTCCAGGGTGACTTCCCTCTCCCTTGTTCGCGTCATTTAGAAGGTTGGTGGTCGATGCTGAAGAGCCGGAACACGTGGCTGATATACGCACGCGTCAAACCGACCTTTTGCAGTGTGAAATAGATGTATAAACACAATTAAGGGGCCGACGGCCATGGGGTGCGATATTAAATATGGAACCGGTTTTTTTTCGAGAATAAAATACTGTGACCAGGGGTTGCCTTCCTTATGCTCGTGATTCGAATTGAATTATGTTTTGAGTCGATGAGGACTGGAGGGGGACTCGAAATTTAGTTAGGCGAAGACGTGATGAGAAATGTGAAGCAAACGAGAGGGTGAAAAATAAGGATTGTGTAATTATTTTTTGATGGCGGAGAAATCGATTTTGCCTTTTCTGATTATTAAATTATTTTCTGAGAAGATTTATTCGTGGAATTTTATTTTTTTATACGGAAGATTTAGATAGCTTTACAAACATGTTTTATTGAAGAAATAAATTGTATAAAATGTTTGTACAATTTGTGTGTCTAATTCTGCTGAAGATGGACTTTGAGAGTTCCTACGTTTTAAGTGGTAATTTTTTAAAAATATTTTGTATATATTTTATCTGAAATGTTAATTGGGTAATTAAGTCTATAGGACTTTATTAACATTGTGGAAATTTTGTGGACTACTAGATGTAGATAATGAAACTATGTTGTCCTGATATTTCCATCGTAACAGAGAATAATTGAACCCAAGAATCCCGAAGAATCTCATGGAAGCAAATTATTAATCATTCTCCGGGATTTGATAAATGAAGGTGTGATAAGGGATTTGCGAGTGTACTTTGCGGTGGCTAATTGCTTCTTAATTAAAAAGGAGGTTTTGGATGGAAATTGATTGGTTTGCGAAACAAAGTCCCTATTTATCAACAGATTATTTTGTTATAGAATAAATTCCTATAAACACGAATTACAGGATAAGTAATTTTTATGTAAGTAAAATCTTCACATAATATAAATAATTTTTATCCTTCGATGAAAATTTGTCGATAAACTGAAAATAATAGCTTGTAAATAATTGTGTGAGGTGTGAAGAAAGGTGGGTTTCTAACACTCTACAGAAGCGCAATTAAATTTAATTACATTACAACAACACGTGTTTGAAACCATATTATTCTCAGTTACGAAGTAATTAGTGCCGAGTAGAAGTAAAGTACATAAAACGACTGATTAATTATAATTTTCAGCGAACGAAATGAAACACGCGTACATTTTAATAATGGTCAATCGGTATTGTGAGTATTCAGCGTCCCAGAAACACCGATTAAATCGAATTTAATCATATTATCTCATCTATTGTTGCGGATATCGTATGATGATTAAATGGTTATCGTGATCGATCGAATTTATATCATTTTTTCACGGGCCATAAAGTAATTCCACGGTGCATTTCTTGCTTGAATAATGAAAAATGTTATTGTTCGAGGTACGAGTGTTTCGTGTAAGAAGATAAATATATTTTAATTAAAAATAATTCTCGTCGATGGAAAATCGTTTTGCTTAATTAAACGTACATTTTAATACGGAGTCGATATGGAAAATTTATTTTTGGAATGGACATGAATAACGTGTGACATTTTTAGTAATTTGATTTCGGTTTGTACGGTTCGTTTGGTTACAGAAAATGGGTAATGGAAATTTGATGAATTGGGTTTGGGGGTTTGGGAAATTGGGGAATTTGGGATTTAGGGATTTGGAGAATTTGATATTTGACAATTTGGAAAATTTGGGATTTCTGGAATTTGGGATTGTGGAATTTTTGAATTTTTGAATATGGGAAATTGGGAATTTTGGAATTTGGGAGTTTGGGAATTTGGGAATTTGGGAATTTGGGAATTTGGGAATTTGGGAATTGGAGAATTAGTGAATTGGGAATTGGGGAATTGGGGAATTGGGGAATTGGGAATTTGGGGATTTTGGAATGTAGGAATTCAGAAATTTAAGGATCTAGGAATTTAGGAATTTAGGAATTCAGGAATTTGGGAATTTAAGAATTTAAAAATTTACAGATTTGATAGTATAAGAATTTTAGAACATGATAATAGTTGATAATTTATAAATACATAAATTTCGTGATGAAAAAATTTCCAAAATATCTAAAATTATTACATACCTTCACATTTCCTTTTTACAAAATAATACTAGAATTTCTCATACTGTTTAAAACTCCCATTTTCCTAAAACGAATAAAGAAACTGGCGTCGAAAGTTTCGAAACTGTAAAAGTTACAACGCAATAAAACTGGAAAGTAGTTTTTTTTTCCGAACCATATTTTCGGATACGGTAGATATCATACGTCAAGTATGAACCCATATTTCTAGCTCCAATTTGTATTGAACTTACGTTACATTTTTCTCTACTAAAATGGAACTCGTTCTTGAAAATCACACAACTGTGCAAAATGTTTTTAAATATTTAACGAAACATTCTTTCGATACAAAAAACGTACAAATTTTATTTTTTATATATAACTTCACAAATTTTTTATGAAACTTCAAATCACTGTTTCAGTTCGAAGATTTTAAATTAACGCATTAATTCAGTGAAAATTGAGATTATATGATTATAAAATATGTCGACTTATATGGTTATAATATAAATTATTATGGATGCAAATATTTTGTTTTAATTTATTTGTCTCAATATTAAGAACACCCAAGAAGTCTCCTTTTATTATTTTTATTTTAAATAAAAAATTTAATTGAATTCGCATCTTAGATTTTGTCCACCTGTCCATCACAATCGACATATTAAAAAATACTAAATTGCAGAAGTTACTAAACAAAATTGCACAGCAAAAATCCTATTCTAGACCATAGTCGTTATTTCATTCGCTGAACATGATTTGTGTGAACAGTTTACAAGAGGGTACGAAAATGGCGGTTTAATCATTGGTTATAATTATTGTACCGTTGCATTATCTATCGAATTCCCTCCGAAGAAATTACTAACGAGGTATCCAGAATCTGGAGATTCTCATTACGATAAATTTGTAAGTTCGATTTAAATAATCCGGCGGGAAATACGAAGAGTGCATATCGCTGTGTGGCGAATTAACGCGAAACGTTTGAAACGTGCAGAGAAATAAACCCCCGGGGATTTTAAATTTCCGCCAATGTGGTTCGCATAACGAAACGTTGCGTTGGCAATGATAACGTGTACATAAATATTAATGGCGTAATTGTATCGGTGGAGTGCCCGGAGCAACAACAGAAACACGTCCGCAAGAATTCGTCTCGTATCGAGTCGAGCGGTTATTTGTAGCTGGTCGATAACGATAAACTCGCGTTGAATTTTCGCTGGTGACCAACCTGAATTCGAATGAAAATAAAACGTTCCACACTCGCCGTTTTCGGTAAACTTTTCGAAATTAAGCGGCACCCTTCGCGGAAACGAATTTACTGTTTTCAGTATCGGACAATTGGAGTGTCTGAATAAAGGTTCACACTTGCTCAAAATTTGTGTCAAAACTCGTGTAAAATTTGTTAAAGTTTTTATCAAAATTTGTGTGAAAATTTGGATCAGAATTTGTATCAAAACTTGTGTCAGTGTATTAATAAACTTGAACCCTCAGCAACATCAAACATATAATTACAAAATTATAAAAAAGCCTCATAATTTTTATGTGAGAGGCAATAATACATAATGATGTTACGAAACCTTTCACCATAAAAATACGACCGATAAAAATATTACGACATCTCTTGATGATAAAAATATATTACAGCCCATAAATATATTGTCCCCAATTCTCACCGACAAACGTCGAATACACGAAAAATTTTGCCATCAAACGATGACGCCTTCGTAATAGATGAACAGAACAACTTGCCCCCATAAAGATGACAGAACGATAAAATGAAGTGAACGAGTAAGGGATATCTCTGTGGATAATGTCTCGTTGAATGTCGAATATCTGCTGATTCAGTGAGAGGAGAAAAGGAACGAGGCAGTTATAGGCTGGATGACTGTTTTTGTGAAGTTGGTAACATTTTCGAGGGAGACCATACCGGAAGAAATTGGTTGGCTCGAATACGTGACCCACAGGCATTTCTCCAAACAACCTGAAGATAATTCTCTCTTGTGCTGCTTCAACGGCAAAGATTTCTCGCTGTGTAAACCACGAGGAATTACACTTTGTGAATCTACAAAATTCAACCTTGTTCGGGTGCTGGCTGTTGCTAATTGGCTCGAGCACAGTCCGCGTATTTCGTTTTTGTTGGAAACTGCGTGTTACTCACGTTTTTGTTTATAAAGCTTTGCTGTTGAAGGGGTTCGAATTATGGAGCTTGATTACTTTCGATTTTGAGAGTTTAGGGAGTTGGAAACACTGAAATTTGGAAGTTTTGGGGATTTGGGGATTTAAGGATTTTGGGATTTGGGAATTGGGGAATTTAAAGAATGTAGGGATTTGGGTATTTGAGAATTTGGAAATTTGAGGAAGTCGGGGATTTACGAATACGGAAATTTAGGAAATCGGGGATTTGGGAATTTAGGGATTTAGGAAGTCGGGGATTTACGAATACGGGGATTTAGGAAGACGGGGATTTACGAATATGGGGATTTAGGAAGTCG
The DNA here is from genome assembly GCA_945859555.1 of Megachile ligniseca. Lineage (NCBI taxonomy): Eukaryota > Metazoa > Arthropoda > Insecta > Hymenoptera > Megachilidae > Megachile > Megachile ligniseca. The sequence goes on from OX243783.1 coordinate 6,743,428, forward strand.
GGGATTTAGGAATTCGGGAATTTAAGAAATCGGGGATTTAGGAATTTAGAGATTTAGGAAATCGGAGATTTAGGAATTTAAGGATTATGAAATCGGGGATTTAGGAAGACGGGGATTTACTAATACGGGGATTTAGGAAGTCGGGGATTTAAATATTGGGGGATTTACCAAATTTGTATGTTTTAGGGTTTTTAGAGATTTGGGGATGTGGGAATGTAGGAATTGGTGATTTTGGATAATTGGAAAATTGGAAATTTGATAATTTGGGGATTTGAGTATTTGAGAATTTAGAAATGTGGGAATTTGGAGATATGAGTATATGGAAATTGAAGAATTCAGAGATATAATAATTCAAAAATTCAGAAATGCAGAAACATGAATTTGAATAAGTTTGTATAAAAATAGGAGGAGTATTTAGGACGAATGGATTAATAAAAGATTTGATCGACATTAGGGACGGCAATGGTGGCAAAACGATAGTCGTAACAACATGGCGGATGACACGGAGATATCGGAAGTAACCGATAATGGGATAGAACTTCAATTTCCGTTGATTCGTCGAGCGAGGATCGCTGCAGGCGAAGGAAACCGATCCTTCGTGACTATTTGCAAATGAAAAGGAAACGTTTAGACGAAGTCAGAGGCGAGAGTGGATTATTAGAATGGCGTCGAGTAACGTCTGCAGAAAACGTCTGCACGTTCGATGTAACTGGGCACCGGCTAATTGGAAAACTCCATTAACGTCATAAACAAACGATGCTAACGATTCCACGAGGTCAGCTAGTGCACGGTATTTCCGACTTATTACACAGTTAATTGTCTCGTTCATCGTGTCAATGAAATATTGCTTATATGTGAATCTATTCAACTCGCAACCTGACTCGATTTAGAGAAATTTTATATTCTCAAAGAAATTTAATTATTTACAAATCTCTGATTGTTGAATTTTTTAATTATTGACGTTTCTAGTTTTTAAGTTAGAAAATTCTTTTTGGCAAAAATTGCCAACTTGCATATTTACAAATACTCAATTCTCAAATTCCAAAATTCTCAATTTCCCAAGTTCTCAACAGTCCAAATTCATACCAACAAATCTCAGTAACCATAATTATTAAAATCATATACTCCAATTAACATCAAAGTCCGTTTATCCGGTACACCCGTGAAATTATTCAGCATATTCCCGCATATATTTTGCAAATGTAATATTAGCAGATAATTGCATAAATATTCGCGATCTCCCAGAACGAGCAATTGTTTGTTGCCACGATCAAAGGAAACATAATAAGGTAAAGGAAATAATAAACAAGCTCAACCGATGCAGTTCAGAAAAATCGTCCTTTAAACCGAACAAAAAGACAGCGACTGTCGTTCTTCCCTTTCTTGTAAGTTGTGTAGAAAATATTTCCTTGTACACCGTTGAAAAGTCTTCAGCTTGGCGTTGTTCTTTGATGCACCGTGGTTCCCTCTTTGCTTTACTTGTTCGTTCGCCTAATGAGTGCTTTTCCAACCTCTTTCCCTCTGTCCTACGAGTCTTTGCCACCGGAAAGCCATCATGTAGAGGCATAATAAACTTTTCTTACCCTCCGTGTACCCTCGTTTCCAGACCCGACAGACTATTTTCGGCGCTCTACTTTCTTTGTATCGCGAAAAATGTAGAAAGTCGCTGGCCGAGGAAATGGGGGGTCAAAAAGACCGCTGGTGAAAGGGAAAAGATATGGGGAATGCATTGGTGAAGGTTATAGAAGGAATAGAAAGATACGATGGTATCGCTAGCTTTTAATTTTCAAATACTGGAATCTTCAGATTTTTATATTTGCAGACTTTCAATTTTTAAATTTATAAATTTTGTACTTTTTAATAATGCACAGTATAATTATAATTTTGCATTTATTTGTCCAGATACTTTCACATTAGCAACATGTTCATTTCACATTTTATTACATTTAAAAAAAATTACAATATTTAAAAATTATTTAGGTTCCATAACGCCTCACCGCAAGTAGTATAAGTCAATGTACAATTTTCTGAAGCGGTCAGTATAATTCATACATATTTTTCAATTTATCCTGATACTTTCACATCAACATGTTCCAAATTAACCCATTTCATGTTTTATAAATTTAAAATAAATAGCAATCGTTGAAAACCTTTCCTTTCACTCAATATAACCCTCCGCAAGTAGTATAAGTCAGTGTATAATCGGACTAAGAACAAATCTCCCACACACTTTACTCACTATCAATTATATCTACTTGCAATCAACCTTACATGTACCTTGCATACAAAAATTGCATTTTAAATCGAACATACAGTAAATTTTAAATAAATACTACTTATTTATATACGAGAGATGCAGTTACTCTTTCGTGAAATTAAGAGCGAAATCACGAGTTCAACGAAGAGATCTCGCAAAATATGTTTGCTAACTGCATGCTCTTTCCATAATTCATCGGAAATTATTTTTCACTTTATAAGGAAGCAGAATTACGGAAGCAGCGTACCGTTTGACGTTTCGCAGTTGAGTTACCCAGTTCAAATACGTTGCCTTGTTCAAATATACTCGCCGTATCTCGTCCAATTTATTATCATATGTAATTTATAGCTACGGGTTACACGGTTCCTGCATTCCTCTTCGAATTCGCTGTGATCCTATCGTCAAAGCAATTTCGTACATTCAGGACGATAAGTCTTGTACTAATAAATTTTCGATTTCGACGTCATGGATTGTTAGTCTCAATTATGGTATTGCTTAGAAGTATCGAAGACGTGAATCTCTGATTTTCGAAATATTTTTAAATCTTATGATGATTTAATCAAGTGATTTCAAGTTTTTCTAAATGGTTTGCAAATTTTCGGATTATTAATCTGAGAAATCTGCAAATCCTCAGAGATATATGATTTCAAATTTACAAATTTAGATATCTATATTTTCTTGGTTGCAAATTCTCAAATTTAAAAATTCATGAATATTTTAATTTAGAAATTCTGAAATTAGCACCTCGACTTTTCTTGATTATATATTCTGGAGTTTTGAAAATCTACAATATTTTTAGTCAGAAATTTTGAAATTTTGGACACCGCAAAACTTTCTTCATTAAAAGTTCTCGAGTTTAAAAATCCTCAAATATTTTATATTAAAAGTTGTCCAATTTAGTCACCCAAAAATTTTCAAGTTAAAACCTCACCGTAGAGAAATTATATCTTGATAACAAAGTTAATAAAATTGAGTAAAATTAAACTAGTGTATTTGTGAATAATTAATCATTATAATTAACGTCAACAACAATCTCTAAAATGTCTTGTAAAACGATGTCAGCAATATTACATTTATCACCGTCGCAGACTCTGAATCTGTTCATATTTGATGTATTCAGATTTGAAAATAAAATGCGATCTCGATGGGAAGAGAAAATACGAGCGAAATAAACGAAGCCAGACCTTCTATCGTAGCAAATTTATGTATGACGGTAGAAAGGAACGTGATTTTTTTCTGTCTGGTTTTCTGAAATCAGGGTAGAATGTTCCGGTGCATTTTTACGTATGTGTATTTGCATTATTTAAGCAGACACCGAGGGAATCAGTATCGCTTTTTCAGACGATTTTAAATCTAAAAATAGGTCGCTATGTAAACGAACGTTTCATGGGTTCACTCGTTCGAGAAATTATAATAATACCCTAATTCTTCAAATTCCACTCCAACTTCAAATTGACAAATTTCGAAAATTCAAAATTGCAAAACCACAAATTCCAAAATTACTGAAATCAAAAATTTCCAAATTCCCCAAATTCTCCAAATTCCCCAATTCCCAAAATTCCCAAAATTCTCCAAATTCCTAAATTTCCAATTTCAATGTCACAAAAAAGGAACTAGCAAATTACACCCTAACTCTTCTACCATCTTTAATATATAGCTATACGCAATAATTTAAGACAAATCAAAAACAATATTTTCTAAATAATTTTCCCCATCGTCGGTATAAATTCTTTAGAGAGGCAAATTAATTAATCCTTTCTGCGAATTTAATTACTGCTGCGAAAAAAGGAAGGCTAGGAAAAGTCGACGGGAAGAAAGGGAGATGAAATTAACGTTGTAAAATTCGAGAATAGAGAAAGAACGGAGAGCATGGAAAACAGCGGACCCAAAGGAAACTCTTTTACCGGACATAACTCCGCTATGCAGTCTCCTGTTTTTATTTTGCTCGCTTTTCCTTTCAGTTTCTGCCGGTGAACTCGCATTTCACTGCCATCGTTTCGCGTTTTTCGTGTTGGCTGCATAAAAGTTTTGGGGCCGAGCGTGTAATAGATCAACGCCCGCACGAGAACTTTTCAGGGAACCGTTAAGTCATTTATTCCGATAAATTATGAGAATCCATCGATCTTGATCGAACTTTCAAATAGAAATATCAAAAGTTATTCAATCGCGGAAATTTCGTGGGAATTAATTGTCGTTGGCATTCTTGTTGCAGACACGTTCTCGGTAGATTATAATCAACAACATAATTATTAATTATACATATGATAAATGTATAAAAATTAATTAAAATTATGATGTATAATAATATGTTTAGGTATATTGTAAATTAATACAACAGTAATACATGTCTTATTTTATAGACTCTAAATATTTTAATAACCATTAAATAATTAAAATATAATTGCAAAGATTATTTTTGCCAACTTCACGTCTGCAAGTGAACTTATTAGGAAATAATATTAAAGTATTTTGCGCAAACTTCAACGATTTGATTGATTAAATTTTAAATCGAAATTAAATACAAATCTGATCCTTAATGACCCACGTTAAATCGTTCGAGCACCGATTTATGAGGTAATTAAATACTTGAACGATTTTACCTTAATTCCATACTTCGGAATTATTGGAATATTCGAAGCAGATGTTTGAACAAAACATTGTTTACTTCGCCGTTCTCGAAAATTTTTATCATATTCTATCTCTGTCGGGTGGCAGTTAAATAATAAACTTTCGCCGACGCGAAAATATTTTTAATTTTCTGCCTCCGTTACATTTTTAGAAATAAATAAATAAATACAAAAAATACAAAAATATTTAGATAAAATGTTCCCATGAAATTTGACCAAAATATGTTACTAAAAATATATGTTACCCATCACAATATATCAGTGGAAATTATGTTAGGGAAGTTAGTCCGCCATGGATGAGTAATATATAGAGCAAACTATTAAGCCGGATGGAATAGGATGAAATTTAGTTTGACGTGATCTTGGAGTAGCTAATTCATTGACCTGAATAGCTTTGCCCTAATTTGAGATGTCTCATACAAGAATCGATGGGGTAAATACCGATCAAAACAGTTACATTTACTGATAAGGAACTGCTTCTGCTTTCGGATAAGTATCAATCAAGCTACTTTCACAAATCATTCTCTACAGTGGATAAATTAATGACAAAGTTACTGCAATAAAAGAAGTGATTGAAAAGGTTGTTATAATTTTCAATTTCGTAAACTTTCAAATTTACAAATTCACAAATTCACGAATTTTTATATCTCTAAATCTATAAATCTCGAATTCACAAATTTCCAGAAGTTTCAATTTTCCGAATTCTCTTTCGAACATTCGAATTTTCTTTCATCGAATTTCCCGTGTATAATGCATTCCGTTTAATGTCAGAAGAGTCAGGAAGACAAAAGGTGGCAGAAATCGTTGAAAATTAGCGTGAAAACAAAGTAGCAAGGCTCGAAGCGTTCAACGGGCCAAGCAAATTTTCGTGGATCTCTTTCTTCATTGTTCTTTCGCCTTAACTCGACGCCTTTCGGCGTTATTCATCCATCCTTCCATCGAATATTCCATGGTGATAAGGACTTCCTTTTTACGCGGTATTCTCATTTCTCCGACGCCTACACGCCGCGTTGACACGCGTTCACGTCGAATAGACGTCCGAAGAATAATAGTCCTACGCCTCTTTGCCTTCTGGGAATTCGGATTATTCTCGCTAGCCACTCTGCTTTTTTTGTTTAGTCGTCAATAAGGACAGAACGGATCCGGGAAAATAAGGATAATCTGGAGCAGTGACTCTCAAACTGTAACCCATGTTCTTGTGGACGAGGTTTTTTAAACGTAACATCTTTTACGCCATCTTTGAGAAGACCATACTTGTCACGTGGGGAAATATACTTCCGTTTTTTATTGTTCTTCCGGAAGGACTTCATAATTCCGAAGTTCGAAGATAAAATCAAAATGAAGTCATAAAATTTAAACATTCAACAATTCTAAGATTACTAAATTCAAAGGCCCCAAAACTACTAAATTTAAGTTTCAAACTTGCAATCTTTCCAAATTCCTAAAATTCTAAAATTCCACAAAAATTCACTCTCCTAATAATTACCTTCCTGAATCATATTTAAAAGTTAGATAAAAGATGTCAATCAATGTGTACACCTATAAAGTGACATATCGTTAAGAACTTCACTAGACAGCTCTGACAGAGTACAAAGGCAATTATAACGAACGCTTAATCACTATGGTATAAGATAGGAATAAATCAACGATATTTACATTCAGTTTGTTTATGTGAGAGGTGTTTACTAACCGAGATCGTTGAAGGCGTTGAATGTAACTTCTGTCAGCGTCATTAGCAAGTTGCTGAAGTTCGTTTCAGAATGTCGCGTTTGTTTCCGAACGAAGAGTATGCAGATATTCCCTTCGTTTACGACTTCTGTAATGGAAATGATGCTCCTGTTAATATCAGGAATTAATGAATAAAATTAATCATCCATTTATCGAGGTGAAAGAAAATGCTTATGAACTTCCTTTTTATTATCCTTACTGTCACTGTTCCTTCCATAAGAAATTTTCAGTTTCAGTTAAAATTTTAAGATAATAATTTCTCCAACTGAATTACCAAAATTAGAAGCTTATAAAAATCAAAGAGGCATACAGGGTGTCCCACAGCTAGTGTAACTCCCGGCACTGGGTGGTTGGGCAAGTGATTCTGAACAATATTTCCCTTTGCGAAAATGTGACTTGAAGCTCCGTTTTTGAATTATTAATAAAAAACACGGACCAATCAGAGCGCGAGAATCGCGCCCGCGCAGAAGCGAGAGCGACAGCTTCGAGCCTTGCGCGATCATGATCAAGCGCCTATGCACCGAGACAGTCTAAACGTTTAATGAGAAACTTTTGTGAAAACTCAGTTAAATAATGAACAGAACAATTACAAATAATGTTCACTTATTCATTTCTTAATTCATTAATCTGCTGCTATATTGAACAATTGTAGAGGGTTAACTTGGTGAGTTTGTTCTTTTCATATATTTTTCATTTGTGTAATACTTTTGAAAACATAGCTTGTTCAAACCGAATGAATCATTTATAGCTTTGTATATCTATACTCCAGTACTCCGGTTTTGAGATCTTGCACTACCGATTACCCTTCGCTTCCCAAATATTCAAAATGATCAGTATTCAAGAAACGATATCAGAATCATCGAAATTGGCGTTCCTCGCAATCTACGATTTCCCAACCGATGCAAAGTCAGTGCGGAATTGAAAGCAAAGGAAAATCGCACCACGTTAGAATCGATCCTCGGAGCATGAACGTCCGCCGCGGTTCAGTCGAGCGGAACAGCAAGATAAGTCGTCCGTCTTTTCGCTCGTCTCTTCAGGGTCCCTGGGGTGAACCTGGAGAAGTCCCTTAAGTAACAGAGCTCGGCCAGGATACGGAGTAAACAGGAAATAGAGGGATAGATTGTGTTTTCTTCGACCGCTGAATGCCGCAAACAGGCTTCCCAAAGCAGTACCGACGCTCGAAAAATAATACCTGAAGCTGCTGGGATCTAAATTGAATTCTTTATTGGCCCACTTGCTTTTCGTGCATCTGATCGCATTAGATATTTTGCAAGAAATTAACAAATTGTCTGTTGTCTGCGAAATGATCTCGAAATTAATCTGTGGTTTATGTATTTATGAAAATTCACGCTGTGTGAAGAATATTTAAATTGTATTAAACATATGAAGCTACTAAATAACTTCTGTATTAATGTGTGAAATATGCAGAAGTCTGCATAAAATATTTTTTAACATAATTTTGTAAATGTGTATAAATAATCATATCTTATTAAATCTTCATTGTACATTTAATGTAATGTTTCAACTGGTTATGTTGGTATTTGGAAATGAATTTGAATTATTCATTTATTTTGAAGTTTCAGTTGTTTGAAGTAGTACCTAACATAAGATATTGAGCAAACGTTTAAGTATTACAATAATGATCGTCATAACAATTGCAAGAAGAATAAATTACTAGAGAAGTGAAATAAATAAAATTTATGAATTAAACGCGTTAGACAAGTCTTAGCAGGTATCACTTTCGCCGGTCCGAGAAATGTTCAGTCCTCCGAGAATCTTCAGCCTCAGAATCGATAGATCGAAGATAAAAGGTGCCCTATTCATATTCGCCGAGATAAGGTCGTGCTGCAAACTTGTAAGCTTCCGGGAACGATGCGGGAAAATGAGCGATGATTGGTCTCGTTAGGGAGCAATCGGCCGTGAAGAAAAGCGGCCAAAGACTTCCTTTCTTCGTTGAATTTCGTGCCAGCCAGCTAGCGAGCGACCAAGAAATAACAACCTTCGCTAAGTTGTGCTCGAGTTTACTTTATGAACGTTTCAGCGAGTTTTGCTTTGGTCCACCCTCACCCTGTTCAAACGTTTCTTTCGATCACCCGAGTTTCCCTTCTCTTCCCCCTTTTTTTTCGACGGTAGATGGATGTGTGCGAGTTTCACGTGGGTAAAATGTGGAACGAGCTCGCTGAGATTTCAATTACAGGGATTCGGGGAAATTTGTGACGGGCAATTTTTGTGACCGACGAGAAACTGCGGATATAGTCTGACAAATTTTTAGTAGGCTAATATTTCTTGGACCGTTGTATTTCTGGTTTTGTGTTGGGTGATGTCTGAATTGTTAAGTTAGGAACTATTTTGTGATTTGATGTTATGTTAGGTTAGTTTTCAATTTCACTACTTGTGAAAGTAGGGTGCAGTCGTAAGTAGTGATTAGACATTTGGAAATTTGACCATTTGGAAGTTGAAATGGTTGGAAAGATTGGAAGTTTGAAAATATAAAAAGTGAAGAATTTGAAAACTTGCAATTTCTAAACTTCTAAATTTCTACATATCTAAGTTTCTAGATTTCCAAGTCATTAAGTTAATAGATTCCTCAACTTTTCAATTTTGAACTTGGAAATTATAGAAATCAGACAATGTAAAATTTGGAAAACGAAAAAATTGAAGAATTGAAAAATTGAAAAATTGAAAAATTGAAAAATTGAAAAATTGAAGAATTGAAAAATTAAAAGCTTGAAAATTTGTATCCCAGCAAAGTCGAAGACCAAGAAATGATAAAATTAAAAATTTCCCCAAAATTTCATAAATTTCCAGCAATCTAAATTGCAAAATTTCTAAATTCCTAAACTCGAAGATTCAAGCTCGCAGCAACGGCGTTAAGAACGAAGGAAGAGATAAGTGCGAGAGAAGCAAAGTTGTTAGCTAATGAGCCATTAAACAGAAAATCCTTCCTCTGCGAAAGATTGGAAAAGAATGGTAATTAATCGGGAGGATTTGCATCTCTTTGTGTCAGCGTTCTCTTCAATTAAACGCAGGCTGTCAATGTAATTAAATGAAGGAAATTTATTCACGGTATCAAAAAACTATTATACAAACAACGTCACTGTCCGAAAATTAAGAATCCTTTAATTTTGAAAAAATTCTTTAAACTTTCTTCGATAACCTCAAATACCCATTGTTACTAGAAATGATGAAAGAATTGTTAGCAAAGAAGTTCGTTCAGTTTTCTCAATGTTTTCTTTTCTTTCGTGATGAAACATTGTTGCAGAAGACTCATTTTCAATTGTGTCCCGGGTTAGTTTCTACGATACTAGTATTGATCAATCAGTCAGCCATCAAGCGACACGATTAAAATGTAAATGAAAGCCTCTGTTGGTCAGAATAATAACGAACCGGTGAATAGAAGGATTATTTCGATAGCAGTGGAATTACGCGTTAAATAGTCCTCGCGAATTTTCGGTTAACCGTCAATTATTTGGCGCCATTGAGTGGCGGATTATGTCTTCACGGTGTGACGCGTGTGGGTTTAATGTCACTGGTTATTCGAATAAGAAATTTTATTCCTGTATCCCTAGATCCGTAGATTTTTATATTCTTATACTCCTGTATCTCTAGATTCTCATATGAGGTCTTCATATCACTAAAGTTTTCATGTAACAAGATTCTTACGTGCCTAGGTTCTCTTATATCTAAATTACTGTATTCTTAGGTTCAAATTTCCCTAGATCTCAATTTCCCAAGATCTTAATTTTCATAGATCTCAATCTCCCTCAGATCCTAATTTTCATAGATCTCAATTTCCCTAGATCTCAACTTCCCTAGACCACAATTTTCATTGATTTCAATTTACCTAAATTCCAATTTCTAATTAATATCCCTATATCCCCATATCCTTATATCCTTAATTTTTGAACATCCCTATATACGTAATTATAATTAATGTAAATTGAATAGTAATTACTTAACGCTGGAAACTAAATACTCTCTTCGAGGTTTAAATTTGCTGACTAGGCAAAGTAACCCTTGTCATGTTTGTTAAATATTAATAAAACGTAGTATTTTCGTCGGCATTGCACGTATTAAAATTCTATTGAATTAAAATCAAGGAAAATCGCGGAAACGTAGAAGTTCGTAAGTAGAAGTTCCAGGAAGAGCCATGCAATTAACATTTAATTTAATTAATCCGAACTAAATCCTCATCCTCAGCAGCAGACTTTTCGAAACTTTTAAGAACTGAATATTTTCTTGGATATTCGGGATCTCGAATCATTAAATTCGTGCTTAAACTTTAATGCACTCTTGGTGGAAGCGAAAATGTGTAAACGTGCTGTTTTAATACAGCACTGTAACGTTGTTTAAAGAAACAGGATTGTTAAAAAAAAAATAATTTGTAGAAAATTTAATAGAAAATTATGGAATTATGTAATTCTATAAAAAATTATGGAATTTTTTTGTTAGTAACGAAATAACAAATAATTGAAGTTCTTGAAATCCTTTTAAATATTTCGCAGTCAGATTTGCAATTTCTCTTCTTTTAAAAGTTTATTGTTCATAGTAAGATATTACTGTTGATAGTGTTATTGAGCAACTTGATGAATAATTTTTGAAAAATTATCGTTAATCATATCTATAATTAAAAAGATCATTTCCAACGAACGATCTTCCGGAACTTTCACATTACTCGTTTCTTTCATTCTCTGTTCTTCATTAATCCTCAGATATATCGAACTCGTAAATTATATCACCCCATAGAGATCCAAAAGATTAATACGCAAAGGTAATAGGTTTCTTTCAACGGAATCTATTCAACCTGACGCAATTTATGCTCCAAATCGTATTTCCGTTAATCTTCGCGACTTATAATTAGTGAACCGTCGATATTCCTGCATTTGTGACGTTTGACAGTATACAAAACGTAATCCTACGTTTATTAGTGTAACGTACTAATGTAACGAATTTAATGTAACGTGAAATACGTGAAATACGGGAAACAAATTTGATCAGCTTAATTACGCAATTGCATAAACATTATGCTACCTTATTAAATTGCGTTGCTATACTCGTTGCAGAGAATTGCTACCTCAATTAAAAATTTTATTCAATTTGCGATCTCCGCCGAAAAACTTGTTTCTACCAACTTTACTCTCTTATTTGCTCTTCTTTACAATTTTTAAAATAGAATTATTTGTTGGCTATTTAATAATTTCAAATGTTCAAAATTATTTAATATTTTTACTTTCACCTTCATGTTCGATATTCGAGTGTGTATGCACTTGTAATATTTATTTTTTTGTCAAGGTTAAATATTCAAAATAACCATCAACATTAGTTACTTGTTACTTTGACATTTACATTTGTGTAACTGTAATATGAAACTCAATTTTTTGTTAAATTACATCCATTCAAAAATTCATATCCTGAAGTTTCAAATAATAAACGAAAAAGTATGAATCTATAAAATACAGTAAATATTCGTTCATTAATTATACGTATACTTCTAATAGCAGATGAAGTAGATTTACTCAGATAAATCTTCCTCCGTTATTAATAATAAATTGCATATTGTTCTTAATAACAGATGAAGTAGATTCCCCCAGGTCGATGTACCTATAAAGAAATCATGCCTCGAAAAAGCGTAATTTGTTTCGTTCGGTGATTAACCCGCTTTATTTCCACAAAAATAGCCAATTTGATGAATTACATCGGCTACGTGCAACGAAGTTATTTAGTTGAGTGGGATCGTTCGAACGCGTGCAAAAATGCCATTAAGGTGGCCAGAAATATTACCAGCAAAATTCGCGATTTACCTAATAATATGCAATTCATTATACACATTCCTCTACGTGCGCCACGTTCTTTTTTATGGACGCGAATTATTTAAATAGAACCCAGATTCGCAAAGTCACTCGTCTTGTTTAGACGCGTCACTATTTCGTGGACAACATCTCTCCACTATAGTGACTTTCGTAGTCATCGTAGATTAGCGCCATAGTGACTCTACTGGCTCCCTCACCGTTTCAATCGAATGATCGTTTCATATGTTTTGATTCGCACTTTTGCCTTCACCGCGTTTTATGAGTATTAAGAAATTAAAAAAAAGTACTGGAAAGGATTAAATGTTAAAGTATTAAATGATTTGGATGTGTCTTTATTTAACGAAAAGAGCCGTGTGTTCATGCGCGGTTGAACTCGCGCTCCGACACCGAAAGATCGTTCAGCGTCGATGGCGGGGGTCGAATCTCGCAGGGAAATCTCGATTCTTTTCCCGGCAAGTGCTCTTCCCTCGATGCACGATTTCACAAACCCCACACGGTATCCCGTGGGACGTCCTTTCACTTTTACTTCGCCGATCGATCCGACCTACGCCCCCTTGCAAACAGCCTATTCACAGGCCTCGTTGAAGGCTGAATAAAAAAAAATACTGGCAAAGATGTATCGAATCTCTTTTGATATTTGCAAGTTAAAGAAGATGTCGACTTATAATTCCTTGGCTCGTACAAATTTGCATCAGGTATTCGAGTCTGATTTATAACTTTTTGCTGGAAATAAAAATGCTTCATACACTGATGTTTCATGTATCTGAATTATAGTATGTTTTATAATAGTACGGTTATAGTATCTTCCATAGAAGTTATAGCGTGTTTGATAAAAGTATTTTATGCTTGATAAAGGTATTTAACATAAAAAGAACTTTACATATGACAGTAAATATTCATTGTGACAGAATAACTCGACTGCAATAATTTTCTGTGTAAGATAAATTTTAATACAAATATATTTGCTATATTTTAAATTCGTATACTTCTTTGCTGAATATAAATGGAAAGTGGTATTAAGGTTCAAGAAAAAATTCAAATAAATCTTTGAAGTCATTGAATATGTACCCTTCCATGGAACATTAATATTTTATTTTCTGTTGTTTTTTTAGCAAATTTTTCTTTGTCAAACTATACTGTATTTGATATTCTGTATACTGTTTTAAGTATATTTAGTTAAAATTTTGTTACATTTCAATTTGATGTTCCAAGTTCCAATTATAGTACCAAGCGAGTAATGAAACCAAGGCTTCGAATTTCATTATTGGTTCGAATTTTTCAATCACACGTCGTCACGTTCCCTATAGAGTTTTCGGCCATTGTAAAACGCCGTTACTTTTTCCATCGTTTGCCGGTTCTTTGTGCACGCTAGCCGATAAAGAACGATTCAATTAAAATGCGAAATAGTTACTATCGATAGAGCGTCCATTCGGTTTCGGCTTTCCATTAATCTAGGTATTTTCCAAATTCAACGATGGACCCGGAGATGGGATAGTGAAAATTATTTACCGATGGCTTTTAACAGCTCGAATCGTATTAGCCGGAAATCGGGAGATCAAAACGTGTTACTATAAACTTGTTAGTTAATCTTATGGTAATTGATTTGGGTTAATCTTATGGTCATTGAAGTGACTGCATGATCACTGATAAAATAGGTTCACTGAATTTTTTTTAAATACAGAATTATTTGGGTAATACGGTGGTTTTGTGGAATTTTTTTATGCTGTAGATTTATGGGTGCATTTTATAGGTGCTATTTTTTAGAATAGATATATTTGTGGGGATTTTATACTATTTTTTATGGTAGATGTATCTATGGTAACTTTATACTATATTTTACGATGGATGCATTTATGGTAATTTTTGTTCTAGGTAGGGGGATTATTCTTTTAGGGAGATATTGATGCTTGTATTATTTTTTTAGGTACGTATATTTATAGGTAAATTTACGACAAACACAAATTTATAATAAAAGGCTGACAGGGGCCTCAAAACAGGTCGAAACGTTGTTATAATAAAAGCGCCTGTAATTTAATACGTAAAGCACTATACATGTTTAATGATTGGATACCATATACATTGAAATTTAGCATTCCTATTATTAATTGTAATATCAGATAACCCAGCAAGTTCTTGCCGTTTTAATCAATACCAACAAATAATTTGGACTCGCGAAATAAATTAAACAATACCCTGAAGCAACTTAAATAATCCAAAATAACATTTATGTGTAGTCTTTAATAATTAAAAACAGCAAATCTAAACTATTACACTAGCTTCTTAATTATAATTACAGTAATAATAATTTTCAATATTTGTTTCCCATCTTTAAAAGTATAAAAAAATATGATGAACTGCAATGTTAAGTAACGAAAAAATTCGAACGAAAAAATAAGATCAATGATTTTTGAAAAAGAATCGTGATGATTCGTTTTATTTAAAAAACGCGCCTGTTAACTGCATTAACTAACCGTGAATCGAATCAATAACAATTACGGTATCATACGAGAAACGTTGTTTTTCATGAAATATATTTTTTAACTGAAACCCGACCAGTTGTAAAAACTGAAAATTTTCAGTCGTGTTTAACCATTTTTTTTTTTCATGGTATCTTTCCGTTGCGTGTGTACGAAACCTGAAACAGCCAGTGATTTTCCGCTCTCCTTTTTGTTATTTTATGCATTATACAGTACGGTTTTTTTACCATCGCGAAATGGACTTTTTCTGTTCGTAATTAAAGCGCCGAGGAGTACCTATAACAAAATGAAAAAGCACGCTATTAAGTAAATTATTCATTATCGTTATTAAATGTGTCAATTTTTATTTTTGCACTCGGGTTTCGATTAACTTAAAAATTCTCGGTCCGAGCTCACAGTATTCGTAGCATCCGATAAATTTCAAACTCTTCCACGGTTCGTTTCACTTGTTAGGTGAAAATTTCTCCGGGAACATAATAGTAAAGCATGAATTATTAATTCTCGCCGGGAACGCAATCCAGTTTTCTCCTGTATTTTGAGACTGTCTCGACCTGGGCGAATTTCAAGGAACTCTGAGGGAGAGAGTTGATTAATAAATCAAAGCAGTTGCACAGAAAATTATAACAATGCGCATTCAGTTGCCATATTGATACAAATACCTTTGTGAAAGGGACGGGAATTTATGAATTAGACTAATTTATCGTTTTGTGAGGTTTCAATACAGTTTAAGTTGTTTTGTAGATGTTGAATATACGTTTGTCACATTTAAACCGTAACGTGCGTCACGTTTTTGATTGCCCAAATTCCAGTTATTAATGGACTCAAAACTCAATCCTGCAAATATAATTTAGGTATGCCACATGCTAATTGTAACATCACATCTATAATTACTCGAACTAATATCGAACTGAAAATTCACAGGTGATTTAAACATAATTCAAGTTTGACACATGTGAACTGCAGCACGCATCACATGTGTGCTTCAATATTATGTCTCTTGACTTAAGATTTGTCTTAAGTTTTGAACTTGTCTTGCATAAGTTCATTTGATGGTGTCAGCTATCAATGATTCTCATCACAGTCAATATATTAATAAAATGACTAATAATAAACCTTGCCTTGCATCATCTCACACATGATGTACTTCTTCAACTTTACCCAAATTTTTAATAAGCTTCAATTTGAAATTCAAGTCCAATGTACACACTCAAAGATTACAAAACAGAAAATTGTGTATTTATTAGTGAACTTATTTAATAATCTTCAATTTAAAGTCCAAGTCCAATTATAATGTACAAAGTCAAAGATTGCTAAATACAAAATTGACACAAAATTTTAACTTCTTTCTTCCATTTTAATGTTATAAAAGCGATTAAATAGTTGCACCCGACAAATAAATCACAAGACAAGGGGTTAAATAACAACGAAACAAGCCAACAATGGAGAAGCACAACGTTCACCTCCGTAAGCGTATCTCGCAAAAGAAGAGCACCGAGGAGAAAAAAGCCTATTTATAAAGCATTAACGGAGAGTGAAGTTTAATCAGGCTCACGACGTTCCTCCCGGTACCTCTATTTATTGCTCCTTCGTTGATCAATACGTTAAATGTTGGGATACAAGCGGAGCCATCCATTTACGCGAGCGGGAATTTCGGGTCGAGTGTCGATAAAAGTACACTCTTCGAACGGTCGATGTTATTGACGGCACTCGAGCGTTTCGCTACCGTCGTGAAACAGAGATACAACTTATACAGTTCGATCTACGGATTCTTATTTTAACGCTGAGTGATTAGGACAATAGGGTGCTTTGTTTTTATTTGTATGATCGTTATACTGCGACGGGAAAGAAGGATGCTTTAGGAAGCATGTTGCGTTCGTCAGGACTCATCTGACTACTTGTTGGTATTGATAATTGGATGATTCAGAAAGATTTGTAAATCCCAAATTCCCAACACCTCAAAATTTCACAATTCCAAAAATCTCAATATTCCCATATCGCAAAATCCCGAATTCTCAACACCCCAAAATTCCACAATTCCAAAAATCTCAATATTCCCATATCGCAAAATCCCAAATTCCCAACACCCCAAAATTCCACAATTCCAAAAATCTCAATATTCCCATATCGCAAAATCCCAAATTCCCAACACCCCAAAATTCTAAAATTCCAAACATCTCAATATTCCCATATCTCACAATGCTAAATTCTCAACACCCCCAAAATTCCACAATTCCAAAAATCTCAATATACCCATACCTCAAAATCCCAAATTCGCAACACCTCAAAATTTCACAATTCCAAAAATCTACCAAAATCCCCAAAATCCTTAAAATCCCAAAATTCCAACATCTCTACATTACCTCCTAAAACATGCACCAACAAAACCTATACATTTAATGAAAACATTCTACCCATACAAATATGCATTACCAAAGCCAATAAAGAAAAATCCTAGAAGTTACTGCAGAAGTTACAAAAATTTTACCGACCAAAGTAACCGAATATATCTAATGCAGAAGATTGGGGTTTGACCCTCTGTTACACCAAGTTTTATTTCGACCCCCTTCTACATGTATTATTAATATATACAATATTTAGTATGTATTCTGTTGAATAACCGGATGGGGACTTGCAGGAAAATTATTATTGTGGATAGCTACTGCGGGAAGTAATGTCACTATAAGAATTTAGTACAATGGGGGTCCATGATACGGATGTCAGTTTTTTACTATCCTGTGGTGACATATTCAGAAACTTTTGTGCCAAATTTACGATGCGGTCATTGCTGTACTTTTTTTTTTTAGGAGCGTTCTTATATTTTCTTCTATCTATTTGACGTCACGGGGGGAAGTCATTGTTTGATGTGTTGAGGAAGTTTTATTGCAATTTGCTCTTTGTCAGGGCACAAAATTGTATTATGTATTCGTATATGATATTTTGTTTTACTTTATGTCAACATATATTTCATTTTAATATATGTGAATGTACAATATTTGTGTTTAACTTTCAAATTAGACTTGAACGTATTACATATAATTGGTACATAATTGTGTAGAAATGTACATATTGTGTTATGTACAATTTGTACCTAACATGTTACTCAAACATACACCGAGTCAATAAAATATTAACATTCTTCATATTTTTGTAATTACATCATACTTTTATGTACTTACATAAGTTATTTATGTAAAGAGCACAAAATATAAAATACTAACAAAAGAAAAAAATTATAATAGCCAGCAATTCGTTGAACAAATCTGATAATCATAATTTTCTGTTTCAGGTACAATTGATTGTCTACTCATTCCACTGTCTCTTCTCCCTACTGGCTCGACGTAAGTTATATGTCAGAACGAGAATTATTAATCATATTTGAACCTTTGCAATGGATAATAATAGAATTTAGAGAGCTGAGAAAGGTTAGGACGTATTGCATTAATCAAGCTTTAATTAAAACTCCAGTCTTTAGAGCAGGTTCTCTTATAATTAAATTGAAAGTACTCTTTGTTTGAAACACCAACAATATATTCCACTTCACACTTCGATAATTGGCAATCAGTATCACTGTTTATAGAATTTTTCATCGGTTAATTGAAACTCGTCATATGAGGTGCCCGATATCGAATATCTGTTTCTTTCTTTCGTTTTTAGCATGTATTCTACTTAGTTTTAATAACTTCTCGACGATTTCATTTAGGGAGTATATTTCTGAATTATTTTTGTGCGTTAGAACAAGTTCGAAGATTTGGAAATTTAGAAATTTAGGAATTTGGGAATTTTGGAATTTGGAAATTTAGGGATTTGGAGATTTAGAAATTTAGAAATCTGGAGATTTAGGGATTTGGGGATTTCAGAAATTGGAGATTTAGGGATTTGGAGATTTAGGAATTTGAATATTTAGGGATTTGGAAATGTAGAGATTTGGAAATTTATGGATTTGGAGATTTAGAAGCTTGGAAATTTAGAAATTTGGGAATGTAGAGATTTGGGGATTTAGGGATTTGAAAATTTAGAAATTGGGGAATGTAGAGAATTCGTAATTCAGAGACTAAAAAATCTATAAAATTAACAATTGAACTATTCAAAAATTTAGAGATTTGAAAATTGAGAAATCTAGTAATTTAAAAATTTGCAAATTTACCTTGAAAAGCATACGTTGCAATCAAAAGTATACATAACATAAACGTACATATAATAACAATAATACTGTATATAACATACACGATATCAAAGAGTAATTCAAGTACATATAATAATAATTCAATTCCATTTATGTCTTTGGTGCATATTTTCACATTAATATCCCAGAAAGTTCCAAGCGTTATGTTCTCGTAAAATTCAGGCACCATATGCATTTAGCACATTATTATACACGATATACGTTGAATGCATGCAGAATTTTAGTCAGATTGGCGGACGTAACGTTGCATGTTTCTCTCGTATTCGAAATAGCTTTTGTCTAATTATAACGTTCTACGAGGTCGTAATTTATCCTGAATCACTACATAACGCATTAAATGGAAAACCTGCCTTTTTAGAACGAGACTTATGCAAACTTGCACGAACAAAGAAATTCTTGTGACACAGTCAGACGTCTTTTATTTTATAAAATATTTATATACAAATATTAATAATATTATTACCCTAACCTACTTTCTTACTCATCATTTTTATATTAAAACAAAGATTTTTATTTTTATTTTTTACAGACTTATTCTTGAAATATTTGGAGAACTTTATTAAGTTGATTTACATGTACAATTGATTTGCATGTTCTATGAATTATTATACAATTTTCTATTTATTATAACTGAGCGATTCACATACTTCATTTATACATTGATTTATATAGTGGAAGAGGCAATAAAACTTACGAAGTGAATATTAACGCGTGACCGCCATTTTGGAGTATGACACACGATCCGGTGCTTCAAATGTGAATAAATATTAAAGAATAGAAAATAATGTAATATTACTATAATAGTGCAAGATGCAAATTAAGAGAATTACTTCAATTATTAAAATTATTAATATGTTTAATATGTAAAATTAAAATGACTAAATACATTTATTTTTACTGCAATACTAAACCGAACTACTCATGTTCAATATAGAACAACAATATTCTCCAAGTTACTTTAAAGATATTAAAGATGCATATCACTTTCTCCCCACAATCTCGAAAATTGATCAAACTGATTCAGCTGTATGCAAATCGAGAGATTTAAACATTCGTCAAATTTATTACTGTATCCATTCTTTCAGCCACCCTTTGTATGAAATATTTTTCTAGCTTATCATGAGTTATGTCGCGTGGATTCTATACATTTCTTCAATCGTAAATTTCCTGAAACAAAACAAATCTCCTATTATTCTGTCTCAAATGAATTGCAAAGCTATCAGTTGTTTACCCCCTCTATCAAATTTTCTGTTACCTTATCGCACTTGTATGTTTAAGACGTTCATACATTTTTCGAATCGTAAAAATATACATTTCTTTAGACATTATTTTACATTATTTTATAAAATACTGATTATTTTTTCGACAAGAATAATTTACAAATTTAAGTGAATATTTTCTTTATTTTAATTTTAATATTCAGTATAATATTGATTCATTATAGACATTGAAAATTGAAAAAAATTTGCATTATTCTTTCTATATTTTTACTTAGTAACTTGAGGAAATTGTTTTTGTCAAAAAATATCAGATTGTTAAATTTACAATTTTAAACATTCTGGAACACATATAGAATTGTACAATTTATAAATAAAATCAAAATTATAATATATCAATATCGCATAATAAATCAAAATAGAGAAAATGAATACATAGCTAATTTATAGACATTCTATCGCAATAGGTACGAAATGTGATGCATTATCGGTTCGTTCCCCGATTTCCTGGAAGTAGCATCGATTCAGAAGAAGTTCGTGTCACAGCCGAGCGACTAATTAATTTTGTTACACGAAGGGCTCGTCCGGAAGCGATTCGAGTCGAAGCCGGCTGAATGCAACGTGCTTGCGATGCATTTATTTCTCGAGATTCAATTATCTGGGCGCGAGATTGTTGAACGTGGCAAATGCAAGCCATCGGAACCCGTTCGAACAGCTGCATCGCGTCTGCTTTCGCGAATTAATTAGTTTCTTCGCGCGATACTCGTGCAATCAACGTTCCACGCGTTCCCGTATATATCTGTCCTTTTTGTGAAATTCAAACACATCGGTGGACCAAAATATCATTCATCTGTGACCAACTGAAATTCCTCTGTTGCTTTTCCGTGCGAATACTTGTGTTTTCCTTCGTTGACCCGTTGATTCTTTGATGCACGACCGTAGAAAAACATTTTGCATTCTCGAGCGGATGTGGAAATGGTATCGTGTTTCTGTGCTGTTGCATGTTTAACATTTTCAAGTATATTCGTGTTACGTTCTTAGCCATTTAATTAGATTTTTCATATATAATTACAAATTTTGTATAATAATATTGTTCACATACAATAAAAATAAAACAACTATATTATTACAAAATAAAGTTGCACGTAACGTTAGTATTATATCAGTTTTTGAACATAGTGAATTGAGAGTTCAAGTTGAGAAGTGGAGGTATTTAAAATAATTATGTTTGAGATAAGGGTTAATTTATAGTTCATGCAGTATCAGGCGCTGCAGGTGCTAAAGTATGAACACATTTTCCTCTGAAACGAATAATTCATTATTTTTGTAATATTTCATTCCTTCCATTAGCGACCCTTTCAAGTAATCACCTCAGTTATCTATAATTTAATAAATCGATAGAAGCGCCCTATCAAAAATTTACTCGCTCTCAATATTGCACTTTACGGAACACAACTTTTATAGAATGATAAAATATAGTACTGATTTTGGATAAAAAAGTCATTTATTTACGATTAGAATTTATGTACAATTCAATTTATGAGTAAATTAATTTATTACACTTATATGTGTATATAAAAATCATTCAATTTTTGTAGCTTGTCTATAATAAATATTAATCGAACCTCATTATTTAATTAGTGATTGAACTGTTCGCAAAAATTTTTGTTACAATATACGTATACATATCTAAGGTCTCCCTTAACAAGAACTTTTACTAACAGCCTAATCATTAATTAAATAAAAAAATTGAATTAATATTTATCAAAACACATACACATTAAAACTACGAAAATTGAAGGGTGAAGCTGCGCCCCCAAACAATTACCAAGTACTGTAGTCGTGAAAAATTGATTGATGATCAAAATTCCATCAGCGTCGTTAGAACGATTAGTGTTCGGAGCACAGACACGTGGAAATGTATAGCAGTATGAGATTCTAATCATCCATGAAAGAAATTCGAGGCAAAAGTTGCCGCAACCTTCGCGGTGTCAGTGCGGTCGCGCGCGTTTCCTTTCAAGAGGTCCATTATCACTGAAAGGACGACGTGTATTCACGCGAAAAGGGAGCGTGGCTCAAACGGGTTGCCGTTGCCACACAGATAGAGCTAAGTGCTCCCGAAAAAAACACGGCAGAAACAAAGCTGAAGCCTAAAAACCCAATACGCGAGTATCGCGAAACGAACGCGTGGCACAGAAGTGGGAGGAGAGGGTGGTGGAAAATTCGCAGCACCCTATTTTTCGACGTCAACCCATTAAGGTTGATCCGTCTTTTAAATTTTAGAATAACTAACTACAGATTCTTTATAAATATCTGAAAGTATGACATTTTAAACACGTCCGTCATTTTATAATTTAAATTTGATTTCTGGTTCGAAATTAGGTTAGACATTTTCAGGGACAAGTAAATATGATAAATGTTTGTCAGATTAGGTTAGGTTCTTTGAAGGCTTTGTCCAGTTTGAAGTTTTAGTACAAGTAGATTTAAACGAGGATATTATATTAGACGAGGTTACATTAATTTGGGTGAAGTTAGGTTCAGTTTGAAGTACGGATAGGAATAAGTGGACTTCAATGATAAAATCATGTCAGGAATTGTTAGATTAATTCGAGATGAGTTAGGTTAAGTTCAGTTTGAAGTGCGGACACAGATAAATAGACTTGAATGATGAAATTAAGTTAGGTAAGGTCAGATTAATGTAGGTTATATTAGGCGACCTAACCTATCCTGATACACAATTTTGTCATTTAAATTTAATTACCCATATTTGCGATTATATTAGATTAGTGTAATGTTTAAGCACGAACAAATTAGACTAAATTTGCTTCAAATTAAAGCTTAAAAGAATAAATGCACAAGAACATTAAAACTACGTTCCCATTTCGATTAGAATCAATTGGGTCATAAACGTCCTACCAAAAAATAAAAATGATACTTTTCAAACAAAGGGTGTTTCAATTCCTTTTACTTTGAAACTTATCGACCCTCGTATACCTAAACTTTTAAAGAAATGTTCAAAATCCTCGTAAAATAGCCCGACATATTTCTGTCCCTATCCAGCTTAACCCGAGTCCATTTTCGTCCCGTTTTCTACTTAATTGATTTTTATACAAGAAGTGTTCTCCGAAACTACCCCCGTGCTTGTCTCTCAGGCACAGATTTATCCCAGAAACCGTTTAAAGACGCTGCGTATCTGTCCCACAAATTCGCTGAAGTAAACATACTCCCAACAAAGCGATTTGTTTAAAAAACACAGTGAAAAACCTAACACGCTGTTAGCGACGCTTAATACGTAAACGAGTAAAAAGTATTTCAGTTCGCAGCGCGGCGAAGTCGATCCGCAGTGTGTAGAACGGCAGACCATGCTGATGACGAAGCAGAGCAAAGAGGGGGTGAGACCGGATGAAAAAAAAGAGCGGGGTTGAAGGGGGTTGGTGTATATTTAGCCGTAAAGTTTGAGCAGAGAGGCAACCCTCGTGGTCGCGGACGACTCGTGGCCCTCTCCGTCGAATTTTCGCCGGCTTCCGCGCCGCGTTTTCCCCGGAAATTCGCCGTCATGCTCTTTTATTTTTTTCCCTGCCCTTTCTTGCCTGTATTGCACCCTTTGTCCCTTACCCCTCGGTCCTCTCTGGCCGCCTCTTGCAGCCCCTTCCGCTCCGTTTTTATTTCCCCTCCGTGACGCTCGGCGTTAGGGGTGGTAGGGGCGAACGGTGGTAGGGGCGGTCTGAGTTCTATTTATAGAAAGCACGACCTATATATAGCCGTCGCGGGCTATGCATAGCCTCACCCCGGCCACCCCCGCCGACCACCGACCTCACTGCACCCGCGAACGTCAACGGGGGTGAGGGGCTGCGGCCGGTCGAGGTGTACGCGGTGCAGGTTCAATGAAACCAGGCCAGCATCCCCTCCAGAACTCCATCCCTCTTACGTGAAAATACAGCACCCATTCAGCCGCTTTTAAGGTACGTTCACACACGACCCCGGGACGATGACGCACGGATGCTGCGGGGGTTGATACGGCGCCTTTCCACCACCGTCATTTCGAATCCCTGCTCTCGCGTTTTTCGATCCGCCCTCTTAACGACGGACACTAACCAATTGACGCGCGTCCATTTTTCATCCTATTACTTCTCTCGACGTAATGGACACTTGCAAAAATATTTGCTCGATGCGAGAATAATTGCGCGGTTTTTTATTCGGGCAGCTTGGAATATTTATTTTGAATATTCCACGTTTTGAGAGAAACGTATTTATGAAGGAATAGGAATTTTTTGGTAGAGAAATGGAATAGTTAGCAGTTCTAATCACGGGAAAGGCAAATTGGGGGAATGTGAACTATTTTACACCTGGGAGTTCAGTGTGTATGGAATTATACTGTTGGGAAATCATAAATTTATGAAGTTTGAGGCATTGTGCCTATAAATTTCCAAATACTGAAGTTTCCGGGGTCCAAATTTTCGAATTTCCGAATTTACACGTTTCTAAGCTTCTACACTCTACACATCCCCAGTTTGTAACTTTCCTGATTTCCTCGATTCATTTTACATTTCTCAACTTCATAATTCCCACATTTTCAAATTTTCCAATTCCCCAATTTTCAAGTCTTTAAATTCTCAATTTATTAATTTTTAAATTCCTAAATAGAAGTTAATATTTTGTGCCTCTTGAACAACCAAAAACAAAAATATTCGGAAATTCAGAAATTCCTCAGCGGCAATATAGCGAGAGTCTACCGTATAATATTGCTAATCTCATCAATAATTTGAAAATATTCTGTGAAATTTATTTAATAGCCTTTATAGATTCTAACAACATACATAATCTGATAAAATGAAATAAATAAAATAATTGTAATTATAAAATAATAATTGTACGACGAAAGATGTATCTATTTGTTCGTGATTGAAATTATATTCATTATGTCGCACAGGTAGAATAAATTTCCCGAATTGAAATTAAAATTAAAAAGAAAAATGTTTCACCGATATAGATAAAATTTTAAATAAATATTTGTTCAGTGGGAGATTAGCGGTCTCGGTTTCAAATTTATGGCATGTGTCGGAATGAGACGAGGCTTTACAAATATTCATGCGAATATTAAACAGAATTATGGTCGTCGATCACGTTTCGCAACTGTACGTCATGATGAATTGTGTAATTCTCTGGTTACACTGGTTCGTTGCTTGATTTATACCTATGCAATCGTAACTGCTATTAAACACAAAATTGTGTTTTACTAACATTGAATCATTACGTTCTTAATAAGTTTCTCAGATCTTAATTAAAAAAAGAAAATATAAAAAGAAGAAAATTATATAACTGTTGAAAACAAATATCTTTGGGAGAAAAATTATTATACAATCTATTATGAAAACAAGTTATTAAACGCGATAATATTATTTCATACATTTTCTGTTTTCTTGAAAAGTGACTTAAAGATTTAATGATAGAAATCCTTGGACGAAGTTCGAAGACGTTGATGTTGTTAAAACGATCGAGAAAGTTTAATATCCAAGAGGTTCCACTGATCAAGCCGAGTCAATGAGCCAGAGAAGTGCAAGACATAAATTTAACAGTCCGTTTCACGCGAGCGGCACCGGTGCCTTAACTTTCGCGTTTAATACACGATTTATCGAGATATCGCCCTGGGAGATGAATCTCCATTAACTTCATAAACTTTGCACATGTACTGTGCATACACCTATGTTTATGCATTAGTTAAACCATAACCACAGGCGGTTTTATCGGGCAATAGTGTGGCCACTTTATATCAAAATGCAACTTCACGCCGCCATTTTTCTTTGATTTAGATTGCGCTCGGGACAGTAACGATGATGAAATATGTAACATCTGTGTTTTCTGTAAAATTGATTGTTTTCTATGATGAACTAAATTTTCTGTATAGAGGATAATAATGAAGTGAACATTTGGGTAATTACAGTTGTATCAACACA
The DNA here is from genome assembly GCA_945859555.1 of Megachile ligniseca. Taxonomy (NCBI): domain Eukaryota; kingdom Metazoa; phylum Arthropoda; class Insecta; order Hymenoptera; family Megachilidae; genus Megachile; species Megachile ligniseca. Next base: position 6,769,681 of record OX243783.1, read on the forward strand.
AGTGTGGAAGAATTGAATAAGTTTTCAAGTACAAATTTTTTTAGTAACTTTGGTGGGGCAATATAAGTTGAGAATGATTTTTATTCTAAATCATTTTTTTTATCCAAAATTTTGTTATTCGAATAACAATCTTTTTGAATACCCTCAGACAAAAATTATGAGTACAATGAAATTACTTTGTAATAGGAAATAATTTTCAAATGAAAATTTCGAGTAGGACGAAATTATTTAAAAATAATGAATAATTTTTATCGTAATGACTCGAATAATTTTTCATTCCAACATAAACTTTCCCCCTCGAATAAAAATGACCCTTGAATAAAAATCGCAAATAATTTAACACAGAAAGACGAATTTCGAGTAATAAATTGCGAGTAAAAGAAAGTTATTAAATAAGGTGTTATAATAAGGTGCTATACCGTTGATCGACAGTGTACATAATCTATAAAATCGAGGCTCATCGTTCATATTGTATCGCGTGGATATAACAACCTGTTCGATCAAATACGTTGCACTTTTCATCGAGCACGCCTCGTCTTCGAAACACAGAGGAAAGCATCTTTTAAAAAACCATCAAGTGCATGTTTGCACCGATCAATCACTTCTCGTTGTTCGAGCATCGACCAAAAAACATCTTACCCGTATCGACTATGCAACAAGTACGTTGATTATACTACCAGATTGTGTAAGTGATTCATAGCGAACAGAGGAGTGCTGTTGAACTTCAATTACGAAACAGACTTGCTTTCGTAGCAATCAATTTCCGGATAAAAATGGAACGAGCGCACGCAATCGTCGCGATGCGAGATATTACGGAGAACGTGCGTTATAATTGATAACTTCCAAATTTGGGGATTTTGTAATTCGGTAATTTTGGGAAGTTTGGGAATTTTGGGAATTTTTGAAACTGGAAATTTTGTGGATTTTGGGAATTTTGCAATTGGGGGACTTAGAGAGTGGGAAAATTGTGAATTAGTATATTTAGAAATTGGGGAAATTGGGAATTGGGGAAATTGGGAATTGGGGAAATTAGGAATTGGGGTAATTAGGAATTAGGGAAATTGGTAATTGGGGAAATTCGAAAATGGGGAAATTTGGAATTAGGAAAATTGAGAATTGGAAAAATTGAAAATTGGAAAATTTGGAATTGGGGAAATTGGGAATTGGGGAGATTGAGAATTGGGGAAATTGAGAATTGGAAAATTTGGAATTGGGAAAATTGAGAATTGGAAAAATTGAAAATTGGAAAATTTGGAATTGGGAAAATTGAGAATTGGAAAATTTGGAATTGGGAAAATTGAGAATTGAAAAAATTCGAAATTTAATGATTTAATATCTTTCAAATTCATAAACTCAAAAACTTACAATCTTGAAAAGTTGAATATCAAAAACTTTCAGCATTGTAAAATTCGTGAATACAAAAATTCTCAAATTTGCTAATTACAGAGTTTCCAAATCAGAAATAACAAAATATCTTTCAAATGTCTAAAAATAAGTATAAAATCTGAGAAATCAATACCTGAAATGTAGAATGCTACACACATTTCACCTAACTGGCATCGATTCAGTATGACGTTGAAAGTTACGTTTTAATTTAGAAGGAATTGACGTCAATCAATTATATAATGGTCTATAGGAATTTACAGAACCCTTCTCGGTTTCTGAAAATGAACTTATTGTGTACAGTCACGTGGAGCTTCAATTGCGCACTGACGAATCGAATACAAAGGGTAGTTTCATCTTATTGTCCAAAAAGACAGTCCATTCGAACGAAATAATGCCAGATGTAGTTTACATTGTAGACGAGAGATGTCGTTTTACACTGTAAACAATAGCTATTTTATCTCCATTGATTTTGATCTAATTGTTTTAGTTATTTGGCAACAAACAATTTTAACTAGTTGACGAGTGCTAGTTTTACAGAAATTTCAAAGTTTGTGGTTTTGTGTCAATATTTTGTGGTTTTACATTTTTTAATATTGTAGTTTGTACATTTCTGGATTTTTAGATTTTTGAATTTTTGGATTTGTAGATTATTGGATTTTTAGATTTCTGAATTTTTAGATTTCTGGATTTGTATTATTTTTGGATTTGTAGATTTTTTGATATATAGGTTTCTGCATTTGTAGATTTCTGGATTTATTGATTTTTAAATTTTCTGGATTTATAGATTTCCTAATCTAAAAATTTGGAAATTTGAAAATTTGAGATTTGTTAAGTTTGGAAGTTCGAAATTTGAAAAGTATGAACATTTGCAAATTTGTAAATACCATACTTCAACATTTCTAAATTCACAAATTTACAAGTCTAATCCGACAAACCTAACCCAACCATAACATAAAACTAGATCCAACCTAACATTTCATAACCTATACTACACACGTGAATCAGAAAGTTCGTATGACAAAAATGTGTTTACAAGACTAAAAATCAGAAAAAAATCAGTATCTCTCTGAAACTTTAAACAATCATATATGTTTTGCCCACCAGTGAATACAGCACCAAAGTCATTTACCAGTGGTTCACATTCGCGTTCTTCATAGTCCTCGCGTTAACACGAATCGGAACACATGAACGATTTCATGACTCCGCGTACAGGACACATTCGTCCGTGTATTAATTATCTACTAATTATGCGCGTGCACCAACGCGTGATGCTGATTAACCACATCACGTAGACTTAGAGTAGAACGGGATTGGGAAATGCTTCCAAAAGTGATTAGGGCTCGCGCGGTTGAGCTGCGGTTAGCTATATCGGTAATCTAATACGGAACAATCTGAGACTAATTCAATTTATATCGACAAACTCGCCGAACGTGAGATAAGGCTTATCGGAAACCGGATGACGCTTTATTACGTTTATCTGCATTCCTCTTTCGACCTGGCGCCGGCTAACAGAACATCCTATATATAGCCAAATATGGGCTCCATGGACGAGAACCATCGGGAATGTACACACACCTGATTCATCGATGAAAATTCAATACACTGCTGAAAAAGATGTTTCAATTTCGACAAATTGAAAGATACCTCTTCTATAAACCGTATATTCGACGTTTCTCTAAAGGTTATTGCTTTTTTTTCTATTTTTGCGGCTATTTTTGATGGAGAATCCAGGATGTTTGGGTTTTTAGGTTTTTTTTAATTGATTGGAATTCCAGAAGTTCAATTTAATAATTTCGCAATTTATAAGTTCACCCAAAAAGTTTGAAATTTGATAATTCAAGTAATCTAACCTACAAAAATGTAAATTTAAAGGTGCTCATATACAAACATCTCAAATCCACAATTTCAAATTTTGTGGATTTTGGGAATTTTTCAATCAGGGGACTTCGAAAGTGGGAAAATCGTGAGTTAGGATATTTAGAAATTAGGAAATTTGAGAATTGGGACGTTTCAGATTTCGACAAATTAAGAAATTGAGGAATTTGTGATCTGGGATATTTAGAAACAGTGAAATTTGAAAATTGGGCGTTTAGGATTTGGGGAAATTAAGAATTGGGAAATTTGGGAGTTGGAAAAATTAGGTTTCGGAGAATTTGGGAATTGGGGAAATTGGGAATTCGGAAAATTGGGAATTGGGGAAAATGAGAGTTGGAAAATTAGGAATTGGGAAATTTTAGAATTGGGAAAATTGGAAGTTGGGAAATTGGGAATTGGGGAAATTGAGAATTGGGAAATTTTAGAATTGGGGAAATTGGGAATTGGGGAAATTGGGAATTGGGGAAATTGGGAATTGGGGAAATTGGGAAGTGGGGAAATTGGTAATTGGGGAAATTAGGAATTGGGGAATATGTCACCCTCGACATTTAAAAATTCTAATATCTAAAATTGAAGAACTCAATAATTAAATAATATAAAAAACTGCAAGTATAGAAGTCAATAACTGAAAAATTCGAAAATGTTGAAATACGCAAATGCAGCAGAAATGAATCTAAAATTCCCTAAATCCCCACCGACACCGATGAAATCGTTCGACAACGAAATTAAAATTTATGTGGAAGACGAATGGTAGGCGATAAATCGTGTTTGTATAACAGCAAGTTCACCGCACGGAGATTCATGGTGCGTCAACAATCGTGCAGATCCAATTCGTGAAACACAACCAATCGGGTCTATGACGGATCGAATCACCTTTTACACGCTCCAATCAGAAAGAGGACAGTGGAAGAGAAATCGTGGGCGAACGTTTGACGGAAGAGGGATGCGAATGGTCGACAATGTTATCTCTGGTAATTAAACGGTCTCGAGGCTATCTATCGATCCTAGCTCGGCGAATTAACTCGACGCGTATGTCGCGTGTTAACGTAACTCGTATGCACACGTATATGCATATCTTTTTTCACCCCGATGTATCGCCTGAATGCGCATCGTCGCCTTCGTTAACGAAATTTCCCTAACGAACAGTTTGCGACCTAATCTCGTTTAAAAATGTCCTACTGATGCGCAGGTCAGTCGAGTATGATCCGATTTATCGTCCCAGCATTCTGTCGTGAAAAGTTCATCGAGCATTCTTCGCGCAATTGCGAGGATTCGGGGGTGGAACTTTGTGCGATAATCAGGGGGTTTGTATTGCTTCGTTTGTTTGGGGTTGTTTGGTTGGAGGATTTCTGATAACTTCAAGTCCTTGAGTTGATTTTGTAGAGGGACAATTTTTTGAATTGACAATTTGTAAATTTATTTTTCGAGTTATCAAGCTTCTAAATTTTCAAGTTATCAGATTATTAAATTTTTTAATTAAAATTTGTTTAATTTCTAAGCTTAATGTCTCTCTTTACGTAATTTCTAGAAATTCTATAATGTACTAAATTCCAGCGAATAGTATTTAATAATTTGCAAGATATCTCTGAACAAAGTGTTGAATTTTCTACCCTCGAAGCAAGTGACATTAATAAAAATCTGAATTATGATATGAATGCATAGTATTTTATCGAGGAATTTAACAAAGGAATCCAACGCGTTTTCGAACAATTGATCGCGATGAAATATCGAGTCCTCGAAACGAATCGTTCGGAATATTCAGTATAAAATGAAAGTTGAACGTTCGCGAGACAACGGATGCGGTTGACATTAATTATTTCGCCGTTCCGTTTGCTCCTAATTAAAGAACAGCGGCCCGGTATAAGCGTGATTTTAAATTGCGAGACCGCGACGCGAAACCTCATTATGATTTTTGCAAGCGACGAAAACGTGCAAATATTCCTCCTCCGCTAATAATTCATCGTGCTAATAATCATGCGTACCCAGAAGCTTCAGTTCGTGCGGGCATGATAATTAAAATCGATTTATTGTTTGAACGCTGGCTAATTAACTGTCGGCCGGTGATCGACTGTTTACTTTTCCACCGTTAAAATATACTGTGGCGAGCGGAAACGTGAATTATTAAACAGAAACAAAAGGGGATGAAGAAAAGTATTTGTTTTTAATACTTGTTTTGCTACCGAGCATTTCTTTGCCGCTGAAGTACTAAAGGACTCTGACAATTTACGAACAAATAAGAAACGACGAGTTGACAACTGTTTACTTGCCTCTGTTTCCAGCATTCGAATGATAATTCAAGTTATATTGCTGTGAATAGTACGGTAGAAGCAATTTCTAGAAATCGGCAATATACCGAGAGGAAAGAAGAAATGACTCAAATTTTGCAACTTGCGATACAAGTCTACAACTAATATCTTTTACTGAAAAGATATTGACCCTAGACCTAAATATCCCTAAATCTCAATATTATTTGGAACCGAAAATGTGTACCTTTTGACCGAAAAAATTTGACCAGTATCATGAGTTGAATTATGTAAGAGGGCTCAAGTATATCCTCAAAATCGACGTGCAACATTCAACGAGCAAGATTAATATTAATTGCCGTAACGCTGAATAACAGCTAATTAGAGGACGTGTTAACATGACAAATGACAGCAACATGATTTATCATCAACGAGATTATATCGTTGAGAATGTTGCGGGAATAACACAGGTGAATAGCGGTGAAGTTTTATACGATTTTTAAATTCGATTCGATGCGAAAAGTGAACAAATACGGTACCAACAAACAGCGGCGTGTTTTAATCACACGGCACGAAAGAGGAAAATACAATTGAATATATTTGAATTTTTGTGGCGAATTCGATCGCACGGTTTCGTTTACGTTTATATGCGAAACAAAACAAATAGGCTGACCACGATTTAACTACCTCCAGCAAACTTGTTACAAAAAGTGTTCAACAAATTTTCTACAAACGCGTTATTGCGGCTTCTGTGGAATCGATTTTTAATTGCAATTCGTAGGGATTGAAATCTCAAGTTTCAAGCGTATGAACTTGCAAATTTGTATAGTTTGACAAATTTGGAAAGATGTTAGAGAAAAATGATTAACTATTCCCTCTCTCTAAAGTCGATTGTGCTCTCCATCATACTATAACAAAACATTTAAAAAATTTAATCAGGTACCTTACCTTCTGATGATGTAATTAATGTTATTCAAATAGAAAGAATATTCATAAAAAAATGTGAAATATTAATACACATATTATACTAACAATTGCACTATCTACAAATCAAGTCAATTAAATTCTTTTACTTTACATCTGCACTGAGCATAAAGTCTTAACATGTTACAATAAAATAAAAATTCTAAATTGTCAGGAGTTACAAAAATAAGCTATGTACCCTAACAATAATAATTCGAGAATTAAAAAGCTGTCAAGTTTCTGTACACGTAACGGACTAAAAGCAACGTTACAGCCGGGTATACATATGTCGGTCGATTTACCATGGTCGCATCGAACCCGCTCTTTTAACGGAGTCGTTTTGCAAGCACGGCCCCGTGGGAGGCACGATATCGCAGAAAAAGTGGCTCGAATGTGGAGCATCGTTACACGGATGGACTGATGCTCGCTCGTGGAAACTCTTTCATGGTTCAAGCGCGTATTCGTTGTTTTCCAACAGAATCCTCCGCACACGGTTGCTCCGTACAAGCGTAACACGAGCCACGAGCACGCTCGTTAATTGCTTGAAACTGCGACGAGCCGGTCTCTTCGGCTCGCGTGCTCATTAAACGAGCCGACGATCCTAAGCGAGCGTAAAGACCGTCGACGACCAACTATCGAACACCTACGAATCATTCGAAATCGGTTGGGTTACGCTCGATTCACCATTATCGACACGTTTGTCTTCCTTTCCACTGAAAATTACGTGTCACTATGTATTGGACATGTGTATTGGATCTAACTCACATGGTCACTAGATGCTCACACGAATTCAAATATGTATTAAAAATTAGAAATCGTATTAGGTAGAACAAGAATGAGATACCATAGCAATTGAGGCTGTCAGGTGCCTCACACAAATTCAAATATGTGTGCAAAATTAGAATACGTACACATTGGTACATCAAGAATGAGATACCATAGCAATTGAGGCTGCCAGGTGCCGTACACGAATTCGAATATCTATTAAAAATTAGAATACGTACACATTTAAGTAAAACAAGAATGAACCATAGCAAATGACACTCTAATACAGAAATCAATCAAATACAGAGTCCCAGGAGTCACTGCGTTCAGCAATGAGCAATTGGGACATGGCCACATGTACAAAGAGTAACAGACTAGAGAGTAATCTCTAACTCCATGAACTAAACGTACCTCCACAAATTATAAAATTTCAAAACACGATAAATTCAAAAAGTTAAAAATGTGGAGTACAAAATTTGAAGGAAGTAAAATTCTTATTCAAATTGTAAGTTAACACATGTTACCCGTAAACACAGTACCCAAATCAAGTGCTCCATGTACCCAGAATTGACAATGGTACAGTCACTATCAACCGCAGAGGAAATGCAGTAAGAATGAGATAGAAACGATTTAATAGCGTGAACTATCCACAGTAATCGAGAATTTCCTTGCAGGTTAGGAAATGGTACTGTGTCGAAAGAGAGGGGTGTTAGGGGGATTTTGTACAGCCGCTTTGGGTAACGTTGTGTGCTTCAGGCATGGTGGTCGTGTGCCGCAATGCGGCTGTGTTATCACACCATCGAGCTCGATGTTCCACGTGCCTCTTCGTTTTTTTTTTTTTTTTTTTTTTAATCCGTGATCTCGTTTCGAGATAATTGAACTAAAGGAACGCTGTTTTCGTTTGGTATTGTTCGTTACGAATCCTATACTGGAATCCGGGTTGAGTTTGGAAGAATGGAAGTTTAAAGACGCCATTGCTGGTTATTGCTCCTGGTCATTTTATGTGGTACATTTTTAACACTTTTATTGTGGGGTTTGATGTGTAGATTTATGAAAATTGGGGATGGGTAGAAATCTAGAAGTCTAGGTATCTAAAAGTCTAAAGATTTAAGTATCTAGACATTTAGAAATTATAAAATTTAGTAATCTTGAAATCCAGGTATTTAAAAATTTAGTAATCTAGAAGTCTAAAAACCTACGAATCTACAAGTCAAAAAACCTAAAAATTCTAAAAATCTACAAAATCTACAAAATCTAAAAATCTATAAATCTAGAAAGTTGTAAATTAACAAATTTTATAACTCGAAGCCTCTACAATTTAAAAATATAAACAGAGAATGCCTAATAGTATTTAAACGCTTAATTTTATTAATGTCAGGTCATTCATTTTTTAATCCGTCGTTGATTAATTTGAGTCGTGTCGTTCAGAAGTAGGATCACAGTAACGGCGAAGAAACGCGGAATCATTAAAACTTTAAAACGAAATAGAAACTTGTTTGTAACCACTTCATCTATCTTCTCTTGAAGGCGTAAAATCAAGATACAACTTCGTAGAAGAAATTGGAAGCTCGGAAGCATGCAATTTATTTCAATTTCGCAAAAATCATTTTCTGGCATACTCGAAACTATTAATAAATGAAAAGTTAAAATCAGGAAGTGAAATTGTGTATCAAATCCCCTGAAACTTCCGAAACATCTATTTATAAAAAAAAATAAAAATCAGCAACTGAAATTATTTATTAAATTCCCTGAAACTACCGAAGTATTTATAAAAATTGAAATTAATACAGTTCTGAAAGTGGAGCCTGCTACTCCGTGATTTAAGTTTTGAATCAATTTTTCACGTCGGAATCTAGCTGGAGCTTTGCTTGCACCCCAAAAAAGATGCATCGTAGTAAAATCATGGAAGATCGAGTTCGAAACGAATATCCGCAAATAAATTAATCACTGCTTGAAGATTTAATCATGAATGTCTGATGCGACGTTGCTCTAATAATTAATGAACGAGAAATAAATGGAATCTTCATAATTGAGCGCAACAACGTTAAAGTACTCTGATCACGGTGTTTAATTTTGCTACATAAACAACAATTCTAATAATCGAAAATCGAATTTCTTGCGTTCGATCGAGTATGATTAAAACAATAATGATCGCGGCGTGAAATTTGATGGGCTTTTGCATCTAACGCACGTTTAAATGAATTTGTCACGATCTACGAGGGAACTGTTCATTTAGCGATATTATCATTCATAAGTGGCGCTTTTATTCGGGCTCGAAGCACTATCGATAACGGGTTAGCTCGCGTGAACGATCTGATAAACCAAGCAAACCAACGGCAATTTTTCACAGATAGCTGTTGGCTAACAAAAAGTGTGTTGAACAAGTTAAGCTTTCGTTTGAATACCTAAACACACTTTACTTTGATTGAATTCCGTTTATCTACCGGGGCTCCGGCTTCTGTTTAACTTAGGCAGAGATAATTCCCAAATAAAATTATTGCCGTGTGAGGGGACATTTTGTGGTTATTAACACCGTTGTTATTTTATTTCGTACTTACTGTTTCGCTTTACTTGTTTATTATATGTTTCATTAACTATTTCTTTATTTCATGTTTCAGTTGTTGCTCAGTCATTCTACTATTTTAGTGCTCTATTAGTCTCATATTTTACTGTTTTATCGTTTTAGCGGTTTACTCTTCTATGTTCTATGAACATTGAAATTTAATTTCTTCTTTAATTTTGATTTAGTAATTTGGAAATTTGGAATTTGGGGGATTTGGAAATTGTGAAATAGTAGCGTCACAAAAATGTGGTAATGTAAAGATTTAGCAATTTGTCAATTTGCTAATTTGAGAATTTGATAATTCATTACTGAACAAATTCACAAAATTTAGAGATTCAGAAACGAAAGAATTATGAAATTTTTAAATTCGCAATTTATGGAATTTCATCACAAGACAATTAAAACGCAATTTATTTTAAACTACATTTTATTTCAAATTCTTCAATAATTTAGCAGACTAATGAATTTCGTTATCAACCTCCTAGTCAAAAATTACGTAGTAATGAAAGAATTAAAAGATTTATAAGAAAATGTAATTTTTAATGGCAGATTGTGAGGGCAAAATAACTCCACATCGTATTAAATAACTATGCAAGAGGGTGTAGGGCAACTTGACGTCTCGTATCGAGGAAAGAGCACATGGTATAATTCATTTTCGCGATTTAATTTCCTGAATATTGCCAGCTCGCAGGCGATGTCGACTTTCCCCACCGCGCAAAAGAGAATACCTGCAATACAAACGAAATGAAGAGCAGAAAACACTCGGTACGCTCGAGGCATCGTAAATTCGGCCCTTGTGACGATAAAATTTTATTTCTGTTTGCATTGTCGCGATTTTTCGCCGTTCTCCGCGTTTCTGTTGCGATATTCCCGGCACGGTTGTGTCGGCCATGCAAGATTTTCAACTATCGTATTGTTGTTCAATTCGTTAAACCGTTTGCCAGTCGTCAATTATAACGAGCGCGCGGCAAATTCGATTGTCGAAGCTGGCGAGAGTCGCGTCGCGATTGCGATGGTTTTTTAAACGCGGAAATATTTCGTTGCCATTCGCTGGAATCTCGTTCAATTTTCCGGCGACACTGCACGCCGTTCAGATCGGTATCGTGCATTTTTTTTTCGCCTGCGATCGGTTCACTCTGTTTGATAATTTGATCTGTGTACAACGTAGCTGTTGCGTCGGAACTGATGTACCGTCCGCCGGTCACACGATAAGCACTGCTATTTATCGGAATTTTTCATCCACGTAAAGCTTCGTTGAGTGAATGAATAATCGAAATAAAATGCAATTGAATGGGAATTTATTCGAACGAATAATCATTTCATTTTTCTCTTTCCGGATGAGGAATTTCGATCGATAATTTGGCTAATTCGGCGATATGAACATTTGGGAGTTGAAACATTTGGCGAATTGAACATTTAGAAATGTAGGAACTATGAAGTTCAGAACTACATAAATCTAGTTGATATATATGTAAATTTGTATTACTGTAAATTCATGAATCTATGAAGTTATACATCTCTCAATTCAACAATTTATCAATTTATCAATTTATCAATTGATCAATTTATCAGTTTATCAATTTATCAACCTCTCAATCTAGAAATCTGTTAATGAGTCAATTTATTAATCTGTCATTGTGTGAAAGTGTCAATCTATAAATCTACAAATCTACAAATCTACAAATCTACAAATCTACAAATCTACAACTCTGCAAATCTGCAAATCTTACAATCCACAAGTCTACCAATCTGAAAATTTACCAATCTGTAAATCTACCAATCTGCAAATCTACCAACCTGTAAACCTACCAATCTGCAAATCTACTAATCTGTACATTTGCAAATCTAAAAAAGCACAAATCTAGAAATCCGCAAACCTAGGAATCCACACATCCATAAATCAGGAAATCCACATATCCACAAATGCACGAATATAGAAATCCAGATATCTGTACCTCCAGAAATCTAGAAATACAATAATTCGAAACCTCGTACAATTGTTTCTCATGCACTTTCCAGCACACCGTATAAAAGAAAGTAATAATATCGTCCCTGGCGACGATGAAGCTAAAAACGAAGCGAACTTACAATTTCGCCTAGCAGTCGATTCGCATCGACATCTTTGAGCATTCGATTCGCAATCAATGCAATTTCCAACGCAGCGACCGCGGTGAAATTTTAATTTACTGGTCGCGTATCGAAAACGAGCTTCATCTCGGCGAAACACGTAACCAGGATAATCGAATAACGTAGCTGACGCGTAAAATCAACAGCTCGATCGATCGCGCGACCGATCGCGATACGAACAGGTGCGGCTGCAGGTACACGCAAGGGAAAACGATTGAAACCTCGTGTCCACAAAACGGGAAACACCTGTCAACGCGTCGCTAACGGAACACAGCTCACGAAACAACAAACAACGGTGCGCCTCTGATTTTAATCGAATCCTTGCGGACCGTCCGTTCAATGAACCGAACCATTGTCTTCGTTGGACAATTACGGTCGACGCTGCCATTTGTTACCGATATACGCGCCATTTTTTGCCTCTCATCGATGAAAAGACGATTGTACCGCGAGAAATTGTTGCTCCGCAAAGTCGGCGAAAGTGGCTGCGAAACGATATGCGATACATTGAACACGAACGGTTTTGATATTGCAAAATGTTCGTTCATTGTTAGTCGTTCAATTTTCGAACTTAACCAGCAGGTCTTCAATTTAGAAATTTAGAAATTTTTGAAATGATACATTTCTAAATGTAGAAATCCAGGCATTTAGGAAAGTGGAAATTTGAGGGGTTGTTAATCTGAGGGTTTGAAAATTTAGAAATTTCGTAAATTTAGAAGTTAAAAAATTTACAAACTTGAAAGACTATGTACAGCTATAATTTTCTTAAAAAATTGCCTAAGTGAAATAAAACTAGCTAGTGTCCAATATACCCTATCTTACCGATTACGACGGTAATGACCAGAAAAGGAACTCGATGAAAGAAAATAAAAAATTTGAAGTTAAAATTAAATAGAAAAGTAGAAATAGAACGGGCGATATTGATTATAGAGTTTCGATTTTCAATCGATAATTAATATCAGACAACATTACCATCACACTACTTGCAGGACGACCTAATTGTGAATTTAACTAGAGGATTCTATACCTCCGTTAGAGATTATCGTCTCTATGTAAATGCGATCGGTTCGCATCTGCCGGTTGTCCCTGATCGCATATAGAATATTCAGCAGGAATACACTCGAGGTACAATAGCCTGTGCACAGGAATTTCCTGGAATCGAAAGCAGGTGTAATATTCGACAAGTGCCCCAGAAATTTTGGGGTGAAAGGTTATCCGAACGTGTTAACGCCGCACGCCAACGCCAATAAATTATTCGGTGCATCCACGTCGCATGATCTAATTAACCGATCGATCACTTTATGTCCGACTGATATATTTATAATAAAAAGACATATTCTGTTCGTTCGACAAATATGCATTTTGCATGTTTAATAATTTTAAACTACTATGCATTTTGCATGTTTAAACTATTACATTACTGAAGCATGAAATTTTCAATTCATGAATATATACACAAATTTTCGAATTTTTTCCTGAAACTCCAAGTTTCGAAATTACCCATCAATGTCCTACACAATTTTGCAAATAATCATACAAAATTAATTTATATCACACATAAATTTATTCCACACATATGTTTATATAGACCACCTTAAGGATCCACAAAAACATTCAGATCTCCAACCCTTATATTCCTCTTATCAAACTTTTTATAAAAGAAGTTTGGAAACTTGAATTTACAAGCTTGAAACTTTGAAAATATAAAAATTTGAAGATTTATAAACTGTAAAGATATAAATTTGCAACTCGAGGAATTTGGAATTTGTAAATTAAAAAATAATTTGAAAATTTCATAATTATAAAGTTCAGTAATCAGTAAATTTGATAGTTTATAGAATTTACAGCATCCATTGCAGCATGGAGTATATCGATCTGTCGACAGTGTTCCTAACAAACGGTCAGCGTCCTCACCCGAAAGGGTTAAATTCGACTCCCCATGGACCCGCATAGACCGCGTCACCACAATTTCCCGCAGAGCAACGTAACGTTCGAGGAAACGACACGAGGCACGTAGATCTCCCCCCGTGGCACAGGTAGAAGCAGTTCCTTTTCGAATCGAACCGATCGTGTAGACCGGCTCCCCCATGCTGGCTAAAATTTAACACATTTACCGGATCCGGTGACGTATCCGGGGATACGGGTTGACGTCACTGCGTGGAAATGGGCCACGGCCTCGTAAGCTGCCACCCCATCTCGCCCACCTATACTCTCCTCTTCGTCGACCCCTCGATACCTCGTCATCCTTTCGTCCTGTTATTCGCTGCGGGATCCTGGAACGCCGCGACGGGAAACGGAGTACCGGATGCGCGTATCCATTGTGTCTTTCGGCCAGGAGGATCGACCGGATTGCTTCCAGCCCCGTTGCCGCGGAAATGAATGGCTTTATGGGGGGTTGCTTCGGGAGAAGCTGTCGGATTGCCGCCGCAGCGGGATGAGGACCTCCCCGATCAACGTGTTTTCGGACGACGCTGAAACGTGATTGGGAAAACAGCGATAATGTATTAGCTCGTCCCCATGAGTATTGCGAGTCTTTCTTTTTTGTTTCTGTGTATAGGATGTTCGATAAGTTCCTTTCTCGCCAAAGAAGTACTGGGCAACTATGGGAAAATTTATTTATTCGATAATTGGGTGGAGGATTAAAATTTAGGTATTTGGAGGTTTGAAAGGGGGTATGAGGAATTTTGGAATTTTGGGATTTTAGGAATTCGGGAATTTGGATATTAACTGGGGAATTTAGAAATTTTTGAAGTTAGGAATTTTGGGATCTGGGGCATTTGTCAATTTGGAAATTTGGATTTGGGGGATTTGGAAATTCTGAAATTTGGAATCTGGAGGATTTGGTAATTTTTAAATTTGGAATCTGGGGATTTGGTAATTTGGAAAATTGGAACCTGAGGGATTTGGAATTTGTGGAATATGAAAATTTGGAAATTTGAAAATTTGGAACCTGGGGGATTTGGAATTTGTGGAAAATGAAAATTTGGAAATTTGGAATCTAGGGAGTTGGAAATTGTGAAATTTCAGGAATACAAAAATGAGGGAATCTGGAAATTTAGAAATTTGGTAATTTACCAATTTGGCAATTTGACAATTCGATAATTTACATAAGAAAATTTATACATTAAATAATTTTTAAATTCTGAAATTTGCAGCCCCACAAAAAGGTACAAACGAAAAGCACATCTCTATTCACACTCCAATAAATATTTAGACACGTGTACACAAATATTACGATAAATAAATATCGATAAAGTGCACTATACCTGTATTTTGAAGAACGAGACAAGCTTCCTCTATACTTGTTCAAATAAGCAACAATTTGTGGCTTTCGGTATTTCCCGGTATCTCCTTAAAATCGACATTTCCGATGCACAAAATATGACCCCGAACAGATACACGTAAGTAAACGCTCGTAGGAAAATATGTTGCGAGGCAGAGGCGAACTAAATTACCTAGATAGTTTGGTATATTTAACCCGGCGATGGAAAAGCAGCGGAGATCGAAGAGTAGTCGGCGAAACAGGCTATCGACATTCTTGTCGAAATTTCTGTTTGAACTCCGTTTCAACGTTAATCTACCATCAACGTTCGTTCCCCGACCTTTAATACGAGAGAAGCCGGAAATTACGTAATATTATTAAATTACTTCATGTAAGAGGCATTATAGAATCTTTTATATTTTCGACTTTAAAAAAAAACATGATAGAAAACGATTTCGTTATTCGTTAATTTATTATTATTATTTTTGTTACTGTATTTAGATATAAGAGATATGTGGTCTTAGGGTGCACATATGGGTCTTAGGTACAATCCAAAAGTCTACAAATCTCTGTATACAGATTTGTAAATATAGAAATCTAGGAATACAGAAATTTGTTAGTGTATATATCTAGGGATATGTAGATCCAATAGAAATCTACCTCTTGCATTTATGATGTAATTTTGTAACGTAAATTGAAGTTTCCACCAGTTCGAAAGTTTGCCTTTTAATTATCGATTTGGCGCGTTCGCTTGGCATGAAAGGCGACTAACGCAGTGACCGCTGCTACATTTTGTTACTTCATAAATTACAGATGTTTTTCAGCAAGTTTGCACACGATGAAGGGTAAATGGAAAAGTTTCGCGTACATTTGACGCGTGAAAGTTTCAAATAAGCAGCACGTATGAGTAAACATACGGGACTTTCAACTCGATACCCTTTGTGCGAAATTAAAATACAGGAAACAGGAATAACCTATGATGTGTGATAATTAGATTTCGCTTAACTCCGTTTAATATCATTTTATATCCGCGAACGTAACTTTTTAACGAACCCTTTCAAGAAGCTATCGGCTCATTTTTCCGGATATTTTGATATAATATATGTAATTTTGAACAATTGCACCATTTACGTGATTTAGTTTCTTCACGTTTTATTTTAGATTTGTAACTGCTTGTTTTATTTTTCAATTAATATGAAATTCGTGATATTTGAATATATGCAGTAATTGGTTAGAAATGTTTGGCAAACATTTACGTAATTCTCCTCCATTTCATTTCGAATTGATAATTAGATATTTTAGTCTTCATTTCATATTCAGTTCTTGATACTTCAGTTACAAATTCTGTGCCGATAATTGGAAGTCAGAAGCTTTCATTCCATTACTTCCGTATTTGAAGTCAAACATTTCAATATTTTAACAAATATGACACTTGAGTTCATAACAAATTAACTCCGTGACATTTGAATTATAGATGCAATATATAATAATTAATTTGATGATAATCAAAAATTTGTCTTAATTCAAGTTCACACTATTTCACAATTTGATATCATCATTAATTAATTTGCTATTGATCAAATTTGTAGCTATAACTTGCTCACACTATTTCGTAATTTAGTATCATTATCAATCAATTAATTTGATAATGATCATAAAATTGTAGTTACTAGCCTTAATTTAAATTCAGACTGTTTCACCATTTGCTATCATTATGAATCAATTAATTTGATAATAATAAAATTGTAGCTATAACTAGCCTTAATTCAAGTTCACACTATTTCACAATAATTTGGTATTATTATCAGTTATTTAATTTGATAATAATAATTAATAGCATCTTGTAGATATAACATATCAAATTTGTTGTAATAATATTCTGTTTAATAATAAAATTTCATTCTACTTCTTTTCATAATTATTTTAATGTACACAATAATCAAAAATTTATAGACAGTTCATTTTAGGTTAAACTAATTATAAATTTTGTATCATTATAGTAAAATCACATTAATACATTCATTACACATTAACCTAAAATTATTTCTGCGATCCATATAAATATCCATATTCCCATTTACGCATCAAAAAAGTAAAAAAAGAAGGAAAGAGGAAGGATATAAAATGAACCTTTAGATAGGTAATGCTCCCAGATTTATGAACGGTGCTACGTATTCAGTATCCTTCCACCGAAATGATTAATTAAATTTCGTCTATGACGCATACGGCGGTCGATAAATGGAGCAGATGGTATTGCGCAGCAGAGAAAACCGATGACGTTAAAGAATTAACTGATTAATCTCATTTAGCCGCAGGAGGAAGGACCGAATTCGAGATGAAGCAAAATGTACATCGAGGTTGCGTAGAAATTGATGAACCTACCAATGAACGAGTAGCAGATTATCTTTCGTGAATGAAATCGTGACGTTTCAAGTAACCGAACGTTGCATAAATTAATTATAGTTTCAATCGAAGCGATCAACAAACCGATGTTTATGAAATAAACATTGACACAATTAGTGATACCTGAACAATTATCGTTGGAATGACAAATTAGGGGGTTGGGTAGGGTTGTTAATAATTATTACATATACAGTTATGGTTGATGATAATTACAGTTTTAATGTAATTGAATTACTAGAGAAAAACGAGGGGTGTAAGTGGTGTTTGAGAAAGTGAAAATTTGAGAATTTGGGAATTTGGAATTGGAGGGTTTTGGAAAATTGGACAGTTGGACATTTTTGGAAACTTTTTGAGATTCTGTAATTTGGAGATTGAGAAATCTTGAGAAGTTCGGTAATTTAGGGAACTTTTTTGAAAATTTAGTAATTTGAGGATTTGGGATTCTAGGTAATTTAGGAATTTGAGAACCTAGAGATTTGATCATTTTCAAATGTAGGATTTTGGGGACTTGGTAATTATGAAATTAGGAATTGGGGTAATTGGGAATTGGGGAAATTGAGAATTGGAAAATTGGGAATTGGGGAAATTGGGAATTGAGAAAATTAGGAATTGGGAAAATTGGGAATTGGGAAATTGGGAAAATGTGGAATTGGGAAATTGGAAATTGGGAAAATTTGGAATTGGGAAATTGGGAATTGGGAAAATTGGAAATTGGGAAAATTGTTAATTGGGAAAATTGGGAACTGGGGAAATTAATAATTGGGGAAATTTACAAATTTTGAAATGTAGAAAATTAGAAATTCAGAAATATAGTAATTTAAAAATCTAGAAATTTACAAATTTACAAATTTAAATATAATAAAAGTGACATAAAATATATTTTGCACTATAACAAAATCTCCTACTAGCAAGGCTACATTATTACCTCTTACCGCCACAAAATATTCCCTTTCCCATAATCCATACAGTAAATAAATTTCCCACAAATTCCAAGCGAATTCTGTGAATTTGAAAAGGTTTCACGATACGCGTAAGGAGAATCGTTCGTGTAGTCCGAATAAATTCTGTTCAGTAGCAACGTTGAAATTCAACATACATTGCAAGCCAGAAATACGATCGTATTGATTCCGGCTCTAATAATAAATATTACTGCTACGTGCAGCGGAGAATTTCACGGAACAATGTAGCTCAAACGTCAGCTATTCGTTGTTTCCACAACGATTGCTTCTCTCTATTCGCTTCAGCAAAATAGAAGAAACTACGATGCTTTTGGTCAATGGATATATCTGCTTCTATTCTTGTTACGCGTATCTTTTTCGTAAACACATTACTTTGTACTGCAGACACAGTTTTATTCATATGGCACTATGTAGTTTGTAAAAATATTTTTAAATTTCTTAAAATTTAATTTTGTATAAATATTAGTGTGATTTTATAATTTTATTATAAACATTTTTGTTGAAATATTAAAATGAAAAACATTGAAATATTAAAGTGAAATTAATTTGAAAGATTAATTTTGAATAATGACTGTTCAAATGTAAAATGCCCATGTATTTCAATTTCCAATTTTTCCACAGCTATTTCGAATTTCAGCTTTTAAATCCACACATCATAAACATCATAATATTTTATAATAATCTCCCGTCATAAATATGCATAACGTTATAAATGTTTCGAAACGAGACGATACAATAATCCATTAAATCAATTATAAATGTACATAAATTTACTTTGTTTATAAATAATATCATCGTATCTTAAAGGATGACAGTAATAGCGGATCAATTTTATATAATTGCGCGAATATTCCCTGTCCGGCCAATGACGTAATCGGTTATATTCCGAATGAAATGAATTATTGATCTCTCGGACAGATATTTTAATCGAAAGATTTGCAACGTTTTCGCCGTTGAAGCATCGCGAACGGCGCAACAGCACAATAATTCCTCGACTTGGAATATTGATTAAACACGGTAATCGGTTTACCATTAATTTACACGCGTTCTAATTAAAGTCACCGATGCAGGAATATATTTTAAGTTCGTTCGGCTTTAACACCGTTTACGTTGGCTACACGATGATTACACGTTCCTGGTGCAAATTCCCTGAAGTAATCGTACGTGGACATTAGCGCCAGTCCAACGGGATATCTTCCTGCTTAATGTAATCATTACACGAATCGCGAATTATTCGGCGTTTGATCAGTTTAGTTCTAATTCAATTATTACCGATTCGACGCGTAAACACCTAATCCTCGAGGTTTCGGTAATTTTGCAATTTTGTATTTATTTTTTTATACATTTTGTTGGATGATGTTGAAACTCGAATTTGACAAGAATTTTATTTTTATTTAATTTAGTATTAGTTTTATATTTTTTAGCTTATTTTAGTAGCTCTACTTTTTTACATTATTGACAGAATTATTTTGAGATATTCGAGAATGATAATATAAAATTACTTCACTTGTAAAGTGAAATAGGAGGAACTTTAATATATCTTTTAAAAAATCAGTTCAGTTTGATAATTGTACTTTTTCAGTATATTTGTTAGCAACATTTTATTACATATTCGAGGTCAGGATAATATAACATCACTTTCAGAAAAATAAAAAATGAGAGAATTTTATTTGCAATAAATGTAATATATTTACTTCACTTACTTTTGTATTATATTTACTACCAACATTCTGAAATATTCATTTACGATATAAAATCATAACACCACGATCAAAGAGAACAGAATAAATTGCAAAATCTATCTCAATTCTATTGAAAGACGTTTAGTATTCTAAAACTGTTTGAAACAAAGCTTTGCGCCAATTTTTTAGTGTAATCGAGCGAAAATTTCCGCAAACATGATAAAGGTTCCTCGCAGTATCGGTAAAACGTTCCGGGGGGATCCCGAAAACTCGAAACGAGATACGAATTTCGCGGTTCTTTCCCGCAAAAGGGAATTAAGGCGATCAAAGTGTAATTAGTTGAACTTTGCGGATGTTGGACTGCGAGATGTTCCGACAGTATTTTCCAACGTGGCTACAGCAAATGTTTCTCAGCGTTCCCATAGGTCTGTTGCTCGCTTGATGTCGTTTATTCTCTGTGAAACAAATTCTAGCCAATTTTATGCAATCTTGCATTTACGCTGAAAATATTAACTTGAAAATTACGTAAATATATTGTATAAAATAAATAACAGAAGAAGTAACAGAATTTGTTTAAATATGGTTCCTGTTATTTTATAATACTTATGAGATGATAAATTGAATTATTAAATTGTTACACTCTTAAGACTTTTAAAAACTTTCAATCTCAATTACTCCGTGACACAATGTAGCAGTTCTCTGACAACCAATCATTCTGTATCAAATTATTATTTACAAAAATAATGAAAAACGAAAAATGTATAAATTGTACACAGTCACTTTTCATCAGTATCAACTTCCAATTCCTTTAGTACAATAATTGTTATACAATTCCTATTTTTATGCAATCAAACGATATCAAATTTATGATGCATCAAAATGCGATCAAGTGGTATCAGATTCATGATGCATCAAATCCAGCCATTTGTGCTAATTTAAATTCGTACCAGTAACCAACGTAAAAGATACAAATAGTTAATTTTAAAAATTGAAGATGTAAATAGTTCATTTTTAAATTCATTACTTGAACATGTCACGAGTATCATCGATAGCAATACTTGAAGTAAATGTTTCTTCTATAATTAGATTTGATTTGATTCGGGACGTTGATCTTCGGTGACCTCCATAGAATGTTGTTCTCGTTGTTCCGTTGGACGCGTGCAGATACTTTAGGGAGGAATTGTGAAGCACGTCCAAGCGTTTCGTACGAAGTAATTCGCGTTTGCAGCGGACATTACCGATAATGCTATCCTTTTTGTCAAGCTTTGTGGCGTAAGCAGGCCCGGTGAAGCAAGACAACTATAGGTTGCCGGAACAAAGGGCCATTGTTATCGCTGCCAAGTTGCTGGATATGCCAGCTAATGTATACGGAATCGGTCTCGGTGGACATTAAATACCTACAGACCACTCCTTATGAAGCCTCCGATTTCATCGGTGTCCACATTCCAAAAATATTCCCTAAAAACCACTCAATTTTCGCGGACGATATCCAATCAATTTCGAATCTCTTAGACATCTTTTTAATTGTGTCATTTATCGATTACTTATACTACTTCATAAAACGAGCTATACAAAGATTTGATGCTTCATATTTTATTGAACACTTTTTTGTATACACTTTTTATATTTTATATTCTTAAGATATCTTATATTCAGTTCTTACATCTTTATTTTCTGATCTCATATCTTTAAATCGTATATTCAGGATATTTTAGATCTTTTATCTTACATCTTATATTCAGGACCTAACGTTGACCATAATTCTTCGTTTGATAAAACGGATTTTGATTATAACCTTCTACAGCAGCTAGGGCCATATAGCGAGACTCCACGTTTCAAGCATTTTGACGAATGATCCAAAAAAGAAATTACTCAGAAGTTACATAAGTCTACCTACTATTTGTACAACAAAAACTCCTAAATAAATTTTCTCAATAATACATCAAGATTGCTTTGATTATTGTAAACCCACATTGCAACCTTTTTCACCAACTAAGTATAGAAACTCATCAACACAATGACGTTAAAAAGTCCTTGAAGTGCCTTTCAACTAAAAAAGAGTTTACCCGAAAAATTAATATATGAAATTATTTTATTTAAATTACTGCCACTTTAATCCCCGATGAGTTTTCGAGGTTCAAAGAACGAAATTAATAAAGAGCAATTTCGTACCGGAAGATTTCTTCATAAAAGGAATAATTTATTCTTCTCGCGGTTGGTTCGCGAATAAAAAAGAGAGAAAAGCTTCCTCTTTTCGAATTCGCCTGGCACGCCAGCAACGTCAGGGTCTTTTGCACCGCGAGAGTACTAATTAAATCTGCGACGCAACGGCGCATGAAGAAAAAAAAAAGGACTCTCTTGCCCGTGAAAATGAGCGATTTTCGCATCGACCCGCGACTAGAACGAACTTCCTGTCCCGTTAGCTAATTATCGTGTGCCTTTAAAGGACCCCTTGAACAGCGCAATTTCGACTGCCATTTTGTGAACGGCGAATCGCTTCTTTGCTTCGGATTCACCTAATTTGTGCGAATCCTTCTTTTAGAGCTCCACCTCTTAACTAGCTCTATTTTGCACTAGAAACCAGCTTTTTCTAAGGTTTTTACTAGATTTGTAAAAGTCAGGTATTATGTAGTTTTGTTCAGGTATTACACGGTTGTTAAAAGAATCACTTTTGTTAGGTTAGGTTTGTAACCTAAAAATTAGTTGAAACTTTTGTTATACTTAATTAAAATTTTATTTTGTTTTACTGTAATAATTTTTTAATTTTTAACTTCAGAAAACAGATAGTTTTTCAAATTTAATTTTGAAACTTTCAGATTGAGATTATAAGTTCTCAGGGGGTTTGTAGATTTTAATATTTAGAAATTGCGGAACTTTAAAGTTTTTATGTTTTCAAATTTTGAAATTCAGAAATTTTCGCAAGGTTTAGTAAATTTTAAGTTCAGAAAATTTTTAAGGTTAGGAGGTAACAAGTTTGGTAACAAGGTCTAAAAATTTGGATAGCTAGAAATTAAATAATTTCACTTGGAAAGTGTGATATTAGAAATTTGATTTTTTGGTTACATAGTAACTTGGTAATATTGTGACTTGATTTGATAATGTGATTTCAAAATTGCATTTAAAGTTATTCAAATTTCAAGATCACATCTAAAGTTATTCAACTAACTCGAATATTCGAATTTCTCAATTTTCATTGAAATTAATTGAATAAATTAGAATGTATGAACTTCAATATCGTACTTGGTTATTCAAATTTCAAGATCATATCTAAAATTATTCGACTAATTCGAATATTCAAATTTCACAATTTTCATTGAAAACAAAAACATCAAAATGTTCGAATTTCAATATCGTTCTTAAAGTTACTTGAATTTCAAGATCGTATTTAAAATTATTTGACTAACTGAAATATTCGAATGTTTACAACTTTGAAAGCAGGAAATTGAATAATTTACCGTCGAAAGTCAGAGGTTTAATATCGTGGTGTTACGTGAATCACCCTATATACGTGTGTAGATGTATATCGATTGGACCACAGGGTGAAGGGACGCCGGGCGCCACGGCGCCCTCCTTCTAACCCCTCCAGACAACAACGACCGAATATAGCTCAGCCGATATGGGAGCTAATGAACCAATTACGCGTAATAGGGCCGCCGCCTTCGAGGAACGACTGTCTCGGTTTTCTCGGTTCCTTCAAGGACCTTCGTCATTCAAATAATACCCTCAATTATGGCTACTGTTCTGCACTTAATCGGCTTCGAGGTGCATCCGCACCGAGAACTCTTCGATTCAGTACGGACGCGATTTCTCTGTTATTCATGGTCCAGCTTCCGAACGGCAGATGTTGTCGTTCCTGGTGATATACGGATGGAAATTTTTCCAATAATATTCTATGGAATCCTACATTGCGTAACATATTTTGGTGAACTTGCAGGGTTTGACACGCTGACATGGCTGTGTTATCGAATTTTTTCAAGAAGATAAGAGGTTTAGATATCAACATACTGATAATGTTCTATACGTGTTCTTGTGAATATATAATATATAATAAATTTTTGTGTTCCTATTTTTTCAAACTTCTTTATTTCAAATTTTACAATTTCTAAGTTCTAGAATTCACAAATACCTAAATCACCAAACTCCCACATTAACAAATGCCCAAATCCTCAAATACCCAAATCTCCAAGTGCCAAAACCCTCAAACCCTCAAATTCCCAAATCCCTAAATTTCTAAGTCTATAACTCCCTAATCACTAAATCCCCAAATCTCCAAATTCTCAAATCCCCAATTGCCTAATTCCCCAAATCCCCAAATTTTCAAATTCTCAAATCCCCAATTCCTCAATTCCCCAAATCCCCAAATCCCCAGATCCCCAAATTCTCAAATCCCCATATCTCCAAATTTTTAAATCCTTAATTCCCCAAATCTCCAAATCTCCAAATCTCCAAATCTCCAAAATCCCCAAATTCCTAAATTCCTCAACTCATAAATCATAAATCCCCAGAATGCTACCTCATAACCTTAGTAACCGAAAATTTTCTAGTGAACACCACATCCACCAATATAACTTACTATAAACTTAATATGAACCGAACTAGGTTAAGTTCGCTGAAATTAAATTAGCTTAGGTTAATAGAAAAATATTCCCCCAATACCGTAACCAAATTATTACCGTTCAAAACGAAAAAGCAACTGTGCATTTTTTTCAAGGAAAACAATTGTTGCGTAAATTGTTAAAACAATTTTTGGACCGTTTGATGCGCATACGTTAACGAACATTGTTCTCAGAAAGTTATCGTTCCGACGAGATAACACAGAATAATAAATGTTGAATATTCACGAGTGTGGTAAGCCGTGTTCATTACGTAGGATATTTACTTTGGATGCTTGTTATTACAGAAACCGAATTCCCAACACTTTCAGCAACCTCTTTGTTAAATTATACAAACAAACTTTAACTGCTTGGCCTACTTTCTTCAGCCTCGCCTATCGGCAAGTGCATGCGTTGCAGGTAAACACAAGAATCGTTACCGACTATAATTCGATAACTAGTGCTATCCTTGAATACACATTCAGTTTATAATTAAAAAATACGCAAATGTGCTCTCAAATTGTTTCCTTTGAGAATACTTTGGAGGATGAAATTAGTTATGCCGTGTACAAAGTAAATAAAATTTACTTATTGTTAATTAAAATATAGAGAAAATTTTGATAAGAATAATTATCCTCGTTTGAAGATTTTAATGTGTGGATTCATTTCTGTCGTTGAATTCATATGAGAACTTTAATTTTTCATACCTAAAACAAGTTATAATTTTGTGTACATTCTGTAGCATTTTTATTAATTGTAAACAGATATACTTATGTAAGTGAAAGAATGAACCTAATGGAAATAAAATCTACTACTACTAACTATAACAATAAAGTAATTTAATATACATCATAGTTTTTAATAATTAACAAAAGAACAAGTAACATAGAATAAGGGAATTGTATATTCGAACACTAGGGGATTTTTAACAAGCTCCTAGAATGGGAACCTGAGCACATATTGTCCCATGGATCACCCCGTATACATGCTCGAAGCGTTCATATACCAAGGTTTGTTTTATCAGGCACCAACACTGGCTCAAGGACAACACACCAGTGTGTCTTGTAATTACATCGACGCCGAGTATCTGTGACGAGATTGACAAGGACACGTCTGCAGGATCATTCGGATCCTTCGAGATAGACGCGTAAGTCGCTCGAGGCTTCGAAGGGCTATGTGAAAATTCGTCATTTTCCATTTATCGATTTTGCCTCCTGATGCAAAACTGTGGGATGATGTGTGCATGTGAGAGGATTTTAAAATATTTGTTAGGAATTTTAAGAAGGTGAAATGTCAAGATTTAGGAATTTTGAGGGGGTGAAATTTTGAAAGGGTGGGATTTTGAAAGGGTGAAATTTTGAAGGGGTGGGATTGTTAGACTTAGAAATTTTGAGAAGGTGGAATTTTAAGAGGGTGAAAGTTTGGGACGTAGGAATTTTGAGAGGATGAAATTTTGAAGTGGAATTTTTAGATTTAGAAATTTTGAGAGGGTGGAATTTTGAAAGGGTGGAATTATGAAGGGGTGGGATTGTTAGACTTAGAAATTTTGAGAAGGTGGAATTTTGAGATATGGGAATTTTAAGAGGGTGAAAGTGTGGGACGTTGGAATTTTGAGAGGATGAAATTTTGAAGTGGGATTTTTAGATTTAGAAATTTTGAAAGGGTCGAATTTTTAGATTTAGGAATTTTGAAAGAGTGGAATTTTGAGACATAGGAATTTTAAGAGGATGTAATTTTAAGAGGGTGGAATTTTGTGATTTACGAATATTGGAATTTGTAGATTTTTAAACTTTAGAAATTTTTTAATCTGGGGACCTGTAACTGTAAATTCTAAATTGCAAATTTTACAATTTCAAAATTTATAAATTAATAATTGTGAAAACCCAAGATAACAGTAATATAAAAACATGAAAATTCGAAATGCTAGAATAAAAATTGAATAAATTCAGAAACTCGAATTTGAGAATCAATTTTTAAGGATATCAGAATCGAAACATTGCCAGTGAATCTAATTTCCGTTTCAGCTTTCCCATGTTTCCACGAGTGACAACAAATTCCGTTCACATGTGCTAGATATTCAATTCGACTTTCCCCGAGATCTCTTTTCGAGCTGAAACGCTTGTCTGCTCTCGTTTGCACTTTCCACTCGTCACTTGTCATGATACGGAATGTATTTTTCATGGAGGACGTATTCTTCGTGCAACGAGACCATGGTGTCACAAAAGCGACAGTAAACAGAAACCAAATATCAAACGTGTTACATATTTCTCAACTGAAGAACGCTCCACCCTTTATACTCTATTCTGCAAGATTTTGATATCTATCGATAACATTGATGCAACTTTTCAAGTTTAAAAATTTAGAAATTTGTTTAATTTGTTAGTGTTCCATTTTTAAATTTGCAAGAGAGTAGATTTACATTATTAGACATTTTTTGTCTGGAAAGGATTAAATGATGATAAAATATTAAATGATTGGATGAGTCTTTACTCGAGTCGAGGCGTTCAGCCTAAGATACACATTCATACGAGGCACCTAGTCTAGACTCGTATCACTCTCATCGTCGAATCTTTGAAAGAAAATAGTTATCAAAGCAAAGTCCAACGTCATAACAATTTTAATATATCCCTTAAAAGAGCTCTCGACACGTCCAATATCTATATCCAAGTCAAACACTTGAGAAATGTGTAACAGTGGAGCGCATATGTTGCTGTTTATTGTCGCAATATCGATATTGAACACTCGCCAAGAAGCAATCCCGTCGCGCACAATCGATTTGTGTTTTCTTTGTTACGGCCAGCAAGTCGCGAAGTTTCCAGGCTATTTTCGGGAACTTTAATGTAACGTTCGGAAGAAACGTCGTTGCAGTTTAACTTGTCAATAATGTACTTTTCCTGTACTCTTTAAGGGTAGTTCACTGTGGAAATGTGGCGATTTTTAACGTGCTCGCTAACATGTCATTTGTACGAATGATGCTTCAATTTTTAGAAGAATCTGAACTGCGAGCAGAGAATTGGGATTACTGCGATTTTCCAATACTGTTTTACATATTATTCCAATATTTTAGCGGTTTATTACTGTATGTATGAATGTTTGATACAATAGTGTATTATTTTAGTCTTCTACTACTTTATTGGTTTCGTTGTTATTTTACTATTGTACTATTCTTATTTTTTATTATTATTCTTATAATTTTATTACTTTGCTACTTTACTATTTTATTATTTTGCTATTTTGCTATTTTTCTATTTTATTATTTTGCTATTTTACTATTTTACTATTTTACTATTTTACTATTTTAATGTTTCATTATTTCTGGACACTATAATTCTACATTACCATATCATCGCTTACTGCGAGTTATTTCAGTATTCCACAATTTTATGATATCACCGTTATTAAAATTTATTTTTACAGATATAAAATTACAAAAATTGCAAGAGAATAAAGTTTCCATATTATCGAATTACGTGCTATTTTATATAATCCAATTTTATCCAGTTTTATATTTTCCAGTTTGTTGCTACGAAAGCTGTTCTTTACTGTCCGGATTATAGGGGCTGAAAAATGTGCAGTCTGAAATTTCACACCCATTCTGATTTAAATTTAACATGCACGAAAGAGCGAATAAAAGAATACTTTGTGAAAGAATAATGTTTCAAAATTGTGCAATTGCGATATTCCTAAAATTATCAAATCTCAACGTTTTCAAATTCCAAACATTCCAATTCTCAAATTTCAAATTGTACAAATCACAAAATTCTCCAATTTGAAATTTACTGAATTCCAAACTTTTCAAATACCAAACTTCTCAAAATAAAAAATTTTCAAATCTCAAAATTTCCAAATCCTAACATTCTTAAAATACAAAATTCCAAAAGCACATCTTTCAAATCCGAAAATTTCTAAATCCTAAAATTCTCAAATCCCAAACTTCTCAAATCCCAATATTCTCAAATTCCAAAATTCCCAAAATTCCCAAAATTCCCAAAATTCCAAATTTCCCAAATCCTAAAATTCCCAAGTCCCAAATTTTCCAAATATCAATTTTCCTAAATCTCAAAATTTCCAAATCTCAAACTTCCCAAATCCCAATTTTCTAAAAGCTAAAATTTCCAAATACCAATTTTCCTAAATCTCAAACTTCCTAAATCCCAACTTTCTACATCCCAAAATTCCCAAATTCCAAAATTCTCGAACCTTAAAATTCCTAAAATCCCCAAATCCCAAATTCCAAAATTCTCAAATCCTAAAATTCCCAAAATCTCCAAATTCCAAAATTTCCAAATTCTGATCTTCTCAAATTCCCTAAATCTGATCTTCTCAAATTCCCTAAATCTGCTAATCCTCAAATCCCAAATTTCCATCATCATCTTCCCTAGATAACCCCACCACATTTGCTCCAATATTAAATCAGAATCACGCAGAACCTCCGATAAATTAAATTTCCTCGATCGTAAAGATCGAATGCCCATTAAATTATCCGCGGCTTTACTGCTTCATTCGCAGTTAGATGACTGAAATCTTCCCGCCTCAAGGCTCGTTTTTAAAGTCTCCTTGAATAAGCTTGAATCCTTCTGTTGGATGATTGATTACTGAACGACCCGTTGATAACTTTTTCGGCGGTAACGTAATTTTCCTTTATTCCCGTTTTTAGGGTGTTTTCCGCCCACGCAATTCGCTGGAAGATGGATGAGAATCACACTATGATTCTCTGTTTTTCACCTCCTGAATCTATCGTTAATATTCTTCTTCGGGGCAGTGGGTTAAGGAATATTATTTCCAACGGAATTTTTTCAGCGAAAATTGTTGTAATCCCTCAGTGGCAGATTTTAATTCGCTCGAAAGTATTACGAAATATAATAGAAATTTTTCCCGTCATTGTACTTTGAAAAATGGATGTCGTAAAACTGACGTAGATGGATGCACGGTCATTTTGAACTGTAGTTAAAATGTTTTCATGTGAAATTGTAGCTTGACATATGTACAAAATTGTGAAATACATTTTCACGCTGGGACAATAACAATATGATATAATTACGGTACAATAAAAATAACCCATAAAACTGTTTCTACCTTAACAACTATGCGTACAAATAACGGAAAACACTTTGATCAGAAAATCTTCCGATAGCCGATGAAATGTATGCATGAAATGTTCTTAATAAACGAGCATTTAATTAGCCTAATATTTATGGCCACCGGATTGCATTGTTATTATAACGGATTGCTTTATTAATACGCAGAGACTGTTGACGGCGTACAAAGGAGGTAAATTCTAAATTGAAAGATTTATAAACTCCTTTAATTTCCTATCTGCGAGCGAAACGGACTGAAACAAAGCGTTCTGGCGGTTTCCGCAAGGTTGACCAAGTTATTAAAACAAAAGACGTGGCTTGCATCGAGTTCTTTCACTTGTTAGAGCTGTTTCAATCTTAAAATCTCTATTTAACTTGAAGCAGTTTACCATTACCTACACTGTATTGGGCCGGAACGAAATTGCTGGAGGAGTGGAAAAAAAAGGCCAACCGAGAATTGCTTTTGTTCCAAACGTTCCCGCAGCGGTGAAGACGAAATATCTTCCTGTATCCACAGACCCGGGTGTTGTTTTATTAAAATGAAACACATTTTCTGCATTGCATTTGTTCTGGAGTTAGGAACGCATCTGGAGGGTTGTATACGGAGTGCTCCAACACAATGCATGTAGGGTACATGAATTTAAACGTTTATCGAACGTAAAAAACTTGGTGTATATATTAGATGACGCTGATGTAATTTCAGTATAATGTTTCTGTGATGTAATTATAATTTTACTGTAATGTTACTGTAATGTTACTCAATGTTACTACAATATTACTGCAATGTTACTATAATGTTACTATAATGTTAGTGCAATGTTAATATAACATTTAGAACACATAAAATAATCTCTGTTCACTTTATTGGAACACCCTTTAAATTACAAGAATATACAATTAATTCAATTTAAATATTTCCATTGTTAGTAGTAAATAAAATAAAGGTATTAGTATATTACATATGCAAAATTTGTAATGTTTAAAGAATATATAATGTGAGAACAATTTTGTTTGCGTAGGTGGAGGCATAGAGGAGATTTTCAAGGTCATCTGTAATTTTTTTAAATGGAACTGCAAATTTTTTTACGTGAGTGAATTTTTTGGAATACTTTGTTCATTTGTAAATCAAATGCAGAAAAGATATACAGTGATCTGTGATTGATTGAAACATGGAAAAGTTATATTTTAGTATTATTCATTGTTAATTGCATTTTTGTAATTATTTAGTAAAATCTCGAATTCCTAAAATTAAAATTTCTAAACTTCTAAATTCCACTGATATTCCAAATTTCCAGAACCACAAAGTTTTATGGCTCTAAAATCCCAAATCTCTAAAATTTAAAATTGCAAAATTTCAACGTACCAAAATCCCAAATCTCTAAAATGTAAAATTGCAAAATTTCAAGGTACCAAAATCCCAAATTTCTAAAATTTCAAAATTCCAAACTTCCCAAATTCCAAACTTCTCAAATCCCAAAACTCCAAAGCCCCAAACTTCCCAAATACCAATTTTCCTAAATCTCAAAATTTCCAAATCTCAAACTTTCTAAATCCCAAAATTCCCAAATCCCAAATTTCCCCAAATTCCAAACTCTCCAAATCCCAAATTTCTCAAATTCCAAAATTCCCAAGTCCCAAATTTCCCAAGTTCCAAACTCTCCAAATCCCAAATTTCTCAAATTCCAAACTCCCCTAATCCCAAACTTCCCAAATTCCAAAACTCAAAAATTCCAAAATCCCAAAATCCCAAAACTCAAAATTCCAAAATTCCAAAATTCAATAAATCCAACCCCAAAAGCCAATCCTTAATCAGACCAACCCGCAGCACACCCTCGAACGAGAAAGCACGCGAGCGAAACAGTTAATTTTCGATGAGCACGAAGAGCACATGTAGAGGGTGAAGATAAGAAAAGTAGTGTACCGAAAGAGTCGTCTACCTGTCACGATTCAACATGGCCGGCGGCGATACACGAAGACAACGCGTATCTCTTAAAAGCATCCCTGTTGCATCGCTCATTCTCATTTCAAGCAAACAACTCGTCGTAATTTCAACCCCACTCTGACGTCCAGTGACTCGCGCCACCGGTCCGACTACACAGTTCACTTCTACCCTTCTCACCCTTCGCCACCTACATTCCCGCTTCCCCTTTTCCACCCTTTCATCCCCTGTTCCCGACTGGATGCCGGCTAGCGTGACCAACTTCACTCGCACGTCGTCGACGGGGGTGCAACGTGGCTGCTTATTAATGGGAAGACTTGTTGCACTCGCGTATCGTCGCTTCGGATTCTCGCATTTGATGTTTATTGTTTGCGAAGTTTCTGAAAAATTATGGGAGAAAGTTACAATCACTTAGAAAATTAAATAAAAACTGAAGATGTACAATCAGGAATACTTAACCCCTTGTACAATTTATTCATTAGATTCGTCAGTCGAAATTAACTATTCATAGCTTTAATATTACAACGAATAATGAAAATTAAAAAGTTGCATTTTATAGTCAGCAATCCTTGGCTATACAAATTATAACTGGATCTAAATTTCTAGTTGAAGTGTATTAAAAATTTGAGTAAGCTGTATCACATCTGAGCTAAGTGCGTCACGAGTGCGTCACGAATTAAACTCGTCAAAGTTAAGGGATTTTTATTTTAAATCCAGTGTTGATCTATGGCTCCCAAATGGACTTAAGAGTTGTAAATAACAAAAAACCTAGTGTTAAATAAAAATTATTGTAATATTGTCATATGTCACTGTTCAGAGCCGATTACACATAGAATTAGAGAAGGTACAAATTAGGATACAATTTTTATGAAAAATTTGCCATCAAGTTTACACCACATGTTCAGCGTTCCTCATTGGCTGCACTTAATGGAGTGCCAGGTGTTCAGAGTTCCAGGCGATGGAATAGAAATAAACGTATAACTGTCATGTTTAAAATAGATCCATTACCGTCCTCGTTAAGCTCATTCCTGTTTCCACTAATTAATTGCTCGTCTCGCAGGCGAGAGGCTCGGCCGGAGACGAGCCTTGGCACCGATTGTATTCTTTCGGGGATTAAGGCGATGTTTTCGAATGCAAGCCAAGTAATTAACAAGTGGCTGCTGCTGATTTCTCTGTTGTTATATGCGGCTGGGTAATATCCATTGTCTTGGAATCGTTCCAAAGATCCGACTCTCTTTTTACAGCAAACAATAATTCTCCCCTTATCTTTGCCCTAATTTCCCTAACCATCTTTAAAATGTTGGGGGACGAAGTACTTAAACCTCGGTGACCTCTCGATAGTTCCTAATTTCTAATTCGACTCTATTTGCTGTATTAGAATAATTATGAATTGGTATCGTAGCTATTATATTGTAATATGAACGGAATTATTATGTGTAGAATTACCATGTGTCGAATTACCACGCGTTGAATTACCACGCGTTAGATAACCACACGTCGAATTACCACGTGTTGAATTACCACGCGGTGAATTACCATGCGTGGAAGTATCACGCGTCGAATTATCACGCGTGGAATTACTACGTGTAGAATTACCATGCGTCGAATTACCACACGTTGAATTACCACGCGTTGAATTACTATGGGTAGAATTACCATGCGTGGAATTACTACATGTAGAATTATCAAGCGTCGAAATACCACGCGTTGAATTACCACGCGTGGAATTACTACACGTTGATTACTACCAGGCGTTTGTAGTATATTATATTTCTCGTATTAAGAGAGATATTAATTGGCGAATTCTGTTTTGAAGATGAAATTCAATTTAAGATCCTTTCAACGGGCTGAATCAGCTATCAAAGCTCCACTCGTTTATTTACTGCCAACTGTATCGTCGATTCAGTTTACTAGAAAAAAACTATAAAAGAACAAAGCACTAAACGGACAGCAAACAGACGAGTAGAGTCAGGGAGCGGGGAAAAAAGTAACAGGACCTAAAAACTCGAAAGCTTTTTTTAGTGTCTGACCATTAATTGTTAGAGCGGTCGTTTGTGAGGGGTCGAAGTGCTTTCGAGCAGTCGGACAAGGTTAGTTACCTTCCTCTTCATCTCTTCTTTTAAGCTTCGTTTTCACGGCCGAAAAAAATTCATATGTCCACGCATGATTGATATACAGGGTAATTCGGGACTTTCACGTAAAATGGTACTAGTAAGACTTATACTCTATAAGAAGAGTCGGCTTATAAATTTTAAGATTTGCATTTGGTACTTCTTTTTATTTTGGAGAAAAGCTTTTTGTCACATGTGGTATAATTTTGGAAGGGCTATTATACTCGTCATCATTTTTATATGGAGTTTGATATGAAGGATTGTGCTGAATATTTATATGTTTATTATATGTTTGTTATATGTTTATTGCACAGTTACTCTTTATGTTCTCATATGTTACATATGCATACGTTTCAGTGTCATATGTTCAATCGGCAACTGCTAAATTATTGTGCATGGAAATACTATGTATTGAATTAGTATGTGTTGAATTACTACGTGATGGGTTGTCATGCGTTAAATTACTGCGAGAGGAGTTACCAAGCGTGGAATTACCACGCGTCGAATTACCATGCGTCGAATTACCACGCGTCGAATTACCACACGTTGAATTACTACGCGTCGAACTACCACGTGTTGTATTACCACGTATTGGTTATCAAGCGTCGAATTAGCACGCAGTGAACTACTGTCCATACAATTATCACACGTTCGATAAACACTCACTATCAATAAAACCCCCTAATTATAACTAAATACACTTCCATCGCCACAAAATAATTAAAAATGTTTAATAAAGCCCTATTTACTTAAACACGTCATGATACAACGTACCATAATTGCAACGTTTTTCTTCCGACTAAAACGACTGCAATAAAACAGAACGTGCTAACATATACTTTTTTGATCCGCTGCATATAAAATTCCGGAGAGATTGGACATACTCCAGAGGCATTTTTATAACGAGTCGAAACCAGAGAGCAATTTTACTTCGGCCATACTGCTCGAGTCATTAACGTACCCCTCTGTTTTCGAGTATCCTCAATACGAACACTTTTTTGTTGTTGTTCAGAGAACAACGAGGGGTAAAATCGAGAAAAGTTTCAACGAATATTTACTCGATCCGTATCTCCCCGTGTGCGCTAACATTGACGCTTCTAATGGGATATCATATTTATTCTATGAAGAGGTAGAAGTAAATACTTTTTTTCTTCTTGTCGAACATTTTCTTTCGCTCACCTCTTTAACCACCCTAATTGCTCGTGTTTCTGAAGGTCACTTTTTACTGGAAGGGACGTCATTGTTATAAAAAGAGAAGTGGAAAATTTGAAAAAAGTTCTGAACTTTTATTTACATCACGGTATTTAAACTCTTGTACAATTAACTGTTAACTGCTGATTTAAATATTCACTGCTATTAAAACAAACGAAGAAAGTGTTTCATGCAATTTTTGTAAGAAATTAAATTATTACACAAGTGATGAAGAGCTTTCCTCGCCTTTGTTTCCATCATTGTCGAAGTACGAAAAGAGAATCAGGATAAGACTTACATTCATGTACAAATGTATGTGTGCGTAAGAAACGACAATGTCCTAGGATCCTGATCTAAAGAAAGATCCGTGGCATCCTCTAATGTAATTGAATCGAAAAGAGAAACAGAGAAGCAACCGGCTTATTCTCTATTTCTGCACCTAAGGGATGTGTCAACGTGTATCTAAGAAAGAGTGTTAAGGAAAATCCACGGTGGAGCACGAATTTCATTTCGTTTCGTCCATTTCCGTTAACATCCTGTCGTATAATTTCATTCAGATTATATTTGCATATGGTTGCTTTTTCGTTTCCGTTGTAACCATGGTCATTTTAAATTACGGAAAAGTAATTATATTGTCACTCCAAAATTTAAGAAGTCGAAGACTTAATAATTTAGAAACTGAGTAACCTTGACTTAAAAATTTCTAACCTATAACCTTACAATTGCTAACCTTAAAATTTCTTAGCTTAAAAATTTCTAACCTTAAAATTTCTAAATACCGAATGCAAGATAAATTATCTAATAATACCACAATTTGTTCAATATATTACTTCAACATCTATAACAACACAATACCGTATTCCAAAACGATCTTACCTCCAGAAAATTGTTACCTACCGTAGATAACCCAAAAATTAGCTCGTACGTGAGGCGTCCATTTTGTTATTCTGACCAGTAGCTCTTCTAAAAATGTTAACCTCTTCACCACCTTTGACATCGGTAATACCTCAGTTGTCTAACTACCAAATCATTAATATCCAGCATGAACAGCTAAAAAAGTATGTGAAGAGATGAAAAGCTGTCGCAACAAAGGGATTGATGAACGTAAACATGGCGGGTATCATAGGTAAGAGGGGCGATGGTGCAATTAGAAGGCTGGGGAAACAGCTTGTTCAAAGTCGTCAGATTCACGCGACAGTTACGATTACGAGCACGAACGATTCCCTCCCCGTTGCAATTCTGCAAACGGGACGTGCGCATAAAATACAGTCGACCCTCATAATCCGCCATCTATCTCGATCGTCTCGCATATCAGTTGGCGCGACTGCGTTCGTATAATGCCAGCCTGTTCATCAACGGTATCTACGACCATTCAGCTCGACGGTGCACGCTCAAGCAGCTGAAATTGGTTTCGGCGAAAGTTATTTCTCTTTCGTTAGCTTGATTGAGTACGGAGCACGAGATGGTTTATCGAGATACCGGCTTGAAACAGCGTTGATTTCACGGGCCCATTACTGAGCCGTGCGACTATGACGAAGAAATTTCATTCATTGAGGTAATTGAATTGATGGCTTGCGAGATTGTTGGTTCATCGGCTCCGCTGGGAACACACCGGATAACTCCGTTTTCGATTTACGATGATTTTGGAAATTCATTCGTCAAGTTTCAGGAAGCAGTTTTGTCGTTTTTGTAAATTTATTAGTAAGGGGTTGATCAGGCTTCGAAGTTAGGGGTATTCTGGATATCTCGAAAAATGTTGGAGAGTGAAATATGTTATGAAGGGATGATAATTTTGCAGCCTTGTAATTGTCATAAAATTAGACACATTTCTTTGTAACTGATAATATTCGCTTAGAGGGGTTGAAATGAGACCTCAAAGTTAGAGACGCCATATTTTGCTGGGTATCTAGAAATCTTTTAAAATTGAGGTATGTTGTGAAGAAATGAAATTTGGCAGACACATTTTCATAGGTGATATTCTTCTTCAGGGGATGAAACGAATCCTTAAAATTAAGGGTGATCTTATTGGACATCTCATAAACTAAAACTTGAGGTAAAATAACAAAATTACGACTAAAGATAATTTAATAAATCGTAAATATTCTACAATTTAAGAATTCGTAAAAGAACCTATTTAAGTAAATATAATTTAGTATTTTAT
Organism: Megachile ligniseca; assembly: GCA_945859555.1. Lineage (NCBI taxonomy): Eukaryota > Metazoa > Arthropoda > Insecta > Hymenoptera > Megachilidae > Megachile > Megachile ligniseca. Next base: position 6,806,978 of record OX243783.1, read on the forward strand.
ATAAATGTACAATTTTTAAAGAACAATATTACTGAATTATAAGTGATATTAGTTTGAAAAATAAACTATTACTGCCGTTCGCATCGTACCACTAAAGCAAACTTTCCTAGCCAGACCATAAACTACAGTTTCACTTACACCGAGTAAGTAGTATAGCCCGGCTATGGGCAGGCGATGCTGCAGTAGCAGTCTAAAGAAATTCATGATATTCGAGTGCATATATAAAGTACACCGATAAGATTGCTTTTCGAATCTCTGTATATACATTGCATTTACAATATTAATGCTGCCAAGCTGTATTAAATACGTTTACTTATGCTGAGTAAGTAGTATAGGTCGATTATGGACACACTGAAGTAGTCGAAGGAAGTTTATGATCGCTGTGTGTTCAAAGCAAACGATGAAATTACCTTTTAAATTTTTATATCTACATTCTGTTTGTTGTATTAGTACACACAAGGTGGATTAAATATGATAATAGAAATTTTATATATATATTACATGAAGGTTTGTAATACGTAGGAAACCATACTTGTTGCATTTATAACGTAAGTACGATAGTTTCGAATGTTGAAATATTACAAAAATTATATAAATAATTTTTTATTTCAAACTTCTTAAAATATCCATCACGAAATTTATTTTGAATAATCTCATTTGATGTCAAATTTTTAATTCAACTTTTTTTAAAATTTTTAATAGTGTTACAAACAAAAATTTCCACTGCTATTTTCTTTTTTACACATTCTTTTCTGATCAATAATTTATCTTCATAAAAATGGTTTAACGATGATATCCTAATGAAACGCAATTATTCAATCTAATGTTCTAAAAATAAATAATGCAGAATGTTCATCTCGAACGAAATTGATCGGTTTCTCCTTCAATTCGTGCTAGAAGCTCGTTGTTATCGCTAATTCAGCGGAACTAATAGGACCCTATCGGGAAGAAACAAGTTCTCGGAAGGCGCAATCAAAGAAATAATAACCAATATTATTGAATGATGCGGCCAAGTAATAATTGGCCCCATTAAACTGGTTACCTGTCCAAGGTTGGGACATTGCTGACCCGATACCAGAAAACAATAAACTCTACCACTGTTCCGATATTCATTCCATCTCTTTTTCCTATATTACCTACAAATATAATACTCTTGTGATTATAGAATTTTAATCTGTTTTTAGCACTTACACTATTAGTATGTTTATGTAACGTTACTGATACAAATTTGTTATTTGGAAATTTGGGAAGTTAGAAATTTGGGAATTTAGAAATTTGGGGATGTAGAAATTTGGGAATTTAGGAATTTGGGGATATAGGAATTTGTGAATTTAGAAATTTGAAAATCTGACAACTCAAAAATATAAAAATGTAATAATTCGAAAATTTCCAAAATTACAAATGTAATAATCCAACATTCTAAAAGTTAACTCCTTAATAATTCCACAATTTAAATATTACAAATCTTCAAATTGAAATCTTCATTCCCCAATTCCGTCCACTCCTACACTCGCCATAGCAATTTCGCTAACCCCGAAATTCACCTCCACCTATTAACTTCCCGCTATGCAAATCACATCAAACAAAATTTGCAGCTTCAAATGAAATCCGAAGCGAACAGTAATTAAATGAACATGAAGTATTAATACGACGTAAAAATTTGAAATTGTATTTGAGGTGGTTTAAAGTACGTAAAGAAGTCCGCGCACTTGTACGAATTGAAAGGAGAACGAACAACGTTTCGTACAAATATACGAAACGGTTTTCGTGCATGCAGCAGAATTTCCGTGCTCGTAGAAACGTGTTGCACGCGGTTCTGTGCATGCATTGGAGAGAGCACACTTTTACAAACGTCGAAAGTTCGACGGTGCGCAATGCAGCGTGTGCACACTGCAGTACTCTCGTTCGATTTTATGAAACGTTCGAGGCTGTCTACGTATCGCTTTCCATTGCTCAAAACAGCACCGGTAAAACCGATCAACGGAGTAACTTTACTCTTTACCAGCTATCTATCATTCATTAAGTTCAACGAATACGAAACGTACATACACGCTGTTACGTTGCGTTAAGTTGTTCTGCACACATCGTTTTAACGATTTGAAGTAGGTTCGATAACTTCAAATTGAAATTACAGAAATTTCAAGTTTTGTAATTTTATAATTTATGCATTTAGTCAGTTGAAAATTTAGGAGATTGAACTTGTGATAATTTGGGGACTTTCAAATTTTTAAATTTATTACCTGCTCATTTTTTAATTTTCTATCGAATTTATTTTAGCAATTTGAGAATTTAGTACATTCAATATTTCATAACTTGGAAATTTTTCAATATATGTTCTAATTTGGAAGTTTTCAGTTAAATTAAAATTGTCTACATTGAAAAATGCAGTTAAATAACAATTTAAAATTGAGTAAGTTTGGAAATAATTTGATCATTTTCAAATGTATACATTAACAAATTTTGATGTCGAAAGATACTATTAAATTTCAATTTAAAAAATAAAAAATAAAAATCAATTCAGCAAATTGAAATACAGAAAAACAATAATTTGAGTAAATTGAAAATATTCAAATTTGAAATGTTATTTACCCTATCGATTATTCACTGTTACATGACAAGTTTCCTTCATCAAATTGCCAACCCCATATATCCAAATCAGTTTACAACTGACAACTTCATATTAAAAACGTTAATAAATGCAGTGACGTAACAAAGCATGTATGATACATGTTCCAAAGTCACCCACGTGATACGTAACAGTATAACCCCATCGACTATTTGAATTTATCAATGTCCACCTTCTGTATCTATACATCTTCATTATTTACGGTACAAATCTGATGCACCGACGTGTCGAGATTCTTGCTTCCCCCCCTGTGGCAAAGGTGAAAAATCGTTTCCGCGATTGTGATCGCAATCGTCGGATTGATTTACGTGGCCGCGGAATTTCCATGGCAATTCAGTGGAAGGAACCTTTGCTCCTTCCATCCGAAAAAGCGACAAAGATGGATTCACCGCGGGGAAAAATGGAGAGACGTGGATGAGCGTTATAAAAGCAATTTAACGTAAACTCAATAAGACAGAGGAGGCAATCTTCAGCCGGCGGCGCGAAGGGTTAATTTAAAATGGCGGCAACGATGTGATTTTAAATTACGGTACACGCTTTTGCAATTGCCGGAATTTATTTTACACGATTCTCCGATTACGCGTAGATGTTTCATTTTTCTTTCGTGTCGCGTTCGTTCGATGGAAACGCGCGTTTCCACTGTGCTGAACGAGAGAAAAAGTAATCGTTCGAGGTAGATTGATTATTCGAAGATGAAAAAGTTGTGAAATGATGTAACGAATGGAAGTTGAAAAGGCAATGTGAAAAGGAGCTGTTGAGTGTTTTTGGGTGGACTTCTTTTTGGGTGTACAAGTTTACAGTAGTATTTTAGGAGATGGCTTTTTAGGTTAGGTTTGGAAATTTTGTCGGGGTAGAAAGTTACGAGAGCTTTGATATTAATTATGGTACATTGTTTTGATTAATTAAATTGTATTATTTTTTATTTAGTATATCACATTATTTTTTATCAGTTATATTACATGTTTGTTGATTAACTACATCATATTGTTTTTTAGTAAACATCTAATATAATTTTTTATTAATTGTATTGCATTATTTTTTATTAATTATATTACATGCTTCTGACAAACTACATTACATAGAAAATTGAAAATGAAAATTTTTAAACCCGGTAACCAGAAAATTAGCAATTCCGCAAACTTAGCTAATTTGCAACCTCATAAATAATCAGAAAGACTTCGCAGACAACACCAAAACTTTGCCGAGAATCTCGATCTGAAGTTAATAAAATATCCAACACGATCTCTATTATCTTTTTACCCTCGCAACACGGATCAATCGTTTTCTTTTCGTTCGTCGAAGCGACGAGAACAGTTTCCTTAACCGATAGCCCCGGTGTTTTTGTGCCGTTTATTTCTCAGCGTTCCGTTCGTTTTACATTTTCTCTGCCAATAAACACGCTCAACTATTCCTCTTTCCGTCGCCGTTTTGTTTCCATCATTTTTTTCCGCTTCGTTTCCGTCAGTCCGTTTTCATGCTTCTTCGTTCTGCCATTTCTCTTCCACTTTATCCCTCTTGTCCGATTTTTCCTCTCCCCGTTTCCTCGTCCCGCCGAAATTACCTTGGCCCCGGATAAACGCAAGAGCTTTAGAAATCCGCTGCCAACAGAATTTGCAATGGTAAATGATCGTAGGACTTAAGATTAGGGATCTTCTTACCTCCTCCCCTCTCTTCACCTTCCTTTCATCCCATAACTGTATTATTATTCTTTTTTCCTACCCTCGAAAGCTTAATCGCAATTAAACGGATTTATTGCGTTCAACGACGACATTTTGAGACGATAAATGTAAAACTGATCGTCTTATTTCAAAAAAGTGATCTAAATTAACTTGATGAAAAATTAACTGTACTTTAATGCTAACCTTACATGCACAATGTGATATTATTACAATTTATTAAAAATAAAAATTGAAATTATGCGATGCTAGAATTGTTTAGTTTTTCGCAACGATGTATAAGTCTACTTTCGGAGGAGACATTTTATTTTCTGGTCGACCTCGAAGAATCGAAATTAGTTCAAAACTCGAACTTACGATTGAAATGTCAGGAAGAAAGTGCATGATGCTGGCTCCGAAACTCTGGTCACGCAGCCTTTACACGTCCCACGGGAATCATGCTCTCTGATATAGTAAGAGGAACAGGGAGCTAACGCTACCGTAATTTCCGCGAAATTTTTACGAAAGGAGGAGCCGGTATTAGTTAAAAATTTATAGAGAGCAGTAAGAGAGCAGAAAAAGAGTCTCATGTATAATTTTCTTTGACGAATTACCCAAACGTGGTTTAACAATAAAAATCTCTCTGAACTGACAAATTTTGATAATTTATAAAAATATAATTTGTACAATTATAATATTTCATCGATTATTTTATTTTGACAGTTCACTGATTTTAAAATAACTCCGGTATCTTTTAACACCGTGAGAGCGAAGCAAATTATTTTAAATTACCTTCATTTTTTTAATTAACCCGTTTTTTATGGTAATGAATGATTTAAATGGTGTAATAGTGAGACCTCGTAACGAGTCTGTGGTGCTGTATTTCACTGGAGTATTAAATTTTCACATTTTTATCAAATGCATGGTTTTTGATGTGTTAATTAGGTGGCTCTCCGTTGGAGATCATCCTTTAGATAACGTGCAATTAAATTATAGTTGATATAATAATCCGGGGTTTAAATGTTGCGGTGGCGATAAATCTTATACCTTTAAATACCTCGTGTTTAATGAGGGATTTTCGGTATTGAAACTAACATAATTACTTGTGACCAAATTGAGGATTTATTGGATGCATGCACATCGAAATTAAGTTCATTAAAATTGAAAGTGTAGTAATGAATGTACAAATCTAGGGACATGTACAAATCTACAGACACTGAAATTTAGGGATATAATTTTCATCGAATTTACATAATGTTTTTCAAGCTTCATAAACTATGACGTATTAATAATAAAATAAATAAAAGAAAAAAAGTTCCCAGTACTTATAGTTAACTTTACGACCCATTTCGCTTTGTGCCACCTTAACACGTAAGTGTAATCAATACCACTAGTACCCAGTAATTTTCCAGGTAAACGTGCAAGTTTTCAACGAGCCAAGGTAGAAATTTTATTTCACGAAAGTTTCCGTATCTTCACACGATTGCACGGAGTTTTAGTCACCAGCTAGAATCCCAGGTGGATAGAATCGAAAGCTCGTTAACGCTAATTAGCTGAATCTCGCGTAACTAGAAATCAACGCAAGACCACAAAACAACGATCGCGTTCGCGACCATCGCGTCGTTTTGCGATACCAGTAGCGATATCAGATTTGCACAACATTGACAGTAACGTTAATAAGAGGCAACCGTGTTCCCGAACTTAGTTTATAACCAGAGCCGTTGTAGCTACGTTAAAAGCGCATTATGTTTGCCTTGATTCTGTGTAACTTCGCAATGAAACGCGACGTAGACCTAAGAACCGACACTGCGTCCACAGCAAACTTCGTTTCAACTTTACTTTTAAGAACAGTTTGCACCGGTGGATAAACGCGATAAGGATCGCAGAGAGGATGATAAACGTTGCGTGCAATTAATCCTAATTGCCATTGCTGTTTCGACGTTCGTTAGTGGAACTCGATGTTCGAGGATATTGCGAGGGATTTGATGAATTTGTAGAGTTTGATAGCGCGTTGATTAAAGAGGATTATTAAGGATTTTAGTGTGGATTGGTTGAGAGCATAGTTGGCACTTTGGAATTGTAGGCATTTTGAAAATTTTGGAGTTTTTTAAATTTGGACGTTTGGAATTTTGGAATTTTGGAATTTTGGAATATGGGAATTTGGAATATGGGAATTTGGGAATATGGGAATATGGGAATTAGGGAATTTGGGAATTTGGGAATTTAGGATTTTAGGAATTTTTTGAAATTTGAAATTTTGGTTCTGGAATTTTTTAATTTTGAAATTTTGGAAATTTGGAATTCTAGAAATTTAGGAATTTAGAAATTTAGGAATTTTGAAATTTTGGTATTTTACAATTGTGGAATTCTGAAATTTTAGAATTTTGGATTCAACTGAAAAATTGAAATTTTTAAGTTCTGACACTGCTCGATATCGGCCCGCTCGATATCGGCCTGCTCGATATAGGCCCGTCCAATATCATCTTACAAAATTCCCAAATTAAAAAGTTTCAGAATTCACAAATATCCATATTTTCAAGTCTATATTGCAGCTTTATAGTGAATATATTTATACTTATATAATAGAGACAGGGACAGGAATATAGGAAAATAAGAATATGGAGGTATAAGCAAATAAAAATGTAGGGATGTAACGATTCATGGATATAGATATACAAATATAAAGTTATAAGGATTTATTGGGATATTGGAATGAACTGCTCGATGAACATAATAGATAAATATTCGTACATATGTGGACATGAGTGTATTCCATATACCCACTATATCCAATATCCACATATCCCTATTACTACTACAACATGAATATTAAATTTTAATTCCAGAACGACCATATTAAAATTACGAAAGTACAAATACAGACTGAATTATTAAATTATCAAAATACATGAAATATCGAAAATATTTTGCAGTTCACGTAACATCGTTCGTCGACAGAATCGAACATTTCTTAAAAAAGCAACGACAAAAATAGCTATTACGGATCAATACCCGCGAATTCCTACAAAGTGGGTTTGGTTCGGTGACAATTTTAGATCGTTGGACGCGGAAATCAGTATTAATTTGGTAGTTTGGAAATGCAGGGAATAGGTAGATTCGTAACGTTCGCGTTGCAAATTTTATGAAGCAGCCGAGATCTCGTGGCGCTAACCAGAAACTCGGCAGACTAAATTCTGTCAGGAGAACGAATTAACCAGCAGCCGGATTATACGAGCAATCACGAATCGTCCTTGCAAAATTAACCTTAGAAGTTTCCTGCCTAGCTCAGGTTTAGCTTCCTCGCAACCTCGGATACCGTTACAAATTTACAATCCCGACAGACTGTTCCTAAGAATGCACTTTACTTTCCGCGTTTCGTCAATTTCGTGATATTAAGGACAAATGGGGGAAACGGACTAATGGCGCTTCTGGAGTAATTGTAATTGAAGTTTAAGATCAAATATTACTGTGAGTCTGCGGGCTAGACTGTTAATGGGTCAATTATGAACTATTAGGAATTATAAAATTATGGACGATTATGAACTATGAGTTGTTCATAATTCATAAATTTTCTAATTTCTACGTTAACAATCCATGAATCTCCAAATTCTTAAATCTCCAAGTCCCTAAATTCCCCAATTTTCAAATCCTAAATCTCCAAACTTCAAAATTCCTAAATTCCCCAATTTTCAAATTCTAAATCCCCAAATTTCAAAATCCCTAAATTCCTGAATTTATAATTCCAAAATCCCCCAATTTCCAAACCTATAATTCCCCAATTTCCAAATTTCTAATTCTGAATATTCATAAATTAAAAACTAGATCAACCAAAAACCTATATGAAAATAAAAGCAATCAACAATAAATATAAAATAAAATAAAAAACCTTAAATTGCAACAAGAATCCTAATGTTAAAAAATAAAAGTAATTTAAACGCAGAAAATTGGTGCTAATTTCCAGCTTTACCTTATTTCACTCGAAGATAGTTACTTGAAGAATCAGCCCAGCAATCTTACCCGTGAAATTCCCCGTTTAATCGTAGCCCGTGTACAGTAAATACTTTCAAACAGAAGCTCAACCCAATAAAACTCGATTGGATTTAACCCTTGATGGTCTCAATAAGATCCTTCGTCCAGATAATTAAAGAGTTTAAACGTATCTCATCAAGACTCGAAGGAAGTTCAAACAATCGTTCGAGCATTACAATCCACACGAATTAAAGAGTGTATTCTACCTTCGGTTGAATGATCCTCAACCCTTATCTTGTCTCTGATCGTTACATTCGAACAGTTGTCCAACAAACAGCCGCTTAACATGAATGGAGAGTTTCTATAGGTAGCACGTCGGCTTATTGGAAATGCCCCGACCGTATCCTAAGTGGTGTAATCAAGAGCTTGTAGATCTCGAGGGTACTTTCGTGCTACTCTCTTAAGAGAGACACTGTGAGAACCAAGATTGAAAACCTTAACTGTGACGACACTTCGAAAATAGGCTCTGTTGCGATAACTCAGGAATTGAGGATCTAGGAATCTGAGAAATTGGGGGTTTGAGAATTTGGGATGTTATGGAATTTGGGGATTTAAGAAGATTGGGGGTTTGGGAATTTGGGACATTGTGGAAATTGAGGGTTTGGGAATTTGGGAAGTTATTAAATTTGAGAAATTGGGGATTTGGGAATTTGAGAAATGGTGGAAATTGTGAATTCGAGTATTTGAAAAATTGTGAAAATTATGGAACTCAAACTTTGGAAATTTTCAAATTTGGGAATATTGAAAAGATTCGAAATCTGAAAATTGTGACGAAATTCTTATACTTAAAAACTGACAAATTCTAAAATATCTAAATTTGCAATTACCAAAGTATCAAATTTATAAACTTGAAAATAACTAAAAGCGTCAAAAAATTGTAAATTAAAAAACTTGCGAAAATACAAGAAAATAAAATCTAGTGAATTCAGTAATGCAAAAATATGAAAAATGAAAAGTTTGTAAATTCACGAATACGAAAGCCCAAAAAGCACACATCAAGCTCAAAAAAAAAAGTAGAATATGAAGTTTGGACGTATTGTTACTGAATCTGGCAGCGTGTTAATTAAAAATTGTTTGGAATATACATGGTTTAATTTCCAGTGTGATTGTTGTTTCAATGTCGGAATGATATTTCACGTGACTTTTACCTCTCGCAAAATTTCCAAGCGAAATAATTCAAGTCAGATCACGGTGTATAGAGGAGGATCATAATTAAACACGTGACAACGACACACGATGCTGCAATCACGATTACGCGAATGTCCGGCGTTGACTTTTGCCGATAAACCCATCCTCGTCACAAAGCGCCACCCATTAGCGTAAATCCAGATTTAATAGGCTGAGGGAACAATAATGAGTACACGTTGGATTGCAGTTACGTTAGTCTATGCATTATTCATGCTTCTATGATAGCCTAGAAAATCTATTAGCAAATTGGTGACGATTCGATTATCACTGGATTTCTCACTTTGCGTCGAAGAAGTATTTCAACCCTTATATTCTTATACAGACATCAATTATTATTTTTTTTCACTTCTTCATAACTATTGTAACATCTCAAGTTTATGTCGCGTACATAAATGAAATGTATAATAAAAATTTATTTTTTTGCTAAATTATTTGCATTGTAATATCGATGACTATGTATAAAATTTTGATATACATATGTTATATGTACATGTAGAAATTCAGTTTATTATGTGCATTAGAAATGGGGTTTACAGTGTATGTTTTAAGAGTTGTTACAATGCATATGTATTTAAAAATTTGTTATAGTGTACATATTTATAAAAATTGATTTTAATACAATTTCATGAAGGAGAAGTGAAATATGACTCGGATTGTTATGTTCACAAGAAAAATCAGTGAAATGCATCAAATTTTTGATGCAGTGTTAAGAGATTATTACAAACCTTTAGTAATATTGTATTCATTCCTGAGAAGCCCTCGAAGATTTCTTAATTGCCTAGGACAGTGCACGAGTATAAAGGAATCGAATATTCCGTATTATTAAATGCATAACGAAATTGCTCAAAGCGGAGCGGAGAAACACGCTATTCTACGATTCCATTACACTCGTCGTGATTATTTCCTTAAACGTCAAAGACCGTGGCCCAGATATGAAATCGAGTAAAAATTGCAAGTCGGTGCACCTTTAATCTGCTTCGCGTGGATGGAACTCGATGATGAATTTTCAACTTGCATCGTGTGGGATTTGTTCATAATTTCATTTTTTGTGAATTCATTTTAGAATGAGTTTTGTATAGATTTGTATTTTTTGAGAGTTTTTATTGAATTTTGTGGGGAGCCATTGTCTTGCGGAACTATATTATATTTGTGAAGGTTATGAATTGAAGATGGCTAGCCATTTCTTGGGTTCGTGAAAATTCACGAACAAACCTCGAATCGCTTAAAAATCACTGTATAAAAATTCGTATAACAAAGTGTGAATAACCAAATGAAAATTGAACTGTTTTCAGTCGGCAGTGAAGGAGTCGGGTTCTCAGCCGAGGAATGGAGGGTACGTGGCAGTGGGAGCAGCGAAAGCACTGCCATATCATTCTGCTCAACCTCTTCTCGTACGTGAAGGAGAACCCGGAACAGGCGGCAGGTGAGTCCTTCGATATCAGCGAATTTTTTGCTCGACCTAGCCTCCTCACGGTTATCTCTCGGTTGAACTCACTGGAAGGAGAAAAGAACGATTCTCAAAAGAGTCCCGTTTTAGCGGCAAGGACGATTATGCCTTTTTATATCTCCGTCGAACCCCGTTAACGTCGTACCGTGGCCGGTTAGCGTTCACAGAACGTTTGAAAAAGAGATCCTTTGCCGGCTCTCGAACTACAGAACCAATAGGAATATCCGGTATTCGTTCCAAGAACCACTTTAACGTTCTGGAGTTCTTCTTTTGCACACTGTGACCACTTACTGTTCTCTTCTCTGCTCCGTGTAATAACTATTCGATTATTAGTATCGCTTCTGGTTTATCTGGCTTGTTCCAATATTATTTGGATTATCGTAATACATGACTTAGGGTAAAATATTTTAGGGTATTATATATTTATACTCATTGGCGGAATGATGTGATTTTTATTTGGGAGACGGTTCTCTTTGCTGATAAATCTACTGGTGGGTAGATTCTTACATAATTTTTTTCGGACTAGGTAAAATATTTTATCCTTGCATTTGGCTGCGACACAAGTAGTATTATTACGAGATTTTACAAATTAGTCAATTTCATTATTTTCAATTGTCCATAGGACACAAATGCTGGAGAACACTGTATTATATTTCTGGGAAGGGAACATTATTTTTGTTATTTTTGTAAAAAATGTGACGTGTTTCAGATGAACGAATGCGCCTGCAAGAAAGCAACAGCCTGAAGAGGAGTCGCGTGCCGGGTCTGTAGCGCTCGGTAAAGAAAGAAAGGGCCCCCCGAGCATCGTCAGAGAGAAAAAGGGGTCGTCATGGGCCCGGCACACCAAATGGTACCCCACTGAGCGATGCAAGTAGTTAGGGCCGGGGCCCTGCTAGTGAGCATGTGGCTCACTAGAGAATGAAGAAGCAAAACGTCCGGACCATATCGTTGATCGTCTTCACGTTCACCTACCTCCTCGTCGGCGCTGCAATCTTCGACGTTCTCGAGTCCGAGACGGAGAAACGACGCAAGGAAGCATTGGACGGTAGATTTTCCCCCGATAAACCTAAATACGACCGTGTACGAAGAAACTTCGAAACCGTTCGTTTTCCTGTTTGCTGAATTTGTTTGGACTTCTTCGTTGTCGGGGCTTTAATAATTCTCGTCGACGTTCGATCGAAACCGCTCGAACTGATTGGATGTTCTAAAACAATACAACAATGATGCCAGTGATTCGATTTATGGAGCCAAACAAGTGGTTTCGCGGTTTCGTATGTTTCCTTGGTAAACAGGGTGTTGGATAGTCGGGAACACTTTGATAAACTAATAATTTTGCAAGGTGGATTTTATAGTGATTTTGATGGAGAAATAAAATGTTGGCTGATTTTGGTTTATTAGAGTAATTGTGGATTTGGGGGAAATCTGAGGTGAAAAGAATAAATTTCTGGTAGATTTGTTTATTTATATAGAATACATATGTATTTCTATCGATCGTGAAAATTAGGTTGAGTGGTAGATACGTCTGATTTTTTCTTTTGTAGTAAAATACGGTACAGTTGTGAAATACAGTCGTTTCATTGAAATGTTTGACTTGCTACTTTACGAAATTAATGCAGTATATTTTTCTTGTCCTACAATTTTAGTTAATTGTATATTTTAATTACATTTATATATTTACATCTTAACTTTAATTTTATATTTTAGTCATATGTATATTTATTTCGTAATTTTAATTTTGTGTGTTATTTATGTTTATGTATTTATGTCTTAATTTTAATTGTATATTTTAATTATATTTATATATTTTCCTGTCAATCTTATATTTTAAATATATTTATATATTTTAATTTTATCTGTATATTTTATAATTATATCCCAGTATATCCATGATAGCATAAAATACACGTTAATTAAAATTGACATTAAAAATCACGCAAGAATGTATCAGAAAATCATCCGAGTTTAGATCATGGAATTACCCGAAGAATGTTACTAAATCTTCTTAGTTCTTTCTTGTTTAAATGAACGGATCACGAAGATTTTGCCACTTTCAGGCACTAAGCTAGGATCAGTTCCGGCGGAAACAAGTTGTACAGCTTGAGGTGTAATTTTGTTAAAAGTATCGATTTTCTGTCGTCTCACAGGTGAAACTTTGAATTGCTTCTCTTACGTTTATGTCAAGTTCTGCACTGCAAACCCCGCGTGTATATAATAGTTACGGATATATTTCTGAATATTCTAAGTTTGTCTTTACATGAATATAAATTGCAAAGTAACCGATAAGGATTAAAATAACCATTTCATTTCATATAAATTATTAAATACAAGATCAAAAAGTTAACTCTGAAATTTTAGATTAAGAATTCAAAAATTCATTTTTTAGTTTAATACTTTCAGATGCTATTTATAATTATTGGTATTCAAAATCAAATTTGACGATATAAGTTATTTTAGGTAAAGGTATTAACAATTACTGTTCTTATTCAGTACTTCAATTTACTGTATCAAATTTTTAATTTGATTTTGTTCTCCATTCAGATATCTTTCTATGTTAAATATTTCTCTAAAATAAGTTGGTATAAAGGGTCATGACAATTATTATTTTAATCGAGTGTTGTAAATTACTATTGTAGCACAATTTTCATAAGCTTCAGTATTTTTTTGTTTTATTTCATTCGTTAATTATTAAAACAATTTGATATATAACCTTGACCAAAAATAGTAAAACGCTGACATCGATTCAGAAACACGTGAGAAACGTTAAATAATAAATTAAAAGAGAAATGTAATTGTGAAATCTAGTAACGACTGAAATAAAGGCAGTATGGATTAACTGAATTGGACGTTGCTTTGTTGGCAGCCATTGAAAAGATGGTAATACGCAAGTACAATATAAGCGAGGACGACTTCAAGATCATGGAAACAGTGGTGCTGAAGACGGAACCTCATAAAGCCGGTCAACAGTGGAAATTCGCCGGAGCGTTTTACTATGCGACCACGGTCCTCACCACTATTGGTACGTTCCAAATGAATTATGTCATTCGTAAATTTAACTTGCCCACTAAATATTACCTTCAGCACATCCAACTGGAACATTTCGAAACTCTTCGTTGCTTTAATTCTGCTTCCATTATTAGAATACCATTTATAACTTTGACCAAAATTTGTATATAATATTATTTAGTGTCACTGAAACGTTTACAAGATTTATTTTTAGTGAATTACATCATCTATGAAATATCACTAAAAAAAATTTTTAAAATAATAAAAACTTTTACATAATCTTAATATGTAATGTACATATGTATAGTTGTTATAATAGCATAATTAAAATTGATAATATGTGTCTAACCGAACCCAACATTTATCTATTTATATTCGATGCATTCCTCAATAGTTACATTAAGAAAAAGATTACTTTTAAACATGAATGAAGAAAAAACATAGTTGTTTCACCTTACGTTGTAACGGTTATTTTTATTTGATTTCCACGGTTGCGAAACGCAAAGGCAATTGTTGTAGGAATTTTATGGTGAACGTACAATGTAACTTCCAGGTTACGGACATTCAACGCCAAACACCATAAGCGGAAAGCTGTTCACGATGTTCTACGCGATCGTCGGCATCCCGTTAGGACTCGTAATGTTCCAGAGCATAGGAGAGCGTTTGAATAAATTCTCATCCGTCGTAATACGGAACGTAAAGAAGCTTCTTAACTGTAAGGATGTCCAGGTAAAACTATAAACCCCGTATACATTAATCTATAAAGCCCATGAATGCCCGAGTACCGAGCTCCTTGTATTTCATTTTAGAATCACTGGTCAAAGGTGACCTTCACTGTTTTTTATTAAACTGTTTCATTTTTAATTCTTGAATTTTTTAATTTTTTAAGTGGAATTTATGTTTGCTCTTCTTAAGTTGTGAAATTTATAAGTTAGTTGTTGTATAAGACACACTTAATTTGGAATTGAAATAGGTGGATCAAGAGACAGTGTGATGTAGTATCTAATTTATGAATTTCTAAATTTCTAAATTTTCAAACTCCTTAATTTACAAGTTATTAAATTTCTAAAATTAAATTACTAAATTTCCAAATTCTTAGGTTTCGAATTACCTAAGTTACCAGATTCCCAAGTTCCAAAATTCCTAAATCCCCAAATTCCTATATCCCCCAATTTCTACATTCCCAAATTCCTAAATCCCCAAATTCCTATATCCCCCAATTTCTACATTCCCAAATTCCTAAATTTCCAAATTCCTATATCCCCCAATTTCTACATCCCCAAATTTCTAAATTCCCAAATTCCTATATCCCCCAATTTCTACATCCCCAAATTTCTAAATTCCCAAATTCCTATATCCCCCAATTTCTACATCCCCAAGTTTCTAAATTCCCAAATTCCTATATTCCCAAATTTCTACATCCCCAAATTTCTAAATTCCCAAATTCCTACATCCCCCAATTTATACATCCCCAAATTCCAAAATCCCCAGATTCCCAAATTCCTAAATTCCTAAAATCCCCAAAATCCCCAAAATCCCCAAATCCCCAAATTCCCAAATTCCCAAATTCCCAAATGCCCAAATCCCCAAATTCGTAAACCCATAAACCTCAAAATTTGAAAACTTGAAATCTCAGAAATAGAAGCTCAGAAATACTCTCCCCCTATCTCTCCACACCAAATACCCACTCCCACCCCTAAGATCTACATAACCTTAACCTTCCCTTGGTTACCCCAAACTAAAATATCCCTAACTCCGTCTCCACCACTAAAATCACGAATACTCTGTAATTTGCAGGCCTCAGAAATAAATCTTATCTGCGTGGTGACGACCTTATCTTGCTTAACAATTGCGGGAGGTGCCGCAGCGTTCTCTAGGTACGAAGGGTGGTCGTATTTCGATTCCATCTACTATTGTTTCATCACCCTGACGACCATCGGTTTCGGCGACATGGTGGCGTTGCAGAAGGACAACGCTTTGGACAACAAGCCCGAATACGTGATGTTCGCACTGATATTCATCCTGTTCGGCTTGGCCATCGTTGCAGCCTCCCTCAATTTATTGGTGCTGAGATTTGTCACAATGAACACCGAGGACGAAAGGCGAGACGAGGCTGAAGCTCTTCAGGTAAGGTATTTCGTTACATCGCAGCAAAGTATTGATCTATGGGAAGATATTTTTGGCACGGAAACGGGTTACCATGAAATTTTAATAAATTGATAAATGTTCGTTCGAAGAACCTCGCGTCACTTCTGCTCATCGTTTTGTCGTTTAATCGACGTTCTTTTTCTCGTGGAAGTTTTGGATCGATGGTAAAAATATCGTGTAGATCGAGTATACTGAAAGTTGTACGAAATTAGGTATTATTATAAACGTGCAGAAGAAATATTCCATAATTCAAATCTTTACTGGTATAGAGTATATCAGATAATTCTGTAAATAATGTCTTTTTAGTATTTTCGATTAATTGAAAGTACTTGTTGATGTATTGAAAAACACCCTGTTGATTAATTAAGAATATTTATCTTTTCGTATACCATCAATTTGTCGTAATAATTGTTTAATTTTCTTGTTTCAAAATATTTGCTTGCAAATCCAGGAATATTTTCTATCGCTCGAAAAATCCCATTAATCTTATTAAATAATTGTGGCATCACCCCTTTTTCTCCACGATTTTTATGACCTAATTGCACTAAAATAATTCCAACTTCTCAATTTCAACTATTACATTATATGCAGTATGTACAGTATGAATTAAATAAATTATGTAATGTAAGAAGATAGTATAATATGAGTGAAATGAATTATATAATGTGATAAGATAAGAAATGACATTAGTTACGGAATGAGCTGATATGTAATCGTGTTACTTTCCAAGATTTCGAACGTGCATGAATTTTTGTGATTTGCAATCAGCACAAAATAATATATTTCAATAATCCTTTGTAATCCTCCAGCATACCTCCCTTAATCACGGCCAACTTTAATTGTTCAGTATATGTTTTTATTGTCGAGCAATTAATTATGTATATAGTGAGGAGCAAGATTGAACCAATAATTCCGATTCCCCAGAAAATTATTATTCATGTATGTACATATTAACATGATATAATAAAAAATGGATCTGTATTTAATTTTGTGGGAATTGTGTTTCAACTTGAGGAACAATTAATGATTTCATTTTATTACTATTCTTATGATCATTATTTCGCTTGTAAAAGCACAAAAGTACTCTCGTTATATTGCCACTAAAATATTTAATGTATTGTTCAATTAGTATTTAATACGTTGTCTAGTTAAAAAAATCTTAACAGAATAGTAAATAGGTAGAAAGTAATATGTTAATATTGTAAAAGTGTAATGTCAAAGGTAAAATATAATTTACAAATTAAGCTTAAAATAAAATTGAAAAATTATTTGTGTCTTAAGTTGAAATACTTAAACAATTATATACAGATCCAACTATATTTTTACTCTGTGTTAACACATTTACCGCCTGCGAATGAAATGGATAAATACCATCACTTTATAATTTAATGCGTTGAGTACTGTGCAAAATAAAAAATTTACGACAAGCGGCTTAAAGCAAAAAGCTTAAACTTTCCGGTTACCAAATCTATAAATTTTCAGATTTAAAAACTCCTCAGATTTAAGAACTTAATTTACAGTCGCACTGAAAAATTCAGATCATTTCAGAATCATAATTTTTTTTATAAATTTACAAACTTTCAAACTAAGAAACTTAGAACTTTAAAAACCTTAAAAATTCAACATTTTCAAGTTTAGAAATTGGGTCAGTATACAGCACTCAACATGTTAATACCAACCAAAAATTAAAAGAATTCACCCCCACTTTCAATTTTCTCTTAATTGTAGCACACCCAACTTCCATTATTGCAACCGAGTTACAAATAATAATAAAAAATTTATTAATTGAATTTCAGACATCCGATGATATCGAAAAGCTTATTAGTAGTCCTCCGGTAGGTAAATAACATTTCTCTGGAAAAATAATTCTATTGGTTCAGTTCTGCCTCTCACTGTAACCTGAATCCTATTTCGCAATTAAAAAACCAGCACACACATCAATGATTACCACTGAAAATGGGTCAATGGTGGTCACTGTTAAAAAACAAAATATACAATATTTCAACATTCAAGATAGGAGACTTCACAAATTCTGATGACTGAAAATTTATTCGAGGGAAATATGAAACAGTGTTATCTTTTCTTTCGACTTTGATTTTACAAAATTGTCATCTGGGCAGTCATCACTTTTGAGACACCCTGTTTAGAATAAAAGACTATTGATGGTTTTGAACTATGTTTATAATTCATTATGAGTTTGAGTTCTTTATATTTGAAGGCAAATACGAAAAAATGTTACTTTTCTCCTTGACTAATTTTTGCATGCAGTATAATTACTATTCAAACTTATAAACAGCACTAAACTTGCAATAAATATTTGACATTGTACGCTAATTCCGTAAGAATTGCAAAAGTGACCACCATAACCCATTTTTCCCTGACCCGAAGAAAAGCCTGAGTAACCCCGCGTCACACGTGACGCGATCGTAAAGGGTTAACGGGTGCTGTCGCCATCCTCGTCACCCATCCCGCAATCAATACAAGAAAAGTAACGAACCAGAGCCCCTTCCATTCTCCAGAAAGCGTTTCTCGCGTAAGATCGAGAGACGAAGGGATCCCGGCCATCTTAACTGTGTCCCGGTAGCGAGATACTCTCGGCGAGTATCGCGGTGTAACGATTCGAAACAAAAAAGCAAATTGTTATGACGCAGGCTGCGCAAGGAGCGGTGCGCCTGGAGGGCGACGTGATAACGGCGAACGGCTCGATATTATCGGGGCAAGTGGGCAACCACGGTGACACGATATCGTTGGACGACGAGACGTCGGTTTGCAGCTGCCGCTGCAGCGGCTTCCAGAAGAAACGACGGAGACCACGGTTCACGGTCCGTCGCTCGCCCGGTAAGATCTCGCACCTGCTGCCGATGCAGCAGCTGCCCACGTTGAATATGCGCAGTGAACTACGCCCGCCGCCGTTGACGCCGTTGCTGCAACTGGCACCGTTGCATCAACATCGTGCCAGCATCTGACGATCGTCGACCGCCGTCGGATCGCTGCTGCAACAACAACTGCCGCGACGAGTGTCCATCTGAGCCTCTTTCCTTTAGAAAACAGACAGAGCGTGCCCACATGGAAAGAGAGAGAGACAGAACTTTTGCTGGCGAACGCTTCAACGAATTTAACCCTCAAACGCTGTCGCCAGAGGTCGATCCGAAAAACCGACATACTTGCAAATATATTCGAAAGTATGCTCTTTTTGATTCTTTGTGTACTTTGGTTAGTCCTGAATGACTATCTGGGGAATTTAATTTTGAACTCTTACGAAATTAATAGCTATGACGAGTATGTACGTCGAATACAGGGAGAAGACTATTATGGAGTTAGAGAAAATAAACCGAAAGGATTTATTGTATATTTGCAATTGCATTGCACTGAAATAATTTCCAACAAATTCAAGGTCCATTAGGTTTGATATACGTTGAACGTGGTTAACGTGTTCGTTATGGAGAAATGTTAGGTGAACCCATGGTGAGGAATTAGCAGTATCACGCATTAGTGAGCCAGGTATGAACGGTCTTGTGTCAACGTAAACCGTAACGAACGTGTTAATAACGTATGTCAAGGACGTGGTTTCCCCTAATCGGAATAATTACTGAGATTGTAGGTTGTAGTGGCGTACTCAGAATTATAGTACATCTTAGAAATGAATTATAATTTGATAGAGTTTGTAGTTTTCTTTTCTTTTTGTAGAACAATACTTCATAAGTGTTAGTGATATTTTATTAACTTATGAAGGTAGTGGATAATACTTGAGTTAGTAGTTAATAATTAACAATCCGTAGACAATGTAGGTTATTAATGGCACAAGAAATTTTGGGAAAAATGTCTAGTGTTTTCTCTTTCTTTGAGGGGTGCTAGAGATACTTCCCTAAGTCCTCTCTGGGTACGCCACTAATTTATTCACATTTTTATCCCATAACCTAAATCAAGTTTATATTAACACTTTGAGTGCCACATCAACCATATTTGGTAACGTATGAATTTTTATATGGTTTCATCACTTATTTCAGTGGAAACCTTTTTACATTATAAATAATTTTATTAAATGTATACAAATTTTTTGAGTAAGAGATAAATATCGCAAAAATTATCTGGCAGATTCGTTGAATATAAAATTACTGATTGAAGGGTTTTTGTCTGATTTTGGCACTGAGAGTGTTAATCCTTTCATTTGCAAATGGAGAACTTACAATAAAAATTTGCATACGGAAATTAGAAACAAAAATAGTACATTAAAAAATATACCATTGCAAATGAAATAAATGATTTTGTTTACATTCAGATATTCAATATCTAGCGAAAGGTTTAAAAAACAAAACAATGTATGATCAAATAGTTTATTTTATTAGGAGAAAGGAATATGACAAGTACTCAAATCTGACGAGATTCAAATATTAGTGGAATTAATTTTGTTTAAAAGAGTTGATGACATTTTTTATGATTTAGTAACTTTTTAGTGGTCTTTTGGATCTGCCTCTGGCTTTCACCGCATACTCTTCCAACGACTGCGAATAACCGTGTCGTAAATTGTTTATGGGTTTTGTATATGGGGTTGAAATTTCTGTCTGGCTATTTTGATTTTGAATTTTATCCTTCGAGTTCAGGTTTTTGTAGACTAGCTTTGAGAGTGAAGATAAGTGATGATTCTTTAACTGAGAACAAATTTTCAATTTCCAAATCTCTAAATGTTCAAGCTTAAAAATTCCCAAATCCCCAAATCTGCAAGTCCAATTTCCTCATTTCCTGAATTCCTAAAACGGATTTGCAAAAATAAAAAACATTAACCATAACTCAAATACTTTATAAATCATCCTCTATACATGGAAATAAAATTCGAATTCAAAAAAGCCTGAAAGTAATTCCAAGTCCTAAATTTGGAGAAACCAAAATGTCAAAATGGTGAAAAATTCATTGGTACTGAAATATAAAACCAATCGAATTCACTTCTAATTCTGAAGAAAGATGTCTTCATGTATTATTGTTTACAAGCATAAAAAAATGGCACGGTTACAGCGGAACATCGCAGAGGTGACAAGATTCAACTCAAACATCTTTAATCACCATAAGTTAAACGCATACGCACGATTCGATAGAATTCATTGTAACCAAAAAAACATGTGATCACAAAGGAATAGATTGAATCAGAAATTCGAGGAAGAAGAGGTAATTTCGAAAACAGTAATATACTAAGCTAAGTGTATTCCAAAAAGGACGGAATCCAAGTGCTTCCGATCATTTCTACTCGTTCTTTCGATATTTTAAAAAGACTCATCCTCTTCGCGTAATACCATCAACAACAAAAAACAGTACAATCTGTCATTACCATTGTTTTGATACAAGAAAAGCACTAAATCTTGTCACCGATGCGATCAAGCGGTGAATCGATTCTCCGAAGCAAACGTTACGCATGTACAAACAAAAAAGAAAAGGTGTGCGAGTGATCATGTGTTCCGTAGCCAAGAAGCATTAATAAAAAAAAAGCACGAGAGAGAGGGAGAGAAAGAGAGTGAAAAACACAGAGAAATACTATATATATGTACGAGGTATCTGAAAAAAGTTGCATCCCATAAAAGCAGTAGATTCTTCGCGTAAAAACGAAACGAAAAGTCCTTAACCGTTTCGCGATCTTCCTCGTAGTTCCCGAGATATAAGCGGTCAAAGATCGAATCTTCAACTTCCGGTGGCGCCGGAAGTTGGACGTTCGACTTTTACATAATTGCCTGTATCTCGGAAACGAAGCCACGGACTGCGAAACGGTAAAGAACTTTTCGATTCGTTTTGGCACGAGGAATCTGCTGCGTTGGTGTACAATCATTTTGAGATACTTTGTGTATAAAAAAACAGAGCGAAATCTGCGTTCACACTGCTAAGAAAGAGAGAAATATATATATAAATATAAATATAAATATAAATATATATATATAAATATATATACACACCAAAAGACATATACACAAGATGAACACGACTTTTTTCATTAAGAAAGCATTTTACAATTTGTATATATGAACTATAGATATATTACACATACGAGAATCTAGGTGTACGGAATTAAGGCGTTTCGATCTTAACGATGTGTATAATAATACATAACTTGCGAGATAACATTATACTATTATTATTATTATTATTATGTGAGTGCGCGGGTACATGACAAATCCCATTCTCGATTTTCCATTTACTACCGTTTAATTAATAATCCAGATCGTTGAGAGATCGTGGCCGTAACTACCGTAGAATTCTAGCTACCGTAGAACTCGTCACGCACGAACGCTCGATCAGGAAGATTAAATTTAAACCAAAAAAAAGTAAAAATAAAAATATATATATATATATTATACACCATATAAATATATATATATACACACCACACAAGCATTACATGTAAACGAGGATAACCAAATCCGAGAAGCCGTAGATCACGAGAAATTGAATTTATCGTCCCATGATCTTCTTGGTTACAGTTACCTACGAAAAGTCAATCCATCGAGACACGAAGAAACACGTAATTTTTTCCGAATAGATTAAAAAAAACGCGTCATACTATAGTCGAACACGAGCGGAACAATTCTCTTGCCTTTTATCGACAAGTAGAACGTATTCGAGTATTTTTAAGACGTACACTGGATTGCACACACGCATACACACAGACGACAGGCGTAGCGTAAGTAGCGAAACTCTTCATTTGCCCGGCCGGCCTTAACTGACAATTTCAATACGGTCGATGAAATTAACACCAACGTGACAGGTTTTTAATATATTTTTAAACATTATCTTTCTTCTTTCTCTGATGTCGAAATTCTTCGTTCGTTGTATCGCGTCGTTTTCGATACACGTGAGATGGTGTTGGATACTTTATCACCACGTACAATATGGCGTAGCATAAGAATAGGTCAGCAGGTAATTTACTTTATGGTACTTATAGCACTTTATGGTGTCGGTCATTTATGGTACCTTTTATTGTAAAATGTTCAAGTTTCCCTGCTCCAGGTTTTAAAATTCTTAAATGAGTCAAAGTACTCTTTCTAAATCTTCCAATTCTCAAAATCACAAATTGTCAGATGTCAAAACTTCCAAACTCCCAAATTGTCAAATCCAAAATTTCAAACCCTCAAATCCCCAAAATTTTTTTCTCGTCGCAAATATTATAAGGTCTACCGATAATTGATCATTTTATTTTCAATCAGAATAGCCTTCTACCAACAAAAATTTTTTATTAAAAATAAAGACTGTGATAATTGCAATGAGATATGTCTCATAGTGTCAAGCACTGGTACATCCCTGCTAATAAACTTTATTTTGTTGATAATTTCAAAATAATATTGAAAGAATTTTCAATGAACGACCATCAAGACTAGATACACGTGATAGAAAATGGCCGCGATGCAACGAACCAGCCGCACGATTATTTCATTCGTTCGCATTCCATATTATTAAAATTGTGTTACCAGAGGAGACGATCAAATTCCAAGAATGGATACACCAGTTGTATCTCCGTTAACGAATTCCACTTGTAACATATTAGGGTAGGAAAAAACAACGATTGCGTCGATCGGAAATGAACAAAAAGGAGCAACGCGAATGATCAACACGTTCCACATTCCGACGTTCGTCGGAAGATTTCATTTTGTACGCTCCTCTTAACGAACAAGTAATTTTTTGATCGTTTACACTGATTAGCAGTTAAAAAGAAGAGAAAAACAATAGCCTTCTTCGAGATATTAATTATCACCCAGGTGTCTAAGATTGATCGTTCTTTAACTACCCCCCTGCCCCCCCGTCGAACTTGCCCTTAAATTAGAGATTTATTATAATTAAAAATTTAAACGAACAAATTATTACCCCCTAAGAGAATAAAATTTTGAATAATCTGATATATACATTTTTTTATTCTCAAATGGACGTGTTATAGAGTGTTAAGGATTATATTAGACGTTCAGATGATACTTTATATTTATAGCGTGATTCCGTAAAACATAAGTGAGCTTGTATAACCCTTTGAATAATCCTCGAGTCTAGCGTTACACGAGTATCGTTTTCTTTTTCTCTGTCGTTTATTTGTTATCCGTTTTGTTTATCATCGTTGCAACGATACCGACGTTCAACACAACGGAGACGCTTACGCAACAAAAAAAAAAATCGAGAAACAAAAGAAGAGAGAGATTCGTTTAACAATAAATACCAACGGTTCGTCACTAAATTAAGATGTAATGTTGCATATCTTAATCTGTTCTACACCTTAGTTCGAAGAGGGACCGAGAGTTGAAAAATCATCGAATCATTGTCATCGGTCGACAGATTATTAGATTTGTGTGCGTTATTCGCGTAAAGTTAACTCGATACTGGCCAAGCACCAGATTGAAACGAACAAAAATGATACAACCGACATGACATCGTGTATTCGTTGAATGAACAAGGTGACGAAAGGTAAATTCACTTCGCCATTAATAGACGGGTATTGACGAGAAACAAGCGAGTATACAAAGAGCTTGTTTACGCTGATTGATCGGTTCCAAGTGGCTTACTAGAAACCGTGGACTGGTATAATTAACGAACAAAACAAAAAAATGAGAAAAATATACAAAAAAAGAGATAAGGAACGATTCAAAATGTTTCCACAGAATGCAAGCTCAAGATAATATCACGAATTACATTAAAGTGCCATCGTTTTCTTATGCATGTTCGAGTCCTTGTATTACTTTGGTAAAGAAGAAAGTATCGTTAAAGAACAAGAAAAGAACATGTTTCGAATAGATAGTCTCCACTAAAAGAATTCAAATGTATGTAGAAAAATGATCAGTAATTGACATCATTTCGTCACCTTTCACACTGTCGAAAGATTCGAAACGTTTGCGGAAGGAGAATTTTTCTGTAAATAAAAATTTAGGGAAACAGGAAAAACAGAGATCAGTTTTGAAGGTAGAAAGATTTGTTTGATACCTGAAAAGGTTTTCGTAATAACTCTATTAATGTTATTTTGTTCGACTATTTTTAGTGATATCTTACCGCAAACCTTTCAAGTCCATTTGACAAAATGTAAGATATACAATTTTCAAGATTATCGCAGTACAAATAGCCATAAAGAAGAAAGAACGTATAGAATTCAACCACGATTAGAACTCGTCGTAAAAACATCTTTTTATTCATTATTGTTACTATATACACGAAATGTTCAAAAAATGTTTATCGATTCCCATCTGACTCGAAAACGTGTGCATTTTTATTCGATTGAAATTCGTGTTGTATTAATTAATCCTTGTATGGCGGCAAACTAAATTATATTTCGGACTATTTTTTATTTAGTGTAGATTTTAGAATATATCTCGTTCAATTTTAGTTTAAATGATATGTTTTGTAACGCTGTACAAGGTTTAATGCATACAAGCAAGTGCGAACTGAATTTTACTAATATTAATAAAAGTCTTGCATATAGTAGATGTCTGAATCCTTGTTTTAAGGAAAATATTTCAATATACAATAGAACCTCGATTATTTGAATATTGGTTTATTATGAAATTTTTAATATTATTGTGTACATACAAAAATTACCAAAGTTGCAAATTAAGAAATTCCCAAATCTCCAAATTTCTAAATCCCTAAATCCCCACATCCCCAAATTCCCAGATTTGTAAATTTCCAAAATCCCAAACCCCAAAGTTCTAGAATTCCAAAATTCCTAAATTTCCAAATTTCCAATTTTCCAAAATCTCAAATCTCCAAATTCCTAAACTTCCAATCTCCCATATCAGAAAATTAAATCCCCCAAAAATTCCTAAATTTGAGATTTTCAATAATTATAATTTTGCACGTAGAACAAAGTTATAACCTGAATCAGTTTTAGTAATCCTTTGTATAATTACGTGAAATGAGGTTCTATTGTACGTATAAATAATAGTTGAAGATTTCGAATTATCAAAACGATATAACTTGCGAAACGTACATGTTGCAACGTGCAAAGGAGATTATGTCATTCGAAGTCAGACATATTATGCTTCTTTCGCATAGAAAATTGCGTTTCCCTTTCATCCTTCTCCCATCACTGTTTGATAATTTTAGCTTGTTAAAACGAGGTCTTATCGATATGGTGTGAAACTATATATATATGTATATGCATAAATTGTCAACGATCTTCGACCAACGCTAGCTTAATTAGTACCCAGTATTGCTGGATAAGCGAGTCGACATTAAGATAAAAAAATGAAGAAAACGAAAAAAAAGAAAAAAACGTCGGTTTAAAAATCAGCCGTTCTGATCCCTAATATTATAGAGAGAAAACGGGTGAAAAATTTTTGCAAGCTGTCTGACGTCTATTGACACGTAAGGGCTCAAAAAACATTTTCGTTTATACCTCTTTAACGTAACGTAACGTATGTAGGTAAATTAATCGAAATTTTCAAAATCATTCCAGTTATTCGATATTTAATGTTGAATAAGCGTGAAACGATTAGCGACGACGTATTTGAGTACATTAAGGGATAATAATTGCAGACATCATTGAAAACTTGAGCAAGAATTTTCACTCCGTATGCTGAATACGAGATTGGCTGAATAATTGTTTAAATTGGCCTTTCTAATTTGTGACTGAAAATTAAATTATTAGAACGTGCCATATGACATTATTTCTAAATATTGTATATATTACAAATAGCGTTACTTTTTTATATTTTTTTTTTCTGTGTAACTTTTAGGTTATACTATGTTATGGATATACTTTGTGTATAAAGATACCATTTTTTAGTGATCGTTGATTTGAGATTGTGACACGTTCTGTTAATTTCGATTTTCCACGATTGAAAAAATTTAAGGCAGAATTTTGAGGTGTACACAGAGCCGTCGTTAGAGTTTGCAGGGCCTGACAAAAATTATTTTGGCTAGTTTCTAATTTCTCAGATTTTCGAATACTTCAAATTCCCAAATTTGCAAATTTTTATATCCCAAATTTCAGAATTTGCAAATCCCTAAATTTCGAAATTTTCAAACTCTTAAATTTCCACATTTCTAAATCCCTAAATTCTCAAATTTTTGAGTCCTCAAATTCCCAAGTTTTCAAATCCCTAAATTCCAAAATTTTCATCTTCCTAAATTTCCTGAATCCCTAAATTTTCCCCAAAGTAAACTTGTAAACTTAATCCATTTCTCTGAAAACCTGCAAAGCAAAAAATTCGATGAGATCTAAATTTCTAAATTAAAAAATTCGAAGATTGAAGCCCAAGGCCCACTTGTCCGGCACTAACGACGGCACTGTCGGTACATACACATACGAACATGATCTGTGCGGTAAACCCGCGAAAAATTTCAACTTCCCGCATTTTTAACTTTGTATTAGTAGATAACGAACACGATGATTACCATTAATGTTACCTTACACGAGTATAAACAATAATATTTGTAATAGCTGTAAATTTACATTACGACAAATTCGGTGAAGTATGTGAGATTAAACGAGAAAAAAAAAACTCTAGACACATATTCATGCAATTTTGCTATTATTGTTATAGCATAAGCTATAAGTAAATAGTTACGAATTTAACAAATTAATTAACATCTAATTAATTAACTCGTATATGAGCATCGAAATAATACTGTTTTATCGCGGTTTTATCGACAACGAGAGACAAACTGCGAGAGAACAAGAGCATCGTAAAAGCAAAAACGAAAGGAGCAACAATATCTAGTTTCGATATAATTATTTCACTTTTGTTCCGCGATTAATCCTCCTATTAACGCGTTAACCTATGCTTTCAATGATCACATAATCATTTTATCGAGTACTTAGAAGATTTTATATTTAACGTTTAAGAGCATCAATTTATTCATTGAAATGTCATTAAATAGACCTCCGTCATAAATGAATATTTATCGTAGAAATTAAATTCTGTCTAAAAAAAGAATGATTATGTCATTGATATGAATAGATAATCATCTTAAATATATTCATGATAGGAGGATTAACGAATGCTTCTTGATCGAACTGCGTTTCAAAGAGAACATCTTGTTATACCTATACATAAGCTAGGTTTAATTTAATTTTCATTTATTCTTAACATTGACAAATGAATTACAATCTTGTCGATCCCAACAAATGCCTGGAAAATACTGTCACTCTGCGATAATCATGATTACTGTACTTGTAAGATACGAAACAAGGTCCTCGTTGAAGAGAGAAAAAAATGAGGGAGAACGGAAAATAAAAAAAAAAAGTCCCAGTGGCTCGTACGGGTAAAATTTTTCTCGATAAAACGACAGAAAGACCACATATCCCTTGTTTTCATGTATTATAAATAATGCACCGCCGTTACAAGGATCTTTAGAAGGTCCACCCTGCCCCCCCCCCCCTTTCCCCTACCGAATCTTCGAACGAAAATTAATGTTAAACAAAAAGTGATCATAAGATGATGAACGAACGATTAAGATGATAACCGATGAATACAGACACGATAACAGCATGAGTGCGATCGAAATCGATTCCCAAATCTGCCTGCATACACCGCCACGTGTACCGACGTTTAAGTGGATCGTAATTTGTAAATTACTATGGACTTCCTAATTATATGCTGGTATATGATAATACATGTGCTCTGCCACAATAAAGCAGTTTTTTTTATCAAAATCGAACGATGTCATTTTCTTTCTCCTCCCTTAAGATGTACTCGATAACGAAACTGTGTGGTGTCTGGGAAATTAATTTGGAAATTTAGGATTTTAGTAATTACGAAATAAATTTTCAAATTTATAGAACTTTAAATTGTCGTATAAATTCCTTCGTCGTGCCAAAGTTTCGGCTCTTCTCTAAACTATTGTTTTGAAGGTCAGGTTCCATAAACTTTGACTTCGGAAAGTATAATGACCTTGCTGTGCCAGCCAGGATTATAATCGATCTAGTTACTTAAGACTTTCGGGGTATTTAGCTAAAACAGGACCTTTGCCAACCTTATTATGGAAGGATTGGTGTTCAAAATTTTGAATGTTCTCTAAATAACATAATATGACCATTTAGGGTAAGCTTTAGGGTAAGTTTATGATACACTTCCTATTGTACATAGATCGTGACTTTATCCTTAAAAGGTACGAATCACCAACAGGACCTTCTACGTCCTTTTAGTCTTCTGTTACATTTAGCTCATATTTTACATAGTTGCCTTTAGGACAGCCGTAGAATTTATGGAGTCATGTATATACCAATATGTCTTTATTTACCTAAAATTTTGCATAAGGTAAAATTCTTATGGAGGTAATCTTAG
Organism: Megachile ligniseca; assembly: GCA_945859555.1. Taxonomy (NCBI): domain Eukaryota; kingdom Metazoa; phylum Arthropoda; class Insecta; order Hymenoptera; family Megachilidae; genus Megachile; species Megachile ligniseca. Next base: position 6,836,312 of record OX243783.1, read on the forward strand.
TTACCTTTACAGATCTATGTCTGTAGAAATATAACATATAACTGAGAAAAGAAATGAAAAAGAAAACAAGTGTCTGTAACACGTTATTCGATAAAAATAGCGTTTCTAATCCACATTTCCAAGTTATTTTTAATAGCATTCCACATACTAGAATTTTAAGATTACATTGAATTAATGAGTATAAAGAAATGTTATATCTAGGAAAATACTATGAAACGCTAAATAAATATTTGTAAGAGAGATACGCAAGGAAAAATAATAAAGATACAGCATATTCTTTGCGAAGTTCTGATGTCTGATTACTGCTCATCGACAAGTGTGTCTCGTCTGTTTGGTCATGCGTGATTGCATCCAAACCCCGAAGTGGGAGTAATTGTGCATGAAAATTTGATAGGTTTGGATTAACTCGGCCAACCTCTTAAACACCTGAACGATCAATCGGTACGTATTAAAGATAAACATAACGGACACGTTTGCATCAATTAATGTTTTTTATCGTTTAGGGAGGAACATGCAATTAGCGACGACCGTGTGGCCATCTTACAATCGTTTACGATTTATAAGTACCATATATTATGCATTGACGAAGGAAAATTAATTGTAATATACAATCGAAATCGTGAAAGTTTAAGTTTCGGCTATATTGCAATGATTTAAAAGCAGTAAAACGATTGAATTATAGTTAACAATAATAAACTTAAAATAAAATGATTTTCGCAACGTTCGAAGCTGTAGCGTATAGAAGAAGTGGGTTCAAGCACGACGTGATCGATACGTAACCGTTCTATCGAGTATTCCCGAAGTTAGCCGATGAGAGCCGAGACGAGTCGGAAAGCGACGGAGCCAGCCGAATCGCAGTGAGCAAACGACGCGTACCGAAGAACGCGGGGTCTTCTCCGGCTTGGATTGAAACAGCGTTCGCGTCTACGGGCGCGGTTTTGCGTCTCGAGCTGGCGTTTTACATGGTAAAATGTCCTCCCTCGATTATCTGGACTTGTGTCGGCTGTGTCTCGTGAAGGACCGTGTTTCGGTGCCGATTTTCGAGGGTGAAGGAGACGTACGGCAAATATTTCTCAAAATCGCCGCCTGTCTACCGGTCAAGGTAAGCCAACTACGCCATCGCCTCGACAATGGCGATCCGCCATCTTGTGCATTTTCATAGCTACACCGCGTTTCCTTCATTGTCCACGACTTTTCGACCTCCCAGTAGATATCGTTTCGTCTCGATTATTTCAGAGATCGCCCTATAGACAAGAAATTACGGGTTACCTCCAGAGAAGCAATATCGCGGTAGATGTACGATACTGTTACACTGTTTTTCTTTCTTTTTCACTCTTTCTTTAGCCTCCGTTTCGCCCAGCCACGACGCCAGCAATTATTTCATAGAATTTTGCCGCGCTTTTTTACTACCTTAAGGCATTGCGTATCGTCCCAAATATTCTTCGGAATAATTTATACTGTTGCGCCTTTGGAAATGGGCATACGCAATATTAATGCTCTATTTACAATGCGAGGAATTGAATAATGGTCTTTCTTTTCGACATCTTGTTCGCGACATCATTTATTTATTTATTTATTTTATTTGTAGACTTATAGATGCAAACTCAATATGTAAACACAAATAGAGATTGAAATAAAATAGGAAAATAGAAACAGTTCCTGAAATATAATATAAATATAGAATTAAACTTCAATATAACTATAACAAATTTTTAAATGCTACTTAAATAGTATGTATAAAGATTTTTCAGAATACACAATGAAATCACTGAAAAGAATCAAACTTGTCTATAAATATATTGAAAGACTTTAATACTTGATTAATTGAATTAGATCTACTATACTTAGTTCTTGCGATAACATAAAATTGTTGGGTTCTATTAAAATTTCTTGAAGGATACAAATAAGTAAACAGCAATAATAGGAAACATGGTCATTTATAATTTTGAATGATAGAACTAGATCACTAATTCTGCATTTAGTTATGATTTATAAGTAAATTTTAGAACTTCTTAAAAATTGTCTCATGTTTTGTAGTAACATCTTAGACTTTTTATTTGATTATTTGTGTAATCTACCTTCACTCATGGTTCAGTGATCTTGTAATAAAATTTTATTTACAAGTTTGAACAAAATAAAACTTGTATACAACTTTGCACTCATATTTTATATGCATAATATGAAGTGCAAAGTAAATATTTTATGTATTATGATTTCAGGTTGCAAGAGAAGACAAGTTACCCAAAAAGATATGTGATGATTGCGTGTATAAAGTAGAGCTATTTTATGAATTTTGGAATACAACAGCGAATGCAGAAAAGCAGCTTCTACAATGGCTAGGAGGAGTCAATTTAGAAGACAAACAGGGTTATGTTACCAATACTCTCAATCAGGTAATTTTGTTTTCTGTACAAAACATTTTTTTTATTTACAATAAAATTGATGAGAATGAATATTTACACAGTGTATATCCAAATATGACAAAGTAGATATTCTTTTATTCTCTTGACATTCAGTTACATGTTTACTTGGTTACCATTGCACTGGTGATAAAAATATTTTAGATCTCAAACTTTTGTAAGTTTTTTCATTGTGTAGATATTTGATCAAACTATACTGTTATCTGTGTAATTAATTTTTATGATTGAAGTATATGTTAATATTTTGCAATATATTGTAACATGGTAATTTATTATGGTTATGTTATGTACATGACTATGATTAATTTTTTTATTTATTTTTTTGAAACTATGATAAAATACTTTTTAATTAGATACAGTATGTTTAAAGTTATGTATATTTAATTTCAGAATGTAATGAAACAAGAACAGAGTTCAGAGAACAGGTTAGATGGCAATGTGATGCAGCAAGTTGGCGAGCATCAAAACAATATGGGTATAGGTATGATGGATAATATGGGCCTGGGTATCCCTATGATGATATCCAGTGCTAATCAGCAGCAACAAATAACCTCAGTTCCTATGGACACAAGCGGTAATTCTGTACAACCCGTTCAGGCATTGCCTGGTCCAAGTTCACAAACCACACATAACCAAATATCACAGAATCAATCGAGCTCTGCGCAACAAGAAGATGAAGAAGAAAGTAGCGAAGATGAAGAGAACTCGGATGATGAATGTGATGGAGATGAAGGTATGTTATAAGCTTACATAATTTTTGTATTTTCTTGTTAAAATTTGTTCATTTGGATATTTTAGTTTTTTTATAATACAAATCTGCATTTTCGAATTTGAATTTTTTTCAGGCCTACCTGTAAAAGAAGAAAGTGAAGAAGATCCCAATAATAGAACTATAGAGCCTACAACTTTTGTAAATGTTTCCTTGGCATGCGACGAAGCTGGTCCTTCTGGGCTACAACAGAAAATCTCAGATATACCTGAGATGCCAATGCCGCAGTCAACAGACGGGGATCCCAAAACTGGGTGAGTCTTTTATCCATATTTTGTACTTTAAGAGCCAAAGGTGCGTTCTGTTGTGGAGATCACATACACCTACACAGACATTTTAATATTTTTTTTCTTTTCCTGAACTCAAAATTTTCATGACTTAGAATTAATGAATGATTTAATTGATGGTTCAGTAATTTATTATGCAATGTACAAGAACGAATAGTAGTATTTCCTTAATTTTTGTTTTTCATTATTTTTCTTTTATTACAACTGTATGTTGGGTCTGATTATAAAAGATTAAAAATAATTGAAAATTAATTTTTTTCGAATAAGATTATATTTTTTTATTGAAATCATTGATGCAGTTAAACACGTGTGGCAATATTTTAGTTTTTAAATCTCAAAATAAATATTTGAGAGTTAGCCACCTAATTCGATTGAATGAGGTGCAGCAAGGTTACGAGGTAAGTTAATACACACCCCACAACCATCTTTGGCTCTCTGTATTTTGCAATTTGATATCCAGCGTCACGATACTAAGAGCATTCATTTAATCCATTTATTCGGCCCATAGTAAATTTAATACGATCTTTAGAAGTACGTTCACTGCATGAAACAAATTGCAAAATACTTGAATATTCCTACATGTAATAGCATGTACATGGAGTTCATTTCAATAAGAATTGTTTTAACGTAATCATCGAAACTTGTGTCATAAGACATTTCAATGTATCATACATGCTTCTATTCAAATGAACTCTATCCTAGTTATTATTCGATACGTGTATAATAAATGAACAGAGGGGTTCTACAAAACACACGTCCACTTTGTCAAACTTTATTACGTGTCGTCTTTTAATCCGAATGCAAATCATTGTTTGTTTCTAGTACATAATAGTAAGTATTTAATCCCTCTGTTCAATTGGAAACCAGATGTTTACATGTTGTCAGTATCAATATCCCACGCTTACGTGAAGGCACAAAATGCCGCACACGGCCGTCAATAAGGCCGACCAAAAAAAATCACAAACTAATGATTTCGTAAGCTAACGTCACGATGATAGACGCGCTTGGTGCATACGAAAAAAACTGATCACCAAGTTGTATTATAATTCGTATTACGAAAATGAGAAAAGAAAAACGAAACAAACCATACCGTTTCTTGTCGTCTTCGTGCTTTCCAAATGCCTACGCTTTTACATTATCGTCAGGACCATATAGTTATATTAGTATACCGGTTAGCTTGTAAGTGCTATCGTTCTGTTAACTGCGCATAAAATCCGCTGATAAACGGTGGTGTTCGCGCCACGGTCTCGGTTTCAATCAGCATCGTTTGTGGCTGGCAATCTTCTCAGATGCCAGTTTAAACAAGTGGTTTTTTTTTTAAACGAAAATTACTTCGATTTAATATAAATACGAAGAGAAAAAATTAATCATCGAAGATACGAAGATCATCGTATGAGAAACGTACGAAGAGGACTTGAAGAGTATCTCCTTTTAAGGCGAGTATTATATTTCTATAATTTTATTATCAAAGATAATTCATCTCTTGTCCAATAGTTTGTAAGCATAATTCAAATCCGACGAAATTTATTGTTTGTTGTCGTTCTCGTCGTTTATCACGTTCACATTTAACGTGATATAAAAAGACGAGATTTTATCGAATCTTTCAAGTACTTCTTCAGCATATTTTTTGCTGAAAATTTGTTGTGCTTGAAGCTCGCGTTTTTTTGCAGTCTGTTGGAAAATTAACCAGACTGCTTTTTATGATTGCTGTTGTTTTCCGATACTCGGGTATCGGGTAATTAGGCTGCTTTGTGCGCCTGTTAACGAAGCAAGCTTTTTTACCCTGCATTTTATATTTTCCTGTTTTTGTTATCGTTTGATGTGGAAACATCAAACATTGTACCTCTTCGTTTACGCAAGATGTACTACAATTTCGAGTTACGGTTCGAAAGTGTGCAATATTTACGCATTTTTGACCAAATTACCGTTTTATTTGACACGTTTTATTTGGACGTGTTTATATTTTCAACGACGTTATACCGCGTTATAATTGTGAGTGAAATATTCGAGAGGAAAATTGTTGGCTGAAGTTTGTGCCAAAAGAAGATGAGGAGACAGTGCACGGACGTTGGATGTCATTTTACAGGTGAGAATCCAAATTTTCTTATAATAATAATTTAGTTTGATTTCTAAACATACTGTATCGTTAGTAAAGAATACTGATTCCTAGCAAGGGTTTTGCTTTTTCTAACTTTTTCTCGCCAAGTTTTGCAGCTTTACTATTTTCCTTCCTTCTGTTGGTTTGCTGTAGAGAAACTTTTTACTTTCTTCCTCCGTTTGTGCTAATTTTTTGTAAGTCTAAAGAACGTGGAAAGGAGAGGTATAATAGTTTCTAAGATTAGATGCGAAATGCATTAGTCATTCTTATTAACCTCGTTACTTATTTTTAATAGAAATCTGAAGAAATAGGAGTTTTGTCTTTTTTGTTTCTGTTATTATTGCAAGTGAAGGTGTTCTTTTATACGTTTTGGCCCTTGATGAGAAGTTCCTTAAGAGAAAATTAACGATTCTATTAAGAAATACACAAAGTTTTTATTGATTAAATTTTGTATAAAATTTTGTACGTCATAAATGTATGTTAACTAAAATGTATATCATTAGATATGAACACGTTGACAGATTAGAAATTCTTTTGCCTAATAAAATAATAATAATTTTTTGAATAATGAAAATAAAGAAATGTGAAAACAATAGTTAAGATTTATTAAGCATAAAAGGAACTACCTAATGAAACTTTCATCTCCAGCGCCGCAGTCAACGCGTTGAATAATTAAATCTGTTACACAATATTAATTATTCGCTCCGTGCAGTAAGTCAAGGTCAACTGAGCTTACAGGTAGGTGAATTGATCGTTTCCATCAAGGGCCAAAACATTAACATCTCCGCTTGTAACGAGTAGAATAAATAAAAGAAAAAAAAAGGCAAAATACATATTCCATAAAAAAAAAAAACCTCGATTTATGTGACTGATAAATAAAATCCTATTAAACATTCGTCGTAAAGTTCTTATTTAACAGCTAAATTATATTAAGTAAAAGGTAAGACACCGTATCGTGAAAACTTAAAGGTAAAGTGACTCTTTACGATCTTCTGAAGAAAATCGTGAAGACATAGAACGATGACGACAAAACTGTCTCAAGCTCGATCTGCACCCTGGTCGCACTGTGTACGCTGTGTCTCGGAGAGAAAATCGCAATGCCCAAGCACTTTGCACACGGTCACTTTTGCAGAAATCATCACGCAACGTTGAATACAGGGTGATACGTTCTCTGTTCGACACAAAGCGAGTACCGTCAAATATGTAGCTCGACCATTTTGCCGTAGGGTGTTACACAATGGCCGCTATGGTGGCCATTGGGACAATGTCCTCTTACAGCGAAGAGCAGTTGAGCAACGTGTTTGGCGGTGTTCTCTTTGTGTCGCGTATCACCCCGTATTTCGTCTCTCTGCTTTCCTATCTTTACTCACCGCCTGTTGCAAGGGAGAAAGCAAAAGACCACCGAACGAATCAAATGGCAATGCTATGTGCACCGTACGGTATTGTTCGCCGCTGCATTGTCCTTGGGTTTTGTCGATTTCAGGGAAGCAAGCGAGACCTTCGGTGGATTATCGGGGATGCTGCGTCAGATACTTTCGCCATCGCCCGAGACGGGGGACCCCGGTCTGCCCGTCACTTGTACCCTGCTCCAGAACAACTCGATGTTCTCGAATCAGTCATCGATGATGCCCTCGACGTTCCAAACGATCCCGTCCCACTTGCCATCCATCTGTTCCGACCAGGGTCTCATGGACCACGTGCAGTACGTCACCGAGTCCCATCCCTGTTCCACGTGCGGCCTCGAATTCCGAAGCTCCCTGAAGCTGAATTACCATATAAGAACCAGTCATCCCGCTCTGCCGGAATTCGAGCACAGTATAGAGAACCCTATGAGGTATTCGTGCACCATTTGCTCGCGGAGCTTCTTCGCTCTCAGCCACCTGAGAATGCACGAGGTGACTCACTCGGTGCCGGTCACGTCCTGCGCCTCGGTCCCGACGATATCGACCTCGATCAACGTCGAGAAGACGTTTGTCTGCGATCGTTGCCCGGCCAGTTTCCGGTACCGTACGCTCCTCGAACGACACAGGAGGATGCACGAGGTCGGCCAGGAGAAACCTTACTCCTGTCCTAGGTGTCTGATGCGCTTCGAGACCCGAAATCTATACAATCATCACGCGAAAACTCACAAGCCCGTGTTAACGGGGAATAATAGAATCACCGACACCGTTGGCTCTTCCGGTGATCCGGTGACTAGCAGTATTAGCGGCACCCTGGCGACGTCCAAGCCGATTGTCTCGTATCCGTGCGACTCGTGCTCGAAACAATTCGCGACGGTCGAATCTCTGACCACGCATAAGGCTGTGCACAGGTCCAGACCGCTCGTTTGCGACGTCTGCGGCAAAGGTTTCACACATCGCAAGTATTACGTGGTGCATCAACGCATTCACACCGGGGAGAGACCGTATCTTTGTGCCATGTGCGGGAAGTCATTCACTCAGGCCTCCACGCTTACCGTCCATCGGCGATATCACACGGGAGAACGACCTTACACGTGTACCTTGTGTGGTAAAGGATTCGTCACCAGAACCATCATGCTGAATCACATGAAAAAGCATTAGGATACACCGTCGGTGCATACAGGTTGACGCGGTGATGGGCTGATCAAGTTGGACGTTCAGAAATTTGCTTGTCTAGAAATTTACGGATTTAGAGAAACAGATACTTCGGATATCTGAGTTTACGAGTTATCAAGTTGTTAGATTCTCAAGTTAAAAAATTTAGAAATCTGGTAATTCGAAAATATTTACATTTGGATACAGAGTTTAGCAATACAGAAATATCAAATTTCCAAATTTTTATACATATTTGAAAATTTAGGGTCCGGGAAATAAAAGTGTTGAAATTCCAAATTTTCAAGTGGAGATATAGAAATTTGGAAATTTCCAAGTAATTTAAAATATTAAAGAACTAGGAATTTCGGAACTTAAAAAAATAAAATGTCAACTCAGAAACTCAAAATGATAAATTTCGCGAACACAGTTGCCCATCACTTATGAGATGCACATTGAAATGTGCCAGATGATTGATATTTGGTCATAAAATTAAAGTTGAGTTAGTTGTAACAAAATTTTTTAGTACAACTTAATGCTCGTTTATTTCTAGTCGATAGGGACGTAATTTAGGACAACTTAGAATTCTTTCAATTTGTTCTGATTATTGATTATTGAAAACGGATAAAGTGCCTGAAGGTTGATTATAATTAAGTAGATAGCCTTATTACCTTATGATGCGTAATAGGATTTTGTTAATATTATTGCGTTGATAGTTTTGCAAAGTTTATTGCGTTTTTAAGTTAAAACATTTGTTAATTGTTAACTATAGAAGTCTATGAGAACCAATGGTAATTAATTAATCTTGCGTGTAACGTGCATGTCGTCACTGTGATATTGTTCGTTCGTACATTCAAAGGATAGGATAATTATGTAGTATGGAGATTCGGACCGCGAAATTAGCTACAATTAAAATTAGTACCTGTGTAACGAGCTAAGTTTTAAATGTGCCTAAAAGATAGAATTTTTGAGAATTTTTAATCGATAGCGACGGAAGGAAAAAAAGACGTTTAAAATAGGGAAGATAATTGTAAGAAGTAAATTGCGTATTTAGAAATTATTTGATGTTTACGAAATGTTAAAACAGATAGAGAATTATTAGTATACGATTATCGTACAGTATGTTAGACATTTTCGGTTGAATCTATAGATAGAAATGATATAACTAGCATTTCGGCCTTAACGATGAATTCATGTGCCTCTGATTAATGTAAGTACAGGGTTATTACATGTTACATGAATATCATAAGACGTAAGTATGAAGACGCTTAAATATTTCTATGTAATCTCGTCAAAGATCTTTGCTACTAATATTATTAAACATAGTTGTGATTAATCGTTGGACGTGTCGTTACCGAAGAATTTCTATGAATTTTATCACTCCTGAATGTAATTTTTCGTCTAATTAAAGTTTTCAATGTTATTGGAGAATTTTTTAACCATTTTTAATTAATGATTCGTTAGTATTTCGTAATCTGCGCGTACTCAACAGAAAGGTACAGTATTATCGTTTATGATACATTTAAGTTTTATTTTCAAGCTTCGAGATTTTTTACTTTGATCTAGGTAAAAATTTAGATTTTCGTAAATGAAAATCGTATTTTGACACGAAGTACTTTATCCGATGAGTGTCGTTTTTTATTCAAATTATTACTCTGTTTAAAAATCTAGGAATATGATTAATTGGTGTAACAATCTAGCATTCAAAATTTGTTTTTCTTTTCCAAAACTAATGTGGTAAATATTGAGATATGTTTGATACGTAATACGTGTGGATAAATCCAAGATGGCGGATTCTTCCTTGTGAAGCCGTCGGTAAAACAGTACATCATGTTGGTAAGTGTGCAACAGAGATTGCTATCGACGAAAAATATAATTGCACTTAATAAAATAATTATGCGATTATGTACACTTAGTTGAATATTTAATATTTTTTTCTGTCTGAAAATACAACGCAGCTTCATGAATTATTTTTATATTTTTTTTTAATTACTGCCCATTTACACAAGTCTTATATAATCAGGAATATGAAATAAATTATTTAAAAATTGACCACTGTGAGAGATACTCGATTAAATAGAATCGAGTAACTGAAATATTATTCAGAAGTATATTATTTTATAGCTAGACATTAATTAATAATATACTCCTGAACCGCATCGAATATTTTTAAAACACACTGTTTTAAGAACAATTTATAGCGAGAAGACATTTTAAATACAGGGATTGAATAAAGAAAATACTGGAAAGCACCGAGGCACTTCTATAAATGTGTTTAATTTCGTAAAGATGTTCACGGGTGTTTGACCAAAATTGTCCCCGCAAAAATCTGCTAAAAGATCCGAACAAAACCGTCCCTTAAACGGAAAGAGTACAGTATAACGATCGAGTATGAATTCAACTATCGATTGACCGCCGTTTGTGTCTCTCTTCTTTCCAGATATTTTGTGTCAAAGCTTGAGATGCTACCTCAGGATGAAGAGCAGGAATGCGGGGCGAACGAGATATTCGGTCAGGAAGAGACAGAAGAGCTGCTCATCACGGATGACAGTTTGCACGTGCCTAAGGTGGAGAACGCAGAGGTGATCATCGCCGACGATATCATTCAGTGCCATCTCTGCGGAGACGGTTTCATAACGGAACAAGCTCTCGCTCTGCACCTAAAAATCCACGAAGAGGAGGAGGTTCCCGTTCAAGACGATCATTTAGTCTGCGAGCACTGCGGTTGCAGTTTCGTCACTGCGGCCGAGTTGTCCGACCACCAATTGGAACACGAAACGGACGATGCGTACAGTTGCGAGACGTGCGGTTTCGTCACCGAGCACAGAGAGAGCTTGATCGCTCACCAGAAACGGCACAACATCGACTACAAGTACGAATGCGAGGTCTGCGGTGCCAGCTTCGTCTCGCAGGACACTTACGAAGAGCACCAATCGATGCACACCAACAAAAAACCGTTCCAATGCGACATCTGCAACGCCACGTTCCGTTATCGTCAGGGTCTGAGGCTGCACGCCAAGCTGCACCAACCGGACTACGTGCCGCCCCAAAGGAAGCATCACTGCGAGTTGTGCAACAAGCGTTTCTCCAGGAAACAGGTGTTGCTGGTACACATGAAGACCCACGGAAACGTGGGACCTCAGAAAGAGTACGTCTGTCCCGTCTGCGGCAAGGCCGTGTCCAGCAAGACCTACCTGACCGTGCATCTACGCAAACACACCGGCGAAAAACCGCACATCTGCGACCTCTGCGGCAAAGGGTTCATCTCGCAGAATTATCTGAGCGTCCACCGACGCACCCACACAGGCGAGAGACCCCATAAATGCACCCACTGCGAGAAACGGTTCACTCAGCGAACCACTCTGGTGGTGCACCTCAGGGGCCACACCGGCGACCGACCCTATCCATGCACCTGTTGCCATAAGTCGTTCGCCTCGAAAACGATGCTCAACTCGCATCTGAAAACGCACGCCAAGCAGACTGCTCGACAGCAACAGGAGCAACAGCAGCAACAACAGTTGCAACAGGACTCCGAGATCCAGGATCAGGAACAGTCCCTTGATACGATCACTATATTGTTACCTAGCTAGGGTATCTCAGAGTATCGTGTAGGTACAGTGAAATGAACAGGACCTTGATGAGGACATTTGATGTGGAGCTCATTTATGTTCGGACTGGATGGTGTGAATAGTCTGACCTGTGGTTGGAATTAGATTTGCAAGCGATGCAGGTATCATTTTGATATACGTAGAGGGTCTTTCTGTCTGATCACGTTGTACTGTTTCTATTTGGTTGTTCTTTTAGTGCAATTTTTCTGAAATTCTAAATTTATCTTCTATTTGTAATTTCAACTTTTATTTGGTCTGTTATTTATTGCAGTAAAGTTCATTACTATCGTATATTCTATTCCTTGCCGAGGGATAAAATAGGGTGATCTTGGTATATTGCCACTCATAAAACTGGTAATGTTAAAACAGTTAACCCAAAATTTATTTTAAAAAATTGCTTTGACAAAAAGAATGACGACATAGAAATTCAGAATAAATGTGGATAAGATGAAAGTTCCTTTTACACTATAATGAGATGATACGAGTTTGTTCATAATTGAGTAAAAGGTAGGGATTCCATCGTTCGGATGTTCGTTTATTTTTATACGATGATATCGTGCACAATGTGAGAATTTATCGAGATCGATTGAAATATTGAGGGTGATATTTCATTGTTAGCATTTAGAGTATTTATTCGTCACATTCGTAATTTTACATTTGATCATTGTTCGTAATTTTATATATATAATTTCATTGAACGAAGAAAACTGAATTTCCTACGTGAAAAGTTCGAGAGTTTGTTCGTAAAATATCGAATTTGTTATAAATTGTAGTATCTGAAAAAACAGTTGATGTTCGAGTTCCTTGCTAGCGCCTATGTTAGGACCTTGTGTGAAAAATATTTTTTATAATATCTGCATTGAACTGCATTTTATACCGCAATCTTACGTAAAAATTAAGTGCAAACGTTATGTACATTCTCTGTTAAGAATTCCATATTTTCTTTTTTTTTTCTACTATTAACGTTTAGGTGATAATTGTAAATTAACCATCTTCGCTTGTTTTTTTTTTTAAACTTAATATAAAAACTGCAAGTCGTATGTGTAGAGTACGAAGGTTATAAGCGTGTAAAATAGCTTTTAATGACGTTACACTTTATATTTTCATAATTTGTACTTTGTATTCATCTCGCACAGGCGTCGAATAGAAAATTCCTTAACGAAGTATGATTTTATCGAACACAACCGTCCACGCTTTGGAAGATCTTTTTACATCGTAATTACTTAAATACTCAAAGTTCTTTTTTATACGCACACGTGATCTGCTTCTTGATGAATCGTACACGTTCCATTAAAATCGTGCGAATGGTGCTTTCAATTAAACAAACGAACTTTACATACATACACGTATATATATGATAGTGCCTTAGTTGTTACGCGATGCATTTCGAGGAATGTGCATTTATAGTATCCGAATTAACAAAACAATTATACAGCAAGTTGAATTCGTCAGGCAGCCTTTAACAGCACATGTAACAATGCTTCGATACGTGCAAATAAATTAAGTGCAAGAACAATCACGCGAATCGTTATTGAAACAGAATTAATCGAAAACCAATACTTCAATTTGTGATAGTGTTTTCATTTACGTTAATTAGTGCACGAGAAACAATTGCTACATACACAGTTGTCCTAGGAATTAATTCTTTCTTTTTAACGAACGTTACTTGAATTTGTAAAATTGCACTTGTATTAATTTATAACTGAAAAATATAATTGTACCGAACAATTTACAGAGAAGCTTATTTAGTGTGCAGCTTGCACCTCGTGCGAAGCAAAGAGAATGTTTTTTTTTATTATTACTGTAGTTGATAATTGTTAGTGTGATATGTAGCTTTAGCGAATGATTAAATGTAGATAGAATTACTTGCATCGAATGAAGAGCGAAAAATCACTTTTAATCCACAAATTGCGAACTTGAATTAATTGTATGAGACAGCCGCGCTAATTTTTACATCGAATTGTTTATCATTTGGATCAGGTACAGTCTTTTTGTAAGCAACTTCATAAGAATAAATGATGCAGTAAACATTCCGTTTTATATTTGTATACATGAAACATTAAATATTCGAGCTAAGTACGATCGTTAATTCTGTCCAGATACGAGTGCAAATCTTTGAAATCATATAAAAATGCTTAAACATGCTAGATAAAAATACTGTAATTTCGAGGTCGGAGTTTCGTTTCAGAATTTCTGCGAATATTTTCCGTGCATCGTTGAGACATTTTCTTTTCGTGCGATACCTCGTCAAGAAACGCAATCATTCCCTGCAGTAAGTAGCCTCAAAATATCGACCTCTTCGTGTAGTCAACAGTCATCGAATAGGAAGAAAACCCGCCGTAGGATTCTCTTCTCGCTATTCCTCTCCTAACACTTTCAAACCGCATTAACCCGTTGATGTCTCCGTTCCGTGCAACCTTGACGAGGTGTTCGAGGTCCGCTTAAACCCTCTTGTATGTTTGCAGAGCGAAAATCGTGAAGATTGCCCGGCCTGATGTCACAGAATCACCAACGAAAGATCCCGAAGTCTCGAAAACTCGGACAGCATCGATCAGATGCGAGTCCTGCGACGAAGAGTTCGAAACAGAGGCTGTTCTGCTGGTTCACAGAACCGAACGGTCGATTCTTCGAACCCGAGAAGCCCTGAAGAAGGCCGAGAAGAAGTACACCTGCGAAGCGTGTTGCGAAACGTTCACGAGGAAAATACAGTTGCTGAAGCACAGACGGGTTCGATGCAAAGAATCGAACGAACCGAGGCAGCACCGAGCGAATAAGACCATCAAGGTCAAACGGAAGGATCAGAATGTAGGACCCATCGAGTGCAACGTGTGTCACAAGGTGTTCAAGAAGAAGAAGTACCTGAACGTTCACAAAACGTTGCACGGAGCACCTCACATATGCCACGTGTGTGGAGCCAAGTTGACCTCGGAGTATTATCTGAAGATCCACATCAGAAGACATAATAAAGAGTTCACGGAATTCTGCGAGGTCTGCAACAAGGGATTCTATTTGAAGGCGACCTTGAAGACGCACATGAGCGTTCACAGCGACGACAAACCCTGCACCTGCGAGGTCTGCCACAAGTCCTTCGGCAACCGCGTGTACCTGAGGAGTCACATGAAGATACATAGCCAACCGGAGAGCAGGAAGAAGTACAGATGCGAGATCTGTGGGTTCGAGACTTTTTACAGTTACTGTTACAAGGAACACTTGTGGACACACACGGGGGAGAGCCAAGTGGCTTGCGAGGTCTGCGGAAAATTGATCAGGCGACAGTACATGAAGATTCATATTAGGATACATACTGGAGAGAAACCGGAGATCTGCGAGTTCTGTGGGAAAGCGTTCAGCTCGAGAAAGTATCTGATTAAGCATCGTAGAACGCATACTGGCGAGAGACCTTATAAATGTAAAATTTGTGAGAAACGTTTCACGCAACGTGGGACATTGAGTGCCCATTTGCGTCGACACGAGGCTGCTAAATGAAGGTTTAGGAATTAGTTTAATTCTCTTTATGAGATAATCTGATTTGAGATAGCTTTATTTTTTTAAATTGCGTGTACCAAATTATGATAGGTTGTAGGTGAGAATAGGTGAGCTGTAATTTCGAATATTTGAATATTGTAGTCGTGTAAATCTTTTACACGCATAGGGACATGTTAATTATTAGTGGTGCTTAGCTGTGATCTACATATAAATACTGTATATCTGGTAAGTTGGTAGCTGAACCAATATAGAGTGCGTAGCTTCCGACTGCCATCTTAACGGATGTGAGTAGTATTTTAAATCTGTGGTGTTTAATGTGGCCTATATTTGTTAAGTTGTCTGTCCTGATATTTGAATATTCGAAATTGTACAAATGAAAATTCAGACGTTTTAAATATTCGGATTATTTGAGTTCGGTTAAAACGATCCTGTTCGTATTATTTAAATAATTTGTTTCCGTTCTGAGAATAACATGATCAAATATTAATGTGTTCTATGTAATTTGAAATTCGAATTATTCGAATATGTGAATTTTGTAATAATTTTAATTCACTGAATTTGAAATGCGAAAATTAGTAATACTAATTAAAAATAACATCAAAGTTAAAGTATTGAAATATTTATTTTTTAACATTGGGAGGATTGTGAACATATCCAAGGCTTTAATTATGTATAATTGTATACAGACATAAAGTAATATATGTAACGTTAATTAGTTAAGTTAATACACAATGTACATAATGTAATAAAGTAATATACCAAGATAAAGAATCATTTTATATATTAGTAAGACAAGGACGAGGATATTTATGGTAAATTAATTTTCAGTTTAATTTGATTTTATAATTGATAACTGAAGACACTTCAGAGTTCGAAAATATTGTTTCTCGTAGTAATTTTGCGCAAGAAATCAACCACTGGTAAGTAAATAATATACTTTTAAAGGGACAGAAAAGTGACTTTGTTTCTGAAGTTTCTCTAATACTAATTAAATAACTATTAGCAGAACGCTGTAAAGTTTATTTTAATATTAAATTTGTGCAAAACATAGTAATTGATAGTTCCAGTAGGAAAGAAGTAATTCTAAGAATAAAAAGTAAATATAGAATAACATTTTTATGCACAGTTCTGTTTTCAAAAAAATTGAATTTTGATGAAATATGTTTACTGTCTATAAGATGATAATTTTAACAACTCTTGAGAATTTGATAAGTAGTGGATGTTATAAATGCATAGATTTAAATATTTACTGCTAAAATGTATTATTAGTTAGTACTTATCACAACGTCGCTCATATAGAGCGTGATGAGTTTGAGGTTTTGAGAACTTGGAGATTTATGAATTTAAGGATTTAGAAATTTGGAAAAATCTGGGGATTTTGAAATTTAAGGTTCAAAAATTCGAAAACGTAGGTAAATTTGAAATTTTCAGATTTGCAAACTGAAATGTTGATTACCTGTTTCTCATTACTGTCCCAAGGTCAAATCGTTAAAGGACACGTACTTTGTATCCTACAACGATCGATTGACCCTACACTCATCAAAATCCACCCACACACAAAGTGTACGAAATATAAATTGCTCGTAGAAGCATTTCTACAAAACACAAGAAGAACCTACGGATCGTGTTCGTCTTCTAAATCGAAGATCTATCCCATCACCACGTACTACCGTTTATTACCTTGTTAAACCCCGACTTTTCTGTGTTTCGCACGTTGACGAGTGTTGTCCGTTACAGGTGCCAGGAGATCACCGTCGAGGAAATGAAAATCGAGCACATAGAAACGCTCGAAGGTATGGAATTGGTCAAGTACCAAAACGAGATATGCACCGTGGAGGAATTCGAAGACATCGGCCATCAGGAAATAGTGACCGACACCTTAGAGTACACGGAGAACGAGGAGATAAAAATCCTCGACGAAGACACCGAGATAGAGGCGGAAACGAACCGACACTATGAAAACAAACACGAAGTGACCAAGAAGTACACGGTGATCTACGAGTGCGACATCTGCAACAAAAGAATGCGCAAGAAGCTGCAGTTCCTGAAGCACAGGCAGAACCACCAGAGGAACATGGAGGGAAGTTGCGAGCGATGCGAGGAATGCGACAAAACCTTCGTCGACGAGGAGAAGCTGAAGAAGCACATGATCAAGGTGCACCAGAAGGAGAAACCGTTCCAGTGCGTGCTCTGCGGCAAGTGTTTCAAGACCGAGGAGTTCTTGAAGACGCACCTGAAACAGCACAACAAGCGTTTCATCTGCGACGTCTGCGGAATCTCGAAGGTGTCCGGCTACGATCTTCGTCTGCACAAGAAGAAGCACAACGAGGAGTACGTGACGCACTGCGAGATCTGCGGCAAAGGCTTCTACACTAATCAGACCCTGGAACGACACCTGTTGAGCCACACCGGCGAGAAACCGTTCATTTGCAAGATCTGCAACACGCCCTACGCCAGCGCAGCGTATTTGAACACCCACATGAAGTCGCATGGGGAAAGGGAGAAACACAAGTGCAACATCTGCAGCTTCGAGAGCTACTGGAAAGCGGCCCTGAAGGTGCATCTGAAGATACACAGTGGAGAGAACTTGATCACCTGCGAGATCTGCGGCAAGTCGGTGTCCAGCAAGGCGTATCTTCAGGTTCACATGCGGATACACTCGGGAGAGAAACCACACGTGTGCGAGGTGTGCGGGAAAGCGTTTAGCGTGAGGAAGTATTTGATTGTTCATTTGAGAACTCATACCGGAGAAAGACCGTACGAGTGCAAAGTGTGTCAGAAGAGGTTCACTCAACAGGGCTCGTTGAACTCACACATGAAATCGCATAATGAAAGAAAGTGACGAGCCGGAAAATGGCGCTGAGGTGCCGGGATAGGTGATTCGGTTGAACTTTTAAATGCAATCGTTTCTCGAATTATTTCACTGAAGTGGGTCAAAATTTGTTAGACTTCGAGGAGTTTCATTGTGGATGCATGCCATACTCATTTTTATTATTTTGTGTGGAGCTACATACTTTATGTAATTTGAAAACTCTTGATTGAATATTCTCCATCTTGTAAATTTGTGAATTTGATCACTTCTAAATTTAATTTCAAAACTGTGAATTTGCAACTTCAAAAATTATTTTTTTATTAAAATTATGAACTTCCAAATTAAAAGAAATAGAGCACAGAATATGTTGAAGATCCTTGTAAAATGAATATTCTATTAAAAAATATTAAAAATCACAATGAAATCTCAGTGACTCTAGTGAACTAGCATCCATAATAAGATTCCTTGAATTACTTCTTTGCATTGATTTAGTATCATTTTAACAAACATCACTGTCAGAAATGAATACTGTATACCTAAAATGTCGATAGAACTCAATATTAACAATTACTTTCATATAAATTATTCTAATATTATCAATGTATATCTGTGGTGATTTTTTTGATCTCCGAAATGGGAACAGATAAAGATTGTTTCTGATACTTTGGTTAGATAAGTTATGCCAATTATGTGTTTTACTATGTTCGCTGCCATCGTTTTGTTGCATAATAGATAAAATAACGTTGATACATTATCGTATTATGTGTCAGGATCAAATTTTATATGAGCAGGATTTAATATCGAAGACACGAAAAAATATTGAGACATAAGAAATTAAATGTTTTATTAAAACATTCTCTGCAGAACAATTATTATTTTAAATAAATATCTTTCTTAAAAAGAATTATTCAATTTTATGAGGGACAGGGATGTTTCACTGCTAAAGTGGCCAAATTGTTATGCTAGTTGCAAATTATTAACAAAATTATTATCAAAAAATAATGTTTTATAAAATTATTATATTCTGTTAATCATAAACTATTACATTTTTTAGAGAATTTAATAATTATATAAAAATAAAAATACTAACCCTACTTTTATTATACATATTTGTTTTAATAGTATATTTTCAATATTGTAAAGGTTAGTTTTTTTTTTAATAGAAAAATTAGAATGATAATCATATTGGACAATACATTTTTATAGGGACTATTTTCTACTCAGGTTCTTTATATTTTTTAAATTATAAGTTAAAAGAAGGTATTGGATATTATTTCTTTCTCAATTTCTTAATATCATGACAAAACTACGTCATGACAAACAAGTGCAAATACTAAATACTCTGGTACGGAATCATCAGTTATAGAATAATTATAAAAATTCCAATAAATATACAACAAAATGACAATTATATTTTGCAAGCTAAGTTAGTAATAATTTAAAAAATAGATTTTGCAATAAATGGTCTTGTACCGAGACTGATTCTAATTCAGTAATATTTAATCAATATACAAGATGTATTACTCTTCGAGTTACATACTCAAGATCATTATTTTAATTTACAAGGTGCCATGCTATACAGTCATTAAAAAACTAATTACACGTGTTTTGTATATCCCCTAATTTCTGTTTCACAAAACGTACATAATAATGTAAGTACATCGCAATATAATACGAAGATGCTAGCGTAATATGATCTTCCTTAATTATCCATAAGTTACGGATTAATAGAGCAGGCTAGGTATAATAAATACAATGTCTATACAGTTCGTTGTCATTTTGCAATAATCCATTTCGTTCGTTCTCTACTTGTAAATATAAGTTATGGACACGTTAATAACGCACACTGATAAAGATAATTAACACACTTCATTAAATTTACTTTCTTTGTAAGACCAGCGATACGCATTTTCCTGTATATTTTTATCTTTAAGTAGTTTAAGATTTATGCTATACAAACATTAAATGAGGGAATCTCAAAATCTCATGTTAATTGTTACATTTTTCTCTTTTCGTTTCTTTATCATTGTATCGATATCAGTTATTGTAATGTAACAGAGCATTATACGTTAGATGCGTAAGTCTTTTTATTTTTATCAAGTTTATTATATGTTGAATCAATGATGATCAAAAAATTTGTAATTTAGAAGTACAAAAATTCGAGAAATATCCATCAATGCATGCCACTTGCTCACGGGCACAGTTGTCCATCATTAAATAATAAAACTAAAATTTATACATATATTAAATAAACTTTTTTATAATATGTAAATTTCTTCCAAAAGAATAAGTTTTATCTGTAAGTTATTCTGTATACCAGTACAAGTAATATAAAAATTTTATCCTTGTAAAACCACCTTTATTATTCCAGCAACTTACCGACAAATTCTTAAATTAAATACACGTTCATAAGTGACTTCGTTCAGGAAGAAAGAAGAGGATTCTAAAGGAGTTCAAAGAACCAACGCGATATTATCCTGTACTCAGTGTATTTCCGAATGTAAATCAGCTTGATGCTTCTTAAATAAAATACCAAATCCTCGTTAAATCAAAATTGTCGTTACATCATCCGATAGTGTACGAATCGCTATTGACGAAACTCTTTTTTTCATTTTATTCGCAGGTCCGAGGAATGGGGATGTCCGAGGACCGGTGTCGACTTGCGCATACGAAAATTACCCACGGAAGTCCCGTTTAAAGATCAGCCGCCGAAGAATCAGTGCTTCATCAAAGAAGAACCGATAAGCAGCGACGAACTCCGTCCAGAAATTCCAAGTAATTGCGTGCCGAAGAACGAGGAGGAGATGTCCGATCCTTTGGCATTGCCGAAAATTCAGGCGTTCTATCAGTGCGGCGTGTGCAACAAGCTGTACAAGATGAGATACCGTTACGAAAGACATTTGGTCGCGCACAGCGACGCACGTCCTTATCAATGCAACGTTTGCGAAAAGTTCTTCAAGACGAAAGACGTGTTGAAAAGCCACAAGAGGATGCACACCGGCGAGAAGAAGCACGTGTGCGACGTGTGTGGACACGCGTGCTCGGACAACTCTCAGTTGGCCACCCATCGGAGACGCCATTTTGGAAAGTTCACCCACTTCTGCGAAGTCTGTAACAAGGGATTCTACACGAAATGCGAGCTCCGCGACCACACGAACGTGAAGCACGGTGGCAACCAATACGTCTGTAAATTATGCAACAGGTCCTGCCCGAATAATTACATGCTGGCGAAGCATATGAAGACCCACGACCCGAACTTCAACCCCATCAAGTACCAGTGCGAGATTTGTGGTAAAACGTTCATCTGCAAGAACTCGTTGGTGCTCCACGTGAAGGGCCACATGGGCGAGAACAAACACGAGTGCCATCTCTGTGGTAAAACGGTCAAGTCGAAAAATTCTCTTCGGAGTCACCTGCTAATCCATAGCGGAGAGAAAACGTTTCGCTGTGATGTGTGTGGCAAGGCTTTTAGCAGGAGCTCCACCCTGGTCACTCACAAGAGGACACACACCGGAGAGAAACCGTACAAGTGCGACACATGCGGAAAATCCTTCACACAACGACCGACTTTAGTCATTCATAAACGATACCATACGGGACAGAGACCTTACGAGTGCGATCATTGCAGTAAATCGTTCGTTTCAAAGTCGGCATTGAACGCTCATATGAAAGTACACCCCGTTAACGCTACGACCGAGTCAGAGTGATCTGTTCAGCAGAGGCAGTGAATTTTTGTGGAAATGAATGCCGATTAACTGTTTAGATGCTACTCTTATACCTGATTCTACGTGGTTGGACTCGAAAAGTTCTCGAACTTTATTTTTTTGTTCGTTTGGTGCTCGAGGATGTATTGTTACAAATATCTCTAGGTAGATCAATTTTAAAATGTTTACAATTTTAAAAATGTGTAGGTCTTTTGTATAACTGGTCAGTTTTGCATCGTGATTATATTTCGAATTTACTATTTGAAAAATAATAATCTTGAAGATGGTATAGGGTCTAAGGGAATTTCTAGGACGGAAGTTCGAAAACTTTTGGGCCAAATCGTGTGCCTACATCTCTCCATTACGAAGTGTTAACGTTTGGTTATTATATACGAGATGAAGTAAAGGTGCAGGCTGAAGTTTCTGATAATTGTGAATTTTGAGCGTTGGTCCTGATAGATCCTTAAAAATTGACTAATGCCAAAGCTATGAACTAAATACTTTTAGAATTATATTTTTATATAATTTTATTTCTTTAACATCACAAGTATGTCTTACTTTCTTACCCTTAGCCGATTACAAACATCCTTCTTGTCATGAACACTCGGAAAAGAGCATGAATATTTTTTACGCGGTTTAACCATCATGACATGTAAGATTTTATGAAATAAAAGAGCTGTTTAACATAGTCCAGACAGAGGAGCGCTGTATTGTTAGAAACTGTAAAAGTACCATACGACTGACAACCATAACTTCGTTTGATCATTACCAGGCCTAATGTATTTTATACATGACACCTTTACAAAATCGACCCAAAACATTTTTCAATCGACTCAGGTGCGTCGCGTTGAAATTGTAGATCGTGTTCGATAGCAACCCTACTACCAGGTATGCGATTTCGCTCTGGACTTTCGTCGTGTCCTAGCGCAGAAAGACGACGTGATCTCGCAATCAGGATGCTCGATACTGATGTGGCCCTTCAAATTTTTACATTTCAGGTACGACCGCACGTCCGAAGACTATTATCCGATGGCAATGTTGACGAAGCTCGAGCTGGTGAAAAAGGACACCAATACGGACACGGCGGCCAAGAAAAGCCCTAAATCAGCGACGGGTAACGACACGACGCCGGCCAACAGCCAGCCGCAGAACTTCATCAAGCAGGAGGTGAACGACGAGGACGACGAAGAGGATCTACCACTGGCGTACCACTGCAAGCTCTGCGGCGTGTTCTTCGCGTCTCAAGCCTTGCTGGACAATCACGAGATCGAGCACAAGGGTAAACGCAAGAACACCTGCGCCCAATGTGGACGCGTGTTCCGAACGTACGTGAACTTGCGGAAACACATGAAGAAGCACGCGAGCCGCAAGAGTGGTCGTAAAGGAGGCAGCGGTTCGGTCGTCAACCGTTCGTCCAATCTGAAGGTGAAAAAGGAGAAGACAGAACTAGAGTTCCATTGTAAAACGTGCAACAAGGTGTTCCGGCATAAAAGCAACTACCAGAAGCATCTGATGCGACACACCGTGGGCGACCTAACCTGCAAACACTGTCCCAAGAAGTTCCGTTTGTTCCGTGACCTGACCAGGCACGAGAAGACGCACTTCTACCCCAGCTACGTGTGCAAGGAGTGCGACTACGAGACCACCGTGTTGGCAGCACTGAGCATACACATGCTGCGGCACACGGACAAAGCCGACCTGCCCTTCAAGTGCAACGACTGCGACAAACGTTTCCGCAAGGCAATAGATCTGCAGGAACACTACAACATCCACTCCGGAGACCAGCCATTTGTGTGTCAGTTGTGCAACAGCGCCTTCTACCTGAGACGACAGTTGTCGGCTCACTGCAGGCGCATGCATCCGGAGATGAAGGCCAACAAGGTGACCAGCACCGCCTGCGATATTTGTGGTCGAGTCCTGGCCACGAAGAGATCCCTGTTCCGTCACAAAGAGAGCCACAATCCCACCAAGCTGTACCTCTGCGACTACTGTGGCAAGAGTCTGAGCAGCGCGGAGCACCTGAAGAAGCACAGACGCATCCACACCGGCGAGAAACCGTACGTCTGCGATATCTGTGGCAAGGGATTCACCGATTCGGAGAACCTGAGGATGCACAGGAGGGTGCACACCGGCGAAAAACCGTACAAATGTGACCAGTGCCCGAAGGCGTTCTCCCAGAGGTCCACCTTGACGATCCACAGGCGAGGACACACGGGAGAACGACCTTACGTCTGTCAGATCTGCAACCGTGGCTTCTCCTGCCAGGGCAACCTGACGGCTCACCAGAAATCCACCTGCGTTTAATTCGCACGAGTGCCTTCATCGTCGAGGGTAGAACTCTGAAACGGATCCACAAGCTCTTGATTGGTGCTCATCATTGTGCAGACATTCACTGTTCGACGAATGGCCGGTTTCTCTGTGATTGCCGACGAAACGAACGGACTGATGGGGAATTGTTGAATAATATACGTTCGTTTTATCATGGTTCATGGTGTCGTTCGATGCATCTGCGATTACGATTGTATTACTCGTTTAATGTTACATGTTTCGATGCTTGCTGCAGTTTTTCACGATGTTCTTTCGAGCCGAATTCGATCGCAGTTGGTTTTATTGTTTCGGATTACGTTACGATCATTTTACTTTAAGCAATTGTTACACCTTCGCGGTTGCATGGGCTCGCTGCGACGAGAGGTTGGCGTTTTGTTGCATGGACGGGTCTGTGAAGGTCGACTGTACGTTAAGTGTTAATTAGAGATTAATAAAATTGCGAGATCATTCGACAAATAGGATTTGGTAGCAACGGTATCGTTCCCTTTTACGTCCTCGGATAGAATGAGAGTCGTTAAACATTTATCGTTCAAAAATGTGAAGGCACTGTAAAGGCACATATCAGAAAATCACGTTTACTGCAGAACAGATGGCGCGACGATCAGCCAATATCTCAGCAATGAAAATTCGAATGTCTATCCAAACAATCTGCTCAGAGAGAACAGAATATAAACCCTGTGACAAAAGTATGCAAATTGTATGATGAGAGCAATGATATCTCAAACACATGGTAAAATATGGCAAGGCAACATCATAAGTGTGATGTTAGCAAAAGAGGTACAAATGACAGAGCTCACATGCAGATCCATACACAAATTCACTATACGAATTTTCTATCAACACATGTGATGTATGGATCTACAAAATTTTACTGACAAGTGTGACATAGCGTTTATGATAAATCAACTGGAAAATTATGGGACTGATCTTCTGTGACTCAGAATCATCCTATGACATCTATGAAAATTTTTCAAAAGATGACTTGTAAATAATATAATATCTCACAAAGACATTCATATTTAGAAACACGGCAGAGAATATTACAATATAAAATTTGTTTTCAAACTTATATCAGATCGTTTGGATTTATTCTACAATGGAGACCACTGGAGACTTATGTGATTTAGGGAATTAACTGGTGTGTACGGTTTATGTGGATAAGTCTCCATTAAACCGAGATGATGGCTCATCGTTGCAGGCATCGTGGAAATCATCCAACTTCTGTAGAAATTTAGGGATTTTTAAATTCATGAAGTTTTGGATTAAGAAATTTATTGAATTATTAATTTTCAAATTTCTAGATTCACAAACTTGGAATTACAGTTTGCAAATGTACGAATTCAGACATTGTAAAACCTTCAAATTTTTAAGTTTACAATTTAAAAAAAATTATAAAATGTAAAAATCTTGAGATTCAGGAGTACGATGAAAAATATATTGGTGTTCTTGTCCGATCTCATCCGAATATTTCCGAACATGTGCATTCCTAGTAGATCAAGATATAAAATATATAGAATCAAGATATCAACGATATAATGGAATTTCAATTTCGTAATCAACTGTTCGATTAACCCTTTCAAACCCCATGCACATGTCGTAGAATGTTGTTCCAAATTTAAAAACAAATAAAACCTATTTTTGCGATATATTATACATATTAAACTTCTAGAATCACAAAAATGAAATTAATACACTACAAAAATATTTTCAGTTCGAAATTCATTGTTATTATTCTGCTTGTGATATGAGTAATATAATTGCGAACAAACTAAAAAATGAAAGGGTTAAATTGTAAAATTTATATTTCATTCGCCATTGTAAAAGTAAACGATAGAAATTGCTATCATAATGTTCAATTTTACTTATAATTCAAAATTCACAAATTGAATAAAAATCAAATATTTGTACAATTATCACTTGTTCTTATTAAATAATGGACGTAAAAGGTATCGTACGATATTTGTGCGAATTACAGCAGCAAAAATTTGCTTTTCGAGGTGCTTATTGATTTACACCGGCGAAACAATGCATTACACCGAATCGCGTTTATCGCACGAGAGTGTACATAATCGTATGTACTTAAGAAAACGGTTACTGTAAGATGCAACAAACGAAATTAAGGTAGGAATTGGAACAGTGGAAATTAGAAGGCGATAGATCGTTAAATATGTAATTGGATTCGTCTCGAGTTTTGTGTAAGAGAGAGAATGTAAGCGAGTTCCATTAACGTTGGTTGTTCTAGAAGCTGTGACACACTTTACCGATGTAAGTAGCATCGATTGTAAATTCATATTAATCACGGGGTCAGAGATTGTTTCAGTGCAATGTTCGAAACACTTATCGCCTGTACTGAATTCTTTGTTCCTTCAATTAAATCCTTTTCAGAAATTGCACCATCGTTTTCACTCTGGACTTCTCGATTTCGTTGATTTGCTAGAAAAGTGATATATATACACAAAATCATTTACACAAATTTTGTAGGTGCACTATTTCCTGTTGGCGTAATTAAGGGCATACAATTTTTATACTTCAAAAAATTGTTAAATTTATAAATTTTATCTGGAAAATTGTGACTGAAATTAAAACAATGTGAAAATATAGAAATTTTTAATTTTTAAATTAAAGTGATGTAGATTTCAAACTTGTCAAGTTTTGCTATGGAACTGTTTTTAAATTGTGCTTGAATCCTGCAATTTAAAGATTGTATTCGTACACTGCGAATGAACATATGAAGATATGATAAAAAGTAATAATATGGGAAGTCACGAATATGTGACTGATCATTGAAGTGTTAATAAAAATACCAGGGTCCAAATGCAACAGTACAAGTTATTTATCATTTTTAAATAAAACTGAATGAAGGCTATGATTATGCTAGACACTAATAAAGGCAGAAGATCACTTACAAAAATCTATATCAGTTGTTACCTAAAACAAGAATACAATCTGACCCAATTCATCAGATTGCAAAAGAAATTCAGTATCGAATGTTGAAATAGTCAATTTACTTGAAAAACGTATATTTCTCAATTGTATCACTGTTCTAGCAAACTGACGACAAATCCATATCTCTCCTGTCCTTGAAACACTGCCAATACTGGATCCGATCCAGTAACCTTGCGAAAACGGTTCTGCGATTGTGTCGACTCGCCAAGAGTATCTTAAACACGACGAATATCGAATCCTTCTTGCGACTGACTAAACGAATCGATGTTTCAGGAGGTCGAAAGCGTCTCCGGGCCAGGGTACGAAAGACCGGGTGGCAATCGAGAGAAAAACTGTTGCAGCTACCAGCGAAGATCGATTTAGTACGTTGCTGATGAAAGTGGAAAGAGACTCCGAGGACGAAGAAGCGGAAGAGGACGATCAGCTCGAAAGAGAAGTGGTAGCTCGCAAGGTCAACGAAGACTGGACAACGGATGCTGTGAAAACTGTTTTAGTGCCCGTTAGGGACCCAGTGACGCAACAGATCAGGAACATGTTGGTACCTGTCGAAGTGAGGGACAAAACTGGGTTAAACATGATCAAAAGTGTACTGGTACCGTTTCAGAGCAGCGATGGTTCGGTCTCGTACGAGATCAGGAAGGTGACAGTGCCGATCACGATCGAGTCGAAACTGCTGGAGAACGCTGACGACCCCAAAGAAGGGAAAGAGGACAACAAGGAGACCGATCGAAAAGAAGAGAGACAGGAAACAAGGACCGTTGAAGAGGTGAACGTGAAAGTGGAGCAGTTCCTGGACGAAGAGACCAAGTCGAACGACAGTCCAGGATCCGAGGACAATTTCGAGGTGATGGATCAGACCCTGAGGAACAGTTGTCCGTTGTGTCAGAAGTGCTTCAAGGACGAACACGAGATGCAGAAGCACGTTCGTCGGAGCCACAGGAAGCGGTACAGCTGTGACAAGTGTCAGAAGAGGTGTATGTCCGAGCAGGCCCTCGAGAAACACCAGAAGACCCACGTGGGTGCTTCGTTCCTGCAGTGCTCTGTCTGCAACTTGAGGTACAAGACCAACGTGGGGCTGAAGAACCACTATGTCCGCGAGCACAGTAGTTTGGATCCGAAGTTCACCTGCGACTACTGCGGCAGGTGCTTCAAGTTGAAGCACGATCTGAGCATCCACATCGACAGGACCCACATGAACCCGGAGTACATCTGCAGGTTCTGCGGAAGAGCCGTGAAGAATATATTGCACCACGAAGCGACACACGAGGAGGAGGTCAACAAAGGCACATCTCGGTACCGTTGCGATCACTGTCCTAAAGACTTCAAGCTGCTGAACAGACTGGCCAACCATTTGCTGAAGAAGCACAACGATCGCAGTCAGCCTAGCATGTTGAGGACGCTGTGCGAAAAGAATTTCCAGTCGAAGAAGGACTTCTATCGACATGTTCTAGCCGAGGATAGGATGAACAGATATAAATGTGACACCTGCGGAAAGACTTATGCGAACGAGCAGAATCTTCGTAGTCATGCTGCTGTACACTCGCACACCTTCGTGTGTCATCTTTGTAGCAAGAACTTTGCTAATAATTACTCCTTGAAGTTGCATCTTCGAATGCATACTGGTGAACGACCTTATCAGTGCAAGGTCTGTTTGAAGACCTTCTCGAGAACCAACGCGCTTAGGGTGCACCAGTTCACGCACACCGGGGAGAGACCGTACGTTTGTGATCTTTGTGGACAGAGTTTCACGCAACGGAGTAGCATGATGGGTCATCGACGCAAACATCCTGGAAATCATCCACCGCCTCCACCTTTGTCTCTCAGCAAGCTGGAACTCAACGAACATTTGACTTTGTGAACTGGGAAGTTGTGCAATGATCTGCAATAGATTCTGTTCTTTTAGGTTCTTAATGTAATTAGATTAAAGGAGATATATGTTTGTAAAAGATGTTAGGACTTTTGCCGAGTTATTCAAAATTTTATTTTGTAATTTCTTGTATTATATGATGCTCGGTTAGTATGTGTTTAGAATCATGGTCGTTGTGGATTTGTTGAATGTGTTCTTGAATGAATGTGAGGGAAATAAAGAATTAGTCTGCGACATTTTATAAATGTTGCATGGCGTGTTTCTATCTTTTTGAAATTGATTTGAATGGAGAGTTGGAAAATATAGGAAAGATATTTGATAAACTTACTGATCATTTTTCAATTTAATCTCAATCTTTGCATACTTAGATCTGTACACATGGATAATCTACTGTATTTATTTATTATCTGAGTAATTGTAGTAAATTATCTTGAAAAGTGATTGATAAATTTACAAACTGTAATTTTCCTTATATTTTGGTAAGTTTACTAAATGTAACTTTTCCTATATTTTTCAGTCTCCATCTTAACACGTTAAGCGTCACGCCGATTCTGCCTTCCTTTCTGTTTGGCCCGCGGTCTCCGCCTTCATCGCAACACAAACTCCAAAAGAGACCTGGAAAAGTCTCGAAAGTGCGAAGATATTGTAAACTATGTTACGAAAAAAATGCGACATTATCCGGTAGAAAAATGGCCAGAAAATTGTGCAAGAAGGTTGCCACATTTTGTGATACCTGCGAAGGACAACCGTTTTTATGTTTACCGTGTTTTAACGAATCCCATTAATTTTTTTTGTAAGAAACATTTATTAATTTATTAATAGACTGTAATTTGTTTAGTTTTATATCTCATTTTATACTGTCAGTAACTGATGTGGCGCTTGACGTGTTAATCATTTTTGAAGAGGTGGATGTATTTCTTATCCCACATTCGTACAAGGTTTTTGAAATTTATATAGTTTATTTATTAGTATAAACTTTGTCATTGTTTCGAAATTGTTTCTTGTTCGCCTAACATGTTCATTGTATTTACAATATATGTATTGTATGAACCAGTGATGGGCACAAATTTGATCATTTTTTGTGAATTTTGTATATTTCTAAGCTGTTCATTTGCAAATTATCAAGATACCACATTCCTACATTTTCATATTTCTGAGTTATGAAGGTTTTTAATTTTTATATGTGAATTTTTACATTGACATGGAAATTTGATATCTTTAAAATTGAAAAGTTTGAAAGTTTGAATTTTTTTCCACTGCAGACACAACTTTGCCCACAATCTCTTCAATAAGCATTTGGTCTGCCCATCATTGATTTATACCATAACTAACTTTCATGCACCTATACTTATCAGAAGGCACGCAGTATTACGTTCCTTCAGTTCATTATTGCACTAATTTTCACTACACTTAAAATCTACGCAGACATTTTTGTAACTTTTCAACCACGTCGAAATATCTGTTACCAGCGACAATACTCAGGTCAGCATTTTACACAAGTGTCCATACTTCACGATACATAAATATGATGAAAAGTTTTTGTAAAGTACGGTGGATACAAATGAGTAGACAGAATCGTTTTCATGAAACCGTGACATTGTTATTGTAAGTAAAATGTTAAACACAATCACGTTAACACTTTGACTGCCTAAATAGATAAAATGATAACGTTACAATAATCATTAAGAATATAAATATTAATTTTATTTTAAAGATCGACAGTCAAAGTGTTAACTGTTCAGTGATTATATATTCCGTGCATTTGTTACTTGTACTGGTCTTTCCGTTCCTTCGATTAAATCATTTATAAAAATCGTTTAATTTTCACTATGTAATTCCCTCTTGTTCCCTTTCTGTAAGAACGAAGTAAGCAGAAAACAGAATATTACCGAAGCTTCCGATGTACAAGTGTTTTTCAATTAATTAGGTCTAATCGATCTTTGCTTACGACTGATTAAACGAATCGATGTTTCAGGTCAGCGATTTCTGCTCAGAACTCGAAACGGCAGCTTCTTTCCTCTCATGGAAATAGAAAGAATAAAATGCCCAGGAAAATTGAAAGGGACGACGCCTTACAGAAAGAGAGAAAGAAAGTGAACAGTGAGGCAACGCTGAATTCGTGGCACATTGCGAGCACGCCTAACAGCGACCCTTTAAAAATCGAGGAGAACACTCCGGTGCCTGTAGAAAGAGACACAAATCCGTTCGAAGCCATATTGCTTCCGATTCACATCAAGGACGAACCTGTATCGAACGAAATCGTGGACCAAGCGGACAACGAAGCTGAAGATAAACGAGAGAAGCCGAGGAGACCGCAACAGAAGAAGAAAACGAAGATGCAGAAAGAAGCTGAGGTATCGGAGAAAGACACACAGAAGGAAGAGATGGACGAGATACTGGAGAACTTGAGGAATATCTGTCCAGTGTGTCAGAAAAATTTCGACAACGAAGAGCAGATGCGTAGGCATCTCAGGAAGATTCACGTGAAGTCGTTCGTCTGCGGCAAGTGCAACAAAGGTTACTATTCGAACGTGGCCCTGAAGGAACACGAGAAATCGCACGAGGACGACTCGTATCTCGAATGCGACATCTGCCACATGAGATTCAAGCGAAAACCCGGACTGAAGCTCCATCATCTGCGAGTACACAGCGGTCTGGAAGCGAAGTTCACGTGCAACTACTGCCAGAAACAGTACAAACTCAAGCACGAGTTGACCATTCACGTGAAGAGGAATCACACGGACACCGGGGAGACGTCCATTTGCAAATACTGCGGTAGAACCGTGAAGGATGTGGAGGAACACGAGAGGAGACACGAGAAAAGAGCCAGGAGACTCACGTTTCAGTATCAATGCAATTTGTGCGACAAGAGGTTCAAGAACTCCATCAAATTGGATAACCATTTGCTGCTGCACAAAGAGGGATTCAAGTGCACCGAGTGCGACGAGAGGTTCTCCCATCCTGCTGACCGGGATAAACATAAAGAGCTGAAGCATAAACTTCGAATATCGTGCACGTTCTGCACGAAGAAGTTCAACTCTCGAAGTAATTTTTATACTCATGTGCTGACTCATGCTGGCGTGAAACCGTACAAGTGCGACATCTGCGATGAGACTTTCACGCAGAGGAATAGTATGCTGAAGCACCGGAAGAAGAGCCATCCTGAAAGCAACCTTCCGGCGGTCACTGTGCCAATGAAAATCGCGGAAATTGCTAAGAAAATTTTGCAAAAGGGTTAGTGTGTTTGAGGAAGCTGTAAGGATTCCGTTTTACTACATCAACGAGTATTGTTGGTCATTGTAGGTTATGATTGATCACATTTGTTGATGTTAGGACAAAGGGAAGGGTTATACTATTTGCTCAGAAAGTACACAAAGGTCTGTTGCAAATGGATCTTTGCAATTTTTACTTCTTTACGCAACTTTATTTTTTATGTTGCAATTTCTTTGCATTGCAGTTCTTTTCTAATCTTTACTGTGCTTAAGTTTTACATGAAAACTGTTTGAGAATGTAGAAAGGTTAGAATTTATTTTTCGTAAATTTCTCTTCTGAAAAGATACCGCTTTATTCTACAATATGGCGTTCACCGTAAACCGATCTTTGAGACACTTCCGACAATTGATCAATATTTGATCTTTGATAAATTGGAAAAATTTTTACAAAAGTTTCAGACAAGTTTTCTAACTGTACTCAGAAGTTGCTGAAGTATTTCTTTTTTAAATAACAGCACCTTAATTTTTTCAGATAACTTTTTTATATACAGTGCTCATACATTTTAAAGTCTATAGTTCAGTTAATGAACAAAATACAAAAGGACATATTTTTTAAAGTAATTTCCAGTCGTTTTGAGTAAAATACAACCAACACATTCAAGTCAAAAATAATTGTACATATACCAAGGCCACCTCAAATTAAGCTTCATGTTTTATGAAGCAGACAATCCCTGTAATATAACACGAAACCAATAAAAGAAACCTTGTAATATATTTACAAAACAGTAGTACATATTAAGTTCTCTTTATCAACGTTTCTCGTGTTTGTCAGAATACAAGAGTGATTAAATTCCTATTACACAGTTTACACGATAAAGTAAGTTACAATTTCAGTATACTTCAAAGCTTAGATCCGTCTCGTCAGGTTACATAAACGTAGAAGAAAGGAAACGATTCGTAAAACGAAACATTTCACTCGCCAAATATTTTCTAAACGTAACATTCAGCGTCCGTTCGCAAGCCTTTGGCGCACTGACATGCTATATCTTTGTTTCAGAGTACCAATTCCAAGACAGCGAATAAACCAAGACCCAAGTTCGTCTTACTACTTAATAGTTGTCGCGGCCAAACCTGAAGACAACGAAACAGCCGGAAAGTCTAAAACTGCGTCGACCAATTCGAATCAATCGAAAGACCCTCTCGAAGTGATCAAGGACCAGAACAAAGAAACCTCTCAGAATCAAATTGCTGCAGGATCAGCTTCGCAGAAGGCCGAAGCGGAGGTGGACGAGGTCCTCGAGAAGATCAAGAACATCTGTCCATTTTGCGGCAAACACTTCAGCAGTGCCTTGATAGTGGAGGACCACGTCGCGTTCGTTCATCGCAAGCCGTACAAGTGCAATGACTGCAAGAAGGCCTATCAAACCGAACGGGCGTTGGAGAAGCACAAGGTGATCCATCAGCCGGACTACTTCTTCAAGTGCGACATCTGCAACGCGAAGTTCAAGAAGAGATACAGCGTGAAGAGACACAACCTGCGCGTTCACAGCGGCGACGACGAGTCGAAGTTCGTGTGCGAGCATTGCGGACGCAGCTACAAGGTGAAGACAGATCTGACCCTGCACGTGAAGAAGGCGCACAACTCGGAGCCCCAGGTTTGCCGGTTCTGCGGCAAAACGGTGATCGACGTGAGCGGTCACGAGTGGAAGCATCGTAAACGGAACAAAGAACTGAAATACGAGCACGCTTGCCATCTCTGCAACAAAAAGTTCCGTCAGAGGATCATACTGGACAATCACCTGAGGCTCCACGAGGAGGGCTTCAAGTGCGAGGAATGTGGCCAGAAACACAGCAGCAGTCAGGAACTGATAAATCACAGGAAGCTGAAGCACCGTCAGCCGAAGAGTTATCTCTGCACCATCTGTCAGAAAACCTTCGCGTGTACCAGTAATTTTTATCAGCACGTGTTGACCCATGCCGGAGTACGACCCTACAAGTGTGACATTTGCGAAGAGGACTTCACTCAACGTTCCAGCATGCTGAGGCACAGGAGACAGCATCCTGGACCTCTGCCACCCATGCAGTGGACACCTCCGCACGTTGCCGAAGTGGCCAAGAGTTACTTGCAGAACATGCAAGGTGATCACGTAGATAGGAGCAGCGATGAGCGGTTATGATTGTTCTGGAGTTTTGTTGAACGAGTTACCTTTAGATATTCGATGTAGGATTTTGTTCGAGATAAGATTATCGATGTAGATATTTGTCTTGGGAGATTGGTAGATGCGACTCCAGGATTATGGCACGAGGACTCGATGATTTCGGTTCTTATTTAAGGTAGAACATTCAGCAGGTAATTGAAGGAGAATCTTTTAGAGAAACGTTTAGTTAACGACTGATATTATGATATTAAGCAATCGATATGTAGTATTTTTGTAACGGTATTCTTGTTTCACTGCAAGAAATCAGGTTTATCATAAGTATTTCACGATACGCGAAGATCTGCTAAGTGCTTCCAAATCATTGAAAATTGTGTTATTAATCTTGAATAAAATTTCTACGGATTAAGTAGAACCGGATAAATTTCTATGATTTAATATGGTATTCATGTGAGACTCGTTGGAATTATTAGGATTTGTAGAATTTGTTTTCATGTATATTTGTATATACATACACGAAGCACTGTTTCTCAGGATACAGCCATAAAATGTAATAAATTAGTCATATTTTAATTTTAAACCTTTATTCACGTTCATACGAATACATTTTATCATATGCATACGTTACTTAATCATTTTAAGATTGCTTAAGCGATACGATTATAACAAGTGTACGAAAACAAGAATAAAATTCGATCATTTTAAGTATGCGATCATTGAAAGCATAAAGAAATCTCAGTATTTGTTGGCGTTTCGCTTCTCTCTTTGTAACGATGTTGTAACTCCGTGCAATATTCCATACATTTCATACAAAAGGAAAGACGGGTTTAATTTTAGATACCACAATTTGAAACATCA
Source organism: Megachile ligniseca (assembly GCA_945859555.1). Classification (NCBI taxonomy): domain Eukaryota; kingdom Metazoa; phylum Arthropoda; class Insecta; order Hymenoptera; family Megachilidae; genus Megachile; species Megachile ligniseca. The sequence goes on from OX243783.1 coordinate 6,871,415, forward strand.
TTGTAATTACGATCATTCTCCACTGCCTTATACATTATTATAAAAAAACGAACACCTGTTGTTTCTCCCGCAGATTAATTGTACGCAAGTTCGCTAATAAAGTGATTATAACCAAAACATTAAACGAAAAAAAAAAAAAACTTTACACCTACTGGATCTAACAGAAGAAACATATTTTCTGAAACTTACCAAATGCCAAGTTCTCCAAAAAAGGTTCGCCTTTTTCGAGCGAAACACACGCCAGTGCATGCTCGTGTGTGGTTAGCGATGCAAAATAAAAACAAAACTATGTTTTCCCGTTTCGAAATCGACTAACTAGCTTTATGCTTTTTTAGGTACAATGCGCTAGACCCCCTCGCTCCAACTTTTCTGATAGTAAAACTAGAGGACAATTACTTTCGGATACCAACGTCGCTGAGCATGTTCATGATGAAGGAACCACCACCCAGCGGAGAAGCGGTCGCTCAGGCTCCGAAATCAGTCCCGAAGACCAGTCGGACCGAAGAGAGGCCGAGAGCCAACTCTGTGAGGATCGACGAGTCGTCGGACGAACTGGAGGACGTGCCGTTGGACTTCCGGAAGAAGTTACAGGACGAAAAGCACATGTACCCGTACACGAACATGGCGAAATACGGTACCCTGAAGAAGCTGCACACCTGCGAGATCTGTCTGGCGACATTCGATCGCAAGAGCAAGCACACCAGGCACATGCTGAAGCACAGCAACTCGAGGCCACACAAATGCGCCATCTGCAGCAAAGCTTTCAAGACCACCGCCCATTTATCCCGGCACATGGAGGTGCACGACGAGCCGTTGACCCTGCACGCGTGCAGCATGTGCGACTTCAAGGCTCGCACTAAACCGTACCTGAAGATCCACTACATCCGCAAGCACACCCAGGACTACAACTACAAGTGCGAGCAGTGCGGCAAGATGTTCAAGGTGCAGTCGGACTACACGACCCACGTCAAGGACCACGACGCGGAGTCCTGCGTATGCGACATCTGCGGCTCCTCCTACCCCAGCAAGAGCTCCCTCTACTTCCACAAGCACTACAAGCACAAGACGAAGGTGAAGCTCTTCCAGTGTCAGACATGCAAGAAGAAGTTCAAGTCCCAGAAGAACCTGGAGAACCACATGGAGCTACACAAGATCAAGTACGTGTGCGAGCAGTGCGGTATGGAGTTCAAGAGCAAGTACGGCCTGACCAAACATCTGAGAACGCATTCTGGCGAGAAGTCGTACCTGTGCGCGATTTGTGGGAAAACGTTCGGTTGTCTCAGCTCGCAGAAGATTCATTTACTGACTCATGTGGGCGAACGGCCATACGTCTGCGACATATGTGGTCAGAGTTTCACGCAGAGGTCCCCTATGATGCTGCACCGCAGGAAGCACCCCGGGGTGCACCCACCGCCACCACCCATCAAGATCACGAACCTTCTTCATGGTGTTCAGGATAAGATCATCGTGAACAAGACCGGCAAGTAAACGATAACGGAACAATTGGTCCGTGACCGAACCAGCTTTTGTACACTTTTTTAATGTAATGATAGACGTGGTCGGAGATGATCGTGAACGATCTGGTGATTCGAGACTTTTTGTATGTACATTTGAAGATTGTGCGAATCGAGTGTTATGTTGAATTGTTGTATTTCGAATGAATTCGACTACGTTTTTGTTATGTCGTGCACGAGGGACGTAAAGGACTTTGTGATCTTCAGTCGTGGAGTAAGTTCTTGCATCGAAGGATGAGGTCGATTGCGGAAGAGTAGGGTGATTTGGAGAACCTTTGCAATTCTTTTTATATTAAATTTGCGAGAATACGATCTTTTTTTTACAACTTCTTGATCGCATTTTGAGGACCTGTAGACATTTGAATTTCCACGCCTTTTTTCGACAAATAGATTTTGTTTTTCTTTTAGCGTTGTTTAGTATATCGTGTTGTAAGAATAAGCCTTGTTTATCCTTCTACTGTCTTTTTTATTTATAAAAGTGGCGCGTTTGAAATTGTACGTTGATTCGATTCAAACGATGTGAGGTTTTGTAAATTCGTACAAATTTGCAAAATAATAATTGCCTTTTCGTAGCTTACAGATTTATTTCGTTTATGAACAAAGTATATGATACTTGTAAAAGTAAAAAGCAGAAAGAAAAATATACTTCTGTTGCGATGCACTTCAGTAGCGTTTATTTCAATGCATGAAACTCGAAAACAATCACAGCAAATTTTTGAATCTTGTTTCGTTTTTAGAATCTTGGATTCATTTGCAGCTAATGTACTGTACGATATAGCTTAGTGCAATTTTTTGTTTATAAGTCTTCTTCCGATACAATGCGTTAACTTAATTAAACTCAGAAAATATGACCATTAACAGTAAATAAGAATTACATCATAAATCTACAAGACCATAGCTTTTTTATGCATGTGAATATTCATAAGTGTAACGAGAGAATTGTAATATAGACAATGGTATTCTTGCGAAAGAAATTTATATCGTTTGTAAATTTGAAAAAAAAAAATACATGTTCACACGTGTACGTTCATGTAAAATATACCTAGCTCATAAAAGCTGTATCAATATTGTACAGGAGAATAATTTTTCAACGATTAACCGTAGAACTAATTTACAGCTTTTAATTGATAAAACCACAGCGTAGTGCAATCTACGATCTTTTTCCATGTTTATAGTCGAGCATTTTTTACATTATGTCTGAATGTACAAAAGATTGTATATGAAGCTCGTTTGACGTACAGAATAAAAAGCAAACCGATGCAATTATTTTATTTCACAATGTTTGATTCATGTAACAACGAACGATCTCCGATTGTACACCAAATGGTAATTTTAATTTCTCTCTTTAATTTTCTTCCAATAAAGGAAAGTATCTTCATTATCGTTTGCTTAGAATTTCTTAGAAAAATAAAATATCGTATGAAACAAATAAAGCTGTTATGGAATTATACTTTTCGATTAACAAGTCTTTCTCATTTCTAGGTTGACAATCTTTGTTATGCGAAACGAATATTTTCTACCTGTTAAAATATGCGAAGCAGCAAGGAAGAATTTTCATCATAGCGGACATCGACTATTTGGATTACTACAGAGTTATATATAAACTTGTTTTCTGATGAGTTAAAAAATGTTTTATTTAGTAGATTGTGTCAGGTTATTCGGTGAATACTTTCATATCAAGATTAAATCCTTGTTAATTGCAATGGAAATTGTTTACAAAATGTTTAGCTTGCTCAAGTCTTAAACGGAAGAGAAACGCTCCTTAAATTCGTCCACCCAACAATAAACCTCCTGTACTTACTCGTTTCATTCGTGTTTTAGGAAATCGCTGCAGCTCATAAATCAGAAGCACAAACTCGGTAGCCAAGAAGATTCAAAACGCAAACCAGCCTCCCTTCTCCAGAGAAGAAGACTCTTACGAGTTTCGAAAATCCGCAGACGTAACAGACATTCCTACGAAACAAAAGATGGAAGTGTTCAACGGGAAGAAGCAAACAAAAAGTCGATCCGACGTTCGACCAGCAGGAAGCTACCCGATTCTAACGATTGTTCAGCTAAATTACAGAGCAACCCAACACAGCAGGAAGATCTGTACAAAAAGCTTCACGACGGTACATACACCTGCGACATTTGTCAGACGACGTTCGAGCAGAAGAGCAAGATCCTCCGTCACATCACCAGCAAGCACAGTTTCCATCGACCGTTCAAATGCCAGACCTGCGACAAGACGTTCAAGTATAAATGCGACCTGAAGGCTCACAAGCTGGTCCACCAGGAGGTCGACTCGAGTTTGCTGCACTGTTGCGATAAATGCGACTATCGGACGAAGACGAAAAACAACCTGAAGTCCCACTACATCAGAAGGCACACGGACGACTACAAGTTCGCCTGCGAGCACTGCGGCAAGCGTTTCAAGATGGAGTGGGACTTGAAGTTCCACGTCGGCACCCACAGCAACTCCCAGCACATGTGCGACGTTTGCGGGAAATTTTATACGAGCAACTACTCGCTGTACAAGCATAGGAAGGTGGCTCATTTAAACGAGTACAAGTTTCAGTGCAGCGTTTGCAATAAAAGGCTACTCACGCAGGAGAATCTGGACAACCACATGCAACAGCACAGCAGAACGTACGAGTGCAAGGATTGTGGCAAAGTGTTCGCCTCGAAGAGGTACCTGGCGACACACACGACTACCCACACAGGGGTCAAACCGTACACTTGTCATATTTGTAAGAAGAACTTCAGAACGTCGCATATGAGGAACACGCATCTGCTGACGCACTCTGCGGAGAGACCACATATCTGTGATCTTTGTGGACAGTCTTTTAAGAGGAGGTATTATATGATAGAGCATCGAAGGAAACATCCCGATGCTCACCTGTCGTCGCCTCCGGTGCCTCTTGGGAAGAAGAGGAACGTTGCTGAGTTGGATGGGCAGATTGTGACTGAATTTCGAGCGGAGATTTCTTTGTAATGTAGTGATTAGTAGATAAGGAAAATTCGATACTCGGTTTTGGCAAGTAAATTTGTGACTCTGTACTTGATGGAAAATTATTTGAGGTTTAAGGATTAGTGGAGAAATTGTTATGAGGGGATGTTGATTTATATATGGAGTTTTTGTGGAAGCGCTTGCAAATTTAGTTGCCAATGTAATATATAAGTTTTTCGTACTATGACGCCGAGTGTTTTTGTTCTTGCAACTTTGTGCCATTGCGATTAATTAAACGTACTAGCTGTGAATGTGGATCTGAGATCGAAATACGTGTACTGAGTTCAAGAACGAGAGTAAACAATGATTTGTAAAAATATAATGTATGTGAGATACGACCATCATATATTTTAAAATAAGGAAAGTTAGTATTAAGTACTTAAGAACGGAATGCACGACTTTTGATACACTGATTTAATTCAGACTTAGTACAATTATAACAAACACTGAAATTAATAACTCTGTAAAATCGTTGGGTGCAATATTTTAAAGTAAGACAGAAATTCATGTCGGTGTTGTTAAAGTTGTGCATATTTGTTTTTTAGAAGACTGGAATAACTTCTACATACAGGGTCACATATGATGTGAAATCTGCACTTTTAATTTGTGATTTTGTTTTTAAATATTAGGATGAAGCATGTCACATGTGGATGTTTTTGTTATACTTTTTAGATATGTACTCTTTTCGTACTTGAAAGCTTTGCAAAAATACATTTAGGTGCATCGTAGGTTTTGGTATAAAATGTACCAAATAAAAAGCAACAAATGCTGGGGCCATTTTGCCAAGGAAAGCCTACCATACTCTCCAATGTACAATAATTTAAAAAATGTACCAATGAAACCGTCAAGTACGAAAAAATCCATTTACATTTGCAAATACTCATTTATTTATATACTTTATTGAAAAAATTGTACATTTTGTACTTGGACTTCAAGCCTAGCCCAATTTATAATTTTTTTAACTGTATCCAATTTCATTCGATGTTCACGCATATTTAATAAAATTCATACATCCAACATACAAAACAAGAATAAAGACCAATTTGTAACCAAGACAAATAGTGCGCAACGCGAAAGTTCATTTCAAACCCAATACTTTTATTCGAATAAAATCGCATAAGCATCCGTTAAAGACATCTTAGATCTACAGTAAGTAACGTTCATGTACCCGAGACCGATGTACACTTCGTTAAAATTAATCGAACCCTTTCCACTTTGTTTTAGGGATCGTGTTAGCTGCAAGAAGATGACCATCGGAACTTCCGGTCAACTTAGAGAAGACTCCGTCCCGACGCAGCAGGTCCACACCACGAAATCCAAAGAGAGCTCCGAAGCGCCAACGACTATTTTCTTAAAGATGGACGACGAAGAGCGACGTAAAGACGTTCAGAAAACAAATTGCGAGACCAGTTCTTACGTTTCGGGTTCACTGATACATCTCTGCGAAGTGAGCATCGATTACTGTACGTGCGACAAGTGTGGGATCAAGTTCCCCACCGAGAACATGCTGAACAAACACAAAATGTTTCACAAACTGCACTCGTGGATTCGCAAGAAGCGTCTGCGTGCGAAGAATCAGCTAAAATCTTCGGGAAAACTAATCAAACAAACGAAGTCTCTGAAAATCCCAGAAAAGATGAAGTATGTCTGCATGTGCTGCAGCTTCAGCTGCAACAGGAAGTCCACCATCACCATCCACATGAAGAAGAAACATTTAGAGATCTCGTGCATAATCTGCGACCTGAAATGCAACGATTACTCCACGTTGGCGAAGCACATGGAGAAACACAGGAACGCGAAGACAAAGTACTTCAAGTGCAACGTATGCAGCTTCGTTAGCAAGAAGAGGGGTGCTCTGGTGTCCCACGTGGTCCAAACGCATCGGAAGACTGATGACAAGAAGAAGAGGACGCCGACGAAGCGCGATGTCAAATCCAAGGAGAAGAAAAGTCCGGAAGAAGCAAAGGATCCGTTAATTGACTCGTGCACCTCGTCAGAGTTCGACTGCAAGGACGAGGTGATATCAGAACCCGAGGACGATAAGAACTTCGACAAGGATCCTGTGGAACACTGCGACTTGTGTGACTTCACGTGTTCGAAGAGGAGCACTTTGTATTCGCATAAACGCAGGCACAAGGTGGACGTAGCCGAGGTGTATTTCTGCAACGAGTGTCCCTTCAAGACCAACAAGAAGTCGTCCCTGTATTCGCACAGGAAGAGGAAGCACAGACCACCTAAACCTCTCACGGAAGATGGCCAGCCACAGTTGTTCTACTGCGCCCAGTGCGACTACAAGAACAAGAACAAGTACGAGCTGAGGGTGCACGTGGCCAGGAAGCACACCAACGACTTCAAGTTCTCCTGCGAGATCTGCGGCAAGAAGTTCAAGGTGAAAGGCGACCTGACCAACCACATACGCTTCAGCCACAAGGAACAGCCCGTCATGTGCGACGTCTGCGGTAAAACTTGTCCAAACAGTAATTCGTTGTACGTGCATCAGAAGTTCGCTCATTACAAGGCCCAGTACGAGTGCCATTTGTGCAAGAGGCGAATGGTCACCCAGGAGAACCTGAACGAGCATCTGATCAAGCAGCACGAGAACAGGAAGGCCGTGATGTGCGAGGAGTGCGGAAAGACCTTCTCCAGGAACAGCAGGCTGAAGGTGCACATGAGAGTCCACACCGGCGATAAACCGTACAATTGCACGATCTGCAGCAAGTCGTTCGCTCGGAGAACGGCCATGAAGCAGCATCTGCTGATACACACCGGGGTTAGGCCGTACGTTTGCGACATATGCGGGAAGGCGTTCACACAGAAGCCTGGCTTGATCAGCCACAGGAAGTCGCATCCTGGATCGCATCCGCCGCTTCCGAGAATCTTCATCGATCACATATTGCAGGACGTTATGAACAAATGAGGTCCTTGATGTTCCTGAACGTCTGGGTTCTAGGACCCACGGAAAGGATAATGTACAGTGAATCGTAACCGTGTGATTGATCTAACCCTTTCGCTTTGGTATGATTGTGACGAGATGTGGATGGAGCGTGTTGACGACAGACGTGATTTATGGTACCCGTTGATTATAAGTGATTTTCTTTGTTTTATAAATCTTGTGATCATGTTTATTATAGTAATTAGAATTATTTTTTGGAACCGGTGTAATTTATTTTAATATGTTCTTGGAAATGTTATGTTTTTGGCGTAGATATGATTTATGGGTGGGTGACTATTTTTCCAGGGCGTGCATATATGATTTTTGTTCCTAAGCTTTCTTTTCCTAGGCGAATATATACGATTGTTCTTTGAAGGCGTGCGTGTCTGCTGCGCGCGTATATTTGCGTTGGAACTGTTATTTTTACGCGAATATTCGCTCGGGCGACTGTTCTTTGAAGTCGTATATATACGCTTGAGTGATTACGATTCGAAGTCATATATATACGATTCTCACAATTGAGTGATTACGATTCGAAGATGTATACATACGATTTTTGTACCGAAGTTTTGATTCTTCTTAAGCGTATGTGTATAAGCATTTACAGTTTGGGGACGTATATATACGCTCAAGCATATGAGGATATATATTTAAGTTAAACAGTTCACTTTCCACAGCTGTAGATACACGTTCGAACACTTATTCTTTAAACTCGTATATTTATGTAGCAGTTCCCATTAAATCACCTCTTTGGACTGTATATATACGTTTGAGCGTTCATTTTATGGAGTCGTATATATACGTCTCAACGTGCACCTTTCAAATTTGTATGGGTACATTGCAGTGTCTACTTACCCGAATCGCATATGTACGTTTCCAATATTCGCTTTGTATGACCGGTTATATACGTCCTTCGGATTTGACTGTTCCCTGTTGTAACGCATATATGTGTACATTTCTCGTAACTGAATATCCATTCTCCTGGTTCGTACAAATACGCTCGAGTGTACACTTTTAGGGACGTATATATACGATTTAGTCGACTATGCAGAGTTGTATATATACAAACTTCATAACTGAGTGCCAATTGCTTAAGAACATATATGTGATTTTAGAAACTGAACGTCCTCTCTTCGATACATATACGATCTTAGGTATACTTTTCCAAGAGCGTATATATACCATCTGGAATGTCCACTTTGCGAGGGCGTATATATACGAACAGTAATGTCCATTTTTCAAGAGCATATGTGCTCTCCGGACGAATATATACGTTCCAACGTCCACTATTAAACTAGAATAAATATGTACGAGTATTCGAGTGTCCCCAGGTACGCATATATACGTTCCGTCGCCACTGTACAAGATCGTATATATACGCTCGTCGTAGTTGAGTGTCCATTCTTCTATTGCGTATATATAATATATTCTTTATAACTAGGCATCCATTTTTCGAGGACGTATATATACGGTCTTTGGAGCGAAAGGGTTAACAGGTGCTGATTGTTTTCAGTGACACATTTTTTGTTGTTGTGGTTAACGCGTTAGCAGTCACAGTGATAACAAGTTTTATATTATCAGTGAAATATTAATAGAGTTTAAAATCTTGATTTCTTTTCTAATTATTGTTCGTGTTTGAGGTTATTAAGGGTTTGCGTAATACCAGGTTACTTGTAAACGATAGTCCATCTGTTGTACTATTTTTCTAGCACGATAGCATCACTGTAACGTGTAATATTGTCCGCGAAGATTGAATGTTTCTACGAAGAGAAATTATGTATGCCCTGTAGAATACTTAAAAGATATTGTTCGGATTTTTCTTTGTAAATTCTAACATTTATAGGTTGAACTACTTATACAAATTTCTCTCGTCCCTGTTGTCTATGTTCTCTCAAGATAAGCCACAAATTGTTGAACTGTTCTGTTTGTAAGACTTTGTAAAACATACATGGAAAAATCATTTCTTATGTAATATATTCGATATTAAGTTGAAACCTGAGAGGTGTTGCGTTGAACGATAACACTTTAATCATCCGTTTCATTACAGTGAAATGTGTATTGACGAGGGGGATGAATTTATCGGTATTTAATCGCTCAACGACCCAACAATAAGCCTACAATTGTAAGTTCCTATATTAATGGACACAACGTGCCCACACGTTGACCATTATTGTACAATTCGCCAAACTTTCATTCGCAGACCATAACCTTATTACCTATATAAAAATAGGATGGCACAGAACGACCGTAAATTACCACCGGCTGTTGCGTGCGATACCTAACTGACTGTTCTGTGCTTTTCAGGACTCTAAACGGGAACGGACGTTTCCTGTACGGCAAGGAATCGATCGCGATGCAACCGTGGCAGGTTGTCGACGTGGAAGGTAGCCTCTACTATGCCTTCCTTCCAGCGAACCAAGTGGAAACGGAGTTCACCAAACTGTCCGACAAATCACCGGAAGCGCAACACAGGAACAGCGCCGAAGAGAAGACGTACATCGTCGACGAAGAAAAATCGCCCGTCGACGACGCGTGCACGGTGAAGATAAAGAAAGAGAACGCCGAAGACGCGTCCACAGATAAACACGAAGACGGCACCGTGTACGCCTGCAAGGAGTGCAACATCTCGTTCCCAGTCCTGCAGATGCTTAAACGTCACAGAAACGCGGTGCACGAACAGGCACAGCGTTACAAATGCAAGGTCTGCCTGAAGGTCTGTCGCAGTCTGGTGGCCTTCAAGATGCACATCGCGTTGGAGCACAAGGAGGAGGAGGAGCAGAGCCTGAAGGACGCGGAGAGCCTCACGTACACCTGCAATTTCTGCGACTACGAGAGCACCAATAAATCCACCCTGACCTCGCACATCAGCAGAAAGCACACGGGCAAAACTATAGACAGACGAAGAAGCAGTTATGGCTCCAGCACGGAACCGAAAGAGTACTCCTGCGACGAGTGCGAGTTCAAGTGCCAGAACCGAAGGAAGTTGAAGGAACACCTGGAGCGTAAGCATGCGTCCGATTACAAGTACGACTGCGAGTACTGCGGTAAAAAGTTCAAGGTCAAAGGTGACATGAGGCTACACGTGCGGTTCAAGCACAAAGAGGGACCCATCGTGTGCGACGTTTGTGGGAAAACTTGCTCCAATAGCAATTCTTTGTATGTACATCAGAAGTGGGCACATTTCAAGCCCAAATACGAGTGCGCCATCTGCAAGAGACGAATGGTCACCCAGGAGAACCTGGATCAGCATATCCTTTTGCAACACGAGCGCAGAGAGAGCTTCGTGTGCGAGGAATGTGGGAAGTCCTTTTCGGAGAATCATCGTCTGAAGCAACATATGATGACACATACCGGAGACAGACCTTACGACTGCCATATTTGTGGCAAAGCGTTCGCTAGGAGAACTGCTTATAGGCAACATTTGTTGATACACACAGGGAAGCGTCCGTATATCTGTGATATCTGTGGAAAAACATTCACACAGAAACCGGGACTGATCTGCCACAGAAAGTCGCACCCTGGGGTGCACCCACCGCTACCCGTTGTGCACATCGATCACATTCTTAGTGATTTCATGAAGAAGGAATGATCGTACTGTATTATAGTGTATTGTGGGAGATGAACTATCGTACTTCGTGCTGTCGGTGAATTATGTTGTCTGCAGTCATTTATTGTTGAATTTGTTTATTCTGAGAGCAATCGGATTTGTTTTTTTTATTGTTAGGTGTGCGGATTCTGTCGGGTCTTGAGAACCTGAAGTTTGGGATGGGATAATTTTTCAATTTCCAAATTTTGAACTTTAGGAGTTTGGTAGCTTAGAATTTTGGTAATATAGAAATTACAAATTCTACTACTTCCAAATTTAAGTTTACTAATTTAATAGCTTGGAAATTTATAAAAGATATGTAGAAATTTGGTAATTTAAAAATTAAGAAATTTAGTAATTTGGAAACCTGAAAGTATAAATATATAAAGATATAGAAATTTTAGAGTTTCATATTTTCAACTCTCTGAATTTACAAATTTCAAGTTTCCAAATCTCTAAATGTACAAATTTCAAATTGTCAGATCCACAAATTACTCTGCAAATTTAGCAAATTTATATTTCAAATTTTTAAATTTCCCATCCCAATTTCAGACGATCAAAATCTCCCACACCTCTGGTTATCCTAAATCGATTAAAAGATCGTTTCACGTACTATGTTGATTACTGTAAGTAAAAGACACACTGAAGTTTGTATTTCTGGATCATTGTATAACATCGTATAACCTGTAATTATTTTTTTAAGTATTTGTTGCTATTTTTCGCGCGTTTCGGATCGTGCTATGTTTCGGATGAAATATCGATCTTTGTAAAAATGCTTTATTTAAAGGATAGGAGGGTTTATGACGAAATGTGGAATACTTTGCAAAGCAGAATAGGAGCTTATTTTGAGCACAATCTTGCGACAAACATACAGGGTGCTTCGATAATTGCGCATCGCATCCTGTGCATATTTTTCACGAATCCTATGGAAAATGCTTGTTCACGTTTATAATTATTTAAAAAAACATCGACGCGGATTGTGAAATCGTCTAATAGATTTGTGTAATATAATTATAATTAAACAGAAATTTTTATTATATTTGTTCTTTAAAATTTAGATTGATTCATTTCTTTTTCTCATTCTTCATATCCGAGTCCAATAAAATTTATTTTTCATGGTGTGATATATGGTGATTTAAACAGAAGAAAGGAAATTTTTAATTGACTGATTTTATTGTGAATTGGTTGATTCAATCATGAATTAATTGTGCAGAATTTTAACTTACAGGTATGTATCATGTTTTGAATAATTGTATGAATTACAGTGACATACTTTGATTGTTTTATTTCACTGTGATTTTGTTTAACTGTGATTTTGTGTTTCAGGAAATTCAGAATGACTATTTTGGGAAGGTGCTAGCGGCAGGTTCATCTTTAACAGTTAATCGATAATTGTGCATCCTTGGAGTGTCATAAAGAGAAACGATTATCTCTATTATAGATTTTTGCCACTCGGTTACACCATCGATGGTGCGGTTAAAAATACAATGCATGTCCCGTTTCTTTCAAAATATTAACAAATATTTACATAATAATCTTTCAAAATTTGATGTAGTTATAATTCATCTTTTCCTGTGTATTCATCAATCTTTTAATACCAAATTATTTTTTAACGATGCTTGTAAAGATCAATCTTATTACCAACAATTAAGATATAATTATGAATTTTATATTTACACATTGAATGCTGATGTTGAAACAAATTAACGAATTTATCGAAGGATGATATTTGTAACATTTTTAGTATTTTTAATGTTACAATACCAATGTAAAATAATTTGTTAGTTTAGATTTATTTCTGCATGAGGTAGATTCTCGTTATATTGCCATCTGTTATAATCTTGGTAATATACAGTAAGTGTATTGTATGATATGACAAATACAGGTAAAGTGTGTCAATATAGTATTGCAAAATGTTTAAACTTTTATACAATTCGTATTAATTGTTAAAAATTAATTAGAAACAAACATGACCACAGTAAGATAAATATATTTCAACAAATTTTTTTATATAACACAATATTACAATGTACAATTATACAGCATAAAAGTTCATAAAACCCAGCATTCAACGTGTTAAATTAAAATTACAGTCAGATACATGTACAACGAATATTAAACATGTTATTTAATGTACCATTTTGATTACACAAAATAAAACCACAAGGCATCTGTCATTCCTCAAGAACCAATTCTTTCACCTGATCGCACTTTTGCGACATTTCTCGTTTCGAACTCAACGTGATTTAATTTCGATTGTAAGTAAATACTGTTAATTAAACGCCATTCTGTTAGAACTCTAATAAACGTTACCAACATTTCTGTTTCAGGCAACAGGAACATGCGCCTGTTTCATCGCAAACTATTAAAAGCTCTAATGAAGAAAAATTATCACAAAAGGATAAACACATTACAAAAGAAAAACCATCACAAAAGGAATCTATCACAAAACCATCAGAAAAAGACAAATCCATCACGAAAATAAGAGAATCACAACAGGAAACTTTAATGACCTGCAACGACTGTGGCAAACAGTTCAAAAAGAAATATCTCCTACGACGACACATACAAACACACGAAACTCGAGGAAAGAGGGAATCAACCCCCAAAAAGTCTTCCCCCACACCCTCCCAGAAGGAGGAGGCTCTTTCTTGCCAGAGCTGTGACTTCAAATGCAATGAAAGATCAACCATGATCGCCCACACGACCAAGAATCATAAAGGTTCCCGCAAACGCAAGCTCTCAAATAGCGAGAAGTTCCTGTGCACCATATGTGGACTGCTCTGTTCTCGAAAGGAAACCTTGAAGTCCCATTACGTGCGCAAACACACTCAGCGTTACGAGTTCAGCTGCAAAGTTTGTGGCAAGGAGTTCAAGATCAAAGGTGATCTAACAACGCACACCAGACTGAATCACGTGGAACCACCGGTAGTGTGCGACGTGTGTGGTAAAATGTGTCAGAACCGTCACAGCCTGTACACTCATCAGAAACACGCTCACTATAAAGCGAAATTCGAGTGTCCCGTGTGTCGCAGGAGGCTGGTGAGCAAGGAGAACCTGGAACAGCACATAAAGTCGCAGCACGAGAAGAAGAAGTTTGTGTGCGAGTGTGGTAAATCGTTCTTCGAGAAACACGATTTCCACAAACACCTGCGAGTACACACGGGTGTGAAACCGTATAGGTGTTCGGTGTGCTGCAAAGCGTTCAGCACGCACAGTAGTCTGAGTCAACATTTGTTGTTACATACGGGTGAGAGGATTTATGAGTGCGATGTCTGCAACAAATCGTTCGCACAGAAGGCTGGACTTACGTTGCACCGGAAGATACACTCGGAGAAGTTGCCGCCGCTTCCGGTGAAACGCATCGATCACATTCTGAAGGAGTTCACGAAAGAGTGAAGGAGAGACTGATTTTTTTGTGAGGAGTATATTGAAGATTATTGTAGTTTTATTATAATTGTGATAATTGTAATTTTTATTATAATTATTTTTGATAGATGATTATAATTTTAGTTATAATTATTTGTGAAAGATAATTATAACTTTGATTATAGTTGATTGTAAAAGACAATTATAATTTGAATCACAATTATACAAGATAGGTATGACTTTAATTATAACTAATTATAAAAGACAGTTATGACTGATTATAATTTTGATTACAAAAACAAAAGATGATTATAATTTTATTTGTAACACATTGAGAGCAAGATGCTTTAGTGATCCATCCTGTGTGCCTACCTTGACTGCAGACTGCATAAGAACTGCATAACAACACGGTTCACAGGTGATCTACCTTTCGTTTCAAAGTGAAATTGAAATTATAATTTTGTTTATCAAGACAGTATTTTTTTATTTTAAATACTTAATGTATTTTAGAAGAGATAAGCAAGTGGTTGCTAAAATGTTTATTGAACATTTAAATGTTCTGTAAACAGAAAGGAGAGTTGTAATGCGTCTACATTTTGTTGTTTTTGTTTGGTATATTTCTGTAATACTAATATTGCGAGACGACTGTATCCAAAATATTTGTAACTTTGTATGCTCAAAATAAAGTATTATTTTCCCTATCAATTAATAATATACACGTTGATAGAATCACTTTTGCTCTGCTTCATTCGAATTTCTCACTTAAGCATTCTTCACCACTAATATGCTATGGTAGACCTGAGTTGCTACAAAATTTTAATTGTACACGGTTGCGTGTAATTCATATTTCGCTTAGCAAATGTTAATTCATATTCTTAGGATTTCCCTAGGTTCTAAGAGTGACTTACTGTGAAAAGCTGGTATCTTTACATTCGCTTTTATTCAAAGGAACCCAAATTTGAAAATGACAAGTTCAAATTCAAAAAGTCAAAATTTATGTGTTTTACGAATTGTTACGCTATAAAATTTGAAGGTTTATTGATTTCAAAATTGTGTACCTCATTGAATAATCTAAATCTTAAAATCGAAGCTATGTGATGAGACACCACACATGCATTCGATTTCAGAGGAACGCAAAGTAGAACCTAGGGAGAATCTAGAATCTAGGCAAAGCCTAATAAGACTCGAGTTTAAGCTTAACCTAAATATCTTTCTCCTACACCTTTTAACAAACGACAGGCTACGTTGCACCAAAGTGTACATCTCATTTGTGACCAATCTACTCTAACCAATCTGCACCACGTGTCTCTCTAACAGCCGCGTAACAACGTTTGCCGAGAGATGCCTCGATTGCCGCGACATCATAAGAGATAAGAAACGAAACCGCTTGAAAGCTTGTCGACCAAGCCACGCCTGAAGTGTCCTTAATAACGCTGTTGATCGATGATGTTTCAGGTACGAGCTCGAAAGCTTCAACTCCCGTGGTATCTTCATATACGACAAGGAGTCGGTCGTGATGAAGAAGTGGCAGATCTTGGAGTTCGACGGGAAACCTTACTACGCTTTTGTACCTGAAGGTGAAATACCGTTATACGAGGAGGATATCCCGGAACAAGTCGACGAGATAGATCACGAAGAGTGCAAGGACCTCGTGAAAGTGGAGTGCTTTTACGACGAGGACCTGCAGTACGACTCCACGGACGAGAAGTTGTACGAAGAAGAGCAACTGTTGGACCCAAGTACCGAGCAGAGGGACGAGGATGACGTGAAACCCATCATCCTAAACGGCACCATCGACGGTGACAACGACAAGGCGATCGGGGACCTGTACCAGGTCAAGGTCCACGGCAGCATGGTGACCATAGAGAAGCTGATGTCCAACGAGATGGACGAGAAGGTCGACCCGGTCGAGTTCCAACCCGAAGAGCAGGAGGAGCAAGACGAAACGTACAACGATCAAGAACAACTCGAACAAGTCGACCAGGTAGACCAAGGTGACCAAGAAGAACAGGTGGAGTACCTAGAAGAAGAGATCCTGGAGTCCATAAACAACCATTCCCCCCCGACCAAGACTCGCAGAAAGGTGTCGAAGAACGCAGGTGGCGCGTTGAAGTGCAAGGTCTGCTCCGAGATGTTCAGCTCTGCCATATCCTTCAGGAAGCACGTGGCGTGGACGCACAAGAAGAAGGTGTGCATCCAGGAGGACGGCGCGTACATATGCGCCGTCTGCGACTACAGGACCCTCAAGAAGAGTCTGTTCGCCGCGCACCTGGAGAGAAAACACGAGACCTGGTCCAGGAAGCGACCCAACAACATGTTGTTCCCGTGCGCAGCTTGCGGGTTCGTGTGCAGATCTAAGCACTCGTTGCAGTCGCACTTCATCAGGAAGCACACCGACCGGTACGAGCACCAGTGCAAGTTCTGCCCGAAGAAGTTCAAGGTGAAGGGCGACCTGACCAACCACGTACGATTTCATCACAAGGAGAAGCCGATCAATTGCGACGTCTGCGGTAAACTGTGCCAGAACAGCGGCTCCCTTTACGTTCATCAGAAGTGGGCGCACTATAAGCCGAAGTACGAGTGCCACATATGCAAACGACGCATGGTCACGCAGGAGAACCTGGACCAGCACTTGTTGACCCAGCACGAGAAGAGGGAGAAGATCGTGTGCGCAGAATGTGGAAAGACGTTCACGAAAAAGGACTCGTTCAAGAGGCACATGGCGGTGCACACAGGATGCAAACCACATTCCTGCCTCATCTGCAACAAACCGTTCGCCAGGAGGTCACAACTGCGTCAGCATTTGCTCATTCACACCGGGAAGAGACCGTTCGTGTGTGACATTTGCGGCAAAGCGTTCACACAGAAACCGGGACTCATCTGCCACAGGAAGACGCATCCTGGACCACATCCTCCGTTACCCGTCATGCCCATCGCGGATATCGTAAAGGAGTTCACCGAAGGATACGTGCAGGAAATTAACGCGAGAGAGAGCGAGGAGAGAATCGAGGAGGAGGCGTAGGAACGTTTGACTGGGTCGGTCTTTCAAGCGGATACTTAATTTGTGAAACGGGAATTATGGACTGATCATTGCATATCGTTTGAGAACTGTACACTTCGGGGCAGTGGAGGCGATCTTTGGATATGTAGGGTGGGAGGATGTGCTTTGGTTGCTTTTGATTTTGGGAGATCGTGTTCTGACATTTGATAAGTTGAGAATTTAGGAATTTCTAAGATCCTAAATTTCCCAAATTTCTAAAATTGTTAAATATCCAGTTCTCCAAATTTCTTAAGTCTCTAAATTGCTCAAATACCCAAGAGTCTTACGTTCTAAAATTTTCAAATTTCCCAATTTCCCAAATTTCTCAAATTACCAAAGTTCTAAAAATCCCAAATGCCTAAACACCTTTTGAACATCTCCAAACTTCAAAAACCAATGAGGAGTGCATCTTCCTTTCCTCGAATCGCCATTTTCCCTAGAGAAGCCTGCCATGCTCAAAAGTGTACATTTAACATGGGAAAATCTACCTGATCACAAAATGTTACCAAGTTTAATCGTAAAATTCGATGACAGAGACTGGTGCTTCCTAAAACGAAATTTCGTAGTTACTAACTCGCTGAAGAGTCGATTAGGTGTACGAATGAATAATTCAAAGTTTAAATAATTAGTAATTAATAATTATATTAATTTTTTCTAGCGTAATTTTAATATGAATATCTTGAAAATTATTATCGAGTTTTGACAATTCTTAGATATAATTTAAATCTTTAGTATTGTTATGTAAAACAAGTCTTAGGGTTTCCTCTGTCTATATCGCCGTTTTCCCTACCGTGCTTAATAATGTATTCACGATACACCTTTACAGAATTGTAATTCATAAAATTGATTCATTTGATTTAGCACTATTTTATTGTATTATGTTATTAACAACTATGTGTCACCGTTATATAATTGCAAAGTGGAGGGAGAATTGGTTGATTTCAAAATAAATTTTTCAGATGTTTACAAAAATTTGGATTATTCTTTTATGCACCTAATAAAGTGGAAAATATTCATAAAATTTCTTGTAAATCGGATAAAAATTTATAACAGTGTTCTCTGCATATTTATATAAATTGCATACTTTAATAAGTTGCAGGTTACTTTGTTTTTTAAATATGATCATAGTTTCAAGTTGATTCTTTTCGGGCGAACTTTTGACAGTTTCTTAATCTTCAAGTTTAAGAATTAGTCATTTTTAAATTTTGTAAATTTGTCAATTTGTAAGTTTGAGAATTTATAGATTTACCAATTAGAAAATTAGAAAACTAAAATTTTCAATTTAAAACATTGCAATTGCTTAATGTTAACAACGATACATTTTAACTCGACCGAAAAGATGTTCAGAATATTTTCCCATCCACATCTTCTGCCCAAACGCAACCGAAAATGAACGAACAACAATAAATAAAAATTTAAGCCACGTAGAATAACGAATATGATTTGTATACCGTCAAGATTGAAAGATCGATAGCGTAATCGCGAACGATACTTATTTTTTAGACGTCTCGCGTAATATTGTAAGTATACAGTTGTAAGATGTATAATATAACAGACACTTTGTAAATTGAAGATTAACGAGAAAAAAAGAGCATAGGATCTTTTCTTTCCCTTTTCGGTTCAATTTCATCGTCGAACATTTCTAACAATATTGTTAATAAGAATTGTAATTGATATTATTACATGTATATATAAAAAAAAAATGTTTCCCTTTGTACACTGTAAAGATCACAGTTGAACAATATGAAATTCTTTAATGCGTTATCCGATAATTAATAAATCGATATCAATACTTAGTTCAACAGTATTCAATAACGGACTCGTATCAGATTAATTGCTCCAGAAAACGAACAATTGCTCACCCTTATATTAAAACTTGTAATATCGCTAAATTAATCTCATTTATCTCGATACAACGTTGTTACCCATTTACAATAAACATTTCCATCGAAATCCTCGAACTACGGTGGCCGGGTCAGTGCGACCCACACGTACGGAACCTATAAAATTAACTACTATATCTAAACGATAGATTTTCATATATATGACAGTAAGAGTAGCATTGCGAAAACGAACTCAAAATTATATTTAAGGGTTGATTTAGGTCAGCAAAACTTCGCCATCTGAGAGTTAAGAAATTGTATGAACAGTTTTTAGATAAAAAAGAGAATTTGGTCAACGTTTCTAGTATGTTGTATTACGAAATTGTTCTCAATTAATGATTTACGTACTAGTTCATTGATAAGTATGTTTGGGTGCAATGTAGGGTTTTATGTAAGAAGTAGATTTTGGGGGATGAAATTATCAAGTTTTTAATTTATGACATTTCTAAATTTGTAATCTACGAAATTTTCGAATTTCTACATTCTCAAATTTCAAAATTTTCCAAATTTCACAATTTCAACATTTTCCAAATTTCTCAATTTCTAAAATTTCCTAATCCCGAAATTACCAATTTCTAAATTCTGAAATTTCAAAATTTTTCAAATTTCAAAATTTCCAAAATTCCAAGATTTCAAAATACCTAAATTTTCAAGTACCTAAAATAAAAATAAAAATCTTGGAAAAAAACTTACAAAAATCTTAGTAAAATTCTAGGGAGATCTAAATCAGAAAAACCTGTATTGCATCCAAGTGTACACATTGTGATATAATTCAATAAACTTTCTTTGCGAGCTAGTCCTTCCAAGACTATAACCAAACACAAGAGAATTCGCCGTAGGACAACTAAAAAATCCCCAGAACCTTGTTACTAGTAATTTTCGAAGGGACTAGTTGTTGAATCCTTGCAGAGGAAAAGAAAAAATGCGCCTACGATCGCTATTTTTCTAAAATCGATACCTTTAGTCCAATACCTTCGTAAAGGCACGTACACGCTGTGTATAGCTTTGAGTTTGAAATAAATATTTTTACTGAGCCTGATCGTTTCGACTATTTCCTCAAAATATAAACACCTCTGTTTCTATTTCGTAAAACAATTTCAATAATCGATTATCTTCTAATAGAGATTCTCGTTCGAAACACGGAAGAATTAGAGAGATACTAAAATAAGATAAGTATATTTGTTTAAAGATATTAAACTATCAGGATGATAATAATGAAAATAAATTTGATACGTTTGCAGGATACGACTGTTAAGGATTGTTTCGAAAAGAACAGGTATGATAACATAGATATTAGACATTTTTCAATTTCATTTCTTTTCTTACCAATTTTCGTTTTCCCTCTGAAAGACGTGTGTTGTGGTCATTTTGACCCATAATTAAAACGTCACGTACGGATTTCAGCGACCATGAATCGTTTAGAAAATTAAAAATATACTAATAAACTTTCCATACTTTGATTCTGTTTAGCTGGGTCAAGATGACCCTAGAATGCGAGGGTTAAACCTTAGATCCTTAAGTCTTCAGCACCGAATACTTTCCAGCACATAAAGTTCCGAATTATTTTGCAACCTTAACGCGATGCAATTTCTGTTTTAGAATCCTGGACCCTCTGAGCGAAGAGGACTTCAAGCCCGACTCGCACATCATTTCCACGATAGATTTCTCCGAGAGTTTAGCTAGCTGGATCGATAAGGAGAATTTCGAGTCGATCGAGAACAACCTCGAAAGAGTCCAGGAAGTCTGCAGACTGTCCTACAATCAAACAACCGACGAAAAGGTGCCCCTAGAGTGCGATCACTGTCGTCACAAGTTCCTGAAGAAGAGCAATCTGGCTGAGCACCTGAAGAAGCACAGACACAGGTGTCCAGATTGCCCGAAGACCTTCAGACTCCGTCGATACCTGGCCTCCCATACGGAGAAGATGCACAGACGTCAGGTGTACGACTGCAGCGTGTGTGAATACAAGAGCAACAACAAGGGCACCCTGAAGAACCACTACATACGGCTACACACCAGCAGCTACAACTTCTCTTGCGACGTCTGCGGTAAACAGTTCAAGATAAAAAAGGCCTTGAACCACCACGTGAAGCAGAACCACAGCGATTCGCCCCCGATCGTCTGCGACGTGTGTGGACACTTCAGCAAGAACCTACATGCTCTGAAGGCACACATGAAGTACAGACATTATAAACCGGAGTTCATATGCAGGATCTGCAGAAGGGGGATGACAACTCAGGAGAATTTGGAGCAACATTTAACGTGGCACGAGACCAGGGAGAAGGTACTGTGCCCCACATGTGGGAAGAGGTTTCGAGGACGCGATCTGGATTCACATATGAGGGTGCACACCGGGGTGAAACCGTTCCCGTGTCCCGTGTGCGGGAAATCCTTCAGGAGGCAGACTGCGCAGGAACAACACGTGTTGATTCATACGGGCAAGAGGCCGTATGTGTGTGACATATGTGGACAGGCTTTCGCGCAGAAACCAGGACTTATTTGTCACAGGAAGAGACATCCCGGTCCTCTGCCTCCTCTTCCGGTTGTGTCCATCAAGAATATCGTCACGGAGTTCACGAAGGAGTATACTATGAAGAATACTATGATCAAGATCGAGTGATGGGGATTGTTTGGGGTTGTTCAATGATTAACGAGATAGTTGATTGAAAAGGGGATATACGTTTATAATTGAACTGTTTATTATGCAAATGGGCAATTTTGATACGAATTAGATTTCAGGTTTTTTTATTTGAAATTTACATTGCCGTCATGATGGAAAGAAGTCCATTTTCATAATGAATACGTCAATTAGCATTTTTGTCGTACTTTTTTATACTTTTGATTACTGCTGACGTAAATATACGACGTCAGCAGCATACTTAGTTTCTGTAAACTGGTTAGTTTCTTTACTTGGAAATATTTATGGTGAAATATTTTTTACTTGAAAATACTTCAGTAATTAAAATATTTATTTATTTCAAAGGATTTTAATGATTTTCAATACTGTTCTTATTTTAAAATATATAATTTTAAATCATATTAAACAACTTTATAATTTACGATACAGTACGTATCTTATTTAAAATTATTTCCATCAGCAATATTTTAGATAAAAGCTCTTTATTTATTGAATAACCCTGCGGTGCTTAGAATAACTCTTTGATTCGAGGTAAAGGCTGTGAGTGTGAGACGAGACACATAAAATGAATTTTTCTTGCCAGATAAATAACAATTTGATCGTTGAAATGTTCAGCCTTTTTACAAGTGCATTTTGTGGTGAATTTGATAGCAAGTTGATTGACTATATATTCGAGCTTTAGTATTGTAGATTTTGAATGTTGTATGAGATCCTTTGTACTCTTTTATCGCCATTTTTCAGAAGAAATTTGTTATCAATCAAGTTTTGTAAGGTTTTATTGTATTGCAAACTTTTTAATAAAAAAATGTAGTTGAGTATATTGTTGTGAACTAATTGGCAAAGAATTTCGATGATGATTGTGTTTTATTTGAAAAATTATTCTACTTGGAAGATGATAAGGAGAAAGTAAGTATGACAAAAAATTTGAATTTTCATTTCTGAAATAATAATCTGTTTATATATGTACAATAGTGAGCATAGTAGGTTTCTTTAGGAAAAATAACAGGGTAGGGAATAGAAATATCTTCATTAGTTTTTTACATTTCACTCAAGTATACTTAAAAAAGATTTTAACTAATATAAAACTGTAGAAAATTAAGTATTGAAACTATTACTATGCAATTAAATTAACTATACAATTGAATAATTTCATTCGTATGCCAAAATACTAATCCTCTGAATGACACTACAGTAGACTCTCGTTATATTGCCACGAACGATTACAATAGAAAAATCTCGGAATTGATAATGTATTGATCAATCTTTTTCCTTGAAATTATGTCTTCATGAATCTACATAAATATGAGTACCATTACTACATGTACAAGTCCCTGTAAAAATGGCAATATAACAAGAGTCCATCTCACCTTCTACCTCAATCTAACACAATAGAATTTCTAAATGACCGTGAATTGACCAAGAACCTCCAAGTAAGTAACCTCTTCATCCCACAACTCCCCCTATCAAAACTTAACCAACACCACCATTTGTTTTAGTTTCTCCCTATGGGACCCCTTGAACGGCAGCGTGGACGACACCAT
The DNA here is from genome assembly GCA_945859555.1 of Megachile ligniseca. NCBI lineage: Eukaryota > Metazoa > Arthropoda > Insecta > Hymenoptera > Megachilidae > Megachile > Megachile ligniseca. The sequence goes on from OX243783.1 coordinate 6,894,907, forward strand.
ACAGGAGCCATCCAGCATCAAAATAGAGGAGATCTACACCTTGGCAAACAAAGAACCCAGCAAATCCGAAAACCAGAGGACCCTAAACCGTAGAAATCGTCCTAACACAAAACTACCCGGCATAGAAGACCCCAAAAACGAGTCTCAAAGTCGCTTCGAGTGCGACCACTGCAACGAACAGTTCGATCAGAAATATTTAATAGAAATACACATGAAGCAGCACAAGCATAAGTGCAACTGCTGCACCGAAACGTTCAAATTCAACAAGCAGCTGAAGCAACATTGCGAGCAGAAACACGGCCGAGCGTTGTTTCCGTGCACCATCTGCGGATACAAGAGCAACAGCAAATGGACCCTGAGGGACCACTTCATCCGCAAACACACGAACAGTTTCCCGTACACGTGTTCGATCTGCGAGAAGCAGTTCAAGTTCAAGGCCGACCTGAATCAACACACGAACCTGATGCACAGCGACGATCCTCCTCTGATCTGCACCCTGTGCGATCACGCTTGCAAGAGCGTGCCTGCCCTGAAGTCGCACATGAAGTACAAACACTACAAAACCGCGTACGAGTGTCACATATGCAAACGTTGCATGACGACGGAGAAAAATTTGGAGCTACATTTGCAGTGGCATAAGAGTAGGGAGAAGGTGGTGTGTCCGACATGTGGCAAGATATTTAGGCATAAAAGGGATCTGGATGTGCATCTGAGGATTCATCAGGGTATCAAACCGTATTCTTGTCCAGTTTGCGGGAAGACGTTCCCGAGGAAGTCCGCTCAGGAACAACATATTTTGATACACACCGGAAAGAGACCGTACACCTGTGATATTTGTGGACAGACGTTCGCTCAGAAACCGGGATTGCTGGGACACAGGAAGAGACATCCTGGACCCCTGCCTCCAGTTCCCGCGGTGTCCATCAAGGATATCGTTGCGGAGTTCACTAGGAGTCTGAGTAACTCGAATTTGAAGAATTAGTGACTGTGATGGGACTTTGTTGATGTTGAAGGTTTAATTGTTTTAGGGTGATATTGTTTCTTTTTTGAATGTTTTAATATTATGACAGGGTTAAGTTTTTTGCGGTATTTTTATGTGATGATACTTGATGTGAGACAAAAGACATTTGAAATGTTTTTAAAGAGTATTTAATAATTATTAATGTAAATTTGTGGAAATAAGCTGGTGTTGTTAAAATGTTTAATACTTGTTAAAATTTAGAATGCATAAGTTATATATTACATATGTTCATTGTAGAGTCGACAGGTAACATTTATCTTCGAAACAATAAAGACATATTTATGCTTCCGTAAAAAAAGATAAGCTCAAAGAATGCTTTTATGCAAATATTTGTCGAAGTTCCTGCGAAAAAAGATACATAATGGTATAGAGATAAAGAAGTGAAATAAATATGCAGTTTTTTATCAGGATATTGTTGAGTAATTTTATATTTACCTGCTGTAGAAATTTTCGTAGCAATAATTATAAATCTGATTTAAAATTTTATTTATAATAATATGCAAATTATAGAAAATATGATTTATTTAAATTTATTTAAATAAACAAAACCTTCAGAGAATTAATTTCTTAAGTTAATCCATTTAGTTCTACCAACGTGATTTTAATAATATTTAAACGTTCTTTTCTTTATTTTTCATTCAATATTTTGATGACCTTTGGTATACAGACTTGAGAGTTATATTATTTAAAAATACATATGTGCTTCATTCTCTTTCTTCAAAGTAACAAATCTAGGTAGGTATTAACTTTCACTTAAAGAATATTTTATAACATATTCATCCGCCATTTTGTAAATTTTAACTTAGCTTTTACGAACCGCTAGCTCCTCTATTTAGTAAATTACATGATAGAATGAATTATTACAAATATAGAATTTAATGAGAGTCTAAGAAGAAAGGTTCTAAAAAACCTTAGGTCCTACAGAAAAATCCAGGGAGATCCTAATAAGGTATCAAAAAACTTAACATAAAACAAATTTTTCACGCAATATTAATTACAGATTATTCAATTATGTAAAAGTAGAAAAAGTACAAAACAAGAAAACAATAAAATTGAAGGTTGCAGTGGAACACCAGTTGGTAACATCTGTATTTAATTAAGAGTTAAATATAACAACATAAATCACCACAAAATTCTGAAGCATCAAACCTTCACCTTCGTTCAAAAGTTCTTCATCAAAATCTCTGTTTCAGGTCCCGAAGATCCGCCTCTCGTCCGATCCACGAGTGCTTCAAATGCGGAGCGTGTTTCTGTCACACCATAAAATTAGTGGAGCACCTGAAGAACCTCCACGGGATCGACAGAGCGTTCAGCTGCGACGAGTGCGGCAAAACGTTCAGAAGTCCCATGAACATCGCCCGCCACAAGCTGATACACACAGGCTCGAAAAGGTTCGCCTGCGACCTGTGCGACTACAAAACTAACCAGAAATCGAATCTGGAGAGCCATCAGCGTCGTCACATGAAGGATTACGCTTTCAAGTGCGACCAGTGCGACAAGGGTTTCTTCCTGAGGAGGGAATACCTGGAGCACGTGAACGTCCACACCCGAAAACAACTGTTCCGCTGCGATCACTGCGACAAATCGTATCTTTACAAACGAAACCTGACTACGCATCTGAGGGCTCAGCATCCGAGTGTCCTGCATGTGGAGTCCAGCAGCGATAAACAGAAACACGCGTGCAGCATCTGCTTGGAGAGTTTCGCGAGGAAGTTGTCCCTGAAGAAGCACTTGAAGCAACGACACGGGTTACACGAGAAGACTAATTATTTATGCGACTTGTGCGGGGCTGTGCTGTCCTCCAGAAGAGGTTTGGTGGTCCACAGACGAACGCATACCAACGAGAAAGTCGCTAAATGTGATATGTGCGAGAAACAGTTTACTAGTAAGCAGAACCTTGAACTTCATCGACGTGTGCACACCGGTGAAAAACCTAACGTTTGCAAACAGTGCGGAAGAAGGTTCACGCAACGCACTTCTTTGATACTGCATCTGAGGTATCATTCGGGGGAGAGACCGTATCAGTGCGTCGATTGTGGAAAGGCTTTCGTTTCTGGGAGCTTCTTGAAGAAACACCGTAGAGTACACGAAGATGGGAATACTTAATTGTGATCGAATGTTGATGTACAATAAATGAGTTGGAAATTGTGTTTTATTGAAATGGGTGAGCTACCCTTTCACGGTCGATGTTATAATGTAATAAATTTGTAGATGTGAATTTTTTAAGCTTCTATTAAGAATAATTATTCACACTGTTCAAAATTCGGTCCTGAAATTTCAGAGTCCCAAAAATCCCTAAATCTTATAGACCCAAGATTCTACAAGTTCCAAGGTCAAAATTTTGCTAAGTCTAAAAAATTAAGTCGATTAAAAATTCCAAAGTTCCATAGTCTAGAAGCTACACATATCTCATAGTCACGTACGAGAACACCGGAAGCTAGTATTAATAATGATGCTTTGTGTAAATGCGTATTTGTGTCAATGAAGGTTCCTTAATTCCAGCGACTGGACCAATGAACAAGAGGAGATTGCTGGCTGCGAAGAAAACGAGGATGTTCTAGATTCAGAACAGAAGTGAGTCTATACTTTAATCATACCTCATCATATGTAATTTCAAGTTGAATTAGCCTAATCAACAATTCATTGCACTAACAATAAATGTAGACACCTCGATATTTACTACATAGTCTTTAGTACATTCTTTACATGATGTCAAATGAAATATTAAATTTATGAAATTAATAGTTTACATGATATCAAGTTAATAGTTAACCCAGGACTCTGATCTGTACAGTGGATCATACAATACTTTAAAACTATAGTTTTAAATTAATTATATTTCTTCCTATGTTCTCACCTTTGCCTGCAAAATATACATATACAACTTGACAATTGAAAAATCTAATAACAGCAAGAACTCTATTGACATTCTATTTAATGGTTTTGATGTCCCATAATGTATTTTTAAAATTGAATAAAATATCGTAACTAACGAATTTAAAACGGAAATTTTCAGATTCGAAGGAAACGAAAAAAGCTGTGATATTTGCCAAGAGAAATTTCACTTCGTGACGAGATTAGTAGCCCACTTGAGGATCGTTCATGGTATCCAAAGACCCTTCAAATGTGGCACCTGTGATAAGACGTATCCTCAGCAGTTTATGTTGAACGCTCATGTGAAGAAATCTCATACACCGAAAACGATACCATGTGCCAAGTGCAGTTTCATGGGGGTGGACACGCCCGATGTAGAGAGACACATTAAACGACAACATAGCGAGGTCAAATTCACTTGCGAGATTTGTAGCGAGAATTTTAATGATAAGGAGTCTTTAGTGACGCATAGAACGATGCACAATTTTATGCCGTTTCAACAGTGCAATGCTTGCGGTAGCACCTTTGATGACGTGTACAGGTACGACTTTGTTTTCATATAATTTTAGAAATTTGCAAGTTTTCTGATTCTCAAATTTGTCAGTTTGCAAAGTCGATTGTCAAGTTTTTATTTTGCAAGTTTTCAAATTTTTACATCTACCACTTTGCAAACTTATAGTGTACAATCGCACATTTTCCCAAATTTTCAAATCTTCAAAATTGCAAATTCTACAGATTAGAAATTTGCAAATTTTTGAAATTCTGCGCAGAAAACATTCTTCTTAAGACTCCAAGAATTCCTACAATTCTACATACCAAATCCTAACATTTAACACATTAGTCAATTCTTCACAAATTGCCTTTCCACAAAATTACATATGCACCAACACATACTAATTTATATATTTTCACCTAAAAAATCCTAACAGCTCTGACATGAAGTCCTAATCCTCAAAGGACCAGCCCAAATCTCAACAGCCTCTTACCATCACCCCAAACTTTTACCTTTCACCAATTTCAAATCCCTTGATCTCTAAATTATCAACATTCCATACAGTTTGAAGGAGCATAATCGCCTCTACCACTACGACCCTACAGTGTCCATACAGGACAAAATCGACGACAACGAAGAAAAGGGTGCAATGTACAAATGCGACGTTTGCGGCAAGGTTTACATAGACAAATCAGTATTAAAGCAACACAAGATGAAATCTCACGGTGGTAAACGTAAGTACGAGAAACGGCGATACCTGTGTGCTCTTTGTGGCAAGGAACTGAAAACCGCCAAAGGTTTGGAGATCCACAATCGCTGGCACACGGGCGAAAAACCGTATACCTGCGAAGTGTGTGGCAAGTGTTTCACATGTGAAACACTGTTGAGGACTCACAATGTGACACACACGGGCGAGAGGAAGTATTCCTGCGATCAGTGTGGCAAAGCGTTTACACAGAGGTCCACGCTGGTGGTCCACAAACGTTATCACACGGGAGAACGACCGTATGTTTGTACACGTTGCAGTAAGGGTTTCGTGACTAGGACGGTTTTGAACACTCACATGAAGTCTTGTCACTGATCAGGTATGAACGATTTCGATCGTTTTTGAGGTTTGTACCGATGTCAACCCACGATTGTAAATTGATTTTTAAAAAAATGATAAATTGATGCATTTTTTAAGAAATTATAAATTGAGAGTTAATGATTAACTTATAGTTTGAAAGGTAATTTTTAACGAAAAGTTTATCTGTTAAATAAAATTCTGCGTAGTTTCATATTTTTACCTGAAACGCGTAAAAACTCGAACGTTCAATACTGAAAGACCCTTCGTAAATTACTACCCTTGTGGGACCTCTACAAAACCCCTCGTAAAATCGGGACAACCCTTACAGATATAATCGCTATCCACCTGAGATGGATTAACCACTAGAGCGTTGTAATCGATCGCGTTTAAAGAAGGCAACTTTCATCGTAAGTTCTATTAAAAGAATCTAGTGTTTTCGAGTTAAATATAATTCATCGATATTCTCATTATTATTGAGGAAAAGTTACGTTGAAGTTTGACGACAACTTCTTGAGGGAAACATCAACGATCATATTTTATATTTATTGAACTTCATCGGACAAAACTATTTCATACATCAACATTATGTTCTGTATTTATCAATAAACAAAATTATAATTTGTTTTTTAAACGACGAAATGTTTTGCATTTATGAAATATCTTCAAACGAAATTGTTTTGTTAAACACCGACAACCAAAATGTAATTGTTTTTACATGAAAACTGTATTTTGTATTTATTGAACAGCAACAAAGTAATATTTTATTTGCGTTTATTTGAAGTGCCAATGTCCCTCAAGAGGTAATTGTGAGAATACACATCGAAAATAGTATTAGTTTTTCGAGAATCCACATTCTTTTTCAACAAATGTTGAATTTTGTTTAAGGAAATTTTACGAGTGCAAAGTAGCTTGTGCAACTTGCGCGATCGTAAGGCCGTCCTTGATGATAGTATTAAGGTGCATTCTAAATTTGTTTGCGAGTATAAAAGTGTCGCTGTGCTATTTTGTAAACGTAGAACGTAGGATTCAGTATGATTTTAAGGAATCTTAACCGATCGTAAGTCAACGAATTGAACTAGGTTATTGAAAATGATCTTTTATTTAAATACACGAATTAGAAGAAACGCAAAAGTTAGAGTTGATTTACGGTCGATTAAAGAAAAGTTTCGTTGTAAAGCGTTCATGATGTAATGTGATAAATTTAACATCAGATTTCTACCTTTTTATACACATTTTTTTATACCGATTTATAGCGATTAAGATTGTACTATATCCTCAAGTAAGATTTGTATCTTAAGAAAGTCAACGAAAATAATTTTTATCATATTCCATGAAGCATGGTATTGGTAGAAATCGATTTTATCCCTACCTATTTTTAGATATTCTTATTGCCAGTTTTTCTTACGATATGTTTATTATGGAAGCAGTCATCGATGATTGTCAGCAATTTTATACTGAATAAAAACAAATTTCACTACACTAAATTTATTATAATCCACGAATAATCTTGACCTCAAATCTCAAGGAACCAATATTCAATTTTCATTATTTGCACCACATTTGACAAGTCTACACGTGAATCAATAATGACCTATCAGACACACACAATAAGAAAGAAAATAAACCAACTGATTGCCTTCACAAATTCTATTTTATTGTATCTCATTGTCAGTGTAAAATGTGTAACAAATGACAGATGCCTAGAGTTATATAAAATAAACTTGTACAATTAAAGACTATAAAAAAGGTCGTTCGTTGTAAGATATTGTTTGTGTCATAAAAATAAGAGGCGACAAAGGGAAGATGCAGCTGCACAGCATGAATGATCGAGGACAAGTTTAATAGAAGACCAAAACTGAGGCTGGATCCTCGATTCGAAAATCTACTCCCTGTTCCGCCATTTTGTGATCGTAATTGTAGTTGATGTCGTGCAATACAGCCCGATTTCGGGCGTTTACGTTTCGTGGCTTCACGTGAATCGTACGAAATCCTGTTGAAGTTAAAACATTATTTAGTAACTTTTCACTGATTGATCGAAAGAGAAATTTTAAATAACGGAAATTTTCTAATTACTTTCATATGTAGGATTTTACTCTCAAGTGGTAGGTCAATTATTTTAAAAAACATTATTAACTAAAATTTTAGCTTAAACTATTTTTATACCTAGAAGACTAACTGGTAAAACCCTCAACTAAAAAAAAGAGAAATTTTAGCTCAAACTATTTTTATACGTAGGACACTCAATTAGTAGGGCAGCCATTTTGTCGTATTGAATGTATAATGAAGCCCATAGAAATGTTCAGAAACTTTTAGTGCTTTTAAATATCAGTGTAAATACAATGATTTTATATATCAGTCTAATTTTGTACATTTCTATTTTTCTAAAATTCCTCATTTTTAATTTAATTATGCACCGTGATTTTATAATAGCTTTGAGTACTTACGAGTCTTGCTTTCAGCTTGCAGCTGACAGATGTCACGCAAAGTGTCAAGACTCCTTATTATGCCGTCGTATTGTAATCTCGTTAAGTGTTTGCAGCGTACCAGCATGGACACTAGCAAATCGTCGAGCAATTCGCGATTGTTTCTTAGCTGTAGCATCACTTCGGCTGCAATTAAACGAAACAGAGCATGAATTTACTAGGTTTACAAGTTGCATTATGTGTTGATTTACTAGGTATTTATTATACCTAGCGTGTTGGTGTAATGGGTAATAAGCAGCCCGACAGTGCTTCTGAAATTACGAGATCTGCTTTGATCCCACACGTGACCGCTGAACATTTGAAAGCTAGCCAATGGCACACTGGGCAACAGCAGATAACACATATCTTCGTAATGGGAGATGTTAACTGAAAATCAAACTTAACCAGCTAAATGGTGCATAGAATCAAATCGTATATAGAGTTCATAAATCACTTTGTAAAAGGAAGACAATCTGTGGTTAAAGATAATTTTACTCGGTTATTGCATATTCAATAATTTCAAAATTTCTGCGTTTCCACTAAGTAGGTCTCCAACTGTACTAAAAATCTCTCCCTTATAAAATTTACCTGAAACTACCCCAATACTGGTACATCTACCCTACATTTAGCTACCCTCCGCTTTCCAAGTACGTATATTTTTAAATCCCCCTTGGCATTCAGAAGATTAAGTACTCATCAAAAGATCTCAACAAGTCGCAAAACTCGAAGATCGTCCATTTTTAACCCTCTTACGAGTCTCCACGTGGGCGTGTGGAAATCAATAATTACTTTTACGTCACTATTATATTGTACCTATAGTGTAGGACACCGTGAGTTCCGGGCAAACGAGCACCAAATTGTGCCAGGCTGTGTCAGCGATCGTGTGTTGCCTGGAATCCGAGTCCCGTACCGATATGTGGAGGATTTTCAGCACCTTCGAGGCCGCGTTCGCCAACGCGTTTAGGGTCTGATCGGACAGAGCCGGGTAATCGAGTCTCAAAACGGTCAACGCTCGAAACCGGCCAAGCAGACGCAAGTATCTGAAAATTAATTCGGTTAAAAGGAAAAGTCTGCCAGACCCGCACGATCGATCGAGCTGTTTCGCGTGCCTCGAATTGCTGTGGGGAGCTTGCCATTCTCGGAATGCACCTCGAAGATCTATATACTCCAGGTGCTCGCTGGAACCTCTGGATACGCTGGCTAAAAGTCGCAACACGTCGCTCACGCCGAGATTCGCGTTCAACAAGCTTAATGTTTCCAGATTGTGCTGACAGCTGCGTAAATTTATCGATCTCGTTAGGGATTACCGTGGCTTGAAGCTTTAAGCTTCGTATTCTCGCGTTATGAATATGCAAAACCTTCCACCACTTTTCAGTCATTTTCTTTATTAACCTTTAGGACTACTTTCAGATTATTTTCAAACTAGTTTGAGACCATTTCTGAGTCTGTGTCGTTTATTTTTTTTGTACTGTTAAACATGTTGGTAATAAATGGGACACTCCATAATTTAGGGAACCCCGCGTTTTAAATTTGCAAACTCTCGATTAAGATTAAACAAGTTCATCCTAAATTGTAAATTTTGAAAACTAAAATTCTTGAAATGAACATAGTGCCTTCCCTATCCTTGATATTTCAAGCTCATATCACTTTCCAACTGAGAAATCGATACTCCATTTTATGCAATTGCATGATCAATCATGGTTCTAAAATGGTACCGTACCATATACACCGAATGATTTCATTGGAGCGTGCAACACGAAGAATTTAAAGCATTCGGTGCATTTCGTCATTAAAACTTGACATACTTTACAGTGTAATCGTGTCTTATTGCTTGATTAGATCTGATTTGAATATTAAAAATTGTATACACATGTGCGCAATTACCCTAGAAAGTTCGCAAGAGCGTACAACAGTTTGCCTCTGTTTCCCCATTTGCAGCTAAATATCCAATCGGTGAGTATCAATCGTTTCAGTTGGACATTTTTGGCTCTTATGACCGTAAGGAAATCGGCTCCTGCTTCGGCTTGAATGTTGCGAGTTATGCGAGCTTCTCTTGGCAATATATAAGGCCGCGACCAGGCCAGTTCCAGACTTCGCATGTGCTGTCCATATTTTGCCTACAATTTAACACAACCTTTCAAATTTACTTGGTCGATACAAATATAGTTTCTTCAAATACATCAATGGCCACATATCGGGACTGTATAAATTTCTGAAATTAATGGCTCTCTCAAACAGCTCATTTTATCAAAATACAAGATACTACGAGACCCTTGTGCTAACTTGAAGATCTCAAGTCCCAAGTCCGACCATGAGTCACCATTAAAGAGTTCAAGGCTTTATATAAAGAGCAAAGAAAGTACTGAAATAATTAAAGAAATACTCTTATTTGTACACCCGTGCTTTTGTGCTAACCCTCGTACCAGCTGTATCTCAACCAATCAACAATAATGCCAATGAAACAAAAATTACAATAGAATCCTCACCAGCTAACAATTCATTCTATCAAGCTTTAACTACACTTAACTCGCCAACAGTGAGTCTTTGTTCGTTTTAAATGAAACCACTGGCAACCTAGCCTCCAAGAACGGAAAGCGTTCGTTCATTTTCGTACCAAGGCGTATTAATGAACGTAACACGATCAGGTGAATATCGATCATAACGTTGAATTTTTTATCGTAATGAACGTACTGCTAATTCTCCCGCCAGAGGAAAGTCACCCCGCAGATCACGATCGATGAGGACTGTTACGGATCGCCAAAGAATTGGCGAGGAAAGTGCACGGTTCCATGAGCGACAGACTTGTGCAACATTGGCACGATCCCCACGATCGAGGTGACTAAATATCTGCGTCAATATCAGCTCCGGCAGCTGATCCCACATCTCCCAGTTTCAGCTTGGCCCGTCTTCATCTCTTCGTGGCTGAGGCAGCTGTCGCAACCGCGAAAGGTTCTCTTGTCACGCTCCTCGATTTCGACTCGATCGTCATTGATAACACAATCGATCGTACGATTTCGATGTCCACTTTCGAGATATAACATTGATTCGTTTGAAATGTTGAATGTACATCTACAATAACTGTTAATAGTACATTTGTCCATTAGTGCAAGTATAAAAGGAGTGTCTAGGTCAAGTCCCACTAGAATCTGGGCTCTACATTTATTCTCCCTGTAATCTAGTTAAATTTTTTTATTTTAATGGCAGTTGCATACATCTTCTTAAGTTTCGTAGATTTTCTCGTCTCAAAATTACGAATTTTAAAAATTTAATAAAAAATTCCATACTCCAAAAAATCATAAATGTCCTAAACTTCTTAAAGATCTTAAATATCCTCAGTATTAAAATTTCCTAAATATCAAATTCCAATGTTCCAGAGTTCAAAAATTTTAAAACTCTAAAATCACTGTTCGAAAACATTTAAAAGAACCCTCAACGTCCCTCTAAATCTGCTTCCTGTTTCTTTTACAACTGCGATAAATGCCGTGCTCCAATTTGTCGTAGCATATCCCCTGATTGCGTGATGCATTCTACAGATAAAATTGATCGATGTACGTGAGCCTCATTACAACCGGGTCATATTTCTTTGCTACCTCTTAGGTAACCAGAACACGAAGATATCATATCTGATAAGTATTCTTATTTGTTACATTAATCCAATTGTACTTTGTCTCCTGTACATCGAATTTTTTTTTCCAAAATGTTATCCTTATATATATTTAATTTGCTGCAGCCGTATTGCATAATATTGATAGTAATAGAGCTTATGTACTTACAAGGTCATCGAAACTGTTATTACATTAATATCTGTTTACTTTCCAATAATGTAGTAAGTTTTCCCGCTTACGGGCTTAACGGCAAGGTTAGTTGCGAGAGATGTCCCTAGGTGGCGCTGCGCGCGACAAAAAACTTGCATGCACTGCACTTCTATAGTCAGTATGTGCACGCAGTGTATTTGGGTACGCATGTACCGGTGAGTACGTGGGACTAAATGTACGACATAATTTATAACCACGCAGTGTCAAGGACTAAACTGACCACGGATCACAGCCACTACCGTGAATTATATCGACGAATATCGTATATCCCTTAAGAGCAAACAGTTCGCCAGATAATTACATAATCGTTTGATCTTGGTCTTTGACCCCCGCTCAAACCTGTCCACGTGCCATTTGAGCACGCAAAACGTGAGCGTCGTAATTTACCGTGCAGTATTTTGCGTCAACGCAATGAAATATCTGTAACCTTGCCAATTCGAGCCGGAATATTAATATATGCGTCTTGTTGACGCTGTCACAAGGCGAGAATGAAGGAAGAGACGAATGAAGTGTTGGACGAAGAACAGTGGAAGCTGGAGGCTCAAGCTATTATCAATGACGTGAAACACCATGTAACTGACATAAAAGTATCGGAAAAATTGCAGAGCAGCAGCCGATTTTTGTATTTGAATTTGACCACGTTAGAGGGTTTGAAGTTTTGCATAGAATTATCGAGTGCCGGCTTCACAGTCGTTGGTAATGATTATGACAATACGTCACAAGAAAGCGATCAACATTTCGAAACGCCGTACAGTTTGCTAGATTTTGTTAGCCCTCAATATAGAGATTCCTTTGGCAGTTCGCTCGTTGACAAGCTTAAAAAGTTAAGCGACAGCCAGTGAATGAAATAATTTCGTTATTTTGACGATACCACGACAAAGACTCGTTGTAACGTCAAATATAGTTCGTAATAAACTGGCGAACAAACGTGTTTGAATATACGTTTTAGAATCATGCATTTGATATCCAAAATAAATCGTGATTCTGAACAAATGCGTTTTCTCTCTGCGTCACTGCTCGTTTAGGCCGAATCTAGCCGAAGATATCCGAGTGCACCTTAATCTGCAAGGACAGTATCGTATCTGATACACGGTCACAGATTAATCTTTCCAACTTTTCATGTGGCTTGATAGAAAACAATATTCCATAGTATAACATTAAATAGATCTCTCTATAGTGACATAGACTACTGTCAATAATAAAATGAAATTGTGTTTTAACAATAGACCAATTTGTTCTTATTCATTTTCGAATAGAAACATTTGTTACGTAGCTATGATTGATAAAACAATGCTCGAGGCATCATACGTAAAAATAGAACTGAAATTTTAACGTGTGATCAGCAGATTCGACGTAAATCATACATTTGGATAGGTTTGTGCTATTCATATATTTTGTTGTGTTAGGGTGCATTCAGACTAAACAAACAAGAGCGTAAATGAAATGCAGAACAAATTGTTCAGTCGCACGTCACGATTAAATGCGAATGTTTGTAGAGTTTATACCGAACATACGAATGGTTAGTACATGTGGTGATTTGAATGGAATCGAATTAAATCGCATCGATTTGAATATTCGTTTAGCTTAAATTTTGTCGAAGTGGAAAAGGACGGGCATTCGCTCGCCTAGTTTGAACAAAGCCTTATACGCAGCGAAAGATGTACATTTTGTGACGGTACACTATAGATACGGCAGTGCGATACCAACGAATAGCATATCCCTAGTAAATATCCCTAGGAATCGAGAGATCAGTGGGTGCAAGTGGTAATATCGGTTGTATTTACCCCTTCCTCTACGTTCGTTGCTCTGTGTGCCGTTTGGCGTATTCCACTGTCGGAGTTGTGAAGCAACGAAGCGGTTTCGCCGAATGTGTCGCATTATGTGTGCGTTTTGTGGTGTTTCTGAATGAGTTTACCATCGATCAAGTGCCTAAGGACGACACAGTGTGTTTCATTTGTTAATATCATTGCGGCTGGTGGAACTATGTCAAACGGTGAGCGATGACACGCCCGTGAAAAAACGATAACAACGGCGAGTGATTCTTCGATTGAGCAAAAATACGAGAGACAACACAGCACGCGACGGACCACCTTTGTGTATTTCAGTGAAATTACATTAAACGAAACATGCTTCAGCCTAGAGCTACGCGCATCAAACGGTAAAGAAGGTATGTCATATAAATATTTCTGCGAGTTGAGTGTGTCAAACAACTGCGGAATCTTGACAGGTCGTTTGTTTTTATTCGACTCTTGTACTCTGTTTTTTGGTATTAGCATAAAAGGGGTGGAACAGTTGTTTTCCATGGCTCTTTCGGACGTACACAAATGCTGACAGTGTCGTGTGTGTAGAAATGAGTCGCGATAGTAACGTAATATCGCAGGTTGCTAAATGTCGTCAATCTTCTGTCGATGCGCATACATGCGTATTTCTACTTTTTCTGTCAGGTTTTTGTAGATACACAACGCTCCAGTAACACATAATGAGCTTGAATAAAATGATTTTATAAGATCTTTATGTTTCTCATGATTTACCTCTACGCTGTTATTTACATAAGAACGGTAGTGTAGCGGAATTTGTGTCATTCCATACAAAAGATTTTAGGAGATACTTCCTTATTTTGTGTCATGTACCACTTTCGCTATTTCTTCGCGGTTTTATTTTGTCATTTTTGTAGTTTGATTTTATTGCTCTCGCAACATAGTTTTATATAATAAAATAAATAAAAGTTACGAGACTGAATGCATCTGTTAAATAATAGTAATTAATACTTATGCGGATCGTATTTTCCGATAATTTCAAATTTGAATATACCGTCGCTTTTTGCGTCTGAATTAATGTACACATAGCGATCAAGTAAAGTTATTATATTCGGGAAGCAAAACAAAGTAGATTTTGCAATATTTCATTTATAAATATCAGAAATAAGACATGTTAGATTTTTGTTATCTTTCATTACACACGTTTTCCGCGTAAAATATTCGTCACACTTCGAAGGCAATGCCGATGCTCTAATTATGATAATCAGAGTGATTCATCAGTTAAAGGATTGGGTTAAAGGTGATAGAATGTGAAAGAATCAACTCATTCTTTCTCAGACGTTTCTTCAATGGGGCTACAAATTTTATTACCCTTATTTATTTTGTACAACATAAAATAAATGTTATTTTTAATAATAATTTTGCATTGTATTTTGTTATTTAACAATTATGAAATTTTATTATGTAAATTCAACAATTAAAATTTAATTGTTAATCACATGAACAAGCATGTTTTATCATGAACAAGTGGATGGCAATTCTGTTGTACCATATACATATTTCGTACCCTATTTTTGGACAAGATGCATAATTCACTATGCGTACAAGATTTAAATTAGATAATATCACTCTCGGAGAAAATTACAGCTCAAAATAGGTATATAGAGGTCAAGTAAAATGGAACTATTTGTGCAGCAATTTACTCTTTCGTTTATTTGTAATTTTACTTCTTTTGTTAATTTATTATCACTGTTAATAATATAGTCATAAATCTTGTGTATTTATTTGCCATTATAGATTGATTTGAATCTGTTTATATATATGTTACATTCCATATATTTGAATCATGTTACAAAAGAATCTCTATCAATGATTTTGATTTGTGATAAAGAAACTGGCTTTGTGTATTGTGATAAGAACATGACAAATAATACATTTGTATGAAAGATAATGGTCATATCTGTATTAATAAAACAGCACATTATAAGGAAAGATTTATCACAAAAGAATTAACTTTAATTGCAACATTTAATAAAGAACATGATACAATTTCATTCATCAGTAATTTAAGGGTTACAAATTCTGAGTACTTTATAATAAGAAATTTAGTGATGTTTAATATTTGCATTAGTAGTAATAAACAATA
Source organism: Megachile ligniseca (assembly GCA_945859555.1). Taxonomy (NCBI): domain Eukaryota; kingdom Metazoa; phylum Arthropoda; class Insecta; order Hymenoptera; family Megachilidae; genus Megachile; species Megachile ligniseca. The sequence goes on from OX243783.1 coordinate 6,910,541, forward strand.
AAAGTATGTATTTAATTAGGTATAGTGTACTATTTAAGTTAATGTTTATTTTATCATAGGAATACCAAAATAATTAAGTTATAACTTTTTCAGAAAAAAAAGGGAATGGCTAGTTTGATGGTAACCACTTCAAGTAAGAATAGTTCACGCAGTGCATCACCGAATAGAGGAAATATATTGACATCGCCACAACTGCAGTCATCAACTAGTTCGGATCACACTCCAAAAGCACGTAATGTGTCACTGTAAGATCTCACTTCTTGTAAATATTTTTTTATTGCACTTATGTAGGTATAGATTAAGATTAAATTATGTATTTTTTTGTAGTATTTTACATGAAACCAAAAAAAAAATTAAAAAGCTTACATTTCAATATGATGTAATTAATGATGCGATATTTTGTACTAACAAATATGACTACTAAGTTCCTAAACGATAAATAAAACCTAAATAAGAGGAGAACAGTACAAAATTAAATTTGACTTCACAGTTCCCAAACAGGGGAGGGTAGTACAGGCAGTGGAAGTAGTGGTGGAGGCAGCTTCAGTATGAAAGGTAGTAGGCAAAAATCACCAGGAACTGTGATTCGAGTAGGAGATGCTATGGATGATCCAAATACCAATCTAATCACTGCCGAACAAGATGAGTTTGTGTCAAATATTCATCCACCCACCGATGATGAGGGAGTATGTACTTTATTTATTATGAAATGATTTCACTCACCAACTTTAAAATTTGTTAATATTCGATATATTTCATATACTTTTATTATCTTCTCATTTTCATGTGTTTTTATTATCTCTTCATTTCCATGTAATATGTGATACATTTGAATATTTTTATATTAACTGGTTTACTGTTAAGATATCCTCTTAGATATCCATTACAATAGTAAATATGATTGTATATCCTTATGTAAAGTTGCTTATATAATGTGATGGCATTGTGCATGCAGCAACAATTACACTGTATTACAAGGTCATCAACCACAACTGTGTAATCAGGGTTATAGGTTAAGAAATGAAGTAGTTATTTGCATAATGATCTAAGTGGCTTTGAAGCTAAAGATCTCAATCTTCAGAAATACAGAGTGCATTCTTGAAGTATGCTTTGTTAAGCATTGTACACAAGAGAATGTGTTTTGTCAGTTGTGTTTCATTCCTTTGATTTCATTTGACTATATGACTCAAATTTATTTATTCTAATGTAAAATTGCATTTATTTTCAGGAACAGTATCATGCAACACAATCGTTCCTATCGAATGGCTCCTCTGAACTAATAACAGATGATGTTGACTCTAACTCGGCTCGTGTATGTCAAGCTATTGAGAACATTCAAAACAAAATTGCTAAAACACGAGAGCTTATAAGAATAGAACAAACCACACGTGATGGTAATTTTTAGTAATTAACAATAAATTAATATCACGATCGTATTTATGTATATAAAGGTATTATGAATATGAAACTTGTTCTGTTTCAGAAAATGTTAATGAGTATTTAAAATTAGCTGCTAATGCAGACAAGCAACAGCTTACTAGAATCAAGGCAGTATTTGAGAAAAAGAATCAAAAATCAGCGCACAGTATTTCTCAACTTCAAAAAAAATTGGATAGTTACACTAAAAAATTGAAAAATTTCGAGTTAAATGGAGCACCCACAAGTCACAGGCAACCTAGAGAAGTGCTTCGTGATATGGGACAAGGACTTAAGTGAGTATATTCTTTCTTTTCTCAATTGTGTATATAGTATGTTAATTATATTAGCACCAAAGTAAAAGGAGGACATATTTATTGAAGCACACCTTACAGTACAAATTTGAAACATGTTCTCATTAATATGTAATTAATGTTGTTTAGAGACGTTTTTAATTTCATATTAGAAAGTAGAAAGATTATTAGTTTAGTATACATTTTTTTCTATTCATTTCTTGTTTTCTAGTTTGTCCTTTATTCTGCTAAGTATAGACAGTGATACTTTCATCTAATTTAAGACTCACTTCCAGAAATGTAGGCGGCAATATTAGAGATGGAATTACTGGTTTTTCAGGGTGAGTATTCATGTAGAAATAGATTTTAAAATAATGCTTCTGTCATAAAACTTTTTAGTTTGAAAAGTAAATATTAAACAAAGTATACAATTTTGTATCCCGTATAGACTTGCGTTATTTATTTTGGTTTTGGTGGTATTAGGAGTGTAATATACATATGTATACGTAATGTATTGAAAAATGTAAAAGGTGTTGGCATAAAATAGTTAATTACTAATAAATATAATTTTTAGTCGGCTGTTATTTTTAAGCAATTAATTATCCTTGTTTCTTTTATGGGTTTCAGGAGTGTTATGTCAAAGCCAAGAGAATTTGCACATTTGATAAAAAACAAATTTGGTAGTGCTGATAATATAAATACCTTATCACGTGAGTAATTTTTATACACTATTTACTAATTAATTAATATAGTATTGTACTTTACTCCATTTCATTTTTGAAGAATCTGTTACAAAAAATATGAGTACATATTTTGTGTTTAAAGAGCACGTTTACTCAGCACAGACTGTTTCATGCTAATAAACTTTGTTATGATAAACAATATTATGCACACTTTTTTATTTATAACATATGTATGTAAATGCACTATCAAAATTATTGTATTAATAGTCAGTAATGTGCTTGTTATTTTAAGATGTTACTGTTTTTTATATCTACAATAAGATAGAAGTATAAAGATGCATTAGAAATGTACCATAGTTTATAGCGTAATTATTTTCTTATTTTAACATTAAACAATAAATATTATTTAACATTTTGCGCTGTCATGGCAGTTGAAAGTAGTAAGTAATATTTTAGCTCAATTTTTTCTTAATCTTTCTACTTTACTTCCTATAATCTATAACTAATAATTTACATGTCTACACTTTATATCTACGGGTAATTTTCACATAAGAATGTTATGATTACATATAAGCTTTAAATTTTAATAATGGTTTTGTGTTACTTAATAATTTTGCCTTACAATCTTTAGTGGCTTACGTGAGTCAAGTATTTGCTTCCTCTAACATCAGTTATCCAATACAACAAAGAACATCAGTCATTTAAGAACGTACTTAAAAACTGGAGACTATAAAAATACACAGTAATTTCTATTAAATTATATTCTACTAAAACCTAATTATATACACAAGAGTATTTCTAAATTATTGTAATTGTAATATTCACAATAGCATGTGACACACTGATGTGTAGTATGAAAAACTAAATAGATAAATTAATTATCAACGGTAAAATAATTTTGGTATTGGATAACATTCTAACTTGCGACGTCTGTGTCTCTACAGATGGCTCGACTTTTTATGTAAACGATACACCGCGTGCAGGTAATGGAGATAACGCTAGTGTTGAAGATGAAAAAGCACACCATGGATCCGCAACACTTCCTGGTGGATGTAGTTTGGGTTCAACTCACAGTGCCGCTGCAATGAAATTTCCGTCTGAAGAAGGTTCAGAATGTTCTAGTGTCACGAGTGAAAGTGGACCTGGTAGTAGAGGACAAGCACACACATGTCATAGTAATAATAATGCTGCACTTAGCCTTAAATCCATTTTCACCGAGCTACAAGAACACAGAGAAAATTTGGATAGGATGAAAGAGAAATTAGATGGTTTGAAGGTTTGTGTCTAGTAATTTCTAAATATGATCAAGAACTTTCGGGTTTAGTCTTATCCTCGAATAATTTTAGACTTTACAACAAGAGGTGACATATCTTTCGCATGCTTTACAAGAGGAACGATTTCGTTGCGAACGTTTGGAGGAACAAATTAATGATTTGACTGAACTGCATCAAAACGAAGTAGAAAATTTAAAACAGACTATAACGGACATGGAAGAAAAAGTGCAATATCAAAGTGAAGATCGTTTGAGAGACATACATGAAATGCTGGAATGTTGCCAGACTAAAATTTGTAAAATGGAACACCAGCAACAGCAGCACCAACAATATGTAACATTAGAGGGTTTGGATAACAGCAACGCAAGAGCATTGGTTGTTAAACTCATAAACGTAGTATTAACAGTGTTGCAAGTTATTCTACTCCTTGTTGCAACAGGTGCCGGTATAATGATGCCTTTTCTTAGGACCAGGTAGAGTGATCTTTTTTTTTATTGTTTTTTTTATTATTTATTTAAATGATGGGAAGTGAACCTGCTTCGTATCGGAACTAAACTCGTTTTTTAACTTTTATAATTATAGTACATATTTATCAAGAATAATAATTCATCTTTTTTATCACTATATATATCTGTGTTTTACGTCATTGCTTCATACGCCTCATATTCACACAACCATCTTTATTCATAATACTTCGTTACGTACGTCATTGGTTGATTTTTAATTTCGCGCTCTCATTCCTTTATTTCGTTTTCACATCTCTGTTGCAGTTGTACTAAGCCTCATTGTTTCATGTGCAGGGTGCGCATATTAACAACCACGATTGTTGTATTGGGAATAGTATTTGTTCTCAAACAATGGCCTGAGGTTCACGATGTTGGCAGTCACCTTATGCGTCATCTTAAACAAATCCTCGCCGTTAAGTAGCATCGTAAGTGCCTTATTTAATACAATACAACGGAGTCTCACTATATGGCTCTGAACTGGGCTATAGAAGCGAAAAGGGATAGTGGAAGGGCCACATAAACGGCACCTTGAAAATTTGAAATTTTTAAATCGAATTTGTTCAAGAAGCGATATAAAAGAGAGTCCTATAGCGTGACTACAATGTATTTTAGTGGATCATAGCAAATAAACAAGATGTATTTCAGGGTGGAATACTTAAATTTACTATACCCTGTGATGAAGAACAATTGTACACAATGATCAACATTTTGGACCCATTTATATCAGTGCTGTAGTTTTGGAGCAATAATAGTAGGTATATGCGCAAATGATTTTATTTACATTTCAAATTTGGTCATGTTTACCATTATTCTATTAATCAAGGCGAGCGATTAAATCTATTTGATACTGTTAACAGAATTATTGAACATAAAACATATTTTGCTGTGCAAAAATGTTTCACTTAGGAGAAAAGGGTAATTGTCTTGAAACAATAGATGAAAATGTCTCTTGTCCCTAATGCAATTTTCCCGAACTTGTTTATAGTCTTCTTATTTCTACTTGAGCGATTTTGTTAAAAAAGAAAATAGCCCATGCATTTGCACGGTTAGTTGAGTGCTCTTAATGCAAAGATGATTCTGCTTTGTAATAAAATTCAAAGATTTATATCGATCATAAAGAAGTAGTTATTACAACGCTGTACGCTGATATTGCTTGATTACATACGGCACATTGTTAGAAGAATTTACTGAAATGTCATATAATTACGTTCACTTTTACATAAAATCATTAATTCAAAGGTAGAAGAGAAATGTTTTATCATCAGTGTCTGTGGGAGGTGCTACTATTTTTCTTTTCCCCCAGAAATATAGTTCGTATATTTGATATCGCAGAAATAAACCAAGTATTTGTAATTACAGTCGTCCAATTGCTAAACAATAATGTAAAATTAAGAGAAATAAAACAACACTTAAATAATCGTAGAAACTTTTCACGTCAGAATGTATAAAGTAGTATGGTGTACTCTTTTAGTATCGATGATAAGATGAAATAATTTGATCAGTCGTAGAGACCGCAACATTTCTGAATAATCTTTATGTATAATTCATAAGTTAATTCTACATTCATGGGTAACTTGAAAAGTAAAAAGCTGTTTGGATACAAACAAGTGATGTACATAGATACATAACATCAAATATCAGAAGAGGACCAACATGCTCTTTTCCTCTTGCTCTATAACAGTAATTTATTTCAGATGCAATGTAGAACGTTATTTGAGAATAAAATAAAATTCAGCTATTTATGCCCTTTAGTCTCGCGAGTGTTTCAAACCACCACAGACACAAGAATACGTACATATTGTATCGAACATAAAGAAATGAACCATGACAGATATTGAAATGAGAGAAAGACTGATGGACTACATCGCTGTTATAATTGTGAATAATTTAATATTTGTGGCGATTTTGTGTTGCTAATCCATTGAGGAATGTTAAGTCGATAGAATGATATGAAAAAAAAGAATATAAGAATAATAATAATATAACATGCAAAATTGTATGATTATATGAAGAAAAATTATTCGTAAATTAATATAGGTGCTCAAATCTGTGAATGTGTAAAATATTTTGATTTAACGTTTCAATTGCATCGCCGCTATTTAAGGGGCGAAATATCCATTTATTTCATTCGAATTATTTCTTAGTTTTTGTCTGTATAGTATCATCGAAAGCATAAAGTCATTCGACATTCGATAAAAACATGTGTACATGTGTGTATCAAAGAAGAAAAATTAATTTTTTGATCATCATTGATATGTACCAGTGATGGGCAAATCCAATGCTCACCGAAGAGCCACGGGCAGCGGGTGTGTACCACGTGTGCAATGATGAGGTATCAGAAATTTGGAATTTTGATAATTTTAGAAGTAAACAATTTAGGAATGTAGAGGTATATAAATTTGAGAATTTGAAAATTTTGAAGGTTAGGAAACCGAACAATTAAGAATGCATAAATATTTTCAAATTTTTAAATTAAGAAATCGGCTACCCATCAGTGCCCACAAGTACACGCCGCCATTTGCATGTCCGTGCAATCTCTGCCCATCTCTGATGCATACTATTTTTTTTACGGTGAAAAACATTTACGGACACATTTCTAATTTGTATTAAGTTCGCGTATTAGATTTTTTGTTATTTGTATATGTTGGACTATGTAATGTTATTATTTCGTTAATCGATAAAAAAGGAACACGAAAAATCATTTTTAATCAACTAATAATACTTGTAAATAAAATAAAGTTTATGTGGTAATGTATTTCGTTTGTTATGCCTGTTATTCGTGAATGCAACATCAAATTTCCTAATTTTGTATTTGGCGATATAATGTCTCTTCAACCCCCGTAACATATCTAATTTTTGTCTGTTTATCTTTTTCTTGTAATTAATGTTCACCGATGGCGATCACTTTTATAATTTTATAACTTTTTTACATGTTTGATACAAATGATGCTAAAAGGTATTTCATAAAAGGCACCCGAAACATTGTGGTTCGCAATTTGTTGAAAGTATAACCGATCGTATTATTTAAAACATTGTATCAGTATCATGGAGAAGAATGGAAGTTTGATCGTGTATTTATAATTGTATTAGGCGAATTTTTATATCTTCTCGGATCGCGTGTATCTTTTATTTTCTCATATCGACATTTATTTTGTAATTGTATCATAAAAAAATTTGTTTAATTAAATCTATTCACTAGTAATTGTAACATTTCTTTCAAATGATCCTCTCGTTGCGTTTCTACAACTTATGTTCATGAATTTATGTAAGTCACTGTGATTATTAATTAAGTTTATACCTAAGTGTAGAAATTACAAATCAATTTTGGGATCAATATATGTGTAAACGAACATTTTAATGTATTTTTTATGTTTGTATTTGTAATATTCGTGGAAAGAAGAGAAACGTTCTCAACTGTGAACGATAGTAAAAGAAGAAATTTTAATTTATTGATACAGTTCAATATATCTTACAATGAAATAAGATAATGATTACATGTTGGTTAAATGAAATTACAATTAAGTGCGTCTGCTTTTTATTGTACAAATGACCTCTAGAAAATATATGTAGGATGTTCATATCTACAGTGTTTATTGCGTTCTCATTTTTAATAACAAAAAAATATGATAAATTAGTGGATTAACTTGGATCTAAAATTTGAATTCGGAAGTTAGATCCAATATTAGTTCCCATCTTTTACCGCTAGATAGCTAAGGATTTTGTGGTCGGTCGGAGCATGATGTTTTCCAAAAAAAAGTTAAATTGATAATGGTTTGGTAAAGTCAAAACATTCCGAAGTTAATTAGTCTTGCACTCCGATGTAATTTGATGCATATTATAATCAATTAAGCCAATAAAATCAGTATTAATCGAATTTAAAAAAAAAATGGAACAAGTGGCGCCATCTCTCCGGCGAACAGGGTGAACTACACACTTTTGAAACTGTAGTTTCATTAGTTCCCACATGTCGCCGCTAGATGGCGCCTCGTGTATGTGTTCAGAACAATTCGCACATTATACTGTCTCCCGTCGATGATATAGGGAATGACATAAGAATGGCAAAAAATTATGAATATAAACTTGATTGTAAAATTAAATTATAAAGAAACTGTAACTTGCATTCTAATATAATTCCTACAATCATCTTTCCGAAATATAGAATGCATAATAAAATTACTTTGACAGATTCGAAACGTTCTAAACACCGTCAGGAATAATTTATGATAATTTCTAGACGACTTTGTTTCTTCTTTACTGTTTAAAAGTCTTCCCTCTAATTCAGCCGGTAAACAATCAAATGGATGTCCGATGTTTTATTTTCCACACATGCATGACAAGGTGGAAACAGCGACAAATTGTTTATCCTAACATTTGTTTTCTTGCAAGGGGGGATAAGAATGAATGATTTCTTACTGTTTGAACATATCATTGTTGTCGAGGTTAATTTATCCCCACCCTAATGCTCGTAAAATAACATGTCCCGCTATTTTACATAAAAGGTTACAAGAAGGAAGTTTTTCCAAGTGTTTCACTATTGTTTCAATTCAGTAGATTGAGCTGTCGAGAAGTTCTTGGCCAGCCACATACTTGTACCTCTAAATTCTTCAAATACATTACATAAGACACAATTTGTTAAAATTAGATAGCATCGTGATAATTTTTAGTAGATTTATAAATATCAACATACTTGAGTACTTTTTATACTTCATTTTCTGCTGATGACTGATTAAGGTAAGAAAAGATTCAAGAATTACACAAATATAAATTTAGGGGTGCGATGACTGCACTTTCACAAATATTCGATGAGCAAAATTTAGAAAGATATTGGCTTCTTGTGAGAACTGCAAATAATTATAACATTTCTAGCTATATTTATCAATATTGTTACAAGCAATTTTCCATAAACGACAGATTTACAGCCTTTGCTTATAAGTCTAGTTTAAAAGTTCGCGAACACTTTAACTCGGAGTTGAACGATATCGCAGCCTTCGGTTATTCAACGATATACAGAAATGTAATTCAATGCGACAGTAAATCTACTGAACAAATCAACTTTGTTAGTCGTTACGCTTTTCTAAGTGACACGGTTTTAATCGTTTTTCCGATGCTGGTGCGTAACGATCCAAGAAATCAATTACACTTTACGCGTCTACCGATACCCGGCTCATTTCGCGAGAGATTATTCATAAATTAACCTTGCGTAGCGATCGACCAATTCAAAAACAGCCTCGCTCCCCGGGAAATAGACGTCAGTTCCACCACTTTTGGATTCGTACTTGTTTACACCGACGGATCAGTCCAGGATTTCACTCCTTCGAAAAGCATGGAGCTCCTGTTGCTAATGTAAGTGACCAAACTGACTGACCATATATCGACGTTCCATTTATGGTGGTGGTTCTTGACTGTGTATCGCGTTTTAAGAGATATTTGTATTTTTGTTCTCAGTAGATTAATTGAAAATTAATAACGTGATTTTTTGGACAAGTTTAATTAGTGTTATAGTTTAAGTAGTTTACAATAATTTGAATTATAGAATGATTAGAATTGTACTTCAGTTTAATTAGAATTATACCATAATTAAAATGGCACTTTAATTTAATTGTAACTATACCACAACTAGAATTGCACTTTAATTTATTTACAATTAAGCTACAATTAATATTGCAATGTGATATAATTAGAATTATACTATAACTATACTATAAGAATTATACAGAATTGCAATTTAATTTAATTCGAATTAAATTTCGAGATCAGATTTCTAAATCCATGTAATTCAATCGAAAGAGAGTTATACCTATTTAACGTGTAAAAGTTTTTAATTATCAAATTGAATAATTCATTAATATTTCAAATTGATAGTAAGTATCATTTTATTACATATTCTTTTGTTACAAATGATTATAAATTTCATTTACCTTTGTTAAAGAAATACTATCATGGATATGATTTTAACTGAGAGTGATATACATCACAATTAAAATAGGCGTATTACCTATGACTCACCCATTTTAATGAACTATAACTTTCTATTTATTTACGATATTAGTATACTGAGATGTTGAGGCATTATTTTATTGCAGTTGTTAGAAAATTCTAAGTAATAGTAATTACGTTTATTTCGAAAAGTAGCTAATACAAAATTTAATAAATTCGCTGCGGATGTTGAGGATTCGTCGGATTTTGATAACACTTGATTTGAAATCATCAATATTAATAATATTATTGCTATTAAAATAATTGTAATAATTCAGAAACGTTTCATTTCGCAATTGAGTGTTTGTTGAATTAAATCGTTAGTTATGAATTCAATTAATTTTGCTTTGTACAACAGTATATTTTTATCAATATAAGATAAAATTTGAAGATCAAATGAAATTTTAGTGTAACTCTTTATATTAAGTAACTTAACTAACTCTTTATATTCAGTGGTATATTAAACATACTCATCATGTTTATTCTTAACCTACATTTTTATAAACTTACAATGATAATGAATTTTCGATTTTCATAAACAATCTCATTTTCAACATATTTTACCTACTCTAAACTGACGAGAATTAAAGAAAATAAATTCCAGAAACATTAATATTATCGAAGAATGCAACTATAAGTTCAAAAGATACAAAACGATACGATAATGCCTCGAGGTTAATTATAATGAAAACTGCACGTATTACGTACATTTCCACTGTGGTATTAGATACTATTTAAAACTACTACTTTTTTCCTTTCGATTATGCTAAACTCATAATGGCGGACATCGCGTATCAAAATCCTAATCTTCATTCTCCGTCATCGATTACTCATCAAAACCAAATTCGACAATTTCCTCTCAATCGCAGATGTCAATTGACAGTGTCAGCCGCGTTGTCAACGTTGCGTCCTTTAGAAACCGCCGAAATTTCGAGGCTGATGAACGCGATGAACGGCACCGAAGCACATTTGTACCACGACTACTCCAGATATCGGGATCACAGAATTTGCGAGACCACGTATTGCAACGAGATCGGTACGTGACGTAACATTTACATAAGTTGCAATTTTCTCGGGAATCGGTTACGAATTATATAAGACAGTCCTATGTAACCGACGTGCACCTCCGGCTTATCAGGTGTGACGAAAGGTAAAATAAAGAAGAGATTCGGTGAATCTGCACGTGATGGTTCACACGTGAACACGATGCTTCTAAGTGACAATGCAAATTAAGAAATTGAAGATTCATCCGATTCGCTCCGTGGAATTAGCGGCTGTTTCTTGGAACGGAAGTTGCAATATATCGATACATCGTACACGAGTTCTTCTTTAATCGATGTTCATGAATCATGAAGTTAATATTTATTTATACAACTTGATTTTTGTAGTGATCTGGTTTTTATAGCGTCATAGATAACTAAGTCAAATAATGATTTTATACATAGCATTCGTCTGTAGTAAGCCTCGATAATGGCAATATAATGCGAGTCTACGGTATTTTAGAATGAAGAGTTGTAAAATCGTAACTTGTTTTGTGGATCGGTATATATTGATATTGATTATTTTCCTATTATTTCATTATATATTTTGAGTATTATGTTGAGTACATATTGTTCAGTATATTTTGAGTATTTGAGTCTATGTCGACATTGATTATTTTACTATTATTTTAGTATATATTGAGTACATATGGATCAGTATATTTTGAGTGTGTATTAAGTCTACATTGATACTGATTATTTTACTATTATTTGAATATATATTTTGTACTAAATACATATCAAGTACATATGTATATAGATCAGTATATTAATCCAAATTGATTAATGCAATAAATCGAATATTTCTGATACCAGCAAGGAAGATTTTGCAAAATAGAAATGTCGAAGTAGACCCTTGCGAAGATTTCTATGAACACGCCTGCGGGTTATGGGAACAACACAACCCCATACCGGACAACGAAGTAGAATGGTCAGAAGATCAGATTGTCATGGAAAGGACTCATAAACGTATTAGAGGTAATAATTCTTATTTTATAGAATCCAACAGGAAGTGCATTTCAAACACAGTAGCTCACGGGTTTCATAAGTCATATTCGCATAATTACTTGCTACTGAACCTTCTCTTTTAAGATGCCCTTGAAGAACGCGATGATCCTATGGATATTCCTCCGGTCAAGATGGCGAGAAAGCTTTATCGCTCCTGCATGGATGAAGGTAAGACTATGTTAATTTTTATCATAATTATGATAACTGAAGTCATTTTTTCATCCTTAACGAAACAGTCATTCTTTTGTACTTGAGATAAGAAATTAATCATTGATCTTGGTCACATGAAGTGTTTCCATATATTTCGTTTTTAGTGATATTGATATATTTAACTGTACATATATTATTACCTTATTTAACAGTGACGGCTTTTCATTTTTTAGAGATGGGATTTAATATGATTCAATATTAAGAAAATAGTCAAGAATTATTCCTTACAATATTTAATTTAATATAAATAAAAATTTTTAATGTTACATAAACAATAATACTTCATTTAAAGAATAGTTAATAGTAATAGTTACTAATAGTTAATATATATGTATAATAGTACACTGCAAAATTTATGTGTCCTCAACCACAAACTGAATACCTTCTTTCATTTCATGCTTCTACAAACAGAAACATAAAGATACATTCAGCTTCAAAGATGAATAGTTTTCAATGAAAGAGTCCATTTGTCTGTCCCAACATTCAAGTAATTTTTCGCAACTATTCCTTTGAAAAAATGTCCCTCCATAATCTAGAACCCGACGTGTATATGATTCATAATGATTCATAACGCTTTAACAGACGCTATTGAAAAGAGAGGTATCGCACCAATTCAGGAGATCTTGGACCAAACCGGTGGATGGCCTATGGCGATGCCATTAAGCGAATGGAATCCCGATAGATTCCCCTGGCAAAAGATCGATAAGCATTATGTGAGACTGATCGGTAATAGTGCTTTCTATAACCTTGAATACGAAGTTGATCAAAACAACACGAAGAAATATGTGTTAACAGTAAGTCACGTGTTTGGGACGAAGTTCGAACGATAATTTATTTAATCGCTGTTCACATAACTTCGCCATATTAACGTTGAGAGATGTACATTATTTCGAGTGTATATAGCTGGAGCTTTTACGTAATTTCTTAAATTTCGTAAGATTTTTCGGGATTTGAAAATTTGAGGATGGATTCAAAGTTTTAGGAGGTTGGAATTTGGGGACTTTGCAATTTGGAGGAATAGAAATTTTGGGGTTATAGAATTTGTGGTTTTGGGAATGCATGATGGGGATGGGGGATGCATTTGGGGATCTGGGAATATGGGATTCTAGAAATTTGGCACATACAAATTTTATGAATGTAGAAATTTGGGATTTATGAATATGGGGATTTAGAGATATGGAAATCTTAGGATTTGAGATCCTAGAAATTTGGATCACAAGATTTTGTAAATTTAGGAATTTGAAGATCTACGATATGAGAACCTAAGAATTTGGGATTCTCGGAATTTGAGGCACAAGTGGATTTAGAAATTTCAGAACGTATTTGTGAATCTAGGGATATGAAAATTTATGAATTTGAGGACGTAGAGATTTGAAGACCTACTATTAGTAATTTAATAATTTCGATATTTTAAACTTTACAAATATGAATATATCAGTAGAGATTAACAATTTTAATTTTTAGTTTATGAATCCTTAGTTCGTTACTTAAATACACTGGTGGAATTATGTGAACTTATTTTATTTATATAAACAATTCCTAAGTTACTTAAAATTAGTAATAATATTACAGTTAGACCAAGATACTGAATACCCATTGTCAAGTAAAAGGGACATAAACAAAATATTTTACGACGATGATATATACGCTCTCAGTATTTATCACATAATTCAAGCATTCGCGCGGGATAAAGGGTACAGGTTGGATCGACGCCAACTGGCCATCGACATAGCAAAAATGATGTATTTCGAAATTGACTTGCTACAAGTAACTATATCTTCCTTTCACATAAACTATTATTACACTACTGTTACATTATTATTAATTATAATCTTGCGTGTATATTTTTGTTTTGTTTTTGTAGATTATTGAAATTGGCAAAGAAGTACATACTTCTAGTGATAATTTTGAAAGAATGACAATTAAAGAACTGCAGAAGTGGTATAATGATACTGGTATTACTGCCTCTACAGCAAAGGTAATATTAGTTTGGTTGTACACTTTGTATAATAAGTCACAGTAAATTAATGTTAAATTTCAAGTTTGAAAAAATTTAGTAATATGACATTGAACAGTGTTATTCAATGAAAGCGAAATCTAAAAAGTTGAGTTCATTGCAACGCTTTCTGCTCTATTTCGCGTTACAGTCACGTCTTGTGGTATCATTCACCCATCACTGCATATTCAGCTGACACCATTTTTCAAACAAAACCGATAAAGTACCATATCGATCATGCAAAAATAACTTTTCTATACTTCAACGTAGGAGTAAAACGAAGCAAGTAATTTTGTTAATTAAATTTGGAATAAAGAATTTTGAAATATTGGGGATTTGCAATTAGGTGGATTTGGAAATTAAGATTTTGAAATTTTGGGGATTTGTAGTTAGGTAAATTTTAAAATTTGGAGGATTTGGAAATTTGTGAAAATTGGAATTTGGGGATTTGGAAATTTTTGAGAATTGGTATTTGGGGATTTGGTAATTTTAGAAAATTGGTATTTGGGGATTTCGAAATTTTTGAGAATTGGAATTTGAGAATTGGAAATTTTAGAGAATTGGTATTTGGGGTTTTGGAAATTTTAGGGAATTGGAATTTGGGGTCTTTGGAATCAGGTGCATTTGAAAGTTAGGGTTTTGAAATTTTTAAGATTGGGAGATTCTAGAGATATGTAATTTAGGGATTTTTACAATTCAGAAATTTGCAAATTTAGAACGTTGCAAATTTGAAGATTTGAAAATTTCAGGACATACAGATTTAAAATGTTTGAAATTCAATCTACAAATTCAGAAATGTGAGAATTTAAAAATTTCAGTACATAAACTTACAATATCACATATTTAATAACTCAAAAACAACCATCTAACTTACAATCAAAAACTACAAATACTAAGGTACTGTTACATAAATATCTAGTATTAAAAATAAACTCAAGGACATCAAAAAGCAGGAATTTACCACGTATACCCAAAACATAAACATATCATCAGTTCAGTCCCGCATGTCACTGTTCAACCCACATCAATTATCCGTCAAAGGAACAATCAGGCTAATCTTAAACAAGAACGACCGACGACAAAGAACAATCAAATATTTTGCAGATCGACTTCCTGGATCTGATACGCCACGCGTTCAGTCTGGCTAACATAAGCATAAACGCCTCGGAACCAATAATAGTGTACAATCCAGAATTCCTTCAGAAGCTCGCGAGGTTGCTGGCAAACACTCCGCCACGTGTTCTAGGTAATGTCGCAATTACACAAACATTCGCGAACAATGCCACTTAACGTACACCGTGTTCGTCTTCGGTATCCTCTTCCATTAACCACGCTATCATTACTCGACGAGTGATTACCGACGACTGATTAACATTTTCCTGGGATACGTAATCAGCAGCTACGTCATGGTTCTTGTTTATTTCGTTTTACAGTGAATTATATACAATGGAACATGGTGGACAAGTTTTTACTTTACACCACGAGGGAGATGAGGGATCTCAAGTTCAATATGTCCTTCTCGTCCTACAACATTTCCAACTATATGCCACGGTATTATTTTCTTTGTAATAAAGATGGAGTTCAAGAATTTATTGTTGTTTGTGGGATTTGGTTGTGGTACTGATGTTGGGAATATTTGTTTGGTACTAGTTTGGTAATATTTGGTATTTTTGTTAGGTTAGGTTAGACAAATTTTAAAATTTGGAGGATTTGGAAATTTGTGAAAATTGGAATTTGGGGATTTGGAAATTTTTGAGAATTGGAATTTGGGGATTTGGAAATTTTGGAAAATTGGAAATTTTGGAGAATTGGAATTTGGGGATTTAGAAATTTTGGAGAATTGGAATTTGGGGATTTGGAAATTTTTGAGAATTGGAATTTGGGGATTTGGAAATTTTACAGAATTGGAATTTGGGGATTTGGAAATTTTTGAGAATTGGAATTTGAGAATTGGCAATTTGTTGGGGGTTATTTGTTCTTATTTGGCACTAGTTTAGGGCCATTTGGTATATTTGGTATTAGTATGGTATGATATTTCGATACTAGAGTATACATATGTTTGGCACTAGCTTAGTACCATTTAGCGTATTAGTTTGATACTAATATGGTCGCATTTGGTATATGTATTTGATTGACCCTAGCATGGTACCCTTGGTGTATTTGTTTGACACTAGCTTGGTACCATTTCATGTTTGATAGTAGTTTGGTACCATTTAATATATTTATTCGATAGTAGTTTGGTACCATTTTGTATATTTGTCTGGTACTAGCTTAGTACCTCATGGTGTATTTTTGTCTGATACTAGCTTGGTTTGATGTATTTATTTGATAATTGTTTGGTACCATTTGGTATATTAGTTTGATAGTTTGGTACCATTTTGTAGATTTGTTTGGTACTAGCTTAGTACCATTTGAAATATTTATTTGACATGAGTCTGGTACCATTTGGTATATTTATGTGGTACCTCTTCAACATCATTTCATAAATATATTTTTTACTAGATTATTATTATTTGGAACATTAGTTTGTTTAAGAACGTTCACGATTGTTATGTGGATCACAAGAAATTACATTATGGGTATTGTAATTTAAAAACTATAAATAAATGAGAAGTGTAGCCATAATTTAACAAGATCTTTAAAATTCCCAAATTTGAAAATGATCAAATTCAGGAATTTTTGAAATTGTGTCTCCTCAGGGATCTATAAAAGAAATGAAAAATGTAGTTAAAGAAACGAATTCCTTGTTTAATTTTGCATATCAAACCGGTTTCAGATTCCAAGCAGTAAAGAATCGTTTCTTGACTTTGCGTTGTCAATATTTGCAAACAAATGCAAATATTGAAATTGTTTAAAAAAGAACATTGAAAGTAGATTATTCAATCAGTTGTTAGAAACTAATTCTTGCAGTCCCATATCAATATTGTTTAATGTATTTCATATTTTAGAACTTATAAAACAATTTTAATTAAAATCTAGTACAATTTTTGTCCAATTTGTTAATTAAAATCTAGTACAATTTTTGTACAATTTGTTAATTATACTTTAGTACAACTTTTTGTGAATTTATTAAATAAAATAGCTTCACAAATCTTCGATCCCTTCACAGATGGCAAATTTGTGTGTTTAACATGAGAATGAAGAATGCGATCTCTTACATGTTCGTGAAACAACACATCTCGGACAATATCGTTCACGAGGTACAAATCTTGCAATAAATCAAATATCCTATAAAAAAGAAGTTTACAATGTTCTTCTGTTTTAAGGCGACAAAAATGGTTCGCAAGATCAAAGAAGAGTTAATGCACCACATAATGCAAGCTCGTTGGTTACCGACCAGCATGAAATTAATATTAGTGGAAAAAATGGAAAACTTGCAAACGCAAATTGGATATCCAGATTGGTACAAAAACGATACTGCTGTTACCGAATATTACGAAAATGTAATTTATCCGATTTTAGTCTAATTTCAAAACTAACAATTTATTAATAATTGTATCAATTTCTTTTAAAGCTGACGATAAGTTCGGACTATTTTGAAAACATGTTAAAATGCGCAGAAGATGAATTAATTAAAAGTCTGCAAGATTTCAGAGGCACGGTTGTGAAGGAACAGTGAGTTCTTTTTGAAGAATTATAATTTTTGATTGTTATTGAAAGTTTAATACAGTTAATATTATTATAATTTTTTTAGGTGGTTAGATTATCCTGTTACGGTTAATGCATTTTATACTCAAACAGTTAATGCTATACGTAAGTATTATGAATCAATTAAAATTGATAATACATTAAATTGTCAAAAAATGTAGAAGAAGAACGTCAGCAAACGGCAATATAACAAGAGTTCATAACACACTCAGAATACATAAAATAGCTACCTAAAATAATCTTTAACCTAAAATAAAATAAAAAATTTTGACCAGCTAGAAAGGCAAAATGTTATACAAAAATCTATATTAGAATTAATATTTAATGAAACTAAATAAAGCAATTACCTTTTATGATTCTAGTTATACCAGCAGCGGAATTACAAGAGCCTTTTTTCACTCCATTATTACCAGAGTGAGTATACAACACACAATCACAATTTCTTTTAACAATTAATCTCAAACAAAAATGTCTATTTCAACAGCGCTATTAATTACGGAACCACAGGATTTGTAATCGGACACGAGTTGTCTCACAGCTTAGACAACGAAGGTAAATTTTCACATTCTAACATTTCTACATAATCAAAGAGTGAGGACCAAATTTGTACGCACAAAGGATTGTGTCATATTGGGAATAAAATTAAAGATTGTGTAACGCTAATCACGAATATTGAGAACCTTGAAAACCTTGGCCCCGTTCTGGAGAAAATCGGGTCCAAAGTTTCCAGCAGATGGCGCACAGTCAATTTGACCCTTTTTCAAATGACCAGACAGTTGATCGGAAACTAGCCATTCTAGAGTATAATTTATACTTTAATTTATATCAAACATGACCACAATTCCTGCTGCAAAAAAATCTGGTTCATTGGCTTATCCGAGCTTGACCTCACTCTTTGAGTAAAATTATTTTAAATATTCTTGTGGTAATCTTTGTCAAATATAAAGTTTGATATTAAATTATTTTTAGTGTTTTTTGTATAATTTTTTGTCAGATACAAAGCTTGATAGTAAATTATTTTAAATGTTCTTCAATAATTTTTTGTCAGGTACAAAGCTTGATATTAAATTATTTTAAATGTTCCTGCATAATTTTCTATCAGGTACAAAATTTGATATTTAATTTTTTTAAGCGTTCCTGTATAATTTTTTGTCAGGTACAAAGTTTGATATTCAATTTTGTTAAATGTTCCTGTATAATATTTTGTCAGATACAAAGTTTGATATTGAATTATTTTAAATCATTTTGTATCATTTTTTGTCAGATACAAAGTTTGATATTGAGTTATTTTAAACGTTCCTGTATAATTTTTCTGTCAGGTATAAAGTTCGATAAAGACGGATACAAAATTTCGTGGAACTCTAACAACGCCGCAGAGGAATACGAAAAGAAAGCAGCGTGTTTCGTAGACCAATATGATAATTACACTCTCGATATTAGAGACAAAAGTGGCCATCAAATCAAGGTGGGTTCGTTCGTTAACACTAACAGAAGATTTTTGCGTCGCTTTAAGGAATTTGTAATCGAATAAAAACGTTCTGAATCACCTGCTGGAAAATTACTCACCTTGGTCGTGGTCAGCTGCAAATTGCACAATTACTTAGCGCTTGTTCGAATTGCTCTTATAGGGATGTTACGAATACTCAAATTCATTTGAATAATCAACAAGTCAGTTGAATAATCGAGTAGTAATGGCATTTGCATTCTAGTAACGTGGATAATTTCGATATCTTAAGCGATACAGGAATAAATTTTAATTCCATTATAGTGGTTCAAGGTTGAAAATTATATAAAATATTAGATACACTCCAAAATTTATTTCGAGTATCTGAATTGGAAAAATATGTTAGTATAAGTTTTATGAATTGTGGAAAGAGTAAATTTGTACGTTGAAACATTTTGGAATTTCTAACTTACTCAGTTTCAAAATTTTTAGGTCTCTAGCTTTCTGAATGTAACAATGTTTACACTTCTAAAATTTTAGGTTTAAAAATTGTAAAAATTATGAACGATCTTATGATCTAAATTTGAGAATTTATACAATAACTGAAAATTTGGAAAATTCGAAATTTGAATGTTTGGAAATTTGAAAATATGAAGCTCTGTATATTTGGAAATTTTCAGATTTCTAAATCTGAGAATTTGTAAATTTGTAAATTTGCAAACTTGTAATTTTGTAAATTTATAAATTCATAAATTCGTAACTTAGAGATCTCACAATTTCATAAATTTGAAAATCATAAAGCTTCCTAAAAAGCAGAAATCGATAAAAATGTGATCAGTCCTCATCAACAGAAGTATTATTGAATTTCAGGTTGATGGACAGTTAACAGAGGACGAGAACATGGCAGATTCGATTGGGATACAAATAGCGTACTCAGCGTTTAAAACAGCGACGAAACACAAAATCCAAACGAGACTACCTGGTTTGGAACACGTTTCTAGCGATGAATTATTCTTCTTAGCATTTGCAAATGTAAGTCACTTGTGAAAATATTGGAAAAATATTGATAGTGTACTCACAAATGATAATCGTCTAAATATCAATAATCATCAACTACCACTTCATTATCGTAGTGAAAATTAACGTACGGTATAAGACACTACAGGTTATTAATAAACTATGCATCTTTGTTCGAATATCTTTATAAAACATTTCATAAATATATAAACATATATTATAATTATTAGTAACACTATCATTTAACTTTTCAATTTTATTTCTAATTTGTTCAATTTTAAGAACACTTCAAAATTGACTTAATTTATTCTACAATTACACTCATCAATTTCATTAAAAAATAAACCACAAATTGCAACGTATAATCAATAATTTAATTAACAGTTAAATATTAATTACATTAAACATCGTTCAAAAATACAAAAAATCAGAAACTAAAATTTAAAAAAAGTATGTGCAATTCATCTAAATAAAAAATTATTTCATTAGATAGTAAAATGTACTAACTATGAGAAAAATGTGCTTGTTCGAATAAATCGATGTATATGCAAAAATAATGACTAGACAAACTAACAAATTATTTGAGCAATCACCGTAGTAGTCCATCGATTGTTCAGCTGTTATCGAACTTTTAGAACAGCCACGTTAGAATAAACTCGATATTGTTTGTCGTGGATAATGAACCGTAGTGTTAATCATATATCTCAACAAATATCACGTAAATGTTGTTCGACTAATTATCGTAATTCCATTTTATAGTCCTGGTGTTCGTCGGCGAGGCCAGAATACGCAGCAGACGTGGTGAACAGCGATGAACATAGTCCTCCGAAGTTTCGCATAATAGGCTCTCTATCAAACATGCCTGCGTTCGCGAAGACGTTCAGATGCCCGAGAAGTAGTTCCATGAATCCGCGGCACAAGTGCACTTTATGGAACTTAACTATGTAAAATAAATTTTGTACAAATAATTAAGACGATATTTTGTAAAACGTAGCACTATTTTGTACAATTTAAATGACAGACGTTGCTGTATTTTGAATACGCGTGACTGAAAATGTGGTTATTGTTAATAAAGTTGATAGTATGTTTTTTGTAATTTGTTTTTGTATGTGGGTGTTTTTATTTGTAGTACTTTTTGGGAATTTGAATTTTGGGATCTCAAGATTTGGGAATTTGGAAATTTAGAAATTGGGGACTGAAGATTTGGGGATTTAGGAATTTAACTATTTGGGAATTTGATAATTTAGAAATTTGGATTATTGTAATTTGAAAATTTAGAAATCGAAGGTTTTAGAATTTGGAGATTCAGGAATTGGGGAATTGGGGATTTGGAGTTTTAGGAAGTGGAGATTTAGGAATTTGGAAATTTGGGAATTGGGGAATTAGGGATTCAGAGATTTAGGAATTTGGAAATTTAGAAATTGGGGAATTAGAGATTTGGAAATTTTGGAAGTGGAGATGTAGGAATTTGGAAATTTAATAATTGCACATATGGCAATTTGAAAATCTAGGAATCGTAAATTTTGGAATTTACGAAGTTATAAATTCATAAAATCTGTTAACACGAAAATGAAAAAATCTAAAACAGAAACTATATAATCAAAAGTTCAAGGTAACAATAAATTGAACAGTATATTGAAATATTTCGATAGCTCTTTATTTCAATTGTCATAGGGAGGAAATCAAGTATTTTTAAAACAAAATACTCATTACAAAACGTATAAAATCCGGGATTTGTACATCGATCTAGCACGTGGACAATAGTAAAATACAACGTAACCGTGTTAAGTACATAATGTATATTATGTATATATATGTATATAACATCAACGCCTATCAACATAAAATATAAAATTCACGCTTTCATCAGAGATCATGTTCCCACCACGATTCCTCTTACATTTTCTTTCTTCTTATTCACTTTTTTTTTTCATTTTTATATTCTCCTATTTTCACATCTTTTCGATTACGATTTCTACGATTAAAACGGGTTAAAATTCTATGCGGCATGGCTAGTATCACAATTCTGTCTCTCGAACGAAATACAACGGCCTTAAAACTTGCTCGTAAAATTAAAGAAAGAAAACGCTCTTAATTCTATAATCGCTAAAAAACAAAAAACTGTTCCGATTTTATACAAAAACTTAAATGCTACTGTGAATTATATACAACAGAATGGGGACGCTAAACAAACTTGCTCGTTAAGTCTGTCTACAAAAGGTACAAAGCAAACGATCGCTGTATAAAAACGAGTGATAATACATTCATCTATCATAAATTATATACTATTAATTACAAGGATCCCTAGATACAATTATGGGGATACATAGTTATTAGCTGCTCGATGAAGGTCAATACTTACGGCTAACTTAACTTTGTACAAAATAATTCTAGATTTTCTACAATTTATTGTATTTATAAGTAACATTTTCGACAGGTAGAGAAAAAAATTGCTTTGAGATGATTTTTGAAAGATATGTTTAAGGGAATTTTAGCATCTTGAGGTTAGGAATTTTTTTATTGGGGAAATAATTAGAAAGGGAGAGAAGTTTAAAGGGTACATTTGAAAGAGTTGAAGGTTTGAGAATTTAAAAATGTAGAGGTTTTTTAATTTTGGGATTTTACGATTTGGGGATTTGAGGGTTTGAGAATTTGAGGATTTAAGGATTTGAGAATTTGAGGATTTTTTAATTTTGGCATTTTACGTTTGAGTGTTTGAGAATTTGAGAATTTGAGGATTTTTTAATTTTGGGATTTTACGTTTGAGAGTTTGAGAATTTCAGAATTTCAGAATTTGAGGATTTAAGGATTTGAGAATCCTGGATCTGAACATTTGAGCTCCCAAAAATTTGCGCTCACAGAATGCAACCTTCATAGACTAAACACTTGAATATTCTGCACTGTAAAATTACCAAATAAACTGACACAATTTTTCCCTACCAAAGACACCCAATATAGCCACTCTACCGCTACTATAATAACACCGCTAAAGTTCTAGTTCGAAGAGCACTACACCTTCAACCTACGATAACAACATAGTTCACTATTCAGTTCTTTGGCCGGAAGCGTGACATGTAGAAATCGCAGTCCGAGCAATATATAGCCGGTTCGGTGACCTGTTTCTTCCGGCACAGATGGCAGGGTGCGGTCCTGGCCGCACCTGCAACCACATTTTTCTGCAAGGAAGCCTGAGGGACGGTGCCATTGGTCTTCGAGGCGGGGACGAAGTGCATTTGCTTGCTCTGTTTGGTCACAGGTGGATGCTGATATGTCGGATACTTCATGTTCGACTGTATCTGACCGTTCTGCAGTTGATTAGGGTACGTCTGATTGGGTGCTAGAATATTTTGTTGTTCCGCTTTCTGAGTTGGAGGTCGCTGATAAGCGTCGTGCCTCTGCTGATAATTCTGGACGTTCTGTTGCTGATAGGAGGTTGGAGGATTGGGTGGAGGCTGGTACTGCGGCAGAGGTTGGTTGATCCTGTTTTGTTGAGGAACGGACTGGTAGGGATAACCCTGATAGGAACTGTGGGTGTACTGATTGGGGTAAGGGCTGGGTGACTGCGTAGGGGGGTATGCGAACTGTTGCTGGGGATGCTGAACCGTTATGGGGCTAGCGTTGTGACTCGCGATCCTCTGGTTCATGTTCTGCTGCTGTTGCTGCTGCTGGGACATCTGTTTGTTCATCTGGTTGTGCTGTTGCTCTAACTGATAGTAGGTCTGGTAGGTGTTCTTCTGACACACGGGCTTCTGTTGCTGCGAGTTGTTCTGGACGTACTGACCGTGCAGCTGGGTGGGATATGGGCTGGCTGGCTTTTGCGTTTGGGATATGGGGATAGCCTGATTACGGGGATGAGACGTCTGGGCCTGAGGATACGATGATTGAGACTGCAAGTATGGCATGTACCCGTTCTGTGAATATCGTATTTGTTGTTGAAGCTGAGGAGAGTACGAAGTGGGAGGCTTGGAGACACTTGGTAGCCCGGTGTAGGTCTCCCTGACGACGTCCTGCCCTTCGCTGCTGTAGGAACCACATAGCTTTTTCTCCGACAATGATCCTACCGATTCGTTAGAGTTCTGTCTACCGAAAGTAGGCTTGATGGTGTCTGGAATCGGTATGGGGTTCACGCTTCTGAGTTGGTCTTGGTACGGGGTTGCTGGCACACTGTCAGCTTCGCTCTTCAGAGGAAGAGTCTGCTGCTGGAATTTGGTTCCAGTGCAGTTCTCTCGATTCATCTCGGCTTCCTGAAGACTTCTGATCTCCCGAAGAACTTGAGCAGTTTCTGGCTTGTTCATTGCCGAACGCAGGACCCTCTCGAGAATAGGGTTAGGTATATAGGAGTCCTTTTCGTCATCCTCTGCAGTGGCTACTAAAACGACTTGATCGCAGAAGGACACACTCTTCTTCTTCCCAATTCGTCGTTTTACCTTCCTGGGTGCTATGTCCTCTTCGCTAGGTAGAATTGTAGTGTTCTGAATGGTGTTCTGCATGGCTACTTCGCTGATGTCGTCTTCGGGGTAGTCAATCGGTAAACCGTTCTCGTGTGGTAACGTAAGGGACATCGACATCAGGGCCTGATTCAATCCACTTTGCTGCGTCTGCATGGCATTAGCAGGTGGGACGAAAGTGTTCTGGCTGGAACTAGTCTCAAAGTTCGAGACACCATCAACTTTAGCGAAGTTCATATTCTCCCCTGACAGCTTCATAGGTCTAGGTTCTTCCGCGTCCTGAGACGCGTCCAGCAACGGAGAAGGTGAAACACAATTTTTCACTGCACCCTTCTGATCTGATTCCGTTTTAGGTGTAGGTTGCAATTTGATTTGCTCGAACCTGGCCGCCATGTCTTTCACGGAAGAAATAACGCGTGGGCAGTCGGTCACATCTCGGCTAGCCTGTTCGTAGCTCTGCCCGAGGCTGTTCATCATCAGGTCACTGGTCCTTCGTGCGATGGTTGGTCCTGTGATCGTCGGAGCCGACCTGACCTTCGGGATATCCTGATCCAGAGGATTCTGCTTCTTCATCCTCCTCTCCGCCTGTTTAGCCTGCAGCTCTCGCAGCCAGGTCTCACTAGCCGATTTCTCTTCTTCCTCCTGCTCTTCGGGCCTCTTGTCATCCCTGGCAGCTTCAGAGGTCAAAATCTGATCCCTTTTCATTTGCAACTGCGTTAACAGGCTGCTAATGTGCTGACTATCCAGTTGCTGCTGACGCTGTTGCATCGAAGCCATCTGTTGCTGCTGATACTGCTGCTGATACTGTTGTTGATATTGCTGTTGGTACTGCTGGCTCTCCTGAAGGTGACTCGCGCAATCGTCGATCGGTGGAGGAGGTGGTGGAAAGTCCTCGCTGGCCTGCCTCGAATGGGACACGGAATGGATCGACGGATATGGTGGAGGCGGGAAATCTTCACTGGGTTGTCTCGAATGTGACACGTTCCCGCCCTCAGGGTACGGAGGCAACGAATCCAGCTGATTCTGCTGCTTCACGGGACTCTGCTCGTTGTGCACGTCCGCGCGAGTAACCACGAAGGTGGGCTCGTATAAGATACCATTAGCATACTGAACCACGTCATCCTGAATCCTTGGTTTATTGTTGTAACCCGTCTGACACGAGCCTGGTACATTTGCACCGTTCTGGTCCATGCCGTACGAGGGCAAAAAGGGCAAAGAATGAGACTCCGATGAATAGTCTGTGTAGTTCGATGTCCTGTTAGCTCCACCGGTCGAGTTACCAGAGTTCACATGATTCCAATACGCTGCATTCTGTTCCTGGGAGGAATTACTCGCACACTGACTCTCCGATGACTGATACGCGGATTTCTCGGTCTGCTGCTCGTTGTGCACTTCACCCGAACACTTAGACTTGCTAAGCTGAGAAGTGGTCCTGAGCGGAGGAGGCGGAGGCACCTTCGCCACGTGTAACACTTTGCCTGCACTGCCGTGGAAGCTCTTCCTCATCAGACGACTTCTCTCCAGATTCGGGTTGCTGGTACTACCTGGGCTGCCGTTGCCGTTCCCGGTGAACTCCAGGTGGCCCTCCGACAGGTAGCCGCTCAGAGACTGGCACACCTCGTTTCCCTTCAAACCAACGCTGGAATCGTCCACTGACTGCTTCGGCAAGGTGTTGGAGGTTCCCTCCACGTTCGTGTTCGTCTGTCCGTCCTGACCTTCCCGCAGATCCGGCATGCTTCTATTTTTCCTCTTAATCAGTCCTCCCATCAGCAACTTCCTGCGAATCTTGTGCTGTTTCTTGCCCTGCTTCTGTTCTCCGCTGGAGCTGGATTGCGAGTTGCGTGCATTGTTGGCAACCGTGTCCACGCTGTCCTTGGACTTTTCAACCTTGGCGCCCTTCGGGGAGGGAGAAGCTCGAGATGGTGCTATGGAGAAGTCCTTCGACACGTTCTTGTTCCTCTCCTCGCTCCGGGCACGTTTCTTGTCCTTTTTATCGTCGTCGCAGCGTTTTGTGCGGCTGAACAACCCTGTCCTCTGCATCGGTCGATCGTATAACATATACTCTTCATCTTCGATCACGTTCACTGCCGTTGCTTTGCTGCGTAACGTTTTCTTCTTAGGCAGGGTGGCGTAGATCTCGATGCTCTTCGTGGCGGGCTTCTCCGTGGTCGCCGTTGGAGCATTCACCAGAAGCTCCCGACTGTTCTGTCTGGAGTGGTTGCCTTTGTCTCTGGAACTCTGACGAGAGTGCTGTCCAGACTTACTGTTCTCTCGCGAGTGTCTACCTTCTGGTGCACCCTCTGCAAACACATGTCATTATGAATAAAAATAACAGAATGCTACATATGTACAAATCTGAAGACCGATTTGAAATATTTACCTTCTTTATCTCCGTTAATAGTGGCCTGTTCCTGCAGCATCCTCCTATGAAGGCTCCTGGTTCTCATCACACAAGTGTTGTGCTTCATCCTAGCTATGGTGATGGTGTGGGGATTGTTGTACGGTGCATCCATGGCAGCTCTAGCTTTACTGCTGGCTGCACTGCACAAGGCCACCGCAGTGCTGAGGTCACCTGCGTCCTCCGCAGCTCGGGACTTGTCCAACAGAGCGTCCGTTTCCTTGCAGAGGCGTTCGCAGTCATCTCCTGAGGACGCCTGGTAGCCTTCCGGAATCTGGGCAAGCTATGCCAAGTAAATCGATTTATTCGTAGATTTCGTTCTATTTATTTCTACCAAAAAACTCGAGGACTCGTCCTTGAATTTCTACCAAAAATACACACCTGTAGGTTGTGCTTAAGACCCTGCTGCAGCGGAAGGCTATCCGTGGAAGACAGAGAGTACGAATCGTAACCAGCGTCGTAATGGCCGCTGCTGCTGCTGGAGAGCTCTCCAGACTTGCTGGTGGGACTCTTCGGCACCCCGGAGTTCCTCTGCATTTTGTTCACGATGTACAAATACGGGTTGTCCATCGTCGTCGAAGAACTCGAGGAAGCGCTGTTCCGATCGCCGGACCAGTTTCCGGAGTCTCGTCTTCGGGGCACGTTTAAATGATCCGGAATACTGATGGCGTCTTGTGGCGTGGACCCAGCACTTAGACTGCGTGTTAGTTGCATTTGTTGCTTCTTTTGTTGCTGCATCACGCTCTCCACAGCACGTCGGCTGATGTACTTTGATTCGGTCTCTCCGTCGACTACGTCCACACCCTGAAGTAAAGCAATTAATCAGTTAAGGTGTCTGGTGATGTCTAATATGAATAGAGTCATTATTATAGTTTCTGTTAAAGTTGAAGATACAGGGTTACATTATTTCCTTTGGGTGCTACATGAGCTTTGAATACATGAAAATATCTCCAGCTTCACATTCTCAGTTTCCAAATTCCAGTAACTTACTTGATTCCCAAAAATGTTGTTCTGGATGTCCGTCAGGTTCTGATAGTCGCTATAGATTCTGCGCTGCGTGTACGAGTGAGGAGGACTATCAGGATTAGGTGTGATGGCACGTCTGGCAGTGCTGTTGATCGATGGTTTCTCCGGGCTAGGTGTGATCGATCGACGAACGTTATTTTTTGGCGGTGTCTTCAGGCCATTTCCATTTGGGAAAGGTGTTACAGTCTTGGGTGCATTCTCAGTGTTCACGGGAGTGCCTCCGGGGGTAGCGTAGAGCAACAATAGTGGCTGATAGCGACCCCTTCTGCACTTTTCAACGACCTGCTCCCAACGAGGACCAATTTCCTTCACTGTGGCGTCGTCGAAGTATATCCACACCTGAAACAGCATTTGGTGGATCGTTTTTTAGTGACCAAAATATGGATACAAGTTTCGTGTTGTTATGATTAATATTTAAGAAGATATTATTTATAGCTGGAAGACATTACTGATGTTTAGGAAGATACTATTTATAACTAAATGATATTATTGATGTTTAAGAAGATATTATTTATAGCTGCAAGATCTAAAATCATATATCTGCAGATGCAAATTTGTGATGAGAGTAATAAGGGATTAAAAATAAGTAGTAATGAAATTATGCGTCGAGTGCTTTGTGAAAATGTAACGAACCTTCAGTTTAGTGTGAAAAAAGAAGGTGGAATAGTGTTTCCCGTAGTATGTGACAACTCCTACGAGATTATGCACGGTTGAAGCACCCCATCGGGAGTCCACCACACTGTGGAAGACGTCGCTCAACCTAAGAGATGTTCCCACGGTCGCAAAAACGTCCATGATGTGCTCTAACGATGGTCGTTCGCTGTCCCATACGACACCCACAGAAACGATTTCCGGTCGGTTCATCAGGGTCCGACAGATTTGGATTTTGGCTCCACAGGAACTCTAAACATTGCGGAAACACACATCACGTTATTACTACTTTATACACCAAACATTATTTTTATTAATACTATAGTTAATAACATTATATGAACATCATGCTTAACATTATTATTAACTGTATTTAAGATATGTCATTTCTAATAAATTGGTAAAATGTTCATAATAATTTACATCCAAATTTTTCACTTGATATTTCAATATCAAGTCAAATATCAGTCAAATAATGTTCTTTGTCAACTATCAAACAAAGATATTAATTATCAGTACAATTGTTAATTGTGAGCTAAACTTTACGATAATGACGGGTCATTTATTGACTATAAAATAGAATTGTTTTTTCACAGAACCCGTGAAACAGTACCCAAAGTACTGGAACGATAGTTATCGTTCTACTTCAAAGAGAAAGTCCAGCATCGTAAGATATTATTTCCAAGAAAGGCCAAAAGAGAGTTGTACCTGATCGTGCAACGGATGAATCAAATCTCCTTCTACCGGAACTACCGTTCAAGGTACGGAGATGCGAAAAGGTTTCGTTTCAGAAAATTTCTTTCACTTACCGGACAGTCCCTGATGTCACCCATGCCACCAGCTTTTCGAAGAAGTTGACCGAACAGATCCGGGCTGTTGCGTGAAGTCGGCGGTGTTTGGCGTGCTTGTGACGTTAATGCTGATGCTGATACATAATGGACCATCTGAAATGAATATTAGACACATGAAACTATGTGATCTTTTATTTGGAGATAAATTGAAATGCATTTAATTAAAATCATTGATTTTTCAGGTTTGTAAGTTCTTTGATTTCTGGATTATAAATTTCGGTCAAATATTTCTGAGATTTCGAGTAGGCAGATTTTAAATCTTTAATTTTGTAGGTTTGAAAGACTTTGTGCTTTCCATGTTTCCAAGTCTTCAAATTTTTGAATTAGTAAATTACTGAATTGTTAAATTTTATGAAGTCCAGATCTCAAAATTTCCAAATCTCCAAATTGACAAATCTCTAAATCTCCAAATCTCCAAATCTCCAAATAGTCAAATCTTCAAATCTCTAAATCTCTAAATCTCTAAATCTCTAAATCTCTAAATCTCTAAATTTCTAAATCTCCAAATGTCCAAATCTTCAAATTCTCAAATCTTCAAATTCTCAAATCTTCAAATCTTCAAATCTTAACATTTCCAAATCTCTAAATCTCCAACACTCCAAATCTCCAAATCTCCAAATCTATAATACTCAAATCTCCAAATCCTCAAATCCCCAAATCTCTAACTCCCAAAATCCCAAAATCTCCAAATCCCTAAATTCGCAAATCCTCAAGTCCCCAAATTACCAAATCCCCAAATCTCCACATCCCTATGTCCCCAAATCCCCAAATCTCAATAACGATCTCCACCCCAAAAAATAAATTCTCTCCACTTGACAACAAAAATCAACCAACACAATTAAACAAGCTCAAAAGCCCCTTTAATTAAGAAAAACTCGACGAAGACTCCAGGTTTCACTTTCCTTATGTTCGAGGATTCGACAAAATCGTAACGTGGAAAACCACCCTATTTTTCGTTCCTTCCATAAACTCGACGTGTCGTTGGAATAATTAATTCGCGACGCAATGAAATCGCGGTCGTGCGAACCGGTTTCATTGAAGCAACGCGTGCGTCGCGTTGGTAAATGTTAAGAGTAGAGAGAGGACTCATCGCACGAGAGGAAATTCCCTTGGGATGACTCAGGGAACCGCGACAGAACTTCAACCACCCAGGAGTGGTTTACGTCGATCGTTTTAATGCAATTTTGTGGTTTCACTTCGTAAAAATGTATACTTTGTCCGCTTTCGTGTCGAGCAAAATGTAACAGCTGTCGTGCGGATAATCGCAGCATTTTTGTGTAACGAACACCTTACGATGGATTTATAAGTGAATTTAATTTAGTGGAAATGAAGGATTTACAAGACGGGGTAATTTAGTGGAAATTAATTTGCAATTGGGGTAATTTTGTGGAACTGCATGATTTACAATTTAATTTGGTACAATTTAATGAAACTGAACAATTTATAATTTACTTCAGTACAATTTAGTGGAAAATTGCTGAGAGCAACACTTATGAAGGTAATAGAGTGACACTAAAATTTGTGAAGATTGTTACATAAATCCAGGATTATTTAAGTGAACATATATGTACATATTGTACAAGTTATTCGTAACCAAAGATTTCCATAAACAATGACTTTACTTATTTTATATATCCAATTGAGCACACAATGATTCAGCACCGCTCCATTTAACCGTGGGTAAATTGCTAATTATCATTGATTATTCCGTGAATTACTCGCGGAAGGCAACGTCGTAAGAAAAAAGAAACAGCGAAGATACGTTTCGTATGCTGCAAGTGAATATATTTTACGGTACATGAAGGAGTTAATTAAATTTCTGGTTAGCAACGTAAGATCAGCAGTGGCGAAGTTTCGGTGAGAAATAAAGACCGGCTTCGAACAAATGCAATAAAGAAAGTCGTATTTCGTTCATGGCGGCGTGTAATTGCTCTTTCCTCCTGATCAAATTATATAATTTTCTTGGAAGTATCGCAGCCATGTTGCTACTTTTTCCTCCTGGTTAAAGCATGTTGAACGCTCGTATTTTTTTAATCATGTGAAAACTGTGTTACAACTTAAACAAAAAGGCTTGACTCACTTTCGTGCGTACACTTTTCGAGAGTTCATATTATGTAATTTTCTTGTGAACATGCATTTTATTATATTTGTTACTTGTTCAGATTGTCATGAATTTTGAAGTTAAAGATATTTAATGTCACTAATGAATGCTTTTTATTATATTTGTTACTTCATTATGATTGTCATAAATCTTGAAGTCAAACATATTTACAGTTGCAGATATTTATGTTACTAAAAATGGAGTATGTTAATTGACTTCAATTAGGTTAGGTTAGGATGATTGTCATAAATCTTGAAGTCAAGCATATTTAAAATTGAAGATATTTAATGTTACTAAAGATGGAGTATGTTAATTCAGTTAGAAACGAGACAACACTTTAAATGTAAGGTAAAAAGAAAAATGGCCGTTTCCTCGAGAATACGTAAGAACAAAAGCGAATGCCCTTTCGAGCACTGGTTCACCGTGTGCATAATCGAGCACAAAGCGAAAACGGTTCGCGTGGGTGGAGTTCTTCGTGTTCTCGTATCGACTGTTGTCCGCCGATCGTAAAAACCTCGAAACTCGTTGCAATCTCGTATCGGTCATGGCCGATCGCTTTTACCGTCTCCAGCTGGCTACTATTCTAATTCTCAAAGAAATACTACGTTCAGCAAACTAAATTAACTGCTTAAATTGCTTCTTGCATCTCAGTACACTCAAATAATCAATAATTATTTCATTATTCAATGAACAAGATATACGTAACATAATTGGACACACAAAACAAATTTATTACTTCACAAGAATGAAATTAATATTTATCATCTTGCAAAAATTAAATTGATATTTATCATCTTACAGAAATTAAATTAATACTTCATCGTCTTATACAAATTAAATATTTATCATCTTACAAGCATTAAATAAATATTTATCATCATACAAAAATTAAATCAATATTACCTCACAAAACCTGCATCAATATTTATCATCTTAAAATGAATTCCCTATTTAGTTACTATTTAATTTTCTTTTATTCCAAAGTCAATAGCTAATCAAAACTAAATTCGCGTTAGTATATAATTTTGTTTGCCTCCATTTTTCGTTCTGCACTAAAAGAACTCATCTTTGGGGGATGAGAACCTTTCGATTCTCAGAGCCCAATTACCAATTCAAGTCAGCTTCACCCCTCAAATCGGATCTGGAGTTTATTGCGCGAAACACTATCCCCTTAATCGACAGCCTCCCCCAAAATACTATAATCAGGATCAATGAACCATCAAATCCAGTTAATCCATTTACACAGTGAAAGTTGGCTGTTCGACGTCTTAGCGCACGGCTTCTCACGGTAAGTCGCTTAAATCGCTTGAAGGGAACCTAGGAAGGGTAACCACCCTCCTCTTTCCAAGGTTTACCCACCCCCGATTTCAAGGTTTCCCAGAGCAAACAAAGGTTTGGGACGGTGAAATCTACCTGCGTCTCGATTTTTATCACCGTTTTCCGGTTTCACCTGCGAGGTTGGTTCAGGGAGAGGAAAAGCTGTAGGAAAACGGTGGAAACCGGATTCGACAGATGGCTTCCGATGGGTCAAGTGGGAGACCTGTGGAAATTGTGTAGACAGGTATACATGTCTGCGTTCAAATTGTATGTACAGTCTAGTTAAGTCGTATGTAGCATATATGACATTAAATGAAAAATTGAAAAAGAAATTTGTTGGAAATGTTAATTGTATATTGATATTAATACTGAACAAACAAAAATTAAATACTGTAATGGATAAATAATATTTAATGGCTACATTTGATAAATAATATTAACTTTGTCTACATTGATTTATAAAAATTATTATCAACACTTTTCTCAAAGTAAAATATTTATTAACGCTTTTATCAAAATAACACTTATGTTCATTCTATTATCAAGATATATGAAATGACTCATACCAATATATTCTTCAGCCATTTCTTCAATTTATCAAACAATTTCAGTGTCCATCTTTACTCAAAGTACTTTTGTACACATTTTGTAGATTCCCAATTCAATATCAAGTGTTTCAAAGTTGATTGTTCAAAACTAACCTAAAAATTGTCGAGACAAGGGATGTCATAAAATTTTGCACGTCCTGACAGAAGTTAAGAACCGAGGCTACATATTACATTTCTCGAGTATCCTTGAAGATGTCGTAAGAAACACGTTTTCCACGAAGAGAACTGCGAGATGCAATAAGTTTAAATGCAGAGGAATTTCAGAGACGAGTAAAATGCGTGAGGATACAAAGAGGAAACCTTGAAGAGGAACTATGACTACTCCATGATTTCATTAAATTTGATTGCGTACAAATATTGTGTAAATGGAATGCATTCATTTTTCTATTCTGACCAATTGGAGACATAGCGATTTGGGGATGTAGAGATTTAGGGATGTAGGAATTTGGGGATGTAGAGATTTGGGGATGTAGAGATTTGGGGATGTAGGAATTTGGGGATGTAGGGATTTGGGGATGTAGGGAATTGGGGATGTAGGAATTTGGGGATGTAGGGATTTGGAGATATAGGAATTTGGGGGTATAGGAATTTGGGGATGTAGAGATTTGGGGATGTAGGGATTTGGAAATATAGGAATTTGGGGACGTAGCGATTTTGGGGATGTAGGGACTTGGGGATATAGGAATTTGGGGATGTAGAGATTTGGGGATGTAGGAATTTGGAAATATAGAAATTTGGGGATGTAGAGATTTGGGGATGTAGGAATTTGGAAATATAGAAATTTGGGGATGTAGGAATTTGGGGACGTAGCGATTTTGGGGATGTAGGAATTTAGCAATGGAGGGATTTGGAAATGTACCGATTTGGGCATATAGGAATTCTGGGATATAGATTTACTTTTGAAGCAATTTGAATATGTAAGAATTTGGGAATAGAGGGATTTTCTGACCAATTGAAGCCTCTCCTAACGTCAGCCTCCTCACCAACTCGTGGGTTGACATCAGTAGACTTACCTGTGTAAAAGGCAGAGGTTCCGAAGTAGCACCGCAGGCTCCACAAACACTTTGTTCGACCAACGTCATGGCAAATTTCTGGTGTGGCACACAGTGTCTCGCACTGCACATATCCTCGGCTTCCCCGCTGGCGATGTGCAGATGTATACGTAGAAGAATGTTTTCCTGTAACAATTATATTTCTCTCATTATTTTCCTCGATGAACAGCATCGCTAGAAATAGAGAAACTAACAGTCGTTTATCGATTATGGTAATTTCACAAGATGCTGAGGATACGGTCTTTTACATTCTTCTCTTGCATGTACTTTTAATAATAGATACCGTTACACTTTTTATATGTGCAACTTTCATGAATTCATAAAGTTACCGGTGTTGCAAATGTTATTATTTCATGGACTCATAAAATTACCAAGTTGCACCTCACGCAAATTATAACCTTGAAATATCCGTGCAATTACAAAATCTGATGTTATTGATTTTTGCTTATTGTGTGAAAACACAGATTTATCGGTCATTTCCTTCAGATTTATTTTTGTGACCTATGTACTCTGACTTCTAGTCTGATGGACAAAAAAGTTCTGTGAATAAGAACTGCAAATAAATTTATTATTATATATATAATTACCGTAAATGAATTATTAAATAGTTCAAACCATGAATTTTGAACAAATTTTGCTTAAAGTACAGACAATCGAGCTCGATTTTATTTTGGAAAGTATAAACTTGAAAAGTGGAGCAGTTAAATTTAGACTCCAATTGTATTGATTTAACTCCTTAAGAGTAGCAACCCATGTCTTAAAAAATGACTGCAACTTTCATGTCCCACTTATTTTTAGAAATCAATGCTTCCCTTCCAATTCTGCAATCTGACAACGGAAGTTATCAACAAAAATCAGCCGATTTGCATACTAAATTAGAATTGGCATACATCCAAGTAGACATTATTGCAGGGACCTCGTAGCAACCTCGAATCATTGAAAGCAACATGTAACTGGTTAAGCCGTTCACGTGGAACGCAGTATATCATTATATTCATTCTTTCTCTCATTCTTTCAAGTGCACTCGTACTATGCATACTTGATAGCGAAAAGAAAACCAACAGTTTCGATAGCAACGTTCCAAGGATATCAGTGGAGCAACCATGCGAACAGTCCGCCGAACAAAGCGTTTAATTTCTACTAATTGCTGCTGCAGATTATCGGTCGTTTCGATCGCACGATTGAATGCGTTGTTCTAGGGTTGTTCATTCGGAGCTGTGTTTTTACAGTTTTCTTATGTTGCAACTTTTTAAGTGGTGTAATTTCAAGCTGGGTGATTTTCAAAGTTAAAATTTTCAGATATTCATATTTTTTAATTTTTAGATATTCATATTTTCAAATTTTTAGATATTCATATTTTCAAATTTTCAGATATTTACACTTTCTAATTTTCAGATATTCAAATTTTCAAATTTTTCAGATTCATAAATTTGTACATTTGGAATTCCAAGTTTCAAATCCTCAAATTATATTTTCAGGTTCTTAAATTTTCATCTACTCAACCTTTTTACAATCTTACAGTCTTTTACACACTTATGTAACAAACTGCATATTACAATTTTACAGAATTATTATCGAAAGAAAATTCCATAATTTCACCATGTGACTTAATTAACAATGCAGAAATATTTAAATTCGTCACAAATATTTCATATTTCAATCGCTAGTCAACCTTGAAGATCATCGTATCATATTGTTTGATTGAATAAAATCTTTGTTTAAAGAAGAACGCGTAGTCGTGAGCTCTCTTCCATTAACATTGGCTAATGCGAGTCGTTTAATTCAACGGGCCGATGTCGACACGACAAACGCGTACAAGTCAGCCGGCTAAACGTGACTCCGTTGTAAACGAGAAAGTGGACTCCCGGTCGTCGGGTTTGTTCTGTGCTATACATGTTCACCTACGGGATATATCGTTACGGCAATCAACGCGATAGTCGGCAGAGTAAGTAAGTATAACAGAGGGGGAGAACTGGTTCGCCCGACGGAATTATTCAGGATCGCAAACCGCTTGGAAAATCGTTGCCGCTTCGCGTCGCGGAGGAAGTCAAGATGGCGAGAGGGCCGTCGAATGTCGAAACGGAAAGATTAATGCCCCCGGCGTATTACACCTTTACTATGTAATGGTTAACCTAAACCGGCGAAAAAAAAACGATATGATTACAGTACCGTATAGTCAAGAGCAAATGTGATATCCCTAGGGAAAGTATAGCAACCGAGGGACCGAAAGGTCACCAACTCGATATTCTTAGCAATTTGATGCAACTTTGAATAACTTGAAGAACTTGAAAAAATTGAAATAATTGAAAAACTTGAAAAACTTGAAAAAATTGAAATAATTAAAAAACTTGAAATAATTGAAATAATTGAAAAATTGAAATAATTGAAATAATTGAAATAATTGAAAATTTATAAATCTAAGAAACCCGAAAATTAAGAAATGAATAAATCTGAAAACTTGAAAATCAAAAAATTTGAGAACTTGAAAATTTGAAAACTTGAAAATGTAGAAATTTATAAACTTGTAAATTTGCAAATGTATGGTTACAGGCATTGCCAAGTTTACGCACATGACTTTATGCAAAGGGAGCCTACGTTGCACTCGAGTGTACGTCCAGTTTATCGAAACCATCCGGTGCTATTCGTTTCCTTATTACATGCCTATAACTACCTGTACGTAATCATGCGGTTATCGCGATAGCACGAAGGAATTATTAATCGTTTAGATGCGGATAACTTTCCAATTTTATCGATAAATGCAGATCTTATTACGGAAACTATGCTGTTTTGATAGATTATCCTTTTGAGGTTATACAGATTGATGTAATGGAGCAGTCATTTTATATTGCGCAGATTTATGAAATATGTAGAAATTATTATGAGATCCAGTTACTCGGAGTTTGAGATCAAAGTTTATGAGATGTCAAATATTTTTATTTCCACTGTTGACTATTTTTAATATATTCATTGTGTTTCATATATATTCACAATAAAAATGTATTTCAAGTATTATGAAAAATTATCAGTTAATTTTCTTAGTCCACTTCATTTAATTACCATAATCATACTACTCACGATTTCATAAAGATTTTGTACAATTCAATCATCTACATATGTTCAAACACCACAATGTTAAATTGTAATAAACCACGAGGATATTTGATCAAACAAGACATTTGTTATTGTATGAAATCCCCATTCATCCTACTCGTTTGTCAACGTTCCACAATTCTATAATTCAAGTAGCCTAATCGAGTAGCTAGTGCTGTTACCGCAGGTTATTTAAGAGATCACTTATCTCGTAAAGTTTTCGCTGAATCGGTCAGAATTCGAGGCGACCTACAGCCAGGGGTAAAGTTACGAAATATGGCGCGCAAACGGGTTCGCAACCCGTCTCGCCTAGATTCGCGGATTGCGTTGATCAGAACATAATAGGGCAACGAGGTAATTGTCACTTACGAAACATTCCGCCGCGTCATCCATGAATCCCAGCTGAAACCTTTGCTGATCGAGAAAGCTCTCGGCCAAAGCCCGGCGCAAAGTGTCGGGCGGCAATGCGCTCTCTTGCGAAAACTGGAGCTGCGAAAACAGGTCCTGCAACAAACATGACGGAGATTTAATGTATCAGCTGTCTGGAATGTGGAAAACAATTTGGACAAACATATTGTACACATTCGTGAAAGATCAGGGTGCAGCAGACGTTGGTACTTCGTAAATATTACTTTCAAGAGAAATAATTATATAATTAGCATAAAATCTTCTTCGTGGGTTCAAAAATGTACGAACTCATAAAATTAGATTGTATGAACTTAGTAATCTTAATTATCAAATCTTCTCCATAAGTCAGGAAAAGTGGGGTTCGGAAGTTTTGAAAATATTCACTTAATAATAGCAAAAGAGCGAAAACTATTGAATTATATAAGAAATTAGAAAATATTAATGGCCTATGTCGCAAACTGTTCCGCAGAATAAAATGGAGCAGGCTCTGTTACTTCGCGAGTACAATAGGATGTGGACAGTAACGAAGACCCTCCACGTGTGTAAATATCTCCTTTTGTGGGACGAATGTATCGCGTTACCGATGCAAAGGTGTACTTGAATCTTCCAGCCATGGGGATACATTGCG
This sequence comes from Megachile ligniseca, assembly GCA_945859555.1. Taxonomy (NCBI): domain Eukaryota; kingdom Metazoa; phylum Arthropoda; class Insecta; order Hymenoptera; family Megachilidae; genus Megachile; species Megachile ligniseca. Next base: position 6,949,630 of record OX243783.1, read on the forward strand.
TAATATGCGATGTTGTGCAATAATTAGAACATATTGTGCACATAAAATGGAACGTTATGCAATGGAACGTACATTTCACGATAGATAACAGGATATTTGTGAAATTTTTATGCAAATAATTATATTAATAAGTAGAGTGCGTATTTGCTCTACAGTGCTCGAGTGTCAACCAAATCACACTATGAAAATTTTACTAATGATAAAAATTATAATACTTTTCAGTATTATTCACATCTTGCTGAAACTATATAAGAGATAAACCTGCGAAAATTTACAAAATCTCACGGTTGTATGAATAAATTCTCAATTTTAGATATGACAAATGTTTCGGAATAGGTAAACATCGTCAGACATGTTAATTTCCGTTTTGTAGTGGCCACGTAAAATATTGTTTTTCTGCAAACTTTTAATGTTATTCATGCATGCCAACCTCGAATTTCCATACGAAAGAGAGATACGTCTCACCTTTCTTTTTCTTCGTTCTCTAATTTTCATAAAACACAATACGTTCTTGAGTGTCAGTTGTTCAAAAACTGTTCAATAGAATCAATTATCTAGTGTACAATTTACTACTGGCGATCTGTTACTGTTTGTCAAAAATAGAGCACACAACATTTATTTCAATGACACTTTATAAAACATAATACTTTTTCACGACTGTCAACCCCTTTAACTCACTGCTGTCATATGACATTAAATGTTCAATACAGTTCTCATTCAATAGAACCATATTTCAACATACTCAAAAATTATAAACATAAAAAGGTGTTGTCACACTGCATTTCATATGTTAATATGTATAACACAAAAATAAGAATGAACTGCAAAGGTGTAAAATTAATTTTCAATTTCTTGAAAACGTTTCTAACACTTCACCACGAACGCACAAATGTTCCTCTGCCAAAAATCCGACACAAACACCAAAAAAGGCAGTGCACGTTCAACGACAGTGGTGCCATGACCAAACCAGGAATTAAAGGTAGCGAACGCATTAAGTTAGTCGAACGATCGCGAAACAAGATCTGAGAGTGGTTGCAAATGCAAAAGGAAACTCATCACGCCCACGCACTCTCAATTTCCGGTTACATAAAGCGTATGCAAATTCCGGCTATGTAAATCGGATCGGTAACCCGAACGAAAACCCGCGGTTTAGTCATTGGCGTACCTAAGTAGGTGTTAGGGTGGATGCAGATTAGGATTGAGGTTGGCATCCTTGAATTTGGGATGTGACATACATTGAGATTTTGTGTACGATGACGTGACGTGTGGACGTTATGCGAGTTTCATATGTGGAAGTTTAGTATGTGGAGATGCAATATTTGGTGGTTCAGTATGTGGAGAATTAATATGTGGAAGTTCAATAATATGTAGAAATTTAATTTGGGGAAGTTTAATATGTGGAAGTCTAACATGTGGAGGTTTGATATGTGGAGGTCTGATATGTGGCGCTCTTATATATAGAGGTCCAATATGTGGAAATGTAACACAACTTGTATAATAGTTATATAACTTATGCTACTCATACAACACACGTCCACACAAGTCATCCAACTCACGGCGATATAACGCGAGGCACTCTAACAGAACCAAAAGGGGATGCCAGTTACGCCAATGGGTTTAGTCACCATCAACAGAACGCTCCGTTTCTCTCTCGTGATCAGCATATCGTTAGATATGCCATGAATGAACGGACGATTTCGAAACTATCGAGATGCTCGCGAAACCGCACCACTTTTGCCCGGCCATCTTCGTCTCGGTACCATCGAGATGCGTTCGAAGGGATTGTGCAAAGTAAAAAGTACGACGAATAAATGGCGATCCTGGCAGGCGACTGCAACTCGGGGCAAACGAGTTCGTTTCGTAACTAATCCTCGAACGATCGACGATCGTAGACAGACACACGGTGTGTAGAAAGTCGGGGTTGATTGCTCAACTCGTAGCATTTCGAGAGACAGAGTGGCAGGAAAAATGTTAACGAAGTGGAGAAAAATGCGACTGATAGGTATGCGAACACGAGCAGTGTTTAATAGTTGCGTGGACGACCTCTTAGGATCGATAATTATGTGAATTCTAGATCGATACGTGGACTGTTGCGATAAATACTTGGTGCGATGCTGAAGAGGATGGTAATAGCTACTGTTGCCATTTTCATATTCTGATTAACTTGTTTACGGTTAAATAAAACGAAATGTTCAAAGTACCCATAATTAACAAATCTTCCCATACTTTCACTCGCAAACCAATTTACCTAAATTACTGCCATAATTTGCTTGCACAATATTAACTTTTAAACTCGTTCAATTCGCTTCAATTTAAAAGTACCTGCTCAAATTATGAAACAGAGAAATTGCAATAAATTTATACAAAACCGTTTAAGTATTCGTCATACAACTAAACGAGTATCAGATGAAATTGCAGAGAGATAAATAATTCTCTAAATTCCATCGAATCGTGTCGGAAGTCGTTCGCGAGAGAAAGTTTCTCCAGGATAGAGAATTCTCGTATGTTCTGCATGTACTTTGTCTAAAGAAAAATCATAATCGAGAGAACCGCAAATGACGAGGTGAAATTTTTCAATGAAAGTCGTCCGATGAGTATCGTGTACCGAGAGTGGTGGCAGCGGTATCGTTAGTGACAGATGTGGCACAGCCGTGCAAGCTGGCCGATATAAAAGACGACCATAGTCTGACTGGACGTCCACGTGTATCGACAAGGATGTTGCACCTGTTCGAAGCAGGTTAGCCTGCTATCGAAAAAACCAGACGGCTTGCAGAAACTACATTGCTGAGCGAGTGAAATCGATGAATGAAATCGACCGTGCTCTTAGATTTATCCTGATACCAGATTTCAAATTTTCCCATTGGCTAATAATCGGCTCCGGGGAATTCTACCGGTTATTTAATGTTATTCGAGGCAATTTTCTATTTATTTGTAGGCGCACAGTATGGGGAATTGATTTATGTTCGATTCTAGCTCTATGTAGGCAATTTGGATTAGTACAAATTTAAAATTTCAAAATTTCGAACTTCAAATTCTCAAAATTCTCACAATACACAAATAGCAAATTTTACCCAAGCTCCAAAGTCTCGCACACTCTCTGAACTAAAGAGGTCTACATTGCACCACACCGCATTACAAAATGTATGTCCAATCACCCAGTCTTTGTCACGCAAGGGTGAAAATCGAAAAAATGTAAATGTTCCTCTCCCTTTCATGAAAGACCGATGATTTATTACCACGATGGAGAATCGTCATCGAGGATTACTTAGCTGCTGTTAGTCCCTAAGAAGATAAAATCACGTCGAGGACGAACAATCTCTCGAGTGTTACAACGCAAGAAATTGAACGCTAACGACATTTCAAAGAGCGGCCATGTGTATCTGCTTCGAGTGCTTTCATGCACACCTCTGCTAATTCTTATCTCACCAGCCTCTTAGTGCATTCTGGAGGATGCATTTTTTTGTCATTTGAAAAAAGTATGACAAGAACGTGGTACAGGTTCACATGAATGTATATGCAACATCATCCAATGAACCACATCTCACATTTATACGAGGTGGATCACGTATAGTGTATGATATGTCAATCACATATAATATTACATATGTGAACCATATTTAATATTTAATTGATATGAATCACATATAAAACCTGATAGATATGAATCATATATAATATCTAACATATTGAACCACATATGGATCACATACTATGTAACATATATGAACCACATATAATATCTAACATATATGAACCACATATAATATCTAATATATATGAACCACATATGATATTTAACATATGTGGATCACATAAACTATCCAACATATATGAACCACATATAATATCTAACATATGTGAACCACACATATCATCTAACATATATGAACCATATATAAATATGCAATGTCTAACATTATCTCCTAAATCATAACATTATCAAACTTGTATAACATGAACCAATATAATAAAAAATGATGAAACTGAATAGTAAAAATGAGTATAATTGATATTTCGTTACTTGATATGCAGCTAAAAATTGATATATCTCGACCTTTGTCGATCGACGAGTGCAAAAATGTCGTAACAAGAAAGCTGTGAAATTTGCGGATGCGTTAAAGATTTAATAGGTGCAGCATACTTTTCGTAGATCGTTCAGCTCGATGTTAGACGGAGTGTCTTCTCTTTCCATTCCACTGTCATCCTCTTCCTCTTCGGCTCGCGTCGCTTCTTCAACTTCAACCTTTGCCACCACTTCGTCCTTTTTCTCGTGATCGAGCGGCGTCGGCGTCGACGACGCGTCCTGGCGAACTTTTATCCACTTCAACATTTTCTTCCGCAACCTTTTCGATCACGAAGTCCATTAGAATCGTCTCCTTTTCATTTTTAAATAACCGGTAAATGTTCTCCGCATCTTTATTTCACAATTCTTTATAGGTAAAATGAATTATCGTTGGATGCATCTTGACATATTTTTCTTTGTTTATTTCGATGTGAATTTATCTTGTCTCGTTGTGAATTCGAATTTTTGTTACATTGTTAAAATTAATATTCTAACACACCTTTAGAACTAGTCTTCGTTAAACACTAAAATTAGTATTCATTTATGACACTCAGAATTTCTTCTTTATTACACTCTCAAAATTAATATATCTTGTTACTAAAAATTTCTGTTTACACTCTCAAACATATTCTTCTTAAACTCTCAAAATTAACATTTCTCATTACGAAACTCCAAATCCGTAATTAAACGCAGTAAATCAATATTCTTATCAATCTTTCAATATAACTGTTCCTCAGGTTCTTCAGTAAAACAAATATCCTTCGAGATCTTCAAATACAATTCACAATATCTCTCTGTCCCATCTAAAAATCACCTGAAGCATCTAAACATCAAACAAACCCACAATCGAGCAAACACTAAAAATTCTTCAAGGTTCACAGAGATCGCAGTGCATCAGAAATCTGTGCAAGTATCGATTTAGAAATCAGTATAAGTGGCACGTTCGAGGTTACAAGCTTCGTCTGATCTCGAGCAAACAGTTCTCTCGCACATACGTTTCAGTCCCGCTTTGCCAGTTTTCGTTCTTGCTCGTTTTTTCACGTTTCCGATAACGTTCCATACACCGTAACCTTTACAGATATTTTCTCATAACATTCACCTAACAAAAACCATTCTTTAATTTTCCTCGCACACGGCCAACCGAGGCTTGATTTACGGTCAACGACAGAGCGATTTATTGCGCGGGACGGTGAAATATTAAGAGTGATCACGGTGTTTAATAAATATGAAGACCGGTGGCTCTCGCGGAAGGAAAGGCGAAGAAGCGGCTCGATGGACGGGAAACAGGTGGCCAGCCTGCTAGATGATCCTCCGCGAATGCCGAAGGATTCGTTACCAGCAATTGCATGCCGGATGTATATACAAGGGAAACCCGTTGCCAGACCAGTGGTAGACTCGATTAAAAACCATAAACTCGTTTGGCAAGCGAAGTCTCTGCGTTAGCCAGCGCTTAATCTTGGTCCTAGAATATTTCACTCTGTACGACCACAATTATAATCAATTTCAGAGGTTCCTAGAAGCGTGACCGAAAGATTCGCGGTACTGAATGAACCTGAATCCTTTCTTCCGGGCTTTAACGACCCGTTGCATCTTTCCCTCGAGTTCGTTCCACTTCGCTGTGCCACGTGGTTCTAGTTTCATTCAAATTCCTTCTGATATCAATTCACAAATTCTTCGGAGAAAGTGGGTCCGATATAGTTCTACTGAATATTTGAAATTCACTTGTCAACCGACTTCACAAAATAATTCACTGTAACATTTCGAACACGTGGACGTGGTCCAACCTTTTCTCCCCGATCTTCCGCTTCGATTTAGCAGAGATCGATACAGTGATGCTGCAGCAGGTTGGACGGGTTCCTGATGACCCACAAAGGCACCAGAGGCACCGTGAACTTCATCGACGCTCCACTTTTGCCGTCCACCAGGAATGGACTGTCACGAATCGGACGGCGACGCTTCGACCCTACGCGAATCGATTTTCCAACGGAGGGTGGCACACTTTGGTATCACGGGGGTGGTTTTGAGGGATCGTTTTTGAGCAGGCGAAAGGTTCGATCGTAGAACGTGGGGAGAACGAACACGAGACTACCTGCACGCGGCACCGTGCGCTCGTACCTGAGAGCTGCGGCTCGCACGATGCTGAGGAACAGCCCCCCACCCATCGTTTCGTCTCTCTTCCTCTTCTTTCGAGCCACGTTGACCCCTTCTTTCCCCTACCGCCACCGCGGGCCCACCATAGACCCGAGAAGCCAATGACGTCACCTGGTTAGCTGTCCTACGTTCACCAACCTGGCCGATCGCAGGCCCAACCAGGACCGTGTTCGTAGGGTACCACGTCGACCTCTTTTTTTTGAGATATTGGATTTTTAGATAGGTGCTTAGATGTTGCAGAAAATATGTAGGGAATATTGGTGATTCCGTTCTGGAGGTGCTGCTTTTTGGAGAAGGTAGAGTCGTGTGATTTTTGGGACGATATTGATGAAGTGGATTAAATTGTTTTGTGAAGTTAATTAAACTGTGTTTTGTGATTGTATATTTGAGAATATAGTGGACTTTTCTATGGAAAATGGTGACGTAGGAAAAAGACTGTAGCAGTCATTGGTTGATGGATGAGGAATTTTGAAATTTGATAATTTTCAAATTTGTTATAGAAATTTAGAGATCTAGAAACTTTCAAAAATAGTAAATTATAAAAGTTGCTATGGGAACTATAATTTTAATTCCAACTGATATTGAATTTGCACCGATGATTCGTATTCAGTAAGGTTCTATGGGGTCAGAAAGCGTGCATAAAAAGAGAGTATGGGAGCAGGTGCTGTTGAAAACGAATTAGGGGATGGGTTCTATAGGATAGGAAGAATTAAACTGACTACAATACAGGTGCTATAACAGCGAAACTCACGTTGAATAATTCATTTATATTTTTAACTCTAAAACAGTTATCTACATCTTTAATATGTATGATTACAAGAAGTCTTAATTTTCAAACTGTCAAAATAAACATTAATACATCGTCATTGAAATATTGAGGTACATCTTTGAAATACATCTTTGTCAAAATGTTGAGATACATCATATGGAGGTAGTCATACACCTCTTATGTGAAAGATATTGAACAAATATTTTAGCAGAATTAAATATTGCTTTAATATTGTCATGTTGAGAATATAGGTTCTGCAATTGATTATCTATTTCCTGAATTTGACAAAGCTTAGGATTTAAGGCATGAGAAGACAAGCTTCGTACTCGAGAGAGTCGCGTCTACCACGCGTTGAAATCACTTTGTACGTCCCTGAAGACCACCGCTCCTCTCGTAGAACTACGACGACAGTCACGAAGAAAACGGTTCTGTGTGGTGGTGAAGGTGTACGTGAATCGTACGAGAAACACGAGAGGTCCGTACTACGAGCACTCGGGGACAAAAGCCAGTTCTACATATCCAGCCTGTTGTACGAGATACGATTGGGTCCTGTGTGTCACCAACACACAGGTATAGAGGCCTACGCGAGCTCGACACGAAAAACCATGGAGGAAGGAAAAAGTGGACGCCGATAGGAGTGTACCTGAGGGAAGCCATGAAGCAGCGATAGCTCTTTGTGGAACTGTTCCAGGTATCTTCAAATTTTTCTATATTTTTTTGCAAATTTTTAACTTATTACATGACATCTTTTATGAAATTGCAATTTTTAACAAAATTAAATGGTGGTATGTTGGTAAGTTACCTAATTAAATATTAGGTATGTTGATACTTAATGTATAAAAATTGTTGTTACAATTATATATAAATAATAAATAAATATAATTATGTAGATTTACCAACAACTACATGTTACAACAAAATGTAATTTTTCTAATGATAAAAAACAAAATAATATAAAATATCAAAAGTTCTAGCTACAATTTTTATAAAACTTGCCATAATAATAAGAGTAAATAATCAATTTAACTGCCACATAAAACATGATATTACAACAGTGAAATCAATCTATCATAACCTTTCAATACTTCCTTTCATTGATACGACAATGGCTACTGCGTTTACATTAAATCATGCAAATTAGCCGTGGGTGTTGTGTCATTTTTACCAGGTTAATTTGCAATCTACACCACCTTCGTGTTTGACAACGTACGGCAATCGCCATTCACTTCTCGTTGTTATTTAACAGCAAGATGGTGGGCGAACTCGCGTAAGTGAAGCAGCCACATAAGTCGCGTAGGTTCCACCGTATTTCCTCCTTCCTAAATAAAATCGAATATTAAACGTCCTCGCACGAAACGGTTGTTCCATGAATATTTAAATACTAATCGTTCTCCCTACGTGTTCGGATCCTGAGGATCGATGTGCACGAACTTCACCGGATGCGTCGATGCCTCGAACTTTCATTGAATTTTTATCGAATTTGTAATGATTGATTGATTAGGGAACGTGTATTGTGTACGTGTAAAATGTAAATACCATAAAACTTAGCACATCAAGAATTTTCGCCTATAAGAATATAACCAAAGCCAGAAGCAATTTGCATTCTTCTAAGAAATCGTCCATCACTTAGCAATACATAAAATTACACCGTAGGAATACCAAAGTAGAAAAAAGTGAAAGTAAGAAGAAAGTAATAATTAGTTTTTCAAGGAACCAAATGACTTTCTGCAATAAGTGCAAGTTCAAGAGCACCATTCGAGACGCCCGGAAACGAAGGTAGACGGTGTTGATAACCGATGCAACCGCAATGGCACCGCAAATCGTAGTCATGGCAATGAGCAAAATGAGAACAAATTCTATCGAGTCGAGTGTTACAAGTTCGACAGAAATCTAACGGAATAACTGTTCTCGTACAAGGAATATATCTTAATGTCTTCTTTGATAACGTCCCTTAATTGCCCAAATAACCGGCCATTATCGTAACTGTACCTCCAGGACGAAGAATTAGCGTAGTCTTCGTTATCTAATAGTAATGGACAAGTATTTAGTACAATTGTAATGTGTTTCGTGTGATTGCAGAAGTTCATTACGGTAATGTGTTTCGGCAAAGTAGATTGGGATTTAATACTTCATGAGGATTCGGTGCTTCTGAAGTAGATTTCAGGGACAGAATATTTTAGAAGTTTACCTGATGTTTTTCATTTGTTCTAAGTGCTCATATTTGATAGAACTTGATGTTGATGGAAATTGCAATTTTTCTGATGTAGAAAATATAGGGGAATTATAGAAAAAAATTGTACAAAAATTTTTCTGTGTGATACAGGAGGAGGTGCTACCATTTTGGGAGTCTGCTAAATTTGATCAATTTGACTCACTATAAATTTCTACGAGGACGTTAGAATGACTTTGCTACAGAAATATGTGATCAAAAAAAGGACCTAGAGATTTATTGTGCAAAAAATGTCTGCACTCCGGAAGGATAAAATTAAAGGGTTCGGCGAGGTCGTAGAATCGTAAAGTCAGACCAATCTCCCGTGACTGAAGGTCTTTTCTACACTTCATTTTAACCCCGAAGACGGTTCCGACCCTTCCGAATGCGTTTGTGGTGAATCATCACAAGCTATCTCACGTTAGGTCGAATTCTTTGGTGGTACACGTACCCCTTCTCTGGTATGCAGGATGCTTCCTCTTCTCAGAAGAAACTTTCATATATGTCGCTTTCACAGTAATATGTGACATGACGTGCTTGTTTTTTCCTTTTTCTTGTGACTCATTTGAGGGGCGTTCTATTTTATTTGTAAATTGAGAAATTTGCAAACTTCTAAATTTGGAAGGTCACAAATTTTTAGATATTCAAAGTTATAAGTTCTTTAATTTCTCCATTTGAAAGGTTTCAAATTGAGAAATTGAGAAATTGAGAAATTGGTAAATTGACAAATTGACAAGTTTGGAAATTCCAAAATTCTTAACTTTCAAATTCGCAATTTCTACTTTACTCAATCTCCCACTTCCACATATCCCACTTCCACATATCCCACTTCCACATATCCCACTTCCAAATATCCAACTTCCAAATATCTAACTTTCAAATATCCAACTTCCAAATATCTAACTTCCAAATATCTAACTTCCAAATATCCAACTTCCAAATATCTAACTTCCAAATATCTAACTTCCAAATATCCAACTTTCAAATCCCTAAATCACATCAAGCTATTAAACCTAGCAAACTTCACCCACCCCAGCCAAAATCCCAAGCTGCACTAACTAAGGTTTTGGCACTAACCAAATATCACGACGATACTTGTTCTGTTGAAGCACTTACGTTCGAGTTAATGAGAGCCCTAAGCATATATCGTTTCCATTAAAAGCCGCCTTGACATCTTTACATGTCGTCCAGCGTCGATCGTTCGCCAACAAAAGCGGACAGCCTTGGATGCTCGTTGCACGAGGATCGTGCGAAAGTGTCGTTTCGAGTGATTTCAAATTTTTCCAAGTGTCCTCTCAGCTACTTCGAAAAAAATCTACCGACGATCATTGAAAATCCCAGGCTGAGCAGGGACGCTCGAGATAAAAGCATCCAAGACGCTCGAGAGGTTAAAACCAGAGAAGATTACTTTTACGTTGCTCGTTCACTTCGTGTTACAACGCTAATCTCTCGTAGGTAATCTAATCTCGAAAAAAAGGAGTGCCTCTCTGTTTTACTGCCTTGACGGAGCATGATGTTTGCCTTATAAAATGGCGGTGATGGTACACTTTCTTGAAATCGAACAACTTCTAGGAATCAAGTGAAATGGTTTTGAAAGAATAGGAATGGTTTTGAGTGTGATTGCAATATTCGGATTGTTATAAAATGGAACGTTAATTTTTGTACAAAATTATATCGATTGGTAGCTGTATATTTCCTGAGAAATATTTAATTGAGTATTAAATATTGGGTTAGTCAATCAGTATTAATATCAATATTAGCAAAATGTTAAACAAGTAATATGTACATAAAATTAAATATTATCAGATAAAACAATGATAGCAACAAAAAATTTCCATCATTGCATTTCTCTCAACTTTCACAAATTGTAGACAATTTTTCCACATATTCGCACCGGTCCGACAAGAAGTTCCGACAAAAAGAATCATTTTTAAATGCTATCAAGATTTGCGTATTATCGAAAAGTTTCCGCTGGCAAGCTGTATATCGATGTAAGCAGCGATCGTAACGGACCTCCAAGATCGTACACCTTTCTCCGGTGAGGAACACGTTTTCAGATGTGTCCCGATTGGTCGAACCAGCTGAAAGTAGTACTCCCTCCATTTCATTGCGTTGGTTCATTGTAGTAAACGTGCAGCGTGTAAGGTTTCTTGGAAGCTTTGCGGTGCCGCGTGGAACGAAACGAAACGCGTTTAGAGGATGAGGCATATTCGAGAAGTAGGCGTACCATTCTAACCCGCTCTGTTCTCACGGGGTTAATTAGCAATCCCAAGAGTTAATTGCCGCAGGCAAAGGGTACCCTGTTTCCACTGAAATTCGCGGGAACTCTGACGAGACTGACAAGAGCTCACCTTCGTATCGAGGATTGCCTGGAGTTCACTACGATTATTGCACATTGTGCACAGAAGTAATATCTTTTTTTTTGGTATTTTATTGAGGGCTGTTCACGTTTGGGGAGTAAGATGTGAAGAAATAATGTTAATTTGGGAGATTTTGGAAGGAGGAATGTTGGTAGGGTGGGTGATGTACCGGATTGGTACTGGGGGTGAGCTCGAATCCAGAGGGGGTGGTGGGATTTTTGAGGGTAGAAGTTATGAGAATTTAGGGATTTAGAAATATGGGGGAAGTATTTTGGGAAATTAAAAAATTAGGGAGTTTTGACAATTTGGGGGTTGCAAATTTGGAAAGTGAGTTTCAGGGATTTTTTGATATTTGGAAATTATTGAAAATTGGGACTTGGAAATTTGATAATTTACAAAATTAGGAATTTGAAAATTTAGAAAGTTAGAAATGTGGGAATTGGAAACTTAAGAATTTGAAAATTTAGAAAATTAGATATGTCTGAACTTGGAAATTTAGGAATTCGAAAATTCAGTAAATTAGAAATATAGAATTTTACAAATTTAGGAAATTAGATATGGGTGAATTTGGAAATGTAGAAATTCGAAAATTTGAAAAGTTATAAATGAAAATGAGAAAATTTACAACTATAAAAAATTATAAATTACAAGTCTAATGTATCCTATATTTTAAGTTTCCTCATGCTACTCAAAAAGATCCACTCTAATCCCTACCTAATCAGTGGTAATCCTCCATTTATTTTAATTAATGTTAGTAATTAAACTCGACTAATTTATTTTACCATTTTATGAATTTAATATTTTAATACTTCAACTTGGTTATTATATCTAGATATAATAACGTCATCCTAAATTACCCTCCTCCTCAAAAACCGCATTTAGCCAGATCATCTGATGTCAGTTCTCAGAGAGATTCGAAATTCGTTTTTCTCGTTTTTTGATAATCTATCTTGCTTACCTTGAGGGCGCAGAAGATGCAGGATTCTCGCATGCAGGCGTGTCCCGATAGCTCCCTGAAACTCCGACGGAAGATGTCCAGGTGCCATAATACCTGCAACACAAAGCAATTAATTTTTAATAATAACTGTAAGAAAAATAATTATTTGTTGATTGATAACAATTCATACAGTGGTGTTATTTTACGCGTATGAAAAATATTTCGAGGACATTTATAGCTCCTTCCACCATTTTGAATGAGATTTTTAACTCCATTTTGAAATATAAGTAACTGAATTACAATTAATATTTGTATAAAACATACATCATTTGTCGAAAGGTTTATGACTAACTTGAACTCAAGAACCATATGTTTTGTAGTTTCCTAAATATTTCTAATAATTTTTAAGTTGGACTTACAGTAAAAATTAAGTTGAACCTTGAAATATAAATTTATAATTTCTTTTATCAGTCAGTATGTAATGTGACCGGTTCGTGAATCAGAGACAATTATCACGAAAGTCAGATTGAGAAATACTGTGCTCTGATCGATTATACAGTACTTTAGCATTCCACGATAAAATTGGAATCAGTTTGCAGTTATTTTTAGAAATTCTTATTTTACTGATTTCACGTCATCTTACCAGTTATAACCTTTACTACAGAATAATAGTTGTTAATAAATCCGTATAAATACGGTCTCAGTAACCAAATATTTACCTCTAAAACATGTTTAACTATAAACAATTTGTATATTAAACATATAAGAATTATAATAAATTAAATGTTTACTTTCTACAAAAATATTCTTTCGAGTTGATCAATTTACCCAATAATTTCTTCTCTTTCTGCTTCAGAAAGTCAACAACAAACAATTAAAAACAATAAAATATTAGGTTATGTTAAGGTTATGTCCACAATTGTATACAAGATTAATAGTAAAAATGTCACAAGTTACATATTATAATTGCATGCAAGGCTATTTTATTTTCCAAAAGAAATCATCTTAACTTTAAACCCCAACACTTTTTTCGTTCACCGTACATGTCGTAATTACGATATGCTAATTAGTAATAAATCTCATAGAGGCGTCGTGTCATTTAGGTGTCAAACGAATGAAAAATACGGTCGTGTAGGTGTGCACGCAATATGAGGAAGCATATATGTAAATGCGAGGGAAAACATGTAGCGTGAAATGAACCTGCAACCACGCACGGTAGTAGTCTACCATATCGTGGGCACATTATTATTCCGAGGGAAAGTAAATCACAATTTCCGTGGCCATGTCCTGTCGCAAAGCGGAACATTATTTTCGCCTTTCCGGCTAAATATCCGGTATTCCAGAAATTCGTACCTGATACTTTTACGCCAACTACATTCACGAACTCTCCTTCACGATTTAACTATCTGCACTTTGTAACGTAATCATATTTACGATAAAACAAATACATTTGTAGTAGATTTTACTATACTTTTACATAATAATGACATAAAGGTATCGTGAAATAGCAATATTAATTTGGACTTTGAAGAAGATGTATGAGGTATTTGCTGATGTTCATAAAACAAAATGGCTGACTCCAGTTATGATGAACAGTAAACAACTTTTGAAATGATGTCTAATTTCATGACATAAAAGTATCACAAAATAGCAGTTGTATTACATTAATTTGGAGGTTAAATAGTAACAAAAATGTCTGCATGAAGATTTTATCGTTATACTTAATACAAAATGGCTGACTGTCTGTCCACTATCTCACGGTGGTTAATGAATCCTTGTACATAGAAGACTATTAATTATTCCAATTCCGATAGATACTGATTTGTTCCAATGAAAGAGGGAAAAAAGGAGTGATAAAGATTGAAACGTGTCCCAAGGAAACGGTGTTTCGTGCAATTAAGCTAATTGCAGAATTCGAGAGCGCAATAATGCGTACTCATCACGATACGATTTAATTAGCACTAATGGCGAAATACATATTTTTATCCGGAGGGACTGGAGACTGGAACAATTTTAAACAGCTACTTTTACAAATTACATTCGTTGAAATTCAGTGACAAGTGGTTCATTTTGAAATTAATTTATGAGACAGATTCGTACAAATGATAGTAAAGAATTGGTACGGTGATAATACTAATTAATTTATTGTCGATGTTGAAATATTTCGCATCAATTATTGTGTATGGATGGCGAAGGCAATCTTGTTTTGGACATTTCATTTATTCGTGAGAAAAAGATAAAAGAAATTAAATCGTAGCAGTATCTACTTTCGTCATGATGAGACGTCAGATTAAGATCATTCGTTCGCTGAAATAATTTATAATTAATTGGATGTTGTTTTGGGTGGTGTTTTATTCAGGAGTAATTAGTAAATAAATTGATGTAACAGAGGGGAAGTCAATTTTGATATTTTGGACTTCTGGATTTTAGGATTTTGGGATAGGGGAATTTGGGGGTAGTGAAATTTGGGGATGGTGAAATTTGGGGGTAGTGAAATTTGGAGATGGTGAAATTTGGAGATGGTGAAATTTGGGGGTAGTGGAATTTGGGGATAGTGGAATTTGGGGGTAGTGAAATTTGGGGATAGCGGAATTTGGGGATAGTGGAATTTGGGGATAATGGAATTTTGGATAAGTGGAATTTGGGGATAGTGGAATTGGGGGATGGTGGAATTTGGGGGTAGTGGAATTTGGAGACAGTGAAATTTGGGAATAGTCGAATTTTGGGGTAGTGGAATTTTGGGATAATGAAACTTTGGGGTAGTGGAATCTTGGGATAGTAGAAGTTTGGGATAGTGGAGTTTCGGAATTTCGAAATTTCCGGCCCATAAAAATGACCATTTCTGAAATTTTGAAATTTCCGAATTTTTGAATTTTCGCAATCCCTCCAGTGTATCTCTCATATCTGTAAATTCCTCCACCATACTTTCAAATATTCCAAATTTCAATTACAATAACCAAAGAACTACCCATTCAAAACTCAGATAAAAAACAGTAATACAATTACCCTCCAAAAACTATTACACCACCCAATATGTACCAGAACAATTTCTCCCAAAGAACAAAGGAAGATAGACTGACAAAAAAAATGTTACGAATATCTAGAAATCTACACGTAATATGGTAAAACGGCTCATTGATACTTGTTACGAGATCTGTAATGCTTTCTTTTTGTTTCTTCTTCTTTCGAGACCTTATCGTTAAAGGAAGATCGAGAAGTGGCGTGTAAGTATATATGCGGGAAAGTGTTTTCATTGAATGGACGTGTTTTGAAAGACTCGTGGGATCCAACAGGTGAACAGGATCCTTCCAGCAGGAGCGTATCAATATGGCTCTCAGGTCAGGTCGCAGCACAATACTCGAGAGACAAGTACACGTCTCGGTTATTACGTGCACTTCCCTTCAATGCATAAAGGAAAACGTGCAACCGTGCTTTTGGCAGTAAACGAAGTGCATGACATGCTAACAAACAGTTTCCTTTATAAATTTTGATGTACACTGAAATTTCGTGAGTTACTGCAAGTTTAACTTTCATATATTTTGTCAAGAAATAATACAGTTTTTCTGGTAGTAACATTTATTGAAAAATTTACTTCACAACTTTTTTCCATATGTATATTTGTCTTATGAAATTTTGTATATAATTTTATAAATATTTGTACTGGAATTTTTACTTCTATAAATTTTACTAAAGAAAGAATTATATAGTTGTTCTACTGGTAAAGTTTATTTAAAAGTTTGTTTTATATTTTTCTTCGTATGTGATTATTTTATGCCATTTTTCACATATGATGATGAACTGGTATCAAGTGAAATATGATACAGAAATTTTTAGAATGCTCACGATGATGTTAAGAGCAACGGCGGTATCGGCTACACCTAGTTACATATTAATCAATTGTTAATTATCGTGTGAACCAATTAGCAAAGGAACGCTGTGACTTGTGTTAACAGTTATCCACGTTATGAACGGGATATCTGGTTGCAAGTAGATTAACCCTTTTTAGACCAACCTACATATTATTACAAGGAAATACAAATGCATTCACTTAAGTACCGTAATAAAACTAATGTAAATATTTCTTGTAAGTATTGCAAATTTTTAATATTTATTACATTACAAAAATTTGATAAAATTATATTATCTTCATAAAAGAAATGGTAAAACTACTACAATCATCGGATTAAGAAAAATAATATTTTTATAGTGATGCTGTATCTTGTGATGATGAAGCTTTATTAATATGTTGTAATTTATTTTGTCATTTTTAATGAAATATTTATATCAAAAGAATTAATTCAGGTTTTTTGACTACGTGCAAAGATAACATATAAATAATGTTAGTAGGTTTCTTATAATTAATTGTGCTGCCTGTATTTATTATGAAAATAGACGGTCATTCTATATTAAACACATAACTCGCGTTTCTGATTAACCGACCTCTTGCTACAAAAGAATTCAAAAGGAAGTATCGTAGAAATTACGTGCATTTACGCTTTGTAACTTCATCCTGTGCTAAATACCTAATTATTGCTGCATGACTGTGGAGAACTCGTTCAAATCCTCACTGAGAAATATATTATCGTTGAATTATTACTTTGCCATATTTTCCAAGTTATTCAATTCCTTTAATAACTTTTATTTAATACTGATTTAGCAGAGACTCTTAAAAATATCAACATATTTAATTTAATAAATCAGACACTTAATATTAAATAATCACCTTTAATGTTGCTATTAATTTATAAGCAGCGTAAAAAATTGTACAAGAAAAATCTCTTAATTGCACATAAAGTGTATTAATTGCAAATAAATATACACTTATCATTGGTATATTTATCAATTAATACTAGAATAAAATACTAATAAATTTTCGACCCAATTCTACGATTCCCTCGTCCATCTCTTCACACGCCGGTGAATGCATCAGCTCGGTCGATTTCATCAGAGAAATGCCAAGTTTCCCACCAAGATCGTGCTAATTAACATGTGTAACCAACAATTTCGCGCGATTTCCATACCGCACGATCGACTCGTTACAGTGGATTAATCGCGAAAGCATCAAAGTGGAAACTCTGTCACACCGTGGAAACACATTTTATCGTGGACCAGCGGTTGCTCCAGCACGTTTCATTCACAATCGACTTGGCGGAAGGTGACGGGAAAACGAGAGGAAAATGGATCGTTGCATTCCATCCAAGTTTCTTACGGCTTAATGAACCGAACCGAACCACCGTGCCATTATCGATAGATCGAGAGAGTATCGATTATCACGATTTCGAGCGTTCCTTTCAAACGGAGACCAACATTGAATGTCTGCCAACTCGAATTTTCTCCGTTTCTTCGGTTGCTCACACGTGACCACGTTTCGCAAATATAGTGTTGCAATTTTCAGAATTGTTATATTACAATTTTGGCGTAGAAAGATTTCGACTCGTAGAAATTGATGCAGAGTGAAATTTCGTAGCAAGCTATCTTGGTGAAAGGTTTCTGATTGAAAAGTGTGATACCGTAATGTAAAAGCTGTAAAGAGTATTGAAGAGTTTGAAATTTACTGAAAGAAATATTGAAGTGGTGTAAAATGTTATTATATACAAGTTAAGTAAGCACTTCATTGACATTTATTTAAAATTCACTTCTAATTTGACAAGTTTTAATTAAGAAATAAATTTTTATTTTTAAACTAGAAAGTCAATAAATTAATGATTATAATGTATTGCAATTTTTAACTGAATAATTAGTAATGATTGTTAATAATTTTTAATAAGATTCTTAATTGGGGGAAACTTAATCATAAGTGAAATCTAGTCAATTTTATGAACTTCAAGATTTCAAATAAAATAAAATTATCCACATTTCTTATATTGCAAGAAATCGTTTGTTAACTTCCTGTACAATGTACTATGTATTCATCTGGGACCTCTGCTGACCCTCTCCGATATTACTCATCCATGTTCTACAACCACCCACGTTTCTTTTGTTGTATCCCAACAAACCGCTCATGTCAAATTGAGTAATCCTTTTGAAGATGTCCACATTGACCCTTTACCTGAGACCCATACCTGATCCTAATTGACATTAGAATCATATTCTGTGATTTTCCACATCCAGCTTGGGAGGTCAGATGATCCTATCTAATATTAGTTAACCATGTTGTAAAATAAGTTCTTATATTGCAACAAATTCATGCCAAAAGCTTCTTGTATCCACATCATTGACCCTGTATCTGAAACCTATACTGATCCCATCTGACAATCCTGTTTCAAAATTACCCACATATCTTGTATACAAATTGTTCTTGCCAAAGTGTCCACACAATTAGCTCTGTACCCGATCCTACCTGTTCTAAAATAAGTCACCCTTGTGTTTCATACTACAACGTTCGTACTAAATTTAGCCTCTCCCGTGATTTATGCGTATCCCTGTACCTGGACCCACACCTGACCCTACCTGAGGCTCTACGAACACACCGAAAGCGATGCTCGTAAAATGGATTCCATTAACGCACATATAGTAAACAAATACTGAATGAAGAGGTTGCACATTTAAACAATCTGTCCGTGGAATCAACAGGTACCTCGGGATCAAGATACATGTAACGGTATACGCGTTATTCCAGCGTATCGAACCACAACACAGAAGGTCCATAGTTTCCAGCAGTGTATTCCATGTGTGGAGATTATCGATTACCGTGGGAGAGAAGAAAATAATCGGGAAACAAAAAGACGTCAAACCTTGGCGATCTGGAAGAGGGCCTGCCTCCTTGGTCTCTGATCCTGCTTCATCCTTCCTCGCTTCGCTAGCTGTTGCATGGACGTCTCTCGAACGAGTACACGCTACGATCTTTCACCACGAAACGATCATCCACGATCGATTTTCGAGCGGAACAATGTCACACTGTACATGATACAGCCGGTGTTAATGGACACGAACACTGAAAGACGCGAAGCAGTAGTACTATCTTAGCCGGGCGACGGTGCAACAATGCCCGGATAGGGCTGGGACCGCTCGGTGCCGACACCAGCGCCCGTGGGACTCCTGCGGACAGGTTGCTAAACCAACGGACCCGCGTCTCTGTACTGACGCTAACTATATCAAAACGTGCACTCACTATAGCTGTGTAACGTATAGCGAGCCGTAATACGGCGTGTACTTTTAAGGCCCAGGGACGCAGTTGGGCCCTGATGTGGCTGGGGTCCTTTGTTCAGGGAGAGTATGCTGTTTCGAGAACTTGTAGACCTTGAATGGTGGCTTGCGGAGATTCCTACGTTCGCATTTTCGAAATTTTATATTCTAGCTCTTTCGTGTTGTTCGAAAATTCATGTTTAGGTATGTGCAAACCTTTGCAGGAATATTTTTGGGATGTGTTTTATATTAGTGATTGATGGATAGGATTTTTGGCTGGGATGTGACAGGTTTTTAGTAGTAGATTTTTTAGCGAATTTTTGAAAAATGTTGGGGACTGAGGTATGGACATTTAGGAATTGGGGAAGCTGGGATTTGGGAACAGAGATTGGAAATTAAGAAATTTGGGAAATTGAGAATTGGGGATTTAGAAATTTGGGAATTAGGGGATTTGAGAATTTGGGAATTGGAGGATTTTGGGATATGGGAATTTAGGGGGTTGGAAATTTGGAAATATGAGGATTGGGGAAGTTGGGGAATTTAGAAATTTGGGGTTTAGGGGATTTAAAAATGTAAAAATCTGAGAATTAGGGGATTTAGAGGGGTGGGGAAATTGCAAATTTGGGAATTTGGGGAATTTGGGGAATTTGGGGAATTTGTAAATTTGGGAATTTGGAATTGAAGTATTTTTAAATTTTCTAAAATGTAAATTTGAGGATTTGGAAACTTGGAATCGTGAAAATTAGGGAATTTGAGGATTTGAGGACTAAAAATTGAAGGATTTAGGAATTATGGAATTTGTAAATATGTAAATTTTAAAACAAAAAAATTTGAAAATCTGAATACTGACAGATTAAAAAGAGAATACAAGAATATGTAGACTTCAATTTGGGAACATAGAAACTGAGGGACTTTAATATTTGAAGATATGTAAGAGTTACTTTTCTATCTTCAGCAATCAACCTTATTTATGTCAACTTTTTGAACGCTATACTTGCAAAAGTCAATTTAAAATTTATTTCAAATTACAAAAATTAAGACTCTTTCATCAAAGATAACCTGCCGAGACAAAGAATTACATAAATCAATATAAGTTTCATCCCTCATTCATTGTTCTACTCAACATTGAACCCAACTTGATTTATACGTTTAATGACCAGTTCATAAAACGTCCATAAAGTTAAATATCATTAGTGCCATTAGTGACCCAGCTTATCTCCAGAGGATCAAAATCAGTTAATGAACACAAAAAACGAAGAAAGAAATTGTTAAGAAGGAAATTCTGACAGTTTCATCTTGCGTCCCTGCTGTTTACGGCGGCGTACACGAACGGCCATCTTTACTACGAGGGGTCCGGTGTGGGTGAGAGGCCCTGGGTCAGTTGTACTGTCCACCAGGTGGGAGAATAGGGCGCCAGTAGGGGGACAGCCAGGTTTTCGAAGCAGAAAGGGGAACCTTCGAACAGGCCAACAGAAGAACGAAGAGTGAACGTACGGTGACATAGAAGGAACAGAGGGTCACGAAAGGGACGAAGAAAGAGGGGTCATCACGACACTCGCAACGTTTTACGTTACGCTACGATGCTACGAGATTGTTACGCAATTTGATTCGGAAAAGAATGACTGAGTAATTTGGGAATATCCCCTCTTTCTCCTCCATTTCCTTCGAACTACGATTCGTATCTTACATCGAAATTTTTATTTTTGTTCTCACAATTTGCGGAGGGGAACCACGGTCCCTTTTGTCATCGTGTGAATCTCGCTCTTTGTGGTAGTGGAATAATCTTTTTGTCTGCGGCGATTGTATTCAATGAGGTTGCATATTGGAGTTTGCATATGGGGGTGGTAAATCGTTTTTATGTTAATAAAATTGCTTAAGTAAAATTTTATTTGTAGATGTTCGTCTGTTATTTTTAATTGTTTTAAATTGAATTTCTTATTTTTATTAAACATCCACCACGTACAATCTTTTGTATAATTTTCTATTTATTTATTTATTTCTGTGAAGATATAAATGGTCAAATTTTTAGGGAAATAAATTGTGCGTGTCAAAATTGTACGAAAAATACTGACTCTGAAAATAAGACGACATATGTAGAATGCAAAAGTGTTCATTTTGCAAGAACATTGCAATTTTGACGCGTTACGAGCCATCAAAGAAACTATTACCTGGAAAATACAGTTTACGAAGTTGAAATTTGCTCAAAAGTGGTTCCATTTGTTCGTAACAGTTATCAACAACAGCCTCCCTTGCAACATGTTCACGTGCATATGGTCAATCGTTGAACTGGTACAAATTTTTTTGGTGTTCACAATGGAAAGGAAAGACCGTAGTTATTACGCTGACCGTTGTTGCAACAGAGTGCATACAGCTTGTATGCAGTCGGTATAATTGCGTACAGAGTGCATACGGAAAGTCAAACCCTTTCACGTGTAAATGCTGGCACGTGTTGAATGTAGATACCAAAGTAACGAGAAATTGCTATCTTTATTGAAAAAACCAGAATGAAGAATTGCATCGTAATCTCACGTTGAACTGTCAGAAAATCTTTTCAGTTTCACTTTGTATAAATACGTGACCTATCATTAATGTCCTTGTACAACGTTGCAAATGTTTATCAAAATTACAATTGTGCAACTAAAATGTTCTATAAAATTAATGATAGATTCTTATAGAAATTTAAGATTGCATGTCACTCAATATGTTAAATATTTGAAAGAAAAATTCAACCCTTAACTCGAAGGTATTTTGCTGTTGGCAGACAGCAGCTTTAAGCTTTTGAGTTGGAAATAAATTCTTTTGAAGCTATCTTTCTATTGTTAATTGTGACTATTATCTGCTTGCTTAAGAAAAATATGCACCTACAACATACTTAAATATTAAAAATATAGATACCCAAGTTTAACTTATACCGTGGCAATAAAAATAATATGCATGCTACTAAAATGATGGCTGAAAATAATTGATAACAGAAAAATTCTGTGTATTTAAGAAAATTAATCACGAGCAGATAGAAGTAATTTTCTGCGCTCGATGATCGATACTATGTGTCAAACGTTTTAATTGCAAGTCGTTAGGTGGGTAGTGAATGACTTCACCGGGAACCAATCAGGCGTTTTCTAAATAGAGAATATAAAACGAACTTGATTTAGTTGACTCCCTCGCAACCGGTCTTTGCACATTTGCATGGCGCCGTGATAGGATTCTGGATCCTTTCTACGCCATTTTGCTCTCCGGCATAGCTGCTCAAGGTTTAGCAACGCGGGAGAAATGGACAACGAAGAAAGAAGTAGCGGAATTTCATTTGTAAACGTTATTTATACTGAGAACGATATTTAACTTTCTTTATGATGTTATTTTTATTCTCATATAGATTTGCTGTTTCAAATATTTATCAGAAATAATATGTCTATGCATATCAATATAAATAGCATTCAATATATGTAAATGTCTAACAATATACATAGTATGTAATATATGTTTGTGTATAGACATAAACAATATGTAACATATGTCCACACATGTCAATGCAAATAATGTCTTATATATGTCTATGTCCAACAACATAAATAATATGTAATACATGTCTTTGTATATCATAAATAATATGTAGCATGTGTCTACACATGTCAATGTAAATATCTAACATGTATCAATGTCTAACAGCATACATGATATGTAATATGTCTCTGTATATCAACATAAATAATATCTAGAATATATCTACATGTATCAGTGTAAATAATATCTAATATATGTGTATGTCTAACACCATAAATAATATATAATATATGTCTATCAATAAAAATAATATCTAACATACATGCACACACGTGAAAAAAAAAAGAAAAAACAAGTACTATGAGGTTGGAACGCATCAAACTGTAGCAAGCACAGTTCTGTCAGGAAAATCGAGCGTCTCAACCGCGCCACAACCTCTTCAATTAGGAGACGATATTCCTAAGCACGTAGAACGCCAGTTTTCCATAGGTCTGGCACCGTTTGAGGATTTCCAGACGCCACTTGCCGGGACCAACAACAATGAAGGACTTTCTTTCCGAAAGAGCAAAACGAACCGCGATAACAAAGAGGCTGCCTAGTCTCACCACCCATGCTAGCCTCTCCTCTCTTTACTCGGATACTTCGCAGACCTCCTACGCGCTCTTCAGCAACCGTACCGATGTCTACAAGACAATTGTCTTAAGTATTCGCCGGACCTTTCTTTTTTTCTTCGCCACTCAGACGCATGGTTCTGCTTTTCATCTTTCCGTCCGTGAACATTCAGGCAGAAACCGGCGGGAAAACGTGAAATGGGTACAAGGATAATTTACAGAATTCTGTGGGTGAATGACAAGTTTCGTGGATGGAGGGAAAAATGGTGGGTCATTTTGGAGATGTGGAGATTTGAACGTGTTGGGATTTTGAATTTACGGATTTGAGGGTATAGGGATTTGGGGATGTACGAATTTGGGGCATAGGGATTTGGGGACGTAGGAATTTGGGAATATAGGGTTTTGGGGATATAAGAATTTGGGGATGTAGGAATTTGGGGACATAGGAATTTGGGGGGTGTAGGGATTTGGGGCATATGAATTTGGGGATATAGGCATCTGGAGATATAGGGATTTGAAAATATAGAAATTTGGGGGTTTAGGGATCTAGGAACTTAGGGATTTTGGGATATAGAAATTTGGAAATATAGAAATTTGGGGGTATAGGTATCCAGAAATTTAGAAATTAGGGGACATAGAAATTTGGAAATATAGGAATTTGAAGATAGAGATTTTGAAATTTAGAGATTTGCAGATATAGAAATTTGAATATATGAATTTTAGAATATAGGTATCCGAAAAATGTTGGGAATATAACACATAAAAAATAAATTTTACCATCATTTCAAGAACAAAATATGAAAGGTTGCCTTGAGGTTTGAATGGCCGCTGTATTACAATATCTGCTGGGTGTGCGTCGAACACATTTTCTGAAATCATTGTCTGCCAAAGAGTACAATGCAAATGGGAAGTCGCATCGAAAAGCTAATCTTTTCCAGGGAAAAACAACGTGGGCGGGAAATGCAACAGGGACGGCCATTGTTCGAGATGCTCGAATAATTTAAAGCAGCGAATGATGAACCGATACGCGTAATGTCTGGATGAGAAAGTCATTGAGCCCTGGCTGTACATGATCTTTATCCTACATATCGACACTCCTCTGAATTCTTTATAAATAATGTCTGAACGTTAACGTGAAACACGTTCCCGGTGTTTGTTTAATTGTTACGTGATTTCCGCGAAATAGATCCTATTTTTACGATTCTTTCAGTAGCTTCGATTTATTGCTCCATATTTCTCTCTGTAATGAAACACGTTCTTTTGTAATTTTTTAGATATTCTTTCACCGTTTTTTGTGATATTTTTTTTAGTAACTTTATTCTACTTTTGCTATTTAGATTAGATTTCTTTCTAAATAAGAAATTAGAATATATTCATGATGTTTTTTACAATTATTCCTCTAGAAGGGTGATATTCAGGAAGGGTGTATATCTTGATATTACGTATCTACATTTAAAATTTTGGTAGATTAAATTGCATTTTATATTAACTATATTTCTATATTTAGCTATTGTTAAATAGTATACTACCCAGACTTTTCAAAATTAAATATAAAAAAAATTGCAGTTAGTACAAAATTTAATTCTGCACTACTGTAGTCCATATATCTAATTACACCCCTGGTAATGATTAACTATTAATTCAGAGAATTGTATGATTCCAAACGAATAAAATTTTCTGTCAGGTACGAATTACAAGAATAAAGTACATTTATAACGATAAAACCAGCTCACCCCTAAAAAGGGGATGTTCCATACCCCAAGTATCCAAACCTATTATTTAAGGTATGACTCATGAAAACAGCTCCTCCGCTTGTGGTTATCTATTATTCACAATTTTATGCATTACAAATCGATCACCACATGTCAGACCACCACGAACGAACAACTACACACTGTTATTATACCGCTTCGTTATTGTTTAATTTATTCACTCATAAAACAATCTGATCAAACAAGTAGCTAAGAATAAATCAACTCCCAGTTACTTTCATCGATCGTTTATTATTCAAGTTCGAATCAGCTCGATTTAAAACACGTATTAAAGGTTGTATCGCATCGCGAACAACACCTAACACCGATCATTTATTCATTAGTTCTCGATGCAGAACAATGCCTCGAAGGTATAACAGTACTCTCTATCGAGAACGACGTCGATATATGACACGTTGATAGGTGCGCTGATGCAAATGGCATCGAAATTTGATGAGGCTGCCTGTGATGTGTCAACTGACATGATTTGTGTCCTGAATCTGTCAGTAACACTTGCACGTGCCAAAATGTTCGTTGCTGTAACTGTATTTGTCGCGCTACTTATTTAGCAATATTTTCAAATTTATTTTCTGAATTTTTTGACACTTGCAAACTTACAATTTTACGAACACCTGTACAAATTTGGAAATTTTTATATTTTTTAATTGAGAGAAATTTTTATATCTACAAATTTTACAAATCTACAAAAACTTCAACCTGTCAAGAGAAAAGTATTTGTAAAATTTTTATATAAATTCTGTTAAATTTATATAAAATTTTTGTTTGTAAAGATGCAACATTAAGAAAAACCAAGTCTTGTATTTCTTTGCAAGATGAATCAAAATCAGGTTCAAATCCCCAAATTTTGAAACATGTCACGAAAAATGCCATTGAAGAAACCAGACACTATGACACCGATGGTCCTCGCCATTTGGTATCTGTTTTACACATAACAGCCGCTCATTTTTTTCTGGATATTATTGTTAAATGCGTGGCACGCACGTTCCAGACAGTAATTCAACTGGCTTTCGATATGCACACCCCTTGCAAGGTTTCACTTGCGCATCTGTCGCCATGCAACACCCTTCGACACGATGCAGGTGGTAAATTCGTGTCCTTCGATTGACGTTTCATCCCTCCTGCCACGTTCACGTTTCACTTTCGTTGAAATGACGCATGTAATCGGTGTCACTATGTTAAACCTCCGTAAACTTCCATTATGATCCATATTTATTCGTATTTTATTAAAATTCATAGATATTTTTCAATAAAAAGTTGAACTCGTATGTTATAACATGAGACTGCAATAAATTACATATGACAAATTACATGTGTGATAAAGTTGTCTCAAAATGGTCAACTTAATGTCTAATATAAATGATTTACTGTTATTTTTATACATGTTAATGTCAATGTATGTACAGATGAATAATAATATGAATATATACACACATGATACATAAATAGTCATGTCAATGGATACACACATATGCAATAACATCAATGTACATTATCATTCATGCATGTACATTAATGTTAATATGTACATATGCATTGATATTATTCACGTATGTATACGCATACGTATATTACTATTACACATATGTGTACATTTTACTGAGTCACCCTATATGTATTTCAACGTAATTTTTAATCTTGTCCACAATAACAAATATAAATATACAAAGATTAATTTTTCCAGTGACGTCATCGGAATTTTTTAATCCCAGATTACCAATTTCCTCGTGACCTGTGCGTCGAAAGCTTTGAGGCCACAGGTGTTATGGTCCTCGTTACACAGAGCGGCGTTAATGCGCTGGAAAAGGGGGATCGCAGGTTGGTTCGTCAGGTACAAAAGAAACAGGTAAGGGTTTTTCGACGCAGACTAGGGGTCGTAAAAGCTACCTGCTAAGATATCGAGATAAGTAAGGGCTTCGAGATGAATACACAGTTTCTAACGTTCAGGTGCTGATCTCCTATGCGTGTCCACGTAGGGATCCACCATTTTGTCTACCGTGTGAAGAATACATATATGTATAGGTGCATTTGAAATGATATCTATGCAGGAGGCAAGGTTCAGTTAATTCGAGGCATCCAACGGAGATGAAACTTGAGAATTGAGAAGTGCTTGAGAACATCATTTTTTTATTCGTGATGTTAGATAGGAAATATATTATACTTCCTTGATGGAGTATGGATGCAACGTTATTAGGAGGGTTAGAGAGATGTATATTTTTTAATTTATTTATTTGTAGATTCTTAGATTCCTAGATCCCTAGATCCTTAGATTCCTAGATTCCTAGATTCTCAAACCTCTATATTCCCAAATTCGTATATCCCCAGATTCACATATCTCCAATTTTCTATATTTCCAAATTCCTATATCCCCAAGTCCCTAAACTCCCAACTCTCTATATTCTCAGATTCCCATATCCCCAAATACCTACACTTCCAAATCCCTATATTTCCAAATTCCTATATCCCCAAGTCCCTAAACTCCCAACTCTCTACATCCCCAGATTCCCACATCCCCAAATTCCTATATCCCAAAATACCTACACTCAAAAATCACTACATCTCCAAATCCTCATCTGTTCCGAAACCCTCATAATTTCAAAATCCTATATCCCTATATTTCTATCTTCCTACATCCCTGGATCTACAGATCGCAAGATCCCCAGAGTATTTTAATAAGTGTTGCTTGCACGTCAGCAGCCAACACGAGACAAAGTAAAATTTGCTAAATTCTTGGCGTTCAACGTGTAACAAGATCCACGTACGTGATCGTGAATTCGCAGAAGATGAGCAAAAACATGGTGCAAGAATACGTATAGGCTGCACGTGAAGAAACCCTCTCCTTTCACCATGATCCGGGCACGAGCACCGGGAATGCGTGCCCCTTTTGCTCTTCTGCGTTGACATTTATTCGCGGATGACCCGACGAACACCTGCACACCGATTGGGCCTGACCTCCACTCTCGGATTCGCAAATCCCATTGACACTTTACGAAGACAAACTACTCTATCGCGATAATTGAAGCCGAACCGTCTGGCGAGTGTGTGCTAGAACACACCTGTTAACTTGCCACCGATGTTAACGTATGATAATTAATTCAATGGAGTCAGCTGGCGCGACCACGTGTTTCTGTAAACACGATCCCTGATCGCAGATAGATTCGGGTCAATTTCTTTTTGCTTAGATGAAAGTTTTAATCATTCCACGCTGGGTAATTCAATGGATGTGGATGTTTTACATAATAATTTTTATTCGCTGGAAATTTATGCATTGGTATTTAGTTTTCACATTTACACGTTTTAAGTGTCTGGGATGATTTATGAAGTTTCTTGGTGTGTTATTGATATGTGGTTCTTGATGTATTAGTGATACACAGTTTTTGGTGTATTATTGGTACTCTATGATTTTGACAATAAAATAAGTACTTTTGGTAGTTGAGAATTGTTAATCATAATTTTATTGGTGTTGAAGCCAACAAAAGTTGTGGTACAATTGTTAGTCACAAACAAAATTAATTTGTTTAAAAATTTTTGACTTCATAAATCATTTTATATATTAACATAGATGATCTTTTCAAAGATGAGGACTTAAATCAATGTTGCTTCGAATTTCAAGTTTTTTCTCTCACGAAATTGATAAAAATGAAAATGATATAAAACGACATGATACATAATTTATTTCACCATGTACTTTCAATATATTATTAATGTATTTTAATTCTAAACTAACATTCGCTCGATTAACCTCAAACGCGCATTTAACTCTAAAT
This sequence comes from Megachile ligniseca, assembly GCA_945859555.1. Taxonomy (NCBI): domain Eukaryota; kingdom Metazoa; phylum Arthropoda; class Insecta; order Hymenoptera; family Megachilidae; genus Megachile; species Megachile ligniseca. The sequence goes on from OX243783.1 coordinate 6,978,892, forward strand.
AATCACCAATTTCATTAAACTAGGATTCTAGCACAAGTGCTCTCAACTTTCCTCAGTAAATTTGAACGAAAGCGCGGTTCATTACCCATCCATTGTTATTTGAATCGTCGTTGAACGTTAGTATATTTCTTGCAAGTCTAATCGCAAGATTCACACATAGTTTCCCCGAGGATTCTGGGTCTAAGACTGGAAACACTCGCAACGGGGCTCACTGATTCGAGATTAGGCGGTGTGTTTGACTTGCACGTTTCCGGATTATTGTTAAGCAAATGAATGCAAGTACGCTTCACGCCGGAAGATAGCAGTCTGAATATGTGCACCGTTAACGTCGTCAACCTTGTTAACCTAAAGAGGAATCACGATTTACGCCAGGTAGAAAGGGGTACTGAATTGCTCCCTAAATAGTCTTATCAAGAATTAATATTAAATATCACTATTTCATATAATATTATTTTGTATTGTATTTTCACCAAAATGCAACGGGTTAAAGAAATTTTACCTCAAACGACCGATAATTTTAAATATTTTATGACTATGTATTACACTTCTAATTTACCAATGAGTTTACTTTTCAAGCATATATGCCTGTAAAAGAACCACGTAGAACCATAATAAAAGAATGAATTTATCAAAGTATTCTAGTAAAAAAATTAAATAAATGTCGACGAATTGGAGGCCAGTGACATTTCGAACTCGGCACGTGCTCTCGTGCAATTACGAGCAGGAAGAAGCGTCCGTGCATCGATATAAGTGCAGCTAACGGGTAAAGGAAAGTGCAATCGTTACATCTGCGTGCACCTGCACCTGAATCGCTGCTTACGAAGATTTAATAGACGAATTCGCGAACGACCAACGTCTGTTAAATCGTAACGATCGTATCGAGAAAAAAAAATACAGACGTCGAACCGATTACGGGGAACCATTCGGTCCAGATTTATCGACTACTGCGATGCAAAACGCTTCATGAAATAACCGTGGAAAACGTGTATCGAGAAAAACATGCAGAATGAGGTGCATTAGAAACAGTTCATTAACTTTAATGACGAAGGTAGTTGAACGAATGTGCGTTTCGTTCGATGACACAAAATGGTTACGTGAGTAATGCGTTCTTATAGAATCAAGCATAAATTCTGAAAAAATGGAGGTTGCAGAGTGACTTGTTAATGGCGTGTGTGGAGGAATTATTAGTTTACTTTTGAGACACGTGGGGTTTCGTATGTCTTCATCGGTGGTGGCATCGTATTGGGGGATAATTATATTTTTTTAGCAAATTTAGATATTTTGGAATTTGGAAATTTAGAAAATTGAAAATGGGTAGCTGGAAATTTAGAAATTTAGAAATTGAAATTGTAGAAAATTGGTAATTTGACCATTTAGAAACTTGGAACTATAAAAATTTTAATTTCCAAATTTGCAAATCTAAAAATCTAAAAATCTGTAAATCTAGAAATCTAGAAATTTACAAATACTAATGTCAATTAAAATTTTATCTTAAACCAACTATTTTACAGTATGGACCACTAACGACTTCCTCATAGCAGTCAATATATCAACAAGTAATATTGCAAACTTCTGAATTTAAGTACCTCATTAAAAGCGATACCCCGACGAAAGTACGAAAAAGGTGATTGGAAGATTCTTCGTTAAATTCGTTGTCACATCGTTTTACGTTAATTCATATCGTTAGAGTCTAGGATTGCACAATCTCGAGATCAGTATCCTTTCACCAGAGACACGAACGACCATTTTCTAATCGCATCTTTTAGCTACGTTCTCGCTGAATCTCTATTTACCTCCGCACGTGCGCCGTTCACCGTCAGCAGAACAGAAGAAGCAAAAGAACCTCGAAACACGACTCAGAAACGCTACGAGGAGATAAATGATCATCTTTCCAGGGGATAAGATTCGCTATAAATAGAACAAACCTCCCTGCGATACATATTGCGATACTTTTTCCTGCGCACCAAAAGGGATCATCAATTATTTCGCCATTTATTTATTCGCAACGAGAACCGGAGTAAAAATATCTAACCCCCTTTTCCTTCTCGTGAATCGCAAATACGATTCGGGTTAATGTAGAGAATCGTTTAAAAAATCTTTATACTTGTACATTCATTGCGAGTTTTATAAGTTTTATATTTAGTTATATTGGTTAAAGTTAACTGTAAGATATAGTTGCATGGTGTGGATCGAAATTTAACCTCAAATTTCTATATTTCCAAATTTCTACATATCTCCAAATTTACACTTTGAAATTTCTATATATACCCAAATTTCTACAGTTCCGAATTTCTATGTCTCCAGTTTCTCATATTCCTAGATCCCTATATTGTCAGATTGCTATATCTCCAAGTGCTGTAATTCCCCAAATTCCAATACTTGAAGTTTCTACATCCCCACATCCCTATAACCCCACATCCCTGTATTTCCAGATTCCTATATTCCACAATTTCTACATTTCAAAATTCATATATCCTGAAATTTTTATATTTCCAAATCCATATATCCCTAAATCTCTATACACCCAAACCTTCACATGTAATTTTCTCTATACACCCAAATCACCACATGTCCTTATCTCTATAAACCCAAATCTCCATATGCATCTGCAAATCTCCATATTCATCTTCAAATCTCTAAATTCCTACATCCACCCTCACACCCCTATATCCTACATCCCTAATATCATATAAATCAACAAAATACTTCACTACCATAAAACTATTCCTATTACAAATACCCCATGTACCAATTTTAACATACCATAGCAAACATACAATATTCAATTCGTTTTAAAGCAGCCTATACATTTACAAACATCCTCAGACTACCCTTTTAAAAATTTGACAACACCGTCAAATGATCATACTTCATACATCAGATTAGGAAAATTCATCATAGATAAAAGTTGGATCTCATCGATTCAATGAATAGAAAATTTGAAAAATCGATTCGTGTACGTTCCAATAGCGTCTACGGATAGGTAGGGCAAAAGCCACGATATTTCAGCTTCTTCGAGGCTGATCCACCGCGAGTACTCAGCTTCAGCTCGATCGCGTGCAGAGGGAAACCAGTTTCTCAGCGCGTTTAGCCTCCTCCTCGGCTGCATCTCGTTTTTCGTCGTTTTGCCTGAACCAGTGGCGCACGTGCGAGCAGCACCTCGGTGAACCGAGCTAGCAGCTCCACGGAGGGATAAGAAAGGGAAAGATGTGGCGAGATGCTCGGTGATTCGCTTTGGAGAAGGAGGAAGAACGTGTTCGAAGCTTCTAGGTTGTTTGGTTCCATTTGGTTCGCTTTGAAACGGCGAACGGGGTGCAATACGGCTTGATCTTTCGGGAAAATGTGACACAAATTGAGGAGGGGGTAGAAATGTGGCTGTGAAAGAATTGGGGAAATTTTGTCTATAAATAACATTGACAAAATCTTATCAAAATGTTATTTATAGACAAAACCTTCTCAATTTATAGACAAAATCTTTTGCAACATTTGTTTGTTGCAAAATTGTTAAATAATTGTAGTAACATTTTCGTGCATTTTCTGACACTGCAGTATAGTCTCCTTTTGCAAGTAAAAAGCAGTGTTTGTATTTTATATATCGAGACCCTTTTTTAGCAGTGTCTCACCCCTCAATTATGGTTGATGGAATTGTACGTCTGAAGATAAAGTGAAACCACAATACTGACACTGGCACCTGATCCACTAAGTAGTTATGTCACTCAAATCACTTGTACAAATAAAGAAAATTGAAATGTTGCACATAATCAATGATGACAGGGACTGGATATATTATATCATGCAAAAGGTTCGTGCAAAAAGTCAGACTTCAGAGACAAAAAATACTTCATAAAAATATTTGCATAGTAGTTCATATTCATAAGTGTGACTCCATACGACATAGGGTTAACTTACTCATCCTAATAACTATATAACTTCATCTTCAAAAAGGAGGTTACTGAATAAACATGAATAATCTCACAGAGGTGAATTTTTGCAAAACAAATTAAGCCCACCTCGTTCACCGGTGGCCATAGCGGTAAATTATAGCGTTATATCATGAAGAAACCCCCTCCAAAAAAATCACATCCCCTCCCCAAGCTGTCCCCACCAGGCATTCAAACAGAAGACACCCAATGGGTCATCCAATTGCCGCATCATGGTCATCTATTGCGATAGTATTCCAGGATGACGATTACGCCACGTAACGCCATGGAAAACGAGGACAACGGGAGAATGATGGCGGAAAAAGGGGTTAATGTAGCTGTCATGCGTTTGGTAGCAGCGGACAGCGTTGCAGGCCGGATCCAGAGAACCCGTTGTCGCGGTTGTTTTCGTAGCCTGCAGGAGGCCGTGGAACCCGAGAAAAATAGGAAGAAGAGGAAGAGAAAGAGAGAGAGGAGAAACATGGAGAAGGTTCGACGAGGATCGAACGGGAACCGGTTCTTCAAGGAGCACGCTGACCACGCTGAAGGGGAACGGTGTACCAACGCTAAAGGAGGCTAGCGTGGCCTGTTACGAGAGAACAAACCGGTTTTACTATACAAACTGGAGTAAAAGTGTGTTGTATACAAGCCGAATCGTACCGCGTGCTTCCATGTTTATGATTACGAATGTCGATGATCGGGGATCAACTGGGAAATCGGATTCTGTAAAAAAAGGATCTCAGTTTAATACGGAGTTTATTGCTTTCCAGTGGAATTAATAGCGGTTTGACGCAATTAGTAGAGTAACACGTATGTGTTGTACATGTCAGCTTTTTAGCATGTTTAGAAGTTAGGTTGATACTTGTGGCTATATGATGAACGTCTGTGTTTAGGTCTGGTAATGGAACGTGTTGAATAAGAAATTGTTCTGGTCATTTTTGGACGAGGAAGTGATTGTCAAGTATATGGAGAACCACAGACTTAGACTACTTTCAAAAATGGTAATTTTCTGTAATTCATTTGGATTCTTTTTAACATTTCTAGGTACACAAATTTAATTCTAGAATTTCATAGTTCAAAATCCCGAAGTCCCAAACTTGCAAAATTCCAATATTCCACAACTCCAATGTCTTGAACCCCTATATTCCCAAAATCCTGTACTCTAAAATTTTAATGTCTCGAGGTCCCAATATTTCAAAATACCAATGTCTCAATATACCAATGACTCAAAATCCCATACTCTGACATTTCAGTGTCTCAAAATCCCAATATTTCAAAATTACAATGTCCCAAACTCCCAAAGTCCCAAAGTCTAAACCCTGCAAAGTACAAAACCTCCAAATTCCAAAAGTCCCACGTTAACTTTCAACTGCCCACCGATAACAGTTAATTACCAAAGATTCCACTGTATTGTGCAAAGCAAATAATCAAGCAAAGAAAATGATCTCACGCCTACGCGAAGCCGCGCAATTCCTTAAAGTATCTTGCAAGAAACGTTTACGAGCAAAACAAGAGACCGGTGACTTGAGTGGCATGCACTGCAACATTTTTTGCAAAAAAAAACAACAGAAAAATACATCGTTCAAGGGCGAAGAGTCAACGCGGGAAACGTTTTCATTGGTCCAGTGTTGCAGCGATTTCTCGAAAGGTACCACGGTAATTTTAATGCCGCGAATTATGGCGGGAAGGGACGCCATTTTGGATACTTCGACGCGAGGATTGAATTCTCTTTTGAAAAATTCTTTTTCTTGGAACATTCTCAACGGTGAAGTGACTGGTGACACTTAGAATCTACTAAAAAACTCTTGATTGCTACATCGGATCGTAAAAGTGATAGTAAATGTACTTGTAGGTATTACGGTGACTTTTGAAGGTGTTCTTTTCTTGGAAGAAAAATTTGTTGAGATCTCAATCGTTTTTTTAAAAATAAAGATCAAGATGTTTGACAATATGTGTATATTGACGTGTATACTTATATATTCATGTATTTTGTGGAGGATAATTTTACAGAATCAATTTCAATTTAAGTTAGTAATAGTTCAAATGATCGACAGAGAGTAGTGAATGTTGTTGAAAATATTAGTCTTGAAAGTCTAAATATTAATCTTGAAATTTGCACAAGCATATTTAATGTAACAATATAGAAATATCTTTATTTTCTAAATTCATTATACAATTTACATACATATGTCAATTTAGACATAACACATCAGTCAAAATGTCAAACACATATGATCAACTACTAAACAAATATCAAGTCCCTTATTTGCAACCCATTTTCGCAAAAAACGTCTCCATAGCAAAATTCAAAATAACCAGAAAGATTTAAACTGTAAAATGAACTGTAAAATCATGATACAGATATATATCTTCACATTATCAAGTACCATATGTTCCCAAACAGCAGATCGTGAAATCAGCTGACGCGAAAGTCAGGATGCTTGCGCGTCTCTTCGGCAACGAAAGTATAGAGAAGCAACGACCTATCGCAAAACATTTGAAACGTGAAATACGTTGAAGAAATAGCGAGGAAATAGGGGGAGAAACCAGTAGCAGACGTGGCTCTTTGTTCTTCCGAAGACGCTGAAGCCGAGGTCAAGCGAAACGCAAGCGTGCGGTCCATGGTCGACGTTCAAACCAGTTTCCATTAAAAAGACTTTCGGTGGCGCCTTCACGTGGTGTTTCCCCGAGGCTGCCGCAGGATCACCGACGCCATTCTACAGGATATTGACCCACCGATGCCATCTTGGATCACGGTTTACGTGATCGTAGTACTACTCACAGCTGGCACCTACATATCCCTCGTGCTCGGCACACTCCTGATTGCTTTCGAAACATGTATCGGTTTCGAGCGTGAACCTATTAACTCTCGGCTCTGATTCATCGTAAATCTACTCTCTCCTTATTGTGCGGAAACCTACTTTGGTAAACTTTGTACAAGAAAGTTGTCACAAATGAGAGTTGTTTTGAGGAGCCATTCTTGACTTTGAAACTGAATCTGCTGTTTCTTGAAATCTCAACGTTCTCAATGAACCACTCATTCGTTCTTTAAATTCCTTGAAGGAAGATGAATTCAAGGTGGTTGATAAAGTATGACTGATTTTCTGAGAGAAAAGATGTATTTTTAATATTTAACTAGTGGGTGTGACACCAGTACTTAAATTAAGAAAATCACAAGTTCGTACAAGGAGCTCCAAGTTTTCAAACTTAGAAGTTTGGAGATATAGAAATGTTTAAATTTATAAATGAAGAAATGTAAAACTTGAAAAATTTACAAATGAAGAAAAATAAAAATTATAAAACTGAAAGATTTCTTCCAAGCACACACACTCCACAATTGACATTTTTCAATCAAAAATATCATAAAATATTTCCTAAATTAATTTTTAGAATTTTTCTTCCAGTATGTGATAAGCAATTAACAAGTCCCATATGATTTGTCAGAACTTCCATTGCAAAATGAATGTGCATCACGTATGAACGACGTGTAGGTACAAAAACAAAGGAATATTAAAGCAGCCACTGAAAAATACAATCGGCCCGTACATCGCTATGATTTATGATCATTTGGCATTGTTTACACGTACGGGGTGTGGACTCGTACTATGCGTGGGCGTAAATCACCATCGGCATTCTCTGTTCATTATTCTATCGTGCACGGATCACGTGTCGTACCCTGACGACCACAATAGAGAATATCCTTGCTGATGAATCTCTGCCATACTGTTTTTCGATCGGGAAAAATCTAACTTTCCTAGCTGAACAATAACGAGAGGAAACAGTAATTGCGTATGAATCGATAATTGATAAAAATGGGGAACCTTGGATTATTATTAAATTCATGCACTAAATAACTTCGTGTTTTGTTCACATTTTGTGCGATTTTGTGCTATTGTGAAATTTATTTTTATCTTTGTTTATTGAAATTTTATTTAATGTGTGCATACTTTCTTTAATATATGTACATTTTTAATAATATGTATTGATGAATGAATGTGTGAATGTAAGTCTGATAAATTTGTATTAGGATTAGAATTTTGATGATGAAATTTAAATTTCAACAATTGAATTTTTAATTTTGAACTTTTAACAAAAAATTGAAATTAATTCTAATTTTTGTTCCATCAATAAAAAAGTGAAACTTTTCAATAGGAATATTATTGTTATCAATTGTTTATAAACTTGAATTATAATAATCGAAGTTGAAACTGCAGTTGCTGTGTAGAGAAAGGCGCCTGAAATTGCAATTCGCACGTGCATGCACTTTGCAGTACTTCAGGCGCATTCGCTGCAACCGCATACAACGCAGTAATTGTTTACTTTTCAATCTGTTTGTTATTCTTCTGCTACAAAAAGTAATTTAAATTATTCAATGAATCCACAGAACGTTCCCTAAACGTATATTTTCTGCACGTGTTGATCACTGCAGTGAAAACGGATGTGCATAGTCAGACATGACTGAAGTTTTAATTACTGAAGCGTTGAATGCAATGAAGACCGTTACGAATTCAATTGAATTAAATAATTAATTGAAAGTAACAATATAGTTGGAAGTAACTACAATATCATTGTATACAATGTGATATATAATTGAACAATGTGAAATATATTTAAATACGATGTAATTAAAATATTTAATTACATTGAAAAAGAAGAATATTTATTTCAACAAAATTAAAATTCTTAATAATTTAAAATCAAATGAAAATCTACATCTTCCAGACCTACATCTTCATCATTTAATTTGCAAATAATAAATAATAAATAGTAAATTAAAAATGGTTTAGGTTAGGTTACTTTACTTAACGTTAAGTCATTTTGAGTACGAAATTCGACGACTAATTCAAATCATCATAAAAATCTCAAATACCCCGTCATTAAATCTAGTTCGCCATTCAAAAGCACGTGAATGAGAGAAATCTTTCCATCGGATGGAATTGAACGAGAAACGGTTGCAAAACCGCACATTCAACACCTGTCGCAACAACATCGAGCGTTTGAATCACAGCTTCCTCAGAATCTTTTAATATTTCTAGAGTTAACTTGTTTATTCAATTCATGCAACTGTTAGACACAATTTATGCGAAATAAACATGGTTTTTCCGTCTGTCGATCATTCATTACGTTAATGTAACAGAAATTGCATCAATAATTGCATAAATATTCATTCAAATATAATGATTCAATGAGAAAGAAGTGTAATAGGTGTTTTTTGTGAGGTGGAGTTGTAATGTGGAGCTTGGTAGGGTTTCTGCGGAAAATGGCGATATAAGGAAAGGTCTTATCGAGGATACTTGAGGTAAATCTAAGATCACCAAACCATATTGGTGGATTTTAGAAAATTCGACATTTTTAGTTTGTCAATAGTCAGATTTTTAAATTTGCAATTCTTTGAAATTCCCAAAATCTCAAGTTTTAAATTCTTGAGTTTCAAAATTCTCAGAGTTTCAAATCCTCAAATCCCCAAATCCCCAAATCAACAAATCCCTAATTCTAGAATTCCCTAAATCTTCCAAAGTCCCTAAATCCCCTATTCTCTATAACCTTAACTTTCCAAATCCCCAAATTCCTAAATCCCTAATTTCACAAATCCCAAAATCTCTCCATCCCCAAATTTACAAATCCCAAATCCCTAAATCCCCAAATCCCCAAAACCCCAAATCTCCAAATCCCTAATTCCACAATTCCCTAAAGCTCCAAGAATTCCCAAATCCCCAAATCCTGAAATTCCAAAATCGACTTTCTCAACGCTCAACGAAACATAACCAAATGAATTCAAAAGTAACCCGATAGGTACGAAACTTCACAGACCATTAATCTCTAGGCAGAATCTTTGATTTCAAAAGGGTGTGTTCTCACGGGGTGATGCACTCGTTCACCGGAAAACGCAGGCGTTAAAAATCGACAGTTCACCCGGTACGATCGGAAATCCTTTATTGTCTACGTCAAGATGGAAACAAAGACTTTCGTTCTTCAAGCATGACGACCAATTGTTCGTGTAGCTCCTCTTCGACGTTCAAGGTCTTCTTCTCTATTACCTAATGCTTCTTGTTACCAGCAAGAAAATGTAGCAAAATTCAACTACATAGAACAATGGTACTAATTAACTAATTTATTAACCTTGTTATCCACAACAAATCTTGACATGATACATTTTTACTGATCCTCAGAAGTCACATATGTTTGTTGTACACATACGAAAGAAATTAAAAATCAAGGATTTTTTAGGAACAACGTTTACAAATTTAATATTGACACAAATATATTTACAATCATACATAGTTTTTATATTTTTCATACTTGTACATAATTTTTACTTTTGATATATGTACAAAGTATCTAGTTTTTATATTTATTTGGATGGTTTCGAAGGATACTTTTAGTAAAATTTAAGGACTGACACTTTTATCGATTGAAAATGGTTTCGAATAAAATTTTGTTACAATTATCAAGTGAGTCATCAAGTCAAAATCGAAGAGTGAAAGACGGGGATTGAAAAAGGAAGTATACGGTCGATGTTACACAGTGTTTTTCTTTTTTATCTGATGCGAGCACCTGCACTGACACGGTGAAATTATCGTGACCTCCGCGTTGTACGACGACCATGTGAACCTACGAAGTAGACGGTTGTTCCGGTGACGGCTTCCGGTTTAACCTATACCCTTCTTCGCCTTCCCATTCAGCCGACATCGTTTCTATCTCGCGGCCATTTTACTATACTATTGCCGCCACGTGGTCACGCTCGTTGAACCACGTGGGACCTGTTGGTTCACGTGTGTCTTTTTAATATCCCTGCTCTACGCGTTCACCCTTCTTTCTCTTCGACTTATTTAGCATAATCTGTAGAACAATAACCCTGTCTAGTTTTATTATACCCTTTTTAATAACAACGTGTACACCGCTGTTAATGGCTTGTCGATTACTTCAGATTCTGCGATATTGATTACACAAGGTGTAAGGAGCTTAAGTCAAACTTTTTGAGGGTGTAAATATTAAATACTATTATAGTATTTAACGTTTAAATATTATTAAGTTTAAATACTAGTTATATGAAGTCGAATGTGAACAAATATTTCTGCATGATTCAATATCAGTTTATATTACGATTTTTTAAATAGCTTGCAGAATAATTTAATAAGGTGAGTTACTATTACTAATGAATTCAGTCTTCGAAGTTAATGTCTTCGTTAGCTAAAATTCATGAGTGATGTAATAAGTGAACTAAAATTAATAAGACTATACTAAAGAGTCAGAAAGCAATTTTTTGGTAAATTACACCTAAAAAGTGACATAGTTACTTAGAGGGTCAATGTTATTTTATAAAAAAAATCTGTATGTGACAGTAAAATAAAACTATTGCTAAATATATCCTCCCGAGTTCGAGACCTCCACTTACAAACTTTGATTCACTTCAGCTGTTCTTCGAACGTGATTAAAGTTAGCTGATTAGCAACGATTATAAAAAACGCAAGAAAGTTAGTAGGAAAGTTTGACGACCGGTGCGATGTTGTTTCTCATAGCAGCCCTTCACGTGTGGAAATACGTGATTATAAATTAATCGAGCCCAAGAATAACAAGCCCTGCCGCGGACACGGTGTCTGCTTCACGTGGGAGTCGTAGTCTCAAAGAAGTCTGGCGCCTTTAGGTCGATCTTTGACTATTCGAACGTTATCGTGTTCATTAAAACATATAACTTAATCCGCCTTTTTCTGTATAATACAATCGTAAGATTACGCGTTTCATATTAAATGTGCGGAAAAATGAAAATTCTGGGTCGAGTTCAAGAGAGATATTCTTGAGCGAGGCAAATAATTCACATTTTTATGCAAAAAAATTGTAAGAAATGTTTAAATGGGTGGTTTGATTAGTAGAATTAATACTAATTTGTTTATCTTGAGAAAATGTTTATTATGGTCGTGGAGGCAAGGATATTTTCAAAAGTTTAATCTTGATACATATTTTTGTCTTTGACGCAGTTCTTGACGCAAGATTGAAGTTGTGTTGGAAGATTAAATGGTAACTAGGTATCTAGATAGAATAATATAAACTGCATTTATAGTACGTTACTGGGTAATACTACTGATAAGAATATTTAGAAACTTGGAATTAATTGCAATTTTATTCGAACTTTGAAATTGGAAATTTGCAAATTTGCAAATTTGCAACATTAAGAGTCTATAAATTTTCAAACCTATTAATTGTACAAATTTTCAGATTTTTAAATTAAAAGATTTAAGAATAGAAACTTCTGAACAGTTATAGTCTTGCAAACCTAACCTAACTAAAAATGATTTAACACTCTATCTAGTTAAAATGTGTGCAATATCTTCAAAAACAAGGAAACAGACTTCAATCTTTCTGTCATAGATTAAATCTAATTAACTGTTTTATCACTTTAAACATTCTTCTGAAGACCTATAATAGTCCCAACCCAACCTAGCCGTCGTACAGCAGTCGTACCAATTAGTCCTACATAACCAAAAACAATATAACGCTCCGTATAAAAGTCAGATACCACCAAAAACAGCGAAAAATCCTGTAATACCTAAGTCATAAATTTATCGCAATTAGGCATTTTGTTCTTCCGTACATTAGCGCCAGGACAGCGATCTAGCGCTCGTTAGCGACGATAAGATCGCGATTGTGGCGCATGAGCTCGCAAAGCGTCGCTGCCGGCGCTGACGGTGAAAAGCCGTCGACTTGCAACGAAAAAAAAAAGAAACGAGAAGCCGAGAAAATTGCAGCGACGATTACAGGAGGCGCTGATTCAGCCGCCTAGGGATTCCCACGGGAGTGTGTCTCGTGCGATTGTGCGCCTGCGCGATAGATCGCAACAACGAAGCGCGAGATTCCGGCCTTCCGTTCGCCGGCAACCTTTTATTTTCTTTATCTAATGATAATAAGACACGCAAGCGTATGCAAAGCACACTTAAGGGTAGTTTTTAACGATTTCGAGAAATCGCTGCGTTCTGAACGCCATTAACACTTATTCTCACCGTAATTCGCTGGAATCGGTGTACGAAGGTTCGCGGATCCGTAGGAAGTTATTCGGTATAGTTGAAGTTTTACCGCGTGAGAAAGCGAGGTATACTGATTTTTTTTTTTTGGCTCGTTTCAATGTACGTTCCGCTACGTTTGAGCGAGTGTAATTGCATGGAAGTATGGAGAACAAATAAAGTGGATAGTGATAATTGGGGAATTGTGTTTGTATGCTGCGAGGATAATTCAGACCATGATTATGGAGGGAGGAATTAGTTTTGACTGCTGTGTAACCCATATTCATTTAATTACCCGATGTTTAATTTCTTGGTAGGTTTAATTGGAGAATCGATGGGGATTTGAGATCTGGGAATTTTGGAATCTAGACTTAGAAATTTGGAGAATTTTGGTATTTGGAGGCCTAGAGATTTGGAGATTTGCAGATTTGGAAACTTGGGAATTTGGAGATTTGGGAATTTGAAGATTTGGGATTTTGGAGATTTGGAGATTTGGGAAATTGGTGATTTGGAGATTTGGTATTTTAGAGACTTGGGGATTTGGGAAATTGGAGATTTGGAAATTTGGAGATTTGGGGATTTGGGAAATTGGAGATTTGGAAATTTGGGAACTTGGAGTTATAAATATTTGAGGATCAAATTTGAAACTCTAAGAATTTGAAACTCTAAAAATTGAGAACATAGGAATAGCGTACCCCAAAAATTTGGAAATACAGAAATTTGGTCTCCCAACAGGTATGGCATTTTGACACTTCAAGACAAATCCAACGCTTCACCAAGACCAAGAAACGGCCTTGAGCAAAAAAATCCTAACACTCACAGCAATCATAAAACTATGTAAAAGCAAGTAAGAGCAAACCAGCAGCTAGTTCGTCTAGTTCCCCGTACAAGAGCGTGCAATTACAATTACTGAAAACATTCGTAGAAGATCAGCAATGAAAGATTTGCCCGATGAAAAAAGGAACATTCCCGGGCTTCCAGTCGTTGCAGAACGATTTTGCAAGGAATTACAAATGTCTCCAGAATGTTTTCCAGCCGAGGAACGAACATCGGTGTGCTAACGACAACGGTTCCGAATGTTCTTCTGGTTGTTAGCTCGTGCCAGCTATCTTTCGTTCGCAATTTCTGACCGAGAGATGCTGATTTTTTACGAGCCACTCGCGGAACATCTTGCTCGTAAACCGCGAAGGTAATGTTACCGGTGTCCAGCTATTTTCTTCTCTTCGTGGATCTGTTCGAAGGTCTTTCTTCGTTGTTTTTCTTCCACGTTGCGTTTCCATTTCGAAGTCATTGTTACCGATCTGGTGTATACTGGAGAGCATTGAGTGCATTGTTGCGGAAGAATAAAGGCATGTTGGAAAGCAATCTTGATTTTAATCTTGGGCTTTTTGGGTTACTGTTTTTTGGGCCTCCTTTGTGATTTTGGACTGATTTTCAAATTATCAAGATTTAATGAAGTTATGAATATGGACATTTTCTTTTAATATTAATATTATAAAAGAAGTTGTAAGATAGAAGTTCAAAAAAGTTTGAAAAAAATGTTTATTGTAACTGTAATATTCTTATGATTTATTATGATCAATTTGTATATGTTATATTATATAACATATTATTTATATACATTTCGTAATGATGTATAAATCTATAATATTTATAATAAAGATTGTTTTTAAAAAGCAATAGATATGTGTATACATATACATACATATAGATACGTACATGTATCATGTGCATATACACATAAGCATACGTATGAACATACATATGAACATACATATGAACATACATATGAACAAACATATGAACATACATATGAGCATACATATGAACATACATATGAACATACATATAAACATACATATGAATATTCATATAAACATACATATAAACGTGCACATACTCATACACATACACATGCACATACTACATACACATATGCACATATTGGCTATCTAAATTCTCTCAATAAAACAAAATATTTAAACAAACTCCAAAATTGTGTAACGCATATTTAAAAAAAACAAGTAAATGTTAATGATCAATTAAATTGGCCAATTTCATGAGGCATCATTAAATCACATTAAATGCATCGTTATAATTATGAATAATAATTAAAGTCTTTGTCCACAGTGGAAGTGAATGTATTCACATTATGAAGCTGGATTTTCCTTGATAATAAAGAGCACCATTGTTATAGGATTTTTCCAGAACCCTTGGTAAAATAAGATAAAGTTAATGATGTCCCTAAGTAAGCCATTATGAACTTCATAAAAAAATCTTCTCACGAGTTGACTGAACATTTATCAACGTTCTTATCGCTGGACGAATGACATTTAATGGTATGCAAAACACAGACTCTTTTATATTCATATAAAAAATTGGTCATTCTGAGGTTTATAAAAAAATAGTTGGTCACCTTGTAGAAATGATAATAATAAGTAACAGGAGACAAATAACTGTATCATAAATTTATTTAAAAAAGCATAATGTTGGCAAATTTGCTATAAGACACTAATATGTGCAGTTATACATACTGATACAATAACACATGAATTATAGTAAAATATAATGATACAACTATTTATAATAATATATGTAATACAATGTAATAAAAATTGCACCCCATAATTTTGTCACTAAATAAATTTCTTATCAAAGTTTTTTTTTCAGTACCCCTCATAAGTTTAAAAAAGTAAATAATTTTGCAAAAATCATACAAGCAAGGTTATGTTACAGGCGACTTCTCTAGAATTTCCTGTCAAAAGTTTCACACGGACCACACACAAGACCCGTTTACCCTAATCCAGTCCGACTGCACATATTACATATAAAGAACTTCATTAAGAGCAAACGAGTTGCACGAACGAATCGGATACTGGCGGTCTCACGTCGAGAAATTTCCGGTCGAAGAAAACTCCGCTCCGATGGTGCGTTCGCAGAAAAATAAGAAGCGAAACGCATCGAGAGGAACATAGTATTGCTCTCGAATCCTACAGGAATGCATCGAACGACCGTGAAATAAGAACCGCAAGAGTAGCCAGCAACTAACTACCGGTTATACTATTTGATTTTTTCCCGCTTTTACTCTGCTCGCGAATGTTACGACCGCACCCACGGCGCAAGCCGGTCGCCATTGAAAATTCCGCGGGAATAATTTACTGTTATGGAACACCTGATGGCACCCTGCGAGCCAATTCTTCGAACGCAAAAATCGTTCGACGTGAATGGAGATTAATTGCTGCAAAAGAAGGAAGAGATGTAATCTTCGAGAAAGGAATTCGAATGACTTTAATTTGAAAGTGTCGTTATTACATGGCTCCAGATATATTGCGGTGGTTGTGAACATATTTCTTCTGGGACCATATTTAGTTTCTTTGACTTTTTTCTATCTTTATAATAAGCGGAGTTATGAATTTTTGTAATATTTTTTGCTTGATGTAGGAGGAAAATGTATAGGAAAATATATAGACTGCTCCTCAGATTTGAGTATTTGGAAATTGTTAAACTTTCATCATTTTTAATTTGAAGATTGCAAAGTTTCTAAATTTGAAGATCTGAATGATTGCAAACTTGTATTGTAAATTTGTAAATATGTGCATATGTGAATTTTTGCATATGTGAATATGTGCATACGTGAGTTTGTGCATATGGGAATATGTGCATATGTGAATATGTGCATATGTGAATATGTGAATATGTGAATATGTGCATATGTGCATATGTGCATATGTGCATATGTGCATATGTGAGTATCTACATATGTGAATATGTGCTTCTGTGAATATGTGCATATGTGAATATGTGAATCTGTAAATTTGTGAATATGTAAATTTGTAAACCTGTAAACTTGTAAACTTATAAACATGCAAAGTAATAAATTCGCAATTTTATAAATTCAAGTGTACATAAACCAACAGCAAACTGAAATACATATCCGACACCTTCATCCCTTAACTAAATCAGTGACACTATCAGCCGCGAGTTGAATAAATTAAATCCATATAATCTTCGATTTTAATCAACGAGATATCCGTCGAATAGCACCTTTTTCCAAAACAAGATTTCAACGTTAAAGCTTCCCACGATTATAAATCCGACCCAACATCATCATCCATTCGAATGAATATTATAAAAGTCTATCTCAGTTAACACTTCGAACACATAACAAGATGTAAAAAGTTGAAAACCAAGTTTCTCCAACGTAATTAATGATTTAATACCCTGATTGAAGCCGGATGATCCAGTTTCGCCAGACTGCGATGCAATACTCGTAAAACATTACTCGGATTAAGTACATATATACACATTATACTTTTATATTATAAGTACACGGTCGTGTCTCTGCAAAGGAACCAGAAGCCGCTAATGACTTCTACTAATCGAACTAACCGTGAGATTATGCTCTACCTATGACGTCACTGGTAGCGCCAATCGTTTTTTTTAGAAAACTAGTTAAATATCGCTATTAAATACTGATATTGAATTACAATTTATAGAATACTGCTATAATTTGCATTTTGTGATGTGATTCGAGATTATGGAAGTTTCAGGATCAGGGACCAGTTTTGGAATTCATAAATTTTCTAGTTTTCCAGTTTTCAAGTTTTCTAATTTTTGAGTTCAAGTTTTCAAATTTTAGAAATTAAAAATTTTCAAATCTCCAAGTTCCTTAATTTCCAAATTTTCAAATCTCCAAGTTCCTAAATTTACAAATTTAGAAATCCTTAAATTCCTAAATCCCCTAATTTTCCTAAAATTCCTAAATTTCTTAAATCTTCCAAATTAGGGAACCCTAATTAAGGAAATTTCTATGTCACATAATTTCCAAAATTTTCAGTATTTTCAGAATTTACAGATTTTCCAAAATTTCTACAATTTCAAAAATTTCCACAAATCAGAAATTCCTAAATCCCCAAATTGCAAAATTTCCCCACGTGAAATTTCCAACTTCGTAAATCTTCCAACTCGAATGAACGAATTCGGAAGCAATTCGGGATATCGATGAAAACTCGAGCAATTTACGGTAGCAGCAGATACATACGGATGAAAACGTGCGCTCTGACCTCGACACGTTTCACCGTGATTTCTCGTTAGACCGACACACGATCGGTCGCACAATGGAAACAAGAAACGTGTGTACTTTAGTTACATACATATTATACATACATACGTTTGAAACTAGGCCGAACGAAACGGGTTTTGAGCACGTTAACCTTTCGATTCGTTCCGCTACACCCTTTTGCTTCGTGTGCCACCCGATAATGAGATCTTGTATGAACTACGAACTGCTTTGTTCCTTCTACCCTTTATGCGAATTTTATACCACGAAAAAATCGATTATTTATCACATTGTTGCGTATACTATAAAATATATGCAATCTTTCATTTTTATTTTGTCGAACGGTGTCAGCGTATTTTGTGATGAAAAACGAGAAAGAAATGATGTACAAATGTAGCAAAAATAAAATTTCTTCGACATTTTATTAAAATAGTATAATGTACAAGTTTCTCTGTCTTCTAAAATAACATCAATATAACAAAAACGAAAATATTAATAATACATAAATATATACAATAATTTTCTTATATTTCAAATACAATTATATTCCAAATGTAAGTTCACTATATTTTTTTCTAAAAAGAATAGAACTGTAATGGGTCACCAGAGACCCGAAAGAGCGTACCAAGTTTAAGAATGTTTCATAAATTGTCAAGGAGTGATGACATGAACATGTCATACGTGAAGAGTGCACGACGCACGCGGTGCGTCACCGAAGTGAAACGTGTTAATATCTCCCGTTTACAGTGTCTAGACATGAGAACTACCCGATACTCGTCAAGATGCGAGATCACCAAGTCCTGTTCCCAGAACCTGAGATCAGTGAGACGGTTCTGGTCCACTAAGACGAGGGATCAGGGTGCGAAGACTCACGGGAAAGGTTCCAGGAGTCGTCGAAGCGTCGAGAGCGTTAGATTTCACAGGCTGATCCGCGCAAGAAAACTCGCTCGAGCAAAAAGATAGGAAGGCAGATTCCGTAAGGAGACATTCGAATTAACGCGGCAATCGTTGCGTGAATTGACGACCTACAAAATTTGATAGGGAAAAAATTGTGTATGTTAATTTTCTAAGCCTATGAATTGGTCAAGCATCAAATTTATCGATTTCCAGATTGGCCAAATCCCAAGTTGGTCAATACAAGTTGGTTTATTTCTAAATTCTTCAATTCTCAAATTGGTTAATTTCCAAATTCTTCAATTACTGCATTTAGTAATTTCCAAATTTCTCAAGTCCCAAATTCCTCAATTTCCAAACTTCTCAAGTCCCAAATCCCTCAAATTTCCAAAGTCCTCGATTTCCAAACTCCTCAATTCCCAAATCCCTCAAATTCTCAAAGCCCTAAATTTCCAAACTTCTCAAGTTCCAAATCTCTCAAATTCTCAAAGTTCTGAATTTCCAAACTTCTCAAGTCCCAAATCTCTAAAATTCCCAAACTCCTCAATTTCCAAACTCTTCAATTCCCAAACTCCTCAAATCCCAAACTCATCAAATTCCCAAACTCGACAAGTCCCAAACTCCTCAAGTCCCAAACTTCTCAAATTCCCAAATTCTACAAGTCCCAAACACCTCAAATCCCAATTCATCCACCTCCAAATTCGTTAACCCCATTTTCCCAAATATCAAACGAAGCTAGTAACATTTCAGAGTATCATATCAAAAAAATGAGACCTCTTGACGAGGATGAATCAGTAAATGTCGAGGTCCCAAAGGTCCCGTTGACGTCGCAACTCGCTGGCCCATGATTCCGGGTCTCGTTTCGGGGACAATAGACGAACAAACTATAGCAACGTTTCTGTACACGTTAGTCGCTGACGACCCCAAGGAAAAAAATACATGCATCGTTAATGGCGGATGGAACCTGCTATACGATTCGGGCTGAGGCCAGCAGGTGTCTGGGAAGGGAATTGCTTCTCTGACTCATCGCCAGGTGATGTCTGCTTGATGCAAGTAAGGAACCGGAAGCCCTTGCACAGAAGGCAAACCGTTTGTTTCAGACGATGCACTGACGATCCCTCTTTGATTTATACCTTTCGTTTTTATTTAGATCTCGTTGATTTTGCCTGGGTAATTCCATGTTCCTCCTTGGTTGTTTATAGATTGCAGAATTTTTTATCTACTTTTTAGTTTGATGAATTTTACTCTCTTTGTGGTTGCAGATTATTTTATTCGTTGAAATAGTCATCAGCATTCAATGTCATCATTTCATTCGTCAGTGTTTGCAGAATATGTATACATTTAGAATAGACGCATATGAATGATCGTATTAGGGTATGTACATATGAAGACATACGTGCAGAATACACACATGTGGACACGTATGAAGATGTACATTTAGAATGTACACATGTGAATATGTACATATGAAGATATACATTTGGAATACACATATGTGAATATGTACATATGAAGATATACATTTAGAATACACATATGTGAATGTATACGTATGAAGATATATCTGGAATATACACATGAAGACATACGTTTAAAATAGACACATATGAATACATACATACATAGAGCACTCATATATAAATAAATACATGTGAATACACGCATACATAGAATATATACGTGTAGAATTCACACATATGAGTACGTACATTGAATAAATGAATAAAAACTAAACTAAATCATCAAAGAACCATAACAAAGCATATAATCGAAGATGCTTGATCTAAAGAGATCCGAAATAATTTTCTAAACTTGCAAACGGTCAAATCATCATAAATCATCGCATGTAAATTTCGGATCAGTTTGATAGGTGGAAGAATAAATTGGAAGGGGAGGATGTTGTCCGCTCTGGCAGTAAGAAGGAAAAAGGAAGAATAGGTAGAGCAGAAGAAGAGGAGGCGGAAGAGCTGAAAGAGGAATAAGCGAGCGGTCGGAAGAGGTTAAAACGAAACTAGAAGCAGAAGAATAAGAGCGAAGCCACGTGTGGGAAAACTCTGCGATGCGAGACTGAGAAACGCGTGCGTTCGATCGTGAATTTGCACGTGCGTACGTTTCCATGTGTGCGTGTGCGTGTGTGTTCTGCTCGTACACCCACGCGATTCGCATGAGTATCGAGCCACTTATCTTCCTTTCTTTTCTTTTTGCGACAATGTGTCGCCAGCTTGATCAATCTTTGTAATCGAGTAACAGGATTCGAGTTACGTGCGCGTTTCAGACAGAATAGCTTTCAAATCCAGAATATTTCTACTACACTGACACTTCAGACACTTTACGGAACGCTTCAAAATGGCGGATCTTAGATTACTCATTTTAAAGTACAAAAATTACATAAATGCTTTCATCCCAATTAACTATTGTTTTGACAAAGAATAATTATATGAATTAATTCATGTTTCGTCCCTTGAAAATGTCTCATCCTAAAATCCCAAAATTGAAACATCTCCCTGATTCTTATTTCGAACTAACTATTAACACATCAATACTAACAGATCGACTGTTTATTAACAAAATAAAAGCAAAAATAATTTGTCAAGAATAAATTTATCTGCAGTAATTGAATTTACCCATCACAAATATGAAATTAACCTATTTTACGTAATAATACTGTAAGAATGGCTCACATATGGCAAAGGTGCATCCGAAAATGCCATCGGATCCTCGAATCTCTAAGATCGGGCACGTGCATCTGCATCTAACAAGGCAGATGTTTCGTAGAGTAAGACACGTGCTATTCTCCACCGATGTTTCACCAATCGCACAGGTAAATCCTGAAGGAAGATCGGGTCAGGTGCGGATCGGCCACGTGCCACCAGATGGACGGCTAGATCGTTCTTTGTTTCGTGAAACCGCTTCCTGACATTTATCGACCGCAACATAATCCTAACTTGCTATTTTAAATCATTGGGATACTGCATTATGGATAGGCAATTATTGCGTAAACTTTAATGACAATGTAATTGCAATAGAAAGTGTTAACAAAATACTTTCATGGTAGTAGTATAACAGAAAGTATTTTTTTACTGTACTTTTTGATGGATTAAGTATTTCATTTTTTTGTTACATATTTTATTACGTATTTATTTTGGAGAAATTTTTATGATGTGACATTTTTTTAAGTTACATGAGATAAGTTATAATTTGCAATTTGTTTACGATATGAACTGATGTTAAAAATAGCATATTCATATTAACCCCAGTGAATCAACGGGTTAAACTGGGTTGTAAAAGCGCATGTATGAAACGAGCGCGACAAACACTGCCTGTTTCAATAAAATCTCTTTAATTATCGAGATTGATGAGTAACATCATTGCTCCAATGATTCTGGTTTGAAGTGTCATTGACTTCCAGCTATCCAGACAACGCCAATCGATCATTAAACCATGAAAGAGCATATGTGACCCCATTAATAAGCATATCTGCCCAGGAGTGTAACACAAATTCTCAATTTTAAATTAATATTAAAATTAACAACTTTCAACAATAATAAACTTGAAATCAGTTTGGACACGCAATTCTATTGGGAACGATATCGAAAGGAATAATCGATTCAAGGTTCAATATCGATTGGAACTTTGACAATTATCGTAACAGGAGCAACTTCAATTATTTCTAGACTTTTAACTTGCATGAATTCGTGTCCTTTCGAATTCTTCGCTAACAACACCCTTTCCCGAGAACGAACCAATCAACCAACAGAGTGTCTGTAATTAACGAAAAAGGCAATAAAATGGAGCTACGAGGAGAACGGTTAAAAAACAATTAACCGTTATTTCGTAACTATCCAAAAACTAGGTCGGTTTCTTTATTCGGTTTGCTTTATTAGTAAAACAGAAGTTTGCAGAGAGTTATAGCTGATTTATTGTTGAAAATAAATCATCTTAATTTAAGACTTCTAATAATTAAGTTCTTAATTAAATTCAGTAATGATCACCAATTAATTCTAATTCATAATTAAATTGTTTTTCATTATGAACAAGGTTGTAATTATTAATTTTATGGTGACTAACATTTTTAATAATGAAGTAGACCTTAACTAACATTTTTGATAATTAGTTACATCGTAACTGACACGTTCAATAATTACTTAGAACCTCAACTAACATTTTAAAAAATTAATTACACCTTAAATAACACACTTAATAATTACGTAGACCTTAACTAACATTTTTAATAATGAAGCAGAACTGAACTAATATGTTTAATAATTAAATAGACCTCACCTAATATTGTCAATAATTAACTACACCTTAACCAACATTTTTAATTAATTTCTTTTAAATAACATACAAAAAAATAACGAGAATAGTAAACATAGATTAGAATCGATAGAAAAAATATTCGTTTGACCGTTGATCTCGAGGTGTCGTTAAAGCAAGTCGAAAACAAGTTCGACATCATTAACACGTTCGTTAGTTCGATCCTACTAATGAAACACTTTCGACGAACGAACTTTCCAGTACGTTCCTGGCATTCATTAAAGCGCGCTGCTAATTTATGAACCGATTAAATCGCATCGATAAAAATTACCATTTATCGGCCGCCGCCCCGACAAATACAGCCAGCGATTGTTCAATTTCACCGTTCACTGGTGAATAAAATTGGAAGCCACTAATAATGTAAGGAAGACCTGAACAACAGGTCGTTTACTGGAAATTGGTAAATACTGATTTTAAAAGGAGATTAAGAAGATAATCTCATATTTATTTACTTGAAGTCTATAAAAAAAAGTATTACGACTATTTAGTTCAGAATTTAGGATATTTTAAGATTTCAGAATTTCGATATTTTGTGAAGATTTCGAGGTTCAAAATTCAAAATTTTCGAGTTCTGAAAATTACAAGGTTTGAATTTTTCGAAGTTCAAAAATTTAAAAATATCAAAGTTACAAAATACAAATTTCGTAATGAATTCATAGTAATTTTGAAACTTCAAAGTTCTAAACGCGGAGAGTTCAAAATTTCTAAAATACCAAAATTTCAGTCCCAAAGTCCTGAAGCTCCAAATTTCTAAAATTCCAGAATTCCAAATTCCCAAATTTCTAAAATTCCAAAATTGCTAGATTTCTGAAATTTCCAAATTTCAGCATTCCAAATTCTCAAAATTCCGAAATTACATATTTCCAAATTCAGAAATTTCAAAATTTCTATAATTCCAAATCCCCACATTTCTAAAATTCCATAGCACCCCAAAGCATCAAAGACCAAAAATTACAAAATTAAAAAATTCCAAGTATCAAAGATCCCAAAACCCCAAAAATACCAAAGCTCCAAAATCTCAAAATGCCCCAAACCCAACACCCCAAACTCCCATAATCAAAACCAGCATTTCTCGACCCACCCTAATATCTCCACAAATATCTAGTAATTTCAGTATCTCCTCTCTCCACCGCAGAAAAACACACAATCCCAATAAATGTCCACCTCCAACAACAACAAAAATTATAGAAATTAACGAATGAAATACAGAGATTAATCGCGACAGCGAACGGGAAGTGAACAAAATCGTGTGCAACGTCCACGTGAAATGGGAAACGCCACGGCTGAATAGGACGATTGTTTCAAGTTGCAACGACACGCTAACTTCTCCCGTGACGTTCACTTTTTATTCGTGACACGGGGACAAAGCAGTTACCACACCCTGGCTGCGTGCACGGTTTACGCTTAAATACGTTTGTATCACGCTCGTGTCACGTAAGTGGTGATATTGGTACGCTACCTTCGTAACGTACGAACAAACATCGTTGATAGCTAATGGCACGATCGTTTTATTAGATTAGAACGGCTCTTTCTTCATAACGTATTCGTATTTGTCTGGCGTTGATCGTACGACTTGAAAATTAATCTGTTTCTTGTTAACAGCTTTGTCCGAGTTGATCGATTGGACATTTCGAATGCTGGCACGAGCTGCTGATGTACAGATGTCAACTCACGAGATGGTGTGTGATGTCGAAATTAAGTAAAAGGTTACGTTCGATTTCAAGTTTATTTAATCATTTCTAAATTTTAATTCATTTCTAAATTTTTATTCGTTTTTAAATTTCAATAAATACGCTTGTGTAATGAATATATATATCAAAGTTGGTTTGGTTAGGTTTAAAGTTGGTAGAAAAATAAATTAGAGTGACTGTATCGTGTCAGGTTAAGCTAGGTTATGTTTAGGTTATGTATGGTAATGTTAGGTTATGTTTGAAGTTGAAACAAAGGAGCGATAAACTTGTATATTAAATTAAGTTAAATTTAGCTTGAAGTTTAATCAAAACTAACTACATTTAAATAATAAAATTATATGTTGGGTTTATCTTGTTCGTAAAAGAATAAACAGATTTGCATAATAAACTTGCACACCAAGTGTCGCAAAGATAGTAATCAAACAAAGATGACTTAACGCACTCAATGACGATGACTATCCACACTCAAGAGAGTGAATTTAACCCAAGAACAAAGACCTTCGAATCTGGTTCTGTAGAAAATGGTCGAGGTATATTTTGAAACTGCCTATTAGACCCAGACAACAACAAGAAGTTTCGAAAGGAAGGAGAGATTTAGAAGAAGAGGAAAACGATGATCGGAGACTTAAGAAGATTCTCCACGTGTCCTGTCACTTAGCAGGCATGAATATTTACGTTTGCCTCGAAGGCTCTCGAAGATAGCGGCCTTAAAAGATTTGGTGGCCACTTGTGGCCGTAAACTACGGACGTGGGTCACAAGCATCGTCATAAAACTGCCCGAAAGGAAAAAATCACGAATTCGCGTTAAAAAGATTTAGAGGCTTGCTATTTCCGTCCGCTGCTGTCGAGGATTATGCAGTATTCCCTTTCTTCGTGTTTCTTATTAACGAGCCATTACGTAAAACCTTATAGGATCGAAAATAGCTGTGTACACAGCTTTAATTCGATAATTTATGTACTCTACGAGTGAATGGACTTTCAATTTTCTTCGGTACTGTTTACTGTTAAAAATAATGTTTATTTTGACGTCTGATTTGGAATTCATTTGTGGTGCTCGTTTTGTTGAATAAACGTAGAAACTTTCTATATTTGTAAGTAGTAAAAATTTGTTGACATTACTTGTTGTTACTAATATAATTAAAAAAATGTTCTAATGTGGGAGGTATAAAAAGGATAGTTTATGGAGGCTGTTCTGAAGACATTCAGATGCATGCTCGACTAACCGGTTGCATACTGAAAGGCGCGCTGAGGTACACAATGTTAGATGCAGAGTAACAAAATTATAAATAAATTGTGGATAATTAGTTTTTTCATTACTGATCTCGTATGCAAATATTTTCTTGTTTGATGAATTATTAAAATACAAAATTTGCTGTTTTATATATAATATTAATTCGAATTAAAATCTAGTTTCTTCCCAATAAAAATATTAATAACTATTAAAAACTAGTAATAATTTTACCCAACATAATTAAGAACAGTGTGACTGATTTCCATTTGAAGCATCGATCATAATCAAAGAATGTCATTGTAAACACCGATTATAATTAAAAAATATCAATGACTCCCAAAGTAAACATCGATTAAAATTCAAAAATAATCTTCAGTTTCACCATCGATTACAATTATGGAATAATGAAATAATGAAACCGTGGCAGATATGGAACGTTAACACGAACCCGCATTGCTCGAATTATCCGAAAGCAGAGTATGCTTTCCAAACCGATCGTTCAGTATGATTAAAGTTACGCAATGCTCTCGAGTAAGAAAAAAAAGCACGATCGACTCTCTACCGGCTACCTCTGCTCGTTTTCCATGCGATTCTGATCGATTGTTTTAATCGAGCCCAGTCGAGTGTAATTGCTTCCTGCGGATGTTACAATTACCGCTACATATCGGACAGCGTGCTGCACAAAAGCTGGGAAAAACGCTTCTGATCGACTTAATAAATTCTAACGGTCCGTGGGAAGGCTTCTTTTCGCCGACAATTATTTCCATTAATAAAGAGCAGCTCGCTAGCTTTTGGTCGAGTTAATTTTTCGTAAGTAAAATAAATTCGTACGGGGTTCTATTTAGCTTCGCAGTTCGGCTACCGCTTTTCAAATGGCGGAGTTCTGTTACCACGAGAGGTTTAACTTCATCGTGTATCTCGAATCACAAATTCGGAGCAAATAAATTTGAACCTTTAACCATTCGTAGGTAATCTGGTTTTGATGTTGTGTCAAAGTTTTGTTATTATAAAAATATTGAAACGTGTGTGACGAATGTTTGATGGTAAGAGTTTGATCAATACGGAGCTTTTTTAGATTTTGTAAACTATAAATTTTAAAGTCCATGATTTTTACCTTGAAAGTAATAAACTATTTCCATCACAATTATTCTATCAATAATAAAATATTAATAAACGAAATTATTTTCAAAATGGAAGTTTTTAATCTGTGATCACAAAATTTCAGAAATTGTAATTGTCCTGAGTAATATATTTTAGAAATAAATGAAGAGTAACAGCATTAGTTAAAATAAAACGCTTAATTTAAATAAAAAATCATTAATTTCTGTGTTTTATATATCACAAAAATGTCCTACCTGAACAGCACTGTTGAGGAAGCAGTTGTTTTGACCAGGTCCATTGAGTAATCCTTTGGTGCTAGTGAAACTGGTGTTATGATCATTGGATGACGACTTCTGAGCAGGCTGTATTTGTCCATTAGCCTGATTTCCATGTAACTGATGGCACTGTGTCGACTGCAAATATCCGGTGTAGTCCACGGTATCCTGGGATGCAACTGGCTGTTGTAACCCCATGATAGAAGCCATCCTCGATCAGCTACGTCAGTGTCATCTGTACAAAACAAGATACCAAATGCTCGGTTAAAATCATTCATTTTAGTAAAAGCATTCTGTGATCACTTAACATAGTAACTAACGTAACGATTAAATATGGGTAATATAGAATTGGTAATATAAGAAGAGGGTTTTCTATATAACATTTTGAAGGTTTGCAAATATGAGTTTGTACATTTGTCAAAATTAAAAATTTTCTCAAGTTGCACTTTCTTTTGTTATTTTATTTTTAGCTGTGTAAACCATGGCCGCCATTTGATATTACCAAAACTTAGCTTGTTTATATACCACCCGCCTCTGGCTATAATTTTAGCGCGTGGTTTATAAACCACACCCGTTAAAAGGTTACCAAAAATTCTGTGCAACGTGCATTTTTAATTTCTTTAAAATCATATTACTTTCTCTAAACTCTTTCCTCAAAGAGTCAACGCAGCACGATAACCGATTTAAAAAAGAAGATAACAGAAGACACCATATGATATCTAATTAAGTGCAATAAGCAAAGAATTATCAGTGCCCGTGTCACTGTCGATACATACGAATTGAGTTTCATACGCGTTTTGTCCACCATACGTGGAACGTGATCGTACGCTGCGTATAGTAACATTCGCGTACGTAACGCGACACGAATCAAGTGAGCGTAACAATACCGAGAAATCCTGTTCAACGAATCAATGAACATCGAATCGATATTCATCGGCCATTTCTTTCGATCCACAATGTTCTACTCGAGGTGAAATGTGACCTCGATCGGAGATTCTCAAGGAAAACGACATTGCGCGAATGCGTGTCTAATTACTTGCAAATAAACGTATAATTTCAGAAAGATCACAGCTCGTTAGATTGCTTGTTAAACGCCTACATATGCGTCACATATGTGACATTTCATACTTTTCAAATTCTGACGGTGAAAAGTTAATTATGTAGTCTTTAATGTAGTATTGATGGGGTCATTTTTATTACTGATGGGGTCATTTTTATTATGAAACATTCATGTGGTTAGTTCATATGTAGTGTCACATTAATGTAGTATTGATTACGTTGATTGAGTCATTTTTGTTAGAAAACGTTCATGTGGTTAGTGTCACATGTAGTGTCATATTAATGTAGCATTATGTTGATTGAGCCATTTTTGTCAGAAAACGTTCATATGTTTAACATCACATGTTATACAGTCACATGTTATAATTTGCTCCATTCAGTAAGACAATCATGGTTTTGTAATATTGGATATAATTTTTATGGGAAATGATAGAAACGTAGTGAATTTTTCATTGTTTAATTTTCTACAAATTTTCAAATTCCATAATTTTTCCATTTGAAAATAAAATCAAAAACGTCCTAAATATCCACTTTCCCAAATACTCACATTTCAAAATTCCTACATTTGCAAATTTCTATACCGCTCCAGAAATCTAAATTACCAGACCTCGAATATCTAGATCCCCAAATAACGATGCTCCACTTAACGGTACTCTACTTATGTGGCGCAACTTAATTCAACCAAACATTTCCACATTTTTAATCACTATGCTAGAAGTCTAATTTTCTTAAAAGTTTCGTCACGAACAAAAACGGAAATTTCCACGAAAAAAGTTAATAGCAAAAGTCTGGATCGTGAAAAAACCGAATCCCACTTTTGGGAGACGCAAAGTCACATGGAATCACGGTAACGGTAAACAACACATATGTACATATACGTATTGACTCTGGCGCAATTTCTTAGCTTCGCACTCTTCTCTATCCGTCCTCTTTTCGTCCGAACGAACAATATTAGCTTGGCGGCGTGTTAACACCGTTATCTTATATGAATTTGAAATAGAGAGATGTGGATGCGTTACCGCTCATTTGCTTTGCAAGAAACAGGATGCAGGATGTTGAACGTATACTTTCCTCAGACATGCAATCGAAATAAGAAATCGAAACGATCGTGATTCAATCGTTAGACTAAAACCCGTACATATTTCACTCTTCGTGTGAATCCGTATTTTACACTTTATCAGAGTACATTTACTGCTCTTCTCAAATGCTGATGTGTGGATGTATTTTATTTTATTCTTTCATGTGAGTATGTAGCTTATTTTGTTTCTTGAGTACATATTTTACTGTTTCTTGAAATCAGTAAATAATTTACTTTTTTTACATTTGCTCTGTTTTTTTAAATAATTAGTTAATTTATTCTTTTTCCTGATGTATAGTTTGCTCTGTTTTTTTGAATGAGTAGATAATTTCTTCTATTTTCTTCATGCGTGAACATAGTTTGCTCTGTTTCTGGATACGAGTATATAATTTCCTCCATTTCTTCATATGACTTTATTCTGTTTCTCCGTGCGAGCGCATTAGCCTGTTTCCTCATATGACTTTGTTCCGTTTCTGGATATGAGTACATCTGTCCCTCGATGTCAGTATATAATTTACTCTTGTACACATTTACTTTCTTCATTCATACCTTGCTATATAACTGTGACTTACGACATATTACGACTGCAAATTGCATTCCAGTAACAACATACTTCTCAAGAAATAGTAATAGTAAAATATCGCGTATAATGCAAAATAACATGAATTAAATCATTGACAATATTTTCTTTCGTTTAGGAGCCTTGCAAATATTTTCTCTGTTCAACCCTCTTTTTACTGTAAAAACAGAACAAAAATATCTCACGGAATTCTGCGTTGCACGGTGATGAAGCATCTTCGATTATCGAAAATAGACTTCTTTTACACGTGCGGAGCAAAAATGTTGTTAAATGTTATTTTTGAGGAGAAAATAAACTTTGAAAGATTCCATTGAGTTAAAATTATAATCCTTATTTTATAATAGTTGTGGGTGATTATAAATATTGTCGAAACGAAAAATGCTTCAAATTGGCAATATTGATTTTTATATTTAGAAGCTTACATTTTGTACATTTCTATTTCAGAAAATTTGATAACCTACAAGTTTAAAAATTCGAAAGTTGTATAAATGTATCAGTACAAAAATTTGAGAATTTCTAAAAGTTAACAAAATTGACAATTTCTAAATTTCTTATAAGTTAAACAATTTGAAAGTTGTATAAATGTAACAGTACAAAAATTTGAGAATTTCTAAAAGTTAACAAAATTGACAATTTCTAAATTTCCTATAAGTTAAACAATTTGAAAATTGTATAAATGTATCAGTATAAAAATTTGTGAATATCTAAATCACTGAATATAGGAAAAACCTGAAATTTATAATTTTAATTTCAAAAATTAAAAAATAATATTTAATGAAATGATCTAAAATTAAATATAAAGGCGTATGTGAAGGCTGCGAGGGTTGGAAATGTTTGCACCCTCTCAATCGCGCGAAAGGGAATAAGAAACGCGGCTGATGGGGAAATTAAAAAGGGACAGAGGCGGAGTATGCTGAGGAAAGATGATATTTATCGGCAAAGAAGAGGGTGCGAGTATAGGGGGATGAAAGAGCGGTCGGACTGGCATTGCTCGACACACTAAATGGTACGGCTGAGTGGTTGGCGTTAATTTCGAGGGTCCAAGAAGTGGTTGGAGCGAGTACGTGCTCGAGAGGTAAGTTGGCCTCGGTGTCTTCGTGTTCGCTTTTAGGGTTCGGTAACAATGCAACCGCGGAATTTTTCGCTCGTCAAGGAGACGCTGCGACATCGACTAACGTAGGCAACTTGATACGTGTTACGTTTTGAAACACGTAAATTCCTTCTTGTTACTTGCGAAAGCCCTTTTTATTTTGTTAACCCCAGAATACACGCGTCGTTACGGTAATCAAGAACACGTATGTGGGACGATGAGTTGTCACGCAGTCGTAACTAGGTGACGAATGGGGTGGCACGAATGCATGAATTGGAACTTTTGTGTTTTGCGTGGCCTTTCAAATTCTTTTCCTAAGGTCCTGAATTCTTGAAGATATGAAATATTAAAATTTGTAAATATTGAAAATTCTAAATTCGTAATTTATAATTTCTTTCAATTTCAGAAGTCTAAATTTCTACAATCTTCCAAACCCACCATTAAATTCCAAAAGTTCAAACTTCCCAAAGATTACACCATCACCAATTAAGAAATAGTACATTTTGCAGAATTATTCTTGAGGTACCAACAACTGTATCTCTTACAGAAAACTTTCTCGTTTCCGTCAATCAATCACGAACAGAAATAACGTTCTGAAACTCGCACTCAACAATTGTTCGTTCTCGAAGAAACCATTGTAATAAACAGATTCAATTTCTGATTGCATTATCAGTGAGAAATATCGCGTCATATACTCGTGAATACGCGTGAAAGATTCCTGTTTCAATTAATGCTCAAATAACCAGTGTCTTGTTTTACACTGAGGTTTCCTTCAAGAAATATTATCGATACATTTCTGAAGGCGTTATCAAATTTATTTTCATTCATAAATTTTGAAGACGAAGAATCTTATTATATAAAATTTATTATAAAAATTGGGTTGTAAGTCGTTTTAATGTTGTGTATTTATGTAATTAAGTTAAAAATTGTATATTAAAATTGAAATATAAAAAAAAAAATGAAAAAAGAATTCCGGTACCGGGAATCGAACCCGAGCCTCCTGGGTGAGAGCCAGGTATCCTAGCCACTAGACCATACCGGACTTGGGAGTGTTGGTTCTTTAACTTCTTTAAATACAGCAAATGTTTTACAATAGTTCGTTATTTTTTCTTATTAAATATTACTTTCTTAATAGCACAGATATTAATTGTTACATTATAATAGATACTGAACAAAAATACCCATGCTATGGATCATAAGATAAAATATCACAAAACAAATATAAATTGAAAATTGAAAAAAGTAATAAATATACTAATTATTTTATACTTATGAGTTACTCTTGTTTGACGAATATTTTATTGTTACAACACAGTTTTAACTCTTCCAATTTCTGAATTTATATCAATGTTCTTAAATTGATTAAAACGCAAATATTTTACTTTACAATATCTTGAATTCGCTGAAGTAAAAATTAAAAAATGAAGAAGATATAAAATTTGATATCTCAAAGGTTTAAATTTCGGCTAATTTATAAAAAATGTCTGGTAAATAACGAATCTAATTAATTATACATACACAGTAATTTATAATATTTTGAAAGTACCGTTTGTACTTTATATTCTCTAGGAACGTTCAATTCCTTCGTCGAATACGATGGCGCCTTTCAAGAACTGAAAAGTTTAGCGTTTTCTACACACAACGTTATTTTCCTTCCAAGAGTATCCCCTACGTGTTATGCATGTCGACATAACAAGCCTTCGTTGTTCTGAATGACAATGTACACCAGCGTATTTATAGACGACCACCATCTACACACGTTCGTCGAGACTTTCTTTCGGTTCCTTTGCTATCCGTTTTCTTCGAGATTTCTACGGGACTTGCGACTACTCTAACGGTATAATGGGTAAGTTTTTGCGATACACGTGAACACATCACTCACATGATTGCATGCATGAATCTTTTCCTCCCTGACGACGAACATTGTTGTCTCTGACGATTTTACGGATTTTTATTTTAAATAAACTGCAACGAAATTTTGAAAGGTACTTGTAACATCATTGTGGAAAGATTATAAGTTAGTGACATCTTGACAAGTTATTTCTTATTGCAGATATTTAATTATTGTACTATATTGTACTATGTCAATCTAAATCACATATATGAAAATGTAAGTACATATAAAAATACTAAGAATGTTAATGCATGTACATTTGCAAAATTTCAAACATGAATGCTACAAATAAATACAGCAAAAACTAGAACGAAATTATAAAAAAAACTTCTCAAGAACCAATCGAATATTGATTACCTTTCAAAGTTACTAAAACTCATAGTCTCAAAATTAATACAAATTGACGATCATTAGTACCGATGTACAATAATTCTCGGTACAGAAATAACAATTAAAATAATGACAGTAAAAGGCAAAAACCGTGGAATAAACGCTCGTGTCCCAAGTAATTGTACCCGGTTTGCAGAAAAAAATCAAGCTACCATGAAAAGAAGAAAAACGATAAATATCAGGAGAGCGTCCATAAGTGCAACAATGATTACCGTATTTTCTCGCGGGATTCGTTCGTCGGCGTCGTAATGGCCGAAAGAAAGAAACGAAAGGGGACCCGAGCGAAAAACGGAAACGAGAAAGAGGGGAGAGGATCGTGTATTATGGCATAAACTCGGGGGTCTGCTGGTATCGTGAGGTTATTTCCGTTTCGACGCACGAGTAGCCGCGAAGAGTTAGCCGTGGGAGGCGCCGCGACGCCTAACTCGTGGAAAAGAAAACAACGGAGTGCGGTTGGTCTGCCAATTACCAACAGCTTTGATCGTCGACCTACAGAGATTTATCTATGTTTCCTATGAAAATTAACAGTTTCGGCGATATCAAAGGAGATTCCGATACGTTGTCGTGGATTACTTGCAAGTACTCTTTGTGTAACTGGTCGAAGTATGTTGAGAGTACAGTTTTCAACAATAGGTAGATTAGTTGGTGTTTGTTTAACTGCTTGTGTTTCTTTGAAGATGCATGTTGGGAGCAAGGTATAGTTACTACTATCTTTAATATGGCTTCGAATTTCGCATATTTTCAATCTAGTTTTCATTTCTTAAATTCTTTAAATTCCTCAAATTTCTGTATTTTAAAATTCCTAAATTTCTGTGTTTTTAAATTTTTAAATATCAAGCAGCATAAATATCAATTTTTAAATACCAAATCCCTAGATCCCCAGTTCCATAGATTCCTAAATTTGTAAATCTCAAAATCGTAATTTCACATATTCCTAATTTCCCTAGATCCCCAACGACCTAAATTAAACTTCTATATTTTCAAATTTCCAAATCTCCAACTTCGAAAATTGCAATTTCTAAAATTTCCCAAATTTGTCAAATTCCCCCACTTCCAAAATCTAAATCTCCAAATGCCCAAAATTCTCACGTGTCCAAATTCCCAAAAACCCCATAAAACAATTACCGAGTCAAACAGAAAGAGCAAGGTAAAATTAAACGGATCGTTGATCCCGAGAAACGTGCGGTCATCCAAGTGTCGAGCTATTCTCGTGCAAAAAGAAGAAAAGACGATATTAATTCGTAAAGTTATATTCATCGTCAGACAATGTACAATCCAGATGGATTTTACACGCGTCAGCACGATGGCGTTTCAGCCGCAATGCAGAGTTTCGCGGCCGCAGCATCGGATGGAATTTCTTGGTTCGCAATCCGCGACCGCAGCCGCTTGACGCGAGGGTAAACAATTACGCGAAGACGCAGAAGAAAGTTGGCAATGGTTGTTCGCAAAAAGAGGGAAAAAATGGACGTCTGAAAGGCTCGTTGACGAGCGGGAAAAAATTGAACGACTGTCTCGTTCGACGCCAACGAAATAAACGTTCCTTGGACGAGAGCCTTCTACTTCAAGATTGAAACAGTGACTTCTTTTCAGACGAGATTTGACGAAACGTCAAACATGCGCACACCGTGATAACCTAACCGTGGTTACTTTGTCACACAAAGTTCTTTGTACGGTGTAAAGATTACTGCGAGTGTGCAACACTTTCGTGAATGTAATACTATGCAATCAATGGTAAATTGCCGTGGAATGCTTAAATTATTACGGTAATAAACATAGGTTCATGGTGTATGAGTGGTGGTTGATTTATCGGTGTGATACCGTACTATTTAGTACTATCGGTTTATTGATTTATTATTGCGAGAGCGATAGAATATCTGTAATTCGAAGTTGGCCAGGTCTGGTGATTGAAAATTATGGCCTAGAGAAATCGGATGATCAGTGGTTATTTAAGTGAATTACTGTTTGTTTTATCATTGATCATCATAGCACTCGATTTAAAAATAAAAATTGTAGATATTTGATAAAATAGGAAAATTTAATGGAGATGCATAGGACGATGGATTAGAAAACGTAAGAGATGTAATCAAAGAAAAATAGGTCAATACAAATTATATAACGAACATGTCGTATCTTGATAATTATAAAGTATTCAACATGAATATTTCTGTACTTCAATGTTTAATTTAAAATTGAATTTTAGTCGATATATGATTCATTCATATCTTATCAGCTGCTGATTATTGTAATATTTTATCTCAAATATTTTTGCCTTTGTTTTAACACAACAGTATAAAAAATGAAGCAATATAAAATAGAAAATATATGAACTCATGTATGATGAAATTTACTGATTAAAATATATACGTAGATTACCGAAGAAGAACTTAAATATATCAAATGGGATCTGAACACCACATTCAAGACAAGTGATCGACGTGGTAATTCCAGCTTTGGCCGAACCATTTTTCGCCCCCGGGGATTTAAGGATTTTCCACTTACATGGGCACACCTCGAGAAGTTTTCGTGCCGATAACGCATCGAGTGGTTTTTAAGTTAAAAACTTTTGGGAGAATTTGTCACGTTTCGATTTCGTATCGGTGATACTGCTAAAAGCAGAGATTAAATAAATACCTCTGTTTAATCTTATCTATTACCGAGAAAATTCCAGTGGAATTTTAATGTTCAACCAGTCGAATATTATTATTCTACTGATGATATTTATTTGTTCAGCATAGAACGTATAGAAAATATGTTAACATTATGATACGTAAATCTAATAAAAGAAAATATGTCGTTTAGAATTTGCAAAATGTGCAAAATGTACAAACTGTACAAATTATAAATATTACGAGCATTTTTATGATTAATATGTTTTGTCAAGAATAAAACATTTAAAATACAAAATATTTGTTGGACTATCATATCTTGATGTTCAACCATTAACATTAAATAATTGATCATGTTTAATCCATAATAAACCTGAGGAATGCAAACTTTTTAGAACGTGATGTACCTTCAAATTTGACTGTCACCAATAAAAAAATTCATATCCCATTTTTGACATTTTCACAAATCCACACAATTTTCTTGACAGAGTCAACCATCTTGGATACACAAAACTATAAAAATTTCTCAAATTTTGTATTCAACCTCTCACAGCCAATTCACAAACATAACAAAATCAACTCTTCCCAAAAATAAAATACATCCCAAAAAATCTGCCCTAAAAATAAAATTTTCTACAAAAACAATCTAATCATTATCTCATAAATTATTATATGGTTCTGGTGAAATTAGTCGAAATAAACGAGGGCAACAGAACAGTGCCAATTTCGTACAAGCATCGCGTGTTCTCGCTGGATCTCTCTCGAGATTGCAGCAGCGTTTTCGAGGGGTTGCACTCGCGAACTTTTGATTTTTCTTTCTTTTTCCTTGCACGATGCACCTGCGCTGCCAAGTATCAAATGTTGGCCGGTCGCGCATCGCGATTGCGGTCTTCGGGAAAAACTCGTCGAACCGGTCATGCGTAAAATATCATGGGGCCCCTTGACAAGAGGACCAAGCAAGAGTAAAATGGCCGCAGGAGCACGAGGTTGCGGTAACGCGGTCCACTCGCGATAAATCTTTCTTTTGCAGTATCGCGTACTCCTACTTAGATGCCGTCTTGTACGACGCGTGTCGCCTTCTTCGAAATTCGCCGACAATTTCATTCCAAGGACAAACGATAATACACACATGTATATATGCACGATATAAATGTACAATTTATAAAAACAACATTTATGTGTAATATATACATACAATATATACGTACAGTACATGTACATACACAATATAATACAATTTATTATGTCAAATTATTACATGTATATGCATATGTGCAACACACATGTGTAATATGTACGTACAATGTATATGTACAGTATACATATGCACAATATGATACAATATATTATGTCAAA
Source organism: Megachile ligniseca (assembly GCA_945859555.1). Lineage (NCBI taxonomy): Eukaryota > Metazoa > Arthropoda > Insecta > Hymenoptera > Megachilidae > Megachile > Megachile ligniseca. Next base: position 7,016,429 of record OX243783.1, read on the forward strand.
TTATTACATGTGTATGCATATGTGCAACACACATGTGTAATATTTACGTATGATGCATATGTACTGTGTACATGTGTATAATATACAAGTTATGTTTGTTTGTATTTTATGTCCAACTATTACATGCATGTACAAATGGAATAGGCATCATATATTGTATGAATATGAACATCTTATTATGAACAATAATATATTATACAAATATTAACATACTAATATGAACTTTGATATATTACATGACTGCTCACATATCATACACGTCGATGTATTATATGAACATTAACACATGAATATGAACATTAACATATCATATGAATTTTCACATATGACATATTAAGTGATATATGTGATATGTCTGATATGTGTGATACATTGATATACTAAACATTCATATGTGAACATTGATATATTAAGTGAATATGAACATGTCCATACGAACATTAATATACTGTATAGATATCAGTATACTAATACCATGTTAATATACATATTTCAAATGTGCATGAATTTCACAAAATCGCTTCTGTTCGAATACCTTCGTGTTAGCTGTCTGATAAATAATTGGTAGCACAAATTTATTGAACAAGTGTAAATGGGAAGCGTTAAGGAATGTGGTGTTGGGGATGATAATACAATCGCTTGATTACCCTGCTGTCCAAAGCCTCAGGGTCACTATGAGTTACGTTGTAATGATGGCTAACCATTAAACCGGTTGTGGCCCTGACCCTGGCCCTGCCACTGCACTTATTTGGCCCTTGCACCCTCCTCCACGACTAACCCGATCTCGACGAACGAGAACCAGAAGAAAAAAAAGCATAGGTGAACCCACAAAACTGAACCACACACCTGGCCCAAGGATGAAAGTGCGAACTCGAGAGGCATCGTCGAAACGCACGGAACAGAAACGCGAACTTTGTAATTTTCAGAAAGAAGATTGCTTCTGTGATTATCGGCAATAATATGGAGTAGGTGCTTTTTTCTAGCGGAAAGGTGAGAAGAGTGTGCGAAAATTGACGGGTAACGGGTTACGTTTGAACCTTCGGATAATATGAAGAATATAAATTCTTTGTGGGATTCTTTACGGTTACTTATCTTTAATCTTATAGGCGCCTGTGTGCGATTAATTTATGGAGGATTGTTTGGGAAATTACCGTTTTAGATGCATCTGCGGGGGAAAGGGAAAATGATGGGATAGAATGAAGACATTTGGGGATACTGGGGAATTTTGAGATTGAAGGTTTGGGTGTTTGGGAATTTGGAAAGTTGAGAGATGGGAAATTTGAAACTTGGGCGGTTGGAAATTAGAGAATTTGGGAAAGGAAGCTGGGAATTTGGATAGTTGGAAATTTGAATATTTAGGGATTTTTGAGAATTTAGGAATTTGAGAATTTGGGAAATTGAGAATTTGGAAATTTTCAGATATGGGAAATTAAGAATTTGAAAATTTGAGAATTTGGAAATATAGAAATTTGAGAGCAACCATTCGTAAATTCCCAAATTTCCAAATTCCGAGCTTCACAAGTAAAAAATTTGAGAACTAAAAAACTCTAAAATCTATAAAACTAGTAATCTAAAAATTCCGTACAAGCTAAATTAAAAGAAGCTAAAATTCAAATAACTAATTATCTTGATCAACGTTAGCATCATTATTTTAATGAAACAACAGATGAGAGATAGCCGTTCCCTTTCACCAGAAGGAACATAATAACGAAGAAACCCTTGACCATGACATCACGGACGGACGATTTCGTTCTGAGATCTGAGCAAAGAGCCGACTACCAATGACGAAAATAGTTGTAGCACGAATAAATCATGAAAGAAAGGGACAGAGTAATGCAGCCTCACGTTCAGCTGCATAATGCAACGGGAGATGCAAGAGAAGAGGCTGGCAAATGGCCATGAGTGCAATATCGGTCAGTGTTTGGCCCTGATAGATTTATCGTTAAATTTATACGCTCAAGAAACCACGCTGCGAGTAATCGTTTCTTTCTTGTCGACTGTTTCGTCCATTATGCGCCTAGAAACCTTTAAACAGATTTTATGCAATGATAAACTGTCTCGGTTGCTTTGCTGAACAAAGGATATGCTTGGATTGAAAGAATCGAATCGCTGACATTTTCTTGTGCTACTTCTAATGCAGATATGAGTTATTGTTGTAGGAAACTTTTTGTCTAGCTTTTATTTTGTTCTCTAATTTATGTATTTTCAAATCTCTGGACTTTTCAAAATTCTAAATTTTTAGATCGACAAATTGGGAAATTACTATATGTTCAAATTTGTAGATTCATATGTGTACGTATTTATTATCCACAAATTCTCAATCTTCCTCAAAATCCCTAAAGAGCCAAACTTCAGACTTCATAAATTTGAAAGCTAACAGAACTTTCTGTCCAGTCATTTTCCCCAGAAAAGCCTACAATGCACATCAATGTACAAGCACTTACTGAAATGAAAAAATTGCGTGCGTGTCAATGTCACATTCACATATCAGAACATTAAATCCCCAAATGGGATGGGGTGTGATAGAAAAAGCTCCAACAGCCTTCCAGTTGTCGACTATCTGCAGTTGTTCGTTTCTATTTGTGAATACAACACGTCGAGCTAAAAACCGTCCACAAATAATGAAATTTCGAGTGACATAACCTTACAAATAAAAGTTTAACAAACAGTGAACGAGTGTTCTACACCTCCAAAGTGAAACTGAAGCTCAAACAAGTCACGATGTTTGTGTCACAAATTTAACGCCATAGAAAATCAAAAATGGAACCAACAGTGCAATCGCACATCGTGCACTATGCCTTCGAGCACATGGACGCTTTGGACCATCCTTTCCCGACCATTTCCACGACCACTCTTAAGTCAACCAGTCCCACGAAAATTAACGTCATCGTTTCAAATATTCCCCTAGCCCACGCTCGAATCATGAATCTGGTATTTCTGTCACTTGGAGGCAGTCTGAATCTCTTGATCATTATAGTGATCGTCTCGAGATCGTCCATGAGAACGTCCTCGAATCTGTATATCGTCAGCATGGCTTGCTCTAACTTGCTCATCCTGATGGAACCTCTCGAAGAAATACTCCGTTGGTTCTTCGACGTAAACATGATGCTAAATATGGACTACGTATGCTTGGTCAACTTCGACGTATCGGTGATTACGATCGCGATCTTGAAGTTCATGCAGTATGTTAACATCTTCGAGCAACACACACCGTTTGGACATGTACTTCTGAGGCGCTATACTACCATCAAAGCGATATTTTTGGTGTGGGTCGCGTGTACTATATCGATCGCTTTAGGATTACATATATACGATTTTTTTGAGGGTGACATGGCTGATATGTATGTTTGGGAAACCTTTATGTTCATCGTTTTGCCCTTCACCATTTTTGTCGTTCTGGATTATTTGATCATTTATGAATTGATAATATTGAAGTATATCGAAGGATCGTGGCGATCGAAGGAGCTGAAATACTTCTGTTTCTTGGGTGAGTGAAGTTTTGGGGGTAGTTTTGATGTCGTGGATGGAAAAGTGGAGGAGGTCCTCGTATGATACGGGAAACATGTTATGGGAGACATGTGTTTGATATAAATGTGGATTTGGACTGCAGAACTTTCAATAATTGGAGTAGTTGGATAATTTTGGAAATTTGAATATTTAGATAGTTGAGTTAAGAATACAGGAATTTAGAAATTAAAAAATTTAAGGACTTCATAATTTGGAGAGTTTGAAATTCGAAAGCTGATAATTGGAAAATTTGGGACTTGAAAATTTAGAAATTCTAGAATTCTAGCTAAACAATTAGAAAGTTGAAAAATTGAAAAATTGAAAAATTGAAAAATTGAAATCCAACTATTCAAATTTCCAAACACATCAAACATTTCGAGCATTCAAATTACTTCCATAATTTCAAGTATCAATTTTTTATTCAAACTTCAGATGTTCCTTACACACTTTTCCATTTCACGATACATATTTCATACCCCACTACAATGTTACATTAGAATAATATTGAATTACAAATGTGATTGAATTAAATCTATATTATTTGAAGAAAAAATAACAAAAGATCTTTCCCACAGTGATCATAGCAATCCTTTTTTTCCTGATTCGAGCACCATATCGAGTCGCCAGGGCGATCAATTTCATAGAGCCCAAAGCGTTATGTTGCACAGACAGCAGACGAGAAGTGCTCTATTTTATGGCGAAGACGTTTCCAATTATTTTCGCAATCATTTACATCTCGTTCTCCACCGAATTTCGTAAAAATTTCCAGGTTCGTTTGCAACTCACATTCACCATCAATTGTACAAACTTTACACTCTTTTTAATTGCAGGAGATTCTCAGATGTCGGTGTCTCTTTCCTAATAAAACCCTCGCTGATGTCAATGTTTAACACAACCAAAAAAATTCAACTCAAATTTTACATATATTTCAAACATTTTTAAAAAGAATTTTTCTTTTACCAAAATTACAGCATCGAGATGACACAATTACGCAATAAAATACACAGTAAATTACACGATATAATTTACACTCAGTTATTAAAATCCTGTATCGCAACACACGAAGGGCAGAAACTTTAAAATAATCGACACTTCTACCAATTCGATGCTCTACCGAGATCAAGAACACGTCGCTGCCGTGGATTCGAAAAAGCAACACTGACAATTTACAACACATTTGTGAGGCAGAGAAGAGAAGCTGGGTGTCAGAGTCGCAAAGTTGCGAATTCATTGCACTCTCTGTATGCAAATTCGGCCACGTCCGCCGAGTGCATAAGTCGATGGAGGGTCGTGCTTACGTGCGAGCACGCGTGTGCTCGACCGAATAACTACGTGCACTTTGTATCTGCCAGACTGGCTGAGAAAAAACCGAGTAAAAAAGAGCTTCAACCATAATCTTCTTGCTCGGCATACCGCGCAGATTCCTTCCAAAGCTTCGATTGTTAACGGTAAGTATGCAGCTTGCGTGCAAAAGACGATCAAAATTCAATTTTGAAAACTTTATACCTGATTTGAAATTTTGGGAGGAAAGGAAATTGTCAGGGAAGAGTATACTAGAAATTAGATATCAATATTTTGAAGTATATACACTTGGGGTGGGAGGTGCATGTGTGTGTAACTGGGTTGTGCATGTGGGTTGTTGTTGAGAAGTACACATGTGTAACTAGGGTTGATAATGGATTAGACAAATTTCAAAAGAGAAAACGAAGAAGTAAAAAGAGAATATTTAAAAAATTATGAAGTCTTAATATCCAGAGAATTATTTCATACGTAAACAAAAATGGCGACATAAGAGATCCTACCAATCTAACTAAAGAATGTAACAATCTAACTAAATATTAAAAATCTCCAAATTTTCAAATGCTTAAAACCTCTTAATCTCCCTATTCAGCAATAATTTCCTCGGTCATTCCCGTCGACAGGTCCTTTCATCCATGAATCGTTAAAGCTTAGAACATAGAAAACGCATCGTGAAAGGAATTCGTAATCGCGCAGAAGCACAGGCTATGAAATCAGATTCATTTTCAATTTGACAAACGACGTCCTGTTTTCACGAAGGCTATCCGCGTCGTTCCGGTTAATTGAATTTGAGGATACGGTCTTTTAATCTCGTAGCTACTTCATCGAAGAATTCCCTTTTCTTTTTTTCATCGAGATGTTGCGAGCTGTACACGCAACAAATAAGAAGCCAATGGTTTAAGGTTTAAGGCTTCTTTGCAACGCTCGATTTCTTGTACGAACGAGTAAATAGCTCTGGGTTTGGTTTTTCGATGTTAGTGAAATTGTTTCTTGTATAGTTTATGGAGAAAATGTGTACTAATCTTGTTTCTTGCTATTCTTGCACTTTTAGTTTTTATGTAACTGCAGATTTAATTAGTACTTGTGCATCGTTATTTAATGATGGAAGAATGTTAATTTTAGTCTCTTGTAATTTTTACAGTAATTTGAAAATTTCAAAGGTTTGAAAATACATGAATGTAAAAATAAAAATTAGTGGAATGATTTGAAGTTTCCAAATACTTTTTCACGCATAAAGTCAGAAGTGTGGAATACTCCACACATTCCGCATAATTCGCGTCGTCTCTGCCTGCCGGTGTTACACGTGTGTGCAAAAGGACATGATTATCGTCCGTAAGAGAAAACGTTGGAAGGAAGATGCGGCGAGCAGAAGAGTACGTGTCGTTGCCGCAAAAGAAAAAGAAGACCTCGGTGGAAGAAACAGGAAATCAGTGAAGCGAAAAGCCACCGTACCAGACGGCACTTCCTGTACGGTCTTTCGGTCAACTTGATGTCCTTCATTGATCGACGTATCGATCAGGCTGTTTTATTTATTTGCACTTGATTAATTAAATACGATCATTGATATTATTGCAACATCTGAATATTATTTAACATTTTGGTTGATGTGATGTATTAGCATATAAGATGACATTTTGGTAGACAAGTATGTAAATGGATTCAACTCATTTTAATTTCTTTCGAGTTTCGAAATTTCAAATTTTTTAAATTGTGAAGTTAAAAAATTTAAGAAGTTTAATATCACAAAAGCTTAAAGTTTAAAAATTACAAAATTCCAAAACTCAACTATTTTTATATATAAAAATTTAATAATTCAGAAACGGAAGAACTACAAAATCCTAGCAAATGTAAAAAATTGTGAATGTACAAATTTCAAAATCCCAAAATTCTAAAATTCAAAAGTTCCATCATCCCAAAATCCCAAAAATGAAATCGATCACTCGTTTCTGAATTTCCGTCGCAGCAAGCATAACAAAAGAACGATTCACACACACTCGAACCTTCAAAAGCCCACATGTGTCAAAAGAACAGCCTCGAACAAAGCCACCCTTTACGTTCAATAATAAAAAAACCGTGTCCCGAAAGAATGCAATCCCAAAAAACACGTCGAATTTGCTTATGAATAGGTCCTATCGACGTTCCGAGTCGATTGTTGAGAATGCATAGGTATATATTCGCGAGCAGCGAGCACAAAGTGTCACGCAGTGCTCGTTATGTTCAAGATCACCGTGTCATGTCGTTCCGACGTGTTCGTGGAAAGACGCGTATACTGTTAAGGAGTTACATTAGCGGCTAATTTCTCTGGCTATTGTTGAATCTCACGGATGATATGAACACCAAACAAAGCGCGTAACAAGGGAAGACACGGGGAAAAGAGTTTTCTATAACGTGAGACAATAAGACACAAAGAAAGTTCTGTTCGGCGATATAGGCCACGGTGTTTAACTTTCCCCGCAGGAATTTTCCTCACTTGTCGGTTCAATATTTCAAGGCGAATTCGCGTGGCTAATGAGCTTAATTATCCCTAGAATCTAACTGCACCTATTAGATCGCATTGCTTTGCTTTCAACGACAGGACATTCACGACGAAAATTTTGCAATAGGAAAAAAGCAAACGTCTGGCAATTTTCGATGGATTATTTAAACTAGTGATATCGGTATATAGGGATATTGGAATGTACAGATATCGGTATCTAGGGATATTGGAATGTAGAAATATCGGGACCTGGGGATATCGGGATCTAGAGAATTGGGGATGTAGGTATTTGTGCATCTAGAGAATTCGGAATCATGAGATTTTGGGATCTAGAGATTTCAGGATCTAGGGATTTCGGAATCTACGGATTTCAGGATCAAAGGGATTTCGGGATCTTGGAATTTTGGGATCTAGTGATTTCGAAATCTAGAGAATTCGAGATCTTGGAATTCTGGGATCTAAGGATGTAACGATATAGGGATATTGTAATGCAGAAATATTCGGTATCTAGGGATATTGGAAACCTAGGAATATCGTGATCTAAAGATATTAGACTCTAGAGATACAAAAATCTATATACTTTGGAATTAAGATATACCAAGATGAATGAGATTCAGAAGTTTTTTAGATCTAAATATAGTGGTATCTAAAATACATTTGAAACTTTAAAATGAATTAGGAAAATAGTAGTAAAATTTGTGTAAGAAATTTACATTTTGTCATTTTCACGAAGTATGTTGTTTTGACGTTGGAAATTAGAGTAAATGATAAAATTAGAGGTGATCCAACGATTTAAAAGCAATCGCGTTTGATAAAAAGAACTTTATGTAAGAGCAACAGGAAACGGAGTACATTCAGCGGCACGGTAGCAGGAAACAAATGGCGTATCGATACGCAAGTTAAATGCATTACGTTAACGTGTGAATGAAACGAGCGAGCCAGTGAAACCCATAGAAACTTCATTCATGGCCTTCGACGAAAAAAGCATCGACATCGCGTCGATTAAAATCGCGAGAGCGAGTGAAAGAGAGAGAGAGAGTCGAGTGGATTGAAACACTTGGATCTTTGTCGATGTTTTTACACCGCGAGAAAGTTACACGACAGAAAATCAGTTCCTGTTTCTTTGCCAATTAGCAAAATTATTTTTTCGTAACATGTTTCGTTTCAACCATTCAACCATTTTGTCAACTTTTTTAGAGGGATCTTGTTCATCCATTTATTTGCAATTTGTATTTTGCAGTCCACGAATTCATTAATTGTGAGTTATTTTCAATTAACTTGATCATTTGTAGGTGTTACACATTTATGAGAATCCTAATAAAAAGAAATTTATTCAATTTTCTGTTGTGTACAAAGTAAGTAAAATTTCATTTAATATAACAGAAAAAAGAATATAAAAAATATAAAAATAAAAGAAGATATTAAAATAATAACTGGTTCGTATACATTAAAGACAGGACAACATCAGCACGTTTTATAGCATTGAAGTGATATGAAAAGTTTTAATATATATCACACGACCCCTTTCGCAAAGTATGTACATATCATGGCGAAGTATCAAGTGCATACTTATGTGGAACATAAATCCCCCATACGTATCCTCGTACCGTAATATAACCTACCCTCTATTTTGATGCTGGCATAACTAAGTAAGGACGCCTCGGAAAATATTTTGTCAAGTGTGAATACTTTATAAAACCCGGTCTGCAAACGTGACGTAAATTCGGAAAATATTTTATGGCTGTCCTCATTCATAAAATTGTGAAACGTGCGTGTTGCGATGATTTCGTAAATTCGCAAACTTTGCCGTTCGTAAACTCGATACAGATTTGGAATTTGAATATGAACGAATAAAAAATATCGCTTTATTGCCTCAAATTTTTGTCACACTTAATATTTAACTCAACATGAATAATAAAAATTTGTAGTTATGAATTTTTCAACAAAATTTTAATATTTAATTATTTTTTGAAAACTATTTAACGTTCTAAATTTTTAAAATAATTTTATAAGAACTACTTAATATTTAATCTTTTCATACAAACTACAGGTTAGGTTTTATAAAAATTACTTAATATCTAATTTCTTCAGTGAAAACATTTTTACAATTTCTTCAGAAAAAGTTTGACAAAAATTATCCGATATCCAATTATCGTAAAAGTTGTCCAACAGCAATTTACAAGCAGTTTTCTAATATTTCCATTCGCATAATCAATGTTTCACGGTACATTCGTCTCACTTACACAAGGCAGAAATTCGTAACAATTCATCGATGAAAGAACTTTCATCGAATCTGGAACAGTTCGTGTCTCGACTCTCACCTGCGTTTCAATCGCGATCACTTTGTGGAAAATGAAAAATCATCGCCTGAAGGTTCGATTATCTCCTCGTTCACGATCCGCGATCAAAGGACAGCGACATCGGGATTGAAATTCACGATTTCGATAATCTGTCCGAAATGTCACATGACTGGGACGAAAAAGGAGGTGAACGTATCGGATCGAAACGTTAATTCCTTTCCTAAGCACGAAGGATCATAAATCTCGGCAGTCGGTCATGCGTATATATACGCACGCGGTTCGAACAACGACGAAGTTGTGGAACACGCAGCTGGTCTGAATTGAATCGCGAAACGTTCATGCAACACGAAATTTCGCCGTAAAGATTTTCGTGTGTGCTATTCGTTTGAAATTGGTATGAGACCGTGAAAGGGGACTTTTCTTAGTTTGGTAATTTAGGGATTTTTTGTTACCAGTCAAGTCACTTTTGTTACTAATCACATCATTTTTTGTTACCAGTCAAGTCATCTTTTGTCATCTTCGCACAAGATGAACGCGTTCTTCGAGGCGTTCACTGACAACGCACGAAGCGACTGAATAATATCGCGGATTAAAATCACCCTGGACCTACCCCACGTAGTCTGTGGTCGTCTTTACGTGTGTGAACATGCGACGATCGATGCACTTTCTTAACACCCTGTATACACAGTGACAGCCCAGGGCGATGCGTGGGTGGGCATCTCACAACGAGGGACCTCGACAAAGTACAGAATAGAGGGCTTCGCACGAGATTCTTTGCCCAAAAACAATCTCGTAAGTCACGGTGTGTTGAGTCACGGCCCTGTTTGAAAAATGAAACGGACAAAGGTGTGTACATACACACATGTGTATATATGTACACACTTCACGCGACGTGATTGACCACTACTGTGGAAATCGACACTTATGGTAACAGAAACCCACAGATTTTAAAGTACAAGTCCTGTAACCCCAAAATTTCAAAATTATAAAATACAAAATTGCAAAATCCCTTATAACTACAAAACTCCGAAATCCTAAAGTCGCAAGAGCCTCTAAAATTTCAAAAGTCTTAAAAGTTCCTATCCAAATCCTAAAATTGCATGAAACGTAGTCCTAAAATATTAAAATCTCAAAACCAATAAGAATTCTAAAGTTCCACAATTCCAAAGGCTCAAAGCTTAAAAACCGTTTAAAACTTAAAAAACTCAAAGTCCCAAAATCTCCAAAAACCTCAAACTTCCACAATCCCAAGTCCCAAAGTCCAAAACCTAAAACTTAAAAACTTAAAAAATCCCAAAATCATAAAACGGGTCAAATGCCACTTTTCAAATCCCCAGTTAAACCAGTCCCACAAATCACGTCAATAGCCATACGAATCTCCACAAAAGCGATAAAAACAGCGTCCATGCGAGCATAATTTAAGAAGGCTTCAAAGATGGCGGAGCAACGCTTTCCTGACTGAAGAGAAGCTTTTGCAGCTCGTACGAAACGTAAAGTTGCAAACGCAGCGAGTAACATGAAAGACGAACGTAGGGACAGGCGAAAAAGAAGATAAAGGGAAAGAAGAATATGGGTCGCGTGAATATTGACGTTAGAAAAAATGGCGAGCCAAAGGAGGCAACGGCTGAAAGCGTATGAAACTGTGAGTACGTAAAGGAAAACGGTCGCGAGAGGCGGATATGAATAAGAAAAAACTTACGACAGGGTAATGAAGAAGATGAAACTATGGCCCGCGGTGTTAAAAGGACGAAAAGGTAACGGATGCATAAATATTTATGGCCGTGTTGCAGAGAGGGCATGCAAAGACGAAGAAACACGAGAGAGGAAGCCAAGGATGGGCGCGGACCGAGTCAGCAGAACGACGAAATTGAAACCGGAGCAAGGGAGCAAATAGAGGGTAATGGTGGTGAAAATGATGCGACAGAGATGGAAATGTTCAAATGATTAATGTGGATCAAATTTGCCGTAAATATACGCGATACTGCAAGCACGCAATTTTAGCGCTTTTTATATCAACTTGTGGACTGCATGAACTTGCAGATTTAACTTTGGTCAAATTAGAAATATATTATCAGGTTCATTATTTCATATTTTGTGTAATACAATTTTTAGTGTGTATTATAATACCATATGTATATAATATAATATAATAGTACATAATATCTCTGATTGAAAAGTTTGATGAATTCTGCTCAAATTATTATTTTTCTGTCATCAATTGCCACTGTGTATAACACAATATATTCGACTGTTTATTGTAGATTAACTCATTTCAAATTGTATCAAAAGTCACCTTCCGAAAATATTTAATATGTCCATATACTCAATATGTCATATAATATAAACTACATATTTACATGTTATTAAAATCAAGCCTAAATTAAAACTAGCACAATAATAAAACTACTAATTTTAATACAACCTCCTCTAGATGACTATAACTTTTTTAAAATGCATATTAAATATTATAATTGATAGTGATCCAATCTAGTTCAAAGTATTGCTTGTAAGCCACTTAAATGTCTATTTTATGATAAAAAGTAAACATCAGTAATAGTAGTAAATACATGTAAAGTCACAGAAAGTATACACGTGATTAAATTCCAACGTACGAGTCGTATCTACACACTTCCTGTCACTGATGAAAACTAGATAACCGAATAAATTAGCCGAACCTGATGCCGAACGTTATTTAACGCTCGACCATGAAAAGTCAACGTATAGATCGTAAATAAACGATCTTTGAAATTTCTTTCACAACAGCAACGTCCACGTGAAGCGTATTATAGCATCGAGTATCATTTAAAGTTTTGCAATAAATGATTCATATAATTTTCATTTTATGTTTGAATATTTCTTCCTATGGAATTCTTGCTGCGTGATTAAAACATTGCTTAATGCAATTTTACAAATTGAATACAAATTGTTCAGCAAAATTTTCGCTCTTTTTTTTCGTTGGGTAATTAGGAAGTTGGGGAATTAGAAAATTGGGAAATTGGGAAATTGGTGAAATTGCAAAATGGTTCAATTTGAAGCTCACTAAATATGAAAATCTAAAAATTTCTAAATTATAAAATTTGAAGAAATTCTAAATCCCTAAAGTTGAAAGTCCTGCAATCTCACATCTGTTGCTCGTTTTCCCTAGAGAATCGTAACATGCCTCCGTAACGCCGTATAGAATAAAATAGTTCTTCTGACGAGTAGCATATATTTCGCGATAATCGTGTTAAATTGTTGAACGCTTATTTGCATAAGGATAAGTTACGCGTGTTATTATCACACATGATTCATAGACTCGCGGTTATGCGGACTTATGTATAAACAGATGCATCATATGCAGATAGAGGCGCTCGTAGAAGCCTTTGGAAGTTTTCGCCTTTCGCGTTTCGTATTCACACACGACATAAAATGAAAAAAAGATGCAGTGTCGAACATGGTAAATGGTTCATTGTTCCCGTCGAGAGACAATGACGTGTGGGTCTTTCGAATCCCTTTGCTGACGAAATTCGTCGCTTAACAATGGAGCAAAAAGAGAAAAAGTTAAAAACGCAGCCGCTTTGAGACACCATTGTCGACAATTATTTTCTTTTTCAGAAATAATTCTCTCTCTCTATGACATGCGTTGATATGCGAAGAAAATAATCACGCTTATGCGTTGCTATCTTAACTAATTTATAGTTAAACACTACTCAAATATAAAATATAACATAAACAATAGTATTAATTATAATAGAATTATATGTATATTAATAAAACAGTAAAATTTAGTGGAACAGTAGAATAATAATATAATCAAACACATGACATCCTTCATCATAGTACACAAAAATTTCACGTGTCTTACGAGTCCGATTGCACTACAACTCGTGTCAAAAACCAACGAGGCCAACAAGTGTAAAAACATCAAATTACAATAAAGATAATGGCGGGAACAATGACACACAAAGGGCGATGACCGAATCCATGTTGAAACAAAGCTGATAGTACAGTGTCATAAGATCGTTATCGAATAGTATCCAGTGAAAAATAAATGTGAAACATAGGGTATACAAGAGACGCAATAAAGCAACGATCCAGGGTACCTTGGCGAAAGTGCAAGGTTAAATCGAATAAAATCGTCCTCCTGTACCAAATACTAGTCGCAATTGCGCGTCGTTTGTGCGACACGGTTTCTTTATGGCAAAGATGTCAGTGCCACGTAGCGTAACGAAGGACGTTTGTCAACGTGAAATACTCGGCCTAATGTAATTCTTTTTTTCGCGCCTCGTTCATCGCTAATCAACGACAATGAATACATTTTAACGACGCAACAGTTTTTAATACATACGGCGTTCCGGAAAAAATTTTCAAACGGACTTCAAGATTAAAAATAGATTTTGGTATTTATGTAGAAATAATTTTGCAAATTATGTAGAATACGTTTCAAGTAATAATTTTGGTAATTATATGAAGATCGATTTCGGGGAACAATTTTAGTAATTATAATGAATTTTGACTAATAATTTTGGTAATTATATGTATACAAAAGAACACATTACCAATTTCGATGACCTTGAAATATGTTACCAAGATTAATTTGTGTTTTTTAACTAAGTTTTCTACTTTTAATAGTGGTGGAAATAAAATATAGATTTAAACTCGACACCATGTATGTACTCAGTTTTGCGCAGTTAAATAATATTAATCGACAATGTCGTCCTCCGTAGATGACACGAGTTTGAATATTAATATTAAATGATATTAATGACATTTATGATTGCAGATGCTTGCGCAAAGATACGCACGCTTTACAGGACGTTTATTCTCTTTAACCCTTTGACCGAGAAAGGCGTATGTGCACGCTCTTCGGTGTCTATTAATAAATGTGGGAGGTGTTAATGTACGCCCAGTAAATTTTAAAACTTATTGGAGTACAGTCGATGGGGGAAAATTGTTCAAATACTTGTATATTCCACTGTCAATATTATATAAATATACTGGTACTTTATTTTCAGGAGACTGAAAAAACTGTGACTCTTCAAACTTTATGGACCAAGAACCAATTATGAATATGGTGGTTTTATGTTAATAAGTCGATTGTAGTATATCATTCTTTAAATATTGGAAAGCTTAACAAGTTTTAAATTCCAAAGGTACAAAATTGTAAAATTTAAACATTCTACAGATCTCTTGAAGATGTTAATGTCAGTCTTAATTAAGCTTTTAAGGTTCAGAAATTTCGGAGGTCTAATATATCAAACTCTTAAAGTGTTAAAGTTCCAAAATTCTTGGGTTCAAAGTTTAGGAAAATCCAAGGTACCAAAATTAAAAAATCTTAAGGTTTCAAAGTAAAAATTCTATGATTTCTAAAATCCCAATGTTGCAAAGCCTCAAAATGATGAACTTTCAATTGCTCAAAATTCAAAACTACAAATTCTAAAGTACCAATCACTAGAAGCATACATAAAAAATCTCAGCTCTATGACAATACAGACATCACCAAACATCACCCAAACTTGACCACCAAAACCAACATAATTCACATACCTTCGATCTTCAAAATCCGCCAAAAGTATCTCCAAAAAGTCTGCTCGTCCGCACAGTCTCGAACGTCACTCGTGGTCCACGATCACACCTCGATCACGATCGACACCAGTTGCTCGATAAAAATAAATCCCTCAGCCTTTCGAATCGTTCGCGCCAAACGCGAAAAGACCCGGAGTACGGAAAAAACGCGTTCACCGATTTCGAGTCCAAAAGAAACATGCGAGATCGGGCTGGGAAGATCGAGGTAGAACCGTTGACAGCCGCGAAGACGAGTCACATCGAACGGGATCGAAACACTGTCCCGGTGGAATTGAACGGTCACCGTTCCCGACGTTGTTTTTTCAACGGCGAGGAAAGAAAAGGCACGGACGATGCGGTCGGGAATGAAAAGGCACGAGACACACGAGGCACAGAACAGAGTCAGTCACGGCTCGCCAGTCGGCGTACACTGCAAGCCGAAGCCGAACCTCGCCGCCACGCGACTCCGACACTCGAAAGCGGAGCCGCGCAAGATGGTCGACGCCGAACCGGCTCTTTCATTGGCTGCTCACCGTCCTCAGGTATATGCGCCGACGACTCTTATCGCCGACGAAACCCGCTCCCGAGGACGCTGATTGTAACGCACCGACGATAAAACGACACTGCGGGCTGGGGGCTTTTCACCAAATTTGGGACACCACCAGTTTTCGAGGTCTCATTTTCGGACTTTTCGGATTTTGGAAGGTCGTGTTCCAAGTTTAGGACTGTGGAAGGTAGGACATAGTCAGTATTTGGGACTCTGGAAGTTAGGACACATTCAGTATTTTGGACTCTGGAAGTTAGGACACATTCAGTATTTGGGACTCTGGAAGTTAGAATACGTTCCAATGTTGAGACCTTGCAATTTTTGAATTTTGGGATTTTTGACTTTGGTATTTAAGAACATTGGGATTTTAGGAACTTTGGTATTTTGAAACAGTAGAATTTTGGGACCATAGAAGTTTGAAACTTTGGGACTATAAAAGTTTGGACCTATCTTATAAAATTTGTGACTTTAGGACCCTGGAAGTTATACGTTTGAACTTTAGGACTTTGGAAGTTTGGAACTTTGGACTGTCAGAATGTTATGACTACGTGACTTTGGAACTTTAGGATTCACTTTATGATACATTCCAAAAGTGGAGAAAGTGATGTTGGAATTATCAAATGAAGGTTTCGAATGTGACGTCATGTAGAACATGTAAGGTATCATTATGGTGCTGACTCATGAACTATAGAACTAGAGAAGATGGTCCAAATGAAAGTTATCAGATGAAAGCATCAAATGTGAGGTTGTAGAGAACATTTCACTCTATTTTATGATACTTTATTCTGAAATTACCAAACTTTCAAATCTTTGAGTTAGAATTTGAAATCAGTAAATTCTGAAATTTCCAAATGACTGATCTTTCAAATGATCAAATGACCAAATCTCCAATATTCCAAATAACCAAATGATCAAATGACCAAATGACTTAATAACCAATTGACCAAATGACCAAATCTCAAATTTTCTAAATTTCCAAATAATCAAATGACCAAATGACCAACTCTCAAATCTCCAAATTCCCAAATTTCCAATTCAAACTCCCAAATTCTCTAATTCTCAAACTCCAAAATCTCCAAATCTCCAAACTCGACGAAACAAACAAAAATATCGCAAGAACAAAACTTCGAAAAAACCATCCTCACCAAGCAAATAAAAATAACCGTGAAGTTGTTACAAACAGAATTGCTAATAGCATAATAAAATCCACAGAAATGTCGGCCTACAAGATATTATAAATAGACCATCAGCATTTAAGTTTATTTAAGATTAAACTGATAAGTCATGCAGGCAGATTTTAATTGGCCAATAACGGTGAGCCTTGTAGAATATTTTACGACACCTTCATCTCATTTAATACTCGATAATTAGGCCTTTAATGGATAATGTTTTCCGATCGGTTTTACAAATACTTCCAAATATGATACCGAAAAGGAATGTCACTTTTTACAGATCATTGGCAATCAATTAGCATACCACTGAATGATTGATAACATTATCGAACAGGTACAAGTGTGCTACTTTGATATACAGCTTTCCAAACTAGAGCGGATATCACATGTGTGTAAACTCGATCCAGTAATCGAGTACCGGTTACGTTTTCATTAACCCATTTCGGTTAATAATAATAAAAATCAGCTTTCCAAATGACGGATAATCAGTGAGCAAATCGATAAAATATCAAAGTTCAATAATTAATTTCGTTTGATGGCACGTGAACGCGGTTATAATTCATGGTTTCACAATATATCATGTAATAATTTCAATGTACCTAGGACAAAATTGAAGTCGACCATAAAATTATATGATCAGAACCGATTAATAAATACCAACCACTAAACTACTCGTCAGTTACTTGTTTCATTGCAACATCTTTGCATATTAGATTAAACGAACATCTTCGTCCGCGCTACGAAACATCTACAATTAGCATATTGCATACTTGACAACCAAATATTAGCAAGCTGCATCAGACGATCATCAGCTTATCGGAAGCATCAATCTATTTCGTTAGACGATCAATCTTTGAGGCGATGAAAAATGATTTGCATCCGCTGTGCATTGGGATTTTTACAGGAGACTTATTTTCATACTTCACGAAGTTTGAGAAAGTGGAATTTTTTTATTTTGGGAGATTTGAAATTTTGGGATTTTGGGATTCTGAAATTTTAGAATTTGGAGATTTTGGAACTGGGAAATTTTGGTAATTGGAAATTTGGATACTAGATAATCTGAAAATTTTAGGGAACGTACAAAATTGGGAAATTAAGAAGTTGGGGAATTAGGAAGATGGGGAATTAGGAAGTTGGGGAATTAGAAAATTGGGGAATTAGGAAATTGGGAAATTAGGAAATTGGGGAATTAAGAAATTGGAAAATTGGGAATTTGGGAATTTGGGAATTTGGGAAATTAGGGAACTAAGAGATTATATAATTGGGAAATTTATGACTGAATGAATTCGAAAATAGTATAATCATAAAAGAGGAACCTTCGAATCGCAATATTGAACTTTGCAAAACATAGAAACATACTAAAGTAAAATTTCTTCTTTCACAACCCATAACGACACATCAAATATGTAACATACCGCGTTCTTATACACCGATCAAAACCCAATTAAAATAGCTTCTATCGTCAAATCGAAGCCATCAAATGAACGACAGCCTGAAAATTACATCATCAGCGTGA
This sequence comes from Megachile ligniseca, assembly GCA_945859555.1. NCBI lineage: Eukaryota > Metazoa > Arthropoda > Insecta > Hymenoptera > Megachilidae > Megachile > Megachile ligniseca. Next base: position 7,034,790 of record OX243783.1, read on the forward strand.
CATGGAGGGACAGGGGCAATTAACGATCACGCGAATGAAGGTATCCCTACAGTACTCGACCCTGGAAGGAATGTCAACTAATTGCAAATTTCCGGCAGGTTATATTCTAGGTGAAATGGACATACAGAGGTTCGAACACGGTTCAACAGCTTCTCGTTTCCCATTCTTTCTGCTTCTCCTCGTTCACGCCTTTTCCGAGAGTCCTGTCGCATACGCGTCGCATCTGCAAGGTCGTCGTGTCCCTTCCTTTCCCTTCCGTCCTATTGCGATTCCATACACACGATTATGCAAATTTACCTAGCCAAATGAGCGAACGAGGAAATGCCTGTGGACACGTGTTTCTAATACAATATTACATCTTTATATCTTGTTGTTTTTCTTTTATCGACAGGTTCATCCTTCAAACATTCTGTTGTTACCTTTTGGAAGACTGTATGTGAAATATATTATTTTATGTTGAGTATGGTGATATGTAGGAACTGATAGTGGGAATTTAGGTAAATTATTAATTCGGTGGTTTATCTCCCCCCAATCTCTAATTTGCCAAATAGCTAAAAGTTTAATGTACAAATGCAAGATCCCTTAAATAAAAAAATTCTAAAATTCCATAACCTTGTGCCAATAAAATATTACAAAACTCAATCCACAACGAAACCAAATACACCAAAAATTCCAATCTGAAAAAGTGCTGAAAGTAACAGAAACTCGAAGAGAAAAGGTTCGAGTAATTTTTCAGAAACGCGATGTCCAACGTTCGAAGGTTACGTGTCGGCAATAACGAGTACACGCGTGAAAGACACACGTCCGCAACGAAACACGGCGTTTCAACGAGTAAAATAATAATTCGATAACGACCGACAAAGGGTAACGCTCAGTGAGAAACTTTGCAAATGTTAGTTGCCACGTCTTGACGAGGATGCGAATAATTTTTCCCGGTAATGCGAGAGAAATTCTTCGTTGCATTCGTTAGCGCGTGGTTTTCCGCGCGAGTTATGCGAGGATCATTAAACAGATCGTAAAAAAAAAAAAGCAAGAGCAAAGGATATGCGAGTTTAAGAATGGGTTTACCTGCACGCTACATACCGCGATTTGTAAATACAAGCACATCCTGCGTTTATAATATACTAGTTCACGTGTTTCGCGTTCGTCTTACCTACCTTCGAGCGGACACAACATGGAGGCTGGAAATATATCACTCGTTATCGATAAACGTCGCGGAGAGGTATGCCTTTCATGTATTCGTTGCAACAGCTTCCATATCCAGAAGTGATACGTACACTCGGATACAACGTAGACTTCCTTTCGATGTCGACACATGGAATCTGGGTAGATTTCACGATTTTCAGATCCAGATTTTTGTATTGTCACATCTTGAAATTCTCATATTCCCCAGTTCTCAGTTTTTCATTTTTAGATTCCTATGAAAATGTAAGTATAAAAATTCTCAAACTTAAAAAAATGTATCAATTTTCTGGGGAATTCAGGTTTCAGTACAAATCAAATTTTTAGCTTCCTAAATTTCTAGATTGATATATTCTTAGATCTACAAATTATAAATACTCAAAATATCTATATTCCTAATTTCCAGGTTCCTAAATCCCTAGATCCTCAAATCCTAAGTTTCCTAAATCTCAAAATTATCAAATATGTTCCTGGTTTCCCAAATCCCTAAATTCTTGAATTTCTAAACCGTAAAATCCCCAGATCCTAGAATTTCTAATTCACCTAATCCCTAAATCCTCAAATCTCTAAATCATGAAATCCCTAGATACCTAAATTCCCATATCCCCAAATTTTCAACGAACTCTCAAGTACCCGAAGTCTACAAAATTATCTAAAAATAGGGGAGCAAGATTTGCCGACGACTGTACAAGATATAAAAGCTAATTCAATGTGTACGATTTAATTGATCGTAACATCGAATCGAGATGTTCGAGTTCGACTGGCAAATTAATCGCAGTTTCCGTGGATACTTCGAAACGGAAATTGGCCTGCTAATGTCTACTACCGGTTTGATTTATTATATCGTTCGGTTTCTTTAACAAGAAAGCCACGTTGAAATTAACACTAACAAAGATGCAAGGTAACAATTTTATTCGGTTTCTTCGATTTCTCGCACGGTCGATTCACCCTCTCGTTGTACCGGAATACGATTTAATTTCCTGGTAACACCTAGGTACTCTCGATAACAGCGACCGAACGAAGCATAAATTGCTGTCTACGTCTATCCAGCACGGATTTGACTGCGAGTAACTGATTGCCATTTTCGACACGCCCCGAACCAGAATTGGCAGGCACAATCCACGTAATCCGAGGAAAGAAGGTCAGAGAAGCAGCGATACATCTGACCACGAAGAAGGATCGACACGAAGAGCTGACCACGGAATTGTGGTAAATGGACGGATGAACCAAAGCCAGACAATAGAGTCTCCGTATTTGTTGCAATTACTGACACGACACTGCCGCAGGATAATACTACGTACGGGGTTATTGAAATTTTTGTTTAAGAAGAAAATTAGATCTAAGACCATTCACTAAGAACTTTCAAATTTTGAGAGTAGAAATTTGCAAGGTTTAATATTTGGATCTTTTGTATGACAGAAATTTGGAACTTTGGGATTTTGAAAAATTATTTGAATAATTTTTTAATTGATGGGACTTGGAATATTGGGGGTTTGGAAGTATAAGAATTTGGAATTTTTAGAGGTTTCTTAGAATCTTGAGATTTTGGGGTTCTGAAAAATTATTTTAGAATGTGAGAAGGTTAAGTTAGGTTAAGGATTATTATAATTTTTCAAATTTTTCTCGATAAATATCATCGTGATCTCCAAATAGCATGTAGGCATACAAGCCGACAGAAATTCCACTGAACCGAGTTACACACGCCTAAATGTAGGGTTAAGTTCCAATCTACACGCAACCGGAAACACGAGTGTTTCATCGAACAATGCTTTCGACAAAAAAAAGAGCGCAACAATAGAAAACAATAATAACAGGCGGTGTGTGTAATATACACTCACGCAAAGGAAGCTTCGGTCAGTGTTTTCATATTACATCTTCCAATGCATCAATTTTAATGATGAATACATTTTCACATTGCTTTATAACTTTCACCCTCGCGTATAATTTTCAGAAAATATTTTTGTATCATTTTCACAAACTCTACAAAAGATAGTTTTCTGCAAAAAGTGTTCCTGTATAATCGATAATATTTATCTAATAAAATTTGAAACATTGATCTGAGACTTTCATATAATGGTTTATTAAAAAAATCAGTTAACAATAAGTGCAAAACTCATTCATAAAAATTACTAGAATATCGTAACGAAAGTGTTTAGAGACCCCAATAGAATTTATTATACTAAACATTGTTCCATAGAATTTTGCCTCGTATAGTATCAACTCGTAACCGAATAAAGTAAAGACACACGTGTCCCCACCGGTCAAGAACGCGTATTTTCTGCAATTTGTCTGCCACCATTGAAGAAACACGGCTCTTTTATGTGGTCCAACGACAAAGGCTGTTTCATACAATAGTACACGCGACGTGAAAGCAGCGTGAAAACGATTTGAGTATGTACGAGTATGGTACACGTGTGTTTGTGCATGTGTGTGTGGCTTAAGATCTGATTTTATACATCTAGTTCGCTACAAACAGAAATAATTCCTTGCTTTTTCTTAGTAGATGCTTTTCTATTGGTGATTGCATTCTGTTTATTCTGAATATTAATATAGAGGAGTCTGGGGATATAGGGAAATATATGGTTAAAGGGGTATAGGAGCATTGAAATATAGGGGTAGAAGAATATGGGGATTTGGAAGTATAGGAAATGTAGGAATTTAGAAATATAGAAATTTGAAAATATAGAAATTTGGAAACATAAGTATCCAAAAATACATAAATCTAAAAATAAAAAAATTTCCAAACTTCCATATATCCCAATAAATGTCCTCATAACCAAATTTTAATATAAATCGAATGCCCACAGTCATCAAGAGCCACGCTGCATTTAAATTTCCTACGAAACGTAAATACGTGTGTATATGTTTGACAAAAAATAAAAGAAAACCTGAAGCAAACTTGTATCTAATTTACACAAATCAGTGCGTAGTACTGTCGATATTTAACGTAGTACCGTTATGGACAGAAATTATCATTCCATAAGCCTATAAATATTATCGAGGTGATGCTCCAAACTGGTTTGAAAGGTATTCAGTGTGGGACACAAAACATGGCCGTGGTCCAACACAACGCCACGATTAACCGGTTCTCTGTGATTACAGACAACTGGGTGTACAATCAATGGTTACGACATACAAATTAAGCTCAGTATTGTTAAAAATAATAAACTGTTATTAACAACAATTTTTGTGAACTACATATCTATAGTCATTATTTAAATATTAAGTAAAATCTATATATAATAACAAAAGTGTACACGTTACATAGAATACTTACCAAATATTTTTTTTAAGGATTAGGGTCATAAAATAGGGTCAATTTGTCAATAAAATTCTTCTTTTTTCACTGTTGAATAATAATAATTAAAGTTAGATATCGCAATAAAACAATCAAGTTTTCTATCCTCATAACATATCGCAATATTTCAATTCAAATACAAAAGTACTTTTACGTTTATTTCACATGAAATTTATGTCCGCAATAAAAATTCTAATTACGCTAATGATAATCATACTAAATGAAAATGTACGTTCCTTTCGTCTTCAGAAAGTATGATCAATTTAAGTGCTTATATAGACACAGTGGAGGCGCCACTGACTAATAGTATGGTTTTTAAATAGAATGGGATACAAGGATGAATGCGTCATTGATGATACCATAAATGCACGTGTGTGAGAGTACAGCTGTGTAGCGTATTTCATTGTAGTGAAGCATCGTGAAACGTGATCAGCTGTCTGCTATAATTGCTGAATTATTGTACATAATCTTTGTTACTTAAAAGTATTCGATACGTCATTCAATCGATCGAATTAAAGATTCTTTGTATCAGAATCATATTTTTATTAAAACTATTACAAAATGGTAAGTAGAGATGACTTTGGTTTATTGAGGTTATATTCATTTCAACGTCAGCGATTCCAAATAAGGAATGCTAAGTTATGCAAGAAAATAGATATGAAACAAATGAGAATATATATGTAATAATTTAAGCATTTTACAAATAACAAAGAAAACAACAATAAAATTAAGTTTGAATGCAAGTTTTACTACATGAATTTGTATAACCTCAATTTTTGGAACAGCAAGATCCAAATGAGGATACACAGTGGAATGACATCCTTAGGAGCAAAGGAATTATACCACCAAAAGAGAAGGAAGTTACGGAAGACCAGGTAGTGGATATCGTGGAAAATACTATAAATGAAAAGACTGGGCGTGGTACTTGAACATTTATTTTATTTATTTCCAATCAATAATACATTTTGTGTTAACTTTTACATTTTTTAGTAATTAGTCTTTTAGGGTTAATAAATAAATTTTTTTATACGTATAGCTGTTAATGACTTGGAATCAAAGACATTGGATGAATTGGATGAGTTGGAAGATGAGGAAGATGAAAAGATTTTGTTGGAATATCGACAGAAAAGGATAGCAGAAATAAAGGAACTGGCTAACAAAGCTAAATATGGTGATGTGAAGGAAATTTCAGGAGAAGATTATGTTCAAGAAGTGAATAATGCTGGAGATGATATTTGGGTCGTACTTCATTTGTATAAAACTGGGTATGACTTTAATATATACTTGGGAAGAATTGTATAGAAGAATTAAAATTACAATTTTTGTTTCAGCATCCCACTTTGCACATTAATAAATCAGTATTTAACTACCTTAGCAAGAAAATTTCCTATGACAAAATTCTTGAAAAGCATATCTACTACATGTATCCCTAACTGGCCAGATAGTAATCTTCCTACAATTTTCATTTATCATAGTGGAAACATGGTAAAACAGTTTATTGGGCCCATAGAATTAAGAGGCATGAAGCTAACAGAAGCAGGTACATATTGTCATGATTTTATTAAGAAATTAATTTTATCTATAACCAAATTTTTTATATGTATATTAAAATGAATACTGATTGCTATTTTATTACAGAATTAGAGTGGATGTTAGGTCAGGTGGAGGCTGTACCAACAAAAATTACTGAAGACCCAAAACCAAAAGTTAGAGATGTATTGTTTTCTACATTAAGGCCTCAAAAAGATGACTTGGAAGACAGTAATGATTGGTAATTTCATTTGTGTTAGGCACCTCAAAAAACCAAATCAATATTTAAATATCACAATGCACAGAGCATTTTATTTATTTTATCATTATTGTCACATGTACACACAAATGCACACATGCATACAAATGATTTTGTTATTTTTAAAATTTTATTACTACCTCTAATCATTTTATTATTACAATAAAATATTTTATTATATTACGGATTTCTAAATTGATTTTGATATACTTTCATACCCTATCATGAAACCATTCATATCAAATATGTACTTAAATTACTCTAAATAAAATTTAAGTATTTTAAATGAATTACATAAAATTTTCAGTTCCAATCACAATTATCAAAAAGTTTATATTAAAAAGAATAACAAGTACAATTTAATTTACGGAAATGCAAAGAACACAAATTTTCAGTAAAATTTTCTTCCGTTCTTCACTTTACATCCTTCATTTTGTTTTTATGACACCCGTTGATGAACGTAAATAAACGGAACGAAGGTTTGTCTAGTAAAAAGATAGAAGCTGTTGGTTTTTTAACAATAGAGCTAATTTCAGCATAACAAAAGTTACTTAAATATTTCCGATCTCGAGATGATGTTTCTTAGAATTGTTTACGTTTGTGTTTCTCAAGGACTTCTCAAGTTTCGGCCCTCTTTATCTCGAGTATAAACCAGAGTTTGTCCCTTTGTGCGGCTGCACAGTTCGATTTTCGACTCGTGCGTAGTCATATATCGAAGAATATATCGAAATAAAAGTTTTTAAATTTACACTTACACGATTTGTTTTAACAGAAAGTACATTTACGTAAGCTATATACACAAAGTTTCTTTACATCTGTTATATTATTTGTGCTATTTCGCTGCAATAATTGCTATAAAAGTATTAAAAGCATTCGCGTTCACGAATAATACATTAAGTGCCAGTGAAGTGTCAGCAGTAAAGTTAGGTAAGTACGCATGCGATAATATTTGAATTTCGAAACTACTTGTTTATTGACAGAAAATGTATTTTTATAATTATATTAATTAAATAATTAATTTCTAATAACTTTTTCAATCATTTTTTTTATTGTACTTGCTAATTTGTTTTACTACAACGTAATTGTACTTTTGTAGTTACAATGAGTAATGCAAATTTAAATAAAAATTAATGAGTAAACAGTGTAATGTACAAAGTACATATTAAACACTCTAAGAAAATATTTTTTATACTCAATTATCAGAATGATCCTTGGAGTTTGAAAAGTCTTTTATTGAATATAAAAGAGCATGAAAACCAATGTAGCTTTGAGAGAGTTAACACATTAAAGAAAAAAGAAATCTTCTACAGATAAATAATTTTGAAACTGGTTACATACATCATAGCAATTTCAAATTTAGAAAAAATAATGTACAACGAAACGACTGCTAGGATGGTTCCCAACATATTAAAAAGAAATTCGAAACTAAATAGAAAAGTTTGTTCTCATCTAAATGAAGCAGATAGGAACTCAGCTTTCGCTAATGAGAATAATGCACAAAAATTATTCATTTCTTCTAGTATATCTGAAAATTTATTTCAAGAAAATAAATGTTTGAAGAAAGAAATTAAACATAAACGTCTAACGAATAGAAGGAAACAAGGACTTGGCTTAGTTAATGTATGGCATGAACTTCCTAATTGGAATATTTGTTCTATTGTTGATGACAAAAAGAAAAAGTCAAATAAAAATCTCTCTACATCAGGGAAAGTAGATGTTGGCACAAATCAGAGAAAATTAAGACATCACACTAAAAAACAGGATAAACAAGATGAGGTGTCTGTTCATAAAATTAAACAAAATGAGAATCAATTTCCAGAATCTCACAATGTATCAATAGATTTTATTTCTGATTGTGCTTCATCTTGTTTGCAAGGAGTAGAATTTGTAGATCTACACAATTCAATTGATTTTTCAAGCAATGAAATATTCAGTCAGTTTAATTATGAATTTTATGGTGAAAGTAGTTCAAATGACTTAACAAAGAACTATGATTCCTTATCTTCAATAAATGAATCTTTAATGTCTTCTGAACACTTGAACAATGACACGTCACTTTTGGATGATGGACAATTGAACCAGTCATGTGATTCTTGTTGCAACTATTGTCTTGACAATTGTGTTTCCAGTTGGATAGTAGCTAGTGAGACAAACAATAATACACTTCAAAAAGATAGAATGTTAACAGCAACATATAATCAAAATAAAATTTATTCAACTAATAATTGCAACTTAAATACAGACATACATAATACATATTTGATGGATGAAACCTTAAAGGAAAATAACAATGAAAGAACTACTTTATTGATAAATTACCTTGATAATATTGACCAACCATTAACAGAATTAATAAATTATAACAATGAATATAACATCAGAGAGGAAGTAATTAAAGAAACTATAAATTTTGACCAAAGACAAAAATGTGATATGTTGACTGACTTTAATGATGTTCTGTTTGTATCTGATTTTGATGCATCTTTACTTGAATATGAAAATGAAGAAACAAATAAATATTCAACAGATGTATTGCAAGCTGTAGAAGACTTCGAATATAGCTTAAGTAATGAAAAGTAAGTGAATCGCATATGTTTATGCAGTTTGGAAAGAATCTTTTACAAATTGTTATAAGATAGTTTCGCTTCTTTAGCATTCCTAAACATCTATATTCCTATATAGGGATATGAATTTCTAAATCCTAGTGTCTCTAAGTTCTGAAGATCTTTGTATATTCAGCTTTTTTATATCTCTTAAGTCCCATATAAACAAAACCTTTCTTTAATTAAATCAAATTTATTTTTTTGCACAATTCTGCTTCTATAATTTCATTAAAAGCATGAAATGCACTTGTAGATTTCAGTGTTCATTATGTTCACTAACATTTTTGAATGCTCGCACATTGGCAATGCACGAAGCAGCTGCACATGGAGGTAAATGTTAAAAGAAAAGTCACGAAAATTAAACTTCATTCGCGGTGTTTTTTATTGAACTTGCTTTTCAGGTACATACGTAATACTTTGCGAAAGTTGCGGTAGGCTTTTCAATCGAAAATATCATTTCAATAGGCATTTTATTCATTGCGGTCGTTTCAAAGAACCGTACAGATGCGACATGTGCATAAAAGAATACAGGTAAAAAACTGGACAAGCATCTTCAGGATCAGCTTACATTTTCAATGTTCTAAAACTTCTGAAGCAATATTGGTGCAAATTTCTTTTCAGGCACAAGTCGTCTTTGGTTCATCATTTAAGGGAAACGCATCACGTTCATTATGCTCGTCATCATAAAACAAAATTCACTTGTAGCGTGTGTAACAAGGTTTACAGTAAATTTGGAGCTTTTGAAAATCACATTAAAAAGCATCAGAATACGGCTGATAAACTGTTAAATTATTCTGATGATTTAAGAGGAGGAAGAAGGGGTAGACGTTTAGAGTAAGTATTATATCGTTGCTATCGTTTTCAAATCGATGATAGCATAAATTCAGTATTATCGTCGTATTATTATTTTATCATAGAACTTTCATTATCGTTTTTCTTTAAATATTGACTTAAATGCAATTCAGTTACCAAAGATCTTAAGTTCCTATACTTACATTAATGCAATACTTTTTCCTGATTATATTATTTTTAACGATATTTTAATATTACTCGTAACAACTGTTAATTAGTGTAAGATTAGAATACTTGATAGAAATTATTTATGCGTTTAGAAAGCTTTGCGAGTTACAGTATTCTTTTTATATCAGCTGGACTTATATATATTTTATTTCATTTTGTTCGTAAATTATTTCTTGTTCTCACGTATGTTTTATTAATTTTGACAAATGTATATTGTTTTAAATATTATTTTTCTATTCGTATTTCGAGTGTAAGTAATGCAGTACACTGTTACTTAGAAAATATCTTATTATTTGGATCAGACGAATATACTTTTGTTATAAAGTATGAATAATTTAATTTAAGTGAAAAGTTGGTCAAAATTATTACCGAGTTTTTACTCAGGATGAATTTTCTGCGATTCGTTGAAGTTTTCTTATATTTTTGTATCGTTGCAACTGAATATTAGCATTTGATTCAACGAACAATGTAAGAATTTTTTTATTTATCTGAAGTCTTCAATAATAAATGAAACCTAATTTACTTACCTAAAATCTTCCATGTTTCAATCATTGTATTTTTTTACAAAAGAAAAGACAGAATCGTAGCACTTAGCTCAATATCGTTCTCTAAAGATTATCTTTCGAAAAATCTTTAGAGATCCACATTGATTACCAGGTCACACCACGTGGAGGTGGCTACGAATGTGACCCACCCTAACTCCAAATCCCAACCACCCTCCAATTGCAACCTCATTTATCAGAAGGATAAATGAGTTCTGACTCTACTTAGCCCGTAAGCTCGCAAAAATATACAAGTTCTTTACCACAGTACAGCAAAGAACTTGTATCGCACGCGATATAACACACAAGCACACCATACAAACTTAACGCTCGCATTCTAAGATTGCACCCGTGTTATCTAAAACGGTATAAAAAGCAAAGGGAGAAGGGAAGAAAGTTAGAAGAACTTTCTACTAGAAGAAAAGAAAGTTAGAAGAACTTTCAAAAAAAGGTGGACCAGCATTCTCTATCGAGTGAACCTCGCCTTCATGGGTCAAATGGTAGTCGAATAGTGGCTTACGTGAACCACGAGACCGCATTGAACCGAAAATGACTGGCAAGAACGAGTGACACATCCGCGAAGGGTTTCCCATTTCTCCCCGCTCCCGTTTAAAGGGAGGCTGACTGCAGAGAGGATACCCACGCCGTGAGGCGGCAAGTCGAGAAGGTACTTCAATCAAAATGCCTCGCAGAGATGTGTCCCTGGCGCTACACCAGCATTTGCAGCTCAGTACTGCCGCGTGTTCACAGCACTACCAACCCCAAATGATCCACTTGGGTTCGGACCAATCGACAAAGAATTACTGACTAATACTACACTCTAACGCGCAAAAATTTCATGTATTGTGAAAATGGGTGCAAGTTAGAATTTTAAGCGCTCAACTCACTTATAAACTTAATACTAATTTCGTGGGATCCCACATACACACTCTGTTTTAAAATTGCACTCGTATTACGTAAAATGAAACGCTGAACGAGAGAGAAAGAAAGGAAGAGAGGAACTAAAACTATGATCTAACGCGGAAAAAGTTCGTTAATTAAAATTAGTGCAATTTTAAACAGTACTCGCATACGCACACGCTTAACTTATTCTAAACGCCGCACGCGTACCTCTTATTCTAAGATTGCACTCATATGATCTATATCGGAGTAGAAAAGCAAGGGGGAAGAAAGTTAGAAGAACTTTCTACTAGAAGGAAAGAAAGTTAGAAGAACTTTCTACTAGAAGGAAAGAAAGTTAGAAGAACTTTCTGCTAAAAAATGGGTTAGCATTTTCCGCCAAGTAGTCCTCGCCCTCATGGGTCAAAGGGTAGTCAATAGTGACTTACGTGAACCACGAGACCGAATTGAACCGAAAAAACTGATAAGAACGAGTGACACATCCGCGAAGGGTTTCCCATTTCTCCCCGCTCCCGTTTAAAGGGAGGCTGACTGCAGAGAGGATACCCACGCCGTGAGGCGGCAAGTCGAGAAGGTACTTCAATCAAAATGCCTCGCAAGATGTGTCCCTGGCGCTACACCAGCCTTTGCAGCTCAACCCTGCCGCGTGTTCACAGCACTACCAACCCCCAATGATCCACTTGGGTTCGGACCAATTAACAAAAAATAACTGGGTATACTACAAATCTAACGCGTAAAAAGTTCACTAATTGTGAAAATGAGTGCAAGTTAGAAGTAGAGGTACTTACATAGACCCACCCACCCTCCCACGAGTTTAAAATTAACTTAAAACTAACGCACGCATCCCTCGATGATCCCTCGATGATATCTTCAAGTTTTGAATATACGCATTTCACACATGCACTCATCCATACTACAGTGTATTACAATATTTTGTACGCAACTTAAAATTAACTTAAAATTAGCGCATGCATAAGTGAAATCTCTCTGTGATAGTCCTCGATGATTACCTATGCTGTAACAATAAAAAACAATATGCGAAAGGAGAAAACAGATGCAAAATTAGTAATATTATAATAAATATGCATGTAGAATTACAGAATTAAGAAATGTGAAATATTCCATTACTTACTTAAAATTTACATCTGAAACATACAAATGTTAATAATAATTCAATAGCTTATTTAAAATAAAAACCTGAAACATACAAATGTAATTAACACAAACAAAAATCATTCAATTACTTACATAAAATCAAAAGCTGAAACATACAAATGCAATTGAGAGAAATATGAATCATTTAATTAGTTACAAAAAATAGAAAGCTGAAAAACACAAATTTAATTGAGACAAATGTGAATCATTTAATTACTTACTTCAAATCAAAAGCTGAAACATACAAATTTTATTAAGACAAATACGAATCATTGAAATACTTACATAAAATCAAAAGCTGAAACAGACAAATGCAATTAAGACAAATATGAATCATTGAAATACTTACTTAAAATCAAAAGCTGAAACAGACAAATTTAATTAAGACAAATACGAATCATTGAAATACTTACATAAAATCAAAAGCTGAAACATACAAATTTAATTAAGACAAATACGAATCATTGAAATACTTACATAAAATCAAAAGCTGAAACATACAAATTTAATTAAGACAAGTATGAATCATTGAAATACTTACTTAAAATAAAAACCTGGAACATACAAATTTAATTAAGACAAACATGAATCATTGAAATACTTACTTGAAATAAAAAGCTGAAACAGACAAATGTAATTAAGACAAATATCAATCATTTTATTACTTACTTGAAATAAAAAGCTGAAACAGACAAATGTAATTAAGACAAATATCAATCATTCGATTACTTACTTAAAATAAAAAGCTGAAACATACAAATTTAATTAAGACAAATGTGAATTATTTCATTACTTACTTAAAATAAAAACCTGAAACATACAAATTTAATTAAGACAAATATGAATTATTTCATTACTTACTTAAAATAAAAACCTGAAACATACAAATGTAATTAAGACAAATGTGAATCATTGAATTACTTACTTAAAATAAAAACCTGAAACATACAAATGTAGTTAAGACAAATATCAATCATTTTTTTACTTACTTGAAATAAAAAGCTGAAACAGACAAATTTAATTAAGATAAATATGAATCATTGAAATACTTATATAAAATCAAAAGCTGAAACACACAAATTTAATTAAGACAAATATGAATCATTGAAATACTTACATAAAATCAAAAGCTGAAACAGACAAATGCAATTAAGACAAATATCAATCATTTTATTACATACTTGAAATAAAAAGCTGAAACAGACAAATGTAATTAAGACAAATATCAATCATTCGATTACTTACTTAAAATAAAAACCTGAAACATACAAATTTAATTAAGACAAATATGAATTATTTCATTACTTACTTAAAATAAAAACCTGAAACATACAAATGTAATTAAGACAAATGTGAATCATTGAATTACTTACTTAAAATAAAAACCTGAAACATACAAATGTAGTTAAGACAAATATCAATCATTTTTTTACTTACTTGAAATAAAAAGCTGAAACAGGCAAATTTAATTAAGACAAATATGAATCATTGAAATACTTATATAAAATCAAAAGCTGAAACACACAAATTTAATTAAGACAAATATGAATCATTGAAATACTTACATAAAATCAAAAGCTGAAACAGACAAATTTAATTAGGACAAATATGAATCATTGAAATACTTACTTAAATTCAAAAGCTGAAACAGACAAATACAATTAAGACAAATATGAAACATTTAATTACTTACTTGAATTTAATACCTGCCACAGAGAAATATAATTAACATAGAAAATTGAGGGAGAAAGAATGAAATTTTTCTATATTCGAAACAAAACTCTTGAGAAATCAAAATCACTGAGTTTGAAAACCAAAAAATCCGAAAAAGAATCAAGAGATTCAGGAACCTCGAAACTGGAAATAAAATCACGATGAGGTTTTGAACAACTCAAATCCGCAAAAAATCACAAAAGGATTCAGGAACCTCGAAACTGGAAATAAAATCACGATGAGGTTTTGAACAACTCAAATCCGTAAAAAATCACAAAAGGATTCAGGAACCTCGAAACTGGAAATAAAATCACGATGAGGTTTTGAACAACTCAAATCCGCAAAAAATCACAAAAGGATTCAGGAACCTCGAAACTGGAAATAAAATCACGATGAGGTTTTGAACAACTCAAATCCGTAAAAAATCACAAAAGTATTCAGGAACCTCGAAACTGGAAATAAAATCACGATGAGGTTTTGAACAACTCAAATCCGTAAAAAATCACAAAAGGATTCAGAAACCTCGAAACTGGAAATAAAATTACGATGAGGTTTGCAAACCTCAAATCCGAAATAAAATCCTGCAGATCTAAAAATCCTCAAAAACAAATTAAAATCTCAAGGAAATCAGAAAACCTTGAAACTCGAAATAAAACTCACGCATGAAATGAAAGTAAGAACCTGTATTGAATATCAATCAAAGAATAAAATAATACCGAAAAAGAAACAAAATACAGTGAAAATGCTTGAAAACTTCGAAGCTAGAAATAAAATTCTTTAGAGACATAAAAACTCTATGATCCCACGATGACATGAGCCCTGTATCCTGTACTCACATTCCATTCACGCACTCACGCATACTACAATACTTATTCTAAAAACTCTACATGTACCTTTTGTTCTAAAATTGCACTCGTGTAATCTAAAACTTTGTAAAGAAAAAAAGGGGATAGGAAAGAAAGTTGGAAGAACTTTCTTTTAAGTTTGGCGCAATTGACAAAAAATTACAGGCTATTACTACAGTCTAATATGTGAGAAGTTAAATAATTGTCACGAATATGAGTGCAAGTTAGAACAAAAGGCACTTACAATTTACGCAAGCTTTTCGCCACGTTACGTGACGAAAAACTTACGCCCGAGCCCACCCTTCCTCCCACAAGCTCGGAATTGACATAAAAATAATGCACTAAATATGATAACTTACCAATAATCAAAAGCTGAAACATACAAAATTTTATGAACATACGAAATTGTGGGAGAGGAGTGAAATTTTACTTTATTTGATACAAAATTTTTGAGACACAAAAAACGCAATGAAAATTGCGGATTTGAGGAGAGTGAACAATATAATAACTTACCAAAATTAAAAACTGAAACACACAAAACATTATTAACATATGAAATTATGGGAAGAAGAATGAAATTTTACTTTCTTCGAAACAACACTCTCGAAAAATAGACAACACAATAAAAATTACGAAGTTAAGATAAATGAATAATACATATAACAATTTATTTAAAATCAGTTCCTGAAACAGAAAAATATAATTAACATAGAAAATTGAAATGCAAATGTAATCGCGAAGGGAAATAAAAATTTCGAATCTCAAAATATAATCGCGAAGGGGTATAAAAATTTCGAATCTCTAAATATAATCGCGAAGGGGTATAAAAATTTCGAATCTCAAAATATAATCGCGAAGGGGTATAAAAATTTCGAATCTCTAAATATAATCGCGAAGGGAAATAAAAATTTCGAATCTCAAAATATAATCGCGAAGGGGTATAAAAATCGCGAATGGGTTAGCTCTTCAAAATTCGAGCAAAACACATTTGACGATACTTTTCGTACCGTTCAAAAACACATATAAAATACAAAAAAAATAATAGCGAGCATAGTGACAAAATGACTCTCCATCCTAAGAT
The DNA here is from genome assembly GCA_945859555.1 of Megachile ligniseca. Taxonomy (NCBI): domain Eukaryota; kingdom Metazoa; phylum Arthropoda; class Insecta; order Hymenoptera; family Megachilidae; genus Megachile; species Megachile ligniseca. The sequence continues at coordinate 7,050,918 of OX243783.1, forward strand.
GGACAGCCATTAATAGTTCCCCTCTTCTTTGGCAATTTTGCCGGGGCGCTTCGGCATATAGCCTCTTCTTTCTTCGGCATAGCCTCACAAAAATCACTCGCGAAATTTTACGATTGCTCGGACATTCTTAGTTTTCTTATTAATTATATAAATTCTCAATTTCGCTACCAATCTCCACAAACAGATAGCAGACAATTTTATAGAAATAAAATTGCACCGCTATCCATTTATTTCGATCGATAACAAAATTGAAATTTTGTATAAGATATAAAATTACTTTAGTAAGAAAAGAAAATATTACTCAAAATAAAAAGGTGTACGACCAGCGATTCTCAGAATGCGCTGTTCGTACAAGAACATCCGAGCAGAATTTTTATTTAAAGCACTTCACTTCACTTCACTGCACTGTATACTTCATTTTTGCAATCGGGTCTAGAACCACGACTGCGACTTACAAACTAAAAGGCCTGGCCTTACGAACAATCGAGTTCAAGAGAGTATTAAATAGAATTAATTCATATTTAGATTTTCTCTTCTCGATTTTTCGTCTTTAACCCCCAGATGCAAGCATCTCACGTGTGTTTTACGGAGGACAGAGAAACATGAAAGCTTGCTCTGGCCCTACCTACTTAAAACTAACTCAATCACACCAGAAGTATGCTACCTGCCTGCCTATCGCTATATTTAAAAAATGCAAAGTCCATTCTCACAAAAACACACTCCACGATTCTCACACACTCCACCCGGGTGCAAAAAAGCCTACTCCTAGGGAGTACGTCCCGGGACGTCTCCGACACCCGAGTTCAATACAACATTCACACTCTAAGTTCATACCTTTTTTGCTGAAATCGATCGACAATCGACAGTGAACATTAATTGACATTTACATATTTCATTTTTTAATTCTTTCGAATATTCAATATAATATGTGCATGTTGTAATTTATTCTAACTCTATCTTTATAAATTTCTAATTCGATCTTATTCATTTTGAATTTATCTTGAAAATAGAATTTTGCAAACTTTTGTGACTTTATAATAAATTAATAAGGATTGTAATCGACACAAGGTCCACGACCTAACCACACACACACGTGTAACTTGTGTCGATAATTCACTGTCAATTTGTCGATCGCCAAAACATCTTAAAACTAAACCGTGTCCACCTGCCCTAACTCATGCGAGTAGCGTCTAAGCACGCGTATGAGTTTAGAGCATAAAAATGAACACGGCCAACAATATTTTCACCTACCAGTTTTCTTCATGTGTGCTGAAAATCCTGAGCTAAGAAACATGATTAGTAACATGCTAATAAAGCGTTCTCTCCAAAAGAATATTTACTTTAAATTTTAAAATGAAAAGTGGAGGAACACTTTGCAAAAATCTAAGTGTATCGATTGTTTCATTCTTGACAGATTTTTAATATCAAAGTAAATTCACTAAATAATCAAAAGTATTCATGATAATTAACTTTGATATCAAAATCTGTTCTTCGCGAAATTTTCTTGTACATATGTGTATATTTAAAAGAGTTCACGGTACGCGTACAAAAAGATTAAACTACTATGAAATCGGAGGGTCATCCGACTTCTATGTAATTTTAAATTCGTTATATCGGTTCGTAAGGAAGTTAAAACGCGATGTACAAGAAAACCCTAACCTGATCTAATAAATGAAATATACAATTTGTACGAATATTGCACGATCGTACAGTCGTGGTCACTATGCTCGCTCAAATATAAAAATACAACCAGTTCCCGTGTCGTTTCGGACCATTCGTCCTACGACATGATGGGAACCGGAGGAACCGTAAAGCATGCGACTCACCGATCGCTGACTTGCACCATTGCGATCGTTAAGCTTGGCTCTCGTTTGCAGCTTGGCTTTCGATTGCAGATTGATTGATTTCCAGGATTAGGCAGTCAGTCCTGTAGGTCCCCAAAATGTCCTTCTGAAAGCACACAAAAATCACAACGGTTAGAGTACTTCAATATATCAATTTGAATTTCGAACAGTATTTGTTATTATTCAACTTTACTTGTACAAACATGCATTTTCAAATTTGCAACGAACAAACAAATCACAAACAACCACACCACAAAACATTTTAAAAAGTATATCGGAATTTGTAGGTAACTTTATAAAACATTTGCAAACGTGCACTAAATCGCGTAGGTAACTATACCATCAAACGGTATTCAAAAGTTTGTAAAATTATTCTAACACGTATAGGTAAAACTCTACAAAACGTACTAAAACATTTGCAATAGTATGTCAAAACACATGGATAACTACACCGCAAATCACAGTAAAACACTTGCACAAGAATACTAAAACACATAGGTAACCACACCGTTAAATGCACTAAAACATTTGTAGAAGTGTGTCAAAACTCATAAATAACCGCACCATAAAACACTGTAAAATATTCATAGTAGCATGCACTATCACATGTAGTAACACACTAGCAATCACTGTGACACATGTAGTATCACACCATAAAACAGGTTAAAATTTTTTAAAAATTTGTCAAAACACATAAATAACCGCACCGTAAAACACTATAAAATATCCGTATTAGCATGCACTATCACATGTAGTAACACACTAGCAATCACTTTGACACATGTAGAACCACACCATAAAACACGTTAAAATTAAAAAAAAATCACTAAAACACTTAAATAACCGCACCATAAAACACTGTAAATAATCCGTAATAGCATGCACTATCACATGTAGTAACACACTAGCAATCACTTTGACACATGTAGAACCACACCATAAAACACGTTAAAATTAAAAAAAATCACTAAAACACTTAAATAACCGCACCATAAAACACTGTAAATAATCCGTAATAGCATGCACTATCACATGTAGTAACACACTACCAATCACTTTGACACATGTAGTAACACACTAGCAATCACTTTGACACATGTAGAACCGCACCATAAAATGTGTAAATACACCCCCGTACGTATGTAAAAAATCACGATAAAACACACTAGGCACAAGCACTAACACTTTAGGTAACACTGAGATGAGCACACAATCGATTAATTAAATCCTTGACTCGTACCGGTAAACGTTGACGTGATTGACCCGAACCCCTTGACAGCTCCGATAAGACTGATCACACCGACCTTCCTCAAGTGCGAAGCGTTAACGATGATAGGCAATTGCGGTGTCCAATTAACGCGCGAATTTTTCATGGACCAATCAGCGGAGCTATATGCTACTGCTATTGGCGGAGAATTCTTCGAAATAATTTCATTCGAATTTTTCGTTAAATAATTATTTTTTAATTAGTTTATTGTTGTAAATATTGAAATTTATTATTTTTATTAATTTTTACGCGTGAATAAGTTTGTTTAGTTACTACATTCTTACATGACAAGTTAAATAATTATAAATTATACACTTTTTTTAATTTTGTAGTAATTGTTAATAAAATTATTATTGTAATTTATATTTTTAACAACATTTATATTTGTGTACGTAGTCAATTTTGTTTAATTACTACATTTTTATGTGCTATTGAGGAATCGAGTAATTATACATTCAATTTGTGTAAACAATGTTTATTTATTTATAATTTATTTTTACATTCAAATGTACATTTTTAATTGAAGTATCGCACTACTTTAATTTGTAAAAAAGATATAAAAGATTATAGGCTATCACAGAATGATTAATTTTAAAAGTTGAATGCTTCATTGTTACATGTTTTTTACAACTTATATCTGCGCACGCTCTTTGAAAACAATAACATTATTAAAACAAAAAATTACATTTTTTCGTAGAATAATGTATTTTTATGTGCGGTTCATATTTGCAAATTGTTCTACGATCACAATAGAATTAGAAGAATTGTGTTACAGTGAGTGTAAAGTTTCATATTTGAAAATTAATAAAAGCGCATTTCACGGATTATAAAACACTATAGGTACCTAGCGGTGCAAAGTAGAAAAGTGCATAATAAAATAGCTATGAAAAATAAAGATACCGGCAATATTACAATTTTATATCGTATGATATAAACAATCCTATATTTCCTCTCACTTTTGCAAATGTATTCCAATTCAGTTTTCTAATTTTATTTCAATTTTAAGCGTGTTTTCAGTTCGATTTGAGACCTCTAACAACTTTTTATTTCAACCACAAAGGGCGCTGTAATATAAAACCAGTCACACTTGATACAGTAGAATGCGACACGAAAATGGTAAATGAGATCTTATATTTCATTGTACTTTGTGACAAAAAGGGGCATTGCATGTAGTCTATCTTATAATTTATTCATGATCTGATCGTGTCTATAAAGGCACAAAATTACGATTAATTTTGCATTTCATTCGTAATATTCGTTACCGACATTGCGAACGCTACGAGTATCATACCGACCAATCCCGAGCTTCGTTTCATAACGTGACGCGTACGCACGCCAGGTGGCGCACGTGACGCGCCAGCTGATTGGCGCGTCGTCCGCGACCAAGTGTCAATCTCTTCGAGCAGGTGGTGCTCGCGTCTCACCGCATTTGTAATGGCGTGCGACGGCTAGGAAAAGGGCAACAACGCGCACGAGTGCTCGGGTTTTTCGTTGGTTGTAAAAACGGAAAAGTGCGTTGGTGAGCGGGTGTCGTGACAGTATCGCGAAAATGACAGCGACGTCGAGTATCCTGCCGTCGTATCAGCGGTTTGTGAACGGTGTGCCGGTGCCCCTGTTCTCGAGACGGTCGTTCCGTCCGCGTGAAAAGTATCTGATCCTACTGGTGTTTTTGACGTTCGGTGTCGTGTGTTTCGGTACGTTCTTCTTTTTGCCGGATTTCCGCGCTGGCACCGGTGGCGTGGCAGTGAACAGTGTTTACCGTGTTTACCAGCACATGCAGAAAGCGGGACCGGAGTTGCTTATACCGGCGCCACCACGTCTGCAAGGGGGCCCGAAGGGGTCCATGGGTCATCCGAATGCTGTGCCACCTGGACACGAGGGCATCGATCATCAGGATGTCCATCTGATCGAGGACAAACAAAAATTGCAGGTTCGCGCGAAGTGTTGTTACGTTGTCTCGACGTTGCGCTTCCTTCGACTCCTCGATACATCGACTCTCGATTTCTCTAGCCAACTTCGAAACCGCGCTCAACCTGTTCACGATTTTTTTCAACTCCCGTTCGAACGGTATGTTGCTCACTGGTTTTGACATTGATCCGGCGTGTAACTTACCGAGAACGTGTTTCGTTCTGGAGCCACGTTCTTTCAGCTGTTACACGCGATTCGTGTGACCTGTTTGTTTACACGCGGTCATCGTGACGTATCACGGGCACACGTGAGCTTTCCTGTATACGTGTTCATGTAACGGATAGAAAGTTCTCACGGTTTTGTGATTCAGAGTCCTTTGCTAGACTTTCCTGTTGAATGTTTTTAGTTAAAGGTCAATTTAAATTGGATAACGTCACTTTAACCTTGATGTATTGCAAGTTAAGGTATTCGAGTTACAAATGTAGGATTTAAATAGATATTTAACATAAAATGTTAGACACCAATGTTGACAATCATTTCCTCATGGAAGTAAACTTTATACGTTTCATTAGGACACCCTGTATGTATGTATTGAGGGAAACGAACGCGCAGAGGGGGTAGCTATGTTTACGTTACGTCGGCGTTGACGTTGAGTGTAAATGGAGCTTAAAGTGGTTGTGTCGCGGGAATCAAGTTTAAAAGATAGTACATCAGTTAATGTGACAAATTAAATAATTCTGTTAGGAATTTTAATTGTTGTTAGCCATCTTGATTAATCTCCTCGAAATTTTACTAGCACTATAGTTATTATGTCTACATTTTTAAAAATTTAAAACTTTTCAGGCTTAAGTCTAGTTTGACAGTTTGCAAATTGAGGGTTTGAACATTTGTACATATAGGGATTTACAGTATTAGGGGAACTTGGAAATTTAGAAATTAGAAAATTTAATCATTTAAAAATTCTCAAAAGAAGTCTACACTGCACCCATGTCACACTGCATGTAAACATACATACTACTGAATTTGACCCATCCTATATCATCCTACGGTCATCCATCGTCGTGCTCCGATTACTATTTTCAATGGCAGCAGAGGAATTCGATCGTTGTCTCATGATTTCGTTGTTTCGTATACCTTTTTATTCATTCGCGTCGTAAATAGCGCGAGACACGCAAAACACACTGTAGGTTCAGCCCACATATCGCGTGGTCGTAACATTTTCAGCGGCAACCAAAACTTGGAGTCGTTTGAATCGATCGTGTTACATCGTGCGATTTCTCGTCGCCGTAAATGGTTATCGTTACGAGTGCGGATGGAATAGCGAGCGAATTACAGACTCGTGAAACGTAACTGTGTGAACTTCGTTGAACGGGATCGAATTATCTAATTTTTCGTCGGCATTGCAGCCAGTGTCCCGCTCGCGAGAACGAGTTTTATCAACGCTAATAGACTCGGCCTAAAATTTCACAGCACAATTTCCGACGCATCGACCCTCGTTCAGACACTTTGCTTTGACCGGCTCATTTATAGGGTGGTGTGAAAGTACATATTACATAAGGAAAAGTAAAGTCATACTTTGCTTCTGTACTTTCGCTTTGTATAAGATAAGAACGTATTGCGTTGGCGATAGTAGTGTTTGAAGTACTGGACGGTTTTTAAATAGTCATTTATTCAATGTTTGTTATGTAAGTTTGTAGATTTACGAGGTGGCAGTCAACGTGTTAAACTCCACTTTTTTTAAGCAAACGAGAATGTGTGCTATTTTGTAAACTTCTGACATTTTTTAACAAAATTTCACTATTTCTGAATAAAAGAAATAATGTACTTTGTATATTATTTTACAGACACTTTTTAATTTTTTAATTTTATTTTTTAAGTTTGCTACACTAGTTGAAGTTATATAATTTTATTATATAACTAGTTGAAGTTATATCATAAAATACATTTCATTTTTATTCAATTGTTTTATGTACTTTAGCTACCTTGTACTTCGATCAGTTTAATTTCATTAAACGAAAGATGGAAGATACAAGGATGTTTTGTGTTTTTAATTTGGTTTGCGAAAGTGTTCGATGGAGATCGTGACGAAAGCGGTTTTCTAAAGATGATGAATGGACAAAGTACAGAATCTGTACAGTTGCAACGGCGATTCTAATTAACGATGACGAGCTTGAGATTGCAGTTCGATTTATGGACCGATATGAAACGCTCGTGAATCAAACCGTTTTCGCGTTTATTCGACGTCGATGGCCCTTGTTCCGGCGAAATAATAGAATTTATCGCCAATTCATATTCAATTGCATCGCTCGAATGTTTAACGTTGCAACGTAAACTTAATTTGCATCGTTTTCGTCCACTTAATTTGTAACACCAATATTTATAAAGTATAATCGATGGAAAAATTTGTGGTATCAAAAGAAATCTTCGCAATGATTCCTAGCTTTTTTGATGTGAATGTTTAGTGATTCATTCATAGTTTGCCAGCTGCACGATCCTTGTAATTTTAATTGCAAATGAGAATCGTTTGACTTGTTCACACTTATGAGACACTATTAAGATCAAGTATTATTACAAACTTCAAATGTTAGGATCTTGCATTAGTCTCTTTGTTTTCAAAATATTTCATTTTATATATTAACCTTGTCAGGTGCGTCAGAACTAATCTACAATATTCAAACAGACAAAGAAAGTTCAAATTTGATATCTCGTATGCAGTCGTTGATTATGCAAATTATAATTGAGCTCCAAAGCGTATTAAAAATTCGAATAAAATTGATCACAGCTGAAATACGAGTGCGTCAATACGAAAGGGATCAACTATAAATTTGAAGTAGTCAGTATATCTGAATGGTTCCAGATGTATTTTTCAAGCATAAACGATAAAGACATAAAGTTAACACTTGGCAAAATTATCTCACTGACGTGTATAGTTCAATCATATCGATTCACGATCATACGTGTTACGATTAATACACGTCGATTGTTGGACACGGTTTGCATAATCTGTTCCCGTGTGCAATAATCAATCATGATTTAGCGGGCTGGATTAATCGAATCAAGTGTGGCCCAACTGGCGCGCAGTTGAAAGAGTTGTAACGAGACGCAAGATGTTTTCGTACGGGTCATTTAATTGGAAGTAATTGTATCAATGGAATGAGGACACGGATAATGTATTCCTTCATTTGTATGGCATGTGCAGTTGTAACATAGAATTTATCTAAATAAATTACGTTCAAATTTATTTTTTGTACTAGCTATTCTTGTAACTAAATTACGTGGTACAATAATTATTATCGTTTAGTAGTAAAAGAAGTTCAACTTAATTTAATTTGTATTACAGCATCATAAAATTTGTCTAATTCAGAAATATCTAAAAATTAAAGAGTAATTGTATGTGAAGATACCTTCAATAAATTTTGAGTTTTGCATTCATTATTTGAAGTTAATTTCTGAATTCACTCAAATTTTCTACGTGATCTCATAACATTTTCAATTTCTCAAGAATTCGCATCTTCCATTATTAAATTTATGGGAGTTGCACGAATTCGTTTAGCGAAACGGCAAAATGTGAAATAATTAATTGGTCGGATATTATCGGAGTATTGTTATGCTTCTGTTGCCAGACGCAGCATAATAAAACGAGCTGTGAAATAGTTTTATTTGAATCCGATATAATGCTTCTGTCGAGCAGTCCTTATCAAACGAGATATCGAATCTGAATTTTATTATAACATGGTCATGGTAATGCAGCCAGTGTGCAATCCAATCTGGTTAGTCACCGCAGTGAGATAACGTTTAATTAAAATACAAGAAATAAAAATGATTTCGCGTGCTGCATTATTGATCGCAGGAGGAAAAGGATGGTATGGGAAAGTTTTTAAACGAACATTTTTGTAAGGGTAATTGAACGAATTAAGAACACCTATTATTAACTAAAGTATACATGACTGAGTTTGCGTTAAGTACGGGTTACCTAATCGTTATGTTATTAATTACAAGGGTAATTAGGTGCGAGTATAAAAGTTGCGGATGAACGCGTTTAATTAGGGTCGAAATAAATTTGTTGCACATGTTCAATTAGCAGGAGGAATGAATAATTATGTCGGATATTATAATTAATAGGATTAGACACTTCATTGTCTGCTGCTAAATATTTGAGAATTTGTAACTTTCGAGTTTGATCATTTGTAAATGTTACGTTTTTAAATTTCTGAATTTGTAAATATACTTATTTGAAATTTTCTAAGTCTCCAAAGATGATTGAAATATTTGGGAATTTTTAAATTTTTAAATTTGATATTTCTAACTTTGCAAATTTGTAAAGTGGACATTTTTAATTATACAAACTTGTACTTTTGGGATTTCCAATTACCGCAAATTTGTAAATGAGAAATTTCTAATTATACAAATATATAAATTAGAAATTTCTAAATTCCCCAATTTAAGAATTTAAAAAATTGCAAATCTTCCAGCTTAAAATTTCTAAATTCTCAAATTACAACATTCCAAACTGCAAACTTCAAAACTTATAAACTTGAAATTTCTAAATTCCTAATCAGAAATAAAATCAGCAGTAATTGAAACTAGATTATTACAAAACTTCCACATAGAATACCCTATCAGAATCCCCTTTGAATAACTCTAAAAAATAAAAGTAAAAATAAAACTTGTCATTTGAAAATTTGTAACGGACGGATGATCGAAAGTCGAGAGTGTCGCTGGTTCGAGCGGACAAAGCGAAAGAAGCGCATTTTTGTCGAGTCGAGATTGCATTCAGATGTCGGTGTTCGGATAAATACGTTGCTGTGGGGTCTCTCGAGTGGACCAGCGGAAAATTTGATTTCCCCGAAGAAGCCAGGACCTAGTAGTAAGGATCTCGTTGGACTCTACGAGGATTTTGTATAAAACCGCGTGTAACAGAGGTCGAACGGAAATGGAGTGGAAAATGGATATCTGACGGAATCGGTTGTATCCTTGAAAAATCGTATTGCAAGCATGCAAATGTTCCGAATTGAATGGAACCGTTTAAACGAGAATGTTCCATGATTCAATCGTGTCACTGAAAGTTTCAGCGTCGAGCATTCTCGATAATCAATTTGTAATTCTATTTAATATCATTCTGCAATTGATCTTGAATCCACATTAAGTACAAACATACAAAAATTAGTTAGAGAAAAGCTATTCGCGTTTTGGTCCATGAACATCAGTTTAGATTCCTGTATAAGAGTAAGGTTGATAAACGTTAAGGTTCTTCTGTTGCTCTTATAATATTTTTAGAGATGATCTGACGTTTGATGCCAGGTTTAAGAAGGATAAACCACATTCTGTTGCTCTCATAAAATTTGGAGCTAATAATCACAGTAGTCGACGTCCATATTTCTAAACAAGTCTGTCTTATATTTCCAAAGATGTCGTAGCATCTGATGGTAGGAATCCTAGAATCCAAGAAGGTGAAACCACATTAAGGATATGAAAATACATTACTTGTAGAGAAGATATTTTCGCTTTGGACCACACGGACCCAAATAGACCACCAGGGTTAAAATGTCGCTCCTATTTCTCATAATATATTCAGCCATGTCCTGACGTTTGATGCCAGGAATAAAAAGGTTAAAAGTTGAGCATGAATTTCAAATAAATCCACCCATTTAGATTATTCAAATGCACGTCCAAACTTCCAGACTCCGAGTCTAGACGCGGCTTTAAATGAGTGATGACACTCTTTCTGGAGTGACCTAACGCACAGTCCCTCGAGAGACCAAAATTAGTTTATGCGAATCTTTGTCCGAATTGTAATTATTCGGAGGAAAAACACCGTCATCTGACAATGTCGAGCCGCGACTTCATCTGACCGGGTTTCAGGCGAAAATCGACGAGGAATACCAGCAACAGAAGACGCTGGAAAAACCGGAAGTGAACGTTGGTGATTCGCGTGTGCGTGCGAGTAGTTCGTCCTCGTTGGTCCTTCACCGGAAGGACGAAGTTCTGGAGACAGTGCCACCAGCGCCAGCGGATAAGCTGCCTTTGACGGTCGGGGGAGAGGACAAGGACTCCGTCGCCAGGGAACGAAGGGATAAGGTGAAAGAGGTGAGTTTTTTCCCTACATTTTACCTCAAATTTTATACTTCCACTTTATAGTATGTTCACTTCCGCCGAACATGAGATTTATATCAGAACTTATGTTAACCTTTTTTAGACTCCCAAAGTTAAATTTAGGTTTCTAAGTTTTTATGTTCATTTAGGTTTATGAGGTTTTCTGATGAAATCTAGATTTTGCAGCTTTTTCGTCAAACTTAGATTTATAAGTTTTTCCAATGAAATCTAGACTTTTTAGATTTTTCCATTAAAATCAGATTTCTCAATTTTTCTACTAAATTCAGATTTTTCAGTTTTTTCATTAAATTTAGATTTTACCGTTTCTCTGTAGGTATATGTATAATATAAGGGTTGATAATTGAGAGTTAATGTGAAAAAGTGTTTGAATATAATTGAGAAACTTAATTAGGAACGGCAGCACAATAGATAATTAAAATAAGTACTAAACAAGTTATACGTTGAATTGCGATCGATTTGCAATTATTACGCAACAGATACTGCAGTGAAAGGGTTAATCAGCGATTGTTTGGCTTTAATTCTATGCTAACGATCTCGCTTTGAGTACTCATCACCCCAAAGTTTAATTATTGACCCACTCTCTTCTCTCATATCAACATTCCAAAATGTCGTATTATAAATAAAATAAATCTAATTAATATTAATTATATATAAACATATATATTTATGAATTGTATATAATACAAATATATTTAGAGTAAAATTTCAGAGGCAAATTTACATCTGTATTTTTATCTGTATGCAAAATATTTATCGTTCGGTCATAATGATAAATATCGGTATTTCGATGCATCCCTCCAAGTAGAAAGTTCTCACATAAATTACTCGATGTGTTATTTAATCTTACAGCGAATCGTTTTGATACTCCTGTAGAATGATTTATGAAACGTTATCAAAGAACTCGTTATCGGTGTAAATAGCGATACGGCTAATTCCGATATCGAACGGAAGTTCATCGTGCAAGGTTGTACGTTTCGAAGTTTCGTATCGGCGCGTTCTCCTAAATAATAAAATCAACGATGCGCCGAAACGTTTTCGCGTTTCAAAATATTCGAGAGCGATTAATAATTACGCATGTAGAACGGTGCAATTTGTTGCCTCTGTTCCGACGATGAAAAGTTTATCGCGGACCGTTTCAGCCGCGACAACGTTTTCGCTTACCGTTTGATTCATCGTCGGTCTAATTTTATCTTTCGATTTTCCAACAATTTCATTTTTATTGGGTGCAAATCGAAATTACGCCCGGTTCGGTCGCTGATTCACTCGCACGCGCCACGGGGAACGCTATTAATCGGAATATCCGCGGATGTACATACTGTATTCTCATTTATACGCAAATGTAACTGCAGCAACAGCAGGGATAGGACAGAGCCGTTCGTGGGTGAGGGAACTGTTGAAATTTACTTGGAAAATGGAAAGCGTAGCCTGGTCTCGAGTTATCCTCGATTCCTGGCTAACGAGAAAGCTTTGAAGACGATTTTTCGAATCCTCTGGAATAGCGGATCTGAACCAGAGAGTTCGCGCAATCGAAAACAAATCTAGCTTTCTTAGCGAACATAATCAAGGAAGAACACAACTTTTATTCGTTGATTTTTGGGGATTTCTGCAAATCGAAAGCGCAAAAGCTGGGTTAAAAATTTGGAAATGTACGAATATGAGAATCTAGGGATATCTGTGGATATGAGGTTGTAAGGGTATTAGACATCTAGGAATATTTGGATCTGGAGAAATTTCAATATAGAAATATTTAGGTCTAGAGATATTGAGACCCAAAGACATTAGTATTCAGCGATAGTTGAATCTAGATAGGAATGTAAATATGCATAGAGATTTGTGTATTGAAGATATGTGCAATATAAAACACATTATGCTTTCGTAACATGAATTCTGTCTCTTTCCTCCGGTTAATGATCCGACTACGTCGATACGGCAATATAACTCGAGTTCGCCGTATTTCCACTGCGTTTGATAAAAATCTCCATGCGATATAAAAACCCGGATACTTTGAAAGTTACGACGGTTTGATATGCATTGAAATTCCAGTCGACCGTGAGAAGCATCTGGTCGAAGGGGTTAACGAGCAAATTTTCGTCGACGATTTCCAATCGCGATATTGCTGTTCATCGATCAACGTATTCATCGAATTTCCAAGCGTATGCTCATTTTCGAGGCTCGCATACGGTTCGTCGTGTCATTATCTATTTATCGGTTTATTAAATGTTTCAAAACCGTGCACCAACGTGAAGAGGTTCCACGGCTTTTCCGTCAGTTTTTAATATTCGCGTATCACGGAATACCGTTGATCATTGATGCGTGGAATGTGCATCGCGGTCGGTCACTCGCCGAATTTTTCTTCCCTTTTTTTTTTCCTCTCCTTTCCGGTCCTGCACGGCCGAACGTTTGTATTCGCTTGGCGAAATTGATGGCGCGTTTCCAATTCGTCCAATTCAATCGGTGTGTCGGTAGTGGGAACAGGAAAGGTGTTTTTTATTTTTTTTTTTTTTTTTACCTTTTAAAACTATTATACGATTCTGCGTGTCATGGCAAGTTGATTTTTATACACGATAAAAGTGTAAATATTTGTCGGTGCCTTGTTCGAAACAATCATTGGAATCTTACGCTTTTTTAATTCGCAATGTTTTTTTACATTTTTCAAGTCATGTCTTGTTGAATTTGAAGGTAGTCGTTAAACTTCTTTTATTACAATTTTTTATTTTATATACATTGTATATTAAGACTTCCATCATATAAGAGCCATTTCATTCTCACCAGGTATGCAAAAGATGTATTTTTATGAAAATGTTGCATACCGAATGTTATAAATTTTACTGCAAAATCCAACGCCATGATTATTCCTTCATTTATTATTCAACAGAATCTTCAATCTGTCCTTGAGTCGTGCATGTATTTGCAATTAATTGAATTTCCAATTTGCACGTTCGTATAAAAACGTGATTTAAAGTTCATGGACGAGGAATGTTTATGTTTCCAAACAATAGCGCTTCCACTGGAATCAAGTTGATCGCGTGAATAATATTCTTCGGCCTTTAATCAGATGCTGGTTCGTTCGCGTGATTTCAATCTGAAAGTTTTCTCGTCGGTAATGAAATTTAATCGGCTCTGTGTTCGCTAATGCGAAACCACGGCCGCGTTTAGCTTTGTTCCTTCTATCTCTGATTGCGGACGCTTGTTCATCGCTTGTCGGAATTGTTCTATTCGCGGTAATACACGAATGTCTGTATGTACCAGCGCGTTCGTAATCGGCCAGAAATTCCCCGGGCGTCTCTGTAATAGTTGATGAAACGTTTCGTACTTAATTAACGATAGTTTTGAGAACGTTACGATGCTACGTCTCTAATATCTTACGTCTAAATTGCTGCGCAGCCACGAGTCAAGTTTGCAATAATAGACTCTAGTTATATTGCAGACAAGGGTTGGAATTTCATCAAAGCAACTTATTATTTTAAATTTATTGTGAATATAAACATTTTTTTATCACATGGTTTTTGGGATTTCGGAGCTTTTAGTTTAGTGGTTTCTCTATTTTCCAATTTATCATTTTTAGTTTAAACGTTTTGCGAGATATCAAATTTTCATGTTTACAGATTTTCAGTTTACGAATTTTGCGAGGTATCAAATTTTCATATTTACAGGTTTTCAGTTCATGAATTTTGTGAGATATCAAATTTTCGTATTTACAGATTTTCGGTTTATGAATTTTGCAAGGTATCAAATTTTTATATTTGCAGAATTTCAGTTTATGGATTTTGCAACTTGTTAAATTTTCATATTTGCAGATGTTGTCAATTATAAATTCTTAAATTTACAAATTCTGAAGTTTAGAAATTTTCAAATTTATAAATATTCGATATTATGCATTGTCCTATTTACAGCTTTACAAATTTAAATCAATTTATCAAATTACTAAGTTCTAAATTTAGAAGCTTGAAAACTAATCTTCATGATTATGAGTCCTATAATAAAAACATTGAAACTGAAATTTTGAATTGTACAAAATTTACAGATGTTCAAATTTATAATTATTCAAAATCACATATGTTCAAATTTACAATTGTACAAAATCACAAATGTTCAAATGTATAACTTTATGACAATATAACAAGAATCAGCTGAAGAAATAATTTCTCATTAATTAAAAATATCATTAAAAAAAAAAAAAAATATTCATCCACTCATATCTAAACTCGTGCAGAGTATAAAGTTTCTAGATTTATTATCTCGTCCTGTTTTTCGAATCAGCGAATACGTTCAACTTTCTGTTTGAAAGTTCAATCTCGTGTGGCGTTTGATTCAGTCATATAGCAACCGTGGCCTGAGGTCAATTTCTCTCTATTTAAACACTATATTATGCGCGTACAAAACCTATAGAGTTAGAATACTCGGCCAGCGTCAGTAGCAGTTAGTTCAAGCCAAGTCGATTAATTCGTCAGTTTGATTAAACGTTCGAACTCTGTTGCACTTTCTGATATCGCTACAAACTATTGCGGTAATATATTGTTACGTCTTCAAGAAAGATGGTTCGCCTAAAGCAACTATAGTAATCTACTCGGTGAATCGAAACAAGACTTCTGGTTCAACGCATAAGTACCCGAGTATATCTTCGTTAAAACAATCTTCAATTTACTACCACAAGTTTCAAATTTAATATCGTATTTCTACTTTTGAAACATTTTTATTCGTTTTCTATATTTGGTTTATTTTAAAAATATTTATTTCGATAATAGATACTTTTAATTTATTCAAGTATGGAAAATACTGTTCTGCATAATTTATGTGGAAGAATGTAATCTTAATTAAAAATGTAAACTTAATTAAATTTCAGAAAAGACATTTCTTATAAGTCATATTTTCATCGTGATTGAATCTTGAAATTAATTTTAATTATTAAATTAACATTACTGTTTTAATTTGTTGCGTCTGACGCACTTACAAAAAAATCCTGCGTGAACCTTAAAAATCACATTTCTTGAACCCCTTGATTGTCACGATAAAAACAAGCGTAGTTAAGGATTTAGAATAAACGGTCCTTTACAAGCCGATTTTCCGCATCGTTATTTTCCAGCAGAATCAGACAACCCATCAATCTCCCATTTTCAATTACCCCTGCTGGTAATTCGCCCCATCGACGCGTAAAACGCAACCGAACGTGCGTTTCGAACGGTGTTGCAACGATTAGAATGCGTGCATGATTAGCGTCATAAAGTTTTCACGGGGCACGTTTAATTCCAACGAGCGGAAACAGGGAATCGAAAACGGTGCACGTAGCGATGGATTCGATTCCGCAGTTTAGATGTAACCGATTAAGCTGCGTCGAGTATGGGGCTCGACTGACCTGAAAACCGGATGCGTTTCTACGGAGGATTCCGCTGATGTTTCAGCCCTGTGTCCAATTGGAAACCAGCATGGTTTTACAATTGCAATTGCAGCTGCAGCTCGTCGAACTCACTCATATCTACACCCATGCACGTTAAATAATTTCGTTAAATCTTCAGACATTCAATTCATGTTTCAACTGCTTCGAGTAATGGATACAACTTTTGTATCAAGTGTAATTGGATCGAATATCAAATTTAAGTTCATTCAATTGTTCATGTCACATTTTAGCTGCATCAACAGATACAACTTTTATTTCTAGTGCAAAACTAATGAACGTAAATGTGGTAAATAAAAGAAGATGAATCTTTCAAACTATCACTGAAACCTTGCATAACGCAAGAAATATTCCATATCAAAATTTACGTTTCGACATGTGACAAGTTTCGTATCTGTCTAATAAATTCTGTAGAATCTAGTTCGTCACATACGAATTGTTCGTCAAGAATAACGATTTTAATACTTTCCCCGTTGAAACTACGCGTGTGAATCGTAGATCATAAAACACACATACGCGTTCATCGATGTCGACCCGCTTTCCACAGGGTATCGTTTCTACGTGTACTGAACGTTGGATGTAGACATTTTATTGGACGTTATCCTAGGTCGTTTGTAATCATTCCGCGGGATCGACCGCTGTACCGTGTGGACTTGAAAGATGGAACACCGTGGACGGGTTTCGCGAGAAAAGAACGCAGAGAACTAGCGACGAGTGTATATACCGTGGGATCAACGACGTGCACTCTATTCAGATTTTCGTGGTCGGAATGAATTGTACTGATATTGTCTTTCGACGTTCTTTCTTTAGTTTACTGTTTCATCTTTCTTTCGCGTTGAAATGGGATTGTTTGTAAAGGTAGACTGGAATTTGAATGGAATGGGGGTTCGGTTGGGGGTATTTGAGGATTTGAGGATTTGGGATTGGAGATTTGGTGATTTAGGAATTTTGGGATTTTGGGTACTTGGACACTTGGAATTTAGGGATTTAGGGATTTGGAATTGGAGATTTGCTAACTTGGTAAGTTTGGGTAGTTGGACACTTGGAATTTAGGGATTTGGAATTTCAGATTTGGTGATTTGGGAATTTGGAATTGGAGATTTGCTAACTTGGGGATTTAGGAATTTGGGATTTTGGGATTTGAACTCTTGGGTATTTGGAAAGTTGGAATTTAGTTGACTTGAGAACTTATAATTGGAGATTTGTTAATTTCGGGAAGTCGGAACTGAAGATTTGAAATTTTAGAAATGTGGAAACTTGGAGTTTAGGGATTTCAAAACTTATAATTGGAGATTTGTTAATTTGGGAAGTGGAATTGGAGCTTTGAAATTTTGTGATCTTGGAATTTAAAGATTTAGGAATTTACCCTGCCACCTAAGAGATGTCTAATGTTTTTTTTTATTACTGTAAATTACACATTAATACTATATTTATATACCACATTAATACTACATATATTTGCAACTAAACATATTTTCTGAAAATGTCTTCCTTAAAATAAAATCATGGTACCCAGGGAAAAGAGTCCTAAACCTGACACTGAATGATTTAATAGTTTTGACCTTTAAGTGAACAATCATATGATCTAAACAATCATACAAAATATATAAAATTGAATAATAATAAATAATATGCAAAATGTGAATTATTCCATGATATTATTGGGCACAAACAAATGGTAGTACGAAGGGAAGTTCAGTGCAAGTACTTGAGTCGAAATACATAGGTCGGCGGTCGTAACATGGCGCTTTTAGTGCATGCAAGCGTGCAGTCGGTGAACGGCTCCTCGCCTTCTCGGTCGAAATTAGATTGCACTCACGTTACTCGCGGCAAAAGTTCACGGCACCGTGCGGTTAACGGTTCCGTCGTGTTCCCGGCTAGGTCAGCCATACGTGGCACATGCTCTCGTCGATGTCGAATCGAGTTTGCGTGCCACGCATCGCGAGTATCCTTCTTTTCTCTCTTTAGAGTTACTCGGCCTCGTTTCGATGTTGGCCCATTCGGACACGCGACTCTTACACGCGTTCGATTCGATCGCCAAATCGCTCGCATTTTCAACGTTCCGAACGCGGCGTATGTAACGATGTAATTGGGATAGGTTTACAACGACCGGAGGTGTGCGGAATGTGTGACGTACTGTATTTCACACCTGTGTGTGCTATTCTATACTTGCAAATTTGCAAGTTTATTTTATTCTTTTTTTCTTAACTTTTATTGCAATGTGCACGAATTTATAGATTCTCAAAATACTGAAATTTAAAAAATTTTCTGAAACCAATTAGTGTTAAATTTGTTTGCGAACAGAAGTCTCGTGAAAGAATACTGCGTACAATTTTAAAAGAATGAAGTTATTTACAGAAGCTCTGTTTAAAAATGTAGGTATTAAGATTTAAAGGATACTATCAAACATTCTTGGCTCAAATATGCTTCGAAATCTAGGTTATACGCAATATTTTGCTCCAAATATGCCTGTGACGTGATCACAAGTTTACACCTACTAATTTTCTTATGGTTCGAAAGAAATGAAGGGTTTCTAATGCCTAGAAGCATTACAAAGACGGGCAAGATAAAATAAAAATAAGTAGAATCATGTAGTTGACTAGACTACTTTCAACGCTTAATGATTCTTATATTTATCATTCATAGATATTCTGATACTTTAAATACATTTTATGAAAATTTTATGAATACAAATTTGATAACATTTAACGTTTTAAAATTTCGACAATTTTTGAACATAATATATTTCTGTATCATTGCAATAAAAAATGCACAAATTGAACGTGAAATTCAACAAATATAGAAGTACGAATAATATTTTTACGAAAAAGCAATAAAACCGACAGCGGCAGAGCTCGTTTCTAACCGCTGAGAGTATCAAGCGATGAAAATTTTCCGCCGGAATCGTTTGGTGTACAGTATAAAAAAGCATAATCGAGGCGTGTATAAATACGTTGGAAAAATACGTAAACCAATTTAAAAGGATCAACGAGCAAACGTTTCAGTCACGCTTTTTACGGTTTCGTTTTCCACTGAAAATAAACACTCCACAGGCAAGGTGAAAAGGCAAATTGATTCGTCCGATCGAACGCTGCAATATGCATTTACGCAACTATCGATACTCTTTGCTACCACTAAAAACATTAACGCGAATGAATCCACCGATTGGAAGTAATATCTGCAAATATAACAATTTCCCTATTTAAATTGTGAACTGACATCTTTTTCAAAGACATTATTCATTGATTGTCGCAGTGATAATAGCAATCTCTATTAGGTCTCTGGAGAATTTTATGAAGACTGAAAGTACTTATAAATTAGGGGTGTTTTGAACTGGAGATTTCAGATATAGGAATTTTTTGCTATAGGGATTTGGGGATAAAAGGATATTTGGGGATATTTAGGACTATTTAGAGATTTAGAAAAATTTGGGGATCTGAGAATATTTTTGAGTATTGTGAATTTTGTGATATATAGGGAATTTGAGTTCGAGTTCAGAAACTTTGGGATCTAGAAGTTAAGACATCTAGGGATGTTGGTAACTATAGATTACGTGATTCAGAAATTAAAGGAACTAAATGTATTCAAACTTATCAATGCAACACGTATGAGTATGTTGAAACATTTTGAAAAGTATAAAGCATTAAATTTATGAAAGATTGCATATGAAATATTTTTGCATTTAATAGCAAGTGTTGCTTTCTTGTTCCACCCTTTCCATGTTTCTCCAACATTTAATGTCGACTATTATCGACACTTCACGCGAACGTGACAGCCATGGAAATTCGATGCGAGAATTATAGTTAACGATATTTGTTCTCCGCTCGAAAACCTGTATCCCGTATTCAGCGCAGTTATTCAATTACTTCGTCGTCGCTAATGAACTTTTTTGCATAAGGACGTGAGAACAGAATTGGTCGATTCGTATCGTAAACGTTTGCGAAAACAATTATGCGCTCATTAACGAAAAACTGTTTCCAACCTACGTGTTCGTACAAATTCATTCACCTGTTGTTTAATTCACTCATTTTCTTTTCTGTTCGCTGGCCGTTCATTTCGATTGCATAACCTGCAATTAAAATCCACGTGGTCTATTGATCTTCGAGGAAACGAAATTCGGAATAATGTTTTTGGGAAATGTGCAATTGTGGGATGTGGAGCAGAACGTCTGCAGGTGAGGAAACTACTTTCTTTTGAAATATAAACTTTTAAATTTCCAAAAATATGTTCAGATTGTTTTTAGAACAGTTTCTTAGATTGTTAGAAAGTAACATCTATAAATACGTACATTTTCAATCTTGTACCAAGCAAATTTAAAATCAACACGAAACACCACGTTTGACCGCCATATGTGCCCATCATCTACCCTACATAATCACCATAAAACTCATTCCCACAACGGCTCAGTCAATAAAGCATTAATCTTCCCTCATAAAAGCTATTTTCCACGTCCGGATCGTTACAACTTCATCCACTAATACCAGACATTCTCCGCGCACAAAAATTCCACGCACAAAAAAAAAAAAAAACTGAAACGTAGCGAAACACAGTCTGTTCACCAGCAATCGCGTATATACATAGTTTCCAGCAAGAATCGCCAAGCAATCACCATCAGACATCGGATATCCCAGAGTAGAGGGAATAAAGCAATCGACATCAGTTATTCTACGCAGCTTTCGCTGCGCAAAAATCGTCACAGCTTATCCCCTTTCGTTGGCCGTTCGCATTGTCGCGATCGTCCTCCTATAACGCGCATGAGAACCGATAAATCCGCAAACAAAAGTGGATTATGACTGTTTCGCACGGGCACACACCTTTCATCCTCTGGCCGGCGTGCACGGAGTGCCGATTGCTTCTGTGCATTCGAACCGTATCGAGCAAATTTGAATATCGACCGGACGAGTTATTACGTCCACATCCACCGCGTTCGTTTCTTTTCAGCGCTGCTACCATCGCCGACAGAACCTCCGTGTAAACGTCTGCCCCCTTCTTTATTTTCCCTTTTTAATATTCCGGCTACGATCGCCGTTTTGCCGGTTGGAAGGCGACGAATAAACAACCGAAGCAGCCGAAGTGGGAAATGTACCAACATTTCGACCGATTTTCTATTAACGTGGCGCGTTTTAATCATCCGCGTGTGAATTATTTCGATCGGGGATTTGATACAGGATACATTCAATGACGATGTTAATTTATTTACCGTTATCATTAGCGATTGATAGGTTTTTGACATTTTGAAAATATAGCAATTTGGATAATTGGAAATTTGAAAATCTTTGGATATGAATATTTGAATGTCTAGGGATTTTTGAAATTTTGACATTTTGAAGTTTAGGAGTTTTTGAAATTTAGGAATGTGGAAATCTAGGGATTTTTTCAATTTGTAAATTTGAAAATCTATGGATTTTCTAAATTCGGAAATTTGAAAATTTAAAAATCTGGAAGTGAGATACTAGATTTTAAAAAAGTCTGAAAAAGTCTGTGGTGTTATCTCGAATAAAACGAAGTAAATCGAAAGCGAATTCAGCGAATAATTAATGCGATCGAAGCTAAAGCCGCAGCAGCGAGATCAAAGTAGGTACAGAACGAGCAGATGGAATTCCAAAAATATGAGGCTATCGTTCTATGCAGCAAAGGCAAAAGCGAGCTGCGCGTCGTCGTTCATTATTCGCAACGTTCGCAGCGTTGAGACAAGCAAATAAACCTGCTCGATACCGGTGACCACCTACTAATAGGCAGATCCTCCGTGTACGCTTTCTTGGCCGATGTCTGCTCGTGGAATTTCGCATTTTTTTGGTTTCACTAACGTAGAGGCCGGTTACCACGGAATCTTCTTTATCGCGTCTGGTATTCCGCGACTGGAATATTGTTCTATAGAGAAAGCCCACATTTTTCACGGAAGCCCCGACTCGCGAGGATAATATTTATCTCTGGCAGATTTGTGGTTAAGAACATTACGCCCGAAGATTACGTTCGCGTGGAGATCGCGGAGTAAGTGGAATCGTGGCGAACGCGAACGAAACGGGATCAGAAATTGTTTACCCTGACATTAGAACCCCTTTTCTTATTGTTTCTTTACCGAGCGGTAAACTTGGGGACTTTCGAACTACAAGAAAGTGTTTTTAGAACTTTTTAGGTTAAATTTGCATATCTTTGTTGTATACTCTCAAGTTATGAATGAGTAAACCTTCTCAAATTTTATTTATACAAATATCGTATTTGAAGTTTCACATTTTCTCAATTTTTATGTTATCGAATTGTTCATTTTTAAAAATTCACAAATTTTTATTTGGAGATTTAGGGATTTTAGGAATTTTGGGGATTTAGGGATTTGACTCAAACTAGTTATAAAAATCTCTAAATTTCTTTTAAAACACTCTTTTTACCATCCCTGAGAAGTAAGAACATTTTCGAAATTTCCATGCAACTTCATGGATCACTATCTCGTATTCTAACGAATTACCCTAAATCTTAATAAACGACTAAAGTATATTCATTGCACACGCGTGGTACATAATAGATGGTACGTGGGAAGTTAATAGGTTACATGATACGATTTTATTGAACTTCGACTAGAGCACATTGATCGAGTGTAGCGATTAATTTTCTAATTTGTCGCCATTTCTCTCCAGGGTGTAGTTTATCAATGTAGAAGTGTAGTCGGTCTTCTGCACCCCAGTGACAAAGTTTGTGGTTTATGGTGAGCTCGTGATCATGTGCGACTGAAAGTTACGGGCGAATTGCATCGATTTCGAATCAAGTATGCTTCCTTCTTCATTTTTAATCTGCATAGTTCTTAGAATATATTCATTCTTTACCATCTAACTTTATGTCTAATTCATACCGTTTTAATGTTTCATTTGTGAGTATCTTCGTTGCTACTTTGTCTACTTTCATGCATATTCATATGTTATCAAGAAATTGTGGCGTATTCAGGGAAGAATAAAGTATTAATGTCATTTATTAATAAGTAAATTATTTTCTAATTTATTATGTAGGTTATTTTTTAAATTTGTTGTGTAATAATATAGTATCTCAAAATTCTTATATTTTAAAAATTCCCAAAATTGCCACTCTACCTCCCTAAATTCCCAAATCTCCAAATTTTCACTAGAAATTAAAACCTATCGCGTCACAACTGTCCATTACCTCTATCAAGCATACAAGTACTCACTTTCATCCGCAAGCTCTCAATGTTCGATCCAACAATCGCTGCGTTGAAATAAACGAAGAAAAAAAATGTTGAAGAATAATCGTCGCACTCGAATCTATCAAAGTGTCTCGTATCGTTTCGAACGTGTTTTAGCGAGTGATGTTCGATGCGCTAACCTCGGGAAATAAATGAATGACATCGGCATAATTGTGCGGTGGAGATTTCGGTTTCCAACATATTCATAGCTGACAGCAACATAATAATCCAGGGCTGAATGGACTCTGCGGATTCGGACAGTTATTTTCGCGGTAACCGCTCGGCATGGATTCAGATCGTGTTGCGGTTCACTCTAATTATCCCTGGTAATATGATTTAACGACAGTTAATCTGTGTATAATTTTCGTGGTCCCGGTGATTGCTGTACACTCTGCAACGACTAGAATATGCTACAATTCAGTGGATGATTTGAATCTTTGTTACTTGCTTTAACAAACGAAACAACGGGATATGCGGTAGTTTATTAAATTAAATAGGTAATTCAATGGAAACTGGTATCTTTGTTTAGGGATTTTGGAATATAGGGAATTGGAGATTTAGAAATTGGAGAAATTAGAAAGTTAGGAATGTAGGAATTTGGGAATTTGGATATTTGGGTATATAGGAATTGGAGACTTTGGAAATTGGGGGATATAGGAATTAGGGACTTTGGAAATTGGGGGAAATAAGAATTGGAGACGTTGGAAATTGGGGGAAATAAGAATTGGAGACGTTGGAAATTTGGGAAAGTAGGAATTAGGGACTTTGGAAATTGGGGGAAATAAGAATTGGAGACGTTGGAAATTGGGGGAAATAGGAATTGGAGACGTTGGAAATTGGGGAAAATAAGAATTGGAGACGTTGGAAATTGGGGGAAATAGGAATTAGGGACTTTTGAAATTCGGGAATATAGGAATTTAGGAATGTAGAAATTTGGGAATTTATGGATTTGAAAATTATAGAAAATATTGAATTTAATAATTTAGAAATTAGAAATTTTATTTACAAATTTATACAATTAGAAATAGCGGAATTTAAACATTGAAAAATTCAAGAATTTAAAAATTCAAAAATTTTGTAACTTCCAAAATGTTAATGATTCTGAAAATATTAGAAATTGTAAAAATTTCAGAAAATTAGAAATATCCCACTTTGCCACCCTTTTAAATTTCTAAACCCTTGAAAGTTTTATGAAACACTTTCGCTACCGGAGATAAACTCAGTTTTAAAGGTCTGCGTTCGTAAAATCGATTCTCGAAGGTGGCGCTCGTTGTCGATGTATGGCGTATCGTTAATTCGAACTTTCACTTTCTTGCGTATCCTGTTCGTGAAATTCGTATCGCTGGAGCTTTCAGGATACGTCCTGGAGAGATCTTACCGACTGTCGGTTCTGATCAGCTTTTCCGCGAGGCTCGTTGCGAAACTCGTATTCTCCATTCGTTGGAAACAGCTTCTTTCACTGTGACACTGAATGTTTCAGAGATGGCACATCGTCTCTATAATACCTACTTTTCATTCAATTGCAATGGAACTTATTTCAAAATAACTTTAAAATGAAATTATCCTTCTGTACAGTAATATCATGATGTTATCTTGGTTCGTAAATATTCTTCACTTTTTTAAATACAATTTTCTCAAGTAATTTGTTAATGTATTTCTTTATGGTGTATTTATTTTCTTCCATTCATTTACATTTATTTTAATTTGTTTTTTACAATTGCTTTATATAAACAGCTTAATGTATCTTCGTAATTATAACATATGTTAAAAATACATAAAATGTAACATATGCAAAAAATATAAGACATAAATAAAAATATATAAAACACAACATAACTAACAAAGAAACTAATACTAAACAAAAATACAATATCGTAGCCAGAAGAATAAAGCGCACAATTTTAAACAAAATAAATTCAAACGAATCCACGCCGTGTGTTTAATATCGACCAAGTACGTACTAAATAAAAATGATTCTCTTTTACACCGAAAAAATTCAGTATGATACACGATAACGACGCGATTAAATCGAGCAGTAAATCCGAATAACCTTTATCAGACTCTAAATAAATTTCTCTTCTAAAAATGTATACATTATGAGTTCCCTGCAACGCTTTTATATCATAAACCCACATCAAATATTTTATCTCAAAATTATCGATTTAATACACCATAACACAATATAACATAATACGAGCATAAAGCAACGTTCACACTAGTGCAACAAAAACATGTGTTCACACGAGCGCTCAAAGGTGTTAGGACTCGTTCTAGGCCTAAGCAGATCGCGAATAGATTCAAAGCTTCGATTTATGCTCGCAACGCTTTGAATCTTGCGAGAGTTTCGATCTCTGGACAGCGATGGCGGGACATGTGTGTGCATCCGTTATTCGACGGTTGTTCGTTCCATAGGGACACCGGATATTCCAAAGATGGCAGCTGGCCACTGTGACTGTGGAAGTCCATAGTGACCCGATGGCACGCGAGCTTCCCTCTTTGACTGGAATATTAATATCCTCTGGCTGCAAACGGTCTAAGGGGACGCATAGAACGAGAGCACAGGGACAACTCGGCAAAACTAACCTGCGTTCTGTGCTCGCATCATACACACACGCCCGTTAGAAATTTACCTGCACGTTTTATCGGCTCGCTCGTAATTGTACGACAATTAGTTTTCGATCGTGGGTCCTGTAAACTTCGGTATGTTGCAGGGAAATTATGAAAATAGGGAGTTGGTCAAATGTATAAGGTATATGATCAATTTATGGAAGATAAAATAACAACCCTGTGACGTAGGGATTTGAGAATGTAGCGATTTGGGGATGCAGGAATTTGGGGACGTAGCGATTTGGGGATGTAGCGGTTTGGGGATGTAGGAATTTGGGGACGTAGCGATTTGGGGATGTAGGAATTTGGAATATGACAATTTGGGGACGTAGCGACTTGGGATTGTAGCGATTTGGGATTGTAGCGATTTGGGGACATATCGATTTGGGGATGTATGAATTTGGGGCTATAGCGATTTAGGGATGTAGGAATTTGGGGACGTAGCGATTTGGGAATGTAGCGATTTGGGGACGTAGGGATTTGGGGATATAGCGATTTGGGGATGTAGGAATTTGGAATATGACAATTTGGGGACGTAGCGGTTTGGGAATGTAACAATTTGGGGACGTAGCAATTTGGGGACGTAGCGATTTGGGGATGTAGGAATTTGGGGCTATAGCGATTTGGGGATGTAGGAATTTGGAATTATAACAATTTGGGGACGTAGGGATTTGGGAGTGTAGCAATTTCGGGACGTATAGCGATTTGGGGATGTTGGGATTTGGGGACTTAGCGATTTGGGGATATATCGATTTGGCGATGTAGGAATTTGATGCTATAGCGATTTGTGAATATAGCGATCTGAGGACATCTAGACGTCCATTTTTCCATTCTGACCAATTGGAGCCATAACTCTTCTAAACACCTGGCTCACGCGTCAACTCCTGGTTTGACATCTGTATATGGATAGAAATTCTGATATTCTTATGGTATATGGATGGATGTTCGAAAAAACATGTCAGACCCTATGTTTACAGGGGTATTAAAACACGCAGTTATTTTTATGAACAACAACACGATAAAATCAATAATTAACGCCAGGTAATGTTACTCGTTTACGATGCATCATAATCCATCGTTCTATCGGCATAAAATTTGTCTCATTTTTAAAGTTTCTTATTGTCAGTCGACTTCTTGTCGATTGATAAGTGCAGATTGTGCACGTTATCGTTTGAAACAATCTCTAATCGTAATTTATGATCGTAAAAGTGTATTCGGTGTCTCGGTGTCTCGAGGTCTCTATTACATTCAGCTTCCAGTCGACATAGGGTCGATAGAATCGCGCGGGAACGTGTTTAAATTTGCATTTCATTTCGTTGTCGAAGACAGAGTTAAGAACCCTGGAGAACGGTTTCCTGCGATTACACGTTGTCTCGCGATTAATTCACGAAATTAACGTTCTCCGTTATCCTTGGTTTCGCAAACGATTCGATCAATCTCTTTGCAGTTGGGAAACTGTTTATAAAACCAGAGGGAGATCACGTGTTTCGATTAAACCGCTCGTTCTTGAGGTTCCTATAACAATTTCAATTTAATTTCGTAATCTGCATGTGGGAGTTCTTGGAGATTGGGACTTTACGAATCTAGTGACTTGGGAATTTGGGAATTTTTGAATTTAGGGATTTGGGAATTTAAGGATTTGGGAATTTAGGGATTTGGGAATTTAGGGATTTGGAAATCTAGGGAATTAGGAATTTGTGCGACCTAATATTTTCCCAATACAGAAAACCTCTTTCGTTCAAATAATTTGTACATCTATACAATCCAAGTTAAAATACAGCGAAATACGTTTCATAGCTTTGAATCAGCATTGACCCGGCCGTGTCGTTCGATGGTTAAAGGACAGGTCAGCGAGGTGACGCGATTTTAATTAGTTTGCTTAAAACGGGATGTGTTGTGTTAGCTTGTTACGCAAGGCAATTGATCTGTCGCGTTTAAAAGTAAACCCGGTACTCGCGATACCGGCTCGTGTGTGTACCTAAATCACTCGAAATAGGTGTTAATTACGTAAGCGGATAAATTTAATCCGGGATTCCAATCTAATCACTGGTGGCAGAGTGTTCTCATCCAACGTGGATATTACGGATTAATTATTGCATTAATCATTTGTCTGCTATGGGGTTTCTCTGTACCATTTACATGAACGTATTTATACAGCTTCTGTTTGTTCAATTACAGATGAGTTAATTCGTCGTTTTAGAAATCAGTATTTAGAGTATTTATGTATATGAATTCGATAAAAAATTAACCTTTTCTTATTAGACTTTCATGTATTTACCAAAATAATTTATAAAGTTAAATGGTTGCCACTAGAATAATTAATTGTATCAGTTCATCCCTCACCCATAAGTTTTATGTAGTAATTCATTTTTAAACCTAATATCATCTAGTGATTGTTCAATATACATCAGTTATTTACTAACACCGTCTCAAGTACCATTGAATTACAACTTTAAATACTACCTGGTACTTTAATACCGTAATATGACACTGATATTAATGAGCGTATGTCACATGATCAACGCCAGACGAGAATTGCTAAAAGACGAGGCGTTAACGAGAATAGTCGAATGCTTCTGGAGAAAATGGTTTCGTCTTTCGCAGCGCAAAGGACATTCTGCCATTGTAAATTACAGACAGCGAGACACTATTAAGAGAAGCTAATCATGGACTATCGAGTTTGGAGCTGCAATGAGCAAATCTAATGACCGACACAGAAGCACGGCAACTGGTCCAGACCAAGTGGTGGATTTGCTCCAGTACTTCCGAGTTCGATAACCTGTGATTAAGTGGCTATTCGTAATCATACTTTATGACCTATCGGCTCGATTCCATTTTACACGCGAGCTAACGAGTCCCACCAATTTCCGCTCTCACGCTCGATATTTAACACTGCTTTATGGTGCTTTTTTGTCCAAATGCTGACCTAACATCGTATCGAGAGTTTAGATGTAACATAATGCATTTTCTTATTAATATTTTATAAATGTACATAGTCTTCAAGGACTCAAAATTAAATTTCATGAATATGCAGTATTCATTACACTGAGCAGTCAAATGTGGACTTCCAATTTACATTTGTACTTTAAATTGTTCCCTCTTAAAATTTCACCAACATTACAAGCATGTATCCTCTACCCAGCTTACGAGAAGCATTCACAAAAAGTAGAAGCAGACAACAATCCTGCCGCCAAAATCAAAGGTGTAAGATGTTCCGATTGGAAGCAGTGAAAATTCTCGAAAAAGATCGAACGGCTATCGCGATCAAAGCGGACGGTCAAAAAGCTCGTGTCCGATGGGAAAGGAGTGCAAGGAAACAAAAATGAAAGCATTTGACCGAATAGGAGTCGGGAGACGTAGCAAAGTAAGCTGAGCGTTCAAGTTCTCGAATCAGCAGAGAGCCTGTACGCCCCATAAGGGTAAGGGGGATGACTATTATTGGATTACGGTGGCTCTGGCACATTTCACCACGTAATCCTGCAGCAACCGTAAGGGTTACCGCATTACAGGGGCGTGCTGACCGCCCTTTACCCTTTCATTCACCCTCGAGGTTCATCTCTGCGAAGGTCCGCCGTTTCCAACCCCTGCACACCGGCCCCATTTGCAGCCCGAAACACGTTTACGAATTTCACCTAGCTTTTCCTTCCTCCGGAATATCATGCCCGTCTCCCTTTGCCCTTTGAACCCTATTCATAGAGCATATTTAGAGACACGGGTAATCTCAATCTGTTGGTAAATGGTCCGGGCTGTGTTTGTAAAATCGAGTTAATAGAGGCTGCTCGTTTGCGTCAAAATAATTAGGAATGAACGTAACCGGTGAGATATTGCCATAATACACGCCGAGGGTAATTCGGGTTTAGGTCCTGCAACCGGTTAGTATCCATTGGGATTCCTGTTAACGTGATTAATTCATCAGGTAATTGGTAGCGAGAGATGAAGGTTTCCATGGGATTTCACATTCTTGGATTGCAAAACTACTATTGGAATAGAGAGGGTTACAAGGATTTGTAGACTTCAAAATTTTCAGGGAATCAAATTGAATCTGCAAGTTCTAAAATTTTTCGAATATCTTCCCAAGGCGAACTCCCCAAATAATTTAATTAGTCAACGTCTTGCTCGTCTTCTTCCAAATTCGGATAAAATTCCCAATTAGCGACTGAAATATTTGACGGTAGCGATCGAACAGAATCAGAGATTGAGCGATCAAGAAAAATACAGAGCCCCAGCAGATGTCCCGTATATTCTGGGACCGTGGATCCGTTCCCGAGGACATTTATTCGACGAGGGTTTGCGAACGGGAGGACCGGCGATTTCGGTGAAAGAGACAAGCAAAATACGTGCAGGAATGTCTCTGCTACCTTGTCACAAGCACCGACTGTCTGTACATCAGTCCATCGGTCGGTGATTCAAGACCAGCACTTAGCCCGCTCTTATTGCCCTTTCAGTCGCTGCCATTAGCCTTATACCGTCGGATAGGCATCTTGTAATTTCTTGTATTCCCAAACAGCCGATCGTAGCCCCTTCGCCACGTACCAATCGGACATTGAAGAACGACTTCAACAAGGTTCCCGGTGTTCTTCTGCCTCTTTCGAGACACGACATTTCGTGCTGGTTCTAATGTACGAACACGATACACCGCGATGTTGGAAAAAGCGTTCGACTTCCATCGGACAGGATGGATAGACATCTGTTTCTAACACTGAATCATTTCGATAGGTACCTGTTCAAACTTCTTTCCACTACTAGGGATGTATAGTAAATTCTGGGTGTTAGATATGTGCAGGATTTTTTTTATATTTGGGGTTCTGACATGGGCAGAGAGTGATGTTTAATACAGTGCTGGATAGATCATAAATGCAGGTTTGCATCATGATGTGTTGGAGACATGCATATATTTCAGATTTAAATTTGCTGATATTTGGAGAGGAACTTGGGAACTACTGGAAGTTTTGATACCTGGAAACGTGGACATTTGAAAAATTTTAAATTCAGAGTTTAATTCTTGAATTTAGAGTATGGGAATTTGAGAATATGGGGATTGTAGAATTTAAACATTTGGAGACCTAGAAATGAAAAACTCTCAAGTCTTAAATTTGAAGTTTTCAAATCTTAAGCTTTATAAATTAGAAATCTCTAAATCGCTTTGTAAATGTCCTGAAACTTCGAAGGTCCTAATCTCTCCGTACAGTGATGTATTAGCGCCAGTTCGACTGTGACCCCCTTAAAACAAGCTTAATTTTTCCGCAATAAATCAAGATTAACCTTCGACTCCAGTCGTCATAACCCCAGTATCTTTTCCTAATCTCATCAAAGAATTGAACAGTTCTCCATGCCCTCGGACGTTCGACGCGTCTCCTATTTATCAGTCAGTTTGTGACAGGAACCGGTGGTCATTTTTAGCACCGCGGAGCGTCGATAGCAGTCGCAATATCTATCGAAGGATTTCACACGGAAGTCCGTGGAGCTTGACGAATGCGTTTTACATCTTCTCGCGCGATTACCTAGCACGTAGCGTGATCACAGTGCGCTTGCAAACGTCAGCGTGACAAATGGCGACCAAAAGCGGACGAGCAAGACGACGTGATCCCCGGTAACCTCTCCAGAAAGCATTCGAGGGATTCCTTCAGCTATGTCGTGACGTCTACGTCTCCTCTTGTGTCGTTGACGCTCTTTTTCCTCGTTAAAAATTATTTCTGCACCGTGGAAAATCGCTATGTCCGGGAAATGTATCGCACGACTTGAAGGCTGAATAAGTTGCAGTTGACGGAGTTGAGAACTTTGCCGTTGTTTCGCGTGTAATTCCTGATGTGTTCGTGTTCAGGCGTAGACCATCCGGGTAGGATACGTTTGATGATTGCGATTTTCTGTTACCTTGAGAACAGTTTCATGTAGTTAATTTGCTATGGTGTTCAATGTTAGGTAGAACCGGTTTATGTGTCATTTTTACCATATTTCACTTTGTGAAGTGCTTATGACTTTTAGTGTTTGTTAGATCTAGGTATAGGTAGCTCTAGACTAGGTTAGGCTTGTTTAGTATTATCGAGGTCTGCTTCAAAGTTACTTGAACAGTGTTGTGAAGGTTTAGGAGATTGTTGGTGTAAATTAGATTAGGACGGCTAGGATAAGTCGACAACTTTTCAATATGTTATCAAGGTTACCGTAATAATCTGGAGATATAGGGTTATGTTACAGCTGGATAAGATTATGTTTGGATTAAGATTATGATCAGAATATGGTTATGGTAAAGTTTGCCAAAAGCATCTCTCCTGAAATTACCTCAATTTCTTCAGACTCAAAAATTATTTCTTTCTCGATTATACTTTGATATATTACAAAATAACGTCATAAGACGAGATTAGAGTGTTGGACATCTAAGAAAGCGTCTTCGAGTTACTATTCGAAGCAGATACTTTCCGAGATGATTTTCGCTTCATCGTTCCTAATTATTCACGCCATTCACGGCGATACTCGGACGGGAAGAGAATTATCGCGAGCATTTGGTCCTTCCGGCGACACTTTCCGTGGAAAAAGCGTGATTCTCGGAGAAACCGTGTTCGACAATTGGCTTAATTTCGGTAAACTCGAAGGCTGAATCGAGCATTTTCCTCGCGCCGATTACCGGCCACGTCTCGGAGCCGAGCGGAGCTGGTTCGTCGAAATTCCTCCCGGTGATAATAACTCGGGAGTCCCACGGTGTCCCGGTGATTCCGTGGAAATGCAATTACGAGGCTAGCTTGAAACTCGTCTCCGTCGAAAGAAATTCGACGCGGGAAAATCTCTCTCGAGACGCGCCGGAGAAATTACTCCGCTCCGCTGAATTGCCACGATATATATATATATATATATATACACACACAAGAGAGCATTTTTGGCCGGGTTGCGGATTCACCCAGCCAGCTCGTCCGACTTCCGAAACTCGCACGAGTTTTATTTGACCGCATCTCGCCTATCGCGTTATATTCAGACACGAATTTTCCATGCAGCTTCTGTTTTTCTACGTTTACCGTGGCGTGCTTTCGATAACAGAACTAGCCCTCTAGAAATACCGTGGAATGCGTGTTCTTTCGCTCACTTTTTGCAATTATGATAACGGTGTACGAAGTAACGTTTGAATTTAGAGCTGGATGAGGTTTCACTGGATTTTTCTTTTTGCTAGTCGTGGTTGTCATACTTGGGAGTCCGGTATGTTGCTGAATATCATGAATGAAGAATATTGGACATTTTTATCGTAGATGAAAACATGTTCTTGTGTCATGTTGGTACAAAATGTTTTAATCATATAATGTGATTAGATTGATTTTTTTGTCAATCGTACTGGTATAATTGTTCGGAATTATAATCTAATTATTCTATGAATTATTACAATTGAAAGATTCAATTATGTTGGATTTAATTTTATCGTATAAGTCAGGTCTTTTGTTTAATTAAACTGCACTCCAATAATTGCAATTAGAATACAATTATAATACAGTTGTTAATTGTAGTGAAAGCACACAATTTTTAATCAGAAGACCATATATTTTAGTAACGAATAAAATGCCATATGTTTTACAAATGTTTCACTAGTATAATTCCACATGTCTCAGTAACGAAACGTTATTTATTAATGAATAGAAATATCTACTTTGCGTAGTAGAAATTTTTTTCGCAGCGAATTGCGTGTCGTGTATCGTGCAATAGTTGCTTTAGCGGTAGTTTGATTTTCGTTCTGTTTGCGTAGACTAAATTTGAATCCATCAACTAGCAGACTATCATATCCGCGAAATACGAGAACCAGCTTTACCTGAGGCGGTCTCAGAGGCAAATATCGTTTGGGGTTTCTGTATTATCGCGTGTAATTCTGCTCGGGGTTTAATTAAACTAGACAGCAGAATCGTTTGCGAACAGATTAATCCGCACTCGTAATTCGGAAAAAAAGGTATTCCTTTGGACCTAGCTCTCAGATAGACACCGAAGAATGATTTTAACCATTAAATAGGAACAACGGTCCATGGCTATTTGTTTGTATTTATCAGACAAATTTTACGAGCTAAACGTGTTCAAAGGGAATAAAGATAATTCTGGTCACGGAACTGATATAAATTATTATCTGGACGTAGATAGGAAGTTAAATTGTTTCGTGTTTATTGTCATAGTTATTACGACACACTTTTGTTATTATATTCATTTTTTATTACAGACGGGAATATGTGAATTTTCTTGAATTTTATTATGTAATCAACAAGAAACTTTATTTTCGTTTACAGTTAATTAAACTAGCTTTTAGATAAGAAAGTAAGTATAATTTACAATATTTTATTTTTATTTTGTACGTTTCTAAGTGATGCACAATTTTGAACATTTCTATGATGTTCTATGACTCACTGTATTTTCTGTTCAATAAAATTTTGTATACAATAAAGTACATTTTCTTCGAATTGTCATACCGAAAAATGTGACAATGTGTACTTGAAAATGATCCATGAAATGTCGAGTAAAAATCTTACCGTTATGCAAATTTACATTTTATTAAAAAAAGAAGAGAAGGAAAAATGCTATCGGTTTTGTGACGCAAGGCGAAGAGGAAAAACCTCGAAGAGTCATTGTTTGCATCGCAGTCTTCAACGTTTCATCTTTTTCTCGCGAGCTAAACCTCTTTCCTTTTCCACCGTCTCAGCCACGTCTGTTCGTGATTCTTTTTCACTTGCTACTGTCGTTGACTACTGCAAGAATTATTATACTATCTCGGTGTTATTACCAGTTACTTGTCTCCCTTCCTCCGTCTTGAAAGAAACGCGGACGCAGCGTTCAGGATTCTTCTTCTTCTTGTACAACCGGGAAAATGAGCCAGTTTTTTCCTTTGATTTACGACTTTTTCTGCTTAAAGACGCGCGAGCATTACGCCAGGAATATTGTACCTACTTATCCTGTTTCATGAGAACGTGATTTCAACCATTACAGACCTTTAATTATAAGTTTATTTGTTCCTTTAATCGACGTCTTTTTACGTCGATTTTATGGCGTTTTAGATACGGTTTGTAAATAGTTCATCATTCGTCGTACATCGTGAATGTATAATTTAGTTCAATTACGTTACCACAACCGGTGTACTGATATATTGCCACGAACAGTGTCGGAGCAACATTCTTAAAAATTGCAATATATATGGAGTGTTTGCTATGTAGAATTGAATTGTCAAATTAATACGTGATAATACGACGTACAGCAATTTATCTTGTGGTGATATAGTGTGTAGAAAATCGATGCATAGTAATTTAACGCATGGTGATACAATATGTAGATACACGTACAATACACGTTACGTAAAATATATTTCCGTTAAAAATTGAATTATACATACAGTAACTTGAAAATAGTATATGAAGAGCAGTTCTGCAAACGTGTCATGTACAGAGTATGTACTTATGTACGTGAGATGAAAGAAATGTACCACCTTTCCCGCAATTTTATTGTTCTTAGAACCCTATGGACAATAAACGGAGAGCGAAACATTCTGTAAACGAAAACGGTTTTTGTCATTCTGTTGCAAAGTGTAACCCATACACACGTACTGAAGTCTCGTTTAGTTAATCCATCGGAATATTATGATCATCCGAAGTGCCGGTTATGAACACTTGGGAGAATTCCTTTTATAGGGTGCTAAGGGAAAACGTGACACGAATCAAATA
This sequence comes from Megachile ligniseca, assembly GCA_945859555.1. Lineage (NCBI taxonomy): Eukaryota > Metazoa > Arthropoda > Insecta > Hymenoptera > Megachilidae > Megachile > Megachile ligniseca. The sequence goes on from OX243783.1 coordinate 7,086,907, forward strand.
CAAAACAAGACTGTTTCGAGTATTTCTACAGCAAGGAATAATCCGAATTCAGAATCTAAAAGAGCTCCTTTTGAAATATTCAGAAAAATGATCTACCATTCACAATCTCTGCTTATTAATATCCATATGTCTACGGTGCAAATTGTGCTGATATGTTGATTGTATGTGACAAATTAAAAAGAATGTAAATGATTTATATTCATTTATCCGTTCAGTCTCATTCATTTATCAATTCACCTATGTTAATTGTTTCATTAATTCATCTGATTATATACTTGTGTAATATGTTAATATTGAAATGTTTCATTCATTCATCTCGTGATTTGTCTGCGTACCCACTGATACATCTCATTATCATGGTATAAATTTACAAATTTAAAAACAAGCGGAAAAAGAAGAAAGCTTGATTTACGTTCATTTATACAGTCACATTCATTCATCTGTCCTCCCTTGTACATCTTGTCATTCATCTACGTTAATATTCATAATTTTATCCATTCTGTTCATTCTCAGAAGGATTACATTTCTCCTCCGATAATTTCATTGAAAATTTACCTGAATTTTACCAGAAAGAGTAAGTTAATTTTTGCTTTAAAAACCCATTTCAAGTTCTCTTAAGCATTGTAAAGTCATACCATTTTCAACTTCTATATTCATTTATATTTCACTCATAAATTAATTATGCATACGTTTCGATCGAAATTTGTAATGTACTCTAAATATAATCAAAAATTTAACGACGCATCATATTGCTCCATTTACACGCCCAACGTCGGCGGATAATCGTTAAAATTGCTCCGCAGAGTCGTCTGGAGAGCCGGTGTTATTAAGAAGGAAATAGCGTCGCCGTGAAATTTATTGTAATCGTGTAAGGAGGCGAGGACATCGCCGAGGAAATACGTTGAATGTCCCGCGGAAACTACTCTCCTCGAAACTTCTTTCCCCGATCCGGCCACGGAGTCACGTACCGGAAAAATGGCTTAATCCCAGAAGTCCTCTCACCTACTTCCCTGACTCTGACGGTCTACACTCGACATGCTAGTCCTTTGCATTCCTCTGTCTATCTAACCAGAATATTGCCCAAACCACCACTCTGCACCCCCTCAATTTCACTGACTTCGAAACAAACATTTTTCCTTTAAGTACATTTTTAGCTACGTGAACAGGTTCACACGTCCATTGACTCAGCACAATTTGATGAGGCATGTGTTATAGGACACATTAACAAAAATGGGACACATGAAAATTAAGTGTAGGACACTTTAAGAACATTTGTTATTATAAATGTACCATGTGAATACAAGACACAATAGATATGTTAATGCATAATATAAGTATGTGTATGTATGATAATAATGATGTATGTAAAAGGCAAGGTCTGAAGAAATCCACAGGGAATACCACATACACCAAACAGCTTGAGTATACTTCAAAATCAATTATGCACACATGCTCTTAGACCACTGCCACGATCAGCATATCCATACAGGAACATACACGTTACATAAATAAACAATTTATTTGACGTTATCGAAAACTTTATCGACACCTCGGTAACACCTTGAAAAGTCACCTCTTTCTGCATCTTCTTCGTTGCACCATACACTCGAGTATACCTAACCTAGCATAGCTAACGATGCCTCTGAAGGTCCATAGAGCGACGAAACATTTTGTAAAGTCTGGTCGAAACTCCAGCGACATCACTTTATTACGGAGCATGAAAGATATTTTTCATGGGGCGGTGCTCGAAATCAACAGTCAAAGGCACGTCGTTATGTTTGTGTAGCCGGTAAACGAAAGAAGGATTCAAGGGGTCAGAATAATCCGTGGAACTCGTTAATCCGACGAGTGGCCCGGGTCAGAAGTGTCTCCATGCTCGAGGAGCGAGCGTGTCTCGACGCATTCTCCTAAGGATCGTGATGATTCTAAAGGGCGTCCATTAGCGGCTAACGACATACGTGTTCCTCTTCCTCTACGCTTCAGACAGCTCCGTCGCTTCTTTTTCGTCGAAAGGACCCACGACGAGCCCGCTACTCTCTGCATCCAGTTTTTGCCACGGTGTACCCATCGTTCGCGAGTTTTTTCCACTTCGAAACGACACCTGTTCGATCGGTTTGCCCGACATCTGCACACGATGCGGTAGGTAACACGACATCCTGCTGAAATATTTAGTTCGAGGATAAATGTCTGGAAATTAATAATAAATCTTCAGAATCTAGCGATGTGGATGGCTTAATATTGTTAGGTATGAGAATTTTAGAATTTGGGAATTCACTACTGCTACCTCTATCTCTATTCTTAATACCTTCTCGATACTTTGAAAACGGTTCTACCTATCCATCACCGTATTCCGTCAACCAAAATGGAGCACCCAGTGTTCCCAGCTCCAGAAAGGTGTCCGATTCGATACATCAGGGTTGAACGTCGAAAATAGGTCACCGTTCATGAATGATCTTCCTCTCGATCGCGAGCACAATGTGTCAGCGTGAATTTCCAGCCGTGCTGCTAAATTCCGATGCTACTTTCGGGTCCAGAAGAATCGTAGCCGCGTTAATAAGCGGCTCACCGGGGGATTCAAACACGCCGGATCGTTATTGTGCGCGAAAGTGTGGCGAAGATGGGTGTAGCGGCAGGATGATCGCAGAAAAGGATATGGAGCAGCGAGAACCTGGAGACAATGAGGGGACGCCACATTAATATTCGTGGTATGCGGCGCCAAGCCGCATCTTCTCTCTTTCGCTTTTTTCTCTCTTTCCTCTTCGTTCTCCGCGGCTTCCGCCCGAGGCGGCTCGTGCGCCAGATTGCGATCACAACAGCTTCGTTAATTACTAGATCCTGCTTCCTCCGGCACTGAAGAACGTCCGTTCGCCCGCCATTAGCTGGACCAGGATTCACGCAAGAAGGTACCCGAACATTGAAGGTTATTTCAAATGAAAGTATATATATATTTACATTAGGGCAGTGCTTCATCTTGACCTTGATCTTGATAGATATTGTCAAGGTTCCCAAGTTACCGGGAGGTTTCATACGTTAGCAGTTGGTTCTTTAAAATTTTGTTAAGTACCGAAGACGGTTCTCTAACAAAATGCTCGAACATTCATATTCAGAAATTGAGGACTTGCAACATTTTCACACTGATAAACCTTCAAATTTTGTAACTTTGATTACAGACATTTTTTGAGAATTTACTGATATTTTCAAAGAGCGTCAAGAAGTGAACTGAAATGTTACATTAAAATGGTAATTCAAATGTGAAATAAAAATTTGCTGCGGAGGATCACGATAGGCGAGTACGGGTGCCAACTTCCTGACCATGGGGTCCGCGGTGTCGTGGTCCACTGGTTCTCTCACCCTTGACACGGTGCTTCCCATTCACAGGATTCCAGCATGGTTCACAGAGATCCTTCGGTCTTCCTTTGTCCCGCGATCCCCGCTCGGATACGGCCACTCGTGCTAGCCAGTTTTTCTTTCAGCTCGGGATAATGTCTTCCAGAGAGAGGGTGTATTAACATTCCGATGCCGCAGCTGGATTACCGATGATTCGACCCAGGTCGTCGCGACGACCACTCTGATTTATCTGATCGTCGAGCATCGCTAATGGTACCGATCGTGTGGCCGATGTTGCGTCCGGTTGCTTGATATTTTCGTCCGTGTTTTGCCCGGGAAAAGTGCCCTAATGAGACCGCGAGAACAACTGTTCCGTGAAACGTAGCCGTTCATTCATGTACTTGAACCTTTCGCGTGGAGACAGTTTTACTGTTCTAGGTGCAATTTGTATTCTTTAGATCTAGAGTAGACTATTGTATTCTCTCTAAACTTAGGTTTTATCCAAATTCTCCATATTATGGACTCTCTATATTCTTTTTAGGTTCTTTGTAACTACTGTTCAGGTTCTCCTTTGATCTTCCATGTATGGAAGTCTTCAGCTTTTCCTAACTTCTCTTTTCCTAGGTTTCATCTAGATTCTCTTTTGGTGTTTCCTAGATTTTGAGTTCTTCCTATATCTTCCCTTTTCCTAAAACCGAGAGTATGGAAGTTTTAACTCGCCTTAATCTAGCTCTAAATTTCACACTGGTAAATCAGCGAAATCGTTAAATCGCGAACCGTTCTCTCACACCTTCCGCATATTCATAAAACGTTCCGCATCAAATCAAAGTTTGTTACTCATCACACCCGCGCACGTGCTCGAAAGTTAAATCGAAAGATCGATAGTTCACGATCACCCGTCGGTTTTATAATTTTGTTTCCCCGGTGCTTCAGCCGGCTGCATTTTACGGCAAACCATCGAATCCACTTTGAGAGTTCGCTGTTCCACGACAATTCGTCTGATTGTATTGTTGACTGAGAAATTTATGCGTATCCATTCGGGTTCACGGTGACGGCAATATCGTCTCTCGAATGGGCCATTGCTCTTGCTTTTCTTTCTTCGCCCGCAAGATTGCCGCAGCTTCGCGTGTTTTATTGTGCGGACGTTAGGAGAGCATTGTTCTTTATCGTCCTCGACGGCTGCACCAGGTATCCTCGCGATTTTTGCAATTCTACGAGGCAAACGGATTCGCCGAGTTTCCTTCGGTTTTCTCTGTACTGTGTGTGTGTCTTGACGACATTTCTGTTTATCGGTAACATAAACTTCGATTCTATAGAATGTTGAATAGCGCTGCCAGAAAAATTCCTTACCGTAAAGCCAGCTAACGTCACGTTATGGTAATTCTAATTTGATTAACAAAATTTTTGTGGTATTTTCTCATGAACCTTATTAGGTGTGCATCCTTATAAGTGACTCACCATTTAACATAATTTTCAATCAGTATTTTTTGACTAAATTTATACTGTTATTTGAAGTATACATAGCTAAACAATGTAATTAATAATAGAGAAGTAATAACTTCGAAAGAATTCATCAAACTTTTCAACTAAGAGGTTTTAAAATTGCGAGAAGGTAACATCAGGGATCTATAAGGAACATTATTTACATTTACAAAACGTAATTTAATTTTATATGCCGATATTAGTACCACAGTTTACAACACGGTATGAATGGTATTGGTGTCTAATACCATTTTGTTTTCACATCTGGCAACTGATGTTCGGAGGGTTTAATGCGTCGATAAAGGGGGAAGAAAATTGCTCGCGAAAAAGCTCCTTGTATTTTCTTATATTGTGATGGTTTTTTTACGCGCCAGAGCAATACTGTTAAACGGTGTCTGATGCGACGTTAATTTCGTTGCAATTAGTGAGAACGTTTGGTGCAGTGGAGTGAGGTAGAAATGTTACTCATAATCATGTTCAATTTGAAGTCAGAAATGTGGGATATTAAAAGCTTCCGTTCGTTTTGATATGAAATATTCTTCTTGATTGTTGGATTTTCGTAACAGTTATCACGAGACATTATAAGGAATTGTTCAGATGCACCACAATAAAAAATACGTAGATGACCTGCTTTACCATACTGTCTAGCTGTACAGTTTATTATAAAAAAGTTATTATATAGAAACATACTAGGTTTCATCTCAACTAATTATGTATAAAGTATATCAAGATTTGTGCAAAATGAGTCACATGTGATTCCATCTTTGAAGAGGAATAAATTAAAGTACCTAAACAAATCTAAAGTTCAAAGTGTATAGTCGTTCAATTACAGAATGATGTGAGGTTGTGCGTAAAATGGCCGATGAAAAATGTGTTAAAAGATACTTGAACCTTTCCCTCTCGCCGTCCGCGAGATCAGGCATGCACCAGCTGATCCTGAAGCAAGAAGGTACCCCGATGCTGTTAAAATTCCAATAACAAACGTCTGCTCGCGATCCCGGCTTCTTCGATCTGGTTCCATCCACGCTCGGACATCTTCTTATATGCACGCGATCCTCTTTGTTGGCATCGCGCGTTTTTCCGCGCTCGCATGCCATACGGCGACGCAGCTCCCGACGCATATCATCGTAGCCTGGATTAATCCTTTTTGAGATTCCTGAAGCGGAGACAGACCGTCTCGCTGGTCCGGGATAACAAATGTCTTTCTCTTCCCGTCTGCCATGGCCGTCCGTGTAGCTTCTCAGCGCCGTCCACGACCACGTGGACAGATGACCGGACATACATCAAGGCGAAAAGAGGGCTGCTGATGCCGCGAACGACACCGGCAAGAAGGATAGCCGGTCGGCCACGTTTTCGTCTCGAGACGAGGACGTAAAGGACCAGACAGGGATAGCACGGAACAAAGGGATAACAGAGGAAGACAGATAATTCAGCGAGGGCAATTTGAGGGCTCGGCGGCGGCACGACGATATAAATTCAGTAAACGCCGTCATTAGGGCCAATCCGAAATACCGGGCGTCTATTAAACCTGGAACTAAGATAATTACCTGTACTGTGCCTGTCGTGCCTACCCCTCAGCTGCATTGTTCGGCTTCTTGCCTCCTCCAAGAGGATACTTCGCTCATGCCATTTCAGATCTGCCGACCCTGTCCACTCTCGCTGGCTTCCTCTTCGTTTCCCTCGGATCTTCGTGTTGGGAGCCTTGTCCTGTCCCCTTTCTTGTAATACCTTCCAGTTTGATGTATGCAATGACTTGCGCTGCGTCAGAGATATTCGTACATTTAACCAACCGGTTCACACGTTTCTTTCTTACGTTTGTCAAGGTTTACACTAAACCTACCATATGTGTACTTAGTTTGGAATTAAAAATCAATTTGGAAAATAAATAAACCACGAAACATAAATTAGTACATTTATTCTTTATCTTGTTGAAAATCGATACTGATTTCAATACTGATTCAAAATTTAACAAAATGTGTACCTTATAAGAAACTTGTGGAGTAGTCATTTGACCGGTTTGGATTAATGTTAATCTCTGATCCTTACAGACGTGTGTATTTAATTATGTTATCGTTTCTTAATTTTCTACTGTACTTTTTATTTCTAAGTGTGCATTATACGGTGCTATTAGTTAATGTACATTTGATTAACCTTAGCTCGAATTCAAGTTTCGAGGAACCGTAATTGGAAAAACATAAAAGTGTTTAATAATAAATAAAGATTAATTTTGACTCTCTCTTCGCCGACATCAGGCTCTTATTAAATATTCAAACTCATTAGCTAATGGATACGTGTGCTGTGTACTGGAATGCAATGAAATAACCGAGACATGGTTCTTTGATATTTAAACAGCATTCGTTAAAATTACAATTTCTGAGTTTTAATTCTGTCAACAACCTTAGCTTCCAATTTCATTACTCGTTGGAAATTCTGCAGAAATAACTTATTCCTTAATTTCCCAATCAATTCTCAAATTACATTAGTTTGCTCAATCAAGTAAATTTTTAATATTCTGCAACTTGGAGGTCCAACTATAATTTGCATAGTCGATCGCTGAATACAAAATTGAGATAACATTTCAACTTTCATTATTCGTTTTAATATTGTAGCTTTGATTAGTTCTGATACACCTGATAAATTAAAAGCAAAATATTAATATAATTTCGTGACACTATTGTTACATTGTGAATTGTGAAGTTTGAATTTAAAATACATATGAATCGTTATGTAAGATTCATTATGGTTATTACAGCTGTTATTACATGTCTCTATCGTTATCACTGTCGTCACGAATTATTATGACCTCGTCACTGCCTACTATTATCACTTCCCACTGGTCTTTCAAAAATTAAAAAATACGACAGTAACGAAGAATTCCAGAAATATGTACTTCGACTTTACAAGTATAATTACAGAAGAAATTAGTTGAAAGATATCACAGTTCCAATCAACTCGTGTTACAAAGGAGGACAAATAATCAGCTCATAGACCGAATCCTACGAGCGGAATGGTTCTCATGGGAACCCATGCTTTTTCCCCAGATCTACGTACGTCATCGACCGAACGGTCGTAGAGGACGATACAAGATAGCCGATTCCAACGGCACATTATAAAAGTTCGCGACATTCTCGAAACATTCCCGCGACGAGGGAGCACGGATTCGGCCGTCGGGTCGTCGGTATCCAACAAATGTAACGCCCGACTAAAAACGTAGTTTAGCGTTTCTTATTCATCCTCCTCCTTCGTTCCTTTTCGCTGCCATTCTCTCGTCCCGAACGTGCGTGTACAGCTGTGACGGGATTCCGATGGAGCCTCTTTCGGGGACCATCTGCGAAACGCGTCCGACTACAACGTGTTACATAAAAGCCTGCACGAGGAACATTTTCACGAAATTCCTGAACCGAGACAGTGTACCTTCTTCTACCTGCAAACCGTGTCGTTACCGGGCTCGTACTGGTGAATTGCACCACTTCTACGGTTCAACTACGTACTTTCTTCAATTCCCTTAATTAAATGGCTCTTGGTACTTATCCGAATTTATTGGAAAACTGGAAACCCGAAGTTGTACGTTCGCTTTGCTGATAAATTACGTATGTACTTAGCTGAGGCGGAGGAAGATGACTAGAATCGTTTTCAATTTCGTTTATTTATTGTATGTCGTATTTTGACATACCATTTGTATACGTGAACCAATAATATAATTTAGTGTGTCTGAGTAGACTGGATGTAATAATAAAAAAAATAAAAATAATAAAACAATCTATTCGTGCCTTGAAATCATTCGCGAATGACAATAATTAGAATGATAACGTGAGCAGAAATGTTCACGAAGTGATACGTAGAATTTCGTCGATAACAAAGATGAAATTATAAACGTTGGAATAAATGTATCTTATTATCGATATACGTGGTTACATCGTACAAGACGCGAAGGTAAAGTAAGAATTAAAGGAGTTCGATTTTGATTTTGTACGGTGATTGCATAGCAACAGAAATGAGGAGACGTTAGCAACATGTTGCGCGGAGTTGTTCACTCGCGGACGTAAAATAAAAGCAGTCGATAATAATTGTGCGCACGATGCTCAGTCTTCGAGTAATCAGTGGGTTGTAAATGCACAAAGAAACACAAGATCGTTCCCCTTCAGCATCGCTGTCGCAAGAAAATCTTGACTCGCGTTTACCGATTAGGGACGCTTATGTCCCATGCGTGCAGAAATCGTCGAGATATACTAATCGACGACTGGTTCCAATTTAAGTGCTTGAGTATTAAATTGAAGATAGGGAGACAGGAAGAAATTGTGGGGAAAAAGATCGTTTCTTGGAAATTTCAGGACAACTTGATTCGCGAAAATTGTTTCTCGGTATACTCGCTGAAATGTCTATCCATTACTTTTCAATTTTTCTATCTTTCAATCCTTCCATCTGACAGTCTTCTAGTTCTTCAATTTTTCAACTCTTTAAATTTCGCAATTTTTCCGTTTTTCAATTTCTCGGGGTTTCAATTACTCAACTTGAAAATTTGGAAAAATTTAAAGTCTGAGAATTTCTAAACTTTTTAATTTTTCAATTATTCGTTTTTCAATAATTCAATTCATTAATTATTCAATTTTACAATTTTACAATTATTCAATTATTCAATTATTCAATTATTCAATTATTCAATTATTCAATTATTCAATTATTCACTTATTCAATTATTCTTATTCAAAATTCCCAAATTTCAAAAAGCTCCAAAACATAGCCTCCAAATACCCAAACCCAGGAGACCACACTAAACACCCAAAAGCCCCAAAAAAACATATCAAACCACATTTTCAGTTGCAACGAATATCTCCGAATGATTTATCGTCGCAGCCGAAGTTAAATTCACGAAATCCCCGTTGACAAGGTGTCAAAACTCGGTTCACCCTTTCTTGAAGATAGACTGCACGCGCGTTCAGCCATCTGTCCCGTTGCTATGCAAATACAGAGAGAATCAGCGAGGCGTGAACAGAGAAAAGAGAAAAAGAGCCAGACTGTCCGTGACATTGCAACGAAACCATCAAACAGGGATACCAATCTCATGTGCATCGTGGTAATCCGTTTTGCCTTTCCACCGCAGTCGAGACGATCACCGATGCATAAAATTAGACTTCGTTCGTTGCGAACACTCCACGTAAGATCCCGACATTTCCCACCTGACATTGCGGTTATGGTTGATCTTTCGCATTATGGTACCTTTATTCCTTGCGCGATCGTCAAATCGTAACTTTTGTCGGTCACATGTGGCGGACAAACTTTTCGGACAAATAGTCGAGATTTCTGCTTGTGCACGTTAGAAATTTTCAGATGTCTTTCGAGGAGTTATTGCTCGCGAACGTGTTCGGTGACGCTGATTAAGACTTTGAGGGGAGTATTTTTATTTAAGTATGACGTTCGTCTTTTCCTCCTATAATCACAAGTTTTTTAATTTGAACATTTGTATAATATTTGTAATTTAGAACTTTGCAAATATCAAAATTGGAATAATTGGTAATTGTAGTAGTTGAAATAACTTGAAATCCCAAAACTTTGAAATGTTGAAATTCTAGAACTTGAGAACTTTTTAATTCTATAACTTGAACATTGAAAAATTCTATAATTTTTCAAACTTCAAAAATTTGCAAACCTTCCAAATTTCCAAAAGTACTCTACTTATCACTCTATCAACTCACAAGTTAATCAACAACGTTCAACATTAAAATAAGCTATGAAAATTACACAAACCTATTACAAACTGAGTAAAGAGATGGTACCTGAAATAGATTTTAAGCAGATAATTGAAACGGTTGATAAAGTTTCTGATGTAATTAATTTTTTAGCCTTATTAATCGTAAGAGTAACTAGGGCAAGAACAACTCTCAACGTGTAAGAGTCTCGTAGTTCATCGTCGCGAATTTACGTTTCGAATTAGTGTTTCCTATTTCACGAAATGAACGTGGCCAACTCGACCCGGGTGTATCGCTTTAATTAAGGCTCTCGTATCAGCCCGTCCATTTGCGTGCAATTTTCTTGAAGATAAGATAAGCGAATGAATTTCGGTGGCTCCAAGAACTTTCACGTTTCGCGTCGTTGCTTCTAGCAATTACAAATGTAGACACTTTAAAGATCGAATCTTGACTTACGGTGAAAAGACTTGAATTACGAACTATTCGCTCTGTCGGCGAATGCGACGAGAGTTTAATGAAAACTGACATGGTAATTGAATTCATTTTTCTGTGAGGAACATTGTATTTTATTATTAAATTTAGATATATCCATTCTTCACTTTCATAAATTTTTGTTATGGGAAATTTAGAAATTACCGTATTGAATGTCTAAAAAATTGAATAATTGAAAAATTGATTTAAATTATGGAATTCTAAAATGCTGGATTTCTGGAATTTGACAATTTTGGAATTCTTCTATTCATATAAATATCTGCATGTGGTGTTTTTACTACTAACAAGCATCGAACTATAAAATCATATGTTACAATGACACGATTTACAAATATATTATTAAAGTATAATATGAAATTAAACAAACATTTAATTACAGTCAAATTCCACTTAAATTTAAATAAACACGTAATATGTAGAACGTAATGCATATTTTACGTCACACAATAAATATGGTAATAATATTCCTATGTATAATATTCAGAAATCGTAATTTCTACATAACAAGATTACTCGAAAATTGCAACAGTTTGTCTCGTATAACATTGTTACATGAGTGGATGCAAAGTTCAAAGTTTACTCATGGACCGAGTTGAATAATTATGCTTATAGCATCATTGCATAATCTGCATTCATACGTCGACTGAAACTTAATGTTGGAATTTTGTTGTTGCAATTGTGGAAATATTTATCTTCCATCAATGTTCCTTCATTTTAATTTCTCCTTAATAATTTTGCATTTGATACAAATATTTAGACAAAATTTCACATTTAATTTTATTAATTTAATTCATAGATTTATTTCATAGAAATTTTCTGCAACTTTAATATTTTATATACTATTATATATATTTTAATTTACTTAACGATTTTAAAATTCAATTACCAAATTATAAAATTTGTACTACATTATGGAAATAAAATATTAAATAAAATCGAATATAATTTATTATTCAGTTTTACTGCAGATATAGTTATTTTTTGCCTTAGTTACAGTTATAAGATTCGTTGAATTTTAAGCACGAACAAATGTATCTGAAAAAGATATATATTTTTTTTAATTCTTTTAGCGAGATGGTTAGTCTGATTGGTGAACGGATTTCTCAGGATTTTGAACGCATATTCGTGCATGTTTTATACAATATTATTCTCGTCACATATTCGAACTCGACGACCGTGATTCGTGCAACAACTCCGTTCCTGTATTTTATATTTAGTCACGAACATCCGCAGTTTTCTCGTTGCCATGTTCGACGAATACCGATCGACTGATTCTTGTATAAACAAGGTGAACGAGTTTCTCGAATAAACCGATCAGAATAGTTTCCACTTTCACGTGACGCTCCCTCGAACCAATTAACTTTATCTTAATTAATAGCGTAATTAACTTTTCCTGTTTACTCGAGCTATTTTCATTTTTTATACAGATTCCACTTCAATTATCGCAGATTATTACAGCCTTAATTGTGTACAAATATAGAGTAATTGCTTTGAGATAATGGCGACTCTCGTTATATTGCAGTGAATACTTCAGAATAGAACTTTTATTACAGTTATAACAAAATATAGAATTATTTGAGTATTGTAAAATTTCCAAATAAATATATATCTATGACCGAGACTAAAAAATATCACATTTATTCAAACAAAAATTCATAAAATTTTAAGGAGCACAAAATGTGTCTATTCTTTAATAACATTTTCGATTACTTTCCATAAAAATCGTCGTTTGTTAAAAAATTATCAAGTATCCATTGATCGAGCATCCAAAATTGCCCTTTGTTTCGTTTTCACAGAAAATGTCCACAACCTGATCGAACTTCGAATTTCTTGACGCTCGTAAAAGCGAATTCGTCTTCTAACCTAACGCTACACGATATGTCCCCGAGGATCTGTTTCGTTAAACGACAGGACAGAGGAAGCCACTCGCGTTTCTCGCTTATTGGATGAAAACAAATAAGGGAAAAGTCTTCATCGCCGTGACGCGAACGAGCTCGATAAAACGGATCGACCGAGACGAAGGAGCGTGAGATGGACCGTCCTCGTCTTACGATTTTTTCCTCGACTTGTTTCTGTCCCTTCGCGTCCTTCGATTATCCTTCTTTTGACCGTCCCTTTTTGTCTTCGTTCTTGGGAAATTACGGTGCCGCCGCAATCATGCTGTTTCTTCGAATTTCAATAGATCTGCGACGCTTTCTCGGTGATCGTAATTAAGGACGTGGCGTTACGGAGAACTCGTATCAAAATGGCGCTCGGAGTTACGTTTGTTGAACGACATGTGCGGTACTTGTCGTACCAGATTTATTGTGCCAGTTACAATTTACAGGAAGGCTAATTGGTCTTAATTGATAGAGTTTTTAAAGCTCTTTGGTGCTTTTTGTAGAGATAGAGATTTATCATTGCACTCTTTTATTTTTGTTCAAAGCTTAAATTAAATCGAAGATAAAATTGAATTGGACTAACTTTAGCCAGACATGTACAAATATACCCTAACCTAATTAAACATATCTAAATCTATCCTAACCTGTTCAAACATATCTAAATCTAATCTAACGTGCTCAAATATATCCAAATCTAATCTGACCTAATCAAACATATCCAAATCTAACCTAACTTAATTAAAGATATCTAAATCCAACCTAACCTAATCAAACATATCTAAATCTAACCTAACCTGTTGAAACATATCTAAATCTAACCTAACCTAATCAAACATGTTCAAACCTAACCTAACTTAATTAAACCTATTCAAAATTAGCAGTCTTCATAAATTTTCTATGATGCTTTAATCATGTGCAGAATAGTGGAAAATATAGTTTTTTTTTTAGTGTCACCGTTTATATTCGTTCACAGCGAATATCTCGCGACACTGCATCCGTGGTCTCGTGACATTTTTGTCGTGACTGACGGTTTTCAGGGACTTTAAAAGTGACTGTGTAACGTAAAGGGCTGGCACTTAGGTCATGGGTTGTCTCGAGAGGTGCTTGTTACAACGTAAAGTACGTTCCCAGCGCATGAAAATACCGGGCTAAGTATCGTTGCTTGTTTCCTTTTAGAATTGTCTAATCGAAAGAGACATGCAACTACCCTGCTGCTTATGAACATATACACGTCCTTTCATAGTACATGGTTTTTCTTTTAAACGTATATTCAACGTGTGAAGGGAATAAAACTATTTCTTGTATACTTTGTTTTTTGATCAGATGTGTATTGATATGTCGCATTCATTATTTGTACTTGCAATTTATATTAAATATCTTTATTTCATCTTTGTATTTAATATTTATGTTCAATATTTATATTTAATATTTATATTCAGAATTTATATCCAATGTTTATATTCAATATGTATTTTTAATATTTGTATCCAATATCATATGAATTTTAATTCTGTACAGTATAAAATATAATATATTATCACTGACAAGTAATCTACTGAGTGAAACCTCATACCAATGTCCATATTCTGTTTTCCAGGAAAACTTCTCCAAGTTAATTAATATTAATTAATTTCATTTACAAAAGCACCGGAACAAATAACAGTGATATTGATATTCACAACACGAATACGAATAAAACCTTGAAGTACTTCAAATAATATTCACATTTCATTAAAGCAATATTAATATGAGACAAAATTAATATTTTTCATGCAAATATATATTTTAAATACAAGTCAAAAAATTACTTCTATAAACGAAACATATACGAATCCTGTGTATATACAAATCTCACATGGTTAAAATCAAACATATCTATTATTTCGTTATAAAAGACACGGAAGTAGTAAAAATAACGAAAAATTGTGAATGCAGCAATACGTAACTATTGGAGTGACTGTGACACGGTGTCTCTTTGTCAACAAGTCATGAAACATCGGCATCAGTGAAACGCAGCTGGTGTTTGCAAATGATACAATGGTAAAGATGCAAATGCATACGGCGTTGCAACCCGTATGCAAAGCGACACACAAGCTCTGTGTTACATCTCTTGCGGGTGCATGCCATGGGCTCATAAACTAACACATTTCGCTTTCCTTTGATCTGCGTACGGGTCACTCGTTGTTTCCTGTCTTTTGTAAACGTCGATACCTCGCTGGAAATCGCCCGATGGGTAATTGAATTTTCTAATTACCTGACAATTTCATTAACCGGGAAATTCAGTGCACGAGAAAGTCGCTGCTAGACTTCAACCTATATCAAATATTTTTTTAATCTTTTTTTTACTTCTTTCGCTTGATAATTCCCGATGGATTTACTCGTTCGATATATTCTTCTTGATAATTTACATGTGATATATACTTTTTGATAAGGTACGTGATATATACTTTTTGATAAGGTACGTGATATATACTTTTTGATAGTTTTTTTTTAAGTTTGGGAGATTGAGTGGAAGTTTCTTTGAAATTTGGGGATTTGGAGATTTTTCAATTTGTGCCATGGGAGGTTTGAGAAGTGGGAAATTTAGGGATATTTAGAGTTTAGAAATTTGAGGATTTGGGAATTTGGGATATTTGGTAATTTGAGGATTGAGGAGTTTGGAAATTTGTGATTTGGGGAATTTGGCAATATGGAAATTTAGTAATTTTGGGAATTTAGTAATTTTGACAATTTGAGAATTTTCTGAATATTGTGTCCCTCTAGTTCACGAATTTCATCACGTTATAACTATAAATTAAATTTATTGGAAATGTAAGAACTCTATAGATATAAAATGTAAAAAATTTGAAGTAGTCAAACGATATCAACCGCGAAGAGACACAACTCTCGAACTGGATTACAGAGTTACAGTTACAGGGTCCAGGAGTGGTCGGCCCAAGAGGACATTGCGATTCCCGCGCATCCGGCGCGTTGCATTGTTATCGTTCGTAAGTTAGACATGCCCCTGGGACATTGGGACCATTGTTCTCCAAGATTCCCACCTAGAGGGAACTTTTTCTCCGAGTTTCGCTACAAATTGGCTTAGCTCGAGCTTTCTCTACTGATAACAAGGGGACGCCGTTTTCCACGCTGCAAACTGTGTTTCCGAATTTCCTCGCTCTGAACATTCATGATTGTTGAGTCACTCCTTTCGCATTTCATTACCCAAATTCTTACTGGAACATAATCATTATCAATTTCATATCAGTTGAGTTTCATCTCTTCTCTTAACTAAGAACTCGAACATTAATTTTGGTTGAAGTTCATTTAAAATTCTTTTTTATTATTCCCTGTGTTATAATGTTGAAAATGACTGAGGTAGAATATAAAATTTTGTCATTCAGATCTGTTTAGTTTTATTCAAATTTTAAACGTGATGTAACCTAATTTTGGTGAAAATTATGTTTGTGAATAATTGATTGTGTACCTAATATAAAATCATTTATCAAATTCTATTAAGTTAGTCTATGAAATTAAATAAATTCAGCTTCGTTCAGTTTATCATATCTTAGGTGAGGACAGATTGTTAGGTTAGGTTAGACAGTTAGGTTAGTTGAGGTTAAATTACCAGGTGAGGTTAGGTTATGCTTCATTATATTGAATTCAATTGAATGACTCCAATGTATTTATCTTCCTTCGACGTAGAATATATTTCACTTATTAACACGAATACAGAAATATCGATTTACAGAAAGTTAAAATATATCGTTCCGTTAATTTCTCACAATCGGTGCAACCTTTCCATTCGAACGATAAATCAGAGTTTAATCCATAACGAAATCGTCTGAAATCGTTCGCGCAGTCCCAAATTCTTTCAGCACTGTCTCTCATGGAACGCATTAAAAATAAAAAAAAAACAACAGTCTCTGAAAATCGGATTACCGAAGTGTATCAGGGACAGAGGCCGAGAGAAACCGGTACAGTCAACTGCAAAATTAGCTTTTCGAATAAAAATATGGCGAAAATTCTACTAAAAAATTCTACTAAAAATTCTACTTTTTGATTTTTACATATTTCCAGGTATGTCAATTTTGGCATTTTTAATTTTTTTAAATTTGCAAATTTTCAAATTCTAAAGTCTTAGATCCCCAAATTCCTAGACCCACAAATTGCTATGACCCAAAATTTCTAAGTTTCCAAATTCCTAGATCGACAAATGTCTGGATCAAAATTCCTAGGTCCCCAATTCGCTAGGTTTCGAAATAATTTGAAAACTTACAAATTTGAAAATGTAGTGATTTAGAAACTCGAAAATTTGAGACTGTAGTAATTTGGAATTTTTTAAATTTAAAAACTTGTATACGAAATAGTTTGAATAACAATTTCTAACTTAAAATTGTGAAATCCACATGTGTGTCATATGTACATATAAAGGAAGCCTACGTTGCACTCGAGTGTACAGAGGCGTTACCAGTCGGCGTTTCACGGTCGAAATCGGGAACGAACGTTGGTGGCAAGGCTCGATCGGGTTTTCGATCGTCGATGGGCGCAAAATAAATCACTGACCGCGTAAACTCGTGGACAGAACGGTGGCTTGGCCGTTCGATTAATCGACGACGAAAGGGGAACGGAAAGCGGTGAGCCGTGGAAAAGCGTTGCGTAAGTCCCGAGCGTTTAACAAGATTCTGCGGTGACCGGTAAACGAGTGGCCGGCTTTGTGATCGTTAAGGGTACTTTCCATTAAATTGCTAGAAAAAGTAAAACAAGTTCATACAATTCCTGTGTCTTCAAATTCCTAAACGAAGAAATATCCTAATCACCATTGATTTTTATATCAACTTCTCTTTTTACAAATTTATGTAAACATGAGATAATACTGATACTGAGATAATATTTTTTGTAGTATTTGTTAATATTTATTATTTGGGGAGGTTCATTTAATTTATAGTTTTTTGATGACGGAAATATATTATTTAATTTTGTTAGAATAGTTACGAAGGTGGTTGGACATTGTAAGCCGTAGTTAATTAGCTATTTGGAAGAAATGTGCAACGCTGTTAGCATGGCAAAGTTATGTGGCCGTATCTTAAATCGTTTATCTGTAATCTTGATCGTTCATTGTAACCGGTAGGAAAGAAAAAAAGAATCGTGTGAAAATTCATCGAGTTTCTTCCGCAAATTACGGAGCCAAGGCGAAACACTTAAATCGACGATCAGGCGATAACGAGAACGCGAACGAACCAACGCTCGATAAGATTAATTCGCTGTTCGGCAAGAATAGCCTTTCGAGATTAAATCGATCTCGTTACTGGCCCTGAGAGATGGTCGATGACCTACATTTCGTAATTCTCTTTAAACGGACACTTTAGATACTTGCTCTCGTACTTATCGAAGTATAATAAACAGCCGAGCGTGCAACAAATATATATGTACGTATGTATATCTAAGGAAGTACATGTGTGTAGATGGAGGTACATGTATGTACACTTTTGAGAAGGCGTTTAACTTGAACGAAACTAGTTTTCACTCGAAACGAGTAATTGGATCACGGTTGAATTAATAATTTTTCGAGTTTGCGATCTACGGAGTGTTTCAAGAGTTTTGGGACGATTTTTTAAGCACTTTTGGGAATTTTCAAAATTTATGATGATCAAAGTTTCAGATTTTTAGTGCATCAAATTTGTAAAGTTTCAGTTAAATATATTTTCAAGTTCCTCAATTTGTGAACTTCCCCAAATTTCAAGATATCCAAATCCTCACATTTCCAAATTTTCAAGAGCTGAAATTCCTCAAATCTCTAATTCTGTAAATTCCAAAATTTCTATCACCCCAAAATTCTCCAAATATCCTAAATTTGCAAATACCCAACTCTTCAGATCCCATACCTTTTCAGCTTCAAAAATGCGTGAGACCATTATCAACTCTCAGAAGTCCACAGTTAAAAAACGCCAATCAAAGAGAACCTCTCGACGTACCATTTGTCCGTGTAAGGCCATCGTGCCTAGGGAAGCGATCGGCAGTGACACGCGTCGCGCGATGAAAAGGCACGCAAGAGGGTGGAGGCGCGAAAAAATAATCGCGAAGAAGAAGGAGGTCGCGTTCCTGTGCGAGTATATACGCTTCGCGTGCGTCCAAGCCGGTTCTACGGTCGATTACAGCGTGACAAATTGTGTCACGCTAAAATGCCGCCTTCTACCTGGCGACAATGCAATCGTCCCTCTTTTCCTCCCCGGCGAGACGCTCTCTCGCGTAGCAAAGCGCGAGCCACGCTAATCTCCGGTCCGCGCAAATGCGCAAATATTTGCAGGGTTCTTGTCCGTGGAATTGCATTTCCGTTACGATCGTTCGTGTAAATAGCGACGCTAGAAAGTGCTTCGTGTTTTGGTTGCTCGAACAAATGGCTTTAACGTACTTAGCGCCCGGTGAATAGCCCGCGATTGTCGGCCAGAATTGAAATTCCGGGATGTTGGTGCGACCCGTTGCCACGTTTTGTTGCACGAGATTGTTGGTTACGACCGGTTGTTTGTCCTCGATCCTCCTCGAGATGTATCCGATAATTGTTGGATGACCAACGCGATCAAATTATATCGCATTATAGACTTATAACTATACAAACTAATCATGACTCCTAATCCTTACTCATCTGGACCTCGTACCCATCACTCTGTCTCTTGACCATCTCTACCTATCTCCAACAATAAGTTGCACGAGATTGTTGACCGGTTGTTTGTCCTCGATTGTGCACTCTTCGAGATGTATCCGATAATGAATTGTTGCATGACAAAATCATATCGCATTACAGACTCAACCTATACAAACTAATCATAAAATCCTTACTCATCTGGACCTCGTACCCATCACTGTCGCTTGACCTCTACCCATCTCCAGCAATAGTATATAGGGTGTCTCACAACTAGTGTAATTCTCTGAAGGAGGTGGTCGGGAGCGTCATTCTGAATAAGATTTCCCTTTGCAGAAATTGGGTTTGAAGCTTCGTTTTTGAATTATTAAGGAAAAACACGGACCAATCAGAGCGCGAGGCGCCCAGACGCGGTAGCGACAGCTTCGAGCCTAGCGGCTGAGCGCGAACTATGCAAATTATAGTTAGAGAACTTCAAATTGAAATATTCAAAATTTGAATAAAAGATAATTTGAGGTGATGAAGGTATGCGAATTGTAACAATGATATAGTATATAGTAATAATATAGTATATCATTATAGAGAATGTAGAGAACGTAGAGTACAGTGAACTGGAATTAAGTGGTTAGGTTTCGAGATCTGTTCGAAGCAACTGGGTTGTATGTTACGCTGCAGATGATGTGAAAGTAGTTTGATGACTTATGGTTAGCAGCTGGCAGTTAATGTATAAAGATGAACAGCGAACTGAGATGACCTAGAAATATAAAAGGTTTCATCTGAATTCCATTCATGGATTAGACTTCCTATGTCGATAGAGTTTTGTTGTTTCGAAAGGCGGAAAGTGGCGCAAAGCAATTTTGTTCTGAATGGAAAATGGAAAATGATTAATTGGAGCGTGACCTTTTATTTTTAGTTTTGTAGGTATTTATAGGATGGTTTTGGGATTTTGTATATATTTACTGAATTTAATTTTGTATTAATTTAAAGAGTTTAATTTTGTACTTATTTCAAGAATTTAATTTTGTATTAATTTCAAGAATATAATTTTGTACTTATTCCAACAATTTTATTTTGTGCTTATTTTAAGAACTTAATTATGTATCTATTTCAAAAATTTTATTTTGTAATTATACTTAAATGGTTAAGCTTAATTTGTCGAAAATAATTTCTTGTTTCCAATACGAGGTTGTTTAGTAAAATAAAAATAAGTTGATAGTTATCAGCAATTAACAAAAAATTAACATAAAAATTGATGTGTGCAGTATATTTATTTTCTGCCTGTTTATCATAAGAGCATCTCGAAGGTAAATACGATTTTCCTCTGGTTTTCGCCAGATGTGGCCACCTTACTCTTTCATTCATCAATTTATTAATTTTTTAAAACTTTCTCCATTATTGATTTCTATATTGCTCCATAAATAATTGCTTACTGTTCCAAATTATTTATCTAAATTTCTAATTTTTGTATAGTCTTTTCATTAACAATTAAACAGTAAGCTATATGTAAAATCAGTTTGTGTAATAAATTTTTATTTGGGAATTATAAAATGTAGAACAATAATTATACAGAAAAGATAAATATTTAGAAATATGATGTATGGAAAAATAATTGCAATTACATGATTTGTACTTTTTTGGTTTATGTGATTATTTTTGTTTATAAAATTAAAAAGAATTGAAATAGGTTATGTATGATTATTTATTCAGTATAAAAAATTATAAAAAGGAATTTTGCATCGGCCGGGAATCGAACCCGGGCCGCCCGCGTGGCAGGCGAGCATTCTACCACTGAACCACCGATGCTTCGAATACAACTTTCTATCATTCCCGTCTTCAGGTCACTAAAATTACTTATTCACCATAAATTTATATTTATTATCAAGAAAAATGCGTGTGAAACTATATTAAAGCCTAAACATAATATTGCCTTCATTGTAATACTAAAACCACACGAGGTTATTATAATTAAAAAACTGATTTATTGGAATAACAACCAATTATATTTTATTAAATAAACTATATAAATCTTCATGCTGCAATAACATCATATTTATTTATTACTATTACATTATAATATATTACAATATAACCAATTGCTCATATTAAATATGATATCTTCAAACACTACAACCAATCGTTTACATTATTTCATATTTCATTCTTAAATGAAATGATTCAAATTACAAAACATGTATTAGCAAAGCATGATCCACAAACAAAGCAGAATAGAATGCAGTACATACACGTACTACAATTAGTAGCATAATGATCCATACAGGACGTGTATGCGACACTTTATTTGTTTGAAATGCAAATTATAACTCTATACCATTAATAACTGATACAATTTTAGCTAATTACAGATCGATACTATTTCAGTCAGGTAGAGATTACGTGATTCGTTTCTATTCATGTATTTTGGCTATTCAATTTATTATTGGCTAATCAGCTCGAAATCATTTAACTAACACTTTCATTACTTTTTAAACTATTACATTTTTATTAAAAATTCACTGTTTACCATTAATTTATTGATCTTTAGTTACTTGTAAATATATATACAACTCTGACAGAAAAATTTGTATAATATTCTGGGAAGTAAACCTTTGTCCACTAAAACATTAATTTGTTATAATGTTTAATTTTACTGTCTCAAATAGACCAGTTTTTTTATAATTTTCACTAAAAGAATAAATTCATTACTAGTATTGGTACATTTACAAGTATCACAATTATTTACGAGTAGCAGTCTTCTCCCTCATTCATTTCCCTCTCGATATCACTCTCCACAATCAGTGTCAGAACAATCCTCGAAAATTGGACACTCAAATCCTCTCATTAATTCCCGCAAAATAGCCAACACTAGAACAAACAGGAAATAAGAATCCTCGAGACACAAGTGTCATCAGGATTCAAGGTTCTCGAGCAAGAAAACGTTGTCCTGGCAAGAACGTTTTAATTAACGGTTCTCATTCGTTGGTAGCAGATTTCCCGGGTCTCCCACGGCAAAGCCGTTGAATCTGGCCCGGTTATCTTGTAAAGTATAAGCGTTTCATCGTGCAGCTCGACGATAACTTTCGTTGGTCGCGAATGGTATCGCGCGAATCTCGTCTACGTGGTTGATACGAGATCAGAGATAACGAGCGTTTACGTCGGAGAGGATTTGAACTTCGACTCACTCGCAAAGCGAGTGGCTCTCGTTTCAGCCTCATTGTCTCAAAATGGGGAGAACCACCCTTCTTGCCGGGACTCTAATGCTAACTTGCGGCTTGTAATTACAACAACAATGCTACAACCTCTCTCCTTCGTGGCCGCAAACTTTCACGGCGTGTTATGCAATTATTATAAGTCTGCGCGGTTGCGTGGGACTCTCTAACGATTGAAACTGCGGTTACGCGACTCGCATGCGTCCGCAAACTTTGCTCACGCGAATTAGCGTGAACGACGATGTTGGTCTTCTGCATGGTAAATGGCCCTATACGAGCTCTAGCCGTTACTCTACGTTTCTTGTCGATTTTAGAACATTTTTGAAAAGGTTGTAACTTGTCGCTCATGGCCGACTTCGCCATTTTCGTCAAACACTTAACGATTCATTTCAGAAAAGGTGTACCGATTAATTTCAAAATTTGGACAGGTTTTTGGGGATCCACAATTTGAGGGGCAGGATAAATAGCTAGCAAAAAATTGGCTTCTTAAAAACAAAAATTAACTCCACCGGTACACGTTTATTTAATTCCTTAAACTCCCAAATCCCTAAAATAAATTCAGAAATCCTTCAACTTAATAAATCTCTCCCAAATTATAACCAAATTTCACAGCAATGAAATTACTAGAAATGATATTGCGAACATTAAAGTCCAAAGGGTTCCGAAAATCTGTCCCTTTACGTCTTCAAAATAACTGCCTCGAACGTCACGTGCAAGCATCTGGTCGTTTTTCCCTATTCAAATTCACGGTTCCAACTTACGTCCGTTTCTCCTCCGTGAAATCGTGGAAAATCATTTTCCCTAATTACCAACTTTAGCCGAAGTTGGTCGAACGATCGTCGAGAAAGTTTCGGTCGTTTTCTTGTTCGCAAAGATGTTTCACCGTGGAAGACAAACATTCTCGACTGATGGATGAAACGTAAACCCCCGTCAGCTGGCGTTTTCCTTGCAATTAACGGTGATCTTCGATCTGAACTGTTATTATTCCGGTCTGTCGTTAATTCGCGACCAGCTGATCCTGGAACGTTGGTAACCGTCCTCCCAAGACGGATCGATATTGCTCGCTCGAAATTGCCTCGACGAACCAGCTCGACGTTAACGAGCCTGTCCGACCGAACTGATTACGGCAACCTCGTAATTGTCCTTTTCGGTTAAAGGATTTCTTATTTTACGCAAGTAGACCACCCTTCCTGACCCTTCTCTCGGCTTTCTTCTACCTTGTACCTGAACGGGATTAACTTTGTCTCGTCTTGATTTCCTCCATTTCTTTCGACTCTAATTGGGATGAAGTATCCACTCTAAAAATATACAGATTTTAGTATCATACTATCATAGGTGTAAATGTAGTTCATGTTTTAGGTATCAAATCCGATTATTCAAACTTCGAAATCCCCACATATAGATCCTTCTAAGGATCTAAATTTGAATACTCGAGGTTATCGAGATCTAAATTTCCAAAAAACATTACTCACCCATACATCTCAAATAATCCGTATCCAGAATACAAAAAACCATGAAAACGCATATGTCTCCGCAAGATTTGAATAAATTCGAACAGGCCACAAAGTATCTTCGGCAAAAGGACGTGTCGAATAATCCCGATAGATTTTCAGGGTAAGGCGAGAATCCCGGGCGCAATATGGTCGTTTCTCGGATGGGGACGTTCCGCTATAATTTGTCGCAGGTGGTTCGTCTCCGTAGTCTCCGGGAAATCTGAGTCTTACATCGGGATCCAGCCGGTGGCTTCTCTTCGTTTTGTCCTCTCCTCGTTTCTACTCCTCTTTCCCCCTTTCGTTGGGAGATAAATGCGAGCAAAAGGGAGCAACTGTTCCGCGTTCCCCTTGAAATTTCATTTCGGTTTTTAGCGACGATGATGATCCCTCTTACTCGTTGCCCGGCTAAGCTTCAGCATCCGTAATCTTGGCCCTCTGTAATTAAATCCTTCCACTTTATTTAGCCGGATCACGCTGGGACGCGTTCAACCGTCTTTATACCTGTGCTTATTTCTGCCATGGTTTTTCGGATGCTCCCGGTTGAGTGGCTTTTCTTGTTGAATAGCAATTAGCACGTAATGCAATCCGTTTGCCCGACTATGGCTGAAAAGTAATTTGAAGCTTCGCGTTTTTCGTGGAGCTCTTGGAACACCTTGTTGCCATGGGTAAAAACACCTTAATGGGATGCTGCCCCTGAATAAGATGGCGCGAAAGTAATTTGGTGACCATTCTTACATTTCTTGCTCTGTTAACATTTTTCACGGTTCATATTTTTGGTGTTTGTGAGATCATTTTGGTCAGGTTTCAATTTTTGCGGTTTTATCTACGTAGTTATACTTCAGAAGTGATGTGCTGATTTTTCGAGTTTTCATAGTTTGGAGACCTAGGTTTTGAATTGTTACATTTTCGCATTGGCAAATTTTTCAATTGGTAAATTTTCAAATTCTCAAATTTTCAGATTAGCAAATTTTTACATTCTCAGATTTTCAGATTGGCAAATTTTCAAATTGTCAATTTGGTAAATTCTCAAATTATCACCCCCTCGAATCCTCGCACCCTCAAATTCTCAAACCCTTCAATTTTTAAATCCTCAAATTTCCACACTCACAAATTCTCACAACCTCAAATCCCAAAATTCCAAAATCCCCCCAAACTCCCAACATACAAAACTATACCCCAATATCCCCCACGAAATAAATTGCATATGACATCAAGCTCGTCCAGAATTTCAATCCTTTCTGTCCGCATAATTCCAGCGACAGTACGTCGTAAATAATCTCGAATTCCATGTATCGTCTTATGGAATCAGGATCGATCGGATTTACCGTTTTCGAATGTGAACGTCAATGGCCATGACAAGCGAGGCAGGTGGAGAGATCGTTTTCTAAATCCCGAATAGACGTTGGCTTACCGACGAACATCTCGGTACAGGAACTCGTGGACGTAGTTCTGAACGCACGTCCAGCTGGACAACCGATGGGTAGACAAAAGGACGCATAAAAGGACAAATTTCGAGGGACTGATACGCGAGAACGGCCGTGTAAACCGTCAATCCGGCACTTCTGCTAACTTCCACGTCAATCTGTGTAAGCTTCTTTCGGAGGCTTAAGATGAGCGTGGACTCACGACAGAAAAGGAACACTCGGAGGATGCTGTAAATGTTTTGAAGATAGTTCGGGAACGCCTCTGCTTGAACCTGTTAGCAGTTTGGGGTGGTCCAGTTTTTGAACAAGGACCTTGTATGTGTGTCGTTGATGGTAAGCTTTAGTTGAGGTGTTGAATTTTTGTATTTTTAACATTTTGGTATGTTTGAATTTTAGGGTTTTAGAATCTCAGGATTGTGGTGCTTGAGAATTTTTGAATTTTAGAACTTTCTAATTAAAAAACCTTGGAGCTACAAAATTCAATAGTTTGCGAATTTTTAAATTCCCAGTTACAACCCTCAAAAACCCTAATATATTTATCAAAAATCCCATTCCCCATATAGCGAAAATAAATACAAATTGCCCCGACATGTAGTTACACTATTTCTACCCTCAATAATTCAAAGGCAACAAAATCAAGTTATCACCACCCTAAGCGATCAAATTTTTATCCCAAACCTCCGTGCATTTTCCGTGCACGACATACATTATGCCTCAGGAAACACGCGACAACGTTAATAAATCCACCCCGTGGGTCCAGAGTGCAGCCCTCTGCGGAAGAAAGGTCTCTAAGCGATCCGGAAGCATAAATTTTTATTAACTTCTCAGCCCTCTGTGGTTCGTATCGCGGATGGTATAATCGATTTCCAGCGAGACATATCGTGGATTTCCGCGAGCGATCCCTGTCGCAGTCGATAAAGCCGGTCTCCAAGCCCCTCGGGCTGGCCGATAACACGACGCCGGATCGACGTTTAAGCGAGAGGTCACGAGGACGAGATAAGGCGAAACTGCCGGGCACATAAATGGCGGTCGGGTACCGGTGAAACGGATAAAAGGGTTCGATCAGCCCTCAGTCAGACCGTATACCGGATTATCCTTGAGGTTTTGCCGAATTACGAGACTGTCTCTTCGGGGATGATCCGACCGGTCATGCGCCTCTTTCCACCGGAAATCCATCCGAAAAGCACCGTCGACTTATCGACGTCGTCCCGTCAATGACACCTTTTACTTTTCTACAAGTAGAAACCCTCTTCACGGTTCGTGGAACTAGTTTTTCGTTATTACGAGAACTTTTACCCCGATGATCCCCGCTGCGATGGAACATGTCGTTAGGCAGTTTGCTGAAGGAGTTGCTAGATGTCTTTCGGGTGCTTCCTGCCGTTCCTGATTCGAGCACGCCTTCAAAGGAAAGCGTTCGGGGCATGAAATTAATTTTCGCGATGTAGGAACGATGTTCTTGGAACTTGGTGATGTTTCTGACTTCTGACGAGGCCTCTTTCGTGGAAACGTGTTTGTAATGCGCGATTGGTAGACTGTTCGGGAATTTGTTCACTGTTGTGTCAAAGGGTGCTTCAAATGAGCAGTTAAGCTTACTGTTTTCATTTAGGAAAATAATTAAGAAGTTGTTAACCAAATATGTTTGTTAACCTTCATCCAGATCAAACATCACTGTTTAACCTTACTTACTGTACATTTAGTTCAAATGTATGTTAATCTTCATCTAGATCAAACATCACTGTATAACCTTACTTACTGTCCACTTAGTTATTTTGTTCACTTTCAATTTAAATATAAATTCATTAAATTCAGGGTTAAGTGAACCAATCTTGTACATACCACAACCAGATAAATAATAATTGTTTCATTGATCAGACAAGTGTCCAGAGTCGTTAAAATTTCATAATGTATAATAGATGGCGATTACGAAAGGTCAACCGGTTTCAAGTATCCGAAGAGAAAACGCGAAATTAAACGGAGGTAAAAGAATCAACGAGGCAGAGAGGCTGCAAGTTTAATGTAGCCTCGTTAGACCGAAAGGAGGCCTCCACAATGAAAGAAATGGTCCAAGTCGGATGGAATCAAAGTGAAAATGTCGCATCTTCGCGATCTCTGTGTCTGTACTCGCGTTGGGATTAATCTCTTTGAATCGAGCAATCCTTCGTGCCGGATCCCACGGGAACGTCTGCGGCGATTTGTCGTGAAACTGGAGGACCGTAACGCGGTTAAGGACTTTTTCTCGTTACCCGGCCGCTATCCCCGTAAACGAAGTGGAAGGGAATAAAAAAAAAGTTTCAGAAAAAGTTGTTAATATGATAAGTTTGAACGTTGATGAATTAGGATGGCTAAGGTCGCATGATTTCTCTTGCATGGACGTTCATGAATAAGGGATGATCGACGTTTTAAAGGGTTGTTGACATGTTCAGTAGCAATATTCTTTTCTTTACATTATCGCTTTTTAGTTGCATTACTACAAATCTACCCATCTTCAAATTTCCCCTTTTACAAATCTACCCATCTACAAATCTACAAACTTACTAATTTACAAATTTTAAAATCTACCAATCTACTCATCTACAAATCTACCCTTATACAAATCTCACCATCTACAAACCTACCCATCTCCAAATCTACCCCCTACAAGTCTACCCATTTACAAATCTACCAATCTCCATATCTAAAAACTTGCAAGCTTAGAATTTTAGTAGCGTGGAAACTCGAGTAGTCATAAATTTAAATAACCTCAGAATTCAGAAATATTAAAATCCTGAAATTTCGTCATTCATGAACTGAAAAATCGCGAAATTTAAAATCTGTCAGGTGAGCGTATGTCGCGGTAGGAAAGAGGGTGCAAAGAATAAGAAGGAAGCTTTCGAAGAGGAACTGGTACGACAGTATAGTTGTCGCGGTCGCTACAAACGAGATAAACTTTCGCGATTTTTCCTCCGGTTGGGGCTGCTACGAGCGTGAATATAAACAGGTTCTCCCGAGTGAGTTTTCCCCACTGGCCCTCGCAGCACCCATAGAAAATCTACGACAATTCAGACGTGCCTAGCCGAGAGAAACGGGAAACGGGCGTACGGGGACAACGGCTGACGAGAAGCAGTCAGAAAAATGGAGGAAGGAGTAGAGGCTGTTTGGCCAGCACGAAAGGAGAAATGCAGTCGAGCGATGCAACCCTCGTTGCTGCTCAATTCCGCGTGAAAACGCTTTTGGGACTGCTACGCAGGAGCAGCTGTATCGACGACAGTTGGGTGCATGCGTTATAGGGAGAGGGAGGTCCTTCGGTGTTAAATTAAGCGGTTGTTGGCAAACGAAGTGGTGCAAGAATGCTTTGGTGGAACTTTGAGATTGGGGTAGTTATCGAGATTAGGGTGGGTCAAGATTTATTAGTTGTTTTTCGTTTAAATGCAGATGTCTCAAATTGCCCAATTTTTATGTTTAGGAATTTCTAGTTATCAAATTTTCAAGTTCAGAAATTTCTAATTGTCGAATTTTCAGATGTAGAAATTTTAAATGGCCGAATTTAGAAATTAACAAAATTTTAAATTATCGAATTTTCAACTTCGGACATTTCACGTCGCCAAGTTATCAAATTAGAAAAATTACATCCCCAATAAAAATATAAAAAAATGCTAATTTTTCGTTCATAAACACATTCATAAAACTCCACCGAGAAGATACAAGATTTCATTCACTAAAAAAAAAAAAAACAGTAAAGAAGTTCATGAAAATTGCTGATCCTCCAGCGAATCTCCAAAAGTTTTGCGGATAGAATTTTTCACGGCGGTCAACTTACCGTCGTGTTTTCCCGTGGCGGGGTAATAGGAATTTGCTTAATCTCGTTTTTCGTTCGTTTGATAAGTCGAAAAGTTTGGCGAACGGCTCGCAGTTATGGCAGTTCTCGAGTGGCGAAGCACGGAAGCAGAGCAACAAAGTGTTTCGCGCGTGATGCTTGCAGCACGCAACTCTTGTGGAATAAATAATTCGGGAAGTTTAGCGTTATCTTCGTGAACGAGTCAGAAGTTGCTCGAAACTTGGCCAAGATTAGTCTTGAAACGAAATTATTACGTGGCAAGACTTTCGACGTCGGTGAAATCATACCGTGCAACTTGTGTATTTCGTGTTGAAATGCTTAACGTTGTTTACACTTAACAAACGAATAGAAAACAAGAGTACAATTGTATTCATACTGCTTTAATCCATTCATTGCTAGTCAAATTCACAGCGTTTTGCGTTATAGATTTTATTTTAAGGAAAACAGATTTTCACAAAATAATATTTAGATGCAGATACAGTACTAAAGATGTACACAAATAAAAAAGTACTAATAATACAATGATCATGTTGGACATGATCGTAACATTTACATTTTATTGAATGTTCCTATAAGTTTCTAAGCAAACTTTCAAATGAAATAACAAAAATAACATTGCAGGTGATATATCTTATACAGGGTGTTTTAAAATTAACTCCAAGAATGGGGTTGTAGCTGAGATGATTCTGAACAACTTTTCCCTCTACGAAAATGGAGTTTGAAGCTCCGTTTCTGAATTATTAACGAAAAACACCGAACAGTCAGGTAGTGATGGGTTCGAGCGTAACTCTACCGCGGTCGTGAACAAGCGCCTTTGCGCTAGGACGGTGAAATTGTTAAATAGGAAGTGCTTATCTGAAAATTTACTTAAATAACGACTAAGACAACTAAGAATAATCTTTAGCTGTTAATTCAAATTTCTTTCAGTCAATATAAATCCGTACAGAAGTAACATAAAAAATTCTAAAATGTGTAAAGATTCTGCAACGCCGTTTAAAATATGAAACCTGAAGAATTTCAATCTCCTAATTAAACTTGTCATCGAAAGTGAGAGAATGAAGAACTCGTGCATTTTTCAGTCAGTTTTAATAAACGAATATAGCGGAACGATTAAATCGATGTTGGTATCTTGAAGCAGCGTTAGCGAAAAGTTGTATGCGATCGAGTTGAAGCAAAGTAAGAGAGTTTGCCGCACGCAGCGTTAATTTCCGCTTCTGCCAGCGCGTTTGAAAGCGCGAGCTCGTTTAACAGTTCATTAGCCACGCTACTCTCTGAACGGCGAATTATGCAAAAGGTGGAGTAACTCGGACACCCTTTTCCTTATCACGGCCGAGGATGGTCACGTTCTAAGCCGCCTAGTGTCCTGATATGTGCTTATGTATCTCGTCTGTGATCTTCCACTATCGAACTTCCCAAAGACGGAAGCGACAGCATTGTCGAAACGCGAGCGAAACGTGCCTCGAATAATTGGATCGCTGCTTTTGAGTGGAAAAACGAGATCCGAGTGCTCCTTGCTACTGCCTCGCTTCGTTCAACTTGAATTTCAACTACGAGGCTGTAACTTTGTTGAGATACTTCGGAAACTTGCTATCCTTTAATTCGAGAACGAAATTAGTTATTATACGATTACGTCGCGGAGTCTGCGAGTATAGTAAACGTGGATCTTTACACTTAGCTGGCTGCTGAAATTTCTTGGATGTTTACTCTCTCACGTTTTTGTCGGTTTTCAAATTTTTAGTCTATGCAGATTTCACAATTTTGGTGTTTTTTTCAAATTTTTTAATTTTCAAGTTTCGAAATTTTACGATCTCTAAATTTTCACATTTCCAAATTCCTTAATTTTCAAATTTCCAAATTTCTAAATTCCCCAATTTCTAAATTCCCCAATTCTCAAATTCTCCAATTCTTCAATTTTCCAATTACCCAATTACCCACTTTCTAAATATCCCAATTTCCAAATTCTCCAATTCCTCAATTTTCCAATTACCCAATTCCCAAATTTCCAAATAGGCAGATCCCCAAATTCTGAAATTCCATCTTCACATTCGCAAATTCTCAAATCTTCAAATCTTCAAATTTTCAAATTTCCAGAAACCCTATTTTCCAGCATTCGGATACACACAAGTTCCTAACTTGAATTTTTTCATACACGAAACCGCCTAATACAACGACAACTAAAAATTACAACCACGAAAACCGGAAAGAAGTCATGTGTTTCACATAAGAGTATATAATGCAACCTAAAAAGATGAAAATAAAAGCGAGATACGTTGTAGCGAAAGAAGACCCCATTGTTCCCGCCGAAAAGGTAAAATTATTTAATTTTCCCGCCATCCCTCCGACAGGAATATATTAAACTCATTAAAAAGTTTGAAATTACCCTGAAACGAGGATAGTAATTCTGTGCGAATTTCAGCCTCGTTTAATGCACACGAGAAAATCCGTTTCACGTTGCAACTTGCTTACGCAACTTCTTCCTCCTCCGTTTTTTTTTAAATTATTCATTCACGAAACTAGTTCGCTGATACCGCAAAATACCGTCTCTTCGTTTGTCTCCCGTCTGTCCAGTTTTCGACAGTTTTTAGCGCGATACTCCCGAGGGAAATCAATATCGTACAATTTCGCATACCTTGAGACTTTTCGAATTTCTCACGGGGCCGATCTCTTTAGCGTCGAAAGCAAACGTAACTCGTGCTGCGGCCATTTTAAAGAGTATCCATTTTGTGGAACACTTACTCCCGAAAAAGACTTCGAGTGACATAGAAGTTGACGCGTGAAGAGGATGGCGTGTTGAGAAGAGCTACGGTGCAATTGGTCAGAGTAGTAAAATGGACGCTTAGATGTTCGTAAATTGGCTACGTACCCAAATTGATATATAACAAAATCGCAACGTCCCCAAATCTCTACATTCCCAAATCGCTATATCCCCAAATCGCTACGTCCCCAAATCTTTATAGCCCCAAATTCCTACATCCCCCAAATCGACATATTCTGAAATCGCTATAGCCCCAAATTCCTATGTCCCCAAATAGTTGCGTTCCCAAATCGCTACGTCCCCAAATCTCTACATTCCCAAATCGCTATATCCCCAATTCGCTATATCCCCAAATCGCTATTTCCCCAAACCGTTATAGCCCCAAATTGCTACATCCCCCAAATCGCTATAGCCCCAAATTCCTACGTCCCCAAATAGCTACGTCCCCAAATCGCTACATCCCCAAATCTCTACATTCCCAAATCTCTACATTCCCAAATCGCTATATCCCCAAATCGCTACGTCCCCAAATCGTTATAGCTCCGAATTCCTAAATCCCCCAAATCGACATATCCCCAAATCGCCATGTCCCCAAATTCCTACATCCCCAAATATGCCTCCAATTGGCCAAACTAGCTGTCTTAAATTTTCAGTAAATTGCCCTCTAAAGAAAAATGCTTGTCACGATCTCGTTTAAACGTTCTCCACGAAATAGAAACGCGTGTTCTAACGAGAAAACTTATTATTACATGTCCCTGGAAATTCCTGGGCGAAAATCGCGAATAGGTAAATCGTCGATAATCCTCGCTCCAGCGGATTATCGGTGACTAACCGACAACTATATCGGGTTCATGAATTTATTGCGAGTTAAATTTAACCCCGTGTCGCGGTGACGTACCATTATGAATTAATCCAGCCGGAGCCGGATTTTAGAAAGCTTCGCGTTGATTACAGCTAAGCGGTCCGTACTGTTTTCATATAATTAAAACTTCTGCGTACTCCAGACGAATGCAAATCCTTCGGTTATCGTGGTAACAATGCCTTGGATAGCTTTTGTCGATCGTTAATTGGCGCTAAATCATCTTTCGCGAACTAGTTTCCTAATTTTTATAACTTACAGACCTATCTTTATCTATCAACAACTTTGTGTCGAGAACTGTAACACAATATTGTTCTAACAATGTAGACTGGTTGGAAAAAATTTGATTGGAACACCCTCTAAAAATTTAGTGGAGTAAAAGTTCCTGTCGAAGTTTGAGCTGTAAAATTTTAATTTAAGAGGTTGCTCAAAATAATTTTTTGTCATATCGACTTTTAACTACAACATAAGTGATTACGTTACAAACTTAGACATAAAATTAAACATAAAATTGCACAAAAAATTAAGTTTCACAGCAATATCAATCAGCTAACTATTTGCATAGCTGAGAAATCAATAAATAAGATTAATAAATTAAGAATAGCATTTGAAAGTAGTAAACTTATACCCTGTGGTCAACACAGAATTTAAAGTAATTAAAAAATTGTTCAAAATTGCTGTTAAAATTTTGCATGAGAGACATAATTTGTGAACGTGGAATAAAATTTATATATATGGCAGGCAAAATGGCGATGGGAATCGAAAATACTCGGTTGCCCTCCGGGGACGAAGATCGTTCGGGATAATTGAAACGTGTCTCCTCGGTATTATTTATTGCCGGCCATAAATCGAATTTACTTGCCTGTATAACTTGTATCGAGGTCCGATTTATTGCACTCGTAAAAACGCTTCCGTTTCCTCTTTGACCCTGTTTTCTGTGCGATGTCTCGTTAGACGAAACGTTTCTCCACCTGACGTTTTTCTGTTTCTTTTTATCGCGATCTCAAGATGCTGTTGACGATCATTCGGTTGTGAACACTTCTTCTGACTACCAGCAGTTACTGTTGCACGAGGTGCAAGAAAAATTCTAACGTTGTGTCTCGAGTGAAATTTTTAAATTGAGGAGTGTATTTATTTTATAAAATAAAATCCATAGGTTTTAGACTATATTTATTTATTTTCACATTGTATTTATTTTCAGACTGTCTATTTATTTATTTTCAGACTATCCATATTCGAAATTAACATTTTAAGTCAAATGCAAACTCTGTTATTCCGTTTCCAGTAATCCTGTCCACGAGGTTAAAATTATAATTCCAAATTGAATTCCAAATATATACCACAATTCACATCCGAATTTGTATTAAAATCTTAATTTAAATTCCAGTTTAAATTCAGACTGTAATTTTGTGATTCTAAAACCACTGTGTTTTACAAAATTTCATAAAAATTTTAACATATATACTTTCGAATTAGTTTCAGTAAAGAAAATGCTAAAAATTTCTTCAATAAATGATACATTATTATTAAATTCTCATTGAACATATGGAGCTTTGAATAAAGCATTTTTTCCTCTTTCCTTTTAAACAATTTTCTTAAAAAAAGAGAATTAAGAATTATTAACCGGTACACTTGGTATGTAATACTTCTCTCTTTAATTTCGAACGCCTGGCCGTTCGTTGATTCATTCTACTTATTCGCGGTTCTTAAAGTTTCCCGAAAGCGGGAAATTTCGTTTTTCTCGTTCGCTACGTCGTAAATTGCACTTCATTTCTCCTCCTTTTATTTTCCCTTCGGACTCCGCCACATTTTTATTTTCCACCTATATTTATTTCGTTTCCCTTTTACTCCCGTTTCTCGCCCCTAATTCTTCGCCTCGTGCCTCCGCCATCTTCTTTTTGCCTTCCACCGCAACGATCGGTCAGCGCGCTTAAATTGCACAATTCGAACCTTTTCTTTTCGAACATTTCCCATCCGGAAATTCGCTCACGTCCTGTTGGACTCGTTGCATACACTGTTCCGAACTTCGGCTACTGTTTTTCCAGGGAAAAGTCTTTTCCTCCGATTGGCGTATATCTGTCGTACGACACTTTTATTCTTCTCGAAAAACCTCGACGAATCGTGGGACGTCGGAAAATTCTTGCAAGGCTATCGTGAGGGGATTTGAAAGAAACTGTGCAATTTTGGGACTTCAGAAATTTAGGCTGTGATACTTCAGTACTTTCCACGTTATTTTCAATTTAAAAGAAAACGTAAAAATGTCTTCTAGCATCATAAGCTGCAAGAGATTATTATAAGCTACATATTATCTGTTTTCAGTTTAAAAGTAAACATTTAATGTCTTCTATCGTCAATAAGCTACAAGAGATGAATCCTGTCTCTGTTTGGTTGATGGGTTCGGTTAATAGCCGCGGTTTTAATGAATTCGCTTCAATTACGGGTAATTGCACAAGCGGATCATTAACGCCGTTAGTTGCCCGTTAACCTCGCGAAACTTATCCGCAAACGATGAAGTTTCCGCCCGTTATTTCTGTTGGCCCCCGCTTCGAAAGCTGGCTCGTTTGCACTTAACTTCGCGATTTCGATTTCCAACATTTCCGCCATTCCTCGATCGTTACGCCGGATATCCTACGTCAGCTATCGAGACCGGAAGCTTCGATTACGTGCACGGCAAATGAAACTTGTTGTTTGCCGACAATAAACTTTAAGGATGTTTGATACATATTGGTTTATGCTCGACGTTGGGATACGATCGCGGTTACAAACTGTATGTGCTGCGGAGATTTTTCTTATCCAGCAACTTCTCGTGCAAGAAGTTTCCTGGAAATTGAATCTTCTTCCGTTTCGTTTGTCCAGACATCATTCGCTTGATACCACGTGCTCCTACGTTTTCATCGTTCCTTATGTTGTTATCGTTTATGGGAAATAAACTATGGGATCGATAGACCGAGGAGTTTAAATCTTAAGTCTCCTTTCTTTTGACAAAATATTTTTGAAGAATTAATTTAAAAAACCTCTATGTGAATTCACGAAATTCAACTTGTGAAGTCAAACACATAAAACAAACGAAAACAATTATGTCACATTTAAACAACGAATTTAATATTTTTCTTTGTGTGATTATAGCAACCACCTACGTTCATCATCACACACATGTGTTAGCCATTAAAGTGTTAATCAGAACAAATGTATCATTCTGCTTAATGCAAACATTGAAATGCATCATGTAAAAATTGAACAGCAAACTGTAGGGTCAGTACGAAGTTTCCTGGAACTCACTGAATCCATATATTGAACATCCATCCATATACCATATATCAGAATAATCCCTACTCGCCAGAGGTACTCGATTACCTGAAAATCGATGAAATTGTGATTCGCGTATCAATTCTTAGATATTGTTTGTTGCATAGCAAATGGATTTGGAAAATGCAAAATTTGATGTGGAAGAAAAGTGTATATAGATGTCAATTGTGCTCTTCATACGTCAGCCTCTTCACGCGCCAACTCATGTGTCGACATCGGTACGCGAATAATCTGGCGGCCATAGTTTTCGAATCTCATGGGGAAACTTATATGCATACGTTACTGACAGTCGCAGGGTCAACGAGAGGCCAGCGATAATGACGGGTGCCCGTTCATGACAGCGGCTATTTTCGCGTTTCATGATCGATGTATCGTTCAAGTCGAACGTGTCCAGCGTGGCTCGCCTTAACGAATGCCGTTCCGTGACGGGATGACGGCTCGTGACGGGCGACACGAAAATCGCCTAGCGTGACTTCGAGCCTCGCTATCGCGTTGTTAGAACTCGGCGTTATGCTAATTAATTAGCCAACACCAGGGACCATTACTAAAACGCCTGACTTCCGGCCACTCTCGCGGGAGAATTAGCCATAATCCGGGCAGGGATTAGAAAGTTAACTGCGTCGATGATGACCGACCTTCTGACATTTCGACTGACAGTCGTGAATTATGAGAGAGCAAGTGTTTTAGCCCGAGGAATCGATCAACAGAGATATTCCGGGTAATGTTGATGTGGTTCCTGGAGTACTGGAAAGCGGTTTGCGATCAATTTTTAACGGATTAGCGCTTGTAGCTCTTGTTCGTCACGCGATGGATCTGGAATTGCTCTAAGATGTTTCAGCGACGTTCGACTGTTTAGAGATTGTAGTTACTGGATTCGGAAATTTGAGATTTTTTCGTATGGGGATTTGGGAATTTCAAATTTTCATATGTAGGAATTTGGAAATTTCGAATTTACACATATGAGAATTTAGGAATTTTGAATTTACACATATGAGAATTCAGAAGTTTCGAATTTACACATATCAGAATTCAGGAATTTCGAATTTACACATATGAGAATTCAGAAATTTCCAATTTACACATATGAAAATTCAGAAGTTTCAAATTTTTAATTATAAGAGGTAAGCTATTTTCAGATTTTCAAATCAGTACATTTGAAACTTTCGAAATTCTAAAATTTACAAATTCCCAAGTTCCTATATTCCTACATTCCTACATTCCTAAGTTCCTATCTTCCAAATTCCAAAATTCCCATTTATTTCTTAAATTATGGCTCTCCAAATCCCCGAATTTTCAGCCCTTTCTAAATCTCCAACTTCTCAAATCCTCGAATTACCAAGTTTCGAAACTTTCAAAAGTGGTGTATATTACAAAACAAAATCTTTGCTCGCGTGCTTTAACCACCTCCGCCAACCCCTTGAGCGCGTTATTATCCCTAACTCCTGTCATAAACATTAATTTTCACTACTATAATATGTAGTAGACATTCATTATGATATCGTGTATCAAATTTTCCACAGGTGGTTAGTACTGAAATTACGTTGAATCTCGTTAACACTAAAGCAACGAAAATTAGCGAACTTTTGGTGGATGACGGGCATAGACAAACATGTTTTCAGGGTGAAACAGGCGAGATCATCCCGTTTGTTTTGCATTATAATTAGATACTTTCTACTCGGACGTTTATCTTTTAACTATGTGTGTATATAGATACATATGAGTTATACTTGCTAAACTTATACTAATCTCGAATTTTATTAGTAAAATTTCCTGGAAACGCATATTATTTGAATTTGTTGCAAATATATTGTACATAAAGAACTTGTTAGGAATATATAGAGTACTCGTCGTTGAATCATCACATAATATCACTGACACAAAAGTTTTGTTTAATTCTGTTTCGCACCTTCAGCAACCACACGGCGGCCATTTTCTCCTCGATCGCAACATTTCTGCATCTTTTACCGGCGGCGCGCGGACAGAGACAAACTCCTCTCGGTTTCTCAGCGAGGAAATATCGTACCTATTAACAGCTGTGCCATTAAGATCCGCTGATCGAAGGCGTTTAAATCTCCCGTCAAGGATCGTATCCCATTAACGCTAGTCTACGCGTAACTGGCGAGCAACGTTTTAAATTAAAAGCTCAAAGGAGCGCGAAGGCCCTTCAGCTCGGACGGCCAATCACAATAAACATGTCGGCCATTTCGAGAGACGATAATAAATACATACAACAACGCTGGTGCAAGTGCAAACGACGTAACGCCTTAAATCACCGGAACGATGCATCATGTCGTCTCTGCGTTAGCCAGCTTTTCCCAGAGATTCCGCAATTTCGCCGGCAAATGGAGCGTCGTGACGCGCGTCGCCGTTGAATTTTCGGTCGACTATGTACGACCGTCTACCACCTTGATTTATCTCCGCGATTTTATTCTTCGCTCCTCACCTTTGCCGGATTTTGTTGCGTTCCAACTCCATGTTTTAACCAACAGATTTTGTTGCGCGAAATTCTTTCGACAGATTTCATTTTGTCATTCCTCGAGAAAAGTTCCTATGACAAATATAATACATAATTATGTAATTGTACAGTAAATTAATAATGTTTGGGTGAAATCTTGGGGAAAACCTTCATGGACAATTTTGCGGTATTTTAGATTATCTGCAGATGTGGACATAAATTTAATACGAACGTATGAATCTGAGAATTCTACATATTTTCTATTTTTTAGGTTTGCAGGTATTCTTGTGTTCGAGTTCTTAGGTTCTCAAGTTTTTTAATTTGCTTCTTGACAATAGTTAAACGTAGAGTCAAAAATCAAACCTAAATGTCAGTAATGAAATAGTAATCCTAAATAGTCAGTAATAAAATTACAGAATCGTGTCCCGAAACCGCCGAATGTCACGAATCAGCATGTAAGATCGAAAAGGGGTTGAACGAGATGCGAAGGGGTCGATTCTGGTCAGAATCGTGCAATGCTCCCCGGTGAGATCTCGAAGTCCAGGGCGGCAAAGAAATAACTGGAATCCATGATAGGATACGGTTCAATTATCCTCGTTCCTTTCTTTCGTGGCTCGAGTAGAGACGAAATAACAATGCACCGTAAGATAAACACACGATAAGGGAGTAGTATCGCGAACGAAATGAAACTGCAGTCTGCCGTACAAAGAAACAGACTTCCCTTCATCCTCTTCCGTCTCGTTTGCTCTTCTTCCACGCTCGTTGCCTTCGTCCTTTCGTACTTTCTCGAAAACTGTTTTCATCCGTGCCGGTGTTGCCGCTGGATTTACAAAATGGCTAACGGAAAGATTTGATGGCGCGATCATTTTTACTTCCTAGGGAAACTGGATAGTGAACGTTCGATTTTGATGGCGATTGTGGTTCTTTTGATTTTGAAATTTCGGAATTTTTGTAATAATCAAAGGGTAAAGTAAGGACATTTTTGTTAGTTTCTGAACGAAACAGAGGACTTATAAGACTGGTTTTTAAGTACAGACATTTTTTATGTTCAAGAAGTTTGTTTAAAGTAAAGTGACAGAGTACTGCATGTGATATAATAATGATATATTATACAATTTTTAAAATGTATAACAAAAATTGTTGCTTGAGAATGAAATTTATTAACTGAAAAATAAGAAACGTCGTTAAAAAATAAAACTTGACAATGAAATTTATTAACTCAAAAATAAGAAACGTCGTTAAAAAATAAAACTTGACAATGAAAATCGACTGAAAAATAAGAAACCTCAAAAAATAAAACTTGACAATGAAAATCAACTCAAAAATAAGAAACCTTAAAAAATAAATCTTGACAACGAAATCATGTTCGTCAAATGTTTTTCAATTTAAAAATTGAACTAGAAAATTAAAAAATTTGAGACGAGAGATTCGAAAGTTTCGGAATAATGATAAAGCCTGAGAAGTTAGAGTACCGGAAATATGAGAATGTCGGGATCAAAGAGTTGTCAAGTTTCCTAAACAAAAGGAAGGGTTTCATCCGAGAAGCCATTACAAAAGCTAGGAAAATGAAGCAAACGTTAGACTCCTGGCCGCGTCATGTCCCAGCTGTAAATCCAGCGTGCCTTGTTTCATCCTTTTCATATTTACCACGAACAGCTCGACATTAATGTCAGTCTTGCTGACCAGCAGCCGAGACGTACGATATTGCTGGTACAAAGCAACGAGGCAAGTGCGTGACCCGGGTCCGGAATTGCCCTAAACGAGATGTCACTTCCGAGTCGCAACTGCCATTCACTATCCATCTTCTCGGGAACGAGGCTATCGCTACGATATCAACGATTATCGTATTATGTAAACCATCGATCAAGCGACACAAGATTAATTATTAATATCGCTAGTCACGCGATTGAAGCTTTAATTGCGATAAGGGTTGTTGAGGACAAATTTAATTGTCGAAATTTAGATGAACGAAGGGAAATTTATTTTGGGCAAAAAATAATGGTGTGTTGGAAGAAAAATAATTTTCATAGGGGTGAATTTAAAAGACCATTAAAAATGAATGTTTATACGTATGTATCATATGACACCCCTTCTTCTGCAACTTGAGAAATATAAAATGACATGAAAAATGGAAAATTTGGTTCGACTCTAAAATAGTAAATAACGTATTGAAAGAAAAATAATTACCCTACTAAAATTAAAAATGAATTGTTACGAGTATATGAGACTCTTTGTCTACGATTAAAAGAATTCAAAAAGAGATAATAAAAGGAAAATTCACTTTGGGTTAAACAATTTTAAATATGAATGTATGAAAAGAAAACTAGTGTTCATGTATAAAATGGAGTACACAGGGTGCAACGGTAGGTAGAAATTTACCCAACAAAGTTTCAAACAATTTCCAGCGATCACAGCTCCGCCTGCAAAATCCACAGCATAATCCGCCCTTAACTTTTCGTGGAATATTAATATTGGAAACGCACCGTGTTGATGCAGGATATTCCTCGGAGAACTGCACGAATATCGAAGGTAATTTTCGACACTTAGCGGAACGTGGCATTGTCGAACCGACGTCATTAAACTTTCGTTATATCAGCAACAATATTCGAACGTTTCGTCGTACAGTTTCGTTGGTACAGTCAATAGCAAAATAGACGTCCTGTCAAATATACAAATCTCTACAAATATAGAAATATCTAAACATGTATATAAAGTATATTATAAAATGTGTAATATACAGGGTGTCTCGTAAATAATATATATTGCATATAATGTATGTAGATATTGTATAATAAAATGTATATTGTGTATAACATATATGGATATTGTATAATATAATGTATATTGTGTACAATGTATGTAGGTACATTGCAAATATATTTATCTACACATACAAAAGTATATAGACACACCTATACACATATAAAAATTCCTAAATAAAATAAAAGAACTACCAAATTAGAAAGTAACGTACAAAGGTCGTGTGAGCTAATTTCACAAACTGTTAAAACGAACTCCGTCCTTCTAAAAAATAAAATTCAAAGTTACCATAGTAAATTTCGTCAGAGATTGTATGGAATAAAATATGTAAAGCGAACGGTGTGCAGCGTAAGCACATTTTCGCCCGAAATTTCGTCGGAACGAAAGAGTTAATTAAGCTGTCGGGGCCCCCTTAAAACAGTAGCGTCAATCGGACGCGCTGAAAGGAACCAGCCTCGTGGCAGGCAAAAAGTGACGAGGTTTAATTAATTAAGACAACGGAATTGATTGTGTTTAATTGACTATCAGATCGAGCTGAATTTTTGCTTCTTGGAACATCTTAAGTAGCCACTTTTTGTTAACCCACAAAGGGACGAGATTTTTTGCGTTTGCCCTTCGGAAATTTATGTTTCTTACCGACACTTAATTAATATTTATCGTATCATTTGGGTCTAATGCGACCCGATGCAATTAAACAGGTGCAAAGTTTTTTAATTACTGTAGAATTAAAGTGCTGGTATGCTAAGAATATGAGACAGAAAATTGAGTGTTCGAGGATCAAAATCACCCTCTGTAATTAAAGAATTATTGTGTTTTATAGTCAAGGGTGGTATTTTGTTATAGTTATATTTTGAAGGGTGGCCCTTAATTTTAAATATTTGTAACTGTAAAATATGTCTTTATTTTTTATCTGTGATATTTTGTAAAGTTTTATTAAAATTTAAGAGAATTTTTCTAGCTGTTTTCTTATAAACTTCAAATCGAAGGTTATTTTAATTATTTATTAAAAATAATTTTATTTACAAAATAACTTAGTTTTCTTTTAAGTTTGATATTCGTTGCAGTAGATACTTTTATGCGAATGTAAAAGTATACTTGTGCAAACGTAACCTATTTAAGATCCTTTTATCGATCCAGTAGAACATCAGATAACGGCACCTGCCATCTTGATATTTCCATGTTCCACTGTCGCGACCGTCATGGATGACAAATGAGATAATAGCGACTACGATGCTTGACATTATTCATCTTAATCTTCACCCGATATCGCGCGACTATTCTTTCTATTCTATTAAACTGTCGTCTCGTTTCTTTTATTCTTAACGGAGGGAAGCTCTATTTTCGCCGTAAAGATATGGGCGAACGGTAAAAGTGCTTTCTGAATTTTATGTGTTGGACGATGATCGTGAAATATATTCCGAAATAAAATAGCAATTCTAAGAAATTATCGAGACGTTTCGGTTATTGCCTGTATAAGGAGAATTCTCTAATTCATCATTTTCGAAATTCGGAATTTACGTTATCCGTTACGAATTATCTATTATATATTTTTCAAGTGTATATTCTTAAATAACTAAATTACTAGATTTTCAGATTTTTAGATTTTTAGATTTTTAGATTTTTAGATTTTTAGATTTTCTAATTTTCCAATTTCCTAATTTCCTAGTTTCTGAATTTCCTAATTTCTAAATTTCTAAATTCCCAGTTCTTCAAATAGATAAATTCTTAAATTCCCAAATTTCAAAATTCCAAATACCCAAATCCCAAAATTTATAAATCTGCAACTTCACAAAGTTCCCAAAATTCCTAAATGCTCTCATAAATCACACAAATGCACGTTATGAACTTATGTCCCCATATATCACAAGAACATGATCGAACCTCCTTATCGCATGAAATTTAAATACGCCTCACAAATAACCCAGTCACCATTTTTCCTCCGTAATCTATCATCTGAAATTTAATCTCGAATCAGCGAAACCATGCATGAAATTCACGTGATCAATCCCTTCACGCTTCAACATCTACAACCTCACCGTTTTCTCACCTCTTTTTAATCGGCAGTTACTCGTGTTCTTTTCTCATTATAAAACCATATAATTCTCCGATTCCGTATCGTTTTCGCGCCGCTACGACGTTTTTCTTCTGTTTCCACTTGTTCGAACTCTCTCTCGCTCAGTCGCTGTTCTATTTTCCGTCCTCTTCATTTATCTTCGTTAATGTTTGCCCGCTTTATTTCCCTTCGGTCGTTCCTCGTGACACAGCTTCTCGTTTTTCTTCTTCTTCCTTTGCCCCTCTCTTCTTCGCTATATTTCTCTCGCGAGTTACTTTTTCGTAATTTCCTATTGCTGATACGGACTTTCTTGGGTTGGGGAATTTCACATACCTTCTTCACCTTCGTTTCGTTCTTTTTTCTTATCCCGATAAATCTGCTATCCTGTTACCGAAATTTTAAGGTACTATATGACAGTGTGGATCAATGTTAATTTACAATTAAGCCACACGTTACAAGTACTGCTACAAATGTCATGTTCTTAAAATCAGTATCTGTTACAATGTTCATTACACATACTGGGCTAGTGACCACATATGTCAACATTCATAGCTTGAAGCAGTTCAATGAATCAGATACACATATTCAGTAATAAAAACACCCTATATGTACAGTTTAAGAAACTTTTGAAATAGCCTGTATACATAGTTTGAGTACTTGTGAAACACCTTGTATATATAGTTTAACAAATTCGATAAACATGCTGTATATAACAGTGTTCGAACGTGGCCATCATTCTGTATATACAATTTAGGAAATTTTTGAAACAGCCTGTATACATAGTTTGGGTACTTGTGAAACACCTTGTATGTATAATATAGGAAATTCGTTAAACACTTTATGTTTCACAAGTTTGGAATGTGGGTAACATTCTATATACACATTGTGAGAAATTTTTGAAACACCCTGTACAGTTGATTGTTCGCGTGGAGTCCTAGTTAGAGTCAAAATGTGGCATATACCAATGACGTTCTGATCGTCGGTCGTTTCGTGAGCACCGTACATCTGGCTGTATCATCTGACCCGTGATTCGTCAACAT
The DNA here is from genome assembly GCA_945859555.1 of Megachile ligniseca. Lineage (NCBI taxonomy): Eukaryota > Metazoa > Arthropoda > Insecta > Hymenoptera > Megachilidae > Megachile > Megachile ligniseca. The sequence goes on from OX243783.1 coordinate 7,131,559, forward strand.
CCCGTGGCTCCTCGAGACCGTTGGAAACTAATTGGGCCATTTTTCTCGTCAACGTCTCGCTTTCGAGGGATCCGTCGATGCTGCAGGCGCGTCGGACAACAGCCATTTAGCAATTGGCTCGACGGGCCACTCGATCGTTCGTACGACCCCAGAGATCGTTGTTTAAACATCTCATAGTCTCGGCCACGTAAGAGCAGACGCATTGTCTGTCTTGCATTCGGTGTTGGCTGGCGTCCAGCTGCAGATCCGCTACCTATCGAACCGGAAACGCCGGAATCCTTGCTATCGGACTCGATGGATATTAAACGGACGGAACGCTCGGGACAATCGGTTCTTATCACAGGATGTTCCTTTTTCGATTAGAGTATGTTTTTAATGCGATGCTTATTCTGTACTGTTTGATACAAATTGGGGACGTAGAGATTTAGGGATGAGAGAGCATGAGGTGTAGGATTGTATTCGGAGATGTAGAGATGTAGGGGTATGTTTGGAGACGTAGAGGTCTATTGATAGATTCAGAGACGTAAGATAACTGGTGACATAGGGTTGTGAGGATATGTGGAGATTTAGTGTAAATTTGGACATAGAGATGCTAGGATAGTTGGATTTGTGGATATAGAAATATGGGGATGTAGTGATCTTACAGACTTAAGAGAACTGGTGATATGGCGATAGGAGGATGAAGGGGTCCTTGGGTCATGGAATTGAAGATGTAGAGATTTAGGATAAATTTGGATATAGAGATGCTAGGATATAGTGATATGGGAGAGTTGATGTATGGATATAGAAATATGGGGATGTAGTGATCTAGGTATATCACATTTGGAACTATAGAAATTTAGAGATGTAGGGATCTAGGAATATCTGAGGATGTGAGGATCTAAGGATATAGTAATACTAAATTAGCCACAGTATGGAATTCAGATCCCAATATGGTGATCTACAGATATGGAAACTTAGGTATATGAAGATGGTCAGATATGTGGATGTTCACATTTCTAATGTGGGGATGTAGTGAACATCTAGAATCTGGAGATACAGTGATCTATATCCTAATTTGAAAGTATAGAGATCTAAAGATGAACAGACCTAAGAGTACAGCGACCATAAGAGTCTACAAATCTAAGAATCTAAGTATCTGATCCACACGTGTACCTATACCCACAGCTAAACATGAATGCATACAAAAAAATGTGAAAATATGAAGAATTATTTCTGAAACACACAATCCACAAGACAAAGTTCCCTTTTCGATTGCCGATCCATGATTAACAATTTCGATCGAGCACCAAGCGCAAGATTAAATTTGACCGATAGATTACAATGGCGGCTAAACGCGAGGCACCGGGAAAAGGGTAAACCGGACTGTTAGCCAAGGTTCCGGGTGCAGGTTGTATCAGCCGGGTCTTGATGGTTTTATCTGATCGTCTCGTAGCTGATAACGCGATAACAAGTGTGCGTAGCATGTTAATCTCGCGGCTGAATGGACGATGCAACCGAATACAGATGTTATCCTTGCGTACACGGTTTAGAGATTAGAGAACGATGATCAGACCAATCAGGAGGATCCTGCACTTTGTTCACCGCGATTGTGCCGCCTTACTATACAATCGGTTTGATCGGACGTGATTGGCTAATTGATTGATGAGAATATTATTTATTCTTCATACGATATGAAGAACTTATATCAGAAGCATGCACGACTTGCAGGTCTACCATTGAACATTCTTATATCTTTATGTCCTTACATGTCTAGATAAGTGAATATATTTACTTCTAGATCCTTATATCAATATATTTCTATACTGTTGTACATTTGTAAAGATATATATAAATCTCTAAATCTCTAAGTTCCTAAATTTCTATATCTCCAAATCCCTAAGTCCCTAAATCGCTACATCTCTAAATGCATGCTACGGTTTAGTAAATATAGTCTTAACAAAATATTCGAATGAAATCAAGGAAGTATATGAAAATGTGCGAACGTGAAATAAAATTAAATAATAATAATGGATTATTAGGATGCAAAGAGATATGAAATAAAATAAAAAATGCAGTTATTGTTTCCAAACGATTTCGTATCTTTTGCTCGTAAACTATTATCAAACCATTTTCGTTCCAGTACGCACACACACGATTTTTTAAATCGCTTTCGCATTCTGACGGAAATAAAAGCCGATCAGAATTCATGACCACGCAACTGTTTTAGCCCCTCCGGACATTTTGCATTTATATCAGGTGCAATCGATAAACCTACGATCTTTTCGAAATTTCTGTACAACCAATTTGCGTGTACATCGGTCGCACGAAAACAGACACGTACGATACTATTTTACGTGATATTTTTTTTTTACCAACTTGTAATTCTTCGGATAATTTTTTTTTATTAATTTGTTGGTTTTGGTATATAGGTTATATGGTTATAATATATGATTCATTTTTATATGTTTGTTATATTATTTTGAGAAATTTATATTATATTATAAGAAATGTATAGTATATTATACATGTTAAAATAAATTTTAAGATCTCCAGCTGTTTAAAGTTTTCAAGTCTTAAATTTCTATATTTTTAAATTTATCAAATTCATCAAAATCAAATTCACACACTTCAACACCTCTAACTCTCCAAAACACCAAATCCATTTTCTCAGTTCTCAAATTACCAATTTCTTCAAAATCCCCAAATTCTCAGCTTCCTAACACTGTCATATATCGAACATGTCAACCCTTTTACCTAAAAGCACATCACCAAATTCCAACAATCCATTATCATCCACGATATCCTTATAAACCATGCTTCGATCTCCCATTTACGAATCTGTCCTGCCAGAATCGCGCGTCCCTTGGCGCCCCATAAGAACGAATAGTCATGAATATTTCAGTGACTCGAACCGAACACGAGCGTCAGACTTTCCCCGATCCAAAACCGGTGTAAATCGTTGTGCAAATCGGCGATCGTATAATACCCTGTTTGTATAAATTCCTCAGAACTTGCATAGATTTCGGGTACCACCTCTAAAAAAAACTTTATTCTACCAAACACTGATTTTATACTGATTTTTACTGATTTCACTAAGAGTGAATTTGGGGGGCAAGAATATTTGTAGATCTCAAAAAGTAAACTTTAGGTGTTGACTTGGAAAGTCCGATATGAATCATAGTGAAAGTAGGTGACTTTGAGATGTTCTATATTAATCTAGTGTTGGTACCTGGGTGAGGACCGATTTGTACAGTTAGAAATATATATATTAACGATGTACAAGTCTGGATACAGTGAACACATGTGGAATTCTTTGTCACCTTCTGAGGATCACAGTTCTTATAATATCCTAAGTGAGCCTTGGTGATTTGGTACTTGACTACTCCTAGAGACTCTCTGCAAAGATCTCTGCATACTTTCTCTAGAACCTGTCATTCGTGAAAACAAGGCTATTCTGGATACATCAGTACCGATGCGTTGAATCACCTGGTGACTCATCCTGGCTGAACTCCAGTACTAAAAATATTTGTGTGTACGAACGAAAGCAGTCGAAAATAAGACGAGACACGATACGAAAGCAATGAATTCGCGGACGAATAATGCGAGGATCAGAAGCGACTGAATTCAAATTAGCCGGAACTAACGAGCGGACGGAATGCGCACCCGTGGAGCGAAATAAGAAGAGAGAAAATCGGCGAAAAGAACCGCTGATGCATCATTTCGAGCTGGTCGTATTTGAAGGAACGATCGGCCCCGGTGCCCGGGCTACCGACATCGTTATTCTTTAATTAGGCTGGCCAACATGCCGCCGAATCGAAGGCTTAACGATCCGATCCATCGATCAGACGGATCCGTTTTAACGTCATTAACGTCACGACGGAGTGACGCTAACAGCCGCGCTAGAAGAACACTCGACGAGAGGAGATAATCGATTTAGAGGCTATCACAACATCGTCGATTCGACGTGACGGTTGATTAAGAAGTTGCCAGGAAGAATCGGATTTTCCTCTTAGACGGCCAAGTCCGCAGGTATCGGTGGGACTTATGGGACGTTTCAACGGCTCCTGGAGAAATCGAGGGAATTAGATTGATTTATACTCGGGTATAAAAGGTAGATTGATATTATCAGATTAATTTAGACCGATTTAAATGATTAATGAACAGGAACTGGCTTTATTTCTGCGATTTTGTTGAAACTGATTTAGTTCTTTTTTTGGTACTTTCGTTTGGATTGAATTAATGATACTTCGAATGTGTGGCTATTTTAAGTTAATGCAATTAGAATGTCTTTGAACGACCTTAAATAAAAGCCACATAAATAGAATAATTACATCAAAGATTTATTTAACGAATCCTTGGTCTTCATGTGTTTTTTTTGGTAGTTTCGTTTGGATTGAATTAATGATACTTCGAATGTGTGGCTATTTTAAGTTAATGCAATTAGAATGTCATTGAATGTCCTTAAATAAGAGCCACATAAATTGAATAGCCACATCAAAGATAGAATGACCTTACGATCTCCCATAACCTTGTATCAATCCCTCACCTAAATCAGACAGAGTTGCAAGAAAAATTCCAATACAATCACATGTCATTGAATGATCTTAAATAAGAGCCACATAAATTGAATAGTCACATCAAAGATAGAATGACCTTACGATCTCCCATAACCTTGTGTCAATCCCTCACCTAAATCAGACAGAGTTGCAAGAAAAATTCCAATACAATCACATGTCATTGAATGATCTTAAATAAAATCCATATAAATTGAATAGTCTCAGCAAAGATAACCTTACGATCTCTCATAACTTTATATCAGTCCCTCATTTAAATTTTATAAAATTGCAAGAAAAATTCCAGCATCACAAGGGTCAACCCCGATAGTAACTGCAAGTACCATTCCCATAGCTGTGCACAAGACCTCCCCATAAGCATAATCCCATGTTCGCGAGACACATCGTAACCGGGGAATTCGTCGGCAAGGAATTCGGTTGGATGGAATCGAACGTCTGGTCCGTTTCCGATCTAGACACACGAAGGTCTGCCATACGGATGGGCTCAGACAACCATCCGTTCGTCGGCATCTCATACCATCAGCATCCCAGCCAAGCCATTTCCCATTCCTCGGGAACGGTTCTGTACATTTCCCAGACGTGCCCCTAGCCGGCAGTCAAATGCCAATACGGCACTTATCCTTGAACCTAGACCCACCACCCCCCCGTTCACCCTTGCTCGTACACCCTCGTCCTCCGCCATCGAGAGCTTTTAAACCATTATATAGGGGAATGACGCATCACGTGGCTCTGATCCCAAGGAATTCTCTCGCGTATATTCGCCGGTGTGTCTTCGCTAGCACTTGGACAGTATTTATGGAGATGGATGCGCCACGATGGGAGCTGCTGAACGTTTACATAGGGTCTACCTGTCGATTCGTTCGATTCGGCTGGATCGATCGTGATTTATGCTACGCCAATGAAATTAATTTCACCTGATTCTTATCTGTCGTGGACTGCTAGTGTACGGATGCATGTTAATTTGTTTTCTGTCGAGTTTGGTGAGGAGCGAGATATACGACCGGGGATGTGGGTATGGAGACGTAGGGAGGTAAGGACATAGTGGTAGGAGCATATGAGGAACTGGATATAGGGGTTATAGGAATTTTGTATGGATATTTGGACCATATAGATATTTGGAATATAGAGATATGTATGGGTAGTGAGATAGTTGTATATATATGGGTTTGTTGAGATCTAGGGATCTATATACCCAAAAATCTGAAGATATAGAATTATAGAAATATGAAAATTTGGGGATATACGTAGGTCTTTCGGGATGTAGGTATCAGTCATATAGGTATTTCGGGATGTAGATATCTAGGGATATAGAATTTCAGAAATATAAAAATCTAGGGATATCGAAATACAAAGGTTTACAAACCTAGCTTTATGAATACTCGTACCACTAACACATGTACTGTAACACATACACACATTTATAACAAAAACGCTTTATTTAAAAAAAAGTTTTATCTTCAAAACGCGTCACTATCTCGGAAATATTTTATCGAGATTTTACCAAGAACGTATGAACATTGGACGAACAAATAACCACGCATAAATTTCTATCACAATGGAGGCATCAATCTTAGCGTAGACTGTCGAAACATAAACCGTCAGCAACGAAGATAAATGACAAATATCCGATAGGTAGTTTTTGAAGATTCATTGGTTCCGTTCTCCCCGTACAACGGATTCGGAAAACTATCAGGAATATAATGGGATGCAAATGCGGTATTACGATGCGAGACGGTTATATCGACAGTGAAACGAAATTGATCCGTTTTAAAACGGACGCATTCGGGCTCTGTGCAAAACTCATCAATTCGCTGCAAAGATGAAATCGAAAAACTCCAGAATCCCGCGAATACTTTTGCCAGGCCGCGCGATCGATATGCATGCAAATGTTTCAATCTATGCAGACGGACGGAATAATTCGTCGAAACTTTTTTCAATTTCTTTCGGAAACGCGCTACATTTTTAATGCATCGCGGTTCGCCCGAATTGTATTCGTTTACGGATGCGTTCGTTTGCGCGTACGGTTTTGCAATCGTGGATTTTGTTGATATTCGAAGTTTGAGCGTTTTTAAGTTTTTGTTAAAGTTTGCAGTTTTGCGGTTTAAAACCCGATAGTCCAACAATAGTTTCATTCGTTGAAAGATTCGCGTTAAATCCTTAACGGCACTAAAAGTAGGAATCGTGCGACTCGTGGGCTAATGAAAAAGCAAACGAGTGGTTGACACGATTAATTAGTATAAAAGCTCGCGTTCAGCCGTCGAGCATTGGTTAATGTTTTTCGAGCATGAGTTAAGGGTGATTGAAAAGAGGGTGTTCCCGTGCAACGTTGTTTCACCCGAGACCCAACAATTTCTAGGGTGCGGTCCAAGTCAACAAAGCGACGCCCAGGTGAAAACCGGTTCCCTACGGAGGGATATTAATTTCCCCGTCGATAAATCAATCGCACGGTGTCGTTCTCGTTAGCTTGTAAATTGTACGTATAGGTAACGGGCATCGCGCAAAAATAATGACGTGGTGATTGGAATTGCACGGTGCCCGCTTTAATTTCACGTTCGTTAACCGTTCATTCTGTTCCTCATTACGTTTACGTATATTTTTTCACCGTACGTTCTTCCGATGCAATTATATTTCTCTTTTTTTTTATTTATGCAACACGACAAACGACGAAATACGCAGATGTACGTTTCCGTGCAATTATTGTTCTGATAATTGAAGTCATTTCTTTCGGACAAATTTAATGGATTATCATGCGCAATTTATTCTGAAGTGATTCGTGAAAACTCTGTTAAACACGTTAAGGATGTGGGAACATGTAAATGTATGTGAACCATATACATGTATATGTGATATGTATATGTATGTGCATATGTGATATGTCATATGTATTGTATATGTGATATGTGATATGTCATATGTATATATGTATATGTATGTATATGTGATGTGTATATATCACATGTGTATACATAGCGATATAGGGGTATAGGGCTATAGATGTTTAGTATTATAGAAACATGTGAATTAAACGATATAGGGCTATAGGGATTCAAATGAATGGAACCATGCAGAATAAGCGATATAGGGATCTAGAGGGATACCATACACAATAAAGTACAATAAAATAGAAATCCACCGCTTATCCCTTTAATACATCCCCCTAGACCCATTTCGTTTGAACTCATTACAATCGACCACGCTGATGAATTTCCCTATCCCATGCATGACACGTTCCGATCGTGCACGAAGCGTAATGGTGGCACTTTCCAGAACGAAAAAAAAAAGAGAATGAAAAAGAAAAGGAACGTTTCTCACCACCGAAGGTATATTAATTTCCAGCACGGTCATTATTTCCTGAAAATCAATCGCAGCTACCTCCCTATGATCCCTTTAATTGCCGCACCATGCTCAATTCTTTTTTACCCCCTATTCGTTTTATTGCCATTTTTCTTCCAATTGCTTCTCGCACAATAGTCCCGATGAAAACGGTCGACCGTCGGACTCCAGCGATCCAGCAATTTCACGTTTCTCCGTCGGTCTCTCGTAGAAATCCAGCACACGTATCGGTCGCGTATCCAACCGGAATAATCGAACAAACGATTTCGTTCAGACGGGATCGCCATGAAGGTACCCCGTACGCGAAACATGATTTCGATCCGGGCAACAGTTTGTCGTTCGGTTCGGTTGCCGATCGTCTGCTTGGCTCCGTCCAAGTCTGCACCCTCTTCTCGCCGGATGATTTACCAGGGATTCTGTTTTAATCTCGATTCGAGAGGGATTGCACGTTGAGATTGCTGGAAAATTGATGCTGGGATTAGGGGGATGAAAGTGGTGGCTCTTAAGGGTTATTCGACGATTATCTTCGCTTGATACCCGTTATTTGGCCGCCTACGCTTCCGTAACTGTATCAATTCAATTATTAGAGGTAGCATATTAGTCTGTTAAAAAAATGGTAGAATGTGGACTAAGTTGGCTACTAAATATGTGTATGGGATTACGTAATGCTTAAAAAAGTAAAATCTTTCATTAACCCCATCTCCGAATTGTTTAATCCATTTCTTTGAATTTAATTTCAACTGCAATTCAACAGAGATTTGCAACAGTGTGCCATCGAAGATACAAAGTGTCGAGTAAATGCAGCTGACGGTAGTCGGCAGAGCATGAACATACAGTTCCTTTGCTATGGTGAATCCTCGCGATAATAGCGAAGGATATGATGACCATGCGATCCATAAGCACCGGATCCGTGATAAATCAACTAGGGTCGCGTTCATGGCTTATCACGCCATATTCATAGTGGCCCGTTCTGAGCCAGTACTTTCTACTGGTTGGTTGTTCAATTGAATCGTGCAAGGTATAACCTAACACCGGTTTCCCGTAACAATGGACAACAGCAACAGCTTCATCGCTATTGAATATTATTCGACATTATTCTCCAATTTCCGTCGTGGAAACTTAATTGTTCTTATGATAGCTTCAATTACTGTTGCATGGTTTTAACTATGATCGTCGTGCAAATTTGTAAATTTACGGATTTTTGGAAATTGAGGTATTTAAGTATTCAGTATCTTAACAATTTGGGCATTTGAGGATTTAGAGAACTGGGTGATTTGATAATTTCAGAACTTTGAGGATCTACAGATTCAGAAGACCCTAGGTCCAGTTTTTTGCAAATTAAAGACTTCAGAAAAACAACTTAAGGCTTCAAAAATTCAGATATTTGTAACTTCTCAAATTTTAGAAAATTCCAAATCGTAAAGCTCAATAGTCAAGTCTATACCTCTCAGAACCTGAAAATAAATGAATTTAAAATTCAAAAGTCTGTCACTCCAAAACTATCGCTACACCTGAAATCCCCCAAAATCAACCAAAAGAAACTTCCACAAAGTTTCCCCATAAAAAATAAAGAGAACACCTCTACAAGTCACTAGAAGACCACTGACAGCTCCACTTACATTCGAGAGGGTTAAAGTTCTTTAGCCATCATCATCCAATAACAATTTTTCACGTCGCGTTTAGTCGCGTACGAGTTTCCACCGGTTCATCGCTCATGCTCTTCCCATGAGATGCATTAAAGTGTACACGCAAACGCACGTGCGTTTAAACCTCCAGGAGGGTTAACTCGTGGTGCATTGTCTTACCTTAGCTGACCCTCGCGGGGTCATAGATCACGAGCTTCCTGGAGTAGTCCGCGATATAAATCATCGGCCGCCGTTCTGCCTTAGCGAATTTATCGTCCGCGTCCGAGGCACTTAATTTATCAGCGGACGACCGTACGCAGTGCTCGCCCTAAAGGAATACCTTCGGTTTCATTCGTTCCTGTGTTCTTCGAGTAAATACTCGCGATCTGGTACATGGTACGTGGAATGTCTTCGACGAACCACCCCTGAAGAGGTAGCTTTCGAATCGTGCTTCCGATTTTTCGTTAGCGAAAGACCGTCGATGCTGTCTGATGTATGGTGACGTTCCTTCGGAGAGACTCGGTGAGATCGTTTCGCAACAAACCATGCTTGATCGATGTTTCTGTTCTGTGCAACAGATGGACTTCTTGTCGATAGGTATTGTATATGCTGATCATCCTGTTGTATTTTTTTCCTCAATCTTTAATGTTTATGGCATGCGGGTGGATTTGTTACTGTGGGGTGAATTGTTTTGTGAGCATTCGAAATTGTCATGGAAATATTTTTCTTTTTGTACTACTGTTGTTTTAAGTGCAATAGAATTTTAGTTGTGAGTAACTTAGTTGTGGTTATCTTCAAATTTAGAAATTTTGCAATTTACAAATAATTTTCATCTTCAGTTTCGTATCTTCAAATGTTCTAATTTGTAAGTCTAGAAAATTTAGATGTTTATATGTCTTCATGTAATTGGAGAGATTCGTAGATTTTCAAATCTGTGTACCTAGAAAGGCTATAGCCGAATAAGGTAGTAAAATGTGCCCTTGAGTCAAATGAAAAACCCAATACGTCAGTCGGTAGCATATCAAAAAAAAACATCTCACACCAAGTTTCAACCCCCTATCTCATCCGTGGGGGTAGTAAAAGGGAAAAAACGAAATTCCGGTTTTTGGCCTATTTTGCCTATTTAATTTCGTACAAAAATTCTGAAAAAATTCTTAAACATTGAGGTCCACATAGCGCATATTATAGAATTTTTTCAGATTTTTTGATCCCAAATTGTAGTTGTGAAAAATCAAAAACCGAAAAAAAATCGAAAAAAATGCGATTTTTTATGGAAGATGTCGGAGCACTACTTTTATATTAATGTGGTAGTTAGGTATTGGTACAACTATTATCCCCTAATTTTTTCAGATTTTTCGGTGAGGTGCGCCGTAGTTAAAAAAATCAAAAACCGCTATAATCCTTTAAAACAGTACTTTCCGCTTCGAATTTATATGCCTTCTTTTCCCAGTATATTTATTAAGTAATCTTAAATAGATTCACATTCATAATTAAGACAAATGATATATTAGTTAAAGAAATAAAATTCATTTATTAATTAATTTTACGTCGTAGTTGGTTATATTCCCGAACATAAGATTTTTCGTCAACGAATGAATTGGCTAAGTGGTTAGGGGTCCTGCCTCGTAATCTATGCATGTTTTTTGGTCGCAGGTTCGAGCCCGCTGGACTTGGTTTTTTCCATGATACGTTTTTCATTTTTTTTTTTCGTTTTTAATAATATTAATACAGTTTCAAAGGGTTTTTGAATAATTGTTATACATTTCTGCATTCACATGGTATAAAATAATAATAAAATACATATATATTATTATATGTATTAAATACTATTGTAAATATACTATTATATGCAGGTTCTTTGCACCCTGTGGATATAGAAATGTATAACAATTATTCAAAAACCCTTTGAAACTGTATTAATATTATTAAAAACGAAAAAAAAAAAATGAAAAACGTATTATGGAAAAAACCAAGTCCAGCGGGCTCGAACCTGCGACCAAAAAACATGCATAGATTACGAGGCAGGACCCCTAACCACTTAGCCAATTCATTCGTTGACGAAAAATCTTATGTTCGGGAATATAACCAACTACGACGTAAAATTAATTAATAAATGAATTTTATTTCTTTAACTAATATATCATTTGTCTTAATTATGAATGTGAATCTATTTAAGATTACTTAATAAATATACTGGGAAAAGAAGGCATATAAATTCGAAGCGGAAAGTACTGTTTTAAAGGATTATAGCGGTTTTTGATTTTTTTAACTACGGCGCACCTCACCGAAAAATCTGAAAAAATTAGGGGATAATAGTTGTACCAATACCTAACTACCACATTAATATAAAAGTAGTGCTCCGACATCTTCCATAAAAAATCGCATTTTTTTCGATTTTTTTTCGGTTTTTGATTTTTCACAACTACAATTTGGGATCAAAAAATCTGAAAAAATTCTATAATATGCGCTATGTGGACCTCAATGTTTAAGAATTTTTTCAGAATTTTTGTACGAAATTAAATAGGCAAAATAGGCCAAAAACCGGAATTTCGTTTTTTCCCTTTTACTACCCCCACGGATGAGATAGGGGGTTGAAACTTGGTGTGAGATGTTTTTTTTTGATATGCTACCGACTGACGTATTTGGTTTTTCATTTGACTCAAGGGCACATTTTACTACCTTATTCGGCTATAGCCTTTGAGGCTTTTATATATTTTCTTTCAAATGTTCAAATCTTCATATTTAAATTTCTTCTTCATCTGACGGAGGTACAATTTTGTACCTCTCTGGTACATAATATAATTTGTACCTCTTTGTCAGAGATATATTTCGCAACACATTAGATTTAGATAGAGGAAAAGGATTTGTGGAATACCTATAGATATTTTACGACTCGAGATTGATGGTTAGCCAGGTTTTCGGCTAATGCCATCTTTCTTGAACTGACCCAGCCGAAGATAGGGCAGCCGGTTCTCCAAAACGTCCGGAAGAAGATGGATATTCGTAATTTCCTTAGCTACAGAGAGCCATACCATTGCAGATCGTAGCTTCTTTCCTATTCTTTTTCGCTCAATTTTCCTCCGACATACGCTGCTCGAGTGCGACGAACAAAAACAAGAGAAACGATAGATTGATTCCCCGTTTGACAGGTGATTACAGGTGAAATTCTCGGTCGCAGATTTTGCAAAAAGACTCTTATCAAACTCTCACGTTTTCACCCTATAGCTATCAGTAGAAAATTTCTCTGATATCTGTAATTAAATCCAATGGGATTATAAACCTATAATTAACCATATGTAAAGTTTCATTGTACGGTAACATAAAATGATTCGTTTATGTTCACTACATGATTTGTACCAACTGTAGTAAATAATCATTTCACAAAAATCAAAGCTTCACCGGACATATCACGATTCATCCATTTCCATTCACCGAAGCATCTCTAAAATCACCAAAAGCGTAATTCCCTAATTGCCCCGAGCATCGCGTTCAATGGCGGCTCCGTTTTACATCGCAATGTAACCATCGTCGAGTTAACCATGATTTCGAACCCGCCATGTTTGATATCCCATCGATTCCGCGAAATGCAGACGCATCCCGCTTTAACGATGCTGTCAATAGAGTATCCACGTCGCGTTTCTTGCTTGACGAATCGTGCATCGCGTTCCGTTTGATTACAAATCACGTTAACGAGTAATTACAAGTAATTAACTAGCTCCGAGTTACTTAACCAAACGTAATACGTCGCTGAACGAGGGACGTCTGCGCTTTGATACCCGCACACGAAATTATCTTGATGCGCCACGAAATCAGAAATCTCTGCCTTCGCTCTTTCTCGGGACTCGTGAAACTTGTTCTTGGATAATCTTGTCAGATTTCTCTTGAATTCGGCTTCTCTTTCGTCGTCCATTTGCTAATTAGTTTTCCTTTTCAGCGGCGAAAAGTTCGCCGGTGACAAATTGTCTTATTTGCTGGATGGCTTATCTTTTATCTGATTTGACGTTCTTGATGTTTTCTGACGCGAATGGCATACTGTTTATGCGCGTTAAGTAGGATTTTTAATTAGTTTTTGCTGGGATAGGGACTGTGATATTTTATTTATTTGTTGTATTCATAGGTGTATGGATTAGGTGTATATGTATACATTGACAAATCTGTATATTCCTAAATTTCTAAATCTCTGTCACTAAACTTCGATTCTCCCAAATCTCTATATTACCAAATTACTGTGTTCTCAAATTTCTACATCCCAAGATTGCTATATTCCCAAATTTTCACACCCCCAAATTTCAATATTTCCAAATCTCCAAATTTTCAAATCCCTAAATCCACAAATTTCTGCACCCCTAAATATTTATATTGGTAAATCCCTATATTTCCGAATACCTACACCCCCAAATTTCTGTATAGCCAAATTCCTATATTTTCAAATCTCTACACCCCCAAAATCACTATATTCCCAAGTTCTGCACCTCCAAATTTCTATTGTTATAATTTCCTATACCCCCAAATTCACATATTTCAAAATTCCTATATATCAAAATCTATGAAACCCCATCCCTATATCCCCAAATCCCTATATTTCCAAATGCACATATCACCAAATCCCTAATCCCTAAATTCTTAGATTTCTACCCCCTTCGAACCAGCTATAAAATTGGTGAAAAGTACAAGAATACAAGTGAATTATACGAACGGTATCATTTTAAGTGCACTACATTAGTTGCACGAACACCATTTGAAGCAGCGCCGTTTGTCTCTATTCGTTCTTCAAGCTATTTTGATTCTACATCGGCGAACTCCTCGAAAGCCACTCGTCACTCGATTGCGAGTGCTCTTGGTTCGAGAGGATTTTAATTAAATGCTCGGGCTGCCTCCTCAAAGATCCCATTAGGCTCAATTCGTCCCTATTCATGCACGACGAGCGCTCGGGGATTTCACGATCGAAACATTTGTTTTAGTGGAAGGAAAGAGCGAATTTTGGCGTCGAATTTCCATCATGGTTGCTCGATTAATCAAGACCTTTAAAGAGAACGAATTCTTTGGACCATGCCGGAGCTTCTACTCGTTTATACCACTTCAGGTCACTGCGCTTCTTCGTGCAATATTTTTCACGTTAAACGTAAATATATCATCAAATTTTGTATCGAACAAAAATTCTTCAAGTTATTTCATAAGTGACGAATTTTCAAATTATTTTCATTCAAATGATACAAAATTTCTTTTGGGTTCGTGAAATTGTTATTGAATACACAGTTACGTTTTCAAAAGTGAACAAACGCAGTCCATTTTTAACATTTTAATTTACTATCCACGTTTTATCTGAAAATTAATTTGTGCAAACACAAATTATTGTGAAAACAAATTTATTAGCTGCAAATTTTAACCATCTTGCAATTCTATGTTTTGTTGCGGTAATTTATTGTTTGTGGAAATATTTCGTTCAATAAAATCGCAATTTGCGGATGCATTCTGCATCGAACGAATCCGTCCAATTATAAAATCAGGCTTGATTTATATTTTATTAGCGGCGGATTATTCCACGGAGAAATATGTTCATTAATCGCGTTGCGTTACATCCTAAATAATCCTCCGTATGTTGTTACATGACGCTTGAACACCGCATCCAGTGCTAATTTGCATCGGGTCGGAGTTACACTCGAGGTACTTGAGTTGTAACATTATATGCGTGTAATGCATCGTGATGAACGCGCGCCATCGCGATTTCGATCTCGACAAAGCCGGGGCCTAAGGATGCGCCTTAAGACGCCGCGTTTACGCAACGTTTAACAAATATGTAAAAACAGAATGATGAATTGTGTCAGAAGAATGCAAGAGATCTCGGTACAAGTTTTCAGCGATATAGTTTAAGTTTTTCGTTCATTCACATTTGTAGTTTCAAATTACCCGTAAACATCTGGAAGTTTGAAAGTATTAACATCTGGAACTTTGAAAGTTCAAACATTTGAAACTTTGACTTTAAATTTGTAAATCTGCAAATGTGAAATTATATTTGTAACTTTTAATTTGGAAAATTTTAGAATATGTAGAGTCTGTGCTCTGTCAGCTCGGAAAGGAGATAAAAGTTGTGGATTTTAGTAGCAAAATAAATTTCCTGGAAACGCGTATTATGTAGAGAATTTGTTGGAAATATGATGTACATAGAGAACTTGTTAGGAATATATGGAGTACGGAGAATTTGTTGTTCGTTCCATGGAAGGTAGTTTCGAAGCATTATTAGCTTGCTCGTTAACAAGTATCTACTGATACTTTCGATGAATAACGAATATGCTGGTATTAACAGGCATGTGATATTGTACCCCTGAAACGAGGACATTGGAAATCCTTTTTTCAAGGGTTAACTTCGTGAAAAATACAGTATTGGAAATATTTAACAGCGCAAAAATGAATAATAAACGACTGTAACTAAATACATAGTTTTTAGTAGTGATGCATTCAATTTTTTTGTGTACAAAACATTTCGTATTCCGTTAACTATACCATATTCACAAACACTGAACTTTTTATTTTGTTACAATCATTATAATTGGTAACTAATTAGGCTAAACTAGATCATAATTTTGCAATTACATACATTGATGATAGTTTTTATTTAATTAAAAGAAAGAATCTTTTACTTAATTCGAAAAAAACAGTTTCACATGTCATTACATCTAAATAATATTAATTTCTTTATGAATTATTTAATATTTACATTTTACCACAACGAGATCATTTTTTGTTCGAAGTACATATGTTTTTTATTGCTGTACGTTATTGAAAAAATATCTGTCATCTTCAAATAAAGTAAAATTTTTAATGTAACGAGAAAATAGAAGAAAATATTCAAATATAAAAGTTGGAAAATGAAGTCTGATATGTGGTTGATATATACTACTTATTTTTTTATCAGAGTATATAGATTGTCACACATATGTATTTGTACCTTTAACAAGTGAATTAACAAGAAATACGAGTACACAAAATACTAGATTACAAAATACTACTTGACGCTACATGGTGGAATAGCGGTGTTAATTATAATTTTCGTGAGTAATACTGCAGCGCAATATATGTTATATGTGATTCTCGTGGGATGCTGGCGTGTTTCGTGCCTTTAGAGATAAAATTAACGATGGTCATTAGTTTGTTTGTGTTTGATGCTCGCTAATTTTCGTATGAAAATTATTCTGCAAATTGTCTGTATTAATAATAAGATTTTTTAACGTTTTAATTATTAAGTTATAATCTTAATGGAATATCATGTCGTAAATTAGGAGTTATTGCAAGTTATTGTATGTTTACAATATTTCAAGTTACATCGTAAATTTTGTGCAGAAATGTTACTGATTTGCAAATTACATATGTAAATTTTGAATTCCTAAATTTCCAAATTTCAAGATACCCAACTTCTCAAATTTCCAAATTTCCAAATATTAAACCTCCAGATTCTAAAATCTCCCAAATCCAAACTTCTCAATTTGTAAAATTCCCACAATTGCAAGTTTCCAAATCTCTAAATCCCCAAGTCCCCAAAAGTTAAAATTGCTAACATTCTAAAGTTCACAAATTTTCAAATCCCCAAATCCCCAAATCCTCAAATCTCCAAATCCCTAACTCCCCAAACTCCCAAATGTTAAAATTTCTAATATTCCAAATTTCCAACTCCTTTAATCCCAAAAATCTCAAATTCCCAAAAAATCACCAAATCCTCAAATCCCTAATTCCTAAAACCTTCAATACACCACAATAAAAAATGTCCTCAACCCCCAAATTATAACAAAACTCAATCGATTTATAATTCAGCAGTTCAGCTAGATTCATCCACACGGAGCACCTCAATATATGCACATTCCAGGACTTCCGGTTACAAATTCGAATATCCAGGCGCGAAATCTTTGGTGCACCAGCTCGGAACTCGTAACAACTAATGGTGGCCCGTTCAACGGGGTATTTATAGGAACAATTGTCACGTTTCTGTGCTCTTGTTCACGCTCCGTAAAGTCTTACGGTTCTAATCGTTGTATGCTCGCACCTTCACCGATTCCTTCGTCCTGTTAGTCCTGTGACTCTATTCGAGCGAGTGAAATTAGTCCACGGCGCATTTAACGATCTTCGTCCAGACTAATATTTTTCAACCCTATTGTTCCTCGAGTAGGTTGCTAGTCGAGGCTGTTACTGAAATTCATTTCACATTTAACCCTTTGAATGCAAAGGGCTGCATTTCTGAACGATTGTTATTAATTGTGAACGAAGTTTGAGTCGGGAATTATGATTTCATGTATTTTAAAAGAAGAGTTTTATTGGAGGGAAGTCGACAGGTGTTGCAAAATTATATAGAAGTGAGTCATGTGTGTTCAATGTTGTTTAAATTATTTATTAAAATTATTGTTAATATTGTATTAAGTATATTGTTGTATAATATTATAATTATTAATACTAATATTAGGTATATTATTGGTTGTAGTGTTATTTTATACATTTATTATTAATTGTTACAATAGAATTTCGTTAACATTATTTTTTTATTATGTTGTTTTTAATACTTGAAAATTGGTGAAATAATACTGATCGTGTGTGTGAACATTTTTTAACATACAGTCATTTTTCTTATTATTTTTTATAATTGATGAAACTTGATTAAAGTACCTTATTCAAATTATACAAGTATTTATGTATAAATATAATTGTTCAGTGAAATTATTTCTTCTCCTCCAGGTTTTATTTATGTATCCCAAAAAATTGTCATTTACTAACTAATTTTGCTTAAATCGAACTCTTCACAAGCTTCTAAAAAATTATGCAAAAAGCCATCACTCAACCGTTCATCCGTTCTCCCTCGAGATCGATTGGAACCCTTCAAAACGGACAGAATCGTTGAACAACCGGAAGTTCGTAGCGTTCGACCGGAAAGCCACCTTTCCTTATCTTAACGAAGGAGCCGTGAAAGTTAAGGGAAGGAAAAAAAACGAAGTGGGTTAGCTTTAACGAGCAAAAAGGACACGTTAGAGATTATTCCCGTGGAAAAACGTTCGATCTATTATCGGACGGGAATCCGTTCGCGAATTTCTTCGACGAGGCCCTCCTCCCGGGACGCTTTTAATTAACGTCAGACTCATTTGGTCGTACGATTCGACGTTCACTCTTCAAGATACACGAGCCATTTCTGTCCGCTGTCCAACAGATTCGGATCAGTCTGCAATCGTCGTAAATCGAATTCTATTTGTCGCTAATTACGCTCTTTTAACTCCATTCGTTCCGTTTAATATCCATCTGACGAATTCTCACGTGCGTTCGGAATTTTATTCCGCTGGAATTCTTCTTTTATCGTTATTTCGTGATGCGGGGAGCTCGTGACATTTCATGCAGTTCGTTTTATCGAGAGGGAGATCGAACTTGTAAAATATCCATAATTGGATGAAATTTTGTACGAAATTTTGAAGTATGATTGGATTTCAGATAGTAATTTAGGGGGTATACTAAGTGTACTGAAATATTAAAACCATTGATGTATATCAAGGATTGAGTCACAAAATGAAATAATTTTTAGGTTATGAACACTGGTTTTGTTCATCAGTGATTTAATAGTAATTTAGGGGTTGTTTATGTACTTGAAGTATACTGAAATATTAAAACTGTTGCTGTATATCAAAGATGAGGGTAGGTTATGAGTATTGAATTTAATAATGAATGATTGCATACTAATTTAGGGGATGTTTCTGTACTTGACATGTACCAAAATATTTAAAACTTGAAATGTATATGAAAGAACAAGTCACAAAATAATGTTCACTCGAATTTATACTTCCACGTGAAAAATGCTCGCATTCGAAGGTAAAAGGACAATAGAATTCCCAACTATTGTTCTACGTATTTCTTTTTCAATCAAAAAGGGACACCGTAGTTTGATGAACAAAGATATAGCTACAGAGAAACGTAAATCAATTTTTTCGAACGTCAACACGACCTCGAATATAAAACACCTTCGTTGTTATTCCCTGTAGTTTGCATCGGTGATCGATTCATGAAAATTTTTCGAGTTATAAAAAAAAAGAGGAACGAAAAGAACGGCAGGAAGGGAGAGAAAAGATAGAAGAAATTCAGCGGCAAAATCGTTACAACGATTCGCCATGAGCCAATTATCGATTTCAAAACTTCCCCTGTAGCATTGTTCAAAAACGTTTCTCGTGAAATGCTCTATAGCGAAATAGTACTTCTAACCCAGTTTTCTGTGACCCGATTTCGAGTTAATAGAAGCGGTGCACGAGTGCGAAATAATTCTTGTCTGAAACGGTGCACAATTAACGAGCTTCCGATCAGTTTTTCAATTTCTTCGATTCGAACCTGCTGCGTTTTAGAGAGGGTGACTGTCTTCGCCGTCGACGAGTCTTTCAGAAAAGCAATTTAGAGATGTTTGTTTCGCAAATTTTTTTGCTTGAAATTATTTAATTTTCAAGTTCTAGTATTTTCAAATTTTGTGGTATTTTCTGGTAATTTTTAAATTTTCAATTTTTGCAAGATTTAAATTATTAGATTTTTAAACATTCGCTGAAACAACGTCGTTTTCAAATTTCTCGGCGGAGCCCAAAATTCGTCGGACACTAAAAGCACTATACTAAACGCTGGTACAGGCCGGAAGTGGTATAAGAAAGGCCGGTAACTCGATTACAAAAGCTTTCCCGCGAACAATCTCCGCGTTCGTGCTTTTCTTCGCCGCGGTAATACGGAAACTCGATTTCCCTCGATAAATTGTTATCCCGTCTAATTTCATTCGGGGAATAATTAATTTCCCGGCTATCCTTTTTCTCGCCGGGAAACGCTTTTCTCCGGCGCATAATCGATAGCTTAATCGCTGGTAATAGTTCTCGATATTAACCGACCGACGGGTAGTGAAGGGGTAACTACCCCCTTCAACTCTAAAATCGTTTGTCTCGACGTAGATCGAGTCTTTATCGATTTTTGCATCTTTTTTATTCTTTACCTCTGTTTCTGACGATTTATTAATCATTCTCTTTTATGCATACCAATTTCTGTGATGTTCTTTTTTATGCACGTCTCTTCAGGATTTTATGTTTCAAATAATTCATTGATCTGATCAATTCTTTTTTTACTAAAATTTATTTAAAATTTATTTTACTAAAATTATTTAATAATTATTTATTTTTTATATAATAATGAAGAATATTATACAATAATAATAGTAATGTACATTATATTTATACTTTTATTATTTTAGAATTAATTCCACAATAAAATTTTCGATTACAAAAATCAATCATAACAACAGAAAACATATATTATTCATTTGAATACCTTTATAATTTTTCCCAGTTTTATTAATAAAAAACAATTTTACACACAACCAAATTTTTACACTAACTAAAAGTCTTAATTTTGTACCTCTATGATGAATATTTTTTTATCAAAAAATCGAAGATACGAAAGAATTATAAGATTGCAGAGAGATAAATGAAGAAATAAAATGAGAAAATAAATAAATGAGAATCGTAGGTGAAAATGCTTAAGAGAAGAAGTTTAGCGAGTTTGGTCCAGCATTTTTTCGCCGGACAAGCCACAAATGTGACTGTCTCATAGTGTCAGCTCCCGTGGGAGGCAAGTGCAAAAATTAGGATCAACAGGGGCCAACGTGGGATCTCCTTTATCATTGTCGGTGTTACCGAAGAAAGATAACCTTCCTAAGAGTGTCCTGTCCGAATAAAAGACGATGGAGGATAACGAGTCTTACCGTGTGTGACTTTCATTTTGTTTGAGCCTGTGTTAAACGAGAAATACTCCACCGGGAGTATAAAAGGTTTAAGAACTAGTTAAAACTGTCTTTTATAATATGTCTACCTTTTACATCAAAATTAACTTTGTGATATCTATTTTTGGAATTTATCTACTTTTTATATAAAAATGAACTATCTTTTATAAAATCCATGAAATTCATTAAAGAATATTTCATGATAAATAACGATTTCAGTACGTGTACACCTTTGACAAATTATTCAGTCTTTCCAAATACATACGTAGAATTTTCATAGAGACTTTCGTAGTTTGATTAAAATTTTCGCACAAAAAAAAAAGTGAAACATAGCATTCTATGCAGTGTAACATAGGGAATTTTGATTCTAAAAAATGTGCACAGCTCGAGCAATTTCAGGGAGTGAAAAGAACTGGCTTTCATACGTGTGGCGTTCCGATATAAATGGAAAGCTTTCAGGATTCAAAATTCGATGATAGAATTTGGCGCAGAGATTTCTTCCAAAAATTGAACTTTCTGTGAAAAGAAATTCCTGGGTCTTCGATAAATTGCATTATATTCGATTTGGCCTTTTCTCGTACAAATTATTAGGGAACTATCTTCGTTGATTAATCGAATCATCGGGTTTTGAAAATCAAATTCTGTCACTGAGAATGGATATGTCAGAAATTTTACTATTTTGGAACTTTCGGAAAATTTATCTTGAAGAATCGTATTATGAAAAATTGTAGTTGATTGGTGCTGAAAATGAATAGACTGTGTCACTGTGAAAAGTTTTACAATTTTAGAACATTTTAAAAATTCACCCCTGAATAATCATACTGCAAGTCATTGTAATTGATTAATTTTTAAAGTAGGTCGACTCTGTCACTGTGAACAAAATTATAAAATTATGGATCTTTCGAAAAACTCACCCCCAGAAGTTCTTACTATAAATAAATGTAATTCATTAATTTTTAAATTGAATTCACTCTGTCACTGTGAAAAATAATTATACAATTTTTGTTCTTTCGAAAAACTCACCCTCAAAGAATTATGCTACAAATAATTATAGTTGGTTGATTTTGAAAATAAATCGACTCTGTCACTATGAAAAATTTTACAATTTTGTATCTTTCAAAAAAACTCACCCCCAAAGAATACTGCAAACAATCATCCCTCGTTTTCAATATTTTCCACGACCTAACCAGAATAGCCATAAAAACGCTGGGTACAAAAGGTATTCAGTTTCGTGCAGATAATATGGCGGAACATCCCATAAAAAGTCGACCCTATAAGTAATTACGGGTCCAACCCTTCGTATCTGATCCCCCGGTAAAAATTACCGCGAACCCCTTAGGGGTGGTTTCCTTCGACGCTCTCGAAATCGTTTTCTCGAACGCATTCCATCCAAACTCTAGGCAACACGTTTCTTGACAGAAAGTTAATAAAGTTTTCCAACACGCATAAATCAACGACCTTCTTTAACCTCCCGCCAGCCATATACGTAGCCGGACCATAAAAGCAACAAACTTTAATGCGTTTCAATAAATTCCACGGTACAGCTCGTTCTTGTGCTCTCCTTTTCGTGTCCTTCCTTCGATTTCACACGAGGATACTTTTTCCGCGGCTTTCCCCAGCACGCTTTTTCCAGCGGAGAAAGTTTCGGCCACTTCTCGCCGCTGCGAAAAAGTTCTAACCACGGGGATGGAATATAAATGGAAGAGGGGGTGGGACTGCAACGAGGGGGTTAAGGTTTCAAGGAAATTTAGTTCACGTTCTGTAGCTTGATTTTTTTAGTTCAGCGAGGCGCTGAGGGAGATTAATTTCTTTTTGCGGAGGGTGGTCGATTAAACGGGGTTTGAGCCGAAAGAGGGTGAGTGGAAGAGGATTATGGCTTTCAGAAGTGGAATTTTGACACTTCTGAGTTTTCGAACTTTTCAATTTGAGGATTTATAGAAAATCAATTAACTTTATTTTAATAACTACGTGTTACAATTTTTTTGAATTTGAGGAGTTTTAGAAAATCAATTTAGTAAAATTTACTTTACAATTAAATCATTCTTCGAATTTTCTGTTGACCAATGTCGAAAGGCATTGACAGCTCTTTTTATAAATTTTTTTGTTAGTCAACTTTTTAACGATTTTCACACGAACCCAACGGTACACCCCGTGTCTTTATTTAAGTATTACATTCATCCCCAATCGTACATAAACCATTTACACTCTACAGATTTTGGAATTTTTGGAGATGAGAATTTTTAAACTTTAGAAACTTTATAGAATACATCCTAAAATTCCTGTAGGGGCTGCTACAAGAAATGGTTGAGGGTTAGTTATATTAGTTTATATTGGGTTATCTTCTAACACTCCAATATAACAATCTTCAAATTTCGCAATATCACACAATCCTACTGTCTCACAATACCAATATCCCACAATCCCAATATCTCACAATCCCAAAATCCCAAAATCCCAAAATCCCAAAATCCCAAAATCCCAAAATCCCAAAATCCCAATATCCCAAAATCCCAAAATCCCAAAATCCCAAATCCACAACCAAAAAACAATTCAACATCAATAATCAACACAGAAATGAACAAAATACCGGCCACAATTGTGTCGAATCGATTGCGTCCGCGTCTGACCGAAGTTTCCAGTTCCTAGAAACTCGAAAGACATCGTTCCGGAGGTCGAGAAACGGACTGCAGTAGTATCGGCCAGTCACGAAGCAGTAAAATTGAATCTGCTGGTTTAGACTCCACCGGAAAAGGACCTACCACGAAGGTTAACACGAAACCGCATGAAAATTATGTCGATGCGGTCGCAGACCGGCCTCGAAAAAAAGCCAGCCGAAATGTTATCTTCGTGGTAACCGGTCGAAATTAACGGCGGTGTCCGAGCAGAACGTTGGACGATTATTTCGGGAGAAACCGCATCTCTGGATCATCCCTTCAAGCCGTGTGATTGAACTGTCGACGATCACGGGACTTCAAACGAAATCGCTTTTATTCTTTTTATTTTCGTTTTCTTTCTTTCTTTTTTTTCAACGTTTCACAATGTGACTTATTTGCAGTTATACGTATACATATGTAGCAGTTGAAAGCATACGTGAATTTGGTGGCGTGCTTTGTTACATTGCTGTTGGATTTGAATGCATTGCGAGATCTCTTTTTAAATTGTAGTGAATGGTTGTGGAATTTGAGATTATGCAAATTTAGGAACTAGAGAATTTTAAATCTAAGGAATTCTGAATCTAGAGAATTGGTGATCTGAGGAATTCGGGGTCTAGGAAATTCGGGATTTAAGGTATTCTGAATTTATACAATTTGACATCTAGGGAATTTGGAATCTAAGGAATTCGGGATCTAGGGAATTGGCTATCTGAGAAATTCGGAATGTAGGGAATTCGGGGTCTAGAAAATTCTATATTTAAGGAATTCAGAATTTATATAATTTTAGATCTAGGGAATTTGAAATCTAAGAAATTCGAAATCTAGGGAATTCGAGCGAATCACGAAGTCGTACATCCTAGAAAACTTGATACCAACTAAACCCGTAATATTTAATGGAATTTAAAAATTAAACGGAAGACCTACAGTAAAATATTAATTAAATTATTTTTGTATCCACTCGAAAGGAAGAAATAATTAATAATAATTGACGGGATACATTCATTACAATTGCCAAGTAAGTAGCTTGATTACGATCGGAGCCAATTAACCGAAGTTACAAGCATCCTTTCGCGTCCGTCCTCATTAATTTAAAACAATTAAAAATAATTTTAAGCTTTTACCGTGTTCGTATCTATCTCTGTGCAGTTCACGGAATTCATTAATCAAACTAATTTCTCCATTTTTATTCTTTCGCAGGTAAGTCCGTATTGCGTGCGCAGCTCAAAGCTGTCCTGTGACGACGATTATTGGATTTCGAATCAATTAAAAATTGCTATGACAAATGGACGAACGATCTGTTCAATCGGAAACGGAAGCTTGATGAGGCCTCGTTACGTCGCGGAAAAGTGAGTTATCATTTATCTTTTGTATTCGTCCCTCCTTTTTTTTTCTCTCTTCGTTTCGCTTTCCATTTTCAAACTGACGGAAAATTGATTTTCTGCGTGAAGTAATATACGTGTGTGCAATATGAAACCTTTCTTTTTGGAAATTTAGGGATGTTGGGATTTCGAGATATAGGGATATGGGAAATAGGGAATAGGGGGAAATAGGGATTTGGGGAAGTAGGGATTTGGGGATGTAGAGATTTGGAAATGTGGAAATTTGGAAATTAAGCAATTTGGGAATGGAGAGATTTGGGGACGTAGGGATTTGGGGATATAGCAATTTGGGGACGTAGGGATCTGGGGATGTAGGAATCTGGGTAAACGGAGATTTGGGGGTGTAAGAATATGGGAATGTAGAAATTTGGGAACCTGCAAATTTGGGGATGGAGAGATTTGGGGACGTAGGGATCTGGGGATATAGCAATTTGGAAATGTAGGGATCTGGGGATGTAGGAATCTGTGAAAATAGAGATTTGGGGGTGTAGGGATATGGGGATGTAGAGATTTGTGAACTTGGGAATTTGGAAATTTAGCAATTTGGGGATGGAGGGATTTGGGGTCATAGAGATCTGGGAACGTAGAGATTTGGGGATGAAAGAATTTCATAATTTAGGAATTTGGGAATTTAGCGATTTGGGGGTATAGAGATTTGGTCATGTAGGAATTTGGGGATGTAGCAATTTGGGAATTTTAGTATTTGGGAATTTAGCTATTTGGGGGTCTTCAGATTTGTCGATGTAGAGATTTGGGTAGTTAGCGATTTGTGGATTTAGACATAGTCATAGTTTCATCATTTAGTTAGACATTTCTGGGTTTAGAGATATGGGGATATAAAGACTTAGACATGTAGGAATTTTGAGTAGCAATTTGGGACTTTTTCTATTGAGGGGTCTACAGATTTGTGTATGTAGCGTTTCAAGATGTAGAGACTTGTGGCATGTACATATTTGAACTTGTAGAAAATTTGGACATTTTGAAATGAAATTGACTTTTCCAACGTCAGACCTAGTACAGGCAAAGCAAAAAACGTAAAAACTCTACTACCTATCTACTGGCAGTACTCCTAGCACCAGTTCGTAATGTAGACGTTCCCTAACAATCATACATATTATTTCCTTCGTTCATAAACTTTCCCCATCAACAAATTGAACGGTAAAGTCAGAGTATATCGATTAAAAAATATTAGTAAAATCGTCGTTCGGAATCTCCTTAACATTTCCGACGAGAGTGTTTCATGCAGCCTACGCCCGCTATTATTTCAAGCGTCTTCAAGCCTCGAAAGCACATCGCGAGAGCTGATGCACACGCAACAATAGCACCGAGCTCTCTCGAAACAGTTCTCTTCAGCTCGTACAGGTAGAAACGCTTCAGCATTAAGCCCTCTCTCTCTTTCTCCCTCTCGCAAGCGGAATCTCAAGAAAGAGCGACGCGTTTGCAGCAGGAAAGAAGGAGCTGGTATTTAGAGAAGCGAGTAGAAGGTCGGGTCACGACGAGTACGAGGATTAAGCAAACAACGGAGTATCTCGAGTTCGAAGACGGCTTCACTCATCATCATTAACACCGCATAATACGTTCGCGAAACAACCGTGTCTTTTTTTTTTTTCTTTCTCTCCTTCGCGACTCGGTACGCTTGCGTGGCCGTTGTTTCTTCTCCCCCTTTGCGTTCGTTTTTCTCTTGTTCCCTTCGGGATCCCTTTTCGTAGGGAACTCGCGTCGAGCCGCAGAAACAATGTGTACCTTCGCTCTTGACACCGTTCTGAACCAGAATCCTCGTTGCGGATCGCTTTCCGAAACGCCTTTTTGTTTTTTATCGCACTGGTTACCGAGAGTTTGAAGCATTTAATCTGTGAATTTGAAAAACACCAACAAATTTTGAAGTTGGATTACAAATCAGACTGAAAGATGACATTCTTTCTTCAGAATATTTGAACAAAATACTCGTTCAAATGATGTTATACCACAAAAAGAGTTTGCAAGATAATGTTAAAATTGTACCTACCCCTACATTTTGTATATAAATTATTTTTCATAAAATGTGTAACCTGTATGAAATATTTTTCATAAATATATAAACATCACCCTGTTCAAGATATATTGTATCGAAATTTAAGAAATTGTTTATTCTTATTGTTCATTATTTTAAACCTACAATGTATCAGTAAAATAAATAGTGTGATCCCTTTCAATAACTAACAGTGTCCGAATACTAATATAACTGTAATAGAAATAAAATATATCGTCAGTATATTTTCGTTCAGAAATGACGGTAAAAATAAAATACTGAAGGTTAGTATATAACCTAATATCTAATATTACATCTACCAAGCGGAAAAGTCGCGAGTTACGTGCCGATTCTGCAACGGCAATATCGAATCCGTTTTCGTAGCGTCTCGCAATAAATCGAGACAGCACCAGTAAAAGAACGTTGCAAGACGATTTTTCTTATCCGTGACCTATTTCTCTTTCTCTGTTCCTGTTTTTCCTTCCCGTTGCCCGACACTGCAGTCTTCGCACACCTCTGCTGGGTAAATAGAAATCAGACGACGCAGCCACCGCACAAACGCATCCTGATGACTGATTTCATCTTTTTTCTGCTGACAACTCGAGTCGAGTTCTCATTCAATTTTAGATTGAAGATATTGTTGCAGGTAAACGACGAAATTGTGCGTATTTAATATTTAGAGGAAATATTTTCAACTCTTATAGAGAGACTGAGTTACGTATTATATTATCAACCCTTATAGAGAGACAGGGTTAGATTATCTATTTTAAGGAATATCTGCTATAAAGTGGAATATGTATCATAAAATAGAAGATGTAGATTCATCAGATATTATTTACTTCTGTAGAGAGACAGAGTTAGGTATTATATTATCAACCCTTATAGGGAGACAGGGTTAGGTTATCTATTATAATAAAATATTTGCTATGAAGTGGAATATCTACCACAAAATTGAAGATGTGGATTCATCAGATATTGTCTACCTCTACAGAGGGACAGAATTAGCTATTATATTTCAAAGAACACCTACTATAAACTGGAATACCAACTACAAAATAGAAACAGAAATTCTGACAAATCGTACAGATGTTCATTATCGAATTCTTTTTCGTACAAACAAAAAACAAGTTTGCATAACATCCACGGTTTGCACAAAGTCAAAGAATTTAATTTGCCAGACATAGAATTTTTACATCAATCACGATGCATGAAAGAACGCCAGTTGAATGGAGGCAAATGAAAGTTTTCAGCTTCCAGCCGGAATATTCTTGGTATCCTATAAAAACAAGAACCGAACGGACCACAGCTGAACGATCTGACAGCTCGATACGCAGATATCGACAAAAAAATTCCAATCATCCGTTTATCGATAAGCAAACGTACAGCAGCAGACATTTCAGATGCTATACAATCCGAATCTCATCCTAGCATCGAAACACGGGAAGGGTACATAGACATGTAGTACATGTACCTAGGCACGTTTAAAGTATCCGGAAGCTTTCGGAACGTTCGGTGTAATATTTCTTACGATGAACGTTATTTAAAAGTCACAAAAAAGTTGAACGCATACTAGATTGCTATTGGGCGATCCATCATTCTGCGGTGCCAAGCATCCAGCAAAATAATATTCAATCTTATATGAAGAAGTTTACAAAAGCGGGAATTTGCATCTAGGTATGTGATTGAAATCTGTCTCAAAATGATGGATCAATGAACTTGGCTGATTTTATCGTGAAATATATTTTTTAGTACAGTTGATAGATTTAGAGACGTAGATGGAGATTTCAAAGGGGGTAACTTATGGACTATGTTCAAATTTGTTTACAAATTTTTGAAACTTTAGGATTTTCAAACTTGTACATTTGTTGGACTAGAAATTTAAAAATGTCAAGTTTGTTATTTAGATTGTTTAGCATTCAGACATTTCAAGTTTACAAAATTCAATCCCAATAAAATTTCAAGGAAAAAAATTCCAAATTTCGATCACCTATCCCCACATCCCCTATTTTCCCAAATTCCCATATTACCAAATCCCTATATCCCGAATCCCCATATCCCTAAATTTCCAAATTCCCAAATTCCAATTTACCAAATCCCTATTTTCCCAAATCCCTATATTCCCAAATTCCTATATTCCCAAATTCCTATATTCTTAAATCCCTATATCCCCAAATCCCTATGGATATAGGGATCCCTATATACCTAAATCCCTATATCCCCAAATCCCTATATTCCCAAATCCCTACATCCCCAAAACCCTAAATTCTAGAATCCCTTGATTACAAAATCTCTAGATCACCAAATCCCTATCTAAAGAAATCCCTATATCCCTAGATTCTAAAGTTTACAAAATTCAAACCCAATGAAAGTTCAAGGAAAAAATTTCCAAATTTTTACGTTTGCATACTGAAATGTAATTTGCAAGTTTGCAAATAGTAGTTAAATATAGTACTTACATCGTTGAAATTCGATGCGTCTACATATAAAGGATATCGAAACCATAATCCACTCTTATTCCCCTGCACTCAAGATAGAATTCGGCGATTGACGAAGGTTGAAAGTCGTTCGGTATCAGGAAAAGCCACGATAACGAAACTCGAGGTGTCGAAATCGAAAGTCATTTCCCTGGGTTAGGCGCATCGAACGTGGAGCAACACTCGGCAGCTCGTCGAGGAGAGTGCACTCGAGGCTCGCCTCGACGAAATCATTTCACTCAGTCACCGAGGTGCGGAGCCAATGCAAACAGCTCTTCGGGACCACGAGGAAGACAAACAGACCGGCTTCTGAGAGCCTCGACGAACTTGCCAACTCACTTGCTTGCTTATACGCGAACCACCACCTCCTTCTTCGTCCTTTCGGCCTGCCTGATCCTTCGCGTTCCTCTTCCTGCTAGCCTGCCAATCCGCGCGTTGATCCGCGCGACTCCACACCATCCTCCTCGCACTCTGATCGATGTTTATCCATCGAAACCAACCAGTGGAAGGCTGTTTTCACACGCGTTACACGGCCACACTGTTCCATCTTGTCGTTCGTTTGCCCATCTCCACGCAGGAGATTGGATTCCTTTTTGTACGACACCCACCGTCAACCATCCCTCAGTCAACGTCTGTTTTTCTGCCGGCTTTTTTCAGCCCGCCAGAGAACATTCGCTATGGGAATACGTATGCTGTTAACGCTCGTCGGTGAAATTCATTCGAGACCCGTTGCATATTGTGGGGTGCTCATTAATTATACTGATTAATATCATTTCTCCAAATTCTCAAATATATCGCTAATACGTCAAATATCTTAATTTTGAAATTAAATATTCTTGAATGTGTAGTCTCATTTCTTTAATTGTCGTACATGAGTTGTATAGCTGCTACTCTTGTGTCACTTATTTATGCAGTATTACAGGTTAATATTTATGCTTTCTTTAGATAATTTTATAATTGATACATGTTCTTTGTCTATGTTCAGCTAGATGGAAACAGTGTTCAATATATATTTAACATTTCTAAAGACTTATCTTGTGAAATGTGAACGACAAACTTGACATTAACATGATGTTCACTTATCCAAGATTCCCAATATTCATAAATTTCAACATTTCCAAAATCCTCAAATCTTCAAACCCTAAAGTGAACAAATTCTTCAAATTCTTCAAGTTAGCTAGCTTCTCAAGTCTCTGATTGCCCAAATTTCTAAATCCCAAAATCTTCAAATTCTCCATATTCTTCAAATTCACCACAAGCTCAAAGCTCATAATTCACAAATTTCCATATCTTCAAATTACTAGATCCCTAATTTCTCAAATTTCGAAATCCCTAAATCTCTGGATCCTCAAATCCGTAAATTTCCATATACTGAAAGCACCTCAAATCCCTAATTCGCAAATCCTTAAATTCCCAAATACTGAAAATTGTTAAATTTCTACATTTTCACATCTCTAAATCGCTAAGTCTTTGAATCACCAAATCTCTTAATTCCCAAATGTTGAAAACCCCAAATGTCTAAATCCTTGAATACAGAAAATCCCCAAGTCCCTAAATCCCCAAATCCCTAAATTCTCAAATCCCTATATCTCTAAATTCCCAACCTCTAAATCACCAAATCTTTAAATCTTCAAGTCCCTATATCCCCAAATCCCCAAATCCCCAAATCCCTAATTCGCCAAATCCTTAAATCCCCAAATCCACAAATCCCTAAAATGCCAAATCCTCAAATTCCCAAATCCCCAAATTCCAAAATACTGAAAATCCCTATATCCCTAGTTCCCTAATCATAACATTTCCAAATTCCTCAAAATCCCCAAATCCTTAAATCCGCAAATCCCAAAATGCCCAAATTCGTTAATCGCGAAGAATCCCCACGCTACGATAACAAATTCCATAACCGTCGTCAATATTAAATTTTCAATGCGAAGCCAGTAACAAGTACCGAACATTTAAAGTTTCTTCGTCGAATCTCCCATTTCATAGCTTATCATTAATTTCCCGAACAGCCATTATCACGATCGTTTTCCATGTCTTCGCATCGTTACACTTCCGACTGTTCGCTCTGTGATCTTCGTTCTGAGCCAGCGAAACCGCCGTAAGTAATTTTCGCGTGAAATCGTCGGGACTCTAATTTCACTCGTTCGGTTATTTCATTTATCTTGAAATTGCTGCACGGAATTCCATGAAATCGGCACGGAAACCCTTAAAACGTTTACCGAATGGTTCTTGCACCTACGTCTCGAGAACTCTGACAGCTATTAATTTTCAGAGAAGCTGTTAATTTTCAACATCCACGCGTACACACCGTCGTGTTATTTCCAAGTCTCGTGCTTTTCTTTCAAGCTTCACGCCCACCTTCCGATACCTATGGATATACCTGCGGATAAATGGAAAGCTTCTTCAACTTCCTTTCTTCACGATCAAACTTGAAGATCGATTGGAAATGTTACACTTTCAAAATGTTGTTTGATAACTTCTGATGATAATTTACGATTACGGTCTAATGGTACTATTCATTTTATTTTATATTGTTAGTGGTATTTAGCTAAGTCAGGTGACTCAATATGATTCTCACATGTTTTTAGAATTTAAGCTACTAAATATTCATTTAATTTATATTTGGTTTTAAGGTATGATCGTCTGTTATATATTTCTGTAATCCTTTCTGAGTGTTTATAATATTTTTTATTCTAATATTGTTACAATAGGTAATTGATGATTCTTCACGTTCAGCTAAATGGCAAACTTCTTCAGGGCCTGTTTCCTGAAGACAAATTATCAAACATGACTTATAATATTAATTCTGACATATTATTTATTTGTACAATATTACATGTCATGTAGGTACATGTCTATCAACATTCAGCTAAATTCATCTTCCATATTCTCATTTCTTGAAAATGTTGCGTGGCACTCAAATCCTCGAACAGTACAAATCCGTCACATAGGAATATTTTGGCCGAACATCAGGAGAAAGTCTGAAACAGTGATAATTGGTCGATGATTGTATCCTGAGACAGGATACTGGTCTCCCGGCGACGTTACTTTATCCCCTGGTTTCACTTAACCGGTTTAGGCCCATTGAACGGTTGCGAATAGCGACGAGTTAGCTTGATCGCAACTCGTTGACGCAGGAAATCCGTTTATCCGTGCTAAGCCGATACTCCTTTAGAAAATACGAGCAGCTGTCTTGAAGTCAGCCCAGTTACGTTGACGATTCACTCCATGAAATCCTGTTACCACGCGTAATTCACCCGTTTTATTCATTATTCCACGCTACTGAGCCAATGTGCCGTCTCTGTTATACTACGGAGCCAGATTTTACCTTGCAGCTTTGCGTCGAACCATGTTCCTACAATTTCTGCCGCTGTCGGAGTTATTTGTTCATGTGTCGGAGGTAATTTTTATGGGGAAGTTTCGTGATAGTGCATAGGGAGATTTATGAACTGTTGAATTTGTGGATTTTGTCATTTTTTTGGTAGAAATTTAGAAGTTGGAAATTTTTCAGTTCAGAAATTTTCCAATTTATGGGGATTTATAAATTTATAAATTTATAGATTTCAAACTTACAGATATTCAATTTTATTACGTACAAATTTTTAAACATTCCTGTAACGCGATCTTTCCCACAGCTTTTTCTGTTTCTACATATCCTCTGTACATCCTCGACGGTCATATAGCGAGACAGCCTCGAAATAAACACCTTCAGAATGTCTGCAATCAAAGCGAGGAATAGCAGTCCCAGTTTGAGATCGTAATTGAATTTCGTTTTTGTTTTGAACAGTAAAACTGGAAACGTTCCGAATAATATTTCAAATCGTGTAAAAGCATAGTCTGTTTCACGACCCACTTAAGAAGTGCATAATTTATAAGGAAATTGAACAGGAAGGCACTTCAGATATCCAGAACCCATAAATTATATAATATAAACAGGCTATTAAATCCCGTATTGAGCAAAGTATAAATTATTCGAACCAGTAGCAGTGCGTTGCATCTAACAAGATTTTTATGTACGTTAATAAAACATAGATGAAGTTATTTCGAACGGATATGATCAACCATGGGAGCGACATAAAATCTTACGGACGAATGTATAATTTTACGAATACACGTTTGCGATCGAGTACCGTCGTACATCGGAGTGTATAAACGTACACGTATATTTGACTTGTGAGATAAACTGGTGATCAAAATAAGAAAAAAATATTTACGACCACGAGTTGCAGTAATCTGATCGCAAACGTGTATTCCATAGCTCCTTCGTTTCAATTCAAATTGTACTAATTTTTGTAGAAATTTAAAAATGTAGGGATTTAGGTATTTTGGGATTTGGTGATCTAGGGATTTGACAAGTTAACCTACATGTCACCAAGTAGTTCTATAAAATTAGAAATCTACATATTTGAAAATTGCGAGATTTGACATATATAGAATGTTCAAATTCCCAAACCCCCAAAAAGTGTATCTACAAATTCTGTACCCTCGATCCAATACCGTTACCACCACCAGAATGAACTCGTTCAATCGTCCGGATACAGAGTCCTGTACCGATGAGACTTACAATCGATCGAGGTAAACAGGTAAGCTGTTATAATGTATGCCGAGAAACCGGTTTCCCCTCGTGTTACGTTGCTCCACGTAGCAGAAGTTGGTGCAACGGGTGATAATGCAGGGTATAAACGTACCCCTAATAGCATTCAATTACCCACGGAACCGTCCACTTTTCCTATGACTTACGGCCCTGTTTCTTTATCGTTAATGCCGGATTAAGGACTCCGTGCGCCGAGAGGTACCGGTCGTGTTGTTTATGTCGTTGTTACCGATTCGATCGCGGAGCTGTTCGAGTTCTTATGCTGATCGAGACACTCGGGATAAGTGTGCCCCTTGTAGAAAAGGCTTATCACCTTTTTACACCGATGCAACGCTGAAGCATGATGCAATTACAGTAATACACGCGCAGACAACTCTCGAGGATAAGCACTTGCATTAGCTTGCGCGTTTTTGTCCTTAGGAGATATAGCAAATGGGCTCTTTTGGCTTGCGATATTTGACGTACTGTTTAACACGTTTTTATGGTTCGTATATCGCTAGGTCTTCGAATTTTTGTATCACGAGATATGTTATGAATTCATATGACTAGGTTATATGATCACATGTAGCCGGAATTCTATATGACCTTCATATTTGTAAAATATATTGTGAGATCCCAATATAATCCCTATATCTCCAGATCCCTAAATTCTGGAATCCCTTGAGTGGAAAATCCCTAGATCACCAAATCCCTATCTAAACAAATCTCTAAATCCCTCGATTCCCAAATTCCCAAAATCCTACATCCACTACCCAAATCCCAACTTCCAAATCTCATCATTGATCTCCTAATTTCGATCATTCAAAAATTGTAACTTCTTAAATCACTAAATTTCCAAATCCCCAAATCCCTAAATCATCACTCAAGCAAATTTCCTTATATCCTTAAAAATTAACAAAGTATATCGATAACCGATAGTCATCTACTCCGTCCACTTTCTAAATCCACGTCGTCGAGAGATAATGAAAGTGGACGTTTACGTATCGCCATGTGTCAAGTTTCATACTTAACGGCCAAGTATGTGTTGGTGACTTAAGCAGTCTAAACATCGTGAAACAGCAGCCAGATCGCAAATCCGGGATCCAGCTTTGCTGGCTGGCGTCGACTGGTGTTTGCTCCGGCACGACGATCCTGTTGCCCGAAGGCTCTTAAAGTTTGAGAAGGGACGGGGATTTCCGGGGTAATCACGCTGCATCGAGAAGGAGTTTCTTTCGCTCCAAGGAAATCAGAGATAAACTGTTAGAAACGGCCGGATTAAACGTTCAGGACGGTGATATACGGCGCGATTAGCTGAACGTTTGTTGCACGATCCTCTTTTTACCGGGGAAAAATGTCCGACAACGTGTGGTTGAATACGTTGCAACAACGATGTCTAACCTGTTAAACTAATCCTTAATGTTGTAATCTGTATTAGACGTATTTAACACTTTGTTAATGGAAATTCTGTTTATTGCAGTCAATACGGTGAAATTATTTTCACGATATTAACACAATGGGTATCACTGATGTGACAAGTGATGCTTGACACGTGAGAATGATATGTCAGATCACAGAAAAGTTTAAAGGTAATGTAGAAATAATAGTTCGAATTTAAAGTTTCAATCTCATTGGCACAAATTGTTCCGGGTAAGCTTTCCATAAATTTTCAATCGCTCAAACTTTCCCTTGGAGTAACGTTCATAAGCGCGTTAAGTCAATCGATGACCAGCAAGCTTAATCTTCAACGAAACGATAGCCACTTAGGCAAATCCATCGAAAGTTCATCTACCCATGACCCAGATTATGGAACGTTAAGACCCTCCTAATAATCTGACCCCTGATGTTGGAGCTGCCCTAGGTTTGCTCGATAAAGTAACGAAACAGCGATCTGCACCGGTTCATCCTCTTTAGACCAAGACTTCACCGATCAAACAGCAATTAGCGGTTCACTAAGCGGTCGCTATTTCATTCGACGAACCGGCAGTTCTGCCAACTTCACGGATATTTCACCCTAATCGGTGTTCATCAGTCTCCATGAATGACACAGGACTAGTCATTAACATCTGGCTTGCTTTATGAGTTAATTAGATACTTGTGAACAACGGTGCTTTTACTATTCTATTGCATTCATTTTCATGTTAATGCATTCTGTTTGTTTTAAGACGTCATCATTTTTCATGTGGAAGTTAAGGGAGCTATGAATATTTATAAGTCGTGAAGCAAGTATATCTATATATCATTCAGAAACAATATTTATAGTTCTCGAATATCTATAATAAAGTACTTATAAAAGAATGTATATCTTCTTATAAAAGAATGTATTGTCTTAAAAGAATGTATTCTTACAAAGAACGTTTCAATGATTTAAACTCCGCGCCAATTTACGTGACATGCGCAGTACACTTACACTACTCCGAATGCCATATTGGTTTTCAAGCTTCACCCACGATATTTTCTTTTATGCAATTGTTACAGGAATGTCCAGACACAATTACACAGTCGTGATCGAACTATTAACCTAATCAAATTAGAAAGTTTCGCCACCTCAATCTCACATTCTCAGTAAAGTTTTAACTACGGCAGTTGCCCGCCTTTTTCTGGATCACGCCTTCGTGTAATGGAATCGATTTCCGAGAACAAATCTGATCGAGAAACGTGATTTGCTTGTCACACCACAATTCTACGTGCTGTTCTTCGATTTCTTGTGGCTCGTGAATTAATCTGTTAGGTCTGAGTCACGTTTCTTAGGTGTACTTTTCGCACGAACTGTGTAAGTGTTAGCTGAACTGATAACATTATGTTTCTGGGTAGATCATATTGAAAATGATTGCGATCTTGATGTTGAATTATGAAAAATTTTAACACTATCATAGTCAGTACGTCTGTTTTATAATTTCACATTTTGTTATAAATTTTCGTTATCGTGCTTTTGTCAAAATATTTGTTATATTTTATTGAGACAGTAAATGATTGTACATGTAAGTTGGTGTCTCACTATTTGTATTTATTTTCAATTTGACAATAAATGGTTGTATGTGTTAATTAATATTTCACTATTTTTATTTATTTTCAATTTGACAGATCAATAAATGGTTACATATGTTAATTGATATTTTTATTTATTTTGGTTAATGGCTGTATAATTGCTGCTCCACTATTTTTATTTTCAATTTAAAAATAAATGTGCCCTTATCGCCGCACCACCAGAAGTTACTGAACGTATAAGTCATTACAAAAGTACTTTAATCCTCAAAAATACAGCGATACTGTTAAGGTAATTAATAATCTTGTGTATAAAAGGAGTAATTCTTGTCTGCAGTGTCCTTATAGCAGCTGCCTCTCGAAAGGATCAAAGAGTTCAACGTTTCACCATACAATGATTTCTATAGAAAGGCCGTTGAAGATCATTAATTTATGGGCGCAGTTTAAAGCACGAGAAACGTTATCTCGTTAACAGGCGAATAATGTGTCGGTATAACGTATGAACGCGTTCACCTGGTGCGAGGTGTGCGCTCGTTGAAATATGAATCGGTAATGCACCTGATGAATTAAAAAATCCAACCGAATGCTCGTTTAAAGGGTGAAATATGTATATATATATCAAGGGCCGGTCATTGTGCAGTCGCGTACGAATACGTAGCAGGAAGATGATTAATTTCTTCCGGTGTACGTGCAGATTGATTTCTCGAGGAAAGGCACGGTTCATCATCGCACGCGCACATCGACTACTACTTAACGAGAATGATAAACGATGTAATTAATGGTGGCAGTCGATGAGTTATACGCGGTGCGGTAATATCCCGAAAGAAAAAAAATATGAATTGTTTCGTCGGTATTTTAACGAGTATTTTACGTTGCCGCCAGTATCTGTCTTAATATTTTATCGCGTTGTTCGTCGAAAGCTGAAAAATCACGCGGGTGGTAGAGGCGTTTTGAAATCTTTATTTTCAAAGGAGGATTGTTCGGAGGGGAACCTTTTTTGGATCTGACAATTTATTGGGTGGATAATCGCTTCATTCGATTTCAACATTCATTTTTAGGTTTCTAGAATTGTATGTTGTAGAGTTACATACTCACATTTTTAAATTTGGTAAATTTTCTAAATTTGCAGATTTTCAGATTTATGAGCTTGCAATTCCCCAAATTACATATTCCTATTCTCAGATATCTTAAATTTCTCAAATTTGCAAATCTCCATATTTCTAAATTGCTAAATCCCCAAACTCTCAAGTTCCTAAATTTCCAACCCCCAAATATCGAAATTTCCAATTGACCAATTTTCCAAAATTCCAAACCCTAAATTACCAAACCCCCTAACCACCCCAATCTCCAAATTCTCTCCTCCCAAAAATCCAACAAAAA
The DNA here is from genome assembly GCA_945859555.1 of Megachile ligniseca. NCBI lineage: Eukaryota > Metazoa > Arthropoda > Insecta > Hymenoptera > Megachilidae > Megachile > Megachile ligniseca. The sequence continues at coordinate 7,170,287 of OX243783.1, forward strand.
ATTTCCCAAAAGCGTATGAACGCTATTCCCGCAGCAGCGAAGCAATAACGATTTCCCTGCAAAAATTCGATAAAAATTCCGTAGCAAAAGTCACATTCGCGAAATGCCATGCTCAATCAGAGCCGCGCCAGAGTCTCTGTAAATTTGTATTTCTAAATTGAACGGCGCTGGGTAAATAATACGTAAACTTTTCTCGATCAACAAAGTCTAACGTAAGGAGGGAAGGCTAGCAGTAGAAGTGGAACGAGAAGGGATAAGGGAACAAGAGCTCCTTTGAAGTTCGTACATAACGTCGAAATTTCTGTTCAAGAACTTCCTCGACGTGGTCTCGAGTTTTTCAACTTGAACTTGCTCGATCGTATTTTCCACGGTATATTTTCTGCAGGATCCGCCGGCGTCGCCGTGGGCCGTTCCATATAACCGGCTCGATTTATTGGAAATGAGACTTAACTCGTTGCTGTGGCTGATACTCAACCGGCTAAAATATTAATCTCTCCGAGGTAGGATAAAAGGAACGTTCGTTGAACGAGGAACGAAAACCGGAGGATACGTATCTGTTTCTCTAATTCCTTCCGCCTCTGTTTACGAGATGATAAATTGCATCGTAACTGGCGGGAAAACGATATTTAAATTTAACAGCCGGTCGCCTCGATCTGTTTCTACTGAAACTTTCCTAACCTCTTCAGAGATACTGATATCAACCCACTAGATGGCGATTGAGGTCGATTCAATAAAGCTACATATCTCCATTTCCTATATTATTCTTTTAAAATTTATTTGTACAATCATTACAAATTTAAAATTAATAAAATTCATCATAGACTTAAATCATTATTTGCAAACTTATTAAAATCATTCTTGAATAAGTTAACCATGTTGATGTTTATAAAATCATTTATGATTAATGTATATAATTCTTACAAATTTAAAATGAATAAAATTCAGCATCGACTTAAATCATTATTTTTGTACACTTATTAAAATCATTCTTGAATAAGTTAACCATGTTGACGTTTATAAAATCTTTTATGATTACTGTATATAATTATTACAAATTTAAAATGAATAAAATTACACCAAAATATTAAATCATTTCTTACAGTAATCCTAAAAGAACCTGAAGAAGTACATTGCCATAAGTACAACACTTGTAAATAAATAATTGAAATAATATTTTAAGTACAAAGTATCGAAATTATGTCAAACATAAAAGTTGAAATATCAGGTATCTGTAAAGATAACAAGTGGTGATTCGAACTGGAGATTTTAATCGACAAATTTTTCGAAACTAAAAAAAGGAATCAGATTATGCGAAGTCGAGCGAAATACGAGAGTATTAAAACGCTGGTAATCGCCGTTGAGTGTTATCAGCGACGTTGAGAAAATACGCCGATTACAGGACTAATTACGAGAGTCCGACGTGTTACACGGCGTCGACGAGATAACACGACGAGCATTGCGAGGCGACCAGAGATTCCACTTTGTTGACAACGATGAATCCCGCTACGAAATAATATTATCGTGACTCTCCGTGGCTATTCCGCGATCACGAAGCCTTCAGGTGACAAAGAGCAACGAGCACTATCTGACGATGACCCTTTCAGTTGGCCAGAGTTAAGATCCTTCTTAAAAAGGACTCGTCGTACTTTTCGCTCTCTCCTCCGTTCTTCTGCACTCGCGGCAACACGCGCTATCGTATACCAGCGCGAAAGATAACTGCTGAACGTGGATGCCTTAAGGGGTTGTGCACACCTTAAAAGTGTTCCTGGAAAAAAAAGTTGTTGGATTATCGTCGTGCACAGGAATGAAAATAGACGTAGACGAACGTACTTCTGCGGAAAGTGTCTTGTCGTCGGGGTTTTGAGTACTGAAGTTTGATGAAAGTCGATTAGAGCACTTTTTGGGAAGTTGAAGGATTTGGGAAATTTGGGAAGTTGAAGGATTTGGGAAATTTGGATATTTGGGGATTTTGGAAAATATTGGAAATTTGCTAATGTGAGAATTTGGAAATTTGTGAAATTTAGGGAATTTGAACTATTAGAGTATAGGAATTCGAAATTTGGGCATTTGGGGAATTTGAGAATTTGGAAATTTGAATATTTCGGAGTTTGGGAACTTGGGAATTGGGGAATTGGGGAATTTGGAAATTTGGGAAATTGGGAATTGGGAATTGGGGAATTGGGGAATTGGGGAATTGGGGAATTGGGGAATTGGGGAATTGGGGAATTGCGGAATTGGGGAATTGCGGAATTGGGGAATTGGGGAATTGGGCAATTTGGGATATTGGTAATTTGGGAATTTGGGAATTTGGAAATTTGGGAGTTTCAGAACTTGGGAATTGGGGAATTTGGAAATTTGGGAGTTTGAGAATTTGAGAATTGGGGAATTGGGGAATTTGGGATATTGGGAAATTGGGAAATTTGAGAATTTGGGAATTGAGGAATTGGGGAATTGGGGAATTGGGGAATTGGGAAATTGGGAAATTGGGGAAATTGGAAATTGGGGAATTGAGAAATTGGGATATTGGGAAATTGGGAAATCTGAGAATTTGGGAATTTGGAAGTATCGAATTTTAGAAATTTCAGAATTTGGAAATTTGGAAATTTGGAAATTTGCTAATCCGAGAATTTGAAAATTGAGGAATTTATATCCATCATTGATCGCAAGGTTCCAATTTCCCTTAAGTACCTCAAATTACACAGCTCTTTAGCAATTGATCGATCAAAAGCGTGTCGATTTTAATACCCTAAAAGTGTCAGTAGATCGGATCGTAGTTTCATAGATTCCTTGCAAAACCTTTTACGTTACGTCCACTTCAATCCGTTCAAGTTCAACTTCAATTAGCCCTTTGAGCAGCTGGTTTTATAACGTGAAAGGGATTGGCTTTGTGCTTCCATAGCACTTTGGATGTTTTGTAAAGAAAGCGTCTTGGACTCTCTGTAGCACCCACTTTTGATTCTTTGAGAAAAGGGGGTCTCTCTTTATGCGTTGCTCTTTTAAACTTTGGCGAAGAGGATGGACATGGAGACTCTTTACTTTACACTTTAAAAATGATCAAATATGTACATTTCTTTGATTAATTGAACAACTAAATGATACATTTGCAAACACATTTTTCAGGTATACTTTTTTTTTGTTCCTAGTTTTCATTTTTTTAAATTACTGTTGCATTTTGTATATGATTGACTATAATTTGTAATAGTTTCCCTTTTGTTGATTTATGATTTGAGTACATATACTTATATCTGAAGTTGCAGTTATGGTTCATGCATGAAGATATTCTACAATTTTATTGATTTATACTGTGTATTTTACATTTGGGAAATATGAACTTCCTTTCGGGAGTTCAAAGGGAACTCATGATTTTAACATGACTGCTTTTATTCTGTATAAAATATTCAATACTTGGGAAGTTCCATGAAAAATTGAACAAACAAGGATGGTACCTAAGTACTTCAGTAGATAACAAAGATCCTTTATTTTCCTGTCTTTTATAGGTCATCCTACTTTGTGAAAATATTTCAGCAATTTTCAGTGAAATATTCCGACAACAAGCAATAACAACAGTATGCTTGAAACGAAAACAGATAATGTTATTCGGAGAACTATTTACTAATCTTCAGTATAAGATCTTCTTTAACAATATTACATTAATACATAATTAATTGTATTATACTTTAATGCATAATAATATTCGAAAACAATATAAAATTTTATTTCTGAGTTTTGGTAAAGACTATTATTTGAAGAGATACGTAAAGGACTTTCAAATTTATGTTCAAATTAAATTAAATTAATTGCATTAAATTAAACTACGTTAAAATCAAATTAAACAGAAATTCAGTTAAATTAAATTAGTATTAAATTCAATCAAAATTAAATTGCAACTAGACCAGTATTAAATTAAAATTCAGCTCAGTTAAAATTAAATTCGATTAAATTCAAATTCAATTCGGTTAAAATTAAATTAAACTTAAAATTACACTAGAATTAAATTAAAATTAAAATTGAACTCGAATTAAATTAAAATCAAAATTGATCTGGAATAAGTTAAATTAAAACTAAATTTTCATCTCCTTAAATCTTCACGGATTAAAAGTGGACATATACATCATTAATAAATAACCATGCTTTCAAGAACATGTACATATGTATGCATACATATGTGACGGTGCATATACATACGTAAATATGTGCGTATACATCGTTAATAATTAAGAGATTAATATACAGTAAAATTGATTTGTATGCATACATATGTAACGGTGTATGCATATGCATACGGCAATATGTGCCTATACATCGTTAATAATTAAGAGATTAATATACAGTAAAATTGATTTGAGAAGGCGCAACGAACACGTGTTTATCGATCAGCGAAATGTTGGAAAGTATTTCAGAAGGAGACATCTTGTCGAGGAGCGTGCATGCCCCCATAGCGTCGGGTTCACCATAATGGAGCCACGTTTTCTCCGTGGCGCTGGGAATTATTTACTCACGCCGGGAATGCGGCGAGCACCGTTGTAAGAACAGCCTGGAGTCTCACCTACCCACCGTCATTGCAATTCAACGAGCATGGAGATACCCCTCAAGCAACTTCCCTCTCCTCACCTGTCCCTGCGATATCGTTACGCAGATAAAACCGCATTGCTGAAAGGTTGCCGAGCTAATCGACTCCTCGCGCTCCGTGTTTCCTCCGAATCTTTTTTAACGACACCGTTCGAAAAACTTTACACAGACTCCTGTGTAACGCAAAGATAATCAGACTATTTTCATCGTGGATTATAGGTATTTGTGGACTTGGTATTTGAGCAACTAGGGATTTGTAGGTCGAAGACCTTCGAACTTGCGAATGACGAAAAGGAAATTGTACAAATTTGAATAAACTGGAAATCTGATAATTTAGAATCTTGAAAATTGTGAGTCTCCGAAAGTTGAGAGCTCTATTATCTTATCCTCCCAGATGTTACTGAAAGTCCCTACAAAAGAGTATATCCCTTCTCAAAATAAAAATTCTCTACCGAATGTTAACACCGCTTGAGATTCGGTTAAATTTTGTGTCTTGTCAGATTTGTAGCACGAAGTCCTTATCAGCTAATAAATCAGCAGTCTTCACAGCTGCATCTGTCGAAGATTCGCTCGATAATCCCCATCGGTAATTACCGGAAGTACATCGATAAAAGAAGCAAAATCTCGAAAAACACGATCCGGTACAAGTTAGCCGAATCCCCGGGAAGAAATCCAGATCAATCAGTCGGTGCAGAGGGAAGAGTAAGAACGAGAGCAAAAAATCGAAGGGTGTAAGAAGAAGTTGAACGAGCCTCAGGGGCGTAGCAATAAATATCCCCAGATCAGAGGGAGCGAGCGATGCTTTCGGTGTAGCTCGTCGAAAAGGCAATCTTGCTGGTTCGAACAGCTGATGGCATCTTGGACGCGTACAGACTCGCGGTTACGCGCGTCCACCGAACAAAGAGAAGATGGCGAAGGTGAAGAAGAGAGAGAAGAGGACGGTGGTGTAACAGGGCCGAAAGCGTACGACCGGTCGTACCACGGTTTTATCTAGTATCAAGAAGCGCCATCGACCGCCGCCAGCCAACCCATACGCGATTTCATCGCGGACCGTGCATTAAAAGCAAAAATAAAATTATTGGAAACCGGCGGAATTCGGCGTCGACCGGCTGCTGCCCGTTCGGACGTTCGTTGCTTTCAGCCGGTAGATATAAACGGCCACGTTCATCAACCCACCAACAACAGCCAGCCTTCTTGTTGCTTTCGAGCTTGTCTTCTTACCACCGGATGGCCACCTTCTGATAGCATTATGCGAAACCCGGGATGGAACCCTTTCTCTCCGATTCGTGTCCTCGTTCCTACTACGGTCCAAGTTAAATCGATATTGTACTTCGTGAAAATCCACAAATTTTCTTTTTTATGCCACATTGACTACCATACGGATTAATAATACTTAAATTCTGTGCTGGATTGCACAAAGGTGTATTCACTGACTGAACCCTTATGTTATTTTCTTGCTTACTTTTTGACATCCACAATTTGAGGGGTGGATGGCATAAATGTATAGCCGTGGTGCATACTTTCAATAAATTTTTTCCCCAATGTAAATTATTATTTTTTAAACAAAAATTATTATACGGTACACCTGGTAATTAAGGTTTGGGGCTATGAATACTCCATATATACCATTAGTGAGATATTTATGTATTTCTTCCACTGTCTTTGAATACAATTATTTCTCCACACTTTTTATTTCACACCCTTCAGATTTCAAGTGAAACGGGCAGTAGGAGACCAAGGGCTGCGAAATGCTCGAATCGTGTACGTTCGAGTGCAACTATGTTTCCTTTGTTGTAGACACGGTCGCCGACCAATTGATTGGTCAGGGATCACTACAGAAGATCGCACTTTCATTGATCTGTCATTTTGGGAGAACAGCTCTCGAAGCTTGACAATTGCTGAATTTTTCAAATTTGAAAAATTGTCGAATATTCAATTAAATTCATAATCGAAACAAAACAGCGATTTGAATGAACTGAATATATAAACTAACAGATTTATTAAATTGAGCACACAAACTACGTTGAATGAATTGGGTATACAGGCTAACTTTAATAAAAGTACACAAATTAACAAATTGAATGAATTGAGTATACAAGCTGAATTTAATAAATTGTATATTTAACGAATTGAGTTTACAGACGATTTACCAATGTACTGAACAGATATACCAGGAAGTTAATTGTCATAGTTAGTCGAAATAACCAATGTAAAAGAACAAACAGACGAATGAACGTAACAGAGTGTAACTGAAAATCGTTCACTGACGAATCGATTCCGGATCGATTTACAAATCGTCGAAGCCAAGAAGTGGCGGCGAGTGGTTCGGACAGAAGCTCGAACGAGGCGAAGAGAAGATCCGTTCGAAGGGGATCTCATGAATAACAAATGCTTTCGGTGGTTATTTCTCAGGGTGTGGAGCGTTTCCACGAACACGAATTTCCCTTGGATCGGTTAGGGCGAGGGAAAGGGTGATGGCGGCACGGTATCGAGAGGGTGGTAAATAATATCCACGCGTGTACAAGCGTTAAGCGATAAATCACCGATCGACCTGACAGGAAATTGAACTTTCGAGAATACTTATGCCCTCGTGATTATTCATGTCGATAGGACCGCGTTTTGCTAAGTGAAAAGGAGCGTAGAAAAGTGGCCTGAAGATAGAGGTACCGATGTCATATTTTAGGCAACGTCATCGATAAGTAACACATCCATGTTTTTACAAAATCGATAACTTGATGCTTCTTATTTTTCCAATACTTTTATAGTGATTTCGTTTAATGTGAAGTCGTTGAACAGAACGAATTATCAAATTATAATCAGAAGTGTTTATATACATACACGAAGATATGTATACATGTATGAAGGTAGGTAAAATAAATAAACCTATGAAGTTAGGTATATTTGAAGGACTTAGGTAAAATAGTATTTTTGAAGGAGTAAAATCGTAAATTTATTTACAAAAGACTTTTTGATTATAATTTCAAGTTTGTTCTGCTGAATGATAATGATTTTAATGTACATATAACACAACATATTTAAATACACAAATTACACGACATGCTTCGACGTATAATTAAATTCCATCAGAAATTTCCCAAGAATATTTCCATGCAGGTATTAAAGAGTGGCCTTCTTTTTCCAAAGGTAGGATAAAATTTTAATAAACAGAATAGTTTGAAGATGCTCCGCAGGAGACTAAATGAAGGATTAAAAAAGAAGGAAATGTTTTTGTGGAAGAATTTCAGGATTCCGTCGATAAAAGTCTCAAGATGTCGTGCTCGACTGACGACGGCATTTTTTCAAAAATAATGAAATCCTCGAGAAAGTGGTCTTCTAACTCTAACCAGGCCACTTTGTAATGCGATCAGCTTTGGTCGTGGGCCAAGCCGCTACGACTATGACTCACATCTGCGCCTCTGACCTGGCTGAATTTATGTCCGAGTTGCTTCCACACATCCAGGCAAAGCACGTGGACAACGGTTGTACAATAACCTTTCTTACCAACTTATCGGTTAAGTTAACCAGTTAAATAACATCGACGGAAAGCTTTTCTGTACGGTTTTGCTTTCGAATAAATCTCCACATGTTGTTTGAAGTTCTCATTTTACAGTAGCACAATTTTGTAATCTGACCATGATTGTTGTTAGCAGCACCTGTGTCTAAACGCAGAATATTAAAGTAAATTTAATCAGGTCTGAGATAGAAATCATAAAAAATAGAGAGTGAGTATTTACAAAATTGAAGAAAGAATATATTACAAAATGAAGGGTAAACAAATTGTAGCTTATTAAATGTAACTAATAAATTTCTAACTACATTTCGCAAGAGTTACTAACAACATTCGACAGAAAAAGGCTTACGATAAACTTGTGAACTATTCAAGCGGTTTGGTAGTTGAGGCGAATGATGAGGAACTCTGTTAGAGGGCATTGAATTAGTCCTCGTTAATAAAACAAATTAAACACGCATTATGCCGGAGACAATTCGAGGATTCAGAGATTCCACCAGCGATAAATCTAAACTGCATTAGCAAACTTGGTAAGAATACACGTTTCCCCCGTAACAAGCCCCGCAGAACCGCCATAGTGAAACTTGCAGCTTGCACCCGTATCGTTCTGGAGTGACAAGCAGCTTAAGGTGTAATAAGACTACGATAACAAGGCGTCGCACGGTGAATAGAAGGATCGTACTTGGCAACACGGTTTTACAGTTATTCCCGTACGGATACAGTGTGCAGGATCTGAATTAATCCTTTGCTTCCAGCGATACGCACGCAGACCGTCGCAAAAGCTTCAAAACAATGGCTGACGCGTCGTCGCACTTAATTGAAACTCCTTTGTGCTCCGCGGAGCTAAATCTTAGTTTCCACGGGACTGTTCGCAGTTTATTTGCCGTATTTTTCACGAACGGAGACGTTCGCGAATGGATCTGTTAATTGAGTTTCGTAACAAAATAATAATGAGGTTTACGAAAAGACAATGGGGAGGGAATTTAATACACTTTATGATGAATCTGACGTTATTGTAGCGAAGATGGAGTATGGGTCTAATTAATATTCAGATCTGTTTTGTATTAACGTTTTCGTTTCATTGCTTGAGAAAGGAAAGACCACGTTTGGAATTGTTCATATATGGGAATTAAAGGTATTGGATCCGTAACTGGAGAAAGTTGGAAAATTCGGAAATTGAGGATTTGAATATTTGGACATATGGGAGTTTAGGAGGTTGGGATATAGGGTTGAAGGTATTGGGGGTCTAGGGATTTGGGATGTAGGGAGTTGGGAATATAGGGATTTGGGGATAGAGAGATTTTGGGATATAAAAATTTGGGGGTGCAAGAATGTAGGTATCTAAGATTTGGGGATAAAGGAATTTGGGAATATAGGGATTTGGGGGTCTAGGGATTCAGTAATCTAGGGATTTGGGGGTCTAGGGGTTTGGGAGTCTAGGGTTTTGCAACGTTAGGAATTTGAAGATGTAAAAATTTGGGGGTCTGAGGATTTGGGAATCTCCAAATTTGAAAATTTAAGAATTTCATAATTTGAGACTTTGGGATTTTGTAAATTTAGAAAATTGAAGATTTGGAAATGTGAAAACTTGAAAATGTTATAAACTCTGAAATTTAAAAGTTAAAAAATTTAGAAACGTAGAAAAATGAACTGTGTAAGTTTACAAATATACAAATCTAAGAACATGATTAATTGATAATTTAAAAAGTTTGGAAACTCTCGATTAACGAAATCTCCTTTATCGAATATTAAAGTTTTGACTTTTTTCGAATTATTTTATTTACAAAGACTTGTCCACATACCGAATATCGCGGGGACAATCGACACGATCCACGCAGACGCGCCATTACAGGTGATAAAGTGTTTAACTTAGTAATTTCGCATAAAAATTTGCTCGCCGTTCGCTAGTTTTTAATTGCGCATTCACGTTACATCAAAGTCCACGTTCGGTAATTTGATCGAACAGGGAAGAAGAGTATATTAACCCCCGTCGATGATGCCACGGTTACCACGGTTAGGTACTGTAATTACGATAATGTTATGCGCGCTAATTGGAGGATTTTGTGAGACCCGATAAAAACGAGATTACTCGGGGTGCACGGTTGCTTGGTACGGTGCGTGTACATCGTCGTATCGGGTAACCAAGAAATTGGCTATCGGCGTATTCCTTCGTCCCGGGGTCATTATCTTAGCTGAAATTGTTAGTAAATCATTCGCGATAGAATCTACGCCCGAAGCGTTTTGCTGGATTTAGGTAACGAAACAACGTCAATAGAATGCTTCTGTGTGGAGCTTTTTTAATTAACCCTTGCAGTGTGTTGGACATATACGTCCCAATATATATCCCTCTACGTATTATAATTTGTAATTATTTTTTTATGTATTATGATAATGATATATTATTATATATTATGATCATTTATAATTCTGTGTTGTTATGAATTTTCATATAGAGTACAAGTCTAAGTCTGAATAGTACTGTCTTATATTTACCAGGTTGAACTGACTTTTAATTCTACTTGTTCTAATTTCTGATTCATTTTTAATTTCACTTGTAAATATTTCTGATTCATTGTTAACTCCAATTGTCAAAATTTCTAATTCATTTTTAATTCTACTTGTCAATTAAATACATGTAATATATTGGTTTAAATGGACATGTTATATATCACAAAATAATTGGGACTTTTTGTATTATAAAATTATGTATAACAAATATGATATTTTCACTATAAAATTACATATAACAAATATGATAATTTCAATACAAAATTGCTTACAAATATATTTTCCACGACAAAATCAATTTAAAATTAATACAAAAAGTCACCAATTCATAAAACATTTAATGTCCACCAAATATTGCATTCTTCAACGAAACTAATTAAGTTAATTATCTTGAAAGATAAATTTCACCTAAAAACTAGTTACGTGGTCAAATTTTTTCGTTCTGCCTTTCGTATTCGTTGCATTTTTCCGTTTTTATCGATGGAAGACAAAATATTGCTTCGAATTAGTGTAATAGGATCGAAGCATGTTCGAAACTGAAGCAAAAAGGTTCGCAGCGTGTTCTGCAATAGAGGAAGTATACCCGAGCAGCCAATTCATTTGGGATACAAGATAGTTCGACAAGCAGCAGCGTAATTAATGCCAAGACAATTTCTTACCGTTGAAACGGTAAAGTTTCGCTGTTCAAACTTCGGTACACCATCTTTCCGACAGAAGTCTCGAGTTAGAGAAAACAGTGAAATGAAGAACTACACTTCGTTAAACTGTGTAGACCGAAACGGAAGGCAGTCTTGAGATTCTCTTTCTGTAGAAATGTTTTTCACCAACTTTCTGAACTCTTCGCTGCTAGAAATTATCCTCAATTTTAATTACAGTTGCTGGGCGATTTGTGAATGGCGGTTCAAGTCGAGAATCGAGTATTTGGAGAATGGGTGCTCAAGGGAAAATTGATGAAAAGAATGTTCGGTAATACATATTTGGACAGTGTATGATTTAAAAAATATTAGGAAATATAAGTGGATGTGGGGTGATAGAATGATACTTTGAATGTAAGATGATTTTCGAATTTCCAAAATTTTTAGATTGCCAATTTCAAATTTTTCATTTCTGAAAAATTTTCAGACGTCCAAATTCTCAAACTTTTTATTTCCCAAATCCCAAAATTCTTGAACCTTAACTTCCTAAATCTTAAAATTCTCAAATCCTAATTTCCTAAATCCCCAATTTGCCAAATCACCAAGTTCTCAAATTCCCAATTCCCCTATACCCCAATTTGTTAAACCCCCAAATTCTCAAATTCCCAATTTTTCTACTTCCCAACTTTCTAAATCCCCAAATTCTCAAGTTTCCAATTTTCCAATTCCCCAATTCCATAAGTCCCCAAATTCCCAAATTTCCAATTTCGCTACTCCCTAATTTCCTAAAGCCCTAATATTAAATACCCAATTTCTCAAACCCCAATATCCTAAATCGCCAAATCCTCAAATCTCCAATTTCCAAATTTCTAAATCCTCAAATCCCAAATTCCCAAATTTTCCAAATTCTAAATTTCCCAATTTCCACTTTCCCAAAAAGTACAACTGATAAATGAGTAATCATAAATGATAATGACGGTCATTACAGTGATTTAATGAGCCCTAAAAATAACGAAACACAAAATTGTACGAAAACAACCGAAGCAGTGCAAAAATCAGGAATCGAGGCGCAGAGATGGATAAGCAAACGCTAGGAAAGGTTCGACAAACGTTGCTGTTAACAACGCTTGTTCAAACAGAGCCTGAAAACAAACAACTAAGGCTGATGTAAAATAAATAAGGGGAAAATGGGAGATTCTTTGTTGAAGTTTAATTGTGTTTGAACAAAAGTAAGTCCTGGATTAATTAAAAAGTAGCAGATTCGCGGATACGAATTATTGCGAAACGTAAAGTGAAAATGGAAAAAACGACAAATTTAGTAAAATTGGGTCTTTACATTTCATTTGGGAAGTGGTGAAATGAAAATGTCTTCGTGAAATAATTAGTGGATACTTTTTAAGAATTCTATCTTCGATAATATTAATTATATGCAATTTCAGTTTTGCTGTCGTTATGTAATCAATTCTGGATGTTTATTATAATTTATTTTGTTCAAAATCGACACGAATATAAATTTATTATTCATAGTCCAATTCATCGTTTGATTATTACGATCGTGTTACCATCAGTTGGTAATACAACGTTTCAATACCTTGTAGAGGCAAAGTGATACGATGTTACATCGATAGACATGTCATTGATAAATTGATGATCGCACCAATTATATTCACTGGACGTAGTACGCCGTTTGTTACAGACCAATTAAATCGATCTAATTTGCGACACGATATAATAATTAGCAGACGTTTCGGACTGGACACAATTCGAGAATTCAAATTGACAGAAACATTTAATTAATCAATCATTTAAATCAAATTTTTATAATTGTATATCTTCAAACTGAAATTTTTTGGATCTCATATTTGTAAATTTCAATATTTTTTAATTTCATCGTTTTATATTTTGTAATTTCACTAATTTTCGTGTAAACATAAATTATCAAATTTTTGCATCCCCAAAGATTTCACTCTTAAATTCCTAGCTTCTACTTCTAAAACACCAAATTGTTAGATTTTCCTAACTTGCAGAATCTCAAAATGTAGGTTCCCAAATTTACAAAATTACAAGAGTTCCTAAATTGTCAAACATCCAGTTACAATTAACACCGCTCCGAAATAGTAAAATTAGAATATTTTTAGAGAAAAACCTGGTCGTGATTCTAACGATGTTACAGTACGTTCGTCCGGTTCCTTTTCTTTCGTCAGCGTGATTTGCATGACAGAACAGCAAATTAGCGAAGGGACTGCGGTTCGTTGGCGCGTTTCAGTCGTCGAAACGCGGATGAACACGTGGGTGTCCACGAACGACCCACACGGTGGGTGGACACGTGTGCAGTTGTTTGCCGTGCGCAATGGCCCACAGTAACACGCCAAGGTGGCGGTAAACAATGTGAGCATACATTACATACGAGCACCTACATTCGCCCATTGTATCGCACCCTTGTTCCTCCTTTGTCCATCGTCCACGAATCTTCCTTCCTTCTCTTCTCGTTTTGTACCTTCCTTTCTTTTCAACGTACCGTGATTCTGATTGCTTTAGAAATTTAGAAAATTTAGGAACGTGCAAATTTCAGAAATTTTAATTCTGGGAAATTTGCTGATGCGGGTATTTAGGGATTTAGAGGGTTGGAAGTTTAGGAATTTAGGGGGTTGGAGATTTAGAAAGGGAAAATTTAAGATTTTGAAATTTTTGGGGTTAGGGAGGTGAAAATTTAGAAGTTGAGGTTTTAGGAATTTGGAGATTTGGGGATTTACAAATTTAGGGATGTAAGAATTTAGAAATTTGGAATTTGGGGATTTAGGAAATTTTAAATTTAGAAACTTAAAAATTAGAATTTTGTTGATTCAGGGAAGTAAAAATTCGGAAATTACGGAATTAGAATATGGGAATTTAGAGAAGTACAAACTTAGAAATTTGGAATTGCAGGATTCAAACAATTAAAAAATTCAGAAATTTGAAAAATAAAATCAAATGTATCGTCCTCCAACGCATCTAAATTCCGAATATTTGCGTCAGTAAAATACGCTTATTAAACACTGAAATAAATTTCCCTGAAAATTAATTTTCCCCCCGTATTCATTGTCATCGGTTCGGTGAATTATATCCATAAAAATTCTTGGTAAATAATTTCAGAAATTCCAATCGAATTTCGTATTCCCCGCGTATTCTCCGCAACTGCTTTAATAAATTCCATCGTGTCGGTGTTCCTGATGAATTGTTTACTTCAGTTTAGTTGTACGCGTGGGATGCAACGAAATTAACCGCATGATCGTTGAACTTCCGTTGTTCCGGATACAGGTTACGTGGATAATGAAAACAGAAAGTTTGCGTATAAATTTTTCCGCCAAGGCAGCTGCCAGTAATAGAAGGGTAGAACAGTTAATTAATTGTTAAACTGTAAGTGTAGAGATTCGTACTTTTAATTAAAAACCGATGCAACTTTTCGCTGCAATGCTTTTCAACCGCGTTTCGTTTCTCATGTTTTTACGTTCGAAGACCAATATTCGTGCGGAAGGAAGTTTATCGTTGAAACGTTTCAATTTAACGGCTTTAACAATAAGAAATTATAGTTTCACGAATTGTTGCACGTTTTTTAATTAAATTCGTGGAGATATTCGTTAATGAAAATTTACTTGTTTTAAATAATACATTTATTGACATTTTACAATTTCATTTTGATTATTTTAGTTGCTGTAAGTATTTAAATTGGTAAAAGTTGTCCTATATTATGAAATCATTTTTTAATATTATAAATGTACAATATTTTAAATATTCGACTCCTAATATACGATATTTTAAATATTTTCAGGACTCCTAATGTGAAATAATGAACAGTAAAATTTTTGTTAAATAAAATAGAAATATTTAATATTTCATCAACCTATCAATATTAATATCAATTTTAGTACAGCAATCTTTCAAATATATTTGCGTATAAACGAATTTAAAGACAGAGTACATAAGTATCAAACGTAATACATAGCACATCAGTATCGAAGATGTAGTTTAAGTTTCTAGTCATAGGTGGCCACAAGTTTAAAGACGTTCTCACAGAAGATATCGTGCTGTATTGGGTATATATACCACCTCGCGATGGTTTGAAATTTAAGACTATACTTCACAGGATCATTTCTGTAGTAAGTTAGTCTCTCTTCTGGTTCAAACCAGTAGCCTGTTGTAACCACGATGAGGAGAAATAGCTACATTTCCTGAGCGTGAGGAAGGCTCGAGAAACCGACTTTGTTCGGATTCTCAGTCATCGATGATCGTTCATCTCCTGTACTCAGTATGGGAGAGATGGGAATGGAGCTTTCTGAGTGGCGGCTACAAAAATTTATTTCAAAATTAAATATTTAATAATCATTTAGGTAATTATTTATTATTTATAAATGTAGAAATTTGTAAGTAATTTCCGATTGCAAAAAAAATTCGATTTTTTCATATCTTCAGTGTTGTATTATTTTTTATAACATTTCAGTGTATTTTATTATACACTGTTATATACAATGTAATTTTTTATTAATTATTTTAGTATATTATGTTTATACAAAATTGTTTGAGATTTTTTTATATTGTTGTTCTGTCTTTTCATATAATTTGTTTTTAGTGTAAGCTAAAGTAGTTAGTATTTTGTATAGCTCTTTGTGTAGTTTTTCAGGTTTATGTTTATAATAGAATCAGCTTTCTTATAAGTAGAATAATAATTTATTTATTTTATCTTCTTCAGAGAACAAATTCTTGCTTCAATTTTGCAGCATTCATTTCTTGAATTTTTGTGAAAACTTGATTTACTTTTCCACTCCTCCTGGGGAATCTGCTGGTTCCTGTTTTGAATTAAAAATTCAAATTTTCATTTCTGCGCATCGGTGCAGCTCTTCTTTTGCAGTGAATATGTAAATGAGTTGAAAAAACACTGATTAAAGAAATACTTATACAACACGATAATCGATACATTTCCATGAGCAACTTTTTTAAATAATATTTATTATAAACAATTAATTTGAATTGTTTGTTGGAAAATTGTGAATAGGTAAAAATAAATTGAAGTTTGTAAATTTAACATGGAATTTATAAATTAAATACGAATTTGTGAATTTAATATGAATTTGTAAATTAAATACAGAGTTTATAAATTAAATACAAGCTTGTAAATTCAATATGAAATTTGGAAATTAATTATGAAGTTTGTAAATTAAATATAAGGTTCCTAGAACTGAACGTGAAATATTGTATACATTCGCGAAACGATTTTCAGAAATGAGGTATTAATATTAATCTTTTCTGTAAGTAACAAATTAATTTCTTAAACAATTATTGATTTTAAATTTGATTGAACAATTATTGAAAAGGACTGTCTATATTTCATACAGAAGTAGATACAAAGTTATAATAAATATTAATAAAATATTTGTAGATATTATTGTAATGAATGTGGGTGATGTATTAATTGTTTTTTGTTAAAAATAAAAGAAAAAAAATAAATTCACAATTTCTCGCAGTCGGTAGGACTCGAACCTACGCTCCCAGAGGGAATCTGATTTCTAGTCAGACGCCTTAACCACTCGGCCACGACTGCTTGTTGAAAGTTCTGGTTTTCTATACAAGTGCAGTGTACAATTTCACTGAATTATGGTAATTGCTTAACAGTTCGTAATAGTTGTTACTAACTATTACTAAGTAGTTTACCAAATATGAATACATGAATATTCGTACATAAATACCTGTGTTGACCCTATTTTAAAGACTACCTCTACTTACTTTCAGAATGTAACTTTAACACAGAAAAAGTAACATTTTTTGCAACGGTGTATAAAAGTAAAAAAATTACATTTACAAATAAAAAAATGTATACATTTGTATTTAATAAAATTAAGAATTTCATAGTACATTAACAACACTAATGTAAAACAAAATGTTAATATGTTAATAAATTCTAAAGTGCAAGTTTAGTATAGTAAAAATCTGAAATAATCAGCAGTAATGTTCAAAATGTAAAGACAATCAAAAGACAATCAATATTTACAATAGTATTTTAATCACAATGAACCTTGATCATCGTCCAATTCCAAAGAATTGTGTAATCAATGAAAATAGGTCGTCAAGATAAACGTAACTAGCGTTACAAAGTCGTCTGGTTTCAATCAACCCCCGTGAAAATAAAATTATTCCGTATACACCAAACAGCGAACTAAAAGCAGCTAATTAACACGCTCGATATACGAGGGCGAAAGGGATGTTTTATCCAAGCAAACTGTTAAACAGAATGCATCAACGATGTTACACGTACAGCCAATCGAAATCAAACACTTTGTTCGAGATACAAATATTGCAACTTGATAAACGTATACGATAATACACATTTTTTTCAATTTAGATATTCCTTTTTTAATTAAGATTCATCTTATGGATGTACATGTAATATTTCAGTTTCATATTTTGTACTTTAATGTAGTTTTAGGGGTTGATAGCAGGGGTTGTTTTTTTTATTATTTCGCAATTTTAAAATTAAGTTAAAAGTGTTGTGGTAGTCTCGTGGTGATACATGTTTTATTGAAATTAAACAGGTGAGTCATAAATAGAAGAAAGGAATATTTTAGTATTTTTAGTATTGTAAAAAATTATAATGTAGGAATGTAGATTACTACAACCCCCAATTGCCATTACCTCAATTCCCATTTCTCCAAATTCCTAATTCCCCAAGTTCCACTTACCCCAAATTTCCAATTTCTCAAATTCTCATTTCCCCAAATTCCACATATGCCAAATTCCACATACCCCTAATTCCACATATCCCTAATTCCACATATCCCAAATTCCACATACCCCAAATTTCCAGTTTCCCAAATTCTCATTTCCCCAAATTCCACATATGCCAAATTCCACATACCCCTAATTCCACATATCCCAAATTCCACATATCCCAAATTCCACATACCCCAAATTTCCAATTTCCCAAATTCTCATTTCCCCAAATTCCACATATCCCTAATTCCACATATCCCTAATTCCACATATCCCAAATTCCACATACCCCAAATTTCCTATTTCCCAAATTCCCATTTCTCTAAATTTTCAAATAGTGTAGTAGTAATATACAACATAGTAATGTAATTATAAAAAAATAGAGTATTTGAATTTCACATAATTTGTATTAATGATTAATCAATTGTCAGAGTTACATCAATATAATTACTAGACAAAGATATTTTCTACGAGTCAAAATCATTACTTGAATGATCCATCCATATAACACCAACAATAAAAATGCTACTCACCTATCTCACCCTAATTAACCCTAACAATTATCGTTCACAGCAGACAAGATTACCCGATAAAATTTCAGAACTTTCAGCAGATAAATTGCCGAGAATTCCAAGAATATTTCAACTCCACAATTACATCTGTTCACACGAATGATCCAAAAGGTAGAAATATTCTCATTGCATAAAAGATATCTTATCATTCTTCATAGCCCGTTTCACCTTTATCTTCCCTTTCCTACCGAAAAGTAGGGCCTGTATCGCTTATTAAATATTCAAGGAATCCCTCCCATCCGCCTGTGTCGAATTTAAAGGAACCCCGCTCGATTTTCTCGCGTTTCGATAGCCGACGACGAATTCTCGTTTCATTTTAAAACACAACCGTGGATTAGCATCTCGAGGATGAGCCCAGCATTCTCATCGAGCGATTCAAACGCATCGAAGCGTTAAGCTGATAGCTTGATCGTGGCAACACGCAAATGAGACGTGGCGAAAGACGTTTGCCAGATAAAATGGCCGATTTGGACGATAATATGACGATACAATGGATATATTGCGCGCGTTACTTCCAGTTAAGATTAGATAACATTCGATACTAATGAGCTTGTGTACATGTTACCCTCCAACTTTGAAAGTATGTACTTAGTGAACGAAGAAGTTGCAGTACAAGTTTACTGATAACAATGGTAATCTGAATTTTGTTAATAGGTACAGGTTTAAGTATGGTCTTTACATATTAATCTGGATTTTATGTGGATGAGAGGAGTAGAACAGTGGGTTATTAATTTGAAGTTAGGTGCTGAGTCACATTTGTCAATTTTGTTCATTTTCATACTCTCAAATTTCTTAATCCAGAAATTCATAGATTTTCACATTTTTAAACTGCATTCAATATTTCCGAGTTCACAGATTCACAAATTCACAAATTTCCAAATTCCTATTTCCCCAATTCCCATTTCCCTAAATTCCACATATCCCAAATTCCATATACCCCTAATTCCACATATCCCAAATTCCACATATCCCAAATTCCACATATCCCAAATTCCACATATCCCAAATTCCACATACCCCAAATTCCACATACCCCAAATTGCCAATTCCCCAAATTCCACATACCCCAAATTCCACATATCCCAAATTCCCAATTCCCCAAATCCCACATACCCCAAATTCTCATTTCCCCAAATTCCACATACCCCAAATTTCTAGTTCCCCAACTCCCATTTCCCCAAATCCCATTTCTCCAATTCTCATTTCTCCCAATTCCCAATTTCCCAAATTTCCATTTCCCCATTTCCCATTTCCCCAATTCCCATTTCTCTAAATTTCCAAATTTTCAATTTCCCAAATCCTTAAATTCCCCATCAAATAACCAAATTCTGAAAGCCCACAATTTTAAATTTCTAAATTTCCAAAATTGCAAATTACCAAATTTGGAACTCTACCCATCAGAAATCAACAAGTGATCCTCCTCTAAATCGCCATTTTCTCCACAGAAACCCTCCTATACACAACTCCGTTATCTCTCTTAATAACATTACCTCTCATTTTCTCTTTCTTTTCCTTCCACATGAGCTCCACACATGATTTACCCTTCAGTTCACAATTCTCTTACTGTATCTTTTTATTTCCTTCCACCTCATTCGCTCCTATACTCGCTACATCTTGTCCCTTTTATTTCCCCAAACGGTTTCACTGTCTCTCTTTCATCCTTACGAGGTCAAATTTCGTCTCTTATCTCACCAAAGCTCTGTTCCGCTTCTGTATTTTGTTCTAAAACCCTTCCTTCTTCAAATCCCTTCTCTCTCTCTTTTTGTCTCCTTTCATGCTATTTCTCTCTCTATATATCCTTCCTTCATTTTCTCTCCCTCTCTTTTTATTTTTTTATCCTTCTTTTACCCTCCCCTTCTATTGTATATATATTCTTCTTTCACTCTCTCTATGTATATATGCTTCTTTCACTCTCTCTTTCCCTCCATATCCTTCTTTCGCTCTCCTTCTATCTCCTCTTTCTGTCTCTCTTCCTGTATCTCCCTTTCTCCCTACATCTTCCTTTCACTCTCTCTTTACCCCCTCTGTCTCTCTCTAATCTTCTATCTCATCTTATCCCTATATCCTTCTTCACCCTCTCTCTATCTCCTCTGTATATCCTTCTTTCATCTCCTCCCTCTCTCACTTTTGTTACCTTGGTTCTCACCTATGCTACCGTTGTCTCTATTTCGACCCTCGTATAACTGCACCACCGACTGTTACAAACGATACCAGCGTTCCGAGGGGTTAGGATGGATTTAAGTCACGTTCACCCCGCTTAATCCGCGCACATTCTTTTCAACCGGGTTCCTCCAGCTGCAGACTTCGAGTTCCAGGATTCGTAGCCGACGACACGGACGTAATTAAGACGTAATGCGTGGCTTTAAACCTGACTGCCGCCGAGGTTAAAATAATCGTGGGGATAAACGCTCCTTCGATCGTCACCAGGATTTTACCAGATCGCTGATGCCTTTAGAAATAGTGGAAAATTATTTGAACACCCGTTCTGGTCAAAATATAAGCTAGTATGAAACTATTAGCATGAAATGAGACTTAGGGAGAAATGATGCCAAGAGAAGCAGATGGTCACATTTATTATTGTTAATGTTATCTTGTAAAAATTATACTGTTATTTGAATGTATTAAAAAATTGATGTGCTTTATTCTTTCAAGAATAATTTACGAGTAAAATTTTTTACAACTTAACATGCATTTTATGTACGTATTTCAAATATATTTGTTGTATATTTTATCTGTACTTGTATATCTAGACTTAATAATCTATAATTCTAAAACTTCACAAATTAAAAACTTTCCAAGTAAAAAAATTTGAGCTTGTGAAGATTTGAAAGTTGGAGAAGTGAACCGCCATAACCGCAGGGTCTGAGGAAACTACCCCATTTGCCTGACTGATCCTTAATACTCTTATCCGGTAAAATAATAATAAAGCGTCCCAACTTTCCATGGTCCCTCGTAAAATTAAAATCGTACCATCAACCTTTTCCTCTCGAACGACACCGGACTCTTTTTCGTTCAAGGACTCTCAAAAAGAGCGAATAATCGGAACGAATGGATAACGTTATCCGGTCGCGGGCCGATAATAAATCGTTTTATCCGCGTTGCAACGTTTGTTTAAGGTTAGTCCGCGGGGCCATTTTTCTGTAACTATTCCGACTGGGGCCATTACCGTCACGGGACAAGGAGAAACGGTTCAACAGTGTTTCGGCTATCGTCATTGCGATACGATGCAACTTCTGTCCCACGGGAAACCTCTCTGTGCTCTTAAATACGCGCTAGTTAACCCGTTCTCTGCATCCTTGCCTCGTTTGTTCCCTCATACCAACCTCCGTGAATTGTTGTACGGTCGAAACTCGGCTTTTTCACCAGATTAGTGTTTACGAAGGACCATTAACGAAGACTTTCGTCGCGTAATTATCGTACGCGATTTCTCGTTACGTTCTTTGTTCTACATATAGATTTTTCATATATTCATTCTTCATACGTTCATTCTCTTCCTGAATATGGTTGCTATTTGCTGTTCTTGTATGAAACATTTTTAAAAATTTTAGATTAGTGTAGTCCTTGAAAGACTATTTTAATTGAAAGTACGATTTTGAATTCTGTAATTATTACACTTTGTTCGTATTTGATCATATTTTATTTTACAACTTCAAAACACACATTCACCATAAAATATAAAGAGATAAATCTGAATATTTTTAAAATGTATAATAAACATTTGTATTAAAAAATGCAGAGCTTAATTCAGGAAGCTGGTCAATTTTTGCGTTATCACGTTTAAATAAATGTAAGTATTATATTTTTTATGGTCATTGTAAAAGCCCGAAAATACGAGCATTTGTACAAGGATCTCGATGGTTTGTATCAGATGCAGTCGCATTTATTGAACACACAAAAGGGACCTGTTGTCTGGCGACTTGTTTTATGACACAGCATCATAAACCGACGGTACTTGCGGTCGTGAAACATGTTGCTCCTTTGATCCCTGAGGAGAACAAAACGTCGGGAAATTTCTTTAGACAGTGTTGCTGAAAAGCAACGGTGTAGAAAGACAAATTTTTCTAACTTCAGACATTTTTCATCTTTACACTTGTACGTTTCTATATTTGAATCTTCGAAGATTATATTATGCGAATTTGACATTTGTATGCGTTTGCATATTAAAAAATTTGAAAGCTTGAGTACTATATTTTAGAAAATTGACAACTGTGAATAACCGAATGTTAGAAAACTTGCAAACTGAATGTTAAAAAATGTGCAACCTTGAATATTCGACTACTTAACCTTCCCCGAAATAAATATTTACAATCTAAAAAAATTTTAAGTCACACAAAATGTCAAATTGAAAAACCTCGGAATTAAAATTATTAGAAAATTCTCATCCTTAAAAGACTGAACCTTGAAAAGTTTAAAAGATTAAGAAGAGCTAAGAGTAAAAAAATATACTCAAACTAAAATGTCCGATACAACTTAATTTTTATGGATCATCTTATCAAGACGCACACGTAGCGTCTCGACGTTTCCACCCCCATCTGAATCGGACGTGAACGGGCCATCTCGTCCTCAGCAGATTCCCCGGGGCATCTGGTGTCCGCCATAAAAATTATCCCGACAAACGTGTAACTCGTCCAACGTTGGCGTGCCGTCCAGCCATAAACTCGGACGTAAACACCTGTACGGAAAAGCCCGGGCATCCCCCGCGGCATAAAACGCATTGTCCCCGAAGGGGAAGAAGCTGTGCTCGCTGTGGGCATGCAGAAGATCCGTTTGGATGTCGCGGGCGGACAATGCAGCAACCATACCCTCTCGCGACACCAATGTAGCCATCGTTATTGCTACTTTATTGCCCGTAAATCGTCCGCTTGGCGTGTACATCCCGCCGTAGAAGGATACGAGCGTATCTTTTAACGGTCGTCTCGACGGGCCAATGGCATCTCGTGATCCTCTTGCAACGACCGTGTACTCCTCTTCGACCACCAACCTTTCTGGAGCTGCTACCTTTTGCACTGCTATCTTTTAATTAACTCTAAAACCTTTAGCATGTCACTTCAAGTGGTCACATTAGAGGTGTATATTGTTAGCCACATCACCTACTGTTCAGAATATTGGTCCAATTTGTGACATTAATCCTCCTCTGGCTTCATCCTTTTAGAGGACAACAGACAACTCGAATACTCCATCAGAGTTAGTTATTTATATATACAAATTATACCTGTGAAAAATATCGATCTTCAAGGGAGAACCGACACTAGGTTATTCGTAGACTGAAAGATCTTCTGTTTCCTCCTGCTTAATTCTTTATGCAGATTGGCTCTCGTCATGGTCGTCGTTTATAAGAGTTACATTCTACTTCTTTAATTATTAGCATCAAGTTATTAGCATCAATGTACCATGTTTTACTGTATTTAAAGATACGTCAAATGTCTCAAGGTTGAATGTTTCAGAGCTCATATGTTACAACAAATTTTTGTTTTCTTGTCATGTTTAAAGATATCAGTCACTTTCGATATTTTAAGTGGACCTTTTTAACCCCACATCCTAACGTTAGCCCTAACAATCCTTCAATGTCGAAATGCTCTTTTCCATACATGTACCAAGAATTTTTTACGTGCCCAGAATGAAATGAACCTGTTGACGCGAAGTTCTTGGGTTCAAAGCTTTCGCGAATTTCCCGATTCCTCGAGGTCTGCAAGCAGCCTCGTTGCATCCTCTCCTCGAACTTCGAATAAATATCCAACCAGGAAAAGGTCCCGTAGTGAAAAGTTCCGGCAATCGTGCTTCTTTTTTCCTCTCCCCAGACCGCGAAAGGTTGGCTCGGTAAAAAAACTTCCAGTTTCGCTCGTTCGCTTTTATTAAAATTAAACCAACGGAGCCCGGCTAAACATTGAAACTTTTATGCCGCCGTGAAATTGTCACCGTAATCAAAACACCGACTTCTTCCGCGTTTTTCCCATTCCAAACGCAGCGTCTGGTTTCGCTTTTGAACGCTCGTTCGAGCGGAGGAAACTTTACCTCGTGATATTCATTCGTTTTCAAACGTTCTTTACGAACAATTTCCACCGGGAAACGCCGCGTTCAAATTTGTTGCCGCTACCGCGAGATTGCCGTTCTTTTACTTACGTGTTGATTTTTCTTAATTGAGAAAGTTGCGGGAACTTCTGAGGCTACATTTTTTATTGAGTGGGTTCGATGGGGGGATGTTATTTGGAAACTTGTGATGGGGAATCTTTTGGTTAGAAAATTTTTGTTTCAGAAATTATTTTGTGCTTTAATTTTATAGTGGTACTTTGCGAAGTTTTTAATTCTAGGTGCTGAACTAAGTGTTTAAAATTTCAGAATTAGCAAAATCAAATCCAGTTATGTCGTTGTATTATGTTTTGCTATTGTACCGTTCGCATAACAGACTTTACCGTAATATAATCTGCTATTAAACTATTTACCAGGCCATAACGATAGAAGCATTTCCTTTCTCTGTCGCATGATATAATCCCTATTAAAGGTTGCAGCCAAACAAATTTATGGTCTCCGCAAACCGGATACCGTAACAGAGCGACAGAAACGTTTCCCAGCATTCGAGTATCATTTTTGACGATTAGTTAGCGTGAGAACGTGTTAATGCTTTCCAACTGGCAACTTAGTTCTCATTCTACGTTCGTTTTCGAGCTGAAACGATATCAACATTTTCGAGCGTAATATCTCGTCTTTGTCGTGTCACCTGTACAGTGTCCCATCTCTAGTTCGCCAACGTTTTGTAATCATTCACCGTCCGAACTGTCGGCGATTAATTAACGAAGATTGATTTAACCCGATGACAAACGGGCTGGTATTATTCGCGATAACGTGTACACGATGTTACGTTTCGCTGCTGGTAATCCGTGACCGAGTATCTAGATTTCAACGGGCTGTGACTATATGGGGAATTGGTAGCATCCGAAACATTGGCAGTGCGAAACTGGTGATTTCTGAACGACCATTGTAAAAACATTTTGCATATATCAATTTTATATTATTCTTTTGTTGATGGTTCCACATATGATTTCATGTAAAATCAGCTGTGGAGGAAATTAGGACATGTAATATAGAGAGTCACTTGATATAGTGACATTTTTTAGATGTATATTTGTAGACTGATTAGGGGATTTTATTGTTTAAATGTTGAGTACAATATAGACTTTCTCATGTGCAAACTTAATTTCCAAATTTTGCAAATTTTAGTATTTTCAAATTTCAAGATGGATTCCAAAATTGTTAGATCCAAAAATTCCTATATCCCAAAAATCCCTAAATAATAACGTACCTTAATCTCAAAATCCTTAGGCTCTCAAATATCCCTAGTTCCCTAAATCCTTGAATTGTAAAATTTGCAGAAATATTCCTAGATTCTAAAATTTATAAATCTTCATATCCAATAAGTTACTACATGTCCACGTATCTCCAGACTCCCAAATATCCCTAGGTATACAAAAATTAATATTCGTAATCTACGTTATCTGAATTGTGTACCTTATTCTTTGTTTTGGTAAATTTCAGCGGAAACGATGGTACTTCTCGGATGTTCATCGCGATAGTTACCCTGATTACATTTCGCGGTAATGTAACATTTCATTTAATGATGGTTGCTTATTCAAAGTGAAACAGTTCATGAAAGGAAGAAGCCGTGGCACATGTTTTGCGTACGGACGTTCTTGGCCAACGGCAATTTCCATACATAGTCGAACTGAATAATTTCCGCCGCTCTGGTGCTCCGAATCTTTGCTCGTGCATGCAAAATAAGGAAGTAAAACAAAGGGATAGAGGAGCACATTATAAAGTCCAAAGAGATCACCATTTCGTGTACCATGATATTGTCTAAAACGAGGGAATTTGTTGATACAGCGTCAAGCTTTGTTGCAACAGAGATCTTAGAACGTGTTTTATGCGCTCTACAGTGCGAACAATGGGATCATTTACCTCTGTATCGTCTTTTACAACATTCTATTAAACGAACTGAGGATAGTTTGGACGGTTTAATTTGAACGCGGTAACGCCGATGTTTTAATGGCCGTCGCGGTATTATCCTTAATTCACGAGGGATGAGGATAATAAAATTTCGTGCTAAGTTAAATTACTTTATGACCGGCAATTATTTAGCTTTACCTCTGTGAGAACAACATAATCGATATCGGAGTTGGACTTCGGTGACGTATATGGGTCGGGACTTATAATGGAACCCATGGAACACGGTTTCACCCCTGTGGAATGACTTATTGCATAACTCTTACTAGAAAGTCCGAAATTTTCGAGTTTTCAAATTTACTAATTTTGCAAACTTTTATGTCCCTTAATTTTCAAGGTTTCAAATTTTTATTTCTCCTAATTTTTAAATTTCCACATTTTTATATTTCCTAATTTCTACATTTCTACATTTTTGTACTTCCCAATTTTTAATTTCTAAATGTCTTAATTCTCCCATTTCTAAATTTTCAAAGTTCGAAGCCTTCCAATTTCAATATTAAATTTAAATTTTCCCGCCATGCAATCAGCTAATAAATATTTCAAAATTACTCTTTATATAAATATGCACTCCCTATAATCCAATAAATATTGTGCAACTAATTTCTGTATAACGCAAAGTTCGTCATACAGTTAATTGTCAAAGATATCCCCTCAAAATTCATTCCAGTTTCTATTATACACTACAAGATCACTGATGCGTAGCTTATTCATGATCAAAACTCATTTACGAGTTTCATTAGATCCCTTGCCCACCAATTTCCCGGCAATATTAATTAACAACCCGAACGCACAATAGGGCACGCCCTACCTGCACAATTTCGGAAATTTACCTGGATCCGTACCACTTCCGGTATCTATAGCGACTTCGCACTTCCTCTACCATACGAGTCACTTCCACTTTCAATTTCCTTTACCCGGATGTCTTCCATTCCCTGTTCCTTGCTATTTAACCAATCACCCGTTTTAGGACAACGAAGGGTATGAAATTTCATATTTATTACCTGTAGGATACTATTTTCGACCTTTAATCTCTTTTCACCCTAAAATATCGTTTACACGTATATAAAGGTACCTTAATACCCTCTCGTCATATGTGACGCACTCGTGACGCACTTCAAATGACAAACCATAATCGTACTTCCACCATAAATTATAGGTTAGGTTAAAAGAGTTAAGTCATTGTCAACTAAAATCCCGCTAATAATTATCGAAATGCAGTACATACAAAATTCTGTAAAGTTCCTAAGTTAATTGATCGATGCAGCTCACTAGCACTCATTAAGTGACTCATTAAGACATTGTATCGAAATGACAGAATAATTTGTTCCGCGCATTGTCGCATAGTCCTTGAATCGAACGTTCACGGATTCTACAGTGCGTAATTAACTTCATTTAATGACCTCGCGATCCGGGTTCCACAAAGCGACGACTTGTCGTTCGCAATGCAACCACAATGACCCGGCCTCTAACTCGGCGAGATTAAAGCGGCCTTCAAACTCAGCCACGATAATATAGAAAGCGTCTCCATCGGTTAATGAGAAAATTCTCTGACGGCTGAAATTCATGAAGATCCTATCTCTGTCCCGTTCTGGCCGACACTTATCTGTCGTCCGGGTAGAGGAGGTGAATCCAGCCGGGGCTTTGTGTTTCGTATCTTTCAGGCTCCTCGCTCGTCTTAGAATTTCAAATGCGAGTAACCGTATCCTCTTTGTCACGGCCGGTTTGAATACCTATTATTTTCCGCCTACGTCCTGGAATTTTAAATACCGGTAATCGTGACCTGTTTTCCCCGTCTTTAACGAGTTCGACCCCTCTATTCTGGACTCTTCAGGCTCGAGCGGTTTTAGCGGCGCTGCCCCTTCTTCCTTATTAAATAGCCTACCATATTTTTGCGGATTCTCGTTGCAAATACCTATTACTGAAGATACTTGGTTATTTCAGAAACGCAACATTGCGTCTTAAGTGCTCTTCTACCCCTTTGGTCATTTTTTCTTTCTTATACCAGGTCACATTGATACGATTTTGTTCAAATTTTGCACAATTTTAGAGAACACCGGAAATTTTGTAAAACTATGCAATTGTTCAGAATAAGGAAAAAATGTATATTCGAAGTTCTTATAATTTTTCATTAGTTTATTTAACATGTACTAAAAAGCGAATATTTTTCAACTATAAAAGAAGTACTCAAGAGATTTTTACACTTGCCTCAACCGGTCTTGCAAAATCACACATCTGATAATCAACATTCCTCGTGTTGCAAGAAATTAAGTGCATTTACCTGTGCAACCGGACTTCAAGTAAACGTCCGCGTAACATGTTTATCGAAAGATAAACTCATCCGAGGAAGCTCTCTGATTATCGAATATCTTCGTACACGGTAAAACCGTTCGATCCCCGAAATTAAATCAAGCGTGTAAAATGTATGCTCGAAATTGTCACGCCGGTTTCTTTGAGTCGATAAAGATACCACAAGAAGTTCGATCAAAAAGAAGGAACGTTCGTACAATGTTGGTACGCTGCGAGCGGTTTGCAAATGAGCTCGATTTAAATTCGGCCGATCCTGTTTTAGCGATGGCATTTAACAGGTAATAATCAACAAAACTCAAGTTTGGAGATACGACGATCGAATCTGGACGTGACGCGACGAGAAGCAGCTGGAAAAAGTCGAGCGGAACGAGAAGCAGAGAAGAGATGCCGGAGGAGCCGTCAGATAAGCTAACAAATGTCCCCAATGAATAATAATAAGTAGCCCGGTCCAATTTGTATTGCATTTACATCCAACGACGTCTTGGACGTAATTTATATGGCTGCCTAACCATCGTGCTCGTTCGCCTTGTTTCGTTTCTTCGTTTCCTCGCCCGCTAGATAAGATCAAATTAACCGTGCCCTATAAGCGGCCAGATATTTTTGCGCGGGAATCTTTATTCCGCTTTCAATTGCATCGACGGGCAACCGGGTTGCGGGAGATCGATTCGAACAGCTGGTGTTGAGCCAATTTGCGATAGATTTATCAGGTGGTACGTTGATAAATGTAATAGTTAACGGATAATTGTAGTCTTTACTGAGTTTATTGTCGGAGAGCAAAGGTGAACAATTGCGGTTGAACGACGGAGGTGGGCATGTGTTGTGCACTCGCGGGCATTGGTGGGCAGATGGGTTTGGGCTACTTTGTAATGGGGTAGTTTGAGATTTCTGGATTTCAAAGGTTTTTAACTTTTCAGCTTTTTGAAGTTTCAGTTCCCTAGGTTTCTAAATTAAAATATTTAGATATTTAGGAATTTAGGTATTTTTATATTTTGCCGTTTTTGGACCTTCAATGTTACAATTTTCCGAATTTTCAAATTTTCTCGTTTGACACTTTTTATAAGCAATAAAAAATAGGTACCCTAACATTCATACCCTTATTAATTTCTCAACATTTTCTTTATTTAATAAATTTGAATGACACAAACAAGTCGCACGACAAAATTACATATCTTATAATGTACATGCAGTGAATTTACTTTGTGTATAATTTTACAGATACTATAAAACGTTAAGAGTGGCATAAATTTTGGCATTGTCACAAATGATTATATGTTACCGTAAATTAACACAGGACATTGATAAAAGGTATAATTTATTTTTGAATAAATATCGAATACATTAAACCCAGCTTGTTGCATTTCCGCCCTTGTACCGCCCAGTTTTCATGCAATTTGCATAATGGATGTCTTTAATGCGACTGAACTAGCGTTTCCGCGGTAAATGGAGCTTGATACTGAAATTTCCTCCATGATACGATTTGCCTTTGATGAAATGTTTCTTCTTCGATTATGGATTCGATCGATTTTCCCCTTCTGGGCGATCGTATGTAGATTTCAACCCTTTTCTTATACTCGAGTGTTGTACATGTCAATATTTCGTCTATAAAGTTATCTGCAAAGTGTATGAAGATTTAGCAATTTGGAAATTTTGCGATTTAATAAGTTAGAAATTTAAACATTTCAAAATTTTTTAATTTTGGATGATGGAGTGAATGAACTACTGAGTAATTGAACACTTAAACAATTGAACAATTGAATAATTGAATAATTGAATAACTGAATAATTGAATAATTGAATAATTGAATAATTGCAAATATGAAAACTTGAAAATTGACACACCTAACAACATTTACAACCACGCTATATTTATAAGGCTACAGTACCTGTACCCCGAATGATCCATTCAACCATCGCTAATTACAGCGAAAATAAATTACCATAAACGCAGACATCATATTTATGCGCCCTAACAAATGTATGAATAAACCCGTCCCTGAAATCTGACTGCAACGTTCTCTTTTACCGTCGACGACAGCAGTTAAAAGAGAAGTTTCAGAGTAGAAGAAGAAGCCTGCGAGCATCTTCTTTCTGTGTCGTTCGTTTCACGGTCCTCGAGAACCGTGTCGGGCATTCTTTGCCCCTTAAGGGGGCGCGGAACGCAGAAATGGCAGAGTGGAAACGGGAAATTGTCGGCACTCGATCCCTTTCGACGTAAACGAAGACGTAGTGAGGCGTGCAATGATCAAGTATATCTGGGGAAAGATTAACGACTCGCCGGGCCACGTGAAGGGCCGGTAGCCAACGATCGACGGCACAAGGGAGCGAGGAGGGCCAATTACGCTCGTCTCTCGATCCGTCTCGCCTCGATTTCGACTCGATTCCCGATTTAATCGAACTTCGACGAGCCACCGCGTCCAACTTTGTTAACCGGGGATACTTTTTGGACACGCTCTGTCGTGATATACGCTGAGACGTACCCGGTGCGTCATGTGGAGTATTCAAATGTTCACTGCTTTAGCACTGTCGAACTTTTTAGTTTTGGGAATTATTCAATTTTTGATATTTTGGAATTTTAGAATGTTGGAACTGGAATTTTGGAACTTTGGAAGTGTGTAACTTCAGAATTTTTGAACTTTGGGTCCTTGTAACTTCAGAATGTTGGAACTTTGGAAATTTTTTAATTATAAAACTTGATGATCTTGTTATTTTGAAATTTTGCAACTAGAATTTTGAAACGTTTCAAATCCCAAAATTCACTGCAAGAAAATCGCAAAATACTATCAAATTACAGCAAACAAGATATTAACCCCTCACCCTTTTATTCATCAAACACCTATCATCATATTCACCATACCTAACTATTCAAGACCAACAACATCTTACCTTGCATCAAACCTTATCTCCCCAAATTCCAATTAACTCTAAATCAAAAATTCAGTCATAAAGATACAAGAAACTTGACAAGTGCATAACTCATCATTCCAAGGTGAATAAAGAGTCTGCTTATAAAAGCATCTGTAACGAGTTAAGCTCGAGGTAAGGTTCGACTGTGAACTTACAACGTTGCCGGTTATTATACGCATGTTTTGATATTGTACCAAAGCGTTGAAGTAGTTTCAGCCGTTCCATTATCACGAACACGTAATCCTGTAAAGACTAACCTAACCCATTCGCGGAACGATGCCGGGACGCAGCGGGGGCGAAACTTCAGATTCCGAGCTCGCTATCAGCCCATGAAAACGAAGTAGTTCCTAAACGATCCTGAAGGCACGCTCGCACCTCGTGAACCCCTTCGTTATAATAATTTTATGGAATACCGGCTGCTAGACTTCGCGAATTCGCTGTTTACCGCCAGCCGTTTACGCAACGACCAAGGGTCCCGGGGCTTAAGCAGCTGTCGTTTCCTAGAAAATTTACAAACTTGCCGTTTGCAGCTGAATACGAATGGCAGCGAGGTTCGTGGCGTTTCGTGCCACTTTCCCTGAAAATTTCTGCTGAAGAAACTGACAGGTTCGTGTTCACTTCTGATATTCGCTTTAAACCCTCCTCTCTCATGACGCACTCGTACTTCAGCTGTGATCAATTTCACTCGAATTTTGAATACTCTGGAGTTTAAGTCCAATTATAACTTGCATAGTCAATGGTTACATAATATTAGATTGACATAGCATTTCAATTTTCTTTGTCTGTTTTAATATTGTAGCTGTGTTGAGTTAGTTCTGACTGACCTGACAAATAAATTGGGTACTCTTGCTGGTACAGGGTTGAAGTGTTTAACGGTACCATAGGAATTTTTATACGTTGAAAATATAGAGGTTATGTAGGAGTTAATACAGGGTCGAGTGGCACTTTGGATTACACTGCAAAGCTTCAGAATTTTCAGGTTTTAGAATTTTAGTACATTTTTTCGACCTCCGCTTTTTTCGCAAACAGATTTCAGATTCAACCACGATGAGAAAATAACGGTAACTGAATCGGTAACGGTGTCCTTTTAATTATTGGAAATTAAAAGAAGCAGAGGAACATAACGGAAACAACAGAATAAAGGAGGTACCGCTAGCTCGTTACTGGCAAGGTAAAGAAATTATTACACGCGGTGGATTAACGGAATTCGCAATAATGGAATTTGAGCGAAATGTAAATGCTGGTTTGAAATCATATTTGTATATCGGTGTTTTCCGACAAACATTTCAAGTCGTTGTTCTCTAATTGCCGTGTTGTATCATTGTTTTAGAGATTCTAACCATCTGCGTTAACGAGGCAAATGGATACTCTTATTTAATTGGCCTACAACGATTGTAGTGCGTTGGTTCGTTTCATTTGAATTACTGCACTTGTTAGGGAGACTGTGGCGAAACAGGTAGAAGGGTAAAATATTTTTTTTTATGGAAATTTCGCTTTTTAGAAATTTAGGAATTTGCTAGGTTAGAAATATGGAAATTTAAAAATTCAGGATCTTTGAATTTTTAAAAGCCCAGGAACAAATATTGCAAATTTCTGAATAACAAAGTGAGACGTCGAGGGAGATATTGAAATAAGCAAATTTGAATATCGCACGCTTGGCGGAGTCTTATCTACTTCGAAACACTTTCGAGCATTCTATAATTGGCCGCGCGACCAATTAAACAAATTAATTCAATTTCAGTCGGGTAAAGTTCAATTTTCCAATACCCTCTGGCGAAATTAAATTTCGCGTAATTCAATTGCACCGAAAGAGATTAGCTTTCTTTCACGCTACGAAGTCGCCGAACTTCCTCTTTCATTTGTTATTCCGTGCCAAAAAGAAACACGAGAGAGAGAGAGAGAGATACGTGCTCGTGGCAGATACAAATCTTCAATTATCGCGAATGACGATACGCGGATTAAACGTCCCTCGGGCAACGGATACGCGAAATAATTCCCTCTGGAGCAGCTTAAAGTTTATTCGCGTAGTCGTGACACGAGCACGCCGGTGTACGAACGGTGTACACTGAAATAAGAGACTCCCACTTAAGCGACAGATTTATGCGAACAGATATACGCGTTTCTCACAAAAGAACTACTTCTTTTTTTCTTTACAGTGCGATGCTCTTTGCACGATGCGCCGCTCCTTCGTGAATTATGATTCTGCCACCCTCGTTTTAGTTTATAATTTCACGTTGTCGGTACATGTTTACTGCGACCGGATAAAACGCGATCTCATCGAACTGCGATAACAATCTTACCCCGTTTCGTCAATGTATTCTAGGATATTATAATGCAAGAACGTCTTTTGCTTTAGGTCACGTATTTGAGAATTTAATGTTAATTGGTTTAATCATGATTTTTGAATTGTATAATCTCGAATTTCATAATTCTTTCATTCTAAGTTATCACAATTCTTAAACTTTCGAGTTGTCAAGTTTCCATATCTTTAAATTTTTTAATTTTCAAATTCCCTAATTATTACGTTTGTAATGTTTTGAATTATTATATTCCTGTAATACTATATTCTTATACGGTGATATTTCTAGCTACCAATCTCCCTAGATCCTGATATTCCTAAATCCCGATATCTCTAGATTCAGTTACATATCTCTAGATCCCGATATTCCTACGTACCGATATCTCCACGTTCCAATATCCCCACGTCCCGATATCTCCACGTTCTGATATCTCCACGATCCGGTATCCCCACGTCTCGATATCTCCACGCCCCGATATTCCCAAATCCTGATATTCCCACGTCCCGATATCTCCACGTTCCTCATTTCCCCATGTCCCGATATCTCCACGTTCCTCATATCCCCATGTCCCGATATCTCCACGCTCCTTATATCCCCACGTCCCGATATCTCCACATTCCGATATCCCCACGTCCTGATATCCCTAGATCCCTATATTCCTACGTCCCGATATCCCTAGATTCCGATAACCCTACGTCCCGATATCCCTAGATTCCGATATACCCACGTTCCGATATCTCCATGTCCCGATATCTCCACGTCCCGATATCCCTATATGCCAATACCCTTAATATAATACAGTATCTATTTTTTAAAATCTGACCTACAAAAAGATTGTCAGTCACAACCATAATCTTGATTCTCATCAGAAAGTAAAGAGAAACGCTTTCATCGTTCGATCGCATTTGCGCCGTCGATTGCAGAACCGATTACCATATCAGAGATTGAATAAAGCGGTATTAACCAATCTCGACGGAAAGGAAAGCACCGTAATTATATCGCCGTATCGTTTTCAATCTTCATCGAATTCGAGCGACAGTTTGTCACATCGCAGAGGATATACGTCGGAAAGGACGTCGATGGAAATAAAAGTAACTAACCGATCCTCTTGTCCCGTGTTCCCTTCCCAGAAGCTCGAAGCGTAATTACGATCGTTCGAGTCCGCGTTTTACTTATCAACTCGATTCGTTTTGTCAAACGAAGGCCGCACGACGTGCCCGTAGAGCAACACGCGCACAGGTTGCCCCGTCCTCCGGACGTTGATTATCGAGACAAAAAAATGTCGTACGAAACGGCGAGTGATATTTCGAGACGCAACCAGTCGCTATCGAAAGGGATCGTTCGTTGAACGACTGTCCATTTGTTCTCCAACTACCTTAATGACCGTTAAGAGCCAATAAATATTTCGCAACGTGCCGAAACATCGACCTGAAGAGGCTATCACTGAGGCGCGATAAAACATTTTCTAGTTTATATGCTAATATCTGGCTTCGGCCTCTTAAAGTGCCTTCTCGCGAGATCTTTCTCCCTTTTCTTGTTTCAACGCGACGAGAGATACTGCCTCTCTCTCTTTCTTCATTTTTTCTTCCTCTTTAGCTCGTCACGAAGGATTTTTCGAGTCCCGAATGAAAGAAAGAGAGGATCATCTGGCTCGTTAGAGAGCCAACGGACGAATAATGGCGAGGGGGGAGAGTTCTTTCAGATAAACGTCTCCTCCCTGATAAAACTGCGAAAGGTCGTCGATAAATGTTTCTAATTTAATGTGTTGGATGAGTGTCTCTGTGTTTTGCTTCTTTTCGTATGTGATGACTTGAAGATCGATAGCAGTCGTCGTATCATTCTATGGGTATCAATTAGAAATAAAATACCAATCACAATAGCTACTATTTAACTTGAAACCCTGTCAGTAAAACCTTGATCTCACGATTTAGATGTGGTTAAAAATAAAATTATTCTTCACAGCTGATAAACAGATACTCTGCCAGTAACGTTATCTTGAACTTGTCATTCCCAATTCCTACAACTTGTCTCACGACGCTTTCGGTTTTAATTCACCATTTATCACGAACTTCCTAGAGCAGGTATATCCCCAGTTGGGATGATTAAATAATCTCTGGCTCACGAACCGTGTCACCGTTCGTTTGCTATATTAATGGCGGACTGTCGAAGACACGAAAGATTAAGTAAATCGATCTCGAGACGAAAACGTGGCCACCTCTGGTCCATCCTCTGGCGTGTCGCCAGGCTTCTCGCGGTGTATTTTCATGATCGTAACATAAAGCCAAAGATTTATGGCAGCGACACGACCCGTTCTGGCCGAATGTATGTTTTTCGACGTGGCCAAGACCGCCTTCGGGGCCTCGCGAGCCACCGAGTCAGAGATCGGCCATAAAATTCTGATCTACGGCTTGCACCTAACCGAGCTTTTCGCTTACCTGTCGTTTCTTCCAGAAGGAAAGTTTCACGCGCGTGGTCCTTTTAGAAATTACGGACCTATTCGCACAATCTTCTGCATCCACGGTGTGTATTCTTCGTGATACGATACTGACCACAAGTGTTTGCTCAGCTTTAGATTCCGTGAAAATATATGGGGGTAATTATATACGGGTGGGGATACCTCATCGATCTCGATGATCTTGATATACACTGCAATTTATATACAACTTGCAATTTTGTATACATAGGACTGCTGCTCGGATTTACATTCAGAGATATTTGTAAAAATATTTGCAATGTGATATTTGCAGAGGGGCACAATTTGCTGTTGTCGATGACCTTGAACTATTTTCTCAAGGTCAGCATTTTGAATAATTTTATTTTTGTATGTAATCTCCTTTTGAGTTTAGTTTTTTAGATATCTTTAAGAGTCCGATTAAATTTATGATATGCATAGCACAGGCTATTACTATGTGGTTACTGTACCATATGTATGATACTGTTGAATTATTTTAGAACTAATGCATTAGCTGTAGATGCAAAAATGAATCGCGTTGAGAAACACGTAAGTGATTGAATGCAGGCTAGGACACAATGGAGCCGATGAGCCTATTGACTGTTTAGTTATATGGGGCAGTATAATAAACACGTTGAGTCTGGACGCCAGATTTTCACTAAACACTCGAACCTTTTTCACTTTCCGTTCAGTTGTCGTAGAGTGTAGACGTCCTTTCGAACCTTGACATAAAGTCTTAAAAAATAGTAATATATAGACAGTATTATTTTTCTAGCCATTTTCAATAGATTCTAAAAATATTGCATTGAAGTGTAGTGTACTGAGATATTGTGTGACGTTACGTTAAAATATTAGTGTCCTGAGGTATTGTTTAATATTACAGTAAAATATAGTGTATTGAGATATTGTTTAATATTACAGTAAAATATAGTGTACTGATATATTGTTTAATATTACAGTAAAATATAGTGTACTTAAATTAAAATATAGTGTCAGATATATTCTTAAAAAAGAAATTGTATTATAGTATAGTGGTTGAATGTGTCAATGAAGATGTAAATACTACAACAGCAACAGCAAGATGATAATCAAAGGTGTTTTGTTTTTGAGGTAAATATAAAAATTAATTTAAATTATTTATATTGTAATATAATGTTCAAATACGTTTACGATTTATATTGAAAATTGAACATGGCTTTCAACGGCCCATTAGCTCAGTTGGTTAGAGCGTCGTGCTAATAACGCGAAGGTCGTGGGTTCGATCCCCCCATGGGCCAGTTCTTTTTTTTCTTCCGAATATTTTTTTGTATATTCGAAAAATATATTGTAATCCATTTTCCAATTATAAATCTTTTTTTGTCTGCTTTTATCGGAAAATTCAGTAATAAACTTTGTCGAAACGATCCGAACATACTGTCACATAAAAGGCTTTAATACAGTTTATACGTTGTTTGAGGAAATATACGTTCATTTATAATATGAAATAACTTTGTTAAAAGTATAAAATTAATTTGTTTGATTTATCAGTTTACTTCATGTCAGTTAATTGCAAGTAAATTAAAACTTTTATATTGTTTTTGGAAGAAAAGAGAAAGACAGTAGTTTAATAATTTATTGTATTTGCAAAAAAGTGATTGAAAAGTGGAAAAAAATATTCGATCCTGCCAGGATTCGAACCTGGAATCTTCTGATCCGTAGTCAGACGCGTTATCCGTTGCGCCACAGGACCTGTTGGTCTCCCCTGAACTATTTTAGAAACTGCTAAATTCGCAACATACAAATCTGTGATCAATACGTTATCTACAACGAACTATAGAACCGTCAAGATATTAATAACATAAATTGTCAAGAATGTAAAGATACAGTCTCGCAATTTTTTAATGTTACCCTACAATATTGCTGTCAATAACTATACTTATTTTCATTTTTTTAATTATCGAATCATATTTAATCGGTTGCGATAATAGTCAATGAGTAAATACAAATGATATAATATTAAACTGGCTACCTCAGATACGATTAGATAAAATACTGGACAAACATAACAGAGTAAACACCTTTATAAGAAAATTCATCGCAAGACCGTAAAGTTTGATAATTCTGAATGCAACTCGTTTATGAACAACGTTCCATGATATTGTCGTTATTATTTCGTTCATTTGTCACTATTCATTTCTTTGCTGCACGATGAAAAATTCGAATAGCAATCTGGGATGAATAGGAACGTACCAATTTCGAAAGTTCGCTCGATGTTTGCGTTTAATTTCTTCGTTCAGCCAGTTGCTTTCATTGCCGGTTGCGAATAATGGAGAAATAGAGACGATTGGCCCAGGTTGACCCGAGGAATTTGCAGCGGAATTGTACAACGCTTATTTTTTTTATTTCTCGGAACGATATTTTAATCGGACCGTCTGGCTCGATACTGTAGAATACGAATCAAATTGTTCTTCGATTATTTGCACTTCAGCTCTTGATGAGAACTTTATATTTTTCCTGTTATGTCATTTCATTATGGTCATTTCATTTTTCTGTTTTTAAAATTTTATTTAAAAAAATAAATACTTCGCTAAATTAATAATCATTTCGAAAGACCACCTAGAGAGTTCAGTTAAAATTAATTAAATGGATTAATAAAAATGGAGATTCATCCTGCATCAGATAAGCATCCGTCCAACAACAGCAATTAACACCTAATTTCTATATAGATACACGCTCACAACGAAGCATTATTTCCACTACGTTATTCTCAGGCGAAGTTTCCGCAGCAAGTAGAGAAGCACCGTGAAAATGATTAATACTCGGGGGATTATCGATAGTAAATATCGCTGGAAAAGTTAGTCGGCGTTAACGCAACCCCTCACCCCTTTCTACAAGTTACTCAATTAACTAGAACCTCTCGAACAGCGAAACGAGTAATTGGGTATTTACGAGCCTCAGAATTCCCAAGACCTGCCGGTGC
This sequence comes from Megachile ligniseca, assembly GCA_945859555.1. Taxonomy (NCBI): domain Eukaryota; kingdom Metazoa; phylum Arthropoda; class Insecta; order Hymenoptera; family Megachilidae; genus Megachile; species Megachile ligniseca. Next base: position 7,209,737 of record OX243783.1, read on the forward strand.
GAATATTACGCTTAAAAGTTGTCGTCGACGAAACGAGCCACGCTTTGCCTTTTCCATCCCCCTTCCCGCCCTTTTTCTTAGCTTTCCCCGACACGCAGCGACCATGGACGCCGCGATCGGACGGCTCGGAATATTTTAAGGTTCATTAAAAGCGCAATAATGAAGAAGTCTCGGACGGCTCTCAAATAACTTCCGGCCTCGGACCGAGAGAACGTTCAAACGAATCTTCAACCCCCTCTACTTTCTCACTTTAAACCCCCTCTTCGCGATTTCCTTCCAGCTTACTCCCGTACTTTTTCGCCGGGTTTCGAGTACTCGAAACTTTCCATCCAAAGTCTTTCGGGCTGAAATTAAAGTCGAAGTTCGACGAAAAAATCGCGAGCCCGTTTGCTGAGTGCAGCTGATGCTCTTCTTTTTGTTCGGAATTAAAATGATGAAGAAAAGTTTCTTTTTTCACTGATGTATGTTTCTTTGCTTTCTTCCGTATTCGTCAATTGAGTGTACAGGATTATTTTTTATTACTGAGCTATTTTTTAAACGTGTGGATGCAGGGTTTGAGGTTAGAGTTGACTTCAGTAGAAATGGGCTTGTATGGTCAGACATTTTAAGTGTTGTTATGATGATCGTCGTTGTTCAGGTTTTAAATGTAGAATTGTAGGATTGGTGTTGTCATAATATGTATGATGATCACGTTATTCAAAATTAGTTTCATTGTTCTCATTTGGTTGTGAAAGCTTGAAAACACGTAATGGTGGTCGAAGGGCATAGACTATTTTATTGAATTATAGCAATTTAAAATTTTGGAGATTTCAGTTTTTTAAATTCCTCAATTTTGCAGTCCCTAATTATTCATGCTAAGACTATTATTTATTATTATAAAATTTATTAAACTCAATTATTGTTACAATTAACACAAATATGAAATATGAAAAAATATATTATTAAAACCATATAATATTGTATATACTATTACTAAAATTATTATATACTATGTACTACTAGAATTATTACATAATTGATTAATATTAATTGTACAATTAAAATAATAATTTCTGCTCATACAGCACACCAACAGAAATTTCCCAAGAGAAATCGATCAAAAACATAATATCGACATAAACGACAGAAAATTTCAAAGAAGATGAATGCCAACGAATTTAAAATTAAACTCCACTGAACGTCACATTGCAGGAGAAAAGTTTCAAGTCCACCGTGTAAGGATTAAAATCCATAACATGAATAACGTCCAACACGTGACGGTAGCTTCATCGTTCACCGATGTCCAACCACCGACGGACACGGCTTCTTTTTATTCAACCCAACATCGACGTATCGGGATGTTCCTGGAGAGCTCCTCCGGCCCATTCCAACGTTCGCGAAAACTTAAATCGTAAAAGTTTAATGGGATTACGAGCTGGAGGCGCGCGTGCATCGAAATCGATACTCTGACCTCGGCTCGCCTTGATTTCCACCATCGGTGAACTCGTTCTTTTTACGGCTACTCTAATTGGACCAACAAGGACGAATTAAATCGAGTCCACTGTGGTGTCTATTAATCGTCTCTTTTTCGGTTGGTGTGTTCGAACACAAAGATTGATCGTACACGTTATTGACACACGTTACATCGGGTTTATGGGGTCAATTGTAATAAGACTCATGTGACGCTGTGAACTGTGAGTACTCGATGAACTTGAAAATTTCTTAGTTCAGACATTTGGGAATATAAGGACTTAAGGACTTGTTCAGAAAAAAATTTGAGGTCTAGATTTTATTTGAGAATATTTGACGACTTAAGCATGTGTCACTGAAACATCGAAAATAATGTAGCTTTTAATTCGAAAAGATGTCTCCTTGCGTAAAGCAACTTTCACGAAGAGTCCCCAGAATCGAATACAATAGCGTTCACAAGAACGAAGCGTTCGATTTTACAGGTCGTAAAGAGGCGTGTGCTCATCTCTGAAAGACGTTTGAGAACGCATCGCGGTTCGAAGGATTCTGTCGACCTCGGTCCCGCAGAGAGGCTCGAATAAATCCACGAAGGAGGTCCGTTCGGTGGTTTACCACGACCGAGAATTTATGAAGTCTGTCCTTTAGGCGTGTGCCTTCCGTCTGGGAATTTGTCAGAGACGATCGAAGCTGCGGGAGCAACGGGAAATAAATAAAAAAAAAAAGAGGGGCGAAGCTGCCAAGAGAGGAACGAAAACGAGGAGAAAAAAGACGAGCAAGAACGGAGCGGGCGAAAAATAAGGTGAAGAGACGATCGTGGGGAAGGAAAGGATAGGTTATCGAGGATGGAAGGATTCAGAGTGCATTTATAAATATCAGCATTGTACGGGCGCCAAGGGTTGTATTTTTCATTCCTTATTTGTTGTCGCGAGGCTTCGGTTGTCGGCCGAGTGTATACGTACCGGCCAGGATCGTACATTTTCGAGGTGCAATTTGCGACCGGTTGGCTTCCAGTGAGAGCCGATGGCACCGACCGGTTGACCTTTCAAACGATCCCACGACACCGCGAACCTTGTTTCCAGCCCGAGGATGCACGCGTTCGGTGTCGTGCTCCGACGCTAAATGACGAAAACGAATTCCATCGGGAATTAATAATCGTCACCGGCGTCGGCCATTTTGTACCGTCGCTGTCTTCCATTTTATGTACGCGGTGGAATTTGTGAAATTATGGGTAAGGACAATTGAAAGCCATTTGATTGGTATTTACATGTGAGAGCACGATGTGCAATGTGGTTCGGAGTATTAATTTAACGCACATTAATTTAGTATAATCTGGGTAAGGTAACCATTAGGCAAAATTAACTTGATGCAATTAGTCACTAACGTTACATGAATAAATCTTCGTATGGTTGGACTTAACCTAACTTCGTACATGTTCAACTGAACTTGATCTGTCATAATTCGATCTAACTTATTATCTTAATATAATTACATCAAATTGGATTGATATAATTTAAACATAACCTACTGTAATATAATTAGACTTATGGATCTAACGAAACATAATTAGATCTAATTTAGGTTGATTTCAAATATGATTGGAATCAACCTAACGTAACTTCAATAACTTAACATGAGTTTAATAACCTAACACTAATTTCAACTCTTGCATAAACTGAACGTAATCCTAACCTAACTCTATCGCAAAGGTAACCTAACCCTAACTTGATCTAACCTAATGTAAATAACGTTATCGAATTTGATAACTAGAATGCACTATTAGGTAAGGGATATAAAACTAGTAGATATACCTAACCTTTACCCAAACATAACTAGTTGAAATAGAATATCGAATAAATTTGATCTGAATCGAACACAAATAAAATTTGCTTCGTTGAAATAAAATGTAACTCAGATCTACCAACAAAAAGATGTGTTATTCGATTTCGAATTCAATAGAAATCCGTAAAATTTTTGGACCGTTTCGACTCATAAATCGTCGAATTAAATTTCGAAACTTTACAACGATCGTCGACGAGTGAAAACGCGGATGAAAAAGCTAACACTCGTCCCCGGCGTTAAACAAATTTGCCCGGGTATACACGTCCTTCGTGCGCCAATAATAACGGGTACACGGGACCAATAAATATCGAAAGGACCGCAGTGTGTGGCGATAAATCACGTTATTTCAAAAGCACAGAAAATGAAGCGGTCGCGAACAAATGTTCAACGCGGCGTGCCATCTCCGCGCCGAAATAGCGTGTAAACGAGGACGAATTAATTCGCACAGTGAATTTCAGCGAAATGTTCGACAAGTCGTTTCGACGCTCCATCCCGTCGTTAACCATCGCTGGAAAGCCATTTTTCAGGATAATCAAGATAAAACAGCGCGATTTTCTGCCAATTAAACTCGTTCTCAAATCATAAAAACATCTCTTGTTAATTGCCATCTTTTTTTTTCAAGCTTACGTGTTTTTACCGGGTTCTATGTACTCGGTTTTTATCGCAAGCTCCATTTACCGATTTCACTTACATTCGGCTAAATAATTATTAAATTACAGATGTAGACTTATAAGGCTTATAACTTTAGACAAGTTCTATTATTAACCGGATTGAAACAAATGTATACCTCAGTACATATTTAAATATTTTATTAAACAATTTATTTAAACCATTGTGAAGTTTCATTTTTTAATTGCACCTATATTTTGAGGATAAGAACTGTTAAACCACGATGTTTGATGCGTTTTGGACAGGTTAGGTTTGATTAATAATTGTTGATTAATTGCATGAAAAAGATTGGGTGCAATGGGTATTTCCATATAAAGCCGGTTATAAAAGGGATGAAAAACAGCTGGCAGGAAAGAAATTAGAAACGAGGGCTCGCGTGTTCTCGAAAGCGAAGTGCACCCGTCAGAAGTCACTCCTCGGATTTCGTTCTACGCCGTCTCGAAAATGTAAACTGGAGTCGACGACCGTGGAGAATCACCTGCACGTGAAGAAACGATTATGCACGCGGTGCATGACCATTTTAATTCTGTCGTGCAACACAGAGAACGACATTAGCCGTGGTGTCGCGCAGCTTGTGTTCCCGCGAATTCGTCCCATCGCCATAAATAACAACCGTGGCCCTTTATTGGCGACAATATTTCACTTATGATAGGCCACGATGCTGCCAGAACACGGATCGGTCATTAGAGGCTATCGGAGGGCCATGGTGAATTTCAGGAAGGACTAAATAAATTCGTCGTTCAACGGCAACGATACCATATTAAATTCAAACCTTCTGACTGTTTCGTAGTCTGCGCCATTTTTTATAATGTTCAAACACGTTCTTATTTCTCATCCATACATGTTTGTGTCATAAATATTATTGGCACATTTGTATAAGCTTATTTCTTAACACTCAACTTGTATAAACTTGTACACATAAAACAGCTGTAGTCATTTTTGAATCATTTAGAAATTTTCAAAGGAATAAAACTGACTGTGTGTTCTATTTAAAGAACACCAATTACGACGACTATGAGAACAGCCATAACAACACTTACAACGACTATGAGAACAACCATAACAACTATGTTAGCAACAGTAGTAACAGCAACAACAACCATAACAGTAACAGTTCTATAAAACTAATGTTTGTATCTATTACATTTCTTATGTCGTAATAAATAAAACATATAAAAATTTCATATACATACTATTAGTCAGAAATCATTTTATTAAAAATTGTCCAAAATGCATTGTGCTAAATGTATTATACTTGGTCACAATTTTTATACATATATAAATTTATGATCATACGTTTGATAACTAATCATTACTGTTCCCGAAGAAGGAAGAGTAATATAGTTGTTTCTAATCATGTCCAAAGCGTTCAACTCCGATACGCTTAATAAAACACTTGGACACGCAGTGTAACGAAATTAGCGAAACTACTTGGGTGTAGCCGTGTGTTTCTCAGGAACACACGAAGCCAGTTTATGGTCGGAAACAACACTCATAAAGGATTCAAACGCTTCGACCAGGATAACAAATTTACAACTCAATTACAAGCATAGAGGGTCAGCGTAACACACGTTTGTTCCCAGCGAATGTAAACTCCGTCGCGTGCCGTCGAATGAAAGATTCAAAAGCAACCCGTCAAAGTGCAGTTTTCGTGCGAGCGAAATAAAATGTAAACGTACATGTTAGTCCGAGCGGCTCGAAATTTTGACGTTGAACAGGATTCATGGTGTAGGTACACGATATCGGCATGTTGGCCGTGAGATCGAACGCGATAATCAAAGGTAAACCCGGGTTGGGAATTTCAAATTGCGATACAACGATCGGTCATTAGTGCCAGCGAACGTGGCTTTTGTCAAATTACCTGATTTATCGCAGTGAATGTCACTGATCGAAAGTAAAATCCGATTGCTGTGAAAGTGCATCTAGCGCGAAATTAGAGAACTGTGCATTTTCGATGGCTTCGGGATCGAATGACAGATACTGGGTTAATCGTAACAGGAGGCACATGTGGACAATATTTTGACATTTCCAGGTTTGCAGGATACGGTGGGGAATATTTTTCTAGGGAATGCTTGGAAGGATTTGTTCATTTCTGGGAAATATAGTAGTAACATGTGGATTGCAATGTTTAAGTGATCAAACTTTGTTAAGTACCCTTCAATAAGAAATTTCTAAGCCTGAGAACTATGAAATTTGTAAGTTTTAAAATTATACAATTTCTATATTTGAAAGACAACGTCCAAAAATTTCGATGTCTGAAACCCTAAAAATCCTGAAATTTCAAAATCTCGATGGCCTAAAATTAAAAAATAAATATGATGTATCGTCCTACCACAAAATCGTCACAGATAAAATTATCTAATTACACCGTGACAGTGACCCTATCAAAAAGTAGATATCATTCCAACCGAAAATGTAATTATTCTCGTCTCCTTCAAAAACTCCTTGAATAATCAGCATAATGAACGATGGGATTAAAATCCAGAATGATGGTTAAAACCAAAACTATATTAAAAATTCCTGCACCCGACTGAAAAGTAATTATCGCCGTAAAATCTCGTTCGAAATAATTTAAATAGGAATTTCAGCTGCAAAGTAACCGCAGACTTTAATAAATGATTTTTACGTCACCGTAATTAACACGAGAAATTTCTGAATGGAGCGTTGGAATTATTTTGCATTATCGCGAACGGAATACCGCAGCCAGGAATAAAATTACAATTTCAATCGAATTCAACTGGAATATAATCGTGAAAGACGACGCACTCCGTGCCTTTGTGCAAGCTCGCGAAAGGTGAATGAACGGTCTTAACGTTCGTAAAAACAAACAAACAATAATTGCGTAGCATTGGAAAACTCGTTCGGGGTATTTAACGATTCATAAATCGTACACGGGAGGGAAATTTAAATTTCTATCGAATGGAATCGCGACTGGCGTTTGTCAACCTTTTAATTACTCGAGAATCCGTGAATTAAATTTGCTCTATTGATTTCAATTGAATTTCACAGTCGCGCAGTCTCGTCCGCTGTTATTGTTTCCATAATTATTCGTACGATTTCCAGATTATTCGAATAATTATATGTCGCGTTGTTAATTCTCGCTTTTTTTCCCTTGTTTATAAAACGAGATATTCATCAAAATGTACCTATTATAACAATTAAATAAATGATCACAGTTTTCCAATATGCTATAAGACTGCAACAAATACATATGCATATGTGACATACGTGATAAACGTACAAAATGTACCTGTTACAGTAATTAAATAAATGATCATACTTTTTCAATATCATTATAAGACTACAACAAATACATATGTAGGTGTGACGTACAAAATGTACTTGTTATACTAATTAAATAAATGATCACAGTTTTCCAATACGCTATAAGACTACAACAAATACATATGCATATGTGACATACGTGATAAACGTACAAAATGTACCTGTCACAGTAATTAAATAAATGATCATTTTCAATATCATTATAAAACTACAACAAATAGATATGTGTATGTGACATATGTTTTATGAAATTTTAATTAAACGACGAAGCAGATGAAAAATACGTTGTACCCTTTCGGACCTGCTTCATAATGTAACATCATCGATGCACAAATAAATCTACATATCTCGAGTGTGGTATGCGACAACCGAAATGGCCGACGATTCAAGATGCGAGCGTCCACGTGAAGGCATGCGAGGCGAAATTCACGCGTGTCGTAAATCATCGTTGTTCGATTCGTTCGTTGAACAGTGTCGTCGACGAACATCCGTGATGCCGCTTTTTCATGGGAACACCCACGCCTATGTGACCACCCCGTTTATGTCCGCATAAAATTCGCCATGGGACGACAGCTGTCTCCTTGCCAACTCCTTGACGAAACGAGATTTGTCTTCGATACGCGAATTAAATTTTCTTATTTATGAATCGTACATTATCGCTCGGGCGATTTATGAAGAAGCTGTAAAATTTCAATTGCAAACTATCGATCTTTATTCCCTTAAGACGTGTTGTACGATTATTTATCGTCTTCATGTTACGCAAACGCATACTGTGTCACAGAATCAACAGACTTTTTTACGATTTCTGCGTGTATGTTTTATTAGTACCCGAGGGCGATAATGCAATTTTTTGTTAGAAACAGAATTTCTCTTTCGATTTTTCAGATAAAATGTTTCAACTTTTATGGATACCAAACAGCAGCGTGTAACTGGAGAAGAGTAAACATTTATTTTACGATTCTAGTGTTACTATGGCTCAAATAAAAGGTCTTTGTTTCGGGAATATTAGTTTTTATAACCGATACATTCAGCTTTTTATATAAGCACTGGCCAGAAAATTCCATAAAAATTAGGTTGAGTTAAAATACGGAGTGTTTTGTGACTGATAAGAATTATAATTTCTTTTCAATAAAGTTGATTGAAAGTTTGGATACTTTTTACGTTTTTTAAATTTTAAAAGCATACATTTAAAAATGATTAAGGAAGTTTAAATTTGTTATTCCAGCAATATAGACTTCCGTAAATAAAAAAGATAGAGACATAGAACCTTGCCTCACGTTTTCTGCGATCCAGGTTTCAGTTTTCTTTCGCCAAAGATTTATAGAGTTGCCTACACGCTAACGTTCGATCAAATTCTCGAAGCTTATAAATTAATTTAGCGTTCCGAGGCAAGCATCGAAACACGAAGCATTCGCGCCGCTATGAACGAGCTTAGGTTTTTTGCTGCAGCGTAGACGCGGCGTAAAACCGCAGTAAATTACTGAAAACGGTGATCATGATAACGCTTAGCAAGCCTAAGGGCAGTTTTATTGGCGGCAAATGAAACGTGCCGCCACATGCCGGCATAGCAACGCGACAAATGCCCGGACCTGCGTTCTACGAAGCTTTACGGGACATAAACGACCCGTAACTCACCATTACCCATCGCTAAAGCGCTACCATGTTATTGCTGAGACGGTATTTTATACCGAGACCAGGCTTTTACCTTCGTTCGATATCTCCTTTCTTTCTTCAAAAAACAATGTAAAATATTTTTAACAGCTTTCTTAGAACCATTCATTTTACTTGGTTATAACTTTTAGATATAAAATATAAATTAGGTATAAAATAATTATACTCGGTTATTTTATGAAAAGACAAGGTTTCTGCATTTTCTTTGCTGTTAAGGGTGCTACTTTTTAATAGCAATGAAAATAATGTAATTGTTTCTAGTGATTACACATCATGTTTCAACTTGACTGAAACAATCTGTAAGCAAATTTTTCTGTAGCTAAAAAGTACAAGTACATGTGATCATTTTTTAACAGAATTGAATTTTAGTGCACTAATGAACGATTTAGATTTTAGATTTTAATCATGTGTAACTCAATCTATTTAAATTTATATGTATATCATATATTATAATTCTACTTAAATGTATATATATTATTTTCTGAACTAATACATATTTTTCCAAATAATAAAAAAAAAGAACATTAAGAAGAAATAAATATCTGGTAATAAAATGATTTAGAGCAGTATTTAATTGCTCGTTTCAGAAATTCGAGATAAGGAAATGAACTCGTTGCTAAATTAAAATCAGCATAGACGGCTACTTAAACTCCATAGTCGCAGTTACAGTATACGAACAATCGAGTAGGTCGAAGTTGGTTAAAAGCTCGTCAAAATTTACGCCTCAGTCAACCAATTACCATCGAAGAATCATGCGACAGTCAGCCGAACAAGTCGCCCTATGGTACTGTCAGCCCATAAATTGCACCGAACGAATTGCACTGCACACCGTAGCCGCGAAGCAATCCGAGTTAATTTCCCATTCGAGCTAGCAGAACGCGATCTGAAGCGAAACGAGCTCTCGGATCTTCAAGACGCATGTACACTCGCTTAACCCGTATAATATTAAGAAATTGTCCGTGTAATCGCTGATTTACTGCGTCGTGTATCGACAAAAATAATATGGAAAATTAACTTTTCATCCCTGAAAAATTGGAACAATTTCGTGCTTCTACAAAAATATTCTGCGTTCAAATCATTGAGGAGTTTTTTGAATGAGCCTGTAAAAAAATAAAGAATAAAGACAATTTAGTTCAAATTAATTTACTGATTAATTTGCCATAACTTTAACCATTTGTAGAAGGAATTAATAGAGAAATTAATTTATACTCTGAAACAGTCTCATTTAATTATCTTTGATCGCAGAGATGTTCTCACGTCGTAATTAGAACTATAAAATTAAATTGCAGCCACTAAATTTAATGAACAGGTATTTCTGTCCGTTCTTTTTGCGACGCCATAGAATCAGAAGTATTCGCGTTTCAGCCGTCAATATCGTGAAGACGGCGACATAACTTGATAACGATGTCATTGTTCCATGTATTGGCCTTTAGTTGCGTTAACGGGCCAATAAACATGTCGTTGGCAATTTTTAACGGTTCCAGTATTAAGTCAAGCCGAAACTAATGAAGAATAGAACCGTGGAATTGCTTTTTCCCCCACCGACAATATCGAAACTGGCGACAGCTGTTAATGACTTCTCCGCCAATGAACCGTGTCCTTCGTCTTTCACGTTCGGGAAACTACTGCCATTATATCGCCGGTTTATATTCCTGGATTTAACGAACTACCGCGGTGTACGCTTAGTGTATTACCGTCGTAAAATAATGCACAATACGAACTCGTGATCGTATATACACCGAGCATCATGGCGTATAAGCACAGTTTTATTGAAATTACATTGACGAGTTTAATTTCGTTAATAACCGGAGTAATCGATGATTATTATCTTTGATGGTGCTGTGAAGTTTATAACTCCCAATACGGCGATGCTTAATACATTGGACAGCTTCGAATAACGTAGATAATTTTGAACTATAACGAGGATTTTTGAATTTTCATTCTTTGTTTACCGATTTCTATTATATAAATACAATATATTACTCTTAATAAATAATTATTTACTTAAATCAATTTAACTAATATCTTCTTATATTATTTCAATGATCGTCATTTCTGTCATATATCGATAGGTTGATGTTAAGTCATTCGGATCATCGTATATGATATCAAATTTTGTTCTTGATTTGAAAGGTTTCAACTGTTCCGTGCTGAGCCTACGTTGCAACTAAAAACTGACCCGCCTGGTACCCATTAAACTCAAGGTACCGTTTCTAGATAGGTCACGTGCTTTGAAATTTTTATGACATAGCCTGCTTCGAACTAAAAATGGCCCATCATGAGTACATGTGGTCGTCTACTTTCCAAACTCGCACCCCGATGGGCTTCAAATACCGTTAGAGACCTACACTTTCAAACTTCATGTTTTTTTTACCTTCTTTCCCCTTTAACTGTTTTACTATCGTTTTATTTAAATTCGTGACCATTTTATCAGGTCTTCGTTTCTTCTGAATATTTTGATTGTGGCGTGGTCTGTCCCCTTCATGGTTTTTTGTTCTGTGTATTCTTTACATGAGATTTTATTTTGGATTTCACCTTTCCAAGACGAAATTGTTCCATCCTGTGTAAAGTTCATTCGTGAAATACAATGACTTCGTATAAACAGAGATATTTGACTATTAAAAATTATTTAATACACCTGAGATCAATGATATCTGTTTAATTTACCAATAAATCTGTCCTGTCGAGTTACATTATCGAGGAATCTTGCAAACTATTTTCTTCAATATTTGCTTTCCACATGTCATAATAATGGACTGTTATTATTTCAATGACATTAGTAATCTTTAACATGAAAAATGCACGAGGTAACAAATACAGTGTGTAAGGCAGTTGCAACATAATATGATGCTATAAATATCGTGTCTCAACATTAGGATGATGATAGCCACTGCCCATTCATCGCAGCGAGTACTACTACTACGCTAATGGGCTCGTTTATCAGAATGTCGCTGCAGTGATTCTCAACGTATCTTACCGTACCACTGTTCTATTACTTTAGTATAACACCATATTTTATTATTCCACTAATTCGAATTTGGGTTTTGGAGGTAGTGGTAAGGAGGAAAAGGATCAATAAGATCGTTAGATGTTAAGAAATTAGGAATCAGACTAAATTTTAGAGTCGGTGAGTAAGAATTCAAGGGTCGTCTGGATTTGCACTTGGTCGAAAACATAAAAATATCGACTATCTTAGGATAAAGGTTCATGTAAGATTCAAGCATGTCATAAAATTCAATGGAAAGCTAAGGTCTGATGAAGATTTAGTGTAAAATAAGCTTTAAAGTTTCATCTGCTCTTCATCTGTCCTCAGACCCCTTCGAGCCTTTTCCCCAAAAAGTCAACCGCTCATTGACACAAGACCACTCGACACTTCTAGGTCTCCCTCCGCCAGCATATTGATCTGTTTATTATCCTAACGGTTCAAGGACCATTGACAAACAATGGCCTACGCACAACTTTCCGAATTTCGAGTTTCCTCGCACAAGAATGCAGATTAACCCGAAGCGATATGCAACACAAAGGGTTAATTTGCCCGTTTCATATATTACCAGAGTGGAATTAACAATAAACTACGGTGGAAAGGCTCGCAATCGCGACAGGTGCAGCTCCATCGGCGACACCGAGCGGATATTTATCTTTCTCGTAATTTATACCCGTCATTTTCGGATTCGTCCTGTTCCGAATCCGCCGCGGAGATTTAAGCGTGCCGCGCGCGGTCCGCTCGCGGCTTCGCGCAGGCCCGTATACAACTCAAAAGCTGAATTTATTGACTGGCGGGGCCGATAAATTGTTTCGGGTCTCCGTGGCAGGGCGCTGTGGCAGACGTTATTGAGCCATTAAATCGTGATTACCCGCGTGTTATTGGATGCGGTGACACGGGGACGAGACATTCTTTCCTCCCCGTCTAAAAACCCTCCTCGACGATTCTCTCCCGTCTTCTGCATCGACCTCGTTCGATCCAGTTCGGCGCTTTTTTTTTTTATTCCAACCCTTTCTGTCTTTTTGCGAGCGCTCTGGGAAGCTCAGCCTGAGACTTTTCGTTTATTGCCCCCGTCTCGATGATGGATTTGCGAACGCCACTCGGAAACGAAACTCGGGGGCGAACGTTTGATCTCCGACCGATAACGTCGCTCGCTTAATTGAAACGGAGAAAGTTCTAATACAACTTTCTGTCTTCTGGCGATTCCGTGATTATATGGAGATTTTGAGTGATTTATTTTATAGTCGGCGTCTGGGGGTGTTGGTAAAGCATTTTGGTTGATTTGTTTTTGTGGAGGTGTCAGTCTTTATCTTGGGGTTGAAATGTTTTTGCAGGGGTTTTGTGCAGTTGTAGGGGTAGTAGGGTGGATAGTAATTTATATTCTTTGTATTATTTTTAGGACACTAGTATGAAGTATGGTTTGGCAGGAAAATGGCGAAATATCACTATAACTCCATATTGCTCTATCGTTCTATATCTCTACATCTTTAAGTGCCTAGATCTTTATATCGCTATATCTCCATATTCGTGCATCACCATAACTCTGTATCAGCCTATCTTTGTATTACTTGAATTACTTGAAAAATAATATCCGTAGGAACAGTTTGTAATCCAAAAAGTGAAAACGTGAAATATTGGAGATTAAATTTAAATTGTTGCTCGGTCACTGATTAATACAGACAATTTTGAACGAGAAATAATGCTTCGTCTGCTATGGGGTCCAACACTTAATTTGAAATTTGGATAATGTTAGTGGAATAACAAATTACACTGCAGTGGTGTGACTTTTTGATTGAAGCGCACGATTTGCAGAGTACAATATCAAACCTGTTATTATTGAAATTGTATAGTTTGTAACGCGCGAATTGCGTCGATTTGTAAAGCCGAATCACAATGGCAGGGGTAATTACCGTCGGAATATTGCAGCAATTTCGATCTCGCCGGAATTTGAATGCGGTGTAACACGCGATGCATCGTTTTATGGTAGTTAAAAATAATTCAATAGCATTTGACGCTCATTGTACGCAATCGTTGTTTTTACTCGCGAAAAATTTACGTACATTGTACTATAATTTACAACATATTGCGTTTGCATATTGCGTTGCGTTTATACACGGAAACTATTTTTCTCTCGAACCGTAATAGATTACTACAGAAAAAAAAACCGTCCATTAATTACAATCTTCGAAGCTGATTCTTGAAATGAAAAATTATTACGCTGTCTAATCGTAGAAACACGTTAGATAAGAGCGAACGCGAACAGTTTTATAAATTGCACAATCGATTAGCTGTTTGCGCACCGGTGCTGTGCATTAACTAATCTTACACGGTGCCAGCTTTGAAAGCTCATTAACAACGCTATCAATTAATCTCGACCTAAATGTCTTTCGTTTCTTTCTTCGTTGCATTCCCACAACAATGCTTCCATTCGCCTCTCTGGCACACTTTTATCGCTGTATTTTATTATATCTTCCTTAACCCAGTTTTCCACACGCGTTCGATCTGCGGCTTATCTTTTTCATAAACTTGCGCTTTTGGGTCGCCTTTGAACTACGTTCTTAATTTACTTCTAACCTCTTCGTTCTTCTACTCTTTCTTTACTCTTGTGAGATCTGGAATTGCGTTAAGAAACGTGATATCGAATGAGGTTAGGATTGAGCAATTAACAAATTAAATACTATATTACATATTCAAGACGATGACATTAAGCAGTAGTAATGTTATTAATTAATTTATTAATCACAATTGATAGAAGTTGAAACGAGGAAATTAAATGTACTTTCATAAAGAGGTCTTGAAGGAAATTATGAAACCATTTTATAGTTCAGTACAATTTTATACTTTTTTTCATAGTTCAGCACTCAGTAGTCTTTTTCTATTTGAATACATTGTGTCCATGTATTTTATTATAACACATGAGGTCGTATGGTATTTCGATAAGAAGAATAAAAGACGATACCTATTTAATTCAGAATGTCCTGCAAAATGAAAAGTTACCTACAACCCACATAGTAATTCGGGGTTATCGGTAGTCCATCGCAAATATTAAAAAAAAGGAAGGGCGCGGTTCAATAGAGAACACATAGAGGCGTGCGTGCCGACAATAGGTAAGGGCCATAATTGCAGTCTAAATATGCATGCTGGATGCGGCTGTCGGGGCTGACTGTTCCATATTCAGCGATTAAGTGTGATGTACGAGTTTTGAGTGTCGCGGCATATCAAACAGGCGTAATCGTACGTGTAGTAATCCCCCGCCAGCTGTCCCCCTTCCATTCTCCGATTCGTCCCCTCCGCGTGATAAATTCCCGCGCAATTAACTAAGCCGCGCACGACGTCTATGGAACGTACGTATCGCGAATGTTAAATGAACGTCGATACGATTCTTATCGAGCCCGATCGAGGAAGCGTTTTACATTTCGCATAGCTGGATGCATTTTCGGTGTACAAGTCTGTTAATTTCGTGTGGGAGATATGGACACATTAATGAATGAACTTCTTATATCAGGTTTGTGGACATTTCTCATATTTTTGTCTCTACGACTCGTCAAAATACGTGAATCTATTTTTTTTAACCTCTATTGTGTCAAGTCTGACTCGCGACACACTCGTGATCAATACTCGAATTTTTAATACGCTTTGGAGTTCAAGTCCAATTATAATTTGCATGATACCAAATGGACATAACATTTCAACTTTCTTTGTCTGTTTTAAAATTGTAGCTGTGATCAGTTGGTTCTGACTGACGCACCTGTGCAAGGGGTTAAAAAAGAAACATTTAGGTCAAAGTTAAAAATAATCAACTGATACCGAAGTCATACTCCCGAAATGAACATCATATTTCATTTGATCATTACCAAATGTACCACAGCTATTTTTAAGAAGCGTGATGAATCGATTACGTTTGTCGGATATTTGAAGCCTCTTTATAAGATTATTTATCAATCCTAATAGGCTGAATACGATATCATCAAGGAAAAAGATAAATTGTGCAGCAGAAAAAGGAACAGCGTGGCAATAATTAAAATTGGAGATGTGTCTTACAGCTGTGGCTACCCGTGCGCTTACACGATTGAAAATTCGTTGAAGGGTAGCATCGATCTTCGGGAATCGATAGGTCTGAAATATCGATCGCGTTCGTTCACCGTAACGTTCCATCGAAATAAAACGATCGAAAGCACTTGGTCCGGTTGAAAGACCGCGTGGACGATCAACACCTCGTTCCGGGTGCAGGCCGAAAAGCCAATTTCCCCGGCCAGTTAACCGACAATACCGCAAATTGCGATCACGTTGTTCGTTCCCGACCGAAGACTCTCCCGGGTAGACTCTCGGGATTTATTGGGCGAAATGATCGCCGGAGGCAGCCGAAATTAAGGCGGATTCACGAGGTGTCCCTCGTCGCGGCTCTCAAAAGGGAGCGTAAACATCGCGGTAGATCGTTGCTCGGCCGGTTTGCGTGCAACGAGGGTGTAATTCAAAAAAAGGCTACGGGTACCACTAAATCTATCCCCGATTAAGTCTTATTACGGGTAAACACGATCGAGATTCGCAGCGAAGAAACGTTGTCTCGTTGGGTCTCGAAACTCCTCCGGTTCCGTTTCCCCACGAAAGATCCTTATGGCCGCAATTACATCGGCTAATTGCGTTCTTCCTCTCCCCCTTTGTCTTGTTCCGGCCGATACGAGTCTTCGTTGAACACGCACCGGAACCTAATGCTCGTTATTATCTACGAGGCCTACAAGGATGCCTTGTACCTTGTAAGCTGATACATCCGTGATTTGTAATAGGAGCAAGAGTAATTACTGTAATTTACCGGTACACGTGGACACGGGGGCACCGGTTAACGAACGTTTCGTGAGGACTTGTCGTTCGATGCGGTACGAAGAAAGAAACACGCTGCTTTAATTGAACTTACCTTCTTAGAGTCAGGATTTCAAGGATACAAACGTACATTTCTAAATTTTTAGTTTCCCATATTGAACTATGTAGAATTCATACATCTCTACACGTTCAAATTACTAAATTCTAAATTAATTATTAAATTCTGAGAAAGTGTTTGGACTCCCAAATCTCTAGATTCCCATCTCTGTATCCCAACATCCCCAAATTTTTATATCTCAAAATACCCACCCCACAAAATCTTCAATGTTCCAAAATCCTGAAAAATCGCCAAAGTCCGAAACTTCAAAAAACTCGACATAAATAAAGATCTCGTTATAAATTGCTGTGCCAACAAGCACGCGCAACGCCATAAAAGTCAACGTACCGTTTATACTCAACAAGCATAAAACGATACGCCGTATTTATTCGTCGTTACGTTTAACGACGTTCTTGCGTAAACCGGACAATCTCGTCGCGTCACGATCGAGGTGATCTCGAGCAAGTAATTAACCGGTCTCGAAAAACCGTGCTCTCGAATGGGGAAACAAACCGTGGTGTCGTGTAAATAATTTCCGGCGCGTTTAACCGGTGCTCAAAGTTCCCGCGCTAACGTACAAGTAATAATAAGAAAATACGCAGGCATTTTGTGTTCAATTTCACGGGGGATAAAAAGGGGCCAGCCCGTGTGCATTTTGCGCGCACTTAATACGTAAGATGGCTGAATGAAGATCCAGTTGAGTGACGCGCGTACGGTTTTTAATGACAGTTTGCCAGCTCGCGAGGAATCCGTCCATCTTGGAGGACCTCCGCGCCATTATTTCTTGCGCCCTTCCTTTCTCCTACCTCCGTTCGTTGTCCTATTACGGCCGACCAACGAGTGTTATTGCCTCCTTATTAAGGGAATAATTGCGATGTTTTACGATCGCGTTCCCGATCAATTATCCAAAGAAACCGAACAAAACGACGCGGCGGCCCGCGAGTTGTTAACGAGCCAACGATGATCGTCGCGTGAATCGGCTACGGAATCGCTTGGCAAAATACTGTTTAACTTTCTTCTGAACGATCAATACGGGGGTTGGTCCTCGAAGCGTGTTCTTCGTAATTGGTAGTTAACGATATTTGGTTCCGGACGCGATGTTTGCACGCGTTCGCTGGATGACTTTTTGCGCAAACCCGATTATGATCTAATATGCCGGCATATTAACCTGTTCTGACCCAATTTTTTTCCATAATTAAAGGAACAGAATACACGTACATATGTGAGGGTTATGCTTGGTTGATCGAAAAGCTTTTTTTTTCTTTCTCGTGGGAGACCCTATCAATGGATTCATTATTTGAGCGAGTAATGTGGTATTTTTTATGTAGATACACACTACATATATATGTATATTCATACCTATAAATACATGCGTATATATTCTACATACATACAGACATGCATAGACAGATGCATACACACATGCATACATACATGTCTACATAGATACGTACATACATACATTATACAATATTATACATATATGCAGCTACATCTCAGCAAAAATCAACATTGTACTTTTCGCTCAACCCACTATTAAAAGAATCAGAAATAAAAGCACCCCTTTCAGTCATATCAAAATAATTGAAGATTTTCTCTAACATCCAGGCAACCGCCCGCAAACGAGTTAATAAGCAGCTGAACGGTAACGGCAATTAAAAACCCCATAAAAATCCAACCGTATCAAACTCACGATATCTTCACTGCCCGCAAGATTTTATTCCTTCCCTCGAAACACGATCCCTCAATTACTTCTTGCAGTGCAGTTAGCCGTTAGTTGGTAAAAAGCGAGCTGCGCCATTAGCGAATGGTGGTCGCGATCCAAAAATTTGTCTCACGGTCTCGGTGCTAATTCTCGGCTGCACGCATCGAGCTAAGTGGCCGGCCAAGGAAAAGGTGAAGAGTTGCCACCCAAGTTGAAACTTCCATGGTTGATTGTTGGACCGTTCAGAGTACTCTTCGGTTGCACGATACACCGCGTCTTTCTCTCGATCGACCAGGCCATATGCGAATCGTAACGGCTGAGAAAGAAGGAGAGGACGCTCGTTAATTATACCATTCCTGGTTCCCTTCGCTTGACCGTTGCTCCTTCCATGTGGTCTGTGACAATGCTCACGACTGTCCTTGAATGGGGAGCAACAATTAGGGACCTGGAGGTCGAGGACTGCACATGGATTTGACCCTCGTTCGCGCTGTCTCGAAAGGCTGGTAATAAGTGAAAATACGTTGAGTCTACGGAAAATTGGTGTTACTGAAAATCTCGTTAGGTCACTAATTTGTTTTCATATTAAATTGGAAGTCAGTTTAATTAATTGTGGTAATACTTGAATCCAATGGTAGTTTCAGGGACTACTGTGACACTCCTCTGCAAGGATGATGATTTACGAAATTCTGCAAATTCAAAGGTGTGTGATCTTTGATACATTAGCTAAGAGACTAGGTTAGGATTCATAGTAGATGAGGTTAGGTTAAATGTTCTGATATGAAGTTTACTAATATTAGTTTAAGTTGAGATAACTGCGATCACATCTTGTGTAGATACACAGGTAGAAATTATAAGAGTAGGCTAATGATGTGAATTTATAATTAAAATAACACTCCTGTAATCCTATGTAATTTTGTATATAATTACCAATATCAGTTGTTGGTATTAACGTAAATAATTTTCTTATTTCAGGTAAGGAACACCGATGACATCCACGAACGTGACGCGAATAGTAAGTGAAATATGAAACTCGACCGACATCAAGGTAGAAAGTTAACCCTGATAAACTGAAATCCCACGAAAGGAAGTATCATGATCCTAGAAAATGGTGTTGGTAATTGGTGAAATAGCTGTTCTGTCCTGTGACTTGCGTTTCCACCTTAAAGCCTTAAGCCCTATACATATTGCTCCGGAGGTCCCGTTAAGAGTCACCAGGATCCGGTAGCAGATTGCCGGTGTAGCTATGGCAGAAAGAAAAGTTTGCCAGAGTCGTGTAAGGTCGTACAAGACACCTGCAACAGCTTAATAGTTTATGGCGTCCCGTAGACTTACTCGTCGACGGTATTTTCCGTGAGGATGAAGGGTGGGTCGCGACAAAGGGGAGTTTCTCGAAGAGGCCGCGTCCAAGTTCGTTAGAAGCGAGAAATAAAAAGAGCACCGGAAGGCGATAGAAGGGAAACAGGGCAATTATTTGAGGGGACATTTTTATTAAAGTTTCTTATCGGTCGACTAGCGATGTATAACGTCACGCTCGAAGCACTTTTCGCTACAGTTTTCTACCAAGACTTACTGGACTTCGACGATTCTCGCCTCCGTTACGCTGAAGTATTTGTCAGATTTTTATAGGGACATTTGAAATGTGTTCTTGTTGCGTCACTGGGTTATTTGTGTACTCTGGAAAGTTTGCCGCGCGATTGTGAACGTGTTGGTATATTAATAGTGCCATTCGTTTAGGTTGGTTTAACTTTCTCCTTCTGGATACTGAGTTCAGTAGTTTTATAAGTAATCTTTATCAAGCATGACTCTAGTTAATTTTTTGTTATACATTTACACATTTTTAGATTTACAAATTTTTAGTTTTCAGTCTTTTAGATTTGTATATTTTAAAGATTACAAAATTTTATATTTAATAAGGTATTTTTAGCTAGAAATGTGAAATTTATATTTTAACCCCAATTTTTTGAGGGTCCTAGAAAATCTAAATCGATCGTACTTGGTGAACTGCTTTGTATTTAAATTCCATATAAAATATTATCTGTCTCAAATTGTGGTAAAACTAATACTAATTATTTTAAATTATTTATAAATCAATATAAACACGTGTGTACTGTTGAAGTACCAGTATAAAGAAACGTTAGATATCGGCCCATTAGCTCAGTTGGTTAGAGCGTCGTGCTAATAACGCGAAGGTCGCGGGTTCGATCCCCTCATGGGCCATAATTTTTTTTTTATTTTTTCCTTAATGTACGAATTCCAATACCGTTTCGGAACATCGATATATTTTTTTCTTTTCATTTTTCAACCGTTACGTGCACAGACTACAGGTAAAGAGTTTGCTCCCCGGCATAGTAACGTTGTACGAAAAGTTCACGGTGACTACGTGCTTGTTCACCGCAAAGGTGCGAAAGGAAGGAAGAATTTGAGTTTCAGTCAAGTACAAAAGAAAGTTCCTCAATGACGTTCGTGGCCTCTAATTGAGTAACTTTTTCTCGTTCGATGCCGCTTGTTTGCGAAGAAACGTAATAGAAGTATTTTCGGTTTGGCCGCAAAACAGCAGGACACCGTTTTCGTAATAAGAAAAATCTTCCTTCTTTTAGTTTTTCTCTCCGAAAAAATTTAGTAACTTTCCTTTTCGTAGAAATATTAGTTTCGCTTCTTTTCTTACGGTATAACTTGTAGCTTTTTGAAATTTGTTTCTGTGTTTGTTATTGAAAGTATTTGTTAATTAACAAATTAATGTAAAATATTTGTTGTTATTTTATACAATGTAAGAAAAAATGAAACTGTAAGAAAAGAAATGGAAAAAAATAATTTCCGGTACCGGGAATCGAACCCGAGCCTCCTGGGTGAAAGCCAGGTATCCTAGCCACTAGACCATACCGGATTGAAAGTTCGTTCTCTAAATACCACTTTTAACGGGATTCGTGTACATTATTAATATTCTTTTTTATTTATGTTTATAAACCTAGTAAATAATAGACGTGTAATTCAATTGTTAAAATATTTGTTTTTACAATCGAAATTATTGTATAGTTAACAGTTAAGTATACTATACTTGTATAGTTAATCATATTCGTATACTTCTAATGATCCTTATAATTAAAGCATGACATGTTTTACACAACAAACAAAAAATTTTAATATGTACAAGGTAACCTTTAGAAAAGTGTCCAAGAATTATTAAGATTTTAAAAAATATCACATTTCTAAATTATAACTAAATTGCATTG
The DNA here is from genome assembly GCA_945859555.1 of Megachile ligniseca. Classification (NCBI taxonomy): domain Eukaryota; kingdom Metazoa; phylum Arthropoda; class Insecta; order Hymenoptera; family Megachilidae; genus Megachile; species Megachile ligniseca. Next base: position 7,231,483 of record OX243783.1, read on the forward strand.
TAAATTACATCTAAATTACATTCATTGCATTATACATTACAACTAAACGTCCATTACATTATAAATGACTTCCTCTGAATTATAAATCAATATCGTACAGTAGCTAACAAACCAGTTCCCAGGTTCGAGCATCATTAAACAAATAAACAAAAAAGTGATACAATTCGTAGAACAACATTTATAAAAAAAATTGTTCAGCATCCGTGTGCACCGTTTTTGTACCACGGTAGAATTTCGTCCGCCGTAAATCCGCAACAGCGATTTAAATGTCGTCGGATTTAAAACAGCTATATTCTCGGAGGGTCGTATCGGTCATCGACAGAGCTAACTGGCCGATTGTTTCTGGCAACGAATAATTGATTTATTTACTCTTTCTAGCGTTTCCTTTTTATTTCTCTGTTCTCTCTTTTTTTTTCGCTGAAAATGTCGATGGGCCAGCGTATCGACGTCGCGGGAAAAGGCTTGTCGTCCGAGCGGAAAGGACGCCGGACGTACTTCGTTTCGAGCGATACGCAGCGGAACAATTATCGGATATCCATGGTTGACAAATTGCACGGTCAACCGACTACGTTTTAATGAAGCTTTATCGAGCAGCTTGCTCACCTGTCGACTCGAAAAACGAGAAGCTTTTCCTACAATACGATATCCGTATTAGACTTACATCCTTTATTGGATGTATGAATAATCCACTCACGATCAATTCACTGTATTTTTAACGAAATCAAATTCATCGCATTATCGTATCATATTACTTTACGTTTGGTTCTGTAACATTTGACGCCATTTTGTGCGACGAGTTATACGCGACGTGGTCATAAAATATCGCTTTGGACATTAATATCTTTAATGATATTAGTGATAATATTAATGATATTAATGATATTCGTACTAAACGCAACAATGATGTTAATGATATTAATATCGTACTAATTATATTAATGATATTAATATCATACGTGAAAATGATAACGATGTTATTAATATCAAACGTAAAAGTGTTAGCATAAACAGTTGATGGACATTTTGAACTTGACCTCTTATTTTATCTAATGATAGTAAACTGTGTATTTTAATGGAACAGTCTCCTAAAATATTTCTTGCTAATAACTCTAATTCTGGATCGTTTTAACATACAATTTTTATTCTGCATAAAGCATCAATCTTTGTGTAAAAAATATTGATGCAATATTGTGTATGACTCTAGTTATTTATACAGGGTAATTTAATTACACTGGCTAATATGATTAATATAAATATTATTTTTCGAACCAAATAAAATATAAGTTAAATAATTTCTAAATCTTTCAAAAAATATTTATGCACCCGTGCCTTTTTCACCGGCTTTAAAATTCCACATGTTGCTATAAATTAAAAATGAAAAGTGAAATTTGACAAAATAACGTTGTTTCGTGGAATTCTTTTTGAAAGTCTTTTCCTGAAAATCTCGTCTCGTTTTCCGCATACATCACTCGAAATGCTATCCAGCAACGGAAGAGAACTATTTCTCTACAGATTTATCGCGCGGCCGATATATCATGCGGTATTACGTCATTAAAGACGCATATTCGTTTTCGCGCGGGCGATCGTAAGCGCGTGTCGGCGTCGTTTCGCCGTCGCGGCGCGGAGCATCGAGAGAAAATATTTTTCTCATGGCCCTACGATTTTATGGTAGCCGTCGGTGAGCGACCTCTCGTAAAACAATCGTTTTCCCATCGACTCGTACGGGCCGCGTGTTCCCAATAGCTTTGTAATATTACCACGAAAGGGGTCGTCCGTTATGAATTCGCGAGAAAAAGATCAGATCGATCCCTTTACTTTCTCTTTCTTTTTACGATCATTTCTGATTCGGCTTGAAATCTGAAAGAGCTAACTACACCTCCACTTTGACCTACTTCAAAAAGATTTGTACGACTAATCAAAAGGTGTTTAGTATTAATTGTTTACTAAATTATTGCTTTTAAAATCTTTCTTACCAAAAAGAGAATACCAATATGAAAATATATATTTTCACAATTGTTCAAAAAATAAATTGCTGAATGTATAAATTTTGATTTCTATTCTCAACAAATTTTTCAAATCAGTTGCAATTGTGAAACACGTTCTGATGCATTTAGTCTTCAACTTGCAATCAGATGGATTCAGAATCTCTGAAACGATATGTAAATTATATGGATTCGTCGTATTGGTTATCTGATAAGCTATTGGTCACATAATCGTACAATTACGTCTCGCGATTTTCTCTCTACCTAATCTCGACCACTGGCCTTAATTACGACATATTGATTGCAGCTTGTGTGACTTTCTTCGCTGTATAATTTTTCTGCTGAATATAAGTTTCAGAATATTTCTGCAATTCCGTTGTTTAACAAGAAATACATCTGCAGATGTAATGTATTTTTTCTTCAGCTAATTATTTTTATATCGAAGCACTCATCAATAAGTAAACAGAATTTCACAATACTGTAGACTTGGATAAAATTTTAAAATAAATTTATAATTAACACTGTAAGTTATATTTGAAAAAAATGATAGATTCTCGACAGTCAACACATGTCAACAATGATTTTATTACAATAATGTATTCAAGATTAGTTCCTGAAACGAGATAATATTTTGCAAGGTAACGTATTACAAATCAATCTCGAGGTATACACATTTCTCCGTTCCTTTCATACATGCGAAAGCTTTGCACAGTTTATTCCGAAGACCTCTATCGATCATCGTGTCCCATACGTCAATTTTACACGCTCCTGTCTTCCACCCATGCTTTCCCATGGTGCTTCACTCCGTTTCCACGGGGATATAACCTTACTGCGACAAAAAGCATCGCGTTCGATCGTTGGAAAGCACAGAGTTCTGTGTGAAAAGCTTTTCCATTCCACGGTGGCTCAATGTACAGGCACTTTTTAGTCGAACCATGAAATAATATTTGATTTATACTGAGAAATAATATTCCACCTCTATGCGCTTCGATCCTATATTTCACAATAAAATCATCTTTATCTATAACAGAATTGGTTTCTTCAGAAATAATTTAAGTTTTGTATCATTTTCAATATTTAATCTTCATCCTCTACTTCTCAGGTTAATTTATTAAAAATGTGAAAAAAGCATTTTTTGAAAATCCAGTTGAATAAATATTTCATAGTATTATATGTAGAATGCACTTTTTTCAATCATTTTATAAGTAGAATTTTTTTTTTAATGACACTGTAAGTTGAATAATTCTTTTTAATAATATTCTACATACAATAATTTTCTTTAATATTACAAGTAAAGAAAATATTTTTCAAATGAAATTAAAAGTAGTACAATTTTCTTTTCACAAATATATCACTATACAAGTATCTAAAAATAAATATGTAATGCATAAAACGATACTGTTCATAACCCCAAATATAAAGAATGAGTATAAAATCCTTGATACAGCAACAGGGGGTGTATTCGCTCGACAATATCTAAATCTTTATTACACCATTTTCGTTTCCAAATAAAATTCCGCAGTAAAATTGAATTTAACGAACAGAACAAATATACCATAAACAGTTAATTGCTGCCGAAATTATTATCCCCCGTGTATTCATACTCGGCGCGTATTTAAGTATCTTCTGCGCCAATAAGGGGTAGAAATCCAGCGCGGTTAAATTTCCAGCAGCTTCCACTTCGCCTGGAAACATTCCTCCGACTTCAAACTCTCCTTCACCCTCGGCTATTGTTGCCTATATTCCACCTTTACAAAATAACTCAACCTACCCCTACTTCACGGCAATTTCAAGACGAAAATTTCTCTGTATATAAGCGTTTCAGTACCCACGAGTAGATTACTTTTCCCTCCCTCAATCACCTCTGTATAGTATGTTAAAAAGTAATGGCTCCTTTACTGTAAAATGAAAGTTATAATCTGCAAAATTTGTTAGGGATGTGGCAAAAATTTGTTGAGGGAGATATGACAAAAATTTGTTGAGGAAGATACGGTAAAAATTTGTAAGGGAGATGTAAAAGTTTGTTATGTAAAACTCCAACGAAGTTAAACATCTGCAATCGAACAGTAATATCAGTATACAAGAATGTAAAGTAAATAGACATCCATTGAATGTTAGAAGTCGAACTACAACTTCACCTTCTTTTTAGGTCAATGGTTGCAGCGGATGGTTTCTTGTGGATGCTGCTCTTTTATTGCCTGGCCCTTTTGCTTCTGTAGTACTATAGTTACTGCTCTGAAATAAGGCCACCTCGTAACTGCAATCGTCCAAGTTCTACAAAAATTGTAGCCGGTCACCGTGAAAGAACGATACGGTCTCGAAACTGTATTGGTTCTCCAGAATTTACTTTCCTGGACTTCGATTCGTAATATTTTTATTCTGGTGCTGTTTTACTTGGTTTTATGGTGTCGCTTCTGGTTGCTGGTGATTTTGGCTAGTTTATGGTTGGAAGTTTGAAATTTTTTAATTTTTTAATTTTGAGCAATTGGGGTGGATTTTGGACTTGGAGTGTGGGGGTGGCAGGATTTTGGGGATTTTGTAGTTTGGGGTTTTAGGAGTTTGGGGATTTGGTATTTTGGGGTTTTTGGACTTTGGGATTTTAGGATTTTGAGATTGTAGGATTTTGAGGTTTTAGGATTTTGTAACTTTATAATTCTATAATTTACATACTTCAAAACTTCGAACTTCTATATTCTCAAATTTCAAAATTTCAGAATATTAAAGGTTCGTAAATTTCGAGATTTGCAAGCACAATAGAGATTTAGAGATTTCACCGTCCCAGAAATATTATATTCTTAACACCCAGTGCAATGCACACCTTTTTGCGGTTCGCCATTTTCCGCGGAAATTTTCTCTGTTCCAGGTCGTATTCTTTATTTTCCGGCATGGAAGCTGTAGCAAACGCATCCCACGCGGGTTGTTTTTCCTTCGTTCCGTCCACATCAATCTTCCTGTTACCCCGCGTTACCCTGTGCCGCAAGATTTCATCTAGTTTCTGAGCTTAAGTACCCCTCACAGACGCTACTATACACAGTTTTCAGGGGGATGTGGAAAAAGACCCGAGAAAAGTTCGTGTTGTACCCCTTTCCCTAAGGAGGGCTAATAAAATGCTGAGAGTTTGGGATAACGAGTGAGTTACGCGATATTGTTATTAACGAGATTCCGAGTCTATCAGTTTCGTCGAAAATATGAGAAGCACTTGATTAAATTAGATAATGAAGTATCAGATACTGAACTAAAATGGCAAGCTGATAACAGAAATGATACCTAAACACATCCTCACTCATGTACTAATATTATACAATTTCACTACTGTCTAAAAACCGAAGCTAAATTGTACCATGATATATTTAGCTGAAAATAATTTAAATCCCAAGCAGACCACTCTCAAAATAAACGTCTGTCCAACACCGTCCAAACTTGTGTCGTCACATGGAATTTTAATTATTTTGACTGCAGGTAAAGATATCACATCAAGTTTTATCAGCCGTTATTCAATTTGACCAAAAATAGAGTTGCCCCATTTAGAAAATAAACGTTTGAATAATCGCGGCACTCCAATACAGGTGCGATAACAGCTGCATATTTACAGTACGTCATCAAACGTGTTATTCCTCATCGGTGAAACGCGTTCTCTCAGGTGTTCTCGCAGAAGCTCGCAAGCGAGAGAAAGAAACTAGTTTCTCGGGTGCACTTTATCCGACCTGCTCTTTTCAAGCACGTCGAAACACACCCAGGAGAGCCAGGCCTTCTCGTGATTCTCCTCGTAAGCTCTCATAAAGGCACACACTGTTAAAAAGACCTCTTTGTCGCTCGGCCGAGGAGAGCCTCACATGGTAACGAGACTTTCGAGAGTCTTCCGTATTAAAAGACGGCGTCTGTGCGCGAGAAGAACACAGACAAAGGGGAAAAGAGAGAAGAAAAAGTGACTTGTGAGAGAAAAGGAGCCAGTGGCAACGGCATATTTGCCGTGCATCAAAGACCTCGAAGACCCGTAATGGAATTGAGAGGAATCCGACGGGGCTTCCTGTTTACCGAGCTGATTTCTTGATTTTTATTGGCTCCTCGATTGCGGCCCAGGGAATTTTAAGCGGCTTCTGAGCCTCGCAAACGACGCCTCTTTCGATCGAATTCATCGAAACGTTTACCTTTGTTTCCTTTTATTGCCTCCCTTTTTATCCTCGCTAGCTGTGTTTCATACAGTCATATCAACTTTTTGAGGTTAGAATTATATACAGGTTTTACGTTCTGAAGACTTGGTTCTGATTTCTAAATGGAGGAAGGATGCGTGAGGGTGTCGAAATTGTGGACATGTGTACATATGTAAATGCAGACTAATGTACTTTATACCTTTTGTTAATTTATCCTATTATAAATATGGACCAAGTCGATAATTGTGTACTACTTAATATTTTAATATTTTCCTTGAAACTTGTTCGAAAGACTTTTGGTTCTGATTTCAAAATGGAGGAAGGATACGTGAGGGTGTCGAAATTGTGAACATGTGTAAATATGTAAATGCAGACTAATGTACTTCATACCTTTTGTTAATTTATCCTACTAATATCCTATAAATTATCCTATTAATATTTATCCTGTTATATATGGACCAAGTCGATAATTGTGTACTGCGAGTTAAATTAAACTGGTAAGCACAGAAGACCTTAATATTTTCCTTGAAACTTGTTTCTAACAATAAGTTTGGTATCGAGCCGTGATTTTCATAATTTTCTAACGAATTTTAATATTAAAGTATGAAGGAGATCCGGAGAAAACGGGGATCAAAAGTTTCCTTATTTTCCCCGCGGATTTCTTTTTGGTTTAAACAGCGTTGCATCAACTTTTCCTCTGTTTTCCTTGCTTTTCACCGGAGGAGTTTCAAGTATATGCATTATCAAAAGCACGCGAGATGGTCATTACCACTGAAACTGTACCTTCTTTTCTCAAAGTATTCTCACCGAATCCCTGTTTTCTTCTCTTTTAATGAACCTACCGTTGTTTGTCGTGATTCGACACCATCGAACGAGCTTCTTCTTTTTCCCACCGTGAAAAATATTGAGTTTCATGCTGACGCTACGAAACCCACGCGTCCGTCTAAGTTATTTTAATTAAAAATTTCCCTTCCTTTAAATTGGATGCACTCTTGTAATCATCCGCTACGCGATTAACTTTATTAATTTCTGCTTATCTTTGAAATCTGTCGAAGAATTAAATTACTATGCTCAAGTTGTAGGGGAGGGCAGAAAATTGTTCAACAAAGTATGGGAACAAGATCGGATATTGCTGTTAGTAAATGAAACTTCAAAATGCTTCTCGGATACATTCACTTATTTGCATTTTAATTCAAACGTGATTGAAAATCAATTTTTAGAGTATCAAAATAAAAGTTCAGTGACTCACCACGAAATATAATTAATATAAATTATATTTAGCTTGTAATTTTGTATTAATTAAAATACAATCGACCACTATGAATGCAACAAATGAAATATGTGTAACATTGTGCATGTGAATATCTTTCCCAATGAATAACAACGAAGAGATAACATTCAGCATGTGGAACGACGACTCAATGAAGGCAAATGGCGTATAATTTCGAATCTAAAAATTTCACGGGCCACGGATTGTGTCAATTATACTGCGGGCAATGAAATTAAGGAGCGTTCCTTTGCTCGAACGAGAAGATTTAATTCAATTCTGTCGGAGAAAGAGGTCTTATCTCGATGCAGGATAACGTTCGCCGTGTTTCGAAAGTAAGCCGTCCCCGGGTTTTATCCTTCTTCGGGTGTGAACTGTTACCATTCTATTACATTTTTTCCCATCGTCCAGGCACTGTGAGTCAAGATAAAGTTCCCTCTTTCCTTCTCGATTTCCTTCGCGATCGTCCGCAACCACGGAGGATCGTTTTCTTCAATTTCGTCAGAGACTTTGAACTCCACGGCGAACGAGATTTAATCAATGTTCTCAGTCTCTGCCGTGTATAAATCTCTTAATGGATAGAGATCCCGGTACACGGGTTCCCTTTTCGTCGGAATACGATGGGCAGGTCTGGTGCCCACAGAACAGCTCACGGGCATGAGTGGTGGAGGTATATAGGGATTTCACGTTTGGGAATTTGGGAATTTGGGAAGTTAGGAATTTAGGGAGTTGGGGTTTAGAGGGTGGGAATTTAGGGAGATGGGGTTTAGGGGGTGGGAATTTAGGGAGATAGGGATTTGAGAATTTGGGGGTTTAGGGATTTGGGAATATAGGGATTTAGGAATATAGGAATTTGGGGATATAAAAATTTGGAAATATAGGATTTGAGAATCTAGGAATTTGGTAATGTAGAGATTAGGGGGCCTAGGGATTTTGTAATCTAGGGATTTGGGATTTAGAAATTTCGGAATCTAGGGATTTGGAATGTTAAGAATTTGGAAATTTGGAAATTTGGAGATTCAGAAATCTGAAAATTTATAAATTCATAAATCTAGAAATATTAAATTTTAAATATCCAAATTTCTTGAACTTACATGGAACTATAAAAAATGTAAAAACTTCAAATATCCTTATTTTCTCAAATGTACAAATTTTCAAATTTAATACCTCCTAAATAAAAAATTTTACAATTTTCTCAACATGATAATCTACAAACCTAAAAGTTACAAAACTTGTCTTCTTAATTTCTAACTTTGTTATCCATAAACTTTCGCATCCACAAATCACCAGATTCGTCCGAAACGATAAGCCACGTATCAGATTAAAGTTACAAGACGCGGTTTACAAGCGTCATTATCGCAGGAAGAAATTAATGAACGTCCACCCTGTCGTTATTAAAGAAACGAATACGACTATCGCGTGGTTGAAACGCATCGAACAAGATGTCACCCTCCGTTTCCAGGCGTAGAGGGATGTTAACGGACGAGGAAATCCGTAGGAATGTTTATGAAGTGTATAAAACCGGTGGTTGTGGCACGGTTATGTACGGCATAATGCACAACAGGCAAAGTTATGAGGTTACATTTTCATTTCGTGGACAAATTTGCTCTTAAATCGAGCCTGTCGGCTTCCTGTTGAGATGAATCCCTCAGCGAACTTCTAAATCCCTGTTCATTATCGTGACAACGGGGGGAAGGAAAATAAAACGCGATGGAAGTTATTTTCTATGAAAATATACAGGGTTGTTTTCTCATAATATTGTTTGGTCAACTATATTTCGGACTTTCAGAAAATATTTTATCTTGATCATTAGAAAAATTAATTGTTTTTATTTAGTGTCAGACTAGAATGCAAATTCTTCTGAATATTGATTGAAATTAATAAAATAGATTGTTTGAGTAATTTTTTATAACTTGTATTGAAATCATACAAATTTAAATGTATGTATATAAATTTTGGGAAATCTTTGTAATATAATTTTTGACAATTATTTTGAAAATCTTGGAAAGTCTTTGAACTGTAATTAATATGTGATAATGTAGGTTTTATTATTAATTTTGATTCGTGTCTGATTTGGCGATCAAGACTGCATATCAAATGATGTTCAATTATAATTATCGCATTAATACCTGTAAGCTAATAAAATATAATAATTATTGCAGTAATAACAGTGTAGTATTATAATTATCACAATAATAACAGTTACGATGTAGTATAACAATTATTATAATAAACATAAAAATTTAATAATCTGACGAAAGGTAATAAACATATGAAATGATCGAATGTATAATTAATAGATACTTGTACAATTCTCATCGGTTTACCAATGTTCTTTGTTCAAACGAAGCACACGTAACATAACATGTTATCGAGTAAATTGAATAAACAGAGGAGCCCAAATTCTGTGCCAAAAATATCCCGTTAAAACTCATCGATCGTACGAACAAATTGCTCTAATTAATTATTAACTGGCCCCGAAATTCGATAAGGGTTCGCGTTCCCTGTCGAATTTCAAGTAAATTTCCAACCCCTCGATAATGTTAATTGGGCACTAATTACCCAGATAATTGGTAGTGAAAATCGAAGTTGTATCTTGTGATGAGGTAATGACAGGATTAAGTCCTTGTCCATAGGCTGTTTTACCACAATAGAAATCCTAATTACAAAAAATTATCACAGTACAATCCAAACATCAATCACAGAAATAATATTCAACAAAATATTTCAAAACAATATTGAATTATACCTAGAATACAATCAAGTATCTTATACTTTAAATATTCTTCCAAATCAATAAGTACATCAGTATTAAAAAATATTTGGACCCACATGTGGTTGACCTTCATATGTCCTTCACGTCACCACCTACGAAGAACTAATCAGCATAAAATATGTATATCATTTACTAACTATATATTATATTTTAGTTACTAATTATTTAACTTGTATTAAAAACATTTTCCTGTATCCTAAATCTCGAAGACCAAAGTCGTTCCAAATGCAACGCCCCATTTTTACAAGCGATTCGATAGTTACGAATCCTCTATGTTCAAGGGTGGTAAGACGATTTCCGTCGTTTAGATAAAGGGATGAAACTATGTGTCAGCATCGAACAGAAAGGAACAGTTCTTATTCCTCTCCATTAAGGGAGAGCTTCCCGAACGGGCCATCGAAGGGGTGGTGCATGCCAAGAACATTATGCATTCATGAAGGTTACGCGCATTTCGGGCACGTCCCGCGTGGGAAATTGGACCGAGATTGTCCTTATCGTCATAAATCACGCCACTGATAACGTCGAATTTTCCACTAGCGAAATTTTCAGTTAGAAACTCATGATTCCTCAAATAAACCAACGTTGCTCACCCTCTTGGTGATAAAGACAAACGTGACTTCAAGGTTACAGGAAAATTTTCTGGTACACTTCTAATATACATGACTACTGTATTATTTTATTTAAATACTTTCATTAATTTTTATATGTGTTCAAATAATATATGATGTAGGTTATAAATTACATATCAAATCTGCTGTAAAATCGTGGTGACATAAAAGTTTAACAGAAGATACTTATGTCAAATTAATTTAGAGATCAAGGTTCAGTAACAATAACTGCATGAAGTTTACTAACAGTTTTTTTCTAAAATGGCTGATTCTGCAGCTAATCAAAATGGCTGACTCTGCAGCCAATCAAAATGGCTGACTCTGTAAACTTCTTAGCCAAAATGGCTGCTTCTCTTGCTGGCATAAACTATGGAGTATACTGTTCAGATAGTACTTCCTATTTCAGTATCCACTATATTTCAGTTTCTGATAACTCAAATGATTATGCATCTAAAAACATGAATATTCTCTAACAAGTCAAAGTAATCTAATAAAGTAATACTCCATCACACCTAGGCAGTCACAGTAAAATAGTAAGGTTAGAAATTAGATAACCTGACGAACTAACATTTGATCATCAAAATCTTTTATTCTTCTTTCAACTCAAATAGTGGAAGAATGAGAACTATAATTTATTTCTCGAAATTCACCACAATGTGATACCGAAGTGACGATATTCTGCGTAAACCGGTTGATCTGCAAGGCTTTTCACGAGCTCGCTAAGACGCCCGTAGCTGAAGATCCCGAAGTATAAACCGGCTACGTGTACCAACGTTCGCTTACCTGAAGACATTTTCTCGCGGTGTTTTATGAGCGGTCGTGTGTCATTGCTACTGTCTGCCGAGGCCTTCACCGTCCACGATCTCGCGCGTATCCACACGGTACACACTGTGTCCTCCAGGCTTTGCGATCGTGTCTTCTGAGGTTCCTCGGCTTATTCGAAAGGGTTATGGATCAGCCTGGAATACCTACGTGGTCGACGCTGATATCGATCGCTTTAATCCGGAGCTTTACGCGGAATTTATGGCGGAAACTTTTTTTACGCTACAAGATCACGAACGTTCAACGTTACTACTTACACTTAGGGTAGTAAATAGAAAGACCCAACTGAAATGTTTCTTGTATCTGAAAACGTTTCTCTTATATTTTCTTGTTAAAATCATGTGTATCAAAGTATGATTTGTCTTGTATTTATTTTTTTTTTTTTGAAAATTCATGTGTGGATCATGTGTGACGCACATTAAAGTATGATTCATCTTGTATTTATCTTTTTGTAAAAATCATGTGAGTAGATCAATTATGACCTACATGAAACTATGGTTCATCTTGTATTTATCTTTTTGTAAAAATCATGTGCGTGTATCAAGTGTGATCCACATTAAACCATGTGCGTCTAATGAATCAGAAAGCAGTAGGTCCGAGAATAGAACAAATTCAAAATTAATCTAAAATCTGAAATAGTCAGAAAATACGAACCGCTATTTTAAGATTAATTTAATCTCTGATTCACGTGCGGCTATAAGTTATCTCGGTTGTTATAAATTTATGAAAGTTCAACTTCTTCTTAATCATTTAACGGGAACATTTCGAAGTAGAGATACGTTTAAGAGAAACAGTTAGCGAAACGAAATTAGTTCGACGAGAATAAACGTCGACTTCGTTCGAGCTTCTCGCTGAATCGAGGAACCTTATCGATAGCAAGGATGGAAGTTTTTAAGAGGTTCCCGGTTCGAAGGAACGAACTTTCCGCTCGGCGTAACGTCGATGGCTCGTTGCGTGAATCTTTTAATGGAAAATTGATTACCGGACGGGCATTTTTAATTCAACGAAATGGAAGAACGGCAGGAACTTTGCGATAGCGAGACGCAGCTTCCAGAGAATATTTTATCACGTTAATGTTCTTCCTCGATCGAAAGATTGCCAACCGTTAACTTTCACTCCGGGAGAGAAAAGTATTACACAGTTAACTCTTTTTGTTGCTGCGAGATGTAATCGTCCGTGTAAAACGCGATCTAGGAATAATTTTCAAACTATTATAACCTCTTAGCATATAACCTCTTAAATAAAAAAGATATACAAGGATGTCCTTAACAAAAAAAATCCTTAAACCCCATTTCTACAAGTGGCATTATCCTTAATAAATAAACAGAGCTACATCAAAATGGCGTCTGCAATAATAATTCCTCGTAGTTAATGCCGGATCAGGCTCGAACCGCGGTCGTAACGAACGCAAGCAAAAATCGCGTTACCTCGCCGGAACGTTGTTGACGTTTTTCTTAAAAGCTGACGGCATGGTGCTCGCAGATACCCGCGGTACGTGTAAAGACGCAGTTTTATCAGCGATAAAAATGTATTACAGAATCTTATATTCAGGACCAGGGCCTCGACGAAGAGAGATAAAGCCGCGCACGATGCCTCGCGCTACGTGCCTGATCTGCATGCCCGCAAGAATAACAGCCCTTCTATGCCCCTTTTCTTGTTTCCCCTCCGTTTGGTTTGCAAACTTTTTCCAGCACCTATTTACCGGTAAACGATCGCGATAATTCCCAGCGACGAGACGTTAACCCCCAATCAAAGAGGTGACGACACTGTTTGCGAAATGCTGTTCAAATCGGTTGTACGAAAAGGGAGAAAATTTAAATCAATTTGTTCTGAAAATTCTATGTTCCTGTGTCGCTAGATCTCTATAATCAGAAATCTTAAATTATCATGTCTAGATCCAATAAACATCCCTTACAGTAAATAGTCTAAAGTGTGATGAGAAATTGTGATAATAGAAAAATTACACAAAGTTTAGCGATAGAACTTTTTTAAGAAAAACGAATACATTTTTGCTGAAAGATGAATATGGAAATTTGTGAGCGCAGTCGCAGGAAAGAAAGTTCAAAGTTTCGGATGCTGTTCGGTTATTCCTCGAAGATATCTGGATGGTGCAGTTGGAAGGTCGATTACCCAGGGATTACTGCAATTGCCAGGCAACCGCTCTCCTATACTTCCGGGGGCATTGATATTCAACTAGGAGCACGCCACGGTAATTTCCCATGGTCTGAACATCATCCCCTCCAGCCCTTCGCCGGCGTAGGTCCGTTCACCCAAACTTACGATTCAGCAGTCGATTACTCGGAAGCAACGGCTTGCCAAGCGATTCCTTCTGCTTGTTGCGAATAAATGGCCAGAAACCGAAGAATGCGTATTCCCTTGAAACCTGTACGGTAATCGAACGAGATGAAAGTGCCGAGTATAATTTTGAACGCGTTCAAATTTGCTTTTTCTTGCATTCTCTCGTATTTTCTTCAATTATCTGTGGAAGCATATTCCATACATCATCTAGATTTTGGTTTTTTATCTTACGTTATAATGTATGGTACTGCTGCAAGCCATAGAAAAGATCATTCCGAAAATGACAAGCGTGAAATGGTTCCGCCATTTTGTTTTCATATGTATACCTCGTTACTTATCATCAGAGTATCACAACTAATAACATAACATAATATAATTTTTACTCCCAAACCCTAAAATCAAATCGAATTTCCGAAGCTCTTAATTATTCTCGCAGTATCTTGCAGAAAATGTCCGCCATAACGTTCCTACGTGAATCCGTTAAAAGATTCGAATTTATGAAGCGACGAGTCCTCGAAAGGACCTCCCCCAGTATTTCACCGCGTCCCTTTTCAGGCAAGAATTCGAATTATCATTCGAAAGATGGTCCTCGGTGAAGTATCGGTCGATTTCGCCGCCCCGGTTGAATACGAAACAGCATAACGGAGGTGAAAAGCCACGTAGAAATTATTTCCGAACACGGTCCACTCGTTAATCCAGAATTCAACGCCGGCCCCCGATAGATCGAATCAAAGTCAACGGGCGAATTAAGGCGAGGCATCCGACTCGAATCGTGGATCGTCTCGATAATTCCTCTCGGTAAATCGGTTCGGTTCGCGGAAACATGTGGCGCGTTACAAGGAGCCGTGGTTTCCGTGTACATGGAAAGTTGCACTTACACGGGACGCATTCGTACGAGGAATCGTGGCCGATCCTCATTGTTAGTCGTGCAACGTGCAGACCGAGGGCGTACAAAGAGCCTGTGCAACGTGAGTTCGACCCGAGAGTCCCCTGGGTTAATTCCCACCGTTGCTCCGCCATTCTTTTGCCTTGATGAACTTTTGCTCGGGAATCTTTTACGTTGCCGATCGTTTAGGCGTAACGGTAATACCCGGCTCGCAGATTGCTTAGGGGTGCGAGATCTTTTGACGGACGGCGATGAGCTCTGTATTAAAATTTTTAAGAATGCTTTTGATAAAATATGCGTGCCAGTAATCGAGAATTCGTGTCGTCGAACTTTGAAATTTTTAGATTTGAGAAGAAGGATTTTTGGGACTTTGGGATTTTGGAATTTTGGGACTGAGATTTCGGAATTTTGAAACTTTTAGATATATTTGGATTCGTGGAAATTTGAGGATATAGGGATTTGGAGATATTAGGATTTAGGAATTTAGGGATTTGGGGATTTAGGGTTTTTGGGATTTACGGATCTGGAGATTTAGGGATTTGGGGATTTAGGGATCTGGGAATTTGAGGATTTGGGGATTTGGGGATTTAAGAATTTGGGGATTTGGAAATTTGGAAATTTGGAGATTTGAAAATTTGGGGATTTGGTAAGTTAGGGATTTAGACCTTTGGGGATTTGGTAATTTAGGGATTTAGACCTTTGGGGATTTGGGAATTTGGGAATTGGAGGATTTGAGAATTAGGGGATTTGGTAATTTGGAAATTTAGTGATTTGGGAATATAAGGATTTGGGGATACAAGGATTTGGACATATAGGGATTTGGGAATATAGGTATTTGGAAACTCGTGCAATTTAAAGATGTAGAAATTTCAGTACTCGTGCAGTTCAAAGATCTAGAGAGTCCATAAATCGTGAAATTCAAAAATATATAAATTAGAGTGCGTGTGCAGTTGAAAGATCCAGAAATTTGATAACTTCTCAAAGATAGAGATCTTGAAAACCCAGATTACTCAAAGATATAGAAATCTCGAGAATTCTTGCAATTCAAATATTTAAAAGCTTGAAAATTCATAAAATCCAAGTATCTATAAAATGGAAGAACAAATTCTACGATCTACACCTCCCATCCCACATCCCTTTCACATACAGAACACATTCCCCATCAAATTTGTCCACGTCTCCCAAAATCCCCGAAACCACTCGTAATTTGCACCTGTTTTCGTACCGAAAAAAGAGGAGTCCACAAAAGAATCGAAGAAATACTGTTCGTTTCAGTCGGACACGTTTCCTGTACGAGGAGAAAATTCTTTTCACGATCTCATCGTATACCTTTCAGTCCGAATCTGAATGCAGAAGGAAAGAGGAGGGCTTTTTTTTCTCTTCTTTTCTTTCAGCAATCTTTGAAGAATCGAAACCGACGTCCACAGCTGGCTATGACGCGCTGATTGGTTCTCGTTCCTTGTACACGGCCTGCTGCGTTGAAACGAGACTCGCCGGAAATGGATTGTCGGGTTCACGTGCCGCATCCTTTATCAGTAGGCTGGCTTCATTGAAAATGGAAGCGAGACGAGTTCTACGGGGCTTGATTTTTTGCGATCGAGCATTGTACCCACGCTCGATACAAGCATCCGATCGGTTTACAGGAATCGTTAATTACACGATGCGATGGGACGTGTCCCTTCGGCCTTCGATCACTCTAACGATTTCTCTTGCTGATTTTATTCCGTTGATTTCGCCTTTTTATTGGGTTGTTGTTCTGAGTCGGACATTAAGTTATTTTGGTTTTGTTGCTGGATGTTTATTCGATTAGGAGATGGGGAATTTTGGAATTGAGCAATTTGGGAAGGTGGGAATTGGAAGTGGAGTGTAATGGAGAATTGGGTAGGTTGGGAGATGTGGAGGATGGATATTTTGGAATTGGGAACTGGGAAGTTAAATTGAGATGGGAGAATTCTGGCATTTGGGTACTTGGAAATTTGAATTAGATAATTTGGAATTTGAATTACTTAGAATTACAATTTTAGTTATCTGTAGATTTCCAGGTTCTCATATTTGCCAAATCTACAAATCCTCAAATTCTCAAATCCACAAATTTTCAAATTCTCAAATCGCCAATTTCTTACATTTCCAAATTCCTAAATCCCGAATTTCTCAAATCGCCAAATTCCAAAATCCCCAAGTTCTCAAATCTCCAATTTCTTACATTTCCAAATTCCTAAATCCCCAATGTCTCAAATCCCCAAATTTCAAAATTCCAAATTTCTCAAATCCCCAATTTCTTATTTTTCCAAATTTTCAAATCCCCAATTTCTCAAATCCCCAAATTCCAAAATCCCCAACTTCTCAAATCCCCAATTTCTCAAGTCCCCAAATTTCAAAATTCCCTAGTTCTCAAATCCCCAATTTCTTACATTCCCAAAATTCCCATAATTCCCATAATTCTCATAATTCCCAAAATTCTCAAATTTCCAATCATATTTAATAGCACATTACTATAATACTACAGTAGTTATAAAATCTTCTAAAAACAAATGATTTGTGGATATAAGATTATATGTTCGAATATCACGTACTAAGTTATTCATGTTCTTAAGTAGACGCTAAATTGAAGTTATCACGAAACATGTTGTAAAGGCTGTCGTTTACCCGATACCACATAAGAAACTTTCAGTCACGTACTTAATCTCACGTGAAAACTTCTACATCAAGTTCCTCTACGTAATTTCCTGCATGCAGTATTAGCAATTGACCTTTAGTGTAACATTTATCTTGTATCGTGTACGTTGTTGTTCAATTATTCAAAACTTGTACTCAATTTGTACCTTATTAAATACTCCAATTTTAATAATTGGTATGCATAAGCAATTTTAGACATGGA
The DNA here is from genome assembly GCA_945859555.1 of Megachile ligniseca. Lineage (NCBI taxonomy): Eukaryota > Metazoa > Arthropoda > Insecta > Hymenoptera > Megachilidae > Megachile > Megachile ligniseca. The sequence goes on from OX243783.1 coordinate 7,249,151, forward strand.
AATTAAATTTACAATAATATTAATATTAACAGAAGTGAATATTAATTATTGTTTGCAAGAATGGATATTAGATAATATTAATATTAATAGTTTCAACAAAATTTTGACATAAACAGTTTTTAAAAAATATACAATTCATTCAAGAATCTAGTTTGTATGATTGTACATTAATTTCAAAATTTATAGCAAATTCAGTAATATTTATGTGTACATGCACTAAATTCAAAATGTAATTTATATCAAGTGATACTGAATTAAAAAATGTTATTCATATGAAGGTGCATTGAATTCAAAAATATAATTTTTGTGAAATTATATTAAATTCCAAAATGTAACTTATACGAGTTCACACTGAATTCACAAGTGTAGTTTACGTGAATTTACACTAAATTCGAAAATATATACATAATCAACACGAATTCACATCAAATTGAGTTTAACAAGGTAGAAACGTGAATCAAATACCGAACAAAGAATGTGCGTCGAACGTTTGATGCTTGAATCATTTGCGGTATCAGTAAATGATAATGGAGCAATGATTCGTCCGGAACACGTGCGAATAGTTTATCAAACTGATTGACGATCTACTAATGTCAGTAATCCGCGACATGCCGTTATGGGGGTCGCCTGTGTTGGCATTGAAATCACCTGGTTGTTTATGGTATTGCTGTGACTACAATCCTACGAGCCATTGAAAGAAGCAGCTATTTATAATCTTACTCCTACATTGTATGATTCTATTGCGACGTTTAATCGAACGTTGCAATTTATCACCGATGAGGATACATTTAATAACATTTCAATTGTTCGAGGTATAATACTATATTTTGTTGAACCGCAAATGACGATTACGCGATTATCACTTAACACACACACGAAATTTATAATACGTGGTTAAAACATTCGTGGATGAATATTCGTTATTAGATAAATTATAATAGTGCTGACAATACATTTTTTTATGGTTATAAGAGCTTGTTAGTTTAGTGTAATATTGGTATGAAAAGGAGCAATAATTAATATCATTAATAAAAATGAATATTGATTTACACAAATTTTAATAAAAGAGAATAATAACATTACTAATAAAACAGTGAAATAATGTCATCAATAACAATGAAGTATTAATAAAAATAAATATCAACAAAAATTAGTATTAGCAGACATAAATTTTAATAAAAAAATAATTAATAAAATCGAATAATAAGTAATATTAATATCAATAACGGGAATTAATGTTAGTATCGATCGATAGAAATAACAATTAATATCAATAATAATAAAAAAGATTATTAATGTACATAAATGACTTTCATGACAGAATATGCAACGTCGATCATTGTAGTTTCAGTAATATTGATTCGCCATCACGACGAATTTATGAAGACAGTCGCTTATTCCTTCGTGTATTTGGACGCAGTCCAGATCGTTAATTTTCCATTAGTGCCTTTTCCCCGATAAGTGTTCCGCCATTTCGCCAGTTAATGTAAATGTATTAACGGCGGCTAGTGATGTATAACCTTTCTGCAACGAACGTCTGTGTTATTATCGTATTTATGAGCGGTATAAATTTACAGAACGTGACAATTTCGTGTTCGTGGTACTTAACGATATTTAACAAATGGAATTTGCGCATGATAGTTATACAGAACCATTTTTTAAACCCGGAAAACTATGTGGATGACGAATTACCTGCGATTTTATCAATTATTAATTCACTGATGTCTTTATTACCGATGGAGATATTAATTTACTGTATTGGCTGTATGACACGTGGCGATATAGTGTTTGAAAGATGTAACGTAACCATATTGTAATTCTCAAATTTTATAATTTTTTAATTCTACAAATTTTCTATTTTGAGATTTCATAATTTTGCAATTTTTCAATTTCGAAATTTTATAGTTTTACACTTTTCCAATTCCACAATTTTTCAATTTCGAAATTTAGTCCCTATCGAACTTTCGAATATACAAAATTTCAACTCATAAGATATCCGAAGATATCGGATATCGATATCATATTTAAAGGATTCGCTATCCTTTCCTACGTTCGAAACTTATCGTTCATTAAACCCATAACTATAGTCCAAATTATATCCTGTTTGATCTCACCTTAATCAGAAAAATGTCAAAAATCTATTGATAACAGTTTAACAACAAAAAATTCAGAACAATCTACATTTCTTAGCAATCGAGCTTATTTGGTATCCCAAGATCTTTCCCCTATTGAAGAGAATTTTCATATGGTGATCATTTTCGTTTATATAATCTGAAAATGTAGAACACTTTCACTTATATAGTGTGCATCATATTCGCTTATATAGTGTAGATGATTTTCGTATACATAATGCATATCTTTTTCTATCGAGACTTGATGCCACCTTGACGGCCACGTGTCCACCGTGACGCAATGTCGTCTCCGTTTCTGACCCGTTTGTAATTTTGTATGCAGAATCGAGTTTACGGGAGATGGCTTTGTCGCGTGGAAGATAATCCCGGGCATTGTCGGGCAAGCCTGATGTCCGGCATTCGGCCAGTCGGTCGGACCGACGTCATTGTCGTTCCACCCTTTTGTAGTCCCGGGATGATTTTAAGCCGGTTATAACGCCGCTGTCCTGCTGACGCGCGTACAGAATACAGAGGATCCGCAAAAGGATGCCTTTGCGAGGATTCCCGATGCCCTGGAATCGAGCATTCGATGCGATTGTGCGAATCAATCGACCATGCTCGATGCACTGCCAGCCAGTCGCTTTCTCGGACTGTAAGTCACCGTGAACGCGTGATAGAAATCGAGAGAAGCTTGCTGATATTTCAGATTGCTGGTAAAAAGGATGGGACTATCGGTCATCAAGGTCTTATCGATAAGTCGTTAATACTTGATATATCGATATTGTTCAGATATCGTTTTATAGTTACACGTTCTACTAGTACGCATTTCACGTATGATATACGAGGGTAGATGTTCATTTACACGTATGAGTGTAACGTACGTGTATACTACATGCATGAATGTAACATGTTGGGTATACACGTACGTTGCACTCATATTGAACATATATGTATAGAAGATATAACTCATACATGTAGGTATACATGTACGTCACACTCATATTACGTATGTACAATAGATATACATACATGTACGTTGCACTCATATTACACATGTAGATGTACACGTACGTTGCACTCATATCATACATGTGCGTACAGTATACACGTACGTTGCACTCATATCACACGGTATACACAGTATGCACGCACAGTCATTTATCATATTATCTTCTTTATCATATTATTCTTAAAAGAAATGAGATTTGTTCTCGACAGTACAATTACATTTCACATTTCATTCAACGCGGTGATTCCTCATCGTCTCGTATTGTATCCATTTTTCGCAAAGAACGCTCTTTCGTCCGCACGTGGCAAGGTAAAACGAGTCATGGGGGTGGTTCCAGATATTAAGCTCCCGACGTTCGATCGCATTTCAGATTGCACGGGGCTTGGATTCCATGGGGGATTGAATGGGATCTCGTTCGGGCCGGGTAAAGCGAAATGGGGTGTATATCCCGCCCTTTTCGTGGGCGGTTAATCCGATTACGCGGAAAAATTTCGATACGCAGCGATATAGAGACTCGGGATATGCTCTCGTGCAAGGGTTGAAATCCTTTTCGCGGTAAATTCGCGGACAGGGTTGCTGTATGAAAGTACTTTAGTGTCTTCCTCCTCTTCAGTGCTACCATCACCCATTCCACAGGGATGATACAACAGACATGTTCTAACATGTTAACCGGCTTGTTACTAATTTTAAACTTTGAACGAGGGTGAAAAATACCCTTATGCTGTGTAATATTATTATTACTATTTTTTTTAAATTTGTATGCAAATTCTTTTTATATGAAGATGGGGCATTTGTTAGAAACAGTAGTGTTTGAAAATTTGGAAATATGGAAATTTAAGGATTGGGGACATCGAAAATTTGGTCGATTTGGAATTTGGGAAATGGGGAAATTGGGAATTGGAGAAATGGGGAATTGGGGAATTGGGGAATTGGGGAATTGGGAAATTTGGGAATTGGAAAATTTGGGAATTGATGAATTGGGAATTGGGGGAATTGGGAACTGGGGAAATTGGGAATTTGGGGAATTAGAAATTTGTGGAATTAGAAATTTGGAGAATTGGGAATTTGGGGAATTAGAAATTTGGGGAATTGGGGAATTGGGAATTTGGAGATTTGGGATATGGTAATTTAGAACCTAGGCCAGTGGGTGATTTGTGAATGTGGGGATTTAGAAATTTAGAAATTTGGAAACTTGAAAACTTGAAAATACAGAAACCTGTAAACTTGCAAATTTGAAAACTTGCAATCTTAAAAATGTCGAAAAATAGAAATTTGGAACCTCGAAACGTAAAAAAATTTCAAAAATCGATAAAAAACGTGATTTAAACAAACATCGATTCGACACAAATTCGTGCAAATCCTTGGAAAGATGTTCCACCAGTTGGGTCAAGCAATCTCATCGCGACGTTTCCCGAAATAAATTCACAATTTATGATATGAAATTTTTTTTGAAGGGATCAATGTTCGTTCCGCAGGATCCGAAATCTTACCAGCTATCTGAAAGAACTGTCGAAATAGAAATATGCGATCTCGAGGGACCGAGCAATTTCAGAAATTGCTCACGTGTTCCCCTTCTTTTCTCAGACTCGGTTATTTTCCTCTTCGTATTTATTCGCATCCTATCATTTTTCGAACGGATTTTCGAAGCACAGCCCGCCGGAAGATGCATAGGGGATATTCAATCTCCGACGATACAGTAATATCCGTATAATGTCTGTACTTTGTTTCAAAGTACACAAATCGATGATTGAACATCGATCTGTGTACATAAATCTTTTTCATTGACAATTTTTTAATAATTTCATTACAGTTTCTTGTAAAATGTGACTTGTTCGTGTATTCATTATTCAAATTTTATGATTTAATTCTATTTTCATAGAATTTTATTTTATAGTTACATTTAAAATTATATAAATTGCAGTTGAAAGCTTTCGATTTTGTCCAAGCTCACCCATTATTCAAGTTTCGTTTTAAATTTCATTGTTCAAGTCATTTTTAATTTTAACTAAAATTTGAAGAGAGCTCTGACAAATATGTAAGATTTCAATTATAGTTAGTAATATTAATTACAAACAGAATTTTGATGGAATGCTTTCGATAGGAGATCGATTAACGTTTGATACAATTTGTGTAATTCGAAAATTAAAATTTAATGCCTGTTTCCCGTACGGCCAACCCTTTCGAGCAAATTCCGGAAACACGGTCCAGCCGGTCCAATTTCCGTCAGTGGTCACCTAGCTAACCGCGTTACCAAACTTTCGAATTCGCATGAAACACCCTTGCTGGCCGAGAGAGCCCTTTGTACCCAGAACTTTTCCCCGAGTAACTAGCACTCTCACCGCAAACACACTGTAACCACGCGAAGATGCATGCACTCGCTGGCAAAATTTATTTTGCGAATTCTACAACGTGCTTACATGGAACTCGAATCGATATGTGCTTCGTGAAAAGAATTTGCCGATCAATGAATAATTATAATTCTATTTTCGAGTTTTTTTATTATTGAATACAAATTTTACAAATATGCATTTATACATTTACATTTATCCAGAACTTTTACTCTGTTTAAAAATATTTTGTCCATGTTGTCACTGAACGTATTAACGTTATTTACAACGCACCAAAAATAAATTTTGTTTAACATAAAAAGGAGCAACTGAAATTGTATAAACAAATGGCCCAATGGCATGGATATATTTTCGGAGATTATCCTGCAACACATTACAGCTTAAGTTTGCAATGTATTTTGCAAGGTAAATATTAATAAATATTGACTCGAACTTATTATCGTAATAGTGTTTAAAACCTCCGTGAAGTACTACAGCAAACAGGTACACGGTTCGGAGAGATAAAATAATTTTTATGACCGAAATGTTTTTACAACTTGTGAAACGATAATTATATTTCATTCGGTTCGATTAAAAAATGATATACATTTTTATTGACAGTGAAATGAGTTAATATTTATACAGGATATTTGTAACTTCAATGAAAATATTTATTTTTCCCAAGATACATATTAAAAATATTGAAATATGATATGGGTAAATTTGTAAATTATTATTGGAAAAATATTGGAACATTCTCTCAATAAATCTCAATTTATAGAACGTAACACCGTATTTAATTTTTAAGAATTTTCAAATAAGTTATTCAGAGACTAATAATTTATTAATCGGGATTAGAGGGACATAAAATAATTCAGAGGATATAATAATTTATTAAACGGAATTTAAGGGACTTTAAATAATTTATTCAAGGAAGATAGCGTATTCAGCGAATTTAGGAAGATTAGAAATAATTTACTCGAAGCATGTAATAATTTATTTAACGGAGTTAAAGTGACTTAGAGTAACTTATTCAAAGAATGTGAAAGCTTACTTAATTTAGAAAGATTCAAACTAATTTATTCCAAGCATGTAATAATTTATTTAATGGAATCAGATTTCAAATAATTTATTCAAAGAATGTAAGAATGTTGTCGAAACTTAGAAAGATTGAAAATCATTTACTCTAAGAATATAACAAGTGTTAAAGAACTCAGAAAATTTTCAGATTCTATAAATAAATTTTACAACGGAACATAATTCTTTCAACTAAATTCTCTCTTCATTTACGAAATAATCCTCGTATACGAAATACAAGTACCTAATAAATCACCAGAATTGGGGTGAAATCATTATATAACAGTTAACTACATATAATGGATTTTGAATGATGAAAAATAGATCTTCAGAGTTAACAAAACAAGGATAGTCGCAGGGGTTTCTACCCCCGGTAGTCTGTGTTTGCTTCTGATTTATAATACGAGCACACCGGTGACATCGGTCACAGGGGTGCAAGCATGACAACTGTATCCTGGTCTCGTTTTCTGCACCGCTTCGAGAACAATGAGCTGGGAAAAGAGTAATGAAACACCCTCGGTCGCAGTAGTCCACCCCTTCCGGGGTTAAAGCAGCATTATCTTTTTCGTGAAAGTGCAGGAAGCAGTCTTCGCTTCGTGGTTGGCTATTCTTTCCGGCGATGACCCGGTATTCTTCATTTTTTTTTTCTCTCTTCTACCCTCTTTTCTTTTTTCAACGTCCCTCGGGACTTATCGCGGTAACAGCGGTTCGAGAATCGTAAAATCTTCGACGGACATCGAAGAAATTCACCTTTGTGTCTGTACATACTTTTTTAACCATCTTTTAATTCCGTGTCTTATTATTTTCTGTGGAAAAATGTACGGGTCGAACAATGTGAGGGTTGAAAAGGGGTTGAATTGTAATCTCATTAATTTACAATTTTATTCGAGGAAATTTATCCCTTGGTGCATCTCGCTATATTATTTCTCGTAATTAATATTTGTTTGATTTCTCTTTGAACAAATTTTTTTAATTGTAATTTATTGTCATTTTTTAATTAGTATATTTATTACAATTTTTTGGTTGTATTTTTATTATAATTTTTTGGTCATTATATTTATTATAATTTTCTGTTCAGTACATTGATGACAATTTTTTGGTTAGTACATTTATTATAATAATTTTGTCAGTGTAATTATTATAATGTTTCGGTTAATTTATTCTAATTTTTTGCTGAGAACATTCATTACAATTTTTTGATATCACACAAAGAAATTTAGAAATATATTTTACAAAATTGAAAATATGCAAAAAGGGATGAAAATTATTTCTTCAAAGCATAAAAGTGATCGAACAAAACCAAGGACGTGTTTTTTTCAATTTATCCTAAAGCAGATTTCCCGAATAATAGTTGTATTTAATAAAATAATTGTTCCACCACAGAAAATGAGTTTTAAAAACAAATTATTTGACTTCACGAATATTGTAACAAGCATTGTGGCAGAATTTCGTGTCCTTTGTGAAGAAAAAAATTAGCCGGCGCACAAAGGCACAGTAGGCATTGTTTTTTATTTCCACGGCAGCTATGTGCGAAAATTGTTATGAAAGTAGAATGTTCCATGGAAATTCTGTCGCACTCGAGCGATAATCGTGAAGCGTTTATGGAGGACGCCGTTTTGAGCCACGGTAACACGTTTCAATTTCGCGCCAACGAGAAAAATTCCAAAACGGCTTGAACGTGAAATTTGCGTTATCGAAGTACCGATGTCAACCCACGAGTTGGCGTGTGTAGAGGCTGACGTGTTTAGAAGAGGACGATTGGTCAGAATAGAAAAATGGACATTTAGACGTTTTCAAATTGCTACGACCTCAAATCGGTATAGATTCACATTTCTACATCCACAAATCGCTACATCCCCAAATCGTTATAGCCCCAAATTCCTACATCCCCAATTCGATATATCCCCAAATCGCCATATCCTCAAATCGCCATATTCCCAAATCGCTACATCCCCAAATTCCTACGTCCCCAAATCGCTACATCCCCAAATCGCTATAACCCCAAATTCCTACGTCCCCAAATTGCTACACCCCCAAATCTCTACATTCCCAAATCGCTACATCCCCAAATCGCTACATCCCCAAATCTCTACATTCCCAAATCGCTACATCCCCAAATCGCTACATCCCCAAATCGCTATAACCCCAAATTCCTACGTCCCCAAATCGCTACATCCCCAAATCGCTATAACCCCAAATTTCTACGTCCCCAACTAGCTATGTCTCCAATTGGTCAAAATAACAAAATGTACAACTCACACATATTTTCGGCGATACAACTCGAGCAGTCGCACACCAATTAGGACAAAAACTTTGAGTCGACCATGCGCCAACTCGTGGGTTGACATCTGTATTCTGCTGAAACACGACCGTTAAGGGTAAAATAAAATTCGATAGAATTAAGCGATTCGTAATTTCACTGCATGCATCTCGTCCGCGAATAAATCGGCTATTTCCAGGAAACGTGCAACGAACGGCGAAACACGAAGAGGAAAATCTGCTTGAAAGGTTATCGCCGTCCCGGAGAAAGTACACGATGTGTCCTTTGACGCAGTGAAAATCCTGGTTGGTCCAGAAACTTCACGGTAGATTGAAATTCCTGTTCCGGTAAAGTGGCATCGGGGCTGCAGCGTCCTCTGCGCCCGCCTTCAAAGAGAAGTCCACTTTCACAATAATTTCTCGCAGGAATTCGGTGATTTTGCTGGCCAGCTGAATCGGGAAAATGTTGTCCGTCGTAGCTATCTTGTGTCCACTGTTTCTCCATTAGCAGAACGGATCTTGTTACGTTGAATTATACCTCATAGGAGACGTTACAGGCTGTAGAATGTTCTACGTGATGTCGTAGATGAACGTGGAATTTGGGGTATCGATTGTATTGTGTAGAGGTGAAATGATGGGAAATGGAGATTAAAGATATAATTGTCTTTCAGTGGATTTTTTTTGAGGATTTAGACATTTTGGTATTAGGGATTTTGAGGATTTAAGATATTTGGGAATTAGAGAATTTGGGGATTTAGACATTTTGGAATTAGGGATTTTGAGAATTTCAGAAATTTGGGAACTAGAGAATTTAGGAATTCAGATATTTGTAATCTAACACAAAAACTCGTGTCTAAAATATTATATTAACATAAAACACGTATCAGTGTACAAAGCAAATACATTAAAATAAATTCAGGAAATATTTCGTTAATGACTGACATTAGGTTAACGCACGTTTTCGTAAGCTAACTTCGCAGCGAGATGGATTTTGTCGAATAGCGTCTGATTATGACTCTACTCCATCGCGATCACTATAATTACACGACATTGGGGTGGCTATTAATCGCTATCTCATTGCAGCATCTAATTGCACCTGCTGATCGCTTCGAGCAAAAATCATCTCCAGGAAAAGAAAGGCGTAACGAGTCCCGGTTTTCGCACGTGAAACAACCACATAATACCTCCATGATCTTACGCTCTTATCTGTTGTGAAGCACTGTGCTTATTTTGCTTTTGAAGGAGATATGGCGTTCTTGGAGAAAGGCACTTATCTGAGGTAGTTCATGGATTTTCGAATTTTTTAGTAGAGAAATAAAAAAATTGGGAAACTAGGAAATAGTGCTGGAAATTTGGAGATTTCGAGATTTGAGAATTTGAAAATTTGGAGATTTGGAAAATTGAAAATTCGGAAATTTAGGAATTTTAAGATCTGAGAATTTGAAAATTTAGAGACTTGTACATTTGGGAATTTGAAAATTAAAAAATTTGAAAATTTCTGAATTTGAAGATTTAAGAATTTGAAAATATGGAAATTTGAAAATTTATGAGAAATATAGGTATCATCTACGCGTTTCCCAATGCAGGAATTTATGTGAAAATGAGATCTCTTCGCGAATTCCGAACGACACAGGATTTCTGCTAATTAATTTTCAGTTAATTAAAGGAACGCGACAGACGATTTGGTGGAACTTGTGATCGCAATCTCAGGAATGTTTAATAGCGAAGAACTGAAGCAAACGGAGGTGCGTACACGACGGATGCATTTTAGTGAATAACGCAGTCATGCCGAAGTCAACAAAGCGAACGAGAAGCCGAAGGCGAAATAGGAAGAGCTGCGACTTGCACCTCTAGAGCGAATTTTGCGTGAACAATAAATAAAGGAACGTCATACTAAAACGCCCTCAAGAATGGATGTATTGAAAAGCAGACAAAATTGTACAAATTCACAAATTTATACAAACACGTTTCAAAATAATATTTAAATAATTTGAATGTTTGAAAATGTAAAACAGATAATGAAAAAATTATACACATTCCCAAATTTGTATACAAAATTTTACTGGAAAAATAATATTTAAGAAAGTTGAATTATTGAAAATGAAAAGAAAAAATTGTACGAATTCACAAATTTGTACAAAGACTTTTATTAGGAAAATAATATTTAAATATTTAAATCGTTAAAAATGAAAGTAGAGACTAAAATTAAGATTAAATCCATAGATGAGGTTTAATTCTCTCTTCGTGCTATTCCTCTTAAAAATTATGTGAACAAAATTTGTATTACGTGCAGATGTCAACCCACATCCGTATCAGTCACACTGGACCTTCAAGTACCACAATCACTAAAAAAGAAAAATCGTAAAAATTTACAGAAAATTCGTCACATATTTTCGTCGTATATTTCGTTCAAAATTCGTTCGTGTTTTAGTAAAGAAGAAGTCTTGATTTGGTGAAAGGTTGCGGATCAGCTGGAGTTAGCAGGTCGCCAAGAGTTGCATCGATGCGAAAGACGGTCCGAACCTTGCGTTTAACGCCAAGGATTAGCTGCTTTGTGTTTGAAGCTTACTTCTCGCTGACCCAGAAATCTGGAACAATGCAATTTCGACTCGACTCGAGGTGTAAGGAAACACGGATTAATAAAACAAGTAGGTTAAACCGTGAGACGCGAGTGTTATCGGGAAAACGTCGACTCACGAGATCAGCAAAATTTTCCTTGCTGTAATGCTTTTCTTCTTGTTATGCTTCTGTAATGCACTTCTACTGTGCTACTTGTCATTTCGTTCCGTCAAGTGACAGAAATACGTTCTCTTGTAATAAAATTAAGCTTGAAAGCTTCTTCTCTTACTTTAGTGACCTTTTTTTATTTATTATATTATCAAATGACTGACTTTGAAATGTTGGTTACGAGATCTGACGTGATTTAATAAAGAAGATACTTCTACGTTTATTTTAAGATAGATATCTTGGAGTTTGCACGAAAAATTTCAATTTGTACATTCATAATTTTATAATCAAATCTAAGGTAATTCTGTGGCCAAACCTCTATATTCTTAAATATCTATGTCCCCAAATTTCTAAATACATTTTGCGGTCTCCAAATCTCTATATTTACAATTTCCTATGTCCACAAATTCCTACGACATCAAATTCTTACATCCTCAATTTAGATCCTCAAATCAATAAATCCACAAGGTTCTATATCTATAAATTCCTAAATTGTCAAATTCTCAGGTCCTCAAATCTCTAAATTCACAATTTCTTGTCTCCCAATTCTCAGATCCTCAAATCCCTAAATCCACAAGGTTCTACATCCCCAAATTTCCAGATACCCAAACACCTATGTTTCCAAATTCCCAAATACCCAAATTCTCCCACCCCCAAATTCCCAGGCCCACAACTGTCCACATACTCAACAAAATTCTTCGTCCCCCCAGGTGCTAACTACCGTTATCGATAGATAGTACCCGTAAGCAATCGATAGAATATCAATAATCGATAGTTGAAGGAAGCGGTAGTCGAACGAATACCTCGTGTGCGAAATTAAAAAATTCCCGGAGCATCGTGGTCGGGTCACGCGGCCGTCACAGGCCATTCCAGCCGAAGAAACGGATTCCAATAAAGCAGCGAGACAACGATCAAACTTTATTACGTCGTTCCGTAGCGTCGAGCAGCCCGCGAAAACCGGATATCCTCCGACGATACTCCCGATCGGGATAAAGAGCCGCGTTGTTCCTCGAGATTTACATCCGACGAGGTTGCGTTCCACCCTGCCAGGATTCCTACGCGTCTATTCCGCCGACTTTTTTTTCCCCTCGAAACGAAAGCTCGCTCGTGCGCCATGCCGACGACGAGTTGCTCTTTTCTTATTCCGCCTCCGATTCCACGGCCAAACGACAGATATTGGAATCTCTTTTTCAAGCCAGCCGCGACGAGGAATGTCGAGACGGGAGAGACACCTAAATCGAGTGACGCTGCTGCGAAGATTCTGCGCCCTCGAACCGATCTTCGATGATGCTCCACGCTATTTATCCGTACCTACGGAAACAAAAGAACCGGATACCGATTCTGGAGGATCTCGATTAATACTCGATTCGAGCACCATTGGGATGGTTTAAATACTTTTATTTCTTTTTCGATTTTTTCTGCTTTTTCATTCGCTAGTTTATGAATTTACTAATTTTCTGATTTTTTAATTTTGCAGTTTGCAAATTTTTCTGTTACCAATTTGTACATTTTTCTGTACCTCGATTTTTTAATTTTTAATTTTTAAATAAAATTTGTAATATTTAAATAAGAAGTACAATATGTACAATATGTACAAGTACAATACTATATGTACAATAACACATTCGATTCTAAAAAGTTGTAATTTTAAATTGCAATTATATTTCACTTCATAATAAAATTGTGTCCAAACCTAACAATTTCTGTACGTATATAAATAATCTCAATTGAGATTGAAATGCATAATAATAAAAAAAAGAAATAAATAAATAAAAATTTTAATATTAATGGACTTGGTCAAACGTTCCAGCAGAATTGATCTCCGAAATTTTCTTACATAAGCTACTCTTCAGCAATCTATGAGTTGCATCAAATATTCACGAAAAGCTACGAAAGGAAATCGTACGTTACAAACGTTTCTCCAACGTAGAAACCGTGAATGTTAGATTCACGGGGACGCGATCCCGATGCATCGCGACGCCACCGTGAATGCAGCAGTTTCTTTGTGCGTCGAGCCCATTGTCGACTTCTCATCTGCATGCGATTTATTCGAAAAGATGCACAGGCTAGAAGCGTGATGCACGCCGAAAGAATCGGCTGTACACTCTCGTGCAACCTACGCTTTTTCCGGTTGGGGACACTCATGTAAATTTCACAATTTTTTAATTCAAGTTTTCCGATTTACGAGTTTTTAGGTTTTTTGGTATTCAAGTTTTCAAATTTTTAAGATTTGAACATTTTAGATTTGCAAGTTTTCAAGTTTTTCAATTTTAAGGTTTTCAAGTTTTTCAATTTTATGGTTGTTAAGTTTTCAATTTTAAGGTTTTCAAGTTTTCAAGTTTTTCAATTTTAGGGTTGTTAAGTTTTCAATTTTTCAATTTTTCAATTTTTCAATTTTTCAATTTTTCAATTATTCAATTATTCAAATTTTCAATTATTCAATTTTTCAATTTTTCAATTTTTCAAATTTCCAAGATTAAAATCTGTAAATTCCCATAGTTTTCCAGTTCCCAATCTTCTAATTCTAGAAATTCATAATTCACTAGATTCTTATACTCCTAGATTTCTAATTTCAAATATGTCCAAATTCTCAGAACCCCAAATCCCTAGTCCCCAAATTCCTAGATCCACAAATTCCTATACCCTCAATCTCCCAAACTTTGAAATCCCTAAATTTCTAAATTCTCAAATTCTTGCAGTAAATTTTTCAAATCACATATAAGTCCCCAAGTTCCAGTTCAAAGTTCCTACGTCCCCAACTACTTAATACATCCTCAAATATTGAGAAAGAAAATCCCTAAAAATGAACGAATATGATAATTCTACTCCCTCGGTCGCAGTATTTTCTCTAGGAAAGTCAGATTTGCTATGGACTGTACGTGTTCCTTGAGTGCAAACTCTGCTCCCGGGTTGCTCGCTGAAATAACGTGGCGAAATGCGAATGAATATTGATCGATTTCGCAGCAGGATGCAATTCTTCTAGATACGTTTCGCATCATTTGTCGTTGCTTTTCTCTACCTGCAACACAACATCATCCACGCTTGAATTCATATTTTATACCGTAATCTACGTTCCCTGCAAAATGTGAGAAAAACCTAGAGACTCTGGATTCACTTTAATCTTTAAATGGCTGTACTCATACTTTTAGCAGTCACATAATTCTACCTTTCTAAATTTTCAAGTTTGAATACCCTAATCAGTTATGAACAAAACTATCAAATTAGTTCAATAGACTGTTTTACGGTCATTCAACCTTTAAAATTACTACCTTATTTTGTAGAAATAATTCTAAATTCTGTTATTTAAAATGAGGTAATAATTTACGAAATTTGTTGAGATACTTTTCTTGATATGTACATTCCTCAACAGGTTAAATAATTAACATATGTGCAGGCAGTAAAAATTTCAGTGATACGAAAAATTCAGTGAATATGAAAATACCTAATCAGTCGGTCATTACATTAAGTCGTTAACAGTTGAAATGCATAATAATTACAAAACTCGAGTATAAACTCGAGGTCCCTAGACAAAACTCGAGGGTAAGTTTAAGGTCCCATAAAATTATAGAAATAATAATTAGCCTTAAAATTTGCATACCATTCAAGTAATTTTGCATCGCAATGAATACTACAGCCCAGGTGATTTTTTACAGCTCGTATATTTGTCGACACTTTTAATTTTGAAGCCCGCATCATACGTCGGTAGAATCATACCACTAAATCGTACATTCGAATTAGCTGTCCGCGTATCACAATGCCTCGACGCGGTTTGCGTAGTCGCCCTAATTCACAAACAGACTGTTGTTCGCAGCAAACGTCGAGCCACGGGGTAAACACGGTGTTGCCTTCGCTATCCACAAATATTTACCCCGGTTATATCCGTTTCGCGCGGTTTCCGGACGTCGTTGTCTCTTGCCAGAGTATTCTTCGTCTGTCTCCAAAACGCGACAGTCACGTTCTGAAGAAGCTGAAAATGGCTTGCATATATACGGGGTGTTCAGAAATTGTTGGATTAATGATTCGGTAGAGATATGTATATTAGAACCGATTGTGAGATAATTTAAGTAGGGAGCTAGTTTAGTTCGATGAAGATGTGAGGTTGCACAAAATGAATTTTAAAATATGTACACACCAATTTATGGATTGACATCGGTAGGTTTCTTTATTTTATTTTTTCAATAGACCATACATGAATGTCCAACGACACAGACACGTCATGAAGACACCTCTGATAAGATACATTGTTCAGGTACAATCTTTTTGGACACAGTATGCATAGCGAAGTTGTTGTGTAGTCCTCACGTAATGGTAGTTGGATAATTTCCAGTAGTTAGCAAAAGTCTTTCGTTCTTACTAAAGTTTCGTGCTATGAGAAATTTTAGGTTTATGGCTAATGTTTGTAGCTGACTTCGAAAGTTCTGTCGTTGCGCTTAATCCTTGCGACGATTGCTGGGTCAGTCTGATGCGGTTAAATAAGGAGTTTTGAGATTTGAAAATTTAGTATTTCGGGAAATTGAGAATTTTGGGATTTGGATTTTTGGAGAATTAAAAATGTGGAAATTTGGGGATTTTGGGATTTGGAATTTTTGATATTTGGAAGTTTGGGTATTGGGGAATTTAGAATTTTAACTTGTTGGTATTTGGAGATTTGGGGATTTGGGGATTTGAGAATTTGAAAAATTAGGGATTTAGAATTTGGGAATTTGGAAATTCGGGAAATTAGGAAATTGGGAAATTGGGAAATTGGGAAATTGGGAATTTGGGGATTTAGAAATTTGGGAATTTGTGAAATTAGGGATTTAGAAATTGGGTATTTGGAAATTTGGAAATCTAGAAATCTAGAAATCTAAAAATTTAGTAATTTTTTATTACGTGAACCTAGAAACTTGAAAATTTGAACCCACGAAAGAATTCCAAAAAATATATCCCTCACCTATAAATCTACAATCAATCAAATTCCTCAACTATAAAAATCAACAGCACCATTTCAACCATGATTCCAATCTATTTAAAATGAACCCAACAAAAACAGTTTCCCAATTAATTAAAATTTCATTCGCGACGAATACACCGCGGGTCACTGATGGCACAATCTCCCGCATCTTGTTAAAGCATGATCATTATTATCGCGAAAGCCGTAGTCGGTAACTGTTCATTATTCTCAAACACCAGAAACAATTATGCCGTTCAAGGAAAAGAAACACGAGGAACTTAATTGGGAGTCTGTTTTCAAACGATGTCTATGCCCCAGACAAGAGTGAACTTATCCATTTTTGTCCTTTTTAATTTTTCGTCGCTTTTAATTGTTCTCGAATAAAAAGGAAGACTTGTTTCATTCTCTGCTAAACAAACAGGAACATTATTATTCATAGAATTCCCGATTGCTTTCGCATTGTCCACTCTCCATGCATATTCCGAAGGAAATTTCCCTAAGCAAACTCACTGACAATTTTTTCCTTTCTCTTTTTTTTTTTGAATATACGAAAACGCACGGAGATCTTTCTTCATTTCCTCCTGTTGAAACTTTCAATTTGATTCTGCGTGATTGTTCGTGATGTTGAAATTTTTGAATATTTTTGTCTTTCAGGAAAATTTTTTTTAATTAAGATATTACATTAGTGGACATATTGTAATATTTCGTTTGAAATTGTTCTAGGAAAATAATTTCATAATTTCATTTTTTTTTATTTTTTGTAAGAAACATAAAAGTATGAACAAATTGCACATAACTGTAACAGTGTCCAAAGTTGTTATGTTTTTAATCGAACTTTGTATTTCTCACATTTTATGTGTAGAAACATGTTTTATTCTTTGAAAATTTACGTTTTGTTTGTTCGTTAAATAACACCCTTGGAAATTGATATTTATGTATCAAGCTGTATATGATTATTTATCATCAATATTCTATAGCAAACATACATGTACAAAATTATTTGTAAATATAAAATAAAATTATTCATATTCATTTTGTACTGCAACTTTTGCACTATGAATATTAATATTTATTTTATATTATGAATTTTAAACAATAAATATTAATATTCATTTTATACTATAATACACAATAAACATTAATATTCATTTCATACAATAATTCTACGTTATATACATTAATACTTCTTTTACATCATAACTATTACAAGTAACAAAATTTAATTTATCAAATCAATATTTCAAATTCCCTCATTTAACAACAAAATAAGAAAAATTGCGTTTGTAAAATAAAAGTGCAGTCTTGGTTTATGATTTTTAGTTAGTAATTATACTCTATGGTATTACTCTTTTTCATAGATTGTAAGCGACATGGTTAACAGAGATTAAACCCAAGCTTTGAGCAATTTTTGATCAGTCGATCGGTTGTATCGAAAGGACGATTGAGACATCGACGTGCCGCTTTTGTCCAGCGAGAATCGATTAAGTCGATCGCATTGGCACGCTTCTCTTTCAGGTTTGATTCCGTTCGCTCTGTTTTTGTCGATGGAGGAGGTCAGCGTTCGCCATAAAGGACGACATCGGTCGCTACCCATTGTCCTGCGGGAGCATTTACATCGGCCTCGGGAATCGACTCGTGTCCCGAGTCACGATTTCGATTCTACAGTCTTCTCCACATGACACGAAATCCTAGATTCTGAAATAAAATCTACTACTAGAATCTAAAAAAGAATTTATAATATACAAAAACAACACTAATGTCCACAAATGTGACCATAGGTGAATTTAAACATGAACAGTCCACATATGTACCACGGGGTTAAAACATGTGTAACAAAGAACAAACAATAGTTATATCGTCTATCAGAATAATTTTAACAAGTAAATAATAAACTAGTATAGTAATATACAAAAACAACGCTGATGTCCACAAATATGACCATAGATAAATAAGCAGTCCACATGTGTACCTAGTGTACCAAGTTAAAAGATGTGTAACAGAACAAACATTAGTTAGATCATTTATCAGAATGATTTTAACGCGGGAAATAGTAAAGTAGTCATTTTGAAACATCCTGTACATCAAGCTGCCACGAACGGCACCTTTTTCTCGCTTCCTCGATGGAGAACGTCCTCCAGGCTATGCTGCCAGGTAGATTCGGCTTCAAGTACGGCAAAAGAGAGTCCCGAGATTCTTTTCCCGTGATATCGTCCGGGCTACGACCCTGCCGCCTATTTGTTATTGTAATCTGCATCACTATGGATGAGACACGGATAATAGGATCTCAGAATTTACCGGGCAGCCGGAACTTGTGCAGGTGGGGGGCGGAGAAGAAAAAAAACACGCGGGAAGACGTTTTGTAATCGACACTGGCTCTGTTCGTAAAATACTCCAAGTATGAAGGAACGGTGGAAAAAATATGAAAGAACGTGTTATTAAAACATTTTTACTTATTATTACGCTGAACAAGGGAGTAATTTTAATTTTACATGTATTGTACATTTGTATGTGTCATTTTTAATATATGTACTTAGATATAATTTTGTTTTTAATTATAATGACCTTTTTGAGATGTCATCCTGTTTTGATTGGCTGTGATAAAGGATATGAGGGTTAAAATTATGTGAGAATGTGGTTAATTATGAAATCTTGAAGTTTCAAGTCGAAGTAATAGAGATCTAACGCTCTGAGATTTAATGATGGTGATACAACGTGTAGTGGTACAGTACGTGGTGACATAGCGTGTGATAATTTAACGCGAGGCGACAGACCCTTGGTAATTTAATACGTGATGACACAACCCTTAGTAATTTAACGCGTAGTAATTCAACTCGTAGAACTAACATGCGTTGCAATTTAACACGTGGCGATACAACACATGGTAATTCCACGCATGGTAATTCAACGCGTCGTAATTCAACGAGTGGTAATTCCACGCATAGTACTTCAACATATGGTAGTCCAACGCATGGTAATTCGACGAGTGGTAATTCCACACATGGTAGTTTAACGCATAGTACTTCAACACATGGTAGTTCAACGCATACCAGTTCAACGCATGGTAGTCCAACGCATTGTAATTCCACGCGTGGTAATTCAACGTGTCGTAATTCCACACATGGTAATTCAACGCGTCATAATTCCACGCGTGGTAATTCAACGAGTAGTAATTCAACGCATAGTACTTCAACATATGGTAGTCCAATGCACAGTACTTCAACGCATGGTAATTCGACGAGTGGTAATTCCATACATGGTAGTTTAACGCATAGTACTTGAACACATGGTAGTTCAACGCATGGTAGTCCAACGCATTATAATTCCACGCATAGTTATTCAACGTGTAATGACACAACGCTTGATAATTAAACGCGTAAAAGTATAACTCATGTTAACTCAACGCTAGAAGTATAACGTGTAACATATGATAATCCTACACATACTAATACTTCGCGTGGTGACACGTTTCAATGCAATACACTTAAATATATCGTGTAGCAATACAACGTATTACAACCTATACTCTAACCCGTTAATCTAGTAACCCTCGTTATATCAGTAACGATATTAAGAAATAATAAAACAACCTATACTCTAACCCGTTAATCTAGTAACCCTCGTTATACCAGTAACGATATTAAGAAATAATAGCTGTCCACAGCGCCATTATAAAACCCTTTAAACCGCCGTGAGACAGCATTGCAACTTTCAAATAGAGAACGTTCGATATATCACAGGATCCATAGCCATCGATGTAGTTAAAGAGACATTTATTCGCGAACGATGTATTCAATCAGCAGTTAAATTACACTTTGAACCTAACCACAAGGATCGCAAGCTACTTGGAAGCCTAATGGCAGCCAGGATGGAGGCACATAAACTAGTTTGCTCGGTGAACCTGAGGCCACCTCCGGCAGTGTAGCGAGCCGGCATCTTCTAGCAAACGGTGAAACTGCGCCTCTATTTCATTTCAATGGAACTTCTGTTATCATAAATCTTGATTTATCGCCGTCAGCTATAGATTGGCTCCTGTGTCGGTTCGACCGAACGTATGTGTGAGTATCTCTGCCCCTGGACACCAATTCTTCGCAACCCTCCTTGTTGCTCAATATCGTTCACTTTGCAGATGTTCAAAAACATTTTGTATTTTAGAATTGTGCGTTTTATTGAGAAAATTCTGGAAATTTTCTTTTGATTGTTTTATAAGTTACACATTTGTGACCATAATGTGGTTATAATGTTCACATGTGGTTCAATATTGACTTGGTATAAATACATGTTCCTTGTAATATGTAAGATTTTATTTAAATTATAAACTTAGATCTATAATTGATTAATATAAAAGATAAACTGTTGTTAAATAAATAATTTAAAAAAAAGATGGTTAAACAAATTGACTCTCAATTTCCTTTTGTGAACTTTAAAATTGCTCCGAGCTCTTAAATTTTAATTTTCAAGTTCAAACGTTGAAAGAATCTTTTTGCACCATTTTAGAGAGCAATAAAAATTCGTTTCCTTATAAACAAAGGTAGTTTATTGCAAGTGCGTTATAAAACCACGCGTTAAATTAGATTGCTCGTGATTTCGATCGAAGAATGAAAAGTTTGCGATTGTTTAATTGTAAAGTTGGAAATCTCGTTCAATTGAGGCGCGATGAAAAAGTTCAGGTAACTGACAACCACGAAGTATTACGCTCGAAGAATATTAAAGGAGCGAAAGCTTTCTTTTGTGACTTTTAATTGCGATAAAGAAATCTTCTCAGAACTTTTCTCGCCATCCTTAATCTACCTGACAGATGCAAGACGAATAATTTCCATAACAAAGCAATTATCGTTTTAACTTGACGTCCGCTGTCGCTTATTCCTTAATTTCTTTTCGCTTCTGTTGTCCAAGCTGTAACTATTTATATGGAAAATTCACTTATATCGATTTAATCGCTGTGCAGATTTTTATTAATCGCTAAACAGAAACTGTTCAAAATTCAGCAATTATATTAACACGAATTATAGAAATGAATCATGTTTATCAAAAGATTTCTGAAAGATGATACATGTGACAGCTTCATAATAACTGTATATTACTGTCTCAAATTGAATTCGCAGTGAAATAAAGTTTCAAAAATTTATGTTCTGAAATGAATTAATATCATAAAGCGAATCGCATAATTCTGCCATGGGACATTAATACGTGCACTGCACTCGATAAAAAATCGCCCACGGTGGAAACGTGAATGTCGTCCCATAAAATCCCTAGCATCCTGCTCTCTGCTGCTCATAAAGTCCGTTATGCTCCAAAACAGCGATCAGACACAACAGCGTCGTGTTTCAGGTCGAAGGAGCTCGGAATTCGATCGTGAAATTTGTTTCGAATATTTATGAAATATACGAAGTGGGATGGTAGAATAACAAAATGAAACAGTAGAATAATGTTTTAACAAAATGGCGAAATAGGAGGATAGTATTTTAACAAAATGGTAAAAGTACAATGCATAGTAATTTAACACATGGAAGTAGAACGTGCACGAAATATAATACGTGAAAGTAGAATATGTGGAGATATGACATTGCAGAAATAACATACATAGTGATTTAACGCATGGAAATAGAGTGTGCAGTAATCTCACGCGTGATAATCTAGTGCGTAATAATCTGACATGTGATAATCTGACGTGAGATAATTTAACGCGTAATAATCTGACACGTGATAATTTAATGGTTGAGGAATTAACGCGTAGAAATAGAATGTGGATTTATGAAATCACTGAACATAAAATACGTGGCGATTTAATGAATGAAAATATAGTGCGTTGTGATCTAACATATGGAAATAGAATGCGTGGTGATATAATGCGTAGTATTCTGTTGCATGGTAATCTAACGTATAATAATCCATTGTGTAGTAATCTGTTGTATAATAATCCAACTTGTAGCAATCTAACGTGCAGTAATCTAACATATAAGAATGCAACGTGTAGTAATCTGACGTATAATAATCTATTGTGTAGTAATCTAACGTGTAATAATCCAGCGTGCAGTAACATAACCTGCAGTAATCTAACGTACGATCCAACCGTCCCATAATGTAGCAAATAGAAACTAGCCACTTAGTACCTAATTATTTCCCACAATTTAGTAATCTTGCAATTTGCTAAAGCAAAATTATTTTAAAACACAAGTACCTGTACCCTTCTTCATAAAGCAGGGAGTAAAACGTTGAATTGGAAGGCACTCGAGGTATGCGTTGTTAGAAGGATCACGGAGAAAGGTGGATGCGGTTTATTTGAACGATTCCCATCAAATGGCATTTCCGGTTCAGAGGTACTCGATATCCGATATTTATGGTCCGATGTTTCGCTGCTTACTTCAAGGTGGATTCAAGCTTCCTCTCTGTTCGATTTGGCTTGGAAACGACACGGATGCTGTAAACGCCGGTTCGTTGGACGTTCAGATGGAATCGGTTGGGATATCGAGTGCTTTCTGGCTACCCATTGTAGTATCTATCGTTCCAGGGTAGATTTCGCTTGATTTAGGAATATTTCATTCCAGTTCACTATGTAATCTAGCATTGGGGAGATCTGATTCTACAGGGGAAAAGTATCGTACTGAACATTGAAGTGGTGCTTGTAAAATATTGGACACCATATTTTGCTGTCTATGCTGATGTCTTGGTTAAAATTTCATTTCGTAATATTTATAAGGTTTTTCAAAATTAGAATTTTTATTGATTAATGCATACTTCAGGTTCTTGATAAATCTGAGAGATCAACGAGTACCATAATGCATAATAATACATGATTGCAGGGATGAACATTTTATCACTATACCCCATGAAAAAATACATTACTTTTTTTTATCAAGTATCCTAATGAACACCGACTTCTGATATTTCCATTCAACACATAAATTCATTAAAACAGTTCAAACAAAAATTACAAAAATTTTAACAAAAAGCATCTTAATACTAAATTGAGACTAATCAATATTAATTTCCTAAATTACCATCATTCGTATTTAACAAGTAAAATAGTATGATTCTAAAAAGATATATAGACATAGAACGAAAGCAGGTTTTCAGGACAGTGACTCGTTAATTTTAAATGTGAAATATATGAAGAGGAAAATGTGATGTTCACATTAGAGTGAACGTAATTTCATCGTGGTGCGAGGGATAAGGTGCACATGGAGATTCGCATAAATTAGCATCGTGACAGGTCACGTGCCATCAGTATCCATTATCCGTGGCGTACAGGTGGTGCCGAAACACGTCATAATTTAACCCCTAATCGGGTAGCTGAGTACACCACAAGTAGTCATGAGTGGTTTCCAATCGCTTTTCCATTTCTCTCGATATATTTTATCTGAAATCAATTTAACATATGATTTACGGTGACTGATGCATATTCGAAGATCTCTGTTGTAGGTCAGGTCATGGTTAAAGACATTAACTTTAATTTTTTTATATTAATATTAAATTTGAAGGACGTTGGGTAATTGGGTATACTAAAAATTTCTAAATTTTTTAGGGTTTTAATTTTCAAGGTGTAGAACTCTCATATTTTGCTAATTTCAAATGTAGAAATTTCTGAACTTTTAAATGTATACACATATTTTCAAAGTACTGTGTTTTTAAATTCGTGAGATTTCAAACCTTGAAATAGTCAAATCTTCAAATTGTCAAATTGTCAAATCCTCAAATCATCAAATTCCCGACTACTATCCCCCAGTAAAATCCCAAAAACTAATTTAAAAATCTCCAACATTAACAACCTAAAATCACAAAACTCCCAAACGTCCAAAACCTTCAAAACTTGCCCCAGCCACAACTAAAATCATCAACTCTGCAAACTAAGACCCCAGTCGCACGATAGACTCGAAATTACCAAGGATACTCAAGGATACTAATATTCACAGCATGATCGACATTTCCGAAGAAATGATCAAACTTCGTTCCCGACTTAATTGCACATCGAATTCCCGAAGATGAGATCGAGCAAGTTAACGATCATAATCATCAGTCATCCGAAACGGAACAGAAATGTTCTGTACACACCGTTTACTTGAACTAACGACCATGCGTTCTCGAACGATGAAAAGAAAATTTCACGGGTGTTGGTGAAACGATGATGGTTCATTAAGAACGGAAAGGGCTGCTTAGCCGGCAGCGAAAGAAATTTAATCTCTCGCGGTCGAGTAAAACATAAGTGATCTACGAGGGGGGCGTTCGAGTGTTGATGATTTTGCATTCCCGCTGGAACGAACGGCCAACAGACGCACAAAAGAACGCAACAACCTCTTCCATTTAACCACCGCGGCCGTAATTTCCTTTATATTCGCTCGAACGAGAGCGAAAACGAGCGCCGCTGCTAATTTGTTTACGTCAGCGTTGCAAACACGAGGGCGTTTCGTAATCGAGAACAACGGACACACCCTCTCCTGCTTCGAATCAACGAAATTCCGCTAAGAAATACTTGCGCGAATAATAAAGACGCGAGGGCTTTTTGCGAATTAGTTTTACCGATCGTGCACGATCCGCGGAACGAATTTATTAGTCGGTGATGGATACTTGGAAATATTCAAAATGAAAGGTAGACAATTTTCAGATTTAAAGATTTGAACATTCTTTTTTAAATTCGTCATTTTTATACTGGTTTATATTTTAATTTTAAATTTCTGAATTTCATGATTTTCAAGTTTTGGAGTTTGTATATTTCTGGAGGGTCAATTTCTAAATTTTTAAAATCCATAATTTTTAAGTTTTCAGGTTTTATAATTTTTAACAGGTCAATACGCAAATTTTCAAGTTTAGTATCTATATTTCTGACAGGTTAATTCCCAAACTCTCAAATAATTCCACAAACAAACTACTTTGCCTAAAACACCTAAACACGAATATCACCAATCTCATCCCCCATTTTTCCCCCAAAAGCTTTGCACTCGACCGTACCCGAACAATCAGAAGACTCCTGGAAAATCAACTGCAAATAAATAGTCACGCTTATCGACTGATCGAATCTACAGGGGAGCCGATCAAAAGCAACACCCCGGTGCTATCACCTAAGTGTTCTTCGTATTATACGCCCAAGAGTCTCGTAGCTATATCCGGAGCCTTTTTCCCTTAACCCAGTCGCTCCTCTATCTCCGGGAAGAATGAATGGGCCAAAGAGAGATGGATAAAGGAAGGAAGTCGAGAAAGAACGAAGACGAAGAAAGAAACGTGTAGAGAGACTCGTGGGACGAGTCCGAGGGATGGATAGAGGGTTGTTCGTGTGAAAAGGCAGCTAACAAAGGTGGGTGGGACAGCCAGACATATAGGAATTCCGTGGCTATTTATAGCGAGGTAAGTTATTAGCAGCCGCGTAAATCCTTCGCTGTGACCCCACTCGATCGTTTCGAACGGGTGAAAATCATCCCTTAATCACGGTTCTTCGATTCAACGAATCCGTGAAATAACAGACTCTTTCAGTGACTTTCAAGAAAGGGCTTTTAGACCCTCTTCCTCTAATTCGAACTATTCGGCTGATGGAAGTAATTTTATTCCAAGTGGAGTCCGCATTGGAATTTTATTCTTCCTTTCGGAGAATTTGCTTCACTGTTTTTGTACTATAAATGTCAACCCACGAGTTGAGGTCGAATTTCTCTTCTACGTTAACATTAATATATTGAAATAATCCTACTACCAATTTAAATTTATTAAATTCTTAATTTTTCTTATCAGAAGTCGATTGCTGACAGTTTCTGTACTGACGGAACTAAAATTTAGTAAATAGGTACTGAAATACATGAATGCGTATTTGGTACGATTTATAAAATGGTTGAATTGTTCGTGAAAGAAACCGGGGTAGCAAAGATTCTCGTTTACCTGAAAAATGATATAACTGCAAGTGTAATAAACAAACTTCGATAATCTGAAAGTTTTTAAATTACATTTTCCGATCTCGATTCAGCGTCCTTTGTTCGGGAGCATCCTTTGTTACGTTAAAGAAGCTTTGTTCAATAAACGCAGGAGAATGCTCTTTGTTCGATTTTAGCAAAGAGAGCGATAAGAATCGTTCCGGGGAAAATCGAGTAGAAAGAAGAAGGTAAGATCTCAAGATTTCACGGTTACTGACGTAAAGCTTCGCCTGGCTATGTCTTAATTCCTCTTTTTATCTGTATCAATCATCCACTTTAATTTCCCACGGGTGCTGTGCCATGGGATTAGCCGATTCGGGCTGTGTACGTGCGAAATTAAGTTCGAGGATTTTTATGTACACGCAAAGATCTGGACGGGATTACTTCGGTAATAACGGTACACCTTCATTTTCAACCGGGTAATTTATAATATTTTCATATTGACACATTTTCATATTTAGACATTTTTTCAATTTATATAGATAACATTTAATTTGTTAATTTATGTAGCTACTAATTTAGGGGATTTGGAAATTTTTAATTTGGAGTACTTCATCATATAACTTGGAAATTAAAACTTTGGAGAATTTTGGGAATTTAGGGATTGGGAATTTGGGGAATTCGAAATGTGGAAAATTTGGGGAATTGGAAATTTGTGAGAATTTAGGGAATTTGGGGAATTGGAAATTTAGGAATTTAGAAATTTGCAAATATAGTTAATAAATCATAACTTAATAATGTACAAATTCAGAGTCTCTCTGCATCCATAAATCCGTTTTCAGGCCTCCCAAGAAATGACAAATTAAAAATAAAAATATACGCAAGAAACCCCTCATTTGATATGTTCCCTCAAAATTGAACCTACACAATTAGTACGTAAAAATAATATTTTACAGTAACACAAGTATCGTACATAGAACATTCCGCAAACGGGCTGGTGCCACAGCGAAAAATTGCAACATAATCGTGAAGGTAGACTGTTGCAAACTGCGTGTCCTGTAATTCAGCGGATGTTTCAGCGTGTTTACTGTGTTTTCCTGGAAAATTGTTCCCCGTGGGCGCGTTGGAAGCGAGAAAGAATGCGACGCGGGAAATCATGCAAATATTTTATGGCACGTAAAAGCGTTGAACAGTTACAGCCTACTTGTCCCACCCCTTGGCGTCGTAAAGCAGCTATTAAAAGAATCATAGACTATGAACGACTACGTCTTCCGTGGAATATATTCCCTATGACCACCGGGGTTTTTAGAAAACCTACACCTTCCTCTGATGTTAGTTATTTTCATTTTTCTTTTTTACCTTCGTTTATCGAGATTATACGGTTTCAGACGTCTTTAAGCTGTTAACATCACGCTAGGCATCGTGTTAACACGTCCGCTGCTATTAGGATCCTCAATGTACAATTCCATGAATCCAATTTTAATAGCAGAATTTTCGTGAAAATGGAGATGAGTATTTTATACTCTTAAAATTCCTGTATTTATTTTCTTTAACGGGGTATTCATTTATTTCACTCATTTTCTTTGTTCACTAAAGGGGTGGTTGAAACGATGTAAAATTTTATTGGAATTTCGAACTTTTTGTGTTTAAATCGTGTTAAAATATGGTTAAAATTATGTGTCGAACTTTGTGTTTTGTGTTGAACTCAATTAAGGGTTCTGATGATGGAACGGGGATGAAAGGAGCAGAATTTAATATTTTATCTTTCTCTAAATTATACCGTACAATTGTATTTTAAGAAAGGATCATAAAAATTTTAATTGATATTTAAATCATATTTTAAACTTTAAGAGTAACAACAAAGATAAAATGAGAAAGGGATGAATGCAGCAGAATTTTCTATAGATTATTTCCCGTTTCTTTGTACGAGATCGTTTAATCGGCTGAATTTCATTAATCCTTGTTTTATTATCCTCATAAATTGCATTACATAAATAATTTCCATCGACGACCGCGTTCATAATTAATGATTTAGCCACCACAGCTTGATCAATATTTCGGTCGGCTCATTAATATGCAGCACTTTATTATAGACCGGAAATGAATGTGTTGCGTGATGAGTTTCTGAATACAATAACGTCGAAGAAAAATGAATTTCAGTGTATTTTAATCTTTGCAATCGCATTAACTCTTTCTTTTTTCATTTTTAAACACATGATTTATTTTATTTAAATATGCAGCAAGCTTAACAGGTTGAATTATTAAAAAAGTTATTTTACTTTGCAACACAATTCTTTTATTTTACTTTCTTAATCTCGTGTTGATGTTAACTACAAAATAATCGTCTGTTCCTGTTACTTTAATTATTTAATTATTCCTAATTATCTTACACGATTATACGAAAGTTATAGTTGAAGGTACCCGTTATGGTACTCGTTAAAAGTACAAAGTGATAAAAATGATTACCAGGAGGAATAGAGGAATGCACTCAGGGGCAAGGTAACGCGTGAAATTACCGAGACGTAAAAGGAATTAGAAGGAAACCAAGTAAAAAGTGTAAAACTATGCGGTGTTATATTCTTGAAAGACAGAAGACGTGTCGCTAAGTGTACTTTACGATGCCCTACCACGCACTACATAAAACTTACAAACTAAGAGCCTTAAATTTATGTTGACGTCAAGATGCAACAGGGAAATAAACTTGTACTTTGTCACCTACTCTCAGAAGTTATCATCGTGTCAGATAATAAACTGAGGTTCCACCTCTAAGCGAGGCTGCACAACTTTCCTCAACGTGTACCTATATTAAGATACAACATAGCCTTTCTGAGGGTAAGAATAAAGGAAGATGCTTTCGATTTTGTCCTTCACGAACTAAATAAGGTAATCTAGGTTATTCTTATGTTTACGTTTTTTCTCAGTGCAGACACTTTTCCACATTTTCTACAGATTTCTTAGGTGCAGTGTACTATAGGTCCATATTTTTTCTAGATCTACGTTGTAACTAGGTCTACCTTCTCAGAACTAGTTCTAGGTTTACATTCTCTTAGATACCAGGTTATTCTAGATCTACATTATTTTTAGGTCAAAGTTTTGCTATAGCTTAACATTTTCCTAGGTTTATTTTGCTTAGGTCCACATTCTAGATCTACATTGTCTCTGGTCTAAAATTTACCGTATTTCATTCGTAGGTCTGAGTTAGCTCTAGGTCCACATTTTACTCGAATTTTCCTGGAACTAGATTATTTGGAGAACCCTAATATTGTAATATCCCCAACATCTTCAGATTTCTAACATTTCTAAATACCCAAAATCTGTAAATACCCAGATATCCACCATCTGCACCCCTAATATCCCTAGCTATACCAGTCGAAATCGTCGACACGATTTACCGTGAAAAGGAAGGAAAAAGATGGGAACAGTAAGTAATTCATGATATCTGGCCACGCGCCAACTTACATTTTGCCTCCTTTGTTGCTTTCACCGGACGCATACGTCCTCCCCTAGTTTCCCCATAATTCAATTTGCACCGGATATAAATTGATATATTAATGTCCATTACCCGGGTGAATCTTGTCTCCGGCATGATATAACTCGCGGTAACAAGACACGAATCGTATATTACGTAAACAGAACGTCGTTAATGCATCGTGGTTTAATATCCGTGATTTCAATAATTAATATACCTCCCGTTTAAAAAGGGACGCTTTTACGGTGTACACGTTACAAGCGGCACCGCGATTAATTCGCTCGAATTAATAACAGAAAATTTCGCGATAATAATCGAAGTATAATTTCAATACGTACCGATGAATTATTATTGTGTAATGTTTAATGGCTCGACGAAAATTAATTTACAGCCGCTTGCACCGCGAGCTAATCTAACGATTTGTTGTTTCGCGGAGGAAATTCATCGTTTACCATTATTGTAACATGCATTCGGTTGACTTAGTTTCGTTATTTTTTAGAATATTACAGATCTTATATTTAATCAGAATTTTATTGTATATGTTGTCTTTTCATTTACTGATCATCTGTAACTGTACTTATTTTTCTAAAATATGGATTCTGACACTTGCAGTAATTTAGTGCAATCTTATTTTATATTATTACATATCTTTTTGCAGTTTAGACAATTTTTCTAGTTCTTGTCTTTATAAGAAATTGTGTAATATGTTACCAAAATCAATCTTCAAAATACCATTATACTTACCACTAGTTTGTTTTAATAAAATACTCTGAAATGTAAGTTTGAAGACAATGTATGTATTTGTTGAAAAAGGAGCACCTTTTCGAACATAAACTACGACAGTTTTAAATTTGAAGTAAATTATAAAAGTAATAAAAAGGAAGGAAACTCGGGAATAATGCTCGAAACAGATAAAAAGGCTCGAAAATTCTTTTTACTCGATTCTCACCCTCCCATGTTCGCCCCTCACTCTCAGAGACATCCACCATCTTGGCTCTTTTCCACCTTGATGGTTTATTAATCTTTAATGGGTATAACTTCCAGCACCGAAAGAGTTTTATATCCTGGAACATTTTATGTGCCACTTTCCTTTTTCATCGAGCTACCCACTATTCTCACCCTCCTCGGATATCGTCTTCATTGCCTGCACTTTCTGCGTTCTATTAAAGCATAATGATTCCGGTATACTATGTACGATATTTTCTGATAGAACGATTTTTTTCGTTTAAACGATGTTAAGGTTATTTGATTCGTTGGAATATTAATTGTAAAATATTTTTACAAATTGGAAAGGGGAGGTGTTGGTACACTTTGGAAATTTGAGACTTTCAGTGTTGCAATGTTTAAAAAATGTGCAAATGTGAAAATTCGAAAAACTTAAAAATAAACCTGACTATTCTTTTCAAATTCCATCTATAACTAATTCTATAGTTGTGATGTACATTCCAGGTTCTTCAAATTAAACAAATTTCATGAGCCACGCAGCTGTATTATAATTATAATGTATAAACACGCTGTTCATAAAAGTGGATTGTTTACGAGAACACGATTATTTGACGGGTAACGGGATACATTTCTGCCGGAAGCTGTATCGGGCCGAAATAAACCAGCTGATCGATGCCATCCACGCGAAATCCAATCGGCAATTATCAGCCACGAACTTAATCGGCACCCACCTCGGTTTCCCCCGGTATAATGAATACCAAGCTTGCCACCGTTCCGTTTTCGATTCCAATATCGACGGATATTTCCGGTCTGCTCGGATACGCCGCGATAAATAAACGATAAGCTCGGTCGACTGTGAATCCCGCGGCCTCTCTCTATCCCCATTCAATCGAATAAATCAATTAGCGAATCCACCGATAATGATAACGGATGACTCAAAAACATTCTCGAGCATCTCTCCATTCCGTCTGTCTGTTTAACCCTTTCTTCCCATAATCTGCTCCAACTTTCAAAATAATTTATATCATTGAAATTTATTCTATTTCGTATCATTTTAGATCCACTGTTTAATAATATTTCATAATTATTATATTTATTTTGTAAAAATTAACCCCTTACTTTTGACGGTCTCGAACTTCAGCTGTGATTAATAAATAGAGGAAATTAAATAAATTATGTGAAATGTTTTTAATTAAATTACTTGAAATGTTCAGTAAGTAAATAAATTTTATTTCAGAAAAAAATACATACAAGAAATGAAAGGAAAAATAAAAGAAATAATTCCCTCCTTAAGAAAATTTTACCAGTTGAATATATAATTATTACAGTATTGTAATAAAAAATAAAAATTTCAGGAGAAAATCACAAACCGGAAATCGTCAACCCTTGCCATCGTGGCTGAAATATAATAAAAGAGCATAAGTGGGTCTGCGGGGGGTAACAAATAACTTTGACAAGGAATCGCGGTCTCCAGCGAGAAATATTTCGCGGATTACCACGCCGACTGGCCGAAAGCGGAATTTATATCTGAACTTTGAGAAAAGTGTCGTTCCATGAGGTAAGTTTAAGCCGTCTCACCCCTCCGCTCACGCGTGTATCACGAACCGTCAGAGGGTTGAAAACTTCTCTAGAGAAGTTCTGCGGCTGTGAAGATTTCGAACACAAAAATATATTCGACTTGAGGTGAAGAAGACTACTTAGAGAAGCTCGAAAAAGTGCGTGAAGAATGACTGTATATAATTAACCCTCTTAGTGGGAGTCTTAACGCTTTTCGACTTGTATTTAATTGTGTCGAAATATTACATCAATCAATGTTGGAATAAAATAAAAGAATCTCATCGAATTAAAACTTGCCCAATTGACTTACCTAAAATTGAACCTCTTTAATTGTAACCAGTTGATCAAGTCAAATTACTTCCACAATATTTTCATTTTATGCTGTAACTTTAATATCAATATCGGAGAAAAGTTCAGTCTCTCCGTCTAAACGCATCTAATCCCCCAAAGGGGTCCCTAGGGCAGAATTGCTACACAGAAATACATGTACATTACGAGTGGTCTACGCAATAACTCGACTGTGTCTCTACTATGTCAACTTTATCGTACGTTAACCGGACGTTTATCGACGAGCATCGCTCGTCATCGCTCATCGTGAAATCCCTCCAGAGACACGCGTGGCATTCACGACCGTACGTACGATCATTTTTCAGTATCGTTATCGATAGATCTTCTCGACTCGCGTTTGAAAACGCCGTCTCCATGGGAGGCACCACCAAAAAACATAATTTTCAATCGACCGAAATGGTCCGATACATTTTTAACGATTATATTCAATCACTTTATCTCTATATTTTATTAAATGTAAAAACCAAGGAATGTCTAATTCTATGTTATTAACGATAGATGAAATTACGTTCGGTTGTGTTTCGCGTACAGTCATCGAAAACCGGTCTCGGGAAAATTTACAACAACCACCTCCGTACAAATATTCCCGGTTCCTTTTTTTCTACTATTTCTGGCGCGGTTCCAGCATCACCTGCTTCCACTCGATCGAATTTTATTTTCATCCTCCGCGGATTTATACGGGCCGAGTTTCGACACTATGAATAGCCCGATAGAGGAGGCGTTTAGGAGGCGCACGATCGTCCAGGAATCCGTGCCTTTACCCGGAATATTCCACGGGATATCCTGGTGGTGGGCGAAGCCGAGCGTTTACGACTGATCGAAGGGTCCATAAAGAATACCTTCTGCCCCGGTAAATCTTATTTCGCGCTCTTATTCAATGAAACTCTAGGGAGAACTCTGATCGTTTATTTTCCTGATAAACATCCCCGTTTCGGTAGCCAGTACCGAGGCCACATTCCACCGTGACCTACAATCTTTGATTTAATTCGATTTGCCCTCGTATAACCGGCAACTCGTTTCTACTCCCAGGAGATCGAACATTGCTCGTTTCTTTAAATCATATGTGGATTCTCTATTTTATCCATGGATTTGTTGTTCCGTTTTATGACTTATGTGAAACATTATCCGATTAGGAGGAATATACTGGGGTATGAGAACGGTTTTTAGTTCTTATGCAACAGTATTTTAGGGAGATAATGTTACAGTGTTACAATGTACAGAATTTATATAAAAAAAGAACATTTTGTTCTCAGCACTTCATTACTGTGGTTAAGAGTTACAAGATAGTGACGGGGATGCTCTACAAGAACATATGTACAACTTTTTCATTGTTTGTACAAAGAAATTTCTGCAGTGTATTTTAATTTTCTGTATTTTTCTTAACGTTGCAGCAATAGTTAGCTAATAACTGCATAGAAAATAGGTTAACTCTTTATTTGCCAGATGCATCAAGACTATAATATGAAAGCAAAGAAAATTAAAATTTTATATTCAGATTCTTAGCTACACAAATTGAAGAGTGTTAAAAATTTATGTGAGTCACGAGTCAGATTCCTTGAAGCAGAGCAAGAGGTTCAGATTTGAAAATTTCCAAATTAAAAAAATTGAAGTCCATGTAGATCTCAGAACTTCGCAATAACAAAAGAAGTTTTCAGCAATCCACCTGATCGATATCGACATCGTCCATTTAACGCCATCCTCCCCGAAACTCATCAGTTGTTAAGAGCCGGAAGAACGATTTCTCACTGTCCCCAGGTTCGAGCCCCCAGCAGGAAAACACCATGGCTCATCGGAACTAATTATGAGAAGCTGCACCGGTACTTTTTACGTTCTTTTAGCGAAGTACGCTCGAGCATCCGTGGCTCGAAATTAGTCGACTAAGCGAAAAAACACAAGCAATTTCTTCGGTGGGTGCCCACGAAGGGGTCGAGTGCGCTTCTTCTTATTTTCCTTCCCCTCTTCTTCGTCTCTTCGTTCGCCACTTTTTCTTGATACCTCTTTTTTTTCCGCTGAAAAGGGGTCTGCCCCTGGAAAATAAACTGGCCACTTTTATCGATCGACGTTCCGGCGTCGTTTCGTGCCCGCTATTAAACGCCCCGTCTGCGTTTCGCCCTCCCATCCCACCGGTCCACCCCCTTCGCTCCATTAAGCTCGAATAATCAGCCCTCTCTTTGCAGCCGAGCTCATCACGACGAGTGGAGGCACGTCCTCTCCTCGGCCTCATATCCGCGAAACAGGATTTCGAGAGCTCATTAACCGTGATTCAACGGCCACGCTCGCGAGCCGAGGATGCCCGCGATCCTCGCTTTGTGGGATCGAGAATTTTCAGAACGTCCATGCTCCTCTGTCAAACCCGAAGGATTGTCCTGATCCCGATTATTCATGTTTCACCGTAGCCTTCGGGATTCGTATGATAAGCGAGGGATCGAACGATTGATTCATCATTTTAACGCTTATGTTCATCCCTGTGCTGTTACTGCTATTCCTCATTTACGAGATTTATAGAATTTTCTGAGATTATTCTCTGTCGATCGTACAGGTTTATTTTTAATCGTATGTTAAGTAAGACGTAACATGGTAAACGTAAATTAATATACACATATACATTAATAAACACATACGTTAATACACACATATACATTAAAGTACATATGCATTAATATACAGATAACACGACAAACATAAATTAATGTATATTAATATTAATTCGCTATCTGTAAAAGATCAACAGAGACTTCAAGAGAAGCACCTCGATAAATTTTACAATTTAGGAAAGAAACCTAACCTAACCAAATTATCCGTCAAAAAATATATGCAACAATACGTAAAATATTTAATACCAATATTTTGTATAATAGTAAAATAGCATTGGTGAAATATTATGTCATGTGGGTAAATAAATTCTAGTTTCGCATGATCAAACGTGTCAGTCACTATATCTACCATTTCCTGCAGCACCGAATATTAGTCCTCCTACCGTCACTGATGCATTCGCGTTCGCAGAACACGACTCGAACAACGGCAACGGCAACAACAACAATAACAACAATGTCGAGAACGCATTCATTTTAGTCATCGATGAAGCATTGCAACGACGAATGCATCGGTGCAGCGAGCGAACGCAGTTGTACACCGGGATGACGCAGTGATACAGATAGCCGCCGGATGCGGCGGAAACTAAACGCTGGCACACCGGAAATGATGCCGGCCACCTCCGTGCACTTCCCCTTTCCAGCAACGACGGGGGGAAATTTGATCGGGTCCACGTTACATACCGAAGCCAACCGCGGGCATTCGTCTGGCGATTTCGTCCTGGATGCAGGATCATTCGTCTGACGGATGCATACGTGCCTCTCGATCGATCATGTTGGCTTACACTCTGCATTTTCATTTGTACACTGCATTCTCGATTATTTACTATTTCGGGCTCGAGAAATGACGAATTTTGCGTCTTTTGTTCTCACGTATCTTCAATTTTTTACATTTTTAGTGTCGCAATTTCAGGTCGAAGTTCTGAATTTTTAAGTTTTCAGGTTTTTACGTTTTTTAAGTTCGTTTCAAATTTATAAACGGTCAAACAAACAATTCTTAAACTTAAGGATATAGAAGTCTGAGTTGAGGAACAAGTATATTTATAAACTTACATTCTTATGAACTTATGAACTTGACAACCTACAACCCTAGAAACCTACAAACCTAGAAACCTGTTATTGGAGAAACTGCACTCAAAGTTTAATTACGCTCATTTCCCAAATTTCTGCCATAAAACTTCGGAAATAGAACCATTCTCCACCCTTAAGAAAACATCGCTAACCAAGAAGTCTTGTAGTACTTAAGCAAACACCACTAATAAAAAACTGTAGCAATATGTACCTTAACAAAATCTCACTAACCAAAAACTGTATTCACATGTTCCTTAAACAAACACCACTAATCAAATGTATACTACTTTAAAAAAATTTCACTAATCAAAAACTGTATCAATATGTACCTCAGACACTAATCAAGAATAGTACCTCCCAAAAATGTCCAAAAACTGTAGCACACACCACCTCCAAAACAATGACTCTAACCCTCAACAACCCCGAACGTTCTGTACACAAGATGGAGAGTGTAACATTCTCCTGATGACCCAAGCGATGTCGGACCATACAAAAGCTCTAAAAGTTAGGAAGAGGAAATGATTACAAAGGACTGTCTCCTGGGAGCGTCTTGGCGATATCGACCCAGGGTTCCTCCATCGCCAGGTTCGAAATTAAGAAAAAGCCGGCCTTCTTGGCCGACTACGTATCCGGGTCATGCGCCCGGAAAGATCGCAGATGTCGCATAATGAAGCCGTTACGCGAAGGACACCGAGGTCCAGAAGATGCACATAAAGAGCAACCCTGATCCGAGACTCCCCCGTTCCCATCCGATAAACGGAGAGGTAAAAAGGAAATAAGAAGGAGGGAATCGGTCTCGACCCGATCCTGATTCCTCTTTGCCCGTGTATCGAGATCCATGAAAGTCAAAGCCGGAAGCTATCTTCCGAAGATCCTCTCGCTGGACCATCTTTCCAGAGAAATTATGCGCCAGCTACGGGGTAATCGATGAGCTCGTTTTGTAGAACATCGTGCTTTCTTTGCTCGGTCATTTGACCTTTACTTTTTTCGGGCATTCGTTATCTTACGTCGGGAATTTGCTGAGTTTTATGGGTCGAGGACCAGTTTTAGTATGGTCTTTTGATGGATTCATTTTGCCAGGTGTATTTTTGGTCAGGGACAATTGAGAAATTTTATTTCCAGATTATTGAGTTGAAATTTTGAGGTTACTGATTTTGAAGGTAAATTATTTTCAAGGTTATTTTAGAAATGAGAAGTCAATTTTAAAGACCTTGGAAATTTAAAATTGCAAGGTACGAACTTCTGAAGTTTCACTTTTAGTTGTAAGTTTTGGGTGCACAGTGTGAAAGTTCGGAGGTTCTACGGATTCAAGATTCTGAAGTTTAGACACAGAATTCTGGAGTCCTTCTAAAATTTAAGAGTTAAAAAAATTCTGTTCTCCAAAAATGAAAAAGTTCCAGAATCTCAAAATCATAAATTCCCAAAATTGTACTAGCTGAAGGTTCCAACATCACATAACCCAAAAATACTAAAAATACAAAAACACTGAAAATGCTAAAACCTCCAAAAATATAAAGAAATTTGCAAAAAATCCCATATGTAACGCATGTTTTATCCGTATGTTACAGGTAAGAAATTCTACCAGTATCCTTACGCGTGACCACCAATTAGAGTATGGTAATGGTAAGTGAAAGAACACGTTTCACATCATCCATATTGAAATATTCGACTGGTTTCGTAAATGTACCTATTTCTTCCAGGAAAAGCAATCGTAAACTATTTGTACAGAATGATCAGTATTCCCTATGTAAATTCCAAAATGATGTGGGTCCAAGGGATCGACTGTTTGTGTAATCATTTAACAAGCCCGTGTCAATGAATTTTCTCATTTCCATTCTTTTCTCAATGTTTTCTCTGACGTTCTTTATTTCCCTCGAGTGTCGTCGGTATCCCTTTGAATTAACCGCATACGAATACCGACAATTAATTAGCATTCGACACGATAATACAATGTGATTGCCGCTCTAACTGAATTAAGAGGAAACTTCAAGGTTCTTTGTTATGTAAATTCATCAACTTTATTCTTCAAAATGCATTCTGTTGTTTATTTTTACAATCTTTTTTATTATTCTCTTTAATGCAATTTGTACAGTTATACAGGGAGATTCATTTATTCTGAGCTGTACAAATTTTCATGCTATGACAATGATTAATATTTATGATTTTGAAATGAATTTTTTAAATGAATTTAAATGTACATATTCTTAAATTATACAAAGTCAATCAATTTTTTCGATCTTTGGTAGCAGTGAAAATTAGGTCGTTTGATGTGAAGCACCCTGTATGGTCACAATTTCATACATTTTATCGGATATCGAGGTATTTCGTAATTACCATTTTAACGATGTTATGTAAATTAAAATATAATTACTACGGGGTTGAAGATATTAAGTGGGGAATTAACATTCAATCTGTATTCAAATTGGGTCGACAAAAATCTATTCATAATGACAATTATGAGATTAACCTTTTTTCAAGTTTAATACCTAATACTTTTTTATGAGGTAGATCATTCTAAATTGTATGCTTTTATGACAGTTTATGCTACATAATGAAATATGTAATCCAGACATGTGCAGTGTCATATGTTCATATGTACCATACATATGCAGTATCATGTGTTCTTATGTAGTATGCACATGTACTCATGTACTATATGAACATCGTACACATGTAACATATGGACATTATACCTATGCATCATAAAAATGAAGTGTCATATATTACATTGTATCATGTACATGTTGCACTAATGTGCTATATGAATATCATACTCATGTACCATATGAACCATATGTACATGTGTATCATACAAGTACAGCATCATATGTTCCTACAAACCATACAAATATTGTATCAAAGGTGCTTACGTACCACTTAACCCAGTACCATCTGTATCCACATCCCACATAAACACAGCACCACATGTACTCTACAACTCACATAAATATTGAATAGTGTTTTCACGTCCCCAGTACATTACCCTTTATTCCCATAATAGTTAACAATAAATGAGGTCTGTCAACATCAAGAGTCAATCATAGTCAATTGTCTTATCTCTCATCAACCCAGCGATAATTTCTCAGCCTCCCATTCCAAACCCCGAAATCGATCCCTCGTAAGCGACGAGACCGCGTGATCCTGGAGTTCCCGTAAAGCAACCCAGTGGACAGGAGGACCAAATTTGACCAAACCGATCACGGAGCCGAAGCTTGTCGCGCAGAAGTGACTCATAAATATCAGTTAGTCCCGCGGTGATGTTTTCACGGTCCTTTTGATACAATGGCCCCGCGGTCTCGCTGGGTGTTCAAAACCGCCACGGGTAAACCTACTGCGTCATCCCGGTGAGTCCTCTTATCCAGCTACGGCCAGCTTGTTGTCCCGCTGCTCGGGTTGGTCTGTTTAGCGGGCTGGATGGGATTTGTGGTCGTCGCGTGATGTATCGTCGGTGCTCGTTCGACCCTCGTTCGGGACCAGACGCCTGCTGGGTCCACGAAAAGGAACCCGGTTTGTCCGAAACACCGATGCACCTCCATGCGGAGGAGAGAGGGACGACCTCGACGACGATTTGGCCAAGGACGAGGCCGGTTCCCAAGCACAAGGACCTCCCAATGTTCCTGTCCGAGCCTTATTCGGACACCGACTCTGCGCTTCGATTTTCGAAACACCTCGCGTTTTACGGGATTTTTAAACGTCTCGTCATAATTAACCTTCGAGCTCACTTGCGATGAGTGTTGGCTACATCGTTAACATTGATAGACTTATGTATTCTTGATAAGTACTCAGTGTATACTTGATATGTACACTTCCTGATTTTTAAATTTTCAAATGTTCGTGTTTGGTCACTGAATGTTGACGTTTTCGGTATTTATGAAGTACTGCACAGGTCCCAAAGTCCCCAAAACCTGCTCTTGTATCATAAATCAGCAACATGCAAACTCCACTGAATTTGGTGCGTTTTCGAAAAATCGAGAGCATTCTCACAGACCACCCGTAATAGTCAAGAGAAACTTCGAAATGGCATGATACATTTTACTTTTTCGGTATATACTTTCAAGCCATGAAATTTTACATGACTTTCGTTATACCGAACAGTATAATGTAACAACCCAATAGTTACAATATGAGCCATTCAATTATCCAGTCATCCCGTACGTAATTATCGCCAATAATCGAGCTGTTGTATAGGAAAGATGTCCAAATCACGTTGCGTGTAATTCTCGAGGAAACTCGTAAACCAAATCGATCCACGTATCCTCGATACGGTTAAAAACCGTTCTCGCACGCGATGAGAAGATCGAAGATGTTCCGAAGGTCTGTTCGCAATCGTGCGGCCGAAATTCCTCGAACAAAGAACACTACCAGTGCTGGATTAACCAATAATATGAGCTAGCGATTAGGGCATCGGAGTTGACATCTTAGAATTTTTCTGATACTCAAATTCCCAAAATCTCACATTTGCCGATACCCAAATATCCCAAATTCCACATTTTTCAAATTCCAGAATTGTCCAAATTCTTAAACTTCCAAGTACCTATAGTCAAATATCTCATTTTCCAAATACCCAAATTCCCCAGATTCTCAATATTTCTAATACTACAATTCCCCAAATCTGACATTTTCCAAATCCTAGAATACCCCAAATATCACATTTTCCAAATACCCAAATTCCCCAAATCTCACATTTTCCAAATATCCAAATTCCCCAAATTCTCCAATTTCCACATACCTGACTTCCCCAACATCCACCTTCCCAGCCCTAAAATTTCCAAATTCGCAAATTCCAAAATTCCGAAATATCCCTAAAGTTGGCTAAAACCACTTTAAACGGTCAGGGCACCCATAGGTCTTAATCCGTGACTGGTTTAAGGGGTTCAGAACGGAACGCGTCGGTCGCAAATCAGAAATGCACCGCGCGTCGTCCGACGTTCGTGCCGAGGCCCGGTTAGAAGATATCGGGCCGGCATCTGTTCTTCTCGTTCACGACGGTGCTCGTGATCCTCGTGGCCGCGGTAAAAATGGCCCCGTTCTGCTGTCCCGTGCCGTGACTTCTCCTCCTGACAGCAAAAGACGGCCAGAAAGAGAGAAAGAGGAACCGGACCGTTCGCGAGTTGCTTTGTAACGTTTAGCCCTCCCATGCCAGAGGTATACGAAGAGGGAACCCGCTCGGCTCTTCCCCCCGGGGACTACAAATGGCTTGTCAGTTGAATCATAATAGAGACTCGGGATCGCGAGATAATCTCACGCTGCGGTGTATCTAGCTCCGTGTTGTGTTCACCGAGTCTGTCCCTGGTGCACAACGGAAATATCGAAGGATTTGCGCGACTACGGACCCGTTCTGTTCACTGTTTCGACGAAGTGGTCGATCGGACTGAGATACTGTGCAGACCTCGATCTGGAATGTGCGATCAAGTATTTGTCTCGGTTTCATTTCGTTCGAAGCATTTTTCAGTTTTGTGGATTTGTAAATTC
The DNA here is from genome assembly GCA_945859555.1 of Megachile ligniseca. Taxonomy (NCBI): domain Eukaryota; kingdom Metazoa; phylum Arthropoda; class Insecta; order Hymenoptera; family Megachilidae; genus Megachile; species Megachile ligniseca. The sequence continues at coordinate 7,290,877 of OX243783.1, forward strand.
TTGAGTCTCTGAATTTTACGAATTCTTGTAAACTTGGTTAACTTACAGATCTTCTGGTTTTCAAATATCGAAATTCGCAGTTTCTCAAATTTCTGAATATGTCAATTTTTAGATTTCTATGGAATAAATTCTTCTGAAATTCTCAGAATTTCCAAAATTCCCAAAATACCAAAAATCCAAAAATTCCCAAAATTCCCAGAATACCAAGATTTCTAAAGTACCAACATTCCCAAAAATCACAAAATTTAAAAGTATGATGTTTGCAAGATCTTGCAAAATACCAAATAAATGACTATGCATACCACATAATCTAGCATTGAAATCTCCAAGCAGGAATGTGGAGGCGTTAAAGCCGGTCTAAAACATTTGAACGGACAATCGAAGCGAATATTGAACTCGGTTAGGGCTACTGTTAAATGGGAAAGATCGAATCGCAGCACATAGACTAAACCCTATTAAGCAGCCAACAGAGTTTAAATCACGTTGCGATCGAAAACTACGAGTGCAGAGTTTGCGTTCGATCTAGTGACGGCCATTGCTAGGAAAGCTAGATCGTGACTGGAACTGCAGTTAAATGGCGAATGGAAAAACAAGAATTCGCACGAGATAGTTTAAGTTTTGAACGTAAAAGGTTACGTCTTTTTTTAAACTATCCTCACTTCTATAAATTCACATATATGGTAAAGGATCGAATGATATTGTGCAGATCAAATATTATGAATTTGTTATTCATCAATGTTTTTTGACATCTTTTGATTTTTAACTGGAATTTTTCTGTGAGTTAATTGTCAAGTTTGGTTAGAAATTGTGTTGCAATTTAGAAGATGAAATGAAAATTATTTCAAGTATAATTCGAGTAGAATATTAGATTTAATATATTTCTACGGTACCATATTTTTATTATATTATTATATTATATTTTCTTCTAAAGAATAATTTAGCAAAGTTTTATAAATCAGAAAGTTAGTTCAGCTATTTTCTTCCGCATTTGAATAATTTTAAAATAAACGATCTCCTTCAGCTTAAACTTAAAAATGTGCTAGTTCAATAAGTAATGGTAAGAGATCTAGATAAGAATGGATAAGCTTACTTAATTAACTTAACTTAAGTACAATTTTCATTTTTTAAACATTCAAATCGCGGCTAAAGCCTCGAGAATACCTTCCCCGGTGTATGTTATCGATTCCAATTTCCGTTCGTTAATTAGAGGATAATTGAAATATGTCTAGAATTGAGCTTCACCGGAAGCAGTCTCAGGTATTCCAGTAACGTTTACAATAAAAGGAGATTTCTTCGCAACGGAGGTATGAATAAATTAATCTAATCTATTATACGACTTAATCTAATTAATCTAATCTAGATTAATTAATCTAGAAAGGTAATTTTTCATAAAATCTAGTCGAGTCACCGACATACCTAATCTTAATTAAATCTACAAAACTAAATCCAGTAATACTATAATTTATCGTGCAATCAAATAAATACTCTTTCAGGAAAAGTAATTGTTTCCATCCATCATAAAACTTGCATGCAAAAGTTCAAACGTGTGAAAAATCTGAATCGTGTTACTGAGTTAATTGCTTAATGGATTATAAAATTGATCGGTTACACGATCGTTAAGGTATACATTATTAAACAACCGACTACTTCAGCTGATTAATTATTAAATACAGAATACGATCTACCAACAAACAAATTGCTTAATAATTCATTAAACGTATTATCGGTAACTAAATATCTGTACAAACCCGAAATAATTTAATAATTCAGTTATTCGGTTGTTGGATAAATCAATGTACCTATCCGCAATATTCTCCAATTTCAATTGAACTGATATCGCGTGACTGCGTTCAGATATTAATAACAAATTGCATTATGATACACTTTAGTGGCTTCGACACTGAGAACTCTTAGAGACCATCCATCGAACTTCAATAACTCCAGTTATGAGATTGTTCTGTTAAAATCCACAAACTCAAATTTGAAATATAAATATAGTCAACCTTCATCAGATCAATTACCAAATTCATCAACCTCTTAGAAGCTTCCACTAACGAAACAAAAACCGTCAAACTAAATTTCATTAGTGACACGTAAAGAGAGCGGTATATTATATGAAACGTTTGATCAGAAATTTTGTTCATGCCAACAAGGTGACGTTACATTTGATAGAAGTGGATCCAGAACGTCAGAGATGGCTGTTGAACGCATAAAATCGAGATTGGAACGAGACTCAGGAGGTTAAGGCATAGCAGACAAAGTGCAGCATGCAAGGCTAATGACGACCGAGTCCCGATTCGATCGTACGAGATAATCTCTCGTGGGATAATCTTACCATGGGGTTCACCATATCCACTCGATCGTTGCTGGATCCAGGCAAAACGAGGGTTATGAGGCCTCTGACGCTGCTGGAAGTCGACCTGATTGCTGTCGTGACCGACCTACAACTTCCTGTTCGGTTAACTCGAATTCTTGACGACGAGTTTACCTTTGTCCATTATCTCATTTTCTGTTTCAGACATCTATCGACCTGACGGTATTTCATAGTTGCTCTTTTGAATGACTAGATAGCTATGTGTTTGGTTTTCTTTCTCTTCATTTGTTTCGTGAGCGATGGTTGAATTATTATTCAGATTTGTATTCAATTATAAGTTATAGTTATTTGTACTGAACAATTTGCACTGAACTCCTCTTTGCGATATAAAATCTTTCATTTTTCAATTAAAGGTCTAAGAAAATTTATTGTTCTTGTATTATACATACAGCTTCTTAATAAAAATGATAATGTTTATTGGTTATTATATGATCATCTTTTGAACTGAGGTATTAACAGAAGACTTAAGTGACGATTTTATCTTGAAAGAACGTTCATATTTGTATAATGCTTCCTTCCTCGTGATCTCCGAAGGAACACCGATCTCGTAACTGATATCTCTCATTGGCAATAACGTCACAAAGCGGCCAAGCCGAAATTCGATTATCATATCTGGCTCGTGCATCGATTCATGGGGTTAAGCTCGGTCTAGGTACACTCGGATGCAATGCTACTTTCCTTTGGATGAGCACATACATGTGGACTTAACAATTAATTTATATTTTTTGGTTTCCAGATTTTTAAATTGTCATCTTTCACATTTTTATGTTTCAAGCCTGTAAGTTTCAAATTTTCATGTTTACAAATTTCCAAATGTTTAACTTTGTATTTTCCAAATTCTCAAGTTTAAAGTTTCAAAATCTTCAAATTCTTATATCTTCAAATTTTTACGTTCCCAAATTTCTAAATCTTCAAATTCCTAGAACCCCAAATTCGTATATCCCTAGACTTCTAAACATCCAAATCCCTAATTTTCCATCTCCATAATTCCCCAAATTCTAAAATCCCCAGATCCTACATTCTCAAATTTTCAAATTCCAAATTCTCAAATTTCCCAAATTACCAAATTACCCAATTCCTAAATTTCCCCAAATATTTACGTCCTCAAGTTCTTAAATTTCTAAAATTCCTAGACCTCCAAATTCAGAGATCCTCAAACCTTCAAATAGCCAAAAATTCCTAAAACAAAGATGGTCTTCTCAGTTGCCATCTTTCACCTAAGGAAACCAGATTTGTCCTTGACTGTACATAGGGGTGGATCCACCCTGACGACGTATCGTCGAGAGGAATCTAAATCGAAAGTGGCCTCGCGACACGCCCACCCCCGCGACAAATGTCTGACGAAGATCAAGAACGTGAGCAGCTTAATTTATGGCCACGTATTTTTCCTCCTCACCGGCTTGGACCGTCACCTGAATCGCTTTTACCATTTGTCTTTAAAAACCAGCTAAATTTCTGTGCTCGAAGAAAGTCTTGAGATGTCGTTTCTTACTTTTCATTTGATCCTGCCGATCGATTTGGCGTATTATGTTGAAAATGTTTCATTGGTGGCTTTGTATCGAGAGTGATTTCAATTGTAGTTTACTGCATCATGTTTGCAGGATCATTTACATCAATTTTGGAATATTATGCGTGTACTTGAAGGTTTTTATGTTTTTGTATTTACGAGTTTCTGGATTCTGCAAATTGTAATTTTTAGGAACGTAAATTTTTGAAAGTTGTAAATTTTCTAATTTTCTATGTTCTTAATTCTCAAAGTTGCAAATTACACACTATACAAATTCCTAAATTTCTCAAATTACCCACTCTCCAAATTCTTAAATTTCCCAAATTTCTTACCCTCCAAATTCCCAAATTTTCCAAATTTCTAAATGACCCAACTTCTAAATTTCCAAGTCCTCAAATTTCCCAAATTACCTACTCTCCAAATTCCTAAATTTCCAAGTCCCCAAATTTCCCAAATTTCTAAATGACCCCTCTCCTAAATTTCCAAGTCCCCTTTCCCAAATTACAAAATTACCCACTCTCCAACTTCTCGAATTTCTCAAATTTCCAAACAACGTTACAGAGGTGTTATTTGACGTACGAAACACAAGCATTTCAGCAGACTATAGATCTACTCGAACTATTAGTTCACGCGTGTATAACTAAAACAGCTATACCGAGTTTGAACGCGTTAAAATGTAAGGAGTAATTATAACACATCATTTGTACGATGTAGTTACTTGTATCGCGTGGTACGTGAAATTTTAACCTCGTTAAAATTATTTATGAACCTCGTGTCGTTAAACGAATGTACTACAGTTTACAATTAATGATCAGGAGAGTATCCTATCCTTCACAAATATGTTTCACTCATTTTCCTCAGTTAATTCAACCCCTTGCATTTTGACGGGTCTGACGCACTCGTACTTTCGCTGTGATCAATTTTATTTTAATTTTTAATATATTTCAATTTGGAGTTCATGTCTAATTACAATTTGTATAGTCATGGATAATACCAAATTGACATGACATTTCAACTTTCTTTGTTTTAATATTGTAGCTGTGATTAGGTAGTTCTGATTGACGCACCTAACAAATCATAGTGTAAGGGGTTGAAAACGTCCAAACACTCGTAGAACATTTATTATAACTACAGTTACAATTTATAGTTACACTTACAATTACAATTTACAATGACAATTTACAATTACAATTGCTATAACAATTTCTAATCTCCAAATTGTAATTCATTATACTTTGGTCCCACAAACGAAATATCCCGCGTTGAACGTTAAAATTCGCGTTTGTCCAAGTTGCCCGTAAAATATGCAACGAACGAGAAGTATTTTAATAAATGGCAACAAAGCAAAGGATTCTTCCGTTGTTCGCGAATTAGTTCGCATTCCAGTAATGTCAGAGGAAATATTTATTTCGTCGAGTTCGGGTCAGAGGGAGATCGCGTTCACCTGGTGCATGCTTCAAGATCTCGGTCCCTGTCGTCGGATAATGGTGATCTATTCGTTCTCGTTTCCACGTCGACCCACTAACGTTATATTCCTATATCAACGTGTCGGTATTTACATAAATCATGGCCGCGTAGCAGTTTTCCGAGCAACGGCTCGCGTGGAAATACGCGTTGATCCCTTTTACGGTAAGTGCGGCAATATTTCGTCGGTGAAACGTCATGGGGTTAAACATATAGAAGGAATATTTTCAACGTATCACTGGAAACTTTAACCAGAGACGGTCGGTTTCTTTCGCCATCGTTTTTCTTTCTGCTGCACGATCATCCTTTTGTTAAATCGACGCTCGTTGCGGCCGCCATTTTAATCCGGTGATGCCGCCAAGCAGGAATATGGACGTCCACGTTGAAGAGCCATGGTAACCTAGCTTTGTGTCGAAATTATATTTTATTACATATTATACATCACATTTGTATTTTCACGATGTATCTAAAACTTGGAGCAAAACATGTCTTATTAATAATATTTATATAATATATTTAAGAAAATAGATATTTTAAATACTTGATCATGTGTGAACTTTTAAATTCGTTACTTAAATTTCGTCAGAATGCATTCTTTTCAATTTCTCAAAAAATTTTCTCTTTTTAATTAAATCTTGCATTCAAATGCAATCTTTCTGCCAGTAACCTTGAAACGATAGGTCGATTAAAGTAGCCTAAAACGACAACGATGAAAAGGATAGAGTATTCAGATCGGTAAACTATTCAATTCCACGATCATTAAAAGATGAATCGTTTAATTACCCCCAGATTCCTTGCCTCTCTAATTTTACCAAATATACTTCCTCAAAGAGCGAGCTTTGAATGAGATCTTTTTTTTCGCGTTCCCGTGGAACCTTTTTCCCCCGGTTCCGGTTATTTCCGTACCGATGAAAAAGTCTGTACACAGACTTTCGAACAAAGATCCTCCTGTTAATTAAAAATCTGGAACGTGCCCCGCCTCTGAAGTCTCGGCTAGCAAAGCTCACGCTTTTCTTTTTTCTTTCTTTTTTTTTTTTGGATCGCTTCGACGAATCGTTGGACTCGGCTGATAAGCTTTGAACATGCAATTGAACGAAACGCGTTTTCTCCTCGATCGTCGACGAATTCGCGACGATCGGAGGCTGGAATTAATGAGCCTGATTATCGATCGTCGATCAATCGCTGAAATTTTCAATGGAGATTCGTTGAGATTCGTGAAATGATAAAGTAGTAAAATGGGATAGTAAAGTAGTAAGATAATAGGATTTCGAGATAGTAAAATAATAAACGTATTGCAGATGTCTTAGGTGGAGTATACTCTATAGCAAGCCTGATTTCCCTAGAGAAAACACGATTACGGAGGCACATGTCCCGAATGAATTTTAGAAATTTTTGGAGATTTCGAAATTTGGAGACCTTAGAATTTCGGGACGTTGGTATTTGGGAGTCTAGTATGGGAATTTAGAGATTTGATGATTTAGAAATTTGAGGACATAGGATTTGAGGATTGATGGTTCTTGGGGTAGAGGTTTGAAGACCTTCAAATTTGCAGAAATCCTTTTCTAGAGGATATCTACATTATATCCAAGTTTACAGATGTAAAGAGTAAGAAATGATAGTGATATAGTAGTATAATAATACATCTATAATAGTTATAGATAGTGAAAGTGTGGAATAAAATACCAGAACAGTGATAGTACATTAGGGTCATCCCAGATGGCCACTAATAACTCAAAGACGAAATATATCCACCTATCAATCACAGACTGCCTCATCTTGTATCTCTTCTTCACCCCTTTCTTGCTCCCCACCAAACAAATCTAATTAATCACATACCTCAAGTATCATTCCACGACAATCGCGTCCCTGAAACTTTTCGCCCTCTCGAACGCTCGTTACTCAAAGCCGGGTATCCCGATCGTGGTTTACCGCGACCCGGAATTTCCTGGATCGATAAAGCGGTAAAAAGAATGAGAAAAAACGAAGGAGAAGAAAAGAGAAAGATACTTCTCCCGAGGAGAAGTTTGCAAACAACGAGTACCCACGTCGTCGAGCAAAGTCTGACGCTCCTGTTGAGTGACTGACAACATGTTCCCCCGTACCGCGTCCTTCTTTCTTTTCTTCTTAGCTCGATCTCGTTTCTGGTCGATCGTACGTCGTTGTCTCGTTCGATCGTTCTTCCTTCCGTTCGTCTCCTTTTTTCACCCGTTCGACCGGTCGAATCACGAAATCGCGACTCGGTTGTTTTTACCGTCGTAGCTTGTCTTCATCCTTTCGTCCGGCTCGCTGCTCAATATGCTGGCAGACTCCGCTTATTTAGGGCCGACCATAAAGGAACAATGATGTCGTACTTTGTCAGACGACTTGGGAGCTTGCTTAATTGAGTCGAATCTCGGAAGACGTGCGAGCTTTTTTGTTCCACTGTCTTGCTTCCTGAGTTACTTCCCCTTTTTCAGCGTCGCGTCAGGAGCCACGGTTTTTGGCCATGGGATCCAGGTGCTTTTCCATACTGGAAATGGATTCTAGTTAGATGCGGAACAGAAAATTCGTAACACCTTGCAAATGACATACACTGTGAATCTATAAACTCGCAATTAAAAATTGAAAGTTACTTCCCCTTCTTCAGTGTCGCGTCAGAAGTCACTGTGAGTCAATAGCTCGTAATTAAAAATTGAACGAATGCAATAAATTAAATTGTATAAAGCAACCATTTAAACGTACGAATTGAACGTAGGATACAAAGAGCAAGGGAAATGAAATCAGTGTTTGAAAGAATTCGCAGTTTCCCAGGCCATAACTGGTATCAAAGGGTGCTCAAGAAAGGGCCGAGGAAATTGCGAAAGTGGTCGGAACAGACGTGGAACAATTACGAATCAATTGATTCGCGAACGAAAGCCACGACGCGAATTCCCAGCAGAATGAACAATCAAATCGACGGGGAACGAGAAGCGTGGCCCACATTCCTGAAACGTGAACGTGAATCAACAGCGTCGACGCGTGGATCGATTCCTCTTCCCTTTTTCCCGGGGGTTACAAGCCAGCTTCCGTTTCTCGACACGATCGATCCCAAGAGAGCAACGGCGACGGAAAGGAGTTGACGTTACACGTTCCTTCGGTTCCAATTCGATTCCGGCCAATTTACGCGGTTCGTACGTTCCCGATCGTAATTACCTAGCTCGTGAATCGAAGAATTGGCGGGCCGGAAGACTGCGGACCGGAAGATCTGTCTCTTGTGCCGTTCTCGATCGCTTTAATGGAGATTGTGATCGCTCTCACTCTAAAAATGCATTCTTTACCGTGCAGACTAGTAAACGACGTGTTTTAACTGTGTTCAGCGAAGTATTTGATTTAAATTTTGTTCCTGAGACGAGGTAGAAGGATAAAGTTGATGCATTAAATTACTGTTTTATAAAAGTGACGAAGTCCATGTTACTATATAAATAAATATATTTGTAGGAGTGTATAGGTATAACGGTAACCGTCGCACCGCGAACGTGCGAGAAAGATCGCGAGCCCAATTGTCAACAACGCCGTGCAGCGTAACGGCTGATCGGACAAAGCCGTTGCCGACGAGCGCGTCGACCCGAGCGCGGATGGATGCATGTGTGTATGCGTGTGTGTTGACGAGCGAGCGAACGTTAGAAAACGGTCGCGACTCCAACGACCACCGAAAAGTCGCGAAACGTTCGAATATACGATCGAGAATGTTCGGACGCCGCGTAAATATAAGGATGTGACCGCGGCGCGGGTTCAGACTTGTTCGAGCTACGATTACGATTACGACGATTGCGAGTACGATAACGATAACGACGACGATTACGATTACGATAACGGCTACGACTTACGGTTTACGATTAACGATTAACGATTAACGATTTACGGTCTACGACTATTAGTAATTGTGATTTATTGTTTCGTGCGTGTCTTGTATTCGCTTTTCGTGTAGTTTTTTGTAAGTCTCACTGTTCTTTTCGTGTACCTTTAATAAAGGGTTAAGTTAATAAAAATATTCAACCTACATATTTATATCTGAAACTTAATGAAGTATAAAATATGAGTTACAATATTGTTCGATAGAACAAGTAAAAGAATTTTCCTTTAAATGGAGATACGCATGCGCATGATGTGTACAGTTCACTGCGCATGCGCTTGGCGCACGTGTGTTGTGTATCTTTATTCAAGAAAACATTCTTTCACTTTCTTTTTGAGAAATATTTTAAATATAAAATATGAATTATCTTGTAAATTATAATGTTACTTAAAATTGAGGAATTTAAAACAATTATCTGTAGGCAATATTATACAGAATGCAATGTGAACCTAAAAATCTTCCAATTAATTCTGCCTTTACCACAACTTGCATTTGAGCATACAATTAAATGCATCATTTAATAAAATTCATCAATACATTAAATTAAACAGTATGATTTTTATATAAATTAAAAAGTGCTTTCACAACGAAATTTGATCCTCGTTCAAACAAAACGACGCGAAATTCGTGTTGCGCAACCGCGTGCAGAAATAAAGATCTAACCGGGATGCAGGAAGAACAATGGCGTCCCCTGGGGATCGACTCGAGGGAAACGTTCGTCGATCGAGGATCGTCGATTCGCACGTAAATCGGTGAGCGCTGCGGAACAGATGAACGGGACAAAAGGTCATCGCCAACCGGGATTTCCTGGCAAACAGTAACGGGTAACGAGCAACGCACACTGACGACACCACCATGAAGACCGATATTTAATTACCGCGAATGCGTGGCGACCGCAGATGCGGCCATTTCCTACGACACGGGCGGAAACGCTCGCAAGAATTCGTGAATTGTTCACCGTAATGGCTTTGTTGGTTCTTCGATTTTATTGCGTTTCACTTGTACTCGATAGAACTTTATATATTTTGGTATTTTCTTTTTTAATTATTATTGGTGGTGTTGCAATATATTTACCGGTACACCAATATATTTTTCCATGCATATGTATTTCCATATACACCTGATATTCACAGGTAGGCTTTTTTTCAAAAATTGATATAAGAGAAGCCTCTTGTTACTGAGGCTTATATGAAATATTGAGACACGAAGTTAAAATGAAGGTATTTAAGAACAGCGAATAATTTTGTTAATGAAAGTACTGATATTTTGAATAACTTATTGTCAGACCTGGAATACTAAATTAGTAATATCAGCAACAAAATCGCAGTAAATCTTTCAAAAATGGAAGTACAGAATTTATCCACTACTTCTCAAGCCATTTAATTTTCACGAGTTCCTTATAGATACCACGACATTAATCGGTTCGAGGACGAAAGCTCGAAGTAGAGGATCAAGGCGAAAATTCGAGTTTCGAGGAAAGGAAAGCACCCGAAGTTGCAGTTTGTTGACGGAATCCCAGAGACGCCAGAAGGAACCAGAAAACGGGTTTACGGGGCACAGTAAAGAGCTTACGTGTTCAGTTAGCTGAAAACTCGAACCGACTCGCAAAATCTGTCCCGCCTCTGTGCATAAATGATCGTAAATCTTCGCGCTTCCTATTCGCGTTCGATTCATCCCGCGAGGGTTGTTTTCACTCCCTAAAATTTGTTTTTGGTCAAAAGACGATAAAAGTTTCGTTACGAGAGTTGACGAAAATAGACGATCATTTCGCTGTATGAAATTGTTCCCCGGTTTAATGGGTTCTTTCTGGCACGAAAATGCCGGCTCCAAATGTTTCATTGCGCTTTAAATTATTCCACGAGCTTATGTACGTTAAATGAATATTAAATAACAGACGAGCAAATAGCGTTCCATATTTTCTGCGTCTCGGTTTATCTCGTGTTCCTCTCGGTATGTTTGCGCTTTTGTAGGTATTCATTACATCCTGTAATAATCGTTTTTCCCTTTGAGGATTGTTGTGAAAATTCTCGTGCTGAAAATTCGTACACGTTTGTGGTGCATTGTTTAAAGTTGAAATATTACTTTGGGGCGATAAATATTTTATCCGCGTAATGCGATGAGTTTCTGTTTGAATGATTATGCACATTTTTGTACTCCTTGTCACTGCTTTTATGAATGCCACTTTTTTATGGGTGGTGTGAAGATTTAATTGTAACCATCCAATTTATACATTGCTAATTGCACATTACGAATTTAGTATATACAATGTATATTAATATACATTTACATTAATTTACATTATACATTTTTATGTAAATACATTTATATTAGATTTTGATTTGTTCGCAAATTAAGAAGTTTGTAAAATAACTTAGATATTTTAAGTTAAGTTTGTTTAAATGCGATACATCTAGAATCACTAGCGTGAATATTACCAATCAATACTCAATTATTGGTGTACTCGTAAATTGAGAATCATTTGTCGCTCTGTTATTTCACACCATTCTGTTGTTTCTAAATATATGTATACATACTTGTAATGCGTGGGTAATTTCGTAGAATCGAAATGGAATCCTTTAGCTACACCAAATGTATCAAGTATATCGAGTTTGTTCGTCCCAGATGAAATAACCACGGTTTATACTTGCTTCCGCTTTCGTATACCATATTTTCTACCTCTCTAATGAAGAAATAGTATCCCCTGAAGAGAAGTAATCTTATTTCTACCTTGTTTGCAGAAATTACTATGTTGTCTTTATTCACCCTTTTATCTTATTATTTTATTTTCTGAAGTTTCTTGTATGTTACTTGCTAGCAGAGCAAGATTTATTCATGGCTTATTTATGGTACTGTATTCTCTATATTCCATATTTTTAATTTTTTAATTTTCATATTTTAAATTCAAAAAATTTACAAGTTCACAAATTTCCAAATTCTCAAATTTCCAAATTCACAAATTTCCAAATTCAAATCCTTAAATTCCTAAATTTTCCTCTCTAAATTCCAAAGTCCACTTCCCCAAATTATCGTCCGCAAAAAAATCACGTGACTCTACATCTTAAATTATAAGCAGCAAAATTACCGTAGCTGGTTTCAACGATCGAAAACTACGCTAATAACGCTTCTGCGTAATCTCAGGCAAGAACTAGCAACTACACGGTGCAAAACACTGTTCTAACACGAGGAGCAAAATAATCCCTGAAACATCGTCGAAAACTCGACAACTTTAGTCGAGGAAACGAGAACCTCAAGTTCTGCCAGCTTCTCTTCAACTACGGTAAAAAGAGAAGAAGAAGAGAACTGGCGAATAAAAGTACAACGAAAAGCACGACACAGTGCAACGAGCGTATTAATTAGAACTTTAATTCGTTGTTATCTCTCAATTTAATCTTGTGATTATCCTGCACTGTTGGCCATTTGAGGACGAATAAATTAGAATACAAATAATCAATTATTAATACTTTTAATTCATATTTATATTTAGTATATTTTTAGTAAATTCATACTTTTATTTAGTATATCAAGTTTTGCGTTAAATTGTATTCATGCTCTATAACAATTTTAAAATATATATAACAATTTTTATAAAAGTATACTTGTATTAAAAAAAACTTTTACGAAGTTCTTTGCAAATAACAAGTAAACAAAAATAAAATATTAATAAGACTCGTGTTAACTATCGAGTCCACGACTCTGCGCTGAAAATTTGAGAATTTACAGAACGGTCAACAGTTGTGATGGTAGGAAAACTTGTTTCTGTCGCCATTTGCGTTCTCCACGGAGTCGCCATCAGCCACCATGTTCTTCAAATCCTCGTTAAAAAGTTTAAGTGGATTCTACGAGAGATTCACGAGTGGTCAGACGAAATATCCTGCCTCTGTGGTTGTGAAATACTCGAGCAATATTCAGTATTCTTCTTTTGGTTGCATTGTATTTTTTACAATTTCACTGTTTTTTCCCGTTTAAGTTGATCTTTTACCACGATGATTTTTACAACGTGGTTTATAATGAAACAATCTTTTATAATCATAAATAACTTTCGGTTCAACAATCTTTAAAAAATAAACTGATGCATTTGATATATGAATATATCTAAAATTTAATATAATTATTTTTTACATCGATAAATCTCTTGAGATGAAATAAGTAAAATTGCACGTCCTTCAGGATAACTTGTTAACAATAATTTTATACTACTAGGGAAAATATTTAGCATGACTACAATTATGTTACAAATATATTTGGACCACATTCTTCCTCCACATTCGCGAAGTTAAAGAACGTCCTCTCCAATTAGTTAAGAAAAGTGAAGAATCGAAGGATCGACACCACGAGAAAGCCCTCCGGTTGTCAATTTTCTTTGTCGTTGACGAGTCGCTGTTTCACCGGAAGAGCCATCACTGTAGGAAGGTGGTACACGAGAGAAGAATTTCGCTTGACGAACACGAACCGTCGGAGACAACTCGGTAAACCGAAGTTCCAGCCGGAATACCGGGAGTCAACAGTCGTCCAATATATATTCGACCCGGTGAACTTGCACGGTCTGGCGTTAGGACTCGGTAAATAAACTCCGGTAAATAAAGCAACCCTTGGTTGCCGACCTCACGAACCAGAGAAGTGCTCCTCCTCGTTGCACGAGTGGCCGTCGCACAGTCTGCTGCACCCTCTTCTCCTCCTCGACCTCTCTTTTCCCTTTAGATTTTATGGGGATTCGGTTAATGGCGTGGGTGGTCCAAGGATGAACACGCGTTCGTACCATCGCGGCAGCTTCTTCGGGCTAACCTACTTTTCGTCGATGTTTAACGACACTGTGTTTCCTCCTACAACATCACCCTTCTTCTTATTCCTCGTGCCTTTCATTCATGTTGATTATTCGGTCGTAGTCGAGTTTATGGAGTAAACGGTCTCTTGATGAACACCTTGCTTTGTCACGTGCAGCCACATTTATTACAGACATACAATTTCGTTTTCGCAATTTTTGAATTTCTGATTATTTCTGAATTTTATCCAGGTTAGCTAATAGTTTTATATTGTATGAACTATGTGCAGAGTGGATATCCATTCGTTTTGCGGTTTTTCTTCAGCAAATTGTTCGAGGAACCGGCACTGGATTTTATGGTCATTCTTCGAAAGCTACGAGGCTGTACAGTGATTGAAATTCGCGAAAAATCGAACGTTTCTCGAACTTCGCTGTCTCGCGCGACGCTGAAATTGTTGGACATTTGTTGCAGCCTGCAATTGACCCCGTTTTTCTGGACATTTTCACGAAACCCCTATTTGCTGAAGAGCTACAGTCTGACAAGAATTGTCTGATTCTTTGAATGAATAGGGAATTCCAGGAGAAGACGCAGGGAAATATAAATATTGATGACTATCTTTCTGTAGCAAGTCTACTATCTTTGTTGTTTATTATATTGTTGTGTATTTTGTTTAGTTGTTTATTATCAATTTGTTTACTTGGAACTTTGGGACTACATCAGTACTTTGAGAATTTATTATTCTGAAATTTTTTAATTAGGACTGAAATATCAGTAGGCTCTTTGAGTAGTGATGGGTTGCGGTCGGTTATGGCACAGAACAAGTCCATATCGATACCTATAGACCCAATCAATTAATAAATTAATCGATACATACAAAATGTCACGATACTGCAACCACGTAGAAGTCAACGTAGAACATCAATATTACTTGAACATTAGAGCAACCCATCACTACTCAAGAAACCACTATAATGAATCCTTCTAACACTCACAAAAAAGCATTATATAAACAAATAATACATCGTAATCGATCCGCAAAAGATCACCATATTCCAAACTAAATCTCCTTCCATAAAAATAAATCTCCGTAAAAGTTTCTGCAGTGTATTTTTATGATCCTCACAGTGGGTCATGTCTCTCACGAACACCGTGTCTCGTTAATCAAAATAATCACCACAAAGCGTTCTCCGTGTTACTTTCATGTGGTTCATTCTTTTCTTTAACAGCTCCTTTAACCACAGTGTTAGCTTACTAAACGCGATTAATTAAACACCGGGGAGGAGGTTGAAAGGATATCGTACTCCTTTGTCAAGTATCAAGAAACTGTGACCAAGTTCCGATAAAGGAGCGCATTATATTTGGCTTCCTTTATGCGCTAGATTTTACGAGGATTCCGTTAATATCGTTGATAGTATCCTTTGGAAGCTTTTTAACGCTGTGTATCCACGCAGTGACGTACGTGTAACGCTTTCGAACACGTTCGTAGCGATTTACGACGGATAACATGATGTTGGAAAATATTTGTAACAAATCTTTCATGTAGCTTGTTATTTTCCATGTTGATTCGATGTCTCTGTTCAACTCTATCGATTCTTCTTCATTATTACATTTGGTACTTTTTTTTTAATCAGTTACTCTGCATTTTAGCACTTTTAAAATACGTAAGGGGAGCTTTAAAAACATGATGTATAAAGAGATTTAAAAAAGAAGAAAATAGGAATCTAGCAAAGAGATTTCACTTTTGAACGATAATTTAGGATATGTACAATTTTATAAATTTCATAATACTATTGATTTTTGAAACAGTCCCGAAGTTTAATCTTACAAGTGCTTCGATAAAAGTTCACAATATAAAAATACAAACGTAGAGGAAGTGTTTTCCGAGCGAAATGTTTGAAATGAACAACGGTCCTGCTTTATTGATAATACTAATCTATCACCGGGATCAAAAGGTTTCAGAGAACAGAGAGAGGACTGCTCTTCGAGCAGATTTTCTTGTTAGCCGCGTGTCATCCGATTTGCCATTGAACAGCTTGTTGGACAAAGATAATTCCATGCCAGTAAAACTAAATCGAGGGTGCACGAACGACGCCTCGCCTTGTACAAAGGGATCAAACGCGATAGCATGAATCATCCGCGTTGAAGACTGAAAGTCGGATGCACGTTGCATTGTCATGGAAATTTCTCAGCTGATTTGATGGGAACGTAAAAACGAACACCGTAATCCCTCCGAGCTCTGGTGTCCCTCTCTAGCATCTCGAGAAACCTGACGAACCACGGCACGGCTTCTGCTCTACGAGATTTCTATCTCACTCGTTCGTTTTTCCATTCAGACGCGGTGCATTATATGTTTCACTCGCGAGTGAGCATACAGTACTTTAAATTATGGCTAAAAGAAACTATGCGATACTGAAAGAAGCGAAAGCCTGACTTCTGGTGCATGGAATATCAGTGATACTCTTGGACGTTTTCTAGGTTGAGTATGGAGAGATAAATATTTTGTGGTGGTAATAGTGTTTGTGGAGTATGGAAGTTGTAGTGTGAAAGTAGATCATGATGTATTGTATGAAATATATTATACTGTATAACATTATATGATACTATATGATTATTATGTAGTAGCTCAATAACTACTAAACATATTAACTATCATATTACTGTGTTATAACATGTTACACATATGTCATACGCATCCTATACGGTATCATGTACCATGTTATATGACAAGGTACTAATAAAATATATTACATATCGAGTATAATCTCCAGGTCCCTAATATGCCATCAACAATAATATTCCTACTGCACCTATATTTCTAATATCTCTACTCTATATTCCTAAAACCCACTAAAGCTTGTATTCCTTCCAAAAGTCATGGAATGAACGATTTGATATTCTCGACAAAAATGTAAAGAAGAAATTTGCACTAGTTTCTAGCAATTCCGAATGGAGGATTAATTCGTGAGCGATCGAAGTTACCTCGATGACTGGCAGATCGCCACGTAAATTCTTCGTCCGTGGCGGCATGTCAAAGGATCATCGGGATAATCCTGTTCTCCAGACGGATCCAGAACTCTGTGACGAGGCCGACAAGCCACGGATAATTCGGCGTTTCGTCTCTGATTGGCCATTGTGACCTCCGAATCGAATTAACCCTCGCTCCTGTCGCTAAAGGCATCGTGCAAGGTCGTTCCCCGAGGAGACCCTTGAACCCGAATGACAAAAAGCATCGCCAGCCTGAAGGATAGAGTCCTCTCTCAGTCGCGACTGAAACCTTTCAAGCATTTTGTTACCTGTTCGAAGGTCATTGATGGTATCGGACGTCTCTGATCGGCGATTGATCAAAAGATCACCCTGAAGATGTATTTATATTGTGTTCTTTTTTATTTATTAGTCAGGGTAGCTTCAGTTGTTTACATTTGTATATACATAATGTATAATGTACATATCAAAATTTCTACGTCCCTAAGCCCCTAAACACATTGGAAATATTTTTCAAATAAATATATTTGTCGCTTGAAAATAAATTCTAATGGACGACGTATTTTTTGAACCAATTAAAGTGATGAAGCCCTAACTCTTGAAGAGTATCGGTAATTTCTGTACCCAACTAATGTGTTTTCATTCGAAACTGTCACGTTAATTCTTCACAAATTCAGTATGATTCACGACTTCAGTATCATCCACAAATTCAGTATTACGGAGAGATTCAGTACTACGGATTGAGTATTTCCGCGAAAGCAAATATTAACCATAATTCGTCGGTGACCTTTATCTCAGCGTTTGACACGATTATCGCAACATACGTTTAATAGGACGAGGAGTAGAGATACAAAGGTATTAGCATGCATCGTATCCAGGAACGCGGTACGGAATCAGGTTGAAGCTGTTTGTTGGTCCCTTTATCTATCAATCGTTCTATTTCTGTGCGGTTCTCGATCCGGAATCAAGGATCGAACAAACCGACACCGGCATCGCAGGAGCATCGAACGTAGCACGGCGTGGGGTAAATGGATGATGTTGCGCGTGTAAGCCTCGTCGAAGCCCCTTGGAAAGAGGGGTTTATGGGGCCAGAAGGGAACTGTCAGTCGATCGTTGCCACAGGATTACGGTGGCCGGCATTATATCGGGCAAAGGCCAAGCCCGTTGTGTTGCTTCCGCTTCTCCTCCCATCTAACCCTCAGGATTCATTCGCTCCACGCCCGTTTCTCCGTTCATCCGCGGAGAGGTATTCCATTTCGAGCGGCAGATCCGAGAGATTAGCTCCATTGACCAACAATGCCACACATTGTGCGCACCGTGTGCCCGCATTGGTTTAGGACGCCAGTTTCCGTTCTCGAGTGTCACTTCCGACTTGCCCCCTTACCACCATTGATCTGACTCCCTGATCAACGGGGATTAATGGAAATCGGACGACAAACCGACTGTTTTTCAACATCGACGAGACGTGATTGCGTCGGGCATTGCTGGGAGATTAGGTAACCTCGATTTCTTGTTTCTTTCGATGGTTTTGACAGATATTTTCAGTGGAGTATGTTGATTTTTTATTTCTGATGTGTTTAAGACTTCTAGGGGATCTGGGGAATTTTTGGAAATAGAGGTTTGGCTATTTGGTAATTAGGCAATTTGGTAACTTGGTAACTTGGTAACTTGATAACTTGGTAATTCGATAACTCAGTATTGGTCATTCGACAAATTGATAATTTTTTATGTAGTTCTTGAATTTTTAAATTTAGGACATCAAGAATTTGAAAATGAAATAATTTATGAACATAGAAATTTTCAATTTTGAAAACGTAAAAATTAAAAAATTTTCAAGTTTAACAACATAACTAAATTATTCCTTATATAAAATACAAGTTACATCCAGTACTATTTACAAATTATAATACACCTTATAATACAATTTATGATGGAATTAATTTATAGAGTCCATAGGTGTATCGCAGCATTCATTAAAACACCCTCATCATATTATTATAACATATAGCACAGTTTGAAACCTGCTATCTCCCAAACAATTAAACGTCCAATCGTCCCCAGCGAAAGTAGCCGAGAATATCGGGAGAAAATAAGCGATAGCATTTGGTAACAGCTGACACGAACTGCACAGTCAACTGGACCGGGCACCAACATAGTTCAGAATCGTTATCTATGACCCGAATTCGCACTTTCGTCCGCGTTTATGATGGCGCCCCGACCGAACTGTATGATGAAACACGCGAAAGGAACGGAGATGTTAATTTAACTAGAATTGATGAAACGGCTCGGTTGCCGGGTCATCTTGATACGGAAGTAGATTAATGACTGTGGGTCGTCGGTTGCTTGTACAAGCTGTGTTTTCGCCGCTCGAGAGATATCGATCAATTACGAGTACGTTTTCAACCGGTATCATTTCGCTAATTATCTTGTACGCTCGTCAACTAATTATACCGTGCGCCGGCCGGAATATTAACGATGACTTTGCAAGTAGGCGGCCTCGGATGTTTGAGCAGTTTAGAGATGCGACTACAGTTAAGTGATTGGATGACTTCCGTCGATGTGTTTTTAATTATCTCCTTGTTTTTCTTTACGTTTCTTCCATCATTTTCTTCGTAATTTTTCTTCTATCATTTTCTTCACAATTTTACTTCGCTGTTTTATTTTCTTACGCGTTTCATGGTCACGCAGGGTGTCATTGAACGTTGGACTCTTAAACTTATTCATACTTTTCTTGGTTGTATTCAAGTTTCCCGTATTTTTATTGTTGACAAAATTGACTTGTTTGGTGGACGCTTTCAAGTTTGTGTATCAATTTTTATGTATCTGTTAATGATGATCTACATTTCATTATTTACTCATATTGTTATATAATTTCACAGATTTTTTATATTCAGCACAAATTTTTGAAGCTGAGAAATAATTCAAAATTTAAGCTTGTATCTCTTCCGATGATAATGAAGCAGCAGTTAGCAATGATCAGCAAGATTTGAAATACTGACGCGGCTAATGTAGTCTAATTGATGTAACTTCGTAGAATCGTTTTAAATCATAGTAATCGCGTAATTAGTAGAACGATTCATGGTACTGTTTGCTTTGGCCCAATTAAAATGGCTGTCATAGCTAGATACCCATGGTAAATGCTAAAGAAGATTCTTTAGAAGTGTTTGATTTGTACTATAATTTTCATAAAATTGATTTCAGTAATTCTGTACTGTAATTACAATATTTTACGTCATTTTGTATTCAAAATAAAACTCTGAAAAATACTGAATAAACACTCTCTAACCTCCAAATTGACGTAAGTGTGACTTTACTTTCACGTGATCAAATCTTGTCAGACCTTCCATGTTTCAAAATCTTCCATTTTATACGCTACACACGGTTCTTTCTCTACACTTTACGCGAATATATAAATTTGATGTTACATACCTGGAACTCGCTATTGTCTCTACGTCGACGGGAAGACATTTCTATTATTTCATCCTGCTTCGCAACTTCCTTGATCCTTGCCAGGACTCCAGCTGATATCAGCGATCTGCAGCAGACAATAGAGAGTGAATTAGTAGCTGGATTCAACAATGACGCAGGCAGACATTTATTTAAAGATGGACGTCATTTCTCTTGGTTCTCACAGTGTCCATGGATAAAGTCAGGAATATTCGAATCACATAAATGCACTCAAAAGTACTTTCAAATATTAATTAAAACAATTGTCATGATTAAGAGCAAGTTTCTATCGAGCTGACAGGCTTTCCTATTTTCAATTACAAAAATTAAGATATATCTTGCATATCGATTTTTAAAACTTATTAGCTGTACAAATACATATTTTGCAATTTAAACATGTGCTTATATGTATATGTGCTTTTAATATATGTATTCATTTAAAAGTAATTTTATAGACAGTCAGTATTTACAAAATCTTCCCTTTTAATTATTTAATTATATTAAATTTACCAGTGACCTCCGCGATATTTAATTATAATAAAAGATAATTGAATGAAATACATATTTATCGGAAAAGCATTCGATCGATTCGGTATAAAATCTCTGACGTTCAAAAATTTCTTCCCTCGTTTTATCTGTTCATTCAGAGCTCGCAATTTTCTCGGGGAAAAAAGAGGAGGAATTCGGTCACGCTCAAACGGTGGATAATTTGTAATTTTCCTCGGCATACATCCGCACCGGCAGATTGTAGCAATGAACTAGCCAGTCCGGGGTTGGTTCGCGTGTGAGCGCGAAATTCCCGTACTCCGAAACCCTTTGCAATTTTCATTATTTCCAAGTATACTCGGTAAATGCAACTGAGTTTCATTCTTACGTGGAAATTACATCTTCCCCCTGGCTATTTGTTTTCTACAGCAGCGTTCAATTTTGCGACAGAAATGTTACGTGGCCTATTTCTATCCTGCACGTCATATTTTCTTTCGTGGATCGTGCCTTTTATCATTAGTTTACTTTTATTGGATAATTAGAGACAACTCGTAAGTACACCAGGCGACGAAATTAGAGTTTGGTGGACAATTTTGAGGTTTCTAATGAAAGAACCGCGAATCGATTATCGATAAGCTGATTATCATCGGGCCGCGTTTATCGAACTTTTATTACATGCTCCAACGATCCAGCAAAGTAGGAATTTCACGAGGGCTTAATTGAAACGCGATGGCAGCGACCGGTGAAAAACATTTTTCCGAATCGAGAACTTCCTCGAAGGATTTCCGACGATTTTCACCCGCGTTTCCGGCTCGTTACTTCGGCCTCTCCCCCTCCATATCACCCACCGTTCGTTCTAATGAATTATTACAAAAAGATCTGTTCAAATATTTGAATTTCATACGATGTATTAAAATCCATTTCATCCGCGATGGAATAGACGAAAATTTTGCTCGCTACAAACTGCTTTTCAACTTTCGCTTATATTCGTCGTTTTGAAGAGCAAATGATATCTGTCATAATTATGCTCTTTATTAGCTCATTTTCATTAATGGTTTATGGAGAAATTTTAGGCAGATGTACTTTGAGCGACTAATTTTTTCTATTTGCATGGAGAGTTTTGATTAAGAATGAAATAATTATTTGTATTTATTGTTTCTTACGATAAATCTTATTATTATTTTTTTATTTTTATTTTCATTAATATTGTTCTTTAGAGAACATATTTTTAAAACCAAAGTCACATTTACTCCGACGTAGAAATAGCGTCACTTACCGTTCCTTCGAGACTTCCGCTGTGTCCTCTTACTTTTTCACAATATTTCACCGTCATGCGGATTTATGGTTTCTATGAAACTCCCTCCGATACCGGGGCGTATTCTGTATTTCTCCTAGCAACTAATGTTTTGATTTTATTCCTTTCTTCACGGGATAAATCCTCTCTCTTGTCCGTCCTCGTTTCTCTCTGTTCGGAACATTTAGTTAATAATTTCTTAGATATCCCGTGTTGTTATCGATAAGTCATCTTCAAGACGTAGTAAAAATTTCACTCATGACTTGTAGAAAAATTTTAAGAAAATCTTAGAAAAACCCTAATTAAATAGACATTCTAAGGGAACCTTCATGAAAATTCTACCAGAACCCCAACGAAAATTTATTAAAAATTAAAACGAGAGCTCAAAGCGCGTACTTATTAATTTAAAATAAAGAATCAGTCGTTTTACAAAAATGAAAAAAATATTAAAACTCTTAAAAATCATCTTGCAATAAAATTCTCATCTCCAGTATATTAAACACGAAATGAAACATAATCAAAACGAAAAGCACGATTCCCGTGCAAAAGAATTAATATTATTGGCAGCTGTAACGATTGCCTGCTGGTACAACAATTTATCACCGCCAGCGAGCGCGAACAGCGATACAAAATATATTTTTGCAGAATATACAATGCCTTTATTTCCGCGGATTTTTATTGATCGCCGATAATTTTTCATGTCGGACAGTCGCTCGTTAGTCGAGGCTTAACTGTAGTTGAATTGATACAAATTACAACGGGCCCGAAAACCTGTCCGACCGTTGACGAACGATCTGCGGAGGTGGAGAACAACGTGCACTCAACGCACAACATACCTACCCGAAAATATTATGCTAAACTTACGTTTGAACTTCACCAAAAACACAAAAAAAATCGGTTGAACTTTGAAGTACATTGTCGATAAATTAAATTTTAAACAATTTATGTATACAATACATCTTCTAATATTAATAATACGAACTTCTTTTTTATGGGAATAAAATTCTTTGCAGATAATTTTCGCGCAAGTAGTAAATTGATTAGCGTTAAGTGACAATAAAATTCGCATATAATTACCAAATCCTCGCGCCCAGTGTTGAGGTCCGGTTTAATTATGACATTGGGGAGTGCAATATTCATTCTGGCCGGTAATTGTCCGCCAATCAATTTTCAAGGGTGGCTAGTTATGTAATTGAATATTTGAAGCGAAAGGTCGGTAGTGACGGGTTTCCATGGGGCAGCTGCGGTGAGTGGCATTTCAGTTTGTGATTACAGTCGGTTTCGTTACATTTGCTCGAAATCGAGCAGTTTTAATTGCCTTCCACTTCATGATCGATCTAATTCGATTGTTGGCTGCGTCAAGAAACGGAAGCCTTCAAAGCGGAATAATCCGTCTCGTTGAAATATCGATCGTTCAGAATCGGCTACAAAATTTCGCATCGCGATTTTAACTTTCATCAATTTTTGCAACTTCAGAAAGCTAATTTAACTTCGCGTTGCTTTTTATTAAACAGAATTTCCCCGTTAACGTCAAGTATTTGCCTCGCTGAATTCTCTGCACGGTTCCGATAATTCAGTCTGGCTTTATAATTCCCATGAAATTTTCATTATTTTTATTGCACTTATTCGACGATACTTGCCGAAAATGAAATTCAACTCGTTTCGGACCGTCTCTTTGTGAATATTTTTACCGATTAATTTATCGAGTGCTTGTGAAACTTCGAGCTTCGTTTCTATGTATTACCTGTTTGTAGATTGTAATTACTTTTTCGACAGTACGTGATGAATTAACGCTAATTAAACTACTGGAAGTTCTTGATCGAAAAACTTTTTTATTGCAACCCTCCGATGAACGATATCCTCTCAACGTTTCATCCAACGGAGAAACTGTATTTAAACCTTCCTGTTTCTAAATACATTTTATTTCAACTTTCGATTAAATTTATCTGTACTTATTCAAATATAACTCGTGAAATATTACACGATGATAATTTTTAACCATGTTAAAATACATAGCTACCTCCTCCAGTCATAGTAACTTCACCTTAAACATACATATAATAAATTGAAGTCGTATGACATCTTGTATTAATCAAACTAAAATACAGAACTGCTTTCTTCAATCACAAAAACTTTATTTTAAATATATATAACACATTTGAAGATGTAAAACATATTATGACAATGAACTTAAAATATACAGGTGTCTCGTGCAGTCATAACTACATAACCTTAAATATACATATAATAAATTGAAGTCGTATGACATCTTGTTTTAATGAAACTAAAATACAGAGCTGCTTTCTTCAATCACAAAAACTTTATTTTAAATATATATAATAAATTTGAAGTTGTGAGACATATTATGAGAATGAACTTAAAATACACAGGTGTCTCGTGCAGTCATAACTACATAACCTTAAATATACATATAACAAATTGAAGTCATATGACATCTTGTGTTACTCAAACTAAAATACAGAGGTGCTTTGTACAATTACACTTGATCTTAAACTGGATGATCATTCTTCAGAAATCCGTGTACAACCTTTGGTCAAAGTATCCGTCCTTCAAGGTTTAATCCCTCTCAGTTAGCAGAAGAGGTAAACAAACTACTCTCAATTTTCCAACACTCTTGAGCCCAGAAAAAAAAACATTTAACAAAGCTCTAACTTCATTTTCCAGTACAACAAATCTTACGGTCGTTTCTATCTTGTTTCGTGAAAGCGTATTTCGCCATGCTCGCGAGGCAACGGCCTCCCAAAGAAACACGTTTCTTTCCGTAGTCAATGGGGCTGCGAAATAAATTCCGTCGAGCGAGTTGCAGGGTATTTTCGTTTGCACAAGGAAACCGCAATAATGCGAAGGGTGGCGAACAGGGGTGGCTTGCCATTGGGAAATACGGGTGCCACAAGGGGGTGGGGAGGCTTTTTGTTCGCGCGTTGTGACGTTCCGCGAAGACGGCAAGGGGTGAAACGGTGGCGAGATATAAAGTCGAGGGGTGAGAAAGTTGTAAGTAAAGCTGAGGGGTAGTTTCCCGAGTTTAACGACGCGTTCTGATTTCCATTTCGTTTTTCGCGGCGTTTACTGTTATTTGCTAGACAAAGCGATCTTGTAGCCACTTGGAAATGGTTATTGAAACTTCTTAAAAAATCATTTGCAAGTTGCACGATCTTAATGTGCATTTTATCTTTAATATCATTTATTTTATTTTTAATGGCTCTTAAATGTGAATACTTAACTTTGTATCTTAACGATTCATAATTCCTTATTTATTTTATTATTGTATGTGAATAAATACTTGTAAGTGACATTGTCATAATAAAAAGCACATAAATTTCATATAATAGGAAAGAAAAGAATGAACAAGCGCCATTGAGGGTAAAAGGGCATTGGTGCATGAACAAAAATATAATGGATGTCATATACAAATATAACGATTTTAATACTAGAACTTTATGAAGAAAGATTGCTGAAAACAATTAAAATGTTACACAACGTTGTTGAAAGCGCTTTGACCTCTTTTATCACTATACACAAATACAATAACGTTTATTTAGAACGTCAAAATGGTGGCCATTTTTATTAGTTCACCGACCGCTACTGTCACATGTTAAATTTATATTCCCAATAGAATTCAATCAATTGCTGATTAATTAACATCGACAGACAAACATCACAGATATTCCCAATGTACTTTTAATGTACACAAACTTAGAAAAATAAACAGTTTACAGAAGATGGTTGAATTTACACATCAATTTCTGTGAAAATCAACGTAGAGTTAAGAAACAGCATCTGAGCAAATTTTGTAAATTGAAATGAAAAATGTGTGAACCTGTAACTTAAAGAAAAAAAGGTTTTTAAGAAAAAAGGTCTACTTCAGTGCAAGTATTTGAATAACCTCGAATCATACTATTAAGGAATAAGTATTAACAAGAAATGTTCAAATGAAAAGCAAGTGGTGTTTCTCACGCATGACTCAAGAGTCATCGAAGGAGTATGACGACCAAATGAATTTTTCAATGGCGCTTACATTTCCAAACAGGGAATATACGTGCTAAATCATCGAAGGGTTCCCGCGTTTCTTCTCTCCTCGGCATTATCGAAAACGATCGGACGTATTATTGTATCGCGACGTGGTTCGTGACCCGATCGACGGATACGGGAGGGCAGCCCCGATATCCAGTGTTATTAGATCGGACAAAGGAATCCATTGTGAGGGCAAAGTATCTCTCTCTCTTTTGCCTTCGTGAAGGATAATGTCCCTCGCGAGAAGGAAAAAGCTTTCAATACGCGATAAATCTTCGGCCGACAAAGCATCAGTCGGATTGTTCAAATTGTGAAATGAAATACATTTGAAACGCGGTTAATTATACATCCGAAGAACACATATGTTCAAATTACACATATGTTCACATTAAACATATGTGCATATATTCATTATACATTTGAAAGTACAACTATGAAGATACCCTGGAAGGATTCTTCCTTGATTTTAGAATTAATTTGGATATAATATTACAGCTGATCAATGTGTTAATGTAAATAGAAAAAATTAAATTTCTGAAGGACACATATGTTCAAATTACACATATGTTCATATGTTCATTATACATTTGAAAGTACAACTATGAAGATACCCTGGAAGGATTCTTCCGTGATTTTAGAATTAGTTTGAATACAATTTTACAGCTGATCAATGTGTTAATATAAATAGGAGACTTCAATTAAATTTCTGAATTATGAATTAACATAATATAAAACTTCAAATTTATCATATAAGGTTATTATGACAGAATAAAGCACCTATTTCAACTCGATTAACGTAATATATCATAGAATCTGAAGTTGATATCGGTAAAAACAATGCGAAGATCGACGTGATTGATGTGTATTTGATGCGATGAGAAGAGACTTGATTAGAGTTGAAAAAACGGTATCAATGGTGGCATATGTAGGAAGTTGTAGATGTGAAACCAAGTCCTGAGGGTGGTTCAACGCATTTACCCCGGGCGTCCACTTTACAGAAGACGAACGGAGCCACTCTCCGCCCATTACTTACTCAAGTAGACTGCACTACACCCTGAAATCTTCTCTTTCTTTTCGCCCTAACGTCGCTGAACTGCTATTTACGTGCGACCGACGACTGGGATTCTTTTTCTCGGTAAATTTAACAGCTTCTATCTGTCTCGGTAGTCGTTTACAAATTTTCAGTCGATTCCCGCAGACGTGGATAATTTACGAACATCTCCGACTACCCGGATAAAACGCTACTTCGCTTATTCTCATTGAAACTTGGACTTTTTCATGAAAATTCGTAATGTAGGAAAGTATTTAATTACAAGAAAATGTTTTTATATTACACATTTTATTACTGTATAATTCATTGAATAAAACGGACAGGGGGTAAATTCATGCTGCGTTAATCTTTTAATGTGTTATCGTCACGTTCAGAATATTATTCCTACATCTTCGAACAAGTAGCTGTAACTTGTAGATGTAATTTACTAGAAGCGAAACCAATTTATTAGAAGTTAAACCAACTTACTGAAAATTAAAATGAATGTTCTAGACGTTGAACAACACGCTAGAAATTAAAACAATTTATTAGAACTTAAAGCAACTTACTGAAAATTAAAATGAATGTACTAGACGTTGAAACAACATGCTAGAAATTAAACAATGTAGATAAAACAACATACAAATTAAAAGAATTTATTACAAGTGAAAACAGTGTACCATAAATTAACCACTGACACAGAAAAATAGCCCTGCGATTTTCTTCGATTCGCTGTACTTAACTCAAAGTGAGATTAATATTTTTTCGTGGAAATCAGGAGTCTATTCTTCGTTACGCCTTCCGTTATTAGCGTTTGGATCACCTGCTGATCTGGTCGACGTAAAATACAGTCTCTCCTTTTTTCTTCAGCCACAACGTTGAAGTAACTCCAACATCGTGGATCGTAACTAACCGACCAGGTAGTTGAAGATGCTCGTCGAAGCCGCGAACAGTAAACGTATTTCAAGCTGATTTACGAAGTTAATTCGAGAGGCGTGCACACGGATAATGATCGACGCGATTTTAGATTGCACCGAGTTCGCTATTCATCATGGTAGAGAGGGAAGCGTTGACGGTAGCTTTTGCCTTTAAACGGCTTCGGTTTCTTAACACTTTCACGACTGTGTGTTTCGTAATATTAAATCATGTCGGCTCGTAAATTATTCGAGGGACTATTAATGTTTGGAACAATCAGGAGAGTTGCCTATTGATTTCTGTAACGATAGAAATCTCTCGTGCTTTTTGTAGGAGGTTGGTACAATTTATTCCGTTTGTGGTTGTGAGACTTTTAGTGTCGTAGTCATGATTTTGAATTTTCAAGTTTAGGAAAATTCAAGAAATTTCAGAATTTGATAATTTCTTAATTTGGTAATAATTTGGTAAATTTGAAGTTGGTATTAATTTTGTAATTTAGGAATTTAAGTATATAGAAATTTTGAAAATTGTTCATCTCAGAATTTGGAAATTGAAGAATGTAGAAATTTATGAACTTGATAATTTAGGAGTTTCAAAATTAATTTGTTAATCTACGAATTTGAAAATTTAAGAATTTGATAATGTAGAAATTTGATAACCTAGGAAATTGCAAAACTCCAAAACTCAACTGCAATTTCAATAAATACTAAATCGTCAAATTTCAGCTTGAAATTCGATGAACTTCAAGAACCTAAAGAAAATAATTTTGCAAGAAATCACAAAACTTCCAATCATCGTAAACTATCACGCAGAAATATCAATTCAACTGACACAAAAATAAAAATAATTTTTCCAAACAAGTTTAATTGCGCGTATTCAATACGATCCTCCGTGGCGTTTTACTTAATGCATGAATAGATTAGATGCATCTTGACGATGCCTCAAGTACTGAAAGCAGAAGCTACCTGCAACTCTAATCCTCTCTGTTGCGTATAAACGCATCAAGATACAAGACAGACAGAACAGTGTGCAGCTTTTCTTGTTTCGGTGGAAGGAATTATCGGGTGTATAAATTACAACCGTATAAAGTTGTCGGAAGTTGTACGTTGCTTATGAAACTAGTTAAACGAGCTTCATAAGACTGATTACCGGACGAGACTTTTCTTTCGTAAACTTGTAGAAATATCTTGACGGAATCTTGTAATATTTACTACCTTAATAAATGGAAGTCTTTCATCCGTTAAGTACTCGATCCTGTTATTATTTACTCTCTGCTTATTTTCTATTCATTACGTTTGTCGTTTATTCAGTTAAATTTATTGTTTGGTTGAAGTTGCTACGATGTGCATTTCTGTAGCTTTACAAATTTTCAAACATTTTTAAATTTATAGTCTCAGATTTTTAAATTTCTCTCCATCTTAATATTTAATGTACCAAACTACATATTTGAAAATATCGTTGATCTAAATTATTATTTGAACTAAACATACCAAAACTAACGAAGGCAATTGTACGATAAACAAAATTACCAAATAATTTCCAATTCCCCGAATGCAATCGTTAACAGAACCTCCATGCTCCGCAAGCATTACAGGGTGAATTTCAATAAAACTCCGTAGATATATCGAGAACCGATAGATATTACACGAAGGTTCGATGCTTCATGAAATATTTAACAAAAACTACAACGTTTCACAATGCCCGTTGAAATTTAACCAGAGAGGTTCCGCCGCATCAGCAGTTCCTCTCCGCGAGCTGAATCGCAGCCGATTCGAGTCGTGTAACGAAAAATAAAGAAGAGAAAAAAAAAACAGTCGATCGACGTTCAATATCGGCGTGCATCGAGTAAATTTCAGTAGTCAGAGTCGCGGCCAAAAACGCTCGCTCTCTCGAGCCGTTATCGGCTGGAGAGCGGACAGGCTCGATTAATTTTCTCGCCTGCCGCGACTTGAAGCAGAAAGCAGACAACCAAGGCTGAAACAATGCGCCGCATCCCGCATAAACTTCCACGCAAACCTCTCTCAAGCTGCTAGAAACTGGTAGCCGATCGTAACTCCTCGCTAAGCGGCGCATGTAGATACGAAGCGACGCCGAGCCGAAGCGGACTCGAAGCGGAGCCGAGCCTGAGATAGAGCCTCGACATCGTATCGTTCGATATATCGCGGGAAGTGCCGGCTGCCACCTTCGAGACAGACACGAATGATCGTTTGTGTCACACGGTATACGAATGGTGGTTCAAACCATACTTGCACAATAAATATCATATTGGATTATACTATTTTTCGAATGTATCTGATTTTTTTAATGATGATGAAGATGAAGGTTTTTTGATCTGTTGTGGGGATGTTTTTAATTATTATATTATTAAATGTACGAATACTGAGACACTCAAATTCTTAAATCTTCAAATTTGGAAGTACTAAATTCCTAAATATTAATTTCCTAAATTCTTAAAATTCTGGATCTCAAAATCCTTGTATCTCGAAATTCCGAAGTTCCGAGTTCTTCAAATTCTCAAACGTCCAACGTCCCTAATTCTCAAATTTTCAAATTCCCAACATTCCAAATTTACAACTCTCCAAATCTTCAAATCCCCAAATCTCCAAATTCCCAAATTCCCAAATCTCCAAATCTCCAAATCTCCAAATCTCCAAATCTCCAAATCTCCAAATCTCTAAATCTCTAAACCTTGAAATCCCCAAATCCCCAAATCCCAAAAACCCCAAATCTCCAAATTCCCAAATTCCCAAATCCCCAAGTCTCCAAATTCCCAAATTCCCAAATCCCCAAATCTCCAAATCTCCAAAACCCCAAATCCCCACATCTCCAAATTCCCAAATTCCCAAATCCCCAAATCTCCAAATCTCTAAATCTCTAAATCTCTAAACCTTGAAATCCCCAAATCCCCAAATCTCCAAATCCCCAAAACCCCAAATCCCCAAATCCCAAATCCCCAAATCCCCAAAACTCCAAATCCCCAAATTTTCAAATTAAGTATTACTCTAATTCCAAAATTTCCTAACACTGATGCTCTCACCAAGCTACACCCCTATGCCATCCCTCGTTTCACCCCTATAATCCGCCAGCAGTGATTGTTTGTATTGCTGCACCATCACCACACATATTCGAAACATAAGGGTGCTGTGGAGTGCCATAGGGTGCACATAGACTAGCACTTTAGCACCCGCATCTCCCTCTATTCACACCTGTACACTCGGTTCTGTTCTGGATTTCCCTGTTCGTCGTTTCTGGTCTATCGAGTTAACTGTGACCTGTCGTGTTGGTTCGTTAATGGGTGATCAGGGTGATTGTTCAGGAGTATAGGGTGCGTCTTCTGTGATCTTGAATGTGTGCTTTCAGGTCTGCGGATCGATTCTGTGGTTGTATCACGTTAGTTTAAACTCCGAACTACAAACTTTAGACTTCAGAATTTAGGGTAATTGTTGTTAATACATCTGAGATTTCTTCCTGCAATTCTGTTCAAGTTTCGTGCATTAAACTTTTGGTTAAAATTTAACGTGATCGATTATTTCAAACATCTGAGCTGTTAATTATGACATTAATTTAGAGCTGTATTCAATTTGCGGTGGTACATTTGTAGTGTTTGTTCAAAGTTTCAGAGTGATAGTTTGTGACTGTGGAGTGCACCTTCCCCCAGAGGGATGATATACAGGGTGTTTCGCTAGTATTACTTCTGTACAAGGGAAGCTGTTATAGCTGATGTAACTCTAAATAATTTTTTCTTAGCAAAAATAGGGTTTGAAGCTTCATGTTCGAATTATTAAGGAAAAACACAGGTCAAGAGCACGTAGTCAAAGGGGTGCGAAATTAATTTTATAGCTACATATTGCAATTCACAATTTAGAGCAATTATACTCAGATATTACATTTCACAACTCAAATACTTGCTCAGTTAATGTAAATAAGAGACATCTGAAGTTTGGAACATTTATAGAGCTCCTGATTAAGGTTATGTTCACCGATCTGTTGACTTACGTAGAGTATAGAGATTCCTGGATTTATGGTATTTGAACTGCTCCAGATATCCGGGATAATCAAAGTGTGTCCTTCATACTGGTTCGTTAATCAGTAATCAAGATGATTGTTCAAGACTATAGGGTGTAATCTTGAATCTCTGGTTGAAGGGTTGATTCTGTGGTTACATTTAGCGTTGATTTAGAGATTCCTTCTGTGTAGCTGGAATTTGCGTTTGAGAAATTTATGGTTGACCTAATTTGAGTAGTAATTTAGGAGGCAGGTATTAGAGAATTCTCTATTTATTAGTTCTCTATAATGTATGTACAAAATTCTGGTATTTTATAACTTTTGTTTACATTAAGATCGATACGACCCATTATGTCAATAAAATCAATAAAGTCAATAAGATCAATAAGATCAATAAGATCAATAATATCAATAATATTAATAAAATCAATAATAACAGTAATATCAATGACATCAACAATATAATTAAAATAGAGTACCAATAATATAAAAGATATCAAAAATATCAATTTATATTTTATCATTTATTTTTTCATTTCTAAATTACATTATGGAGTTACATTATTACTTATTTTACAAGATAATCCTCCCTAACAGAAACATCTTCTGAAAAGCAATAATTAAAGAGTTAATTTTTCGAGGTAATAAGCAATTAGCAATTAATATACCTTTAGAAGGGAGACGTTGGTCAGAACAAATTGGCCATTTCGTAAAAATGCCCCACAGGTAGAAGCCAATATAAAACGGGGCGACAGGCGAGACTCACGCGGAAAAATATTAGCTTTCTTAATGGGAGTTTCGGGAGAGAAAAACCTATTTATTCTATGGATACAGATAGTCGTTTACGCGGAGGATAAGAGGCCGTTTTTATGGTGCACCCTCGGGCTACCGATAAGAATTTTCTCACAAACTATCAACCCCCTTTCTTCTCTCCGTTTCTTAAGATTTGTACATTGTGTTACATGAAATTAAACATACCTGTTCGTTCGATACAAGAACGTCACGTTACATAATTTATAATTAAGTTATGCAGTCCCTGGCCATCGAATCACCACTATTAATTTTTAGCATGTTTTCCGTAAATTTTCGTACAACGAATTAATCGTTAACGACGGTTATTTCGTCGTAACAGGAAACGTAAGATCAATACGATAGAAAGAATCGACGTGAAATTTATTCTGTTTATTTATCGCATAAACGCATATGGGTCGAGTTTTGTTTCCTATAGAAAATGGTAGAATTTACAGCGTCGACGGAAATATACGTGGATCTACATTTCTCTTCGGGATCACTTGTTTCGGGATCATGCAGGATATTCGCGTGTCAGCTATGCAACGCACAAGATAAACTCGCCTATCACTCGTCGCGAGTTACTCGTTTACTAACTGCGAAGGGTAGCCGAGGAATTCGCACTTTTGCGAGCGGGAAAATAAATCAGCGCTGCGCGTCGCGAACTTCTGTTGCAGAGCAGAAGCGTGAATTTCGCAAGAATTTGTTTTTCGAGGTGGAATCTTGCGAAAAATGAAATAGGGGAAAAAAGAAGAAATATAACGAACCCTTTTGCAACGTGTTTTATTTATGCGAGCAGGCACACCGTTCCCTGGATAAATAGCATCAACTTTTTCTTCTCCCTTCGACGAATGGGCTTTACTATGTTAGCAGATTTTTAGTCTTCCTTGGACGAAATAAAAATTATTTTATATATATATATTTATCTGCTAGATGATCGCTTAAATAATTGCAGAAAAATAAACATGTGTGTAAATGAGGAAATAAGTAGATGAATTTATATATAAACAGGTAGATGAATAGATAAATACGTTAATAGATAATTTGATGAATGTATGAGTACACTTGTGGATAAATAGACAAATAGATAAATGGACATCTAGATAAATAGATAAATAGACAAGTAGAGAAACAGACAAGTAGAGAATCAGACAAGTAGGAAACTAATCAAATAAATAAATATATAAACTTATAAATGAACATTCCTTGTTCACCAACTTTTCCTCAACCACAAAAGACATTTCTCTATTCTAGCACTCAATAAACTCACCATCAAAACAAAAACCCCATAAACATCCCACATCGCTCCACACACCTCACATATCAAATCAATCACAGTCAATTAAAATCTCCCATTATAATCTCCCCAGGTCAATCTCACACAATGAACTCCTATAGAATTTCCCTTCCCACCTAACCATGAACCACAAGAGACCTCCTACCTAACCTTTGTTTCGGTACAACAATTCGTATGTTTTTGCCGCAACACCTCGAACAGGACTCGCGAGGGCAGTAGTTGCTGCATCAGCAACATCAACGTCGTCTCCGAGCGGCGAACAATAACAACCCGTCCGGCGAGCATCATCGAAAAAGCAACCCTAACAGAGGCCAACAAGCAAGCTGCCACGAGCTTCAACTTCTCTCTGGCGTCCGTTGAAGGTCTCGTGTTCGCACCTAACCGGGGTGCACGCGAGTGCAGACCCGCAAAGAGCCCAGGCTCGGGTGATCAATCACCGAAGCTTCGCCGGGCAAAAGCTCCTGGCGAACGACGAAAAATGACGTGGCGGTTCTCGTTCGCTGGGCTTATATTCACGCCCATGGTATACGATTACAATGTCCACGGTTACCTGGGAGCTCCTGTTTCCCCGGAGGGATTTACGACGGCGGCAGGGAGGGTGCGACACGGATCGGATCTGGACATCGGTCATGAGGGAGCGTAAGAATTGGGAGAAAAAGGAATCGCGTGATTTATGTGTTGTGAGGTACTTTACCGAATTATTATATTATTTTCCAAATTTTTTTGTGGAAGTATGATGACAGTGATCAATTCACTGCTTTAAACCTTGCCACACCCTCAACCGAGGATTAGCTTCAAGTCGAAAATCCATGTGGAGTAAAGCAATTATAGACCTCGTTTGGAGCTGGAACAGAGAGATGAATTAGGTTAACCTCACCTAACCTAACCTAACCTAACCTCCATACACCCGTTCTTGGATTCAGAGCGAAGCTATGTGTGAAGAAAGTCAGCTTGACCTAACTTAACCTCACAGAACTTAACCTCCAATGATTGAGTATCGTCGTTGAATCTAAAATAAAGTTATTTGCAAAGGAAGTTAGGTTAACCTAACCTCTTCAGTCTGAATATCGTTATCGGGTACAGAACAAAGCTATTTACCAATAATTGTTTTGTGTATGTATACGTGTAACATTAACTACATATGACACATATATTACATAGGTATTGATTTATTTTGAGTTTCGTTGTTGGCAATGGTGAGTGAGTTATGAGCAACAGTGTTATTTTATTAGTCCAGTGAGATGTATGATAATTTGCAAAATTATTTTTATGTAGAATATTCTAACTTATCTGACTTTAAAAAGCCTAAGTGAATTTTTCAATTATAAATTTTTCAGATATTTGAAAAGAAATTCTCAGATTTCCTCTAAATAGCTTCTAAATAACAAAATCTCTCCAAATTTCTAACTCACCGAATTTCTAAACCCAATGACGTGTAGTTTGAGAGGTGATTATCTTAATTGTCGAAACAACCGATGGGCAGAATAGACGAGATATCAAGGTGTTCTCTGTCCCAATATCCCCAGCAATTTCTGGCGAGCGATTCGGGCTCGATTCGTCAGGTTGTATCGACAAGTAAATAGGAGGTGCTGATTACATTGTGGTACGAGATCACGATCGTACATCGTGGCGGATCGATCGATACCGATCACCGTCTGATCGCTGATCATTTTGGACACTTGGCTCGTCGAACGGTTGCGACACAGATTAGACAGGATCGGTTGACACGTGGTCACTCGTTATGGAACGTTTACCTGTTTGCCGAAGATGCCTTCAATCGAGCTGACGAAGGAAACAGCTCCATGTGTCAATGTCTCTTCGATCGATCTCTGTTTGTCCCTGGATCGGTTTGCGTTTGCTCTGAATTTAACCCTTTGACGTAATTAAATTTTCGCTTCAATTCAAAATCATTCATTGCGCTTGACACAATATTTAAACATCGTATATAAAGAATACATTATTTCAACATTTTCTTAATTGTAAATGATATTGAATTATTATAAAAATAATATTACTGCATTTTGTTTTATTTACTATTTATTTATTAATTTGTTGTGTGAACGTATTTTATCAAAGAATATTCATGGAAAAAATTGAACAATATTAAATGTGTACTTTTCTGAATTTCATCTGAGGATATTTATCTCAATCTTGATATCTAACCTTGATGTTTAATATTAATGTCTAAACTTGATGTTTAATATTAATATCTAATCTTGATGTTTAAATCTAGTATCTAATTTCAGTATCTAATTTTGATATTCAATGTGAATATTTGATCTTAATATCCATTATCAACATGTGATCTTAATATCAAATCCTAATATCTAACCTTACTATCTAACCTCAATATCCAATCTTACTATCTAATCGTACTATCTAATCTAACTATCTAACCCTACTATCTAACCCTACTATCTAACCCTCCAATCTAATCTTACCCAACCTCAATATCAAACCTCAAAAACAAGTCCCAATATTAAATTTCGTCGCCTGAGTCCTGTTTGCAAAATAAATTCATGGTTCAATACACGAATGAAGTACAATTTGGTTAATACACCCTCGATAGAAATCAAACAGCATTCCACAACAGGTAAATGGCGAATATTCGTACCCAGCTATCGCAAGGACCGAATGAAGTGTTCCAGACAATACCATCTCAAAATATAATCTCTAATGAACAGAGAATTCTGGCAGAACACAGATTCACCAAACTAACCAAAACCCATCAAACTTCCTCGTACCACTCGATTAAGTCGCAAACACTATACTCCCCTCTTCCAATCGCGTTTCCACAAACCATCAGCGGTCCATTCTACGGCATCGCACTGCGATTTGCATCTATAAGACTATTTGTATTTTCGCGGTGACATCTCTGGCAGATAGACTGTCATTCTGTATAATTAGAGACTCATGAGTGCAACAGATGTATATTTTGATTTTCTCGATTATTTCACTTGGATTTATTCTTTATTTGGAATAATTATTATTGATGGACAGATCTTGTTATCCATATGACGTCATAATTCTATTTCAATCTTAAAATTCTAAATTTTTTAATCCACAGGATATTTAGATCTTCAAATTCCTATATGTCCAAGTTTCTAGGTTCATAAAGTACTAGATTCACAAATTTCCAGGTTCACAAATCCCTAGATTCTCAAATCTCTACATATGCAAATCCCTAGATCCCCAAATTTCTAATCTTCCAAATCCCTAGAATTCCAAATCTCTACGTCTCCAAATCCCTAGAACCCCAAATCTCTACGTCTCCAAATCCCTAGATCCCCAAATCCCTAGAATTCCAAATCTCTACGTCTCCAAATCCCGAGATCCCCAAATTCCTACATTCCGGAGTTTCTAAAATTCCAAATCCCTAATTTTCCATATCTCTTCATTTCCAGATCCCTAGATCCCCAAATTCCTACGTCCCGAAATTTCCACCCTTCCAAATCCCCAATTTTCCACACCTCTAAATCTCCAAATCCCTAAATCCCCAAATACCTATATCCTCAAAATTCCTATATCCTCAAATCCCTACATCTCAATATTCCTAAACCCTCAAATCTCTAACTCCCCAGATCCCAAATTCCCCAAATTCCTCTACTCTCAAATCCATAACCCACCTCAGATCTCCAAACTCGGAAACCCGATCATTTTGTCCCTAGGGAAACCAGATTCGGTATCGATTGTACACTCATTTTTCATCGCGTCATTGAACGCGTTAAGTTACCGGCGGTTCATCAAATCCGATATCCAAAAACACGTTCTCGACGCGAAACGAAACAATTAAAACGGTTGGGGAATTAATGAAATCAATCCCCGCGGCTGGGATATTATCGAAATGCTCGATGAACGGTGCGAAGCAATTTTCGCGATTTTCGCGAGTCAATTTCCCGGCTGAATTCTTAATCCGCGAACAGTTTATCCGAGGGGATATTCGACGGGTTGAACGGTCGATTTTTCGCATTCAGATTGCGATACAAAACCGAAGGCCAGCCGAGGAAACCGGCGGATTCGAGTGATGAACGAATTCGTGCTTCGCAGCTGCAGCTGCGGCGGACGTAAGCGTGATTTATCTCGTTTTGCATACCAATTTCGGCTGCCTCCGCTTGCCGGCCGTTGGGACTTCCGGTTTTCGTTGGGATAAATTACTTCTGCGTTTTGAACGGGCGAGCATCGATTCGAAATCGATTTCGCTTCGTCATACTCGACTGCAAATCGTGTTTACGTGCTTCTTCTTTTTCTCTTTTGGTCTTTACAACACCCTCGAAAAATTCATTCGCACAATTTTTTTTTACCGGAAGGGTTAACTAAATTTCTGTTGGTAACAATTAGTGAATTTGTATTGTCAACCACTATTTTAGTACTGAACACATATGGTCCTTTTTTTAAATATCAAACTGAAAATTCATTATAGACATTCACTATATGATTTGTCAAATAAATTCTTAATTTGATGTTCAAAAAATAAGAATACTTTTAATTCGAATTTTAATGAAAGTGACTCTTTATTTTAAATTTGAAGAAATACGTAAAGGAATACCTTGTTTTAATATCAAATAGAAAATTCATTATAGACATTCCCTATATGATGTGTCAAATGAATTCTTAATTTGATGTTCAAAAAATAAGAATGTCTTTAAATAGCTATTTGAACAAAATTTCCTAAAATCCAGTATGTATCTCACTTAAACAGTAACATAACTAATTTTAATTGTCTATTAAAAATGAACAACTTGACAATACTCGATGTCATCCTACCTCACAAGGAAGTAATAATAATATAAACAAAAAAATAACTAGTATGAAGAATTCAACTAGTCAAACAGTTTCCATACAAGAAGTGAGTAAATAAAATGTGAAAACGAATGGAAGGAGTTCGAGCGAATGAGAAGTAGGGTATATATTGGAGGCGAGTGTCTGTCGTTAGTCACTCGCCTAGGAACACGGCGGAGGAAGAAAAAGGAAAAAGAAGGGGAGAAAGGAGAAATAAGCGATTGTTCGTGGCGAAGCGTCGTCGTTACACGGTGCCACGGTGACCCCCGTAGTCCGCGGCCGCGGGACAAGTTTCGTTTATGTTCACCCTTACGTTCTCTAATGAGGAAGCTATAATATTACGCGACGTAAGTAATGGACGGTCACGGTGAACCCCGTTACGACAACGCTTTGCCCTGCAGTGATGGTGGTTTACGGCTAACGATCCACCTTCCTCTTCCTTGCTTCTCTTTTCGTCTTCAACTTAATGCTTACGGTCACTCAGAACAGCTTTCGGTGCTTTACAAAGCCTTTTAAACACCACATATGCATTTTCCCAGAATTCGTACCTGTAGAATTTTTTAATTTTGAACTTTCATATTACCATTTTGATGTTTCAAGGCTAGGAAATTCCAGAGTTAAGTTACTAAGAAATTTGAGAGGTTTGAAAGTAAGGTACTTTTGAATACTAAGATATTTGGAGATTTTTTAATTTTAAGATCTGGAAAATTTCTTAACCTTGAAGTTTTCAGGCTAGGGAATTTAAGCTATCTGATATTTGTGGTCTAATGAATTTTGGAACTTTTGAATTCTTAAGTTTCCAATTTTAAACTTTGGACCTCAAGATTACAGGATTTTTAGATTTTGAATTTAGCAAACGCCACATTAGAATTTTGAAACTAAGAAACTGTCTTAGATTTAAAATTTCATGGCTGGGAATGTGTGGATTTGTAAACTTCGATGGTGTCATTAGTAAATTACACGTAAACGTCGACGAGGTTGATACATGGAAGCTAAACTTCGAGTGCAGTGTGCATTTACCTGTTTCTCGCGGCATTATCGGAAAAGAGCACTCAGACGTTGCGACGCCTCGCGTCGTTCTGTTCGAAGTGATTTTTAAAGCAAAGGTGACGCAGGAATGGCAGCGAGCGTAAACGCGAATGCAATTTTCAGCGTCGACCCGGTTCGGTCTCGCTTTAACACCGTTCACACGTATCGCCGGGAACGTGCGAGTGCATTTCCGTGAAACAACTGTCATCGGCCACGCGAGGAGAGTGCTTTTCCGGAAAGCGGTGCAATTTCTGCGAGAATATCGCAGTCTTCGAGAACGAACAAGACGCCGAAGAGAAATCGTCGATAAAGAATTGTCGCGAGCCTGTCAAAGTGCACGACTCTCGCGGAATGTTTCGCTTTGGAAATCGAGGGCTGACCTCTTTGTTTTGTCACGCGTCGAGATTCTAAATAGACGTTCCCGTTAAACATGCATGAAATTATTTTTCACATATGCACACATATGTACATATGTGTACGTCATATTCACTTTGTACTTGTACACATATACTCATATGAACCACATATGTATTTTGTACTTGTACACATATGTACGTATGTGTACTACATGTGCATTTTATACTTGTACACATATGTACTTATATGTATTGCATGTGTACTCTGTACTTATGTATACATATGTGCTTAAGTGTACTATATGTGTACATGTATGTACTTATACGTACATTGTTAATAACATGATCAGTTTCACCTATTAGTTTGTAAGAGGCTTAACAGTAACAAACTGCAAACGAGCAGCGAATATGTTTAAAAAAAAAAGGAGGAGAAACGAAGGAGAATTTAGTACAGGACCGAGTTAATACATCTCGAAGCAGTTTTTCTAAATCTCAGCACCGCCGTTGCAGCGGCAATTTCGTTGGATCGCGAGAGACTTAAACGCTCGGTTCTGATGGGCAATCTCCTCTTTAAAGTTAACGGATGGCCGAACGATAAAGCTTCGAATAAAATACGCGATAACGTTTGCCGGATGCCCGTGTAAAATTTATTTTACGCGTCCCCAAGCGTGCGCTTTTTCTCTCCGCCCCTTCGGTACGCGCGGAATTCCTGCTTCTCGGAGAAGCTTAATTGCCTCGTCAGTTTCTCAACTGCCACGGCCTTTTTTTCTTCTACAAATTTACTATCTACTTCCGATTGATAATTGCTCTCTAATCAATTCAAGGTTTTAATTGTCTCGATTTTATATCTTCATGAAATTCCAGAAGAAAATATTTTTATAAATCGGGTTATATGTGTACGTGCATTTGTAACGGATTACGTGTTTAAATTATTAAATATATTTATATACTTAAATTATTAGAAAGATAATTTTTAAATAGGTTAATGGTGAGATTATGAATAAATGAAATTGATGTGTCAACTAAAATTTGCTAGTGATTAATTGATATTGATTGATTATTCCAAATGATTAAACCCATCTTTTAAATTTATTTCAAATTTAATTCAAACTTGTATTAAATTTAATTCAAACAAACCTAAGTTAATTTTCACGTTCATCTAAGTTTCTATTAC
The DNA here is from genome assembly GCA_945859555.1 of Megachile ligniseca. Classification (NCBI taxonomy): domain Eukaryota; kingdom Metazoa; phylum Arthropoda; class Insecta; order Hymenoptera; family Megachilidae; genus Megachile; species Megachile ligniseca. The sequence continues at coordinate 7,332,468 of OX243783.1, forward strand.
TGTACATCATCCATGGACATGTACATACATCAAAGATAAATTTCAAGATATACGAGAAATTAAGGACATGAATGTGTAATCTGGACGTAATACTCGAATAATCCATCGAACGTGAAGAATCTTCTACTGGACTAATTAAAAGTAGAATTCCAGTCTCTTGTTCTGCGTCATCCATTCAATTTGTCGGTGCTTTGATACAAAGGATTCAAGGAAAGATCGTATCTGTCCGATTCTCCGTAAAGAGGAATCGAAAGTCGTCACGATGACGACCCGTAGAAGTTGAAACCTTCTCGGCAGAATGGTCCAGCAGGGAAAACCGGTCGAGCTGGAAGTTCTTGCCGAGAAGCATTCCATTTCAGTTGGAAAGTGAGGAGCTAACCTGAGGAACACTGAACGTTGACCCTACCCGGAAGAATGGTCGCAACGAAGAATTCTTTGTCTCGTAATAATCGAACAGATACTTTTTAATCTAAATGCGATCAACGAGTTCATTGTTCACTCGGAAGATATCGTGTGGAAACTCTTTGTTCAAGCATTGTCGACGTAATACTTTTTTCTTTTATTGCGTTAGGGATAAGTATTAACTTGGTAATTTGATACCATAATTTAGAACTTTGTAATTTGATACTATAATTTACAACTTGTTAACTTGATAATACAACTGATATTTCGCCAGTCCGAAAATACCAAAAATGAAAATTGAAAATGTAAATCTAAATATCAAACAAGCCCCAAATCAACACCCCAAAAAAGTGACCAAAAAACTTTGAATAATTCGTTAAATATACACACAAAATATGCGTGTTGTTACCGTACAGAAACACGTATCGCGAAAGGATTTGTTGTCGACAAGCTTTGCATTTTAATAAAGCAAAGATGTAAACGTTGTGTGCAGAGACGTTGTAAATAGCGTTCGTAAGAAGAAAAGCGAATTAATTCTTTCTTTTGAAACTCGAACTCCTGCAAGGCACATGTTTTCTTTCTATTTGTCTTCCGCGACGTGGCCAGACCTGTTACGACTGAAAGTATTTTGCCGGCGGGTTCGATAATCGATCGTAAAAACAGCTGCAGGATCGATCGGGCCATCGCGTGTTAAGAGAAAGTTAACTCGATCATGCTTTCGGATACTCAGCACAGTTTAAACTGTTGTCTGCCGGATGAATTTAGAAGCGCACTGACGGCTAACTTTCAGGTACTTTGTTGTCCAAATGGATTGAAACGTGTTTCGATCCAAGATACAACTTCAACTTTTCGTTACAGCTGCGTTCAACGTAAAAATTAAGTTTATTGAATTTCTGTTGATCATTCTATCTCGCTCCATTTTATCTGTTTCGTATTTTTAATATGATTAGAGGTTCAATTAATCTCATATTCATCATATTTGTTCCACACAATTTTATCTGTTACATAGGTTTATAAAAATTTTAATTTATGGTTACAGTAAACATATGTGTAATATAACACGATATGGATTACCACGTTTACGCCCACAGTGAAAATTTGCGTATATGGTCAGACACATCACTAAACACGTACGCACTTTGTTACTTCTATACATCACCCTATATTACATCTGACTAGAAATTATGTAGTACATATGTATATAATTTGTTCATAACACTAGTGATCGCACTTTAAAGAATATCACAATGTACAAGAATCAGAAATTTTCTGAAAAAAGACCATCCCCTCTACCTACCTATATCCAAAAAACTATCTAGTAGACTTTCTCCTGTAACTTTAAAAATTCTTTGATCAATTTGACCTCTGACCAATCGACCCCCATACTCGACTAATCGCAGAAGAGCGTTACGGATAAGAGCAAGAGCGTGAAGAGGTAACAGTGAGAAAAACGTAACGGTGGCTATCGGCTTTGTGTCCCGACGAAAAGATCTCGGCGATAAACGAGCAAGGATACACGGACGAGCGGTCAGTTATCGCGATCGGCCACGAGCAGCACGTAAACTGTATGGCGGGACGGTGTCGCACGTTATAGAGGTAACCGGTGCACCGTATGCAATATGCAAATGTCTTTGGCGGCCTCTGAAAGCGAAGGAGAGATCGCGTGACGACGCGGCACGAGCGGGAAATTATCCCATCTTCGCGTGGTTCGCACGCCATCGCCGACCGCCAAGCGTGTTCAACGAGTAGCGGGAGGTCTCTGATGGAGATCGCCGCTCGGCAAGGGTGGTAAAAGGGATGAAAACCGCCTCAGAAGCGCAGCGATGCTCTACTTCTTTCTGGGTGGCGCAATAATGCTCTTTTTCTTCGGGATATTCTTTTTCCCGACAAGTTCCATAGGCAAGTTCAAACTATAGAGTCCTGAGCTTCACGTCGAAAAATGCCCATATGTGTATAGTTCAGATGAGTATCTGAGGTACGATGGTCTGTGAAAGAGCAGAGGATAGGATGAGTAAACAGGTACAGGACACTAGATGAGGAGTTTGGAAAGTGTAGTTTGTCACAAGATTCTACGTGTTTATGAAGCAATATATCTATGTTGTCGATGATACAATACTCTTAGAATACTCTTCGTACAGTACCCTTAGTATACTCGTCCTTAACACATGTCACTATTTGCTCACATACTCAACATTCTTCGACTTCATGAAAGTTTCAGAATGAGTTTAAACATAACTAAAATGCTACATCTCCATATAAACCACTCCTACAAACGATCAACTTCCTTATGTCTTGTCCCTTAAATAAAATTGTCACGCGTCGCGCTTACGTAAATTGTGACAAGCAATCTTCCACAATCGTTCTCCCCGAAATATTTCTATCAGGCTAACAAAAATATGAGTCTCCCTAAAGAATACTTACGAGCCCTCTTTCCGGCGTAAGATTCATAACTCTATTATTCCACCCCTGACATTAGCTTCCCGCGCGAAACGTAACGACCGTACACGAGATCGTCCATTCGGCAACACCCTTATAAAAATGTCCCCAGGCGTTTGCCAGCGAAATCATCTTCCGGATCATCTCTTCGATCGATCAAATTGACTCGAAGATAGGATGATGAAGATAATGTGCAGCGTGAAACGCGGTCAGCTATGAACTCGCTGGTGAATTCTGGACGGCATATGGTGGATGGACGTTGGACGGCGATTTGCAAAAAACATCTCGTCTCGCGTCACGTCACTCTGGACGAGCCGGTCACGAGGGAATAATGCTCCTTGGTTGTCCTCACCAGAGGCCTCGAATGTTTTTCATGTACATGCAACTTGTATATCGTACCGAGCCTAAATCTAAGTCGGCGATGTTGCTTCTTGTCGCGTGGTCGGGGATATATCTCGTACACGTCGCGACCGGGTGGTCTCCGATGAAGGGACGTGTCCGAGAAACGATTCTGTCCCTGTCGACTATCGCTCATACCTTTCTAAGGTATACTTTATAACAGCCTTCTAATAAGGCATCTGGTCCAGCTGATTGAATTTAGATTATAATGTAAATGCCTTTCTGAAGTATACCTTACTGTCTGGTCCTAGCTTTTGATCAAATTTAAATTATGACCTCAATACCTTGATACCTTTCTGAGGTGTACCTTCCAAATAAGGTATCAGGTCCTAGGTTTCCATAGAATTTAGATTATGATTAAACAGATGAGTATTATCTATCACTCGAGTTCAAGAATGTATTTAAACGATATTTCAATTTGTAATAATTTGCAAAAAGATCACCCAACAGACATCACTCAAATTAAAAATTCGTATATTCCTTCCAATTCGTCACGATGAAGGAACCCTCGAGTCGTTTCCGGAAGTGCACTATCGTTTCCGCGAACAGTATCACGACCACAGAACCAAACGAGACGAGAAAGTTTCCGAAGAAGGGATGTAGAGCATGGTCGGTCCGCATCGATTTTGGATAAAGGTAAATAGACGGTTGGAGGGTGACGTCGTTCTGGAAGATCCACCCTGTTGATGTTCGGGGGTTAAGAAAGTGCAGGGGTGTCCCAGGGCATCCATATCGAACCACTCTGTGGTCTATTTGCGAGATGGCTGGAGAACTCTGAAGTAACAGAATTTATTCCTTCGAGTTCTAACCCTGTCTTACGCCCTTTGCTCGCGTTCATCCCCTACTTTCATATTTCTTCGTTTCACCGACTGCTTTCGTCATTTTTCTTTCTATTTTGTGGCCTTTCTGCGTCTCCTTTCATTTCGTTTCTTCTAACTGTTGGACACTTTCCTTGCTTTCATTCCTCTTCATCTGTCTCTTCCTCATCATTTTTCTTTCGTAGCTTCTTCGCGTCGTTTTATTTTTGTGTTTCTTTTATGAATGTATTTCGACTTTTATCCCTCTTTGTCTTTCTTGTTCTGTTTAATCCCCTGTTTTTATCTCTTTTGTTATTTTTTTTATGGTTAGTTTCCTTCATTTTGTTTCTTTCCTTTTTGAGTACTTTCAACCCCTTCGTTTCTCTCATAATTTTTCTTTGCTTTCTGAATTTTTTCGTTTCCCAACGTTTTCTCTTTTCTTCGAGTACTTTCCACTTTCATCCCCTTCTCATCATTCTTTTCCTCACCATTTTTTCTATTTCCTAATTTCTCCGCATTCTACTTTCAGTTCATCGTTTTTCCCCTTCTTCAAGTACTCCCAACCCCTTACTTTCACCCTCTTCATGCTCTCACCACGTTTTCTTCCATTTCGTATCTTCCCACATTCTTTTTTCGTATTCTTCCTTCATAACATGCACTTTTTATTTCGAAGGCCAAATTATATATTCCGTAGTGAAAGAAATTTTTACAGAAATCCTCAGATCCTTTAAATATGCAAAAGAAATTTTCTTGCAATGTACAACGTAAACATACGGTACTGCTAATTGACCAACGTTAGAATTTAAGTTTAACCGGCGGACAAAACATCCCTCTTTACGTATTCAAAAGAGCTTCCGCATTTCACGATTAGCGAGAGGTGCTCTTCAGGGAGTGAAGAAAAACACTGTTCTCCGTTTCTGCCTTCACTTATTTTCAGACACTTAGCCTTCCTGTTTTATCAGTATCGTGGCCTGCAAACGTTTTTGTGCCGCTCTTTAACGTCACAGAATGTTAAGCCCCTTTTCTTTCCTTTACTGATCCTTGGACTTATCGTCGACTCGAGAGACTTATCTCTTATAGAAAGTGATGCAAGATTACGAGAGTTTCGCTTATTACGGTTATTTCTTTCAAGTTTTTACTATTCGATGCTTTAAACTTTTAACGTTAAACTGTTTCAAGCTTCCTTTTTAAGATTTTTAAAACAATTTTTAGGTTAAATCTTCCTTACATTTTGAGGTTACCTTCAGGAGGGTATTCATTCACTTCACACGTGTGCGGTTATACATTCATGATATGTTTTGTGAAATTAACGTAGGACTTAATTTTACCTGATTCATGGACTCCTCATTCATTTAACGTCATTGGAATTTTATTACAAAGATTAATATCTTCGAATTTAATGAAAGATTATTATCTCACTCTCATTATAAATATTTAATATTAGTAACTCAATAACTAAATATTCTAACCCCAAATATTTAATCGTAGTAAATAATTTAACAATATAAACTACTACCTAATAAATTAAAAATATTGATTAATAAAATAAAAATATAAGAAGTGGTATTATAATGATAGGAGAGAATTTGTCCTCAAATGAAACTACATAGTTCGATCCACGTTTACGAATCGAAAATTCGATCGATTTGTCATTAATCACGATCGAAGACAGGCTCGTCGAGGCCAATATCGTCCACAGATGTTATTTTACCGTGGCAACGTCGGTAATTGTACAGTAATGTTACCTTTATTAATATCGACGATGATAATGACGTCAGGCCGGGCCAACAGCGTTACGATAATGGCGGTAATGACTGTCTGCCATGGGACGGACCATCGAACCGATAAAACGATTTCAACAATGACCGACCTGCCGCAACGTCGTTTTTGCTTGTCGAAAATCAATATTTGCGCGTTCTCTGATGCGTTTTGGGCCACCATGCTCGCACAGCTCGATTAAATAAATTATTTAAAAGCGTTTGCAAACGCTGCTTTAAACGCATACTGCCTTTATTGAGTGCCACGAGGAAAAACGATCTGTATAATATTTTTTTAATTTCATGAATTATGGATGCGGATTTCAATCCGATGGATAAATTTTATAAAGTGATTGGTCTTTATGGTGATTAGTTATAGGAAATAACATTACTGTAATTTTCGTACAGTGATGAAATATTTATTTTAATAATTATATTTAATTTATTAATTTATAGTAATAATATTTACTTAAATTTCTCTTAAAGCGTTGATGGAATGTCGTTTTAAATGAAATGTCGAAAAATGAACCAGAAGAGGTTATCGATCATCCGGGTAGTTGTAACAGGGATAGGAACTTCGAATCTCTCTATTCTTCGGAAGCCATAATCAAGTTCGGTTAATCGATCTCTCTTGAAGCAACTTCATCCCTCGCCGAAACTATTCGGAAACTTCCACTGAGACGTGTTCGCGATGAAGAGTACAGCGGGTCTTCGAACTACGTTCTAAAGATTTCGATTAGTTCATAGCGAAAGTATAACTTGAACGAAAGGGAAAGTACACGAGATCTGATTTTCATCGACTAACGTTTGGTACATTAGACATCAAATTTTATGTAAAATATCATTTCATTTAAAAATACGATAATTTTATTTTATAATATATAAAATTATAGTTTAAAGTTTAGTTTAAAATTGTAGGTATATTGTATCTACATATTAGGTAATTATCATTTTTTTGTTAACATGTATGATTGTAATTAATTTATATTATTAACGTGTTTACATATTATATGATATTGACTAGTTTATTTATATTTTCATATTATTTACCTATTTTATGATTATAATTATTTAATTTATATTATTTTACACACGTATATGTATAGTACATAACAATCATATTTATATTGAAAATTTTTTTTCATTGTAACATGAAATTACAATGAAACATAATGGAGTGAGGTTATAATTGAGGAGTTGTTTATGCAAGAAGTGCGTTTAGGTTTCGGCGAAAATATCGTGAGCGAATTGATTTGACTATCTGCAAATTCTATGAGACTTTTGGTGTCCAGGAACCGCAATCCTCTTGGACCACTCGATTCCCCGTAAATCTACTTTCCCCTCTTAGGAATCGACTTGCGCTGAAACTATCCGGGAACTTTGCTACGAATGTGTCCGTGATGAAGGCGACAAGGATACGGCATTGAATCACTTCTCAGAAGGGCTTAAAGTTGTCTGAGCCGACGGTGGAGAGCCAGCAGAGTATCGACGTGGTTAAATTAACGGGGATTCCGCGATTCTAAAGAGCTTTCGGTGAAATAACAATGCACTTTTACTCGGCCAAAATACAGCAACCGGGAAAAGAATCTTCGATCGGTGCAATTTATTCATTTGCAATTTATTTTAATTATATGTAAATTATTTCATTCCATTTTTAAATTGAAAATGTAATCTTTAATTACATGGAAATTGTATGTCTCGATTGTATGTAAATACGTTTTGATCATATGTAAATCACATATTTTGAGTATATGTTAATTATTTTGAGCATATGTTCATATTTCGATCACACGTTAATTACGTATTTTAATCACATGTAAATCACGTATTTTCACATGTTAATTGTACGTGTAAATATATTTAATTCTACAGTTTCAAGAATTTCAATAACCAAAAATAAAATTTCTGATTCCCTGCAAATCGTCCGAGCGAGAACAGAAAACAGTTGAACTAATTTACTGCATTCGCAGAGAGCTCGATTATCTACACATTTCAAAAGCCAAGAAATAAGAGTAACCTTTGATCGTATAATTGCAAAACGTGTTTGAAAAGTATAAAATCGAAGGGGAAGCTCCCTAGCAGAGCGACCATTGCTATCTGAAAGCTCTCCGATGAAAAGTAAATGCACTTCCTGGAAGTTGTAAATCCTGCTAATTATTCAGAGGACGGGAATGCGTCCAAGCGTAATTAGATATCCAACGAATTTTACGCTGCAACGAAGCTTTCGCGCTGTATCATTCGAACGACTTATTAAAATTCCTCTAATTACAACGGGAGTACGGCTACGCGTAAAATTGGAGTGTGCGTTAATAAGGAAATCCCGCGAATCCCCTGTGAACGAGAAAGAGACTCCTTTATGAGGGAAAACTTTGCCGCGCTATCCCGTTTCTACTATACTTATTAATTTTTCCTTCCTTGCTATTTAACACTCGCATCTTCGTTGGTTACTTTCGAATGCAAAAAATTGTTACTTTTTTTATTAATTTTTTTCTTGACTTTTTATGATGCTCTTGGGCTCTTCTTCATCCCTTTATAATGTATCATTTATCTGTGCATGTTTCGATAAAATATGTACACATTTTCAATATGCTTTTTATGAACACCCTGTATATTAAAAAATTGAAACGTGTGAGTTTTTCGAAACACATATGAGGACGTATATTATTCCTATACAATTCTACCTAGATTGCTATATTTCTCCATGTATAATTCACACACTAAAATATACATGTCTTGTGTATTCATCTCATACATATTTTATCCCTCAGTATTATTAAATTATAAAATGCAGATCAGACCGAAATAATTTAGTTGTGTTTACTTCGTTTAGTACAAAAATCTGTGTTTTGACCTATCATGGAAGTACATATTCAGTAGAATCACAAATTATTTACAATTCTTCGGTTAGTTGAAAAGGTTACGAAACTAATATTGGAAGGTATATTATATTAATCTGTTGAACTAGATACGGTTATATTGAGAATTAATTAAATATTAATGAGGTAAATCTATTTCTACAGTAGAATATCGTGGAATAAATGAAGGTAGGTTAGTAGAATTAGTTAATTTTTAAAAATAATTCACAGTGTAAATTTATAAGGTCATGGAACGAGAAAGAAATATTTTATTTTTACCGAATTGAGACTCCATTTGGATCTGTAATTAAATCATTGACCTAATATTGCAGTGATTCAAAGAAATAAAATTGTATTTATATATTGGACTACATGTATGTATTATATTTATACATACATGTATTATACTATATGTATACATTATATTATACTTATATCGTATGTTTATATATTATATCATATTTGTATCGTACATTATATTTATTACAACATATTAGTATCGTATATTATGTTTACTACTGCTACATATTTGTACACTTCAAGATGGCTGACGTTACCAGAAACATAACCTAATATTTCAGAAATTGTAACGTACTAAAGAAATAGTTAAAAAGATTTAAACATGGCTAAATGTTTCGTGAATCAGGCATTTTCAAGTGAATATTTGATTTCATTCAAGTCCATACGTTTTATCCGAAAAGAATAAAAGAGATCTCGCAGCGCGAGCACGGCTCACTTTTTTTCTTCCGCGTGACTGTTACCCACACAGTCTGTCAAGCCATTTTACGATTCTCCGGTTTATGAACTAGAACTCGCTTTTCTGTGATCGATTTTCCATAAACTTTACTCGCTCGGAATTGTAGCCTGCTGACTGAAACCTCGTCAGTACGCGTCGAAGACGGTAAACCGACGAATCCATGCGCCGAGAATCATATTTCCACTCGGTGCTTGATCTTACGCTGGCGTGTGACATCGAAGCAAAGTGAAAAATGAAGAATCGATAAGAGAGTACGAGAATATTCGTTCTCGATTTTAGGGGCTTTCAAAAAACTCGCTGCCATTCATCTTTATTATTGCCGTCGATCCGGTAATATTTTTGTATCAGCTAATCCTCCTCGAATTTGTCATATTACAGCGAACTGAAATATCGAACGTCAGTTATTTCATAGGTCTGAAATACCTGTCTCTTAATTAAAAAAATCATTCCAGTAAAAAATTAAATACGCTCTATCGAGAGAAATATTTACACAGATATTCATATATTTAAACTCTCTTTCAATCAGATAGGGTGCAAATTTAAAATTCACCCCAGTACGTCTCAAAAATATTCAGCTTCGCAATATGTATGAAAAGCGAGCTTTATAATTAATAACGCTCAAAGAGGAAATAAATTCGTAAGGACAACAGGGTCGACGAGATTCGAAGCGGAATAATCTCTCTCGAAGGGATCGATTCCCGTTGAAACCAGCCCCGTTCTGGCCGAAATACTAGGCTGAAACTTCCCTAGGATGTGTCTACAGTGTGGGCGACAAGGATACCGCATTAAACCACATTACGTAAACCCTTATAGTTTAAGCTTAAACCCGACGCTTCGGCTCAGATGCACCGGTCCCCGAGGATTTCACGGGCTCCTGAAACTTTCATCAAGTCGTTCGTTAAGCCAGCTCGTGGTTTATAGATATATCCACATCGCTAACGGGAACCACCGTTCCTGATTGGGCTTCTTGCTATCGACATTGTTTTCTTCTATCCCTCTTCAACGCCTTAATGCGAGTCGACCACTTTGGGGTAGGGTGTCGCGTGACGGAAAATGTTTCATTAACTTTGATTTTTTGTTGATATTTTTAGGTATTTTTTGTATGTACTGTTGTATATTTATGTGTAAGTTACTCTCATGCATGATATATGTAATATTATTACACACTTATGTGTAAATTATACAAAATAAACTAGTAATACTACTACATTGTGATCAATCAAGATGAAGAAAAATTTAAAATGAAGACTATATAAGTACATAAATATGCCCATCAGAACAATTCAAAGAAAAGAAAAAATTTGCTCGTGAATGGATTTGAACTCACAACAATAACCTAACCTGACAATGGAAGAACCACCTCATGTATCACAACTATTACAGAATTAGCATTTAGTTTAATAATTTTCTATAGTATCAATAGAACTTAAATCAGATGTTTTTCCAAATAATTCACAGAAATGATGAAATATGAATCATTGACCAAAAAGGTTTGCATCAAAGTCAGCGACCCAGCAAACGTCACCTTAAAATAAAATTAAAAATCTTCGAATTATATTAATCTTGTATGACCGTCTGTCATCCGAAGTGAGCGTGTTCCCGCAGGCGCCAGAAAAAAAAGAAGCAGATTGTCAACCGCACCAGCGAGCGCAAAGGGGTTAATGCCATACGAATTTAATTCAAAGCAAGCTTTCTGAATCCTCTTTTACCTCCTGTCCCGAACACTGATGAAAATCAGCGTTTCACCGCCGTCAGAGTCCGCGTAATCCGTTTCTTGCGAGGCGGTCTGGCACGCAAATATCGAGCCAGACAAAGACACGGCTAGAAGGAAGAGGCGGACGTTGAAATAAGATAGAGACCGGATCTCGTAGCCAGAGGCTTTCCTTGGCTTGCCTGGCATTCGTAGCATGTCTGATTGTCTGCTTTTCTAGCATCAGCCAAAGCCGACCTTTTGCTCCAGCCAGTCAGACGACAGACGACTGCGAGCCAGAAAGACTGCAAAGTACCCGCCGCACTTCAGACTCGAGCACGCTGCAACCTCGTCTCTAACCGTGAAGAGACCCCGGCTCTGTAATGGATGCTGCCTCTGGATCTTCGGCGACCGGATACAAATTCAAATAATTGACTCTGTTACGTGCATGGCTCGAAGACACATTGATTTTGGAGTTCTTGTTGCAAATCATATTTTGTATAAATATGAAAATTCGTGCAGAAATTTTTCACAATAAAATTCGACTCTTATGTGAGCTATTACTCATATTTATATGTGTTTATTTTATATCTGGCATGGCCTTCGAAGGTCTTTGGATAGAGGAAGTATTTAATGAATGTAAAGAATAAAGAGGAGGTCTTCGATCGCTGTATGTCATTGTTTCTGAGAACGCTTGATTAAGGTCCGTAAATATGGCCGTCGGTGGAGCATTGGTTCGAATTAACGACGAGGATACGGTTGTATCGGGGGCGGGAAGGGCTAAGGGTCGTCCAGTATCGCGACGAAGATCAGCAGGCCATTGTACCAGCTGTAAATAAATCCCTAATGATCCTCGCCGAGCAGACTGTGGCCCTCTTCGACTAATTATACGAAGCGGAGGGACATTGCCGGTATCTTATAACCGCATGGCGCACGCTGTTTCAAGGCCAATTAGTAATTAATAATGGCTACCGAGGATGTCACGAATACTTGTCGCCTCGATCGAATTAAAGCTGGTATTAATCGACCCTAAACGCTGTCCAAGTAGCCGACACGTTTACCTTCATTGACCTACACATTATTTTGTCTCGATACATTCTGTTATATTGCCTGTTGGCCCATTTGTACGAATTTATTTTGGGCAGGGAAGGTTCAGTTAATTTATTCTACAATACTGGATTGCAAGTTTTTTTCAAATTCTCAGATTTCTAATTTCTATTTTCTCACATTCCTAAAAATTCAGTAATTAATAGTTCTATAGGAGAATTTATTTAATTAATTTTCTTTTTATTTTGATTGCAGGTAAGCAAATTAAGGATTCATATTGAGTACATCATGGGTCGTTGCAGTGAAACTTCATCGTAAGTACAATCATTCTTTCACTTATTATCATTCTGCATTTTACTATAAGTAAAAATTAAGAAAAATCATCAGAGCCAAGTTATTCCACTGCAAAACATTGAAATATGTATGTTTTCATTTAAATTGTGTTTACAAACATTTTGTACGCATATCAAAATGTTGAAATATTTTCAGAGATGTACGCATTTCTGAACCATAATTAACCTCGCTACGATCTTCCCTTCAGCTACATTTTAGTACAAAGACCGTACAATAATTTTTTATACCAGCTCATACGAACCCAAATAACAAACTTTTAATACAAGTTCAAAAGAACCATTGTTAATAATTTCATTATATTTAGTTGATAGTAGCAAAAACTTTTGGGGGAATGAAACTGTAATGCACCGAAAAACACCGCAGCAAGGTTAATAATTAAAGTACAATATCTGCTATGTTACCCTGCAGCTTGTTACAGGAAGAGAGTACAAAAATGGTGGAAGAGAGTAAATTTAAAATGTGCAATGAAAAATTTTATCTCAAAATTGCGAGGACGGGAACTGTTCCGAAATTATGAACTGGAGTGATTAAAAAGGTTTGGTTTACAAATTTACATGGACATGCAAATTTTTTATTCACAAATTTACTTAGTAATAATATTATAATATTAAGTACATTTTAAAATTATATGTCAAAAAGAAAATTGCACTCTCGAAAGACATAAAATTCGCTAGCTAATAGATACTTCTAATATTTAATTAAAAAATATGATATTATTTGCATACAATGGCGAACATATTGTAATCCGCGAAAAAATACGAAAGAAATTTTGTTATCAAATAAGCATACTGTTCCAAGCTTCGAAAGTTGCCGAGGATGCATTCCTGCAAGCTCGATGAACTGGCGGCGAAATGACGAGCTTACGCGCGAGCTTGCAACACGGGCAATAGAGTAATCGCTCGGAGGAAAGCGTGTTCGTATATTATGAGCTTTTTGAAGGGGGTGAAACGGTGCCAGAGCCAAAGTACACCCTGCTGTGTTGGATATTTAGTACGCCTACCTTTCCTCCAGCGTGTAAGAAAGGGGTGAAACGAGGAAAGATGAGAGCATGTGAGAAACTGAGATAGTAGACGAGAGCCAAGAAGTGAGGGATGAAGACGTGAAAGTTAAATGAATATCTGAGCAAATAATAGCGTAAAGTAGCTCGAGAACTGAGGGAATTTTCTAGCCGGTTAATTTGAGAGCAAGCAATCGAGTTTTCTGAAAAACTATTCATTCATAAATAAGGGTCCATTTCATTCGATTCAATGCGGTAACAATGAAATTTGGGAGAATGAATGAATTTATGAGCGGGAAATTAATAATTATAGAGGGCGAAATACAGGGCTATATTATGAACATATTTTGTATTGAATTAAAGTGGAGAACAACCACATTTTTGGGAACAAAGAATGATCACAGGAATATTAATTCAAATGATATACCTTCATTCAGAATAGTACCTATAAAATATTTGGAGGAATTAATGCACGAATTTACGAACCAGAGAATAATTAATTATATGGAAGGTAGAATTATACGTGTAAAATTTTACGGACTTGTTTTGCATGAAACAAAAATGGAACCCCATTTTTCACAGACCTTGATTCAAAATAATATACTTAAAATATATTAATTATACTAAATTTTAGTGAATCTATAAGAAGAGTTAGAAATTTTTTATTTTGACGGTTCAAAAAAAGTAGAAATTGCAGTGAAACTTGTGGAGAGGGTTAAGTAGACCCTGTCCGTTCACGGGGGTTAACATTGGTGGTGGTTCGATGGGGCAACGTTTCTAGCATAGGAACGCGTTGGTTAGTCCAGAAACGGGGATAGGGTGAATAAATTGGCACGGGTTAACGTTATCTATCTCATCCGCCCCGTTTCCACCCCTCCGCCTCGACTGACGCCCCGTTTTGCGCATAAACTATTTGCCGGGGCCCAGAAAATTACCGAGTAAGCATTATACGACGGTGCTGGATCCGTTTCGAAGTTTAAACTAAAGCCTGCACCCCTGCAGATTGCGAATAACTGGCGTCCAGAGGAACAATGCGCCGACTGGGCGCAGATAAGCCTTATTCGACCCTCGTTTCACCCCGATTTCTGCTGACTTTAATGAAGAATTCCCTTAATAGAGAGACGCGTCGAGTGTCTCTCTACTGTTTCGCCTGATTCTCTCAAGCTTTTTGTTCCGTGCGATTTTTATGTCACCGTTGCGATAGCAGATACTTCTGCTGCAGTTAATTTCACTGAATTTTTACTCGTTTTTGTGCCTCCCCGGTAAATATCAAGGGAATGTGAAAAATTTTGGCTTTTATCTTAAAATAGGGACTGTACAGGAAAATTTTAATCGGGTTAAACTTGCTGGTAAATATCATTTTGCACATTGTAAATTTTGCGTTTATTAACCCTTATACCATGTGACCTATATTTGAAGTTATTCTTCATACAGATATGCTATTTATTTTAATTAAAACGATTTTATGCACAGTCGATTTAACCGAATAAATCCTATTGTTTCAAAGAGAGGAATTATAAAATATAGTACCGAGAATGAATTGAATGGAGACTCTTCACGTGAAAAAGTTGGCCCGTTAGACGGAGGGCAAACAAAAAACGGTAAAACCTTGACGGTGGCCAATTTAATAAATCAATCGTGCCAGACAGGACTTGATTTTTTCGATTCGGGAAAATAAACTGGGAATCAAGAGTCCGCGAGATTTTTATATTTTGATTTTTAATCAAGTCCGGGAACCGCAAATACGCACGTTGCTTCTGCAACAGGCAGCGCGACGAGCGTAGACGAGTCGCGTCGCGAGTGCACTCGTCGCGTTTGAAATGCACACGTGCGCGAGTACACTCCAGTGCAACGTAACCTTACTTTGGACAAGCACATATACATATGTGATTTTTGTACACTCTTCACATATTGCGAATCTTCAAAATTTCAGAACATTCAAGTATTTAAATTTTCGAGTCTTCATATATCATTTGATCATATATCGTATCATACATCGTATCATACATCGTATCATATATCATATCACATATCGTATCATACATCGTATCACATATAGTATCATATATCATATCATATATCGTATCACATATCGTATCATACATTGTATCATACATCGTATCACATATCGTATCATACATTGTATCATACATCGTATCATATATCATATCACATATCGTATCATACATCGTATCACATATAGTATCATATATCATATCATATATCGTATCACATATCGTATCATACATTGTATCATACATCGTATCACATATCGTATCATACATTGTATCATACATCGTATCACATATCGTATCACATATCGTATCACATATCGTATCACATATCGTATCACATATCGTATCATATATTATATCATATATCATTTCATATATCATATCATATATCATATCATATATCATATCATATACCATATCGTATATCACATCATACATCATATATCGCAAGATCCCCAATCTGCCACATCCCCAAAACCCTAACCCATCACCAAATTTTCAAATTCTCAAACGTTCCTCAAAATCAGCAACTAAGGATTTTCCCCTTAATTGTGATATTTTCCTAAGGGAGTCCAGATTTGTTCTCGACTGTACCAATCGCGGAATGCGTCGTGCATGGATGCACATCGAGCCCCATGCGTGTTCACGCACTGTCAAAAGTTTCCCCTGGGTGTTAACGAGGTAAGAGCGTGTTTCGCGTGTCCAGCTCGAAAAAGACAGCTTAATGCCTGGCAATTTATGAATTATGGATTTGTATTATGGCACTGTAAGCTCGTGTTCCCTTGTATGAGTAATCGATTCGTATCACGTGAACGAGAGATCGAAGGAAATGATCGTTAGATTTTTCTGTTCGCGACGCTGGACCGAGTTGCCGGTTGATACATCGAGTCGACGATTCTTTTTTACAGACAAAATTCCTTTTGAGTTACGTGCACGTGGTCATTTCACCGTTCACTAACTTCTATTGTGTCAGAATCACCGTTATGTTACATTTTTGATGCGGCGATGTAGAACGTTGGACAGTTTTCCTTTCGGATCGGCCTGCATTCTTATGGAATTACGTACTCGATTAGTTTTAACGTTCGCTGCGGTTTATTGTGCGCGATGTCTCTCGAGGGAATTAGTTTTGTGCTTGGGCACGATCACGTTGGTACGCTGAATCAAGAGTTTTATTTTTATGGAGGACATTCTTTTTGAATTGTGCGCGCGATCAGTTTTAATGTCCGCTGGGTTTCATTGCGCAAGAAGACACCTTATCAAATTACAGTTCTCTTTCGTTGAGTAAAATGGTTTATTACATATAGAACTTTTCCTTCATGAACAACCATTCTTTTGTAATTACTAATCGATTGATTTTAACTTCGTCTATTTCCAATTACTACCACAGCTACCATTTTATCAAGTAATATATATAAAACGCCCTTGTACCGTCATTATTTAAAATATAGACAAGGTGGTTTGATGAATATGTAAGACGATCGCAGTTTAACAAATATCGGTAAATTAATACACGTATACTGATAATCGAATTGATATCTTGTGAGAACGATATCATTGGTACTTAGTTACATTGTTTCGTACACTTTCGAAGGACGTATAAAGTCAACGTGAAAGGGAAAAGTGTTCGGGCGTGCCGGGACAATGCCGTGGGAGTTCTTTGAAGCTCCTCTTGTCGATCCAGCGGGAAACCCGAATGAAAATCTCCGCCCAACGCTACCCATCTTGAGACGATACTCGAGAAAATGTAACGTGCTCACGGCATTGACGTCGGTTGCCATTTTTATCTATGCTCGGGAGCTTTGCCGAACGTTCCTCGAGCTTTTGATGGAAATTTGAGAAATCCGAGAGTGATATTATTTCCTGAATGATATTGCTCACCTTATTTCAGTTCCTGTTTATAGAAGCTTAATTTTATCTAATCTTCATAAAAGCTTAATTCAGACTGGCCTTGTTTACAAAAGCTTAATTCAGACTAGCCTGGTACATGAAAGCTTAATTATACCTAACTTTGTTTATGAAAGCTTAATTCGACCTAACCTTGTTTACAAAAGCTTAATTCGACCTAAACTTGTTTACAAAAGCTTAATTCGACCTAACCTTGTTTACCAAAGCTTAATTCGACCTAACCTTGTTTACTAAAGGTTAATTTAACCTAGCATTGCTTATGAAAGCTTAATTAGGCTAACCCTGTTTTGAACTTGAAAGTTTATATATTCAAAAATGTTAAGGTTTGGAAATTGAAATTCGAACTTCCGTGTCAAGCAACTTTTCAACAAATAATTTAATAGTGCTAGAACGGATACGGAGTTCAAATTGCCTGTTACAATGTTCCATGAGTAATCCGGCATAATTTACGTTGTTTTATGGAATGTTTAAAGCAGGAAATATGGTGAGTAGACGTGGCCCCTAACAAGAAACAGCCGCGTTGCTAAATACGGCAATTTATTCGTTGTCTGGGCAAATACTATGGGCTTTTATTACGTGATGAAAACGTAATTATTTACCGTGTATCACGTTCCTTAAACAATCGCGCCGTAAAATAATCGTACCAGAAATATCTACTGAAAACTGACGAATAAAAGAAACCATAGATATCAGTAAATCTAGCCAAGAATGTCCAAAAAACGAACTTCGCGACCACATTCCCCGTTCAAATTCATGCATAAATCTAACACGGGCCATAAAATCTTCCCGAATAACTTCCAGAATCTAACGTTGTATCAGATTTCCTCCAAAATACGATAACTGAAAGTGATCGTAGATCAATGGAAAAGGACCGAAATAGTCAAAGATTTTGTAATAGCCAGATTAGAGACAAAAGAACTGGTGGCTGTGAATGGAAAAGAGAAACAATGTAAACCATGCAGCTAACTAAAATCGCCAGGGGGTGTGCACGCGTGAGATTCGACCGGGATGATTAATCACCGTGTGCACACGGTGGGTAGATACCGCTGCGAAAACATAATTCAGCCAGTAGGAATCTTGTTAAACCCGACGAAATTATGATCCTACGGGCTCATTCGGTATTCAACGTCCGCTGTTCAAAGTTCTCGTTTACCGGTCACTTGTAAATCCTTCCGATGGAAAGAGATCCTTAACACAACTATTTACCAGATTTTTTTAACCTTGACTTACAATTTTTTAGACAGTTGCGTCATGCACAATTTGCTACATTGTGAATAAAGGGGAAGGTTAGGCATTTTCAACAGTCGAAGATTATAATTGGAAGAGAACGAAATATTCGATGAAAATATGGGTGTGGATTATCGAGGATGAACTTTAGGGTGAATCACGAGTGACATGATGTAAGACACAGAAAAATTAACACAAACATGTATCATGTATGTAGAGGGTATAAAATTTTCTATCTCATTTTCATCCACTAAAAATTTACTGTACAGTATAAAAAAACATTCTCTCAAACTTTGAGTTCAAAAACGTGAATTTAAGAAGTCACTCATTGTCAAAGCAATTTAATTGGAATATTTTTTTATTTGTCGATACATCAGTATAATTTGAACAACCCCGATATAAAAGCGATTATGACGAGACAACCGTAACATTCGATCAATTTTCCCGATGGCGATATGAGGCCGATCAAATCCGACCGCGGTTGAAAAAACGGGTAATCCCGGTCGTTCGGACTGATCCGTGATAAAGAGGGAGGCAGATTAGGGAGAGCCGATCGTTCGTAATTTTTCATTGATACGGAAACGTTCTCGCGTGTGTTCCATTAGCGCTCGCAATCAATCCTCCGGCGTTGACTAGGAAATTGCGAAAAACGTGGCGGAGGCTCGTAGATCCGGCGCAGCCTGCGCCCCCGTAATTGGACATCCTCGCCACCATAAAAATAGCCGTTTCATTTCATGGGCAATTAATTTCAACGGAGGACACGCGCGCACGCCTGGAACGCTTTCGGCCCGTTCTCGTCATCTCCGTTGAAAACGGCGTAATATCGGCTCCCGAACGGGTATTCGGTGAAAAAAGACGGGGAGGAAGATGGCCCGGCTGTAAATTTCAGTCACGTCAACCGTGGACGATCGTGCGGCACGCTTTTTTAAGCTCGTAATCGCGGTTACGCGGGAAATTAATTTCATTGCACGTTGCTTCGAGCGGAAAATGTTCGACCAGATGCCATTTCCGGGGAAACGCGCGCAACAGCGCACGGAATTAAGTCTTTTGTTGGATAAACGATGCGGTTGGTTTTTCGTTTCGGTGGAAGGATTTGGATCGTGTATCGTTTTTCAACCGAATTTATTCACTTTTTTGTCGAAAACTTTTTCGTATTACAATGCACATTTTAGCTGGAACAAAAGTATTGCCGTAATGAATCATGATGGGAAATCGGATTATTTTATCTATTTTATTAATGTTTTTGTGGGAGTCGGGTCGTAATCTGTCGCAATGGATTTGGATTATTATTGAAGATTAAAAATTCTAGCATTTTGGTACAATATCATCAAAGTTTTTAGAAATTGTAATACAATTTTGACTGAAAAGTTTTTTGTTAAAAAAAAATCAACCCCTGGTAAAAAATATTGTTATCATTTCTATAGTGTTACCTCTTCATTGTACTATTTTTATTCCATTTTAAAAAATGTACATTTTTACGTATACGCAATACATACATATATAATGATAATTGTAGAATATTACATAACATTAGAACAATTAATGTGAATACTATAGCAACACCTAATATTATAAAATTAACGTCGCTATGAATTTATCTCACTGAATAATTCTACAATGAACCCAACACGAATTAGACCCAAATTTCAGCAATTTCCATTCAGTTTGTATTTTCTGAACGATCCGATTACGATGTCGCTGCCAAATTTATACGATTGCATATTTATATAGTTCGCTATTAAATCAGTCCAAGCGCATCAACCCTGTATTTTCAACATCATTTTTATTCCTTTTTTTTTTAACAGTCACTCCATGTTCTTGCAATGTTTTATTCTAAATGAAAGAACATTTGCATAAAACTGCAATACTAATTTACATTAACTCTGTTCTCTCATGGCATATGCATCGTGGACATTCATGCCAGTTTTATTTGTTTTTATTCGGGTCTACGTTCGCGTCTGTACAGCATCGCAAATTATTTTAATGCCCCGCTAAAAAAAAAGGGCTTTTGATACGAAGCTGACATTAAAATATTTAAATCGAGAGAGGAAATGGCATCTTTACGTTACATGAATTCAACAATGCGTATCAAATTTTTATTACCACTTGCCTTTATTAATTAAAGTATTTCAACCGAGAACCGCACAGGTGCTTTGTATGTCCACTTTTATCTTAAATTCAGTAATTGAGTAACGTTCTTTTTCATCAATATTTCTTTCAATTTCTTTCACATATTTGCTAGTGCTGCTGCAGGAAAAAATCAGATTTTTAATAGGAGAAATAATATGATGCATGAAACCGATAATTTACGTAAATCGTGAAATGGAATTTGCCACAGCAATTAACCGAAGCAGAATTTTCAATTTGATCCGAAAGAAAAACTCGGCTAGAATACGTGAAAAGCGAACGAGCCTCTCGTTTCGTTAGCTATTCGAGTGTCATTTAGGGCGTGCACGTATGTATGTCGGCTGTTCAAAATCGTCGAAATTTTAATCGCGATTCGCGCTATTTATTCGGCCGCTGTTAGTCGCAGACCGACATTCAACAAACGCGAAAAACACGCGATCATTAACTCGACCGACCGGCGAAAGTGGAAGTTTGCGCACGTTTAAAACGCGCTTAATGACGATCCGCCTTTAGCCCCGCTCGCATTCGAGTGTGTTTTTAACGAGAGTTTTCAGCCGCGAAACGTGTCTTTTAATTTCCACCGCGAACTTCAGCCCTGTTGAAAGCACGCCGGCAATGTTATTATAACCGAAGCTGTTTATAATCACCGGCTCGAATGTTCTCCTTGTAGAAAAGTGGCGGAAGTGCTGCCAGCACCCTTCAACACCGCTTCCTGTGTAACGTTGATTAAATTACGACGATCAAAGGACAAATTTTAACGCTATGCTCATGGTAACTGATTCAATTTTAATGTTGCGAACGTGTCACGATATTCTGCTTAGAGAATACGCGAATATTCAGGATTATGGAAATTTGAGAATTCAATTTGAGGTTTCGGTCACTGAGAAGTTGAATTTGACAATTTCGGGATTTGAGAAGATTGGGGAGTTTGAAGAATTTTGGGGTTAGAAAATTTTGCAGTGTAGAGGATTGGAATGTGAAAATTTGAGAACTTAAGAATTTGGCAATTTGTGAATTTGTAAGTGATGAATATTTGGAACTTTCAAAATATAAAAATTCTAAAATTTGTAAATGGTTGAATTTAAAAATTTGAAAGTTTGAATCTGAAGGTTTCTTAATTCTGAAAAGTTGACAATATATGTATACTAATTTTACCTAACAGTGACAAAATATTTCAATTACAAAAGATTCTGAAACATAAGAATAAAAATGCAGATCCCAAATATTTTCCTTACATCCCCATTCTATTCACCATCAAGTACCTACTTGCAAGCAACCCTTGTACCCTCATTAACTGCAACCATAGCATGAATCACTCCATCTCGTGTATATCTGAAACCATATTTATTCACCCCCGCTTGGACTCGTACTAACCACGATCGGCATCCCCGTAGCAAAAACCGTATAATTTCCACGTTTTCCGTCGTACGTTTTAGAAACGCATAAATTTCACGGCGTCCGTACGTGATTCGACTCGGACATCGCGATGGAACGACAATATTCGCTGGCAGTAGACGAGGTGATAAAACTGACAAAACTGGCTTGCGAGAAGCACGCAGAATCGGCTGAATCGGCTGGCGTGCGAAGTGTTCAGTCGCCGGAACCACGGACCCATGCAAATTGCATTAATATGTCGTGTAAACGGCCGGCAAATTGCTTTACCATCGATTTCGGTGCGCCAGCAATATCGTTAGACATGAACCGACACTCTCGTCGACGCGTGCCCGGTTACGCTTCGATTTTGACCGCCATTTTCCTGTCGAAACCCGCCTTTTTTTTCCGCGCGCGCGAAACGTCGTTCGACACGATGTTACGGCCGACCTTCTCTTCTTCGTGGAAGCTCGATAAAAGCTTCCTCTCTTGGACCTTTCACGCCTGAAATGCCTCGAACAATCTGTTTCCAGTGTTCCTGGAATTTTCCACACGCTTTTATTCCTCCTGCGGAAATTCTGAAGCGTGAACTGCCGAGAGATGACATTTTCTGTAATTTGTTTCGGTTTATCCTTTTACCAATTCTTTTTAGTATTCTACTTTATTTTGATCCTGATATATTTTTGGTGCATGCTGTTTCACTATTTTGGTATTTTATTCTGTCGCACTGTTTTATTCTTGTATTATTTCACTTTTCTTTATGCTACTAGTACAATGTACTATTCTATTATTTTACTATATTGTTCTACTATTTCACTATACTATTCTAGTATTACACTATTTTATTATTTAACTATATTATTCTACCCTGCTTCATAAATACCCGTTCCGTAACTTCCAACTTGATAACTACCCATTTCACAATTTCATCTTGAAATATAGATTTTCTCCAACGAACACTGCATTAATGTTCCTTCTTAGTCATGCCAGTAATCTTTAGTATTAATGAAATTAACACATGATTAATTAAATTATTCCATCAATTAATCACTGAACGAAACTAGTTGTTACGAATGTGACGAGAATTTTGTTTCACAAAAGAATAATTAAAAGCATCGGTCGACGGTTCATCGAATTTCCGGTATTTATTCAGCGTCTAGTCTTCAACTTACCAGAACCAAGTACCTACTCCGCCGGTTTCCAATATCCAATTCTCTCGAGGAATATCCGCGCGAGTACTCAATGAGCGGCAGAAATGCTATTCATCAAGCATCATTAAGCAAGGACCGGTGTTGTTGGTGATCGAACGTCGTAGATTGATAATTCTCGATGTTCACCATCGATTTCTAGCGGATAGGGTGCAAGACCCTAGTGCAGGGGTTGCGAACAAATCTCCGTTCAGCAACAGGTTAAAATACGTTTTTCCAATGTCTGAATACAGAGCTACGCAATTTATTCGCTGCTGATGCCACGTTTTCTTGCCTCTTTAATGTCCTAGGGATTATCGGTGGGCTGTTGAGGGATCTTGAAGACTGTTGAGGGACCTTGAAGTCTATTGAGAAATGTGGTTCAACGTGTAAAGTGAAAATTGACGTGTGTGGTCAGACACGTATGTTGTTTCCTAAAAATGGGGATGAAATAAATAGGGACACAAGTATGAGGAACTTAGGTTCATGTTAGGTTCATGTTTAACTTATTAGGGTATATTCACTGAATGCTCACTCAAATGTCTCCTGTATACAAATGTATAATTTATCTGAATTTATAGAACTGTTCACCGAAAGGGTAAAATTAAAATACAAAACCGAGGAACTATCTATTCCACAAAATCAGTAAATTGAGAAATTGAGAACGAATTTTGTAATCAGTACGAATCGTTCGATTTAATTTGAACAATTCAGCCACGAATTCCGTGCGATTCGTTATGGAGGGTGTATTTGTCCAGCGACGGAAAAGGTCTTCATTGAAAGTCAGAGCAGGCAACGTGGAAAATAAAGCCGACACAAAACTCGGGACTTTCGAACACGCTTTTTACCGTTCCCGGAGCTGAGCTTCCGTCGTCACGAACTCGACGCGGATTCCGCGATGAATTTTCACTTCCGGATCGTGGAGAACGGTTCAAAGGTCCCGCATCTGCTCTTCGTCTTCGCTCTGTTCTCTGTCGTTCCAAAGAGAAGACTCGTCGCACGGCCACTTGTTGCTATCCTTCGATCCGTCCACACGACATTCAACCCTTCTTTCTCTTTCATCCTCCTCGTTTGTCCTCTGGCTACCCCTCTCCCCCCGTTTTTCCTTTTCTTCCTTTTCCACGAGTCTGTCTTTCTCCACGTTCTTATCGGATTCTTACGTTTAGAACGGTCTTCATCGATTCTCCTTTCCGGTGCTATTTCTTACGGAATTGCTAAGAATTTTCGACTTATGTAATTAAGATTTCAGAATCTGTATTTGTAGTAGGAATTGGGTCATTGAATTATTGATAATTAAGTACTTGAGGAAAAGTTGAAGTTGAAGATGTTCAATTTTTTATTCTTGTCACTTGTTTATTTGTATGTATTTTTTGTTATTTAGTGTATTAGTGCAATGAATTATTTTTTATTATGAAGTAAACTTGAATGCCCAATGAAAATGTTAAAATCTAGAAATGGCAGTTTATTAATAAAATATATTAATCAGTAAAAGGAAAATTACATAATAAATTAAAGTATAATACGATAAAGAGAATATACAATAAATCAAAGAAGAATATACTGTGGAGAATATCATACAATAAATATGGGGACAATATACTAAAGAGGACATCACACAATAAATCAAAGGCTAATATAATAAAAAGCGAGGGGTATTATAAAACGCACCTCCCGTGAAAATGAACGATATTTTCATAAACGATTATTAAAGTAGCAGTATTTCATTATTATGAAAACAGTTTAAAAAAGCAATATTAAAAACTAAGGTAAAGATATTCGAAAATGTTACACTGAAATCTATTTCAGTGACAAAATTAATTTAATCCAAAGATAACGAGAGAACGATAGATAATCTTGAAGATGATACTGCGAGTTTAAGTTTGCTTTTTCGACGACGATTAAGGGGGGACCTCTATGTAGGAAGCCGAAATTAAGCTGATTTTCAGGAATTATTTTGAAGCATAAGGAATGAATAAATATTTGTAAGGTTTGGAGGACTATTTAATAAGTACTTCAACTTCATTTCTCAATTTTTGTTGGTTAAATAAAATACAAAATGGCGGAGGTACAGTATGATATGTTAGATGCGTCGCGAAGTGACTTCGAAAACGGTGTACACTCTAGAGTCTGTTCTTATTATCTGAGAGAGCTAAGCAAAGAAATCTGATGAATATATAGTTGTCGTAAATTGATGAACCTAAAAGATTGAAAAAAAATTAAAAATTGGAATAATGACAAACCTCAGAACACAATGTTAAAAATTTTTCGATAAAATTTTACTCTTTGTTGCAATAAAAAAAATGTTTATATCAATGATTTTAACTTACATTTAGGTTCATCCAGGAGACAGTACTTCTAGTAGAATGTGTACAAAATTTCAGCCCGATTAGTTGAATAGTTTTTGAGTAATCGTGTACACCGATAATCAACTTCGCGGAAAAATAAGTTTCGAGAAAATCGCGTTTAAAGTTTAATTTGCCTGAGCGTATTTTAGTACAAAAGGTTGAATAATTTTTATACCTGCCATTACTTTGAAAATTCTGCATAAGTACATCTCCCAAAACATTTGATTAAACTTTATTGCAAGCGTAGAAGCACTTCAAACATTAAATAAACACCTTCCCGGTCATTATACCACCGCGCGCGTCTCGGATCGGCGCGAAGGCGGGTTACGGATTTAGGCTCTCACAGCAATAGCTTTGTGATTCAATCCAAATATTAATGCGTGTCGTATTCTATAGGTTTCAAAGTAATTTTCTAAGTAATAAAAAAAAAATAACTTTTTTGACCATTCCTACATAGAGGTCCCCCCTTAATCTTTCGATCTGTTCGCGTTGCTAAACCGATCCGATCGTTTCAGTTCGTTCTCCGCGTAGCCATGCGCAACGGATTCCTTCCGGCGGACGAAACTCATTCACGATGACTTGGCGGTATATTTTCGGGCCACCATGGGAACCACAATTATGGTTCACGGGCCAGCAATGACGAAATAGCCGGAATGCTTTGTTCGCCATTCGGTATTTCAACCGCGATCGTTCGCATGGATAAGAAATCCGTTCGTTTGTCAAAGGCATCTCGATTAAAGAAACTCTTTGAAATGCAACGACACCTGTGAACGAGCCTAATCACGCGTATTTAATTATTTTGTTACGAAGAACGTGTAAGGGTGTCCCTGTGAAGTCGAACACTAATTCTTTTTTATGAAAGAAATAGTCTGAAGATGTTCATATTATGAATCATAACATGTTCATGATATCATAACCATCCTGACTATTATAATCATCATAATAATTATACAATTACTATCAGAAACATCATAGTACTGTAACTATTACAGCTAACAACTACTACAATTATCATAGACATCATAATTATTATAATCGTCATAACCATAAACATTATATCATAGCGACTAAAAATCATAGCTACAATAACTATCATTACTGTCATGGCTATTATAACTACCACAACTATCACTACCACCATAACTATCATAAGTGCAATGTCATTTTATGTCATTAAAATGTCCACGATAGAAGTTAAAAATACTGATATTGAAGTAATATTCGAAACATGCTGTTCCATACTCTCACCTGCACGCCATTGTATATATTTTAAGAATAAAAGGAAAAATACGAAGGGTGCTCTCTGGATCGCGAACATCTCGAATTTCCGCCGTTAAAAAAGTTTTTCTCCCCTTGGTAAATTTCTGCCGCGATTAATTCCTCGAAGGATCCCGCCGGTCAACGTTGAACAGTCGTGGCCCGTTAAACCCGTCACGGTCCTAATTGCATCAAAAAGTATCCCCTTGGACTGCTTATTACAGCCTCTCTCTCCTCGTCCTCTCTAATTTTCTCCCTCATTATCGTCGAAAAGTTTGACCGGCCACTTAATTGGCACTTTGTTATATCGATTGAACAAACGAAGCGGACGAGATTCGTTCAGCGAACGGGAACGACGGCACAAAAGCGGGAAAGTTGGAGAGAGGAGGGAATCAGAGCTCGGTGCAAGGGAAAACGTAACCAGTGGGGGATGAAAATAAGAAAGGGGCGCAGGGGTGGTAAGTAAGGAACACGGAAGAACGAGAATAAGTTTCCGTTAATTTTACCGGGCAAACAGCAGTAATGGGCACCAGGAATCCTGCAGGACTTCAAAGTGGCGGACTATCAGGGGAACTACCTCGCGACTTCAGCAATTCCGTAATGACACTCTCGTGGATGTAGCTTGCCACGTGTTACGAAGCTTCCAATTAGCGTTGCTCTCGTTTACATTCGAAATCGCCGCCTACAGAGCGTAAAACTAGTCCCTGCTCCACAGTTAAAGACACCACCTGGCACATCGAGATCGTTAATTACTTAATTACCCGGCTACACCCGCGCAACTTTCATCCCTTAATCATACCCGAGGCCGCGCACCGCGGATGTAGCGGTAAGTCACTAAATTTCCCTACTCTTCTTCTGGGACTTGATACAAGCTTTCTGAATTGAGTCTGACGGGTGTCACAGTAATGCTAGGTACAATGGTGGTAACATTTTTGATGATCCTTTTTGGTCATTTTTTAGGGTAGATATGATCAAACTGTTAGAACTATTGGTATATCTTAATTTTTCTTTTTGTGAAATGGGAAGTTTGGGTGCAATTGGAAGTCATATGATTTCTATTGGATTTTGGATTTATGTGAATTTGGAAATTTTCAAGTTTGCAAGTTGAATTCTAAAATTTTTAAATTGTCAAGTTTCTGAAGTTTTGAATTGCGAAGTTACTGAACTTTCTTTAATTTCCTGAATTCTGAAGATTTGGAATCTCTAAGTTAGCAAACTTCCACGTTCTCCAATATCTAATTCCCCAAATTCCCAAATTTTATAAATCCCTAAATTTCCCAATTCCCCAAATCCCAACATTCTAAAATCCCTAAATTTCCCAATTCTCCAAATCTCTAAATTCCCAAATCCTTAGATTCTCCAAATCCCAAAATTTCTAAATTCCTAAATTCTCAAATCCCTAAATCTACAAATCCCCAAATCCCCAAATCTCCAAATTCTTAAATCCCTAACTTCTCAAATATTTAAATTTCTTAAATCCCCAAATCCCCAAATCCCCGAATTCCCCAAATTCCCCAAATTCCCCAAATTCCCCAAATTCCCCAAATTCCCAAATTCCCCAAATTCCCCAAATTTGATTCACAACCGCCAAAGTTATGATTTTTAATCAAACTCTATGATGAACTTATTCAATTACTTCGGTGGAATTTTCATTTTATCGATATCCTTCCTGTCGGCTCTTTCGTTATGGGAACATTTTTATAAGCGTATTTATAGATCGGTGAAAATTTTCAATTATCTCCGAGCATCCGTTTGTTTTAATAAAACCATCGATACGTGCGCTAATAAATTGAACCCCCGTCGATTCCCGCACTAATGGTACATTTCGAAATGAAACTTTCCAACGATCCTCTTTATAGAAAATTCATATTTACCCTCGGAAAGTTTTATTTTTTTTTTTTTTTCAGGGAACCGTGAAAATTAAACCCTTCCCTCGTAAAGGCACAATATTAAAGTTCGGTTATAAAAGAATCTTCTGCCACTTATTAAGATCTTCGCTGGCCTAGTTTCAACAGAACATTGCCTTCGCTGTTAATTTCTTAATTTATTCTGCACATTATTAATTTCTGCATCTTGCGAAAAATTTGTACCTGCAGATATTACTATTTAAAGTATCCCTTAGGTCTTCTAAATTAATCATAGAATTGTGGAGTCATTTTATGGTATTATTAGAAGAGGGAGGTTTTTGATCAAAATTAATGGAATTTGTGTATAAAATTATTTTACGGTACAATATTATTTATTATAAATTAGAGGATATCTATAGACATAAATATGAAATATAAAGCACATGATATGACATTAGTCTGTTCATATATGAAGGCATAGAGGAGATATCATATCTATTAACTTTTACAGATTGAGTTCTGCTCATCAACTTTCAGATCAACAACTTTGAGATCGACTTTCTGCATCACTCTAAATAGTACTAATCTATAATGTTAAACAAACTAATAATAATCGAGATATTCCAAAAGTTCACAAGACAGTTCATACAAAAATTATGATACACAGAAGTCTCCCTAATTATTAAATTTTTGACTCAAACACGGCGTCAAAAAATAGATCTATAAATGCGAGAAAAAAATGTAGCTGAGCGCGGTAGAAAAAGAGAAATGTAAATACAGTCGTAGAAATAAAGCAGGTTTTATCGACGGCGAATAAGGGGATGAAAATGGAGGGGTTTCGGCGATATGTCGTGGAAAGAAAACGCGATGCAACGAGGCAGAAAGGAGCAGATTTATGCGAATGTTTAATGAGAGCCTCGGTAAACGAGGTTCCGTCGGAGGGGTTCCAATATCATGCATGAAGCAGAGTGTAGTATGCTCGAGGGGTAGCTCTGTTACTTCCTGTCGGCGTTGCACGCCGCGGCAGCTGCTTTTGTATATTCAATTTCGGATAATAACCAGCACCGTGGGTAATTTGCCGAGATACGCGGCCTTTACGATCCCGCTGACGATCGTCTCAATGTTCAAAAAGTTCTTTATCGCTAATAGATTTACCGCAAAGATATCGCCTCGGCAAGTTACAGTCACACGCAAAATCCGAAGGGTAGTTTGCATTTTATTGACCATTCAACAAATTCATCGCCAATTTTCTGCATTTTTCATGCCTTTGTCAAACGATCTTAAAACTGCCTTGTAATATGCAATTTTTAATTAATTGATTAAATTCAAACAATTCAAGACAAATAAATTTATTAAACCATATCAATTGATTGATCAAACTAAATTTGTATATCGGTTAAATTGATTTATTAAATCATTTTGATTAAATCGATTGATTAAATGAACACCAGAGTTTAATTTAATTGCTTGATTAAATCAAACCAAGTCACTTGAAGATATTAATTAATGCAATTCGATTAATTGATGAAGTCTACTAGTTCAAGCTAAATCAATTAAATCAGATAAATCGATTGATCCAAATTAATAAATTAATTGTACAATTTGTTTAATTGAAGTCAGTTAATTAAAAATGTTCCAATAAATTCAATTTAATATATCAATCAATTAATGCACTTTAATTGATTAATATAAATCATAGGTACGATAATGAATATAAATTAATTGGCCAAACCATATCAATTAAACGTCAAACAATTAATTCAATTTAATTGGTTGATTAAATCGAACCAATTAACTGAAGGTGCTTCAACGAATTTATTCTAATAAATCGATCCTATGAAATCAATTAATCGAAAATGAACTCGGTAATTTAATTAACGGAACGGTTGAAAATTCAGCCATGAAATCTGATATTCGAGGAACTATAACATTAGCCGGATTCGAGTGAATTTCACGTCATAATTTGTGGACCGATTTAGAGCATACATAAAGCGGAAGAATGGCAACGAAACAGCCGGTCATCAGATTCCGTCGATTTCGAGGGAAACCAAGAAATTGGAGCTTTACTACTTTATTCACCGAGGGATCTATCATTCGGGTGAATAGTAGCCGCAGTCTGGTTCAAGTAATTTTACCGCGATCGTGGTAGATCATCCCCCTCGATACCAGGATTTGCTCGCACGTGAAACGAAGAAATAATTTCCTACAGGGCGCAGTACCACCACTCGTGCACGCGACTCCGGATATCGCGTGCGACTGCCATTATTTTATTATTGGCCTTCCTTATCCGTCGATCTTTTTACGTACCGTGGAAACCGGATATGACCGTTGTACCGCACGCCGTCGATTAAATCGCGACGGTCAAACTGCTTTCGGGGTTGTTCCGAGCTAGATAGGGTCGCTATTTCGTATCTCTACGTGATTTTTGCCGCAGAATTACACCAAGAATTTTGTTTCGAAGGGTAATCGGACGGAGATTTAAATTAATAATTTTGGGAGATGGCAGACACGTGTTTTATTTTGGAGACGTTTGGGATTGAGAGGGTGAATTTTTAGATTCTTTAAGTTCTTCAATTATGGAATTTTTAGATATTTTTTTATTATTTTGCTCTTAAAATTCTAGTATTTCTAAATTATCACGGATCCTGAAATTTTAATATTATTCAATCCCTAAATTTTTCAATTTTGTAGTCTCCGAATTTTCAAATTTCCTACTTATCAAATTTCTAAATTTATCAATTATCAAATTATAGTATTGATACATTGTTAAATATTCAAATTTTCAAGTTCACAAATTCCTAAATTTAGTTCCCAAATTGTCTAAGTCCCCAAATTCTCCAAACCCCAAATCCACCAAATCCCCAAATTCCTAATCCCCCAAATTAAATACTAAACTTTCTCACCGCCAAAAGCAAAAAAACCCACAATCATAAAAACGTATATTAACATCATAATTTTTTTTAACAATTCCGTCGCATACATCGCTATAGAATCATACAAGAACACTTTAGCCGTTAATTAGTTGCGTAATCGTGTCCCGGGAATACACATTTCTCGAGCGTCGCCAGGGGCGTCCAGCGTTTATTAAATTTAAATTAAGTCGAATTATACGGCGATTATTACAAAAGCTTTCATGCGATACGAGGATTCTGGTGCTCATCTTGAATTAAATATTTATAAACCGCCGCTTTGTTTTCAGCAGCACGGTAAATTGCTTTCTGCATAGCCGCCCTGCAATGGATTCGTCGAACTCACCTATTAATTACGTTAATTACCCCGTACGGATGCATACAGGCCGGAATGCATTTAACACACCCGCCCTCGTAAATTATGGGATAAATAAACGTTTAAGGGAATCGAGAAAACATAAAGGAAACGTTCGAACCCGGCCAAATTTAATCGGCGTTTTAATGAAGCCACCGTAACGTGATTTAAACAACGCTCGCACGGAAAAAAGAAAATGTTGTTAATACTCTGGACTTTCGAGATTTATGGCGCTTTAAACGCGTTTCGATAATTTAATATTCTACTATTTTGCAAGAAACTCGCGGATTATTTCATATCGTATTAATTTGAAAGGAATTTTCAGCCGCTCGCATAATTCTATAACACGTGCGTTTGAAAGGAATTCGTAATATTTCCCTATGACGCTGCGATGATATCATTTTAT
This sequence comes from Megachile ligniseca, assembly GCA_945859555.1. NCBI lineage: Eukaryota > Metazoa > Arthropoda > Insecta > Hymenoptera > Megachilidae > Megachile > Megachile ligniseca. Next base: position 7,364,910 of record OX243783.1, read on the forward strand.
TTTTATTTGCAGGAATTGGAAATACGTTAAAAAATACACGTGAAATTAAAGGGATTTCATCCCCTAAAATCTACGTATTTAGTTAATTAAATAACTGAAGTATCTTTAACTAGTAATTCAAAATATTATTGAAACTATTATTAATTATTAAATCATTGTTAACTATAAACATTATTATAATTTAATGATACATCAATTGTAAGTACAGATGTTATTCCAACTCATGTGTTGACGTCAATTAACGAATTGGTCCTTGTAAATTGATTTTCACCCCTAAAACTCTCATATCCATTTTCCACATCATCAATGTAGCCCAACTAATGTAGTCACACTACTTCAAAGATAGAAAGGAGCAAACTTCAAAACAAACCGTCCGAAGTCAAACAACCATAATCCCCATTCAAAAGATGTAAAACTGAAGTTAAACACTTGAGGACACATGATCCCCAAACAGTGAAATCCTCAAGAAGAGGTCACCTTTGCCAAGAAAGGTTTTCAACATCGAAGGGCGGAAGATCCATCATGATGAACGTTGACAGAGTCTATTAGTCCTAGAAAAAGCTCAGAAAGCACACGTTCGAACGTTCTGGGCGTGTTGTACAACCCTTTCCGTCCCTGCGGTCGTTCGGTCGAAAGATCGATCGAAGGGAGGTTTGCTCGCAAACAGAATATGTAGAAGTATTTTTTCAACGAAGTGGACCTCCTGTCTGTTCTTGAAGAAGTGGAACCGGTTTCGAGGCACGTGGCGAGACCTCGGTGGAGATGGGATCAAGTTCAATATGTACTCACAAATACGAGAAGAGGCGAAAACAAAAGATTCGGCGTGGGACTTGGATGATAATCGTGAAAGTGTGTTTTACGATGTGTTTTTGATGTTTTGGGTTGTGGAGAGAGGTTAGAGTGGTTTAGGTGGGTGTACTGGGTTTCAAACCATTGCATTTTTAATTATGACGAGGTCAAATTTTCAAATTAATAGATTAATAAATTATTAAATGGGTAAGTGGACAAAGGACCAAATGACCACATGACCAAATGACAAAATGACAAAATCACAAGATGACCACATGATCAAATGACCAAATGACCAACTGAGTAAATTACGAAATTATCAAATACCTAAATACCCAAATTTCCAAGTCCCCCAATCTCCTAATTCTAAATTTCTAAGCTGTCAACTTTCCAAATTCCCCAAATTCCTAAACTCCCAAATTTCCAAATCCTTAAATTTCTGAGCTGAAAAGTTTCCAAATACCCCAAATCCTTACATCCCGGAATCCCTATATTCTCAAATCCCTACTTCCCCAAATCCTTTCTTCCCCAGATTTCTACATCTCCCAAATCCCTATTACCTCAGATTTCTACATTCCCCAAATCCCTACTTCCCCAAGTCCCTATTTCCCCAGATTCCTATTTCCCCAAATCCCTACTTTCCCTGATTTCTACATCCCCAAATTGTTACGTCCCCACATGTCTACATCTCCAAATCTGCAAATTCCCAAATTCCTAAATTTCTAAAATGAGAAAACCCCAAATTCCCAAATTCCTAAATTGTTAAATTTCCAAATTTCTAAACCTGGAAGCTTCAAAGTCCCCGAATCCCCAAATTTCTAAACAGTCAATCTCCCAAATTTCCAAATCCCTAATTTCCCAAAAGTCCCAAATTGATCTCCCTAAATTTCCCTGAATCTCATAAATGTCTACATCTGTAAATCTCTAAATTCTCCAAAACCCAGCTCGAATATTTCAAAATTTCAACCCGTGTACCGCATTCCGTTGATAGCGGAGGAGCTCAACGAACGCAGTAGTACCATAATTGGTTTCCATCATTATACATAATCCCCGAGTCGCGGAAACAAACGAAAGTAGCTCACGTGGTTGTTCAAGTTGTTTGAGCTTACCGCGCGTGTCCCCATTGTTTGTCGAAGCAACCTGCATGAAAAAGATTGAAGCAGAAGCGGAGGATGAAGACGGAGAACAGAACCGCGAACAGGCAAATCGAGGATTGTTCTTTTCCCTTTGGCCGAGAGAGCGAATTCACGTGGTCGTCGTTTTTCGACGTTCACGAAACATTGGTCGAGATTGTTTTTCGACGTCTGGAGATGTTTCAGCGAACGCCGGGCAAACAGCGGGCCAAAGGGCAAACTACTGTAAACATTTGTCGTCGGGTCTCTGTATTTATTTTTCCCCGCTTTTTTTGCCCCTTTTTTCTTGCGCTTTTGATACGTGCGCGTTTCCACGGAGTTGAAGAGTGTTTGGACGTGTTTGCAAACTGCTTTTAGCGGCAGTGTGCTCCGAGAAACACTGCCAGTCGAGAGTATCGGTTTTATGGATACTTTCGACAGGATTAATTGGGGTTGTGATGGAACAGGGAACGAATACGGGGATTTTTGCCGCGTTTTGTTAGCTGAGCTTTGAAATCGTTTGCCATGATTTTTTGTTGTTTTCATTAGATATGATATTAATATGTTTCGAAAGTATGTTGTAAAATTTCGATGTTTCTGAAGTATCAAATTTTTAGGTTTATAGGGTTTGAACATTCCAAGATTTCAATATTCCAACATTCCAACATTGCCATATCGTTCCTAAACTTCTTCATTTCAAAATTTCTCCATTTCAAAATTTTCACCTTCCAAGAGTGCACATTCCCACATTCCTAAATCTACAAATTCCATGCTTCCATTTCTATAATCATTTTCCTACATCAAATCTACATTTTCATAAAAATATCTATATCACCTAATGTAAATTAAACACCTACTAAAAATAATAGCAAATGCAGTAGTTCACAAAACGTTTCCATTAATGTTACTAATTCTTAAAAAAGATTGTTTAAAATTGTCAAAGCTAAACACAGTAAAGCGAATATAAACTTTGTGAAAATTTACGAGACAGTGTAAACGAAACATAAAGAGTTTCTCAGAAAAGTTACACGTTACAAACTGTAATCAAAGTGCAAATTAACATTAAATCGCATCATGAATACAAACCCTTTGGCGTCCTCGGACCGTATCAAAGTTAAGAGCGCATCGTCGTTTTTATCACAGCAGCCGAATATTAAAGCAAAAATCCTTTTCAACTTCGGGTAGATCAAAAGAGACCGATGCTTAACCGTTTCGCCAATATTTTCACAATTTATCCTCTCCTTTTCCCGAAGGTGTTTTAAAAATTGAACGCACGACCGTTCTCCGTTCGCTTTCACGAGCGGACACGCGTGCAAAAGAGGGATTTTTTTCGAACCTCGCCGATTAAACAAGTGCACCCATCGGGGTCTATTAAAAAACAGTGGGTCATCGTCGGCATCATCAACCGAATCGGAAGCATTCGGCGAGCCTTTCAAAAACGAATTCGTCTCGGTCGGGCCGGGAAAAAAATACACATCGGATTGAAATGAAGTGGAAAGAGGGAAAAAAAGAGGCAAGCCCGTGCGAGTGAATGGATCGAACAGAGGGGTGAAAAAGTGGTGACGATGTTTCGATTACTGTTCCTCCTATGAGACGTGAAAACGAACCTTTCGATTCAATAACGCTCGTGTAATGGCCGTTCGTTGACTTATGCCACTATTTGGCCGGGGAAATGTCGCATTTCGCGGAATCGTGGAGTGTCGTTCGAGGGATGGAGATCATAAAGTGTTGTCGTAAAAGGTTATCGACGAAATGATTGGCCAAGTGAATTGTTTATAGGGAGGTTGAATTTATTCTTGTAAAATGGACTTGAAGTAAGAACATTTTAAGTGGGGTTTTGAAAGAAATTGAGAAATAATTCCAGATGATTTTACATTTTCAAATTCTCCAAATACACATTTTCCATTTTCCGCGTTACTCTACAGTTACACTTTCAAATCTTCACATTCCTAAATTGTAACGTTCCCAAACTTCCACATTCCTAAGGTTCTACATTCTCAAATTTCAACATTCACAAATTCTCACATTCCTACATTCCTATTTTAGCATCTCTACATGTTCCCATACCCACATTCGCAAATCTCAACATTTAAAAATTCATAACATTTCAAATTTTCAAATTTCTAACAGTTCTTCCTAAATCTTCAAATTCACAGTCACTCACTTTCCCAAATTCTTGAATTTCAATTGTAATAAACACTCGAAAAATGAAATTCAAACGGACCCTTACCGCGCTACATATAGTGTCCTGAAAATACCACTCTGTTAACCGTCTATAAATTCCAATCTCACCCTATCGATCTACGATTAAAAATGCATATCAATACAACAAAGTGTTCATACGAGTTAAAAAATGAATAACCGTATAAAATGTCGAAACGGTTGCGTTTGAAAGAAAAAACCGCGACAGTGAACGCGTGCAGGGCAAACATCGGTCCTGGATATAACATGTGGTCTGTCCCCATTCACGTCACCGTTCTCGTGGCTTTGTAATCACGGGAACTCCCGCGAAAAGGGTTCAGGGAAGGGGGCGAAAAAAAGGAACGAAATCGAGCGAGAATGTAGTAACAACGTCGGGGGAGCGAAAGGGACAAGCGAGCATCATGAAACGTGAAATGGTCGAGGAAGATCGGTCGAACCGAAAAACAAATAGTCAGAGCGGACAAAAATGGGCAAAGAGGTGAAATAAAAAAAAAAGAAGAGAAAACGAGGATGAGTCGGAGAAGCAGGCCACGAGTGGTGGTCGGAAACGTAAAGACAAAGAGACCGGGATGAGTAGAAAAAGCTGAGAAAGAAACGAACGAGCGACAGAAGAACAGAAAAACCAAAGGGAGAAGAGTGATCGAAGGGCAGAGAAAAAAAAGGAAGTGGACAAACATCTGGAAGAGTAATGGAAAGAACTAATGTCACGGCTAAAAAGGAATCGACAACAAGAAGAAAGGGAAAGGTGTGGTTGAGATGCTTCAAAGTGAATTGCGATTTTCGTCACCTGTATAGGGTGCTTCAGAGGCGGCGTTAGTAGGGTGCTTTAATGGTAATTGATAAATGATTATTGAAGTTTGAGGTTGGGGAAGTTTTAGTTATGTAAATATTTAGGATTGATAATGGTCACATGTTTTCCAGTTTTCAGATTTTTAAACTATCAAGTAGCTTGAATTTTCAAATCCATATGTCTTAGATGGGCAATATTCGAACCCATCACTTTGCAAATTCTCAATAGTTCAAATTCCTTAATTTGCACATTCTCATGTTCCAAATTCTCATAATTCCCAATTCACACGTCCTCAATTCTCAAAATTCCAAATCCTCATATCCCAAATTCTCAAAATTCCAAATCCTCACATCCCAAATTCACAAAATCCCCAATTCTCATGTCCCAAATTCCCAAATATCCAAATCCTAAAACATCCAACTTTACGACGTCCCAAATACACAAATCTTCAAGTATCTCCCTCTCCAAATCCCCAAAATCCCCAATTTCTCCCTGTACCTCCCTAAAAGCAAGTATCTCCCTAAAACCTCCCTCTACCTCTACCGAAATGTTAATATTTAATTTCTCCCTTCACCGAATCGCGATAATATGACCATTCCAGTATAAAAATACAAACAACCTGTTGCAAATGTTTTATCGGTAAAAAAACACGCAACACCGTTTTATTACAGGAAATACTCCGAGAGGAAAATGTGTTTATGTTCCCTTCATTTCTGAAATTCCCAACTACAATAGGACGAATTGTCACGAGTGCACTTTCATCACGAAAAACGCGTTACGTTACCATCGCAATACCACTGAAAATAGGAAAAAGTAAACAGGAGAGAGAGATAAGGAGAGTGAGAGGGAGAGCAGCACGGTTTTGTTAAATTTGCGCAAAAGCGTTGCACGTGAGCGTTGGGTGTTAAGAATTTTTCATGAAATTCCTGTGAAAACACTTTCGGAAGCAAGTAGTACTCTTTGGTAAAAGCAACACTTGCTTGTTACGAGGTATAGTAATTTCTCACAGTTTAATGAATGGATCTTGGGTATTTATAATATGGCGTAACATGCAAAATATATTAAAATTTTGTGATACGAGAAAATTGTTATAAGAAAATTATTTTTTGTGATGTAAATTTAATTCTGTATTAAGTATGTGACATGTGTGAATTTGAGAATTTGGGAATTTGGAGATTTGGGGATTTGGGGGTTTGGGGATTTGGGGGTTTGGAGATTTTGGAATTTTGGGTTTAGAAAATTTAGAATTCGGTAATTTTTGGATTTGATGATTTGGGAATTTGACAATTTGGTAATTTGGGAATTTGAGAATTTTGAAATTTGGGAATTTGGGAATTTGAGAATTTTGAAATTTGGGAATTTGAGAATTTGAAAATTTGATGACTTGGAAATTTAATAATTTGGATATTTGGTGATTTGAGGATTTGGGGAATTTGAAATCTACAAACTTGAGTTTTCGAAAATTTCACAATTTGAAGTTTAGAAAATTTGAGAATTTAGAGATTCAACAAAAACAATATCTAATGTATGTACATATACTAACATTATTCTATAAATATAAGTATACTTATAAGTATATATAGAATATAAGTATACCAACATAATAGGGGTTGACTAAAAGTTAGTTTGAAAATTATAGCCGAAGGGTTAGTCGCAAAATTCAAGGCCCATGAAGATCAATCGCGATCAATTTCAACGGGGCTAACTTCGCCGATGGCAAGAAAAAAGAATCCATAAATTCCCTTAAGAGGTCTCGGTGAACTTTCCGCTTGAACACACCGTCGACTCGTCGTTAAGCCATCCAAGTTCTCGCCATGGACACGGGGTCGGGGCCAACGGAGGAAGGAAATGGGAATGGGGTGCTCGAGGAAACGAATTGCGAGGCTGCTCGTCGACGAGGTCAGATTCGACGGGGTCGTTGCGGACCTATAAAGAGTTTGATACTCCGTCGATTCTCGTCAGAGGAAACGTAAACGCGATAGCCACCAGCTATTCAACGCTTGCAATCTCGAAATCGTGCTCGTTCAGCAACGTTCTTCGAGTAGATCTTGCGGATTTCTTCATCTATCACGTGGACAAATTCTACGAAAATCCTCTTTCGAATCGTTCAATACCAACAATTTCATTGGTTATCATCTTCAAATTGTATTTCAGATTCTACAATTCTACTCGTTCGGAAAACTTTAATATTATTTGATTTTTTTATTGGTACTACTGGAAGTATTACAACTTTAAGGCTCTAAAATATTACAGATATAAAAATACAATAGTTTCAATATTCCAAATGCCAAAATTTGACAGTTCTATTAGTTCTAAAAATCTCAAATTTCTAAGTTACATTTAAGAATTCTATGAATTCCTAAAATTAAAATTAATACTTCAACTTTTACAAAATTCTAAAAATTTCTACATGAAAAATTTGAAAATCCCTATATCCTAAATCAAAAATTTCAATATCCAACATTTCCAAATTCTTAAAATTCCAAAATCCGATTTTATACCACTGAAAATTTGTATTTTTGCTCGAGTAATAACAAAGTTTGCAAAATACTATCCGAATTATCACGTTATCTGACCTTTGCGCTGTTCCTTATCGCCTGTGTGCTTCTCCGTATCTCTTCCTAACCCTCCCTAGCTCTACCTAACCCTCCCTAGCTCTTCCTAACCCTCGCTCGATTGCATTATACCCGTTCCTTGCACCGTGAACCCTCGGTTTCTCCGTTTCTCCGTTTCTTTGAACACGATAAAGGCTCGCGTAATTATACAGGAGCTCGAATCAATCCGTTCGAACGTCACAGCCGCACGGTTACGGAATAATAACAGTGCCGGCTGTTCGTTATCGCGGCACCACGGGTTTAATGCAGCCTGCCATGAGAACGAACGAATCCCATGGTGTGCTGATAAAACGGGGGTCGACGTGTTACTTTTAAGCGAACCAGCCCATTTATCTGTTCACCCGGCCGCTACGGACGTCGCGCCACTACTTTATTTCTCGCGATACACGCTCAAATCGCGATCTCGATGCTTTATCTTGGACGATTGTTGCCTGAACGTTGTTTCATTGCTGCACGAAGAACAAACTTTCTTCTTGTGGTTTTATCATTTTAGGTATAATCAACTGTTCGCTTTATTAGTTACTAAATAGTTATGCTTTTCTGTATTTACATTAAACATTTTAATGATCGTTGAAATTTTATTGATTGTTGTATCAGTTAATTTGCTGAAGTTTTTCGTAATTATTGTATTTGCTCTTTTGTCAAAATTTTAATAATTATTGAATAGGTTATGTTATTGGAATTTTTCATAATTATTCTACCATTATTTTGTTGAAATTTTTGTCATTTTTAATTTTAATCATTGTATTTGTCACCTGATTCAAATTTTATTAATAAAATGTACATTACAAATGTTTCTCTGTACACTTATTTTTATAGTTCAGTATTTATTTTGTGTTTAATAAAATGTTTAAACAGTCGTATTAATAATATACATAGTAAAGACAGAATTGTTCGAAATGTCCTGTAAAATTCCTAGTTGACCAACTTGTGCTATAATCTACGTTGTGAAAGAGTTATAAAGGAAACAAGATATGAACATTTGTAGAGGAGCAACAAAGAGGATCAAAGGATGGCAAGCAGAACCTCAAAACATTAATCTCCTTAAAACTAAGCCAAGTATTACGGTATTAGTTGCAACCTTAAATTTGTTCGGACAGAAGCAGTGGATTTACGGGTAAAGGGAGACCGCTGTATCGCGAATGTTACAAAGTTATCGAATAAAATACGTATCCTTGTCCAAACTTACCACCGAAAATTATTCGACCACTGTTGAATATTGCAGCTGGTATAAATAAAGGGGAATTTACCAACCGGTATATCTTCGTGTGTTAATCTCCTTAAAGCCGTCAGATACAATTTGACCAACGTTATCTTTACGTAAGAAGCTTTTTGGATAAAGTACAATCCATTGGAATGTTATCGAATACGGAGAACTCTGATCATTTTTCATCGGTTTAATTTCGGTGTATTATTTGTTATATTTTAAGAAATTAAGGAGGAGGTGTGTAGGGTGAAATATAGTTTGATGTTGGAACGAATTTGAAAACTTCTCAATTTCTCAATTTCTCAATTTCTCAATTTTTAAATTTCTCAGTTTTTAAATTTCCCACTTTCCTACTTTTCCACCTACAATTTTTAAATTTCCTAATTTCCCATTTTCCAATTTTCCCGCTTTCCCAGTTTCCCAATTTTTAAATTTCCCAATTTCTCAATTTCCCAATTTTTAAATTTCCCAATTTCTCAATTTCCCAATTTCCCACTTTCCCACTTTCCCAATTTCCCAATTTCTCAATTTTTTAATTTCCCACTTTCCCACTTTCCCACCTTCTCAATTTTTCAATTTCCCAGTTTCCCACTTTCCCAATTCTCCAATTCCCCAATCTCCAAATTAACAAATATCAAAATCCCCAATTCATTACTAAAATTATCAAAATGTCTACTAAATTATCATAAAACTAAATTCATCATAAATTCATTTATAAACAGTACCCGTAAAGTGTCCGATAATTAAACTTCTATCATCATTAGATAAACAGTAGTATGTTCATGCGATAATAACGCGAGGAACATTGTCAAAGCGATTACGTTAATATCAAAAAGTGATCATGTGTCGTCGGAACAGACAGTTTGGTAAATTCATGTGACATCTCGGCTATCTTGAGATATCTAACGCTAATGAAACGCCCTGGGCCAATAGGAAATTGCGCCTCGGTAAACACTAATAAACTTACACACGCGCCACATTTACCGACGTATCAAAGTACGCCGGAATATGTACACGGTATCTAGTTTCGCTACGAATTTTCTTCCTTCAAGAAAAGTCCTTGAAAATCGACAGAAAATTTCGTCACAAAATACTGATCATACTTTTCACAATGTCGTTGATATTTTGTATTGAACAGTAAATATTTGCACGTATGTAATATATTTTTTTTGGTGATTATTTGGAATTTTTGACTTTTGAGAATTGAGTGATTCTATTTGGAGGTTTGAGATATTTGGGAATTTTGTAAATTTGATAGTTGTTAGTTGGGAGATTGGTGAATTTGGAAATTTGAGAATTTGGGAATTTAGGAATTTGGAAACTTAGAAATGCAACCATCCAAAAATGTAAGAATTTCGTAAAACGTGTAAATCTATAAATTCAAATTTCAATACCTGTCCATGTATATCTTACAAAATGTTCAAATTAGTGAAATCAGTAATTTAAGAAACAATAAATGGGCACTGTCTCGATGAACAAAAGCAGAGACACCATATTACGCACGAAAGGGTTTGGGGTGTTAGTGGTCCCACGAAGGCAGGACAATTTAGGGGCGGAAATCGTCGATTACCACACAAGGATTAGTGGTTTCGTCCTCCGGCTAAATCTCCCCTACGTGCTACCATATCTTCCCCCTGCTACCCTCCGATATGACCCTAAATTAGATAGATTCTGCAGGTTTACCATTGCCGCTGCTCAACTGATTTGTTTCTACATCTCTTTCTCTCTCTCTCGATTTTCTATTTACTGACAGAAGTTGTATTATCTGTGTTAATTTTACCTTGCTACTTATTCCAGTATTTATAAATTAAGAAATGTACAAATTGCAAAAATCATATATTTATAAATTAAAGAATGTACGAACTAGTGCACTCATACATTTACAAATTAAAAAAGGTACAAATTACAAAATAATTTACAATCAGAAATAAAATATTTAATAAACGTGTAAATTTAAAAATGCATTTAGAGGTGCACGAATGTAAAAATTTGAGCAGTGATAATAAAAACTGTTCACATATTTCAGGCCTATCATATGATCTCCATGATTATACCAAGACCCTAACCTATCAAGATTACCAAATAATCCACAGTAGAATTAATCCACATTTATCAAAAATGGTCCCAGAATCATAAAGAACAGAACCTATAAAAGAATAAAAACACGCCTCTCCGCCATAATGTACTTATTCGAGTGAAATCTGTTCGGAGGGTGGCGTTTTGCAAATAATCCGAGGGGGTTGAGGGATAATACGAAAGGACATCGAGCGGAATGATGAATGCTCGCAACAGCTGTTGCAAGGTGAAACGCGTGACATCCCCCATAAAAAAGCTGGTACTCGTCGAGTCGTCGAAAAAAAAGCCAGCCCTTCTTTCGTTCTCTGTGCGGAGGGTTAAACGAAGGGGCGACAAACGTCCGAGTGATTAAGCCAGTTTTTTTTACCTCTGCCTGTCCTCGGTATTCAGAGAAGAGGCTTTGATTTGACGGCGTTTTCGTCGACGAGACACGCCCGTCGCGTGTTCTCCGGGAAATATGAAAAATCGATGGCCCCTTTTGGGGCTTTGATTAAAGGAAACTACGTGTTACGAGTTCGCTGTAGCGTGACAACGAGCCGTGGGATTCTTCGATTAACGATTGGCGCTGACATTTTCTCGTATTGGGGCTAATAGCTCAGTTTTATACAACTTGCGACTGTACAAGTCGAGGTAAAGAATAAAACTTGTAACGAGGGTGGGTTCTGAAGAACTTGTGAAATTAGTTTTCGTTTCTCGTTGGACAATACTCGGGGCTTTGGTTGGAGGGATTCGTGGAGTTTTGGAGAGGTTAGATTTAGGTTTTTTATTTTGAAAATTTATTTTGGTAGGCTTGCTGTGGAATATTTTTGGTAATTGATATGTTTTAATTTAGAAACTTTGTAATATATTGCTTTTTAAGATCTTAATTTCCGGACTTCATAATTTCCTAATTTCCTTGTTCCTAATTTCCTCATTCCTAATTTTCTAATTTCCAAGAATTAATTACCTACTATCAGTTACCAATTACCAATTACCAATCACCAATCACTATCACGAATTATCAATTATCAATTACGAATTACCAATTACCAATTACAAACTATCAATTACCAATTATCAATGACCAGTTAACTATTGATTACCAATTACCAATTCGAACAGCTATTACGAAAGAAAATTGGAATTTTATCTAGCAACATTTTTCCAAATGTCGTACTACAAGCACCCAACTCCACAACTTCTTTCTCTTTCTAAAAGAATGTAGGTCAGCTCGTTTTCTTCTCTGCTTCAATTTATGGCACAGCATTCTTTCGTTGCATTCATTTACGGGTAGATCGTAAGTTACCGCAACATGTCGGGTTCTCGTTTACATGTTCGCGAAGCAACCTGCCCAGATAAATCTACGCGCGTCCCGAACAAAATCCCATCAACATTTACGAGTAGCAAATAGTTTGCTGCCCCCGCGTTGTATCTCGCATGTTGTATCTACCCCGCGTCCATTGTGTCTTTCAGCTCCTTTGTGAATGAAGTATCTCACAAAAGTGCTCTCTCTCTCTCTTCTTTCGCATTGTTGGCCGATGCGCGTGGAAAATGAAAGTTTAATGCGAACCTAACGTAATCCCTGGATTCGTTTGCTGAGTTCGTAATGGAGCTTTTTCGTTTGAGAATTCACCTTCGTACAATGTAAACACAGCCGGGCAACGGGGAAACGTATTCGAGTCGTTCATCTCGTTACGGGAAATCTTTCTTAACATTTTAAATCGTTTCGCTGTTTGAGCTGCTTGTTTTTGATCATATAAAGTGCTGCGATGCGAGTTCTTCGCTTTGATTAAAGGAATCGTAAATTGGATATCAACGTGATTACAAAATTTTGTACGAGAAACGTTAATCGTCAGATTGTTAGATTAGGAGATTGATAGATTGGTGGATTGGTAGATTGGTGGATTGGTGGATTGGTAGATTGGTAGATTGGTAGATTGGCAAATTTGTAAATTGGTAGATTGGTGGATTGGTCGATTGATAGATTAGTAGATTGGTAGATTGATAGATTAGTATATTGGTAGATTGGTAGATTGCTAGATTGCTAGATTGGTAGATTGCTAGATTGGTGGATTGGTGGATTGGTGGATTGGTAGATTGGTAGATTGGTAGATTGGCAAATTTGTAAATTGGTAGATTGGTGGATTGGTCGATTGATAGATTAGTAGATTGGTAGATTGATAGATTAGTAGATTGGTAGATTGGTAGATTGCTAGATTGCTAGATTGGTAGATTGCTAGATTGCTAGATTGCTAGATTGGTAGATTAGTAGATTGGTACATTGGTAGATTGGTAGATTGGTAGATTGGTAGATTGGTACAAAACTACAAAAGAATTTCTATAGGAAATCAGAAAATGGAATGGAGATCTTAAAGCTTGTGTACGAAGCGTTTCGTACGCGTTGTTAAATTTTGCTAATCCAGCAACGTTAAAATAAAGCAAAACGTCGGAAACCACCTGTCGAAGAGAATACTGAACGTTTCCTTTAATAAGCTCGAAAGTTAACGAGGTCTGGCAGTGTCATTGGCCCCATTGTCGCCCTCGTCGTCTCAATTACACGTTTTGCAAGACCTTTCAGCCGGCAGACGGGAACGTGGCTAATAGTACGCAAGGACGTGTCACAACTTTCGCTCGTGGTGTTAATTTGACCCGTGACACGAGCCGCGGGAACGCCGCTTAAACGATCCACGAGCTTGCACGAACTTTTCCGATTTCTGGCTTCTCGTTGTTGAAGTACACTCTTGGTTCCTTTCAAGTTTTATATTGGACTTTTGGTTATTTTTTTCTAAAAATTATCGTAACAAATACGTATTTTTTATTATAGTGTTTGTTTCTAATACTATACACTTCTAGTTACATTATTTTACTTCATCTTGCTTATTTATTTGTTTTTATTTTACATCGTTATTTTTATTAATACATTTCAATTATTTTCCATTATGATGGATCAAACTTTTAGTATTTCTTGTCACCAATATACGTTTCTAATTCAACGATTTAACTTAAACTTTTACAGTTTTAATTTGGGAAATTTGATACATATTCGTTAAAAATATAATATTATGGAACGTGTTGAAACCAGAAATGATTTTAGACAATTTTGTACATAGTAAATGCTTTGTTTTTGAGATAATGAATGCATCGTTATCCAGCTGTTTGCGTTTATTCCCATTCTATGGTTGCTTAGCTTTCCGGAATGGAGGCGTATCGCATGTGGACCACGCGATTAGCCTTTGATTTACGGAATCCGCGTACAACCACCATAGGAAAGGTATCGCAGATTAAATGCCATAATCATCGAAACTATGGTTCAGGCAATGATAGGATTTTCCACTGCTTACAATAGATAAATTTGACCAACTGGAATACACTCGAATTCTACCCTAGTTCAACGTGTAATTATTACAATTCTGATGTAATTCGATCGTTAAAAATTTGGAAAATTTGTTATAATAAATACTGATTAGAAGAAAAAATTATTGTATTATGATTACTCAAATATTGTCTATGTGGAAATTTACAATTATTCATTTCTTGGAAGTTCTGCTTGAAATTATAATAATAAATCTTGATAGAAATCTCAGTGCAACTATTTCTACCATTAACAAGTTCTCCATTTATCCCCAAAATAATAATCTTATCTAGCTACTAAAGAGCCTAAAGTGTTCTGAAAACTAAATAAAAATTCCATAGCAACTTTAAAATCTTTCGACCGAATAACGTAGCAAATCAATACTCGAAGAACAAAAATAGATTGGACAAAGGCTGAAAGTGCAAAATTCCGTGAAAAAAATCACCAGCCGAAAGGCATTCGCTGTCGAAAAATTTCAATCAGAAATAAAGAGAAGAAACGTTGGAAGGTTTGGGACGTTTCGACGAAGTTTGTGGTCGCTTGTGCTTGTGAATTTACATTTCCATTAAGATTCCTCCTCGGCCGTGCGAAACGGACGACGAAGAAGGTAAATTCGACAGAGAGGACAACTCGCATGCCCCGTGAAACCGCCATGGCTCGTCGTAATAAAGTACCATGGAAATCCTTTGTGTTGGAACGCGTTCGTTTAACTTTGATCCCCGATATTTTCATCCCTCTTTTTCCCGACGAATCTACGCCTACTCATAAAAAATACAATATATCCGGACCACTCTTTCATCCCCGTTTCAACCCCCGAAGATCTGTAATTTTAATTTAACACGGAAGTCGAAGCCACGGGACCGCTTGATTGCTTCGCCTTTCGGGACTCTAATATGAATTACAAACTCCTCCGTTGTCCCTTTCGTCTCTTTTACTTGTCCCGGCTTCCGTCTTCGTCCCCGAGGCCTTTCTTTGCTCTCCGCTGATCCCCTGGATCGTTTAACTTCATTGCATCGTCGAGATCGAGATCGAGATCTTGGTGATAAATTGATGGAAGATCAGACTGTTTGATTTTCAGACCTTAAGCATTCAATGAAACGGGAACAACCGTCTGTTGTACTTTTGCTTCTTATTTTACTGCCTTCGAAACTGTCCATTTCTCTTTTTGTATCTTTGCTTCGTTTGATGTCTTGCTCTGGAGTTGAGTTATGGTAATTGGGACTGGACGGAGGAGAAATTGCGGGAAATTTTAATTGAAAGGTCCATTCTTAATTAAACCTTTCAACGGTTTTTTTTTTAGCAAAGTTTTCACTAATCGCAGTGAACTATTTTAGTCAAAATATTTATACCTGTATACAAAGATTTATGGAAAATTTATGTTATATACATATTGTATATGTTAATATGTGGACTGATGTGCTCATATGTTAATACGATAATGTTCTGACATACTAATGTATTGATATGTTCAGACGTTCATATTTTCATATGTTGTATGTTTATATATTAACATGTTCATATACTCATATGCTCACATGTTGATATGTTCACATGTTCATGCATTCTTTTCCTCATATGTCCATCTATTCACATGTTCACATATTCATGTATTAACATGCCTATATGTTCATATGTTTATGAATTCATATGTTCATATGTTCATATATTTACATGTTCGTATGTTCATAAGTTCATATATGTATTCATATGTTCATATATTCACATGTCAATATGTTCACACATTACATAACAAAAATCAACAGTACCAAAAATAATAAGGCAATGTACGGGACTACACAATAAAGAAATGTCCACCCATTAACCACGAAAATAAGAGGAAGACTAATTTAAGCATCCACGGTTAGCTCACCCAAAGAACCATTCTCGGTTCTCTTTGCACAGACAATGTTGGCGCGCAAAATTTAAAACAAACTCCCCGAAACGAGCCAGTATTTTTCAGCAGGAAAACATCCGATTCCGTCGACGAGCACAAAACGCCTCCACCATACCGAACGTTTCGTTAGCGAAAATTATCCCCGCACGACGGTTGTTTACGATAAGTGTCGCGAAATAGCTGGCGCGTAAAAACGGCACGCGGCGTAACGAACGATCGAACGAAGCAAGAAAACCCAACGAAATCACTGGCCTGATAGATATATTACTTAGCCGGAACTTTCGTTCGTTTGTCCACGCTTTTTCACCGGTGAATTTGTGCAGCCTATTACCATTCCGAGACGAGCTATTCTACTGGATCGTCGTATGCTTTTCAGAGTTCTCTGCTCCTTTGACGCCATGATAGCTACGTAACCCTTTGTGGTCTGAATGTATGTACAAGTAAGAGCTCGGGACTTAACGTCGGTTCGGCTTCATGGTTTCAGGGAAAATGTTGTAATAGGTTTGACGTGGGTCGATTGTTTAAATTTGAAATGAACTGCATTTCAAAGTTGGTACAATAACTCCACATGAGCAAATTCTAAAATAGTTTAATCTATAAATTCACAAATTTCATATTTGGAAAGGGTAATTGGGAATTTCGGGACTTGAGAATTTGGGCATATGGGAATTTAGGAATTTGAGAATTTTGAGATTTTTGGGATTTGGCAGATTTGGAATTTGTGGACTTGGGAATATGGGAATTTAGAAATTTGAGTAATTTGAAATTCGGAAATTAGAAAATTTGGAATTTTAAAAATTCTAGAATTCGGATAAAGCAAACTGTTGCATCGTCCATATTTTCCTGCCGGTTGAAATATTTGAAATAATTGAAAATGGCGGGACGCATTGATATCTAATAATCTGACGCGGAACGAGGTCAGTTGAATTTTTCAACGAGCGAGAGGTGATTTTCACGGAGAACCGCTCGGTAAAATTTAATATTCAATTTCCTTTCTCTCAGTGAGTGCGTTTGAAATGCTTCCTCATTTTCGCAACGTAATATCGGCAACTTGTCGTCACACAGAAATCATTCGATACTGTTTTCTCTGTACGTTTCTTCCGGCACCAGAAATTTATATCTGGATCCCGCAACGTCACGTGTCTCTTTTATCGAGCCACTGCAGTCTTCCGTTTCGGTATGTCGCAAGAAAAATATACATTCCGATGCTAGTTTCTCTTTGACCCGACGCGAATATTCGTTTCTTTGATCTTGAGCTAACAAATTATTTATAAGTAACTACCGTTTTTATGCTCGTGTCAAAGAAGAATTTTTTCCTTTAAACGCGTTGTTATTTAAATGACGATCGTGTGCATCTAAATGGAACAATTATGTGGGCTATCTCTCGTGTTATTTGTCCCTGTTATGTAGCATCCCTACATTCCTGAATTCCTAAACTTTCAAATTTGCAAATTCACAAATACTCAAGTGTTCAAATTCCTATCTCTTAATTTCTCAAGTTTCCAAATTCCCTAAATTTGCAGACTACAAAACTTGCAAATTCCCCAATTTCCATAGCTTTAAATTTTTTAAACTTCCAAACCCCCTAAAATTTTCAAATTCCCAAAATCCCCGACTATGAAAATTCCAAGAGTCCCAAACATCATTTCGACGTCTCGATGTCCCCGAAGCAAACCGTAATTTCTCTCCGTGTTTGTCGTTCTTCATAAATATTCCACGCGAGGTTAGGGCTCGTTCATTCGGACACAGTCTTATGAAGATATAATCTCAACGACGGTTAGACGTGTTCGCGTGTTCCCGCTTATTAGATCGAAGTTTGGCTAAGTAGATTCCGATGAACCGCCATTGTATTAGTTTGGATGCGCACACATTCGTGGCCGAGTTTCCCGCACTTTCGGCTATCCGGTGTGAAAACGATTTCCATCACGCACGCGTTACACGCTTAATCTATCGTGAAACTCGTGTGACACCCTAACTTATGATTCTCGTGCACGATATGCAGCTTGCCTCTTTTCGACACTTTTGGTGTCACGTCAAATTCAAGATTTAGTATGAACATTTGATATACACGTGAATATGTAAAAAATGTAAATGAACGTTTGAGTTGTACCTGGAAATTGCAGTATAATTACAGTTATTAACAATTGTTAGATTACAGTTACTGGAAAGAGTTATTAGACCATAATTGTTAGAATATAATTATGCTAAAATAGGTATAATCATAGCCTCATATGTTACATGTCATGTGCTACAATTACACACATTGATATCCATGACAATCAGGTCAAAGTGCTTTAAGACACTAAAAATCGAACGGAATTTTGTAAAATTGAGTTTAAATATAGTTCATTACTGTCAATGGTATCACATGTATTAAACATGAACACATGTGGTAATATTTCATATATGAAGGTTACAACCCAATCTTTTAATTTGCTGTCATCAGTCTTCGTCAGCTAATTGCACAGATATCTAACCATTACGCTTTATCTATTTCGATAGAAAATCATAAGGAAGAAATTCCTGGAATACTTCGAACACTAGACATATTTCAATAGCCATGTCAGCTATTATATCCACTCATTTCTTCTCACGATCCCAATGACACTTTCTTCTGGGTGAACGACGAGCCGATGCAACGGCTTATTTATCAAGGTCTGCATCGGGGTTTTCAATGCGCGTGAATCGCGAGTTTCGCGTCGGTATCGTGCTTCGAGCCACTTCAGCCGGCGTTAATGCAGAATCAAGATTTAACCCGAGGCGGCGACAAAAAGCCGAGACACGTGTGAAAAGCAGCCACGATACGAATGAAATTCGACGGCCGTTCTATTCATCTAGCCAGGAACTCGACTCCATTGTCAACCAGATATAATTCACGAATTTTCTTGCACCAGTTTTACCGATAGGTGAGACGTTCGGTAGCTTTCATGGAAACTCGTTACAATGGATCCGGATCGTAGGGCATCGTATTCAACCGACAGAATCGATAAACCACTCGTTTCATTTGTATTTATGCCATTCTTTTTATGAACGTGAATAGTGTATTCTGTCGCCATAGCTGCATTCATGTCTGACGTATATCGAAGGAATTATTGTGCCACGTCGAATTATTAAGGTTCAGATAATTAATGCAAGTTTTTATGTTTGCGACAGAATACATCGTTGTCAGGAGTAAATTTATTGTATGTGGCAATATTTTATGGAAGAGATGGTATTCATTGCACTTTCATAATTATCTTAATGCAAAATAATTCTGACAATTTGATTGGGAGATTCTGAATCGACTTTATCAACTTGCAATTAATGTAAATAAATTTCTGAACGATTTTCGATGACAATATGTGTGTTATGTTTGATCATTTTCTGTGCAAACTTCAATTACACATCTTATGTAAATTGAAACTAGTGTACACTTAACATGTGCACACTTAAATAAGTTAATTATAAGATTATGCATCGAGTCTGATTTACAATAAATATAAATATACATGCATATGTGTATGTCATACATGTGTTCATTTTTAAAATTCGTGCCTAATGTGTGATACTGTCTTTTGCAAACAAGAAATCATAGATATGACATTAAAACTGTATCATCATATACAGATGAATGATATATGACCAAACACAGAATCATATTTAACAAACTTGTACTTGTAAATTCTGTATCAGTTTTGTCTCACTTGCAATTAGTATAATTTCTTTTAACAATGTTGGATAATTCATGCCTACACATATGTACTTCTTTAAAATTCATCTTGAGTGCTTAATTTCTTCTGCAATCATCCCTATATGACCAAATGTAGCAACCGAGTATTAAAAGAATTTCAACAGCAACTTTGATACGATCTTGATAACTCACACACGTCGGTACATATGTATTTATTCATTTGTAGAATTTTTCGACTGAAACACGAATAAAATGAAATCCACAGTCGAATCCCTTCAACTGGCACAAAAATTCCGATATAGAAAAACCTGCAATAAATTCTCAGCGGGAAACCTGTCCCTTCGTTCCCTCTGTGAGACCCGCATTCGAACGAACACGAAAACCTGTCAGTTCAAAAATCGCCGAAAGTTTTTCTATTCGTCTTACACAATCCATGCTCGAAGCAGTAACTAAGTTAGCAAGTTTCAAGAAACAGGAACAAATTATGTTGCAGTTTCGAGGAGGTTAGCGTATCGATAACGATACGAGAATGTTCGATAACGGTGTCTCAGTGTCGGTGTGGCTCCCGAACATTCCTGGATACCACATTTCAGTATGCCTGAGTGTAAATCCAAAGTTTTGACCGACGACTGCTTTCACGACCGAGCGTAAATTGAACATCGACCTGGCGAACCGTGTCGAAGTTCGATGACCGATCTTCGGGTTTCCTGCACACCTGGACATCGTCGAAAAATGCCCTCTTACCGACCCTTACTTTTACCTGAATGCCGAGTCCCGCACGATTTTTATCTGGGAATCCTTTTAAGAACGTGTCTAACAGTCGTCGGGATTCTTTACATCGTGTTTCGGAACATTTCTCCTGGGAATTGAAAAATGAGGTTGGCTGACGAAAGGGGGGTCGGTTGACACGATACGCCGTCGATTTTTCGTGAATAGGTTTTTTTATTTTTTTTGTCTGAGGGGTGTTCATGCAATGAAACATAATAAATATACATCTGACTTCAACATGTAATTTGGATAAAATAATTTGTCACATTCGTTAGACCGAAAGGAATTCAGGGTTATATGAAGGTTATGTGGAGGTATTATTCTGACGCCAATTATAATCGCATCAAGACAGCGGCATTAAGAAAGGTCAAAATGATCAAATTATGCTGTAGAAACAATTTTTTACCATTTCTGTTTAGGCAACTAGAGAACTTCCTAAATTACCAAAACTTCAGTATCTAAATTCTTAAAATTTTAGTCAAATCGACTTCCATCACTTTCATCAAATCCTCAAATTCCCACATTGAAAAATTCCCAAATTCAAACTTTCCATAACCTAGCTAATCAAGTTCCCAAAATGTCACTCCAAATTTACACCTCGTAAATTTACAATCTATAATAATTTTTGACAAGTGTACCAAGAAATGCAAATTTCAATAATCTATATTCTGCACCTAAACACCTCTGCCTAAAAACCAAATCCACGTATTATCACACCCTCACCCTGTTCCTATATCACTTCAGAAACCTTAAACTTATAAATTGATACAGAAAACGTCAAACATGAAACATTGATTCAGAAAAACGATTCTCCTTCACCAACTCATTCAGAAAAGCGATTCTTCACCAATTAAATCTTCACTACTTAATAACATTGCGTTAACCCCTTGCCATGACGTCTCGTGACGTACTCACTATCCTACTCTACAAAATTTTGAGTACGCGTCGAATTATAACACAAAGATCTCCGATCACAGAACAGACAAAAGTACCAACTTGCTCTACCCGTTTATAGTAACAAACGGATGCTCCCGGGAAATAAGTGGCAAGGGGTTGAGAGCACGGAGCGGATCGTTCCAGCCCGTCGGGCGGTCGGAGCGGCAATGCGCGCAGTTCGCGGGCAGCGTCATCGCGAAGGAGCGATTCGTGGGTGCTCGGGTCCGTTCGGGTGCACGAGTCTCGGCGGCGAGGAGCGAAGTCGTTCGACTCGAGTCGTGTGTGCGGCCACAGTCACTCGTGGAATCCAGAGTCGTGTCAGTGCTCGGACGGACGCGGTCGCGCGTGAGTGTGTCGTTGAATGGTGTCCTGTTCGTTGGTTTCTTCGTCGGTTAAAACGGAGTGTGAACGATCGGAAGTGCGTGTTTCCGGCCCGGTGATCGAGTACCACGGTGAACGAAGGTGCACGCGGAGAATCGTGTCTGTTAACGAGCACCTGCACGTCCTCAAATTCCTCGTGAATCTTTGTGATTTCTGGCAACCTTGCACCTGGCGTTCGTCTCCTATCGGCTACCTGTTCCCGGCGATAGGATCCCTGAACATTTCTATTGCCGTCCAAACGCACGTGTTCGCGAAACGGGAAGTCAGATCGGTCCAGAGGACTTGACACGAGGGTCTAGCTCCGAATCCCGCTGAAATCTGTCGATGGAAATCGATCGAAAAAGGTAGTGTGTGTGCCCGGAAAGTGTAGATGCTCCGTATGCCTTCGTTTCGGGTCCGCGAAGTGAGAACGTGACGGAGGTTGATAATTGACCCGGTTCGATACACGTTCGGTTAATTAAGGTTTGGAAAGCTCGATCGGTGCATTGTGGCGGGATCAAACGTAACTTTGAACTTTGTGAGCCGGGGAAAAGCGAGTTTGTAAGAATCGCGTAAGTCTGTGATACGCGCTCCGGTCTTCGGGGCGAGTTCAAGCGTTTATCGTGACTTTGAAGAGTGTGAGAACTAGCGAAGAATCGTGAGGAGTCTGTGATACGCGGTTGGCTGTCGAACCGAGTTCAACGATCGCTCATCCGTCCAATTGATAATTCAGGTATGTTGTTTATCGTACAAATACATGTTTCTACATTTTGTGTTGATGAGTTCGACTCGCGGTATCGTTCTACGGTTTGTTAATGAAGACAGAAATGCAATTAGCGATCGGTCTTGTGTGGCGCGTTTACGCTTCGCGACGATCGTGACAATATTAGTTTAATATTATTGCATTCTATTCCTTATAAGTATTATTAAATCTAGGAATATAAGTGCCTACAGAAAAATCCTTCGACCAAATTAAAAATCCCCATATTCTGTACCTGAAAGAACAAATTAAACTTGAGTAAATCAACACAAGAACCATAATGAATTTACTAATAGTATGCTTTTTACAAGACAAGTAAATTGTATACATATTGAATATTAATGTCAAACATAAATAATAGCAAAAATACGACTATCATTTTTCAGTCACATTTGCAAATGCAGCATAGCCAACGTAATATAAACATAACCTTCGTCCTTATCTATTTAATTATACAACGATAATGATTCTATTAGCACTATCTACATACACACGCGTCCGATCGACAATAATCGATAAACTATTTTTTCCACTAGTTTCCGATGTTTTCCAGTCAGAGTTCTTCTATGGGAATCGATCGTAGACTGCAAAGATAACGCGGATAACTCATCTTTTGTTCGCGACTTTTTTTCCAATGGAGTTACCCCGGCTTTGTAACGCGTGATGCTTTTCGGAATTAAACGAACGCGCTCTCGTCGGCCGGAGTACGGCCTCGGAGCCAGTTTCCGTTAAATGGATTTTCGCTGTTTCTGCTGTTTTATTGCTGAACGTGGGTTGTTTTAATCTGTCACGCTTTCACGGTGACGGAAGTGCGACGATCGTGGTTCCGCGTGAATGTCTTCGTTTCAGCAAGACTCCGTTGTCTGTCACGCGTTGTAACTTCTTTTACCGAGGGCTTTTATCGGTTTAACGTTCGCTTTCGATGTAGAAACGTTTCGAGAGATACACTCGTGTCTTTCTACGGCTTGGGTATTGGTACACAATTGAGAGACATAATGAATCTTATCTGAGTGAACAGTATTTCTTCATTCGATACCGATAAGATTGAAATTCTGTTTAGTCTTGATTATTCGGTGAATTGATCTGAAATTTGATTAATTCTTCAAGTATGATGCTATCTAGGATTTAGATGTTACCGCGTGTATTATACTTAACACCTTAGAGTATTAAAATGATAAATTGTATTGTTAAAAATTCTTAAAATTAATCTCCACTCTGCAGAGTATATTTAATATCAGATCTCTATTGATATCGAAGTCTGGAGAAAAAGATATCCTGAATAATACCACATATATCACATATCACCTTTACAATATTTAATCTTAAATAAATTTTTTGCAAATTATTTTCCCTCATATATTCACAGCTTTCATTTAAAAATATTTGTCTAAGGTCTGTTCGATATCTTTAAACAGGAATTTTTCTCTGTTGACCACAGTGAGACTGTACAAAGAAGACTTTAATAAACGTTCGAGGATCTGTTAACACAAACTTGTTGTTTGGAACTTGTTGGGATATGTGTAGCTTCAGAACATTCCAATTTAAAGGTTTCACTAATTCTAGAGTGTCATCAATATACATCAACTCCCTTCTCGATCAATTTGGAGCGAAAATAGAGACACGTGGCTGACCATCAGCCCTGAACAACCCTCGTCGTTTAGGGTAGTGTTAAAGTACCATTATTCATTCGAGACGTGCCTACTTTCTATTTTCTAACACGCGAAAGTTTCCTGCAGGGTTCTCCTTCCAGAAATATTTCGACGTTTTGAAAAATTCTTGTCGAGACAGAGTTGTAAAATTGAAATTACATTCCAGACTTGTAAAATTATAATTACATTGCAGAATTGTCAAATTGTAATTAATTATCGTAGAGGTATGGAATTTAATACGCAATTTTGGTTATCGTTTCAAATGAAGGATCTTGTATTTGCACGAAATCTCTGTTGACGTAATCTTTATTTAGGAGTAGATATGGTTCTAAAGCGAATTTTATGTATCAAGAATGTAGCCTTGGATGAACACGCGTCAACTCAATTACGCAACTCGATTCAATTAATAGTAGTCAATCTTCTTCTTCTATTCTACCAAACTGAATTTATAACATTCAAATTGATTAAGTATCTTGTACTACACAAACCTTGTTTTTTATTTTGACGATCTTTGGAGATCATTCCTTATTTTTACTTTATTTTATTCTTCATTTTTTTCTTGGGTTACAAATTGAGAAAGTCATATTTAAATAATTATTAAAGGTATCTTTAGTGATTACTAATCTCAAACAATTTTTATTTAATTTAACACTTGCTATTTAATCTTGAACAATTTTTATTGTACTTTGAACTCTTGCTATTTAATCTTGAACAATTTTTATTGAACTTTGAACAGTTGCTATTTAATCTTGAACAATTTTTATTGTACTTTGAACAGTTGCTATTTAATCTTGAACAATTTTTATCGAACTTTGAATAATGTTCTACTTACCAATTCTCAACAACACTTTCCAGGACTCCAGAAAAAAGTTTGTAATAATCGGCAATGGTAATCGTGCATTGATATTTGCGAAATGTGTTACATGGGTAACGAGAAAATGTCAGTCGACGAAAGTACGTGAATGGTATACTTTATGTTTAACCTACTATTCAACGCTGAATAACCTAGAAAGAATCGAATTACCGCTAACTCCAGAACGCTTTCGATTCAAACGAAACCACAAGCGAGCTCGATGCAAACTAAAGTCTTCGCCTAGAATTACAATGAATTGAGAAACCTAACAGATGGGATTACAGTTAGGTACTTATAAATAGTACACATAGATACACGTTATTCTAGTTACATAAGTGTTTATTCATTTCAAAAATTAAGTGAAAGTGTTGCTTCGGGAAGTACCAACAAGACATTTTTATTAATTCCTTGTGTTACAATATTTCTAACTTGTGACGCACTCATACTTTTGTGACAAATGTTACAAATTATTTATAAATTTTTACGAATATTTTTCCGTTCAGACATTTGTATATTTCCAAATATGAATGTCTCTCAGTTCAGAATTGCATAAATTCGCAAATTGAAATTTCGTAGTTCAGAAATTTGTAAACTCTCAAATTTAAAAATTTCTCCCTTTGTAAACTTTAAAATCTACAATTCGAACACCTTCTAAATTACCAACTATTGAAACTTGATTTTGCAAGAGAAAAAGTTTGAAATACCCTAAAAATATGTGGAGATCTTTCGAAAAATCTCCAAAGTCCTCATCCATCACCCCATCAATAATCAACGCAAGATCTCATAATCCTAAAGTCTCATAATCTTACAAGACAGAATACATTAAGACAGAACTAGATGAGTAATCTCTTAGCGGAAGTGGTTTGGCCAAGCTCGTTACACGTCATACTTTGACAAAAGGGTTAAAGGGTGATCTCAAAAGTTTGGAATTCTGAGTCTGAAGAAGCTTCTCGTCGAAGCTTGTCTGGACACCATGGAGGGTGTACCGGTCGGCGAACTCGAAGAAGGTTGACCAAGGCCGTTTGGGCCTATTTATAGCGAGCCGGTAACGAAGTAGACATTTGCTGGGAATCGTATTTTCGTAGATCCTCGAAGAATGCTCGCCTCGGGAGTCACCGAGTTATTTTAGCGACGTCTCCCGTGACCGTCGCTCCTTCGGGACGCTTCGACCGGACAGATCGTTTTATCGAACACGATAGCTTCTTATCGCGCATTTTTCTTTCAACGCGTTTCTACGAATGATAACTCTAGTCCAGAGTTCGCAGTCATTTTTGCGGGAAACAGACGAGGTGGTTTGAAAACTTCTCGTATCTTTATTGACATTGTTATCTTTGTGTTTAGTTACGTAATGAGAGATTTCGAAACGGGTCTAGTGGATGAAATTAATGAAACTAATGTTTGTTGTCGTAATGGACGGTTTGTTGATTACGGTGATCTCTTGTGGAAATTTCTCACTGATTACTGTGATTGCTCACTGATTACGATGGCAAAAATTGTTAAATAATTTTTTGACAGTTCGTTCATTTTTAAGTCGTAGAGTCGGTGATGATTTTTTACATCAGAAATAGATAAATATTTAGATAGGAATTTTTCGATAATTTAACACGCAAGATTACTTCATTTAACGTGTTAATATATGGACTGCCACAGTGGAAACTGATGTTTGTAGTCAGACACACTAAGGTACAAGATTATTAAGATCAAGGTTAATCTTTCAATTTAATCTTTTAATCTGTTAGTATATCATTGTCTCTACATAAAGACTCCTAAAAGTTTCTATCGTCTGCTTATAAATAATTAATTTAATTTGCAGCGTCAGTATACCATGACGCTCAACGTGTTAAACATTGATAAAAAAATTGTGTTGATTTTGATGAAAAATTTTACAAATTTTGCAATGTATTCCAATATATCTCTTAAATAATATATGTCCAATTGCAATTATAATTTGGAATAATTACAAAGTGGTAGTAAAAATGAATGTAAATACTAAACAAATTGTTCATAACAATATTATAATTATAATTTGTATTAATTACAAAATGTAAATACTAGGATAATTTTTTATAATAAAATTCATATTACAGGTTTGTACTAGTTAAGGCTGTTACTAATGCGACGATCAGTGTGTTAAGACATTGGCTACTGTAGTGGAAACAACCTAGTATGTCACCAGACAATTTAAACTTTGTGACTTGCCAGTTATAGCTGGTACTACTGCAGTAGTCAGTGTTTTAACACTTTGATCGCTGCAATAGAAGCAGCCATATTTAATACGAATATGCACAGTGCTGGAAAATATACACACTTTATTACCTGTATTTAGTACATGGAAAAGATTCATAGCATAATTATAAACGTTCAAAATGACCGCCATAAAATATCCCATCTGATATACTAACTACCAGTTTTATGTTCGATATTAATTTAATTGGTAGTAACTTATAATGTTTAATAGTGATTCATAGTATATGTACTTCATTAGATCTTGTATTAATTAGAAAAGCTATATAGGATTAATTATCAAAAGGTATTAAGATCGTACAAAGAAATACTGTATAATAAAAATTAATTAGTATACAGTACAATAAATAATATAAAACACAAAAATTGATAGAAATATTTCTATTTGTGTGTTCAATATCCAACATCCCAATTTTCGTTTATTCTCGCAAACCTTATATGATTCACAACAAAAATATTAATAGTTTAAATATAAAACCGTTTATTTATATTTAATTATCGTCTTAAACAACGTTTTTAATTTTAAATATTGTCAATTCTGAGATAAGAGAGATGATTGGACAAATTTAATCAGCAGACTTTATCGCTGTTATCAAAACCCAGACTAAATATAACAGTTATCAGTAGAGCAGTGTATTAAAGCAACAAAATCGTACAATTAGGTCGTTCATCGTGTAAACAAGCGTCGCCTTTTTCGTTTTCCTGAGTTTTGTATTTCCGACACGCGTGACAAGACAATTGCTGCTCATCCGGAGACATAAATGCTATCACGTGAAACCGGAAGTGGGCGTGGTGGTTTTTGCTGTTTTATAATTCCATAAATGTCCTGTCGTACGATGTTGTTTTTGAGCTTAAGCACTAATGGAATTGAACGTTGATCTTTGAAATATTATTTCGAGTTGGTTATAATTCTACATTTTGAGATTTTTTAAATTTGGAAATTTATTTTGAGGATTTAGAAATTTTGGGGCGTTTGAGAAGTTGGAGATTTGAGATTTGAAAATTTGGGAAGATTTGGAAATTTAGAAACTTGAGATGTTTGTGAAGTTCGAGATTTTAGAGATTTGGGAATTTCAGAAATTGGGGTTTGAAAATTTGGGAATTTGAGAGATTGGGCACTTAAAGCTTTGAGGATTGACAATTTGGAAATTTATAAATTCAAGCCATCTATAATTTAAAGATTTACTATTATAATTTGGGGGATTTGGAGAACTCGAGGATGATAAATTGAAAATGTAGAAATTTGAAGATTTGAGAATGTACAAATTTCAAATCAAAAACTAAAATACAGAATCGCAGAAACATAGAAACATCCTGAATTAAAAGATTTCCGCCTTTAATAACTAATCCCGGAAAATCGATATCACTCCATCCCCAACACTCGTTCCCGGCCAAAAAACCGTACATCGCGACCGAACTACAATGGCAACACGCAATGGGTCAGCAAAAACTCCGAAACGAACACGAAGAATAATGAATGAACTAGGACGAGAGTCGTGTGAAAACAAAAATGAAAGCCCCACGGAAAAGTAGCCGTGGGCGAAGGGAAAAACGAAGACGCACCGGGACGAGTGGAAAGCGACGCAACACGAGACAAAGGGAAAACCGGAAAAGGACGTGGCGGTCGAAAGAAACGGGAAAAAATAAAACAGGGACGAGTCATAAAGTTGCGTGAGATAGAGAGGGACCGAATAGGCCGCAATTTAAATTTTCGGACTGGTTCGTCGTGTCTGGAACTTTTTCAATGTATACACTTTTTAAAAGGACCGTTGCATAATGTAAAGCAGCCTCGTATCATCCCCCTATTCCGATGTTGAATTCATAGAATATACACGCGGCTAGAGCTTTGCAGGGGCTTGCCATTTAGCACGAAGTGTTTTCTTTGCCTTTTTTACGTACTACCGGGTCCACTTTAGAGGGAGGTGTTAGAGAATTTACGATCCACCGATTTCTCTCAACCGTTTTTCTCTTATTTTCCCTTTCTCTGTCCTTCCATCTCTGCTTACTTGTTCAGTTATTTACGAGCTTTTCCTCCGCATACGTACTTTTTAACCGCCTCACTTTGATACTATCGTGTGCACAATAATGGGCCGCATGTCTGTTAGTACGCTCCCTCAAACGTGCCATACGTTTATCAGCGACGTTCATTTTTAAGCAGTCGGCTCGATTGAAAGTTTTTTAATCGCTTCGCCACTTTTTTTACCTAATGCACTCAAAATACTGTACTACTTTTCGCGTAGTTTACTGGCTATACTGTTTTTTGTGGGGCTACCGGAAATTTTTTTTGTGGTTCACCGAAAATGGCGATTTTTATGTTTACAGAAAAACTGATTTTTTGTAATTTACGGAGAAATTGATGTATTAACAAATTTACTGAAAATGATGTTAAATTTCGGTTTGAATTAATGTTCAATTATTTCTGAATTCGAGTTGAATTATTCTGTGGAATACACAAGTGAAAAGTATAAAAACATCTACAAAACTTTTCAACTACTTGTATCATCATTTCTTTACATGCCTTACTCTTATTTTTTTTTACGAATGAACTATATATCTTCACAATTAAATTTATTTATCAATTTTTTTAAATTGAGTACAAATTTGGTTTCTCACAGAATTCATGTACACAAATGTTTATAAATATTTTCCCGTTATGATGGAACGAGAAGAGTTAGGATAAAAATAAAAACGAAGAGACGATATTAATGTAATTACCGTTCCGCATTCGCAGAGGCTCTAACGAACCGACGGAATTACCCCAATGAAATATATAATATTGCCATAAAATCGTTCAGGTTCCAAGGAACAGGTTCCCCGTTCAATTTTAAACGCTGCAACGAAAATTTACCAACCCTTCCGCCGGGCTGTAGTTAATTATTTTCGCGTAAAGCGAGCTTGATTCCGCGCAAACACAAAGAGGCCTTCGTCGCGTTGGGATTTCAATGAAAAGCCGGCGTAACACGTTTCACCGTGGAATGCTAAGGGCTTACGGCATCAAGAAATTTCATAAGAACGAACCGGTTTGGTTCTCGAATTACCCGACGCGACGTTGGCCGCTCTTAGGAATCCGAAGGTTTGTTCCAAGTGTCAAATATCGCATAGGAAGATGATATTCAGCACAGACGGAAACCATAGGAGACAGGACCCGGTATCGTGGATGAACGTTACATCGTTCAATGAAATTTTCAAAGGAGTTGCTTTCGTATCAGCGTGACCGTGCAATTCGATTCTTTCGTTTCGATAAAATTCATTAATTTTAAACCTTTGATGCGTTAACCTTTCAACTTTTTTCGATAATTCATTTTTAATTCTTTGTGACACCTCTTTCAGTGCTGCTGACATATTTGTGATGAAAATACGGTATTGAAATTTCGAGGGGTACTCATTTATTAATTATAATTATTTGTTATTTGTACGTACAGTTTATTAATCGTAATTACTAATTTATTCGGTGCATTCATAAATTGCAAGGTTTGAGAAGAGAAATTTTTGCAAGAATTTTCTATAAAATATTTTTGATATTATATATATTAATTTTCCCAAGTATTATGTTATACTTATTCATATTTCTAAGTTATTTTTAAAAAGTTAGTATTATTTTCAAGATAAATTTATCTTGCTGAGCAAATTTTTAATAATATAGACAGACTCATATTTAAAAGAAAGAACAGTCAAAAGTGGTCCAACAACCCGATAATAAAATGGCGTCCAAGATGCGTCATACGAATTCCTGAGCCCATGACATTTAAATAAGAGGAAAGGATATAAAGAGAATGTGTAACAGAATAATTTCGTGTCGAACGAGAATATAACACGATCACGAAGGAATGGAGAAATAGGTTATTTCAGGATCGGAGACGAATCGGAACCTTTCACGTTTCAGATTCCGTTCCGATTCCAACGCGATCGAAGTACCTTTCACTTTTGGTACCGTACGAAGCTCGTGTCCTCTCAATTAGCATGAAATGTCAGTGGCAGAAAGTTCACAGCTATCGATTTACGCCGATAATTCGCGGAATGTCACGAAGGAACGTGAACAGGCTGGTAAATCGTATTAAGATTATCAACGCTGATATTAACCCTTCGCTGGCTGAATTCTTCTGGAACCACTTGTTGCAAAAATATATCGCGATTATGCTACGTCGACTGTTAAATTTCGTTTGTGTTCTATCGTTTGAATATTTCATTGCATATTGTGTACATATTTAATTATCCATTTTGTAATTGTTAACACAAAAGTTGCAAACTACGTTTTCGTCATTTTCGCAATTTGATCGTTTCGATATTAGTTTATTAGATAAATCGGTTGATGTTCTTTAGGTACATATTGGAACGGCACATATCTTGTGTGCGTAAGAGTACTGTACATTCTTCGGTGTACATAGCGGTAATTTACACTTTGTGCACATTGCTACTGTACCTTTTTTGTAATTATGTCAAGGTACAGTTAATGTGTTCATTAATGCAAATATACAAACCTAGAGATAAATAAATAGCGATAAATAAATAAATAGCAATAGATAAATCATAGTACAAGGGATTAACCCGTGTTTATAATGGGACTGTCGGAGGCATCTATGGACACCATCATGTGGGCCATAAATTCCATCGCTCTTACAAACCTAAATAAATATTTAATGTAACGCCGCGCTGATACCGTGAACAGGTGCCAGCCGATATCATTCACCAAACGGTTTAACACTTCATTGAACTATTTCGACTAAGAATCGATCTATGAATCTGTTTAAACCACCGATCTGTGTTCGCATTAGTCATTCATAGTTGGTTTAGTGCACGTGTCGTGCAAACGCGAGCTATTTGTGTCGTGTGTCCGTGAGTTGCGTAACTGATAAGCTCTCGTCGTTGGTTCCTCTGGCACAGCTCATCTGATAAGCTCGTGGAAAATGATTTCTGCCGATTTGCTCATGATCCGACGAAAATTTCGATCAGATCAATTGCAAATTGCGCAGGTGTGAAATTCCAAATTGTCGAGGTGGGTGGTATATTAGAACTCGTTATCGTTGAGATGTCGTTTCGTTTTAACCTATGTTGAAGAACATTAAGTGGTATACACGGTAAACAGTATAATATCATTATATAAATAGTAGTAGAAGTAGAACAGTAAAATAGTAAAATATTAAAAATGGTAAAGATTAGTAAAGTAGTAAAATATTAAAACTTGTAAAGAATAGGAAAATAATAAAATATTAAAAATTGTCAAGAATAGTAAAATAGTAAAATATTAAAAATAGTAAAGAATAGTAAAATAGTAAAATATAAAAAATAGTAAAGAATAATAAAATAATAAAATATAAAAAATAGTAAAGAATAGTAGAATAGTAAAATATTAAAGAATAATAAAGAATAGTAAAATAGTAAAATATAAAAAATAATGAAATTGAACAACAAACACAGTAAAGTATAATGAATAAATTAACGATTTAAGTAGCGTAAATTATTATTCCCGCTTAACGGCAACATGGTTGCACAAGCACCTTTTATATCCACCAGCCACCACCAAATATTGACACAATCTAAATGTATAACTGCAAAGAACTGTAAGCAGTTCGCAAACAGCGATTATTGCAAGACAAACATTATCTACGGATGCAGAAAATGTTTCTTGCAAACTGCAGTTGTACGTAACACTAGGTATTATCAGACGTTGGAAACGTCTTCCTGTTAATACCGGATGTAATTCGAGCATTTCGACTTGCACACACGGTATCTACCCTTCGACCTAGTTCCGTGTGCTTAATACGTTAATCTGCAACGCTATACACGTGTTACTCAGTCGATACTATTTTCACAATTAGATAAATTCGTTCTAAAAAAAAATGTTAGACTGTCGAATTAATTTGTAGGAAATATTGATCCATTTCGATGTCAAATGTTTGGTATGTACATGAATTCATTTGATACACTTCAATGTTGATTTAGATTAATTTATTTAAAATTCATGGATTTCATATGGAGTCATATGTAATTCATAGATTTAATATGGGGTTATATGTAATTCATAGATTTCATATAGAGTTATAAGTAATTCATGGATTTAATGTAGAGTTATAAGTAATTCATTTAATACAGAGTTGTAATTCCTAGATTTAGTATACAGTGATATAATTCATAGGTTTCATATAGACTCATAAAAAATTCATAAATTCCTCGAAATCCGAGAATCGAGAAATAATTAATTAGAATAATGCCATAAATTAAAAAGCTCCGCGATTTCGTATCGTTATTCGCTAATGTGTTGATTATCAGCACACGATCGCAAACTTGTACACGATACCTGGATCATTAATAACACTCGATCTTTTATTCCCCAAAGTCGTTACCTCCTTTTTCTTCCCGTTTGAAAACAGATTATTATTCACGTCCGCGAACAATGGCTTCCTGCAATCAACGCGGGACTCTTGTAATCTCTACATTGTAACATTGCTCCACGTTATCAACAAAATGTTCGGATTAATTACTCCGCTCGTATTTTCGCAATAATCAAACGCAACCTTGCCGTGCGGTTAAATAAACGAGGAATGCAATTAACAGAAAATCATTATGTGATCAAATGATGCAATAACTTGCGGAGTTAATAGCAGTTGCAATTTGAGCATATTATTGATTTATGGGATATCAACTTTAATCTCTTCTTTTTGATATTGTGCGATTGAAAACTGGGATACGTGTGTTCTAATTGTTTTAAATTGTGTTACTGATGCAGAGATTGTTACAACTTCCGATATAAAATATTTTAAAAACGTCCGCGAATATGAACGGAATAAAATGTGCAAATGGCGGCGTTAACAGCGATCTCGGTTGCTCGAGGTTTAATCACACGCATGTCTGGCCTATCGTCGGGAATCGACATTCGAAAATAACCAACCCTCTACCTTTCGAACTTTTCCAATCATACCTTGGCCAAACTTACCGATGTTCAAGAAGGAAGGGGACCAGTGTAATGAAAGTTCACCGGCAGAACTTCCGTCGAGGAACTTTCGTCCAGGTTGATCCAACCCTGGTCTGTTTCTGCGCGTCTTCTCAGCTCCTTCCGTTGATTCTAGAACAATACCTGAAGGAGCTTGATTTATTTCGACTGCTTGATTAACATCCTGTACAAATATATTTTTACTGAGAATCACGAACAATTGCGTCATTTATGGTGAAATCTTTAAGTTCTTCATCTTCAATGAACAAGGAAAGAGAAAGTGTTAGATAAACTTGTAATTGATCTTTTGAGAGTTCTTTTAGATTGTAAATTATGTAATAAAGTATTTGCCTTTGTACATAAAATATTAAACATTTTTAAAAATTTTTTAAAATCTAGGATATAAAATTTGTAGAATGCAAAAAGATGGAGCGTAGAGTGGTAATTTTAGGATCATTCATTTTAGAGAAAAGTATGGTTGACAAAACTTGACCACTGAATGATATATCTTGTCAAGTGTGACTTATGCAAGATATATGCAAAATATTTATAAAATATATACATGTATAAATGTTTAACACTAAGAGTGTTTCAACTAAAATTACGTAACAAAATTTATTAAACGAAATATCTGCATACCTACATCATAGTGTTTCAATACAAACTACAATCTGAAGGGGTAGTTTTGTGGTTGACATAGAAACAAATAAATATAAAATTAGATTTAAATTGTCTATAACTAAGAAGTGTTTATGTAGTAATAATAAATAGTAATCGTCTCCATAATAAAATTACAAGAGTTCCTAAATAAACAACAGACCACAAAGACTTGAGCTTGGAATAAGAATAACTTCCTTAAAATTTTCAAAGTAAAATTTTCGCAATTAACCTCGTTTCTCGTCGGTAGGAAGTCGATTCGAAATGCATCGATTTCACGACAATCCACGATAAATCTCGCACGAAAAGAGCGTGTGTACCGTGAATTGAACATAACCGTTAATTTTCCGCACGCCTCGTGACCAACGGAACGAAATTCGAGCGAGACGAGGCACAGCGGTGGATGGAAAGAGAGAAATAAAAAAAAAAAAAAAATAAAAAGAAACAGCAAGGATAGGGTCGAACAAAAGGTGGCCGGTAAATCCATCGTTTTCGTTGGCTTTGGACCACCGTGGCTGTACGTTCGCTAAAAAATTTTCGTTCGACTCGTCAGAATGATTTATCGATGTATTGGCAGGAGAACGTGCAGAACCTCATCGATCTCGTAGCCGCGAATCATTTTCAACTTACTTGAGAAAGCAGTTTTAGACGGCCACCCCTTTTCGTGTATCTACAATTTCGTTCTTTCGTTTGATAACGATAAAAAATGGAAATTCTTCGCATCGATGTGCGGAATAAAAACTGATTTATCGTCGTTCGCATTGTTAGTATTCTATGGAGGAACGAGTTTTTTTTTTTTTTTGTTTTTTATTTGCCAGATATTTCGTTACCTTGTTTTATTGTGTTGGAAGGTGCGGAATGTTTACTGATAAAGCAGATTATTTTCGGCTGGAAATTTACAGGTGTTAGAAAGAACGTGTAGGGATTTGGAAATTTGGACATGGGGAGATTTGGAAATTTGGAAATCTGGTCAGGTTGAAATTTGAAAATGTAGGGGTTTGGAAATGTATTTAGGAATATTGGAATTTTGAGATTCTGGAATTTTGGGATTCTGGAATTGTGGGATTCTGGAATTGTGGGATTCTGGAATTTTGGGATTCTGAAAATTTTGGAATTCTGGAATTTTGGAATTCTAGAATTTTGGGATTCTGCAATTTTGGATATTGGAATTTTGGGATTTTAGAATTTTGGAATTTTGGAATTTTGGGATTTTAGAATTTTGGAATTTTGGAAGTTTGGGGATTTAGGGATTTAGAAATCTAGGAATGTAGGGATCTAGGAATCTAGAAATTTAGAAATCTAAATATTTAAGAACCTAGAAAATAAAAAATTTTTAAATCTAAAAATTTATTGGTATATGTGTTTAGCACTTGAAAGCACAAAAATTGAAAAATTACTAGATAAGGAAATAAAAAAATTGAAATAAAAACAGCCCATTCCTCTCATTTTTCCCAGCAACATACTCTTGGCAGAAAACTTAACTATCACATTAACCCAGCATACCTTCATTCCGTTTAAAAATTCGCAGACATTTATACCCATTCGCATCAACATTAGCATACCGCATTCTACTCACGTCATTCAACTCCTACATTAAAAACCTGTTTCCAGTTAGTAGGTTAAAAAAGAACGCAAGACAAATTGAATAAAAATGTAGAATGTACGCTAACAAAAACGATTTCCACATGAATAATAAAGTAGAACGGCGGGCGTTTAAAGAAATATTCCAGTTAATTCACCGTGTCGTTTATTGAGTCATAAATCGGCAAAGATACGTGAAAAAGAGTAAACATGTTTTTCAACGGGTGTAGAGTTAATCAAGAGTACATACGTTCGCGAACCTTGCACGCAGACGAAATTAATTGAATTATGAGCGAGAGTGTCAGAGACCGGCTGACTGTTCGGCAAAATATAAATGTGCGTGTTTAACGAAGCTACGAGAGATTAAAAGTTCGGTAATTTTCATACGGTTGTTTAACGAGCAATTAAAACTACTGAAAAGCGGTGAAAATTATTTTCTCACGGACGACGGACTTTCTATGACATTAATAAACATTATTCACCCCACATTCTAATAATTCCTGCATTTACATTTTCTTAGAAATGAACTTTGCGATTAACTTTTTTAATAACTTCTTTCCGAGAACTTTTCATACAAATTCCTCCTGGAAAATTCGCCGGATTTTTATTAATTTCGAAAGCGACCATTCAGGACTATTAATTTTCTCGTAATTCCCGGAATTGATCGTAAGTCGACAAAATTCGTTTTTAATATCAGCGAGGTGCCCGCAATTATTTATCACGGTACGGTTGTCAATCCACGAGTTGGCGCGCGATCGACCCAAAGGAAACTATCTTCACGCGCCAACTCGTGGGTTGACATCGGTAATTTGCCTCGGGAGTCACGATAACGAATTTGCTGCTAAATATTTGAACGTTTTTTTTTTTTTCAATCATCCCAATGTTTAATATCCGATTTTTTATTTATACTTGAACCTGTCAAACGTTTTCGATGGCAAAAATTTGTGGAAATATTTATCGTTTTCACCTCGGGCTCTCGCTAGTTCAATACCGATCTCGATATACGTGTTTCGAGTGCATTTTCATGGAGCCTGGGATAGATCGAAATCGAGCGAAGTGTTTCGCGTTGAAGAAGTAGGCCACCGGGTCCTCTGAGAGCTTGACCTTTCACACCTTTGTGTTAAAAACGTATCTACGATCGCGAGTGCACTTCCTTTCTCCATTTTCTACTTCGAGAACGCTGAAACTTTTTTTCTGAAAAATTAAATGTTTCCTCTAAATTTTTGTCGGCAAATGTCTTTCCTTAAATTACCAAAAATAATTAAAGGTCACTTCTCTTATATTTTTTGTACACAAAATTTCACTTCCAGTGTTCCACTTAAGCTGCGATTAAACGTAACGCAAATTTAAGTTTGTAGAAATTTACAATATTTATAATTGACGTTAATTCTTTATATAATCCATTATTTTGTTATAATCAGAACAGCTGTAATTCATTACTTTAAATCAATAATAACTTTAATTCATTAACAATTATTTTATTTTAAATATCCGAAAAATACTAAACAATCAGTCAAAGAATTTAACACTAACAAGATATAATATGTGTAAAAACGTCTTTACAAATGTAACTAGTGCACTGAAACAATATCGCAAGTGCGTTTATCATTCGCCATATTGCAGAAACGATAAGTGATATTTGCACAAATTGAAAGAGTTATCTTGTGGCACGGTTTAAACACGATCTTTGTCCTTAACATCGAAGCTTTTCCGTGTCAACGAAGATGAGAAGCGGAGGAGTACGAGGGGTCAATATCGGACGGAAACATTATCAGTCTTCGTTGTTCCGGGCAGCGATTCGCTTCGCGGAGTTTAAGCCGGCTGTCAATGGAAATAACGCGAATTCTGTTCGTGTTCCATTGTTTACACGGACCTGGTCTGGCCTATCTGACCAAGTTTCCAAAGTGGGCCGTGCGACCTCTGTTATCGAGGAAAGTGTCCGATCGTGGCCCTTTCTGTCCCTGTCACTCGATAACCGGACAGGGAAATTGCAAAATTCATCTCGCCATTTTGTGTCAGGGGCCAGCGATAAATCACGCGGAAACTGACCGTGTTTATCTTTTACGATGCTACAAATGCGCGCAATTTCTGCATTGCTAGACCTCGTAGTCGATCGGACAATTTTCTATATTTTTTTCGAGATTGGATTTTTATCGAGAACTTTTGCAATTATTTTGTTGTCACAGGACTTTTATGATTAATTTATATTATCTGAGGACTTTCACAATTAATTTATTATATTCAGAATATTTTTATAATTTATTTAACTACCTGTTTTTTGACTACATGTTTTAAGATTTGTTTATGAAATAAGCAGATGTTTATTTGTTAACGAAATGCAACTTGTGTCGTTAATAGAAGTGTTCCGTGTTCAAACAAGTGAGAAAATGAATGAAAGCAAGAAAAATCTCATTCTTCCCAATTGCACGTAATTCAACTTCTCTCACGCTTGTCTCATTGTCATTTCATAGATTGTTTGCAAAGACAAGTTTAATTCAAACCATATTTGTTCAGATAAATATGTGTACACTTATCATTCGCTTCACGGGATAATCTAATCAGGTGCTCTTAATTTCTGCTTTCCGTAATCTAATCACAATCGTTACGAAATAGAGAACATTGAAATCTTTCCGTTCTTATGAAGTGACTTTATATAAAACATGTAACTGTAAACATGTAAATATTAAAAATATAAAGACTAACTTCGAGCTTGTATAATTTTGGTATTCTCAGAATTGTTCCGTGTTCAAGCATGTTTTATGCCGTTCCTCGAATTTTAATGCACAATGTAAAATTATTATTGTATACGCTGTTGATTTCACAGTTCGCTGTTTGGTTCACTCGAGGGTTCGCTATTGAGCAGGCGGGAGGACACTCGAAGTCCTCCAGGTTCTAGTTAGTATTCGGAGTTTTCCTATCTCCGGGTAACTAGGTTGAAAAATGTTAAACTACATCGTTGTTCAAAGTTCTGTTTAACGTTCCGAATTCTCCGCTTTGCGAATAATTAATTGCAAGAATAATAACTTAGTTGCGTACAAACTTCTGCTACTACTATTCACGTAATTTATAAATTACATCACTATAGTAGTTAATCAAATTAACTTCTTAATTAAAATTTATTACAATTATATCTGACATATACCTCTCTTGATTTTTGCACTGCAAATCTGTTTCGATAATATTAATAATCGTTGCACATATTTTAATATTAATATTAATTTAACGAATTTATTGGATAATTCAGTATGTAAATATCTCGTATGTTCATTGTTCGAATTTTATAAGTAGTTCAAATTGGGTCAGGGATCGATCGATGATAATTTGTCACAGGATACAGGGACGAGTCTTCAAATCTGTTGGTCAGGGGCGTGCCAGTTTTATTTCGGCATTAAATAACTTAAGTGACATAATGGGCGTTGAACGATCCATTATCGATGCTTCTAGAGCGGTCTACGTAGACCGGTTTCAAAGCGAGCCGCACGCAGAAGAAATAAATTGAAAATGATGACGCGCCGTTTAAAGGGCCGAAACTAATAACTGTAAGTAGCGAACCGTGTGAGCATGTCCCGATTTACCTGGATGAGCCTTACGGGGCAATATAAAATCCTCCAGGGATAACCTGATCCTCGTTATTCCCTGTTAGAACACCGTGTCACTAGAAATTGTTCGCCTGTCGATCTTCAGAATTTTCATCTTGGGACCGTGAAAAATTGACCCACGGTAAGAATTTAATTACCGTTTTATTGGTTGTCGATTATTGTGATCGATTGATGAGAGTAAGATTACTAAGGAGTCTCGCTATATGGCCTACATGAAATGGAGAAACAAAAAAGGAAATATGGGAAAATTTGTTATTTTCTAAATTCCGAAATTATTGTATTTGCAAGTTAGAGTATCAAATTTTCAATTTCCTGAATACCTATATTCGCAAATTACTATCAATTTTTCATGCACAAAGTATCAATCAAAATAATCGTGGCTTCAATCGACATAATAGAAGGAAACAAGTTTGAGAGCATCAAGGAAACGAAGGTATACCTTGAAGAAGGCAAACGATGGCATTCGAGCAAATACCGAGCATTCCAGAGACGCCAGAAACAGGATACCTGGCTCTCGGCGCAGGCAAACATCGTTTCCCTAGGACCTTCGTTCTATCGAACATCGTTGTTCCCTCGAAGACGTCAATTGCATTCTGATCGGGGATTCTTGGAAGCTATCGGACACGGGAAATTTATGGTTGTTCCGTATGTAAAATGTGGTAGCCGTTGGAAACCTTTCCTATCGGAATTCTATTAGTAAGCACCGTTTCCTGTAAACAGTAAATATTTAGATGCATTGTCAATATTGCTAGATTACCGGGTCAATTTATTGCTTGGTGGGCAATTATCTAGTTTCAAAATGTTGAAAATTATGTAGGTTTCTAAATTTGTCAAGTTTTAAAATATCTATATTATAGATTTTTGTATTGTTAAATTTCTTGCATTTCTTCAATTCAAAAATTCCCCTATTCCCAAATTCCCCAAATTTCTGCACAACCCTATTACATTCCCACCAGAAGACTTCTCTCCCAAACCAGAAGCGTAAATAAACTCTCTAATTGACAGAATAAAGAGCATCCTTTACGTCTCCAAGCGGACAAACCCGTCCCGCCATTTTAAAGAGACAACGTTACCGAACAAAATGGAGTAACTCCATTTTAAAAATGCGTGTTCTCGAGTACATTATTCGAGAAGACAGGGCGAAAAGCAGCAGGTCAAAGTGCATTTGAAAGAAGAGAACGTTAAAGCAGTGAATAAGGGCAGCAATTGAGGGGACAAGGAAACTGTATGAATATACATAAGCCGAAAGGGGTTGCCACCCCGTTTTATGCATCTTTACACGCAGGAAACAAGCTCCGCGAGGTAATTAGCATTTTACCAGCCGGTATTTCCGAGCCGAGAAGACTGAAAGAGCTCGCTGGCCTCGAAGGACGTCTGGTTCGAGGAACGAATTTTTTATCGTTATTCCACACGCGTGACAAGCTTACCCGATCCCTCTTCCACCGATCTTTTGTACCCTCTCGTTCGTGAAATTCCCCTTCTAAATACTCTCCCTTCCTTTTTCTTCTCTTTTTTTTTTTTCGAAACTTCGTGCACAGGCTTCTACCCCGAAGCTGCGTTGACCTACTTTCTAATGAGCGGCCGCTTTTTGCCCGTGTGTTGTTGCCGCAACGAAATTGCTGGAACTTTAAATTGGTTAAATAGTTCGTTTTGGGGGAAACGTTTGAGAGGTATCGAGAGGGTCAAGTCGTAGATGACGTAGGATACGTGTAATTGCGATTCTGGAAGTTTGTTCATTGTGTTCTTTGGGAGATATCGGGGTACGTTGGTAATGGTGGTGGTAATTGTAATAAATTATCATTAGCTGACAATTTGGGGAGTGGTATTATAGTCATCGAGAATGATCGTTTTTCTGGGTTTAGAAGGTTATGAAGGTAATTGCTGGACAAATATGGGACTTTGTTAAGTTGGATTTAGGGACTTGGAAGGTGGAGTGAAGACACTTGAGAATTTGTGAACTTTGTTAAATTTCAGATATTTGGTATATTTGGAACATGTGTATGTGTAATGTATGAAGTCCTTGAAATGGACTATATTGACGAAATTCAAGAAATTGATGAAATGAATAAAATCGATGAACTTAGTGGAATTGATGGAATTAATAAAATTGTATATATGTATACTAAACGACGAATAACATGAAAGAAGAAAGAAACGTAAAGAAAATTTATTGAAGTAGTTAGCGTGTTCTTAAGCGTTTAACTGTTTGCGCCTGTGCGCGAAGAACAGTGAAAAATAATGAATTTTAGAAGGAAACCACGAGGCGATAAAATGCGCGCAGAAGCGTGGAATTTTCAAAGGGAACAACACGCTTAGACGGTCGATATAAACGAGGAACGAAACGAACCAACACCATACGTTCCGTTCGTATCCTTAATTACCGCGGCACGAGAGATGCACGTATGAATTTTAAACAACGCCCAACGCGGCTGAACGGTGCTCTTGAATTATCCGAAGCCGCAAAAAGTCCTCGTAACACTCTAAACGGGAGTCTCGCTTCTAATTAAGCTACGCCGGAAATGTTCCTCAAACGTCCGCTCTTAAACGACTGTTTCACCGTTGCCTCTTCACGATTTTGACAATAAAATTTCCTCGTTTCGCTGTTCAAATTACACCTTTTAAGAATTAACTCGATCGCTTAACGAATTGCCGGATTCGTTTGTGCGCTGCTGATGTTTATGCCTTTGTCAGGTTATCGTTGAATTGGGAACTTGTTACCTAAGCTTAATTTATCACTGGCAGGTTTTCTTCCTTCTCGATTTCTACATTTTTATCTGAATTTGTAAATTTTCAAGTTTTCGGATTTTTAAATTTTCAATTTTGTATCTTTCCAAATTTCCACATTTCTACATCCCCACATCCCCAAATGTCGAAATCTCCAAATTCGCAAATTTCTACATCCCCAAATTTTCAAATCTGTAAATTTCCAAATCTCCAAAAAAATAATTCTGAAAACTATATGTAAAGCACACACATTATACACAATTTAATCCTATTAGCAACAAACCAATAAAATACAAATATTTGTTTGCCAATCAAGTGATCACCTCAGCCAGAACCCCTTTCGTGAGTTCCACTTATGAGACAGCCTGTACATGCAAATCTCCTTTTCAGATCACATCAAATGGGTTAAAGAATGCGCAATCGAATCGAACAAAGATCTGGAGAAAATAAC
Organism: Megachile ligniseca; assembly: GCA_945859555.1. Classification (NCBI taxonomy): domain Eukaryota; kingdom Metazoa; phylum Arthropoda; class Insecta; order Hymenoptera; family Megachilidae; genus Megachile; species Megachile ligniseca. The sequence continues at coordinate 7,408,106 of OX243783.1, forward strand.
GTTTCGTCGGTGAATCTCGATACGTTGAATTTATCGTAGGCCACGTCTCGTTCAACGATTTCGTCCGTAATAAATTTCCATCTGTGCTCGAGTCGCTTCGACGTTCGATGGAGAGATATTGCATAACGAGAAAAAACACAGTCATGAAAGCGAGGGTAGCGCAGCTTCCACGATAAATCGAGCGTTTTCGTTTTACGCGATTTAACGCGGGCTCTCTATCGAGTTCCGCGACGGCCAAGAAATTTCGCAACGATGCTGTGATACAACGTGTTGAACTCTCGGGAAGAACCGTGCACTTTATTTCGCGGACTTCCACGAGATTATCGCGCAACTTGCGCCATTCCGCCGACACAGAGTTATGGATCGCAATTAAGAAGGAGTATTAACTTGTAAACCTAACCCGCGTGTGTCCGTTGCTTTTTCTTCAGCCGCCATTTGCATTAGGACGTGGATTAAGAAACGTTCAGATGCTGCTTTGTATCTATTCATAATGCTTTCTTGCGTAACACGTTCGCTAATTAAATAATTATTGACGGTATTTTTTAACACGTTTCGATGGAAATTTACATTCTATTGTAATATTTAATTAATAAAATTGCAGGTTAGCAGTAACTTAATTGGGAATGCGTTCATTATTAACACTGTTTTAATGTAAAATGTGTCAATGCAGTGTTTCGATTAAATTTGTATATATTTTACCGTCGTGATATTTAATTAATTAAATTGGTTAACAGTTAATTGCGAATTTGTTCATTATTGACACGGTCTTTTAATGTGAAATATGTCAATGCTGTTTTGATTAAATTTATGTGTACTTTGTCGTAATATTTAATTAATAAAGTTGGACGTTGAATATTGACTATTTACAAATTTTAGATATATTCCATTAAATGTATGTAATAAAATATTGTAAAATAAGATATTATTTGATATACAAATTTAAAGGTTAGGCTCTGTGTATGCACATAAACATTTCATATTCTTTTCTGATAAAGTAGCGTATCTTTTATTAAAAATCAACTGTATCCTAAGACTGACCTAAATGATCCAAATTGTTAATTACAAATTATTTCAATTTTGTTAAAAGAAAAACTATGTTCGAAACAATTTTAAAGTATCCCATTTTTAATTCTCTTCTCCCATTAAGTATGTAACCGTCACAAATTCGCGATTTAAATGCAAAATTATTTATTAAAATCGTCAGGTAATCCCCGTGACATTTAACACGTTAAATTAGAAAATGGAACGGTATTCTGAATAATTACAATTATAGCGTGCCGCACCATATACGTCCGTTTTCACTGCGGCATTTTGCATGTTAATAATTCTTATTAAGGTACGTCATAGTAAGCACACACGAACACACATTTTTACCGATGTAGTCTGAGTGTTAATAAGAATTACGAGGGATCGGATTTCAGTTTACACTTTTCATTTCCCGTCCACGGTGTCATTATTTTAATACGACTGCTATTATTTTAGATTTATGACGGCGGTCGGTAGTAATCTTCGTGTTAACTCGATTCTTCGAAATCTTTCTACTAAATTCATTTATTGTTCTCGGTATAGAGACGTAAATAATGCACGCAAACTACTCGACATTTTGTGCACAGGTTTTGTTTTTATCTTTAAAAAATTGGGATATAAGTTATCTTGATTTATTAATTTTAATGGAGCTGATGTCTTGTGTATTTAGAAATATATTATGTAATTTATGATATAATCTAATAACATGATTTGTCTAATAATCTAGTAATATAATAAATTATTAAAATAATAATGAATTAACCTAATAATCTAATGTTTAAATTATGTAATGATTTAATGATCTAATATCAGGTTTATCTAACAATCTGATCTGATATCTAATTTATCTAATAATCTCATGATTCAATATCAAATGATCACATATGTAACACACCTAATAATCTAATGATCTAATATTTAATTCCTCTAAAAATATAATAATCTACAATCCAATGAATCTCAGAACCTAATAATTAAAAACTCCATAATTTAAAAATCACTTTGAATAAAAATACAGATTCTCATAAAACTCTTATTAATTAAAAAGTGCGACTCTGCTAAAATAAATATTAATAATCAGCATACCTGACACAGATTTCCCGATTCCTAATTGTAAAAGACTCTCACAAGAGATTTTATCACCGAGACATATAATTATAGACAGTTTGCAGAAGGTCTCCAACCTAAAAGTTTAAGCCTGATAGTTGTAACGTTAGCACAGCTGCAAAGCACAGTTTGAGCTGCATTCGGCCGGTGAAAAAAGCAAGCGACGACGAGGACATCAAAGGGTAGCAGAGGCAAAATCAACAGCTTCAAAGAGACTAACGAAACGACCAATCAAGCTGGTGGCGTTCTTATCAAACGCGCAGCACAAATATCCAAGCCCGAGGATCGTCTTAATTCGAAGACGGTAAACTCTGGTGTCTCTGATTCGTGACCTAGCCAGCCTAAGTAAACGGGAGCATGCTCGTGAATTCGAGAAAACGAACAGCCAGACATTTTCTTTTCATCGTACGAGATAATTTGTAGCTGCGCAGCCTTCAAATTTACTTGCTAATTACCTTCAATTTCAAAACACACTTGTAAGAATACGAAATCTTTGTCAAAATTTGGGTTGATCAAATTTATGGTATTAGTATTTAACTTTGTAATATGAATTTTCAGCTTGACTTTCAGTGTAACTAATATACAGAAAATATTTCTATAAAAGTGTTAATATATCGAGAACCTACTGTCAGTATAAAAAATTAAATCTTAAATATCGAACACCCAATTTTACTTTTTAATTTTCACCTTCCAAATAAAAACAATCGCACTGTGCGAGAACATTAACGTGTATGAATGTGTACGCGAAGGTGGCAATATAACGAGACTGTACAGTAGAAGTTTCGTTGAAACAGTAAATATGAAAACGAACGGCGAGTGAAACGATGCTGTGTTGTTCGTCGGTGGTAACGTTCCGAAGCGGAAAATGACTGATAATTGATGCTTAAAGTATAATGGCGTTCAATTAAATTCGATGTCCATGAAGCGTTCAGCGGGAAATCTTGCGAAATGCGTTTGTTGGAAAGCTTAATTAGAACGAGTTGAACCAGATGTTGGCGCAGGTGCGCGTACAAGCAGCTCGCATTCTTCAAAACGATGTCTTTATGGCTTCACGCGATGATAATTCTATGAAAATTTTAATACTTTTCCTGTTTTATCCACTGTTAATTTTACGAGCTAAGTCTCGGACTAATTCATACAGGAATTCCTTTCAATTAAACAGTTATGTATGGTGTTATATTAAGTTAATGGTGCAAAAATGTAAAATTGGATTGTATAATTAATCTTTGAATAAGTAGCTTGTATTATTAGTTGCTTTTACACAACTTAATTAAGTTGTTCAAAATTTGAGACGGAGTTTAGATCTTAATTTTTATGAAATTTAAGTTTGGGGTGAAATCTCAGGATTTGCAGATTTAGGGATTTGGAAATTTAGGAATTCAAAAATTTAGAAATTTGAAAATTTGGAAAATTTGGAGATTTGAAAATTTAGAGATTCGGAAATTTAGAGATTTAGAAATTTAGGAATTTGGAAATTTAGAGATTCGGAAATTTTGGAATTCGGAAATTTGAAAATTTGGAAAATTTGGAGATTTGAAAATTTAGAGATTCGAAAATTTGAAAATTCGGAAAATTTAGAAATTCGAAAATGTAGAGATTTGAAAATTTCGAGAATCGGAAATTTAGAAATTCGGAACATTAGAAATTCAGAAATTTGGATATCCAACAATATAAAAATTCGAAAATTTGTCGATTCGAAAATTTTTAAATCTAGAAATTTAAATTCGTCAATTTTCATACTTGAAATATAAAAAATTCGAAACCAGAGCCTCAACAATTTGAAACCTAAAAAATGTACAAAACCTATAATTTGTAAAATTGCGTCTTATCCCTCCGTAAGTACACATAAGTCGAACCCGTACTTAATTATTTGAACTGTTCACGTTCGGTCCCTTACATCGAAAGTGCATTCGACTGGTCTGTCCCGATACTTAAAATAATTTCCTCACACCGTACACACACTAAGACAGCATAAATGTCTCGTGCATGGGTGCAATCGAAATAAAATTGAACAATGAAGCTCGCGATACGGCTGAGAGATCTTAATGGTATTCGGAGATCAGGGCCGTGAATAATATTCGTATGATGCAGCCGCTAGTGCATAATAACACCGACACAAGTTTAATTACGGAGGAAACCAGGTAACCGATGTTCCAGCCATATTTCCCATCGCACTACTACTCGTGTCCCATGCTTCTTCATTAATTAGCATGTCAGCTTGCTCAGGCTGCTCGAAGGACAATGCCGGCTAGTAATAAACGGCGAAATACGACATTAGTCTTATTGGTGCATGGGTCGGGAAAAAAACATTCATCCTATCTGATAAACTAATTACACCTCGTTGCTAATGAATTAATGGACCAGCCGTATGCTCATTCGTTATTTAGAATTCCCGTTGCCTCGTATGATGAATCAGCATCTGAACACCAAACGGCAAATTAAATGCAGTTATTTCCATTTGTTAATTATTCCGTTTTAATTCAGGGACCGACATAATTTTCGCGATATATCGGCAACATGTGTAACCGAGGCTGCAAATGTGCACAATTTGCGAAGTGCATGATCTTGCTTTTTTAAGCAAATGTAAACGTTTGCGGACGGAATTAAAAGTAACAATTTTGCCTTTTGGTTCCTGTATTTGTCTATTTCAATTCGTGTTTAAGCAAGCTGTATTTATTATTTTCTTTTGCTATTTTAACGTTCTGTATCGCTGTTTTAGTGTTTGTGCGGTCTATTTTGCTAGACTGCTTCACTGTTTTACGTCGAATTTTTTTAACACGTTGCCAATACTGAAAAAATATTTTGTCTTTTAAAAATAATTATTTGTGAAAACATACTTTAAGGTTAAATATTTAAGCTTGAATCGTTCATTCGTATTCAATAAAGACGTGATTCAATTTACAATTAATTAATCAATTCATTAATATTTATAAATTACATGAAAATGTTTTCTGTTCTTAATTTTTATACAATAATTTATTTTCTATCTTTGATGTCAGTGAGAATTTCTGCAATACCACTCTTCCTTTAGCAATAAAATCAAAGTACTTTTGAGAAAGTTGGAGCAAAGTTCATTTGACTTTCCCAACTTTCGTTAATTACTAAATGAAATTCAATCAGCCAACGAGGTCATCGAATGGCTCGTTATCAGTTCTATCTAAGAAATTATTATTCATGGCAGCGATTCATCCAGTGGAGTTACTCTGATTTTATTTCAACGTATAAATTTCGTCTTAATTAAGCAAAAGAACAAGTGTCGAATTTATTGATCAGTACTGTTCATTAGCAGTCTTTTATTAAATCCAAATTTGGATTGTTATTTTCATATCTCATAATTTGGATTTGTAAACGTATTCTTATTTGAGTACAATTCTATTCGAGTAATAATTAATAATTGTCAATAATTATATTCTTAAAAATTACAATTTTGTTTCTCAATTTTACACAATTCATTTAGTACGTCTAACAAGTCTTGTATCATCTAATTTTCAAACTTAAGAAATTTTTTCTTTCATTTTCTGAAACAGTATTTAAAAAATATAATTGCCTCACATATCCTCCTATTGAACTTATTACAACGGTATGTTTTTGTTTCATTGACTTCTATTCAAACAAAATAGACAAACTCATTACACGTTCATGACACACTAATTACCCACGTCCTTTCATCTAAAAAACCTCGTGAATTTTGCGAACCAGAGACAAGTGTCTTCTTTATAGAGACATTGTTATTCAGAGTACCATTACGAATGCTCGTTTTCCGCTCTTCAACATTGCGGTTTCGCACGAAGCTGCAGTCATTTTACGGGATCGACGAGCCACGTCAATTTGTCACTTACCTTTGCGAAAAATATTCCCATCGCACCTTAACTGAAGAACATAGCTGACTTTGCATCGTTAAAAATCCGAATGACGAACGGATGCTTAAATCTGACGATTTTTATCGTTTGACAACGTAGAGGTTTCGGACATTAGATGACAGAATGTGATTCAAGAAAATGTCCGCCATTTTCTGCCACTTCTACTATTAAGCTAGAAATTGAACTACTTAAGCTAATTAAATTCAAATTTCTGTTCAACTGAACCTTCTTTCTGAACAACTACGTTAAATTTTCTTCATTCTTCACAGAACAATATTTTCAAGATGGCGTCGAATCAACCAGATACAAATAACGAAATTACCGTGACATTACAATAATTGTAAATTACTATTTGCAAGGATAAATTGTTCTTAACTACGATAAATTATTAAAGAGATCTATAAATTATTTTGAATTATAAATTGTCGAGCGTAATAAATTATTAGAAGGTAACGATTATCGTAAATTACCGCCTTACAGTTTTGCATTAATAATCACCGATGCAGCATGCGAACCAAATATCAGAGGGGTTATTACAAAGGGGTTAGACACCGCGTGTGCACACTAATTACTAGAATTATTCATTATTCTTGGGTGGTAAGTGTTGGTATAACGTGACGCGTTGTTTGAGTCAGTGTATTTTAACGTCGCGTCGGTCAACCTTGCCACCGTCGGAAAGCGACACATCAAACAAAACAGAATCAACATTGCCGTGTTCCAGTTGCTTCGAGGATCGATTAAAATTCGCGTGGCACGCGGCTCGTTCGCTGTCGATCATTAATCACCAGGAAAACAACGTCCAGATAACGGCGTCCGAACCCGAAGAAACCGGCCGCGTGTTCCGATACTACTCTATCCTTACCGGGATTAATCATTCGAACACGCACGCACTTGCCTCTAATCGTGTCTGATTTAAGGGTATGTCGCACTGACCATTTCGATAAATCGAATTTTATTTGATTTTTTTTTTTTATTATTTACAACCCTCATTCATTTGGGAACCGTAGTAGATGTTTCATTTTTTCTCTTTGACACTTCATTAACTTTCTTCAAGTTTATTGATACTTTTTGGTGTTCTGATGAACACATTGGAAATTTACTCACAGTATTTTCATGTTTAATAAATAATATATAACATTGACATATATACTTTTTTTTTGTTAAATTTTATAAAATTTGTCAAGTTTATTTGTAATTTATTTTTCAAATTTTTTAGATTTATTTGTTAAATGTGTTAGTTATTTATTTGTTCTTGAAAGTTGCAATATTGAAAGGTACCTACGAAAATAGAAGCTTTTCATCGAGTAATTACACTGGAAAAATCTGCAGAAATTTTCTTTGTGAATACGCCGCGTTCCGGCAATATCGGACGCGGTAAAATCGAACGATGATCGATAATTCATTAATAATTTTCGCGATGAGAAAACCGGAAACGTTGAAATTCCTGGGAATGCACGTTACACGACTGGCCGTGGAAAAATTCAATTTTCCTGGAACCGATCGCAAATATTCGTTCGTTGGCCAAGCAAGAAACATCGCATGAATGTTATTTTGAAAACGTTGCTGAATCGTCGAGCGTACAGATGTAAATTCGATCTCTTGATTTATCGAACGCGATACCGTTTTTCAAACGATCTCGATCAAACGCGTTTTCACTGGAATATTTTGTTTTCACGGTTGATATTACCGCGACGGGAAGTTATATCTTTTTCCTGAAAATATTCGCTGCAATTTCAACGGGATCGACGAAGGTTCAGATAAATACCTTGTTGCGTTTGCATGCGGATGCATATGGAAACTTTTTTCCAAACCATTGTACAGAAACTGGAGAACGGATTATATGTATAAAAATTCAATAAATTAATTTGAAATTCGAAGGAATTGTTCGATGAAATCCGATACATTGGCTCTACGTATTTGTGCTTAAATTTTACATGTGAATTAAACATGTGCGAATTTTGTTGAATGCTTTCATATGAAAATAAGATATTGAAATTTTCGATGCGATTTTCTATGGAAAATATGAAATTTATTTAACTAATTTCACATTCGTTGAGATGTTTTATTCAATTTGTTAATTCATCTCTGGGTTTCTTAAATTTTCAAAATTGAAGACAAATATTGCTAACAAGTAAAATATTCTTCCCTTATTTATTATTAATTATAAAATTTAATACAAGTAGTATTATTAAATTTTCATCATTTATAAAATATATTATCAATCAGTTATTAAATACAAAATGCATCAGATTTTAAACTCACAAAAAAATGTAACAGTTCAGTGAAAAGCTTTTACCATGCAAAATTTATTTTTCCAAGAAAACATGTAACAAATGAGAGAACGGTAATAAAATACGAATTTAATTTATTTAAATTTTACTGTTATATGTGATGTTTAATACTCCATTTTTCGTATTCAATATTTCTGATTAAAATTGTATGTGTTAACCTTTGTTACTTATCGTACATGTAAAAATTACACTTCGAGTTCGTTCACCTTTCAACTCGATGCAAATATGTATACATTAATTAGAGTAAGTGCAGACAATATCTTTTTCACGGAATACATTAGATTATGCTAATACGTAATGAAACACAGTCCAGAAAATTTAATGAGTGATTCGTATTAATCACATGCTAATTATCCTCATTCGTATTAATTTTGGTTCTTAATCATTATTTCAATCCATTGCCGAAGAGAATTTTAAGAATTTCATTATTTTTAATCATTGACCACTTTTATTTTAAATATGTCAATTTTCGATCATTAGATTTGATTATTTCTATTATTTTTTAATAATTTGTATTATTATTAAATGCTAATTATGTTGATTCATAAATGTCTTCACCTATTAATTATTATATTTTTGAATCATTGGTGTCTTGTTCAGATTACTGTTTTTAATTATTTGCTCTCACAGACAAATTATCTTAAATATTAATTTCACAAATATCAGTCATTTACAATTATTACATCCACATATTTCGTATAAATAATTTCTGTAATCACCATTATTTCCTACAACTCGGAGTAAACAAACCGACAATTAATAATTCCACAATGAAGCTCCATAATACCTCTAGAGGTAATTACCCCGAAATTGTTCAGAATTGAAGAAATAGCCGTTTCAAGTATTCGTTGAAGTTGCCCGAACGAAATTATTAAATAATTGAATAGGTCTCGAGAGGGATGGAGGCAAAAGCGTCGTGAATTGCAACGGTGTCGCGTTAAAATTAATTTGTTCGACTCCGTTCCGGAAATGCTCGGAAATCGGCCTCCGTGAAACACAGTTTGCCGGCCTCTCGGAATCCTTGAGGCCACCTCGGTCTTGTGTAAATAATTAATACGTTAACCGAAGGCATTAACGCGTAATTACCGGCGACTAACAGCGAGTCGAGCCGGCGCCTGCCACCATCTCGACTTTTGCATTATGCGAACACAAACGTTCACGGCCATTTTATGAATTCCACCCCTGTTTACCTTCGACTCTTCCCTCCTCGAGGGGATACTCTTTCACAGAACAACTCGAGTAGCCCTTTTTTATTTATCACGATTCCTGGTAACGAATTCAATGTCCAAATTTTGCAATGACGGTTTTTGCGACTTGGAATAAATTTGACACGGTTGTGTATACATTCTTGTGAGAGAGGAATTTTACAGATATTTACTTCTTTAATTAGTATTCTAACACTGAAAGTACGTTTCTTGATATCGGTGATTTATGTCTAGACAAAGAATTAATGTGTATGATACAATTATGCTTTAGTATTCATTTATTTTTAATTTTATATCTGTATTATACGTTTGTTTAATGTTAAAAATGTAATAACGCTTTTTGAAAGGATTCTTCGTAAACAATTTAATGACCCATCAAGGTTTTTGCAATTCGTTCAGAATAAATTTAACGCGATTGCATCGAATACACACATTGTTAGAAAGGAATTTAAAAGTTCTTTATTTCCTTAATTAGTATTCTAACACTGAAAGTACGGGTTTAGTTTCTTATTTTAGATTATGAGATTTGTTAAGATTTCCTTGATATCGTTGATTTATGTTCAGATAAAAAAGTTTCTAATATATGTATAATATAAAGCATATTGTATATTCCTTTTATACATGTTCTTAGAGAATCCCATTAATAATATCGACTGCTGCGGTTCTCACGAAAGATATTTGTCGATTAATTCGAGAAACGATCTTTTTTCGAAAGCGAAAGCCAGGTAGGCCGAAAAACAGGTGGCACGAAATTAATTAGAACGATACAGCCTTAGAAATTGAAATAAATTAAGCACGCCTCTGTGGCGGTATGAAGAACAAAATTCCCTAGAAAAACGAAGGTGCGGCAGTTCTAATTAAAGAAACCGGACTACCTCGAGTTTCGCCTTGGTTTCTCGCAACAAGAACTCTTGTTTTTATTCGTTGATAAGGATGATAAAACAAAGAAAAAGTTTGGAGTCTTCGTGAAAATATTGTCCATTTATTTTCATACTTTATGCAGGGTAATTTTGTTTCGTTTATTTGTAACTGGAGCTGAAAGTAAAATTACATTTATAATCTTGAATCTGGAGAATCAAATTTATGATATAGAAGATGAATTTTAATATGTTCATTCCAACTTATAAAATTTTAAGATTACAAAGTTGGAAAGATATAAGTTATAAAGTTGTAAAGTTAAAAGGCTGAAAAGTTGTAAAGCTGTAAAATTGTAAAGTTGTCAAATTATCAAATTTTCAAATTATAAATTTGAAATTTATAACACACAGGTAAAAGATTAAATATTTATCCATCTACTATTAAATTTTGTAGAAACTTTTGTTACTACAATTCTCTTTTAGATGCAGAATAAATAATTTGTTATGATTTTATTGATTATTCATGCTGCACTTTCAAATTAATAACTCTAGTCAAATATGTAAAGGTCTCTCTGCATTTGTAGACGGATTATTCATGCTGTAGATTGTACGATTTGTAGAATACAATTATTCTACTAAGAAATAAATGTTTTCGTTCGTTTTGGACGCCCCTTAATGATTATTCATGTATTGTAAATTCGGTAGAATACGATTATTCTACTGGAAGAAATGTTACCTTACTGTTGTCTGTGTACATTCTCCGGTGATTATTCTTGCTGCGTATTTTTGGATAAATTAGTTTGTCTAAATCAATGTTATTATACATACCTTATAGTTGAATTATTAGGTAATATATTTAATATTGATGGATAGTCGATTTGTCAGCGTTTAAATTTTTAACTTTCCAAACTTCCAAATTTTTCAGTTTCTAGATTTAAAAAATTTGATATTTTTACGTATCAAATTCCTACATCTACAAATTTAAAAACTTGATATTTATAAATCCTCAAAATACTAAATTCTAAGTGTTCAGTCCACAAACTCTGTATTAACAAATTTACATATTTCAAACCACAGATTTTTGCAATTTTGACTTTCCAAAATTTGCAAATCCTCCAGATCTCCAAATCTGGAATTACGAAACCCTACATTGAATATTTCAATTCCAAATTACCTACCAGTTTTGCATACCAGCTACTGCATACCATTTCACAGAGGGTGTCATAACCGTCCCTTATCAAGCATACATAAACCGATACATAAACATATATGCTACCCCATTTACTCAAAAAGGGGAAATTTAGTCGCGAAACACCAGGCTTCTCCGTTCTCCGCAAAGAAAGGGTACAAGAGAATCCCATTGAAAGCCCAATAACATCACGCAGGTTTGAAGTTAGCCGTCGAGCGAACCCTCTCAAGAGAAGCCACCCCCGTTGAAAATTCAATCAGCAACGTTTAACACTCGCGAATCAGCGTCGGATTCCTGCTCGTTGACAGAGGCGCGAGGGAACAGAGAAACGGAGCGATCAACGTGGCAAGGGGGTTGAAGGGGAGGTTAGATCAGCCGTATCGAGGGTGCTCTTGCGATCATGGTGGGACGGGGCGAGCTCGAGTATCCCTCGCGAGCACAGTAAAATCGTGTTCCACGCGATCGCGAAAGTGCACTCGAGCCACGGTGGTGGCACAAAGCTTCCCCCAGGAACCTGTTCCGCTCGCTCACCCCTTCGTTATTTGCTCTTTCGATTCATTTCCAATGTCTACACAATTTCCACGAAATATCGAGCCTGGCTCGCTACGGAACACGGGATAGCTGCTTTGTTTGCGGGGGATGAAAGGCGAATGAAAATAACGGCGATGGAGGGGGTTGAAAGAGGGCGCGGAAGACGAGCGGAACGAAGCCGGCTGGCGATAGTTGGCCGCATTCAGCCCCGGCGAAATTCCAATAAATACTCATTTGTCCGGGGATATTCGATTTTCTGCGAATACAAACCCCCGGAAGAGGTCCATCCCCGACACTCGCCTTTTTGCTGCCTGCCCATTTTCCTCGTCCATTTCGCCCAGTGATGAATTCCCTCTTCGTTTTATTCTCGCCGGCTCTTTCGTTATATGGAGAAACCCTGCGGTATCGTCATCTGCTAAAAAACTCTTTAAGGGTTCATCAAATTACACCCGCTTTGCTCACGTGTACCATTTCACTTTGTATAATTAAGTTCCTACTTTAATTATTCACTACAATCATCGTTTTATTCGTAACTTCGTTTAATTTAAAATTAAAACTCATTGCTTTTTGGAGATCTCTTCGGTCAGTATTTGTATCGCTAGAAGCAATTTAACATTTACTCCATTTTTATTCTTCAGCATATTAAACCTCTCCCAAAATTTGAGGATTTGCAGGTTTCAAGTTTGAGTTTGATCTGCAAGGATTATCTTAGAAACTGAAGTTTGTTTTTACTTCATCTTGATTAGTGTTTGAACATTTCGTAGATTGTAACTTTGAGTACCTGTAACGCAACTTGGTAACAAGCTTAACGCACTTTTCCACTCGGATTTCAACAGCCTCGAAGCTTTCTGTTTAAACACGAACAAAGTAGCATGATCAAAAGTCTCGCAACTTTCAATCCGAGCCGAAACCCGTTTCCTCGTTTTAATACACCCTTATTTGAACCGTTTCGGGGCCCTGTCGTAAAATTATTTAGAATTACCCGAAAGCAGCGAAACGATCCGCGTGATACACTGTAATATAAATGCGGTATCAGAGATCTACGCTGAACCGGTCGTTCACCTTCGGTATCTGCTTCTCGATCTCTCGAGCTAACGTCTTCGAGGGCCTCAGGGCGATTTAATTCGGCCCTGGCCCGAAATTTTGCTCTTATTACCGGCTCATGAAAAGCTGGATTATCACTATCTTTATCCTGGATGCAGGGTGAAATTATGTTTCGTGCCTTATCGATGTGTCAACCCATTGATCCTGGTAATCCTTGATCCTTGATTATGGATCACGAGAGATGGAAAGGATTCTGTACTGTTTCAAATTTGTTGAGTATCATTATTATAAAGAGCTCAAAAACTGTTACATTAAAAAATCTCGAGGACTCAAAGTTCAAAGAACGTTCAAAAGTGGCAATGAGTTCAACAATTTTACAAATCACAAAAATGCAAACATTCAAGGTTCAACTAAAAATTTCGAGTACACTGAAATCCCAAAATTCTATAATGTCAAGTACCAAATGTTCAAAGTTTGAAAATTGCAAAAACTCTGAAATTATAGAATTTTATAACTCCGAAATTCTGATATCCCAAAGATTCAGATGACCAAAGTACAAAAATTTCAAGTTCTCATTCTAAAATCCAAAATCTCCATAATTCAAAAGTAACATAATCCAAGCTCCAAATGTGCAAATACCACAGTTCCAAAATCCTAAAAATTACAAAAATTCTCCTAGATGTCAAAGTCCGAAAAGAGGTCTAAAAAAACTGCTGAAATACCGCATGTACCAAGATTTCAATATTCAAAGGTTTCCTAGTGTTATCACCCGGTGTAAGCCACACGGTTGGCCAGCCCCATAATCCTCACCATTCTCGTTTTCCCCGAAGTTTCATCCCCATGCGTTCTACTTTCGAGGCAACGAGCTGGAGGGCACGGCTTCCCCTATTATCGAGATTTCTCGATAGTCATGGTCGACCGTGAACGAGGAAAGTTCGAAGCTGCACGACCTTCGAGGTAAAGCACGCGGTAGCCGTCGGATCAATCAGGACGAGAAACGATCGATCACCGGTGACTTGTGGGTCGTGGCACTGTTAGGTAGATCCGGTGCATATAAGTGTCAAATTTCGATGATCGATGACCGGCAATAATTTGCTAGCGAACACAGAACGTCGTCGGGAAAGATACATCGACCGGTGGATGCGTGGGTCAACTAGCGAGAATCGGATCCTTGCTTCGAGCAAGTTTTTTCATTCGGGTTCGACGAAGAGGCCACCTTGAACAAGCTTCTACCATGAATTCACCGATCCGTGGGGGGTTCGGGTCGATGTCTCACTCGATTTCGTTCGAGGATATCGAACGTTCGATTCTCCTTCTTCGGTCAGCCTCGGTGGCCGTAACATCGCAGAAGCTGAGAACTCGTTTTTTTTTATGCAACCTGTGGTGAAGAATGTTGTATCTTTTGGTAAACACATTTGGTAAATATATATTCAGCAAATATGTGGCATTTTGAAATTTTTAAATACATCATATATATGATGTATAATAAGATAATAAAAATTCATAATCACGAGAACGTGATAGTGATGTAAGTATATTGTACCGGATAAAAAAGTATCTCTTGCGTTGAAAATCACGCGAAATCCGTGGGGTCGCGTTTACAACGCTAGCGGCGGTTTCGAATCGCTTTGTTCGACGCGACTTAATTCGACGCGCTGTTTGACGAGAATCGAACGGTTTCCTTTAATTACGCGGAACGGGCCGCAATTAGAAATCGCGCGAGTGCAATTAAACGAAAACAGCGGTGGCGTGTTGTGCCGCTGCATCCAGAGCCGTTAGATTCACGGCAAGTAGCGACGTGTCGCTTATCGCGAAATTAATTTAGTTCGCGTGACACAACGCGACAGGAGTCGCGTCTCGTTACAGCGTTACAGATCGCAACATTGCGTTCACCTCGAAATAGCAAGCATGCTCGTTAGCCTGACAGACGTTTCATTGTTTTCCAGCTACGCCCATGGGGCGGGCTAAAAACTACCCCCGTGACGTGGACGCTTTTAGCTTTCAAATAAACTCGAACCGGTATGCTATATCAAACCATGACTCTCACTTTCTTCCTTTTTTTACAAACAGACAAATATTTTTGCTAACTTTACAGGATTATGAAAATCTTGTTGAAAGGGAACCTATTTAATATTTCATTAAATATCCTTAAGTAGCCTCACAATTTTATGAAGGCTCTGCATTTTTACCTGATTTGACAAAGTACTTTGAAAGATTATGAAAATCTTGTTTAATAAAAGAGGACCGATGTTTCGTGTTAAGTAATGAGCCTCATAATTTTATGAAGACGAAAGCTCGTTTTTACTAACCTGACAAAGTACGATATCAGTCTTATGAAATCGAAAAAATCTACATAATCGTGCAAAGAAATAAAATTAAGCAAAATGAGTGTAAGAAAACTAGAGGAGTCAATGAGAAATGTAAACGTTCTCGAAGGCGTTCAAAATCGACACGCACGGCGTTGAAGTAAAAGAAAAATCGTAAGAGTAAGTTGGTTTTTATGTATCAGTCGAAGGAAGAACGATTGCGTTGGACGCAACAGCGATGACGAGGGAGATGCACGAGTCACTGTGAAACATTTATTAGTAAATGCCTGGCGAGGCGGTGTACCAGAATGGTCGGACATTCCCGTGCACCATGAAGAAGGGTCTTGATTAATGGCATCGTTTTGTCCGGCCACTTATTACGCACGGCTCACGTGGCTAACCGTGACGTGTCGTTCACTGGAATCACGCATGTTAACGAACGTTTGCGCGTGCTGGGCTGATTAACCCTTTGCCCCGCAACATCCACTCTCGTTTCTGCCACGGTTTATGCTCTTTTATTCGGTGGTCCAATTTTTATTTCACGCCTGCCAGAACCTATGGTAGAATATCTTAACAGGATGAGTCACGCCGTTAACGCATAGAAAAGTGTATTTCTGAATCACTTGGGTGTGGACGCATAATTATACCTTGCGTTGTTATATTTTTACTTGGAGCTCTTGCAATCTTGGGATATTGATTTATGAGTTTTTGAGAATTTTTAGTTAATTATTTTTGGGGTGGAAAGAGTTTTGGGATATAGATACTTTTAGAGACTGGGATCTAATGACACTGGATCTAATTGGGATTTAAGGTTTTTGTAATACCCACATATGAAACCATTTTACAAATATGCTAATACCATTCGTAATTAAGTAAATCTTTGAATCTCGAAGTTCACTGTTAGATTATAATTTTAAATGAATCGCAGTTGTAACGCGATATTACTGTTGTAAGTTCTGGCAGTAAATAAAAGTTGTCGACGAATGTTGATTCGTTCGAATGATTCATTGATAAGTCAGAAGGCATCGAATTTAATTAATTATCGTATCCAAAGCATCCCATACATCATCCCTGACTCGTTAATCCGAGTCTTATCATTGATTCCACTTCAGTCGAGGTAACACGTCCTCGCGTGCAACAGTTTGGCCCACCTCATTCGCATTTAATCCCCACGGAGTACACACCGGTTAATTCTCGAACCGGTTCTTTTAGACAATTATTATCGTCCAATTAGCATCCGCTCAACCGGCTTAACTCATCTTCCGTCGATGGCTGACCAGCGTGTACACCGTCTTATATAATCGTGTGTGAATACACGTGGCGTCGTTCATTAGTCACGCGAACTTGTACCGTCACCATCATTCCACTCGAAATCGTGTTCAACTATCAATTAAATAACAATCACGTAACAAAAATACCAACGGCAAGGTTACCTTCAAGGATTCTGTTCAGTATGCTTGGATATATCGTGTAGTTGGAGTTTGTTTTAATTCAGTGGATAAAATTGATCGATTTAACTGGAAGAGAAAACAGATTCTATTGATATTAGATATACGCACTAATCGTTTGCGGTGCTGTGTAAAATAAATATTTAAATGGTATAAACACCCGTATCTGGCACAACGATAATAACCTGAATTATTAATGCAATATCGCAGAGGAAACGGACGTGTGACATGACACATAGTGTATCATATAATTCTAATTATAGAGGATATGGTTGTTCCATTTTACAGTTTTATAAAACTTTACATTTGTTGGATAAAATTGTGCTTAATTTTGCTTTCTTAAATTTAGAAATTCATAGGCTTTCAATTTTTCAATTTTTCAATTTTTCAATTTTTCCATTCTTCAATTCTTCAATTCTTCAATTATTCAATTTTTTAATTTTTTAATTTTTCAATTCTTCAATTTTTCCATTCTTCAATTCTTCAATTTCACAATTCTACAAATGTTTAAATAAATGTACGAATATAGACAATTTCAAATTTGTAATCTTGCAATCTTGAATTAACTTTATGATAATAATGACACTATTAATAGTTCCAATAATTTTATCGCTTCCCGTAATTATACCAATTAATAATTCTAATGACTTTGACGTATTAATATAAAAAGAAAATGTTAAAAAAATACCTACTACCTCTTCCCTCCATTTTACGACCGCAGAGTAATTGGAATAAATCGTATCTCTCTATTCAGCCAGTAAAAATTTTTTACACCAACGCTAGAATACGTTGATATTCAATCTACGTTCCATTTCTGCCGATCTTTTTATAGGACTCATACAAAGCCAATACCTGACCGAACGTTTAAAAACATTCAACTTTACCGAATGATTTATGCCCGCAATTTACGAAACACGCCGTGAACACACGATGTCTCTCAGCTAATTTCACTGGTTCGCGGTCAAATGTCAAAGATTCCCCAGGATAATATATTGTACATCAAAATGATAGACACATACACCGATTCCTCTATGAATCTCTGATTACCACTATAAAATCATGTTTTTATCCACGATCAGATAATTCCAGGAAGTAATATCGGTTGAATCTTAATGATCGATAGTAATATCGGATCATTAAGTATTCGACCGGGTCCATTAATTTCGATTACTTTACTCCGAGACATAAATGAAATATTTATGATGTGCCACGGGCGCATGGACCTCTTATATATTTTTTATTCCTCTTACATTTATTTATTAAGTTTCAATTTTGGAACGACCCCAGGGCTCTCATGAAATTCTAAACTTGGCAATTTTATATTTGTCTATTTTAAAGCGTCGAAATTTGGGGATTTAAGAAGATAAGGATTTAAAAAATTCAGAAATTTATTTAATAATTTGAGGAACTTGCAAATTTGAACCAAAACGGTCCTTCAGTGTGAGATGACTCGAAAATGAGGAAACGTGATCTATATCAGTTTAACGGCACAAAATTATTCGCCGGACTATATTAATTGCCGCGAAAACCGCCGAATCAAAGCTTTATCGCGTTGATACGCCAGCAGGTCGAGCCGCGAATTTATCGAAAAAGCCAGTTGCGTGGCGTTGTAAATCGCGCGGAAATTCCGCAACTTTGTTCTACGCTCGATTAAAACCTAAAAAGGACGAGCTGACAAGTATGTACATGGCGGTCGAAGGGAGAGAGAGACAATTCGATCGCAGCCTCGGAACGGAAAGTGGGTCAGAAATGATACGAACAGATTCCGCTTTAGAAACCGACACGCGTGCCCACACGAACCGCCTACGTTCCCATGAATTCATGAACTGAATTATTTCACCAGATTTGCTCTTTGAACCGTTCGCAAACTGCTCCTCTGACCCGGTAAACTCGTTATACCGTACTTTTATTTATATCGCCTTTTCTTCGATTGCTGGCTCACACGCCGAGAGATCATTTTTTAAACAGAATATCGAATATACGTTCGGAGCATTGCTTCTTGATAGAACTTCAAATTGTACTGACATTTTATACCGACCTTTGATACTGATTGAAGTAGAAGTACAAAATGATGGTATTTCTAACTGTTCCTAAAATGTACCAAGCTGTCATTAAAAATAATTTAAGAAACATATATACTAAATTTCAAAATGTTCAGACATACAGTGTTATACACAATGTCATAATGGAAGCAAACATTGTTTTCAATATGATGCACAATTGAATTGTTCAAATCTACTGGAAAATGTACTTGTTCAAATCTGCACAAAATCTTTGGACTAACATGGACTAATAAAAGTTTTCTCACAAGTGAATGATGATTTCTGATAATTTGAATTAAAGTGTATCATAGTACACATGGATCGTTATTACGGTGTCAATCAACGATAGTGCAAGGTTTCAAAGAATGTTGAGAACCTCTGACATGCAATGCCCGACGGAAAGATCCAAATATAATTGGCACGCCGTTCATCCATGACGTTGCAGGCTGCTCGAAATCATGAATGCTGTAATAACATATTTAAAAGCCGAGAACGGTTCCGGTCGGGTCATCGACCGTTCGTCCATCTCTTCCTGCCAACTTTTATTCTCCTTTTGTTCGACCGTTCGAGATAAAGAACTTCGATTAGCGATTATGAGCGGACAGGGGTCGACATGGTCATAGAACACGATCGATGCAAAACGAATGCCCGTTTAACTCGTCGACTGACCGTTCGGACATTTTTCATCGTGAATGTTATGTACATAGCACAATATTCGTCTTGTAAATTTTATTCGAATTGCAATTTTCTATAAATTTATATATTTTTATTAGATAACATTCATATATTATGTTGCGTGTATAAGAAAGTGAAATTAATAGAATTATTGATATATAAAGTGAAATGTACTGTATACTATGATACACTTATCACTATATGGCTATATTTAGCATCTGGCAATATAACACGAGACTATCGTACGCAGAACTAGTTAACCGCTAATGATACAATGCTAGGCTATTTAACACATAGTGATACAATACGAGGCTATTTAACGCGTGGCGATATAACGCAAGGTTATCTAACTCAAGACCTTCCTATATTTTCCAATAAACCCACACAAGTATTTCCATTGGAATGTGTAAAATATGTAAAAGTTTACTCGTAACATGCAAATTAATGTAAGAACAGGGAAAAGTACTTTATCCGTACAACAGCTTTTTAACCAAGGAATGTGAAATGTAAATGGCGTGTGGTAACCGGGTCAAAGTTCATGCACCTAACACGTCCGTAAGAACAAATTCGCAGCAACACGTGCCGATAACTATTTTCGTACAAGATTCTGACATTTCGCCATTCTTCTTCGTTCGGAGGGCAGCAGTGATGTTTCACGAATGACATTATTCGACGGCTGCTCCGAAATAACCGATTCGGTCAAGCACATCGATAAACAACTCTTGACATTTTGCTCTAACGACGATTGGGGTCTTATGACAGCCATAATCGTTAATGAGCGATCATTGAAATTTTATTCTGTGTCCATGGATTTAGTGTACTTAACGTAGGATAAACACAATGATTTACTTTTAATGTAATCATTACTTTTAACTTGATTTATTTGCAAAATGAGTTTGGAATTTGAAATTGTTCGATCAGTATGATCGTTCAATAATACAACGATAAAATCGATACTAGTCACTCCAAGTTAATATCAATAGTGGAAGGTGATAATGAGACAAATTGAAGATAATTTGATGATTCATGTTTCTGCAACTGGTTTTCCCTACTTTCCGTTTCAACGAGATTACACGATAGCTTCAATTGATCGTAACAGTTAAAGCTGCACGCTATTTTTACAGAGAACGATGGGAAACGATAAATCCGTCGCTCGTAACGCGGTTAACCAGTTTGCACTAGTTTCTAAAATTGAAAACCTTCTGGGTTCTATATGTGGCCCAGAAAAATGTTCAACTTTCAACACTCTTACTCTCGCTTTCTTCCATGCTATTTCTTTCATAAATGAACAGTGTTCTTTCACCGTCCAATTACAATATAATCTCACTTTGCATTTTAAGAACGTTCTGTTATTGCGACGAGTAATTGCACTTGGTAGTCAGGGTCTCAATTTTTAAATTTGGGATTTGTATATTTTTCTCTTTCTGAAATTCTACATTTGTGAATTTGTAAATTTAAAAATTTTAACATTTTTAAATTTGAACATTTGAAGATTTGAAGATTTGAAGAATTGAAGAATTGAAGACTTAAAAATCTGAAAATTTATGAGAACCTTGTAACTTTCAAAGCTTGAAAATTCAATTTTTTCAAATTTCCAAGCAATCAGTCCAAACATAAAAATCACAAAAAATAAATTGGATCGTTGCACAAATTCAATTTTGGATATTTTCTTCAAAATCAAGGGAACAAGCTGTTTCGAGCGTAAAACAATAACAATATGGTGCTGGTGTCGTGTAATTAGCAGGAACGTTTAATTAAATTAGTAACAACTGAATTATCGTAACAACGAAATCACCATTAAACCTGATTAGGTTGATTAAACGATACCCACCATCATGCTCGAGACTAGCAACATTGTATAATACATAGCGAATAACTTATTGAAAGTCCGTGCACTGCATTCGGCCGATACGTTCAATTAAGCTAATTGCCATCCAAGTAATTTACTTGTAACACATTCGCGTGTTACAATTAAATTTCACCTTTGTGCACAATGCCAAATAGAAACTGCTCACTTCGAATTGAACTACATTCTGTTTGTTAATAAAAACATAGTAATCTTTTATTATTTAAAAAATTATATAATTTCGAATGTTGTATTATTACAAACTTATAGAGTGTCATATTCTGATTACAAATTTTAATTACATGTATATTTTTATGATGATTAGATGATGTTGCAAATTTCGCATTTTATTACCACGTTAAATTTCTACAAATTAAGTTACTGCATGTTGGATAAGTACACGTTACATTATCACGCATTGGATCACGTATGTTGTTAGTACACATGTCACCACCCATTCGTAACATAGTAAACGTAGAAACTTCCTCTAATTTCCAAAAAATTGAGGACCACAGAAATTTAGAAATATAAAAATTCCAGAAATATGGAAACTAGAAAATACAGAGATTTCGTCGTGTGAACATTTCACAAACAATTCTCGCAAACAGCATTTTATTTCCGCACATTCTGAAATATCAGTTGCATATCAACGTTGATTGCCGAGACTGTCAGCCTCTAAATATGATCAGCCATTGTCTAGACACCATCAAAATGGAAATTCAATATTTACTCTCTTGAAAACAGCAATAAATAGTCTCACTTTTCTGTGTGAAATAATCAAATACTCTATAAAGTCATCTTCTGAGAGCGCGATAAATTTTAATGCTGCTTTACATATTGTACATTACATTTCTCCTTTTACAACTACGTACTTGTGCGGATTGTTTACGATAGTCTCAACGATGATGATATTTAACATTTGCATTCATTATGAATAAATTTTAGCATAAATTTGATTCCATTGAAATAACAAGAAATTTCTTAAATATTTGCATGTATATAATATATAAGTATATATACATATATAATTATCAATTGCATAATTACACTTCAAACAGTTACAAATTACACTATATTCCATGATTATACTTGAATTGCAATTACCAATGACATTATACCTCAAAATTGCACTTCAACTGCAATTATCAATTGCACTATTCTTCATAATTGCACTTCACTTTTAATTACAAATTTCATTGTATTTTATAATTGCACTTCAACTGCAATTATCAATTACATCATTCCTCATAATTACACTTCAGTCACAATTATCAATTACATTGAGTCTCATAATTGTACCTGAATCACAATGACCAACTACATTATACCTCAAAATTGCACTTCAACTGCAATTATCAATTGCACTATTCTTCAAAATTGCACTTCACTCACAAATACATTCCATCACATAATTAACCCCGAATCACGATTATCAATAACATTCTATCTCACAATTATGCCTGAATCGCGATCGCTAATTCAATCTGACGACCATAATTCAACCGCAATTACCAATTACACTCGTCCTTATAATCGTGCCTCAACCGCAATTACGAGTCGCATTGTAATTTAACAAAACGAATAACATTTTTATCCGGTATCTCGCACGCAGTCGTTCCAGTAATTTTATTTCCGTGTTCATTGGGAGAGATGTATGCGTCCTGAGAGGTTACAACGTTAAGAGTATCTCTTATCTGCGCGGAGTTGCATCGTAGCCAACATTCGAGCTGACGTGATTAAGTATGTGCGTGCGTGTCTGCGCGTGTAGGCGTGAGCACGCTTCGAAGGACACGTTTACACGCGTGCAAACCGACGAAAGATCCCTGGACCTTGTATCAACGGGAAAGGTTGCTTCTTGGGATCGCAATAAATCGCTCGTCCCGTTTTCGGAGCTTTTTTCGGTGTCTGATACGGGAATCATGTTATTCCGAATTTCCTGAATAACGTCGATAGCATCGCCGGAAATGACTGATGGGATTATCGATTAGGGTTTTGCGGCAGTCTCAGAGGATGAGGTTTGACAAATTTGAGGAGAATTGTGAATATTTCAGTACGGGATTATTTTTGATGGGTAAAAACATTCGTTTTTTTATTAAGTTATCGTTGAGTTGATATGAAATTTAGGTATGTTTAATGTTGTATGTGGTTATGAAGTCTTATAGGGATTTGTTAAATTTGTTCTGATATTGTGATTAGTGGAGGTATAATTTGCAAATTTCTAAATTTCCAAATCCCTAAATCGCCAAATTCCCAATTCTCAAATTTCTAAATTTGCAAATTTCCAATTCTCCAAATTCTAAATTTACAAATTCCTAAATCACCAAATTCTCAATTCTCAAATTTCCAAATTTCCAAATCCCTAAGTCACCAAATTCCAATTCTGCAAAATTCCAAATTTCCAAATCCCTAATTCCCCAAAAGTACCAACTACCAAAATCCGCAAATTCGTCAAATTTCCACACCCCCAAATTTTCTCAGTTTTACAAGGTCTTTCACATCGATATAAATAAAACAATGTACACAAGTGTACTGCCAGTGGTTGATATCGAAACGTGTCAAGTGATAAACTTAAGTGGCTCGTCTCGTTTAATAAGCTTTGAATATGCATCCGAAGATGGAAAGTATTTTAGGAGGAATTTGTTAGTCAAATTTCATCGAACTTCTGCTTCGAAGGGACTGCTTGAATAAACGAATAGAGACAGGTATTACCATGTCGCTTTCCCTTTTACACTTTTCGTATTTGTTCATTATTCACGATTTCTTTGTAAATGACACGACTGTATAATTCCATCGATTAAAAATAATTAAACTAGGATACAAGGAAAGATGAAACGTAAAGTATTACCATTAACTATTCCAAATATAATTCATTCTCAACGCAAATTTTCTTAATGCACAAAATAAAACCAGCAAAAACACGTCACAAAAAGTAAATTTAAACTAGAATTGAATTGAACGCACGCAGGAAACGAAACATTTATTCAATCTCGTCGATACAATAAACGTATAAATTGAAAAGTGCTAGTCCCATCGACGAAAAGTTAATTTATTGCATGAAAAGAACCCGTCGCGAAGTTGTTGAATGAAAATGAAAGTTCCGATCTAGAATTGGTTACAACAATCGACGTGGGTGCCGTTGATTCGATTAAATAGAATTAAACGTAGTATTTGCTTTCACAGCCGGCTATGAATAGGCTCCCTTGAGCCTGAGTTTTACGAAAACTCGAGCTCTCTTCTGGTTTGGCGATCGTCCAGCTGCTGTTTTGGCTCGGTTTCTCTGTTTAGTGATTTCTGGGAACACGGAACAGGTGCCGGTTGACCGATAAATTGATACTGTTCAATGAAACTATAACAAATGATGCTCGTTGAAATTCTTGTTATCGATACGTTTCCTATTTTATTGTGAAGCTTGAAAGACACTGTAACAAGTGGAACAAAGCAACGATAAACAGAAGAGAATACTTCTGTTTCGATAGAGCTCGATAACAAATATTATGAACGTGTTTGATATTTCCTTTCAGAAAGTATATAGAATATTTCTTATTTTTAGGGATGTGGAAATTTAAGGATGGTCTAGAGAGATTTGAAGGTCTAAGGTTTGATGGATATGGGTAATTTAGGGATATGGATAATCTAGGGATATGGGAGTCCACATATGTGGAAGGCTTAAATTTTGGAGATTTAAGTATGTGGAAATCTGGGGACATGCGTGTCCACATATGTGTGAGATTTAGGTTTCGAAGATTTAAGTATGTGGAAATCTGGGGGTATGTGAGTCCACATATGTAGAATACTTAGGTTTTCAAGATTTAAGTATGTGAAATTCTGAAGATCTGTAGTTAGGGTGATGTAGTGATCTGTGAATAGAATGGTTATATAGTAATCTTGAAATATAGGAATCTATAAAAATATAAACCTAAAAATATGTATACCTTGATCTATATTTCTGCATACATAGATAATTTACAAATATAGATAACTTGATCTTTCGTCTAAAAAATGTACAAATTATTATAAAACTGTATAGAAACAATTCAATCCAAATTGACACGTATTCAGAAAGAAACGAGAGGGTAGTTTAAATGATATCGACGAAGAGCGAAATAATGAATCCGGTCAGAGGCAAAAGCGTTTCTGTCTTTCACGTGCGTGACAGATTAATTTCGACGAGCGAGGCGGGATTGAAACCAACCGTTTTCCACATTCCGGTGCAACTTTGATCGAGGATTTTGCCACATGCGGTCTCTGACCAACAGGTTGGCCGATCACCTCGAGTCATGTAACCGCGGCAAATTAGAGCACGATCCGTGCCAAATTTAAATCCTGATCACCTTTCGGTTCAACTCTTCTGAACGTGTTTGTTTCGGAAACACTCGATCGAAAATTTTTAATTGAAATCAGTCACTTTTAATCAATTACTAGGAATGCGATTGTTATACTTTAAGTCACATGTGACGCACTCAAACTTCGACTGTAATAAATGTTTAGTACTCTTTAATTTGGAGTTCAAGTACAACATAATTAAGGATTTTTTAATGTGCTGACATTTCGACTTTATCTGATTTAATACTGCAGCTGTAATTACCTAGTGACTGATGCACCAAATAGCAAGGTTACGTGAAAAAAATGTAAAAATCTCGAAAAGTATAAAATATATATGAATTTGGAAATTTGAAAATTAAAATGAAAGGGAATTTGGGGATTATGGAAAATGAAAAATTCGTAACGTCTGGAAATCGATGAATATGGAATAGTTCGCCGGTCAGCATAAACCAATCCCGTTGAAAGGGCGAAGAGGAAAATCAGTCGGAGTTGAACGAAGAAGTTTACGTGGCTGGTCGACGAGCACAACCGGAAACAAACGGGTAGTTTAGCTGTCAAGCGTATTGCGGCTCGTTGTGCCGTTGGTGAAGATACACCAAGTTGCAGCCAAACTTCATGGTTTCTCGGCATACAGTCGGTTACGAATGAGGCATGCGAAAGCCACGTCCAACTGGTTTAACAAGTCATTACACAATTTGTCGGGGGAACTTTGGCGTCTGGCGAAATGAAATTTTCGAATCTGTTCAAGCATCGTCCGTGTGCTTTGTTCGCTTTGCAACACTTTCAAACGCGAAGTTAAAGCGATTCAATCGCATTATTCTTAAACGATCGAATTGTTTCTTCACGCTACAACTTAATTACTTTTTAACTCCAAACTTTCGAGATTTAACGGAGCAATCTGATTGATTTTATCGGTACAGCATTTAACTCTTAGTTTTTAATTATTTGCACTTTTCTAATGTATTAAGTTTCCTCTGACGAAGCAACCTTCCCAATAAATCAACTACATTGTTTCGTTTCGCATGACAGCTATGCAGAGTTCGAACTATGACGGAGCAAAACACAAAAAATATATCGAATATTCGAATCTGCAATATCTGGACAATCATAGCTATATCGAGCTTGTATCTGTCCATTCGGTTTTCAATATCACCAGTCGATAGCATCGCTTTCACCTGGTCGATAAAATCAAAATTAAGACAGATTGAAATCTGTCAGTCTGCATAGACATCCAAAAATTCACACACGCAAGCAGTATTTTTTTTTACTTATTTAGACTTGTCACGAGTAGTTTACTTACATATGTGTAACCTATGCAATAGTACGTCATTAGACTACTCCACATGTGTGGGTACCAAAAATGGATTACTTTGGACATGTGTTATGTATTTAATAGTATCAGACTAGACTAGTTCACACATGTTTAACATATTAAATAGTACCGGACTAGACTAGACCTCACATGTGTAACTTATTCAATAGTATGAAATTAGACTATTCCAAACATGTGTAGTGTCAAACATGACTACTCTGCACATGTGTAACCTATGTAATAATCCACTTATCTATAATCTATTCAATAGTATCTAACTAGACTGTTCCACACATGTGTGACCTATCTAATAATACCAAACTTGACTATTCTACACATGTGTAATCTATCCAATAATATCAAAAGCAGACTACTCTACATATGTGTAACCTAATCAATTGTACGAAACTCGGCTAATCCACACATGTATAACCTACCCAGTAGTACTAAACTTGACTGCTCTACACATATGTAATCTGTCTAATAGTACGAAAAACAGACTACTCCACATATGTATAACCTAACCAGTAGTACCAAACTAGAATATTCCACACACGTGTGCCCAAGGACGATAATACGTTTAACCCTTTAAGATGATGAAGCTTGGAATTCGGGAGTTTTGACGGTCGTTTAATCCACACATCCCGGTAGACATACGCGCGGTTTTAATCACGTTCTCCACCATCTTTGTTCGCCGTTTTACGTGTGGCATCTACCGGACGTAAACCGCATATTCGTCTACCAGCAAGAAGTTGCTCGAAGACAATGCGGGTAACGTGTTAATCCCAGGATACCGCGTGTTTATCATGCTTCTCGGGCCAAGTATCTCGGATGTTGGGTGGCTCTTTCACACCAGCTCTGCAACCCCGACACCACAAACCAACGACGTCGACGACCAACGTCACCGACACTCGGGACCGCTAACTTACGTCGCGCGATTAAGTCAAGAACTGCTCGACACATAGCCGCCAGTAGTAGAAACCGACGGATTGTCGGACACAGTGAAACGAATCGATACACCAACGGTTACGCGGATGAATAGTAGAATGGGTTCGTACGTGGTCAGACAACTTCTCTAGAAACAACGTTTCCGTTGTATACTCAGGTGCAGTTTGTGTTCGGAGGTTTTCTTTCAATCAGAAGTGATGTTAATTTTGGGGTAAATGTGGCGAATTGAATCGTGTTCGAAAATTTTTGAGTTCTAAGTTTGGAATTTTTGGTTTCGGAGCTTGAAATTTGTAAACTTGATAAACGAATTTTCTAATTTCAAATTTAAAAATGTTACTATATTATTGTAGTACTATCATATTGCTATATTATTACACTACTTAGCTTGTATACCAGTATACTTAATGTTATAATATTACGCTGTTTTGCTACTCTATATAAATCTGATATTTCAAAAATTTACAAAACTGGCAAATTAGACTTGCAAACGTAGAAATCTCGAGGAGCAAAAAAGAAAAACGAAACCAAAGGGAAATAAAGTAACGTAACAATCCGAACGTATAAAATGCAGGACAAACGATGAAAACAATTTGGTGGAATTTCGCAGCGGAAGTATAAAACAGAAAACTGGGTTTACGACAGGAAGAAAGCTATGGGAAACGATAAAGCATGGAAAAGGGTGAAGAGAGCGATAGATCGATTTTCGTCGGTCGGGCTTCAAAGGGCCTCGCAGGAGCGGTAACGAAGAAAAAAGGGTAACCGAAGAGGGTGGAAGCGGATCAGAAGTTTACGAGAAGACCGAAGCATGAACACGTCAAGGTGAAGCCCCGGGCATACGACGGTTATCATCCGGCTGAATGTTCCTGTTGGTGTAATAGGTGTGTACACGGGCACAGAGAGATCGTACGCAACTGCTCGACACACAGCGTGCACCCGATCTAAATACCCGCCATTAAAGCCAACTATAACGCTCTTTGAATCGCGATTATCGACGATTCCACCTTCGAGATATACGGCCGTCGATATAGATCGACGATGACCAACGAGGGCTACGCTCGAGATGGGATCGACGCGGTTACGCATCGAGTAAAACGGAAAAGCTTCTTTGCACCGAGCTTTTTGCAGACTTTTTTGCTGTAATCGATGCGTGGATAATGAGAGGATGGATACTGCGGACATGTGGAGAACATGACACCCAGTTTACAGATTTCTGACTTTTTTTGATTTGAGAATTTAAATATTTAATTGTGACACTATCATAGCGATCATATGACCATTTTATAAGTTTGTAATCATCTTAAGTTACAGTAGTTAAGTTACAAAATTTGTTGAGGAAGTTTTCTTGAAATTTGCTGATTTTTATTGGGATGGAAAATTAATGTGTAATTTATGTTTTGTCATTTGCAAGCTGAAAATTTGAGAACTTGCAAATTTTTAAATTTGCAAAATTAAAAATTTATAGACGTGAAAAACTGAAAACCTATGAATTTAAAAAAGAAAAAAGCTGAAGATCTAAAAATTTGAAGATATAAAAATTGAAGAAGCTGAACATCTAAGAATCTAAAAATCTAAAAATCTAAAAATCTATAAAACTAAAAATCTAAAAACGTAAGAAGCTTGAAATCCATATTTGAGTAACAGAAAATTGAATAACCCGCAAATAACAGTATCTATTCGCATTGTTCGACCGGGAAGAAACAAGAGTGTATGCCTTGCGGAGACCCAGGAACTTTCCAGCGATGTATCAGTGACGTCTTTTTGATCTTATTATCCCTGAAGAACGAGCGGGCCGATCTCGCAAAAGGTCGTATCTCCTGGTGCATCGAGCTCGTCGCGGCGCTTGCAGCTTCGTCACGGCGAATTACGAAACGACGAAAAAGAAGCAGCGGGCCTGAGCAGGATAAGAATCGGGGAGAAAATAACAAAGAGTCGAGCAGCCAGCGGTAAAATGAAAGAGGCGGGATATCAAAATTATGAAAGAAAAGGGTGATTTAAAATTACCGAAGAAAATGTTTGATCCTTGTCTTTCAACACGGCAGTCTATGATCACGTTAGATGCGAAATCATGCTTCTTTTACAAACATCTCACAAATATTTTAATTCATATACAAATACATATGCATATAGTATATCATATTGACAATTGTATATGACACTAACAGTTGTATATGATATTAACAATTATTACATTAAACTATATATCATATTAAACTGTTACATATAATATTAACAATTCAGTATTATATTAAAGAGTTATACACGGTATTAACAGTTCTATACAATAGAATGTAGAGATAGTAGACGAATCACTGTAAATACCACAAATTTCGAGAAAACTGACCGTTATTAAACCTGGAGTAAACTTGCTGAAAAGTTCGACTATTTCGTCGTGCAACTTTGACGTGTCTGTTTGTACAAAAACCTGCAAGCTCATCGGGCAACATCAAAGCAGGGACCGATGAGCTTACAAAGCGGCAAAGGATAGTTAATACTCCGACCTCTCCATCCTGCGTGCCTGTGCCTCGTCATTTCGACCATTTCTTTCATCTGGGAAACCTGAACATTCACTTTGAACGAAATTT
The DNA here is from genome assembly GCA_945859555.1 of Megachile ligniseca. Taxonomy (NCBI): domain Eukaryota; kingdom Metazoa; phylum Arthropoda; class Insecta; order Hymenoptera; family Megachilidae; genus Megachile; species Megachile ligniseca. The sequence continues at coordinate 7,438,698 of OX243783.1, forward strand.
AGTTACGGAACTAGATTTAATTACTATGAAAGGATTCGGCGGATTTCACTTATGAAAAACGTATGATTGTCGTCGACATTTAATATTCAGAGTGGATTACTTTTATATTGAGGAATGAATGGAATATGTTCAGTTTTGAAGTTTAGCCAAATATCGTTTAATAGCAATTAATTAAATTATCTATTTCTTTAAAGATTGACATTAAAGTTAAGAAAAGAAACTAACAATTATTTGTTTTAAATTGAATTGGATGAAATAAATTGTAGAAGAAACATCCACATACGTGATCCACATATGAGATCCAGATGTATGTCTTGAGTTTGGAAAGAACGTACATGTATGTATTCTTGAAGAGAAACTGAATTAGTTCAAATATGTGATCCACGTATTTAGTTCACATATGTGATCACTTGTGAGTTTAAAAAGGGTCACTAAGTTTAAGAAGACAAAATGTATAGATATGTATCAGTATTCTTGAAGAGACAAAAACATTAGTCTACATATGTAGTCTACGTATGTAGTTCACATATGTGATCTACATATATGGTCACTCGTGAGTTAAAAAAGAACGAAGATACGTATTAGTATTCAAGAGGTAGAATCCAAATTAGTCCACACGTGTGGTCTACATATGTAGTCTACACACATGACCATTTTTGATCTTAACAATAACGAAACACACATGTACCAGTATTCTTGAAAGGATGAAAACTAAATTAGTCTACATACGTTCACATACATAAACTTGATATTAAAAAGACCAAGACGTACACATACGTGTACTAAACCAAATTAGTCCACGTGTGTGGTCCACATGTGTAGTCCACACATATGACCATTTTTTATCTTAAAAGTAAGGAAACATACACATGTACCAGTATTCTTGAAAGGGTGAAAACTAAATTAGTCCACATATGACCATTCTTGATATGAAAAAGAACGTACACATACGTAACACTATCTTTAAACAGATGAACCTTAAAAGTAAGTAAAATTGAGACATTGAGAGACTAAACTGCAGTATATTCAAGCAACCGTATCATTAAATTCTGACATAACATCACAAAAATCCAGAATTTCTCAGCATAAACACAGTTCAGTGGAAACTAATCAGCTTTGCTCGGAATCGCATCACAAGGCGATTAAACAAGCGTGCGCGGAACTGGATGCCGGTAAAAAAATACTCCGCGTGTACATTGAGGCAAGTTCAGGTTCAGCAAAAATTCTCGTCGGAACCAGATTACAGTAATTACCTGCCAGTGAGAGCAATAGTTTCATTACGGATAAGGCCGCGTGCATCCGGTGTCTGTTCATCTCGCGTCTCTGTTGCTCGCCCGCTCGAAAAGTAGATTTCCAACGAAAGGAACTGTCCTTGCTGAAGGTTCGTTCGCGTGTGGATTCGCTGTTGCCCTCCGGTGAAATCGCATTATCATGCGTCAGCGTACCAAACCTACGTATGTACTCTCTATACGTACGATCCATGTATGGACTTTCGAACGCCACTGATACAGATGCTGCAATGGAATTTTAATGAGATCTTATGTTTCTTCGTGGCGAATTTAATTGAGATTGTTGATGGGGAAACGGAATTGACGAAACGAATCGTTGTTTTGAGTATTTAGTGGGGTTTTCTAACTTAGGTGGATCTGAGGAAAATAATACTTTGTTACGTGCTTAAGGAGAAACTTTGCAGAATCTGGGAAGTTTAAAAATTTTTGACATAAAAATTCCTAAATTAATTTATTAGAAACTACAACTTTTGTAAGAAAATTCTACACGTACATCACAAATATTAAATTAAGTAGCATCGTACACACATTAATTTTCGCGTGACAGTTCGCAGAACGAGTAACAAAATGGCCGACATAAGATCGAGAAATTTTCCCAATTTTCCGAACGCGACTCGAATAAACGAAGAAAGAGATTCCATTTTCAGTGAGATTTGGCCGGGATTGGTGGGTGGTCGTGCACGTTCACGTACATGTCCATTCGCGACGCGAATTTGCGTGGCTTTAAAGTACTTCCACCGGTCCAATTTTCCACAAGAATGTGACACGTAGCAATCTTGGTAACCTCGGGGCCCCGGTGCGCGATTTATTGGCTACCGAGTGTACCTTCAACGATTTATCTTCTTCCCTTCCCTGTCTCCTCACCCTTTCTTCCTTATCCCTTTCATACAACATTCTCTCCCTCTCTCTCGATCCTCTTCTTTCTTTTTTTCCATCTCTGCCACCTTTTGCTCGTTTCTTCTGCACGTCTTCCTGCTCGTTCTTCCGTCTGCTCGTCCTCATTTTGCTCTTAATACACCCTACCCCTTTGTCTTTCGTCGTTTCTTTCTCGCAAATTTTTTTGCCAGTTTCTGCCTTTCATTTTTTACTCCTGTCCGTTCCTACCTTTGCTTCTCGACTTCTTTGCCATTCCTTTCGACCTTCTTTCAATTCTTCTTCTGTCTTCGTTTTGTCCCGATGCTTGTACCGGTCTTGTTTACACGTGTTTTATAGTTTTCTGCTTGTAATCTCGCATTTGTAGTTTTCACCGGACTTTCTTCTCGCTTTGCCTTTTAAACGTCCCTTTTGTTCCTTTGTCCCTCCTGTTCGAGAGCTTTCTCATTTACCGGATATTTGCTTTTTCTCTTAGCGGATATTTAGTTTTTCAAATTGTCGAGAGCTGTGTTTGAACATTTAACGAGCTTTCTCTTCAGTTGTACTTGTTATTCAATTTGAAGATAATTGTATATCAGAAAATTTTCTTCTATTTTAGTAACTTCCTTTATAACTTCAGGGTACGATTTTAAGTAACATGGCGCTATAAAAACAAAAACGTGTTACCTGTATTTCAAATAGTGATGTAGTCAAAAACTCCAACTTTCGTATTTCAAGTTGAGGAGGGTGAATCAATAGGTTCGACAGAAAGTAGTCAAGGGAATAATTATTTATTGACCCAGTTCTGTATAATTTGTTTACTGAATCTCTCTAACATGGAGAAACTTCAAATCGTGGGATTCAGGAGGGTGGATCAACAAATAAATTAAATGGAAGTAAGCATGAATAATAATTTATTGACTCAGTTCTCTCTAATTTATTTGCTGATTTACCCTCCTCTTCAATCACATCGAATTTGCAATTCCTCCATGTTGAAGAAATTTCTTCATACTGAAGATCTATACATATTTCTTGTAGACATATACATATTACTTCAAGTTGAAGTAATTTCTCCATGTCGAAGAGATTTCGACGGTATAAAGAAGATGAATTATCAGATGTTGATACTTTATACCGTCTCAGAAACAAAATTGTGGCGTATCAAAAGAGAAACTGTCATCTCCATTAGCGAATCAACTCGTACCTTCCGTAGACTTTTTTCGCGAGCTTTACCGAGATGTACAATTAGAAGACTTTAACCGTGGCGATACCTTAATTAGAGCAGCAGACGGTGCAGCTGGGAATCCTTGTTCCCTTCATTTTCCCAAAGGCGGTCGAAACGTCGACCAAACGAGGGCACAGAGCAAGAACGCGGGAAACGTAAATTGCATCCACCCTTTGATATTTCATCAGCAACGCGAAGGGAGCTCGTTCCGAACCGTAATTCACGCTAATTAGCAGTTGCTGTCGGGGTTAGTTGCGCGTTTCGTCGTTTTTACCGGAAACCAGAGTGCACCGTCGAACCTGATCACTTCTCAACGTCGTAAGATTCGGCAGTTTCAGAATCAAAACTTTCTGAGGTGCACTCTTTTACTCTTCTTTTGCTCGATGTTTAAACGTTTGGAAAATAATAGCGTTGTTTTATTCCATTGTTAATTATTTTATGTAAGATGTATTATTGGTTGTACATTGTAAGATGTATGAAATACTGATGCACTGAAGAAATACTATCATCTTTCTTTGAATTTAAAAGAAATTGTGGTATGCAGTTAATAAAACATTGATCAATCTATGGGATTGTAGCAATAAGATGATAGAAAAAGTTAGAGAGAAAGAAGAAAAGTGGGGCTTCTGCAGCCACATACTTCAGCACCTGATCTTGCTAAACCCTTTATATACTTGTTCAATAAATTAGAAAATGTGCAGCATAAATCTAGAAATTCCTAACATACAAGATTTGCCAAATACTAATAATTTTGCCAATTTGTAGTCACTCGAAGTAACAATTCTTAATTCTGAAACTTGACAATTTGACAATTTTTAATTCAGAAACCTGAATTCAGACAATTTCCAACTCGTCCAATTTTTTTAACAATCAGTGCATAAATCAGAAAATCCAGAAAAGTTCATAAGAATCCCAAAATGTATAAAACTCGTAAAGTGGCCTGCAGTTGATCGCCAAAGGCACGCATTTGCATCCCGGGTAAATTGTCACACCTCGATCTCGAATCAGTGCACTTTTACCGGTGATTTGAAAGGGAATTCGTCCGGTCAGTGGCGCGAATTCCGAAAAGTTCTCCGAGCGGAGAGAATTACAGGCGGAGCGTAGCTCGCAGCGTCCTCCCGAAGGATTCGAAAGAGCGGCGAGGCGCATCGACGCTGGCGAAAAGGAAATAATAAAGAAAAAAGAGTGGAAGAAAATCGGCGGTCTGCAGGTGTAACGCCCGCAGCGACCGGGTGATAAAATGCACGCGGACTTTCGATGCGAAGAAGGCCGGAGAAACCTTTCGCGATGCCTGAGGCTCGATAAAAAATGCAGTGATCACGTTTCGGCAGAGACTTTGGAATCTTCAATCTGCCCTCGCTTCTTTGATTCACGCTTCCCACCCTCTGTTTCGCTCCCTCGATCGGGGGATATTCGCGGTGCAACGTCGGGAAAAATAAACGACCGGTGGTGGTGTTCTTTGCACGTCGAGAGAAAATTAGGGTGGCGGTGAAAAATTGTCTCCGCATCGGTGGTTAACGGTACTGTGCCTCTCTCAAGTCGCTTTATGATAATTTGATTGAGACAAGTTGTAGGGGGAGTGGGATAATTGTCGATTCCCCATAACTCATGGGGAGCTTGATACGTTGGTCAATCGACAAGAACACGATCTTTGCTACGTCGATTTCGTTTAAATTGAGTACAACTCTAGGGTACATCAATAATAGTACTTTCACGAAATTGTAGCTCGCAACTTTATAAAATAAAAGAGAAATGTCTGTTCAAAGTTTGTGACTCTTACTAGTTTTATAAATTCTTAATACCCTTACCATTTTGTCTGAATCTTGCGATTTTCATGATCGTCATCCGAAAGTGTAACGAAAAGGAGATTTAAAAAATAGCTTGAATACCTTGAGCGATGTTTAACTTTTAGGTTCGTTCGTTTACAAGAGTGTACTATTTTTCATGGAAAATTTCGATCCTCTAGTTTGAAACGAACGACGCCCCGCTATGAGATGCAAATTGAAGTTCGATTAAAGTTTTATAGTCTTTTGCGAGTTGCTAGATATTGAAATGAAGTATCATAAATTTCGCCGGCGATGCGTTTACCATTCGATTTTAAATATTCATGAGCGTCGAATTTTGCAGTCGCTTTGCGTGTAAATCGTTTTTAAAAACAAAGAAAAGGCAATAGCGCATAATATCGGTATTTTATCCGTTTCGAATAATCGCCATAGTCACGCATTGAGAGAACGTCGTTGGAAATTGTACAGGAGAAATAACAAAAAAAAAAAAAAAAGGAAAATATTTAATGATATCCCGTTTCCTGTCGCGAAATAGCCGGTATTGTTTCTGGTATCGCGAAAAAAAAGGGAGAAAAATTGTCGTTCTATCTATCGATTCCCTGTTGAAATCGGCGTAATGGCGAAACATCGTTCGAATAATACACCGAAGAGTTATGTACACGAACGAATCGCGGCAAAGTGAATACTGCGAGCGTGCTATTGTTCTCAATTAAAAGTTAAGTTGATAATCGACCTGATTTGTTAATTTGAAAACGTAATTATCCTGGTCCGTTCGTGGATCGAGCCTATTCAGAGTGCATAAAACACGGCCTGCATTTAATGCATATTCCAATGCACGAAAATGCGTTTCATTGATAGTCGATTAAATTCTCATGTAGTTTTACGATTACCATTGATTCCTTTTCTTCTCGTTCGAATGCGAATCACTTTTCAGTGAGGTGCAATTCCATTTTTGAATATAAAGCGGATTTTTGTGCGCGTTCTTTTATTAGAGAGGATGGTCGAAATTTTGGTGTAGTGATCCCTTGTTATATTGCCATTTTTATGCGCATTTTTATGTCAGTTCAGTTTTTATAACTTTGTGCATTTTTTAATTTGTGGAGATTTAAGGATGCAAATTGCGAATATTTTTATTTTAGAGTTTGGGGGTTGGGAAATTGGGGATAGTAAAAAATTTGGGGAATTTTGGAAATTTAGGAAGCATAGGAAATTTAGAAAATTTAGAAAATGTAGCGTATTTGTAATATTTAGGAAATCTAGGGAATCTAGGAAATATGAAAAAATTGAAAAAAATTTAAAATTTAAAAACTCAAAAAATTAGAATTTCCAAAAACCCAACCTAGTAACCTAAAAATCGCCAAATCTAAAACTTTCCAATTCAATAATTCCTCTCCAGAGTTCACTGAATAAAAAATAAAAACCTCCCATCATCATCATCGTCATCAACGACCATTACCTTCTAAAGTACTAGTTCTCCACTTCCTGCAGGAGCTCTAAGCGACCCATTAACGATTCCAGTTGATTTAAGTGTTAATCTCGAACCGAAATAAAAGAGTAACCGATAAACTTGAAAGGCAATCGATGAACGATCGATTTATTCGTGAAATGTTGCGCTCGTGACTAGAACATATCCGGAAGTGCGATCGAAGCGAGTCGAACTCAAGAAAAAGAACGTTTCCCTTACGGTGGTGGTTGTTTGAACGCAATCAATCGTTTCTCTCCGCAGCTGTCTGCAATTTCGAGGCTGTAATCGGCCAGCAGATCCTGCGTCGATGAGATCGAAGCAGCGGGATACGAGCTGAAAACGCGCGACGGCTCTCGTTGAAGGCTACTTAAAACAACCGTTGAGCACTGCGACCAGTGCTCGAATTACCAACAACAGGTGGCTCGCAAGTAAGTATTACTCCCGCCACCATTCGATACCATCGACGCCATTTTTCTCCGTTTTAACCGTCATTTTTCACGCTTCAACTTTTTAACGCTAAAACTACCGGCGCGATCAAATCTTTTACTTCTTTATTTTATGGTACAATGTTTGTTAGGGTGACTTTTTTGAAATTTTTATTTATTTTTATTAATGTTCTATCGTTTACTTATTTAGTTCTCTACTTCAGTTTTCATTTTATAGCAAGGGTGGATTATAGGGAATTATTGTGTAGATTATTATATGCTTTATCATTTATTTATTTATTTTTCCATTTCATCTTTCATTTCAAAGTAAGGGTGGATTACAAAGAATGAATGTGTATACTGATTTATATTTTTATTATTTATTTATTTATTTTTCAACTTCATTTTTCATTTCAAAATAAATGTGAATTATACACCGGTAGGTTTAGTGTTAACCCCTTGCTGTACAATTTCTCAATAACGTCACAACTAAATATTCATAGTTACAATATTGAAACAAATAAAACAAAAATAAAATATTACGCCTGTTTTATATTTAGTGATACTTGTCTATGTAAATAAAGGATTTAAATTTTGTGCGTCATGTGCGTCATGTTAAAGTACAGCAAGTGATTCAAAGAAATATTAAATCTTTTTTTATTGATTTGATATACGGTTGAAAAGGAGAAATATGTTACTTGAGACGTCGTTGAAATTGCACATTTTTGCAACACGTTCGCTACTCGTACTCAGATGAAAATTTTGTATGCAGTACAGTTATAAGTTAGAAATTATAACTTATAGACTAAGTATATAATTTATGGCTTGTAGCTTACGAACCAAGTACATAATTTGCAAATTATGACTTACAAACCCATATAAATTATAACTTGCAAACCAACTATGTAAGTTATAACTTGCAGACCATCTATGTAAATTACAACATGCTCACCAAGTATATAATTTACAAATTATGACTTACAAAGTACATAATTTACAAATTATGATTTACAAAACAAGTATATAAATTACAACTTGCACATCAAGTCCATAAATTATAACTTGCGTGCCAGCTATGTAAGTTATATACTTGCAGACCAAGTATAAAATTTACAAATTATGACTTACGAACAAAGTACATAATATACAAATTATGACTGTGATAAATCAAGTACATAAATTACAACTTGCACACGAAGTATATATATTATAATTTGCATACCAAGTATCTAAGTTATAACACACCAAGTACATAAATTATAACTCACAATCCAAGAACACACTTCCCAAATTCTAACTTCCAACCAAAATATCCAAGTAACAAATGCTAAACAATGCAAATTCCGAGCAACGCTCAAAAGCTGACCTCCGATAGAATCTATCCTGCAAAATACACAGTAGCGAACGTGTTAACTCGCCTCACGATATGCAATTGCATATCGATCCCCCAATTGTATGATCGAAATCCACACAGCTCCGTCAATACGAGCGCAACATCCGCGACTCCGGGCGGCTTGTGGGAGTGCAGCAAGTGCCTGGACGAAATGCGGCTGATGCAGAGGTTGGCGATCAGCGGACTATTGTCCGTGATCCTGATCGTCCTTCTGACTGGCACTTTCGTCACGCGTCACGATTTGGCGAACGTCGTCGAGCGAGGCTCCGCGCCCGAGGAACGCGTCGAACAGTTGAACCCCTCGTGGATGCAAAACAACGCGATACCGGGTCAAGATGAACCGAAAACCGAGGACAAAGATCATCGGGTGGACCTGAAACACAGACAATCTGAACCATCCGCGGTTGGACCCCCGCCGATCCCGGTTCCTGGACCCTACGTCATTAAACCGCCTAATCCTCCTCTGGATGACGTGACTAATCAGCGTCGCGAGAAGATCAAAGAGGTAAGCTGCTGTTACGCGCGTTCTCATCTTCTCTAATTATTGAAATGCATTTTGGAATCGACGGAGACGGTTTATTTGGATGGAATTAACTTGGCTCTGATTTAGCTACGACCATACTGGGAAAATTGTTGGGTCTCTTTGTATTGACACGATCGGTACCTCTGTACTGCGCTATTATGTATTTCAATTTAGCATACGATTTATTTCTTGATAGATTGTTTATGAAGGAGTGTATTTGTTCATTTTTATTTTAAAGCACATATGTGGTTGTCTGTAGTTTTTCTTTGTTTTCAGTATGGTCGTTGTTATATGGATATATTTAAGATGTTTTGTTGAACAAATGATATTTGCAACATTTTGTTTCATTTTCAAGAAAATTAATGTCTTTGTACATATGTGCGTATATGTTTATTTATTAAAATAATAAGTAGGTACGAAAGGCAGTCATTACAAGGCTATGAAGGGGTAAGTCTGGAAGAATAATATTTCTTCATTAAAACCGTATTAAAGTGATTGGATAAAGGTAAGTGATTTCGATCCTCGATTTTTGCTGATAACACACGTGATCTCCGAACGCGTACCATCTGATATAACTGAAATTATCTATCATTTCGAGATGATGTAATTGAAGCTCTGCAGGCTATGGAAACGTTCATTTTAGATGCTGCCAGTGATTACTCGATTCCATGGATCGAGTTTCAGTATCGTTATTTCGGGAAATTAGCATTCGAATGATGCAATTAAAATGTTTTAATATAACTGTATATATTATAGATTTTGTATATAATTGTGGTATATTTATTTCGAATTCTATATTCATTTAATATTATCGTGTTTGGGATTGTATTTAGGGGCGTTGTGGTTCCTGGAGTGTCGTAGATAACTACGCTGCTGATTATACTTTATAGTGTTTTATTAGATAAGATAAATTTATGGTCTGTGGTTAATTTGTTATTTGCAGATTTGGGATTTGGAAATTTGAAAGTTGGATTATGTATTTGGTTGTTTGGGGTTATGGGAGTTTGGGGATTTGGGGAGTGGAGTATTTAGGAATTTAGAAATTTAAAAGACTTGAGAGTGGAGAATTTGGAGATTTAGGAATTTAGAAATGTATAAAATTAGCAAACTTGCACAAAAAAATTTAGAATTTTCCTACATAAAAAATTAACTATTCACAAGTACCCACGTGTCTACTTCACCCACACTGCCATTTGCAATATATCGAAGCAAATGACTTCCATGTCCTCTCCAAACATTTCCAAATATTTTTTAAAACTTTTTCCAAAACCCATATGCGGTGGTTAAAAAAATCGAGCTTTACCTTTGACCCATTGATTACCCCGTCGTTGCAATGTTTGCTTCCAATCGAAAATTGTTTAGATCGACGTCCAATTCTGTTTGTTAATTTAAACAAATTCCATCAGTCAGATAGTAGCCACACAAAGCCACAGTCATAGCACGGAACAGTTTCAATTTCGAAACCCAGTTTCAGACGAATTCATCGTTCAAAAGGGATTGATGCGGAGGACGATAAACGACCAGTTTGAAATAGATTTACAGGAATGGACCCGTAGGATATCAAGGGAGCGCAGCAAAGAGAGAGGAAAGTGCAGGAAAACGGGCGAACTTTCAAAGAGATAATCGTTCCGGCTGAGTTTCGAAGGGTCTTAATGTGATTGATTCATTATCGCTTGGATCTTGCTCCTTGAACAGAATTATCGCGGATATCCAGTTTATTGCTCTTTGCTAAATTAATTACGCGGTAATGGTTTCACTTCGGCTTCGACCGGATGAAGTTTGGCGTGCTATCCTCCACACTGGAATTTCTCTTCATTTATTTTCCTTTCCGAAAGTACTCTCGTGTTTACGCTTCTGACGCTTCTTTTATCGTCCTCATATCTCCCCGTTTCGCTATTTACCTAATCTAAAAATTAAATTAAAAATTTTATTATACAGGAATTTTTTTATTACAGAAATTATATATTTTATTATACGGGAATTTTTAGTGATTGCTTCTGTTAAATATTTGTATAAAATATATTTCAGAATTTAATTTTATTTATTACGTATATTATTGTCATTGTTTGTTAAATATTATTTAATACATTTATACATATTCAGTAAATATTATTTAATAAATTTATACAGAATAAAATACAAAATTAGAATTAGACAAAATCTTTTTAAACAATTTCATATGTCCACATGTCGAACGCTTTCATACAGACACCAGAAATGTTGAATTTGTTTATAAGTAAGATACACAGAATCAGACGAAGCTGGATTCAATCGGAGAGTAAGCTTTCTTCCTACGCCGTTACTATTTCAGAAACGTTCTGGAGATACGAAGCACGACTGCATTCAGCAGAGGCCAATAAATCGGTTCGATAAACTGGATAATAGCACGGTTGACCGTTCTTCAATAAAGTCTGACCCGGCAGGATACAGGGTATCGAACGAAAGTCGATTAAATTCGAAATCAGAGAAGCTACGCTAGATTTGTCTATTCGTTGCTCGATTCGTCATATTGTCGGTATCTCTTCGTGTACAGGGTGCTTCCAGAGAAATAATGGTATAGACCACTTCTAATAGCTGTCATATAAACGTTATCTTGTTATATATGCTTATGTGGAGTTATAGCTATGTCAGAAATCACATTCATTGACTGCTATGGGTTCTGAAGTCCAATTTTTGATAGGTGTGTTTATGTGGAGTTACAGATACATCTGCAATCACATTCATTGGCTACTATCGGTTCTGAAAAGCAATTTTTGACATCTATGTTTACGTAGAGCTATAACTATATCCTGTAAATAGTCACATTGATTAAATACCAAGGCTCTCAAACATGATTTTTGACATGTATGTTTATGTGGAGCCACAACTACGTAAGAAGTCACATAGTTGTCTACCAATGATTCTGTAGCTTATGACGAAAAAATGTATGTAGTGTATCAAGTTTGTAATATGGACGTTATGAACATTACATTGTTGTATCATAAACTCACTTGTAAAAAGTCCTTTGACCTACCTATGAAATCCAGCACCTCCAACTTGAAAGCTATACAAGTTAGCACCGAGTAAATTAAACCAGCAACGGACCTCTTGTAATTAGCATATCTATCAACCTACCAATCTCACCCTCGACCCCAACCTTCAAGGAAAATGGAGCAGCAGACATTTTGTTTAAATCAGTTCTACGTTTAAATGGTAAACCTCGTCCCCTAGATCTTCGATATTTTGTTCAAATTGCATGTTTAATCGTCCAGTCTTGTTTATATCTCCATACAATTTTTACGAGAGTCGATTATAATTACTCGTGTAATTGGATCCGCAGTAACACGTTGCGAATACGCGGTGAGCTCGCTCATGGTTTCGAAATGTTGAGGCCGAGTTATGTACCAGGCTTATACGTCTCTCGGCCAAGCAAGGTACATATCGTTCATTCCAAACGAAGCAATTTGCTTTGCGAGTGGACTCGTGTAATTCACGAAATGGGTAAACCGCGTTCGAAATAGATCTCGATTTACTGTTCACGGCTACGTCGGCCAACGAACGTGCATAGATAAAAAGAAACGCCCCATGCGTTTTTATTCTTGCGTCAAAAAATTAATTAAAGTCGCGCAATCACAGATTCGTTTTGTTCGCCCTTGGCTACAAACATGCAAATGTAATTACAAACTTTTTCGGGATCTCTGCGATTTTAAATTGCATCTCTTTGCCCGGAATTTTGGCCACCGTATGCAATTTTTATCAATTTGACATTCTGTTTGACTGCGGTTTTACGTTTCACGATTTTATCTCAGATTATGTTTGCTTGATGGGCATAGGATATTTATACTAATATATTGTAAGATCACAATATTTATCTTGTATTTATTATAATTTTTACTTTATTGTAATTTATTATATTTTATAATAACAAATATTTGTACCTGTTTAATATAGAGATGTACATATGAGTGCATACTTGATATACTTTATACACTTACATTGTATATTTCAAAATAATAAAACATTGTACATGTACACATATGTGCCTGCTTAATATAGAGGTGTACATATGTGTGCAAACATACGACTTCATACACTTACATTGCATGTTTCAGAATAATGAAACATTCTAGACAGTATACATATATGTATATACAGCTTTATTCGCATGACGTATTTCAGAATGATATGTTTAATACCTTGCCGTAACGTCGTGTTACACACATGACACTACAGTTCAAACGTGGCACACCAAATTTGCATTTTCACCTCCACTGAAATTTGGATTCAATTCTGATTATAATCTACTGAATCATCATATCACTACATGCAAAATGTACCTAACATTTTAACTTTCTTTCGTTTTAACATTATATCAATTAGCTGTGTATGACACAACTGCCCAAAGAATTATAGGTTAGAATCAACGGAGGATCAATAAATTAAATCCAACTAAAAAGTCGATAACAAAGTTAATACAGGAAATATTAATGATAATATTTAGCCATAATTTAATGATAAATATTAGCCACTTAATGGAAGCACTTAATCAAAAATATGATGAAGTTTATATCACGGAACAGCGTAAGTTTCGATAACGATCAATTTTGCCGTTAATGCCCGGGCAAAAGTTGCCTCCCTATGTTGGCCGTAGTAACATTAACCAGTCTTCGACCTGGATTTCTCGTCGAACGTCTCTCTAACTCCAAAAGCTCGTGTAACAGGGCTCGAATGGCGTCAGAATCGATTCGGCACGACGTCGATCTGATTACACGGGCCGAGCAGCGGAGTTGTTACTCAAACGATCGCTAATCCCGTCGTATTAGGGATCACGCTTTAACGTTGCCTCTAATTATCGGCACGCATGCGACTCGTGTATACTAACATTGCACGCCGGTTGAGAATATACTCGTCCCGACACCATAGAAAATCCATGACACCGTGCTGCGTCTAAAGCAATGAGATCTGAAGCACAGCCTCGTATTGTCAACCGGTGATTCGGGATATTCTATGGGGAAACAAATTGTAGCTTCGTGACGCTTTCAAGGATGTACGTTTCGTGCGAGTCCGTTGTATTATTGCAAGCTTTGAGACGTGCAACGGAAATTGGCTAATTTGCACATTGTAATTAGTGTAGCGGTGATGTAGAATATGTAGGCTATTGTTGATTAAAACTGTTTAACATTTATCTCAAAATTTTGCTATGATATTCTTAAATTTTTAAATATTAAAATATGATATAGCATGTGCAGAGTTTAAAACTCGTAAAAATGATTTAAAAGCAGATCTCGTTCGATTCTGATTACCATTTCCGGTCTGGCTTGGACGATGACGTTCGAACGAATGCACCTCCCGACAAAGTCGCATTGTCCGTCGAATGAACGGGTTTGGCACAATGGAAGCGGTTCCTTTTAATGAGACGTTGGTTAAGGGAGAAACGATAGACGGCGGAAGGGACGGACACAGAAAGAAGGGTGGCAGAGGGGTACAGGGTGTTCCGTAAATCGTGAACCCTGCCTGGCTAATGAGAAATTCACTGAGGCGTGCTGTGGAAGGTTAGATGGAGAAAGGATGGACGATGGTGTGTGGGAATGGTGTTTCGGCCAGTAGAAAAACAACTCCATAAATGTATATCGTATGATGTATGCCATACGTTCTGTGGGAATCGAAATTTCTATAGAAATTCAACATTTTTCACTTGTCATCTTTTTTTGGTGGTATTATGCACATGTTAGGTAGATCTACATATGCCATTTTTGAGTATGATGTGGATATGTGGATATATGGATATGTGGATACGTGGATATGTGGATATGTAGGTTGTGACACAATCTATGATCTCATGAAAATAGACAACTAAGATGAAATTCATCAAACGAGTTAACAATTCTTCGACTGCTTATATTAAGATATTTTTATACATGTTCATTGAATTTAATATTTATATCCTTTTATAAGAAATGGTCGAAGAATTTAATATTTCCTGTCCTTTTATACAAAATATTTGATAAATGTTTCATATCCCTTCATACAAAATGTTTGATAAATTTAATGTTTAATATTCTTTTATGGACAATAATCAATGAATTTAATGTTTTATGCTCTTCAATATAAAATGATAAAAGAATTTAGTATTTCATATTTCGTTACACGAAATGTCCAAGTAATTTAATACCTTGTGCACAAAATGCCCAAAGGATTTATATAATTACTATTTTATAAAATGTCACAAAATCCACCAACATATTTTCCCCAAAAAAATTTCAAAAAATTTTCGCAAAGAGATCTTATCGCATTTTTTTAAAGTACAACGTGCATATCTTGCAACAAATACGAGCATAAGTGTCCCGGCAAAAAAATATCGCATTGAAAATGTCTGGAATGACGGTAATCGTTTAAGATCATAGAAGACAAAACGTTTCACCCTCAAAGAACGATATTCCCCTTTTGCCAACCCTTCAGCCGTCCAACACACTCTCTGTATCTGCGCTCAAAGGCCAAAACATGGCCAGGAACAGAAGATAGAAATCGTCGCGAGCATTGCGGGAGCAGCTTTCATTCACAGATCAGGGAACAAGATGGCTGGAAGCAAGGGGATGAGGGTGTCGGTCGTCAGGCGAAGAATAATTCACGCTATTAGCCCGAAGCGGCACAATGCGAGCTCGACCCATCACAATAAACAAAGACATAATTATAGTATACCTCCGGAGGGTCGTAGTCGGTGTAGAATTCCGGTTTCCTTGTCTTTGCCTTTTACCCTTCTCTTAAGAAACCCTTGTCTGTCGTGTGCAGTCAATCTTTACGCAAAAAACGGATAATCGAGTATTACGGGGTGTATAGTTTAATTGTAAAATTTGGCGGGAAAATTGGTGAAGGTGAAAATATTGTTAGTGGGGTATGTAGAAGGGGTGGTTTTGGATTTTGATATGTATGAGGGCAATTGGAAGAAATGTAAGCTGCTAGAGTGAAATTTGAAGGAATTGTCATATTACCCATATGGTGAATATTATAATTGACGGTCACACTATATCCCTTCCAGCAACTATACATATTTCCAGGTGCTACCTATATATGGTGATAGACGTCTAAGCAGGTGGAATTTCGTGAACCATCCTGGTGTTTCGTTCCCATGGTGTTACCGCTCTCACGTCCCGTGTGGACAGGTTGAATACGTGTTTCGCGTGTTTCCTACTTGCATAATGACGTCTTTTTATCAGATTTAATAGTGTTTGCTACAGTTTCAGCGGATCTGCTACATTTAATGCGTCCACACTGATTGCCTGTTTTGTCAGAGGTTTGTGAAATGATTTGTAGATGACTGTGAGAAGCAAAATTGCACCTATGATACTCATGATACATATGATACATGATATAAAAACATACAATACACATCTTACATACGATATACGTGACATATGTGATACATGTTATACATACAATGAAACCACCTATTTAAAAAATGAACTATTTTTGCATCTTAAAAAAAAATAACGTCCTCGAAAAAGAGAAGCAATTCAGACCCTAAAAAAGAGTCCCAGAACTCGTCCAAAGAGGATCGTTGTTTGAATTCCGTAAAGGCTCGATCGGCATTCTACCTCGTGCCAATTTTTCTTACCCGTTCAGCGTAAAATTACGTTCAGCTCGGTGTCCAGCCTCGGGTAGCACGCGAAATACGCGTATATAGTGCAGTATCCTCTCGAGATCCCGAAGGATCGGCGAGAGCGCCGAGGCGGGAACTCATCTTCACGCCAGGATGAGCCCAATTATAGCGTCAACTCGTTACCGGATATCATTAAACGTCAAGGAGGTACGAGTGTCCGCCTTTTTCCACGGGTATCTCGCGATTGGTAGCTCGTCGCTACCATTGTCATGGATGCCGTGAACACGGGGTCAGAAATTGAACGGGGATCTTCAGAACGCTCGAGGGGGAACATAATTCGAACGGGAAATGAATAGAAAAAATGAGAAATGGAAATAGTGTTGGGATTCTAATTCGAGAACATTTTTATTTCACTTCTTTTTTATATTTTATATTCTGTCTTGAGTATTTTTCTCGAGGTTTGATATTTTTTGAAAATACTGCTTTGGAAAAATTCGTAGCTGCAGTGGTTCATCAAATACATTATGTCATCGATTGTGGGAATGGAGAAGTAGAAAATTAGGTGGTATTGATATTGTATTGATAAAATTTGAGAGTTTGAGCATTTGAGAATTTGGGAATTAAGAAATCTCAATATGTGAGAATTTGTATAATATTTGTACAATTGAGAATTTATATAATTACCATAATTACAAATTATAATAATTTCTGAATCTACCTTAACAAAAATAATTCCTATAGTTACCCAAAAACAGTACCGTAACATCACTAACAGCACATACTTTATTCCATCATCTCAAAACACAGTGTACAATATTCAAACCTATACGATTACCTAAATATTTCTGTAACAATTCTCTCTTCATCCCCCAATTTCCTCTTTTCCCCATTATTTCTTTATCTCCCTTCTCCCTCATTTCTATACACATTTTCTCTCGTCGCCTCTCATCTTGCATACACATAACCTTGTTTTCATTTTATGTAAGCCACTCTTCAACCCTCTTCCTCGAATTTCATGCACCACCCCTATTTCTCTCTTTCCCTGGGTATATTTTCTATCCTCCTAGGATTGCACGGAACAAAGGAAAATATTGACGATGTCTTCGGGGTCTATCGTGTCCCAAGATCGAGATCGCAAAACCGTTTAAAGAACGGTTGTTCCCTCGTAAAAGCCATAGTCGGTTTATGATTCGCTCGACGCCGAGATATTATGCTGTTTTCGAGCTCGCATTCGCGCTGGCTCCATTAAATTCTTCTGAAGAATGCCGGACCACGAATATTTGCCGGTTTATTCGTTTCCGATATGGCTTTATGAAAAACCTGGACCTGTATCCTGATTCTTGGAATACGGAAACTTTTCGACTAAAACGTTTGCGGAGTTTTATCGATCATTTAATAACGTTCAGATTCGACGATCTTATCGAACACTTGTAGATGTTTTATGCGAACATTTTCTCATTTGAGTGTATTGGATCCAATTGAGGAACTGCATTTAGTAAATATTTACTGTAATAATTATGGTATAAGAAAATGTAGTCCAAAAAAAAAAATAGTATAAAAAAAATGTATAAATTCTCCAAATATTGTGTCCAAATATATAACACCGCCAGTAATAATCTTTCAACTACCATAAAATAAAAAATTGTACAATTGAACAATTTTACCTGAATATTCATCCTAAAATTTAAAAACTACCAGTTGTAAAATACAATCAGAAATTTCCGTTCGTGAAATGAAATAAGTTTTACAGAAGATTATTGTAGTTACAGAATGTCGAGAAATAAAGAACAGAGACATTTTCTTCAATAACAAGAATTCAATTTCAGCGTGGGAGTATTAAACTGTTTTTTAAAAACACTAATGCCTTCCAGTCGTGGGTAAAAGTTTGCCATTTAATTTGACCGGTAAGCAATATCTGTTTTCAAAAAGTTGCATTCGCTTGTACGTACGAAGAAATTATCGTGCGGCAAACTTCTTTAATAAAGGTGTTCCCTGAATTTCATTTCTGTTACTGGATACAAGCGGAACAGCTTACAATTCCGGTTTCTTTGTATCCGAGGCAATGGAAACGAAACTTGTTTCCCTCGAATGGAAACTTTTTCATCGCGATGGAATCGGTGTAAGTGCACGTTAACGGTGCTCGAGATCTTCGTTATAAATACTTTCGACGAATCTCTGGAGCATCAAAAAATTATGAACAGCGACGGTGTACTGATAATTATTCAGAGTGGCATTTTATAAGTGTAGGGACTAGCAAATATTGCTATTTTCAAGTTTACACATTTTCAAATTTTTTTATTTCCAAATTCTCAAATTTTCAAATTCTTCAGTTTCCAAATTCTCACATTTTGAAATTCTCAAATTCCCAAATTCCTAAATTACCAAATTTCCAAATCCCCAAATTCTCAAATATCCAAATCTCAAAGTCTCCCAATTCTCCAATTTGCAAATCTCCAAGTTACCAAATTTCTAAATTTCCGAATTACCATTCCCCAAATCCCCAAATTCCCAAATCCTCATATCCCCAAATTCCCAAATCCCCAAATTTCTGAATTTCCGAATTACCAATTCCCCAAATCCCCAAATTTCCAAATTCCCAAATCCCCAAATCCTCATATCCCCAATTCCCAAATCCCGAAATTTCCAAATCCCCAAATCTCAAAGTCCCAATTCTCCAATTTCCAAATCTCCAAATCACCAAATACCAGAATTCCCGAATTACCAACTTCCCAAATCCCCAAATCCTGAAACCTCAAAATTTCAAGTACCCAAAAATAACAATGACCCGTCAGTGACCTCAGCATCAGGCAAAAATACGATCACTAAATATTCCCCGTCCACAAATATCTGTTCCTAATTCTCGCCGAGTGACCTTAATTCCATAGGTGAATACCCGGGGCGACGAATTTTAAGTAGCCATAATTAAACTCGTTCTCCATTTATAAAACACGTAACATCGCCCAGGCAGATGCGGCGTAAACCCTAAGCAGAATAATCTGGCGGGAATGCAGATAGGAGGACGAAGGAGGAAGAATCCAGGAGGATGGCATCCGTGGAAGGAAGCGACGTAGCAGAAAATTGCAGAAGGCAGCCATCGTGGTGGCTGGTTGCTGGAATCGCGACGTTCGACCCTTTTTGTCGTTATCCACGTAATCGCGACTAATTTGTTCTGCACCGACCACAGGGAACACGGGTAGGAGGAGCTGCTCTCGGCTGGTAATCTGGTTAACATCCGTGTTAGGATTAAACCATTAGCCCGGTGGGAAAGGATACGAAGGGAACGACAACAGGAGCGGAGGAACTCGTGTACGACGTGCGGTCTCGTTCGATTATTTTCTACGCGATAGGTTATTTTGCCTCCGGATATTGCTTCTCTTCTCCAACAAACTATTTCTGAATATGATGACAATGTGTCGGTGATAGAAGGTTACAATTGTACGTTTTCATTTGTTACTGCAATATGGATGGGTTATGTGGGTAGATATTCGTGTACGCATTTGGCCAGATAAATTTTGATGCTTTACTCTCTATGGAGACTAATGTTCGGTACATATGTTGCTGATATTGCGGTTTTCGATGTTTAATGATTGTATTGAATTATTGACTGCACCGTGATCGCGTTATTTGTGTGGTACTGATCGGTAATTCGTGGTTTTGGAGAATTCAGGATTTGGGCAGGTGGGAATGTTGGTAACGGCAGAAATTTTTTATGTTTGACAATTTTGGGAATTTTTAAATTTAGAATTCATTCCAAGACTTGGTATAATATTGATCCATGAAAAAACACCCCTCTTCAAAACCCACCTCAAAATAAAAATTCCAGGCGTGAAAATTACAAAGAACAAAGACAGTAAGCTCGATATAATTCTTCAACTTTAATTTGATCCAATGAATTCATTAATATCCAGAAATTCTGAATACCCGCGGGGAAGAAAAGTTGTTTGGCATAGGGAAGTTGCAGCCAATTTGCCGGATAAGCTAACGTGGAAGCATCGAGAGGCCACTCGAGGGATGCATCTCGAGGGCTGCGAAAAGGGGGAGTTTCTTTTCAGCCGTGCCACACGGCGCGTTTTCATTAATAAACAAAACGCAAACGGCCAACGTGGCTCGCAAAATATGAAGAGAGAAAGAAAGAGAGCGAGAGAGAGGAACCCTTGCCAGTCGATTGAGCGGGGTTGGCTAAATAAAACGAGAAATTTCACAGAGCCACTTGGATCCGTTCGCGAAAAACTTGCATCGCGTGCATACACGCGGCGATGCATCGAGAATCAGTCAGCGTGTGATTCGATCTCGACTAGGGGGATTCGATTGATGAAAACTGGCTCGTTGGAGAATTGCTTTTCGCGAAAAAATGGGACATACAGCTCTTTTCCTGATTCTCTACCGATACTTTCGATCATTTTCGAACGATGATATTTGGATTTATTTCATATGGAAGCATTATACAGGTGGATTAAAGGAATGTCAAATGTTATTGAAATGATGTCTTCTCATACCACCATTTTACTATACTACTAGTTCTACTAGCTCTAGTAGGGAGTTCTATTATATTACATTTTCACTAGTTTCACTGTGAATATTATACTTACTGTATTACTAGCTTTATTGTAGATTTTTCTTATTATACCACCATTTATATTGTAATAACGTAACTAAATTTCAAGTCTCCTAAATCTCCAAATTTTCTGACAACAAAAATACGAGTAGTGATAGATTCTCTCCACATGTCATTTCCCTACGAGTATACAATATACATGTAACATATATTAAAATGAGCCAACGTGCCTATATGACCAATCATCTTGCTCCAGTCATCTTGGAGAAGTAATAAATATTGTAAAGTTCATCGAAATAGTGAGCGTCGAACTTCGTTCCATTTCCATCCGTCATGAATATGACCGCGTGAAAAAAAAACGCCACCCGTCCTCGACCCCCTAGTGGCATCTCTTTCTTTCGCCCTTCCAGCGATTTATTGTTTTTTTTTTTTCTACCCGCCTGCACGATGACCACAGAGGGGCAGAGAGAAGGACTTCGCTTCTGTTGGTGCCATCGGCCAGGACCCACGGATATTATACTACCCCTGAATTATACGTCCATAAAAACGTGATGAAGCGGCCACGGACTGGCAGAGGCCGGCAAATGGCTCGAAAAATCAAAGAGAACGGGAATAATGGTCAACGAACGGCCAGACAGGCTAATATATTCGTTTTTCTCGCTACGATTCGCGTTGCTGTCCACAACGAACGACAGAGCCATTATTTTCGTTCACGATGACACGTTTGACGAATCCCTTGGACGGAATTATGAACCTTTGCAAATTTCTTCTCTTGTTTTATGCCTCGATGTTTTTCATTGGGTTTTCGAAGCTTTTAGTGCAACGACAGTTCGGGAATTTCGAGCTGTGCTCGACGTTTACGCGGTAAAGTTTATCGGGGACATTTTTTTTATGGATTTATAAAATATATGGGGTTTAAAATGTTGAAGTGTTTAGGGAAACGATATATTAATTTTGTATGACGTATTACGTTAGTAGGTTAATGATTTATTGGACTTTTAGTGATAACATGGGTACGCTCGTTTAGGGATCTAGGGAGAAATGTGATATATTGAATACACGTATGGAAAGTAATTTCAGATTTTAGAAATCTGATCTATAGAATAACCCTCAAATTTCCATTTTTCCAATCAAAAATTTCCATTTTTCCAATTAAAAATTTCCATTTCTCCAATAAAAAATTTCCAATTTTTACATTTTAAAAACTGGTCACTTGCAAACTCAAATTTGCGAATTCAGGAAATTGGAAATCTGAAAATAAAAAAACAAAAATGTAGAATTGTCAAACTTGGGGATTTCAGAATTTAAAAATTGATAACTTTGGAATTTTATTATTTATAAGTTCAAAAATATATATGTCACATATCCAAATTTAAATTTCATTCGATCAAACCCCGATAATTTTAGCACTCTATTTAAAAATTCAAAAATACAATCCAGTGTCCTAATTTAAAGACCTGATCATCTAAAGGCCAGATAATTTAAAAATTCATAAACATAGAAGTAAGTTTTCCTGTCGACTATAAATGTGCGAACCTGCGAATTTAAACTTGCACAAGTTTAAGAATACAAAAATGAAATTAAAATAAAGATTGAAGAAAATAATAGATAATAAATAATAATCCTGGATTGAGTTTAATTGTGTATCTTTTTATTTCAGATGATGAAACATGGCTGGGACAATTACGTGAGATACGCCTGGGGCAAGAACGAACTGAGACCGATCTCGAAGAGAGGTCACAGTGCCAGCATCTTCGGTGCTTCGAACATGGGTGCAACCATAGTCGATGGTCTCGACACTCTTTACATCATGGGTCTTCACGACGAATTCAAGCAGGGTCGTGATTGGATCGCGGAGAACCTCGACTTCGATATCGTGAGTACCTATTATTCCTTCGTTTCTCGTTTTCTAGCGATGACTTCCTTCCATGAAAGTCAAGAATAAATTCAAAACGCTTTGATTTCTGAAATCGACATATCAACGAAGATCTGATTTTCATCTGGGTCGAGTTTTATCGAACCACTGAAAATTACATTACCGCCACGATACATTATCGCCGTATTCTGCCTCGTGAATATTTTACACACATATCGATTCGCTTAGTAAAGATGGACTTTATTATGCCGGGCTATATTAATTATTGTTACTTCAACGACCCAGTATTTTATCACCGATACTCGGAAAATTTTGAAACTATATTATAAATTCAGTCAGTACAACTATTTTTTACCACGACTGTTACCATTTTTTCTTGCTACCATATGAAGATGAAAAATTATTTAAAAATAAAGATACTTGATATTGTGAAAACAGAGAAAGAGCAAATTAAAGCAGTTAATCGAAAAGTTACTATTTCAAAGAATGGTAAAACATACATACATACACGTAACAGAAATATCAGTACATAAACGTTTAGTATCCACAATTTAAAAAATGTTTAGATATGAAAGAGAGAATGTTGGTGAAAGAATTTTCCGAGCCATTTTGATTTTGAAAAGTCAGTATCCAGACAGAATCGTCAATATTCCCGGTCGTTGGGGGCAAATCTTGTTCTTGGGGTAACACGTCCCGCCATAAACGTGACCGTGACTCCATAAAATTCGCCGGTTGTTCGTTCGGAAGAGCGTTGATCTCTCAATAAACACAGACATATTGGAAAGAAGCGTTCGACGCACGCAGCGAAAGCAATTTCATCGAGTTCCGTGCCGGGCTGACTGCAAATCCCGATGGAACGCGGACTTCCGTCGCGTCGCGTGTGCACACACCCATCGAAATCCACTGGCTGTCGGTTTTTCCTTGCCAAACCTCGCGAAAATGTGTTTACTTTACCCGACGGGGGTAAGACGTCGCGATCTCCCCTCACTCGAATCCCTCTTCAGACTGAATTCGAACCTGAACAGTTCGATGGTCCTTGAAATTGTTGCGAGATAATTTAAGAGAGACTTCCGTGAACGTGCTTCGAAAAATAGAATCTTGAATTTCCTTCCGGAACTATTCTGCAACCGTTTTTATGTTGGCTGTGTGAGATGAATTGGGAAATGGGTTCTGTGAGAACAACCCCTATTTCGGTTCTCAATGAGTGAACATTTTGAGTCTATTAGGATTTATAAGCTTGACAATTTTCGGTTATTAAAATCTGTAACTTGGAAAATTTTGGGCTTGTATGTTTGTCAGAAATAAATTAAACTATAAATAATAACTCTTAAACTAAAATTATAACTAAGATTACCACTATTACAGATTTATGAAACTAGAGCGTTTTATTAAAAATTATATCGCCTCCTTTTGTACCAGTACGATAATTACAATGTCGAGGAAAAGGGAAAGATATTCAATCTAAAGTTAAACGATGATCAACGTTAAAAAATGGTTAAAGTTCCTTCCTCGAAAATGAAGCGAAAATTAAAGGATATTATGGTACTTGCAGTTTGTCTTCCTTTGTTCCCTCAACATGTCAAGGACAAAGGGAGTAGCAGATTAATTTTCGCCCGGTATATTTTAAACTTTGTAATCCCCTTTGCGAACTTGAAACTAGTCGTTCCACTTGAATTTCTCTCGAAAGGATTTTAACGACTCCAAACCTCGAATTAATACTGTAATTGTGAAAACAGCTTCACAATTTCCAGTTATTTCTTGTTTCGTTAACTCTCTTTCGTTAAAAATAAAGTTCGAAATTATCCCATCGAATATATTCATTTAACTTTGCTTGGAATTGTTCTTCAATGACCGAGGACTTTCGAAAACTCTTACTCTTTTATTTTATGTTACATTTTTATTGAGACCTACTTTTTCTATTATCATATTTTTTACTATATTTTTAATATCTGATACTTCTAGACATACGTTTGTATTTATCGCGTTATTATTCGCGGCAAAGCGCATTAAAATATTAATTATAATTAATTTGCGTTGTTGCAACAAATACACGAAAGCGGATTCATTAATTTCGAACGACCATAAATTCGTCGAAAAGGTGTAATTCTACATTCGCCGCAAATACTGAATGACAAAGCAACGAACCGAATGTTTCCCTCGGAAATTCGAATGCTGTATTCTTGTAAACGCGTACTCGTTTAATTTTCCTTTCAACAAATTTACATTTAATAACAGTAGCGAAATGAGTAATAATATTTGCGATATCAGTTTCCGCGTTGATCAAAGCGCTTTTCAGGCTGATAAAATAAATGCTCAGTATTTCCTATACAAATTTGTCATTCGGCAATTCATCACGATGCAGTTGTAATTAATCCAAACACCGGATAATGAAACGTGAAGTTGGTCATTTGTGAAAGAACGTTTATTCTTTTTAACGCATTTTGTTGAAATGTAAAAGTTCACGATAAGTATTGATCTAAGTTCGAAGTGCATACAGAGATGTGACCAATTTATCTTAGGATTTAAAGTGCTTTAGACTGAATAACCTCTTCGGGATGAGATTTTTATTGTCCGTCAAGGTCAAGGAATATATTTGTTCGATCCTCGTTCCGTTGAACAGTCTCAATTCTCAAAGGATTACTGAAAATCCTCGTGGGAGCTCGACCAATGGCAGAAAATCCCTTGTTTTTGCTATTTTCTCTCGTTTATCCCCATTTCACCCTGTCGGAGTGACTACCTCTAGATATTCTTATCGTCTAACCCTTAAATACCTGACTTTCCAAAAATAACAGCACTTTTTGCCAAAAGCTTTAAAAATTCTGACAATTGTATATTAACTTTCAAATCCTATTGAAGTAAAAATCAGTATGTGACAAAATAATTTTATATCATATATCACATATTATAAATCACATATCATATGTCATATGTCATATACCATATATATCATAAGCCACATATCATATATCATATATCACATAATTAATTTTATAATTCAGTCTATTAAATCATAGAATTTACAAATTCATACCAAATAACTAAATGCAATGTTTCAGCAACCGTCCAGAAAATTAATCATATTTGCAGAAAATTATCCAAGAAAATTTAATTAATCGTTTCATGCGAATAAAGTTGCAGCATTCACTTGAAAATCCCCCCTGTACAAATCCGATGTTTCAATAAATTAAATCTACATTTTGAACGATCGCGTGAATTCAAATGAAGAGCTCGATAAATAACAAAATGTTCCACAAAAAGCGAGATGCAAAGATTAATCAAACTTTTAATGTAAATGCAGAAGTTGAAGGGAAGTATTCCCTCGAAGGTTCGTTTCATTCGAAGTCGATATCTGACCCAGTTCGTAAAAAATGTATTTCATAGCATTTTCGAATTTACATATGCAATGTAATCAAATACAAGGTACACCGTTTTAGCATAAAATGCAGAAGTTCGATGAGACATTTCATGTACATGAATGGAGAAGTTATGAAAAGTGTTTTTAGAGATACATTTCAAATAACAGCATCCACATCTCCACGTATGTAGCTCAATAAAAAAGAAGATATGTCACTTTAGCAAAAATTACCGTAAAAATAGTAATAAAATATGTCACGTAAATGCATTCAGGGGCTAATGTAAAGAGTTTACTTGAAAATCCACTTTGTTTAAAATCGATATCTCAATTGGATAACGAAGTATAACCTTCCAAATAAGTAACATGCACAACTTCACATATGTACCTCGATAAAAAACAGTATACACCATTTTAACACAATATGTCACAAGAATAGTATTTCAATTTTTCACGTAAATGTACTGACGAGACCTTAGAAGGAATTTTATCGAAAATCCACTTAGTTCGAAGTCGACATTTCAATTTTCCGACGAAATGCAACATTTTAAACCGTAATATGAAGAAATTCAGGAAAGATGCATCGTTCGAGGCGAAGTGTGTCAAGAAGATTAACAAAATTTGTCGTGCAAATGCACTCGGAAGCTAGTGCGAAGAATTTTCTTGAAAATCCACTTTGTTCGAAGTCGATATCTCAATTGGTGCTCGAGATACATCGTTCCGAAACGTAGCGTCGAAAATGCAGTAGAAGATGAATGAAAGACAAAGTATACCCGCAGGCGTGACCTGAATTTTTTTATGGGAATATGTACGTTGCGAATAATAGCGATTGAAGTGAAAGAAGGTACCCAATTTTCTGAATTCTCGATATTCTAAACTCACTTTTTCAAATTTTGCAATTTCCAAATTTTTGTATTTTTAAATTCACAAATTTATGAACTAGTAAACTCTTACATTTCTAAATTCATAAACTCTCAAATTTTCGAATCTTTCGATTTCAATATTTTTTTAAATTTGAGTCCTCGAATTTCTGAATCCCCAAATCCTCAAATCTGCAAATCCCAAAACCCCCAATTCCCAAGCAATTAACGTTCAAATATTTCCGCCAAATAACTGAACTTTACATAAACACAAGTTTCAATTTTCCCAAATCCGATTAAGATCCCATTGAAATCGTAGTTTTCGCATTTGCGTGAATCGCGTTTGAAAAAAAAAAATGACCGTTTGATTGTCTCCCTTTAATTACCGCATTTGAAAGCAACGGATATTGGAAAACGTAGTACACTGGAATTGGTTTTCGCGTGAAAGTTAAACAGACGAATCGACTGGTTATAATTGAAAGCATTTGCGGGGTCCGTTCTCGGTAAAGGAGAACGGGATACGGTATTAAATGAAATAACGTAAAAAACGCAAAGACAATCTTCGGTGTAACGGAATATTAAACACACAGTCTGAGGCGAATCTCTGAACGGTTACGAAGAAATTAATTCCTGGTAGGTTCGTGCTTTTGCGGTGAGAACAATTTTGTACCCGCGTGCCATTTGCCTCGTCGCGATATTAATATCGACATTCCGTCGCGGACGTTGTTCTTTCTCGTTTGATAAATGAAAATTCCTTAGCACAATGCACTGCTCACGTTCCGTAAATATCGATAAATATACCTACCTACGGTCTTTTATATTTCCATTCTCTAACGTTTATGTCTACTAAAAAGATCAATTATTTACTCATATATGACTAATATTTTTGTATCGTTTGATCTAGTAAGAAAATGTTTATTATGTGTTGTCTGTTGATGACAGTTCTTACA
Organism: Megachile ligniseca; assembly: GCA_945859555.1. NCBI lineage: Eukaryota > Metazoa > Arthropoda > Insecta > Hymenoptera > Megachilidae > Megachile > Megachile ligniseca. The sequence continues at coordinate 7,466,823 of OX243783.1, forward strand.
ATTTGATGACAAGTTGTCTGAAGATGTTCTCTGAAGATTTGGTTATTTTAATATAGTACCATATCATTATACTACTATACCACATCACCATGCTACCATTTCATCAATACCTTGCACAATCACGTATCACCAGCATCATAACCGACAGAAACTTGTCCGTCCACGAACTAAGCAAACCGCACAAGATGTCCTCTAATAATTCTCGCTACGTAGACGAACACCACGGGACCCGTGCGTCCTTCCGTGTCCGGAATTAACAATCCACCGTTGGAGCTCGTTAATTAACTTAATCGTTATGTAAATCAGTATGCCAGCCTGATCTTGAAGGGGGGCGGTGAAGAAGGGGGTGGTAAAGTTTGTCCGAGTGTTTTCGTCGCTAGACACCGTGCCAGCCAGCAAACTTAGCCCGGTTTATACCGAACTTGCTGTAACAGTCCTGTTACTTCTGCGCCCCGAAAACTCACGGTTATCCTGGCCCGCCCGTGCCTGCTACACCCACGCGGTATTAGGGCGTATTCCTAAGTGGATAAGTTGTCGTATTAACCGGCGACCACGCTCGTCGTGGAAACGTTTCTGCCTACCGGCTCGCGCGGAACCGGACGATTTATGCGGCATTATGAAATAATTATTCTCTTTCCGGGAATCGAGCCCTGCGGGAGCGTATTGGTATTCGGAACATGTCCAGAAAATTATTCGATAGTTTCGAGATTTTTGTCAGGTTGAAAACTTTCGAATTTGCAAGCTTGGAAATATTTGAAATTTTGACTTCAATTTTTCAATTTTTCTTTAAGAAATCTTTAAAAATTCCTGCGAATTTTCGAACTCCTCAAGTTTCTAAAAATCCTAGAAAGTTTGAAGATTAGATATCTACAACACATCTAATAGGTCTTGACAAATAATCAAAACGTACAATTTCAATAACAATTCAATATTATAATATAAGCGATAAATAAACCGTAACGAAAAACCATAATTTAAAATAAATACAAAAATATGAACGCTTTCGAAACTTTCAATATTTCCTACCCGACAATTAAGACAAAATAGCAGTTCGAACGAGCATTGTTATCAGTACAATTAATTGGATTATAAGGTTGATATACATCCGGATAAAATGGATTTTATCAAGAACGAATGGAACTGTTTGGAATACCTATGAACGTTATCGAGATTTTCATTCGTTCGTTAAATATTATCGTACGGTGAAATTTCAGCGACAGCGTCGAGCCGCCATCGGGAGAAGACGAGTCCGTTCAAATATTTGGCTCCTTCAAGGAACATTCCCGGTGGATTTCGATTCCTGGCATGGATAATAGGACATCAAACATTTCCCTGGTCTCTGCCAACCTCAACTATTTATCGTGGATTCCTAAACGGATAACTTCTCGTATTAGTCACTTCACCGCACTGCAAACTCGTGCGCGGAAACTGCTCCATTGCTCTTGCCAGAATTTCGCCGTTACTATTTCACACCTGTACAGTTCGCTTACCATTCTTCCTGCAGTATCTTCTAGTTACCGTACCTTAACACGACGAAATATTACCTACGAACAAACAAAACGGTATTAATAGATATTCGATATCGTCTGCTCGCTAATAATTTCGCTCACGGATCAATACAAGATAAATCTATAAATTCACATATAAGGTAAAACAGTATTTTTTATATGTATAATTCAGTTGATGTGTGGTGACCAGGAAAAAATTCCAAACCTTTCTATAATTTCCCACAATACCACAATCCTTCACCATTACTTAAAACACACAATAATCTATCAACTTGTCATCAAAGCTACAAACTATCAAAATTAATCTTCCCCCAGCAATTCCCGAACAAACACAATTTGCAGGTCCCTCTCGATCGGAGTCTTGCTAACACCCCGTCCGATAATACCCTCGAGTCAGCCACGAATCGAAGAGTCCACGGACACTTTTCCACGGGTCGAATAACGAGCAACCGGATTAAAAAACACGAACGAAAGAGGCTCTGTTTGCGGGTATTAATCTTCCGGTGGCGGTCCAGGCGCACCCTGTCGGCCGTTCCGGCCGAAATCAATTTCAATGCGGCGCGTATGCAAAAAGGAGGGATACGGCCGCATAAAACGCGGCAGCGAGTGAATACACCGGTGCACCGATATATATTACCTTCTGCAAGATTTATAAAAGAATGAAAACAGTGCGTGGACCGATCGGGGGAGGGCGGGGGTGGCAAAGGGGGCCAGCGTGCGAGGTGGGAACCGATCGCGAACGGGTTATATGGACTGGTCCGCGATTCGGATAGCCGATAAATTCAAAGAGGAAGCTGCACGGGGCCTAAACTGGACCCGTGGGTTAAAACGAAAAACTGCCTCGCATTATGCGCTAGCTGGAGCCCATGTGGCTCGAAATGGGTGGCGATGCACGCCAAATTCGGTGTATAGGACCTATTAATGCTTACTTATTGCTGCATTTCTTGCTATTCCTTGCGACCAGGCGGTTTCGGTAAAATTGCGAAATAGGGACTTTGAAGTTTGGCCTTGGGCAACTGGTTCTGCCGATGTTTCTTTGTGGGTGGGGGTTTGGTAGGAGAGCAGGAGAGTTGGACTACAATTAGTTGAGATCTTGCGATTTTGGGATTCCGCGGATGGGTTAGGGATTTGAGAATTTTGAGAGTTGTGAACTCTCAATGACAATTTGTGGATTTGGGAGTTATAAAAAAATTTAACGATATATTAATTTTGAGATCCTGAAATTCGGCCCCCAAAGTGGTACCAAAATCTCAAAATTTAAAATCTGATGTCCAAAAATTTAGAAGCTTAATAATTCAAAAACCAAAAATGTAACAATCTAAGAATACAACTCCGAATGCAAAAGACTCACATACCTCTAACTCCAGAAAAATAAATGTGCAATTCAAAAATATAACCTAAAAATTGACTTAAAATTTAAAAATTTGAAAACTCTACTTTATGATTCTAAAACGTACCTCCTAAAATTTGATGTACCTTTCTAAAAGTCTAGAAACAACGAGCCTCGAGCGTAAAATGTGTGACTGGCGTAGTAAATTTGCACGTGTGTCTGACGTTTGAAAGAATTATCACCGTTCCCGCTCGCAATATTTTCAAATTAAATGCATTTTTTATAAACACTTTTCGCAACAACAGTTACTCTACTGGATACGTGTGTTCGTTCCTCTTGACGCATATTTCGTGCACGCATTGTTTCTGGAGACAGTGCTCGCACCGACGTTGCTGGTGCATTTTTAATGAAGTCCCTTTCCGTTTTCGGCGCCTTTGTGACCAACCGTGGCTCGGGCACGCCTTTGCCCTAACATTTTGCTTTATTTGTCGGCCTCCTGAGACACCTACTGCCATTGAACGTCGACCTTGTTGCCTTCAGCCAGACTATACGAATCGTTTCTCGAAAACGCATATGAAATTACCGAGTTCTGCGCTGAGCTCTTCCTTTGTGATGATTATTATATTTTAAACACCTTCATCGTCAAACGTTTCCTTGTTCGTTTGCATTCATCGTTTTGATGCTAGTTTCTCTCTTTAGTTCGCTGCTTTTACGCTTCTACATTCTCGCGTTTTGAATTTTCGAATTGCTCGTATTTCAGACCTTCCGGTTTAAATGTTTCGTATCTCTGAATTGTTAGATCTTTTTATGTACGCTGTTTTCAATTTTTAGCACTTGCATTTTTGGAATTTTACATTTTTAATTTTATGAATTTTGTCGATTTTCCAATATTCAAATTTGTTTCTAATTTCCAAACTTATGAAGTTAGTAATCTTCCTTAAAATATGTCTAAAATTTGTAATAATTCAGTAATTTCAACATTGGAAAATAAATTTCAAATTTTTTAATTAAATTTATTGCACTTCCATGCAACTCCTGTACCATAGTATTAATTCATGAAACTATTTCAAGCTAAATTATTGCTTGAATTTTCCACTTATTAGCAAGCATACAAGCAAATATGCAATATACGTTCAATTAACAAACTTCAAGTAGTTATTTCACAATTAATATCGTTTACTTGCTGCACAGCAAATACGAACAGTGTATTGCACATTTGAAACAAATTCAAATTAAATTGCTCCTCGCATTTTTCATCTGCGAGCAATGATGAACTAAATATATGTTATAGAAAGAGGTATAAATATGAACTGTCATATTTATTTCAGATGATATTGTCAAGCTTGTTAAATATTTTTAATATATATCGCTTCAAGATAGATGTGTCTAAATACTTCTAGTTTATAATATAGAGTTAGAGTGAATTACATGGAAGTAATGTTTGCTACAAATATTAATATAAAATAAAATTAATGTATTTAGTACAAAGGTATTAGCTTATATGTAGACTTCTCCATGTGTATTAAAAAATTTCAGGCAATTCGATATGTTTGAAATTATTAGATATTAATATCCGCAGAGTATTTCTACGTCATGGTATCCCTACGTCCTGATAACTGTACGTCCCGATAACTGTACGTCCCGATAACTGTACGTCCCCATATCTCTACGTCCCCATATCCCTACGTCCCTATATCCCAATATACATAAATGCCAAAATCCTTGAATTCCATAATCCCTACTCTCTATTTAAATCAGTTGGACCATTTACACTAGCAAATTTCCAACAGTCCGATGTAAAATGGCCGTTGTTCGGTATCTCAGCGTCAGTAGATCGATTCGAGACGCATCAAACTCGAAGCCATCGCTTCCGAAACTCTGATTGCTCAGCGTGCGATGGAAAGGTATTTATCAGACGGTGAAAAGGTTAATCAGGATCACGTCAAATGCAGACTGGCCATGCTCACGAGGTCGGCTGAGCACTCTAATCATGCAAGTTATGAAACCCTGTAAACATCACAGCATAACATTCTTATACCTGACACTGTAATTACAGAAGTCGTTGTGTGCACTTTTACGCGTATTACCGGACTTTCGCGATCGTTCCAGCTCATCGGCTACTAATCCCTTCTTCCTCGCGTACTTTTAATCAAGCCGATCCTTAAAATCCCTCATCAAACGTGATTCGAAACGGTCGGCGAAATTGCGAGTCGGTTTCGTTTATGTTCTCAATTTAACCGGACGATAATCCGCGTAATGAGCGCGGAACTTAATGAACAATCGCCATTGAAGACGCTTGACGAATCTCTTTTTTTTCGAACGAGGTCTTTGGTCGCTCGAATTTAAGCCACTTTTCGGTTTTTTTTTTATCTGTCAGGGAATACAACGTGCGTTGAAATGAATCCTTTTTGCTGTGTGTTAATAAATCCGTTTGTGGAACTGGAGCACTTAAGGGTAGAATGGTCGTGCAAATTTTAAACGATGATCAATTAATTTCTTTTACAAGGAAAATACAATTTTAACGAAACGATCTTACTTTTGAGATGAGCTTTAAGGGGACGGATTTACATATTTAATCATTAATGTAGTTTTATTATATCTACAAGTATTAAAAGCTTCTTAAAACAATGTCGTTTGATTATACAACAAAATCAGATAAAGACTGATGGAGATGACTGTGAATATCTGTAATTCAAACCGGAAATTCGGCAATTCTTTAACTGTGCCATGTGCATGGAATGAAAACATCATGGTTCACGGTGGAAACAACAATCGACCGGTCGTTAAGAAGAAAGATGACATCCTTTGGTCGTGTAAACACAAAGGATCAAACTCTATTGATCCTACCTAAGGTTTCTTGCATCCTTCTTGTGATTCAGTATCAATATCAAAACGCCTACTCTCGTCGATTCATTCGACTTTAAAGCCTGACAGTGCCACCACAATTTATCAAACAAGAATAAGTGACGTATACGTTATTATAAATCATGTCTTGTGTGTTCCTTTAACTTATATTACATTCTGAATGATATTGATTTGTTAATTATTGTGAAATATGTAGATGTTTATTATTTTTTGAATACAGTATTTTCTACTGTAAATAATAATAAGTTACATATTTCATAAGAAATAAGATAATAATATTCGATTTAACCATCGAAATAGACACAATTTTATATGGAGCCTCAGAAGCAGCTATGTTTAGTTACTCACTAATTTCTATAAGTTTTATAATGATAATAAGGGTAGTTAAATAATTAACTATATTAACTACACGGCCTTAGTTAAAGGTTGTAATAATAAAATAATAAAGAAAATAAATGTTTGTGTAAAACATATGTTATGTTCATACGCAGATTTACGTTCTAACGAGTTAAACATATCTTACCATAATTTTCCCCGAGATGAGTATAGAACCCCTAGAGAGGTCTTGTATGAACTTCCTGCAATAACAGAAGAATCGAGAAGCCCGTTACACCGTGCATTGTCGATCGAACAAGCCACAAATCGATGTTCACGATCTCGTGCCCACACGAATCGGTGTCTAAGCGTTCATCGAGTAGAAGTTCATTGGGTACGTAGGTGGATATACACTGCCAACCAAAAGTATATGTATGAACATTTTATTCGAAATTCGTAGATCACATAAGACAATAAATACACTATTTCGACTGAAATAGCGAAATCTGAGAATTTTGATAATTTAGAATTTTAGAATTTTGGAAGTTTGTGGTTTTTGATTTCTGTCGTACTAAAATTTGTAATTACGTACCTTCAATGTCCGTGAAAGTTGTCTGTTGACAATCATAATTACCCCACTTCAGTCCTTGTGTGAATCTGCAAAGCTTCAGAGTCTAAAAATTTACCAATCCACGAAGTTATCCTTCCTAAAATACAGAATAAGGTGATTAGATCTGACCATTAGATATTTAGCCGTTAGATATATTATCATTACATATCTGATCCTTAGATATCTGACCATCAGTTATTAAACTAACATTTGGGTAACCGTTAGATGCCATACAATTAAATATCTTACCATTAGGTATCTAGCCGTTAGATATATAGCCGTTAGGTATTTAGCCGTTAAATATCTAACCGTTACATATCTAACCGTTAGATATCAAACGATTAAATACCTTAAGGAATTTCGTTGTACATCATTATCGATCAGTGGTACCGTACTTTTGACCGGTATTGTAGATAGGTAGGCTGTTAGGAAGGAAGGAAGGACATCAGAGGGATACCGTAACGCTTCGAGCAATCAGTTATGCCGGTCGGGGTCCTAGCGACTAGCAATTTTGCGATTGCTCACCTCGAAACGGCGCATAAATCACCGAGTTGGGCTCCGTTACGCTGCTTCGCCGTTAAAACAACCGAACCGCTCGAAGCAACTCCGTGCTCGCCGTACCTGGAGCTTTCGATTAAGATTTTTCTTATATGAACGCCGCTCTTGATTTCTGCTCGCTTCCGTAACGGTTTGCCGAGTTGGAATTAGCTTGTCACTTCTGAAATAACAGAAAACAATTTAATTATCTTGTTACTTGATACACTTTTGAGCCGTTCCAGCACGGGAATTGATATTCACGATTAATGTGGTTAACATTATATCCTTGAAGCAAAATATTATCAGATCGCAGTATCTCTAGATTCTAACATTACCAGATCGCAGTATCCCTAGATCTCAGTATTGCAATATCTCTATATTCCAATATCCCTATATCCCTAGATACTCCTATCTTTATATCCCTATGTATATCCCAGTAACTCAATATCTCTAGATACCCCAATCTTTATATCTTAATATAATTTCTATATCCCTATATTATTAACTCCCAGATTTCTAAATTCGTAGGTCCCAATATCTTGAGATCTAGTGTATTTCTAAATCCCTATATATATTTCTCCGAAATATTTCAATACAAAATAGCTGATTTTTGCTGAAATAAATTGTGAATTAGCTTTTTGTTGTTTTCCATTAACGAATATTCCATTTCCATTCGTTTATATCCTATAATGGTCATGGACTTTGTGATTTTTATTATATCGTGTGGAATTTTATAATTTGTCTGCTGTTTTCATGTTACACATTAAAACATTATTAAGCTCGAAGCAACAATGCACGTAGAATTCATGAAATTCACATCCATTTGCATTTTATTAAAAATATTGATTCATTGTTTATGTAATCCTTTTTGTTAAATTTTCTGCTTTAACTTGATGCACTTTCGTGTCGTCAAATAATGTTACCCCTTTCATGCTACGAAATTTCCATTAAATTGTTGTTCGACGCACAACCATTTAATGCATGTATTTGTTTTATTACAGTTTCATAAATAAAATATTTGAAGAGTTTTATATTAAATCGTGACTCTATAATTCTCATAAAATTTAATCGGATTTGAATGAAATATTCGTGCCATAAATACGAAATCCAGCGAGAAATGTTTGTACAAAGATTAATACAAATCATGCATAAAACATTGAAAAAATGAAATCTCGTTAAAAATTCATGAACAAAATATAATCCTCTGAACGGAGGCTACCGATTATTTTGATAAAATATTAAAATCTGTATCGAATACAATTTCTTAACTGAGAAATCGTATTTCTTGCGATTTTTCTTCTATTTTGTATTCATAAGTCTGTTTCAAGATTCGGTTAAATTCGCGTCTTTGTAGAATACTTTTTCCAAGCTGTGCTTCTGACTTCAATGAAGATCCTCACCTTTTGTCCGCTATTATTCTTAGACAACGTATTCCTTTATTAAAATCCTTCTTCAAAGACATTCGACGAATAGAAATCGTTCATTGTCCCTATACAATGATCTTTTCAGCTCTCGGCTCGACAATGCATGCATGTCATCAACATCAACACGCGTGACTCACTGTGAGACACACTGTGAGTCACCGCACATGCACTCGTATCAATGAATCGAACTTCGTTTATGAATATCATTCAAGCGTCTTATTATTTCAACAAACACCTACCGATTTCTGCGTAACGCGTTTTTCGAATCGGAAAACAAAATGGTAGCTCAAGTGACTCTTGACAGAAGAGTCATAACTTTTGTTCCTTCAATAAAATGTGCAAATATGAATTTGTCTAGACATTATTAAATTTTTAGCAAATTTTTCTTGTTTAATATCTTCGTTTATGTCTTTTAAGGTGTTTATAGCAGTTACTTTTTACACCTTGCAAGTTTACGAAAAATATATTTTTTTATAAATATTATATGTTGAGGAAGTGTTATTACGAGCAAATTATTTTAATACGAGTCCATTTCTAGAATTTTGTGATTTTTTTATAGTCAGCACTTTTGTGACTTGAGACATTTTATGAATTTTTGAGAGTGAACCTTCAGTTTTAGAAATTGTACCACCAGTTAAATTAAAGTTTCAGAAAGTAAATGTCGATGAATCTGAAAAAAAGCTGTTAGAAATCTACAGTTAACCGTGATAAATTAATAAAAGTTAAGAATAATAACGAAAGAATGGAAAATATGTATATTTAAAATTGCGGTGTAAAACAAAATGAGAAATGATATAATAGCATGAAATATTTATTTAGGTGATTATGCGGGAGACTGCAGGTGGTATTTCTGGTGAAATTTATGGTTCCCGGGTTGTGTATATCACTTAATAGAATAAGGGTGTATGAACACGTGGCGCCGTGCCATTTCTCTACCTAAATTGTTATTAGTCTTTATGCGGAAAACCAATAAGGAACACGTGCTTGAACCAGATGGTAAACTTGTAACATCCTTAAATGGTTTCTCTACGATAACGCATCTATGTATAAAAAACACATGCATTATGGAAATACATATATGTAAAGAGTTGTGTGTTGGTCGGACGAAAAATTTTATAGGTTAGTCGAGTTAATTCGTTCACTCATTCAATTATTCTTTATTTGTTCATTTAATTATAATTCTCTATTCGTTCATTCAATTCTTCATTCGTTCATTTGATTATGGTTCTTTAGTAAAACTACAAATTTTGCAGTTTGGAACATCCAAGCCTTGCAAACTTCAAAATTCCAAAATTTGCAATTTCTAAATTCTCGAATTTGTAAATTCTGAAACTCTCCACTTACAGACTTAAAATTTCCATAATTTAAAATTCTATAATTCGAAATTTCTACAGTCGGAGTCTGAAAATTTGTCAGTTTCAAATGTACGTGTGTGTAATTGTAACTGTCAAATATATATGTGTTTGTATACAATTGTACAGTACACCCGTTTCACCCCACGCGACTTCTCGCGAGCTCCGCAGTGATTTCGAACAAAATCACAAGACAAACAGAGTTCTCAATGAAAGAGTGTTCACAATACTCTTTCGCTAATCATCCCTCATATGCCCGGAGCGTATTGTTCCGAGCGGAATGCTATTTGAAGCGGATTCGTCGCGCAGACTGTTCGCGTCGCAAGTCGGGATAGGAAACAACTTGTTGCGCGAGACGGGACTACAATGAGCGAGCAAAATACAGCGATAGAGGGAGCCGGGTTCGGGGCATAAAACAGCCAGACACGGACGGGAAGTTGAACGACATTAAATTTCCATAACGCTGTAAAAGACCATCTGTTTTGCGTCTAAGATGCGCGAACGTAAGTGCAGGTCTATTACGGGAAAACACACAGGGGTAACACTGCGTGTCTTCCTTTTCATGATTTTGTTACTACGAAGTAAACGATGTTACTTTCTATATCGATCAATTAATGACGTTCTTAATTGCAAGGAATCTTTACTTTAGGGTTGGTTAATGATTTAGAATGCTTCTGTGACTATAGTTTTTAATCTTCATGAGAGAATAGATCGTTTGGGATAACATTTCACAACTCTAGATGTCAAACTCCCAAATAATTTAATTCTTATATCGTTAGATCCTTAGGTATAGGAATCAGTGATATGGTATCTATTATTACATATCGGTCTATGATCAAAATTCTTTAGGTTACTTTGTTCCATAATTCTCAGCAAGCGTACATAAGGTTCTTAATGTCACGGTTTTGTGTATTAAATTATATACACAGGAAACCGACTATCAAATTTGGAGGCAAAGTTATAACGAAAAACTCACTCGGATCTATCACAATCCCTATGTACCCTAACGTACCCCTAACGTACCACTGCTGACACTCGTCTGCTCTTGAACACGTGTTCTCCCTTCGAAGAAAGCAAATCGACTGAGGACGATCGATGAACATCATTTGTGGACTTACACGTACACACCGGAAATATAAAAATTTAATATTAGTCGGGAAAATTTCTTCTCTCACTATTTCGTGCACCCCATAATCTTTTTAATAACCCATCACATACAGACGGGTTATACATATCGATCGATGTATTTCACCCTATCTAAAGATGAATAACTAATCTTCAAATTGTGCAAACTGTCAATCATTTGGCTGCGACCAAACAATTTTTCTAATATTTTTCTTGAAAATTGTTCGAAGAGGTAATATTTGAGAAGGGCGAGCTGAAATGGAGGGTGCATTGGTGACTCGAAGATCAGTAGTGTTTCAGTCACTGCACACGATGGCAGCTTTGAAAGACCATTATAACTGGTGTATATTTTTTCCGTCGCTAATAGGTCTTTGGCCGTACACAAGGACAAAATTTCGACTGTGTCAGAATAGTATCCTCAGTCTCGTTATTTGGGTATCTATAATTGCTCAGGTATAAATTTTCCAGTTGCTTTCAAGAATTAATTCACGCTTATGTGTATGAAAGTTATGTATACGTAAAGACTAATGAATTACTTGAAAATACTAATAATATCTACAGTTTTTAGCGTTTTCCACTGTAGAGAAGAGTCTGTTCCGTGTGCTAAGGATAATATCAGTTATAGCAATGGCAATGGTCGCATTTATTAGATATCATGTAACGTGGTACCAGATCGATTATGTAAGTTGCGTATGACAAATTGATTTGATGCTCACGGAAAGTTTATATGTATCTTACTGTAAAATACAGGTAAAAAGATTTCTAGATCAAATTAGGCTTTATTGGAAGATGAATAATGACGACATACTTCGAATCATGCAGCTACATGCTTCTTACGGAGAGCGTCTCTTAATAATTTTTGCGGGTGAGGAAAATCTTGAAAAGTTTGATATTCCGAAAGTAATTCAGCGAATACATAGTACGTTTTACAGCATTTTGTTATCCCTCAGTGTGTATGATAATACTATACCATGTATCTCCTATTATTATGGACAAAATTTTACCACTTAATGAATCTCGCCCAGTAAAGTTTCCAATAGATTTTGAATTCTGGATTGAGGAAGAACAACATCCGATTCTCCACACTTTTCTGTCATACTCGACGGTGATAGTCGACGTAACTGTATTTGTTGGGACGGAATCGCTAATCATTATGATCACCTCGCATATCGCTGGTTTATTCAAAGTTACTAGGTAAGATCGAGTTTTCAATAAATCATGTATCTTATTCATAAAATGTACGTCCTATCCGAATGAAATTAAACGTAGTTCTGCTATCTATTCTGAGAATGCTGTGATCTATCGTTCTTAGTTATTATTACCGAAAAGCCGTTCGTGCGGAATCGTCTGTGTTGTATCTTCCACGCGGTTGTACAAGTAGTAAAAGTCTTAATTACATCGTTAGTGGTGTTACCACACATCAAATGTCGCTTCAGTGAGTATACTTCTTTTATGTATATGAGTACTATTTTTATAAATTTACTAACCAATTCCGACGTACGATAATTTCAATGTTTAAACCAGGGTTACTTAGCCTTTTCTTTGCATTCATATTTTAAAGCATGGTTTTCCTCTTGGACTCTCGTACATTTTTTTTATAATATACAGCATATGAATAATTGCTCATAAGTAGCTTAAAAGTAACTATTAATCATGGAATATGAATAAAATATTCGAGTGGCTATTATTTTTGCGTCTTTCGAATTACGTCAATTCCGTCTTATAGTATTTCTGCGACTTTTTACATTGCACTTATTGCGTATAAAATATATATATATATTCGAAATTAATATTATTGGTTCTCATTACATATCCATTAAATTCAGCTTACTTTTCTCTTATATTATATGATTTCGTACTTATTAAATGATACAGCCTCATATAAACAATTGTACTAATAAATTATATCTGCAATCTATGGGATTTTAGTTATGTCAATCTATTATTGATTAATGCTCAAATATCGACATCCAATTGGCTATTTAATCATTTCCCTACTTTAAAATTGCATTGACCTCGAGGAGGACCATGCCTTAAGCATAGGAAAACTCCATCGGAAGCCCTGGTTTAAACCAAACCTTTTCTATATTTACCATAATATATTACTTAATCGATTGGGTATATCTTTGAAGATTTGTGTATGACTTTAACAACCACTGCAAAATATCGTTCGTTCCCGCCATTATATTGGGTGTGATTGCCTTAAGCTGTCATTTGTTTTGCGTGAGTAATTCTCATTGTGCAATGTTATACCACTTGCCATTGATATCATTTTGACTTTTAAATACGCGCATAATCAGGTTTCAGAAAATTAATTTGTTTGTTAAAGCTGTCTGAAACAGTGCTTCACTTATCAGATATTAGGGAAACAATTTTATCCGTCTTGCTGCTCACTTCTACACTGGGATACATGTTTTGGATGAACCTTGCAGTCCAATACATGATCGACAGCGCGGACTGCATCTCTTTAATAACGTAAATGTGATGAAATGTTGTGTACACAAAATTTTGAATAACTTTAAGTTTGTTTACAATGTTAATAAACCATTAAAAGGAATTCTTTCAACTAACACTTTTGAAGTCGCACTGGTTATCGTCCAACTTAGCAATACATCATTCTCTACAATTACAGGTACAATACCAACTGGTACGAATCGTCTATAGCGACACAGAAATTATTGCAGATGATCATATTGAATAGCAACAAAGATTTGTCATTCAACTTTCTAACCGTCTATGTTCCGTCAGTCGATGGTTTTGCAGTGGTATGTTTAATACTGTGTGTAATATTCTATATTGAATCTTCATTTTTCAGCTTTTAAAAACGTCTGTATCCTACTTTACTATGCTGCTGTCCTTGCAATAATTCTTCTGATTGTTCGATAAACTAAAAATCTGGAAGGAGGGATTAATTGTGCAACGTTCATGGAACAGTGGAATAAATTCGTCGTTCTTTTATTTACTGGAGTGCTATCATACCTCACTTGCAAACATGATTCTGACGATGTGCATTGTATAACTTTTAAGAATCATCTAACAAATCTTATTAACTAAGTTGATTATCTACCTCGTTTGCTTTCATTTCCTTTGAACCTCATCATCGCCTGCATTATCAATATTATTGTAATATAATATAAAGTTCGAACACCTTGACCAGTCATTGCAACACTTCATTTCAAACACTTGCCTACGTTTTAAACACGACTATTTCCTTCGGCGAACGTAAACTGACTGAGAGAAATCGAAGAGTATCCTCCCTCGTAAGCTCGTATTACGTGGACATATGAAAAATTAACATTACACAGAAAATTCTCTTCTCTCAGTTTTACTTTACCCTATCATTTTTTTAATGGCACTATAACATCTCCACGCTGTACCCACCGGCCACGTTATTCGCACCCTACCTACGTATGAATAAGTAATTGCACAGACGTGCGCCCTGTCAATCATTGTGTTGCATCGAAAGAATTTTTGTGATATTTTTCTTGAAAATTGTTCTAAGAGGTAATATTTGAGAAGGGCGAGCTGAAATGGAGGGTGCATTGGTGACCCGAAGATCAGTAGTGTTTCAGTCACTGCACACGATGGCAGCCTTGAAGGACCATTATAATTGGTGTATATTTTTCCCGTCGGTGATAGGTCTTTGGCCGTACGCAAGGACAAAATTTCGACTGTGTCATAATAGCATCATCAGTCTCGTTATTTGGGTATTTATAATTGCCCAGGTATAAATTTTCCAGTTGCTTTCAAGAATTAATTCGTACATATATGAAACTTGAAAACGCTAATAATATCCACAGTTTTTAGCATTGTCGACTATAGAGAGGAATCTGTTTCGTGTGCTAAGGCTAATATCAGTTATAGGAATGTCAATGTTCGCATTTGTTAGATATCATATAACTTGGTACCGGATCGATACTGTAAGATGCGTATGGCAATTGAATTTATGGTTACGGAACATTCATGTGAATCTTACTCTAAAATACAGATAAAAGGATTTCTAGATCAAATCAGGCTTTATTGGAACACGAATAACAACGACATACTTCGAATCATGCAGCTTCATGCTTTTTACGGAGATCGTGTCGTGATAAGTTTTACGGGTGAGGAAAATCTTGAAAAACTTCAAATTCCATAAGCGACTAAGTGAATACATAGTACGTTTTACAGCCCTTATTTACCCCTCACTGTGTGTGGTAATGATATACCATGTGTCTCCTATTATTATGGATCAAAATTTACCATTTAATCGGTCTCGCCAAGTACAGTTTCCAATAGATATGGCATCCCTGATTGACGAACAACAACATCCAATTCTTCACTCATTTCTGTTGTACTCGACGGTGATTACCAGCATAACTGTATTTTTTGGGGTGGAATCTCTAATGATTATGATCGTCTCGCATACCGCTGCTTTATTTAAAGTGGCTAGGTAAAAACCGACTTTTAAATAAATCATGTATATCACTCATAAAATGCACATCCTATCTGAAACAAATAAAATGAAGATCTTCAAAAACATTAAAAAACATTTCAAACTTCGGGTTATTAATTTTAGTACGTGAATCGTTTTTAATGAAATTCGAGTTTCTCAAACCTCATAGAAATTGGATCTCGTTTTTCAAACCATTCTGAAGATTATTCATTTTATTATTTACATTTTCAGCAACTGGTTAATTAAGATAATAGAAAGTTCTTATTTTGCACTGTGAGCCCGTACAAAATAATTAGATTTACAACCTAATGCGTACGTTTAACACAGTTTCAGCAAATATCCAATTTCCAGAAGCGCGAAATGACATGTAAACTGCTGACAGTTTTTTGAAAGAAACGGTTGAAATTTTTTGTGTATCAAGTATATTTTTTGTTTGGTTACTATTTTTTTTTTTAAGCGTTGCCTCAGGTAACTAGTAGTACGAGATGGATGGATTGTTTCGATTACGGTTGTATACATTCAAGTAAATTAATCTTATATTCTCATTATCCCCTACTAGCTATTCTAACGGTTTAATCCTTCATCCTTAGTTACTATTTCCACATAGCCGTCCTTGCGGAATCGTCAGTGTCGTGTCTTCCCCGCGATTGTACAACTAATAAAAGTATCAGTTTCATCGTTAGTGGTGTTACTATACATCGAATGGCACTACAGTGAGTATTCTTTTTTATGGATGTACTAACCAAATCCGATGTACGGTAATTTCAATGTTTAAACCAGGGTTCCTTTGCCTGCTCTTTGCATTAATCCTTTATAGAGTGGTTGTCCTCATCGTAAGTAACGTAAAAATAACTATTAAACAAGGAATATGAATAAAATATTCGCGTGGTCATTACTTTTGCGTCTTTCGTAGTACTTCAGTTCCGTCGTATAGAATTCCTGTGACTCTTTACATTGCACTTATTGCATATAAAATATATATATTTGAAATGAATATTATTGGTTCTCATTATATATCCATTGACTTCAGTGTACTTTTTTCCTTATGTATGTTTATGTTTTCGATCTTCCTACATGATACAGCCTCATATGAACAATTGCACTTATAAATTGTATCCGCAATCTATTGGACTTTAGTTATGACAGTCAATTGTTGATCAATGTTCAGACATCGATACCCAGCCGACTATTTGATCACTGAACTGCTTAAAATTTCATCGACCTCGAGGAGGATCATGACCACAGCATAGACAAACCCCACGGGGACCCCTGGTCTAAACAAACCACTTTCTGTATTTACTGCAATATTTTACTTAACCGACTATGTATGTCTTTGAAGATTTGTAAGTGACTTGAACGACCACTGTCAAATATCGTACGTTCCCGGCATTATATTCCTCGTGATTTCCTTAAGCTGTCAGTTGTTTTGCGTGAGTAATTCTCATTGTGCAATTTTATATCTCTTGGCATGGAAATCATTTTATTTTTTAGTAACGTACATAGTTAGGAACCGGAAAACAATTTTTTTGTTATAGCTGTCACACACAGTGCTTCAGTTATCAGATATCAGAGGGACAATTTTATCCGTATTGCTGCTGACTTCTACACTGGGATACTTGTTTTCCCTGAACTTTGTATGTCAGTACACGATTGACAGCTCCGACAGCATCTCTTTAATAACGTAAATGTTATGAAATGTTATGTACACAAAATTTTTCCTCTTGCTTACAATGTTAATAAACTATTAAAAGGAATTTCTTTCAATTGACACTTTTTAAGTCGTACTGGTATTCGTCCAACTTAGCGATACATCGTTGTCGTGTAATTGTAGGTACAATACCAACTGGTACGAAACGTCTATAGCGACACAGAAATTATTGCAGATGATTATATTAAAGAGCAACAGAGGTTTATCAGTCAACTTTCTAACCGTCTATGCTCCATCATTGGAAGGTTTCGCAGTGGTATGTGTAATACTATGTGTAATATTCAGTACTGAACCCTCATTTTTCAGCTTTTAAAGGCATCCGTATCCTACTTTACTGTGATGCTATCCTTGCAGTAAATCTTCTGATTGTTCGATAAATTAAAAATCTGGAAGGAGCGATTAATTATGCAACGTTCACAGGATACTGGCATGAATTTGTTGTTGTTTTATTTTGTGGTGTGTTATTGTACCGCACTTGTAATCTTAACACAATTCTGACGATGTTCATTGTGTAACTATTCAGAACCAATTAAATTCTATTGACTAAGTTGAGTGTCTACCTCGTTTATTTTCATTTCATAGTTAACCCTCATAATTTCCAGTGTTGTCGATATTATTGTAATATAATATAAATTCGTGTACTTAGATCACCTTCACCAGTCAGGCCGACATCTCGTTTCCTCTCTTCCTTGCTCACTTTAACACTTGCCTGCGTTTTAACACGACTTCTTCCTTCGGCGGACGTAAACTGACTGCGAGAAATCGAAGAGTATCCTCCCTCGTAAGCTCGTATTTGCGTGGACATATGAAAAATTAACTTTACACAGAAAATTTTCTTCTCTCAGTTTTACTTCACCCTATAATTTTTTTAATGGCACTATAACATCTCCACGGTGTACCCACCGGCCACGTTATTCGCACCCTACCTACGTATGAATAAGTAATTTCGCACACGTGCGCCCTGTCAATCATTGTGTTGCATCGAAAGAATTTTTGCGATATTTTTCTAGAAAATTGTTCGAGGAGGTAATATTTGAAAAGGGAGAGGTGAAATGGAGGGTGCATTGGTAACTCAAAGATCAGTAGTGTTTCAGTCACTGCACACGATGGCAGCTTTGAAAGACCATTATAACTGGTGTATATTTTTCCCTTCGCTGATAGGTCTTTGGCCGTACACAAGGAAAAAATTTCGACTGTGTCAGAATAGTATCATCAGTTTCTTTATTTGGGTATCTATAATTGCTCAGGTATAAATTTTCCACTTGCTTTCAAGAATTAATTCGTACATATATGAAACTTGATAACGCTAATAATATCCACAGTTTTTAGCATTTTCGACTATAGAGAGGAATCTGTTTCGTGTGCTAAGGATAATATCAGTTATAGTAATGGCAATGGTCGCATTTTTTAGATATCATATAACTTGGTACCGGATCGATTATGTAAGTTGCGTATGACAAATTGATTAGATGTTTACGCAACGTTTATATTATCTTACTGTAAAATACAGGTAAAAGGATTTCTAGATCAAATTGGGCTTTATTGGAACACGAATAATGACGACATACTTCGAATCATTCAGCTCCATGCTTCTTACGGAGAGCGTCTCGTAATAATTTTTGCGGGTGAGGAAAATCTTGAAAAGTTTGATATTCCGAAAGTAATTCAGCAAATACATAGTACGTTTTACAGCCTTTTGTTACCCCTCAGTGTGTATGATGTTGCTATATCATCTTTCTCCTATTATTATGGACAAAATTTTACCACTGAATGAATCTCGTCCAGTAAAGTTTCCAATAGATTTTGAATTCTGGATTGAGGAAGAACAATATCCGATTCTCCACACGTTTCTGTCATACTCGACGGTGATAGTTGACGTAACTGTATTTATTGGGGCAGAATCGCTAATGATTATGATTGCCTCACATATCGCTGGTTTATTTGAAGTAGCTAGGTAAGATCGACTTTCAAATAATTTATGTACCTTATTCATAAAATGTACGTCCTATCTCAATGAAATTAAACGAAGTTCTGCTATCTATTCTGAGAATGCTGTGATCTATTGTTCTTAGTCACTATTACCGAAAAGCCGTTCTTGCGGAATCGTCTGTGTCGTATCTTCCACGCGGTTGTACAAGTAGTAAAAGTCTTAATTACATCGTTAGTGGTGTTACCACACATCAAATGTCGCTTCAGTGAGTATACTTCTTTCATGTATATGAGTGCTATTTTCATGTTTAAACATGGGTCTCAGCCCTTTCTTTGTATTAATCTCTTAAGGCGTATTGTACCTCGCAGACTCCTTTACCCTAAAAATAACCATTAAACATGGAATATGTATAAAATATTCCAGTGGCTATTATTTTTGCGTCTTTTGAATTGTTTCAGTCCCGTCTTATAGTATTCCTGCAATTCTTTACATTGCACTTATTGCGTATAAAATATATATATTCGAAATTAATATTATTGGTTCTAATTACATATCCATAAAATTCAGTTTACTTTTCTTTTATATTTGTTTTGTGATTTCGCACTTACTACAGGATACAGTCTCATATGAACAATTGTACTAATAAATTGTATCTGCAGTCCCCTGGTCTAAACCAAGCATTTTCTATATTTACCACAATGTGTTACTTAACCGATTACGTATATCTTTGAAGATTTGTGTATGACTTTAACAACCACTGCAAAATATCGTTCGTTCCCGTCATTCTATTGGGCGTGATTGTCTTAAGCTGTCATTTGTTTTGCGTGAGTAATTCTCATTGTGCAACGTTATATCACTTGGCATGGATATCACTTTGACTTTTAAATACGCGCATAATTAGGTTTCAGAAAATTAATTTGTTTGTTAAAGCTGTCTGAGACTGTACTTCATTTATCAGATATTATGGAGACAATTTTATCCGTGTTGCTGATCTATTCTACACTGGGATACATGTTTTGGATGAACCTTGCATTTCAATACATGATCGACAGCGCGGACAGCATTTCCTTAATAACGTAAATGTGATGACATGTTGTGTACACAAAATTTTCACAGAATGTACATAAAACTATCTATATGCTGATTACGAATAAGTTTAAGTTTGTTTACAATGTTAATAAACCATTAAAAGGAATTCTTTCAACTAACACATTTGAAGTCGCACTGGTTATCGTCCAAATTAGCAATACATCGTTCTCTATAATTACAGGTACAATACCAACTGGTACGAATCGTCTATAGCGACACAGAAATTATTGCAGATGATCATATTGAATAGCAACAAAGATTTGTCATTCAACTTTCTAGCCGTCTATGTTCCGTCAGTCGATGGTTTTGCAGTGGTATGTTTAATACTGTGTGTAATATTGTATATTGAATCTTCATTTTTCAGCTTTTAAAAACGTCTGTATCCTACTTTACTATGCTGCTGTCCTTGCAATAATTCTTCTGATTGTTCGATAAACTAAAAATCTGGAAGGAGAGATTAATTGTGCAACGTTCATGGAACAGTGGAATAAATTCGTCGTTGTTTTATTTTGTGGAGTGCTGTCATAGCTCACTTGCAAACATGATTTTGACGATGTGCATTGTACAACTATTCAGAATCAATTAAATCCTATAAATTAAGTTGATTATCTACCTCGTTTGCTTTCATTTCATTTGAACCTCATCATCGTCTGCATTATCAATATTATTGTAATATAATATAAAGTTAGATCACCTTCACCAGTCATGCCAACACTTCATTTCAAACACTTGCCTACGTTTTAAACACGACTTCTTCCTTCCGCGGACGTAAACTGACTGAGAGAAATCGAAGAGTATCCTCCCTCGTAAGCTCGTATTACGTGGACATGTGAAAAATTAACATTACACAGAAAATTCTCTTCTCTCAGTTTTACTTTACCCTATAATTTTTTTAATGGCACTATAACATCTCCACGCTGTACCCACCGGCCACGTTATTCGCACCCTACCTACGTATGAATAAGTAATTGCCCAGACGTGTGCCCTGTCAATCATCGTGTTGTATCGAAAGAATTTTTGCGATATTTTTCTTGAAAATTGTTCGAAGAGGTAATATTTCCAAAGGGAGAAGTGAAATGGAGGGTGCATTGGTGACTCGAAGATCAGTAGTGTTTTAGTCACTGCACACGATGGCAGCATTCAAGGGCCATTATAACTGGTGTATATTTTTTACGTCGCTGATAGGTCTTTGGCCATACACAAAGAAAAAATTTAGACTGTGTCATAATATCATCATCAGTCTCGTTATTTGGGTATCTATAATTGCCCAGGTATAAATTTTCCAGTTGCTTTCAAGAACTAATTCGCGCATATATGAAAGTTGACAACGCTAATAATATCCACAGTTTTTAGCATTTTCGACTATAGAGAAGAATCTGTTTCGTGTGCTAAGGATAATATCAGTTATAGCAATGGCAATGGTCGCGTTTATTAGATATCATATAACTTGGAACCAGATCGATTATGTAAGTTAGGTATTACAAATTGATTTGATGTTTATAGAACGTTCATATGAACCTTACTGTAAAATACAGGTGAAAGGATTTCTAGATCAAATCAGGCTTTATTGGAACACGAATAACGACGACATACTTCGAATCATTCAGCTCCATGCTTCTTACGGAGAGCGTCACGTATTAATTTTTGCGGGTGAGGAAAATCTAGAAGAGCTTAAATTTCCTAAAGTGATTAAGTGAATACATAGTACGTTTTACAGCCTTTTGTTATCCCTCAGTGTGTATGATGTTGCTATATCATCTTTCTCCTATTATTATGGATAAAATTTTACCATTTAATGAGTCTCGCCCAGTAAAGTTTCCAATAGATGCGGAAATCATCATTGACAAAGAACAACATGCAATTCTCTACTCTTTTCTGTTTTACTCGACGGTGATAGTCGACGTAACTGTATTTGTTGGTGCGGAATCGCTAATTATCATGATCGCCTCGCATATCGCTGGCTTATTTAAAGTTGCTAGGTAACACCAACTTTCAAATAATTCATGTATATTATTCATAAAATGTACGTCCTGTCTGAATCAAACGAAACAAAGATCTACTATGTATTCTGATAATATTGTAATCTATCGTTCTTAGTTATTATTACCAAAAAGCCGTTCTTGTGGAATCCTCTGCGTCGTGTCCTCCACGCGATTGTACGAGTAATAAAAGTACCAGTTACATTGTTAGCGGTGTTACTATACATCAAATGGCACTTCAGTGAGTAATCATCTTTTATGTATGTAAATGAGCACTATTTTCATATATTTACTAACCAATCCCTATATGTTGAATTTCATAGTGTAAACCAGGATTTCTTAGCCCTTTCTTTACAGAAATCCTTTATAGCGTCGTTTTCCACATCGATGCCTTATCATTTCCTTCTATAATATATACAATACGAATAATTTCCCGTAAGTAACTTAAAAATATCGATTAAGAAAGGAATATGAATACAATATTCTCGTGGTCATTATTATTGTGCCGTTCGTCTTACTTCAGTATCGTCTTATAGTGTTCCTGCAACTCTTTACATTGCACTTATTTCATATAATACATATATATATTTGTTATTACATATCCATTAACTTTAGTGTACTTTTCCCTTATATTTACTGTATGATTTTGAACTTGCTACATGATACAGCCTCATATGAACAATTCTACTAGTAAATTGTATCTGCAATCTATGAGATTTTAGTTATGTCAATCTATTCTTGATAAATGTTCAGATATCGACACCCAGTCGATTATTTAAGCACAAACCCACTTTAAAATTTCGTCGATCTCGAGGAAGACTATGCCTAAGAGCATAGGGAAACCTCATCGGGACCCCTGGTCAAAACAGACCGTTTTCTGTATTTATCGCAATATTTTACTTAACCGATTACGTGTGTGTTTGAAGATTTGTATGGGACTTTAACAACTACTGCAATATATCGTTGGGTGCAGCCGTTATATTGGGTGTGATTGCCTTAAGCAGTCATTTGTTTTGCGTGAGTAATTCTTATTGTGTAACTTTGTATCTCTTGGTATGGAAATCATTTTATTCTTAAATACGTTCATCATAAGGATTCTGAAAATTGTTTTGTTTGTTAAAGCTGTCTGAAACACTGCTTGACTTATCAGATATTAGGGAGACAATTTTATCCGTGTTGCTGATCTATTCTACACTGGGATACATGTTTTGGATGCACCTTGCATTTCAATACATGATCGACAGCGCGGACAGTATCTCTTTAATAACGTAAATGTGATGAAATGTTATGTATACAAAATTTTTCCACCTGCTTACAATGTTAATAAACTATTAAAAGGAATTTCTTTCAACTGTCACTTTTTAAGTCGTACCGGTTTTCATCCAACTTAGCAATACATCGTTCTCTATAATTACAGGTACAATACCAACTGGTACGAAACGTCTATAGTAACACAGAAAATGTTACAGCTGATCATATTAAATAGCAACAAAGATTTGACATTCGACTTTCTAAGCGTCCATGTTCCGTCAATCGATGGTTTTGCAGTGGTATGTTTAATACTATGTTTAATATTCTATATTGTATCTTCATTTTTTAGCTTTTAAAAACATCTGTATCCTACTTTACTGCGCTGCTGTCCTTGCAGTAAATGTTCTGATTGTTCGATCAATTAAAAATCTGGAAGGAGCGATTAATGGTGCAACGTTTTTGGGACACTGGAATTAGTTCGATGTTCTTTTATTTTGTGATGTATTATCGTACCCCACTTGCAACTCCAACCTGAATCTAACGATGTTTATTTGTACAACTATTCAGAATCAATTAAATCCTATTAATTAAGTTGATTATCTATCTCGTTTGCTTACATAATTGAACCTCATCATCTCCTGCATTGTTAATATTATTGTAATATAATATAAACTTTGATTACCTACACCAGTCATCCCAACAGTTCATTTCAAACACTCCCCTACGTTTTAACACGACTTCTTCCTTCGGCGGACGTAAACTGACTGCGAGAAATCGAAGAGTATCCTCCCTCGTAAGTTCGTATTACGTGGACATATGAAAAATTAACTTTACACAGAAAATTTTCTTCTCTCAGTTTTACTTTACCCTATCATTTTTTTAATGACACTATAACATCACCACGCTGTACCTACCGGTCACGTTATTCGCACCCTACCTGCGTATGAATAAGTAATTGCCTAGAAGTGCGCCCTGTCAATCATTGTGTTGCATCGAAAGAATTTTTACAATATTTTTCTTGAAAATTGTTCGAAGAGGTAATATTTGAAAAGGGAAGAGGTGAAATGGAGGGTGCATTGGTAACTCAAAGATCAGTAGTGTTTCAGTCACTGCACACGATGGCAGCTTTGAAAGACCATTATAACTGGTGTATATTTTTTCCGTCGCTGATAGGTCTTTGGCCATACACAAAGAAAAAATTTAGACTGTGTCATAATATCATCATCAGTCTCGTTATTTGGGTATCTATAATTGCTCAGGTATAAATTTTCCACTTGCTTTCAAGAATTAATTCACGCATATGTGTATGAAAGTTATGTATACGTAAAGACTAATGGACTACTTGTAAATACTAATAATATCTACAGTTTTTAGCTTTTTCCACTATAGAGAAGAGTCTGTTTCGTGTACTAAGGATAATATCAGTTATAGCAATGGCAATGGTCGCATTTATTAGATATCATGTAACCTGGTACCAGATCGATTATGTAAGTTGCGTATGACAAATTGATTTGATGCTCACTGAAAGTTTATATGTATCTTACTGTAAAATACAGGTAAAAAGATTTTTAGATCAAATTAGGCTTTATTGGAAGATGAATAATGACGACATATTTCGAATCATGCAGCTCCATGCTTCTTACGGAGAGCGTCTCCTAATAATTTTTGCGGGTGAGGAAAATCTTGTAAAGTTTGATATTCCGAAAGTAATTCAGCGAATACATAGTACGTTTTACAGCATTTTGTTATCCCTCAGTGTGTATGATAATACTATACCATGTATGTCCTATTATTATGGACAAAATTTTACCACTGAATGAATCTCGCCCAGTAAAGTTTCCAATAGATTTTGAATTCTGGATTGAGGAAGAACAATATCCGATTCTCCACACGTTTCTGTCATACTCGACGGTGATAGTCGACGTAACAGTATTTGTTGGGGCGGAATCGCTAATGATTATGATTGCCTCACATATCGCTGGTTTATTTGAAGTAGCTGGGTAAGATCGACTTTCAAATAATTTATGTATCTTATTCATAAAATGTACGTCCTATCCGAATGAAATTAAACGTAGTTCTGCTATCTATTCTGAGAATGCTGTGATCTATCGTTCTTAGTTATTATTACCGAAAAGCCGTTCTTGCGGAATCGTCTGTGTTGTATCTTCCACGCAGTTGTACAAGTAGTAAAAGTCTTAATTACATCGTTAGTGGTGTTACCACACATCAAATGTCGCTTCAGTGAGTATACTTCTTTTATGTATATGAGTACTATTTTTATAAATTTACTAACCAATTCCGACGTACGATAATTTCAATGTTTAAACCAGGGTTCCTTAGCCTTTTCTTTGCATTCATATTTTAAAGCATGGTTTTCCTCTTGGACTCTCTTACATTTTTTGTATAATATACAGCATATTAATAATTGCTCATATGTAGGTTAAAAGTAACTATTAAACATGGAATATGAATAAAATATTCGAGTGGCTATTATGTTTGCGTCTTTCGAATTACGTCAGTTCCGTCTTATAGTATTCCTGCGACTCTTTACATTGCACTTATTCCGTATAAAATATATGTATATATATTTGAAATTAATATTATTGGTTCTCATTACATATCCATTAAATTCAGCTTACTTTTCTCTTATATTATGTGATTTCGTACTTATTAAATGATACAGCCTCATATGAACAATTGTACTAATAAATTACATCTGCAATCTATGGGATTTTAGTTATGTCAATCTATTATTGATTAATGCTCAAATATCGACATCCAATTGGCTATTTAAGCATTGTCCTACTTTAAAATTGCATTGACCTCGAGAAGGACCATGTCTACAGCATAGGACAACCCCATCAGAAGCCCTAGTTTAAACCAAACCTTTTCCATATTTACCATAATATATTACTGAATCGATTGGGTATATCTTTGAAGATTTGTGTATGACTTTAACAACCACTGCAAAATATCGTTCGTTCCCGCCATTATATTGGGTGTGATTGCCTTAAGCTGTCATTTGTTTTGCGTGAGTAATTCTCATTGTGCAATGTTATACCACTTGCCATTGATATCATTTTGACTTTTAAATACGCGCATAATCAGGTTTCAGAAAATTAATTTGTTTGTTAAAGCTGTCTGAGACTGTACTACATTTATCAGATATCAGGGAGACAATTTTGTCCGTGTGGCTGCTCACTTCTACACTGGGATACATGTTTTGGATGAACCTTGCAGTCCAATACATGATCGACAGCGCGGACTGCATCTCTTTAATAACGTAAATGTGATGAAATGTTGTGTACTCAAAATTTTGAATAACTTTAAGTTTGTTTACGATGTTAATAAACCATTAAAAGGAATTCTTTCAACTAACACTTTTGAAGTCGCACTGGTTATCGTCCAACTTAGCAATACATCGTTCTCTACAATTACAGGTACAATACCAAGTGGTACGAATCGTCTATAGCGACACAGAAATTATTGCAGATGATCATATTGAATAGCAACAAAGATTTGTCATTCAACTTTCTAACCGTCTATGTTCCGTCAGTCGATGGTTTCGCAGTGGTATGTTTAATACTGTGTGTAATATTCTATATTGAATCTTCATTTTTCAGCTTTTAAAAACGTCTGTATCCTACTTTACTATGCTGCTGTCCTTGCAATAATTCTTCTGATTGTTCGATAAACTAAAAATCTGGAAGGAGGGATTAATTGTGCAACGTTCATGGAACAGTGGAATAAATTCGTCGTTCTTTTATTTAGTGGAATGCTATCATACCTCACTTGCAAACATGATTCTGACTATGTGCATTGTATAACTTTTATGAATCATCTAACAAATCTTATTAACTAAGTTGATTATCTACCTCGTTTGCTTTCATTTCAGTTGAACCTCAGCATCGCCTGCATTATCAATATTATTGTAATATAATATAAAGTTAGAACACCTTGACCAGTCATTTCAGCACTTCATTTCAAACACTTGCCTACGTTTTAAACACGACTTTTTCCTTCGGCGGACGTAAACTGACTGCGAGAAATCGAAGAGTATCTTCCCTCGTAAGCTCGTATTACGTGGACATATGAAAAATTAACTTTACACAGAAAATTTTCTTCTCTCAGTTTTACTTTACCCTATCATTTTTTTAATGGCACTATAACATCTCCACGCTGTACCCACCGGCCACGTTATTCGCACCCTACCTACGTATGAATAAGTAATTGCCCAGACGTGTGCCCTGTCAATCATTGTGTTGCATCGAAAGAATTTTTGTGATATTTTTCTTGAAAATTGTTCGAAGAGGTAATATTTGAAAAGGGAGAGGTGAAATGGAGGGTGCATTGGTAACTCAAAGATCAGTAGTGTTTCAGTCACTGCACACGATGGCAGCTTTGAAAGACCATTATAACTGGTGTATATTTTTTCCGTCGCTGATAGGTCTTTGGCCATACACAAAGAAAAAATTTAGACTGTGTCATAATATCATCGTCAGTCTCGTTATTTGGGTATCTATAATTGCCCAGGTATAAATTTTCCAGTTGCTTTCAAGAACTAATTCGTACATATATGAAACTTGACAACGCTAATAATATCCACAGATTTTAGCATTTTCGACTATAGAGAGGAATCTGTTTCGTGTACTAAGGATAATATCCGTTATAGCAATGGCAATGGTCGCATTTTTTAGATATCATATAACTTGGAACCAGATCGATTATGTAAGTTGCGTATGACAAATTGATTGGATGTTTACGCAACATTTATATGAATCTTATTGTATAATACAGGTAAAAGGATTTCTAGATCAAATTAGACTTTATTGGAACACGAATAACGACGACATACTTCGAATCATGCAGCTCCACACTTCTTACGGGGAGCGTCTCTTAATAATTTTTGCAGGTGAGGAAGGTCTTGAAAAGCTTAAATTTCCTAAAGTGATTAAGTGAATACATAGTACGTTTTGCAGCCTTTTGTTATCCCTCAGTGTGTATGATGATGCTATACCATATTTCTCCTATTATTATGGACAAAATTGTACCATGTAATGAGACTCGCCCAGCAAAGTTTCCAGTAGATATGAAATTCTTGATTGTCGAAGAACAACATCCAATTCTCCACAGTTTACTGTCATATTCAACGATGGTAGTCGACGTAACTGTTTTTGTTGGGGCGGAATCGCTTATCATTATGATCACCTCGCATATCGCTGGTTTATTCAAAGTTACTAGGTAAGATCGAGTTTTCAGTAAATCATGTATATTATACATAATATATACGTCGTCTCTGAATCAAATGAAACGAAGATCTACTATGTTTTTTGATAATACTGTAATCTATCGTTCTTAGTTATTATTACCAAAACGCCGTTCTTGCGGAATCGTCTGTGTCGTATCTTCCACGCGGTTGTACAAGTAGTCAAAGTCTTAATTACATCGTTAGTGGTGTTACCACACATCAAATGGCGCTTCAGTGAGTATACTTCTTTCATGTATATGAGTGCTATTTTCATGTTTAAACCTGGGTCTCAGCCCTTTCTTTGTATTAATCTCTTAAGGCGTATGGTACCTCGTCGACTCCTTTACCCTAAAAATAACGATTAACCATGGAATATGAATAAAATATTCCAGTGGCTATTATTTTTGCGTCTTTTCAATTGTTTCAGTTCCGTCTTATAGTATTCACGCAATTCTTTACATTGCACTTATTGCGTATAAAATATATATATTCGAAACTAATATTATTGGTTTTAATTACATATCCATAAAATTCAGTTTACTTTTCCCTTATATTTGTTTTGTGATTTCGCACTTACTACAGGATACAGTCTCATATGAACAATTGTACTAATAAATTGTATCTGCAGTCCCCTGGTCTAAACCAAGCATTTTCTATATTTACCACAATGTGTTACTTAACCGATTACGTATATCTTTTAAGATTTGTATATGACTTTAACAACCACTGCAAAATATCGTTCGTTCCCGCCATTATATTGGGCGTGATTGCCTTAAGCTGTCATTTGTTTTGCGTGAGTAATTCTCATTGTCGAACTTTATATCACTTGGCATGGATATCATTTTATCTTTTATAGACGTGCATAATAAGGTTTCAGAAAATTAATTTGTTTGTTAAAGCTGTCTGTGACTGTGCTTCACTTATCAGATATCAGGGAGACAATGTTCTCCGCGTTGTTGCTCACTTCTACACTGGGATATATGTTTTGGATGAACCTTGCAGTCCAATACATGATCGATAGCGCCCGCAGCATATCCCTAAGAACGTAAATGTATTGGAATGTTATTTGCACGAAATCGTTCCTGATAATTGTTAACGTGTTGATCGTCAAGTACCCACGCGTTAATCACGTACGACTTCTCATTTGCATGCATAAAAATACATACAGATCATCAAAGCAATTGGCTTTTAACTCTGGCTGGTAACTCTTCAATCATCTGTCCTGAGATTTTAGTTACAATGTTAATAAGCCACTAAAAGGAACATATTTCAATTGACACTTTTTAAGTCGTACTGGATTTCGACCAAGTTAGCAATACATCGTTGTCTATAATTACAGATACAACACCGACTGGTATGGAACGTCTATAGCAACTCAGAAATTGTTACAGCTGATCATATTAAATAGCAACAAAGATGTGTCACTCAACTTTCTAAGCGTCTTTATTCCGTCAGTCAATGGTTTTGCAGTGGTATGTTTAATACTCTGTGTAATATTCTATATTGAATCCTCTTTTTTCAGCTTTTAAACACATCTGTATACTACTTTACTGTGCTGCTGTCGTTTCAATAATTCTTCTGATTGTTCGATAAACTAAAAATCTGGAAGGAGGGTTTAATAGTGCAACGTTCATGGAACAGTGGAATAAATTCGTCGTTCTTTTATTTAGTGGAGTGCTATCATACCTCACTTGCAAACATGATTTTGACGATGTGCATTGTATAACTTTTAAGAATCAACTAACAAATCTTATTAACTAAGTTGATTATCTACCTCGTTTGCTTTTATTTCCTTTGAACCTCATCATCGTCTGCATTATCAATATTATTGTAATATAATATAAAGTTAGAACACCTTGACCAGTCATTCCAACACTTAATTTCGAACACTTGCCTACGTTTTAAACACAACTTTTTCCTTCGGCGAACGTAACCTGACTGAGAGAAATCAAAGAGTATCCTCCCTCGTAAGCTCCTATTGCATGGCAATATAAAAAATTTACTTTACTCAGAAAATTTTTGTCTCTTAGTTTTTCTTTACCCTACCATTTGTTTAATGGCACTATTACGCCACCACGCTGTACCTACCGTCTACACTATTTGCACCCTACCTACGTTTGAATAATTAATTCCACAGTTGTGCGACCTGTCAATCATTGTCCTGCATCGAAAGAATTTTTCTGATATTTTTCTTGAAAATTGTTCGAAAAGGTAATATTTGAAAAGGGTGAGGTGACATGGAGGGTGCGCTGGTGACTCGGAGATCAGTTTTGTTTGGACGGTGCACGTGATAGCAGCAATGAATAGCTACTATAGGTGGAATATATTTTTTCTATCGCTGATAGGACTTTGGCCGTATCGCAACAGGAAATTACGACTGTTTCTTAATGGCACAATCATACTCTGTAGTTGGTTGTCTATGATCTCTCAGGTATGAATTACCACTATGTTTATTAATTATGCATATCGTAACTATGCAAATCTTGATTGTCAGTTTTTAGCTTTTACCATTGTCGAGATAAATACGTTTCGGATGCTGAAAATAATATCCTTCCTATCAGCCTGCATATCGTTAGTTATAAGATATCATGTAGCCTGCTACTACATCGACGATGTAAGTTACGTTTACGTGTTCGTGTCATATTTCCTGAACATCCACGTTATTGTCAAATTCAGATGAAAGATCTTCTAGAACAAATTAAGCTCCACTGGAAAACTGATAACGATAATATACTCCGGATTATACAGAAGTACAGCTCTATCGGAAAGCGTGTAGGGATTAATTTTTGGGGTAAGGAAAATTTTAGGGTGCTTATAATTTCTCGAGTGAATCAATGAATACATACATGTTACAGCATATTGTATATCTTCAGCCTGTTTCGTGTTTCTATATCATATTTTATGGTGTATAATAACGTCGTTTAATGGGTCTCGCAAAATAAAGTTACCAATAGATGTGTATCTTGTCTTTGATGCACAACAACATCCTATTCTGGGTACTGCTGTGGTATTTTCAGCATATACGATGTTCGCAACTATATATGCTGGGATACATTCATTCTTGTTTATGGTCCTATCACATTCTGCTGGTCTATTTCATATCGCAAGGTAAAGTTGAATATTAAATGAATCTCGTATATTATTCGTATGAATGGTGTCTAATTTAAAAAAATAATAAAGAAATATTGATGTTTGAAATTGTTTAAAGACGACCATAGCTTGTATTAATATTTCCTAACGTATCGAATTGCATGTGGAATTTACTTTAAATTACACTACCTGCGTACATGTCTGTCACTATCTGTAACTATTTTAATCGAACTATCTACTACCGTTTTCAGCTATCATTTTCAAAAAGCTGTCCTCGAAGAGTCAACTGCATACCATCTA
Organism: Megachile ligniseca; assembly: GCA_945859555.1. NCBI lineage: Eukaryota > Metazoa > Arthropoda > Insecta > Hymenoptera > Megachilidae > Megachile > Megachile ligniseca. The sequence goes on from OX243783.1 coordinate 7,498,919, forward strand.
GAATGTACAAATAGTGAGAGTCTCAAAGAGATAATCAATGGTGTGTTTGCACATCGAAAGGCAATTCAGTGGGTATTATTTACAAGTTCACGAACGTGTAGATTTAAAAATTGTATTTATTGCAATATTTTTCTGAACGTGTACATATTCTTAAAGATTTCTTCGACGAATGTACGACTATAGCAAGTTCTCGTACTCTACGGATCTTGTATTCGGTATAATTGCCCTGAGCTGTAATTTATTTTGTGTGAGTAGCGCTTATGATATCGTTCTGAATTATCCACAATTAAAGGTATTTAAGCACCGAGGGATTAAAAAATTGTTGTGTTTGTTCAAGCTGTCTCAAACGGTGATTCAGCTTTCAGACGTCGGAGACACAATGGTATCTCTGATATTCATCATTTCTATAACTCAGTATATGTTTATCATCAACCTCGCAGTGCAATACACAATTGACAGTGCTGGCAGCATCTCTGTAACAATGTAAATGTTTTCGAATGTGTGCACATAGATTTTCCTGGTAACTTTTGACAGCTAATATGGTGAATTGTCTCATTAATTCTATCTGTGTTCAGCAATGTTCGGAGATCATTAGAGCAATCCATTACATTTGTCGAAAATTAAATTGTTATTTTTTGCGGTATTTTGTCAAAATAAATGCGAGGACCCAAAGTGCTGAAGCAATTCAGTTTCTAACAGATTAGAATCTTTTTTACAGTTCTTCAAAGCTTTTATATTCGCAGATACAACACCAACTGGTACGAAACGACTGTAGCAACACAGAAATTATTGCAGATGGTTATATTGAAAAGCAACAGAAAAATTAATATCAACCTTTTATCCGCATACAATCCATCTATCGAAGGTTTTATTACGGTATGTTAATATCAATTGTGATCCAAAAACAGTATTCCATACTGATTCTTCATTTTTCAGCTTTCAAAGGCTGCGATATCGTACTTCACTATGTTGCTGTCATTAAAGTGATTTTTGGTGTTGTTAAAATTAAAATCAGTAAGACGCGAATAATCGTGCAAAGTGCGGACGTTCATGTGAATCTCTTATTTTATTACTTTGCGCTATAATTTTATCAAAACTGGTGATTGGGTCTTTGGTGAACGGGTGATGTGTGAAATTGTCAGGTACTCACACTAATTACCATAATTAAAATTTCAATGTATGTCATAACGAATGTCTGCTGTTATCATAGTTAACGTGTTAATACATTTCGCACTCTCGAATTTCAAGTTTTTTACACCGTCAGAGGTTATGATAAATATCTGTCAGCACATAAACACAACCACTAGAGCTTCACATTTTTGACACCATAAGGGTTGCACACCCATAAACACCGCTGTACATTAAAATACAGATACTTGCACTGAAGAACAATATTCAGAAAGCAGTAGATTGCAATGAAAAAGCAGCAGCAACGCACAGTACGTTCTTTTCCTTTGAAGAACGGACACCAACTGAGACTGAGAAGGTAGCAACCCTCGTACAAACATCGTATCCTAGCAATACGTGGTTGCTACGGTGCTATAAGTTAATAATAGAGGGGTGGTTAGAACACGTAGAAAAATACGAAGAGAAAATATTATCTTCCCGAGAGTGTTGAACTCTATATGTATTTCATATCATTATCTACCCTAATTTCTGGACCCTGAGGTTTTTTTTGTGGGGGATGAAATTAGCAGGAGGTCATTACAGTAATTTAAATCGTATTTTTGTCAACTGCTAGACTTTGGTCGAGTTTCACAAAATGTATGACGATATGTTATAAATTGTAACATATGTATGAATACATATGGAACGTAATATGTATAAATGTATATGTTATAAGAAGTAATATATACAAGTATAATATGTCACAAAAAGTGATGTGTATAAATACAATATGTTACAAAAATTAATATGTACAAATACCACATGTGACAAAAAGTAACATGTATAAATACAACACGTCACAAAAATAAATATATACAAATACAATATGTTACAAAAGATAATATGTATACATAAAATATCTTCTAAAATCACAAGAAGTTTCACGGAACCATAAGTGTTACAACAAAAATAAACTTGCGGATATAACATAAACGGCACTTAACCATACAAAGAACATAATCGATTGTTGCTGAGTAATCAAAGGTTATATCGAAAGCAGAAATTGCAAGCCCTAGACTAGAAGCAGCTGTTAGTAACACAGAAAGTTAATAAAGTTTGCATTACACGTTGCACTTTCATCGTTCCGCTATTACGAGCCGGGTTCATAGATGCTGATTAAGAAAACTACCCCCTTTTCTCCCTGAGGAAACTGTAATCAACTTGTTCGAAACTATCTTCATTCTCTGGTGTACTATACGTACGTAGATATATACGTGTCTTTACATTGCACGGACCAGAAATGAAAATATAATATACGATGCATACCGATGTCAACACGCGAGTTGGCGCGTGAGGCTGACGTGTATAGAGCTACTATTGGTCAGAACAGAAAAATCCCTCCATGCTCAAATTCTTACATACCCATATTGCTTCAGTCGTAAATCGCTATATCCCCAAATTGGTACATCCCCAAATCGATACATTTCCAAATCGGTACATTCCCAAATCGGTACATCCCGAAATCGCTACGTCCCCAAATCGGTACATCCCCAAATCGCTACATCCCCAAATCACTACGTCCCCAAATCGGTACATTTCCGAATCGCTACGTCCCCAAATCGCTACGTCCCCAAATCGGTACATTCCCAAATCGGTACATCCCGAAATCGCTACGTCCCCAAATCGGTACGTCCCCAAATCGCTACGTCCCCAAATCGTTACATCCCCAAATCGCTACATCCCCAAATCTCTACGTCCCCAACTTCGTACACCCCAAATTTGAAAATTGAGAATTTGGAAATCTATGGATTTGAGAATATAATTTGGGAATTTAGGGACTTTGGAAGATGAGAATTCGAGAATCTGAAAATTTGGTAAAATTACAAAATTTGCAAACTACTTTAATGATCAATCTCAAAAACCACCCTTAACATTATAGTATTTACACGAATCTGAACATGAATGCATGCGATATAGGAAAATCCTTTATCTTTATTGCAAGAAAAAGAAATTATTAATGACTGCTCGATGAGAGAATAAAAAATATCGAAATAGCTGGTGAGCGTAATTCATGGCTCTGCGCGTGACATAATTGCAGTTACACGGATTAGAAACCACCCCTTCCGTGTAAACAGCGAGGTAAACGCTGTTTAAATTGCGCCTCCTGCCAATCATTTAAAACCGCCCTTTGTGTAAACATAATATCAGCTAATTTGAAGGTAAAAAGTGGGAATAAATAATGAAACGGGGGTTCGGTTCATTGGAGGGTGAACATTTCGTATAATGAATAATCGACTATCGATCTTGATCGATAATGAAATCGAGGCAGATGAATACAACGAATTTAATTGAAATTTCTTGTTAGTACTCGATTAACTTGTACAGATACTGAACTTAAAAATGTATTGCACAATTATTTGATTAAAAATTGTCTTCCATAATTACTCGATTAAAAATTGTATCGCTTAATTATTCGATCAAAAATCTCATTCTATTACTTAATTAAAAATTGTTTCAGGGGTGCACATGATTAATACACACTTTTATTATAAATATTATAATCTACCATTTTATTATTTTATATTTACATATAAATGCATAAATATATTTATATAAATATATGCATATGTATGTATATTAATGTAAAATTTGTTTAAGCATATATGATTGTCGATGATCAACTTTTAAATATGCGAGCAATTAAAATTGTTACAAAAAAAAACTAGACTTTGTTTAAATATTTGTTTCTAATAATTTTTTTTAAGAAAATCTTTATTTCTAAAATTTATCACAAAAGCATCGACCTCAATATTTTTGAATTTTTTATTTATTCTGAACTAGCATTTGTGAATTTTATACCAGAATATTTCCTAAATGCTCAAATACCGATTTACCCCTTATTCCACGCAATTCCCGAACTCGATCCGTCCCTGGCCGTTCTTTGACGAAACGTGAAAACGATTCGTTGCAACCGAAGCGTGAAGCGTCTGCCCGGTAATCAACAAACGCAAGCTCGGTCGCTCGAGATCGACTTTGCGATCGCGGTGTATATTTTTCACCAAAAAAAAAAAAAACCAAAAAACGACGCTCGAGTATTAGATACATGTAGCCGTGGTTCGTACCGCTACCGTGATGGTTCTGTTATCTAAAGTGCGAGCGTAATGTCTCTATCAGCCATCCGCAGGAACATTATCGCCCGGGGCACGAAGTTACAACGATCGCGGGCTGAAGTCCGTGAAAGGGAATTGTTCTGAACTTCGTCGGCATTGTCAGTTAGTAGCCAACTTGCGGAAAATTGCTGTGCTGTTACCTGTTTCTTTTTTTCTGCTTCTTTGATGCTTCTATTGTATGCTGATACGTTGTTGGTATTTCTCCGATGGGTACTGCGTCGAGATATAGCGAGGTCGTAAAACTCTTCGACGCGATTCAATTTAACGCGATGTGAAATACAGTTTAACGGTGATTAGACTTTATGTGGGATCTAGGGATATGGGGATCTAGGGATGTTGAGGGACGTCGAGATCTAGGCATATTGAGATTTAGGATATAGGGATTGATATCGAGATGTAGGGATATTTGTTGAGGGATATCAAGGCTAGGGATATCGGAGTTCTGAGACGTAGATGTCTAGGGATAAATATAGAGATTTATGTACCTACAAAAATACGAATCTAACTGTATACTAATACAGGGTATGAGGGATCTAGAGATGCAGGTCCAGTAATATAAATATCTAGGAATTTTATAAACTATCTAAAGAGCATCCAACCTAATTTAGTAATATTAATAGTAATAATAATGGACATAGAAAAATCGTTCAATTTTGTATAATTGTAATTAGCAATTACTAACAGACTAATACACTTTGTTAGATGAATATGCTAAAGTACCGTGATTAAACTTCGATGCAAACGCACAGAAGAATCGTTAAATCAACGACAAACTGTGTACAAGACGGGGATGAATAATAAAATTCTTGTGAAATGAAAGTCTAAACAGGGCACGAAATTAAATTTGTATCGCGAAAGTGGTTCGAGGAAACGGCGCTATATGAGCAGCTTGATATTGCATCGCGTAGCAATAACGAGCGGGCAATAATAGTGTATTAAAACAAAAAACGAGGCCAAGCATCCTTGGGAGCAGCACTCATAGAGATATATTTAGGTGTAATAACCGAGCATTCGCTCTTTCTCCAAGAATTTCGACCTTCTTAATAAAGTTCTGAACTGGACCACTCGACACGAAAATCTACCCTCGGAAATCGATCATCCGCAACAAACGTTTATAGGTTATACCTACTCGTATTTTCGGACATTTATTCCTTGGAAAATTGTCCCACTTACGAGGAATTTGACAGAATTTTCTCGTTTGATCGTTTGATCAAACTTCGTATTGACATTCTATGATTTCTGCGTTTGCAGTACTCTGAAATTTTCTAGTTCCTCAAGTTCCAAGACCCCTTTCGTATTTCTTAAATTTCATTTCAAGCTTTTATTTGAATTCTTGTTAAAATTATTTTGATCTTAATTTGAATTCTTGGTAAAATTATTTTGATCTTAATTTTATTTCTTACCAAAATTATTTTAATCTTGATTCTAATTCTTATGAAAAATATTTTGATCTCAATTTTAATTCCCATTAAAGTCAATATAATTTTTTCTTTAAATCCTTAAACTACCAAAATTCGTAAATCCCTAGCTCCCCAAATTTCCAAATTCTCAACTCCCCAAATATCTTCAAAATCCTCGACCGTTCTGAAATTTAACCCCTTTCCAAATTCAAAGTGTTCTCACACCTACACATCGTGCACACCTGTGCCCCTGTACAAGCACCTGACCATCCCGCAGCTTGCGGGTACAAACGGTAATCACAGACCGCACGAAGTCGCGTGCATAATTTTCCGGTGTTGCACCAACTGCACCATCAGACGTATTACTCGAACATGATTACTCGCCAAAGATCGAAGCTGTTAGGCGATTCGGGCAAAGGTGAAGCTACTCGCGTGCCTTTCAGCCACTTGTAAGGCCGTGCCGGCAAAGGCTGGAGATAGTCACGGAAGCACTTTCGTGAGTAACAAGTTTCGACGCACGTTTCGCATGCTCCACTTTTGCTCCCTTCACGATGCTAACTCGTCTTTCGGACTCCGTTGCAAGTGCTTTGCAGGAAAATGAGCTTCGTATCTCGACGCGCCGGAGCTTTTTATGTCGAACCGGGGATACACTTTGCTGGCATTGTTTTCTACGAGCCTGCGAGATTAGCTGGAATTATTGCGAATAGAACGACACGCGCCGATGATCATTCGCTGCGTTCTTTCGAAAGGAGACTAAATTGCATCCCCTTTATTGTGATACCACTTTCCTGATATCGTGGAACTAGGACTGGAACTAATATTTTCTACAAATTTCGAAAATTTTTGATCTTGTTTTAATTCATACTCTTCCAATCTGAAACTGCAAGGTATGTACAAATAAAAATCAATAGTAATTTATCTTGAGAAGTCACGAATTTTTATATCCCACACTGTAACTTCTAATAAGGTCCTCATATCGTTAACTGACTGTGCATAACATCCTTTATATTAAATAAAATAACAATTTTCTGTAGGCTACATATCCTAATTTCACCTACTGTAACCCAAGAAAGTTGAAATGTTATGTCAATTTTATACAATTATACAATATTATACAATTGACTATGCAAGTATTGGACTTGAACTACAAATTTAAGCGTATTAAAAATTCTAGTCAAATTGATGACAACTGAGTGCGTCACGAGTGCGTCACTAGTAAGACTCGTCAAAATAGTGCAAGGCAATATGATAATAAATTAAACTGTGATTGTGAAACATAAACAGTTTCCCACATATTTTTCACCCAACAAAGTTCCGAAAATCATGTTGAATTCGCGAGCACTTGAACGCAGAGTATTCAATAGTTGAGTCGTTGAGAATTCGCCCTTCTCGTGAATGCTCCTAGGTGTCCATGAATCATTAAGGTGGCTCGTCACGTATCTCATAGTTAAGGTGGCATTGGTGCTGGCGTCGGAACGCGCAATATTGGCCAAGGACCAATTTCGACCCGACTCGCCACCTGATCCACCCCTTTGGTCGTGATTCTCCTTAAGCAGTCCTCTACGATCACTCGATTCTCTTCTCCCCATTTCTTTTCTTTCTTCCATTCTCCTGCATGCCCGTTTTTCCGTGAGCGCACCAACGACACCGTAATAATCATCGCAATTCCATTTTACTGGCCGTGAACCGAGACGACGAAGACCGGATCTGGATCCGTTGAGAACGCGTCGAATAAACGGAAATAGGGACGGAAAGGCTGGGGATCTTTGTCGGTTATTCTGCAGCTTACTTCCGTTCGGAATTAGATGCACCGTTCGTATGGTCGGGGACAAATCTGGTTTACCCGGGGATAATGCGGTTGTAAGGCAGGATGAATGGTTGGCGATTTTTGGATGGTTAGATTTGGGGATTTGGGAGGGGTGTTTGAGAGTTTTAGGAAATTTGGGGAAAGGAGTTGGGTGACTTTAGGAAATTTGGGAGTTTGGGGGATATGGAAAATTTAGAAATTTAGGAAATTTGGGGAACTTGGAATTGGGGATTTAGGAATTGGGGATTTAGGTATTGGGAGATTTAGGAAATGGGAATTTTGGAATTGGGGATTTAGGAATTGGGAGATTTAGAAATTGGGTGATTTAGAAATTGGGGGATTTAGGAACTGGAAGATTTAGGAATTGGGAATTTAGGAATTGGGGATTTAGGAACTGGAAGATTTAGGAATTGGGAATTTAGGAATTGGGGATTTAGGAATTGGGGATTTAGGAATTGGGGATTTGGGGATTTGTGAATTTGGGAATTTGGGAATTTGAGATTTGGGGATTTGTGAATTTGGGAATTTGGGTATTTGGAGATTTGCGGATTTGGGATTTGTGGAACTCAGAATTTTGATACTTTTAAAATTTGGGAATTTAAGATTTTGAATTTGCAAACTTTAGAAACATAGGAAACTAAAAATTTGAGGACTTGAAACATGGGAATTTAATAATAAAAAGTAGCATTTATCTATTTAAAAGTTTGAAAATTTGAAATTTTTCAATTCATCACTAAATAATTGCAACAATCAATGTTTTCTAAATGCATTGAAAATATTCCTCTAAATAACCACATTCTAACAGAGCATCATAAACAACTAAATAAAACCCCTCATGAACAAAAACACTCCTCATTAAAAAGGCCAAATTCCCAATAAAACTACCCCACCCAAAAATATAAAAAACGACGAAGCTGTTTGGCCCATGAAATAATTCGAAAATGGCAGTAAAAATTTGGTTTCTTCGTCAGCACACTTAACGAGTATTAACCATGCACCGGTTGTTTTACGAGGTCGTTAAGTTAAAAGGATTCAACGTTGGCCTCCATCAATGTTGGCCCGCGTTGCAACGGTTTCCGCTTCGACAGGTGTGTCGGATTAACTCGTTTACTTAGGGCCTAATAGCGAGACCTTCTTATTAAACCGGTGCTTCGTTAAAAGGCAGCAGCTTCCTCGGTGGCCTTTAACCCGATTTCCGCCCTCCGAAACTCGCACCCTCTTTCAATTTCGTGCGCCATTTTTTTCTTTCTTCCTCTTCACGGTTGTTCCCCTGCTTGAGCATCCGCAGGCTTTATCCGGCGAAGATTCGATCGAACGAATTTGTAAGCGTGTCCGTTGCACAATCGTGGCCGTGAAATTTAATTTACAACCCTTCTCGGGACGGCGCTAATGAATCGACGCGAGAAATGAATTTCTTCGCCGGTTTTTGTACACCGGTCTCGGTTTTCCTTTTCGCTTCCGATCCGAAGAAACGTTTTTAATGTACCGTTTCGACCAGAAGCTCGTTCGATTACTTGTCGACTTGTTCGTTCCTTTGTTATTGGTTTACGGGAAATATTTCGTTCCGCGTCGACGGCAACTTTTAATTAAAACGTCAGATTTTTGCGACGATTCGATTAATATTGGAATTCCTTTTTTTCATCGGCGCACTGGGAACAATATGTCGACGATTTGTTCTAGAAACTGTATGTAGGAATTTATTAATAATCAATGCGACCGAATTCTGAGAGGTACAGTATTTTAATCAACGTATTGTATATTCGTTTTTAATCGAGTTGTTGAAAAACTTCGATAACCATGGTTTTATGGAGATAAATAATTTTATTTTATATGGCTATTTTATTGGATAAAATTAATTGTATTAATTTAGCAGAGGAGAAATATATACATTGATATAAATAAAATTGTTTCAAGTGAAAATAAATCTGAATAATTGTATGGATTTATTGGCAGAATTTATTAAAAATTGATTATGTTAATATACGAAGTTATTCTATAATTTGTTCCATTTTTTACTCAATTATTTTCTCTTTCATTTTTATATAGAATTTTATTTATATTTGTAATGAACAAAATATAATTTATTACTAGAATCTTAATTTAAATAAAACCTCTGAAATCACTTGAATTTTGCAGTTCTACAATAAAATTTCTGTAATATTGTAAAAGACAGGAGAGCTAAAAAAATGTATTTCGTTTTAAAAATGAAAGAAACTATAGAACGAAAGATTATATACATTTAACGTATTAATGTCATAAAGCATTCAACCATAAATTTTCGATTAGAAAGCTTGTATCTGTCCGTGGTATCCCAATTCGCAATTAAAAGGTAATAAAACACGGTGGACGTAAACTTTTCAATTATTTCGATTACCGTTTCGTTCGCAACCTTTGGCCAACAAGTGGTGTGAATGAAATTAAAAAAACAGTTTCTCTCACGAATTCGTGATGGTCCACAATTTCCGTTCCCACCCTACTCGTTTCCAATTAATGCATTCTGGACGTGCTGTATATGTGGATTGTATACTAATCGAAAAGTTTCATGTTGTTTTACTTCCGACCTTTTTTATCTTGGAAGGAAACTGAATCGATCTTGTAACGAGTTTAATAAAAACTTGAATTAAAGTTTGTTAATTGGTATATTATATATGTAGAAATTGGTCAATTGATATGTTTGTATAAATTTGGAAAATTTCGTAATTTCGAAATTCTCTGCATTCCCAATTTTTAAATTTCTGAATTTCCGAATTACCAAATGCCTCAATTTTCCAATTTTCTAATTTCCCAATTTCCCAATTTTCCAATTTCCTAATTTCCCAATTTCCCAATTTCCTAATTTTCCCATTTCTCAATTTCTCAATTTCTCAATTTCTCAATTTCCCAATTTCCCCATTTTCCAAGTTCCCCAATTTCCAAATTTCCCAAATTCCTAAAGTTCCAAATTTCCAAATCCTCAAATCCCCAAATTCCCAATTTCTCAATTTCTCAATTTCTCAATTTCCCAATTTTCTAATTTTCCAATTTCCCAATTATCCAATATCTCATTTTCCAATTTCCTAATTTCTCAATTTCCCAAATCCCCAAATCCCCAAATCCCCAAATCCCCAAATCCCCAAAATCTCAAATACTCAAACCACAGCTCCCAATTTAAAAAATGCAAATTCTACAATCATTTAAAAACTCCAAAACGTGCTTTTAAAATTACTGACATAGGTAGCAATCACCGCAGCATAGGTATTAATTAGAAGAACATGAAGACAGCGACGGTAACGAATGAAGGTACATTAACGAATCTGGTTTATAACTGGTATATTACTGTTATCTGATTTAGAAACGTGAAAAATGATGGTTAATTAACATGTACCTCTTGATACTGTGATAACAGCTGCGCAAACCAGTTATCTAAGTAAACTTGATACACCTAGCTCGTAGTCCATCGACATGTTTATTTATCCATTTTTTAGTGCGTTCTTCTTGAAGTTCATGGTCAACCATTCAACTTTATTCGCGGTTATAAATTTCATTTTAGACATCTTTAAATTATAGGTAAATGACATATTCCTGTTTTCTTGTTTTGCATTTATTTTTGTCTATATTTGAAATTTTAATCAGTGAAACTTGTTTATTGATTGTCTACTGATTTACTGATTTGATAGCAAGTTTATTTTGCTGAGTTAATTCTTGGGTGGGCGATTAAGTAGCTGGAAAAATAATTGAGAGATGAATGTTCTTTGGGTCAGGATTATAAATAAAAAATTTATGAAATGCATAGTACTGTGGTAATTTGTAATATTAGAATATTACAATATCATAATTTGTAACTTGAAGTGTAACAATATTAAAATTTGTAATGTGCAACGTTACTATAATTCATAACATTACATCATAATTTGTAACAATATTACGACCTGTAACAATATTTCAAACAACCCAACACTGGAAGCTAAAGCAGGACAATAAAAGTACAGTGCTCAGCCAAGAAATATGCGATCGTAAATTCCTTAATCCTTATCACTTTCATAAATTTCTCCAAGTTCCGCTAACGAAAGATGCTAAATAAATTTTACTAGCAAGAATTCGCGTAACCACCGTAAAAAGAATCAATCGCGAGTCGCGAACCGGTTGCATTGATAAGCGGTTCGATAATGGAACATTTTTCTTAAACGCAATGAGAGCCACTGGATTCCTGGGGTCCATCGATGGAAGTTCGAGGTGTCTGATATGGCATGATACAACGAAATGTGCGTACACCGGCCATAAATAGCGCGCTGCAATTTGCCGCATCTCGCAGGGCCATACAACCGACAGGAAAATTACGAAATACGATCGGCTCCACCTGTCGTAATCGCGGCAGTTTATCCTAATACGAGAGATGCTGAAGACAGAGGTGTGGCGTCGGCCAGAAAGACGTAATCGCTTTCGTAACGGCTACACGAGATTTCCGTGACGGGAACATTCAATTCCGTGATGCGGTTCTGGGGTAAAAGTGATACGATTACGTCACGCTGATGAACTATTAATACATTCTTTTCCATTTTATTAGGGGAGAAAGGGGTATCGGATCGATTTCACGTATGAAGCCATTCAACTTTATAGAGTGCATTTGTGATTTTATTTCGTCATTCAGGATTGTAGATTTTGGGAATCTGAACGATTTGTTATTTGAGAATTTGAGGATTTGAGGATTTGAAGGATTTGTCATTTGAGAATTTAAGGATTTGACAATTTTGGAACGTGGAAAAATTTGAGTTTAGAAGTTTATGAATTTGGGATTTTAAAAAATTTCTAAATTACCAAACATTTGAATTCCTGAATTCTTAAATTCCTATATTCCCACATTCCCAGATTCCACAATTTCAACATTTTCACATTCCAACATTCTTACATTCCCACATTCCCACATTCCAACAGTCCAACATTCTCACATTTCATAATTCCGAAGTTGCAAGAATTCCTAAATTCCTGGAGTCCCTAAATTCAAATATCTATAAACTCAAAAACTGAAATTTGAAATATCCGTATATTATCCGTAAAACATGTTGCCATTTACGTCTACCTGTCGTCGCGGCGATAAGACTTTATTATCATACGGAACGACATTAAACGACCTAAACGTTCACGCGATGAATACGAAAGAAAATGAAAACAGAGAAGAACAAAGACAAACCCGTGTACATCAATGCAGCAAATGAAATAACAACGGTACATAACGCAGTGAAAAGCAAGCGACATGATTAAGCTCGATGTAAAATAGAATAACGAAGAGAAGAAAAGCAAAGCAGACGAGCTGCAGACAGTTTGTCGTTGGGAAATAACTTCATAACTCCCGCTAAACTAATAATAATCTTAGCTCATTAAACACCAGCTGGAAACTTAATCATCGAATTTCCGCCACTTCGCAGACGCCCCGTGCAAAGCCGGATACAAGTTTCGGCCAACTTTAAATCTCGCAAGTTTATCGCAGTAAAGCCGCGTTATTCACGAGCCGTCGGAATTGCATTTCTGAACGGTGCGTCGGTGCATTTTCCCAGCAAAATGATGCACACCGACGAAACAAACGTCGCTGTAAGCCCCTCTGTATAAACTCGAATCGAGTCGAATTCGTATTTCGACCGTGGATGACGCTCGTTGTAAAATTATCGATTCGGACGATTTTATGTATCGTCGGAACACTTTCATATCGTCTATCGGATTTAAAAGTCATTTTTAATCCCTCCATTGTATATTCAGGTTTATACGAACTGATCGCTATTTTTTTTTTCACATTTTACCGTGCCCGAAAATGTACGATAAATTGCTTAGTCGCAAGCTTTTGTGCGACGTTTATTAAATTTTTACTGGGATAGGATATTGTATTTTGAAGCGCTTGGTGATTTGATTAATTCTTGAATTTTAGCATTTTTAACCCCTTGTGCTAGTTTGACGAGTCTGAGTCTGTCACTTCAATTGTGACGAATCTTACTCGAATTTTGAATAAACTTCAATCTGATGTTCAAGTCCAGTAATTTGCATAGTCAAGAATTGCTGAATACAGGACTGACGTAACATTTCAATTTCTTTTGTCCGTTTTAATATTGTAGCTGTGACTGACGCACCTTACAAATAAATCATGGTGGTTAAATTAACTACAAAGATAATTTCTTTGACTGACGTAGAGTTAAGTATTCTGTATACGTAATTATACCACGTTTCTGAAGACTGGATCAGTTCTGTCTTTGCCAGTAAATTACCTCCGAGCACTTAAAATTGAAATGCAACTGCACACTTCCATTTTTCCAGAATGCAGACGTGCCTCGAATAATGCAAACAGAGAAGAATGCATTCCATTCGTGACTTCATTAGCTGCTAACACTCGAGAATTATTTGAAAAATGACCATAAAAGCTAGAAATTAGAACTGGTTAAGTCCGAATTGACGCGGAAGGTACAATAGAGAAAATTTCATTAAAATTCGTCGTGTCAGCTTTTTAATTCGTTTCAACAGTTTGTAAGCGACTTCCCGTGTACAATAGTGAAAGACATTAATTTATATACTTTTTTACACATAAATCGCTGAGTACAAATAACTAAATTTATCCTTTATGTCCGAAAATGTATCTCGCGGAAAAAATATCTGATTCATTGTCAATTTAAAATGTGAAAAAAATAGATTCGATACATTTTTTTCACATTCCATTTCCATACACATCGTTTTGGAGATGATAAAAATATTCGGGACTGCACTGAAATTATTCATCGTTTTAAATATTTACTGTGACAGTGCATTATTTTAGACAGAAGTTTGCAGCGATAAATATGTTACATTTACATGTAGACGTAAATTGTTCAATATTTTTTACATTTTGTTCGACATTTTTTAAATGTTGGACTGATTGTTATGGACGTTCATTGTAGACTTGTATGCCAAGTTTAATTATTGACAGATATTTAGTATCGTATGTTCTACGTTTATTTCATTATGCATATGTCGTCCATATGTGACAATATTTCTTGTATGAATCATTTATCATTTCTTGTATAAATCATTTATCATTTCTTGTGTAAACCAAATATTCATAATTTCTTGTACCAAAAAAACATTTATCATTTTTTGCATCAAAATGAATAACATGGTAAAATGAGAAAATGTATGGAACACAGTTACAGCATGCAACATGGTTACTATTGAATGCCCCATATGTGCGAATTCACATATGGGCAAATTCACATATTTCCTTTTTGTTAGGAACAAAGTAGAAGCAAATACAAGTAACGTGAGTTAGTATAACGAACAATGTACAAGTATACGAAGCACAAAAAAACAATCTGACTTCACAAATCCATGGTGTATCGCGTATGAAACCGGTCTCTGCCACCTGGACTCAGGTGTGCAATGCAACTGGCGTTTTCTTCCTTTTTTAATGCTTTCAGTAATATTTTTATAGATTTGTGCGCGTATAAAGCACTGGAATATCATTATTAGTATTACAAACCCATATAAGAGTTATTTATATTTATTTATTTATACATGTTTATTGGTGGAATTTTTTTAATTGTATTATTGTGGTTTGTACATTGACATATTATCATAAATTGATTTTGAAATTATAGAATAATCAAGTATGGAGACGTCTCTAATTATCTATAATTGTTTGCAAATTGTCAAGCTTTCATGTACACAGATTATGTTTCTTAAATTGTCTAATTATTTAATTATCAATTATCGAGATTCTCAGATTATCAAATTACCGAACTGTCAATTATGGAGATTGTCAGATTGACTAATTATAAAACCATCAAATAGAGGAATCCGTGGATTGTCAAATTATTCAATAACTTAAATTATCAAGGTATTAACTTATTAAATTGTCGAACCATTAGGTAGAGATCCTCCAGATGTCAAATTGTGAACCTTTATAAATTATTAAACTATTGAACTTTTTAGATCATAAAATTATAAAATTGTCATTTTATCAAACCATCAAATATAGAGATCAGATTGTTAAATTATCAAGCTGCACAGATCCTCAAATTGTCAAACTATTAACCTTTTTAAATTATAAAATTAAATTTCTTAAATTGTCAAATTATTAAGTTTCTTAAATTACGAAATTAAACTTCTTAAGTTGAAGTGAAAATACGTGTCTGGTTTAGTTGAGGTTCAAGTGTACCGTGCGTCACGAATGTAAGACAAGAGAATAAACTCGAATTATGAAATGTATGTAAACCAGTAAAATGTTGACTTTCAAATTATGAAATCATACGATAATTCTGGAAAATGAATTGGAGTCGCGTGTTCGTAGCGGTCGTTGCGTTACCATATCTGGAACTCGGCCAGTCGAATTAGACCCTCCAGCTCTTCCGCAAAGATGGACGTGCATTAATGAAAGCGTGTCTTTTTTCTGCTTGTTTTTTCCAGAACTCCGAGATATCCCTGTTCGAGACGAACATTCGTTTCATGGGAAGCTTGCTGGCCTGTTACGCTCTCACCGGGGACGTGATGTTCCGGGATAAGGCGGCTCAGCTGGGCGAACGGATGTTGCCCGCTTTCCATACGGAAACCGGAATTCCTCATTCCCTCATCAATCTCCATACCGGGGTAAGTCTCGGATTCCGCGGTTTCCTCTCGACCGCTGTACCGACACCAACTTGTTTTAATGTTAATTATTTCGAGCGTCGCCGAGCGAAATTTTCGGTCAGGCAAGTATTTTGAGAATCGCGCGAAGTTAATGCGCCATTTACGGATTTTAGCGAGAATGTGCTATTACACAAAATGGCTACACTTTGCATTCTGCAGATTCGAAGTCTTTCGTTAATTATTCAATTATTTGGAATGTGACCACAGATATTTTGGTCAGACGAGTATTTTGAGAATCGAGGGAAATTAATCCGTCATTTGCGGATTTTAGAGAGAATGCGCTGCGACACAAAATGGCTACACTTTGCATTCTGCAGATTCGAAGTCTTTCGATAATTAACAATTGACAAATATTTTCGGAATCGTGCGATTTTCATTATTCGAATTTTCGACGCCAGCGAGAATGTGCTGTTACAAAATGGAGTTGACAATATCAATTAAATTACCGAAGTTGTTTCTTGTGTTTCTAATGTTATACGCAGAAATCCTCTTCGTGGTCACTGCCCTCTCTGCACACGTGCTCTCTTTTCTCTTCCTCGTATTACTGTTATAAAGAATGAAAAGAGACAGAATTTTACTGTGATATAAAAAATACTGTTGCTTTTATTTCCTGTTTTGCGAACTGATTTACGAGTACCAGAATCTCTCGCTGTTTTTCTTTCCGAGATATGTATCTACTATTTCGTTTGGTATTTTCTCTTTTATTCTATTTGCGGATTGTGGAAATGAAATCTAGAATCGTTCTTTTTTCATTCAATTTAGCGGAACTCGATTTATATCGTAAATTTTGTAGAAATACGAAAGTTGGGAGCGTGAAAGCTGAGTATTTAATGTAAAAGTAGACGGTGGTAAAGTATTTAATTGCTTTTTAATTAAACTCTGCTATGGACGATTATTAATTTTCTACTTTCAATCTGCTGATACAAACTTTCGGCTCGTAATCGTTAAATGGCAACTTTTAATTTTTAATTTCGCACTTGCTTTTTATTCTTTAATTTTTAGTTTTAATTTAATTTCCCTGGTTTAATATATTGATAATCAATCAACTCACACTTATTTCTACAATTCCAATTTTATGAAATAATAAAATTCAAATTGTAGTTATATCTTGATGTCATACTTAAACAAATTTTTAAATACGAATATAATTTAATTTTTATAATTGCAATTTTATTTTACGATTCCAATTTTTCTGTAAATATAACTGCATTTGTACCATGAAAATTGTAACGTTTTATAATTAAAAATTGAGAGCAGCAGAAGTGCAAAAATATTAATTAATTTCAATCGAATCAGCACAAAACTTTCACTCTTCTACAAATCCGTAAAGATTTTCTGGCGTCGATGCACCGAGATAAAGAAACCCGCCCCAATTTTCACCGTGATAATTAAAGATCCATTCTTTCAATCTTTCCTGTCCCGCGACGGAAAATTCGATTAAGACCCGCGCGAAAACCGAACGTTTTCATTATTACCTCGAGCGTAACCGATAATTTCACGACAGGGGTTAATATTTATCTTTCAAAAATGATAGAAAGAGATCGTGCGAGTTTCGCAGCGGGGATTTACCGCCCCTTTGTTACCACCGTCGTTCGTCTTCTTTTGTTATTTCGTTTAATTGAATCGGTTCGATCGTGGCTCGACTTCGTCGAAGGATTTATCCTTCGCAGAGTTATCCCGACGGCTAATCGAGAACACGATATTCCCTTGAACGATTTCCAGGCTAGCAAGAATTATGGTTGGGCCAGCAGCGGGTGCAGCATACTTTCCGAAATCGGCACGATGCACCTGGAATTCAACTACCTCAGCGACATTACTGGTAATCCGGTTTTCAAGAGCAAGGTCGAGAACGTGAGGAAAGTACTGAAAAATTTGGAGAAACCGAAGGGACTCTACCCGAATTATATTCATCCGAGGACCGGCAAATGGGGACAACGTAAGTTTTATTGTTATATATGGATTTTTATTGTAATTTTAATTAATTGCGTTCAACAGGTTTTAGATCTTTCATATCGCTGGTTGAAACAAACCTAACCTAACTGAATTTTACCTAATGTAACCTAACTTTAACTACTTAACTTAATCTAACCTAACCTGGAAGACTTAACTTAATCGAACCTAACCTAAGTTACTTAACCTAATCTGACCTAACCTAAACTAGATACCCTAATCAGACCTAACCTAAACTAGATACTCTAATCTAACCTAACCTAAACTAATTACCCTAATCTTACCTAACCAAGACAAACTGAATAAATCTAACCTAACCTAATTAACCTGATTAATCAAATCTAATCTAATTTAATTTATTCCAATACAATTTAACCTAACCTACCCAAATTGAATTCTAACCTAATCTAACCCAATTTAATCTAACTTGCTGACCAAATAGAAATCTTTCTCCACATCAAAGTACCAAGCAAAAACAAATAAAAAAATGTGAAAAATATTGAATTATCCAAGAGGGTGGTTCTGAAGAATAAATAAATCTTTGTGGCTGATGCTCGAAAATATGAGATGGAATTAGTTCGAATTAATTCTGAATTACTCGCTATTGAATCCAGATTATACACCCCCGAACGTGTCGTGAATTCTCTGAATTAGGATTAATTTAAAATTCTAAGTTACTTCAGTTACGGCGCTCGACCCGTTATTCTTGTTCCATTTCGTCGCGTTCTGTTCCCCGTTTTCATAGAGCTTTGCACCGTTTCTACGACTACGCGCTGTCTACTTACATGAATGCTAAATAAATTATAGCGACGGTAATAAATCTTGGAATGCATAGCATGTTGCACAGCATTCTTGAGTAATCCTCCTCCCGTGTTGCTTGAATCATTGTCCACGTTCATTCCACGCGCAACGATCAATCTTCCCGTGAAAAACCATGAAACTAATTATTCCCTCGTGCCATATCACACCTCCATAAATTCCGTGCCCACCTAATGAAAACTGTCTTTCAAAAGAACCATCGAATATAATTTCTCGTCTGCCTTGAAATAAACGCACACTACCATTTTCAACAATATTGTTTTTCTACACCTTCGCTCGATAATTTGTTAAAATCATCTTCAAATCGGTCGAAATAATTTTTATAGATACCAGCTTGAGTATGATTTGCAGAATATGATCTCGTTCTTAAAGGTTATTTCGTTTTTTGCTATTATTAAATTGTCGTTTCTGTATTTTATAGACAGTCATTTGTAATCATTTATCTGTAATTTGTGTACTTCATGAGCAGTTTGCTGTAATTTCTGCTCCATTTTGTATTGAACATATCGATGAAACGTTTATGCTCTCGTGGAGCAAGTTGGAAGCTTCAAATTGGTATTATTTTCATCACATCATGCTGGACTTAACGTGAAGAACTCTAATGAAAGAATTGTGGTCGAAGGATTGAAAATTTGGACCTGTGTAAAAATTCGAAAATTTAATCATGTTCAAGCAATAATAATTTAAAATTGGTGATCAATAAATCAAAATCTGCAATTTATCAACTATACCAAGTTATAATTACCAGAATTTCTCAAGCAAGTATTGGTAATAATTGCAACACTGTATCAGCCTTGATACGACGTAATGCATCCCACCGAAAATGAAAATCGAAAAAATCGCCGAGCAAATTACCTTACCTTACAAATGAGATACGTCATGTTCGAGAGACGTCCATAAAAAAAGTCCCAGAAGAAGAAAAGCCTGAAGAATACCGATCGAACGCACCCGGTCCTTTATTACTATAATTTCATTTAATAAATCTTCACGCATCTCGATGCATTTCGTGCGAAATAGATTTTTAATCTGACGGCAATCAATTACATCGCGAATAGTCTCGTCGCGACACAACGTTGTTGCTGCTGTTCCATTTTTCTCTGGTAACTGTTTTTTCTTCCGCGTTTTATTTTCCTTTTACAGTTGCCGTCGCCTTCCGGGGAGACTTCGTTCTTCGAGCTGTCTTCTCCGCGATCCCGAATATCGCATTTATCATGGCTTGCATCCCCTCAGGTGCTAAATCCTCTTCTTCTTCTTCTTCTTCTATCGTTGTTGTTCCACCGACTTGCTCCTCCCGTATTTTCCCGTTGCACGTATGACGATCCCCGACGAATATTTATCATCCGATGCTGACCGTCCGTCCTCTTCGCGTACCGCAGCTTTTGTTGCTCGACGAGCTTCGAGTCTTAAATTTATGGTTCTATTGAATCCCGAGTATCGCGAGGCTACTTGGACGCCGACCTCGAAGAAGCTAATTACCTCGATGGTCATTCGCGTGGATTCTGAAACGATGCAGCTGCGTGCGCTGTTACCAACTCGATTGTTCCGACAAGTTTCGGGAAACAATGTAGAATGTATGATACGGTGCGTAGTTTACGGTTCGATACAGGCTGACGCAAAGCAATTTCGATACTGTTTTATCGTGTTTTCAACAGCTTTTCGATGGACTTTTTTCGTACTTCTGGTAGGACATTTCGCTGTTAACAGGTTGGAGGCCATTGCGTTTTTTTTCTATTGTTTCTATTAAAAATTTAATTGGATAAAAATATTATTGAAGTATAGGGGTATGCAGGGGTTAGGGATATAGGGATCTGTATATTTATTTAGGGATATAACGGTTAATGTATTGAACATCAAAAAAACGATCGAGAAACACCGCAATAATGAAACTAAAATTACTAAAATTCCCTCCGACAGACATTTTTGACAATTCTAACCGAATTTCAGACGATCAGAACAATTCTATAGTCGCTGTATCCACTTTACCGTTCGTAAAGTCGTCGCTGTTCCGCTTCGGCGAATCTAATTTATTTCCTCTGCCGGTTTCGATCGCGGTTTGTCTCTTTCCCGTACGGCGGATTTCGTTTCTGGTTCAAGCCCGGCTACAGGAAAAGGGAGGAAAATGAAAGTACTCGAGGCTCGCCGCAACGAAGAAGAGTCGCGAGAGTAAAACTGCTCGAGATTTCTCTCTTTGTCCATCTACCTTCTTCGCAGACAACTTGTCGGGCTATACAGGGTGTACTGGCGCCGTCATTTTTATCGCATTTTACGAAATTTCGATATTTACAAATTCACAAGTTTAGAAATAATGGAGTTTAAAAATTTAAGAAACTGGGGTTGAAAATTTGGAAATTTGTTGACTTGGGGAGATGGTAATTTGGGGGGTTGAAAATTTAGAAATATGAAAATTAGTAAATTTAGAGAGTTGCAAAGTTAAGAGTTTGAGAATTTCAATAGTAAAAAATTTGCAAACCTTTCTTACAACATCCCTAATACACAGTCCAACAATATTCGCCATTTCATCACCCAAAAAAATATTAGAAACGAAAGTTACAATACCATTATCATAGAATAATTTTCACATCAAGAATTTTTTAGCGTGCTTATAAAAAATGAAGAATATCCTTAGAATGTACACCCTGTATACCACTTGTTCGTGCAAAAACCTCGCCGATATCCGTAGCCGGTGACTGTCTCCTCTTCAGGATGAGTCGGTTTCCAAGTGTTGGACCGTTTCACTGTTCCTTGTTACAATGAGGCGTCCTTCCGTGTCTTCCTGGCGAATTTCCGCGAAGATAGATGGGATCCCGTTCTTCCCTGCACATCTCCACGTTATTAATCGCGATCCGCTTTGAAAACCGTGAATACCGGCTGCGTTAATGAACGAGGATCGAAGCTGCCAACAGCGTGTTGCGTTGAATGAATTTCAACGGCGGACGACAACGAACGATGAACGCGATGAAAAGCTGTTGCCGGCCGATTGTGTCACCGATGCCGATGAAAACTTGTGTTTTATATCATTTATTCTCGCTAATTTAATATCTTCAAAATTTTCTATTTCAAATCCACTGGATTTTTCATTTCACACCCTTGAATTTGGGGACTTCGTACTTATTTTTCGACCTTGAAATTACCTCTAAGTATCCTCCAACCAAAAAATAATCACAAATCAGTTACCACACCATGTACCCTTGATCACTTAACGATGCGAACATAAAATGAAATAATTGACGTTCCATTAGCAGAATCGTAATTAACGAAGGTTTCTGTTATGTTAAACACAGATCACATGTCACTGGGAGGCCTCGGAGACAGTTTTTACGAGTACCTGCTGAAGGCTTGGATTCAATCTGGCAAAGAAGATGTCGAAGCAAGACAAATGTACGACGAAGCTATAGCAGCGATAGATCAACACATGATAAAAACATCGCCTGGCAAGCTTCTCTATGTGTCGGATTTGAAGTACGACAGGCCTGAACACAAAATGGGGCATCTCGCGTGTTTCGCTGGTGAGTTCAAGTCTTAAGAAAATGATAGTGAACTTTTACTAGATTTACTTTTAAAGAACATGTGTGTTAGGACTGCAATAATTATAATTTCAATATAACTGCTGAAATTTTTTGCAATGATAAACAAGACATAAATATATTAACCCTTAGCACTCAAAGGTTTGCTGTTGTCAGATATCAACCTTAAAACTTTTTACTTAAAAAGTCTGCTGAATTCATTTAAGATTTCTCTATTG
This sequence comes from Megachile ligniseca, assembly GCA_945859555.1. Taxonomy (NCBI): domain Eukaryota; kingdom Metazoa; phylum Arthropoda; class Insecta; order Hymenoptera; family Megachilidae; genus Megachile; species Megachile ligniseca. The sequence continues at coordinate 7,521,530 of OX243783.1, forward strand.
TCAATTGTCACTGTTTATGTTTATACACTATGTTTATACACTGTGTCCATACACCATATGATGTATACTATGTTCATACATTATGTCCATACACCATATGATGTATACTATGTTCATACATTATGTTCATACATCATTGGATGTATACTATGTTCATACATTATGTTCATACACCATATGATGTATAATATGTTCACACACTATGTTCATACACAATATGATATATGGATTCAGTTAAAAAATATTAATTTCAAATTAAACTGAAAATTAGTTCATATTAAACTGAATGTCACCTTGCGAGTGCAAAGGGTTTGTTGAAAGTTCGTGTAAAATTAACGTTTGACGATTATTTTGTTATATTTGCAGGCGGCATGTTCGCACTGGGCGCTAAAAGTCTGCAGAACGAATTGTCTGAAAGGTATATGACGATAGCCGCCGGTCTGACCAACACGTGTCACGAGTCCTATGATCGAAGTGTCACAAAGTTAGGGCCCGAAGCTTTCCACTTCATCGAAGGCAACGAAGCGAAGAGCTTAAAAAATGGCGAGAAATATTATATCCTGCGGCCAGAGGTAAGGTTCATTGACCACGTAACACCAGAAAATCAAATATCGGTTATAAATTTCTTTCGGGATAAAACGGAGCATCCCTTTTCGAGTAATTTCGCATTATTTTGAATTATTTACGAGTATCGATAACGAAGAGCATTATGAATTTCATTCGATCAACGGCGAGCTTTTAACTTTAACGAGAATAAAATTCAATTCCTCCATTACCATGCGAGGGCTTTATTCGTTAATTAATATAATGCAATTCTATCGTACCATTAACGAAATTTCGGAAGTTGGAAAAAATATAGTCGCGTGTTTTTCGAAATGGGTCGAGAAACGTCTGGTAAATGGCGGAACGTGGAAAGCAAACAAACAGAGAAATGTTTCAGCATTTATTTTCGGCTGTTTTCTCGACCGGTAATGAAAGCTAGAATATTCAATCCATCCTTTTCAATGTTGCTCGCCGAACAAACACGGGCCAACGGCCAAAATTCCGAGGTAAAATATTTTTCTTTCAGACGTTCGAGTCGTACTTCGTGATGTGGCGGTTGACAAAGGACCCGAAATACCGTGAGTGGGGATGGGAGGCTGTCCAGGCACTGGAGAAATACTGTCGGGTTCCTGGAGGATTCACCGGACTTCACAATGTTTACATGATTGATCCTCCACAGGACGATGTCCAACAGAGTTATTTCTTCGCCGAAACTCTAAAGGTTAGAGTCATCTTACAGACATTATTCGATCAATTTTTTAGATGTTTCGCTGTTTACTTCGAATCGCATTTTGGATATTTTAGTTAATTTCATCTTGCATTTTTAGTGCCTTAGTTAGTGCAATTTTTCATTTTGATTGGTGCAATTTTGTGTTTTGATTATCTTGGTTTGCTAAATTCTATTTTAACGCCTCGACTGGTATTTTTCTTAATGACACGATGCACCAATTCATTCAACTTCTCAGCAACGGTGCAACATTTACAGTTAACATTTAACGATTGCATTATCCTCCATGTTTTCGCGTAACCTGTTTCTTAACTTCCGGTAAAGAAGAACTTAAAAGCTTTTTGTAACATTAGCAACCGGAGAAGTACGATTAAACGATCTAGGAAACCAGGTGAACACGCTTATAAAACGGAACATAGGCAACCATTATTGGCCGTAACAGCGGCTTCGTTAAGCAGTTAATCGTCTTATTAACGCGCGGTTGATTGCTGGCCGAATCCCGCAGGATCTTAGTTAGAGGAATCACATTAACTATCGCCTTTTTGGGCGTAGCCGGGATATTTTAAAGCTTCTAAAATCGTTGCAAATTGCATCCTGCCAACATCAACAATTAATATTCTAAGTCTCGATGTACTCACATTTTGTGAATTTTGAAATTTTGAAATTTTCGAAGCATAGAAATTTCTAAATTCATCATACACCTAAATTAAAGAATTCTCACATTCCCAAATTTCTAAAGTTTCCAAAGCCGTATCTCCAAAATTCTCAAATGTTCACGTTTCTAAATTTCCGCAATTTTGCAATGATTGTTAAATACACGTTTGTTAATTATAGTTATTATTAATGGTGGTAAGCTTTCCACAATATTTGTTAATTATACAAATGGCTAAAGTGAATCGTGTGCTGAGTATGGTTACGAGGTATTCAATGTTATTAAATTACATCAGCCTCTGTGTAATCGAGAGTAGAGAGTATCGATGGCTGACCAATACGGTCTTGTTCTACTGCAGTAGAATGTACGTCGACAGAGAAACCGTGTTCAGTCCATTTTAGCGATAAAATGATTGCATAGCAATTTCACGAGAACCATTCGATAAATAAAGACACTAAACGCACGTAGATTTGAAACGATTCGGTGAATATAACAATTTGCATATTGTTTAACATAATCTATGAGGATTAAATTGTTGCGTATGAACAATTTGAAAATGTAGAAACATGATTTAATTACACAGATTATCGAATAGTATCAAACCTAAAATTTAAAACTATAGAGTGTTATTTTTTCAATGTCGATTAATTTTCACCAAAATGGCTACGCTAAAATCATAAAGAGCTAATTATTTGAAAATATATTTGACGAAATAAAAGTGCAATGTTTGTCACATATCAATACGCGTAAAACTTGACGAAAATGGCCACGTAAATATTGCATCGATATTTCTGACACGAAACGTTAAAATAAATAATGAATCGTCCAATTTATGGACTCTACAACCCGTCACCGAGCGCTCAATTTTTGATCACTTCCCTTCGGAAACGGTGATAGACTTTTTAGTTCATTGTTTCATGATGAATGTACAATTTTTCAGTTGTTAACCCGAAAACAAATCAAAATGGCCATTACCATTTTACGGTATAAACGACTCGAAATTGGATACTCGCTAATGGACAATACCGTGCTATAAATTGGTTGATTCGTTATTTGCCCTAACGAAAAGTCTGCGTATATTGAGAATACTGATGAAACGTGCAGCTATTTTTCCTAATTTAAGCTTTTGATTGACACGTTGCATGTTCATGTATTAAACATGTATTAAATGTTCCACAAAATGGAGTATTTAATAAAATGAATTACCAAAATATTAGCATGTTGGCTGTTACAAAGATATTTAAATTTTGTGTTCAAAGTAAGTTAATAAATGCGTGGAAAAATAAGGGTATGAGATGATACGAAATGAATATTAAATGAATTTTGTTGTTTGTTACAGTACCTCTACCTGCTGTTCAGCGACGACGATCTCATAAACCTTGACGAGTGGGTGTTCAACTCCGAGGCTCACGTGCTTCCCATCAGGGGCAATCCTCTGTACCGGCCAGCTCCCTCTTTATAATTCAGAAGAACCTTTTCACCTCGACTGAAACACGCACCGACGATACATCGAAATCGTTTGCGGACACCGGATATCCGGAACGGCGCAAACATGAACGGAAGAACAATCGAGACGGCAAGAAACTGAAAATTCGCCGGTGTACGTGAAGAAAGAAAACATAAAAAACGAAAATTAAAAAAAATGAAATAAACAAATAGTGAACAATCGAGTACAGGAAAATCTTAAGAAACCCGTGAAATAACAAAATGAATGATCAAAGAACAATGAAATAGTTAAAGAAAAAAAGGGAGTGCGGAATTGACAACGTGGAGACTAGCCTTTAAAACCACGTGTCACCGCGGTTAAATAACAATTAAATAATTATTTTAGGTAAAATCGAGATAATAGGGAACTGGGAGCGTGGAAAATGTTAAACGAACGTTATTTAAGCAACAAATACACATACACGTACATACACAGCGGTATATGGGGTGTTCACGATTAACGTTACCAGGGTGGTTATTTTATGGTTATTTGTAACGGTGTTGTTGGAAGACATGATGGGTTTAATAAAATTGATCTGTGAACGATCTTAACTTGTACTGAGAAATTCTTGGATTTTCAACATTTTTAATTGGTACATTTTTTAATCTTCAAATTTGGAAGTATATACATCTTGCTATTAACAGTTATAACAATTATGTTATAACAATTTATAAGTTTTTAGGTGTGTAGATTTCTTGATATCTATATTCCAACATTCTTAAATCTCCAAATCTCAAGATCCTTAAATATGTTCATTCCTAAATCCCCACATCCCCACATCCCAAATCCCAAAAACCCCAAATTCTTGAACATCCACAGTTCCACTTTCTCAAACTGGTCAAAACCAAATACTGTATCTTCATTCTCCTTAAACGCCATTTTCTCCATAAACGTACTTCTAACTGTTAAAAATTTGAAGCTACAGTCCCATTACTCCACACTCTATCAAGCTATCTTTAAAAATAATAAATGAAACAGAAATCGAATATTATACAATTTTATTACATCTTTTCTTCACTTATATTGTTACAAGCGACTAAAAATGACGAGTAGCAGTAACGTGAACACGCTGTATACAGAACGTTTGTAAATAGCGAAACAATAAAATGCGAGTGTGTGAGAATATATAATAAACAGCGAGACGGAGAGAACTAGTAAACAAAGTACGAATGTGAGAGAGGACTTCGATAGAGAGAGGAAGAAACGGAATGAAAATTGAACCGTTTTGCCTGAGTGCTTCGCCCATTTCTTTTCTCGTCTGCCACACAGAAAAGCAATTCTCGTGCAGAATCATGAACGAACGTTTCACTCGGATTTAATGATAATTCACGACGATACGGCTCGTCGATATCTAACCAATATCTATTCTCTTCCATCCTTCTTCTGTTCGAGTTCTTTTCTTTCTTTCGGGAATACACGCTGATTTTAAAGAAATCGTTTGACCAACGAATACTGGGGAATTTTATTTTAAGAACAACGGGTTAGATTTAATTTATCGGTTTTGGGAATTCGTCTTTTATTAGGTATTTAGTGTATTGAGATTTGAGATTTGTTCGTTTTAACACTGACCCAGATATAAATTTATGTGTATTCGAATGTTTGTGTTTTGTATTTTAAATTGCGACACAATGCGAACTGTATTGAGGGATGATTAAATTGAAATTAACCTAATTTTTTAACACGCAAAGAAATAGTTGTGTAGGAAAATAAAGAAATGCGAAATTAAATTTGAATTATGAATCAGCGTGATCATAATTCTTTGTGAGGGTTGATCAGCTTAATAAAATTTGATACCAGAATTATAATATAACACACTAATTTACAGTATTTATATACTTAAAATAAAATGTTCAACTTAATATAGAAAGTATGCTTTATATGTAAATATATACATATTTAGTATATTCATCATAGTTATATTTAGTATCACATTTTAAAACACCTTTAAATTATACTAAAAACTATAACAATTATTTTAAAACTGACCCGATTGAAAAACAAGTATAACAAATCTCAAATCTTATCAACGAAATAAAAAAGAATTAACATTAAATTACTAAATGTATAACGAGTGGTTAAAAAGTGAAACGTTGAAAAGCAGTACATACAATATAATCGATCGATATGTTTCTCGATCGAATCGCTGCCCACTATCGATTTTATACACTGGTTAAACAAACACCGAGATGAACCTATTCTTCGCGGCTTTTTCTATCTTTTTCTACTTTTTAATAACTACGAACCGTGCATCGATCATCTCGGTGACGGAAAGCGTCCATGGAAATTCGTTTGATCCGATTCCTGTTTGATACGACGACTTTGTTCTTTTATCGATCGAATAGGAAACAGTCGAAGTGTTGTTTGACGTTGGCTAATTGTTTTAATGTTTCGAGTTCACTCGGGAGCGATGTAGGCTTCAATTTGAACGGGGAAATGCGTTAGTGTAACTTCCACCATTTTTCTTTTGTTTTGGGGAGTTGATGTGTGATTTTCAAATTTTGTAATTTAAATTTGTTAACTTTCTAAGTACTGAATTTCTGAATTCCTGATTGTCATAACATTAAGTTTCCAAATTTATGAATATCCAAATTCTCAAATTCCAAATACATAATAGTTAGATCTTTAAATTCCTACATCCACAAGTCACTAAGTTCAAAAATTTCTTTATTCACAAATCTCTATTGCAACAAATTCTTATTTCTTCAGATCTCTGTATTTTCCACTACCTATACACCTAAATTTCTACATCCCCAAATACCTACATCCCCATATCCTTGCATCCCCAAATCTCTATATTCTCCAATTTCTGTATCCTCCAATCTCTACACCCCCAATTTCCTATTCTTCCAAATCCATAAGCCCCAAATCTCTATTATCCCAAACTCTCTACATCCCTAAATCCCTATACCCCCAAACCCCTAAACCCCATAAATCTCCAAATGCCCAAATCACACCCCCAAATTTCTAAAATTCGAAATTCGAAACTTTGCAAATGAACAAATTTGAAAATTCACCTAACAACTCCTTTTCTCCCACATCGCAATTTTCCCCTAGAAAAGCCTACTATGCTCGCCGGTGTACGTTCACTAATGAAAGGGTGACCCTCTGGATGATTTTATTCGACGTAAAATAATAAAAGACAGTGTTATTGTTTTCAATGGTCTTGTTTTTTAATCCGAATATACTTGTTCTTGACAATTATTATTTGATCGTTTTTATACGAGCTTCAAAGTTTGTTCAAAACTTCCGTGTGAAAACTGTTTGGTCGCGTAAATAAGTTTTAAAAGTCTCTTTGTTTCTTGGATCTTAAAAGGGAATCGTGCATGCTTCCATGTAACCCGCGGGATAAACTCCGGGTGAAGTTTTTAGCTTAAAGAGAAACTTTCTTTGGAAGATTCTTTTGGACTTGTAACGCGATTCTGTAAAGTCAGCGCCATTGAATTCTTATGAACGTAATATTGAAAACGAATGTGCTCGCAGAGTTTCAGAAGGGGGAGACACAGTTTTATATTATATGGGACAATAAAGTTATCGTAGGTTGGACAGGGTGAAAGTTTACCAAGTTTTAATAGAATTTATAAATCAATTTAATAATAATATTCAGTGTTATTATACAAATATGAAGTTTTTTTAGGTTGACAAATTCACTAGTTTTTTATAGTCTTTTATGTGGAATTATTTATTAACATTTATTTTTGTGGGGAAGTCAGTACTCGGGTGCAATTCAGGGTTTTACGTAATTAATTGAGAAAGTGGTACAATATATCATGGTTTGTGAATCTGCAAAATTTAAAAATTTAAATATTACTAAAGTTATTATTAAAATTATTATGGTTGAAGAATTATGTAAATTCATGATCATCATCCCTTACTTGCCAAGTACCTAAATTAATAAACGCTAAAGTCTTAAAATTCCAGTTCAAATATTAGAAAAGTCTAACGTCCTAAAATTCAAAAATTCTAAGATCTCAATCTTAGTTCTAAAATTCAAAAATTTCAAATTACAAAATCTCAAAATTTAAAAATTCTCAAACCCCAAACCTCCAAATTCCTAAAATTCTAAAATATCAAAATCTTAAAATCCAAAAATCCCAATTTACAAAATCCCAAATTCTAAACAGTGAAATTCAAAAAATTCCAAAATTTTCAATTTCAAATTGAATCGGTTGCACCCAAGTGTACCAAAAATGCCCAAACGCACCCTTAACCTTACCATAACCTTACCCTTACAACATAACAGAGGGTTGCCCTTAATCGAACGTCAATTGATAATCGATTGTCTCGTTCAATGGTCTCTTCTCTATCGGGTGTTCACTGCCGATGGCTGTTCTTTTGGCCACCGTGCATCTCTCGCGATCCCAGCGGGAACAACGGCGAAACAACAGCTCTGATCAAGAGTTTCCGGTGCGAGTGTACGCGCATGAGTCTTCAATTCTCTTTTCATTTTTTTCTTCGTTTTTATTGTTCGTGTGTCGAGGAGAGTGGCGAGAGACAACGAGCGTGTCTGTTAAACGACAGAGCGACGTTTAACAAGAAGGGGAAAGCAAAAGCAGCGAGTCGTAGTTAGCGAGCGTACCGTAGCAGCCGATAAACTAGCGTGTGTATATAAAGAGATTTAAAAGAAAAAAAAAACGGCAGGAGATAAAATTAAAATACAAAAAAATGATGAAGAAGAAAGTCATATTCTATACGAAGGTACCCAGGCGTAGATGCAAGAGTTATTATAGCGTTTGCTGGTGTAATTGTATAGGCTTTGCAACGAACGAAGCGAGAATTTAGAGTGATAACGCGCATGAGTGATACTGTAAATTCTTGATGGATGCGTTTTAGCGTGGAGAGGCTGCGTTCGATTTGCCGGAAACGCGCTTTAGGTGGAATCGCGAAAACTAACGCCCCTAGAAATATTTTCTTTAAAGACCGGGTTTCAAGTTTCAACGATTCCCATTTTCGTGAAGTTTCTTGCATAGCTATTAAAATCCATCGATGATATACGGTGATTCAACTCTGATGATCAATTTTATAATTGCAATTTATATTTTATCATGGGACACTCTACACACATAAATTTATAAATTAATAATTTCTAAACATCTAAATTTAGAACTTTCAAGTCCCAAAACTTCACAGTCTTATATTTGACAATTTTTCAATGAAGAAGAGTCTAAATTAGAAATTACCAAATGCCCAAAACAACAAAATCGAATAAAATTGCAAACTTCCTAAATCACCGATTAAATCATCGATCGAATTTAACGAGCGACCGCAATCGTTTCTTGCAGTTCGACGCAGTGCAAGGCGCGGGAAATTTGAAGAAGCTGCCAACAGTAGTTCTCTTCGTAGAATAAAATTTTTTCAATGAAAAAAAAAAGAACTTCCCGTGTCCACTTTCCAAACAATCAGCGAGAATCGCACTCGTCGATGACTAAGACGGCCAGAAAGTTACTTAATATATATTATACATAAAATATACTTCGCCTCTTGGCTGTCGTTCCTCGACGACGGATGACTTCTCGAAAAATCTCGTTCTTTCGAGCGTTCATCCTTGAAACGGAAATAAGGCACCATAGAATATATATACATATATACGTATATACGGGAATATTTCCATACGTTTCTTTTTTTTCCTTATTCAATGGAAACGAAACGCCTCGGAAACGTGACTAGAGATACATCGTCACCATGACGCGAACAGTAGATCTACACGCGAAGATTGCCGCTTTTCAATTCGGAATTTTCCATCGTCATGTTTCCATGCGATTCGTTCCGACATTGCATAAATATCAACGTTTTTTTGTCGCGGTTTAAGCGGCGTTTACATTGGGCGAATTTTGATATTGAACATTCTTGCGTTTCGTTCAGTTTTGAGTTATCGAAGTTTCAGTTTTTCAAGTTTGGTACTTCTGTACGTGTTTCTGAATTTGCAATTTTCAGTATATTTCCGATTTTAAGGATTTCCTAATTATTATAGTTTCAGATTTGTACATTTTTTGAAACCTCAAGTTCGGAATTCCTAATTTCTGAATTTCTAGGTTATGGAATTCGTAAATTACCGAATTCTCAAATTACAGAATTTCTAAATTAGCGAATTCTTAAATTTCTGATTTTCTACTTTTCCGAATTCCTAAATTTCCAAATTTCTAAATTAACTAATTTTCAAATTTTCGATTTCTCAAAGTTACGAATTCCTAAATTTCCGAATTCCCGAATTACCAAATTCCTAAATTTCTGAATTTCCAAATTACCGATTTCCCAAATTTTCGAATTTCCTAATTACCGAATTCCCAAATTACGAAATTCATAAATTTCTGAATTCCCAAATTTCCGAATTCCTAAATTCCTAACCTCCTAAATTTCCAAATTTGTAAAGTTCCGTATTTCTAAAATTTCCAATTATTAATGCTCCAAACTCCTAAAGTTCCAAACTTCTATATTCAAAAATCCGGAAATTTGAAATTCGGAAAAGTTAACTGAAAAATTGAATAATTGAATAATTGAAAAATTGAAAAATTGAAAAATTGAATAATTGAATAATTGAATAATTGAAAATTTCAATTAAAACGACCACAAATCGTATTCAACAAAATAAGTGTAACATCCTCTTCCAAGAACTGTTCAATATAAAGGCTGCTTCACACAGATCCGTTGAAGCGATTGAACGATTTCTATTTCTTTCAAAGATTTCTCTCAATTCCACCAGATCGTTGTTCTTCGAGTTTTGGAGAGTTACCAGAAAAAGGGGATGAAGCGTTTGTAATATTTTTTTTCGCGGCCGAGAATAATACGTATCGTGTCGATGAGATAATTGATTGCAGGATACAGGGTTGTTGTTCGTCGAGGAATCGCGATCAACGATCGAACGAAGATTCGAATGTCAGCTAACGAATTTACAAACTGTCCTCCGTTTTCACCGTGAAAGAATCTTCGTTTTTGTCTCCCTTTTCTCGCGAACGAACCGAACGAACAATTATTCTATTTTCCTGGTGATCGAGAAGAAACGACAGGGAATCGTGAGGCCGTTGTTCGTGTAAAGTGAAAACAATGTAACGACGAAATGTTCAATGGCGATCACGATTTGATCGACGGTGATGATGTTATTAATAAAACGATAATTAGCCTATGCATATATTTGTGAATAGATATTTAATAATTTATTGTTAACTAGTGTATTTTATTTGATGGATTTCATTAAAACGGGGTTTTGGGTACCAATAATATTGTTTCTTGTGTCAGGAAGGGAGAACAAGAGAGCGAATGTCGAAAAAAGAGAGAGAGTGTGTGTGCTTGAATGAGAGAACAAGATAAAAGAAGTAAATAACGAGGGATAATTTCTACGTGCGCTTTTGTCAAAGAAACCGAGATGAAAAAAAAAATAATAGAAAGAAAGATAGTAACAAGTTTTTAGCTTTACTTACCTAATTTTTGTAAGCAGAGCGATACAGACACGCCGGTTAAATGATAAATAAACGAAAAGATGAAAAATTCTATATATTATATATTTATCGTTGGTCGATGAATGGGAAAGAAAGATGAAACGAACGATAAAACGACGAGACGCGTCGCGCTCGATTAATCGATTACGCGAATTATTAATTATATACATTGTAAATACAGTACACGATTTAGTGATAACGGGGGTTTTACTTTTAACAGCTTTATGTGATTATTACTTTGTCATGATCAGTTAAATAAATAAATGATGATAATACTTTGATCCGCTCGTGGTTTTGTCTGCACCCTGGAACCATCTCTTTTTGATCTGAAAATTATAATCCGATATAATTATTCAGTTCATGAAATTTTAGAAATTTGAGGAAGAAGTAATTAACACTGTATCAGTTGCATAATGTGCAGATCAATAATCAATAATTATTGATAATAATTTAAAATATTTAATTAATATACATTAATCATAATTTATAATAGTTTCAAATATTTAAACAGTAATTTATAATAATTTAACATTTATGTAATGTCCAGTGATGATAATTTATTATGATCCTCAAACCTTACCTAACCTTAAGAATGTTAGTAAAATCTCACTTGTAACCTAACATTAGTACTAATTATTTCCACGAATTGGTAAAATATCATCTGCCTAAAAATTATTTGATATTAATTATTATTTAAATGTTCAGTTAAATTAACGATTAAGGTGGAATAAATCAGTGGTAATCTTGGCACGGTACACCGCGTATTGGCAATACCAGTGATCATTAGAATTATCGTTCAATAATGCAAATTAGACCCAGCTGCTTCACACGCTAATTAGTGCCATTGGGAATGGAGAATGTCTATTGACTTCGAAGTAACAAATCCCTTTGATGGGCGATTGAATCCTCTTAATGGTTCTGCTGGCGGCTGCTGTTAATAACCAATCAGAAATGACCCGTACAGGGAGCACGTTCGTTGGTTAATTAATAGCACATCCGAAATTCGAACATTAATTAGCTGAATTATAAAATTCTCTTTTCCGTCAATCAACGTCAATCCACACGAAATTCTACATATATTACAAACTATTGTTGCAGAATTATCTCAGAGACCATATCAAATCTATTCCTTAATTAATTGATAGTATTGTTATAAAAGACAAAATTATTAAAATTTGTATAATGAAGAAATTTCCTAGAAGTGTTAGAAAAATTTGTGGATGTTGGAAAGGGGAATCTGGTAAATTTAGGTTTGAGGAAGAGTAGCTTGTGATGTGATGAATTATGGTTGGAATTAGATTTTAAATATTAATTGTTAAACCATGTATTTTGCAATATCCGTTTTGTTTAAATATAGCGACCGACGTATATCTTTTATGTGGAATGTGTTCCGTGATTGCAGATAAAAAATCTGAAAGATTCTTTGCGTATCAAGCATCGTGACAAGCGATCTATTATTCATGTCCTTTGTGAACATAACTCGGTAATTGCCTTCAATTCCACACGGAAGAAGTAAACGGTTAAGTGCATTGTAACAGGTAATCTATTATTCATGTGTTCCGTGAAAATTGCTGTGCCTTTAATTCTACATACGGGAAGTAGAAACAGTTCAGGATATAGAACAAATCTGCATCATTAGCGAAGAGTAGAGAGGGATTTAAGGTGTAGTAAATCTGGGAAATGTGGAAAATATGACACGTGGAAAATTGGGAAATCTGGGAAACTTTTGAGATGTTGAAAATTTGGGAAAGCTAGATAGTAGAAAATTTTAGAATTGAAGAATTTGAAGGACTGGAAAATTGAGAAATTTAGAATTGGGTAATTATGGGTTTCGGAATATGAAATTTTGGGGACTTGAACTTAGATTGAGGATCAGGGATTTGAAATCTAATTCCACCCTCCATCACATCACATGTGAGTCTAAGCAAACCACATCTCTAGACTCTAAACACAAAGATCAATGAAAGAACCTAAATAAAGAAACCTAAATAAAGAACCTAAATAGTGCAATAACCCAAAAGATATCACTCTAAGAAGAGAATTCCTCAACTGCACATCAAACCCCAAAATCACATCCCTAAATTATCTCCCAAAGCTCTCCCGAACATTCTCTCAAAATACAGAAATCGCCGAGGGAGCGTGTGTAAATCATCGCAACCCTCCTAGGGGGTTGCATTTCCTCCTCCCCTCCGAGTACGATACAAAAATACCGCGAATCCTCGTGAACACGCGTTCGTAGAAGGGGAAGAGTTGGTGGACGACGACATCGTCGACGTTCAGCGGAGTAGGAGGCGGACGACGACTGTGACAGAGAAAGAGGGAGAGAATTGAAGAGTGAACCAGTCTCCCTCCTGCCTTTCGTTTCATCGCCGTTCAAACAGCGCTCCAGACAAACTCCGACCTGCAGATATGTCTGTCTGTGCATCGCGGTTGTCGGTTCGTCGTTGACGCCATCCTCTTCTCCAACGGTGCTCTCTTCCGGTACCACGCGTCCTCTTCAAGGTCGCCTCGTGACAGTTCGATCCTTTCCCGATCAACTTTTACACGTGGAGTGCTTCATTGCAATTTTGGTGAACGGTGATATACGGTGTACGTTCATCTTTGGTCAACGTTGATTTGTTCACTCTCTGTGCAGTTTGCATCAACCCATCACTATATTACAATTTTTGATAAGACATAATTCTGTTGATGAATATCTATAGAAGCTTGTAACAATTTTAAACACTTTGGAGAAATATGAAAATTATATTGCTGAGAAATCTTTGAGAGTTCTTCAAGGTCTTCTGCAAGTTGAAACATCTGATCATCGTTTGATCGATTGAACATTCTCATGTGGCCATTTGGTCATCTTCGCAAGTTTATCAGATATACCCAGAAGTAAATTAGCAATCATATTACTATTACTGTGGATTTCAATATAATCCCAGTTGAGTAGATGAATTGAAAGCTTGCAGATTTAAATGGTGTTTGATTCAAAGTTTGATAGCAAAATTGATTGATAAGTTGTCAGTGAGTTAGGTGTCGGTATCGGAACGTGGCGTTTTCGCGTTCTCCAGTTGCTCCCTTCCTCAACGTGGTGCTATTATTGCAGTGCTGCCTAAATATAGGTGAGAGCGTACGCTTGACGCAAATCGAAAACAGAACCTGTAAACGTGCGTTCGTGTTTTTTTCATCGAACTGGCTGTTCCGTGTTTTCGGATTTTGTGCTGCTATAAAGTGTTCAAGGAACGATCGACGAGATGAAGGGATTAGTGCCGTGGTTCCTGGTTTTTATATGCGCTTTGGGTAAGTTCATTTGAATGATTGGGCGGGAAAGTGCAATTTGCAAAGCACGTTTGGTGTAAGGTGTCAGTTTTAAATTAAGCTTGCTCTCATTATGGAATTTTGTAAGATATTACATTATTTTGTAAGAATTCTGATATTAAATAAAATTATGAAATATAGTAAATTAAATTTTTGTTAAGGTAGAATTGTCTCACATAAACATAAATGAACTACATATTTAATTACGAAAGCAATTGTCAGAAAAATTTATTATAGTTTGCACTTACAGTTTTATTTTGTACTATTGCACTATGAAAGTGTAATTTTTATTTGTAAATTTCCAGTAATGGGGAAGGAAAAATATTTGAGGAATTAACATTTCAAACAAATTAACGTTGTTAGATTTCTTAAAAAAATGCATTGTTATTTCAAACCAATTGTTCACCTGCTGTCAATGAGTCAAACAGGTGATTAGAAATTATGCAACTAAAAGACGTCTAATTATAGTATTATTGTATTCTCAATAACAACTTTAATGATACCATGGAAATACGCCACATACCTTGCACAAGTGATGTTCGCTTTTGTGCATTGTTGCTATTCTTCGAATAAATTCCATCTGATGATGGGGAATTTTATTTTTTTATAGAGGAAAATCCCTAAATTCTCGAATCCATGAATTAAAAAATTTTTAATTGTCAATTTCCCTGACTCTCAAATTTCCAAATATTTCAATTAAAAATCTTTCAAGTATTTAAATTCCAAATCTTGCAAAACTCTTCTCGCTAAAAAGAAGAAATAATTGTAAACGGACTATGAAGAAGCCAAGAACAGAAAAATAAAAGAAAATGTGACTTCGTTCCTTGTGTAACATAAATGTAAAGGCGTTAACAAACTCGCTGAAAGAAGTTAAGGCTTTTCTTGAATGAAAAAGGGGAGCCACGATTGATAAATGGTGTCTGCACCCTTCGTAATTAATTAAATACACTTAATTCACACGAAAAATCGGGTTAAGAAGCGAGCTGAGCTTTTCAAACATTTTCCACCAATTGAGCAGATTCTACGTTGTGAGAAAGATTAATGAAACGAGATTTATGTTCAGTTATATGTACATTTTAGGGGTTGTTTAATAAACCCTCGTAATGTTTCACCTGCAACTTTCGCGAGATATCCCGTATTTCGAGATTAAAGTTACACGCTTTTCATAAACTCTGTAAATTAATCACGACTGAAAATGATAAACAACTTCGCTACGGGATAGGGTATGCATATTACTGATAAGTAATGTAAATTTTTAATGAAATTTATTTTAAAAGCTATTTTTCTATTAAAAATTGCGTTAAATCTTAGCTAACCTAAAACTGACGTCACACTAATGCAAAACTAACCAAAATGTAATTCAAAATTAACAAAAAATAATTTAAAATTAATGTAAAACTAATGTGCAACAAATCTAAAACAAATCCAAGTCTAACCTAAATGTAACCTTGAAATAATCCAAAACTAATCCAAAACTAATTCTAAACTAACTTGAAACTAAACCTAATGTAGAACTAACCTGAAGAAGTAACCTAATCTAAAACTAACTCAAACCCACCTAATACAATTTACCAACATATATTCGATTAACAATAATTTACATAATCTTCACAAAATACAAAAATGCCTAGGAACAAATGATCGATAATTTCTGTAACGTAAATTAACAAATCTGTAACAAGTACGCATTTTCAATGAATTTGGTTGGTCCACCGTCATACCTGTAGCAACACGTCTTTTGCGTGTACAAATTAACTGTTACATGATTTGGTAACAAGCTCGTGTAAATTTTGCGGGCTAATTGCAAGAGCAAACATCGAGGAGCTGAAACACGTGCAGAATGTCACACAATATCGTCATGGATGATAAACGTCGGCAAACCCGGCCTTAAGATCCGTCGATTGAACAAATGTAATTCCCTCCATCAAATATTGACATCAAATCGGATCGTTGTAACGTAAGACCGAAACTAGGATCCGCGTTATTGCAATTTCTAACCATGGAATAAGGGGAAACGGAAGTTACAGCGTATGGTTAAAAATAAACGTGGCTAAAAGGGTATTGACCCAGGTGATTTTATGGGGTCGATATTTCTGTTCGATTTTTACTTTCTTTTACTGCGTTGTGCAAGGTTAATATTTTTGAGGATACTTTCTAATTTATTTTGAAGCAATGAAGACAATTAATATTTGTTCATGAATTAGGGTCCTACAAAAATTGAATTGTAAAAACTTGTTTATTTTATGAAATGAAAATAAGCTTCTTTGACTTTGTAATTTTTGAGTTAGGATATTTTAAAACAAATTCAATTTTCTTAATATATTAATAGTATTTGTTAAGATACAAATATTTGTGTAAATTTTGACACTTGTCATGAAATGTAAATTATAATTTAAACAAAAAATAAGAAGGTGAAATATAAACTTGATTCTAATATTGATATTAATGTTCTCTAGATAATTAATCGGAAAAATGTCATTTATAGTCTGATTGGATCATCTTTTATTACGAAATTGCATCGTTAGCCTCTTGTGCATATGTACCGCGCAAATCACTTACAAAGCCCCTAGTCATTTATCATACTTAGCGTACCCACACACACGTCATTTTTTAATAACGGGAAAAATACGACAAGTGTTTAACCAACGTTAACACGTGCAGCAGACGTATACGCTGCGTACACGTGGAGATAAGAACGAAATTTATTCCTGCAAATTAACAGATGCGTGATATTTACGAGTAATAATTTCGTTTGTGTTGATTCGTTTTATGACATTTGAGGAGTTGGAGATTTGGGACTATGGATATTTGAAAATTTTTGGAATATTGAGAATTTGGGGATTTGAGAATTTAGGGATATTAGAATTTGGAGATTTGAGAATTTGGGGAATGGGGAATTTGAGGAATTGGCAATTTGGGGATACTAGAATTTGGAGATTTGAGAATTGGGGGAATTTGAGAATTTGGGGATGTAGGAATTTCGAGATTTGAGAATTTGGGGAATTGGTAATTTTGGGATTTGAGAATTGGGAAAATTGAGAATTTGAGAATTTGGGGAATTGGAAATTTGAGAATTTGGGGAATTGGGAATTTAGGAATTTGAGAATTTGTGGATTTTAGAACTGGGGAATTCGAGAATTTGGAGATTTGAGAATTTGGGAATTGGTAATTTGGGGATTTGAAAATTGGGGAAATTGAGAATTTGGGTGTATTAGAATTTAGAGATACTGAATATCGAAATACTGAGAAACCAAAGCTTAAACACACTCAATAATTACAAATCGATTATTCATCATCTTTATATCACAGTGCATAACGAAACATCAAAAGTTCGTCTATAGATTGCATATGGCCGGAGGTTATTAGCCAGTTAAGTCCAATGTTACATCCTGTTTGAGTGTCATAGAAGGTTCCAGCACTCCCCAGCTACCTTTTGACGTTACTCAGATAATCTATTATGATCACGTCACTTGTTAATTCCGTCGATATTGTTGTTTTATCACATCCTGGTCTGTCGAACAACTGATGGATATTATCAGATACAGATGTCTGTTATCGTTTTTTCGCATCATCGATCTGTCCAATTCGTTTATGTCACTTCTGACTGGTCTTTGAACGTCTTCGAGACGTCTTCATCTCTCAATTTTCAAAAAAACATCGATCAATTTTATCTTCACATCTGTTATTCGAGGATCAAATGTCAGAAGTGGAAAATTTTATCTTTGTGAATTATAATTTTTATTGATGTTGTTAGAAGATTATGAGATTACGGTGTCTGTAATTTGATCCTCACAAGGTTAACAGAATTGATAGATGGATGTTTGATATGGAAAATTATTATGCACTTTTTTAAAATTTTATCATGTTGAAAGAAAATTGAATAATAAAAATTCTGTCAGATGTAGAATTTATTGCAAAATTGCAAACTTGATTAACATAATTATTTCTATGTATAGTAATTAATTGATAGGTGTTGAACTTTTATTATACAAACTTAAATTGTAGTATTTTTTTTTAATTTTAATGTTTGTCTCTGAACGAAATTTAATTTTAATAATGATTCTATCAATTAATGTAGAATCTATAGCAAGATTAAAAATTAGGTAAACGTAATTGGTCGCGTGCTTAATAACCGGCTGCACGTGGCACAAGTTATCGACATAATATATTCTACTTTATTGTTGCAAAGTAGCAAGCATAATTACTCGTTTTAGTGAAATATCGTGCGAACAGTTGGAACGTTCTAATTTCGTAATTTTTCGTGAAATATTCCTGCATATAATTACAGTTGACCAGGCAAAATTTCTACAAAATTTGTTTCTCCAGCCCGAAAATATAAACCGAAGATGAATCTTCGTCCGATGAATATCGATTCACGGTAAAAGGTTTGTCAGCCACGCTATTACGTCAGTTCTAATTCAGGATGATCTGTGATTAAGAATTTCGTGGTGCTCGATTTTCCAAAAATCCGTGGATTTATATTTACACTCGCCGTCATACGTGTTCTCGGGGAAATTCAAAAACTGCTTCTTTAAATATATCGCCGAACAGATGCACGAAAGACTCCAGAGAAAAATATATTTAACCTCGAAAACTATAGTTATTCATTAGGTATGTTGCAGATCTTGGCACAATATAAACAGGAGACAACCATTTTGATCTGCACATATTGATATATACATATATCAATAACAACAAATATAATAAATAAATAATTTAAAGATCACACATGTTTTTTTATTTAGACTAACATATAGAATTACTGGTTGAATTTCATTTAATCAAAACATGAATATAATATAAATTGACTACATTGATCTGATAAACACAGAAGCATTCACTTGTTGCATTTGACTAATCTCCCCACCGTCTATTTCAGCAAAAGCTTCGTATCCGAAAACCGTACAAATTCAAACTACAGTTAGAATAGCAGATAGAAATCAGATTCGACCCAAGAGAAACCAGCGTAAAAAGCAAGCTTGCATTGAACGTTGCACGCGATATTAAATGCAAACGCGAATGGAAAGCCCGCTGACCCGTAATTAATAAAAGCGGTGTTTTCTTCGAGCGAAAGAAAACGGCTCACCCTTTCATGCAAGCCAATGAATTCGAGATACGAAATCTCGAAAATGCATCTATTCCGTTTCACGTTGCCGCGAGAGATAAGCCGACCAAATGAGATGCAATAATTCACACGATACTACTAATGCTCTACGTGATGCATCATATCAGCAACAAAATTCGTGCTCCATTTACCTGTCCACGCCATATAACCCGAGTTGCTTATGCACGGGACAAAGATCACGAAAGTTCACGTTATAGGGGGAGGGATAATGTCATGGCACAAAAACGATGTGATGTGAAATACATTTTTAGAGAGCTGCTTTTGATTTGTGGATTTTTAAATTTTAGCGAGGAGTTGCAAATTTTATTTATTTGATGGAGGATTTGGAGGTTTGGGAATTTGGAAATTTGGGAATTGGGGTGTGAGAAATTAGGAATTTTGGGAGTTGAGGTGTGAGAAATTCGGAAATTTAGGAATTAGGGCGTGAGAAATTAGGAAATTTGGGAGTTGGGGTGTGAGAAATTCGGAAATTTAGCAATTGGGGTGTGAGAAATTGGGAAATTTGGGAATTGGGGTGTGAGAAAGTTAGAAATTTAGGAATTGGGGATTTAGAAATTTGGAAATTTGGGAATTGGGATGTGAGAAATTAGGAAATTTAGGAATTGGGGTGTGAGAAATTCGGAAATTTAGGAATTAGGGTGTGAGAAATTAGGAAATTTGGGAGTTGGGGTGTGAGAAATTCGGAAATTTAGGAATTGGGGTGTGAGAAATTGGGAAATTTGGAAATTGGGGTGTGAGAAATTCGGAAATTTAGGAATTGGGGTGTGAGAAATTTGAAAATTTGGGAATTGGAGTATGAGAAATTTAAAAATTTAGGAATTAGAAAATTTGACTTAGAACTTTGCAGATTTCCAAATTTCCAAATTACCAAGTGCACACGCATATCCCAAAACGGACTCCAGCGAGGTTCTATATCAACGTTTCACGAAACTATGTATATATTCTCCTTACAATCCCCATAAATCTCACGGTTATGAATTCACGACAGAAATGTAGTATCTGCGTTACCTCAAAATTACATGAATGTATAAAGGTTCGAAAGCTAAATATTTCATCATGCAACTTATCTCGTCGTTGGCGTACAATCAACGAGAAATTTATTTCATACATCCAGACAGCAATTTGTTCCATCATGTATATGTATACACCAAAAAGTTTATACGTACTTAAATATAACTATGTCACAAATCTTAGAAGTATACTTGTAGATACTTGGAAACCGAATGATTAAGTATCTTCTAAATTCTAAATATAACTAGACTTCTTCCGAGGAAGCTATGCTAAAAATTTTGCCGAGCTTCATCCTCGTAGCAGACGTAGGATGTGTTACGTAAACAGTGTTTAGACGAAAAGAAAAATTATTAGAGGATGAAAAAGTGGGTGTGGGTTTAAACTAATAAAATGTCACTTGGTTTATAAATGGATATTAGATATAGGGACAATGCAGTCGAGATAGAATCTCTGAATTTTGGTATTTATAAATTTACTGATTTCTCACACCCCAATTCCTAAATTTTCAAATTTCTCACACCCCAATTCCAGAATTTTCAAATTTCTCACACCCCAATTCCTAAATTTTCAAATTTCTTACACCCCAATTCCTAAATTTCCGAATTTCTCACACCCCAATTCCCAAATTTCCGAATTTCTCACACCCCAATTCCCAAATTTCCAATTTTCTAAATCCCCAATTCCTAAATTTCCAAATTTCTAAATCCCCGATTCCTAAATTTCCGAATTTCTCACACCCCAATTCCAAAATTTCCGAATTTCTCACACCCCAATTCCCAAATTTCCAATTATCGAAATCCCCAATTCCTAAATTTCCAAATTTCTAAATCCCCAATTTCTAAATCCCCAATTCCTAAATTTCCGAATTTCTCACACCCCAATTCCCAAATTTCCAAATTTCCAATTCCTAAATTTCCAAAATCTTCCCAATCTCCAAATCACTCGATTGCAATTCGCATAAATTTATAAAAACCCCAGCTACCCATCCACATACAACCATCTACCAAATATAACCTTCATAATCCCCAACAAATTTCCTGATCCCCAAACACCAGAGAATATCTCTTCTTAACCGTCCCCGTGCTTGGTCTGCAATCTCGCAATTTTGTAATAAGGAAGTTAACACTTCGAATTACTCATTCAAGCACTTAGCAACAATTACACTCGTTTCATGACTTATTTCAAGCGTTCAACATCTTCAAGGAGTAAATGAATGCGCTGTTATCGAACCAGATGCAGTTCCGCGATTAACATGCACAGAGGTCGTTTGTACGAATCATCTCGAGTGTAAAATGCATCCAAGGTTTCTCATCGACTGATCTTACTTGATGCGGTTGTTTATCATCCATGTTTCCACCATGAAAACAGAAATGGACGAGAAAATGCGCGGAACTCGTTACTCCCCTGAAACAGTTTCAATTTTAGCATCGCGATGGCTGCCAACCACTATGACACAGCTTTATTGAAACTGAATATTTATTGCTCTATAGTTGTATATTTTTAGTCACGCTGAAAGCTGTATTTTTCTGTGGATTGGGTTATTGTATTTTATTATAGTATGTAGGTTAGAATTTAGGTTATATAATATTAAATTATAGTTTATTACATTATAGGGTAATCTATATTAGGTTGGAATATTAGGTATGGTATATAGGACATCATGTTAGATTATAGTATATAGATTAGACTATAGGTTAGATCATAATATAAAATTATAATATATTAGGTTAAACTATATTAGATTAAAATTAGGTACTAGAATAATATATAAGTTAGAATATCAAAGTAGACAGTTGTCCATAATCTTCCCTTATTACGAAAAGAATTGCATTCTATCTAAAATTAAAAATAAAATATAATAATTGTAAATTTTTATTATTCTTTTGCCAAAGAACATAATAACAGAAAATATCAAAAATCGATCTGTCAGCTTACAAACAAATAAAAAGCAATATTATTTTCGATGCTCGCAATATTTGTAAAAGACGAAATAAAGATAGAAATGGATTTTTATTCGAAAAGAAATGATGTGTGGATTCGAAGGGAAAATGATGGACACGCCGAAGAATCGCAATTAAAATTTCATTCGCACGTGATCCGCTAAAATTCCAAGACGTCGAAGACGCGAATGCAAATAGGTATAATAAAGGTCTTGGGAACGATGAGACGCGATATTCATTATTCTGAACGTAGAAACTGGGTTCGATTGCCCGGTGAATGCACCCGCAGAACAGATAGTTGGTCAGGTTGTACTATAAATAACGGAAGTTAGCATGTTGGCGCTTGAAAGTTATTCCTGCGGCGCCTTCGGTCAGACATGCACTTGACTCGACAATGCCTTTCGTGACATAACTCTTTGCCACGTGTTCGATAAATTTCACCTTTGACTCCCCTGATCGGTGATCAATCAGATAACGTTTTCGTGTGAATCGTACCGTAACGTTTCGCTGAATGTTATGGAAACACGAAAACAAATTGAACCTTGCATATTTCTGTTGTGTTTGCGGGGATAGTAACATTCGGTAGGATGATCGATTACTCGATTTTCTTGTTTCTCAGATTCCTTGGAGACTTATGGTTATGTCTATTAATCCTGAATTAGTATTTGTCTAAGGACATGAATTAATTTGTTTAAGTACAAATTTTCCACATATGTACTTTTTTCCACATGTGACGACTTTTCAACATATATGTTTTGTGTCTATCGAAAGACTTTTATGGTTATGTCTATTAATCATTCGTGAATTAATATATGTTTAGTAAAGACAAGAAAGAAATTGTCCACATATGTATTTTTTTCCACATGTGACGACTTTTTCACATATATGTTTTTCGTCCAAGGAAAGACTTTTATGGTTACGTCTATTAATCATTCGTGAATAAGTATATGTTTAATAAAGATCAATGAAAATTTTCCACATATGTATTTTTTTCCACATGTGACGTTTTATCCACATATTTCCTCCAATTTAATGAAAACACACAATTATTTGAAATACATAAACGTATATCGAAATGAAAATATCAAGTGACTTTTTCGATACACACAGATGACTATAAAGAAAGAAATATATTTGTTTAGCGACTGTTTACATGCAGGTAGTTCGCTCAACGACACAGACTTTGAGAAGGAACGGTGTTAGCTCAACTGCAAAGCTACTAGGAAGCTGGGCCAACTATGTATAATAAACATACCAGAAATTCCTTTGAAAACGTGAATCTCAAGTTCTGTAGCATACATTGCCTACGTGTATACATACATCCGGACGAATTTCAAGCTGAAAGCTTCAAAAATTAATGACGCTGCGCTGGAAGTTGTGAACTAGCGTCAATTACGAGCAGTCGTAAGACTCATTTCGTGCCTTTTGACATGGTATTTCGCAGAGTAACTTTTGTGTGTAGCATATTTTGTTGCGTTATTAATAATAACGAAGATAATTCTATTAAAAATTGCATTTTTATTTCGGTATTATTTAAAAGTTACTTTGCTTTTGTACTATGACTAATTAGATGTAATTTTATTTACTGTTGTAGAAAATATTTTTATGAAAAGACGAAGTGAAAATCGGAATGAAAATTTTTGACGAAATTTCTATTTGGTGGCAAAAATCAATTTCAAGGTATTTCGTGGAGGATTGAGTTAGTATAAATTAATTTATGAGATGTCTCAACTATTTACATAGAAATATAAGAAAATTAATACTTCTTTTTTTTTTGACAATTTCTTTATTTGAAGCTGAAGTGAAGTTTTTCTTCAACTTTCATAGTAAGATGTTTCGTAATAAAAATGCAATTTTTTTTTTAAATATGGGTTACTGTAAATTGTAGATCATTAATCTCAGAGACAAGTTTAACTAGACGAGACGTAGAATGCCAAGTAGACTGTTATACCCCAGAAATAGAACTGTCTAATTTTACGTACGCATTTTTTGGAGCAGATGTTGCGAGAACAAAATGTCTGTAAAAACGAAGAAATAGTTCAAATACCACGAAACTAGGTCAATATCGCTTGGTGTTCAATAATTATAGAGGTATCATGTTACTTTTTTATAATTGCTTAGAAAATTTATAATAATAGGTGTATTATGACATCTTTCAATATTCAAACTTTTAAATCCATAAATATTGAAATTTGCACTTTTGCAAATTTTCAAGTTTCCACATCTCCAAAATTTTGAAATTTCGAAGTCCTCAAATTTTTGAATTCCAAAATTTAAAAATTCCCCAAATTCTCAAGTTATCAAATCTCCAAATTTGCAACTTCCTTTTGTAAATTTACTGATTACCAAGTTATAAAATTCCAATATTTACAAATCCCCAAATTCCCCAGTTACCAAATCCCCAAATTACCGACTTCCCAAATGCACCCTAAATAAATATTCCCAATACAATAAAATTTCAATAACCTCAAGAACTCAACTATTGAAATTACTCAAAATGGAAGAAAACAATGTCCTTAAAAATCAGAGTAACAAAAATCCCAGCACATCGCTGCGAAATAAAGTAAAAAATGTAGACCGTGCACCGACGACGGAACAGATCGATAAAGAGAGAATAAAAAGAGAGGGTGGACGTTGGTATCGGAAAACAAGAGCAAATGGTGAGCAGGGCCGCAGCCATACAAAGGAGCCAGAACAAACCGTGCACCCTTGAAAGCCGTAAAATCCAAAACTTCTTGCCGCCACCACAAAAGCTTTACTTTTATGTTAATGAGGGGCAAATTATCGGAAAAGAGGTCTGCCGGCGTAGCAGGCTGCCATATAGTAACAGAGGTTCGCAGGACCACTTTCTCTTGGTCGCACTTTCACCAACTATCGACTTTCTCGTTCCCTGGCGCCACCACGAAATCCGATAAACCTGACCGACTATGTTTACGATTATCGTGAAACGATATCGTTGCGCCGTTCGAGATACGAGGGTGACTCGGTAGTTCGATGAAAATCGAACACCAGACTGATTGAGGGTATCGGGAGTGCGGCCCTGATCGATTATTCACCCCTTCCTTATGGCTTCATCCCTTACCACCTGCTCGATCGACTACTCGCATGCAGTTATTTCGTATTAAAGAGTTTCAGACTTAAAGAGTATTAACGAGTATCGAATCGATACTAGTATGCAATCGATTTTAATGTATTTTGGAAATTTTATTAAGTATTAACCCCTTGATACTTAAGTAGTATTAATTATGTAATTTGGATCGTTGGAGAGCGATGATTTGTCTCTGAATTTTTATTTTTATTGGTAATAACAGTAGGTAGTAAATTTTATTAATAACGTTCTGATCACCGCGGTTATAATTCCTTGTATCGCCATAAGTTGAATTGCTACACATGAGAATTGCTATGCGTTGTACCTACATGTGTGATAATTACTATGCGTTGTGATTGCTACGAGTTGTATCACTACACATTGTGTCACTACTCTTTGTAATTGCTACACGTTATATCGCCATGTATTAAATTTCTACCCATGAGTATTACTACGCGTTGTATCGCCATATGTGATAATTACTACGCATTATAATAATGACGCAATGTATCACCACGTGTTGTATCACGACACGCTGTAATTGCCTCGCATTATATTGCCACGCGTTAAATTTCTGTCCATGAGAATTGCTATGCGTTGTACCGTCATATGTGATAATTACTACGCGTTGTAGCACCACGCGTTATAATCGTCATACGTTAGAATCATCACGCATTGTATCACCACATATATCGCCATGATTCCTAATTACCAGACATTATATCACCATATACTAAATCCCTACACAAGAGACCCCTTTCTATCATTTTCTGCACAACCAAGAAAACCTTACACCTTTCTAAAATTACCAATTCAATTATACTTGATACCTAATACAATAAAAAAAAGTACAATAAAAAACACTAATACGTAAAATTACTAAATACTAAAAATTCGTCAATATAGTCAATATTAAAATATTTCAAAGTTATCGACATTTCAGTATTAATAATATAATAACAATTTAGAATAGTCACTAAGTATTGAATGTTGAAATATTAATTATTACATATTAGTCGTTAATAATCGGTTACTGTGTATGCATACTACAGTATGTGGTAAGGAATAGTATAAGTACCTTACCGTGTCGTGAAAGACATCCTCCTTCACGTTTCTGCAATCCTGAGACCAGAGTGGCGCCATGTGGTCAAATGAGAAAGCAAACGAAACAAGTGGGGGTTGAAACACACCTTGAAGGGCAAGCAATTCAATTTTACACCTACGTAACTTACAGACAGGAGGTTATAAAGTACAAACAATTTTTATTACTGTTCCAATCCAATGATCGTGCGTTAACTTTAAGTTTTGTGACTTCATTGTTTTTTCATTTCTCCATACTGTTTTGTTTGAACAAATGCATAATTTTGCGCATGTGTGTCCTTTATTTCTTTTGTTTTATATTTACATTCCGATAATTGTTCATTGAAGTCATTCGCCATCTGGTTACAAAATTAAGTTAACAGTTTGATATGTGGGAGAAATTTAGTATTAATATAGACATCTGTTTTTCTTATTAACAATTATGAAGTACGTATGATTCATATATTTATGTATATAATTAATTTATGCCTATATGGATGTTAATGTGGAAATGTTCTACTGTACTTGAAAGTTAATTTCAAGTAGCAAACGATGGAAGATATGAAGAGGGGATAATGATTATACGGTTTTTGGTATTATTATTAAAAATTGAAATATCATTGATTTAAACGTACCGCCTTGTGAAGTGTAAATAGAGAGGTTCAAACATCGGGGGGCGTAGCTCAGATGGTAGAGCGCTCGCTTAGCATGCGAGAGGTACCGGGATCGATACCCGGCGCCTCCAAAATAATTTTTTTTATTTATTTCCAATCTTTATTTATCTTAATCAATACTTCCATACTCAATAATTATAAATAATATACAATCTAAAAACGTACATTCATACTTTTCCCCCCAAAAAAGAAACTCTAAATCATTCATAATTCATAATTTTATAAAATAATAATATTATTTTATATCACTTAATGATTACCATTTAAATACTCTCTCAAAGTTAGTCGCTTTTTAATTATTAATAATGAATCATATTTATTAATATTAAAATTTATTATATTTTAATTAATTTTATTAAAGTAACATATTGTAATATGTAATGTGACATTGTATAATTGAGAAGGAAGACAAATTGTTCACAAGTTCTCGTGCAAGAATCGTATGAATCGAAAATTATGAATGAATAAATTGCTCGATGAATGGGAAGTGACCAGTCACGTGATCAGTAGTGGAGTAACGTGGCTTGTGTGTACGCGAGTAGAATACATAGCCAGGTATGTATAGCGTTTAGACGTTCTTCATGGCGCTATCCTAAGCTCGTTTAGCTCCTCTGTCCACCTCTTCGTCGGACCTGTTTCCCGGTTGATTCTAAACCATGATTTACCAACAACTGGCAGAGAAACTAGTGCTAGTTAGTCGTCCACGTACTCTAATCCCGTTCCTAATCCGCGCGTTCTCGCGTTCTCGATGCCCCTTCATAACTTTCGTTCTCATTCGTCGCGCTATTATTAGCGCTACAATTTATGCAAATGAATATCTTCATAATTATCAAACACCGCATTAAATATCATTGATTAATTTGTTTAGAAATAAAAATTTATAAAAAAGTATGCAAATGAGCAAATATTTTGTGAATTATGTAATTACACACATGTGTACACACATGATATATGTATATACATGTATGTGTAATTAAAAATGTAGTAATCGCCTTGTCGATTTTAATAACCTTGTAATGAAGGTCAAACTGTATGATTTTATTTACTGTTCACATTTAACTTTGAAAATATATATGTACAGTTATTTGCAACGTTGACATGATAGCACTTTAATTTTATATTTTTGTCATTTTTCAAACTTTTAGATTTTCTTTTAAATATTACTGTATAACGTATGAAACTCTCCTGTTGAAAGAGGGTTAATCCAAATGTATGGCTTTAAATATATGATTAATTAAAAAATATTGATTAAAGTTGATTGTTTTCAATAAACTGTGAGGAATTCAAGGATTGTATTGAAGAATGTGGTTATTTGATGGTCGTATTGAAAGTAGAGATGAAGATGTTATTTATATAATTTGCAGAATGTTAACGGACAAATTGCAGGCTATGGTGTACCATACACCCTTACTAAATTCTGTGATCCTGGTTCTTACCCTGAACTACGTTCTCAGAGCTATTGTTTGGACGCGGTCAAGCGTCCTTTCAAAGCATCCTGTGTGACCACTACATTTTCACGGGAAATAACCTGAAACATTATAGACACTGCAATTTCACCGACCATATGCTATTTCTACGTCTGTTCAATAATATTTAAATTTCTTAAGTAAACTCTTTAAATGTCTTCAAAAATTCTTCAAACAAATTATTTAAATAAATCATTTCAATTAACAAAATAATTTCTATGAATATAAAAAACTATATGTCTAAAAACTAGCTGTCTTCAATTATAACAGAATTAAAACTCTCCTATGATACTCAACAAGTTACCAACAAATAAAAATGAATTTAAACATTTTAAAGCAAATAAAAAAAAATTTCATACTCGATCAACCAATAGTTCCAGTACATCAATTTCCCTTTCATCGACATGTTTCATTTCTCAAGAGGGTTTTCCAACCCCATTGGCCCAGTTTAGGGTTGCGTAATCCCAGAATAAAAGGAACGCCGTTACATACAGGCACATCATGCAACCCCTTTTGCTTCCTGTTCTCCTGTTGCTCCGCATGTTTTTTCTTTGTTCAACCTTTCAAAATTTACCACCCTTTATTACGAGCATTCGTATTCATGCCTCGTGCGTCTACTTGCATAAACGTCTCTTCCTAAGGCCACGCATAACCCGTACAATTACGTGTACTGAATACAGACATACAAAAGCGACAGCAAACACGTCCTGCAACCCTAATAATGCGTGTGTAG
Organism: Megachile ligniseca; assembly: GCA_945859555.1. Lineage (NCBI taxonomy): Eukaryota > Metazoa > Arthropoda > Insecta > Hymenoptera > Megachilidae > Megachile > Megachile ligniseca. Next base: position 7,550,788 of record OX243783.1, read on the forward strand.
ATAAGGTGACGTAATGTGCGTGACACGTGTACCTGTCGTGAATAAAAATTCATTTATTATAGCTTTCCATACGCAATGGATTCGTAATAGTTCTTGATCGTTTTTATGCGTACAGTGAATTTATCTGATGTGTGGCGATCGAAATAAATTAATTCAATTTTATGGAATGCTTATGTAACAGTACTTGCAAGATAATTTCAATAATTGCAATTATGACTAGATTTATTGTGGTACATATGGACATTCTTATTATGGTGCACAACTTAAATGTATATAAATTGTTCTAATGTACGGTTTAAACCGAACTTGAAGAGTTATGAAATTCTGGATTTTCAAATTTTCAAATGTACAAATTTCCACGACCTAAATTCTCAAATTTTCCATTTCTCAAATTTACAAACTTACAATTCCCCAAACTGACAAATTCCTACATCTCCAAATTCTTTCATCCCCAAATTCCTAAATGCCTAAATACCTATAGCCCCAATTCCTATATGCGTAGATCTCTACATACCCAGATACCTACATCCCCATTTACCTATGTCCTCAAATTCCTACACCCCCAAATTCTTATACCCCAAATCCCTATGTGCCCAAATGTCTACATATCCAAATCGCTATATACCCAAATCTCTACACCCCCAAATATTTACACTCCCAAATCCCTATATCCCCAAATCCCTACATCCCAAAATCTCTATATACTTAAATCTCTACACCCCCAATACCTACATCCCTAAATACCTACATCCCCAAATCTCTACACTCCCAAATCCCTATATCCCCAAATCCCTACATCCCCAAATCTCTATATTCCCAAATCCCAATTTCCCCAAATTGCTACAACCCCAAATCCCTACACCCCCGAATCTCTACACTCCCAAATACCTACATCCCCAAATCTCTACACACCCGAATACCTATATCCCCAAATACCTACATCCCTAAATACCTACATCCCCAGATACCTACATCCAACATTGCCTACATTTGCAAATTACAAATGACAAAGGATATAAAGATACCCAAAATGGTGAAGGAAGAAGGTTCTAAAGAACAAATGACAACGATCAGAACAAATTAAGTGCTCGATAGAAGCAAGGAAGTCATTTCCAAGAATTGGTTTAATGTACCTGGAGGATTCTCGTTGTTTATGCGTCCCTTGCACAGTTGGACCGCAGTCAGGCTTTGGCCTCGCCACCAAAAAGGAGGAAAGGAGGAGCCACAGGAGCAAAGCTGAGAGATCATGCTTTCCCGATAACTCACGTTCGTGCAGCAGTGCGTGAGCCTAACCAGTCTGCTAAGTTATGGTGAAACCGCGTGCGAGCGTACAGTGTCGGCTAAAACCCAATTAACTTCGAAATCACTCGAATTAAGGTGATTCGATTGTCTGTGATGGCTGATGCGCTTTAGCAAGGGTGGAAAGATAATTGTAACACAATGGCTGATAGAAATTTGTCGGATGTACAGTGAATTTATTGAAATTTACTCAATTTGGGGTAAATAGTGTTTCGAATTATTGAGGATCTGTGAAGAGGGTGTGTGTCAATTTATTTTCAGAGCATTATCTTCAACTTCCATTTCTACTTTCTGAACTGTAAATTTCTGGGATGTTGAAGTGTTTGATAGTTGAAATATGTAATATACTGAAAGTCATGTAGATGATTCTAAAGAATTGTAAATAGATATATATATTAATTTATATAAATATGTCATACAAATATTAGTTATGTATATTACATGAATTTAATTTTGAAAGGAAACTTGAGGAGATTTAGAGATGTTGATAACCTCTAGAAATTATCGATATCACTACCTTTGGATATTTTCTAAGTATCTACTTCAAACGTCTATCAATCTCTTTGAATTAACTTTTCTCAATATTATATGAAATATATAATGAATCATTTTTACAATAAGTCTTAATTGAATATTAGAGTCAATGTAGTCACACATATTATTTATTATTTATAATCATACATAATATTCAATTGTATTATCTAGGAAAACTTTGTCGTTGATGTTATTTTTGGGAATCTTGTTTCTGTATTGACATAGTAAACTTTTCATTGATGCTGTACATTGTATAAAATAAAGTATGCTTACGTGCGTCCTCTCGCTGTATTTGTATATGGAACACATGGGAAGTGGTCGGGCCCTTTGAACACTCCCTATGGGGGCTGATACCTTGGTAAGGCCACGCATTGCCCCTCAGGCCCTTTATCCCTACAGCCTTCATGTAACACACTATACAATTCGCTATATTCATGATACAATTATTTCCCCTTCATCTCTCAATTTTCTTCAGTTCTCCAATTCTGCTAATAACAAATAGATATTTTCTATGTTATAATACAAATTTATTTGAAATTAATATTGCAAATTTTCCAATTTCTATCAAGTTGAAATATAGGACTCTAATTATGAGTACTATGTAATACTATCAAAAAAGTATATCAAAGTATAACAATTTACATTTCTACCATCAATTAAACTATGGATACCCGTTTACCATATATTAGTCTCAAACCTAAATAATTTACAAAATCTCCCAAATCACATACCATATATATAAGCATATACCACATATACCACATATGCAACAGCTCAATGATAAATACCTACCGAATTTTTTTATTTTATTTCAAATAACTTACAAATTGTTCTATTTACCTCTCTATAGTTCCAAACACCTCAATGCAAACAGAAATGAACCTTCAACTATATTTTCTACAAATCAACACCTCCATTTTTAAAAATATTGTACAATGTCAATCGTTCTGTCACACGTGATACAAAAGTCAAAGTTAATTGAACCTCTCAGATAAGATACCACAAAATGCAAGAAAATCGTACGCTTCGTAAACACGGAAATCCGAACACGCAAGAAGCGGGAGTTCATAAGAAAAAAAGTCACTAGTGACACGATCGCTGTTACTTTACGTTCGAACCATTGCCATTCGATTTTACCCGCGTCAGCCACTACTCCCACGCCTCGATCTCTTTCGTTTGATGCTTTCCTGGTAAAAATTCTCGTTCTCTATTGTTCCACCCTAATTAATGTCTGCAACAACGGTCTACGCCCCTCACCATCGTACAGATAAGTCCCTGGGTATCATGGGTCCCTGATAACCGGCGCTGTCACTTATCCAATATCTGTGAGCAAAAAATGGTCATTGACCACGAACGATGCAAGATGAATGGGTTTCTTCGTACTACACGTGTGTATACTGTGTACATTTTACATGTGCACGTCGCCGGAGGCAAACCTTTCACTATATTGCGACGATTCGACGTACATTTTGTATATTTATATTTAATTAATTATATGTTTATTTGAAATTTCGTGTAGAATATTGATTATATTGTATTGATTATACTGATCTTTTTTATTTATTTTTTATATATTTCTTGTATGTGTATGGTGTCTTTTTTATGGATAAGTGTAATATTTCTTTATGATAGATTATAATTATTTTTTTATTTTTGTCAGACTTAACGACCTAACCTTACTGATGTAATCTAACATAACCTAATTCTGACAATACTTGACTGGGTCTTAATGTAACCATGATCTAATCTAACAACGATTTGACCTGACAGCAATTTAACAACGATGGAACTATAATATAATAACCTATCATATAACAACTATAACATAACGTATATACCTATATACCATTTTACATTCGCCAATTGAAGCAATTTGCAACCTAACCCAACCTAACTATAATACTATTTAGTTACATAATCATTACCAAAATTATCATCAAATAATCACTAAAATTATGACGGAAATTATAAGCAATTGTAGCATGATTACTAAAAATATTGTACAATAATATAAAAAAGAACCACTGAGATAATTTAAATTACAAAATCCTAATAAAAAATTCCTCACTAAAGTTCGTGAACAAGTAATTAACAAGAAACATAACAAAAATAATTTGAAGTTTAGTTTTCAGCACACGAGATATTTCGAATGCAAATCCGTTCGCGTTCACCTCGAGCCATAAAAAGTATCCTCGATTACAAATGCGCGGCAATAAATCGCATTATCGAGCGAAACGATAACGAGGGCACGTTGAACAAACACTCTCGATACACACTGGCAAAGCAGAATTTTTTTTTTTTAAATACAAAACGTCGCATCGCGTATCAGGTTAACACGAAGCGAGTAGGTGAACTTTACAAATGTAACGCGGCTAGCTTATCGGTAATACATCGCTGTACCTTCTGTTTTCCTGTGTAATTGCAAACTTTACTTTGTTTGCAACGATTTGTTGCATCCCGTTGCCAAACGTACAAAATCGCAAACGCGTGAACTTTTGCAACGATCGACCCGCGTTTCTACAACAAATTCTCCCCGACACCGTTACACACACATTCACATGTAAATCCGAATTGTTTAAACCAATATGCAGCCTTCATTTTGCAATACAAAAATCTTTCAGATACTATTTATAGCATTCTATCTATAAACAGTAATCTATACTATGGTATTCAAATCTGGAAGTAGGAGATTCAAGAATAGTCAGCGATGTAACGAATGACATTTTCTTTATCTGCAAAATTGGTACCGAATGTTTAACACCCATGTAACCATTGACAATGGAAAGTATGGACAGAACCATTGCTAGAGCCTCCTACGTTCCTAATAACCGCGTGTCTCTTCTGTTCTAACCCATTTCTTTCCATGAATGGTTTCCGCTTTCATCTCGTCACCTCCTTCGCGCCACGTGGAGGTGTTCATCCCCTCTTTCAAACGTTTACCACGTCATGATCGAACATTAATTCATTGAAGCGAACCAGAATAAACTCCTGCAATGTTGATACTTCTCTAATATCATGGCAACCGGCGCAGACCACCTCCTTGCTGTCGTTTAATCTCTTTGGCAAGTTTCAACTTTTTTTTTCGACGAAGTTTTACAAATTATTTTCTATTCTGGCGGACTGGGAGCGTGGAGTTTCTTGTGTTACTTTTGAGATCGACAGTGATACTGGAGGATATTTGAGATTTTTTTAGGGTAGTTTTGTTGAGAATTTATTAGGGTTGCTGGGTCGTTGATGGAAAGATGTGCATTTGTTACAAGATGGTTTACGAATTGTTTATAATGGTGTTTTGGGTTTTGAGGTTAGTAGGTTGTGTATTTTAATAGAAGCAAATGATTCGTTTTTGATGTTATTCATGAGGGTTGTTGGATTTAATTATAAAAAATGAGATTTTTGTATTATATATTTCACTGAAAGATGCTCAGTATATTGTATCATTGTTTTCAATGTTTTAGTACTCTGCCATTTTGTTCTACTATTTTACCATCTTACTATTTTTCTATCTGAATATTTTACTTCTTACTGTTTCCTTATCATTCCACCATTCTTATCATTTTACCATTTTACTATTTTTTACCGTTTACCATTTCACCATTTAACCATCTTAAAATTCATTTTATTATCTTGCAATTTAAATACATTCCTATTTTGTTCATTTATTACCTTACAATGCTACATTGTTACAATACAATGTTATAATTCCACCACTTTATTCCACAGTTCTGTACAGGACACCATCAAATGTAGAATTAATAACAACTGGTAACACGAACATTTTACTCCCCATAACTCTACATAATGTGAATAACCATATGGTCGTAGTTCATTTATCCAAGCACATGGCCACTTGTAGCTCCCCTGAAGTTCCAAAGGCAGCTGCATGAAACCCCCCATAGCGAAACAGGATCCTCGATAACTGTGTCGTGACTGGTTTAATGAATAACTGGAACAGCACCCTTCGCAGGGGTTGAAAATTACCCCCTGCAACCTCGTGCTATCCTGCTACCGAACCGCCCTTGTTTTCCAATAAATACAAAGTGTGCGACTCGTAGCGGAGCTGTTAACAAAACGAGATTCCTTTCGCACCCTTCAGAGGGTGAGACTCGTATGCGGAGAGACGCATTGGAAACCGATAAAACGTTATCGGAAATATTGGATATACCAACTGGGGTTGATGAGAGCCTGCTCGATTTCCGGTTCAGTTTCCACCGAGCGTGCGAACGGTCGCGTTCGATTTATCGATTCTCTCGGGACGTGTGACTGTCAGGGACGGAGGAATGTGGGGGACGATGGGGGGTTTTGATGGGGGCCTTTAGATTGTAGGATTTTTGGTACTTTTTTTAGAGGGGAAATTGTATTTTAGGAATTTGGGAGTTTGGGATTTTTGGAATTTGGGAATTTGAAGACTTGAGAATTTGGGGATGTAGAGATTTGGGAATGTAGGGATTTGGGGATGTAGGAATTTGGGGATGTAGGAATTTGGGGATGTAAGAATTCGGGGAAATTTGGATTTGGCAATGTAGAAATTTGGGGGTGTAGGGATTTGAGAAATTTGGATTTGGGGATGTAAGAATTCGGGGAAATTTGGATTTGGGAATATAGAGATTTGGGGATGTAGGGATTTGGGGAAATTTAGAATTGGGGATGTAGGGATTTGGGGAAGTTGGAATTTGGGAATGTAGGGATTTGGGGATGTAGAGATATGGGGATGTAGGGATTTGAGGATATAAGGATTCAAGAATATTTGAGAAGTTTCAAACACTTGTAATATTTGAAAATATAAAAATTCGAGAATTGTAAGATTAAAATATTTGAAAATTCGAAAATTATTTCACATTCTCTAAACACTCACTTCTAAAAAGAAATTAAGGGGGTGCCAAAAATGGTATTGCCGATATCAAATTCGCTATCAATCCGACCCTGACCGGGATGAACGAGACCTCTAGTTCTGGTATACAACCCCATTCCGCGAACCAATCGGGAATTCCTATTCCCGATCGTCGAGCACCCTGTATTTATTGGCTATCGAACTTCGATACGCACCCCTGCGCTGTTGATGAACTCTCGATACTTCAAGTTCTCTCAAGATTTGCTTCGACGTCGTTTATCTTATACCGACACCTTGAATCCATCTGACGTGGAATACAACGTAATAGTAAATAATTAATGCAATTTTTGTTGTACTTTTATTATTTAAATGATAAAGTTGAATGTATACGATGTACTCTTGAATGTTTCTGTTATATTCTTCAAGTTTCTTCGGGTATGATTTAAGTAATGAAGTTGGGGTTGAAGAATTTATTTAAATGATGGTTTAAAAAGTTCTATATATACAGTTATATTTTATTTGTTAATAAATGTGATGTATGATAAAGTGATTATAAGTGAGTACATGTTTGTATACATAATTTAGGAGATGTAATTAGAAATGTAATTAAGGATATAATTAGGGGAAGATATAATTATAGCAAATAATTAATTTTTTTTTATTGCTTTAGAAAAATTAAATCATAACGTATACTTTAGATAGTCCTTCATTTTTCTTCTACTTTCCTCAAGTAGTTCAAGAATTTATTAAAATAATAGATTGTAAACAATTCTGCTTACATTTTATTTTTTGATAAATTTAATGCAGCATAGTAAAATAATTTCTTCATCTACTTTGATTGTGTCTTTCATATAAATATATTTGATATATTTGTAAATATACATATGCAATTTTAAGAAAGTATGATGGTCATTTCAGGGTGATTAAAAAAAGCTATGATTGGAAAATTAGGTTGATTAAAAAAAGTATAACTGGAAAATCACTTGAAGTGTACTTTAACAGCTCTATCATTACTCCGAATAAACACTGCTTCCTGAAGATTATCTCTCCTATTAATGATTCTGTAACCCTGTTCAAGAGGTAACACCATTGGCAAACCTCCTTGTCACATTAGTTTCCAATCAATAAATCTCTTTTGCTACTTTCACTTCAGGACGTATTCACAGCACTGTTAAACATGTTTAACATATAACTCTTCAATGTACATAACTTCTTGTGATTACAATTTATAGAACTCATTTTTGCAAATCTCACACATTCATACTTATAAAAAGTGTCTTAAACCTAATTCAAATTAGGAATGAAACTGAATTCAATGAACATCACTGAAAACCGTTTGTAAATATTTAGAATACTTTCGATTGTTTAGAACACTAATATTCAATTATTTAGAACATTTCGAATATTTAAGTACTTATACTTCGAATATTTTGTACTCATACTTTTACAGCTGTGAACCTTGCAACGCCTTCATCAGCACTTTAATGATGTACCAAATAGAATTAATTACGAACTCAGCTATCATCTATGTTAAGCATACATTTATTTATACATTTATGTATACATGTATTTTTATGCAAAGTATGTTTTGTATCACATTGTGTTCAGAATACCCTTTGCAACTAAATAACAGCAGCAAGTTATATATTTTCATATAAATTAAACACAGAAATAAACCTTACTATTCTGTAATTATCTGAATATTAATAATAAAGTAAAAAGAAGTTAAAAAAAGTTGGAATCGATCAGTGAGTATAAGAGCGTTTCGCATCCTCCATGTTTACGCAAAGCGACCGCACAGCGCCGTCGCGATGGCCGCCGGCGTGGCACCCTCCAACCACAGGGTAGTTTACCCCCATCGAAAGGACACACAATCCGTGGCAACGGTTGCGCGTTGAAATGCACACCTCCGTGATCGGATGTTCGCCTGGCACGGTGGCGGGCAACGGCGACGCTTCGCCCCGCGAAAGGAGCCGATAAAAACCTCCGGTAGCATCTTTTTCTCGGATCGACTTTCGAGGGACGAACGCCTGGAGACAGCCGGGGTAAGCTTCGTCTCGATGATCGGCCACTTAAGCAGCCGGCCATCTCACTATGGCCAGGATCGTATGGTGAACGAGGGGGTTCGCGCGGGCTGTATATCACGGATCGGTCCCGACGATTTATGATGTCTTTTTACGTGAACCTTCTTCTTCTTCGTTTTTCCTTCGACGTTTTTTTTCCAGTTCCCTTCGACAACGCGAACGTGTGCACGCACACCAATTCAGGGTTATCGATCTCTGCCGATGATGGCTGACAGCGCCACCGCACACGCCGTCCTCGTCGCGCGCATATTTCCGCGTACGCTTTCCCTGTTTCCAATCGCGTTATCATGCGTTGCTACTTTTATTGCACGCGACGGAAAATTATGGGTAATGCACCCTCATGAGTAATTAATTCACTGAGATTAGCACTTGTGAGATGGGACTTTATCGTGGACTACTTGATTTATATTTTTGTTATGATGGTTACTTCGAGGTAGCCAGCATTCACGAATAGAATATTAATCTGTAATGCTGTACAGTACTTGTACATACTTGTACTTGCATAGGTACATGTATAATATATGACACTTACAGGACCTTATATTTTAGGGTTGATGTTATTGTAATTTTATGGAAAATCGTACTTCCTGATTGTGTATGTTAAATTATATGATAGACTGCTTTGGAGAGTATAAAATGAAAGTACATATAATCTAATGGAGAAAATTGTATGTCACGCATGGGGATGTTGGAGTAAGTAGGATTTTTGTCTGAGGTCTAGTTACATGTGTATTAAGATTTTTACAAGTTTGCAAAACTGATTGTTTAGAAATTAGATTTAAGAATGTGAACATGTTGGGATTTAATATCTAAGGGATTCAACTTCAAACTTTAAGAACTTGAACGTGCTTGTGTAATGAATTTAGAACTTGTATTTAGAACTTGCAAATTTAAAAATTTTTAAATTCAGTACTTTCACAACTTGATAATTTGAAACGTCAACCTGCAAATATTTGAGCATTTGAACATTTGTAAGCCACCTACCAACATTTCAATATCTACCACTTAAAAAATTTCAAACCACGTATGAGGAAATAATTTCAAACCCAATGTAATAAAAGGGTGATCGGGAAAAAAAACCCTGTAGTTACACCCCGACGAATTTCTGTTCTCCTGTTGTAAAAAGCCTCGAGCCATCCCAAATCGAAGCCCGTTTGACCCGCGAAGACAATAATACAGCCCTGCCAATCGAGTTAAGGGCTCGAAGTATGTTTTCTGCATCGTACTTTCTCGACGACATACACCGCTGATCCGGCATTCCTTCTTTCGTCTGCCGACGATCTCGTGAATCTGCACAGTCCATGAAGAACGGAGGTGTGAAAAATCATCTCCTGAAAAGAAACGACACGCCTGATACACGTTGGATGTCGGGAAACGAGAAACGAACGAAGAGACGAAAGCACGAAGCACACAGAGAATTATAGAAAAGAGATGGTCCGAGTAGATGAGATGGAATATCGAGGGTATTTCATGAAATCCTGGTATGAAGAAGCTGAAGATCATCTAAACGCCAGATTCAGATATGCGGACGGTGAAACAGGTTATGTATGTGTACCGTGTAATTATTTTGCTGATCAGCCATTTTGTTGCGAAGGGTGATTTTTACATGAATAATGGAGACTGTAGTATAGTGAGTTTTATTATAGTTAATAAATGTATAAATAAATAGTATTTATTTACGTTTGGAAAATGAGGAATTGTGAAGGTCATGAGAAAAAGCGAAGAAGAGATCGATGAGGATTAAATAGAAATCTATCGATGGTTATGTGACGAATGATGATGATTTCATTGTTTTATTATTCTGTCGTTTTATTATCGTAATATTTTTGCTATTTTATTAAGTGTTCTGTTAACTTTGTTGTATTATTTTATTACACTCTTGCAATTTATTATTGTATTCATTGTTTCATTATGTTACTAATATTATTGTGGCGCTATTATGTTACTATTTTACTATTTTAATATTTCACTGTTTTGCAATGTGTACCTACTTATGGTACTATAAATATCGGTACAATACACAGTGATACAACACGGGATAATATAACGCACGGCGATATAACACGTGGAAATTACAACCCGTTGAAATTACAACGCATGGTAATTGAACACATGGCAATGCAAACGCAACCATTTCAAAGCGTGATTATTTTTCCACATAACAAATAATCGAAATAAACAAAAAAGAATTCCTCCTCCATAATTCTTCACTCCATAAAACCTTACAAATTTTTATTAACAAATACATGAAATTATAAATGAAGTGTTATAATCACTACTAGCGTTAGATATGTACACACATGAAACCGTATACAGAAATTCTCTATGGTTACGCCAATGATCATTACATAATTCAATCAAACTCGAATCTTGGCAAGAGAGAACGAAGAGGAAGTGGCAGAACATCAGCGATCTGACAACTGGTCCAGAGTCCAGAGTTCGAGTAAGATGAAATAAACACCAGCTGCCCTTACATGAGATCCTGGTCGCAAGATGTTGAAGATCATCTCGAGAAACGGTCCATTATCGTTGCATCTGGATCATCTGTTCTCGCAGAGGCTTCAGGTCATTCGATTGTTCAGCCTGTCTCGATAAAATCGAACTAGCTATCATGCGCGGGAAATCTTGGCGCGAAATTCGAATCTTAGGAACCTTCTACGATTACCAAGATACTTTTCTTTTGTATTAGGTACTTTTTAGATGTTTGTAGATCCAAATTATCATTTTGTTACTAGGTACATTTTATATTTCTACTAATTTTATACTTTGTTATAACTTCAAACTTAAATGTGATGTTCAATAATGAAATTGTGAATTGTTGGTTCATTTATAGTTTACAATTGCAATGTTATTGTCATAGAAAGCTTGTATTATATTATCACAAAATATTATATTGTAGAATTAACATTATTAAATTAAACGCCTGTTTTTGAAGACATGTACTTCATGTACTTACATGGCAGTATGTTCAGACTGAGTCAAAATATTCAATAGACCAATTCAACCAACAAATATTCAATAATCGTTTAATAAAATACTCCATTTATATAAAATTATCTACTGACTTACTAAAAGTACAAAAATTCTTGAGTAAAATAATATTTTTTCTGTGATACATCTGAACTGAACTACAATACAAAATTGATCAGCGTAAAATTACATAAATTTCGTTTTATAAAACGAACGAGAGAGTATTTAAAGAGTCATCAATCGTGATCGACCATTTTCTTCGCACACTTTCCATCTCATTGATCCACGACGCATGAATGAAACCCACGTTCGCGTAACTGAGCAAGCGCACAAGACCACGCGGTCCCGTTCGAACAAGACGAAAGCCTCCTCGCTGTTCTGCGTTCCTGATCAATGAGAAGCACAAAAGTGAGTGGTGAACAAATGGTAGACGAACGACGGCAACATGGTAACGACTAAGAAAGCAAATGACGTTGGTCACTTTGCGGATTCGTTAAGATGGCGAACTCGTTTCCTCTTCTTTCGCGTCTTCGAGGCTCACACCTGTTTCACGCTGCGGACATTTTCGTTGCTGGACGAATGAATAAGGGAACAATACGTTTCTTGTGGTTCATGCAATCCTGCTCCACGCGGAACAAGAATGCGAGTGGTGAACCAATAAGCAAGAACGAGGCGAGACGAGAAGAACGCAAAATGGTGTTCGGTGAATGGAAAGCAGGAAACCTTGATAACGTAATCGAACACGTTTGCATGTGGCCGTGTGGACTTTGGCCTGTTGAATGTGTAGACTCGGTGAATTGGAAATGAGGCTTCAGGTCTTTGTACTGATGGGCGCAATGTGCAATCGAAATCATATGTGCAAACTTATTTTTTAAGTTCTAGGTCCTTTTTCTGGATTCATCAATTTTTACTATTCTATATTTGCAAAGTTGGAAATTGGGTAATTTAGGAATTTTTAAGTTTCTAATGTTGGAAATTTAGTTCCCAGATTTTTAAGTTTTGAAGTTTCTGAATTTGTAAATTTCCCTAATTTCCCTAATTTCCTAATTCTCAAATCCCAAAATCCCAAAATCCCTAAATCCTTAAATCTCTCAAATTCTCAAGTTCCAAAAATCCCCAAAGTCCCCAAACTCTCAAGTTCCAAAAATCCCCAAATCCCTAAATCCCCAAATTCCAAAACTCCCCAAGTCCCTAAACACTAAAAGCACTATAATAAAATACCATAACTCGTTACAACAACAACAAAATTTTATTTCAATAAATTGTAACAAATTCAATGATACATATAAAACCCAGTAAAAGTGTTTATTGAGAAGTACACTTTTATAACACAATATGATTATAATGAAATTTATTTCCTAGTTATATTCAAACAGTTGTATGGATAATATTTGTATCATATAAAATTATGGCATGACATCCTTGTACTTCCCCTTCCAGAAATCAACTTTCTCTTTTTCCAGATTCTTCTCCAATTTTAAGTTCTGATCAATAATCAAGTAATTACCGTCACTTCCCATTGGTTCCCAGAGCACGTTGACGTCATCGTCCATCTTCGATGTCGGATGTCTAAAAATAATTATTGCTAATTAATACTGAATGAACATTCAGAAACAATTTAAGTGTATAATAAAAAATTCTGCAAATGTCACTTTCTGAAGAATTTGATTTTTATTTGAAGAAAGTAATTTTAATAATCATGTGTAATTCATAGTTCTTAGTAAATTTATAATATGAGTAACAAGTTTTAAATATTTTTTGTGTCAATATATAAATTATTAAATTTGCATTTATTTGTACTTTTCAATTTTACATAATTATGTTCAAAGAATATAATCAATAACAAGTATTGGAAATAACTGAACAAAATAATAGGAAAAGTTACGAACCCATCTTTGGCAAAGTTCGTCCACATTTTGGTGAACTTATGTGTCATCTTCTCCGCAGAAGAGCCCGGTTCTGGTAAATTCTTGAATGCGCGGGAATAAAACAGAAGACCCAATTCGTCACCGTGTGCAGCACCTATGAATAAATAGTTCACGTTAGAATGTCTAATATCGTTACTAATAATTTATCCGATCAAAAATCAGCAATTCACCTTCGGTAATACCGTACAAGTTCTTCATAAAACCGGTTGGATTCTCATAAGTGTACAAATACTCAAAAATCGGAGCTGAATTTCGATTCTTTATGATCTCAAGCGATAACAGCAATCCTGCTCTCACGTAAATGTCACCTATCATCTGTATAACACAAATTAATTAGTTAGCAATGTTTAAAATAGTACTATTTGGGTGATTGTATGACCTTCATTTTCTATTCAAAACAAATTTTTTAGAAATTTTCATGGACGTGTGTACGAAGTGGTCGATTTTTGTGTGGGCAAATATTCAAATTTTGAGATTTATAAATTTTCATGTTTCAGATTTTTAAATCTCCAATTTCTCAAACTTTCAAATGTCTATGTTCCCAAATTTCCAAATTTTGAAGTTCTGAAATTTCCAACTTCTTCAATTCTCAAATTCCCTAATTCCCTACCTCTTAAATTCCCAAATCCCTTAATTCCCCAATTGCCAAATTTTCAAATTTCCACATTTCTAAATTCTGAAATTCCCAACTTCTTCAATTCTCAAATTCCCTAATTCCCTACCTCTTAAATTCCCAAATTTCCTAATTCCCCAATTCCCAAATTTCCTAATTCCCCAATTCCCAAATTTCCTAATTCCCCAATTCCCAAATTTCCAAATTTCCAAATTTTGAAGTTCTGAAATTTCCAACTTCTTCAATTCTCAAATTCCCTAATTCCCTACCTCTTAAATTCCCAAATCCCTTAATTCCCCAATTCCCAAATTTCCTAATTCCCCAATTTCCACATTTCTAAATTCTGAAATTCCCAACTTCTTCAATTCTCAAATTCCCTAATTCCCTACCTCTTAAATTCCCAAATTTCCTAATTCCCCAATTCCCAAATTTCCTAATTCCCCAATTCCCAAATTTCCTAATTCCCCAATTCCCAAATTTCCAAATTTCCAAATTTTGAAGTTCTGAAATTCCCAACATCTTCAATTCTCAAATTCCCTAATTCCCTACCTCTTAAATGCCCAAATCCCTTAATTCCCCAATTCCTAATTTAAATAAAAATATACACTCAGTGCTCAGCCACACATAAAAATTATTACATTACCGAGGAGTATTCTTTAAAATCGTCCTTCGATATTTGCTTTTCACCGAAATAGTAATTTCTCAAGCATTCGCCATTTTTCTTCTTCCAAGTCGAATCGGTGAAGTTCAAATCCTCAGGCAGGAATATTTCAGGTTCGGTGTTTAGTAATTCGATAGAGTCCAGCATGTCTGCAAAAGTTGAATCATTTTGTAATATTTTTAAATCTTTCTGTAAAATAATAGACGAAGAAGTCATAACGTAGAGATTCATAAAACTTTAACTGGCGTTAATCAATTGCACAATGTAACAATTTTAACAAATTTCATAAAACTTTAACCAGTATTAATATTCTATTAACTGCACTATTTACAAATATAAAATAATCAGAGAAAATTGTTAGTAGCATATTACATAATATTAATTTTGCAGTATATTAGAATAAAAGCTATGAAAATTGAAAATGGCGTTTATTAACGAAATTGAATATTTTTGCTTGTTATGGTGTCGCGTACCCTGAGCGAAAAATAAGCCTTCGTCTTTGGTAATACCAGTCAGGAAAGGCACATTCGCCAGTCTTCCAGATTTTACCATTGTCCAGGGATCATTTGGAAGAAATACATCCTGTCCCATATCTGCTTCGACGGATGGGACGAAAGAAAGCAGTCGTCCATTCAAAGGATTCTGTGATCGTAGTTGAAAATTAGAAATTAATACACTAACATATAAATAATTAATTAAATTGGTAAAACAGCAAAATTAATAAACCTACTAATACACACTAAAGTGAACACCTTGAAGAAATCACCTTAGCGAATTTCGTTACTCAAAATAAGAAACTTATGGTCAACTGACTTTGTTCTTGACTTTAGTTTCAGAGTTAAAATTTTGGTAAATCAGGAAAAATGTGCGAGCAACTGACCATAGTTTTGTCTAGTTCTAACGTGGCATCAACGATATCTTTCACGTGAAATTCCGTTAATTTCTGCACCAATTCCGCAGAATCTGTCGTGTGTATTCCGAGAGACTCTCCCAACTTGAAAGCTAGTTCCCTAGGGTTGTACGTCACTGCCCATGGATTAAGCGCATTTCCACTTTGTTGAATAGCTGCGCTAAACAATCCTGAAATGCAACAACAATCAGTAATTTTGTTCACAAAGCTGTTATCGCGTTCAGTGAATAAAGAAGAAAAATAACTACAATATAAATGCACAATTAATAATAATAGACATCGCGTAACACGGTAACTCGTTAAAATCGTCATTTAAGAGAAAACTGTACTACGTTAACCCTTTTGTATGACAGATACAATTCTAACAAATTTTTACCTGAAATCATATAAAACCTTGAATAAAATTACCTTCAGACATAGGTGACATCATATGATACATAACGGAAGCTCCGCCAGAACAGTGACCAACAAGGGTGACTCTGTTCGGACAACCACCGAAGAAATGTATATTATCCTTCACCCATTTCAAGGCCAAAACTTGATCCTTCATTCCTGCGTTTCCAGGGGCATTTTTGTCTCCCGTGTTCAAGTATCCTTAAGTGTGAAATATGTAATGTAAATTGTAATATGAAATACAGAAAATCGGTGATGGGTAATTGTGGTTAATGCTTTGTCTTATGATATCACACTCGTGATGTGAATTTGAAAATTCGGGGATTTGGAAATTTGGGGATTAGAGAACTCGGGAATTTAGAAATTTGGGATGTAGGAATTTGGATATTTGGAAATTTGGCAATTTGAGAATTCGGGGATTAGAGAACTCGTGAATTTAGAAATTTGGGGATGTAGGAATTTGGGGATTTGAGAATTCGGGAATTTAGAAATTTGGGAATTTGAGAATTCGGAAATTTAGAAATTTGGGAATTTGCTAATTCGGAAATTTAGAAATTTGGGAATTTGAGAATTCGGGGATTTGAGAATTCGGGAATTTAGAAATTTGGGGATTTGAGAATTCGGGAATTTAGAAATTTGGGAATTTGAGAATTCGAAAATTTAGAAATTTGGTAATTTGAGAATTCGGGAATTTAGAAATTTGGGAATTTGAGAATTCGGGAATTTAGAAATTTCGGAATTTGATAATTCGGAAATTTAGAAATTTGGGAATTTGAGAATTCGGGGATTTGAGAATTCGGGAATTTAGAAATTTGGGGATTTGAGAATTCGGGAATTTAGAAATTTGGGAATTTGAGAATTCGGAAATTTAGAAATTTGTTAATTTGAGAACTTGGGGATTGTAATCTGCGTAATCAATGCTGAATGCATAATACCTAAGAGTTTACCTTACTTCAGTTATCTCAACATTGTAGGAATAGTTAGCTATAACTGTCTCAACTGTCCAATAAATTGTAGCTTAAAGGATCAATGTGAATTGCCAGAATGATACTTGTTTATACTTGTTAAATTAATTACCAAGAGCACCCAATCTGTAATTGATGGTGACCACAACTACATCATTCTCGACCAAGAAGTCTGGACCAAATAACATGTCATCAGCCATGCCAGCATTCCATCCACCAGGATGAAGCCATACCATCACAGCTTTACCAGCTTCCTTATCCAAAACCGGCGTGTAAACGTTCAAGTATAGACAATCCTCATCGCCGATGAGACCCTTTTTGATCATGCAATAAAAGGGACATACGGAACGGTGCTGGGTTGCATCGTATACGCCGTCCCAAGGATCGGCCGGTTCTGGTGTCTGAAAAGTTATAACATTTTCTAATTATGTCATATGTTATTTGAATATAACTTCCTAAATTCACAAATTTTCCAAATTTCCAAATTTCCAAATTTCCAATTTCCAATTTCTCAAATTCCAAATTTCAAATTTTCCGAATTCCAAATTTTTCCAATTCCAAATTTCCCAATTCCCTAATCCCCCAATTCCCAAATTTTCCAAATTCCAAACTTCCAAACTTCTAAATTTGCCAAATTCCAAATTTCCCAATTCCCAAATTTTCCAAATTCCAAATTCCCCAATTCCCAAATTTTCCAAATTCCAAATTTCCCAATTCCTAAATTTCCGAATTTCCTAATCCCCCAATTCCCAAATTTTCAAATTCCAAACTTCCAAACTTCTAAATTTCCCAAATTCCAAATTTTCCAATTCCCAAATTCCCAAATTCCATAATCCCCCAATTCACTAATTTCCAAATTCCACAATTTTCTAATTCTCAGATCCCTAAATCTCCAAATCCCCAAATGTCCAACCCCCCATTTCCAAAATGAAGTAAACCCACCTCAAACAAAATGTACTAAAAACTCAAGTAAAACCGAAATACTTTTACCAAACGAACCTTGACTCAAAAATTCGAAAAAACTCACTCGGAACTTGTTAGGACCAACATTGGGTTTCGCGAAAGGAATGCCTTTGAAGCTATAGTAAGGCTTATTGTGCCATATAGTCTCCGTCTTCAATCCTTTCAATATGCCCTGAGGAAT
The DNA here is from genome assembly GCA_945859555.1 of Megachile ligniseca. NCBI lineage: Eukaryota > Metazoa > Arthropoda > Insecta > Hymenoptera > Megachilidae > Megachile > Megachile ligniseca. The sequence goes on from OX243783.1 coordinate 7,569,117, forward strand.
CTCCAACTGCACATCCTGTTCTCCACGTATCGAAACAAACAAAACTCCGTAGAGCAAATAGTGAACGAGCCACATCTCGAGATACTAACAGAACTTGAGTTCATGGCGTTGCTTTTATAAAGGTGGACACTCGGCGAACATACGATCTCTATAATGACAAGCTGCTGAAAAATACATTACGTAAACTATGCTGGCCGGAAAACATGATTATACAAGCACGGATAATCCATGCGACGATTTTTCCTATTCGTTGGACATAATGACGAACAACTATAATTTTTTCAAACGACTGAAAATGTAGGATATCCTGAATTTATTGTGATAGATCATTCCCGCCGCGAGGACTTCCGGAATTAACCGGGACAATGAAAGACCCGCTGAAACGGTGGCTAAATATTGTTTTTCGTAAGCGAAACAAATTATTGACCGTTCGTCAGGGACGTAATTTGATACGCTTGCATAGGCATTAGGCTAATGGAAGCAACTAAAGTTATTTGAGGAATGTTCAAAACACGTGACATCTGCAATCGTTTTTTGTAGGTTTAGGTAGGCTAGTTTTGATATTTTTCTTTGAGAGACAAGTTTGTTTTCATATTTTTTAATAGAGACATACTTTTGGTAATGACATAAAATTATAGAAGATGAAGGTAAAAATAAAATAAAAAATTATTAAATAAGTTATGATATGTTGTAGTTGATTTATTTTGAGGTTAGAAAAGGAGTAACTTTGTCTTGTATGAATTCGAACGATCTTTTAAATAATTTTGATTCATTGAGGCGTTCAAATAAAATAAAAATGCAAAATAAATTATACATCAGTTGTTTTATTTTAATCAATTACTGTGTCTAGACATCAGCTACTTCATAAATATATCAGATAAATATTAATTTTTATGATAACATCAATTTTTATATAATTAATTTTTCTATGATAAATATTAATTTTTAAAGTACTCAGTTATTGCACAACATAAGAACAAGTGGAATTTCTTCTAAGAAAAGATGAAACTGTTCTGTCCACAAAATTTGTTAATTCTCCATGTAATAAAATAATAAAAATTTTACACCGTTCAACATACCAGATTTGTGATTATTTATAAACCGTAATCACGACAGAAAATTACTAAAAAAAAATGAAATAATTAAAAAGTTACAATTTCTGAAATTCAGTATCGAAGCATTTCTAAAATAAAATCTGTATAGGTGTAAAAAGAAGCGATGCCTAATCCTTTTCTAGCTTGTTAGTCGAGTAAAATCAAGAACGTTCTGCTGGCCGAGCAAAGAAAAGAAAAAAGCGCGAAACCTCGTGACGTTTATTGGAGCGCAACACGGAAAACTTGCAGAGGGGTGAAAATTGTAAAGTTACAACGGAGTAAAACTCACCTCTCCGGCGATTCTACTTTCCTAGTAACTTATTTAATATTACTTGATATTTACGTTAAATTATTAAATTAAACAATTTGGTGACCTGGTTACACCGGCAACCGGGTACAGTCTCGTTAGAAAGTTTACATTTCTTTACCTGTTACTTCTAGTATATCGATTTTCTCGGCATCGAACGATGTAACTGTTTCGTTTGCAATAAAAATCGAACGCGGTTTCGTTCGCGAAGATCGAAGCGATGAACGATGAGATTGTTTGAGATCATATCTGGAATTGTCGTGGATATAAATTAGTGGCTAATGCAATGTAACATGTTATTGCGAAAAGCGATCGAAATGTGCATTTCGGAATATTTCACCTCCTCGAATAATATGCTTTCCTGATATTTGAGCACCACTCAGCACACCCTCTGGATTCCCACAGGATGTACGTGACATTTAACCCTTGAGCAACGTCGGGTCAATCGTGATTCTAATCTACACATGATACATCTATTTACACTCAATTTTTTTTAACGAAACTTGCACATTTCGTTGTAGGTATTAATTTAAAATACTTTATATTTTATACTTTTACTGGTCAATGTAAACTTTGAACAATATAACAAAAATTTGAAGGATAATGATAAAAAGTGTAAACTTTTCTACTGTCGCTTCTCAATCACCTGCCATTAGAGGTTAATGCACATCCGCTTTTTTAATTATTCGAAGATTCTCAGATAGCATCGATGAACATTGGTTATGAAAGAAATGTAGTAAATAATAAAATAAATAAAATGTCAAAGATTAAACAATAATGTATTAACTATAGTACATTACCAAATTTTATGTAATTAAGATACAAATTGTGGGTAAATGAGTAATTACTGTAAAAAATAAAATCTCTTATGAATGTAATGATAAAATTGAAAATATTTGCAAATAAATGGATAAATATAATGATGATACTGCTGTGCGTTATAAAGTGATTTAGAGGAGATTATTTCAACCGGGGGCGTAGCTCAGATGGTAGAGCGCTCGCTTAGCATGCGAGAGGTACCGGGATCGATGCCCGGCGCCTCCAAAGTTGATATTTATTTTTTTTATTTTTACATAAATAAATTTTTTTAACACTAAACAAGAATAGTAATAAAGTAACTATACACAATTTTTGTTTACAATATTACAAAAGAATTATAACACTCAACATCCAACCTTAAAAAAATATGAAAGTTCATTTCTGTTTATTTCAATCTCTTCAGTACAAAGTAATAATATATAGTAAGAAAATAAGCATACATTTTCTAAAAATATTTATTGAAAAAAAATGTGCAGGTTTGACAAATGGATACTATCTCCAAAACGAAATTACGAATCCACATCTCAACTACAATGGAGCAAAACGATCCCACTGTCCAGCAATGGCACACAAACAGCCTCCCAACAGACAGGACACTTCGCTAAGATTGAAACAACTTCGAACAGAAATGAGAAGGACCACTTCTGTTCAAGGTCCACATCTTGATGGGTATATAGTCACTTCTGACGATGCACATCAGGTAACTAGAACAAATAGCAAAACATATACAAGTAGAATAACGAAAATATAAATTAAAGGAATAAACGATAAAATATGAGCTAATATACATATTAATTCTTTGTATCAATGAAAACGAACATTCTTTGATGTAATTAAATTTTCAGACAGCGCACATTAGTCATGGCCGAGAGGGCCCGTTGGAGGTACCATTCGAGTGAGATTTCGCGTTTGCAGATTTCTGAAGCTTCCCTTGACATTTTTATCCGCCAATTTAACAAAAATTGTTTAATAAAACTCTCCTAAGGTGTGCCTTTCTATTTGCCCCAAGTTTTACGGTTTTTACGTAATTAGGATTGTCTAGGGTGGACCGGGTCGCTTAGATGGAATAACAGCATTTTGCAAATTTGGAAATTTGGCAATTTAGAAAGTAGGAAGTTGAGAAATTTAGAAATTTGGAAATTTCAAGAATTGGGATTTGGTAGATTCGGGGATTTGAGAATTTGGGGATTTGGAAATTTGGGGATTTAGAAATTTGGGGATTTAGGAATTTGGGGATTTAGGAATTTGGGGATTTGAGAATTCGGGGATTTAGAAATTTGGGGATTCGAGAATTCGGAAATTTAGAAATTTGGGGATTTGAGAACTCGGGGATTTAGAAATTTGGGGATTTGGAAATTTGGGGATTTAGAAATTTGAGAATTTAGAAATTTAGGGATTTGAGAACTCGGGGATTTAGAAATTGTGAAATTTGCAAATTAGAAATTTCGGGAATTAGTATTTAGAAATCTAGAATTTAGGAATTTAAGGGATCCGGCCCACCCTGGTTCCTATCTAATTCCCCAACTGCCCTAAGTACCGAAACGCTTCTTAATCACGAATGCGGCTATCACCCATTGATTCTCATAACAATCAAAGCCTAACTCCAAATCGAGCTATTAGCTTCGTAAGCACATTAAATCCTAATCTTTGTCATTATCAGAGTGCTTCATTGGATCCTCATGATATGAGGCGAGAATTCATCACTGGATTTTATGGCAGCGCCGGTGACGCTGTCATTACCGTGGACAAAGCTGTATTTTGGACCGATGGAAGATATCATATCCAGGCAGATCAACAGCTTGACTGCAATTGGATACTTATGAAACGTGGCAGAGTCGATGTAAGCGTTGATTTATTCAATTTTTGTAATTGTAGAAAGTGGCTGACATTTATCGAATAGAAATAGAAATATAAATGCAGCTACATAAATATGATTTAATAACTTTCTTTAAAGTTATACATTTTCAGAGACATTAAGATCAACTACATTCTTTAAATAGTATTATACATTTACAATTACGTATATCAATTCTTTGAATCATTTTATAGAAAAAAATATAGAAACACAGTACTGAAAAACTTAACAGTTCTCAAGATATTTTAAGTCCTTTAAAGTGTCCACTATGGTTAAAATATCTGAAGAATTGTAAATTTTAAAAGTAACGTTGAAGTCTCTAAAAAAACTTCATTAAAAAAGAAATACAACTACGTTAAAGTCTTTTCAATACTGTAAGTTCTGTTAATGAACTTCCTTCATAGATACAAGATAAAAGTGTCCAAGGTTAGGTGATTCACAGCACGACTAGATTAGTTACTCTATCGAACGCTAGATGGCTAGCGGATGTAACGCTTTCTCGCTTAGCAAAGTTCGCGGTAGAGCTATATAAGAGCTGCCGCGACCAGTGGAAGTTAAGACTATACTTCACAGGATCATTTCTGTAGTAAGTTAGTCTCTCATCTGGTTCAAACCAGTAGCCTGTAGCAACCACGATGAGGAGGAATAGCTACATTCCCCGAGCGTGAGGAAGACTCGAGAAACCGACTTTGTTCGGATTCTCAGTCATCGATGATCGTTCATCTCCTGTACTCAGTATGGGGGAGACGGGAGTGGAGCTTTCTGAGTGGCAGCTCCATATTATAAATAATACAAAAATTAAATAACTAGATAGTGTAAAAAATATTTATAACAATAATTATTATAAATATTTTATGCCTTATTACAATTTAGATACACTATCTCGTATGATAGAGATTTGTGATTCTGTTATTTGTTCATTTACGATCAAGATTTTTAATGTTCCATATGAACACATATCTATTTGAAATATTTATAAATGATCATCAGAATATTTTCTATAATAGAAGTTTGTAGTTATACTGATACAATTTTAAGATTTTGAACACATGTTCCATATGAATGCATTGTCTATCAAGACTGAACACATGTTCTGCATAAATACATTGTCTAAAAATTTACAAATGTTCAACATGACCATCATCACAACACATGTTACCTAACATTTTTGCTACAATTTTTATGTTAATGTTAAGTCTAACAATAAGTAGTTTTAACAGTCGTATAGAATTTTGATACAATATAAATATTATTGATCGTCCAGGTCCCAAGCATAACAGAATGGTTGAAGTACAAGTTTCTAAATCAAGAAATAGCATATATTGGAGCCGATCCAACTCTCGTTTCAGCCGTCGACTGGGCAGTGTGGGAAGATGAATTAGGTAATGAAGTTTGACCAAAAAACATTAAACACATCACTTCAAACGAGCGAGGAATATATACGTGTCATCATACTTGTTCATCTTCCACTGTACACATACAATAATTTATATACGCATAAAATTCTTACAAATTAAAACACTTCAATTGGACTCATTACTTTTGCATGATTTACTGCAACACGTTCTGACTTTAATGCATGAAGAAGTGCAGTTGTTGACAGTTAACCCTTAACTATCATAAGTTGCAACTGTAACGCATAGCAATGTATCAGTATAAAAATATATATTTTTCTATTTTTACATTATATTGTTTCTTCTATTAAAAAGTAACAAACAATTTTTTTAATATCATCTACCATTATTTTGTTCTTGCATTAAGTATAAAACCTATGGACCTAATTTTGAACTTAATATTTGATAATATTTTAACAGTTTTATAAATTAAATCTGATTCTATCGTGATACTTAAGGGTTAATGCTACACGTGGACACCTGATATGAACGTTGTAACTTCAACATTACAGAAACTACATGAACATCATAACTTTAACATAACAAAAACATCAACATAGTAACTTTAACAAAGTAGTTACAATACTGTTCACATTAGGTGTCGATATGATTCACTATACGCAGTTAACAGATTAAATTAGAGTATCCCTAATTAACAATAGCGTTCGTATCCAGCAAATTCGTCCGTGCGATTGGTTCCCGTCCATAACAACCTGGTAGACTTGATCTGGCAGGTTGGAAGACCAACTTACAACCAATATCCCGCATATCCGTTGCACGACAAGTATTCCGGAAGACCATGGCAGGACAAGGTTCAATCGGTCCGAGAAGAAATGCAGAAACTTAAAGCCGATGCGTTAGTTCTTACTGCACTCGATGAAATTGCCTGGCTCTTCAACGTCCGTGGGTACGATTTGCCGAATACTCCTGTTCTCAGAGCTTACGCGATTATCACGCTGGGATCGATACATTTGTTCGCGCCACGACAAAAGATTCCACGCTCTGTCGATATACATCTGAAGATGGACCTCTGTACGCACGCAAACTGTGTCAAGTAAGGGAATACACTATTAGGTATATAAATATCATGTCCATTAAATATGCACATTGTAAACTTACACAAATATTTAATAATATGAATTAAAACAACGTATAGAAATATTAAATAATTTAAAAAGTTTATCATTGTAGATTACATGAATACACCTCAATTTGGCGTGAGCTACAAACCATGTCTCAACTGTGGAGCACAGTATGGCTGCCAACACGTTGTGCTTACAGCCCAGGTGCTTCCATGAAAATATTTAACTCGGTACGTATGTAAAACACTTTACAATAAACTATATAATAAAAAATACATCACGTTCAAATTAAAATACAAAGAATGAAACGCTTCCCGCCTAAACACGTAGGGGTTCGACTATGTGTGTATACGAGTGTTAGAGCGGATAATCCTAGGCGAAAGCACACCTTCTTCAACATGTTCTCCTGTCACCATAGAGCTTGTTGAGCTTAGCTTGATCCCCATGTGACGAGCTGACACACCTTCATAGACGTGTAGACCAAACAGGGACAGGTCTCTTCCGTTCGTACAAAGTTCTCATTATCGAAACTCTGAAAACGTGATTGTCACTGTAAAAAGAGGTGTATAGAAGACGGTAGGGAAACCACGGAGGCACGTGATGCTAGCTGCTAGACGATGTTCATGGTGGTGAATAGATTCACCTACTCTTCGGCATGGTTGCCGGAGCTTCGGGACGCCTGAACGCCCGCGGCATCAGAAATCAGAGAGCAGTTCTTCAGCTTTTATACACCATATATGTGTACTATCCAGATGATCCATTGGGGTTTTAGAAATTTTCTTCGCTCTCAAATTTACCATCTGCAAGATTTACAAATTTTCTGAGTTTCAATTTTACACTTTCATACTTATAAATTTAGAAACGTGAACTTACAAATTTTAGGATCACTCCATCTGAATATCCCCAAAGATTCCAAGATTCAAAGTTTGCAATTCTAATTCTATTATCAATAAATAATATGCTTTAACCCAAAGTGAAATACAAATTTCACAGATCCCATCAGGGAAACGCTTACCGGAACCATCGCCAGTATTAAATATGCGAGCCCAGAAGAACAAGGTAGAGGCTGAAGGTATGAGAAGGAGTCACCTAAGGGATGCAGTAGCCATGTGTGAGTTTCTGGCATACATAGAGGAACAATACGAATTAAACTCAGATAGCTGGGACGAGATGCAGATAGCCAGACTCGCGAATGAATTTCGATACGAGCAGGACATGAATAAAGGCATCTCTTTTCCAACCATCGCTGGATACGGACCCCACGCTGCCATCCCCCATTATGAACCTAATAATCTCACCAATATAAAAATTGGGACAACTTCTACGTTAGTGGTGGATTCTGGAGGACAGTATCTAGGTAATAAATTCTTGTGACTTTTTTAATCTTGATCGTCTTAAAGGTAATCTTGTTTTGTAGACGGGACAACGGATGTGACGAGGACCCTCCATTTTGGAACGCCGACGGAAGAGCAGAAGGCAGCGTACACGAGGGTGTTAATCGGTTCGATACAATTGTCGTCTCTGGTTTTCCCGAACAGTTTGAAGTCTAATCAGTTGGATGTCGTCGCCAGAGCACCTTTGTGGAACGTCAGTTATGATTACCTGCACGGAACTGGCCATGGGATTGGTCACTTCCTGTCTGTCCACGAATGTTTGTCTCATCATTTTGAAAAAATTAGAAATATTTTGTATTGGATAGTCTGCATGATTGTTAAATTAATCGTTTTTGAACAATATGTATAAAATTATTTATAAAAATTTATTCGTGTTTCTAGCACCCATCGGTGTGTCGTACATGCAGGCGATATCCGAGGAAATATGTGGTCCCGTAGAATTTAGACCGGGGTATTTTATGTCTAATGAGCCAGGATATTATAAAGAAGGAGATTTCGGTGTACGTTTGGAGAACATCATAGAAACTGTGGAAGCAGGAAGATCAGTACGTTGCTCGATTATTCGAAATAATTTTGCGCTTTCAGTTTGAAAGATTTGTAATGAAATAATTGTTTGCAGAAAAATTCTGAAATTTTTTTAAAATTCAGAGACGTCACTCTGGTTCCGTACGAGCCAAAATTAATCAATTACAGAATGTTAAATCCATCCCACGTGAGTTTTCTTCCAGTTGACTTCGATAAACGAAAGTGATGGAGAAATGAAAGATATGAAAAGACATCAGTTGATTTTTTTTATCTATGTTTATTTTATGTACAGATACGGTGGTTAAATAAATACAATAGTCGAATTAGAGACGAGGTAGGTCCAGAACTGAAAAGGAGATTAAAAGTAGACACTTTCCACTGGCTGCTGAAGAAAACTGCAACCATTCCAGAGTGGGGTCTGGTCGATAAAGGAAGGTCTTATGGCCAGTCTCATTCATCACCTTCCACTTTTAAACAGTTCCACGTATTAGTTTTAATTGTTTCCATTTATCATGTTATATCTAGTAAGTAATAAAGCATTTTATGCAATGATAAAGTTAATTCATCAACTCCTTGCGGATCTACTTACATTTAAAACTTTCAGGTATATGGAGTTAATTAAAGACGGGAAAAATATCAGAATTTGTAAAACTCTAGTGAACAATGGCAACTATAACGAAATTTAAGTTATGTTACTCTGTTTTCAGTATTGCTGCCAATTCAGGATACTTTGTTTCTAAATGATAGTTTATTTTATTAGTAGAAGATACCATAAAAAATAGTAGGCAAATTAAAAAAATCTAATAAGCAACAAAAATTAAAGAAAAAATGTTCGAATAATTATATTTTGTAAATATACATAATTTATTGTACGTGTAAAGAAGTTAATTCTACAAAAAAAAAAAAATATAAATGAAGAATTTATAGAATATGGTCTCTAAATGAAAATATCTTTTAATTGTCACACTCCACGGCCAAAAAAATGTTTTTGGTGCTCTATACATTTTACTGTCAAAATTAATAAGAATAAAATGGAAATTATATTCTCTTTGCAATGTAATGTAAATAATTAAATAATTTATTTCTAATTTACAATTCATAGTTAAAAGTTCGTAATGAATAATTAAAAATAAATTTAACTGAATTGACATAGGCAATTTCTTTAATAGATATTATTTACATACTATCTACATACTTATGTTAGTTTCTTATGTACAAAACTATTCTTTTGGAATAAAATTGAACAGAGCACTATCATATTGCTTCTTTGGCAACACTATGCGATTGGGCACTGTAAAATGTTTCACAATATTTCCTACAATAAATCAATATAGTGTCAATAAATGTACCATATAACATGTATTCAGATTCAAACCAAACATTACTAAACCACTATTAATTCTCCTGTGGTGATATAGTATTGAAATGATTCTTTGGTTTCTAAACCAAATGAATTGTAATCCTCATTTTATTATATAAAATACAAAAGTTAAAAATCACTGAAACAAACATCTCCAAGAACATTTCTTTCTTTGATCGATGAAATTACTTATCACTACTGAAAAATTAACATTGTAATGTGATTCAAAATGTAAATACTCACCTACTATGTCTTTATCTAATTTGTATGTCCGAGCGATATCTTCAATACAACTTTCAGTAGGATCTTTATTGTATTTGGAAATAAACTCTAGCGCTTGCCTCAAAGAACACTTGCCTTCAGGAATTATAGCAGGTTCATAAATGCCATATGCAAACGTGGGTTGTATACTTCTGTCTTGCGGTAATGGTTTAGTTGAAGGTGCATCACTTGGTGCCTGACTCTAACAGTAATAACACATTATTTTCCTTCTATTAATATATGATCATGTAATTGCAAATCTGTAAAAAGATTCTTTGAGATCAACATACCGTTTTACCCACAGAAGTAACAAAAACTTGCTTTAATCGATTATCTAAGTTCACATCCTTCTTCAAATGAGTTTCCATAAAATCAGGATGTACTAAAAGAAACATCACATTAATACCTTGTGTAAACAGAAAGTCATATATTGTGTGTTTTAAGAACTGAAAGTTAAATTATCCGTGAACAACTCACACTTGTCTGCCACTGCCTTTTGTTCTTTTACATATGGATATTGTGGTGCAGGAGTAGGTTTCTCCTTTGAAATAACACGTTCTGCACGATTTGTAATATTAAATGTGCGAATTGGTCGTAAAAGAAGAGAATATACTTTTCCCATTTTTTTTATTTTTCACTACAAAGAAAAAAAGATTTTAAATTTCGAGTCATAACTTAAAATATATTTTATTTATCATTGCATGAAAATACCACAATTACATAAAGTCCTAATTTCAATAAAATTAGTAAAAACTTCATATATATTTTGAAATAGTTTGTACAAATGTAAAACTTCCGGCTTAATCTAAATGTGTATTAGGTTATGGTCATAACCTATTCTGAACTTTACTTAAAATTAGAATAACAGTGTCAATATAATTAAAATATGATTTCCAATACTGCCTATAGATGTTCAAACGTGGAATACTTAATTTTTAATTTGAATAATAATTACAAACTTTATATTATTTGAAACATATATTATTGTATTAGTACATACATTAATTAATATAGGGTAGAATGTGATACTAATATTATACCAGTGTTATGTTACTGATATATAATGTTTATTTTGAACTCTAATTTGCTATGCACAAATTACATCTTTTATAATGGAATAAGAAAACAAATATCCAGTTTAGAAACGTTCCTATAGAAAAGTACATTTAAGTGCAAAATCTAACATCCCTAGGAAAAATGGTAGCAGAGGGAAACAGAACTTGTGTAGTCACAAAAATGTTCACACGTTATGTCTATTTTCCAAAAGACATTTTCAAAGTAGAGTAATAATAAAATTTTTACAAGTAAACGCTTCTCTTTAGAACTATGCTGTTTTATTACCCACTTTCCGTTTCAGAAAAGTGGTATAAAAAACTACAATAAAACCGTTATTTATAATTGAATTTACATTGAAATTTACATTCATAATGAAAGTTCCAAGAAGATGAAAAAGGTAATAGTTTATTGTTAGGTACTTAAATTACAAAGTTAGAAGCATTTAGGAAGTCTCATTCATGTACGTATTTCAAAATTTACATTTTTGAGCAGTGTCTGAAAACAGCAACTGTGGCGCAATCTAATGGGCGATTATTGAAATACAAAAATAAAAAATTGAACATTATTGGTTGAAATATGAATGACTTTTTCACCCTGGTTGTAACTGTTTGAAGTACAGTAATAATTTTTTAGTTGCTCCGAATTGATTGCTTTGTAAATAAATTATAAAGCAAGTATCAAATGGACGTTTCTTTAGGCATCTGACAACTATGAATTTGATGTCAACAAAAAAATATGTGGTCATTATTTTGTAGTTTTAGGAATACAGTTTGTCCGCCATTATTGGAGGGAGTTTCAGAACGTACGGTGAAATTAGTTGCAGATGCTTGCGAAGACGCGGTGGAAAGAAACATACCGTATGTCTCATTAATTCCATAATATTAAAGTTAAACGTGATATTTTTCATCAAATATGAGAGCACTAATATAAGATTCAATGATAAGCAAGTATCGTGATATCTTTTGTGTGAAAATAAGTAGAACATACTACGCTCCTCGACAGCTTACGCGTAACCGCCAAAATTACGGACAGAAACGCCATCTTGTGTAAAAATGTTGACATCTTACTAAATTGGGAAAGATTTTATAATTGTCGTTTACTCGAGTCTGGTGACTCGATTTGACTATTTATAAGTGTTAAAAAATGTAACTTTATCCACTAATTGACACATCAACAGGTTTTTTTATTACAAGGTGATAATTATGTTGTATAACGGGAAATCACGTTAATGAATTAACTCCTGTGTTTAGCTTTGTGTTTACAAACATTACATGTTACATTTTAAGGATTTTACTGACGATACACGATTTCTTTTCAGAAATCTACATAACATAAAGGCATCATCATGTTTTACGCACATTTTGTGTTGGCCAAAAAAGGGCCGCTAGCTCGTATTTGGTTAGCCGCCCATTGGGACAAGAAATTAACAAAAGCGCATGTATTTGAAACGAACATTGAAAAATCTGTAGATGGCATATTGCAGCCAAAGGTATTTATAAACACAGGAAACAATATTATTATTATACTTTTTATTTTTCTTTAGAATGATTTACATCCAAATTATTTCAATCTTTGGAACATGAGCGACAAAGTGTGGCCACTGAAGCCCCCACTACAAATTCATTGAAGTAATTTTCAACAGATGTTATCTATTATTGTAATATTGTGCAGAGTTATAGCTGCATACTAAAAGTTACAGCATTTATTTTCACAAAAACAACCATTTTTGGGAAATCCAAAACCTGTGCTCTGTGTTCTCAAGATTAAAGAATTTAATCATTTAAGACAATTACTTAATTAATAAACAAATTTCTCAACTGTGTAGGTAAAAATGGCTTTAAGAACATCAGGGCATTTATTATTGGGTGTTGTACGGATATACTCACGGAAGGCTAAATACCTTTTAGCCGATTGTAATGAGGCATTTGTTAAAATTAAAATGGCCTTTAGGCCTGGCATGGTGGACCTACCAGAAGAACACAGAGAAGCTGCTGTAACAGCAATAACATTACCAGAAGTTTTTCATGATTTTGATACAGCAATGCCTGAATTAAAGTAAATACATAAACCTTATATGAAATGTGTAATAAAACAGTGTATAATGGTACAAATATCACTATTTAGATTGCAAGCATCATTTGTTCAGTATAAATGTTTTGTTACAGAGATGTTGATATCGAAGCACAATTTAGTTTAAACCAGTCTCGGGCAGAAGAAATAACCATGAGAGAAGATTATGGTAGTCTAGCTTTAGTTACTCATGATCAAGGATTTGGTGATATGAGTTTTGATGCGGAACCACCCGAACTATTAAGACATGCTGGTGCTGTAGAACCATCATTGGATCAAGTATGTCTTCTGTCTGTTATGAAATCGTATCATCTATTAAAAATCACATCTACTTTAATCTTTCTAGACTCATATGTTATTCACTGACGGACCAGGGATTGAAGCAGCTTTAGAACAGAAAGAAAAAGAACCAGTTCCCGGCCCATCGGTGACGGCACAAGCTATGGATATAGATATGCCTATTAGGGACGATGGTTTTGGTGGACATCTCGGACAAGATATTATATGTAAGCAGTCGATAAAAAAAACTCGGGATAATCTTTCTCAAAAAAATTTGTACATTTGACGTATTTTCGTTCAGCTGGAGGGCTATTTGAGGGTGGTTTATTTGATGAGGCACCAATGGGTGAAGTACCTGTACCTGAGGTTAGCGCAGTAACAGAAACACAAGAACCAGGTGTAGTCGCCGGAGCTCCGCCCTCTGTACATGATGAATCTGAGGAAGAAATGGGAGATCGCTTTGGAGGACCATCATCTCCAATGGGAGGAATGAGGTACTCCACTTTTTCGTGGTTATTCACAACTTGAGATACTCTTTGTTATAAGTTTCATATTGCATACTATATTTTGTACGTAGTTCGGACGAATCTAGACCCGTTTCTCCAGCTGTGGCCGGAGAAGAAGTAGAAGGAAGAATAAGTGTTGCAAGTCGCCGTTTCACACCCGCTCCACCTATACCTGAAGAACGTCCAATGGAAGCTATTGAAGAAGCTCCACCACTACAGGACCAAACCACGTTGTTGCATGATGAAGAAGAAAGTTTTGCCCTAGCACCAGTTGACGCATCTGCTTTGAAAGGTTTGTCGTGTTAAAATATTGTGTCATTTAAACTGCAATATTGAGTACCGCGGCATAACATTGTAATATTAATAACAATAACAGGATTCACGAAAACTAAACGTAAACGTAAGCTTATCGTGGACGAGGTAAAAAATATTTCTGGCGAAGAAATGAAAGCACAATTGTCAGACACAAGTGATATTATCACGACATTGGATTTGGCTCCACCCACAAAAAGATTAATGCACTGGAAAGAAACTGGCGGAGTTGAAAAATTATTTGCTTTACCGGGAAGACCAATACCAGCACGTGTATTGTTTAAGGTAATTTTAATATTCATTATTATTACTATGCTTATAAAGGTACTTATTATTATTATTTTTTTCATTGCAATAGAATTATCAACGACATTTAACAAGCAAATCGTACGACCACGAAGACTTTGGACGTTTAGTAGGCGAAGAAGAGGGTATGCCTTTGGAGCAAATGAGAGAACCCGTAGAAGCAGAATCGTTTGACCAATCTATTCTAAGTAAACGTATGAGTCGTAAGCGGAAAGCACCGTTCGATGAGGAGGTACGTTATTTATTATGGAATCGAATTTTTTAAGGTTTCGTGTTCTACTAAGTATCAAATATAATATTTCCATCTGTCTATAGGTAAGGCCACCACCTCCAGCACCGGCACCTCCTCCAATAGAACTTGCCCCTGAAACGATAGAAGTTCCAAGCATAGCTCCCCAACCAAGTCTTCCTCCAGAAGAACCACAAATACCACCTCCTGAAATCTCTTTACCGGCGGAACCATCATTATCCGAAATCAGTGGTATAGTGCCTCCCGTGGAAGAAGCGGAAATGACTCCAGTAGTTCCCGAAGCACCTATGGTACCCACAGAAATGCCTGAAATTCCTCAACCTGAAGCTGTTGTTGCACCTGAAGAACCAGTTGCTCCAGTCATTCCAGCGGAACCAGAAGTTCCAGCTGCACCACCCGCGGAATTGCCTCAAATGGAGAACATGGGTTATGATCAGGTAAATTTTGTATATTGTCTCTTATACGTGTCTAATATATGCTATTATCATTATGAAATATTAATAATTAATTGTGTATAACAGGCTCAACCCCAGGTACCCTATGTAGGATACGATGAACATCCTCCACCACCTCACACGCCTGCTATATCAGAAAGAGGACCAGCAACTCCATGGAATCACGAAGACTATGAATTCCCGCCATCTGTAGGACCTGTACGTATACGATTTCTAGTTATGTACCTCAGTATTTACTATGTTGACTAAGGCAGATATATAACACGATTTTTGTTATTTGTTTACAGCAAGAAGAACAACAAATAGACGAAACCTATGAACAGTTTGAAGAGCGAGTTCTTAACAAAAGAGCAGCACACATGTACCAAGTTATAAAAAATAAACTAGATACCAAAGATAGATTGACGCTATCGGAAATGGCATACAAAAATAATCGTAAACAGGTTGGTATTAAAAACTGTGATTCAAAGAAATTATTCATATTTTTAATATACTAAATTAACAAAAAATTGTACTTTCTGTTTAGGTTGCACAAAAATTCTACACCTTATTAGTTCTTAAAAAGTTCCAAGTATTAGAGCTATCTCAAGAATGTCCGTACGCTGATATTGTAGTCAACAAAGGACCAAAATTCGAGAATCCTGCATTGTAAAAGTATTAGGTATTTCTTACCTTAAATCTACTGTTAAAAATGATCGGGAAAGAAGATTGTAACTATTTTTAATCTTACAGGAATTAAGCGATTTATCTAAATTTTTTTGAAAAATCAATTGTAAAATAATATATAAAGCTACTATGACTTGAATGAAATATCTATATAAGACAAAAGAATTTTATAAATCATGTTTTAAACGTCTGGTTCAAGAATGTATACGGTTTGTATAAACCAGAACGGATTATTTTGGACCTTCTGCATGTTTATTGTGATAAAAAGATGAAATTCATTAAATTATGCAGAAATTTGTCATTGAAATGTATAATTTTTTACTTCGGAGAAGGACGAAAAAAAGAGATCACGTTCATTACATTTATTATCAATCAGAACAGGGTAGGGTTTGTATATAATATATTAATAAATAGTAAAAACATTTTATATCTTAATGTTTACAAACAACTTCTTGAGTCTACTGCAGGACGGTCCAAAATTAGTAATAGTCTTATAAAATAATTTATGAAGTTTGATACAAAATATTTTGTTGAATCAGAAAATAAGATGATGTACGGTTTAAATTGATATATCGTATCGCTATGATCATTCTATTCAAAATTGAATACGTATTTAATTTTTCTCTGTTTAGTGTACTTATACATTATCAGCTATTGTGAACAATTATTAATGGAAGAATCAAGAGAATATTTTATGGATATAATACTTTTATGTATTGCAATCATACTTTAGGAACAACGACATAATTAATTTATTGTATTTCTCCGATATACATATAAATGTTACCTTTATTTTTTCTTTTAAGCTTAACGAAATCTGTGTAATTATTTTTTCATATGAATCACTGGGAGTTTATGATCCACTATAAGTTATATCAGCATTGTGAATAACATTCCAAAGAGCTTTAATTTAATAGTCACAGATTTGTGATTTATTTTTATCATGGAATTTTTTGAAATCGTAGCTTGAAAAGTGTTCGAATTATTTGAAAATATACAATTGTTTAACCATATTTAGCCGCTATTTCTGAAAGAAAATAGCATGTGTGGTTAGTAATTTAATTAATTCATCAATGAGAAATGTTCAATAATTTATTGTTATATATGTATACCTGCTTTACAGGATACAACTGTTAAATCGTATTAAAAAAAAAAGGGAATACTATATTTTATCAAATTGACATGTCAGAAATATTTCAAGAGCAATCATATTACATTGTAAATATACATGCATAGTAAACAATATGAACTGTCATTATGCACGTATGACTGTTCAAAGACGCGTCAGAAAAAAAAACGGACTGCTACGATATATACTTGAAATGCCTGATTGTAAATAGTCTCATGATTCATTAATCGATATACATCTGTTTATAAAATAAAAAAGAAAGAGAAAAATATTTCTGAAATATTCCTTTTGAAATTCGATCCCTAAAGTACATATCACATGATACTTAAAAATATTATTCCATTATTTTCCATTAATAAATTGTTACAAAATCGTACGAAAATTTACTAAGTTAATGTTAAATGTTCCCTTTATTCGTTCTACCTATATGTATAACATACATATGTGCTAAAATTATATTAAATATTTTTTTCACGATAGACGTATTTCTTCATTGTACTACACACATTTGTTATTGAATTCACACCGATCCCGTTTCAATATCGCTGTATGTAAATGTTTGGAAATTGCACTTTAAGTAATGAATGTTTTACATTAAATATATTTTAAGAAACATACCTTCTTTTAATTTCCAATGAATGCCATTAAAATCGCTTTTTACAATCTCTGATGACGAATCGGTAAAAACGGAATATAACAACTTTCTGACCGGGTTTGTATCAATAGATAACAGTAGTTTCGGTCAATCCCTGTAGATGGCAGGAATATTAAAATTTCCAAACGCGGTTGTGATAAAATAATCTAATTTTACAATTTACAACTAAAAATTATAAAATTGTGATCCCGTAACTGGATGGTGGATGTGTTATGTATTTGTCATTTGTAAAAATATACAGAACACATATATCTTGAGTTGCATAGAAAAGTGTATATGGAACACGTATTGTTTTAAAGAATGCGTAATCTAATGACACAAAATATTGATGTACTTTTTAATGAATCTGTTTCATTGTAGTTGTAATAAGTTTAAAAAATTTATGCTTGATACATGGTGTATTGTTTTTATAAATTCTTGCAAATTTACTTATTTTAGGAAATAGTAACTAATTCTAAGAACTGGCACATTACTCCTTCACAGTCATATTCTCCTAATAAGAATTTTCGATTTCCATACAGATGAGTTCAGATTACAGGTATTTGATTTTGCTGAGGTTTTCAAATAAATTTATGCGTCATTTTTCTTTTTCCCTTACGTGAAATATACAATACAAATTTACTAATCGCTAAATTATTTAATTAATAATTTATACAAATTGCTTATTATTTTTGCAATTAAGTTTATGTCTGAAACGACATATTTTATTTTTTAATTGTTACTATAATTAATAGTAATATTAGAATACATACTGCATTGATTTTCAAAAGCAAAATAAATGAAAAAAAAATCTGTGCCACTATAGTTTCATTCCAATGAACCTGACTGTGAATATTTTTATGCTTTATGTTGCGTCGTCGTGAAAGCTCGTAGAAAATCAATAGCACTGTGAAAAGTTACGCTGACCAAGGGAACACACCATGCTCCTATATGAACACGTAATGACTAAGGGTAGAATGCGTGATACATTTTTCCACGAAGTAATTCAATAAGGGTGCAAAAATTACATGCAATACCTGCAGTCTCTCTAATGAGCTTCTAATCGATACAAGTTTGCAACGCAAGAGGACTTTAGAATTTTCAGAATACTGATATTTCGGAATTGGAAATCTAGAGTTTTGGAATTTTACGATTTTAGGAAATTTGAGAAATTTC
The DNA here is from genome assembly GCA_945859555.1 of Megachile ligniseca. NCBI lineage: Eukaryota > Metazoa > Arthropoda > Insecta > Hymenoptera > Megachilidae > Megachile > Megachile ligniseca. The sequence continues at coordinate 7,588,047 of OX243783.1, forward strand.
AAAATTTAGGAAATTTTAGAACCTTCAAATATTTAGAAATTTGGAAATATTTAAGCACTGAGACTTTGGGACTTCAAAATTTTAGAACTTTGAAACATTGGATATTAATTGTAATATTAAAATCGTAGTGTCTAATAAACCCAGTCTTAACTCCATATTCGTATCTCCCTTCGCGGCAATATAACGAGAGTGTATAATACATCAAAATTACCCTACAGTAAGACTTTATTTTAAGTAACCGTAAAAGTGAAATATACCACAGTAATGACCGATCTTCATATCAAATGAAGATATTTAAAGGGTAAGTTCTCCATCAGACGTGCAAGCTATCAAAAGGGTTTCTTTCAAAGAAACCTTTGAAAGATCCAACAAACGCGATTACTGAAATGCGACACGAAATCAGCTGTAAAATCAACGAAGGGATCGAAGTGAAAGTGATACCTAGTAGAAGTGAATTGTGCCAGCCTTTTATGATTCTATGGTGGGATCTGACTACGTTTGACTTATTCGTACATGGCCGGGTGGTGCAGTTTCTTTCGAGCGATCCTGCTTCCAACACGATCATTTTCAATTTCGCGTTTATTGATCTAATTATAGTAAGTGTTAATCGACAATTAAACCTGATCCTTTTCCCATAAATCAAGTTTTCAGTGTTCACATTTTATTTCATTTCATTTTTGGATTTATTGATCATAGTACATTTTAATTAAAAATCAACCCTTAGAACTTCTTTATCAGTCTAAAGAATAAATCAAGTTTTTCGGTGTTCTTTTTAATTGCATCAATTTTTCTTCAAATTTGCTTTTTAATTTTGTTTGATATTAATTATTGACGTACAGTCAGTGTTGATCAGTATTTTTTTTAAATTCTCAGACTGAGTTTAATAAAGTCTCAATGAATGACAGTAGGTTTTAACCGAAGGTTGAAAATTGAGACGAGGTAGAGAAGAATGAGCTTGACTATGAGGAACGCAGGAATAGCCATTATCCTGGTTTCTTCGGTGGTTTTCGTTAATGGCCTCCCTGACGGTGCACCAGTGGACACCTGCGTAAAACCATCGAGACCCAATGAACCCCATCATGGTACAGCAAGATCACGACCCGTAGAAACCAGCCCTTACGCGTTCACAGCCTCCTCCTCTGAATATGGTCCTGGCTCTCAAATAACCGGTGCGTTCAATTATTCTTTCTTTATTATTATTCTTTATATTTGTTAAACTAGTATAGCTGTAACTTGCATACCAATATTATATGTCTAAATGTGAATTTTTAATACCATAAATAATTCACAATTATTGAGACAAATTAATTTATAAATTCTGTTTGAAGTATCTAGTTCTAAACATAACTAAAATTTAACAAATGTTGTTCACCCACAAAAATGTATGTGATACAAAAGTGACTATAAATCTAGAGATCCTTTAATGTACCTATATTTATAATTCCTACATTGCCACAAGAAACAAAAGAAAATGCCGTGTGAAGAGAATGCATTAGGAAACATTAAGTGAAAACTGATTACACAATTTTTTCTCGCAAGGCATCCTAGCAAGTTCTCTTACAACACTTGCTATCAACAACAGTAAATCTTGTTGACTTTTCCGATCCGGCAACCTTTCATCACGACGAAAAGAATGTGTCGTAATGTAACCAGTGTCTATAATTCATTTGAAACAGGGTTGATCGTCTTGGACATTACGAGAAAGACTCGTAAATTTACTTTTTTGTGCTATATTTGTTTGGAGAGAAACTGTACATCTTGTGGCATTAAATATCGTTTTATGTTTTTAAATAAAATTTCATTTTGTAATTCATTGAAGGATCGAATGAAGAATATTAGACTTTTATAAAGTTTCTAAATTCCCAATTCTCTCAATTTTAAAATAATCAAATTCCAATACTATCGCAGATCTGATCACAGTTATCTACCGTGACAATCAGCCTGTTAATAAAACACCTAAAATGTCTCCCATACAAGCCATATTTTAATATTAAATTAACAATGTCGAGACAAGATCGGCTCGGTTATGAAAGAATAACACGATCGAAGCGAGAGAAGTCGAACAATCGATCCAATCAGCGAGGAACTTGAAACGCGTCTAAAACGCCTAACAATCGTGCATTCTGCGGTTCGCGGTTCGGTCTGCATGTTCAATCATCGGAATAATAGCACGCCGTCAAAATTGCCGACGAAAAAAAACGAAAGTCGTCTCCGACACGCCGAGGTCCATGAAATTACGTGTCCAAAATTCGTGTTATTCATGGAGTTTGTTACATGGAGCTCGATACAACGCCTGTGTTTGCGTAAACTCGGCCACCATTTGCTCTAAACCAAAATGTCAGCTTAGTGATTCACCAACCGGTCCTCACGCGATATTTACTAGCGTTATTTTGTAAATTTATGGAGATGTAGTTATGCGAGACTGGTTGTGTTCTTGATTAAAATGTATTTTAAAATATTTTGGAAAACAATTATAGCTTGCGATTTTTGAATTCATTTAACAGCGTCATGTGGAATTTTAGATGATGTAATACTTGATATTTGAAGAATCGTATGATTTATAGAGAGCATTTTTAGAGAGAAATATTATTGAACGTATAGAATAAATTAATTAATATAAATATTGATATATTATTACAGATTAATAAATATTAATATATCATTGGAATTTAATAAATATTAATAATATATGTTATCCCTGTTAACATATGTTACTCGCGTTAAAAAGTGGAACACAAAGATAACGAAGTACGAAACATTTCTTCCATCAGGTCAGACAACTTTTTCGCATCTCATTTCAAACAAAACTATGCGTGCACGATTAAATCGGAAATACGATGTTGCACAATCGATTAGCTCGATGTGTAACTAGCGGGACAAATTCCACGTTCAGGTTTTTCATTCACCTTAACTAACTCGTTTAAAAAGGAGACAGATATGCGATCGCCTAACCTATCTACTCCTACATTCTTCGATCTAAAACGGGCAATTCAGAGCGATACTCGGCTACCAGCTGTTGCATTTAGTAACATTTTATTGAGTAACATTCTATATATACAATTCTCACGTTCTCGAGGCCCCATATCCCCAAATTCTCACATTTCCAAATCCCTATATCCCCAAATTCTCACATTCCCAAATCCCTATACCCCAAATTCTCACATCCCTAAATGCTCACATTCCCAAATCCCTATACCCCAAATTCTCACATCCACAAATTTCCACATCCCCAAATTCTCACATTCCCAAATCCCTATATCCCCAAATTCCCACATCCCCAAATTCTCACATTTCCAAATCCCTATATCCCCAAATTGGCACATCCCCAAATCCCTACATCCCCAAATTCCCACATCTCCAAATCCCCAAACCGCCAAATTGCAAAATTCCCAAAATCCGAAATTCTCAAATTCCCAAATCTCCAAGTCAGCAAATCCCCAAATCCCGAAATTGCGAAATGTATCGCCGAATACAAACACGATTAGCCGCTTTCTGGTCACCTAATCGTTCCTTTGCCGGCTTAATACGTAATAACGCGTATCGATCAAAAGAAACAAAAGAAAAAAGCCGTACGGTCAGGGTAGAAAATTACTACGTCGATGAAAAGAGGGAAGAGCACAAAGAGTTTGAAACACAACCGAGCACAAACGAACAAACGCTGGCTTTAATTTCGATGGTGGCTTCAAAAAGTTGTTCAACTTGTACAAAAGCTTGTTGCGTTTACGAGTTTTCCGAATAATTTCAGCTGAAGCGATTATATTGTCGCTCTTACAAATAATCTGTTAATAAATTTTATTCTGTTTTTTTTTTATCTGGTTTGTGTCCATTTTTAATTATTATAGAATCGTTATTATTTGAAGTCAAGTTATATTGTAGGCAAAATTATTTATTTTAAGTTATGAACAATTAAGTGTAATGATTACATTCTTAAGAAATAGATAATTTTTCTCGACCCACTCATAAATTATATTTTAAACAGTAATTTTGTTTGAAGTACTGATATAGAGGTGATAAGTTGACGTTTTATAAAAATTCACAAGGTTTTTAATCAAACTCACGAACGTTTTCGACGATAGAGACCATAAAGCTAAATACAAATAAAAAGTGACCGCGACACTGTGCGATATTATAACCCTGACCGTGAACTAGTTTAGTCGAATATAAAGATCAGGTAAACGCCGTTTACTCAGCTTTTTAATAATTCACAATCAATTACTTACCTTCTTACTACGTCTTTGTGAACATTACGTTGCACGAACAAATGAATCAGTGGTTTTGTACAAACACCTACATTGTGTTACAATTAGAAAATAAAGTCACAGCTAAAATTTACAATTAACATTTTTTGATATTGTTATAAATATACTCTGTTATATTTATGAAGTATAACATTTTCATACAAAATTATTTTAAATGTTATTCTAATCACAATCTTGATCAATTTTAAAAAATATTTTTATTAAACTTGTACTTGTTTTATAATATTAATAAGTATTTGATTTCTTAGAAGAATTAAATTAATGTAAATGTGAATACTAAGAAATTTTATTGTAAACGTTACGAATATTATCCAAATTTATTTCGTCACTGACAAAAATTGCGATTGACTATTAGATAAAATAATGCAAAATCGAGGAAAGATTCATTTTGTAGTAGTAAAAAAGGAAGAAATCATTAGAGGAGAGCGATTTTCTTGTCACAGTGAATACACGTAGTTCGAGGAGCAACGAAGGTTCCTCTTATCACGATTGAGCTTCACGGTGATTAATTTACAACTAACTTGTCCTTCTTCAATTGCTCGGAACATTCGGCACTGTATAGTGCGATTAGAATTAAATGGAGGACGAGGAAGATGGCATCGTAACAGATAAACTCTAGCTTCCACATTTATCGTGACATAACTTAAATAAAATTTTCAGCTATTCATTAAATATACAATTTAATATTTATGCGATGAAAAAATGTTTTCATTATTATAGTGCTGATTATTTATTTTTTGAAGAATTTTTTGATAGTTTTATTTTTAATAATTGTTTATTTTTCAGTAACCATCAGTGGAGCACCATTTAAAGGATTCTTCCTGCAGGGACGTGATCCTGACACGGACAGCTGGATCGGTTCGTGGGCTCAAACGGAGAACACCAACACACATCCTGAGTGCAGTGCTGTGACACATGCTGATCCAGAAGTGAAACAGCACGCGACGCTTATTTGGAATGCACCACCGAATGCACGAGGACGAGTGTATTTCACGTGAGTAAAGATTTACATACTTCTTTCCAACAAGATAAAGTGTCCAAGTGTGAACGTATTTGTTATTTGAAAGTCGATAAGACATTTCATCAATTTCCTTTCCTCTTCACTTTGGCAATTTTATTTACAAACTATCATCTGTTCACACACGGAAGATTGCATGAAATATGTATCGAAATGTGCAAGATTTATAAAATGTATTGAAAGGATTTTTATATACAAAACTTATATGAAAAAAATTTAGAAAGTTTATAATCAGTTTAAGTTATTTTTCAAGTTTTTTATTGGGGTAGTTTTTGCAGGGAGAAAAATTGTAAAGTTCGAGGGTTTCTTACGACTTTTTTAACTTTATATTACTTTGCACAAAATAAGAAACTTAAAATTGGAAGTTATTTTTATTTAATTAATTTTTATGGAGGAAGTTTCTTAGAATAAACTTCAACTTTATATTACTTTTGAAGTATTTCATTTTGTATTGCATTTTGAAGTACCTAAATTTGTAATACATTTTAAAGTACCTAAATTTGTACATTTTAGAGTACCCAATTTTGTGTAACATATGAAGTACTTAATATTGCATAAAGTTCTAAAGAATTCACCGTAGTAACCACAGTTCGTTGAAAATGGAAAGTAAACGACGTCATTCATCGTTTATCACAAACTGGGAAATAAACGATATCATTTATTCCAATTTCATTAAATTTAAGCAACGTTTATTACATTCAAAGCCGAACCACAGAGTAAAAGGGTTAATCACAGACAAGCCCCAGTTGGAATAGTAATTACTAACCACACCCGCAGTGTAATAACACACTGTGAAAATGGATCCTATGTGCGAAAAGTCCACCCATATTCTAATTAAATACAAATATTTCCATTGTCAGTGTAAAAAATATTTATCGTTGAATCAATTAAATTCACTCTCTTGTACGACCATCAGTACATATCACCATATTTTATAATTAATTAATATCAAACATCTTTACTATTAAATATTTGCATATATTCTCACTGTTACTTTAATAATTTCTTTTAAATAAAAAATCTTCTGTATCAAAGATCAATTGATATAATATTGATTAACGATTAAAAAAATACAACATTAATTAACGATTAAATAATACAATATTAATTAACGATTAAACATTGCACCATTAATTATCAGCGAAATAATACCTTAATTAACAGTTAAACAATACATTAATTAACGGTGAAAGAATAATACCGAAAGAATATCTTTGTTCGTTAAATAAAAATGAGCCCAAGGGAGACACTTAAACATCCGCACGAAATTAATGAATTTCCCCAAGAGTATTTGTCGACTGAAGTTTAAACGATCGTCCACGATTCATGGTCGTTAAAAGAAGGGAAAAACGTGCGTGCGTATAATTCTCGGATGTAAAATTGCGATACACGACAAGTCGCAACGAGGACGAAGGATTTGACAGAGGATAACGCAATAAGACTAATTGTACATCGTTGGCCGGTGGAAATAATCATTTCCGTCGAACGATTACCCGCGAATGAACGCATACACGCCAGACTTGCTAATAAACCATCGAGTTTCCCGGGAACATTAGATGCCAGAAAGTTCACGTACGAGTTTGAAAGGGATCCGATGAATTGCACTGGCTTGGCGCAGTCTCGGAATACTTCGTTTTAATCGTTTTGCAACCGGGGTAACTTTTTTTTTCAGTGCTGGCAAAAATGTTGCTACGAGAGCTTAAGTTTCTTTCTGCTTTCGTATCTGTGCTGTTCGCTCCTTTTCTTTTTTGACCACTTGCAAACGATTCAATACAAACTCATTGCTGTTCTTTTGGGAACATTTGAAACTTCCTCTCACATTATTTGGCCGCGTTATGTAACGTCGTGTTGACTAGTATTAATTTGTGGTACGTTATGTTGTCACGTGTTGTGAATTATTCACCATGAATTATTTTCAAATTTATATGATCCTAAATTTTAATATTTAAAAATACCTACATCCTCACACTCACACATGCTCATATATCTACATCCCCAAATTGCTATATCCTCAAATTCCTACATCCCCAAATCTCTACATCCCCAAATCCCTACATTCCCCAAATCCCAATTTCCACAAATTGCTACATCCCCAAATCTCTATATTCCCAAATCCCAATTTCCCCAATTAGATCAATGTAGAGCCTAATATATGTACTATAAAATTGTTGGTTGTAACATAACTATCTTATATGTATACAGAGTACTTACCATACACAGAGTAATAGTCTGTACACAGAGTAATCGATGATGCAATTTTCTGACAACCAGCCAGTTCGTATTAGGGACATTTATAAAAGCTTTTGCACGAACATTCTCAACGAGCCTCAAGCCATAAATTGATGTACCATAATCACTATTTTATGGTACTTTTACGTCATCAAATTGTATCAGACGTCAGATCTTTCAGAATGCAATATTTCATATATCTATGCTTCACTTAATATGAAACCTGACCTATTTGTTAAAACTGTCTAATTTACTGTGTGTCATTTTCTTCTTAATGATATTTTTTATTGCAGTGGCACCATTTTGAAGGAGTACGCCGAATTTTGGTCCAATCTGGTAGCTACAACACGTCGCTGAAGATTCGACCAAATTGTAAATTGTTAATCGTATTCCAAACCAGAGAACATCGTGATTCACCAACGAACAGAAGATTACCATGTCTCTATAGTGTAACATTATTACATATTTTTTTACACCGTCAAATACAGAAATGTAAATATAATTGTTCTTTGTACGACGTTGATTTACCATCTTGCACGGAACATTAATGACCGTAGGCTAATTGACTTTTTTCACCGGTAATGTACCTACTTTCTATTTTCATTCGCAGTCAACCACCAGGTTGATTATGCCATTAAGCAAACGGTCTTATGTGTCTGATGCAGTTGCGTAAACCTCGATTGATCGATTGTACATCGCGACCTGTTCAGCTTCTCTTAATAATCCTCTTTGCCTTAAGCTACTTTCCAAGTGTGTAATCCTACGTGAAGTAGTCGTTTGTGGACTTCGCGCTTTCATTTTCACGCTTTGTATCTTAATAAAAGGGGAGAGTAGAAAGATTTCGAAGATGCAAATTTAAGTCGCTAAGTTGGACCGCGTGGAACTCCAGGATCTTTTTTGTACGTTCATGCAAACTTGTCATGAAGTTCATTCAAGCTTGAAAATTTTTCAGGGAATTGATGAAAGTTGTGATATGAAGGTTATCAAGTGATCTTTATCATATCATAGGGATGTGAAGACATTTTAATAAATGTGTTCAGAAGTTCAATGTGTCAGGGACCTTGAAAATTTTCTTTGAACACACAAATTAATTAGTAATCAGTGGAATAAAAGCAATCAATTATCGACCTAATAATAAATCTAAGTAGTCTATCAATTCAGTAAATCTAATTCAGCGCAATAATAAATTTAATTAATCTATCAATAGTAAACCTAGTTAATCACCAGTCCAATAAATCTAATCAATTTTATCGACCAGACATCAAATTCGTCCTCGCGCTTGAAACCCAAAAGATTGATCACCAGGAACTTCGTCCAGTAACCAATGTTTATAAAAGATGTACTTTTAATGGCCTTTCATCAATCAAATCGAAGTCCTTCGATTTTTCTTATATGGGAAGCTGGTACTTACAATTCGAGCTTATTGTAGAAAACAGTTCCATCTATCCGAGACTGAACCTTCCACAGAAGATGATTTGCAACAGATGCTATCCTGTTTCAGTGTTTTCCTTGAAACTTGGTAACATTTAGTCCCGAAGGACTCGTGAAAATGAAGCGCTTCAACGTTTCTTTAAGCAAGATCCGTAGCGAGTGATAAATTAGGAATGGTGGAAAAGTTGACGGTAACGTGTTCGCCTTTCGCGAAGTTTAAAACCCAGAGGATTGCAGCGAGAAGTCTCGGATATGGGTGGGTGAAAAGATTGCTGGTAAAAATTAAGATCGAAAGGACACGTTTGCTATATTTTTTATAATTTCATATTCTGATTATATCACTATGTCATATGACACTGTATTCTCTATATTGTCGTAAAGGGGTGATATTTTTATTATGAAAATTGGGAAATTGGGAAATTGGGAAATTGGGAAATTGAGAAATTGGAAATTTAGAGATTTGCAGATATAAAGATTTAAAAATGTAAAGATTTAGAAATTTACAGATTTGGAAAATTAGGAGATCCCCAAAATCTAAGTCTGAAGCTTAGTTCAAAAACTAATAAAAAACCCTAACAAAAAAATATTCAAATATATCGAACAATGAAAAGAGCTCACAAGTTGGGTGATAAAAGAAAATTGTAAAGTTCCCCGATATCAATAATGCAATACACCCGTTCGGTAGCTACGTTTTCCCGAAATCACGAATTCCACCGTCGAAAATAGAATTGCAAAGCATCGGCAAGATCGGTTTCAAAGTTATCAAGCCTCCCTTATGAGAACGACCCACTTTTACCGAACGAACCAACGACTCTTGCGTAACATTATGTCTTTCAATCCTTCTACTCGCGTAAAAGCGTGCTGAGTTCCATTAACGGTGTCCGATGAAGAAAACGGCTAAACCGTCTTTGGATATGTGTAGCAACCATCTTGTGTCCGTATCAGCTAACTCGCTCAGCGTGAAGCTAACACTCGAACACCGAGTTGGATGAAACGGCTTCCATTTCGATGCAGTAAAAGCGTTACACATACGATTAGTTACTTCTACATGGAGAGTTTCTTATGTTCTTGTACGGATGGTGGAGTCAATAAGAAAATAGCGGAGCGATTGGTATTACTTTACGTTGAAGCAATAGGGTTTTTTGGTACTTTCATTTTGGGAAAGTGGGAACATTCTTAAGATTTCAAGTTTTCGTATTTGCAAATTTTAAAATTTTTAGATTCCGAACTTTATATATTTATTTCATATTTCTGTAATAATTAGTCATTTGTGGACAGATGGATTTGTGGATTTGAAATTCGAAATTTAAGGATTTGTAAGTTTTGGGATTCGAGAATTCTGAAGTGTGAATTTGAGAATTTAAGTATTTGAAAGATTGATAAATTCAAGAATTTGAGAATTTAGTGAACTTGAAAATCCTGAAATATTGATAACACATCGATCACCTGAAGTTTCCATCACATATTGACCCCATTGAAACTAATTTCAAAATAAATTACTCGAAAGTAAATCAAGTAATTTGCATTAATATTCAAGTATTTCCCTAACCTACCCCTATACCTAAACCATAAAAAACAAAATATAAAAAAAAGCAAGCTCAAAAACCGAAATTGAACGGTCGCCATCTCAGCAGCCCGTCGCAGGGTTAAATCGCGGTCGGATCGTTGTCAGCGACGGGGTTGGTTTCCGTATGCACCCCTTTGAGGCAGTTCCCCTCCACTTGGTCCGGGGTTGACGACGACCTGTTCCTCGCCTAGATCATGCATATTTACGTTGCGGCGCAGAACATCGACGGCAGGCTGTTTCGTCGAGGAATGACTCAGAGGGTCTGCACCCCTGCGACGTTCGCAGGGCGAAGGTGGATGCGGTAGGGGGTGGGAAACGTGCTGGTTCTCGCGTGCATTGCGCAGGACGCCGGCGCCCTGGCGTCGTTGCCACCCCCGACGTTTCGGTCGTTGTTTGCTGGCTGCACATCGCGAACGACCGCGTACACACAGCATCGTGACGGTCGTGTTCGGTTCCACGTTTCTCGCTCGTGTACATTAACCAAAAAGAAAAACCGTACACATCCCCGTTAACCCCAGTGAATGATATCTACGCACTTGACTTGTACGTAAGTGGTGTTTGGGTGAAACTGTACCTATGAACCTGTCGTTCGGGGGGTGAGAGTGGGGTGGTGGTTGCGGTAAAACGTTCCACGAATCGTTTCTTTCTGTTTCTTCGTGGTTATCTCGGAACTGGTGAAGAGGACACGAAGACAGGAAATCGAGGAGGGTGGTCGAGGGTGATTTCTCCGGATCGGTCTGCGGTGAACGGTGCCGAAGGGAACGTGCGGAAGTATGCGCGTGCTATCGATCACGGGGGCTGATCGCGCGGATATGTGATACCGGAAGTAGGCACGGCAGGCTTGACCTGCGTAGGTCAGGTGCTCGACGGGTGCGTATGCGTTCGTAGGGGTGAGATACAAAAGCAACGAAGGGTGCGCGAGAAGAGCCGCGTGTCAGGGCCAGTCGTGAAGATGCACGCCACCGACGCCGTCGCCGCGACGGCGTCCTTGCCGTCATCCACGTCGTCCATCGGCTGCAGGAAATCGAATCTGGCTGCCAGGATTGTGTGCACCCTAATCGTGTCCTGCTGGATCCTACAGGATCAGCTGGCGATCGGGATGTCCGAACCACCGGAGCTCACCACGATCGAGGGTGAGTTATACAACGCTTTTCCCTGCGTTTACGATCGGTGCTACGGGATGGTTCAGGTGGAATCTTGATGTTGGCAGGGTGAAATTGTTACGGGTGCGAATTTTAATGGGGGATGAGAATTTGGGGATTCGAGGAATTGAGGAGTTATGTAGGACTTTGAATGTTTTGAAATGTAGACAGTTGGAACGTGAGAGAACGTGAGTTGGAAGTTGAACTTTTGAGTTGGAGTTTTGGGAATTTGGGAATATGTGAATTTAAGGATTTGGAACTTTGGAAAATTTTGAAGTTTGAAAATATTTGAATCCTCATATCCATATATCCCTGTATTGCTGTATCTTAAATTCCTATATCTTTGTACCCCAAATCCCTACATCCCTATAACCCCACAACCCTGTATCCCTATATCCCTACAGCCCTATATCCCTATATCCCTACATACCTACATACCTACATGCCTACATCCCTACATCCCTATATCTATTAAATTAAATTTTCCAAATCCCAAAAATCCAAATACCAATAATCCTTAATTAAAAAATTTCAAACTTCACATTTCCAGATAAAAATTCTAGCTACCTCGTTTCAATAATGACCCCAAATCCCTTATTTCGAAAAATGTAAATTGTTACCTCCGACGCAGGAAGCCATTAAAAAAACGGTGCTATAGTCGAGGACTTCATAAAAGCGATCTATACGCGATAACACAATGGTTTCCATTAATTGTCAAGCGTTTTAGTGTTCGAGTTATCAAAACACGTTTATTTGTCGTTTAAATAGAGCGTGGATTGTATCGACCAGCTACGGTTTGCATTTCCCAAACAAAATATTATAGCAGCATCAAACGAGAGACGACGTGTCGATCGATGTCAAGATACTCCGTGTTTTAAGCCTTTTCCTGAACCGATGGAACACATATGCTCGACGGATATACAGTAAGCCTTTCGCGCGACCGAACATGGCTATTTATTTACAACCGACCCATATACATTTTACGAGCTTTCAAATGGTGTCGTTGATCCGATAATCCTTAATGCGTCTCGCTAAAGTCCGCATGACTATGGCAAAACGACATTTCTACCAGTAATCAAAATCGTATTACCAATATTTCCATATTACATTCTCATTGCGAGCACGTTTGTTCACCGATATTGTCAATTTAATTTCTACCTTTGTTTCGAATTTCGAGAATGGTAATCGAAATTTTAATATTTTAAGTTTTAATTAATTTGAAAAATAACATTTCGAATGCTGAAAAATTCATTTCGTAAAATTATGTACATAGTTTATGTTGTAATGGACGAAAGTGTAGTTTGGAGTTATAAAAAGATCATAAATGGTATTATGTGTCGTAAAAATTTATTGTTCGTTGGAGAGCGTAGGGCTTAGAGTACATGTACCCGTAAACTGACCGTGTATTGGTAATTGGCAAGATAGAATCAAAATTGCTACAAATATTTTTATTCTTGAAAAACACCTTTCTTAGACAACTCTCATAAATTGACACCTTAAACAACTGATAAGCAATTTTCCAATAACTTTAAACAGCTATTGTGTTTAGAGTACCTGTCTCGATAGCTGGTCATGTACTGAACAACGGTATCTTCAGTTTTAATCACAAAGACTGAACTTTCTTAACGAAACTTAAAAATCGATAGATGATTAAATTTTCTAAACCGGACAACAGTTTACCTGTCTCGGTAGTTGACCGTATACCGATATTTGACACTTCCACTTTCAGTCACAAAATTAAACTTTCTATTACCAACAATTTATGGAAATCGATAAACTATTGAATTCAAATCAACCAACTATTTAGAGTACCTGTCTCAGTAGTTGACCAATGATTAACACATTAATATTTCAATAACAGTTACAAATTTGAACTACAATAATAATTATATTGAGAATTAAGTAATGTCAACCACAAGTTCCTAAATATTTGAGATAAAATTTGTGACAAAAGTGTCGAAAGAAGATTACAGGAACCGTCTATTTCTTTACGGAAACGTTTTCACTGTTTCAAAGATGACTTTAGAGGACAAACGTCGACCACGAGACCTTTCCAAGACATTGTCAGCAGGGCTTAATGCTTTCTCGGATTCGTAACTTGAATCGTCCGTTCAAAAGACTCGGTTTATATTTCTCTTCCTATTCCTTCGCTTTGTGCTCTCATTTGCGTCCTTATTTCCTGGCTCGAAGCCTTCTCTTCCCAATCGTTAAATTCAGGCGAATCGCCCCGGCGATATCTGAGCATTCCCTGAATTCCTTCAGGATTCGAGCTCGCGTTAATCTCTTAATTCCATCGTGCCACGGATACGGCTGGCACATTTTAAACGGATATTTGTTATGACCATTTCCGGTCTCTGTCGTTGCTCAATTGATAATCTATGCAATCATCCCCTTGAAAAACAACTACCATACTTTACATCTTCCTGTTTCATTGACATCATTGTCCAATTTAAAATTAACGATAAAATTATGTATACTTAAAAATTTCTATTAAATTCAATTATATTCTGCATGAATTTATTTTCTTGAGAAAATAAAAATTTTTAGACGAGTTGTGAAAGACGAAGTACGAATTGTAATTTTTGAAAATTATTGAAATAATTTTGTAAGTCAGAAATGTAATCAATCAAATCATAGACTTCTAGGACACAGGTGATTAATATGTTGTCAATACAAGACTGAAATGTTGACAATGTTACGCTAACAATAGCACATGTCGACAATATTAATATGGATATGTCTATCTTTATTTGGTATCACAGCCTCTAACCAAGCATTTCACAACCGCGAAGTATAAATAGAAACTATTTCTGCATTCGAGATATACTATCAGAAATAAACAAACTTCACGGTTCCAAAGTACAATTTTGATGTTAAATTTTTCGACACCGGTTCAATTTACCTACCAAATATGGTGCAAATACGAGGCTGTTCGTTAATACCATCTCACGAAGCTGTGCACGATCGGAGGGGTTGTAAAAACATTTTTGAAGGGAAACGGTGCCGTTGGTTCAATCCGATGGCTCTGTTTACTGCACCAATCGCAAATGCTAAGGAGGTTATATCGATCGTCGAAGGAGAAACACTTCTACTCCGCAACTATTCCGTTTCTTTTCTCGCAATCGATCTCTATCTCTCGAGAAGTATATTTTCCGTCGATGTTATTTTTCCGAAAAGCAACCCCTTCGCATTTTCAGCAACCGATCAGTTAATGAAGCTAATTGAATCGTGACCCCCCGTGGACGTCCCTGGATATTGATTTTAATAGAAGCGTTTTATTTAGAAACAGCCTTGATTCTGCAATGCGCAACGACGCGATATGAATTTTCCGTGACTATAAAAGGTCAATATTTTCCGTCGGTCCGCAGGATAGGCCGGGACTCGAACGACTTCGATGGCGATATTCGAAATGCATCAGCAATCAAAATACAGTTTCATATGCTGGGTCGTATTGTTGAGCGCCATTACTGATGCACGTGGTTTTGTATTGGTACGGCTGTGTTGTGGTGCATTTGCAAATTGCACAAGGATAGCTTGCATACAACGCTGCAGTAAAACGCTCAATTTTATTCGTTGCTGCGCCAGAGTGCAGCGAACGAAATGCCTTGATTAAATGTATTAATCAGGAACAAGTTGTTTAGCATGGGGCTACGTCGTTTGGCTTTTGTTGTGCAAATAAAATTGTTTAAGTTAGAGAGTTTAGTGGATTGGTGCAATTTTTTAGATTGTACACTTTAGGTGTAATTAAATTTGGGGTTGATGGGAAATAATTAGTGGGATATTTTAGTAATTTAGTGGGAATTTTAGGGGTGAGGGTGTAAGGTATCTTATATTAGTAATTTGGAAATATTTAAAGTTACAATTTTTTAATTTTTTAATTTCCAAATCATCAATTTTCCACCTCTAAACTTCCAAATCCTGAATTTTCCAATTCTAAATTACCAAAAACCACTTCGTCAAATTATGACATTGGCATCACCACGCGTTATATTGCCACTTACACCTATGCATCACAGTTGTTCATAAGAGTAATTCAGCTTTTTAAACTGTAAAAGAGAACAAATCACCTCCAAAGATGTAAAATATATAAAAATATGACCATTCAGCAGATTATGTCATATAGAAAGATGGAATGATATCTTTTAGTTTCACATATTACATTGTCACGAGCTGAAAAGTGGCTTCCTGCCAAGTTAACCCTAAACAAACCCTAAACAAGTTCGTAGTGGCTACTTCCTTTATGTATCGACTTTCGAGCATCAGGTTGTGAATAAATATTCGATATAACTTCATGTACATGGCATTTTCCTCACGCAATCTAAATCCGAGTAAGCAACTCATTAATTTGACTATAGCTATCACAATTTACTAATATAAGTATATCTGAGAGTTTCATTTACTATGACTGCAAACTTATTATACTACTTTTCATAAATCAAACAACTGTTCAATTCTATTATTCGTTCAATCGTTAATATTCACGTCGAAAATAAATCTCAGCAACTATGACAAGGTATTGAAGTTTCCATTGGCTATAAAACACGAGGTTCGGTAAAATTTATAACGTGCTATATCCCATTAAAACTATTCCATTAGCCATAAATATTAACACAATCGATTTCAGGGTGACAAGTGTACAAATGGACGTCTCTCCAGAATGTGTAATATTACACAATTTTACCTGAACGCGTAATTTAGCTTCAGATAGTCTCAAACGTAGTGTATATCTCTAACAATTTTTGAAAATATCAAAAAATCTCATTTACATACCCCAATACCGTATAAGACTGCAACAGCAAAAACCGTATCCAAAAAATCCTCCCAAATGTGTACAATTTCAGACAATAAATATTCTACAACTAATTTACAGAATCGATACAGGTCTCGAGGAACACCGAACAATAGATCGTTTGGAACATTAAGCTCTCTTATTATCATCCGTCGTTGACAACGGTGTAATTGTCTAATTAAAGGGACAAGCATCGAGGGGCGCAATTAATCGTGCGGGCATTAACGAGTCTCGTCGAGCATATTTAATCTGCGAGGATCGCTGGTTGTGCAAGCCAATTAAATAGGTTTTCGATTTTAATCGTACGAGACATTTTAAGCGGTGGCAAATGTTCCGTACTGAATTACGGTATCATGCCTTGGTACAGCAGTTTCGTGACATTCGTGCGTGCAAGGATTACCTTGGTAAGAATTGTCGGCGCTGGATAACCTGAACCCCCCTGCTGGTTAATCGATACTAAATGATATTATATCGTTGACTATCACACCGTGTGGCACCCTTGAATTTCTGCGACACGGTTGCGGATGAAGTTTCGCGGCCACCGAATTCATTCGTCGCGTTAACGAACAATTAAATGACTCATCCCTGGCTTTTGTTCGGTCTAATTGCATTCAGGGATTTCGACGTTCACCGTCGATCCTGACGGAATATCGACCCTGACCAGATTCGTTCATGTGTTTCTTTGACCCTCGAACTTCGAAGCTCCGATTTTGGCAACTTAGTGCACGCCTCGACAATTTAATTTAATATTTCTAATTGGTATATTTTATGCTTTATACTATTTTTTTTTAAATACAGTAGACTCGCGTTATATTGCCATTAATTGTATCGCCGTACGTAGTATTTTTACGTATTGCTTCTTTGCACTGTACCACGTGTCATAATGCCGTGGGTTGTATTTCCATTAATTGAGTTACCTCGCGCTATATTGCCACGTGTTGCATTCCAACACGTTGTATTTTCATGAGTCGTATTCCTACGCGTTGTATTGTCACATATTATATCGTTACACGTTATATCACCACGCGTTGTAATTCTCGCATTATATCGCCACGCGCTGTATAGTCAAATATATTTCACCACGCATTGCATTCTTACTTATAATATTTCTATGTATTGCATTTCCAAAAGTTATATGTAGTACGTTATATACGTTATATTACTACGCGTTATATTGCCATATATCATAATGCTACGTACTATATTGCCATGAGTTGTATTACCTCGTGATAAATCACCAAGTATTATCACGTGTTGAGCTTCCACACATTGTATTACATATGTACTCATGTCTTCATACTGTATGTATCATGTCTCCATAAAATGCAAGATTTTCATTGTTTGAAAGAAAACCGTTCTCAGAGATTTTGGAATCTTATGGATAAATTATGAAGTTGAAGTAAACTCAGTGTATCGTTCCTCCTGTCGTAAAGATGGAAGATAAAAAGCAAACGGTGCCCTGGGAATTGAATCGAATTAATTAACTTGCTCTGGCTAATTGATGCAACGAGCCTCGAGCTAATTTGATAAGCCCCCTCTAAAGCTGTATATGTACTTGTGAATTGAGTCTAAAAAATTCAACCGACAAAGATTTCAAAGAAATTCAAAGCTGCCTTTTATAACAGTAGCTCGGTAATGAAAAGCAAGTGTTTAAAAATAAAACTGAAGTAGACAAATGATAATAACAGAAATACAGACATTAGTTTAGTAGAAATACCTATTATTTATTTTAAATTTTCAGATTTGTTGATTTGAAAATTTATAAATGTGAGAATTTTATTAAATTCGGATAACCTGTTTCTTTTATTAAAAAAAGCAAAAACGCTACGAAAATTAATTAATTAAATTTTTATGAAACCCTCAGACGCTGTGCTCCTTTAAACGCGACGTAACAAAATGAAGCGTTATGAAAATTTTAAGAGCATGAAATTGCTTTTTTCAGCTATCTAATAAGAAACATTGAAAAGAGCGCTCGCTATTGATTTTTCTTTTCTGCACGGTGCATTGAACAACACAAAGAAACGAAAAAAAAAAGCTTCCTACTCGCTGATTCCAGAAATACGCTTCGATTCTATGATCGATACTGTCGATACAAAAAGAGAGATTAAAGTATATACGCAAACTGAAGTCTCGTGTACAGTTAATTAAAAGTTGAAATATTAAATGTGTACCTCGAAATATTTATTAAAAATTCTAGGAATTTTTCACACTCAGAAATGTTACATTAATGAACAATTCAGTAGGAACAAAAGAAAATTGAGTTACATGAAACAGGAATTGAATAAACTTCTGATTAGACAATTTGTGAGAGCTGCATCGAACTTAGCAAGTTTCTTAATGGAGAAACTACTATAACTTCTAAACGTGTTTGAATTTGGCAAGTGTCGTAAATTTCGGCTGTTCTCCGACTTCAGAACTTGCAATCGGTAGATATTTTTAAACTATGGATTAATCTTCGATATTTCCGATTGTAAGTTCCACAACTGTGCATCGAATTGGGTAATGCAATCTCAACACTGTTGAGAATTTTTCAAGTTGGTGAAGAATTTTGGAGGTGGTATAAGCTAGTTTTTATGAAGGTTTTCTCTTGTAGAGATTGAAGCAAGTTCTCAAGAATGAAATTCTCAAATTTTGAAATTTCCAAGTTTCGCAATATGGACACACAAATTTTAAATTGATAAAATAAACTTTACTAATAAATCCACGAATTTATTGAATTTTTAATATATTAAAAATATGTGATCAATATATTGAAAATTTTTTATGAATGTACAGTAATTATTTTGATGTCAACTAAGTATTGAGAGCCTTATTTAATACCTTGTTAAGTATTAACAAGCAAGCTTTAGTTAATACTGACAATACACGTGTATTGATCGTGTGAAGTGTGCTCAACTCTTTCTCAGTGGCATACAAAGAAATTCCTTTCAAATATGTAATTCAGTTTTTGTTCCAAAGCTCGTAATATATCAAAACTTGCAAATATAAGTAAAAAATATTGGAATATTATAAGATAAAAATTAATAGCAGAAAATAATTATTATAAAAAAAGTTTGATAGAAGGTAAAGAGTGATCCTACTTGAAAAGATCTGCAATCGAGCTCGCAACGCGAACTTTTCTCGTGATTTATTTCAGGGAGATTGTATAGTGTATAGAAATAAATAAACGGTTGAATAGAGGATGACCGTAGAGGCATCGGGTTAAACTGCGTTTAATTGCAGCGACGGCAGTTAGTAATCGTTTTCCGTGCGCTAAGCATAGCGTATAGTAGCTGAGACTCGCAGAAGAAGTCGAGCGGCTGTATTTTAAAACGAAGGCGGCCTTAGGGCGTGTTCTAATTACGCGGGCACCGCTTGATAAAAGAGTGGCTGCTGCAACAACACATGTAATCCTTGGAAAGAGGTATCCGTCGTAATTAAGTGCCACGACCTGTTTGTCGCAGGTTCCTTACCTCAAAATAAGTCTCTTGTAATCGAGCAGCGTAGATGATCCTCGTGTATAGACAACAAAAGGGACAAGCCAACTAAGAGAACACCTATGTGAGAGGTGAAAAAAGATTAGAAGTATCCGAAAGGGATCGATATCGTACCAGCGATTTGTGTTGCCTCGGGGGGAGAGTTGTTTAACCTTTCATAACCTCGATTTTACTTTTTACGTCTCGCAGCAAACTTGTATTTATACTTTTACTCTCTCTCTCTGTTTTTGGCATGTGACGATTCTGAAACTAGTCGAGTTAATTTTGTTAGCATTTCATCTTGCTTTCCGTGATCGTAAACTTTTATTGCCGAACGTGTCGTGAAACGCTCAGGTATTTTCGCACCTCGCATGCTTTATAACCGGGACAATTTTATGGTTCATCAACCATGTTCGATGGACATCTTTTACGGATTATTGGGTTCACCGCGAAATTCGAGCATATTACAATCTTTCGTTTAGGATTATTTCTGAAGCTTGACAATTTTTAGTTTCATGTTATCAAAATTCCCAATTTTCACTAATTTCAAATTCACTAGATTCCCAATGGACTTCAAATTCTCTAGATTACAAATTATTATTCTAGATTACAAATTCACTAGGTTACACATTCTCAAGGTTCCAAATTCCTTATATTGCAAATTCCCTAGAGTCCAAATTCCATAGATTCCCAATTCCCTAGATCCCACTTCCCTAAATTTCCAATTCCCTAGTTTCCAATACCTTAGATTCCCAATCTCTAAGTTCTACTTCCCAGGATTCTCAATTCCCCAGTCTTCAATTCAGTAAATTCCGAATTCCCCAGGCTGCCAATTCCTCAAGTATTGAAATCCTTAATGTCCATGTTTTCAAATCTTCCGAAGTGTACGGAAAAATTTGTTCAGCCACGATATTTCCCCAAGTACCCAGCGATAACTTTTCGATCAATCGCAACACTTCATTTATCACCAGGCAACAATCCAACGAAATTCAGCTGCATGCCACAACCGGAAGACCGCAACCCAAATCTCTTTTCTCTTGTGTCTCTTCGTTGCATCTTCGAATTTGAGAAACGATCTTACGCGTCACGCTCCATTTCGCCCTCTGTCCGCAAAACGCGAACGTTGATCCGCACGAGCATTTTCCACCGCACGATCGAACGCACCGAAAAAAGTTTATTCCACCCTGTGCAATATTTTCCTACCTGGCTCCCAACGATAATTAGACCCCATCTCTGGTATGACCCAACGAGGTCGCGAGAGGGGTTTTTTGTTTGCAACTCGTTAGGGGGTGAACGCTCGCTGCACAACAGACGTAAAAACACTGCAGTCTGCATTGCGGACTCACGTGCACGCTGGCTAAACTTTGTCTCAAAGTCGTGAACGACCGGCTACACCTTCTGTTATACTTGAACTAGTTACGAATTCCACGTGATAACAAACAATCGGTCCGGTTACGGAATAACAAGAACTTTTCACGATAACAACCGACCATGTCAATACGAATTTCAATCCCGTGTGTCTGGACAAGATGACATCGTGAAAATTCACGTTTCGAATACACGAGTTCAACTGTTGAATACATGGTTTAATGTTTCTGTTTGAATAAGTGTCGGCTGTTTCGGTTGTAATATTGATTTTTGATTTTGATGCAGCCGAATGCTGGAGATATTGCTATTATTCAAATTGCACGGCTTGTTTATGGGTCCTGTTTATGACAGTATTCTGTTTCGGTGGGTTGTATTCAGTGAATATTTTATGTTATAGGTGATAGTCGTTTCGAGCTATTGATTTTCCCTGATTTTGATGGAGGCTTTAGGTTAGGCTACGTTTGGACAGATTAGAGGTGAGGGTACAATTTTGTTAAGTTAAATTTGGATAGAGGTTTGGTTGAGTGTCGTGGTAGTTCAAGATAGGTTTGATCAGATTAGGCTACATTAAGAATTAGATCAAGTTCAGAGAATAGATTAAGTTAGATTTACAATTACGTTAAATATGATAATGTCAGGATAAAAGGATCAGTTTCCATTTTTACAACTTCTGATATAAAAGTTACAAAATACACTACACTAAAGTTTTTAATCAAACTTCATCTTTTTTCTTCGTGGATTTATAAAATGCAAATTAAGGAAGATTACAGTATTTAAAATGCATTAAAAAATCTGCATACATAATGTGACTAAAATCAAAAATAAAAATCCTAGTTTTTTTCTTGGTTAAGTTCTTGATGAGGAATAAAAATGTAAATTCCCTGTCTTTGGAAATTCGGAAGCAACCCGTTCCAGATTCTAAGCTCGTATTTCTTAATTTTTTTCAAAACCCCGTCGAGAGTGTTGCCAATTCTCCTGCTAATTATATTATATTGACTCGATCCATTTTCGATCCTAGCGACGAAAAGTTGGATTCAACGTGTCCATGAATATGTTAGGTCGAATTGCAGATTTTCTAAATAGCTGTTTCTTACCGACCTTGCGCAAAATCAATTGAAAACTATGCAAATTGCATGTCGTGGCGAAATTCGTGCAAATTGCATCGTACACTGTAGCTATTAAAAATGACAAGGAACAGGCAATTGCTCAACGAGGAGAATATATGCGAAACTTACTGGTAATAGGATAATTATATACAATAATTTTCTGATTTTTAATATTGTTCTAATGTTAGACTCGCCTCGCGTATGCCCTGGCGAAATTGCGTAACTTAATGTAACGTGGCCTCTTACGTAATGCACGTTACTTAATATTATGTAATGTGTCATTTCAAGAGTGCAAGTTAATTAATGAACACAAGAGTTAACCACGGTCAAGAAACTCTATTGACTTTTACTTAACTTAATTCACTTCGGGATTAATACGGTTATTACTGCAATTATGATACTTGCGTGTAGCAAGGATATACCCTTTCTTGGAAATGGAATTATTTAATATGAAATTTTTTTACTTATAAAAGTCTAAGAAAACTTGTTCCGAAGTTTATATATATTGTCTCGGTTTTTATATAAAATATAAAACAAATTGATATATGATATATGAACACACACATATGTGTACATATGTGTACACAAACTTTACACACACCATCACACACTATCATTTATAAATTAAAAATATAATTACGTAATTCAAAGTAAAAATTCTCATGATAAAAATGATGGAACCCAGCACAATTTTTATAAAAAAAAAACTAATGAATCCTTCATTTCGCTTTAATAAATTTTTCGTCCTGTAATAAAGGACTGCGATGAAACCTGTGTAAGACTGGTTAATTAACATTTCAGAATTCATTATGCTAGCTCGTATTTAGCTCGAAAATATATAACTTCTTTCGAAAGTGGTTCGCATACTTCATTCGCCTTTCTCTGACTGGTACCCGCGCGATTTTGCAATCGATTTCATTCGGCATGCGAACCTTTGTGCAACTCATTTTTCACCGCCGCGCATCATTTATAGGTATCACGTTACCTTCTCTTTCTAAAATATATGCAAACTTTAATCAAATGTCGCGAGTTAGTCTCGCAATTTTATCGAGAAATGAAAATCTTTCGCGCGTGATTGGTGACGATAAATATAAAATTAATCTGATTGTTTGTTATCCAGAGAGAAAATTCAAATCTCAGCAACTGTTTATGAAAAGATAAAACGTAAACTAAAGCAAATTTTAATTAAGAGGAAGCACTTTATTCTAACAGGAAGTCCGGATCAAAATTATAGTTAGCTATTAAAGTTATTAACTCTCGACGAAGAGCCACATGTATATAACAATATTAGATGAAATTGAATCTCTACGAGAAAGAAGCTTGAAAATGAAGTTTAATTACAAAGTATAACTTTTAATAAAATGTCAAGCACGTTCAAAGCAATCTTTTGCGTACGTTTGTATTAAACGTTATTAAATTTGTCTACATCATACTTTCTCCATTTATAGACACAACAAATCAAGTTACAGCCTTGTTAGGAAAACTTATATATACCCTGGGCAAAGATAAAACGAAAGAGAAGCAAGCGAAAAAAAATGAGATCTTAGCGGCACGAGCCGCAGAGTTCAAGCTTCCCGCGAATTATTCAAGACATTTTCGCCAGTATGTCAAGCTGTTACCCGAAATAATGGTATTCATAATTTATAACGTCGTCGATGTTGCGCGACGAGGTGGTTAAAATATTCAAGGTATAACCAAACGAAAGCACGCTATCTTGAGATCGCAAGAAATATACGGTCCGTGATTTTAAGCTGAGAACGTTTGAATTAAGACGCACCAAAGTATTTCTACTTTGCTGAATTTTACGGAAACCTTTTTCGTACATGGAAGACTTTCGTTATATTGCCAGCGACTACTGTGTGTGGCGATGTAATAGATGAGGATTATAACACATGATGACTGTAACTTGTAATCATCATATAGATGTAACGCGTGGCGATATAACACTAGGAGATTATATGGGCTGATTTTAACTTGTTGCGATTATTACTCGTAGCGATATAACGCGAGAAAACTATAACGCGTGGCAATGTAGCATGTGGTAGTACAACGAGTGGCAATATCACACGTGGCGATATAACGTCTAGTAATTCCAACGTGTGGCGATATAACGTGTGGCAATACAACGAGTGGTGATATAACACGTGGAGATACAACGCGTGGCGATATAACGCGTGGCGATACAACGCGTGGTAATTGCAACACGTGGCGATATAATACATAATTCTAACGCATGGCAGCATGACACATGATGACCCAACACATGATAGTTTCAAGAGATAGCAATTCAATACGCGGTTATCTAACGCATGATAACCTAATACGTGTCAATTTAACATGTAGCAATATTATATAGCACAGCGATAATTAGAAATTATCTTTTTTCTGATATATGTAAAGGAAATCCGCTTCCACTCACAGTGTAATTAAACGTACCAGACAATTTCACTTCTACAAACCAAGAAACAAGAACGGAGATAATGACAATGAGTTTACCGAGTTAGTTTAGAGATTTTCCTTAACGAGTTCGGAGATAATCTTACAGTGCATACAGTATTCGATTAGAGTTAATGGACAGTTACGGATAGATTTCGGAGTTTATCGATCGGTTTAATTAAACGTCATCGTAATATCGATCCCGTTTGTGCACTTCTCTGATACAAACATTTGCAGGGTTTCATATTCTATCTTAAACTCTATATTGCAAGATCTTTTTATTAAGAGAGATATTCTTTAAATTTTGTACTTTAATGCAATTTATACTTTTCTAAATTATTCCAATTATTTTTACTCGAGTTTCCAAAAACTGCAAACTCTAGTATAATCAATCTAAAAAGTTTCTCTTTTTAGAATGAATTGTACCGAAAACAGATACAATTTATCACAATTTCATTCGGAACGATTTGATTATGATAAATATCAATGATAACAGCTGCAGTATTTAACGTACCGAAGATCGCACGTGAAGGATATTTTCACAGCATTAATCACCAGTATATTTACGCATCTGCTCGAGATATTCTTTCTCAGTTTGATAAATTACTTTCGCTACACGGATATCCGTTTCCAGAATTTATTCGCTGCTTACATGTCCCAATAATTGCAGCAAATTTTATGCAACAGATAGTCGCGGTTATTGCGGTGCGGCAAGTGTATATACCCTCGGTTTTATCGCCCGGAATTGACCTAACCTGCCATAAATTGAAATTCGATATCGGCTTTATAATTCCTGATACCTCGATAAGACTTTCCCTCCTGGGCATCTATAGAACTGTCGCATTGTTTCGAATTTAAAACTACGTAATTAATTAAACGGTGATCAATTTACCTGATTAATGAGGTTGTCGTTACTGTAACACTGTTTATTGTTGCGTCATTGCAGCTTGAAGCGTATCTCAAATATCAAAACATTTGTTAACGTAAATTAACAACTGTGTTCAAATTTGATTATGACGATGTAATATAATACACTATTATTAATAATATAATACACGATTATTATTTGTAATATAATACACGATCGTATCGATGATGTTTGTTTCACAAAATGGCTTACGAATTGTATACATTAAGAATGCTATAATATTTAACTGAGTTTTAAAAGTAAAATAACATGCAGGGTGAGTCAGAAATGAGATATATTAGTTTTAATAATGTTTGTATTTCTTTATCTGGAAACAAAGTTTAACTTCGAAAGTTTATGATACATATTAACATGCAGAAGTTGCAATCGTGACTATGATCAACCAAGGTATCTATAAATCACGACTGCTCGACAAGTTTTTCTTTTCTTTCAAGGATAAAAAGCATGAAAACAAAATAAGGGGAAACTTTACAGCACATTCTCATTATTCAATATTGATTAATGCATTCACTCCTGTATAACCACACATTAACACCTCACTAAAAGTGGTTGATAGCCTGCAATTTTAACTCCTGCTTTTAAAAAATCGTTGCAGTTTTTGTGTCTCAAAAATAAAACGAGATCTGTGCGGGTATAAGAGGAAAAAGTACGAATATAAGTAGTATCATTGTGTTCGCAAAAAATGAAGTAATTCAAGCTGTTGCTGGCTACATAACCTATAAATCGTGGCAACCGACTTTCTTTTCAAAGGAAAAACGTGGAAGGTACTGAGAAACGCAACACTGCGATACAATTGTTTCTAGGTTGGAAAATTTTATGAGTGGAAGTTGGGAAATTTGCAATTTGTACATTTTTTAATTTTTGTGTTGGATAATTTCTGAATTTCTACATTTCCTAAATTTGCAATTTACGAGTTAATAAATTTTTTAATTTCTAATGTTTTGAATTTCTAGATTTTCAAGTTAGGAAATTTCTCAGTTCCTAAATTACCGAATTTCTAAATCTCCAAATTTCTAAATTTCACTCAAACAAATAGAAATAAAATTTAAAAGTATAAGTTCAACATCTCCCAAAAAGGTAACGAGTAATGTCAACAACGTTGAAAAAAAAAATGTGAAGCAATTACACGCCACATGAGAAAGTTTCCCAATAAATCTCGACAACGAGACAAGTTTTCTCTTCATTCAAGGATAAAAAAACCGCGGCAAAAAGGTACGAGAAAGGTTGAAAATTTTCCAGGTGAAAGAGCAGAGAAGTTCGAGAGAGGCTTGTTCCCGGCTGGCGTGACAAAAACGTCGATAGTTATCGTTCTCACGCAACGAGAACCTCGCGGCTGCACTTTTTCGCTATTAATGTTATTATGCGACTTCTCGCTAAGTCAGTCGCCCCAGCAACTAGCTATGTGCGCTAGTTTCGAGTTGATCGGGGCTAAACCGTCAGGAAATCGATCTTCATAGAAACTAGTCCTAGCTGTCGAGCACGACACCCCCGTGTCCAACCTAATAGTAAAACAGCACGAGTTAACCACCTTAACGAGCTGCAGGATTAACACACTCCTTTGCCTCAGGCTTGTTAATTCACTTCTAATAACTGAAGTCAATATTCAAAATTTATAATTTTGTATATTTTTATATTTTGAGGTTATACATCTAACTCACGCGAGTATTGTGAAAAAGAATTGGGGTATAAGTAATTAAAAGTTAACCAACCTTGTAAACGAGTTAAGAGAGAAAAACGATACTAGAGATCTTTTAATCTGTTTTTGTGAACTGTTACAGAATCGATCAATTAAAACTAACAGCTTGATTTATTGTGCCGTGAATAATGGATCGGTATCGAGCAGATAAAGGCAGTTTTGATGAATAGACTTTCGAGACTTCTAACTTTTGTTTCCTTTTTCTTTTCACTTCTTTTTTACGTTGCTCTATGTTGTGTTGAAATACTGAGCTACTATGGAACAAATTCGGCTGAATTAATACTGAGGGGACGTTTCTTAAATAAGTAAAGGGGAGTTATACTAAGGGTTGTAAACGGTCCATTGTTAAGCTACGATAAACAACACAATATCAAGGGTGTTTCTTTTCTGGGAAAATGTGCTCTAAAAATATTTTCTGAGTGATACAATTTAAGACTTATAAAAAGTATAAAGTTAAACATTTGTATATAGGGTTATTACACACAGAAAAGATTGAATAATTTATTTAAGTTAAAAATAGAAACTACATATTTAAGCGTGTGGTTCTAGGATTTGAAAAGAAAAAAATAATTGACACTTATCAAAAAATTGAAGAGAAATGGTGAATTTAATACACGAATGCCTGTTCTGAATATCAAACGTCTAATTTGCACAGCATGCCACTGTTTTTAAAGCGCATTATAAATGCGTTGCTATGCAAATGTATCCTCTATTATGCAAATTAACATCCACTTGGTTGAGTAACAGAGTTCCTAATGACATAAAACAATAGCAGCGAAAAAACAGGATTTGCTTCAAGATTAATGAGTTCTGCATTTACACCACTCAAGTTATTCAGTACTTTCAAACTCCGTACAAAATTACGATTCTGAGGGAAGAAGTGTAATTCGTGAAATGTGGATGCATTTGAAACATTCAGTCACTATAATTTATTAAAATTTGTCAAGCTTGTAAACTACCATCTTGTATTTCTGCGAAAATGGAAACTTTTCTAAATTAATTTTTTTCGTAAAAGTATCACTCCAAATTTTTAATAATTATTTTATTAGGCTTTTGTTAAGTTATCACAGGGATTGCAGGATCAGAACATTTCTAGAAGTAATATATTGCGTTAAATAAAAATTCCCTTAACCTCTCGTGGAGCTACGAATATGGCAATATAACGAGAGTCTACTGTACATGTATGTAATTTCCATTAATGTCAGTTTCAAAATATTTCACAGATTCCATCTTGTATAATTTACAGTCTTGCTCATTTTAACCCCTTTAATCGTCAAGAAAAGGTTAACGAAAGCAGTTTAAAAATGCATTTCCCCAAGGAATATTCAGTGCATTGATCCAGTTGCAAATTTATCGCACTTTTATAGACGCTAATGGTCAGATGTTAACTGGTCGGTGATCTCTTCTTTCATGGGATCCTTTCATCCCCAAGGGAGCGTAAATTACACGTCTTCTAACGGACGGCTTCAAAGGAAAAAGCTCTGTGAATGTTCGAGTTATTCCTCTACGAAAAATCGAAGTTGCTGAAAATTTCGATGTTCGTTTTAAAAAAAGAACAGAAATAGAACGACGAGTTTGAAATCTAAAATAGCAGGCTTAGTTGCGTGTGCACGGACAATAAAGTCTATGTTCGAGCTTCAGATACGTATCGAAAACTATCGGTCGATCTGAAAGTACATGTGTATATTTGTATGGTATGTACGACGTTGCTCTATCTATTCTCTTTGTTGCATTGAAAATTGATAACAAACATTTCTGGTGGCTGATCTTCATTTGATAGAAACTATGTTTCCTATCTTTTTTCCAACTTGGTAAATGTTCGGTGTTCAATTATCAGGCAGCTCAATCAAATTTATTACATATTTTTTATTATACTATTTAATGAATAAGATTAATAGAAGTTAAGGTGATACAATGTTAGTCATGTTATAATCAGATATTTTTAAAACCATCATGTTATTTAACATTCTTAATATTATTTTCAAAAATTGAGCATCCAATTCTGATAAAGGTCAAGACACAAATTGAAGAATAATATAGGAGAAATAGATTTTTCTTGTGCAGAATTTTTCTGAAAATAAAGAATGTTGAATGTTTACCGGTAACCGTTTCCGCTTCATCCCTTAAATTATTCGAAAGATACGGAAGAGGCTGTGAAACGTTGATACGAAGCGCGAGCTTCTTCGTTTCATGAGAATTTCATTGTTGATTTGAAAGAAACGACGAGATAAAGAGGGAAGCTGGAAAACTGAAAAAAAACGGAGAGAGATTTTTCTCGAATGGTTTTTGTTGCACGGAATATCATCCGTTTTACCACCTTATTTTCAACGCTCGGATATTACTTTATTTTTCGTGTACAATAGGCGAGTTTTTTTTTTATAATTACGTTGCGAGTTTTTCTGAAATTATGCATTGTGTTTTTCTGAAACTGTTATTTCGTGTTCATTTACTGTAAAATATATAATCTGCAATTTCTTGTCAATGTTAGTATTTTAAAATAAAATGGTAAAACACAATCAGTGTTACATATTATAAAACTTATTGAAAGACAGTAAATAATAAACTCGTTCAATATTAGTCCTTTGAAATTGTTGAAAAATTTAACATCAATTTTTTATAATACTGAATCATGGAAAAGTTTTTTGAGTGAAAGTCCTATTTTATATAAATGGAAACTATTTGCACTAATTTAATTCTGTTCCTAGAATTCGATGAGGCCTATTAGTCAGTTAGACCTTTACCCTTACAACCTACACATCTGCATAACTAATGAGGGTACTAAAAACAGTGTATGAAATCCAACCCCGAATGAAAATAAACCTTGCATGCGCAACATGGTCACAAATAGTCACAAACTATACCCAGACTGTTTTATATTTTTCTCATTTTTTGATTCCAACATGAACATTTATTTTACCTACATCTCCACATACTTGTATCCTGAGACATGTAGAGGAATGTGTATAGGTTAAAAAATAAAATAAACAGCTGACTCGCTTGCAACCCGCTTGTGCTGACCCTATCCAGAGATAATAGTATGTGCAGAGGTGAGAAAATAAAAGATTTCACACTATAAATAGCTACTTGACTTGCTACCATATGAGGCTGCCCTATCTAAAGATAATAGCGTGTGTAGTGGTTAGAAAATAAAAATTTCATAGCATAAGCACTTAGCTAATTTGCTACCATGTTGGGATGGTCCTGTCTGAAGATTACTGTGGATGTAGAAATTAAAAAATAAAGGATTATGCAGTATGAACAGTTGACTGACTTGCTACCCTACCAGACCCACCTTGTCTGAATATAACAGTACGTCCAGAAATTAGAAAATAAAAGATTTCACAGTATGAACAGTTATCAGACTTGCTACCCTATTATGCCAACCCTGTCTAAAGATTACAGAGAGCGTACAAATTAGAAAATAAAAGATTCCGTAGCGTAAACAGTTGGCTAACTTGCAACCCTATTATACCAACCCTGTCTAAAGATTACAGAGAGCGTACAAATTAGAAAATAAAAGATTTCGCAGGATAAACAGTTGGCTGATCCGCTACCGTATCAGAGCAGCGCTGTCTAAAGATTACAGTGAGCGTGGAGATTAGAAAATAAAAGATTTCGCAGTATAAACAGCTGGCTGACTTGCTATCCTATTGGGCCGGCCCTGTCCAAAGGTGGTTGCCAGCTTCAGACTGCAGCAAGCGTGGGACGGTTCGCACGTGAGAGCGTTGGCAATGTGCCATTGCAAAGTGACCCACTTTCAACACGTAGATTGACCTAAGAGTCGCCATTTTTACTGGTAGTCACCGAACAGTTCTTGCACCGCGGGGCCGGCCGGGTGATACGCGATCTTTTTTCCTCTCCTCTCTTTCCACGTTCTTTTTTCAGGTCGTAGCAAAGGGGACAGATCGTTAACTGACCACGCAATTATGCGCGAACAGGCTGTACTTTTCTTTCAGGTTCGACCGTTCAAGTCCGGCTTTATACAGCCGTTTCAAAGCGGAAATTACTAGCCGCACAGCCGTCAACTTTCCAGCCCTAGACGGCCAGGCTGTTTCGGTTGAAAACTTCTTCTTCGACTATTATTCTTTCGGGACTTAATGGATTTAAATGTCCGCGAGTTATCTGATGCCGATCGTGAGGGTCGTTCGTTAGAGGCTCGAGAGCTGTGTCACGTTGACGGAAGATTCGTGATCATGGACGAGTGATAATTACTGGCAATCTCCTACTAAGTTTGACGGGAAATTATCTGATTTTTTTGTAATTAATTGGATCAACCCTTATCGTTTTAGGCTTTATATTCACGTCGGGGGGTAATACGTAAGGGTGTCAAGAATTCTAAAAGAATTTTTGTAAAATGTAATAGAAACAATTTTCAATCGAGTTAAAATTATTTCGATTTATAAATTATTTGGGGCAATAGTTTGCCCCAATAGTAAAGTGAGCAAATTCATATTCCAAACTTGTAGTTCTTGTTAAATAAATTACTTTTGTATTCCATCAGGGATTCCTCAAGTGATATAAGTAAATTAAGAAGCACAGGTGGTCAGACGAGTGGAATAGATTCGTTGTATGGTCAGACAAGTGGAATAGGTACGCTGTGGGATCAAATGAGGCTATAAGCTAATGTAATATACAATAAAAAAGCATTGTTTTGCATGTGTAGTCAGAAATTTATCATTAGAAAAAGAAGCGTACAAATGATAAATGTACTTTTATATTAACAGACAGGATCGAAAGTTATACTATTATAGATGAAATTATTTAATGTATTAAATTGCGTGCGTAGATACAATTCATATGTATAACTACTGATCGAAGAAAAGAGCGATAGCAGTCGTAGATCTACTTTTATTCCAGTAAATAGCAGAGCCGTATGTAGAACACACGTATGAATAGAACAGATGTTCGATTAGTATAAAATAAACTTTCTTTGTCTGTTCCGTGAATTAGACTGCATGGAAATTATAGCACTATGACTGCCTTCCATATAATCTAACATCTAATTATAGATAATAGCTCAATCAATACCTGAATATTCAACTTAATCAAATTCAACACGTTAATGTGAACTTTAATGCAACATAAAATTTAATCTAACTCTAACTGAACCTAACGTAATTAGATATTCGAAACTAATTTCACCTGACACAATTTTACTTAATGGAAATGTAACCTTGAATAATATAAAGGTAATATAATCCAGCCTAACTTAGAGGTACCCCAATTTAATATAACCTAGATTGAACGTAACCTCATCAAATGTAATTAAAATCCAACCTAACCAAACTCTAGCAAACGTTACCAAAATCCAACATAACCTAATCAACATATCCAAAGTCCAACCTAACCTAGTCAAACCTGTTTTACCATAACCTTTTAATATAAACTAATCTAACCTAACAAAAATACGTAATAGTAACCTAATATAACAGTAATCAATACCTAACTTAGCATATAATTTCCCCTAAAATACGAGTAGCCATAAATCAAGCCTGACCCACAGCTAAATATAATCTAAAATCTGACCCAGCCTAACACAACACGTACCTGTTACACCCATTATCAAATAGTTGATTAGGTAAATTTCCCTTGTTTATCCCATGGGCTGTCAGCAGCTTTTTAAGGTGTATAAGCATTAATTACGAAACGTATTTAACAGGATATCCCAAACGGGGGTTATCGTTTACCATGAAAGTCGGCGCCGTCGCGACGTACCCGATGATATCACGAAAGCACTTTGCACGCACCTTTCTCCTTGTTTGAGATATCTACGAGACATTGATACTGTCGTGACTCGTTTCGTATGCAGGCTTTTCGTGCTTCCGATTCTATACTTCATCTACACATCTATTTGCTCGCGTTCGCGCACCACTTCCTATCACTTTTCTCGCACGAGTTGGCTGTCCGACCTTCCTGATCGATTGTTCGTTTCAGATTTCGTCAATCGGTTCGGAAAAAGCGACAGGACTATCTCGAATCACTGCACCGGCAAAACGACACAATTTTTCGAACGAAAACTTGCTTATCTACTGTGGACATCGGGACCGATGGGTCCTCCGGGATTTTTTTTTTACAATTTTTGCTAGCTTTGATATTTTACTGTATGTTAGCTTTCTCTGATCTTCACATCTCTACATTTGCAAGTTTCTATATCGAGTTGTTCCATTTCTATATTTTTCAAATTTCTACACTTTCACATATCTATACACAAATATCTTGAGTATATTCCCTACTATATCTACCAATTTTTATATTTCCCAAATCTCTTCATTTGCAAAGCTCAACATTTTTTAATTTTTACAGTATCTAAATGCTATGTGTTCCAAATTCTATATTCCCCAAATCTCTACATTTCCGAATTCCTAAAGTCCCCAAATGTAATATGCTCCAACTCCCATATTCCCCAATTGCTATATCCCCAAATCTCTGCATCTCCAAGTTTCTATCATCCCCAAATCTCCACATTTCCAAATTCCAGTCCCCAAATGCAATATGCTCTAATTCCCATATTCCCCAATTGCTACATCCCCAATTTTCTATACACCCCAATTGCTATATCCCCAAATCTCCACATTTGCATATTTCTATCATCCCCAAATCTCCACATTCCCCAACATATTTGAAATATCTCCAAATGTCTACACCCCTAAAATTATACGTCCCCAACTCCCCAAACTCCCCAATTTGAACGTCTATTTGAAACATCTCCCCAACGTTCAGAAGTAAATCGTCAGATACGAAAAGATTAGTATTATTGCAACGATTTCCCGGGTCGCTTTCGTTGTCCAGCAGGGATCACAAAGGTACGGAAAGTCATTCTAAATCGTGACGATGGCGCGTTCCAGAGTGACATAAGACGTCTGTTCGTCTTACGGTCTCGAGTACGATCGTATCTCGAGAAGAGTGCCATTATACGACGACAATGCAGTAATCAAGCTCGGTCTCTTTGCCTTGCAAAAAAGGATTGCTTCCTTGACTCCGACGACGGTAGTCGCCGTCTTCGTAGCGTCGGTCTAACCTCCTTTCGAATTTCTTTGATGCTTCGACGCCCTGTTGAACCTCGAAGAGTACACTTCTGCGAGCGCGTTAATTGCATGGATACGGAACGGAGTACTACCAGTTGTGACGTTTCTCGTTTTAACTTGATTATAGTTGACCGGACCTGAGAACTACTCATGTCCCATTTCTTAGTGCAGTCAATTATTTTTTTATAAATATTACAGGTGATGTGGACAATTAGCAATCATAGCTGGAAGTCTGACTTCATAAGTGTTGTGGTATATAATTTTAAAGGTGAACGCTTGATGAAGATAACTGTATTCTTCTCGACACAAAATGGCTGTTCGATAATTATGACAAACAAGTGATTGAGAAATGTGTGAAGTCTGAGATGATTTGATGACATAAAAGTGTTGCATAGAAACTGGTATGTGAAGTTGTAGGTTAAAGTTTAAAGAAAGTAACTACATAAACGCTTCAATGAGGTTCTCTATACAAAATGGCGGACAGCATTTCAAATCCTATAAAGTTTGACGAGGTTTGATGAATGTGCACAATAACACTTATGTTAATTTGAAGCTTGAAATATTAATAAAAGATTTATTTGTAACTAATTATCAGTCACCTTCAATGTAACTTATTCTGAATAGTAAGCTGTGTAACTTCTTCTTTGAATTTATACAATTTGTTCTTGCACTTTAACTTATTATTTGTCTTCCAAGCAGAATAATGAAACGCACATAAAGCACAATACAAAGTTTCCTCTGTACCAGCTGTTAATTAATAGATTGTTACGAATGAACTTTCATCGTAATTAACTGATGGCGCCGGTGCAAATATTAACAAATGGAATCGCAAAATGTAAATTCACGCGGCACCTGCGACACGATCGCAAAACCAGAGTAAAACGCTTCGTCATACGAGGGGTGAGATAGGGTGGATGATATATTTGCTCAGATCGCAGGGGTGAATTACGGCTCGGTTGCGGGATAGGTGGCCGCCGTTGGACTCGAGAGCAATTTATCGATGAAAATTCAATACCTGATTGCGACCACTTGCTTTGGCTATTCATAAAATCGAAATCAAAATTCAACCTGCGAATATAAAAGCGGAGTAGTATTGGACGAACGCTGACTTTCCAATTTTCTTGCCAAATGAAATATGTACACCGTGAGCTTGAAATCCGTATAATTCAAGCTTCTATGTACTTCTATTCTGTATTTCATCCTGTTACTTATTTCGAGTGCCGTGCTTCGAGAAAATGTACTCTTAACGACATTTGCGATAAGCTTTAATAATGCGAACTTACTGTCTCGCTTGTAAATGGAACTTAAATTGAATATAAATCGTTCGTGGTTTCAAAATGGCTACATATAAAAATAAATACTAAGAAATTATTTAACAACGACGCTAAAAATAAAAAAACAAATAATCAAGGTCAGGAAGTTAGTTCCAAACAATTTCATCAAGTTTTGAACATCAGAACTTTTTTGTACTAAAAATATCGAATTATTAAACGTTAGTACAAGCTATATAATATTCGACGATGTTCCCTGCTTTGCCAAATGCGTTTTATATTAATTTTATTAATCATTTTGTGTTGCAGACTTAAGTGATAGGGGGACGAAGAAATTTGGCGACGACTGCGTGGAGCATCGTGAATGCGGCTTCGATGGTTCATATTGCGAGCCAAAAAAGAATAAATGCGCGTGCAAGGAGGAATTCGAGGCAACGAATCATATCGACAAATGTGGACACCGTAAGTTAGTATATTTTCAAGTGCGCCGACGGGGAGCCACGGTTCCATTGGCGTAACTAGGTGCACCCTGATAACCATAAAAGTTGCGCTACTGCAATAATCACTAGGACAGGAGAAATGAGACGGAAATGGGAATTTGGAATTGGGTAATTGGGAATTGGGGAATTTCGTATTGGGGGAATTGGTATTTGGGGAATTTGGAATTTGGGTGATTTGAAAATTGAAGACTTTGTAATTTGGGAAATTTGTAATTTGGAGAATTGGGAATCTGGAGAATTTGAAATCTATGGAATTTGGGATCTGAGGAATTTGGAATTTGGGTGTCTTGAACATTGGAGAATTTAGAATTTTGGGAATCTGGAATCTGGAGAATTTGAAGTCTAGTCTGAAATGTGAAATTAAAAAATAAAGAATTAGGAGAATTGAGAAATTGAAAATCTGATAACCTATAACTTTAAAAATCACTAAATGTGTATCATTATTTTCTCTAAGAAGAATACTCAGTTACCTAACGGTATAATAATAATTGTTCAGGGCAGATCGAAATCTTAGTTACGCCAATGCGCTGTCCGTAGGTGTTCCATGCTCGTCGAACAACGTCGTAACGACGCCGAACAAAAAAAGCAAAGCTGCGAAAAACGACGATGATAAAGATGACGAAGGTAAAACCGAGAAATGGAACGGAAGTTGTTTCGCATTCTTCGGGTTATTTCAGTCGAGTCACGTTCAAGTATCGGGACTTTTCCTATGGGGAGACCGAGTTTTACGAGCGGAATGATATGAACGTCAAGGGGTGGTTGCTTATGGCTTTCTCACGCGGAATTCGAACGAGACATAGCTGTCTTTATTGACCCAGAACATTAGGGGATTCGTGAAATATTAAATGCAGCTGAGAATTCACTGACGCAGATACTAATCACTTAATAGGAACCTTAATTCAGTTCTCTCGAGTGTTATGCTATTTTTATTTATTTCATATTATACAAAAATTACAACATTGACGATCAGACAAAAATATGAAATAAAAAAATTATGAAATTATAAAATTATCAATGAAAAAATATCATGAAATTACAAGATCAGTTATAAGAAATTTTCGAATAAACTGATGAACGAAATGAAATTTCGAAAGAATAAAATGAAGGATTTAATGAAGTTCTGCCGTAGCAAAGAGATTAAGAGGTAGCTTGAAATTTGCGTTACCGAGAAGCACTGTAATTTTTTCAAATGACAGGTGCTATTTGTCAAGAAGACGTAAAAGGAGAACAAGATTAGTATGCTTCTGGTCAAGGATTAAAGCTGTATCAGTGTTAAACTACTCTCCTAATTGCAAGCCTGTGGTTGATATATCGAGATCAGTGTGGCAAGTAACTAGTCGATCAGATTCGCCACACTGACCCCTAAACATACTCCATTATCCACAGGCTTGTGACCGCTACCCTCTGTCCTCCTGCAAATTTTTCACCATCTGAATCCAGATAATCTTGCATATGAATATGTACAAGATTTAAAGTACACTTATACTTATTAAAATGAGATAAAGCTTAACAATGCCTCGTTTATAAAATTCATGAATAATACATTAATTACGTAGCGAGCGAAAGATTTATATGTTAAACTTGTTAATTTTAGAAGTAATCTTATGAGATGTAATTTAAACTTTCGGATTAGTAGCTGTATTGTACTGTTAACATAGTGATTACGAATTTGGGAATGTAGAAAATTCGATGTTTGGAAAATTAGGTAGTTGGGAAATTAGCTAGTTGAAAAATTAACAAGTTGGGAAATTATCAAGTTGGAGTATTGGAATACTGGAAATTTGGGAATGTAAAAATTAAAAAATTTGGAAATGTAAAAATGTGAAAAATTAAAGAACTAGAGAATTGAAATAGTAGATATTGAAAACCAGAGAAATTAGAAGTATGGTAGATTAAAAATTTGAAGAGTAACTATGAATATTGTGAAACGCTCAATATAGTTCGGATTGAGCACTGAAACCGAGCACCTCGAATTTTAGCTGAAACCTTGACGTGAAACTTGGTCTGATTGTGTCGGACAATTGCAGTTACAATAGGACATCGGAATATTGCACGATAATTGATTGACGTATCGACAATATCTCGAGACAATGGTCGTCTTTTGTTGGTTCACGATATTGGCAACAACTCGAGAGTGACGTATATTATCACTGAAAAGTGTAACATCGATCTGGAAATCGAAGTCGACGCTGAAGATATTCAGGGAAGAAGTCGATGTCGTTCCTTTTTAATTTACATTTTTATACGATTCGATGTACAGATGCCGTAGGAAACTAGGATGAAATACATTTGCTTGAAGTTTCGCTCGAAGAGAGTAGATTGAAGCATAAATGTCGAATACAAATGATGCTGGGTTTGCATTTTAAAAAACAGATTGAAACCAGTGGGTCAACGATTACGATAAATATCTGATTTTGCATTTTAATGTGCTAAAATGAATAATCTAGCGCAACTGTAGTTGCATTAAATAAAAGTTATTTATTTATACATTTATTACAAAACAATCCAATGTAGTATATTGACTACTCATTATACAGTCAGTGTATAGCGTATATAAA
Source organism: Megachile ligniseca (assembly GCA_945859555.1). Lineage (NCBI taxonomy): Eukaryota > Metazoa > Arthropoda > Insecta > Hymenoptera > Megachilidae > Megachile > Megachile ligniseca. The sequence goes on from OX243783.1 coordinate 7,626,825, forward strand.
ATATTCATATATTCATATACATGTGTATCAACTAATTCGATACCAATAATAATTTGTATAATTGAAGATCACTAAATGCAAAATATACCTAACATTTCAACGTTCGTTACTTATCTTAACACTTCAGTAATTAGGTAGCCAATTGACTATCGAAGCTTGGTGGTTAAGGGGTTAAAGAAAATGACCCCTATATTCCTTATAGAGGATGCCCCGTTCGTCCACCAGTAGGAACAGTACTGTTTTAAATATTACTGAAGAAGAAGAGAACAGTTGTTTAATGATATTTTGTGTTTGCAGCGGCGAACGTGAACGAGTCGTGCTTCTTTCACGCTCAATGCGAGGCGAGGGTGAGCCAAACGGAATGCAGGGACGGCCGTTGTATCTGCATCTTCGAGAAGATCCCGGTTACGCAGCCTGACGGTTTAATAGTATGCGTCGGTAAGAGAAAAACAGACGAAACATTGAACAAGTTCCGCGGGATTTTTAATGAGATTCCAGGCCGCGTCTGCTGGCAACCGTTCCAAGTTAATGGAATTCCGGCCTACAATCTCGCGGACTTCATTAATTCGTCAGCTGTCTCGCGTGATCAATTAACGCGCGAGAACAAATTTTCAGCTAGCGAGCGAAAGAGTTTTGCTTTTTTTACGGAGACGAAAATTAAAAGCACCGACGCTTTGACACTGCTTTCAGCGCTCTTAACAAGACGTTGCTCAGTGAATTATATATTGTACGAACATTGGCGTAGCTTCATGGGACATATTTTATGTATTTCTTGTTCGACTATTTTATACTTAGAAAGTTCTGAAATTTTTTTTTCAAATCTCCTTTACTATAAATTTACTAACCAGTACCATAAATTTCTTTCCCGTACAAAAGATATTTTAAAATGTCGGCAACGAAGAAACGAAGGTCTGACGTTGTTCATTAAACTGGTTGTTTCAGCCGAGCAGAAAGAAGAACCCAATCTTCAATACGTCGACCCGACGATGATCGGTGTTCTGGTTGGTATGGCCCTCATGTTCATCATCATCTGCGTCGTCCTTAGGCTTTTCAGCAAGTAAGCCACCTATTTGCATATCTTTCGCGGTAACACTCGACTTTACCAATTCTCATAAAGAAACTTCATGACCTACTTCTCCCGGCAATTGCGTCTCGGAATGGACCCCTGATACGCCTAATGTATATTTAATGTTTTCTAACTTCCATTTTATCATTACGATTGACTTTCAAAGTTTTCGTCACGGTCTTTTTAACTCCTAAATAACACCGAATCTTCTCGTTGTTAATGTTAATACAAGTTTGGGAGAACAATGACTTACAGATTATATGATATATTAAATACAGTACCTTCAAATTTTATCAGAATTCAGAGCACAAAACTTAAATAATACAGACAGGTTTCTTATACAAATCTTGCTATATAATTATACAGATTTATATAATCGTCCAAAAGTTATACATTCACCTCTACAATCCCCAGATAAATTCCATAACTATGGCAAACCTGTGACGCAATAGATTATAGGTTAGGTTAACTGTATCTTGTGACTGTTTCAGGGCACGTTGGCGCGAGAATCGCACTATCTTCAATACCCCGAATGCCCGTTTGATGAACGTATCATTGCTAAGGGAAAATAAACTGTTGCACCCTCAGGAGAGACGTGGTTCAAGGGCAAGTGTACGGGTTCCTTCGAGGCAACCCTCGATGGCCTCCTTACGTGCCCATTCGCCAAACGCCTCGCAAGGTGCGAAACACTCTCAGCACTCACAGCACAGAGTGAGCCGTACGGGTTTTTATTCATTCACTTACTAAGCAAGCAACTTGTTATACAGTGTCCCGTTGAAACGAACCAAGCGACTCTTTTTTAACGCGCCGTTATATCGGGTGTTCGATGGAAATCGAGACACCTTGGACACCGACTGAACACCCTCGTCGCCATTACGACGAATTCTTACCTTTCGATTTTATTGTCGTATCATGTGAGTCGGGTATACTTTCTTATTGGGGACGTCTTTTACGGCTACTTGGGGAGATATACAATTTGTGTTGTTTTGTGGCTCATCCTGAGTTATTTATATTTATACCCGTTTGAATTATACCCACTTCGATCGTGGTCGGATTGTCGGAAGGTACTTTGTGGTAGTTGCAATTACTTCACTTTGAAATTTGAGTTATTTATATTTATACACGTTTGAATTATACCCACTTCAGTTGTGGTCAGATTGTCGGAAGGTACTTTGTGGTAGTTGCAATTACTTCACTCTGAAATTTGAACATTCATGTTTGTTCATGTCTCAATAATTCACAAATCCCATCCGAAGATCCCCAAGTTCTAAATTTCAGTGTTCTTTCCGAAATTGAAAAAAGTGGGCTATAAAAAGCACAGAAGTTTTATATTTCCCAGCGTAACAGTAAAACACGTGCCCTCGTTAGAGTTGCAGGTTAAAGACTGGGAACATTTCTCGTCGCAATAATTACAGCGAAGTTCCATCCAACATGGTTACGCCTTGAAGTTTATAGTTCCCATACGTTCGTACTTTCATACAGGTACCGTGAAGTGTTCAAGGTAATTGAGAGATACGTAGAACACGTTTTTAGCGATGATCTAGTTTACAAACAACTTTCCGCATAAAATATGCAGAGACCACGTCGGGTATAGAGACCGTGCAATCATTTTTTCTTCGAAGATTTAGTTTTAACGTTCCACGAATAATTTTTGTCGAATAACAAACAAACTGGTTTTGTTTTTTGAGTAAAATTCAAGTTTTTGAGAGAAGGATAAAATCATTTGCGGAGTTAATTAACTGTTAGCGAGAATAGCTACCTTTCAGCATATCGATTTCCGTAGAACATCCCATATATGTGTACAATATAGATACGAGTATACGAAGTAGGTGACTACCTACTCTTGCCTATCTATCTTTACTCTAGAATCCTTTTCTATTAAACTCAGAATCTTTCTGACTTTCTCGCATGCACAATTGCCTGCCAAGAGGGTAGATATCTGTTGAGTAACATTCGAGGGTGCATCGTTTCCATGAAGCGCGTCGTGCCACGTCGCCAAAGACGATCACGTGAAATGTTGTTCTACACATTGTCACGAGCTTACGATTATTAATTAGAACACGACGTTACCATAGAGAGCTTTAGTAAGGATAATCACGGGACAATTGTTAAGTGAATTGCATCAAAACTCGTAAGTGCACAGTGAATACACGTGTGATAAGAGTGAACGAATAGCGGATAGTGTGAATCGATGCTTTTTGTCTACAACCCTTTGGCTAATTTTATTCTCTATTTTCATTTCCTGCAAAAATGAGGAAAAATTACTTTTAACACTGGGTGTTTTTATAAATTCATTTTTAAATTCCAAAATTTCAAATCTTAAAAATTTAAAGGATTCGATTTTCAAATTAAACAAATTCTAAATTACAAAATTATCAAAGAAAAAATCAGAATTTCAAACTCTCAAATCACCGAAGATATCCAAACCCTAAAATCTCAGAATCTTCAGATCCAAAAGTCCCTAGATTCCTACCTACATATATCCCAAAATCCCTAGAACCAAAACACCTTGAACAAAAATCCCCAGAATATCCCTAGAAAATATCTAGATCATACAAATCCTAAATCCTGAAATCTTAAAGTTCGAAAATTCGAATTCGAGTGCACGAAGGTCCACGCAAAAACGGCAATATAAGGAGAGTCTTCTGTTCATCATAAAATATAATTGCAGTCGTTAATATCTTAATTTAACCAGAATTCTCTTTATATTTGCTCTGTAATAAAATTGTTGCTGTCTCTTATAACGAATAAATAATTCTCGTGAACTTATATCATAAATGAACTAAACTGCAAATTGCATAAAGTCGAAGGGTTAACCAGACTGAAAGTGAGAAATATAACGTAAACATTGAAGCACCGTTTGAAAGTGTCGCCAGAACGATGCATCTTTTTAATCGCCATAATCATGTTTCCACATTTAATGGATTTGACTCTCTTTGCAGTCGACCATCTATAGCAGTAGTCTGTTTAATGATCCCGTCTGTGACCGTTGTTCTTGATTATCATGTACTGTGGACCTATGAGGTGCTCTATTGTAAAAAAAAACTTTTCAAATTGACGCGTCCTTCGAAGAGGGTAAGTTTCGCATTACATACGAGTTACGCTATCTTTATTTCTTTCTCCTTCATATACGTATATAAATATATATATATATCCGGTGTATCGTAGCCTTGTATGTGTATCTGTACATAAGCCCTATATGGTACTTACCCTCTTTCGGATACGTCAGAACTTCGAGCCTAGAAGTTGTATAATACAATTACAGTTCTAATAGAACCATAATTACAGATAGACCTGGAGTCTCTTCTGTTTAGCGTTCTCGAGGATCACGATTATAGTTGCTTGCTACAGTAAAAGATCATTGCTTGCTTATGACGATGATATTATACGGAGTGTCCCGTGCAATCGGACCAACTACTCTTTATAACTCTAAAACAGTAGTTGGTAGAAGATTTCATTAGAAGATCTTGTGATGTCGAATTAAGTATCCTGTATTACGAAAGATGTGTTTCACATTTCGAGGTCTTAAAAGATGACACAAAACGCTTGAAGTATCTTACAAATTACTCTTCTTGATATCGTGAACTCTTGCTCAGAATATTCCAAATCCACATGATATTTAATTTAGAAAGACCTTGAAATTTTTGGAACCTTCATTGATGTATAATGGTACAATACTTTGTTCGAGATCATTTATTTTTATTTAGTGAAATTCTTTTCTAGTTTCTACTTTAGAGATATATTTTGACCCGGTTGTATGGGACACCCTGTATCGTAGAAATCGCGTTCAAACGAGTGTATCCACGGTGTAAAAAGATCGATAGAAGAAATTGGGAGGGAATAAGAAAAAATTCGAACCGATCGGAAAAAATGAACACTCGTTAAACCAAAGCATAAATTTTGATTGGATAAAATCAATACGAGTTTGTATATTTTTTATTTCCTCCGCGTAGTGCCAATCGGTTAGTATTAGATTACGAGCGACAGAATCGATAATATATTCGCTAGAATACGGGTGCATTTCCATTGTAGCACGGAGTTCTGAAGTAGTTTTACGAGAGACCAGATTGCATTCAAGAAATGCATCTCGGTTGCACGGTAAGATAGATTATATCAATCGATTTCACCGGAAATGCTACGGCAAAGCAATCCAAGAATCCATTGTCTTAGTTTGTTTCTTTCCTCGTTTTGTTTCTGTGCTGTGTAATTATTTTCTGGGATTGATCTGCATTCACGGTGAATTCGATCAAAACGTTTCATACGTATTTGCAATTCGAGTTTTCGAGCACTTTTAGAACTAGTAAACGCATGCACGTGCTCACAATGGCGGTTTGTTAAACTATCGAAAATTTATTGATTTAATTTCGGTTGTTAAAAATTTCACTTTCTTATTAGAAAACTGAATCTATTCTTGAATTGTTTGAACAGTTATAATATGAGTTTACATCCACGTTGCATGATATCTTTCAGATTTAAAAATTTCTTGAAAGAAATATTTTCTGTTTAGAAAATTTATTTGAACTTTTGTTGCATCATGTTGCAAATATACAACATAAAATATGATACAAAGTCCTTCTCTAAATAAATTTCTAAAACAGAAAATATTTATTTACTTTTCAAAAAAATCTAATTGAAACAATCGAGAAATTATATTCACAAAAAGATTTTGATAATTTTACTTATCAAATACATGATGTGTTTATGTTCAATGAAATATTTAACAAAGAATTAACTCTGTCTTCAACTTGAAAATTTAGTATTTCTATCTTTAAAAATTACCATATTTAAAAATGTCTACATTCTAGTGTTTGTAATTTGCAAATTCACTTATCAAAAATCACTGAATTCCCCTACATTGTTATTTGCACTAAAGAAGTATTCGTGAGTAAACATTTATGTGATACAGATTTAATCATTGTGTTATTTTATCATTTTGATCTCTTTGATCATCTTAATTGTTTCGATCATCTAGAATCACTTTGATCTTCTTAATTACTTCAGTCATATTAATCATTTCAATCATCTGGATCATTTTATTATTCTCATCATCTTGATCATGTCGATTGTTTTAATTATTTCAATCATTTCAATCATATTGATCATCTTGTTCATTTTGACCATTTTGACCATTTTGATCATTTTGATCATTTTGACCATTTTGACCATTTTGACCATTTTGACCATTTCGACCATTTTAATCATATTGATCATTTAGTTTGATTTAACCATATATCAAATTGGTCCTCAATGTACAAAAACCCAATAGGAGTACCTGTCCAGAATGACAAAAATCCTCCGTCGTTAAATTCGCCCGTGAAAGGTCATAATATCTTGTAGTAAACGTTCCTCGCGAATAGAGGACCGCCATCGTGACCTTTTCGATCGAACGAAAAAGCAGCATCGAACAAAACATTTCCGTTCGACGCCGCTCTTCGTGCTTGAAGTTGCCGGCTTTTCGTGTCAGGTCACAGAGTCGAGTCGGTGCAAAGCGCACGATACTTTAACAGGAAAATCTCTGTCGCCAGGGTCACGAACAGGATCACGACGAGGAAGTCGGGGCAGCAGCGGGAACGCGTCGGCTGTTTCGACGAAATCGAACAAATCCCCGCCCAATCAACCGAATAACATGACAGAGACCGTTCTGGAGAACGTCACCGTGGAGATTCTCGAGGCCAAGGCGTAGATCCGAGTCGTCGTTGCCCGATTTTCCTTCAGCGACAACCACGAGGACGACCGACACGGAAAAAGGATCGTCCTCGAAGCGATTTCGACTCTGTCGTAGATCCATTTTTGTTTCTCCCTCGTTTCTATTCGACGACGATCATTCTCCCTCGCGTCCTGCGCTTTGATACAGACTTTCCTGGGTCTAATTAACTCGTACCGCTATTATTAACCGTAGCCATCCGATTGCAACAATATTTTATTACGTCTTAAGGAAGATGAAAGAAAAACGGTATTCACGAATCGTACTTAAGATAATCATCTTTACGTCCGAGTCGATCGCGGCTGAGACCGCGTCCTCGATAATTTTCCATTTTCGCGCGGAATCGTGTTCGATTTCTATGAAGCATCGTACGCCTGTATGTATTTTGTGATTTTGATAAATTGCTAGGTGAGAAAGCACGAAACATATTAACGAGAGTAAGGAGATATCTTCAGAATATATTTCAAGTAGCACCTCTCTCCTATCATTTAATAAGATTCTTTCGATTGATTCTTATAGATCCTTCAGATTCTGCAGCATGTAAGGTAATCTTTTTCTACGATAAAAGAGAAGAAAATTGTCTTCGGACAAGAGTTGTTCATTGTCTATTTCGCAAGAAAATCTGGAGGCGAAACATGGTAACGACGCGAAAAATTTCCCGTACTGGAAAACCCTGCAACGAGTTACGATGTTTTTTCTGGACCAAAGGATAGCGAATCTTTCGCCTGTAACTTCGATTCATCGCTTCGAGCTAATTCTAATTAATAAACTCGTATTTTATAATAATCGATACTCTCAAAGTCCAAACGATCGCTTTGACGAACGGCGATCCACTGATCGCGAGCTAACAATCAACCGAATGTTCCACGAGAATAATCCTTCGTCGTTCTGTCTTTTATCTCTATCGATTTTATTCCGAACGATTTGGAATTTCAATGTCGATCGACGACTTTTCGTGCGAAGAGTTTGTTAGAGTTAAAAGACGAACGTCGACGTTCTAGGAGCATTATCGTACATTTCTCAAGTGATCAGCTGGTCTGATACAAATCACACGGACGAAGAAAGAGTTTCAGAGGTGTGCTCGAAAAGTGTGCACGATATTTCGGGGTCCGGACGACCCAGCGACTGTCGGTACTCGCAGATCCCGACACAAAGAGCCGACGGTTCTTGCCAAGAAAACTAAAAACTGGTTAACGAGAAGCCAAAAGAAATAAAAAAACAACACGAAAGGGACCAGACGAAAGTGTTTTGAACGGACATCCCGAGGGTAACGCTGTACGCGTAGTAAACCAATTACGTTTAGCGTGATAATTAAGCAGCATCGTAGCTTTATCCGTTCCGCGAGCAACACGCTCGACTAAACGATAAATGAATCGCGCATGACGGCTTAGGCAACGAGATAGTTACACGCTCGACGAATCGTTTCTCATCGATTATCGTTTCAATGTTCATTCGAACGCGTGTTAACCCTTTCGCTGCGATGATTGACTATATCGATACACTCATTGGCACAGTCGAAATTAATTGTTTCAAATATTTAAAAATAATTATCTGATAATAGTTTGTTATCTACTGTTAGGTTATAACCTAACTTGAACTAACCTAATCGGACAGGAAACCTTGACATTACCTAATCAAATGTAACAAACCTTAATTTAACCTAACCTAACTAAACAAACCTTAATTTAACCTAACCTATCATAATCCAAACCTAATATAACCTAACCTAATATAACAAATCTTAACGTAACCTAACTCAAATTTAATTTCACTTCACCTAACCTAATCTAATCTAACACAAACTTAACTTTGCCTGACCTAATCTAACGTAACCTTATCTTAATCCAGACCTAACCCTAACGAAAGTTGACTACTATAAATAACAATAGCCTGACCTAAGCCTAGCTAGTGTTGACTTAAACCTAACGTTCAAGCATCACCTCTATAGTGATCAATGCGTTTGAATTATAATATAAATTAAAATACCTCCGCGTAATCAGCGTATTAACAATAAAAAATATATAAATTGCCATAAATATTTTTCTTCTAAATTTAAAAAGCGAATAACGAATGACCTATGAACGATGAACATACGTCGTAGCAAAAGGGTTGAATATTCTAATCACTCAAAAAAGAGCGGGACGACGTTTCGTCGTTACTCAACGAATTAAATTTTCATTTTCGAATTTGAGTCGAAGTCTCGAGCCAAGGGAACAGTTTGCGCGTTATTAAAGTTCGTTCGATCGATCGAATTTTAACGGACAGACGACGGAAAACGAAACGACACAGTCGCCTCGAGGGATATCACCGTATAGATATAGAAAGAGCAAAACGCGTTGAACACGTTTCTACCTTATTAAAGCCGCACAAGATTCCGTTGTCAAAAACTAACTATAAACCGTTTATCTGTATCTACACATTACACTTCGAGATCATCTTCTTTCGAATAGTTAAGAATCATCATCAAATAGTCCGGTACGATTGTATCTCAGCAATTTAGTGCCTGCGCTCTCGCGTTTAAATAGCGTTTACATAAAGAGATGAGATTAATTAATTATATATATATATATAGATACGTATACACGTTATATCAGTACAAGAAGAAGATAAAATATATATATATATACATATACATAATACTAGGCTTGGCACTATTTGCACTGTTTGTAGATGACTTTTTTGGAATGCCTAGCGACTGTATCCACTCTGTGATCTATGTGCAACGTACAGCTAATAGATTCTTCTTGCTACCGTCGTTGTTATTATTATTACACTTTAATACTTAACGAGGATAATCGATAGATATTAATAACGTGTTAAGCGACTCGCTTAATTATTATCGGTGCCGCACCTAGCGTACTCTATATATCTCTTTGCACCCATTGTTGACCCATTTGTAATATCAACCTCTCAGTTGTAACAGGTAATTTAGAAACAGCATCTTTTATTGCAGAGATTCGATATAGAAGGCGTGCGAGTAAATATTAAAATGAAAAAAAAAAGAGGAGATAAATCGAGACAGGTGCGTTTGTGAACGAGCAAATGTTTACTCAATAAGGATTTCAAGGGACGTGGAGGGATCGATCTGATCCGCGAACGAAATTCGGGGAAGGTTTCCGTTTCCGGATAGAACGTTCCCTCTGTACCCGTTAAATTAAGTAACGAGATACGTTAACGATTCTTCGAGTATATCTCAGCCGTGGAAAGTAAATCGTTCGCTTAAGATCTTTTAGGATAATCGTAGTGTTTAGAAGCGTGTATCGTTAAGAGGCTTATTATCGAGTCGTTAGTTTCCCTCCACCCTTAAGATACGATGCACAAAGATAACTCGATGAAAGAAACAAGCAGGGTGCCTCGTCTTTATCACTCAAAGACACTCGCTCACTTTTGTAACACCTCTATCCTATACGTCTGAACGTAGATAATTGCTGCGAGATCGATTAAGACGATTTCATTTCATCCCCTCGCTTCAACGAGGGATTTATCGAATTGTTCATTTTAAGCTGTTTCATCGCACGTACAGATTTCTTCGAGTGTTATGTCGAAGTTACTTCGAAACACGAACAAAACGAGATCTTTAAAAATGACTGTCGAGGAGCAAGATTTTTCTCGGAGAACCTCGTGAACGAAGAACGATGCGGTAATCCAAATATGGGGAAGTGTTTGGATTATTTATCGTTCTCGCGACAGGTTTTCCTACGGAAATGTCGATTTTTACTTACCTGAATTCTCTCTGTGTGTAAAATGTTAGTAACCGATTACGGTTACCGTGACCACTTTTAATATCTCCATGGTATTTTAATCGACGACGTCCGAAACCGGAAAACGCGAAACACTATGACCGACAACTTTCGCCAACAACGATGGAACATCCCGAAATCAAAATTAGACAATACCTTGTCGATGCAGTCCCAGAAAGACGAAAGGATCTTCGATCCTGCGGGACAATGTTCGCCGTGTCAGTGCTTTATCGAAATATACAGATCACCATCCTTAAAAACGATCCTTTGACTACCGAGTTTCGCGATTTTGTAAGTTTCTTCCTACACAAGTAACCCTTTCGAATCCAGCACAAATGTCGTTGAACGATCGTACGACGAGACTATCGTCCGATCGGTATCCTTAGGATCAAGTCTCTTCTAGACACGTAACGTTGTTAAGGAATTATTATTGTAATCACCGACACAGCTTGCTTGTAAGGAACTTATAGCGTGATCGAGCACGATTAAGCTTTCTGTAGGTTAAATTAATGTTAAGGAGAAACGTAGAAGTTTCGTCTGATCGCATTTTGTGCTTAATTTCAATGATCCGTCTAGGAATGTTCGGCCACCGATCCGTAGACGGTTCAACGCGAAACATTGTGATTCGATTTAGCGTAATTAAAAGTAAAGATTATCGTACACTCGTCTCGAGATATTGCGTATTTCTATATGTACTGTACACACAAACGATGTATTCGTATAACGTAGTTGGCTTCAAAGGATCGCGTAAGATAAGGTTAAACTCTCTACGATTACGCGCTACGTTGTAAAACTTCTTAAGATGTATCTAACGCAAGGATATCTAGGCAATTGGTAATTAACGGAGACGTACATTTCAAATGGGGATTCGAAAGATTTAAATGAACTCGCGAGAGAAACTTGAATAGCGAATAGAAAGTTTCCTAGCTACAGCGTGGATGGATGCGGACAAATTGTATGCGAGTCTCTCATTTTTCAATTTTCAATATTTTATAATGTCCGGTATGTAACGAAAGTGAATATCGTTGAACTTTTGGCAATATACTACCCAACACTATTTTACTAGCGGCTTAGCCTACCTTGTAATCTTTATATTATTATACATTTCATATTATAGCTTGTAACGGATAAATTAATGATCTATAACGATTGTATTTAAAACTTAATTATATTCTGACTCTTTGAATTCGTTTTAATAAAATCTTAATACACTGTACAAATTTTATTTGTCACCTTAGTGCCCTTTTATTGAAAAAAAGAGAAACAAAATGTGTACAAATTCCACTTTGTTTATTATAATAAACTAAATTTGGACCAGATCGATCTTCCACAAGTCATGCACTTCTCTTAGTACAAAAACTTTGTATGGAAGATCGATTAATCCAACAATGTTTACAATTTCAAAATTATTTTAAAAGTATATAACACTTTCAAATATATACAAGAACGTGAATACTGTACACGGTAAAAATAAATTTTATTTGTACGAATTTTTTGCTCTCCAATCAAGAAATTCATCAAATTCAGCTTCATCCCCACTGGAGTTATCCTCATCCGTGTTATTTTGCTTCCTATCTGTGGCTTGTACCTGTTCTTTGCGTTTTACTAGATCCATTACTCTATGAAAATAGTATTTAATTTAATCACTGATGATTGTACCCTTAAATTAAAATTCATTTTATCTTTATTTACCTAGACCAGTGTCTAATTTGTTCCTCTATTTCATCTAATTGCCTTTCTGTTGTTGCCTCCTCCTGATCCTCTGCAATAATTTGTGCAGATTGTGCTGTTTCCTCTTTGATTTCTTTCTGAAACTTTTCCCATTCTTCTTCTATGGGATTTTTATATTCTACATTACGAACCTAAAATATCCCATAAAAAGTATATTTCTTTTATGCGCTCCTTATGCACGGGTATTTAATTTTCATGTAACACTCTTACTTTAGCATCCAAAATTGGATCATCAAAAAATCCTTCAGGGAGAACTGGTTGATTTGCATCTTTGCCCCTCTCTATTTCTTTATCATTTTCCTCTTCTGCTTCTCCATTTTTAAATTCTTTCTCCTGGACTGTATCCTTATCATTTTCAGACCCTCTTTTTATCACAGTAGTACTTAAAGGTACTGTTAATCCTTGTTTAGAAGGATTATCGAAGAAATCTGATGGTAAATTTGAAGGTACTTGTGCTGATTTTACTGTAGTATTTTTCAGTATACCCTTAATCTTTTTATTTGCTGGTTCTTGCAAAGGAGATACAGGTCTTTTGAATGTATGTGTCGTAACTGTAGGTGAATCTGTTTCCAATTTAGTCTTTTTTGCTAATATTATATTTTCCTTGTGAGTCTTTGAATTTAAGTGCACTGTCCAAACTGCTTCACTACGTATAGCAGCTTTGCACAAAATACACATAAGTTGTCCTGCATCTGTATATGTGTTTACCATGGTTAAGGACTTTCAAAATATTAATAATTCAGAAACAAAACAGAAACGAAATGATTCGTGTATGACGTTAGGACGTGATTATCAAAAATAAACAGAAAATCTAATTTTCAAATTAAGACAAAAACGAAATGTAAAACATAACCTGGAAACAAATTAAATTGTAGTGAAAAGGATATTTTGCTAATGGCGATTCAATTTTTTTAACAACTCCTAATTTCTTCTTGTGTTCACTCATAGCTTTACGCAAATCATCTTGTGTCAATTTCCTTTTGAGTGACATTTTGAAAAATATATTTCACTGTCAAATAATAAACACAACTTCAAAATTTTAGGTTATGTTTTGTATGCAACTCCAGCTCCTCTGTTATTCAATTTTGAAAGTAACTTTATCAGCTGATAAACCAAAATCCAGCTGTATGCAGGCATCTTTCAGATTTTAAATAATTCAGGTAAAACTATTTTCAAATATTTTCCTATGGTCATTAGCCCCATTACGATTAGATAAAGTTAGATTTTTTAAATAACTTTTTGCAGTACAATTGTAACTTAATAATATTATTGTTTTTCATCGCATCACATTGTGCAACACAAAAGGGAAGATTTTGACATTGCAAAACATTCATGGAAAATTATTGTGCTACTGAATCACTTGGTGATCATGATCCATTCAAGGTGTTTGGAACTTGTCAGTCATGTTCGAGAGAATTAGATAACAAAGAATTGATAGCACTAATAATGAAGTGTGTCAATTTTGCAGCAATAAAACACAAACATCAAAAAAGAAAAGATATAGAAGAAACACCATATATAAATCACCCTATAGGTTTGAAATTTTATTACAATCATATAGAAGGACATAAAAAACTATGAAACATAATCTACCATTAAGAAGGCTATAAAAATAGTACAAAAAGTATAAGAAATATTTTGTAGGTGTTGCAAATATTTTGATTCAGGAAGGCAATATTTATGATCCTGTTGTAATTGTATCAGCTCTATTACATGATACAGTAGAAGATACAGATACTACGTTCGAAGAGATAGAAGGACAATTTGGTACAGAGGTTTGTAATATAGTTAAAGAACTAACTGATGACAAAAGTTTGCCTCAATGCGAACGTAAGAGATTGCAAATAGAAAATACTCCTAAATCAAGTAATAAAGCTAAATTAGTTAGATTAGCAGATAAGTTACATAATCTTAGAGACCTTGAAAGAAGTACTCCTGTTGGTTGGACACCGGAAAGAGTAAAAGAATATTTTAAGGTAACTTATGAAAATTGAAAGAGATTTTAGTACAAAAGTTTTGTACATTCATATTAATATTTTTCATGTTTATATTAACATTACAAAATGTTAATTTTAGTGGTCCAAAGCTGTGATAGATGGATGTCGTAGAACTAATCTTGCTCTGGAAACGGAACTGGACAAAATATATGCAAATCGCATAGCTAGTGTTAGAGAAAGCTGTGAATGTAAAAAACCAATTACATCATCATGGGAGAATATATTAAACAGTAACTAAAATTGAATGATTTAAGAAATGAAAATATATTTAAAATGCTAATAACAATATACAATAGTTAAAAAAAAAAATGAATATTATCACTGATGTTTTTACAAGAGTTCAGCAAGTTGTATAAAATGTAGAAAAGGTTGTTTAAAAATCTGTAAAAATATTTATGTATTTTATACATGTATACAAATCATAATAGAATTATATTTCAAACAGATAACATTGCAAATCCCCTATTGTTTATTACAATGTTTTTGGAAGAACCACTTCATGTATTCTGCTAGTTTCTCTACCTCCTCTACGCTAATAGCGTTATACGTTGTTGCTCGAATTCCACCTACACTTCTGTAATCGGATAACATATCATTCAGTTTAAAATGCAATTTGCACAGTGACGCAAAATGCAACTGTTGCAGCATGCTATCACATGAGTTGCAACATCGTTGTTCATTTTTTAAGTTACACTGACCTGTGACCTTTCAACTGAAGCATTCCGCGTGCGGATGCACCGGAAAGAAATTCTTTCTCAAGTTCCTCATCACTGTTACCTATTCTAAACGCTATATTCATTCTGCTCCGTGCATCTGCCTTAACTGGACACGAATAAAAACCTTTCGACTCATCGATCACCTCGTATATTTTCTTGCTCTTAATGATCGCCAGTTTCTCCATGGCTTCGACCCCACCATGTTCTTTAATCCATTTGAAGACTAACCCGACCGTATATATTCTACAAATCAAAACGAATGTTTTAACGAAAACAGTGCATACATTCGTTCTATCGGTTTTTATCAGACTTGCTTACTGAAATACTGGTGGTGTATTATGTAAGGAGTTATCAGCTGCCATAACAGTAAAATCTAATATTGTGGGACAAACTTTCATGGCATGGCCGAGAACATTGTCTCGTACTATTACCAGCGTAACTCCAGCTGGACCAATATTTTTTTGTGCACCAGCGAAGATTACTGCAAACTAAACAACACGTTATCTCGGGCTATTGACTCATCCTCCTTTCACATTACATAGTCACAAGACCAGATATAACATACTTTCGAAATATCTAAACATCTCGTGGCTATATTCGACGACATATCAGCAACAAGCGGCACCCCATTTGTCTCGGGAATGTAATTGAACTCGATTCCTTAAACGATTAAATAATTATAATCTTCAGCGACCAACATTCGCAATTATCGTTCAGTTACCGTGAATCGTCTCGTTAGCGCAATAATAAACGTAAGACGCGTCAGGACTCAAGTTCCATGTTGAAGGATCCGGAATTTCGGTATATTTTGTCGTTTTCGGCACAACTAGATTTACTTTGCCATATTTTGCCGCCTCTTTCGCTGCTTTGGCCGACCATGAACCTTGAATATTTAATTTCCGTTTTAAAAGTTATCTTCTGTTTTTGCATCTGCAGTATTATCTTGATGTATTGTTATTTGCAAAACACTGGTACCAGTACTTAATTATATCTTGTATGCAGTGACGATATGAATTTGGACTTCGAATCTTTTTGGGGACTTTTAAATTTTAGAATCGAACTTTAAAATTCTGGGTCTTTAGAATTTTGGAACTTTGAAGTCTGGAATTTTATGCAAAATTGCGAATTTACCAGTTACTATGTAGTCCGCAGAACCAGTGGTCATCATGTTCAAAGGAACAGCTGCAAATAATCCCGTTCCGCCGCCTTGCATGAATAAAACTTTATAATTATCGGGGACATGTCTGCAAAGTTTAATTACCTTGTTAAATCTTTGTATGAATATTATATATCTTTCACAAGTTCAAGTACCAAGATTCGTCAAATTTGACCCCATTTAATTTCTTATATCCAAAACTAAATTTTTCGTATTTTTTTATTTTCTGTAGCAACTTACAATATTTCTCGTAACGTTGCTTGTGCACTTTCAATAACATTTTTGAATTCGGTCGATCGATGACTCAGTTCCAGAATACTGATTCGAGTATCACCGTATGCGAGCAATTCCTCTTGCACATGTTTTAACACCTATAAAAGACGGACCACCGATACTATCGATATTTAAAGTACATCCGGTCAATGTTGATAAAAGAAAATTGTTTATTTCGAATGTACGCGATCGGTATCGATATTGTGTGGCGTATTCAACAGTTGAATGAACGAGTTTGACCCGATACCTCCCGATTGTAATTTCAAATGGATTAATAAAAATACTGGAAACTATTGACATAATATAAATAATTGAATCTTTTACTTATTTTCCATTTTACAGTCACAGATTTTCAAATTTTTATACTTTCAGTTTCAAATTTATGAATTTAAAATTTAAATCGTTTCAAATTTAGGAATTCACAAATTTCAAATCTAAATTTTCGAATATGAAAATGTAGAACTTTCGAATTCATAAACTTTCAAGTTAATAAATTTAAAATTTTTAAATTACTACGGGCAAACTACTGACGGCAAAGTTTACACAGAAATACTTCTCAGAAAAAAAAATTCGTGTATATAGCCCTTTCCACCATCTTTCTATAATTCTATAAAGCCATATAAATAGACTGCTTTTGTACCTCTAAATCCGTTACTATTTTAAATTTCAATCATTTTAATATTTCTTATAATTTACAGCAAGTTATTTGTGCAAAAAGTCCCTTTGCGAATGTGTTAGTAGATTATACCTCTTCCGGAAGTTTAGCTGGTCCCGCTCCAAAATTGATCACAGTGTTTTTATCACCCATTGCTACTGTTTACTGGACCGCTGCTGTAGGAACACTGAACCAGATTCGATATAGAAAGAAGAATCTCCGTTTATCTCCTCCTCTCGTTATCTCTTCGTAAAAGTCGCGGGGGGTCTTATCGTATATAGTAAACTCTTTTTTATTTGATTCCACTTCTCGCACGACTTACTATGTTGAACAGTCTGATCCATAAAGGCTACTGGCGCATAGCAAATGATTATATATCGATTCCTTTTTACTTTCTTTGCAGTTCGATCACTTCCTTCACTTTCTCTTTCAACTTTTGCTTTGTTTACGCTTACTCCTTGTAAGCCGACTGCAGATTCTAATGATTTACCGGGAGAAAGATAAAAATCAATCGGTCACGCGATCGGTATCAATCACGGATCATTTGATATTCTTGATCAGTCTTGATGGTTTTCACGTGTTATGTACAGGAAGATCAAACAGGTCGTCACGGACAAGAAATGGCGATTGTGCGAATGGATGAGTTATTATACAATAGTTTGTTTCGCCGATGAAGCGCGAAAATTAAAATTTAATTCTTTGTTGCACCGATCGAAAGTTCCAAGTTTGCATTTTATTGCTGCAAAATAATGCTTCGAATTCTCTCGGCCATAGCGAATTACTTCGTTAGACAACATTTTGAATAGGTTTTTTATATCGTAGAAAAGTTTATCTTTAAATTTTTTAATTTGTTTGTGCACTATTTGAAACTCGTTTATAATTTTTATCCTATCATTGTTCGAATAATTGAGTTCACATGAATCCAATGCAATTAAAATACTATTAAAAGTAATTTTATTTTGCTGGATCTATAGTTCGAAAAAGGCGCGAAAGTGAGATGCGACGGGGAATCACTACTGCATGTCATATGAAAAGTTTGATACACGATCTATTCGTCGTAAATAAATAGTAAATAATTGTACGATGTTAATATTTTTGCTATTTTTAGTTTCTGAGTATTGGATATTCGTAAGCTGACGTGTTGTTTGTTTCAGATTAATATAAATGGTTAAGTGAACATAGGTTTCAGTAAACGTAAAACCGCTGAAACATGGAATCGTTTAAAACATTTATGGATATTTTTGAAAGAGCTAAAAGAGAAAGGAATAGCACTTATCTGTCAGAAATTTTGACAAGCAGTAGAAAGTATTTTCAGAATATATCAAAGGATGAGAGCGGTATGTATAGTTCAACTAATATTGGTTGTTGATTCATAACGTTACAATGTAATATTACATTTTTGTAGTTTATAATATGTTTTCATTGAAATTTAATAATTGACATTTGCAGAACTGATGTTGTCAATATTATTTGATACAAAGAAAGGATTACTAACATTTCTAAATGAAGAACTTACCAAATCTAATTCTGAGAGAGGTTTTGATAAGGCAATGAAGGAAGCATTCAGTCTTCTTTACTTTATCATAGAACAGTTTAATGAAGTATTTGTTCCATATTTGATGCCAACAAAGGTATTGTGAGATGATATTTACAAGTTTTGTATATATGAAATGAAACAATTATACATTGTTTGCATAATATTTTAAAACCTTATTTGATTCTAGAATACGTGCCAACAGGCACTTATGACACAGTGTTCAGCATTTGTTCGAAAAGCTGCTTGTAATGCTTTTACAAAATTAATAGAAAATTTTAGCGAATATGAACTTGAATTGGATGATACTGTAAGAAAGTTTGTAAATTCGTTTCATTTACTTAACATAAAAGGTAATGTTAAATTATAAACAGAAAGTTATAATATGTGTAAAATTTCACATAAATAATTTTATTAATTTATTGTAGAAAGGACTCTAATCTTTTCTGTACTGGGTACAATTTTAAAGCACAATTCAGAATTGTTAAATACAGAAAATCGTGCTGACACAATTTTTCAACGTTTAAGAAATGATTTTATAAAACAGGTATGTTACAAATTTTCATGTTTTTATATTTGCTGTGTATAAGCTGTTACTTTTAAATTTCAGTTTACACCACACAATATATCCCACTCAATTGATACATTTGAAGTATATTTGAATATTCTTTCTGATACGTTAAAATGTCTTCCAAATGAAATGATACAAAGATATTCTGTGGAAATATATAATTGGACTAAAGAATTAAGCGATCTTAAGAAGTACCATGTTAGGAAAATTACATTGAGAGCAGCAATTAATTTATTGATATCTAATATACAGCATTTCCGAGAATTTGTTTATCGCGATTATAAGTTTTGGCATAATCTGTTATTGGAAGTTGCTCAGGAAAAAAATCCGGATAATGCTACGTGTGGACAATATGGGCTACAACGCTTTTACAAAGAAATTGGACACATGTTAAAGTCTAGTACTCCTGATGATAATACAAGTAAAGAAATGCTCACTGTAAGTATCATTAATTATATTATTATGAAATAGTTATTTTAGATCATTTATATTATGCACTATGTTTCAGTACTTTAAAGATTTTTTTGTGAATCGCCTAAAAGTAAATTCAAACATATCACGTTTCATCGTGTATGGCTTCAGTCAAATGGCTGCAGCATGTAAAAAATATTTTGAAGATAACTACGTGGAACAGATGTTTTCGTTAATAGCTCATTATGCGTTGGAACTTTGTTCCAGGTATGAATTATATTTTATAATCTTTAATCACGAACGTTTATTAACATATTAAATTTTGCAGAGATAATTTAGATCAAGTTCACTTGGAAAGTGTTTATAGTTACCAACAGGCTCTATCTGAAATTATATTACATATAAAAGATCTATCACTTGATCACATTAATGTCATTACAAAACTCAGTATCTTTTTGATTAAAAAATTTCCTGATCTTCCTCTAAGAAGCCAAAATTTTGCAATAGACTCGATAAAAGATGCGATCATTAATATTGGAACAGTCAATAAAGATGTTTTAGAAGAATTTCTTTACCACTTAAGTAAGTATTTGTTTCATACATGTTCATAAATCACGCTAAATTAAACTCATTTCTTCTCCTAATATGTTTATCTAGTTCATGATGGTGTAATATGGACATGTTCGCATACTATCTTAATTGATG
Source organism: Megachile ligniseca (assembly GCA_945859555.1). Lineage (NCBI taxonomy): Eukaryota > Metazoa > Arthropoda > Insecta > Hymenoptera > Megachilidae > Megachile > Megachile ligniseca. The sequence goes on from OX243783.1 coordinate 7,647,084, forward strand.
CGGAATTGCAACGAGGAGTGAATGATCTTGACGAACGTCCAGTGTGTTATAAAAATTATTTACGTTTATGGACAGAACTTTTAAAGCCAGACGGATACAAAAAACACAGAAATCTTGTGCATCAAGTAGCAGATTCAATGATACATGTAGGTATCACATTGATCCGTAAATTAAATTTGAACACGAAAACAAAGGAAGATAACATATTCTCAGATGCTGCCTTCTCTCAAATTGCTGAGAATAATGCAGATTTTAAAATGTTTGTCAATATTGTAGATTTATACGTTGACATAATCAACAGTATAGAACCTTACTTGCTAACAAATACAGTGCAGAAATTTATACTAACGGTTATTACTATGTCATATAAGTATCCTCTAATATCAGGCTTTTATAAATTAGTGCGCGCACTTTTTAACCATGTTTGTATCTTCAGCATAGAGGATATCGAAGCAGAAGTTTTGGAGTTATTGTACAAATACTTAATGAATGTATTACATTTGATCTCCACATTCTCTAATGAATTATTGACTACATGCTTATACCTAATTCTGAACACACCGATGCTTTTTGTGAAACGTGTACTAAACAGTACAGTTCCAGCATTTAAAATCGCCTGCACTATCGGTTTAAGCGATTTGGAACTAGCACGCACTACTCTGAATGCATTAGAATTATGGACAAATACATTGGACAACAAGGATACAAACGAATTTCTACAAGAAGTTGTGCCATTTTTAGAACCATATCTACAAAGCGGAGAAAGTTCCACAGAATTTTTACAGGATATCATAGAAACCGAACGAAAAGTTATTAAACGCATAATGTTAAGAGATGATATGGATACATTGGAAAGATTTCAGATGAGAGTTTTGTTATTTATAGCTTCGCTAGACACCGATATAATATTGAATTTTATATATAAAAGGTCTATGAATGTTGGAGCCACTTGGGACAAGAAGGATTTACTCAAGTATTCATTGACATTCTCGGATACCCAAGTGGATATTTGTTTCGATAAAATTTTACCAAGATTGATACTCTTAGCTCAAACTTCTGGAGACAGACGCATAAAAGTGATCGCCTGTGAAGTACTTCATTCAATAATATCATTTATTCTTGGTAAAACATCACAAAATTTAACGACAAATGCTGATAAATTTGTTTCTCTATACGTAACATTATACCCGGCCTTACTTAACTTGGGCTGCGACTTCGACGAGACACCCAGAAACATTTTTCAACCATTCATGCTGCAACTTACGCATTGGCTGAGTTCAAAGTTTATGCTTAAGTCTCCAGCGACCATACACTTCCTCGATTCGCTTTTCGATGGTTTGAGTAATGAGTCGAATTCATCCGTCAGAGAATTCTCTGGAATGTGTTTAGCTGAGTTTACTAATTGGTCCATCAAACAGGCGGACGACGATAGGACAATACATTTGAACATTGATGAGGTGATGTATAAGATTACAAATTTCGCTCTGCATCCTTCTATGTTCAAACGAATAGCAGCTGCAACTGCGTTCAATCACCTTTACACTATTCTACGTGAGGACGAAAAAATTGTGTCCATGTACTGGTTGGAGATTTTATATTGCTTCATCAGAAGTTTGGATGGTTGTAACGATATTTCCATTACCACTGCGCTGGATCACGTTGAAAGAGTTGTGCTAGCAAAAAATGATGTACTAAATGACAAGTACAAAAATCGTAGGAAACCACATGAATTTGAAGATATAACTTTAACAGACGCAGTAAATTGGTTGTTCACTCAGTGCGGTTGCTTGGACCAATGTTGCAGAGCAAAATGTATGGATCTAATCGTTAAATTTTCACCATATATGACCGATTGCGATTCAGCCAGAACAATGATACATAATTATATCAGCACTTATGGAATTGAAACGTTTAACGGTATAATGTTAAAGGATCTGAAACTGAAAATAGAAAGTCTTTCTGCTAGAAGCATAATGCCTCTTTTGAGAAGTTTGGATTGTTACATTTGGTTAATCAACAATGATCTGTTGGATACAGAACATTTATTTGGTAGTTCGAACTCAGAACGAGAAATAATTTTCAACTGTGCTAAGAATTTTATTTTCGTAATGAATAAGATTAAAATAGAAGAGAAAGAGATAGATTCAGTGACATTGTCGGAGGAACTTGATGATTTACAGACGTTACAGTGTAAGACAATAACAACAGTATTTGACTTTCTACAAATTCTTCTAAATCTTGATGTAAGTAAATTGTTCATATTAAAATTATTATATTGATTTTTAATACATCTGAATTTTTTCATTGCAGGAAAGCTTCATCCCAGATTTCTTTTTCAACAAAGATTTGTACGAGTTAATTGCAAAATGTATAATGTGCCCATACGTTGTAGGATTTAATGCAAAGAATTTTGAAATTATTGAAGCGCTTCCTGCAGTCATAGGAAATTTGTTACAAGCTGTTACGAAGAAACCCGATAATTCAATATGGTTTTTAATTAAACAAGAACTTTCAACGTATGTGCAGAAACAGTTAAACCATTTCTTGGACTTAGATACCATTATTTCTGGCTTCAATGGCCGCATTGCGCTTAAACAATATATCAAAGGTTTAATCTTTTTGGAACGTCATAATCTTCTTCAGCAATTAAATAATGTAAGATATATACTAAATAATTTCCTGTTATTATTTCATAACATTAAGTTCATGACGAAGTTGATTTCTTTGTAGGTAGCAGAATACATTCAACAACCAGAAAATAGAATTGAACAGATTTTCAAGATCTTGGTAAAAGAGCAAATGGGAGAACTCGTTTGCACAAATATTAAAGCATCTGTCAAAGATTATTTAAAGATTTTGATGGAATTTTTCTTCATACACTATAAGGTATATTACCAAAATATCCAAATAGCATGTACACTGAAGATTTAAATATTAAATATAATATGAAATTTTATCTTTTATAGCCATCGATGATGAAAACAGTAATTACATTGATGAAGACTGATACAATGGTTATGAAAGACTCAACCCGGATCAAACATGGCATACACTTTTTACACACGTTCAAGAATGAAATATTTAGATACATGTTAATGGCTCCAAGAGAAACTATAGAAATGTTAATTGATTTATTGCAAGGAGATCCATTTATTTTGTTAACGATAACGGAACAATTATTTTTGTTTGTAAGACTTCATAAGAAGGAATTGCATGACAGTACACAGACATTAGTGAACAGTGTCATTACAAGATTTACATTGTTCGAAAAAATGATAAATAACTTTGAAGACAGGAAGCAGAAAGTAATAAGTATTTTTGGAATTGCAGTACATTTAATGGTCAAGCCAACAGAAGTGGTTTCTTTGAACAAAGATTTTTATGCATGGATTCTTAATCAGTTGATAGAAAATTCTGACACGCAGTACAAAATTCACATTCTTCAGAATTTCCTAGTTTGTCTAACTGACATGACATCTGGCGCAAAACCAGAGTTGCTTGTTATTTTACGCAATTTAAGAAACTGCAGAGAGAGTGCAAGTCAAAGTGATTTGAATCAAAGAAACATAGAAGCTCTAAAAATAACCAATTATTTCCAAACGCTGTTAACGTTATTACCAGTTACTAAATCAATCGTAGTGTACGAGACTGTAATTTTATTCGCAGCTGGGATTGCTGAAAAATTATGCAACGAAAAGACCACCGAATATATACAAAAGTATTTCAGTTCAATCAGCACCGAATATGTTGTGGAGTCGATTGAATCCGTGTACAAACTGTTCATGAAAAATGCACCGATGAAAGATAGATTTGACATATTGCACAATTTTCTTACACCATCGTTTAACTTTTGTAAAATTACTGAGATACGAGAATTCTTTGAAAGAAATATCAAAGAAATACACACCACAATTTGCCAAGGTCTTATTGGAAATAGCTCTGATATACAACAGCTTGTAGTATCAAAAATAGGGTGTTATGAGCTTATTAATGTTTTGTTTGGGAAAATAGAGTTGGAGGAAATAGACAACGAAGATAGTCTGATTACCAGAAATGCCATTGAAAATGTTGTTACGGGCAGAGAACTCATACAGAGTTTGTACGGTAATATATTAAATATACGTACGTTAAAAACACCTGATCCTGAACACATAGAGATAATGAGATTGTTGCATTGTTCTGCGTATAATTGTTGCATAACAATTCTGTGCGCTTTAAAGAAAGACGAAGACTCGTTCATAACTATCTTTGCTGAGAATAGAAACAAGCGACAGTTAATTTGGGAAAATATCATAGATTGCAAGAAGAAATATGAATTCAAGCAAACGGTTAATGAACGTCCAAAGTATTACCAGAAGTTGATTAATATAAGACAAAAAATAAACCAAAGAAATGAGTCCAAACAACAGTCATATTTGTACAGCAATGATTTTTCTACTTGTACTTTGAACGAAGATATAAATGCCTATGATTTTAATGAAACTGTTATAAATAAAGTGTCTGATAATAAAGAGGAAAGTATGAGTTTAACATTTGAAAGTGATGAACTGAATAATCATGAATGTATGGCATCTATCTGCGGAGTTCTAAATTACATAATAGCAGAAAAAATATCTATACCATCTGATGACGATGATACAATGCCTAAGTGGCTAAAGGCCTTCCTCAATTCTATGGTATCAACAAATTATAATAACGTAAGATTGTTCATGCTGAAAATTGCCGTTAATGTGCAAGATGTGTTTAAGCATTACGTAAAGTTCTTGATGGAACCTACAATGTATACGGTGTACACATATTTGAAAGAGAATGAATTAAACTACATTATTCTCGACATTATACAGATGTTGATCGATTGGCAGAACATGTGTTTAGAAAAGTCGCTTGAAATCCAGTTTAATGAAAACAATGGCAAGCTGGTAGTACAGCAGTTATGGGAAATCATGATTGAAAAGGTAGTGGTAGAAAGAACCAATAAAATTTCTAAAAGTATCTACAAATTTAACATGGACATGATAAAAACGATGCTTACAGCCTGGGACAAACATTTGAAGGTACCTGCAAATTTAGAGAATAAAATGAAAACTGCTCCTGCATCCACAGTCTATTTAATACTGATTTGTTTGACTCATGGTTTAAAGCAGGACATTGTTGAAAGAAATGATGTCATAGAATTTTTAGAGAATTCACTGGAACAGTGGCAAGCTGACGAAGCATCAGTTTTGTGCACCTTTAAGTGCCTTGGTTTGATTTTACAGTCTGTAGAAGATAATGAGACCCTGACAGAACGGGTAACAGAAAAAATTCGAAAAATATTCAGACAGATGCAACTGAAATTTGAAAGCAGACAAGTGAAATGCATTCTTGCACTGTGTCAAAGTTATCAGAAAGCAGCTGCAATTTATTTTGAATTTGTTGCTGCAAACATATTCAGAGTGGATGCTTTGGGACGGTCAAATTGCCTAGAAATATTTTTACACTGCATACCAAATCTTGGTGCAGACCAGATAATAAAAGAACTAGCTCATATGAAATTTAACGAGATCTTGATGAATAAGATTTCGCTCTGTGAGGAAGTAGCACTGAAAATTATTAATTCTCTGATTCCTATACTTCCACCATCAAATGTTTTACCATTGGTAAATTTAGTACCGCCATATACAAAGAATAACGCTTCAAAATTCAGGGAATTAGCTTACAGTATATGTATGGAGATTTATAGTAAATATGCTACCGATGCTTCTGACGAAGTATCGGACAACAATATAAAAGATCTTATACTTCTCAGTACAGAAATTTTGCTGAATGCTGTTCTAGATCCCTCTGATACGTTACAAAAGAAAATACTAAACTTTTGGACAGAAGATGAACGATTAACAGATACCTGTAAACAAAGACTACTTGAAATTCTCTCCAAATACACTCCTGCTGTTAGCAGTAACTTTTTGCCATTCATACTCATAATGATTTTAGATCTTACCAAGAAAGCTAGCAATTACAACGAGATACTGTTTGAACCTTTACACAATTGTAGTTACAGAGACTACAAAGTAGCAACATCATGGAGAACCAGGAATTTAGGATCAAAAGCTCCACTGTTTGCAGCGACCTTAACCAGTCAGATGAATCAGACGTTCACCACTCAAATAACCGATACGTGGACTTATAATTCTAACGCTGAATTAGAACTTCAAGCGACTCAGGAACCTGAATTTGAACCGACTTATATGGATGAACCATTTGATGCGCCAGATGATCCAGATGATGGCGTGTTTAAGATACCAGCAATTCCAGCCAAGTATCAGGTCAAAACGACTCCACGATTTCTACGTGATTCAAGTGACGTTTCTGCGGCTATGAAAAGGAAACAGATTTCAAAGAATGTACGTCGCTTCAGAATGTTAAGAGAGGAAAATACACGACAAAGGAGCAGCATCAAATTGTACAGAAAATATAGAGTAGGTGATTTTCCAGATATTGAGATATCACATGCCACGTTGATCGAGCCACTGCAACAGTTGGCCATAAAGGATCAACTGATTTGTAAAGACTTGATAGTTTCTATCGTTTGCTCGTTACTCAAGGAGCGCAGACAAAACGATTTTGTCGAACAGGTTGCAAACAGTTTCAAGGGGATCATTGAGAATGGACAAGGGAGTTCGGTCATGAGTGCGATTTTCGAGATACTGTTGGAAACTCGTGTGATAGACTGCTCCCCGGAAATTATTACAAAAGCCTCAAGATCCAACAATTTGAATTTCCTTGGATCACTTGTTCTGGAGGAAAACATAATTCATGCTGTGGAGGATACGTCTGGACCCCCTAAAAAGAAACCACGAACCCACGTTGTTGTTGATTCGTCATCTGAATGGCTACAATTGACGAATCTTTATGAATCACTGAATAATGTGGACGTGGTCCTCAGTATTTTTCAACATCATATCACAGATGAAGATATACGGGTATGTATACACATCACAGTCAAAATCAATTACATTTGTATCTCTTTTACTTTTGATACTAGCAACTTTTTCCCTAATTTTAGACTGCATCATTTGCACAAATATCAAATAATTGGCTGAAAGCGAAGACAGCGTACGAAAAAGCGTACGAAGTGGAATCAGAATTGGTCAAAGAACATTGTCTGCAAGGTTTGTTCGAATGTTTGAGTAACTTATGCACTTGGGACGAAGTCGATAAGCATATAAAGAAAAGATTAAACGGCGATATAAACAATATTTGGAATGATACATGGAAAGACTGGATGTTCCCGTGGTTGTTTGAGGTATACGCCCGAAAATTGGTCAATAGTAATTATGATGACAACTTCAGAGACGATATAGTTATCGTGGAGAATTGGCTGAACGATGAGGTAAAAGTAAAGCATATCAAACGATTCTTTGGAGAGGAATCATCGATGCTCTTCCTACTGAACAACAAGTTGGAAGTTTCCAATGAATTTTTAATAAACACTTTGGATGAGATGAAGGAAGAGTGGATCGGGCTTCACCCACTGGCCACTCAACTCAGAATCCGTAAATTACAAAAATTGCGAATAATCGGTGATATCAATCGATACATAAAGGTCTTGAAAACGATAGATAATACGGACGACATGGACACTACCTTGAAGATTTGGAACAACAGTGTACCCTCGCCTCAAGATGCTTTGCTTCCATGGGACAAATTAATATCCTACAGAACGTGCTTCATCAACTCGGTGCTCAGTGAGAAATTAGAAAAATCCTCACCCGATTCGATGGAATACACTATGGATGAAGAGACTGGAATCGTTCAGAAATTGCAGACGATTACCTTCAATATGCGACTGAAAATGGTCGAGGCGTCCCTGAACCAGAAACACAGATACATAGCGAAGAAATATTTGCAAGAAATAGAACAGAACCAATTATCAGACGGCGATAATCTGCACCAGTTCTTGTTAACTGGTGCGAAGCTGAAATACTTAATGGGAGAACTCGAAACGAATGTGACGAAGAAATCGTCAAATTACACCTCATCCTGGAAACATTGTCATAATCTTCTGCAGAAGGATAATATAAGCCCCATTATTCACGTCAATGTTAGAAGACAAATTAGTAACATAGCATCCAGACTCGTGAAACTGAGCGAAGAGGACGAATCGTTTGCAGCATTGTTGACGACCAACGCAATTATTTTGAAAGATCTAAACGCTGAGAACTGTGAGCTGGCCAAGATCAAAGAATCCTTGGAAAGCTACAGCTTCAGTAACTTGTCCAGATGTTGCGAGATGAAGACACAGAACAGAGCCGAGAGCTATTACATATTTGCGAAATACTGTTATGAAAAATTATCACGTGGCGCGAAGGATGTTCAGGTGATTAGAGAGTTTGTTAGGTTCACTCTGAAAGCAATGAAGCATGGATCTTGCGAAGCAGTCCACTATTTCCCTTGCTTGCTGAAGACCGAGTACTTCGATGATCAAGAAACGATAGACATTTTCATGAAACACACTGAACATATTCAGACATGGTTGTTCCTTTCGTGGCAGGCTCAATTGTTCTCGCACTTAGGAACATCTATGGCACCATTGATCCTGCCTATTCTCAAACGAATCGCTCAGACTTATCCTGATGCTATTATCTATACGTTCCATTTGACCATGGAAACGAACCCTTCTCTTCAGAACGATACCAAAACATACGAGATCAGAGAAATTCTTTACAACAGACCCTGGGTCGAACAATTTTTAGCAGCTATGCAGTACGTGGTCCAACCAGAACTGTATTTGCAACATTACTTGGCCGAGCTAATTAAGGATCTGCCACGTGGACCGGCCACGGCTATAGATACATTCATGAACAAGGTATATCCGAATGTACGTACAACCAAAGATAGCATAAAACCAGGGACTATCTTCAACGAGATTGCAAAATACAAGAATCAGATAAAGGCACTGGAACGTAAGAGTGCTGAAGAAATTAAACGACAAATAGCCAAGATGGTTGAAGCTATTAAGGAATCACTTAACAGGCGTAAGAGCAGATTCAAACTGCTGGATTATAGTCCATGGTTGTATAATTTTTCTGATAAGGACATAGAAATACCTGGGCAGTATACAGGTAATAAGAGACCTGTGCCTCAGAATCATGTGAAGATCATCAAAATGGATCCTAGCGTAAAGGTGATGCAGTCAGTAAGGAGACCAATCAGAATTACTATGCTGGGTAATGATGGTAAAGAGTATCATTTCTTAGCAAAGTTCGGAGAGGATTTGAGACAGGATCAAAGATTGCAACAGCTATTCTCAACTATGAATAAAATATTGCACGTTGATCCAGCTTGTAAGCAGAGACAGTTGTCTATTGATACTTATCAGGTAAGTCAAACCATCTTTTTAGCTCTGTACATTTATAGACTATTATACCTAACTATTTAACAATTTTTTAAGAACTTAAACTAATAACAAATTATTTATAATTTAGGTGATCCCTCTATCCAAAACTGTAGGTCTGATACAGTGGGTAAATAACACAAGATCTCTACAAGAATCAATATACTTTACATTATCAAAACAAGAGACTGATCGAAACGATAACATACCTAAAGAATATGCAAAATGGATACAAAGTGCGGCAAACTCTGGAAGACAATACGAATGGTACAAGGAGGCAGTAAGGAAGTATACTGCTTCGAAAGTGACTGCCAAAATGAACGAACTTATCAATAAAACCAAATGGGACGGTTTACGTAAAACGTTCAGTATACTGTGTCCCACAGTGGAAGGCTTTGTTACAATGCGCCAGAATTTTATCACTTCTTATGCTACTATGTGCATTGCACACTGGATTTTAGGTATTGGTGATCGACATTTAGAAAATACACTGATCAATGTCGATTCGGGGAAATGTTTAGGTATTGATTTTGGGCTAGCCTTTGATGCTGGCGTTGATCAAAGGATACCTGAATTAATGCCTTTCCGGTTAACGCCTCAAATTCTGGGCTTATTGAAACCTTTCACAGAAACAGATCTTTTGGGTGCAACAATGATTCATACATTGCGTGCAATAAGAAACGAACAAGGACCTATTTTGTCCTGTATGGATGTGTTTGTTCATGAACCACTAAATTGGACTGAACACATCAACAAAACATTGAAAGAAAATGAAGAGGATATTGCAGGTAATCTTCAAACCCTCAATATTATATAATTTATTATCTGTTTATGAATAGATGTGAATTATAATAATTTATTTATATTTTAATTTAATTGAATTCACAGATGTAAAATGGGTACCAATGAAAAAGATTGAAGCGGTTACGAAAAAGTTGAATGGCATCAAACCATCTTTAATTACAATAGACCAACTAAAAGAACAACATAACGATAAATATTTTCATAGATATTGTGCCATAGTTACTGGAGATGACGATATTAAACGAAGTCGAGCTAAAATGAAAGATAATTTCTTAACTCCTGAAGAACAGGTAATTCTGTAACTCATTATTTTTATTGTAATTCGTTAAAAAAATGATTTTTTTTTTTTAGGTTGAATGCTTGCTGGATCAAGCGACTGATCTAAATGTTTTGGGCAGAACATTTGTAGGGTGGAAACCATGGCTTTAAAATGTTTAACTATAAGTTTGAACTTCATTTATACTTGAGATCAGTATTAGTTTAAAAGTAAATGCGATAAAGGGGCGAAATCGTTTTTAACTTTCCTAATTTTGTAAATGAAACTTTTGTGAATAAGTACGGAGCGAATGGAATAATCAAATCGATTTTTAATATTATACGATTAAACTTACAAACAGTAGTGAATATATTTATCCCTTTTTAATTAAAAAAATCTTAATTTTTTATCGAATTATTAATGTGATGTATACTATACTTTTTATATTGAATATTTTTTACTCCTGTTATATTTATATTCATGGAATTTTTAAATATTTGTAACGCATTGTGACAAAAAATAATAAAATGAAGGACACTTCAAATTGAAACTTGTACTTACCGACAGTAGATTGCAATGAAATCACGATTATCCGTGTTGCACCTTCTTTATCCTGAAACAAAATACAAATATTCCTTGTATATTTCATTTTTTTTAATAATTCGAATTATATATACATAATTTGAGATGTTAATTTACCGTGAAGTGCACTCGCTACAGTAGATGAAGTTTTTTTAGTTACACAAGCACTTCAAATTTGCACTTCTTTTAATATCTTTATTACCGTTTATTCTAAATATCTATTATTATTGATTATTGTTTTTCACTTATATGCATCACTATTAGTAAATATATTATTTACACACTTTGAATCATTTAAAAACAACGTTTGACAAATTAAATAATTAAGAGATTACAACTTTGACGCGTCACCCACGAAGTTCGAACTGTTTAAAAGAAGCGGATGCCGCGCAGAACAGAAAGTGAAGTATGCGCAGAACAGAAAATGGAGTATGCGCATACTGTTTGACGTTTTAAAATATATTATCGATTAATAAACATATATTTAATTACTTTTGATAAATTTTTTATCATTTTAAAAATTTCTAGGTATTTTAAAAATATTTCTACACTTTAATATCTTGTAGTAGTCAATAAAAATAAAACAAAGTAGCCCGCGCTTTTAAGATTTTTCTATTACTTCCGGTATAAAGTTGCGAAATATTAGTCTTACCGTTATTCTCGAACGCTTAACGTATCGCTTTGTAAATTGAAATGTAAGTAAATTTATCTACGAATTAAATTAATATAAACTTAATATTAATTGCATGGAATTCAAAGAAACTATAATGTAGAAGTAAAAGCAAACATTTTTATTTATTCATTTCTCTTTTATTCATTATGTATCTTTTTATGCTAATTTTGTATACGTTTTAAAATTTGCATAAATTATATTCACATGAAATTCTTCGAATCTAAAATGACTGGATTGTCAATTTGAAATAAATGATATATTTTATTATACAAAGTTGAGATCTTCGAGAATGTTTGCTTGTTCGAAGCATCGTTTTTAGTAAATTTGTATACAAAGTAACTTTTTGTTTTTCACAAAACGTTTACAACACTTGCAATATATATTACAGTAAATCAGATTGGCAATATTTAACACTGTTGCAATTGATCTTGCAATTGTGCATATCGCGTTTGCAATACACGTTCTCGTTCTGTTTGTCTATTAACATCTTCCATAAGCGCGTTTACTCTCCTCGGCACTGCAGCTTCTTCTTGCGTTTGCAAAAACTTGAATGTTGAAAGTTCTAAATGTGCTTGTTCTATTTGCTCCCATAAGTCATGAAGCTGTTTTGTTAATACTTGTGTCCTAGTCTGTTGTGAAAATAAATTAATTAATATTAGCTATGTAAGTAATAATATGTGTACACGTTGTACATTAAAAACGAAAGTACCTGGTAACCTCCGGTAAGAACTTTTAATTTCTTTTCCATCCTAGCCGCTCGTTTAGCTTCTCCAGTCATATGCATTCGATTTTCTTCCAATTTTCTTTCGCATGCTTCCACTCTATCCTTTTTTGAAGCTAATGTTGCTCGTGTATACCGCTTTTGCGTTTCCAGGTACAATATCTACAAAATATAATACATATAATAGCATACACAATAGCACATATATTGATGAATCCCAAAATATTGTTTTAAACATACTTGTGATAAACACTCTTCCCAGACAGTTGTATAGGAATCTAAACTTAATTCTCCATGGGCCATGCCATCTTTAACTACTCCCATTTCATCCAGTAAGAGCTTCTTAGCCTAAGTAAAACGCAAACATAATGAACGAATGATGTACACACACTACTGAAGGTTTATATGTATATAACGCGTTCAACTTACAGCGGTAAGTTCATCTTCTTCAAAATTAATGTATGGATGTTGCTCTAAATACGCTTGTGCGTGAGCTAGTGAACTCGAAGCACCTTTACGACTTTGTTGTACTGGGTTTTGTAGAGAATCATATTGCAACATTGTGATCATTTCTCTTTTAATTAATTCTTCTGCCTAAAATAAAATAGTCATTTTATGATCGTATGGTTATATAAATATATATTGCATATTTATGAATCATATAATCATACTCTTTGTAAGTCCGTCAATGGAGAATCCATGAATGGTCTTAAGATATTCATATTTACATCAACGGGTCGTGGTAAATCTCGTTGTATAACTTGTGATCTACGAGATAATTCCTTTTTCTCTGTGAAATATATCATTGTTACAAATGATTTATACAGAATAAGTAATTTTATATCTAAAGAAACCATCTGTTACGCACTTTGTTCCATTAATTCCTGCTGTTGTCTGGCATCTATATCAGCCTGATCTTCAACAATTTCTGTAGCGGGTGAAATAGTAGATTCATCTTTTGTTTCACCTTCAGGAACAACTATTTCGTAATCGTTACGTGGTGTTGGAAGAGAACTGAGACCAGCACGCAGCTGTTCTTTTACTTGTTTTTGTATTAATGGAGTCTCTGATCCATCTACGTTTTCATCTGGATTAATACTAAGTTTATCGCGAACTGGTGTTGCTGCTAAAACTCCATTTTGTGTACGTGCAGATACTGGTGTATTAAATGAATTGGCTGGTGTTCCATCGCTACGCTGAGAGCGAAATGGGGTGGCCAAAATTGTGTTAGGGGTTGCCACTGCATTCGTTGAAGGTACGACACTAGTAAAGTCAGAGTTATTTAATGGAGTATTTAATCCACCTATACAGAAGAAAAAGAAATTAATATTTTATACATGTTGATAGGTAAAAGTACACCAATAATAAATAACCTTTCAATGGAGTATCAACATGAGTAAGAGCCATAACGTTTTGAGCCTCCTGGAGAATTCTGTCTGCAGCAGCCGGAGTACGAGGAGTTGCGGCTGCATTTGTCGGTAAAGAATAATCGGCAAGTAAACTATCCGATAACGTAATACCACTTTCAGTAGCAACCTCTCGAGCAACCTATTGTACATTATTATGAAGTCGAAATATTTACGCGATCAGCATATAGTTGTTAATTGTATAAGTAAGTTAGTATACCTCTGATGCTCTACCAAGCTTAACCACTTGTTGCAACTCTTGATCAGATATTTGTGGTTCTGGCAATACAAGTTTACTTCTTTTTTTTATTGGTTCTTCATTATTCAACATTCCCATTGGGATATCATTCTCTTTACGTTGTTTCAATTTTTGCTTGTCTTTCCTACGTTCCATTTCCTCTTTTTCTTGTCTCAATTCTCCATCCAAATGTTGCTGTCTCATCTTTGAGAAATCAATAGCAAGCGGATCAACATGTTCATTAGATGTATCATAAAATCCAGATGCTGGTCGTTTCTCAAAAGGAATCTCGGAATTGTAATTAACCCCACGTTTGCGTTTATTTTTCTGTGATACAGTGATACCAGCAGCTCTCAATTCTCTACGTTTTTGTAGGGCAGCAAGTCTGCGAGCTTCTTCCAATTGCTTTTCTCTAGCTTTACGTTTTGCCTTTTTACCTTGTGTATTTGCAAGCCTAGCACGTGCCTCAGACAGCATTTCCAATTCTGAAAATTACTAATTTTATTGTTGTTACATATAATAATGAGCAACAGGATATAAAGTAGAAACCTTACCATCCTCGTCCATATCCTTAGGATCAGGTCTCGCAGGTTTTGTTTCTGGGTTGGGATCAATTTCTCCTGGTTTCAATTTACGTGGGTCATCTGCAGCATCGTCTCCTTCCTCCTTCTTCTGAGCTTGATCTCTATCATAAAAGTTAAAAATGTATAGCATAATTATAAAAACATTAATTATCTATTATCACATTTAAAACTCACAGTAAATATTCGTAGCGTTCTAAACATTGTGCAGCAGTACGACCAATAATTGGTGCAATTGTTCTCCATTGTGTTGGCATTAGTTTTGCAAGATGAAGCAGCTTCTCGTCTTCTTCTCTGCTCCATTCAGTTTTCTTGATACTTGGATCTAGCCATTCAAACCAACGTGCCTTACATTGTTTGGCAGATTTTCTATGTAAAAGAGATGCTATCCGACTCCACTGATTCTTGCCATATTTCATAACAGCGGCTTTTAAAATCTCATCCTAAAAATGAAAGTAATTAAGAAAACGTTCTTTGTATGAAAATACACACCTTAGGTTAGGAATGAAATATTACCTCGGTGTTCCGCCAAACACCACCTTTTATCATAATACGCGGCATTTTGATGGATCTTTTATTGTCATCCAAAGAAAAACCAAAAAGTACTTTATCACTATTTATTCATTAAAAGTACTTTACAAATTAATGACTGCAACGCACAACTGAAGCGGTCGATGCGACAACAGAGACATCATTACGTTACTGAGAAGGAACAAACCATATCGACGTATTGCATTTCATAACTAAATGATATAATATTTGCTTCATAATTATTTTGTACAGCAATAAAACAACATATCATATTATTCAGGAAAAATGATTTTAATAAAATAGAAAGTTGTGCCAGTATTTTAATTTTATATTATTGCGGGTTGAAAGGTATTACTGGTGCCATCTAAACAGTAGCGATGAATCTATGCATATACCTAGTACAAGAAAAAACTGTATTTTTTAGGAAACATGAGCACTTTCGCGCTAGATTGGAATGTTAAGAAGTTTACAATTTAATAAGATGAATTATTTTAATGATTCCTATAAGCAATAAAATCGAAAATAAGAAAATTGAATTACATAATATACAAAAACCGTATAACCATCTAGCGGTATAACATTGGTACTGATAGAACTATAAATTTGAGCTACTAGTGCAGTAGTGGCTTTTTCGGTTTCTTAAGTCTATAGTAAGCCATCATGTGTCGACAGTACGATTCTAATATTGGTGTCAAATACAAATCACTTTGAAACATGTGTATATAGAGATACGTTCGTACAGATGGCAAACATTAGCAGACAATAAGAGGTCACTTATTGTTTGCTTTCACGTAGCTATACGACGTAACAAAATAAATGCTAGCATAAATAATCTGCCTCTGTGATAGAGCTTGCTATGTGTATATATATGCATACATGTTTCCTAGTGTAAGTGAGTGTCACATACAATGTCAGATGTTAGATTAACCAATAGCAAAAAATAGTGTACATATTATTGTTTTTAACTATATAACGTTTATACTGTGCTTGATTTAGCAAAGATTTAAAATATCTTAATTTTTGTATTGGTTCGTGTAGAAAAATTATGAAAAGAATGTGTCCTCTAAACATCATTCTGTTCTGAAAACCAAATAAGAACATAACTTCAACTTGATGAGTTTCTGTCTGTTTTTGGTATAGTATCCCCTACTCATTTGTCTCTCAGGCGATTGTGCATCTATAGTTCCCGTCATAAAAGAATGTAATTATTTTCGCGCATCTCTGCTAAGTTCAGAAAGTTTTCCATCGCCAGTATGTTTTCTCTTTACCATTTGCTTCTCACTTCATAATCATATATCCGGTGGACAAAAATATATGAGTGAAGGGAAGAAGTTATGGCGTGGGAAGTATACTAAATAAAAGATCACTGGGTATGTCGCAAATGCAGAAAAGCGCATGCGTGTTATCTTTGATTACGGAACATGTTAGAACCAATTAGAACCAATGTGCGCAGAATGAACGGAAAACTCGTCTTCCGATAAGTACATTCTCTCGTGATGGTGACTGTATCTTCCATAGTGTCGTATGAAACATGATCATTGCAATATTCAGTTATTGTTTACGAAAGTGTTGTTTTCAATAACAATCTTTAGTTATAGTTTTTATTTTTTAATAAGTGTCAAAAAGAATGGAACCCTCAACTAGCAGAACTGCACCAAACAGAAATCCCAGAGGAAAGGTAAGAGATACAAAATTTACATAAAAGGAATAAAAAAATTGAGTCTTCATGTTTGTTAAATACTTGTATTTTTTCAATGAAAAATGTTATCATTTTACAGGTTGTTCGATCTCAAGCGAAGAAAATGATCATAAACATATATCATGAGAAACTAGAGGCATATCCAAATGCTACATATAAGGACATAAGGGCAATGGTATCCAAAACAAGTGGAATTGGTGTTGGGACAATTTCAGCTGTCTTGTCAGAGTATAGAAAAACAGGGAAGGTTTCCTCACCCACTGTAACTCGCACAAAACCAGGAGTGTTTGATAAATTGAATGACCAACAGAAGTCAAAAATTCGACAACATGTTCATGACTTTTGGCACAGAAAAGAAGTTCCAACTGTTAAAAAGATGTTGGAAGTGGTCAATATGGATGAAGATTTACCTACATTCAGTTCCTCAAGCTTTCGTCGTGTGCTACAACATTTAAATTTTGGATATGCTAAAAGTGGTCGGAGTAGTGGCTTAATCGAACACCTACAGGAGGCAAATATACAGATACCTATATTTGATCATACCTATACACCATCTGCTCCACAATTACAATTGCCTATAAGCCTTTGTATGCAGAAACAAAAGAAAAATAAAAAGAAAGTTTCTAAATAGTCAAAAATTTTTCAGAGAAATTGCTTTCTTTAAACATGTATTATTAATATTGCATGAAGGAACTTTACAGTTTAACCACTTCATTGCACTATAATATGCCTGTAACTGCAAGCGAAGAATATTGTACTGTTTCCTTGGTCTAGCTATATCTGGGTTATAAACCCAAAGCCATTGCATTCTTTTATTGACAAAGTACCATCTAATTTAACATTTGCGTCTATTTCATCATTACTACTATTGTTAGTATGATGAAACGAATTAAGAGTTCTCGACACGGCATTTCTGCATAGTCGATTCGAAGCGTGAAAACATTTTGACATACGATAAAATGTAATAACAATATAAAAATGTGATGTATGTATATATGTATACATATTCGCGTCACACGCGAAACGTTGTTAAAAGGAGTTGAAATTTTGTTTTTTTTATTGTTTGAAATAATAAATATTTTTGATTTTTATTTCTACCACTAAAAGCGCTGTGATGTAATTCCAGTCCCAACTGATATAGTAGTACGTGACGCAGGAATGATATGAGAGTGTAGAATGTTTTGAGATACGTAGTCAAAGAATCATTAGGTGAAAGAAGTATACAAATATCTCGTATGTAATTTTATTAGCGTTAAAAAGACAAGCACTGTTGAAAAAAGTAATTATGTAAGTTTTATTAGTACCAAAGTTTTACCGCTAGGTGATCATTATATATGCCTTTGGATCAAACATATAAAATATGTATTGTTTCCTGTTGAGAAACTGTGGTTCATGGATTTAGGAATATAGGGAATATTTCTTATGTGCATAGTTCATAACACAGTTTCCATGGAAACCAGTGACAAGCGTTGCTTTGTGTACATCGAACATGTCAGATTGAATAGCTTTCTGAGGTTGTTGCAGTGATAATTAATCTAATAAAATGGGTCGTACCGATTGGGATCATATTTTATCCTTAGATCCATCGTCATTAACAGACGATGACATGGAAGATCTTTATCCTGCCATGATTAGTTGCGATGTAGATGAAATTAGTGATATACATAACCTACGAACTATGATGAAAATGTCTCAAGAAATACTTCAGTATAAAGACAATCAAGTAAAAATAATTATTCAGTACTTCTCTTTATGTAAATTAATGCTGGTTGAATATTCCTGTTACTGTTTATATAATTGTTATTCAATAAAAGAAATTATGCTTGCTGATTTTTCAATGATCTTACATTTCCTTTTTATGTATGATAACATTTTCATTGATCTTATTGATACTTTATTCCCACAATAGGTAGAATCATTACTTTTAGAATGCAGTGAGTTAAAAGAAACAATTTCTTCTTTAAAACCTGAACCTGCTAAGCGTAAAAAGAAAGGTACAATATGTTTTAATGAATCTGAAATTTAATATATCAGACTATTTTTTGTATTATAAATTCACTTATTTAACAATTTTATTGATATATTTTTATTGTTACAAAATTTTGTGTATTTTATGGGTAGAGTGGGATACACCTGAAACAAAACATGAAACAAGTGATATATCTAAAGTAAGATATCTTATTAATTTCTTTATAAATGTGTTTACATAATAGTTTTTGTAAATGTTGTTATCATTTCAAGCATATGGATGTATCAGAAAGCACTGAACATGATGATGTATTGCAAAAAAAAAATAAAAAGATTAAAATTCTTATGACAGAACTAGAGGTAAGTAAATGAAAGAAAATGATACTGTTAAAGCTGTTTGCTTACAAATTCAAAATTTCTTAGACTGTGGAAAAGGATAACATAGTTTTGAAAGAGAGATTAACATTATTGACTCAAGAAATGGAAGATGCAACACAGAAGATGAATGAAATGACAGAAGAATTAAGCTCTGCTTATGTTAGATCCACAGAATTCAAAGGTTACTATAGTAAAAAGCACAGTTGCAAACATTGAAAGTTTTACAATTCAATTGATGGAATACCTTTTTCCAGAAAATATATTACACTTAGAACAAGAAAATGCTGCATTAGTTGCTCAAATTGAGGAAGTAACAGCACAGCAAATTGACAGGGATAAAGCAATTGATGAATTTGGTGCAGCAATTGATGCTAGAATTAATGAATGGAAGGTACATACAAATGAAATCCATATTTTATTCTGAATCAACATTTTTATGTTTTGATTCATGAGCAATTTATTAGGCAATATTGGATGACAAAGATGCTGAAATTCAACGACTGAAGGAAACTTTGTCACAATCATTGGTTCAATCTGTAGTTTCTGTCAAAGAACAAAACAAGTCCGAAATTGTTCATTTGAACGAAGAAATAGATCGTCGCGACAAACTAATTGACGAATTGAAGACAAAACTTTCTGAAGCTACTATTGAAATCAATGAAGGTGCTGCAGTTATAGAAAAATTAAAAGAAGATGCACAAAAGTATGTACATTAGATAAGAAAACTATCAGCAACCAGGTATACAATTACACACGTTTTTCTACCGTTTGGTCCAGGGCTGGAAAACATGATAGAAAGAAGGAGCAAAAGGAATTACTCAAAAAATTACAAGATGCCAATGAGCAAATATCAAGTTTACAGCTTAAATTGTCACAAGCAGAGGAAGATGCCCAGTTGAGAAGTAGCAAAGTCAGTTTATGAAATAATATCCATTCATCAAGCACAAGTTGGATTTTAACAGTAATATTTTTCGTTCAGCTGTGTGAAGCATTAGCTACATTGAGAAAGTACAAGGACGACAATCAAGGATTAACAGACGCATTAAATGAGATAAAGGAAATGAAAAACGATTTAAAGGGTAAAAGCGAACACATAAGAGAGTTAATCAATGTTGTCAACAAATTGGAAATGTTGAATTCCTATCAAGAAATGGAAATTATAACTCTTCGGTAATTATGCGGCAATTTATTTTTCGTTGGAATTTTTCTACGGATAAACGTTAACGGGACGAAACACTTTAGAGAGAAGCTAGGAATACCGGAGCACGAATCCGTGTCGATTCAACACGCCTTGGCAAAACGCAAAGAGGAAGAAAAGAAATTGGAGGAACTTCTTCAACAAAATAAAATGCTTCTCGAGGAAAATTTAGAGTTGAAGTCGGACGTAAGAACAAGAAGTTTGTCGTCTTTTTTGCTTGATCAACTGAAACTTTTCCTCGATCATTTTAATGTTGTAGATAAGAGTGTTAAAGTACAAATTAAGTAAAACGTCGAAAGAGTTCGATTTCTCGAGCACCACCGTCGACAGTAGCATGGAATTTTTGCATTCGACGAAACTGGTGGAATCAGAATCAAAGAATATGTTCGAACTGAAGCAGAACATGCAATTTGTCATAGAGGAGAACGAAGCTCTCAGAACGGGAATGCACGAAATTTTGGATAGTATACGAAATCAAGACGGTGAATTTTCGCTAATTTTAATGGTACTTTAACGATGCACAGTTTTCTTCTATTCCCGCGCAAAATTCCTTTCATAAGGGGATCATGTGAACTGATCAATGAAATTTTGCAGACAGTTGCATGGGCGTAGGTTTTTATTTCAAGGTGAATTTCACCATGGTAATTTAACTCTCTTTTCTTGGGAAAAGGGTAAAATTTAAATAGCGCAAATTTGTTCTTCTAACTACGCCCATGGATAGTTGGGATGTTTACGTAGTATTTATGACTCTGTATAGCGTTTTGTTAGCACCACCTGTAGTTATCTTTTCAATCTTAGTCTTTAACAACACTGTATACTCTTTTTGAACACACCTGTACTAACCATATGTATAATTTGTGTTTTACCCCTACGAAACCCTCATTAAATAATTATGTGTGATCGAAAAAACGACACAAAATTTAATTGTTTGGTATACCAGGTAAAAGCATCGTGGAAATACAATCGAGCACGTTAGAGCGATTGCTAGAAGCGTTAGATGTGAGACATTTAGCGGGTTGGTATCATCCAGCGATGAGATTACAGGAACACTTGAACGTTGTACAGGGCAGCAACACCGAATTAAGAACTCAAATTAAACAAATGAGGTACATTTATAAAATTCGTAGGGAATGTTAGTATAAAAGTCTGGTGACAGACGTGGATAAAAATGTTAAGTTCTTTGTTAGAGTCTCTTTATTTAAAAAAATGGTATCTCTTAAACTGATTTTTTGCCATATCCATAAGATTTATTCGAACTCGACATATTTCGTCGAATCAGTCGAAGGATTTTAGCTAAAAATCAACAAACAATTACAGAAAGGAACTTAAGAAGAAGGATAGCATGCTCCAATCGTTATCCCGAAATCAAGTCACCAGCATCGACGAATATGTCGACGAATCGGATAGCGAGAAGACGATGTACGTTTCCGAGATATGCAAGTTGCAAGAAACGTACAAAAACGCATCGTACGAATGGGAGAAACAGAAGAATACTTTATCAGAACAAACCGAGCAGCTGAAGAACGAAGTAGAGAAGTTGAAGATGCAGCTCGAAGTTTACGAGCAAAGTGCAAAAACGCTGGAGGAGGGTGAGGACGAAATTCGAAAAGCTTTCGCGATTAAAACGAGGGAATACGTCGAAGTAGCCAGCGAGCTTCTAATAGCGAACAGGAAGAACGTTGCTCTTCAACAATTGTTGGACAGAGAATCTACGAAAGTCTACCACGAACGAAAAGAAACTATAAAAAATGAAAATTATTTAAAAAAATCGCTTGCTGATGTTATCAAGCACAACAAAGTCCTCGAGCGTGAGATTTCGACTGTTCAAAGCAATCTGTCCAATTCTGTCAGCTACACAGTTTACATCGAGCTAAAAGAAAAACACGAAGAGCTTGGTATACGTTTCCGTAATTTGTTAGAAAATAATTTAGTCTCGGAGAACGCTAAGGAGGTAGAAGTCTTGAAGAGCGAATTAGAGATGGTGAAACGAGAGAAACAACAGTTACTGGAACATCTTCAAAAGCAGATTCACCATGATGGCGAACAAGACTTAGAGGCAAAGTTGAAAGAGAGTCAAGCTAGAGAACTTTTAGAAAAACAGCGTGCTGATCATGTCAGCAGCTTGCACGAGATCTTGCAGGCTCAGCTGACGAAGAGCGAAGAGAGTCTGAAAGAAGTGGTCGCAGCAAAGTCCGAGTTGCAGGAAGAATTAATTATTCTACACAAGAGATTATCGAAAGATCTGCGTTTCGAGAAAATGGACAACCTTGACGATAATCGTGTACAAGAATTGAAGGATAACGTTGCGACTCTTCAGCTAGAGACCGAGAACTTGAAGAAGCAGCTTCAAATTGCTCGTGAGGAAGCCGAACAACAGTACTCATTGAATTCACTGAAAATAATGGAATTAGACAATCTCAGGCATCAGATTTTGGATTTGCAAGCAGTCAGCGAGGATAAAGCGACGATTTCGAGATTGGATTTTGAATTGACTGGTAAAAAGCTATCGGAGATGGAGCTGAACGCTCAGAAAGCGAGGATGGAGAACGAGCTGTCGTATCAGCAAGAGGAACTCGAGAAATTGAGGACAACTTGCGAGGGATTACGCGTTTATGTGCAGGATTGTCGGAAACAGTGCGAACATCGTTGCAGGTGAAATCATTTCGTAGAATCTGGGTAAATCTTCTTTGACGGCGATTGATTGGTAGAATTTAATTAATTTGCAAGTTTTGTGAATAATTTTGTAATTCTATGTTTTAACACTTCTTTACATTATGGGGGTCCAGCAAGTGTATCAATGAAATATTCTTTAACACATACATTTTTAAACGTTGCAAGGCAAAGTTGATAAAGTGGTACGCAAACAAAATGGCGGCCCCAGAAAACTTATTCGATTAAGACTTAATTTAATTTTTCAGTTTGCCTGAATTCTTTTAGGATAATTAATAGTTACAGACGCAATCTCGCTATTGAGGAAGATCTACGTTTCTTTGGCGTAATAGAATATTTTATTAATTAGGAATCCCTTTACAGAACGTTCAAAGATGTTATAGGATTTCTGCAAAGTATGTACTCAGGTTCAACTTCTATTAGCTCTTTAGATAGAGTAGTGTCGTTGTCGATAAAATTGAAAGAAGAGCGTGGGAGTATCGATTCCGAAATAAAAAAAGCGAAGGAGTTCCACGAGGATGCTAAACAGCAGCAGGAAATGTTAATGAATCGTTTACAAATCGTGGAAAGTTTGAAAGAAATACTCGAACAACAAATTGGAAGCAATGGGGTACAGGATATTCTGCAACGTTTTTCGGAATATTCTCAGTACACTTTAAATGTATGTTTCTTATCGTGCACATCACTCTTTACTTTTAAAAAAATTATTCGACTTTCACTTCAATTACTTGCTGGTCTATTGGATTTTTAAATGATTTTTAGTATTTTCATGATTATATTTTAACATAAAAAAAAATTGAAAGTTTTGAATCGAATAGATCACGTACAAAAGTCATTACAAAATTTTCTTGAATGTAATTTGTTGACTAGGATTTCAAATACAAGCGAAAAATAACGCAACTGGAACACGAGTTGCAAGCAGCAAACAACAGATTCATGGATTACGAGTCGATCATATCGAGCATGGAGCACGACATGATTCAAATTCAGAAAGTCTGGGGCAAAAGTCAGCAGCAATCGAAAATGGACTCTCGTAGCACGACAACGAGTCCCATGCCTCTCGAAAGCAAGCACACATCCATTCAAGCAACGCCAGCGACGTGTTCCATAGAAGTTCAAACGGATCCTTACACTTGTTGCTTGGAGAAGAAAGAGACTGTCGAGACGGAGGTTCAAACTTCGGAAATTTCGACGTCGAAGAAAGAAACGAAAGAACAATCCACAGAGGCGTGTCAGAAAGAAGTGTACTCCAAGAAAGAGGCGAGTCAAGCAGAAAAATCGGAGAAAGAGGAAAACACGATCGAAGAGAAGCAACAGGATACGAACGAACAAGTGTCCTTACTCCGTGACCAGCTGAATCAAGCTCTGAAACTTGCATCGGAAAGGTCCTCCACTTTAGTCAAGTACGAGTTGCAGATAGCAGAGTATCAAACAAAGGTGGACGCATTGAACAAGACTATATCGAGCATGAATCTTCAGTTGACTCAAAAAGATAAGCTTCTGGAGGAGTACAAGCTCTCCTCACATCCTCAGCTTCAGACTACCGAATACAGCGACAAGCTCGCTTTAAAATCGACAATAAACAGCTTGCAAAAGTTGCTTGGTCAGAAAGAGGAGACTATAGTCAGGTATCAGAACCTGTTGAAGGAGGATCGCGACGAGCACAGTAAAGCTGCAGCTCGTTTACAAGAAGAGATCAGAAGCTTGCAGGCTCGAGTTCACTCGATGCAAAACGAACTTCAGAAGGCTCACTCGTTGAAAGGGTCCGATGAGCCGGAAAGATTAACTGGGTCCGATAGGATGCAGGAAACGGAGACCAGGATCGATCTTGCGAAGAGTAATGCTGTTCAGACTGAAGAGGTGGCTAGGTTGCAGGAAACAGTGTCGACTTTGGAGGCAGATTTGAATATTACCAAGGAACTGAGCGAACGTTGGCACAGGTTGGCGGAAGAGAGGTTGAAACACATGGATCGAATGAGGGAAAGGTGAGTTATTAGGTATGGGAGATGAACAATTTGGATAAGGATTTTTTTTGGTAGATTGGAGGAGGAACACAAAAGCGAACTGGAAAGTTATCGCGGGGAGTTGAAGAAATGGCAGTCGGAAGCGGATGCCCTTCGCAAACAGTTGTCTGAGAATCGAGTGTTGGTCACTAAAGGGAATATGTCTTTAATGAAGGAGTTGCAGGAGAAGGATGATAAGATACATGAACTCAGTCTTGCATGTCAGCAGTTGCAGGTATAATATTTAGCACTCGAAGGTTGTACTCTGTTGAGACTATCAAAGACTACACCTGGCAGCTAGACTATTACTTAAATTTTTAAGTGGTAAAAATGTTAATCTTTTACGTATAGGAGAGAATATTATAACAAATCGAAGAGTTGAATATTGTTTTAATTTGCAATTAAATATCTTACAAGTACAGACTGAATCGTTCATTTATTTTGTACGAAGAACGCGGTCGAGTCGATGGAGTCTGCGAGCCGTTCCCACCGAGCGATAACTCACGGCGAAGCGGAGTCGAGAATTCACGAGATTACTCAAACTTTTGCTCGCGATCAGTCGCAGCAAAACGCGCAGACGGAACTTATGAAGAAACAGTTGCAATCGTTGCTGGAGAAGGAGAAAACATACAAGAACGAGATCTCTGACTTGAAGCAACAACTTAGTCGCAGGTACTGGGTTGTATACTTGTTTAAAAGTTAAATCGTATTAATTACCGAAATTATAGGTACATGGCCGTGAAGTCGCAAGAGAAGAAAACGACGCAACGAGAAATACAGTTAGAACGTAAGGTGAAATCCTTGGAAGAAGAGTTGGAGAAAGCTAAAGTTCAACTGGATCGAGAGTATTTAGCTCTAGAAACGAAGAGAGCCAAGGTACATGTAACAAACAATCTTTTCTATTAAAATTTTCAATAAATAATTAATTGTACAGACCGCAGAGGAGCTTGCCTTATGGGAGAAACAAAAGAAATGGCAACAGACCGCTGAGAAATTGAAAGAGAAGCTTAAAGAAAAGACAGAGGAGCACACGAAGTTGCTAACGAACTATGAAAAGCTTCGATCCGTGGTGTCTTGCATGGAAAGAGAGAAATGGTTCTTGAAAAGCAAGTTGAAGTCAGAAAGCGTGGCTGGCAATTTAACCGCCAGACCTTTGACGAACATGCAGCAAAATTTGATGGAAGATCTTCAAAAGGAGTGCCAGACTCTTCGAGATCGTATCAAAGAGTTAACGGATCGCCTTGAGAACGAGGACAACGAGAAGCTTTTGCTCAAAATCGAAGAGCAAAAGAGACGAATCGCTGCTTTGGAAATTGTTTCTCAGGTCAGTTGATCCTGTCAAGAATTATTCAAGGTATCGTCAGTTTTTTACATAATTCGTATTTTACAGGGCAGTACTTCCGTAGTCAGTCAATTGGAAAAGCTGGAGATGACGAAAGACATCCTCGAGAAGATAAATTTGACTTTAGAAGCGGAAAATTTCGAGCTACGTCTCGAATTAGAGAAAGCTAACGCGGACACACCTCGATTGAGGGAGAAGGTCGATCATTTAGAGAAGTAGGTTCTTTCGGAAACCTTGTTAGAACTGATTTTGATATTGTTTATATTTGATATTGTCAATTCATTGTTTGCGTAGATACATCGAGTTATTGAAAGTAGAAAAGTCCTCTGACTCTACTCCAAGATCGTTGGACAGAGATGTACAGGATCATGGTTCGAGGAAGTCTGTGGCGGAGATGGAGAAAACGATTTTCACCCTGAAAAGGATCATCGAGAAACTTCAAGCGGAGAACAAACGACTTAAACTTAGTTCAAAGAAGAATCATTTTATGCATCGGGTACGAAAATGTTGGAGTCTAGTTAAACATATAGAGTTTGCCTAAAGGCACACGTAAATTCCGCTAACTAATTCTAAATAATTTGGTATTTAGGGAAAATCAGGTACCCAAATTGAAGGTGTATTTCAAAAACAGTACGAGGAAGCACAGAAACGTATCGTAGCGTTGGAAACCGATTTACAGTTAGCGGAACAAAGAGTAGCAGCGTTCGAAAGGACTCATAAGGAAGAGGACAACGGAGAAATGAAAATGTTGAGGGAACAATTGTACCAAAAGTCTGAACTCCTAGACAAAGTGAAACATTTATTATCGAGAGCAGCCATAAACGAGAAAACTCTTCGGCAACGTGTAAATAAAATAAAAATAACAAAGATTCATTTGTTCGAAGCGACAAAAATTGTTCGGTACAATGAAGCTTAAATAATTTTCAGGTACAGCAACTAGAATCGAAACAGACGTTGTCTACGATACCAGAGTGCTATGTAACACCACCCACTCCGGAGTAAACAACGTCCGGTAAGTACATTGTTCGCATATATTCATTTCGTTGTTACTCGGTTGACAACAATACAATGTGCTATCGAGCATTTGTTGTCTACTGTTCCATTCCCTCATTTTCTATTTTAATCTCTCTTCAATACGATATTCGTTTCTTACTTTGAGTAGTTTTTATTTCAAGCTGTAATTGTACTGGTGCAGCCATGTTTCCTGACATATCTGTCATCAAAATTTTCTCTTTGTAAACACAAAATATATATATGTATATCTATATCTTTCATTTGGTATTTGCTAAATATCTTTTTCTATTGTAACAGTTATGACAGTTGTCATAGTCGAGACAGTTATGTCTCGAAAATGTAATTAGTTTTAAAACATGTCGCTAATTGAAGAATGTGGGAAACACTGACTTCGAGTATTTGATACAAAGTTTGGAAAGCAGATTATATACTAAAATAAATATTCTTCCACTCGCGATTTATATTCGCCAACACTTGAAACAATTAAACTATAAGTAGCGTTTGAGATCAAAGATATTTCGATTAAATCATATCGGCAGGTAGTTTACGTTTCGGAAATAAAATCTAACGTCTCGCGGCATTGAGACGAAAATTAGTTTAAACGTAAACGTCGTCGATCAGCGTTTCGGGCGATATATACTTTAGTCGAGTGTTAAGTATACATTGAACGCGAATAAGTGGTCAGGAACTTTGTGTTTGAGTTTCAATAGTCGCTATCGAGAGCCTGGAGGAATGGTTGGATCGAAACCTCATCCTCGCAGTCGGGGATGAGCTTTCCTTTGTACTTCACGCAGGAATCGGCACACTTTTGACCCAGGAAGTACGGTCCGAACATTTTCTTGCACTGGGCACAGTTTCTGATGCAAACACCTGTGAATTCAATTCAGAGAACATTTTCAGATGTTCACTATTGGGGGAAATATTTAATAATTAATTGTTCCATTTATGAATGTAGGTACTAAATTATGTTGTTGTATTTTGAATGCTGCTGTAGCGGTAGTGATAGAGTGGTAGGTTCTTGAATCATTTTATCTCGAGTTCAAATCCTCATGATTAACAAAAATATTTTTTGTGTGGATATATTTATATATCTGTATATGATTCTTCATTTTTGAATATTACTACTTTTTTTCTAGTTTAAATTTACCGTAATTGTTACATTATTTATTCTGTTACACAATTGTACTACTGTGCTACTGTCTCTTGATCTAATTATCATTTTACTATGTTATCCTTTTAATATTCTAAGTAAAACGGGTTTTTAGAAGAAAATATTCACTTTTTGGTGATTTTTGTAATTAAACTCACCTATGGCTCGATCGAAAGGCATATTTCCTGCAGCGAGTACGAAGATCGTGACATAAGCTACGAAGAGCACCAGGAGAATGCGAGTTGATGTATTCATGACTGAAACAAACACTAATCAATTAGTAACAAGTAACACAATATGCCATTTAGATTCTTTTTCATTTTAACGATTTTGGTTACGATCTTAATGGTTGTAAATGGAAAGGAACCACAAATCATAATAATATAAATAATGAGTTAAATTAATAGATTTGGACCAATGATTGTTTTTTGTAAAATATATACATCAAACTTGGATATTATTAACTATGAACGTAATTTTGTCTTTAACCCTTCGCTACTTGTTCAACATACATGAATTACATATCTCACTATTATTTTGCTCCAAATCTACACAACACTGAAAATTTGAAATATAAATTTCTTCTTTCAATAAATTTACAATATTAAACAATTTCTCTTTCAATAAATCATCGAAGTCCTGCAATGAAGGGTTAATATTTCACATGTACGTCTCAAAACTTCTTACATACAACTCATTATATTTCTACCAACTCACGCATCTTCTGCAAGAATAAAAAAAATATTTAACATTTTAAACGTGTTCAATTTCAACGGAACATGATTACATTCAATATTCAGCAAGAATAAATAACTGAAACAAATTCGATACCAACCGCATAAACGCAGTAGCCAATAAAAAAAGTTAAAGAAAAAGGGAAAGTAAAGAAACCAACAGGATCTCGAGACAGCGAATAACAAATTACAGTTTAATTAACCACGCGAGTCAGCAGGTGGGAAATAAAAAAAAAAAAAAACAGTCACCTGTGGCGGATAGAACGGGAGTCCTAGTTGAAGGTAGAGAGCTAACAGGATACAGGTACCTGACTCGTGCCAGCCTCTGGCAGGATGCAGCGGTTCAAAGCCGTGCCGATATCATATTCACTTTCCTCGATTAATTACCAGTCTCGGGCAGGCGTCGATAAGGAAGACAGAGAATCGAAAGGAGCGAGAGAGACGGTGAACGAAATCCATGAACTTTCAGGGATAAACAAGACGTCGTCGATGTCTTCGAGGCGGTCGAGTGCGAGCGTTAACCAAAGAAAGGTTCTCGTTCAATCGACCAGGTTACTAGTGAAAAACCCAATACTTTTCTTTTTGTTACTGGGAATATTGTGAAAATGAATTTTCCAAACCCCTAAATTCTCAAATCCTTGAATTCCTTAATTCTCAGAACTGTAAAATTCTTCAATTTCTAAATCTGTAAATTTGTCAAATTCCCATATTCCTAACTTCCTAAATTCCTAAATCTCTAAATCCCCAAATCCTCAAATTCTTAAGTTTCCAACTCTCCAAATTCCTAAATTTTCAAATTCCTAAATCTCCAAATTCTTAAATCTCCAAATTCCTAAATCCCCAAAACCCTACATCCCTAAATTCCTAAATCCCTAAATCCCCAAATTCCCAAAATTTAAATTGCACAAATTCACAAATTTTTAGACCTCCAAACCCTCAAATCCAAAAATCACAAAATTACCAAATTCCCAAATTCTCGACCTATCAAATCTCAAAATACCTCCCAAAACTACGAACACAAATATTCACAAAAAAAATTGTTAATGTTTTTCTTACCCCCATACTTCGTACACTTAAACACGAATGTTCACCTTTTCGTCCCAACGATATTTATCGGTTTCCAGTCGTTCCCGTCTCTCTCGTTCTCTCTCGTCTGTGTTCCATTCTACGTCGGTGGTCACCTTCTTTCATTTTTTCACATATATATATATACGTGTATATAGTTATACAGATAATATAATACAGTCATTTATAACCGGAATCTGCCGATCGTGCTTCCGCGTTCTCCTTAACGGCCACATTGTGAACACATAAAGATAATAAATATGGATGGAAGGTGTCTCTTATCTCTCTGTCTCTCCGCCGCTCCGTCTCCTTCTCTCCAGGAAGCACTTGAAGATTCAAGACCAAGGATCGATCGATCGATGTGAACGCACGGATCTATCCGATCGATCGATCGATCGATGGAAATGTCCGAGACGTGCTTTTAAACAGGACCACCTCGAGATCCATTCTGGATTTCGCGACGCGGTTATCGACATCGTTCACGAGCAAACGATTTTTCTTTCGATCTATACAGGATTTGTTATTATATATTTACCTGTTCGTTCTCGCTTCGATCGAGCCGAGGCTGCTGGAATTGATAAAACCAGACGAATGATACTGAACGGTGCACGATGACGGCCTTATATATCCGTAGAGGCCAGATTCATCCCTCGGTCGAGGGAGACCCCGCTGCCTATCTTACCTTTAATTCGATTCCGCCGATTTCCTGCACTCGGAATCACTCCCGCAACGGGATTCCCCGGCAAATTTCGATCGATCGACGACTAAAGACGTAATTCTAATTGCTTAAAGACGAGGTTGCTGGATGTGGACTCCACCCAGTGTCTCCGCTACCGTTTGCTCGTGTCCTTCGTTTCGTTGTTTCTTCGATGGTAAAAGAACTCTGACGCTTTCTTCGTGTATCTTTTATTAATCAACTATTAAATAAGGTAAATCCCATTAACGGAAGTGGTCGTCATTTTTACTTTCTTCATATGAAGTTTCTTGCATAAAATATTTATGTTCATTTCAATTGGTAAATTAGTGACACTGAATCTCAACAACAAACTTATCAGTTAAGGTTACATCTGATATCTTCTTTATTGACTATGACTCTCTTTATTGATTTATGATTCTTTGCAATTGCAAACAGTTTTGTAACCTTGAAATTGTAAAGTTTGCAAGAATTTATATTTTTTATCTCCCTAATTGCAAGTTTTGATCAAATCTGTTAGACCTGTACATTCTTTATTGATGACATCAGAGATTATTTAGTAACTTCTAAATTTGTAATTCTATTTGTTAATGAACATCTTACTAAGAGAAATGGGTACATTTACTTTACTCGTCCGTGCATATAACAGTGTGTTACAATAGAGTGAATAAAGAAACAACAATTACAACGATATACATAGTACGGCACATTAAAATAATTAACATTAGTTAACATTAGTCAACGCAGTAAAGTCATAACCGAAAATCTTTTTACTTCCGTTCTTGCGCCTCCATGTCAGTTTTCCTACTCAGAAATTTATCATCCAAGGACCAAAAATTTTTGAACCCCGTCTCGTCCCCAGTTTCGATTCCCTCATTTTCCAACCTTGAAGCAATTCCTTTTTCTTCGTCCTTTTCCACATTTCTAACATCCATGGAATGTTTCGTCAGAAATTCATCTTCGAACTCAGACTTCGAATCCACATGCTCGTTTCCTTTAAACAAGAATCGCAAAAGTTTCGATTCTCCACGATCTTTCGACCCTTGGATCACCTTGTTTCGAGGTTTCTTCGCGGTATCGTTGTCCCATTCGTTCACGAAATCTCGCCTCCATGTGTAATCGTCTCGTTCTACAGCAGAGCCCGATCTCTCGAACGCATTATCACTTTCGGATTCGTTGAAGTCACCTGGAACCCGTTTCCCGTTCTTTCCGTACTTGGACAACGTCTCCTTTTCGAGCGACTCCAACTTTTTCATTATCGGATCGTCCTTAAGAAATTCGTCTAGATCGAACGGCTTCCTGTACTCGTTTATGTCGAAAATTATGGGACTCCCAGACTTCTCTGTTTCGCCTTCTCTTGATCTCTCTTCGGACGTCAATTTTTTATATTTCGAGTTCGATTTCTCAAACTTGTTCCTCTCGTGATCATCCATTTTGGAAGATTTAGAAGGCTCTTTTATCAAGTTGGAACTATTTCTATTATTCGAGTCTTCTCTCCAACCTCTTGATTTATCTTCATGCTCTCCTGGTTCGTTTATGTTAAACGATTTTAACAGTTCTTTAAAGTTCTTAGGTAATTCATAATCATTATTAAAATCATGACTAACATTTTTCTTATATTCTGCTTTCTTATTATTAAAATCTGCATTTCTTGAAGATTCAAAATTCTGTTTGGTGTTTTTTGACGATTTATCTTTATCAATTTCTTCAGGCTCGATATCCAAAGATTTGGAAGGCTCTTTCAGTATTTTTGACTCACTCTTATTTGACAAATTACGTTCATCGGACTTGGGAAGACCAACAAAATCAAAGGTCTGTTTCTTTTTCTCTTTCCTACGATCCTCCTCGTCCAAACTCTCCTCCCTTATGTCCGAATAATCCGGCACATCCACGTACGGAATTTTATTCGGGTCATATTCCGGTATATCCGTTGTTTGCTCGATATTTCTCTGATGATCCCGTATGTTTATGTAGGTTTTATTTCGTTCCACGACCAAATTCTTCGATTTGCTTTCATCCGAAACCTCCTGACACCTTTGCAACGTGGAATCATTTTTATGGCTTCCGTTCTTCAAATTTTCTCCCGTTCTGACCGCATTTTCTCCAGTGTCGCATTTCATGAAAACAGGGATGTGGCCATATTTCCTTGTTTCAGAAGGAATCTCGTGATTCGTCGAATTAAACGCGTGAAGTGTATTCTCAAAATTTATATTCGCATTCTTTTCTTGAAACGTGTCGTTGATACGTTTTCGTTGCTCCTCGTAACTGAGGTTTGGATGACGATAGAATTTGTCCGATGACCTTAGAACTCTTTTTTTATTAGAACGTTTTAGACGATTCAGCGCTGCCATTTTGGTACCGTTCTTTTTCTGTTCTTTAGAATCCGTTTTATAATTATCGACTAAAGCGTTAATCGAATTTTTATTGACCTGTTTCTGGTATTTTTTTTGAGCATCTTTCTTCGAATACTTTTTCACTTTCCTCTTTGTAGTTCGATCGACGGGCAATTTCGATTGCTCGTTTTCAACACTCTGAAAATGTTGAAGCTCAGTTACCGTAATAGTGTCTGTTCGCTACAAGTTGAAATTAATATGCTACTTTCTATGTACAGCGTTATAGAAGATTTACAAGGTAGATTATACTCGTTAATAGCACTGGGTAATAGTACTGATGCATCGATATACAGCGTTTCGAACGTGTATCGATTAGTATCAGCACTTACACCGATCATTTGCTTTCGATCTACCGTGCTTATCAGTGTACAAGTGCAAAAATTTTAGCAAGAATAAATAAAAAGCTTATTTTCTTCTTTGTGTTGCTCTTAGCAACCCTGTAAATTGTCAGGTTGCTAATTTTGCTAATGTCATGCTGGCTGAATAACTTACCGTCTTACATACTTACATACAGAGTGAGACCCATAACTTCAAATAAAATTGTTCAGACAAAAATTTGTTAAATAAAAGTTGTACGATTTCCAGGAGTACATGTACTGTTGTTATTACTTTATTATTAATTTGTACTATTTTTAAAATGTATAATATTTGTACTATTTTTAATATTTATAATATTTGTACTATTTTTAAAATTTATAATATTTGTACTATTTGTATATTTTACATAACGAGTCTCACCCTATAGACATACATATAAACGCTAAATGGATGAAAATAGCGTCGTCTGTGCACATGGAGAAAGGAGAATTCATAAAACTGATGGAGGTTCCATAAATGGCACTCTTGTTAATGTGACTTTATTTCGTTCACGGTACTTATGTACAAAATACAATTAAACAAAAGAAAAAAAATTTGGGGACTGGGTGTGTACAGTGGCTCAGAAAATACAGTTTCTCTCTAGGATTTTTATTTCCGTGCCGTGCGATTTTGCGAATATGAAATTAATTACAAGGATGGTTCTCTGAGCCATCGTGCACGTGTATTATACACGATAATGATAATACAGTAATACTTGAAGCGATAAGTGCTGTTATTCACGCTGTACACCTTTCTTTTTACGCCCTTTCTATTGTTTGTGTATTAAAATTAAAGAGGGGTTGGGTGGGAAATGGTACGCCTACAACGGCGATAAGAGACAGGACGTATTGGTTCGATGAGTGTACTTACAGTGATTCATAAAAGTATTCGAACGGTGTTACTACTGTTTATATTTTATTGAGAACGCGTTAAATTTAATATATCTTGCGGCTGAAGTTAATTATTAATTATTTCTAACTGTATATTATTTAGTAGTATTTTTAAGGTTATTTCGTGGAAACTGATTCTTGTATTCCGCTTCTCTTCATACTTCATCATTAATTTTTTAACTTTCATTAATATTTGATGTAGCTAAATATGAAGAAAAAATAATAGTGTGAAAAGTTAAGTAATATGAAATATACTACTGTTATTTGGATTCCTTAAATGTAATAGGTCTGAAAATTTAATTAAAATTTTCGTATTACTACTACGATTTGCCCTCTGCAATTTAAAAAATTATTTGCTCTCTGTAGTTTTGGTGTTAGTCGAACACTTTCATATTTTGCGACTTGTATATTTTAAATTAAAACGTAACATCGTTTAAATACATTCGTGAACCGTATTCTAAGAGAAGTTGCGATACAGTAAGATAGGTGGATATATCGTATAAATTACTATGTGATTTTCAACGCTGTTCATCTAACTGTAACTTCGATAAGAATGATTGTGTTGATTAACACTGTTAAAGGCACGAAAGTGGTGTTTTGAATTGCTGGAAATTATGATAATGTATGATAATGATTATATAGATAGTAGAATTAGTGAACTTTTTTAGAATTGTTTTTGTTTCTTTGTTCAAGTGGTATTCGTGCCTTTATCGGTGTGGTTGAACAAGCCTATGGGTCTACTTTTACGATATTTACTGACACTGGTTCGTTTGGTAGGTCAGAAGTTGGAGGATTACGTTATTTTAGCTACTTTCTATTTTGGGATTCAAATATGCAAATTTGGAAGACATTGAAACTTTGTTGAAGTTCGCAAATTTTTCAGATTCTCAAATTTATCATTTTTTAATTCCCAAATTTCCCAATTTTTCCACTTTCCCAATTTTCTATTTTCTCAATTTCCTATTTTCCCAATTTTCCACTTTGCCAATTTCTCACGTTCTTAATTTTCTACTTTCCCAATTTCTCATTTCCCAATTTTTCACTTTTCTAATTTTTCACTTTCTCAATTTCCCACTTTCCCACTTGCCCATTTTCCCAATTTCCCAATTTTCCAATTTTCCACTTTCCCAATTTCTCAAGGCCTAAATTCTCAAATTCCCAAATTCTAACACTCTAAACTCCCCAAAATGCTAAATATCCAAATTCCCATACCCCAAATCCCTAAATCCTCAAACTTCATAATTTCCAATTCCCAAATTCCATCTTCCCAAATATTTTCCCAGCCTCTATTATTCACATACTCCAACAAAGTCAAAATTAGCGAAGAACACAATTTGACCACGAACATCTGACTGTGATCTAAAAACTCTACCAAACGAACAATCGAACGATGCGAATATCATAGTGTCTGTAACATTATAACCTTCTCGATTCGTTGTTCAGCATCGGATGCAGGGTGCCTTTAAGGTGCTAGAACGTGCGCAACAGTGCGAGGGTGTGAACCGTATATTTATTTCTCTTCTCGTCGTACACGATTTACAACCATCCGCTACGTAATCGAATCAACATGACGATCGTCAAAAACATCTCTATTTACGACCACCTGCTTCTCTCTCTGTCTCATGGTTTCTATGATACATCGACCCTTTATGGTTTCAACCTTGGTGCATCGATGCTCCGACCAAGTCCGTTTCCTCGTGCATTGATTATTTTCTGAATCCCAGATACGAAGCAATGCCGTTAATGCTTTCATAGAAGAGTCGCAAAACCTGCTCCCTGCTGTATTGGTTCTGCACCCTTTCCGGTCGAATTGGACGTCTTGGTACGTCAAGCAAGTGCTCCTCCACCAATCGCTATGGTACAACATGTTTAACATTCCGCTCATTCGGTGGAACAATGACATAACTCAAAATTTATGCCTTTCGAGTTATTCATGTGGTCAGATTTATCTTGGTGATTGTTACTGATGGTGAGAGTCTTTTTTTGGTTTTTTGAGTCTTTTAACCCTTGCTACTGTGTTTCGCTCTTTGCTTCAAATATATTTTGGTACGTTTGGAAGGATTGTAAATAAGTATTATACCAATTGATGTTTTGGGAAGTACACTAATTTATTACCTTGGTAATTGCTAGTTATATTGTAAGTAATTGTTGACAATTAAATCAATCAAATTTATTGTAACAAACTTATAATTATATCACCCAAAATAATTCATAATCATGTTAACCAAAATTGTAATTAACTGATGATTATATCAATCAATCAACTATATCAATTAAACATATATGAAATCATAATGAATCAAAGAAGATCAGAAAAAGAGCAGCAGGATTAAAAATGAGTATGTGAGTTGTTTTTGTGGTTTTTGAGTTATGTTATTATTCCAGCAGTGGTGGTTTTTGAGTCATGTGAATATTCTAACAATCGTGATATTTGAGTCATGTGAATATTCCAGCAATCGTGGTTTTTATGTCATTCTAACAATCGTGATTTTTGAGTTACGTGAATATGCAATGATAATTTTTGAGTTATGTCATCATTCCAGCGAACGAGCGATTTGTAAGGTGCATATCCTTCGGGAATGTAATAATTTAATTTATTTGGGAATTTTCTGAGTCTCCTCTGCGTTTTACATTCTCTATATTCGTCGTGGTTCGTTAATTTATCGAAGGAATGGAGGTAAGACTAGAGCAGTGCTAGAAAACGTGCTACCCACCTCGATGCAACTATCGTGAACAAGTATCTAGTAGGTTCTTGTTATGTACATCGTGTGCGTGTGTGTTGCAATAAATTATGAGTCAACATAGAAAGGGAGAAATTCTGAATGTGTGGAAGTCTGGGAAGAGCGTGAAGATTAACTTCGATTTTTCACTCGGGGTTGTTGGGTCAGGAATGTGCAGATTCGGTCGAATTGTCGATTCATTTCTCAAAAATTCAGTTGAGGTTTGTAGAAATAGCTGAGAATGGAGTGATATGTTCAACCCTCTGTTGGCAGGGGCACGAGGGGGTGCAATGGGTCAATTTGAAAATTCTATATTTCTAAATTTCTCTAATTTCCCTAATACTATAATTCCTATATAATCAGATTTTCATATTTTCAATATTCCTAAGTATTTTATTTCTAAATATAAAAATTTCAATATTCCTAAATATGGAAACTGTAAAATTTCTAAATACTGAAATTTCCAAATTTCTAGATTCCTTAATTGACAAATTTTTAATATCCAAATTTTCAACCCCCTAAATTCCTAAATTTCTTAGATTCCTAAATTCCTAAATTTCCCAATTTCCTAATTTTCCTAAATTTCCTAAATTTTAAAATTCTCAGGTCCCAAAATCCCTACGTCCCCAAATCTCTCAAATTCCAAACTCCTAAAATTTTAAATTCTCAAATTCTCAAATTCGTAAAATTTTCAACCTAACCCAAGTGCATAGAGGGTTAAAATCGATTCGACCATCGTGTACCAAATTCGAGTATCTAATTATAAGCAAGATTACCTATCAAAACATTAAAAATGGAGTATTCGACAGGTATTTGGACGTATTTACTTAACACGCGATGCTCCGCTACATTCGTAAATCTATTATTTCTAGGTAACTCTAATGAGAACTAGCTGTAACGAAAAACTCGAATGAAAGTATATCGTTTCTAGATCCGTGTAAATATTATAGTTCGCCACATTTCAATTGCGTTGCAACACAGGAACAGTTAAACACGCTCTACTATATCAACTATCTATTTCCAAAACTATTATTAAAAGCAATCGACGTGGATGCTGTTCTACGTAAATATCGCGGATTGATTACACAACGATCGTTTTGCAGTTTAACATTACTGGCAGATTTACGATCGAGATTCATCATCGTGTAATTTTAGGGTGTTTTGTACGGAATGTTTCAGAAAATGGTTTACAAACTTTTTTAGAAAAATTTACAAGTTTTAATCAATAATCAGTGCTTTGACAAACGTGTGTTGTAATTGTATTTAACAAAATTTGTAGAATTTTACATTAAATTGTATTTAACAAAGTTTATTGCAATGACAAACGTTTAAATAAATCAGTATGAAAAACATTTCATTCATCGTTAGAAATAAAAATTTTCATATTAATGAACATTTTGTGTTCAACAATAAAGTGTGAAAGTGTCAATTTTACAACTATCACTTCCTACGTTC
This sequence comes from Megachile ligniseca, assembly GCA_945859555.1. NCBI lineage: Eukaryota > Metazoa > Arthropoda > Insecta > Hymenoptera > Megachilidae > Megachile > Megachile ligniseca. The sequence goes on from OX243783.1 coordinate 7,685,982, forward strand.
AATTTAAAAGCTTTTCAATTTGACCAAAGAAAAATTAAATAAGAAAAAAAATATGCTAAATTAATAGCAACTTATCAGTCATAAAATATTTCTATTCGAATTGTCCAACACAAAACTCACAAAGTTTATCAAAACCCTACATTTACAAAGATCTAACTTCCAAAACGTTATAATCCATTTTCTGCAACACACTCGTGCACTACAAAGTTCTTAATCAATCGTAACATTGGACGTTCTTAAAAATAATTAATTACATAAAAAAGTACAAAAAAAAAAGAAACAAAAAGACTTACAAGAGAGAGACTACAAATCGAAGATATAATTTATACTTGATCAGATATAAATTATAGTTGTAGCTAGGGCAATAAGTTAAGTGTCTCTAATAATAAAAGGTCGCTCTAATGGGATCTATTCGAGGCTAACTATACTCTGTATTACGTTCGTCTGCTCAGTGTCCGTAAATTGATCGAAGATGGAAGGTGCAGACGCTTCTAGAGTTTGCTATGCTACAGTACCGTAATGTGTCTCGAGTAAAGGGGTGCCTAAGGGGTGGTGCTTCTTGGCTCGTGACTTGTTGTTCACTACAGTGGTGGTGTTCGTCTAGGCGGTCACTACATATTTTTTTACTTCTAAAAAACAGCCGTTTTACTTTCCATACGGTTGATACTGGTCCTCTAGATTACTCACGTATTGAGCGTGACTCGCAGTTGGATATTCCGCCCATTTGCTCAGGTCCATGTTTGGCAAAACTCCGCTTCGACATGGGACTCGGGGATTTCTATCGATCAAATTTTTTAATTCGCAACATTATACTTCTGACAAGATATTTTGCGAACTTTCATATTTTAACTCTAATCGTTTAAAATTCAACTCGTTGATGAATGATTTATTGACAATTTTATTTCGTACTTTAACTAATTCAAATTGCTTGCTTGAATGATTGTTCAGTCATGTGATATGCAACTCTTAGGAAGTATACTTACATCTCGTGATCGGGCAACACCATGGGGTAAATCTGTATGGTGTCGATTAGGTCAGTATTGTCACAGATTATCTTTGCCAACTTCACTTTTCGTATCTCGTTCAGTTGGTCTAAAAAAGTGAAAGCATAGGTGTAGATAGGAAAACATATGAGCATTTTGAATTGAGGATATGTTGTATGAAGAGTTGAGTATGTGTCATATGTAGAACTGCACATGTGTTACATGTAAAGCAGTGCATACGTCATATGTGAAACTTTGTATACGTCATATGTGAAACTTTGTACACATCGTATGTGAAACTTCGTATACATCATATGTGAAATCATGTAGGACAGTATTTCATACGTGAAGCTATGTATGAACCATATGTAGAATTGTGCATGAGTCATATGTAGAACTGTGCATGTCATATGTGAAGCTGTGTGTCATATATAGAATTGTATATGTGTAAAATGTGCAACTGTATATACTCCATATGTGGAACTCTGTATGTGTCATACATGAAACTGCATATGTCATATGTGAAACTGTGTATGCACCATATGTCGAATTGTATACATATACATATAGAACTGCATATGTGTGATATATAGAATTTCGTACGTATCATATGTAGAACCTCGTACGTGTTATAAGAACTGCGTACGTGTCATATGTGAAACAGTGTATGGTGTCCTATTCGTTGGAGTCCTTGGTGACTATCGATTCGTTCGGGAATCTCGATTCGAAAGGTTCCTTACCGAGAGTGAAGGACGATGGCTGGTTCGGCAGCTCGTACCAAAATCGATCACCGCGACGTGAATAGCTGAATTGCGTGGCAATTATACAGGCGAAGGTTGGACCCAGCATGCTACCCGGAAGCGGTCTTTCGGACACGCCACCGGACCAGAGGTCCACGTCAGCTGGATGCCTGAAAATCGATGGGGTACCATACCGTTATTTCCGGTCATTCCACTGTCGAATCATTGAAACTATGCTGACTTGTAATACAAATCAGCCAAAGTCCTTTATAGACGAATTTACTATGAATATCGCGTTATAAAATCATACATTTCCATAAAGCACAATCAACATTACTAAATTAATATACAACGAGTCCCATAATGACTTCAAGTCACTCTGTAAATTATTTATTGTAAAAAATAATTTTCAGAGGCACTGCTGTAATTGTTACCTTGTTACTTTTTTATTAATTAGAATTTTTTCTATTGTTTAATATACTGTAGGATTTGATGTAATACTCACTCAAAGATTGAGCTGTATCTCTTGATAGTCTCGTTCGGCATGGATCCATGCAAGTCATCGAAGTTGTCTGCCCAAGGAAGACCACAGAACTTCCTGCAGAAAAAACGAATTATTATTCCCGCTGCATTTCATGTAACAGATTTATAATATAATCATTCCAAAATTCATATAGTATAAATTTTCAAGAAATGAAATTATCAGGTATTTTTAGACAACCTTCTATTTGTTCACGAATGATCTGTAAAAAAACTCATTTATGTAAAATTCGACATTTCCAAAATAATTTCCTGGCACACGATTTTTTATTTCCTTCAAGATTTATAATTTGGTGAAATTTGTCCCGTAATGTTGCAAACGTGAATTGAATATTAATTTATAGCGGAGAAAAGAAATATTGTGACTGAATTTCAGTGATTGCTGACCTGAACTCCATGTAGCTCGGAATACCAAATTCTCGTCCGCGTTGCATGTTAAAGGAGACCAAATCCAGTCCAAATTTCGCACCGGCTTTTTTAAACAGGTGATTCGTAACCTGTGGAATTGACGTGCGTGAAGTGCGCTACGTTTTTTCAATTTATTTTCAAGTTTCTCTGGAAAGTTTCTTACCTCTTGCGTGATAGAGTCGTCCATGGCTTGGGCGACTTGGTTCATCAAACCCATAATGTATTCGTCGAAAACACCAGCGCGATACAGGTCGAAGGGTCTTCTTATCAAATCTGACAGTCTCTTTGAAGCTTTAACAGAAATTGGTATTAATTAACTCTGAGTGAATGGGTATGTCAAGTATTATCATATGTATCTTTCATATATCGTGCAATTCTTATTATGCAATAAATTATATTCAACGTAACTTCAAAAGTTTGAAGATTTTGATGTGTGAGATCTTTAGGAATTTTAAAATTGTTACACTAAAAATTATTAATCGTAAAAACAAGCTGTAACATTTGAAATTATTAATCCTTTTGCAAATGGTGCAAATTTGAACCCATCAATTTTGTCAAATAGTGGATGCAGGAAATTGTCTGAATTTACAAAGTCAAAAGGGGGTTGCATTTCTTAAACAATTCAAGGAATTTTTTAAACATTCCTTGAACATTTTATTACGTTAATTAGAAATGAAGGAGTGTAATTTACCTATGAATTTGTGAGCCTTGCTCCATCTTTCCACCGCTGTTGGCAGCAACGAGTGTCCAAACCTGAACGCTGCAGAGGCGAAAGCATCGATCACAGATGGATTTACGCTTTCGTCGTAACCATCCCAATAAGCCTATAATTATTATAATTAACATTCAATATTTCACAAAATCTTTCAGTGCAATTTACTACAGTACTCAAATCATTAAACAATAATTTAAACATCCCTTAATCCCAATAAAATTCCCGTAAGTGACAAATTACAGTTTGTATCTCACGTTTTTCTCCAGAAGAAGTCCAAATTTCTCCATGACATCTTTTCCGAGCAAAATAGGCAGGAACTCGTTGTAAGTGATATGTTGAATTTCCGCGATCACTATACGTCTAGATTCCTGATAGAGCGTCTCGTCGTCCCAGTGTGGATTAATCTGAATCAACGTTTTTGCGATTCTGTTGTGTTCACGTGCCATCAAGGTGTGCATACAGGTCAACACCAATTGCTCGTTCACTCGTATTTCACCTGAAAACGATCATAATTATCTTTCTGATCAAATTCATCTCATTGTACTCCAATTCTCTATTTAACTCTTTTGGTATTCAGTAGATAATTCCTGTACTTTGTGTTACAGAAAACTGGTGATCTAGGAACTTAGAGATGTAAAATCTAGGAAGATCTGGGATTTAGAAGAATCAGGAGAATCTGGATGAATTTGGATCAAGGGATTTAGGTACCTGAGGATCAAGACATCTGAAGATTTAGGTATCAGGATTTGTAGACATCTGAGGATTTAGGTATCTGCGAATTTAGATATGGATTTAGGTATTTAGTTATCAAGATACCTGGATGATCATTTGAGGATCTAGCTATTTGGAGACTCATGTGCTTGAGGATCTGGGTAACTGAGGATCTAGGTATTTGGGGATGTAGGTGTCTGACGATGTAGGTATCTGAGACTCATGGTATTTGTGGATGTAGGTGTCTGAGGATGTAGGTATTTGAAGATCAAGGTATTTGTGGATCTAGGTATTTGGGAATTTAGGTATCAGTGAATTTGGGTATTTAGAGCCTTAGGTATCTGGGAATGTAGGGATCTGCAAATTGTACAATTTGGGAATTAGATATCTGGGTTTTGGGCATTCTGGATTCTAGAGATCTAGCGATCTAGGAATCTAAAAATGTAATAAATTAGTGATCTATGGAGTTAAGAAACGATCTAACGATAAACGTAGATATCTACATCAACATATCCCTCATTTAATTAAAGCACAGTACACTTGCGTGTTCCAAACGAAAGTTGAACAAGACCCAAAGGAAATATCCGCAATTTAATTGTATATCAATCATGAAAAATTAGAATCAGGGAATAAAGTGAGATTTCTCACGGATACAGTGCGACCAGACAAATTTGACGCAATAATCGTTCTCTTTCTTTCCCCAATGATTACAGCAACTTAGCCAGACGACCTTGATACTGGGCCACTCCCTTTCTCGATTGTACGTCAAGCTGTGTGTCGATAATCGATCGATCGAACGGATATCGACCGATCTTCGATTCGACAGCAAGTAACTATTTCACGCGTATTTCGACACACTGGCTTCATTGTAAATCGACTGATTCATTGCGTTTACTATGTATGATCGTTTCGATGACACGTGACCTCGTTTTACTTCACGATATACGGATTGGACCAAAACTGTCATCCGTTTCATCTCTGACTATAGTTAGACACGTCCCTTTTGTGGTTAAGTTAGATGTTAATGCTGGTTGACATTTTTGTTACCGAACTTGGGTATTTGGGAATTTTGAGAATTTTAGGGGTTTGGGACAATTTGAGGATTTTGGGGATTTTGGGGATTTGGGCGATTTTAGATATTTGGGGGATTTGGGAGAATTTGAGGATTTGAGGGGATTTGGGGGATTTGGGGGACTTTGAAGATTTGAGGATTTTGAGAATTTTGGGGATATTGGGGATTTTAAGAATTTTGAAGATTTGTAGAATTTTGGGGATTTGGGAACTTGAATATTTTGGAATTAAAAATTTGGAAACTAGAAATTTTGGAACTTCATAATTTGGACATTTTGAGCATCTGATAATTTGGAGATTTGGAAACATTTTATGAAAATCTGTTCATAAACGAGAATCATGAACCTATTTACTGAAACTGCTTCAAGTATTTGCAAATACAACTCTGCGAATTCGAGCAAATTTACAAACCTCGAATTTCTAAATATGCACATTTAACAAATTTCAAAGTATGATACAAATGATAAAATAAAAGGATTCACCGTGGATTCCGAAAGGCTCACCTGCTTCGAAGCAATACATCGATCGATTCAAACGCGTACAACCCTCGTCAGGTATGTCCAATTTGAGCGGCAGTAAATCCTTCAGTCCGTATTCCGAGAACACCGGGTTCATGCGTAACAATCCACCGTAACCGGTTCGAAGTTTCCTGAAATCAACGAACAAAAGGATGTTGAATTCGGATCTGGAGGCGTCGCGTGTCCGGAAATCTCATCTCGTGGAACGCCTTCTTCGACGCGGAGAAAGAGAACGCGGCGTTCAGATTGATTGAGTAACTCGTGGATCTCATAATGCGAGCGGACTAGAAAGTGCGAGGAACAGAATGTATGTACGGTACTCTGCGTTAGAAAATATAGAACAAATGTAATGCTGATTTATTGTCTTGGCTGATGTAACTGACGGACGAACGGCTTTTAGTTGTTTCGAACAATCGTGTTGGTTAATGTGTTGTTAGTCGCTCGATTATCGAACGATGCTCGTGTCATTCATTGCTAAAACATTATTGATCATGGTTATGTTATGGTACTAATGTGTATTCAATTTTGTGCAGTTGCGTATATCTCTGTTTTCAAATTTATTGATCCCGAAATTAAGTTCTCACGTCTTTAGACTTCTACATCCACAACTCTAGATCTGCAAATTCTAAGGTCTCCAAATACCTCTGTCCCTAAACTCCTAGGTCTCCAATCTTTGAGACTTCTAAATACCTATATACCCTATCTTCTAGAATTCTAAAATCGTAGATCTCCAAATTTTTAGGCCCTTAATTACCTAGATCCTTATATCTGTAAATCTCCAAAATCCCAAAGTCCCCAAATACCAGATCTCTAATTTCCTAAGTCTTCAAATCTCTAGATCCATAAGTCTCTACATCCTCAAAATTTTTAAATCTCTAACTTCCTAACCTCCTAAATACCTTGCTTACCATATCCCTAAATCCTAAAGTCCTCATCCCTAAATGACTAAGTGTCCATAGGCTACCAAATTTGTCCCCAAATGAAGCCTAAATGTCTTATGCATTCAGAAACGATTCGATCATTTTTACCTGGCGAAGGCGTCCGAAATTCCGTAAACAGTATTCCCGTCCAGCACTCCCGTCAGGAGATTAAACGGCACCCGAGATCCAAGACGGCATCCAGGTCGAACGGCGGGAAACGCTCGAACAAAGTCCATGCATTTCACGTTGAACAGCCTGTAGAAGTAATCGTCTTCCGGTATGAGGATCTCGTTGCAGTACGGATTCTTCAGGTGCGGTGGTCGATGGCAACATTCCTCCGGGTCGTTTCGGTTCAGGGGATCTGCAAGAGTGGCTCATCGATCATACGATAGCACACGGTTAGCCGGCCATTGCTGGCTCGATATAACGTTATTTATTTTAATTCCGCAACACTACCGGCGTCGTTTTACTTTCCCTGTCTCGATTATACAGATACCGATCGTTTCCCGTACCCGCGATACGTGGGAAGATTTTCTAGGCGTGTATCGACGGATGCTGGGAATGATTTTCTTTTCTGCGGTATAATAGCAATGACCATCTCTGTATCATTGTACACACCATTTAATCAGAAATAATTGTACGTACCCTTCAATCAGAAATGATAATTGTATTTTGAACCATTCTAATTTTCAAACAGTAATATTTTGTCATGTTTAATGTAAGATTCATTAGTTATTTCAAAAGTTGATAATGTCAATTGAAATTAGTCAATCTCGTTATTTGACCGTATTTATGTTCGTGTGTGTTTAATGCATAACGCCCATCGTACACACGTATACGCGCATGTGCACCACGGTAGTGTTACCACCACTATGTCACAGTCAACCAATCAACGGTCTGCGTATGAAAAATGCGCGTGATTGGTTCGCGTTTAATGCACGATTTCTGGAATTTTAAAGCACTCGTGCGTTAAGTAAACGTGTGCTATATAAAGTGTTATACCCTGTGGCATTTATCGTGTGACTTTATTACTATCGTATTACTAACATAATCGCATTACTGCCGTATTACTGTTGCAATTACTGACCAAATTATACTATACCATACAGTATTATACACTCTCTTTATATAGCACATACCACACCAAATGACTGTGTTTAATCGATAATATTTTAAATGTCCGACAGCGATTTATTTTACCGTAGCAATTATTGATATTTGTCTCGAAGCCGTTCGATCTCGTTATCTGACCAAATTGCCAAGTTGCAACAAATTTCTCAGAACTGTCCGCTTAATTGCTCTATACGATCAGCGTAACGGTGTCGCGGTTAATTACCGAGTCTCAAGAGTGTGGATTTTGGCGTGGATCGCACGGCCCGTGGAAAACTTCACGGTAGTCACATGATCGGCCTACCGGTTATCTGTTCACCGATCGTTCGCTTTCTCTGGCAGTTACCCTAGTTTCGATAGACGGTAAATATCCGACGTAGAAGGGCTTGGGAGCCGTCTACTATATACGCTCGCTATATATGAACGTCCCCGAACGGCGCTGATGTAATTGAACCGATACCGATTGCATAATTTGCTATTGACTGAAAATTAGGACTCGGTTACTTTCTCCGCTCGATCGCTTTCAGTTCTTTGTCATTCCGTTTCTTGCTCGTTAATGTATGAAATTAATCCCGATATACGTGCTCAAGGTTGCGAACGTTTACTACGTTAATTGACTCCCTTATCCCCTTAATTAATCGGATCTGGTTACAATTACTTCGTAACGTTCTTTCGATGTAACATTGAACTTGCAATTAGAAACGTTGAAAGTCTTGAGTGACCGTTTCAAAGTGTCCACATATCTACCAGGATCAAAAATATCAAACCTCATATATCATACGAAGGAAGTATTAATCACCGGCTTTGTAATGTTAGTATTAAAAATATTAAGCAAGAGTTATAAAAGAGATCATAAAGAATTTTATGGGACTCTAGTTTGTTCATGTAAGGTACCTAACAAGAAAGCCTCCAGGGCAAGTAAGATAAATCGACAAAGACAAAGAAAGATTGAGACGATAAATTTTCTAAGAATTGTTCTGTGAGCATAGTCTAACAGATTGGTACGCAAATTAGATCGTTAGAGTATGGTGATAATTAGGTCTAGAATTGTACCTAGAGGTGTGCCGGTCAACGTGTAGTCGTGGTCCATAAACTGGCCCCAGGCGATCACCATAACTGTGCCAGCATGATCGTGATAACCTTCGTCAGGATGCATGGTGCGTGACACGATGCGTGATAATGGTAAATCATGACCGGTTACCGATATCCTGGGTGCTGTTAAACCGTCCGAAAATCTTGGAGGCATCAGTCTGTTATAAGAAGAATTCATCATAAACAGCTGTATTAAACATCTATTATCTGATAAATTTCAGTGATGTTCACCTTTGAAATGGTGCCAAGGTAGAACCCCAGGTTGGATTCTGTAAATTCGTACAGAGACCGTCGTTTCTTCGATATTTTCCTGGTCGACACTCCACGTTGCTCAAAAAGGCGGGGCACACCTCTCGAATCAACGTTTTCGATGTATCGATCAGGGGGAGACTCTTCTCGATCTCTTCGGCTGTTAGCCCGTACCTGTGGTTATCGAGGTTGAGCAGGTTGATTTATCGAACAATGATTGGGATTTTAGGAGTTTGGGGATTTGGGGATTTTGGGATTTGGGGAGTTGAGAATTTGGAGAGTTAGGAAGTTGCAGATTTTAGGATATGAAGAGTCAAGTATTTTGACATTTGGAAATTTTAGAGATTTGTAGATACAGACACTTGGAAAGGAAACCTAGTGGATCTCACATGCTAATAGCTTATACCCATCATTTCCCCTCATCACAAAAATGAATCTTAATTTACTCTACTAAATTAGCGATTAGTACATCGGCGTTTAATAACAACATTCAAGTTAACCACTTCTAATAAGAAAACAAGTAATCTCAATAAACCCATGATCCCAATTGATCGACCCATTCAACGAACGCTGACCTAACTTTCTAACAATCATCGAGTGGAACTGGCGCTCCAATTATCGCGAAGCTCGTCTCTAAGTTAAGTTTGAATGGCAAATCGGAAGCGAAAGGGGATCTTACGTTTGCGCTAGGTTGTTGCTGATGTCCAGAAGGAGTTCGCCGACCGTGGCCAAGTCTTCTGGCCGCCATGTTTTGCCTTTGGGTTGCGCAACATCTGCATCAACCGACGAAACGTGTGGGTGAACATGGTGAACGCGAGCATCGGCCAAACAAAAGAAGCTTGTAGCCGTGGATATGTACGAGTATGTAATCGTTTTAAACGTGACGAGATCGCGAACAGAAGAGTTAACGACATATAGTAAATCATCGAACTATCCGTTATTTTATACAGGCTGTCCCATTTGACGCGGTCTTGCAGTCACTTAAAATTATTTATGACACTGCAAAGGAGAATTTGTTAATTTTGAAACAATTCACCTACGAAAAGCTCATTAACATCGGACTATGTCCCCCTTGTTGACATTTAGCAACACATTTCCTGACGTCATGAATGATTTTAGAGATTCGATTCTACCTCAAGTGAGACACTCTGTATAATTAGCATTTTTGTTGGGTCATCGTGGAACAGGTTGCAAAGACACTCACTGATGCGTTTTCTTGCCTCCACGTAGGCGCGATTCACAGCGTCGTAGGTGATGCACGATGGAGATCCTGCTGCTGCTGAACTGAAACATTCGATAAATGTATTTGAAACATCAGATATATTGTGTAACAAGTTCGCTGAGTTCAACCGCAAACAGTTGTATTACATAGTTGCTTACATTATTTCACTCAATTTTGAAATGTAAGTTCACCAGAGTTATAAAAGTATCACAAAATGGCGCTTAACTCGCGGGTTGACATCGGTAGATTTTAATCGCACTTCCCACTCTTTTTTCGTTATTTAAAAAGTTCCCCTTGCGACACGATGTGAAAGTCTACGTGCTTTTTAGGTGGTTTTACGAGAGCAGACTCGCATGGATTATTTACAGTCTTCATTCCATTCTTTTCGACTTAATTACCTAATGTTCCAGTTTCATGAGAAGTTAGAGTGCGAGAGCCGCGCATGTACTCGTCAATTGTGCTCGCGCATATTCTGTATCAAGGTAATCCGAAACTGGCGTACAAACCGTGAGTCCCCGTGAATTGCCATATCCCGTTTCTTGCAAAGAAACATACTGGCATTGACGTGCCACTCGTGGCTTTTACCTTCAACGCATGACCCCGGCGGTTTCTTCTGGGTCCCTTTGCCTTTTAGAATCGATCGTATAACTTGTTACATCGATCATCGATTCAATTCACCCGGTTTTTTAACCTTAGACGGCGCACCGCGCTGATAACCGCAGTTTCAATTTACTTCAACTTTATTCCTTACTTGTACCATTTGCGTTATTTAAATCTTACTTTGGGGATTTTTATAGAGGAATTTTTGAAAACTTTCTCGTAATTTGTAGTGTATTTTTAGAGATTTGGGGTTTAGAATTTTTAAGATCTTTAGCAATTCAAAATTTGAAAGCCTCAAAATGTTAAAGATCCAAAATTTCAAAATATCGAAGTCCTAGTGCTTAAAAATTCTAAAATTCAAGGATTCTAATAATTATAAGTTCCAAAACTTAAAAGTTTCAAAACTCCCAAATTCTCAAATTCCAAAATTCCACAATTCCACAATTCCAAAACTCTAAAATTCCAAAACTCCAAAATTCCAAAATTCCAGAACTCCAAATCCCCAAACTCTCAAACGTCAAAATTTCGAAATCCAAAAATCTCAAAATTCCACACCCCAAAAACCTCCCAAAACTCCAAATACCAAATTTCCTAAAATTGATCTCCTATCCTTAGATCAAACAAACATTTCGATAGAATAAATGGTAGGACTTCATCAACATTCTTCCAGCATCCACGGAGTTCGTAAATTGTATCTCGAAATCCGTTGAACGGTATTTTCTCACAAATTATATGCTGTCGCAATCGTTATTAAATAGAGTAATGGGTGCACGCTGAAAGTATTCGCGAGAATGCACTTGAGGGCCGTTCTGCGTTTAATTGTAACAAAGTGCATTCTCGTGCAATTTCGTGTCATAACTGCAGCTCTAACGAGCTACGTGCGGTTAACTTTAATAAATTATTATATCGATTTTCTGGTAAATTAATGCTGCCGAACCTGAAATTCTCTTGGCAGTACTTCTCTCGTTGTATTTTTAAAAATTCAATATCGGAGAAGTCAATCACCTACTTATAAATATTCAGTTAGTAATAACGATATTTTTGTATACTGAAACTTTCATGTAACCACAAGTGTTATAACCGATCATCTGCAAAAGTCTGCATATTTGTATTTTATTATAAAACCTTAAACATATAATTTTGTAATAAATGTTCCTCATAATAAATTCTGTACAATATTATACAAGTTACCAATTGAACAATATTTTATTATAAAACCAATTTTGGTTTTAATAAAAGTTAAATAATATTATGTTATAAAACTGAAAATCTGCAACAATGTACACATTTTCCCATAAGAAATTGTGTAACAGTAGTCAGCAATTAAATAAGATTTCCAAGTTTATTCCAGCAGGTTTTTAAATATACCTATCTTTAACTAAAGTCTTACAGAGAACCGGATACGTATTCGGGTTAAAAACAATTTCTCTGTACGCACATTTGGTTTGGCTATGAGGACCCATAAAAGGTAAAGTCATGCTTGAAACACGTTCCTGCCTTTGATGGTGTACACGAGCTACATTTCGTACATTCAACGTAACAAAATTGGTCGAGAGCAGTTTTTTTAAATTGCGTAGAAAGTTCCTAACTTTACTTTTAGATACGACTTAACAAAGACGTTTCAACCACGTGCACGTTACGTGAACAGGGAAACTACTACCACCTCGGAATTAAGATATCCAGTGATCCTTGTAAAGAATATAAACGACGTGATTATGGTTATTAATAAAATTAATCGCGAGAAAGTTCTACCGTTTGATGACCGAAAATCATTTCGCGCTGACAAGAGAATCAAACTTGTCAAGATGATGGATCTCGAGTTTCATTTCTTGATACGTGCGTTTACTGCCAACACTTATTTGGTAATTTGCGAAATATGAACCAATTAATCTTTTCGAGATACTTTTTATAGGATGTGAATGATTTTTAGAGATCTTTACCGAGGATTATGTGACATTTATTTACTTATTTTATGTAAATTGTGCTTTTTTCTCTTGTCATTTTTAGAGAGATTTTTACCGAGGTTTATGTGACATTTATTTACTTATTTTATGTAATCTTGTTTTTATGCAAGCATTCTTATCAAAATATACTTGTCATTCAATTTTTGTGCATTATCTCATTTTGTACATCACTCGTTATGTTGCGCATGCGCAACGTTGTGAAGATGTTAAATAAGATTTATATTTTATAAAATAAAGTTTTGTGACGTTAAAAATTTTGTCCAACATTTCCGTCATTTTATTGAATGAGTTTTTGAAATAGAATGATTTGCCGCACTTTTTTCAAGCTTCAGTAAGTCACACCTCTAACAAATGTATTTACCATGACATTCTTATTGAAAGTACACGCTTCCTCTCACTGCTGTACCTTCAATTATGTCCTACATTGAAACTAATAGGAATCGTATAGTATGCAAGCTGAAAAGTTACACCAGCTTACGGAACACATGTAACAAAACTAGGAACACGATCTCTGTATTAGTTGCACAAGCTATAGATTTCTCATTCCATTCAGTATCAGCTGACAAAGTATCGATATACAAGGCTGAATTGTAGTATCGATAACTGTAAAGACATTTTTACCTCGTCTGGAATAAAATTATCCCGGATTTTTTATTCATTTTCCGCCGGATCGAGTTTCGTTACGCCTATTGTTAATTATTTTCCCTGTCACTTTTCAATAACTTCGATAATTATCTTATTATCTTCTCTATTATGCAGTGAAACGATTTATTGCATAATTAATTTCCATATGATTTTATTGGTTAATTAACTGTTTGATTAGTTCTTTGATTAATTGCTGGATTAATCGTTTTATGGATTCTTGAACTCTTCAATTCTTTAATTTTACAGTTTTTCAATTCTTCGATTCTTCCACGCTTTGGTCCTTTGATACTTTAATTCTTCAATGTTTCAATTCGTCAATTCTTCAATTTTTCAATTTTTCAATTTTTCAATTTTTCAATTTTTCAATTTTTCAATTTTTCAATTTTTCAAATTTTCAATTCTTCAATTCTTCAATTCTACAATTCTTCAATTCTTCAATTTTTCAATTTTTCAATTCTTCAATTCTCTACCCTTTCATTTGATTCTATTGCAAATATGCAACATAATATACTGCACAATTCAAGTGTAAAATAGTGGCAAGTACAAAAAAATATTTCCTCCTGTGCATAATTACACCTTTTTAACAAATTTTGTTGACAGAATACAATTAGCAGCTAATTCTTGCATGATTTCCCTTAAACATTTGTAATTACAGAAAACAGTTAGTCATACAATTGAGCAACGAGACTCTTATGATTTACCATAAGAGGATTGCGGCTAATCGCGAGCAATTTTCTTATTGTACTTGTTAAGTCATCCTAGGAAATTCCCAACGAAACGCTTTATTAACAGCAGTCTACAGAAGGATCATGATTTACCGTGACAGATTTTTCGCAATTAAAAAATTGAATTATTAAACGATGCGTGGGTATGCTTAAGTAATTCGAAGCTCGTAATTGTACGAGCACGATGCAATCGCGGGACATGGCTCGTTAAAAATGACAGAATTTTGTGATACATTGGGAAAGATATTAGTAAATTGATTTTAGAGGTGTTTCACAAATTCACGCACGATTATTGCCCATTAATCATTTCGATCGTTAGCCGCTGGGTAATTAATTCTTTTCTGTCTTCAAATTTTACATCGATGACCGGTATGCTATTCAGCTTTTATTTTTTATTCAATTAATTATCCCCGCAGATTTTTCATTTTTGCTTCAAGGTAGTCACGCTTTGCTAATTTTACACCAATATTTTTTTTCATTCAACTGTATTTATAATTTATTTATATATTTAATTACTGTATGTAAGAATTGCTTTAGATATAATTGTACCCATTTCTGAAACGAAATTTAAAAAATTTAACAAGTGAGAAATTAACAAATTTTATTCCTGATTCCTGCATTGACTTTAATTACCCCAATGTCTTTCTTTGTCTAAAGAGAAAACTCGAAGAGATTCAATTAGAAGCACAATTATTATCAAATCTGAATTTTTGAGTCCCTCCGGTAATTTACTCAGGAGATGATTAACCCGGAAACTTTCGAATTCATTCATCACACATTTTTTACTTTCCTTGCTTCGAGGATCTGTCATATAACTGTACACGTATACACCGTTCGCTGGTGTAAAAACGAGGAGTTATTAATGAAGACAATCACATTAGTCTTTCCTTGTTACGGTTTCCTTGATCTTTCCTGCCTATTAGAACTACATAGTCCCGTAGTGTAAACGTCCTTTGTATTATAATTAACTTTGAGATCAAGTTGATCAAGACCTGCTCCCTTGTTATCGGCTTATTAATAATTCATCGTTTCCTTTTTTGTACGTAATATCTCTGTCAGGATATAGACAGACAAGGTTCCATAAAAACAACTCTGTTTAAGCTCGAGATGCTCTACACTCTATTTCCCATTTATTTTTTTTTATACTTTTTTTATGTAACATGACATCGTACAATTTTGAATTAAAAGAAGTAATTGCACTTTTGGTTAAATTTGTATGATGTGTTCAGTTGATTATTTTAACAAATTATTTGCAGAGAAAAATTGAACGTTCATTTGTTTAGAAATTATAACATGACCCATAATGAATAATCGATATACACGAAATATTTCTGTCTTATTTTTGTTTTTGAATCTCCTTAAAATTAAAAATTATCAGGTATAAATTAAATACGTTCTTGCCCTTTTAACGTTCTGATTCTACAATATCCTCATTCCATCTCGATAAATAATTATGAACCGTTCAATGTCCTTAACGGGTAACGCGAGACAGGTGAAAAAATGCTTCTCGATTTTCCACTCGTTCAAGATCATATACCTAGATGCATGTAAAACGATATCGAAAGTGTCGCTCTATATAAAAACGGTGATTTACTCGTTGAACGGATCCTTGATGGACAAAGGTTAGATGGATAGTGAAAGTCCTGGCTAATGTTACTACGTTTTGATCACTGTTCCTGCTTTCTCCGGATCTCAAAAATGTTAGCGCTAGTCTCACAGTGGTTACGTAAAATTACTGCCTGATTCGGTTCGCTTTGAGTTAACGTTAAACCATCCCGAAAGATGCAATTATCTCACTCGTGATCGCGGTGAAAGATCTCTGAACGAATATAATTGCGACACGTTCCAAACATTGCAATTTTTCATTTGTTACAATTTTAGTATGTTTACATTTCAGTATTTGGCCTGTCAAAATTTTAGGATCTTAAAATTTAGGAATTCCCACAGATACTAGGGATATTTGGGTCGAAGGATTATAGTCTAGGGATATTTACATCCAAGGATTATAGTCTAAGGATATTTGGAACCAAGGATTAATTAAACTTGACAATGTATCAAATTTGACAACTCCCATATTTATAAATGTAAGAATTCTAAAATTGTGCACTTTGCATACGTTTATCCAAATGAAGTCTTTGCACCCGAGTGTACGGTAACTAAATACAACAGGCAATGAGCGCTTTTTTACGAGTATCATTATAACAAATGGCCGTTGAGTTGTTCCTGTCGCAAGCGACGTGTCGCAAGAGGTTAATACAGATATATAGTTTGAGTGGCGTCTTAATAAATCAGCTGCAAAAGAATCCGCGCCGGAGGCAACTTGCTTTCGTTGCGTCGAACAAGTCGGCTTACAATTCGATAACTTACAAGGATCCACGGAGCAAATTGTACGTGTAGTCGAAGACGCTTGTTCTTCCTGGATTGTTTAAGATCAAGGCACAATCGTCGCCGTTTGCATAAACCTCGACGGGCTGGTATTGCAGGCCGTTGCAACTGTGCTCGTTACTCCAGATCGCTGCTAGCAGCAGGAGCCCGATTATCGCGGATCGTATCCGCCTTATCACGGATCTGCAACATTATGAACACTGTGATTAGCAATTTTTGGCATCATTATTACTTAAAAGGACTGTTATTAAATATACGGGCTGATTTTTGTAACGTGACGACTTTAAATCATTCGGTTTGGAGGAAAATTATTTGAACGAAAGTTGTTGATTTCGCAAAGACCCTCAAGGAGCCTTCGTTTTCAATTGAACTATGAAAATAAAATTAGAATTTAAAAATTCCAAAAGAGAGTAAGAATATGAAAATTATAAACGAAGGAATGCTTGTCCTGTCAAAAAACAATTTTTTTTTTTTATATAATTCCGTTGTTTTATATAACAAGAAATATCGAAAACACGAGTTCTAACGATAAATACCGATACGATCAACGATTTCCATTTATCGAACAAACAAAAAATTCATTAACGATCGTGTGTGGTAACGCCTCGTCGATTTATATAATTGTAGTGCTACACTTTCGATCGATAATCGATTGCGTAATTTCGAAAACGAACGGAATGCAATAACGCATTATGAAATGACTTGGTTTTTTCGAAAGATTCGAGGATGCGTCAGGATTGAAGGTATCATTTCATGAATGCACAAGCGAAAGCATCAAGATCATGCCCACCTTGGATCTTATCGTAACAAGCATGCTCGTTTTCGACGATGCACCGACGCGGAGAAGAAATCGTGTTGCAAAACGCGAAATGCCTCGTTTAATATCTCTTATCTGCGTTGCAACGAACAATTGTTTGAGAGATGAGCGATAGACAGATACATTTTTAAGTTGCGTCGACATTGTTCATACTTTCGTGCTATCTCTTGTTTATGCATGCATTTTCTGATGGGGATATTGCGGATGTAGGAATTTTAATATATGAGGATATAAGGAGATAGGAATTTAAGTGTATAGGGATGTAGAGACATAGGAATACAGAAATTTAAGTATAGGGACTTAGGGATATAGGGATATGGCGATTAGGGATTTGGGGATTTATAAATTTGATGATATAGAATTTTGACGTTTTTGTGGATTTAATTTGGGGTTTTGTGGATCTGGGAATTTGGGGATTTCAGTAATTTGGGGTTTGAGGTTTTGGGGATATGAGAGTCTGGGGATTTGAGGATTTGGGGATGTGGGAGTTTGGTGATTTGAGGATTTGGAGATATGGAAATCTAGGGATTTGAGGACTTGGAGATTTTGAAATTCGGGAATATAGAGATTTGGGGATTTAGGGATATTGGGTTGTAGAAATATTGAGACATAGGGATATTAGAATGTAAGGACAATGGAATCTAGGAATATTGTAATTTTGAATGTCTGCAATCTAGGGATATTGACGCTTAGAGACATTACAGCATAGGTTCTTTTTTAATGTAAGAATACTGATATCTAATGATATTAAAATCAGGAGATATGTGAATCAAAATAATCCTAGGGATATTATGGTTCATGAAAAATAGTATCTAGGGACATTGTGCTCTACGTATATTGAAATATAAATTCTACATATTTGAGGTCTAGAAATATTAATATCTGGAAATTCAGAAATTTAGAAATCTATGAATCAAGAAGAATCGAAGATAATCGAAAAAATCATAAATATTGCAATATAACAAGAGTCTAATGTATATTCCCGCTTTTTAATTTCCCACATCTACAGTCCCATACATGATGAAAGTCTACTGTATCTTAAACCAGGAATTTATATTTTACCGCATTTTTCTTTAGAAACCCGTCGACTGTGTTATGCTAGATCTTAATTTTCGCCATGCAAGGATACTTGCAAAAGTACGTAATGTATCAATTACATAAGGAATGGGCGAATATCGAATTTGATTCTAACTGTACTCCTTGTTATTCACCTTACGCGCTCTGCAGTACGTTCGCGAACGAAACGTGCCAATAAACCGGTCGCGATACATTCGATTTCATAAGACCTATTAACCAATTGCCTTCAATCAAGGACTCTAACTGTATACAATTTAAGGAATTCACCGTGAAACGTCATAAATATCGGGGAATACGATGGAGAATCGATTAGTCTAGAATTTCATGAACTTTCGATGCACGAGTGTCGATTCTTAAACACTTTATCGCCGATCCGAACGAGTTTGGATTCTTCGTTAATCGAGTGGAAATCTGGAAAAACTTGAATTTTCAACGTGGAATATTTATTTGATGAAAGTAAATTGCGTGGTTGGCATTAATAACGAAGCGAATGTTGTCTTATTCAAACTCTGTGTAAATCTTCGGGTTTTAGAAATGTAATTTCTTGAAGAACTGAAAATTACAGTGTTTTGTAAGAAAAATTCTATTCGCGTTGTGCAAGTGTGTATAATAAAAGAGGTGCATATTATTTTTATGTGCTGAATTTTTTATTTGAAGTAAAAGTTGGTTTTATATTCCTCGTGAAAATTATTGAAATTTATAATCATAAGTTTAATAATAATAATTATTATTCGTAAAAATAAATAATAATAATTATTATTATAATTATACTGCATTTGTGCATTTATGATATATCGAAATCTATAAAATAAATTATGTAGCTTGTACTTATTTGTACTCTGCAGATTTTTATGTATCAGAAATGCATCTGGTAGTTTGTTTATAGTGATTCTTGTGGAATTTGCTTTTAATGTAGGTTGTTAATGTTATTATTTTGTTTGATGGAAAATAGAAGTCTCAATCCTAGAGCTCGAATTCCGCGGAAGGAAAAATTCACTCGACTTTAATAGAACTTATTTTTCTTAACGCAAAAACAACTTTCACTTCTATGCAAATCTTTTGCGAACATAGACTCAATCGCTTTTATTTCCCCAGGAAATCATTCACAGCGAGAGGAATGAAGGAAAATATCTAATATTCATTGTAATTTATTTATGAAAATTCTTTGCAAAAAATGAATTTAATGGTGAAGGGGTCAGACATTTTAATTAGTGGACCTACATGATGATGAATAAAATATAATATAAATAAATAATGTATGTACTTGTGTACTTATATAATAGACATACGAGTAACGATTAATAATTATAATTGATTAATAGTGAATTAATTCGATAATTAAGAAAATAATTATAGTACTGAAAATTCTGTAATTGCAAAAGTAGAATTGTAATAAGTCTGTTATTCAAGTTTTCTTACTCTCAAGTTTTGAGAGTCCTAAATTGTGAAAGTAAAAATTTCCAAGTTCTAAATTTAAAAATTTGTGAATTTCCAAATCCTCAAACTTTAAATTCCCAAATTCTCAAATTCCCCAATTTTCCAAATTCCCAAATTCTCAAATTCCCAAATTCCCAAATTCCCAAATTCCCAAATTCCCAAATTCCCAAATTCCCAAATTCCCAAATTCCCAATTTCTCAATTTTCCAATTTCCCAATTTCCCAATCTCCCAATTTCCCAAATTCCTAATTTCCCAATTTCCCAATTTTCCTAATTCTCCAATTTCTCAAATTATCAAATCCCACATATCCCAAATCCCACATATCCCAAATCCCACATATCCCAAATCCCACATATCCCAAATCCCACAAATCCCAAATTACTCAAGCCTCTGCAACTACTTTGCAATAATAATACACGATAACATAATTAAAATACCTTCCACCGCACTAAAATAATATATTTCCATAATATATCGCAACATTCGAGTACTTGTAAATCAATAACCGACCAAGATCAGTTTCCCCATTGAATTTCTCCGATTTTACCGTTCCAAGATTGTTTCCGGCATAGCAAGGCAAACATGGCCACTTTATCGCGACGAATTACGCGAATTGGCCCAGTATTCTAACCGCGTAACGACGTGAAATCGTATCGAGGAACGCAAGAAATCGACCGGCTGCGTTGGAAGTCAGCGAAAGCTGAAAACTCAAAAAGAAGTTTCGCTTGGAGGAAGTAGGAGGGTAAAAAAATATAGGAAACCACAGGCATTCGAATCGGACCGATAGACACAACTTATTTACGTCCTTGCTTATCGAATGATATCAACATTTACCTTCGAACGCTTTACGCTCTGTGGATTTAAAAGTAATTACATAATTGGGGGTATGTTGGCTTTGCCTTATGCTATCTGATTATTAACGGACTAATTAATTGAACGGAGTCAGTGGTTTATTGAATTTCGAAGAATGGTATTTATTTCCAATTATTTGCTTTGTGGCGATCGATAAAGGCGCAGTTACATACTCTTTGTTATGTAGGTTGGTAATAGATTGTTTTGAGTACCATTGTTTTCATTTTTATTATTTTTTTTACTGTTATTTCATTATTTTTTTCTGTTTTATTGGTCTATCTTTAACTGATTTATTATTTTGCTATTTTATTATTTTATTATTTTACAATTTCATGTTACTATTTTATTATTGTACCATGTTAATATTACTCTTCTTCATTATTTTATCATTGTACCATTGTACCACTGCATCATTACACTATTATACTATATTACCATTATATTATTATACCATTTTCCCATTTTTCTATTTTACTATCCAACAACCCCACTATTTTACTATTTTACTATTTTACCCATTTTTCTATTTTACTATCCAACAACCTTTCATTATTCCCCTATTACCCCACATCCTTATATGTACGCATAATAAATGTGTCCAACTAATTAATTTAATTTGTGATACTTGAAAAAGGTTGTGCTCCAAGCACTAACAAATCAAGAACACGAATGTCAATAAAAAGTGATTGAATTTAAAATCTGGTGCAGCCAAAATCGTACGATAATTAGCTCGACAGGTGATAACGTCCTCTGATCAGGTGTTGTAAACGATCGAGATAAGAACCGGCGAGTTCTCGATCGGAATAAAGATCGTGGATCACTTTCTCATTGCGTATACCGCGGATTCTCCTTTCACTTTCTTCGTTACCCGATACAACCCGTCTCCGACTGATAGATCCGATTTTACATGCTTTCGATTTGCAACACACTCTCCGTGTCAACTATCGTTGCCTTACCAACGAAGCTCACCACTCATGTTATTACAGTACGAAAACATTCGAACACTGATCGTATAATTAGTTTCTCGATAATTATACCGTACCTCCGTAACTCCATGATTCCAAAATCTCTTATAAATTATTATTTAGATCGCTTCATTTTGTAATTTGTACATTCAAATACTGATTTTAACTTTCAAGTGAATTTTTCGATTCATGATTTGAAATGGTTTCTTTATTTTAATCTTTAGTCTAGATTTAATTGGACGTACGATTTTGTAACAGAAATAGGTAAATAAATACAGTTTTTGCGGAAATAAATTTTCTTATGTAATCAGATTATATAAATCTTTAGATTGTTATAGTTTTAATGTGGATTTCAAAATGATTCGATTATAGTTGCATTCTGGAGGTGTAACTATGGCAAGCGTCTTCAGAGCTTGTTAAATTAACTCAAGGATTAATTTCAATTATTTACTGTGTAACTTGAGTTCAATTTTTTTGGCAATTCACTGTAGAGTCATTATACCAATATTCTTTAAAGTTCACTAAATGAACTCAAGGATTAATTTCAATTATTTACCTTTGTAACTTCAGTTCAATTATTTGGACTTCAAAATTCGAACTGAATTAATTGAAATCTACTCTATGCACATTTCTCATATTTGTTACTCAAAATTTTAATACTGTTGCTCTATCATAAAGCATAGAATAATATATATATAATAAAATGTATTATCCCTGTAGATTGTTGTTAAACATACTATAAATTTCTATCTTTTTAATCATTTCCGAGCTCATTTTAATTATTGTACTTCAGAACGATTAAATATTCAGTCTGCTCTTTCCTTCCTTTTACAAGAAATGTTGAAACAAGAACACGTTCTTTTAAAGTAATAGAAGTCTAGATTAGAGTTCTGCACGAGGATTTTAAATGCTGTAATTCTTACGTTAGATCGTGTATTTTTATGCACTCGTTGTGTAATGAATTTCCTCAAACGTGGCCTCACGAAAGTGCCTTTTATTGTTCCTTTACGCGTTCACTGCCACGTGGGTTACCTCTTGTTTTATGGAAAATCATCCAACTTCTAAATTTGTAGATTTCTAAATTCTTGATTTTTCAAATTTTTGAAATTGTCGATTTTTCAATTTTTTACTTTCAGAATTTTCCAATTTTTTGGAAGTATTGATTTATATTTTTTTTTATATTAGACTGATACATTTTTTAATTTCTAAATTTCTAAATTTCTACGTTTCTAAATTGCCAAATTTTTTAATTTTCAAATTTTCACATTTCCAAATTTCTAAATTTCCAAATTTTCAGGTTTCCAAATTTCTAAATTTTCAAGTTTCCAAGTTTCCAAATTCCTGAAAGTCTCAGTTCTTAAATTTCCAAATTTCTGAAAGTGTCAATTCATAAAATTCCAAGTTTTTGGAAAGCCCCAATTCACAAATTACAAAATTTCCAAAACACCCTATTCGAAAATGACTAAATTTCCAAAAACCCCAAATTCCCAAATTTGTCCAGTATCCAAAAGCTCCAAATTCGCAAATTTCCAAATACCCCAAGTCCTCAAGTTCCCAATTTCCTAAAATCTCGAAATCCCCATAGATATCCACCCCACGCACGGAGCACGTTGCCCATGAACTCTCCGGCGGGCACAAGATCTGTTCACCACAAACTTGCACAACACCCGGAAATTTCCTCCAAACCTTCTCTTTCCATCGCCCTCCTCCAAACCCATCCCTCAAACATCCACCGACTCTAACCTCGGAATCATTGGGTCCGCGAAGACCCAATCCAAGGGTTGAAATCCACACTCACCCGTACATTCTTCTGCACGTGCTCCACGTTGACGATCCTCAAAAGTTTCGCACGAACGAAAATCTCGTTATCGAAGAACAGGACACTTCCGGCACACTATATCACGCTCGTCGAACCGGATGAAAAAAAGAACCCCGATAACCGAAAAAAGAGTCGATCGAAAGAACGGTCAGATTCCAACCGATCACCACTTGGTCGAGTCGATAGTCAGTTAATTCTACTGTGACTATCGAAGTGCAGTCAGTGACCACTGGTTGATGTCGAGTGATTGTTGGTTAGAGACTTACTGACCGAGTGTCTGATATAATGGCTGGTAACCTGGCTCCGGTGTCCTACCGTGTGTAGTTCTTTATCGAACACGTAGGGTCCACATGGTGGTGGTGGAAAGCTCCCCAAAAGCCCCGT
Organism: Megachile ligniseca; assembly: GCA_945859555.1. Taxonomy (NCBI): domain Eukaryota; kingdom Metazoa; phylum Arthropoda; class Insecta; order Hymenoptera; family Megachilidae; genus Megachile; species Megachile ligniseca. Next base: position 7,709,933 of record OX243783.1, read on the forward strand.
ATGTGGTAGGGGAGGGGAACGGTGAAGTTAGCTTACTTCGTGGGTAACAACCTCCAGGTGAGAGAGAACACGAACGGTTAACGGAGAAACACGTGGAAAAGGGAGAAGAAGAAGAAGAAGGGAGAGGAGGCGTAGACTGCCGTCCACGTTTGACTTTCCTTTCTCTAAACGAGCCGCCGGCTGCTGCCCTCGATTCGAGACATCGATTGTGTCTCCGACTGCTCCGAAATATGTATGTGACGTCGACAGAGGTAACGAGCCACCCGATCGGCATCGAATTAATCGAAATATGCGAATTATTGCTCGTTTTTGAGATGCTTTAATCTGGTTGTTGGTTTCTATGCGAGGTTGTTACGCGGTGTGGAGATGGCTAAGGGGTTGCAGATTTTACCGCCGTTAGTATTTTACTATTTTACTATTCTAGTGTGGTAACATTTTGATATTGTACCGGTTTAATATTCTAGTTTTTACCGTTTTACTAGACTAGTTCACTGTTACAGTGTTCTGTAATCGTACGCTTCCGCTAGTCCACTTATTCAAATATTTCACTGTTCTAATAATCTGCTATTTTACTGTTTCATTGTATAAGTATACTTTTAGTATTATAGTATATTACTAATTATATTACTATTTTACTAGTTTCTTTAGAACTAGTTACTTTAGAACTGTACTACTGTTATTATATTCAACTATTTTACTAATTCTATTGTACAACTATACTGTTATTTTACTAGTATACTATTCTACTATATCATCGTCATACTATTCTAATCTTCCCCTTTTTTATTCTACAACTATTTCACTATCCTACCCAAACCTCTGCATTCCGAAATCTCTATATCTCCAAATCCCCACAATCTCAAAATCCTTATATCTCAAAATCCCTACAATCTCAAAATCCCTACTTCTCGACATAGTCAGATCTCAATATTTTTGCAATCTTGAAATTTCTACATTTCAAAACCCCTACTTCCGAAAATTCCAATATATTCCCAGGTCCCTATTTTCCCAAACTCCTATATCCCCAAATCCCCATATCCCCAAATACCTATATCTCCAAATTTGTATAACTCCAAATCCCTATGTTCCAAAATTCCAATATATTCCCAAATCCCTATATCCCCAAATCCCTACATCCCCAAATCCCCTATATCTCCAAATTCTTACATCCCCAAATCCCTATATCTCCAAATCCCTACATCCCCAAATCTTTATATCCCAAAATCCCTATATCCCCAAATCCCTACATTCCCAAATCTTTATATACCAAAATCCCTATATCCCCAAATTTGTATACCCCAAAATCCCTATATCCCGAAATTCTGAAATCCCGAAATCCCTATATCTCGAAATCCTTATATCCCAAAATCCCTGAATCGCAATATACCTATATTCCACAATTCCTATTCCAATATCCCTAGATCCCAATATCCCTAAATCCCTATCCCTATATCAATATCCCTAGATCCCCAAATCCTCATGTCCCCAAACCCCAAATCCTTATATCCCTATGTCCCCATATCCCTATAACCCCCAAATACAATGTGTCCAAATTTGTTGGAATAAATTCATTCATTTTTCACTCATCGTACATCGGGAGATAAATGTGACGCGTATCGTGTGCGCATGAAATTCAATGTTCACAGTGGCAGAAAAAAAGATTCAATTGAACGCACGAAAGAGCAAAAAGATGGAAAATGTGTTTAAAATAAAGGGGAGCCGCAAGAGGAGGCAGGTCGTAAAGTCCTTTTACGAGTGAATTGCGCGATATTAAAAGGACATTCGATTTTCGTTACATAACTCATGCGTACCGCTTTACCATCATTGCGTAAGATTATGAAAGTCGTGAGAATTTGAACGTCCGATGGGATATTGTAATTGATTATGTAAGTAAATCAAATTCTTCGATGTCTAGTGATTCCACCGTCGCGTCGGTTAATTCTGTTGTTTCGTACCGAGCGCGAACGTGACGATCGCAGAAATTAATAGCGTTTCTGCTCGTGGAAATAACACGTTGCCGAAAATTGGCCGCACAGAAGCTGATACTTTTTGAACAAGTGCGAAACCTGCAGACAGATATTAATGACATTTGTTCGTCGTATTGCTTTTTTCGATTCAATTCGGAATCCTGTCCAGTATTTTTCTCTCCTTCGTTCGAACGTTCCACTGCGAGATCATGAAACCAATTTTAAATCAGATGATGTCACGCTCGTGAACGTTCAGAAAACACGTAGCGAAGAAAATAACGGGAAAAATAACACGCGAATGTAATTAACGGCAAAGCATAAATTATAATAAAATTAATTGAAAATTAATCGATTTAATTAAATCGCGATATGCGCTCCCCCGATGTACCGCGTAAATCAGTCACGAGAAAAAGGAAGAAATGTCGAAATCTTTTTAACGTATCGATCTCGGTGACGCAAGGGGTATCGTTCGCTCAGTTGCGATTCAGATCGCAAAAAGTTTGATTAATCAGAGGATTCTTCATCGTAACGAGCTGTGCATTAGCCGGTGGATTGCGAATCGTGGAAAGCAAAATGACAAGTACAAATCACGGACGTGGCTCGCCGTGGATCATCGAACAGCGTAACGGTGATCGATCACGGCGTAACAACGAAAGCGCGTTGAATCTTATCTGTTGCTCGACTGAATCGGTTGGGTTAGGGTTAGGAGGTAATTGAACGATTATACGACCCTCGTTCTTTCGCTGACGAGGTTTCTACCAGAAATAACTTCCGGTTTCGCTTTTACTCTCATTCAGCATCAAAGGTTACGTTCGAGAACTGGAAAGTTTAAGTGCTAGATGATTTATTGCAGGTGAAAATTTTCTATCTATACTTTTCATATCTTTATTCTTTATTATGAATATTAAATGTTTTATCATTTTAATAAATTTTAAAAAAATATGCAAGTATGGAGGTATGATGTGTGGCAATATAATGGGTGGCGATATAACAGGAGGTGATACGACGCATTGTAGTCCAATACGAGTGGCGATATAATGGATGGTGATTCAATACATGACAAATTAACGCGTGGCGATATAACGCGTGGCAAATGTAATGCGTGGCGATATAACGCGTGGCAATATAACGCGTGGTGATACAATGCGAAGTAATACAACGCGTGGCGATTCAACACGTGGCAATATAACGCGTGGTGATAAAATGTGTAGTAATACAACGCGTGGCTATACTATGCGAGATAACATAATGCGTAGCGATACAACACGTATTGGCAATATAACACGTGATAGAACGTGTACACTAACAATACGTATCCATTAATGATTGAATTTATGAACAATTCAATTACAATTCAATAGTTCAGTACACACGATAATTAATCCCATTCACACACTGAATAAAAACATTAACAAAGGTAACACCGGTTACCAACGAACAATCCAGCGATATTTTTCCAGAAATATAAAAGAACCGTATTATTTCATACGTTCGCTTCATACATTATTTTCATCGGATCGCTCATTGCAACGTTAATAACTCCATCGACCGCAATTTTTCGAATCATATATCCACCCGCGCAATACTATTAATTTTTTTTTCCATCGAGACAAACGGCAGTAAAATTACACCGACGAATCGTTTACATTGCACACGACGCGTCGTTAGTTACAAAAGACTTTCACAGATGTTTGTATCCGCGTGTGTACACGTACCCGAGGGAAATGAGTTTATTGTTCGAGAATTATGCGCGCGGTTGTTTCTTGCTGCATTGGAACTTGAAAGATTAAACGTGATTTGCTCTACGTAGACATATAGCACAACCTCTTCGTTCTCGAACGCAGTCGTTTTTCATAGTGAATGATATGGTCGTTTATGGTTCTTCTGTGTATAAGGATTTGTACCGGTCGCGGTGGAACGACCAACGTTTCAACTATTCTACCATTCTATTTAAATTAATACACGTGTTGTTAACACGTTAATTGCCATATAGGGTGAGCCGGGTTAAAACGTTCAGTTTTCAAGGATACCTTTAGATGTATTCTGAATTCGTGTTTATGGATATATGGGATACGAGGACATTGGTGTATGCAGATTTAGGGATATAGGTATTTAAGGGTCCGAGGAGGTAACGGTACAGATATCTAAGGGTTGTAGGGATCTGGAGATTTAGGGGTCTAGAGATCTGGGGGTCCTAGGGATCTGGGGATCCAGAGATCTAGGGATGTAAAGATCTGGGGATGTAGAGATTTGGGAATGTAGAGGTCTGGGGATGCAGAGGTTTGGGGACGTAGAGATCTGGGGGGTACTAGAGATTTGAAGATGTAGAGATCTGGGCTTGTAGAGATATGGGGATGTAGGGATCTGGAGGTCGTAGGGATCTAAGGATGTAGAGATTTGGGGATGTAGAGATCTGGGGATGTAGAGATCTGGGGGTGTAGAGGTCTGGGGACGTAAAGATCTGGGGGTCTTAGGGATTTGAGGATGTAGAGATCTGGAGATATAGAGATCTGGGGATGTAGAGATCTGGGCTTGTAGAGATCTGGGGATGTAGGGATCTAGGGATCTGGAGATCTGTCAACCTAGCTATCTAGGTCTCTACTGATCGAGGAATTTATGAATCTAACAATATAAACATCCTGGAACTTAAAAATACATATACATATGAATAAAGGCAGATTGAACTTTGCCATTTATAGTAATCAGCATATAATAACCACATATGTCATTGAATCATATGAATGTACATTTCGCAATTAGAATAAATCACGATAGATCACCGCTAATTAAAAATATTACCAATGCACGATGGAAGAGTGAGAGTTAATTGAACGTAATAAGTCTAAACACATTCAAATGATTAATTAGATAGTAAAATGATCGCAAGACAGATCGATCGGAAGGAGAAGGATAAAGCATAGATTTGATCTATCGAACGTGAAGTCGATATAAATTGACCCTGCGATTGCTAATTCCCGAAGTAAAAGTCATTCGATCGTCCTCTTCTTCCAATGCAACAGCATCGCGTGACGAAAAACCTCGACGCGAGCTGTAATTATGTCGTACATCTTCTCGAGACTTTTCACGTTCACTTCGATGGGGGCAGAACTTTCGTATCTTCTTTACACCTCGCTTGGACACGAATCGTGGAGGGTTGCATTCAATGATTCATTGCAGTCATTACGATATTGCTACTTCGATCTGTTTTATCGATGTCCAATTAAATGCAAGGTTATGCAAATTGAATTACTGGCTTGATGAAACTATATTTACGACCATTCGCGCGTATCTTGTTTCGGTAGCCATTTTACTGCAGGATCGAGGGGTTGCTATAATACAGGAGCTGCAGAAAATTTAACTCGAAATCAAAGACTGTAATTTCGATAATTGTTGTTTATTCAATTTTAATAGATTATTTCGTCCAACTTCATGTTCATAAGTTTACTTCTTCAAAGAGGAGGTTGATACCTGATATCACGACAAATTGAGGTTAGGTTGACTACCTGACAACTTAGACTACTACTCTTTCACTCATTAGTTTCGATGAAGTTATCGCATAATGAGACCTTACTAATTATGTTAAATAAAATTTGTTATATAAATGCGTTATATTATATTATGTAACATGTGTTAGTTTACGTTATCTCCTTATGTTATCAAATTAGGGTAGTTCCAATAATTACATCAAAACAAAATGGCAGCAGACCCTTGCAATAATATAATCAAATAATAAATTACTACAAAACAATGTACTAACTTAATACTAATCGTGTATGCATAAATCTGAAGAAAGTTCAGTATTTGAACGACTATGTTTCTATCCGCAACACCGTTACGAAATAACTGAAAACTGATCTTGAATTTAACGTGTACGTTCATTGGTCGCTTTCGCGGTTACAGAAAAGTCACTTGTTGAACATGTTTCCTTCGCTTGAAAACAACTCGATGTACCGGTTGAAAAGTTCCTTAGCATTCTGAACGCGATGGAAAACAACGATAATGAACGGAGATCAGGGGTTCATTCGTAGTAATAATCTGGTTCGCAGTTAAACGGGTATCTTAGTGTTGTGCTCTCGAGCAACGTCGTCCATTCTTAGCTACGCTGACGTAACTTCTTTCAGAAATTCGTCATTAAAATTCCATGTAGTAACAAGATTATTGAAGGGGTATAGTCCTTGCTAGGCCTCCGTAATTGAATAAATTATACGGTTATTTAATGCTTTGCTTACAGTGATTTTTAAAGGATAGGAATTTATTATGTTTGCTCGGAATATTTTCACTTCCTTTCGATGTGTTCTACTTCGTTCCATTTTCTTTCGTTTTGTTAGAATTGTTTAGGGATTTTGGGGTGTGAGGATTTGGAGATATAGAAAATTTGGGAATATGGGGATTTGGGGGTGTGGGAAATGGGGGTGACAGAATTGGGAAATATGGGAATTTAGGGACATGGAAATTTGGGGGTGCAAGGTTTGGGAGAAATGTGAATTTGGGGATGTAGAAATTTGGGGGTATAGAAATTTGGAGATGTTGGAATTTGGGGACGTAGGAATTTGCGGATATAGAAATTTGGGGATGTAGAATTTTGGAAAGATAAAGATTTGGGGATATAGGAATTTGGAGATATAGAGATTTGGGGATATAGAAATTTGAGGATGTAGAAATTTGGAAATATAGAAATTGGGGATATATAGAGATTTGGAGATATAGGAATTTGGAGATGTAGGTATTATGGGATATACAGGTTTGAGGACATATGGATTTTGGAACATAGGAATTTGGGGACATATGAATTTTAAGACATAAGTATTTTGAAATATAGGATATATGTATGTACTCATGTTACTAATACACTTGAAAACCCATGTAAAGATAGCAATATATAACGACAGTGATTCAACACAAATTTCACATTACAAATTATAAACAATGTCACCAAATACACAAAAGTTTGCCCAACAAAAGAATATCAAGTATCATAAAAATTTGAAAATAAGGTTACTTAAAGAATTTTCCCCAACTTCATGTTGCCACAACTAAATATTGTGATTTCTACTTTCTCCTTTCTGATACAAATTAACCCTCTCCCCGTTAATCGATCACGAGATGCAAACACAACGTGACAGGGTACTTATCGGCGTAATTATCTCATATTTCTGACCGATCTTAATTCGTGCTAACTGATTCATTTTTATCTCTTGATCGCGCGTTAATAATTGCGGTTTAACCACAATTAATGGACGAATCACGGTGAAATGATAGCTTCTTGAGTTTCAACCGGTTGTTCGGGTACATTTGGTCCGCCGTACATCAATAAGGACACGTTTCGACGAAGATGATCGTTCATCAAACGGGAGAACCTCACCGGATGGAAATTGGACGCCTTTATGGGAACGTGTGAAGGTAATCCTGTTTTGCATGCAGCAACGATACCGACTGAGGAGAATCGAAAAAAGGAATACTTTCTCTGGACAATCGAGATCCTCGAAAGTTCCCTCGGAATGTTTCAGGTGGCCGAGTTGACCTGCACCTTCTTTCACGGAAAAATCACGCAACGCGTTTACTTGCACGTTAAAGTCTAGTTCAGAATTGATGGAGTGAAGCAGGATGTGTTCGTAGAAAGTTATAGTGTAGTTGTCTGAGGAAGCGATGAAATGAGAGGTTAGGGAGATTTTGGGAATTGAGGAATTTGGGATTTGGGGAATTTAGGGAATTTTAGAATTTGGGTAATTTGAGGAATTTGGGGAATTTGGGATTTGTGGGATTTGAGATTTGGGATTTTGGAAATTTGCAATATAATGGACTTGTGATTCGAGGGACTTGAGATTTGAGAGACTTGTGATTTGAGGAATTTGGGATTTGAGGTATTTGAGACTTAAGGGACTTAAAATTTGAAGGACTTAATATTAGAAGACTTGAAATTTTGTCATTAGCATCCAATAACGTCCCGTTCTATAATTCCCGTCCTATATCACCCCACATCCGTCAGATTCACATTTCTCTTCCCCATTTTCTAACATCTTTTAAATCACCATACCAACCAATTGATTTGTTACAATTAAAGCGTTTTCTCCACAAAATTCGTGACTAATTTTCGTATACAACCTCTTACGTTTCGCTCCCGTGACCTCTTCCGTCAGTCAATTCGATACAAGACTCAAGGATGTAACAGTTCGTGGATCGTGCCTTTCATCGCGATTACTGGACCACAGAAAGTCGAACCTTTCGTTCCACGAGCGAATAAATAAAGCAGAGAGTGCGTAACATCAACAGCTCGCCACGGATTCGTTTCTCTGCGACGGAAGTCCAGGTTGATCGAATAAAAACGTACCGACAATTTTAGATACCGATCATTTATACAACGGGAACCGAGTAACTTTCTCGATTCACCTCGGATCGATCGACCGATCGATCAAACTTGAATCGAGCCCCGGGCGACGTTTCGTTGCCCAATGATGTGTACTCCATTTATCAATTTTTAATCACTGTGACGTGTAAAAATGTTCTTTCATATAAAAGTTACTTCACGCGAAACAGTTTCGTTAACACCTCGTTGCGTGTGTCTTTCGATTTTGAAAAATGCATTCATGACTATGCTACTTGCAATAAATCACGCAAATAATAATACAATAAATTTTTGTTAAAAAAAAATTTTGGAGGAACGTAATATAATACAGAAAATTTTGTAAATTTTAAAAATGACATGATGTCCATATTTCAAAAATGGCACAATAGCAGTAACCACGAAAAATAATAAATCTTTTCAACAACACAATGCAATGCAGTATTTATTAATTACCGAAATAATTTCGTAGTGTATTGTTAAACGTAGCATATTCCTAACGCAATGCAACGAAGCGTACTCGGAAGGCGAGGAAAATGAAATTACGGTGTTGAAAAATATCGAAAAATTGCTACAGCAATCTAGAGTGCCTAATCTTCCTGGCAAGCATTTCAACCTGTTGTAATACGATCAAAGAATGGCCTCGATTGGTTTAAGCAATTTTCTAACATTGTTGCAGAAGTCAGTAACGACTTGCTGCCTATTAATCTCCACGGGAGATGCTAAACGGAGCGATCTGGTCAATGTTTTCAAATAACATTCAATTATCTTCGGTGGTACATTAAATCACCCCTTGTGAAACGAGGTTTTACGGTAAACGATAAATCTTGCGACATTGACTTGGGCTGTTACGCGGAACATTAGGGACAAACTTTAATTTCAATTGGTGTACCATTATTCCATACCTCAAATCCCCATATTTCAGATTTGTAAAATACTTCTAATATTAAATTTCAAATTTACCACATTAAGAATATTCAAATTTACCAAATCACACATTCATTAAACCCTAAATTCCCCAAATTCCTCAAATCTACTACATATGCACCATGGTACATATGGTTAGGTTGTATTTGTACACATGGCACATATGCACAATATGACACATATGGTTAGATTATGTACATAAGTTAGGTTAGGTTACATCTGTGCCATAACCTAACCTAACTTAACCATGTACCATATGTACCATATGTGTCATATGTACCATATGTACCATATGTACCATGGTATGTATGTTCATGATACTTAACCTAACCTAACCATGTGTACCATGGTACATATGTCCACGATACCTAACCTAACCATGTACCACATGTACCACATGTACCATATGTATCATATGTACCATATGTACCATATGTACCATATGTACCATGATACATATGTCCATGATGCCTAACTTATCCTAGTCTAATCTAACCATGGTACAAACGTCAACGAAACCTAACCTAACCATATGTAGCATGGTACATATGTCGACGAAACAACCCCTGCATTGTCACCGTCACAAACGAGATTACGAGGACGATACGCAATCGTCTGTTCGCGAAAGGTGTATCCTTGACGATCAGGGCGGCGCCGGAAATTCTTGGTAAAAAAATGATTTTTGAACAGGTTTGACCGGTGACCGTCTCATTCTCTCTTACGAACGGTGTTACCGATCCGAACAAATGTGAGCGGCAACGTGTGAACGCCTCGAATCCGGGACAATGATATAACGTTCGCTCGTGTACGCACTGCGAGATCGCAATTGCACGCGTGCTCGTTCAAACATTCATTTGCATACGATCGTTGTCGATAAATTAGGATGGAGTTTGCCAAGCAGACAAGAAAGGCGAACGAGTTTACGAGATGCTTACGTTCAGTCAAGGCGGACACTCTTGATTGTCCCGAAAAAAGAAAATGGGCTTTTCAACTTGCTGCACTTTGACGCGGTGAAAGCGATACCCATTACACGCATTACTTGCAACTTGTGGGATTTCGTGGAATGTGCTGCGATTCTTATTCTTGCAGTTCGGAATATGCTGTGAAGCAAGTTGCGCTTGATGTATGAGCAAGATTTACTGTTTAGATGGTTTATATTGTAGGATCTGTTTGTTGAATTTTTTAAGTTTAAAAAATATTTCAAAGTTCCTAAGTACCAGATTTTAAACTTTATAGTCTACAAATTCTTAAATGACCAATTCCTCAAATTTCCAAATTTCTAACTCCTTAAATTCTCAAACGTTCAAATGCTCAAATTTTCAAATTCTCAAATTACCCAATTCTCAAATTACCAAATCCTCAAATCATCATTTCTCAAATTATCAAATTCTCAAATTACCAAATTTCCACATTTCCAACTTTCCAACTAGCCAAATTTAAAAAGTTAGAATTTCTCAAATTTCCAAATTTCTAACTTCCCAAATTCTCAAACGCCCAAATGCTCAAATTTTCAAATGTCGAATTTTTCAAGTCTCCAAACTCCTCAAATGTCCATCACCTCAAACTTCAAACTCCTCATATGTCCATCACCTCAAACTCCAAACTCCTAAAAATCCCAAAAATCTCTCTCCACAAACAGCAAACCATGAAAGTGCATTCACCGAACCCAGTGAAAACAAAGCGTTTTCTCAGTTAAACGCAGAATGAGGTATCATAACGCGATAAAATGGAAGCATAATGTCTCTTTGTATCTACACCGGTATCGCACCACGAAACATGCATCATATTATCACGAGATTTATGTCGTGTTAACTTCTTTTTATTCATGTATTCGTTCACGTGTTTGAACGTACGCTACTCAACACACGTACCTACGTAAATACAGTTAATGTTAATATAAACGTTGCGTTCAAGTAAACGTCATGTATCGCGCTACAGGAATATATGTCTTCCTCGAAAATACCTTCGTTGAATAATTGAATACCATGCAGTATTTCATTTTAAGCGACGCAATTTACATAGGCACCGCTACGAAACGAGAACAATTTGCGGTGTCGCAATTAAAATATAATTAAGAGTTTCCACTTTTATGGACTTTTGGGAGGGTGGGTATAATCTGGCTGAGATTTTAGGAAATTTAAGGAGATGGGATTTTAGACGTTTGGGGAATTTGGAGTTTGAGATTTTAGACATTTGGGGACTTTGTATAAATTATATACTTATATATCAAGCTTAAAGCCTACCAAAACAAATATCACGTTTCTACCAAATACCTAATAAATTCCTAGAATCAAAATTACGAATACAATCAATGTACCATCGATCAGTTTTCTAAAAACAGTTTCTAAAAAAAAAATAAACGAAAGTGCAATGAGTTGATTCATAGAGTTCGATCTAAAATTTATTATTGTATAATGGTTCATATTTCGAAACGCGGAGCATAAGTTGCCAATAAAATGGACGATAAAAGAACGGCAGGAGTAGGTAATTAAGTGGTTCACCCTGAAGAGTCACGTACCATTCTTTTACGATCGAGATACGCCCACCCATTGCGAAATGCAACGATTACAGAAACCAAAATTCAACGGTGCGCGTATCGAAAGCGCCGCAGAAAGCAGCCATGTGTGTACGCGATATGTAGAAAATGAAATTTGTTTATCGGGTTGTGCGTTGAAAGGAGTAGCTGCAGAGGGAAAGGGTAGAACCTTGGCATTCTCCGTGATTCTGACCCGAATAATGCATCCGACCTTCTACAGTTTTTGTCTCTGAACACTTTTCGACTCTTGAACACGTTGCGTTTTTACTTTTTTCTTTGTTAAATCGCGTCTCGCGTGCTCATAACGTCGAGCAACAAATTATCAGTGGATATAGACAAATTGCGTGTCAAGCGTTGCGTTTTAACTTCCAGATTGTGATTTACGGATTTATTGTTTCGCGTTTGGAAATTCGGAGATTTTCGGAGTTTCTGATTTAGTAAAAATTTACAGATTCTAGAAGTATTCACAAATTCATCAATTCATCAATATACTGATGTACCAATGTACCACCCTATTTTACCAACACACAAACGTGCAATTATTCGAATAGACAAACATGCAATTAAACTATCCAATCTCCACACATTTACAGTTAAAAATCTCCAAAAATACAAATCCATCCCTGAGTTACTATTTCATAGAATTTCTTACAACTCAGCCAAACTTATCCCGGATCAATATTTCGAGTATCGAGAGCAGCGTGACGAAACTGGCCTTCACAAAATGTTCGGCCGAACGGAAGTCAAATACCCGTAATCGTCAAGCAGGAAAATAAAAAGAAACAAGAATCCAACGTTTCATTTATACTTTTATTAGCGTTACATAAAACGAGCAGTCGCGTAACTCGAAAACGTGCGCGTACCATAGGTGGTATACGAGATCGAACGCGTGCGAGAGAGCACAAAAGCGGACGCGTTTAATCCGACTATTGAATCGAGTGTGAAAGATGTGTCGGCAGGAAGCGGTGAAGAAAAAGGGAAAGGATTCCCTGCTCGATCGAGTTCTACAAGCATCCACGCGATCAACTCGCTCAGCCACAGTTTCACGCTACATTTTCATCACCAATTAGCTCTCTATCGACCCGATCGCTACGATTGTTTCCTTTTAACAATCGATCGCTGATACCGCGATTACTCAACGCCTACGATGATGCCTTACGTAATGGCGATTCCCCAATTTTTTTTCTCCGAGTTTCCGTTTCTCTCCAATGCCTGGCGTTTCGCTTTACGCCTCTTCCGGGTCTCTCCGCGCTGATAAGCATCGCTTTCTTTGATCCACGGAGTTCATCTGGTTCTGCTACACTGTTTTCGTGGATCGTTCGAGGTTATTAACTGATACGCTATTGTTTTACTCCAGTTTTTTGCCAGAACGGTGCGAAAAGGTGAATTGAATACGTGGCTACAGGTGGTATAATGTTTTTACGGAAATCTTTTGTTATGGTAATACTTGCAAAATGTTGCTGTATTTTTATGGTATTAGTTATATGGTAACTTTTGTGTACTTGATGCAACGTATAATAATTCAAATAAATAGGTTGTTACAATTTTAGTATATAATTGAAATTAATAGAACATTATAATTTTAGTAAATAATTAAAATTAATAGGATGTTAGAATTTTAGTAAGTAATGAAAATAAGTGATTACAATTTGATGAAGTAATTAATATAATTGAGTAACTACAACTCCTTGTTCATTACTGTTCATTACGACAAAAATGGTACCTAATAATATTAATATGAGATTTTAATAAGTGACTTTCTACGTACACATCGTACAACAGAACTAATTACGTCGATAATTGATAATTAATACCCCTGCAATTTGGGCAACGCGGTTTACTTAATTGGTAACTTATTAATTGATAACTGGTAACATTACAACGCACCTTATTGAAATTCTTATGTATAACTTCATTACGACGTTAAATGCTTAAGTGAAAATTGTCGTATGTAATAAGCCACATTATTCTGACATACCTGACGGGGTAATTATTTAATTTGTCAATTTAAACTCTTAATTAAACGATGTACCCTCTTGATATAATACTATTAACGTTATTGCATATAATTTCTATTTTTTTTCTTCAGTTCTTTGAGTATGTATAATTATGGCTGTTGTGGTGTTAATGACAGTGTTGTTGGATTATATGATAGATAAATTATAGTTGCCTTTGAACATTTTGTTGGAAATTTAGGAATTTTATTATTTAGAAATATTGTGAGATTTGTAACTTTTCAAATGTCACGAGTTAGAGTTTTGAAAATTAGAAGTTTGAAAATGTGAGAAATTCTGACTTTTTAAATTTGGATAGTTGGAAATTTGGTACTTTGAGAATTTGGTAATTTGAGAATTTCGAAATTAAGCAATTTACCAATTTCCTAATTTACTAATGTAGTATTCTAGTAACTCGAAACCTCAAAAACTTTAAACTTAAAATTACCAACTTCCTACATCAAGAAAATCCCCATAACTGCCCCAAGCCATCACTTATCACCACAACACCACCGCCCAAATACAGCAAAGACCACTTTCAATTTACAAATTACCGATCAATTAGTAGTCACAAAAAGCGTCCACCAAAACGTGTAAAGTGTTTCGAGAACAAATACTCCGTGATAATTTTGATTAATACAAAGGTGTTGGACCACTCGTAACAAGTTTGTCGAACGCCTCGAGTGACAGGTGAGAAGGTTTTTGTAATGAAATCACGTCGTACTTTTGCGCTCAAATCAATGACATCATACGCGGACAGAAAAGGAGTAGGCATTCGAGAAGTATCGTTCAATGAAAATGAATCAGGTTATGGTGGGCTGTGCAATTATGGCTCCGACACTTGGACAGGCAAATTATTATAGTTTTATGAACCTGCTTCGAAAAATTTTCTGGGAGAAATTTCTGCAATATATTTTTTTTTGCAATTAAAATTTATTGTGTGACGTGTAGCTTTTCTCAAGATTCTGATACGATATGATTTTGAAAAATAGTTGACATACGAAACATTGTATGAAACTACAAAGAGGATTGCAAATAAAAAATGTCAACGTTTTAAAAAATCGTGCCATTAATAAGATATGGAGTTCATTATGCACGCATATTTGAGAAGCTTTCAAAATTGCATGATATATTTCGTGTGGCATAATTACAACACGTTGCAACAAAGTTGGATATAAACTGTGCATCGCCATTTAAATGCCCCGTATTTGGAAACGTTCCCTCTGTAACAAGAAGTAAATCACCTCGACAAAATCAGTAAAAGTCGATCGGTCACGTTTCTGTATATTTTATTTACGTAAGATGATACATTTTTAATTACTCGACTGGAAGGAATTACATGACTGGTGAGATCGCAGGATCAGCGGCTCGAATCGGGAACAACCCATTACGTTAATATTCGTATGAATGACAGAAAACACCGAGCCCGGGGCTGGCCAAAGATCCGTTTGCTGCTGAGTCCTATAATTTATTATAATATCGCGATTATCGTTGACGTAATCGGCAATTATACATACCTGGGTATTGATCAAAATTTACGTGTACCACTCGGTATCCTTCTGCAACATCGATCGTGTTGAATTTATCGTCGCGATCGTTCTGATATACAAGAAATTCGACATTGGCAAATATTACATATGAGATATGGATACCTCACGTACAGATAATTCAAATTAACAGTTATTAAGAAAAATTTTATTAAAAAGAAGTCGTTCGGTAAATATTAATTTTCATTTGAGAGAAACTTTGTTAAACATGAAATTCAACGATCAATAATTAATTATTATGAATATCAATTTATCGATCAATAATCAATAACGTTAATTTTATTTTGGTTCTTGATAGTCATTATTGATAGCAACCAATTTCTTGGTTAAATTCATCGATAACCAATAATCATTGACAATATACGAAAATCAGTTGTACAAATTATGATGGTTATCTGAAATCAAGATAAAATTTTAAAATAATCGATAATGATTGTCTGTAACAAAAAATTTTAAACGTCATTTACCTTGTTATTCATAATCAATACTATTCAATGTAAAATTAAACTATTTCAGTGTAACTTTTAAAATTTATATCTGCTGATTACACTTTGTACCATGATTATACTTTGTCTAATCCAACTTGTCTCATGATTGTAGCTTGTCTAATTTGTCTAATGATTATACTTTGTCTCACGATTATACTTTATCCAATTCGTCTAACAATCACAGTTCGTTCCATTCGTCAGATCGTATCCGGTGTAATTCGTGATCTAAATTCACCGTGAAAAATAAATTTGAATCAGTCTGGTCGGCGTAGAGGGAGTGTGAAAGGGAGCGAAGCGAAATAAAAGAAAGATTGGTTCGCTCCGGCGAACTAGATCGATCCGCGTGTCTAGGAGTTGTGTTGCTTGCGCAGCCTGTGCGCACATCTTTGTACACCTGTACACGTGTGTCAGGGAAAACATGATTCTCCCGTGGTAGATCCTCTCACACCGGCTGCATCGAGATGCAAGATTGCGCAGAACGCATGTGACTCGGCTAAGTCATATGACTTGGAGAGAAAGTCGATCCTCCTCGCGGGCACGAGCTAGAATGCGGCTTCTTGTCGAGTGGTTGTTACGATCAGGGTCGGTCATCCCGTCAGATGATCGAACAGGATTCTGTAATTTAAGAATGATCGATGTAGATTCTACCCGGGAGCTTTGGATAATTCATTCTCCAGAACACTCCCTATCGGAATAAGACATCATTTGCATACTGCCTGAGAATATTCTGGCGAATTTAGTATCTTTTGTACTGTTTTATTCTTTCACTGCTCAATACTGAACAATTTTACTATTTATATCTCTGTCTACGTCACTGATCTACTGTATTATTATACTATATTATTTTATTTTACTATTTTACAGTTGTACAATGTGTAATATATTTTTGGTATTTTCACTAGTCAATTCTGGGCTATTTTACTGTTATACTACTATTTTGTTATATCTCTGCATCTATATATTTCACTGTGGCGCTACATCACTACATCATTGATTTACTGCATTATTATACTATATTATTTTTTTACTGTTTCACAGTTGTACAATGTGTAATATATTTTTGGTACCTTCACTGTTCAATACTGAGCTATTATACTGTCATTCTACTTCATTTTGTTATACGTCTATAACTACATATTTTATGGTGCAACATCACTACATCAGTATGATCTTCTACTGTATTATTGTACAGTAACATTATTTTATTTTACTGTTTCACAGTTGTACAAAGTGTAATACATTTTTGGTACTAACTATACAAGTACAAATTTTAAATAGCATTTCACCCTATGTATAAAAATATTCTCGATTAGAGATTCTCTAATCCTCCAAGATTATTTGCGTCATAAATAAAGTTTGGTGTGGTCGCCAGTAACATATAATTTGCCAAGTTTGTCCAAATCAGTTGTATCTCGATCGCTTTCGCTACCCGCCATTGTTCGGAGCTTTCTCTTCTCTACGTTCGCTGAGAAGTCGCGCAAAAAGGGGACCGACACGCACAGGGTGTATTTATCGATTCATCGAAGGATAAAAATCTAAACGGCTCGCTCGTCTCTCGAGACTGGTCTCGAGCTGAAACTTATGTATTCGCAAACGGGAGCGAACGCTTCGAATCAACGAGTAGGAACGGAGAAGGAGTAATCGGCAGATATCCCGGAGAGAAAAAGAGAGAAGGGAATTTTAGTACACGCAGAGTTGCGTATTCTGACCTAGTTTTTATGTAGATTTCAAACAGGACGGCTTTCAATTTTCTATACTCTCTTATTGACTCTTGAATCTCTTTGGGATGTGATTTTTCGCGTTCAAGATTTTCACTCTTTGAGGAATTTACTTTCTTGATTTTTTAGCTTTATGTGGTTTCAAGGGAGTTGACTTTTGGTGATTCGGTATTTCACTATTTTATTTGTTCGCTGTTTAACACATTTGCTCTACTCTTTCATTGTAATACTATTTCAATGTTCTATTTCACTCTTTCAATGTTTTATTATATAACTGTACTATTTCATTCTTCTTTTGTTCTACTATTTCACCATACCACTATATCACTGTCCTGCTACCACATACCTCCTCTGTATTAATATTTCATTATTCACTACTTCATTATTTTATATTGTTATTTCATCAATTCTAACCTTACCTTCTAATCTTGATATTTTATTATATATTATTTGAATTTAGATGTCCTTAATTGTCTAATGATTACAAATAATTTACAGTAATAGAGTGCTGTTTTCTAAATACTGAAACAGTGAATATTAATAAGAAACCAGTTTGTATGAATTTCTTTTTCACTCCTGCAGTGTTTACCTTCAGACGTGTCCTCGACTTCTAGCAGCAGAATGTTGCAACATCTGGAATGAAATTCCGCCTTTGCACGCAAGATAATATTTTGTTGTCTATCGGCTAGAAATAGAATATTGCCGATCCCTTTTCTCACGATCAGACCCTTTCAACCGAATTAATTGGATCATTGTCGGAGACATTCGAAACTTGCTTCTGATAAATATCATATTTATTAGTTATTTCAATATAGAACGTACTGTTTCTGATAAATATTATATTTAATATAAAACGTAATTGCTCAACTGTTCTTTGAGATTATATATTTCTTGCAGTTGTAGAAATTAAGGAATGTAATAATATAATTTTAGATTTGCACGAATTTTAATACGAAATGATTTCATTTTATGATTATTCATAGGCTTGGTAATATCAAACATCATCGAGCTGGAGCCAGGTCTGCGACCAATGTTTCACGGAACTTTCGTTCTTTTGCATACCTCACCGCGTGATTCACAGTAGGCGAGTCCAGTTTGTATATCCTGTATCGCCTGTATCCTGTTGTGTCCATTGTTCGACGTCCTGTTAGTGGTCAACTGATAGGATATTTTTGGACCACTACAGTAACCTACAAAATTCTTACACATTTATTAATTCATTCAAAAATATTTTTGAAATCACCAAATTTCTAAATTTCTAAATTCTGTAATTAAATTCTCAAATTTTTTTATTTAGACATCCTCAAGTTTTCATGTTTAGAGATTCTCAAATTTTCAAGTTCAGAAATTCTCAAATTATCATAATGTAAAATTTCAAATTTTTCACATCCCCAATTCTGAAATTTCTACACTTCCATTTCACCAATTATCTAAACTCCCAAATTCCCATATTACCGAATACCTAAATTTCCAACATCCTAATTCTAAAACTCCCAAATTTCCAAATGTTCAAAACCCACCTAATCTTTTTCAGTATATAATCATTGACACTATTTTAGCAATACTCGAATACTCCACCCTAGACAAGAACTCTACCCCAATTTTTGTTACTATACATCTCCATAAACTATACAACATATAACTCATTTATTTAAAATAAACAAAAGAGTATAACATCCATATCACATACACCTATGATTTACGCTAACAAGAGAAAGATAATTTTAATTAAAAAAATATCGAACAACCATAAAATAATTTTGAAAATATCGAAGACATCACATTACCCTATAACCCTTTTTGATTCGCGTCGACCAGTAAACATTGAGCGTGGAAATTCAATGATAATCGAACAACGATTGAAATTTCGCTGGCACAGCCTTAAACGTTGTTCGCCGGTAGTAAATTTAGATCGGCTAGACGTTCCATCCGTACAATAACGGGGGTCTGGTCATTTCTATTCTCCCACGCGGACAGCATCGACGCTACGAGAGCACCGGGGTCTCTGTTTTATCGGAGGTGTGCTCCATTGTACGGCAGGGTGCCAATACAACGGAAATACGGTGAAAAGGGAAGAGTTTTCTGTCCTTTCGTTCGAGATTTATCGACGTTTCAGTGCCGCGGTGTTCGCTCTAATTAATGGCGGCCACCTTTTACGGTGTTAATCCTCGTTTCGTGTAATTCGGCCGGCGGCGCTCATTGTGCGCGCGCGCGCATGCAGAAAGTGAGAGGACATACGCTCCTCTCGTAATAGCTTGCCTGAGATCACTTTCACAACGGGAGCAAGGTCTTATATTTTTCACCTGGGTCTTTCGTCGGTTACTTTCGTAGTTTCGATAGGGGGTGGGAGATTCTTGCGAGAAATTCGAAGGGACACGTGGTCCCTTGGCAAAACTCCCATGACTCAACTCTTGAAACGAAAGTTAATACGTGAACGCTCGCACGTTGTGAACTCTTTGACATTTCACTTTTTATGTTGCATGGTTAATTATAGGGGTGGACCTGGTCTTTTAACTAAAGTTACATTACACTGATCAAATAACATTACGCACAAAATGTTTATACTATAAATAGTTTCAGAAAGGTTTCATAGGGGGTGGATTCTAAATCTTTTAATAAAATTTACGTGGTTACATTGATAAAATGTGTGGACATTGGGTACATAACTACAAAATTGTAGTAATTCATATTAAAAATAATTTCAGAAGGGTTTCATTTATTAAAATTCGTGTGCTTGATTTTATAATGTCCATAGGGGTTGCACACTTATTGTGACAACTTTAAAAAGATGTGCAGTCTTTTGCTGCAAGACTAAATTGGTCAAACATAAGTTAACGGTATTAGGTGCAAGAATAATAATATTTTATTAGTGAATTGTTTGAGAAATATTTTCAACCAATTTGAAGTACCAGTCACCAGCGACCCCTATACTAAAAGTATAAAATAGAAATCTTCGTTACCATGCTACGGATAACAACGTATGTGACGCCATCTTACGTACACGTTCATAACATGTTACTTCTAAAAAATGTATCAACTGAATTTGGTAAAACTTGTTAAAAATAGGATTTATTATAGCAACACCGAATATAGAAATACAGAGGTCTTATTGATTGCATTGTGTTAGTAAAATCATAATACAATATACTGAAAAAAACTACACTTTGTTAATTGTGTAGCATGAGTAAGTCATACAATTATTATTGTTAGTAATAAAATCATAGTACAATATACTGAAAGAAACAGTACAATAGACTTTAGTTATGGAGTCAGACTTACACTTAGTAAGACAATTTTGCTGTAAGACAGCAAAAATAAAATATCGAGATAATATAAAATTATAAAACTGAGAGAGAAACATGTTGATACATAATTTCATGGTTGCGTTCCATTCATTACTGTCGAATTCATTTCCATCATTGGCGGATTCATTTCCATCATTGACGAATTCGACGGTGGTGCAGGCGGAGCCGGCATTGAGTCTGACGAATTCGACGGTGGTGCAGGCGGAGCTGGCATTGAGTCTGACGAATTCGACGATGGTGCAGACGAATTCGACGATGATGGTGCAGACGAATTCGACGATGATGGTGCAGATGAATTCGACGATGATGGTGCAGTCGCAGAAGTATTAGTCGCCGATGATGGTCCATGAGGCAAATACAATTCCGGACATTTTACGGCACATGCAAGATTCGTCAAATATGACGACGTTAGTGAAGAACCACAAGTAGAGTGGCAAAAGAACTTTCGTATCGGATCAAGAAGGTCGAAGCCGAATCTTGGCGAACGTTCGTTGAATTCTTCTTTCGGAAACTGCATCTGTTAAAATAAGAAATTTTTTAAATCACGTTTTTCTAGTTTGAACTCAAAGTTGTACTTCCTTAACAAAATGTGCAAATATTGTCGGTTCTATTTTAATTTTAAAAATTTCGAAAATTTGATATTGGTGAAGTTGGAAGTTTTCTTATAATTCATAAAGTCATATAATTATGTCAACTGTTACATTTATTTCATATTATACAGACATTTGAATGACTAACACAAATAAACACAAATTGTTAATTTATCTATAAAAAAGATGAAAATGAAAATGTCTCAGCAGTAAAATAAAAATTCTAGAAATCATATTTCCAAAAGTTTGCAATAAATTTCAGAAACAAAGTTTCTTAAAATTTGAAAGTGATTGTTAAGTGCGTTAACTTCCGAACAGTATTCGTGTGAGGAAGTTTTGAAAATGTTACGGAAACTATGGCAAGTCTAACCTGTGACCAAACAGATCCGATCAATATGAGCAAAGCAATCCATGCGGTAAAGCGCGACATAACGAACTCACTGTGAAACTGATTAGTCGTCGAGTGACACGAACAGAATTTTCTCGCAAAATTTCCTTTCCGACTTATATACAAACTCTCAGGAGACCCTGAATCGTTAAAAATTCTTGCTTGACCTACTCCCTGTTGTTCTTCATTTTCTATAACTCTTTGAAAATCATGATTACCCCTACCATAACGTAACCCATATTTCTTATCGTATTGCTTTGTTGGTGAAGTTTTATGCAAAATCGACGATGACGATGACTTCTGATTAAATTGAATAACTTCTGTGCATAATATACTGCAACTGGGGAATTATGTAATGGAAGTACTATGACTAATTAAATTATGTAATATGACTGTATGTGATATGAGGTAACTTATATTATAGTTGACTTTGACTTCAATATATAATATATGTATAACCTCAATATGTAATATACAATAATATCAATATATTATGAAATCTTAAAATTTCTAAATCATGAAATTCCTAAAATTCCAAATTTTCAAATATGCATATCCCTAGATTTCTAAATTCTCAAACTTTCAAATTCCTAGATCCCCAAATTTCCAAATCCCCAAATTCCTAAATTTCCAAATTCAGAAACCCCTAAATATCCAAATCCCAAAATTTCCAAATTTTTAAAACTCCATATCCCCAAATTCCTATGTCACAAAATCTCAATATCCCCATATTCCTAGTTAAATAGTCCTAGTATAATATAACCTAACCTTAATATATAACCTAACCCCGATAAAATATAACCTCAAAATATGACTCACAGTCACGAAAAATACCGAAAATAAATCTTGAATTTTTTCGTAAAGAATTTTAAGGACGAATTATCAGACGCGCAATAACGTTGGATGTATTTTAATTAATGATTAAAGCGAAGTCGTGTGCTTCATGGTGGGTTATTTTCTTCGTCTGGTGTAATTTGCATAAATTAAAACGTTCGTGCGTGACCGAAGAATGAAGAAAAGAATTGTGGAGTCGATAAATCGGTGTGTCGTGTGTCATTGTCGTACGACAGATCGAAATCCATTATATTTCTGTGTTCTCTGGTCACGTTGTGTTAATTATCATATCAAAAGCACGAACATTGTGTTATTTTTCATGCTACGCCTTAAATGTATGCAACCTGCTTTGCATCCGCGTGCGCTGCTTTGATGGTTAATTCTATAGTGTCTTGATTGAAGTTAAATCGTGTATGAATGCGAAATATCAAGCTTCGTAGTTTCTAAATTTGTTTCTTAATTGTATACATCGGTTTCGTGTGTTTTTTGAAAGTTTGAAAGTTAGAGCATTGGGTTATGGTTGGTTTTATGATTGGGTTTGAAAGAAAATATCAATGCAAATCTCAGATTTCCAAATATCCCAAATATCCCAAATATCCAACGTATCACAACTATTCCAAATACCCCAAATATCCCACATATTCCAATTATCCAACATATCACCCCAAATACCCCAAATATCCCACATATTCTAATTATCCAACATATCACCCCTAATACGCTAAATATCCAACATATCACAACTATCTCAGACCCCAAATATCTTAAATATCCTAAATATCCCAAAATACCCAAATATCCCAAATATCCAAAATTGAACTGCAACCTTCACACCTACATACATGATACCAACATATGAAGGGTGATTGATAGATAACAAAGCCCTCCCCAACCGAGGACATATTCCCATTACCGTTTGCATGAAACATTTCTTTTCGTACAAATGCAAACTGGATGACAGAGTTTCGAGAGTGCATGTAAGGTGTTGATCATATCCAAGTTGTGCTTATGACCTTTCACGCAGGACTGCTTAAAGTTACGTCAATGGTGTGCATTGTTCGAGAGAGCTGACTGGTTGGAAGGCGATAGACACCACGTGATCTTGCTACCAATGACGCCGTGGAATACCAACGGGTCGATAACAATGAAACCGACAACCAAGCCTCGGGAATATTCTCTTGTTGCCTTGGTCCACCGCCCTCGCTCTTCCATTCTTCATTCTTTTTCCTTAACACGAAGCTCTTGTCTACTACCACCTCGTTAATTCACTCTTCTTTCGACAGCTTCCAACATTTCTGCCCTCGTCAAATTTTGTGTAGATTTGATGACTGTCAACTTATTACTGCTTTCGTGATTTTTAATAGAATTATAGTATGAATCAATCTGTTAGAGTTTTTAATTTAAGTGTCTCCTTATTTAGGACGTCTGGCTTTCATTAGAGATCAATAACTCTGTATCGACGTAGGGTTCACAGGTTTTAAATTATACAATTTCAGTAATTTTATATTTTACGCAGCTTTATGTCAATCTTGTGATAAAGATATAGTTGCAGTACATTATAATTTATCTTCTAATTGTTAAAATTATATGTTTATAGGAACAGTATGGATTATCTTAGCATCGCTTCTTTACCAGCTGTCGGTAATGGCGTGTATGAACGTATTGATCACTTCGCTATCAGCAATCTCTAATTAATTCAAAATTATTGCTCAACCAATTCCACCTGATTTACTCGAGTATCGAACATTGCTCGAATATTACACAAATGTAATAAACTCTTGCTAAAATGCATTTTGCAATGAAGCACTTTTCTGAAATCATTACGTCAGAATAATAATTGTAAATATAAATATAACTGTGTAAAAATATATATATAATTATTTTTACCGAGTAAATTAAATTTTGTTAAACGTCAGGAAATAATGTCATTGCGGAAGTCCCTCGATACAGTAATTAGTCGTTTTTGCGCGACTGGCCCCCCCAGTAAATGGAAGATCATTATTTGTGAAAGTAATTGAACCCGTTATGAAACTCGTCTTTCAAGAAAGTAATTTAAGCGTAGTGGGGCTTTCGTAATTCTTGACTGAATCTCTAATTAGACCCGCATATGCCAATCGATCCTCCTTCAGTCACGCACTAGCTCGCGTTCTACTCGTGAGAGAGAACAAGGCAGCGGATATTAGTCGACATTTAGATTGAACTTTTCAATATTCACGCGAACGATTATCACCAGATTCCTGACAGAACTATCAATTTACTGAATTTTTTCAGATTCTAGGGATTTTTTTCGCTCCGAAGGGTAAACTGTTTCTTCCAATTATCTACTGTCGGTAATATCGTAGTATACTTTTCTTCGCTATCATATTTTCTTGATAGAAATAATTTCAGGACCGAACAATTGTTTGCTACACTAATTTTTGGCTGATAGAGATTATTGTTACAATTCTTTGCAATAAAGGTTACTATAGTTTCAGTATTACTCAGTTGGTAACAAATTCTTGGGAATTCCAGTAACGTCGAAATTTTGTGATCCTTCAAAATTTTCGTTGTAGAAACATTTGTGTGCTGCTCAGTATTCATGAGTTTTATTCGTACTGCTTGGTATGAAGATGTGGGACTTTCTAGGCTAGGTCTTTCCTAGTTTCTTCATAGGTCCTCCGCGATCTTTAATTCTCCCAAAACATCATTTAAAAACTCCTAATAGCTTTAACTTCCCCAAGGAATCCTACCATACCCCATCCGTTCGAAACGTCCGTCTCAACGTCAAACGAGTCTTCCTCTTCCCAATGAATCATGCGTCCACATCATGGAGTCCACATCGCGGACCATCGGAGCTAACAGTCAGTCCTAGAACGGTAGAAAAGTATTCTGACTGATAACCAAAGGAGGATCTGGTTAATTAGCCGCACGGTTAGATAACGCTCTTTATCTAGATGGTGCGGAACGATCAGGTTGTGCAGCAGCGCAAACGTGCAGCAGGCCTCTGAGCCAGTCGACACTCGATTGGCGGAGGAGCGTACGGCCAGGAACGGAGGAGGCGAAAGCTTACGAGGGTCTGCCATAAGAGGCGAGGCGGTGAGAGGAGAGGCAGGTGGCCGGAGTTCTCGTTCTTTACAGAGAACTCCACCGGTAGTCGCCTCCTTGACGTTCCTCTGGGGGGTTTCAAGCTCGCGCGTGGGAGTAGAAGCTGATAGTAGCGTGGGGTGCATATCGAAGGGAAGATGAGAACGGGTGGCCGGGTGGGTGGTTGGTCGGTCGGTTAAGTGGTCGGAGGGAGACGGTTGTGCGAGGAGCGTGGAAAAGGGCGGTCGGGGAGGTTAGAAGGCCGACGGAGTGGGGTTGCCGAGGCGTGGGTGAGCGAAGGAACAACGAAGAAAGACGCGCAGAGTATGACACGTAGACGGTGGTAGAACCAGGCGGATAGGGAGGCTACAAAGTGGAATGGAAAAAGGAACGAAACGATCACGGGAGAGAAAGAGAGAGACGAATGAATGACTGAGGGTGTCACGAGTGCGACAGAGACACCCGGCTAGAAAGAAAGGGACAGGAAGGTGAGGAACACTGGTTAGGATGAACGGAGAGAGACAAGAGGGACAGTGATACGGTGTAAAGACAAATAGAGCGGGAATGCAATAAGGAGAGACGTAGCCCGAATATACATGCATATTTCGAAGAAAGAGGAAGGCAGGAGGAAGTGAATGGGGAGGGACGAGGACAATCGAGAGAGATAGCTGGTACAGATAGGCATGTCTGGAGTGAATGAGACACAGGAACGGATGGATCCTAGAGGAAAAGGGTACGGATGAGAATCTACCGTTGAAGGAGCGACGTGTAGAGAGAAAGAGAGAGGCGGAGAACGAAGGGGGAGATAGAGAGGGCAAAGCAGAGAGTCGACTCGGATATGAGGGTGTCGCGCAAGCCGGTCACGCCGAGGTTTCCATGGCAACGACAGGCGATAAATCAACCCGCAACATCCCCGAGTACCGCCAGATAAAACCGCATACACATATGTGTATACGTACATGTACGCGTAGAGGAGATACCGACTGGTAACTCCGCGCCCAAAAAGTTTTCCCTTCGACCGATTTATGCCGCCGTTGCTCGCAACACCGAACGCCTTACCCATCGAACAGCAGAAGAACTCTTTCTCCCTTTACTCCTTTCCTTTTTGCCCCTCTTTGTATGTACTTACCTTCGTGTCTCTCTTTCTCTCCTTTACTTACCTTTATAAACTCCTCTTTTTCTCCCTTTCCTCTCTTCATTCCAGTTCCCCTGCTTTCCTTTTCTCTTTATTATTCCTCTTCCTCTCGCTTCCTTCTAACCTCTTTCTCGCTCCGTCTCTTCTTTATCGTTCACCTTTGCTCTCTTTCCTCTTTGCGGCCACAAACGCTCTCTCTTTTCCCGTTTGCCTCTCTGTTTCCCTTTCTCGTTCATTTGTCTCTTGGTTCGCGGCTATGCATCGCGACGCGACACTACGTATACATGCCGGGTTTCTTGGTTGCGTATGCATTATATGGAAATGTTGGGAATAATTCCGAGCAGCCGAGTTCTCGAATTTTAGAAATTCGTGCGAATTTTTACGTGGTGTGCTGCATATAGATTCCATGCTTGAATGTTTAAGACGTTTCAAATTTTGAAAAGAACTTTGATTCGATTAAGGAGTAGTCGAATATTCTGAGAGTCTGCATTTTAAATATTCTAATTACTCAATTATGAAATTTGTATTTATAAAGTACGAATTAATACAAAATTCACGTACATTCAAATATAGAAACCCCACTTCACCCCACAACCTCTTCAATCCAAAATCAACGATTCTTAAACTACACATTATTCAAACCCTCCGTATTCATCTAATTACAAGGAAAGGTCAAATCTGAAAGCGTAAAGAAAATTGAGACACAAGCGAGAAGTATCCTTGAAACAAGGTAGAGGAAACCGTAGGTGTAAGAGGATCATATTTTCTCGCAGCTTACATCAGAAGCGATCACATCCTGCGTATCAGGATGTGACATTTTATTCGCAGCACGAGGGCGGCAAATGCGTGGGCCACAAATAAACCCTTGCGAATCTAATCTGATTTAACACGCCACCGACGTCACAGGAGGCGCCCCGGTGACGTTGGTCGGCCGTCAGCGACGTATTGCATCTCGCTCGACGAACGTCCTTGTCCAGGATGCTTAAGGTCGGTGTAATGGAACACTTTTGCCGGCCACGTGTACGTGACTTTTTTGTTTAAGAAGGTCGATCGTCGGTCTGCCCTTCTACCCTTTCAATTGCGACGGAGTATCGTCCATTTTACCCACCCACTTTTTTTACCTACGCAATTTGTCTCGTCTACCAGACAATCAAATGACTAACAATTTTTAATTACTTATAAGCAAATTGGTTACACGATAACATTTTATGTTACTTATTCTATTTGAACGACATTTTGATTTTTTTAAATGATTGGAATGAAAAAATGTTTAAAAACGATTTTAACTTTTTATGAACGTATAAAAATGATTCTAGGTTGCAAATGATTCATTTCAAACATTTCATTCACATTAAAATTTTTTACGACAATTTTTAATTAAAAAATGATTTACTTTTGTACAATTTAAAAGTGATTTTAATTTTGTGTACAAGCTTTCAATACATCAAATTTTTGTATAAAAGTAGTTTTTGATTTAAAATACTTGTTCAGAAATAAGCATAAATTTTCAGAAATAAATGGACATTTCAATTTGTTCAAGTGGATGTAATTTTGAAGGGAAGTAAACGGAGTCGAATTTTACAGTGAAAATCGATGAATACTTCGATCACTTTTCCCTCGTTTCCGGAAAAATCTCTGGTTGTAATAATATTCACTTTCGACCGAATGAACGCGTCGCGGTGGCCGTCATATCACGACGCTACTATTTTAACGCGGACTACATCCGATGATCAGCAGAGACACCTGTTGCTCTTTAATTTGACGTAACGCGTATGCGATCATAAGGTCGTTCGGCTTTGAAAAATTGCTGGCTCATTACGAAAGAGGAGAGAGAGAAAAAGGGGGAGAGGGAGAGAGTGGAAAGAGGTGTGAGGTGTGACGAAAGCAATAAATACACTAAAATTCCCCCTCGATAATAATTTTCATCCTTTATCTTTCCTATCGTTTATCTTTTTTCTCGTATAATAATACATGTATAGTGTACTTTCATTAAAGTACAATTATTATTTAAAATAATAATCTAGGCAATATAATCTATAGCATTCTAATCAGTTCTAAATTTAAAGTTGAATCTTTGCAAGGGTTGAAATCAGCACGCCACAGGATGAGTTTCAAGAATTCCCCTTTCGACCTAATGTGAATATATTCACCCTTGCCAAAAATGCAAGTCGCTTCAACGCACTTCCCCATGAGGGCTCATCTCGCGCGAATTATACAAAACCAAGTCCCGACAACTAATCATTACCCAAAGAACCTACCGATGTAGGTATCCTGTAGGATATAACAATTTATATATAATGAAATTTCTACAGGCCATAAGGATCGTGTCGAGGGGGTCAAAGTAGCAACTAGTTTATCAGACACGCAATACGCTTGGAGTCTACGCGAAGTGAACACCCTCTCGGGCGCGAAGTACGTTTCGACCGCGCAATCGTGTACATAACCTCGTCTGATCCTTCCTCTCGAACACTAGATTCTTGGCCCCGTTTAATCGAACCACGCAGAGAGAGAGACAGAAAGAGAGAGAGAATCCATGGGACGTGAACGGACAAAGCGTTCACGTGCGGTGGTTTAACATTTCTCCGGGTGTCCCTCTTCGGGGTAGGTTCATCGTGAGTGGCGTTCGTCCGCATCCTGGTCACTCGATTTTCGGGGCCGTTCAAAGTGGACGGATAGAATGATAATCTGGGAGCAGCTTGGTAGTTGGTAGGTATTGATCTGTCGGTCGGGGTGTTACTGTGTGGTATGGTTGGTCGGTGGGCTGGATAGGTGGGTGGTTGTGCCATGGTGGGCGAGGGTTGAAGCGGCACTAAGGGGTGAAAAGGGGGTGAGGGTGGTGAAGAGGACGAGAGAGAAGGTTGGTGATGAGGTGGCGCGGAAAGGGGGAGGTTTAGGGTGGCGGAGACAGGAATGGGGCAACAGGGGATGAGAGGTCGGGTCGGGACGGCAGTAGCTATAGCCTTGCTCTCCCTCTGCTTCTCTCTTGCCCTCTATCTTTCTTCCTCCGACTCTATTTTCATCTACTGGGTGTCCCATGCTGCTTTCGAATACTCCGATGTCCGGATATATGGCCACCTCATGTGTCCGGACAGAGGACTCACTCCAATTTTGTACCTTAGAACATTACCATATTACACTCAGGTATTATTAAAATAAAATATTTCACAGACAATTTATATTTGACAAATGGAGCTGCTTTTCTTATGTTATTGCTAAAATAATTTATACTTTTGCAGACCTCAATATGTCAAATGCATGAACATCCACAGGATTATCATTTATTAGTACTCATCAAGCTTAACATTTAAAAAATTTGAAAATTTGAAAATTTTCAGAAGTGTTTCCTAAATGTCCATCCCAGACCCAAATGCCCGTCATGTATCCCAAAATGTTCAAATCTCCGAATTTCATAATCATGTAATCCCGAAATTTAATTGTATCCTACAACCTTTATCCGCACCTCTAATTATTTCAAAGACTCGCCCCACTATCCACCCTATACGTCTCCCCTCTCTTCTTATCCCTGTTCAACTATTTCATCCTTTCTCTATCTGTGCTAATTTCACCGTCTCCCGTTCTCCGTCACACATTTCCATCTCCCTATACTCTCTCACGTTGTTGCTTCCTCGGTCATCCTATTTTTCTCTTCTGTTCACGTCTCTCCCGCTCGCGGCTTTTTTCTTTCTGTCTGAGCCGCTAGTTTCTGCCACTTTGTCTCTCCCCTGTTCTCGTCCCTCTCGCGGGACTCGCATCTCGTCCTCTTTCTCTCCTATTTTCATTTCCCTCCCACGACTCCTTTTTTTCACCCCGTGCACAGAGAGCATACCGTGCCTTTTCCTTTTCCCGCGTTCGCCACCCTCACCCTGTGTCCCTCTTGTATTTTCATTTTCATCTTTCCTTTTTCGCGCGGATCTCTCTCTCTCGTTTTCGTACCAAAATGGCGGTCTCTGTCGCACCCGAGTACCGTGTCGAGAGTGTGCGGACCGAGAGAAACGATTATGGGGCGAACGGGGTGGCTATGTCCCCCACAGGATATAGGGTGTCGGGGAGAGATTGGCAACAGAGTATAGCCGTTCTCAGTTTTACCATTCACCTCTCTGTCCTTCGTGCTTTATGTCTCTCATTTTCCTTCTTCCGCTCTCTCTCTGTCTCCCTCTCTCTTCTCCGTCTCTCTTTCTCTTTCGACCTCTCTCTTTTGCCGTGTGTTTGATGCGCGCGCGTGTTACCCTGCCTTGCATCCTGTACGACCCCGCGTACCTTGGATATTCGCCGTTGGTGGTGTGCCGTGCGCGCCACCGGATTGGCGGGCTGCGACCCCGCATGAATTATTCGGTAACCTAATAGTTTCTTGAGCAAAGAGCAGCAGATCGTCGTAGCTATCTTGTTTTGCATAGCGGACAGCTTCGTCGATCTTTTGGACAGCGACAGGGGCGGGATGCTAGGGTGCCGCCGGCATAGAATGAATCGAGATTTTTATTGACGGGTCTATTGATCGAGCTCTTTCAGACACGCTGCCCGTCAACTGTATTTAAACACGGTTATGTTTCTGTTACTTACGCAACGTAATGATCGAAATTATTTTATACCCTGTGGAGAGAGAGTTGATTCATAAGCTCTCGTAAGTTGTAATATGAAAATAAAGGCACGGTCAAATCATTTATTAATTATTCCTCAAAAAGATGTTGTGTTGATTATCTTTTATTAACCTGTTGTTTGATTTTTTAATTGAAAAGAATTTTTTACATGTAATAAAATAATAAATTGACAGGAATTTTGACCTGCTTATGACAAAAGCAGGTACAATGTATTTTCTGTTTAATAAAAATATATTTGAAGGCAAATTTTGTTTGGATAAATATAATTAGTTGATTAGTCAAACACATCATGTCCAAATAACAGAACTTTCAATTTATTTTGAATGGATATTTTATCACGTGATAACATGTTTTTTTTTAACAAATATTACTACATGTGATGTAAATGAATTTTATTTTTATATTTGTGTGTATGTAAATTACTGAAAATTTTGAAGTAATTACTATTTCGAACTACAATGTCCCTTACCACAATCAGAACAATAGCTCATTGTATCTTAATGCGTGAATTTCATATGTTCAACTTCGAAACAATTCTATAAGCCAAACTTCACGTAGCGTAGCAAACTTTGTGTGCGGCTGAATTGCACCGATATTTGGCTGAAAGGTTAATTATTTTACCGACTTTTGTACAATTATACGAACAGTACACATATTTTATCCAAGATCTATGCTATTAAATGTGATTCAGGTGTTAATTTGATGAGAGTAATTATTTGACTATCAGTAATTAATTATTTGTATCAATTATTTGATCGTCATTTGCTAGGTACTTTGATTAATTAGTTGACTCTTATTCGTGTAATTATTTTGATCAATTGTTTGATAATAATTTTGATTAATTATTTTACTTTCGTTTATATAATAATTTTGTACAATGTGTGTTATATTAGAACATATATGTATATTTTTAACTTAGAAAATATCCTTAGTTTGAATAACTTGAATCTGCAAAATTGAACATAAACATCCCTTTTATTTAATTTCTATTCAGATGTATAAAAATGACTGAAAATAAAATATGTGTTTTAAGACTTCTTTAAAACCCTTTATATTCCTAGATTTAATTTAATGATTAATTTAAATTTATCTAATCATCAATTCAGAACAAATGTCATTATCTATTCAGAAACTCGATCAAAAATAGTCTGCGATAATAGCAAAACGTTTGATAGAACATTACAGCGAGGTATTTAGTCTCAAAAATGTCTCGCGTTCTCTCAGCTAATAAGTCGAACAGAATGAAACGTTTAAAGCCGGAGGTAGTATGGATCAGCATCTATTTACGAATCGTGAATCTGTTGGTCTGATCGTGCAGAAATTGCCGTGGACGGGACCGATGAAAGCTTTGCCTCGACACAGATGCGGCCTAAGAATTTCTTGAGCAAACAGCCCCGTTGAAATTGAAAGCGAGAGACGAAGAATATTCGATATCGAGGATACGTATTTTCTTTCGGTGTCTACGTGTCTATTTTCTGGAAGGAGAATCTACTCGATGAACTGAATTCCATGGCACATCAAAGCGATTCCCCATCATCGACTGTGTCATCCAGTCAGGCTGCCTTTGAAGATCAGTGTCGACGCTGTCAATGGCAAACTTTACTTTACTGGAGCCCGTCTAATGATAGCCCGGTTTGTGCCTAATAATAGACACACTGTGCCTAATAGTTGTCTAAAATTCTACTCGGACGTTAGCTTTTAACAGATTGCCACGTTTGTACCGTGAAACGTAAAGATTCACCGTTCTGGTAATTCCAAGCACGATAATTTCCCTTCTTTCAATTTTGAATTGGAAAGATGATTGGGAGGAAATAATCTGCTATGTGGGTCATTTTTGGTTAACTTTAGATGGACGATTGACGATTTAATTTTTATATTAACGTTTGACAGTGATTAAATAAGTGGGATAGATCGAAATTCATTAAGCACGTAATTTAATTTGGGAGCAAAGAATAACTTCAGATAATTACTTAAAGTACAATAAGCTCTCAGTATAAATAATTTCAAACATTAGTTTATGGAAACGGATATTGCGATAATAATACATTACAGTAATTATTTATTATTCTCTCATACAGAAGTGATACTAGATCTATTCATAGGTTACTTAATCGTAAAAAACTTACGCTGACTTTATTAATAATGATACAATAAATATTTATTATTCAACCATAAAGAAAAATAAATCACATCAATTCTATTAATGCAATAAATGTTTATTATTCATAAACAGTGATTTCAACACCATTAATATCAATACTATTAATATAACAAAATGAATGTATGTCATTCGACAATAAAGAATAGATGATAAAAATAAAATAAAGTGTGTAATCAATAAAAAAAAATTTGTGATTTGAAATGATGGTGTAAAGTTCCCGCGAGAGAAGCGGCCTCTAAACACGCCTAGAAATATGCTCTCGATAACAGGGTGGTCCTTTATATTAGAATTTGCCACTTGCGGGGTCGAATATGCTCACAGGGAGCGTTGGAGATTATGAATTTCGGTGACGGGGTTGCGCATCAAGTTAATCCACCCCTGGTCGGGTGCGAGAATGATGCATCCCCCTACGGATGATGTAATCATTCGTTCGAGGGGTGATAGAATAGCCGAAACGAAAATTACTTTCTCGAATGTGCGAGCAACGATGAGCAATTTAAGGGTGGTGTAGAGAGAGAGGTCGATTTCGTCCTAGCCGGATATACAAGACAAACATTGTGATTTGAGTGGCGATTCGAGGTTGAAATTACGTCAGCCTCCAACAGGGGGGCCTTCGTGCAATTAAGGACAATTAAAGATGGAAATTAAACAATTCGCTCGATTTGCTTCGACTCTCGTTTATCATTCTTCTCTTTTTTTTCAGTGGTTTAATATTTCTTCTTGAAGTGATCAATCTAGTAGTTTATTATAGCACTGTGTGGAGTATTATCCACAGTATTATATGGTAGTATATTCTGTATTCGTTATTGTATTATAGCTATACTGTCATACATTGTATTGTACAGGTCTGTGCTGTTCTATGCTGTCGTATGTTATACTATACTTATATTGTGATATATTGTGGTACACACAATTCTACATATAATGTTCAGTACTATGCTATATGATACTATATTGAATCATACTGTACTGTATTGTACTATACTACACTATGCTATGTTATCTTACAGTACTGTATATTGTATATACAGTATAGTATACACTGTAATCTTGTATGCTATATATTCTATACTATATATTATCGTGATACTGTACTTTATACTCCCATACTATACCACATACCAGTATATCAAACATAAAAAATATTTTAATTGGAATATCACTGAATTCTGTTGTACCATACTCCAGATAATAAATCTGTGTCTATAATAGGTAATTTTTCACGTAACCATAATAAAAGCTTATCATAAGATCGCAATCATGAAATTTAGCCAATCTCGAGCGACGTTCATCGGAAATTTACCGGCCGTTATCGAAGCAGCAAACAAACGTCGTTTTTGCACCAACGTACAGTATTTTGCAGTATTATATCTGTGTTCCAAGAGAACAAGGCCCGGTCTCTCGGTTAATCGAGCCGCGTGCAAATATATCCGCAAGGATCGAACCGAAACTGCAACTGAAATAGCATCGTACCGCAAATACAACGTGTTTGGATATATATTGTATGTATTGGAGCGGCGGCGTTTTCGTGAATCAAAATAGCGTGTTCGGTTTTACGCGAGAGGCTGACAGCACTTCGTCACGTGCTTCGTTTAATGGAACGCTCTACGAGTTATTTCGAACTTATGTGTCATGCATTCTAGTTGCGTGCAAATATAACCGCGGTTTCGTGCGTTGTGCACGCGTGCATCCACGCGTTTCTCGCCCGTGTACAACCAGACGCGACAATTTTTGCACGCGAATTGGCGCCACTCGGCTACGGAGGAGTCTTACGCTTTTATTTCCACTTACAGATGAGATGCTGTGTCGATTAGGGAATCGGTTTAATTCAGTCTGGACGCGTTGCGAGAGTACGTGGCGAACGGGTTTCAATCTAGTTTTCGTGTTGGTCGAATCTTATGATTCTTGTTTTAAGCATAGGGGACGAGGGAACTGAACTGTACTCGAACGACGTGTTCGAATATTTTATGCGGTATATGAATTTGGGGAATTTGGGAAATAGGGATTTTAGGTTTTTAGGAATTTAGAATATTATAAAAAATTTGGAAATTTAAATATATGGAAGTTTGGAAAGTTAGGAACTCAAAATTTGGCAATTTAGGTAATCAAAAAGTGGAGATTTGGAAGTTTGGTAATTTGGAAATTAGGTCAATGGGACATGTCGACGATAGTAAATTAGGAAATTGGGAAAATCTGAAATGGGAAACTTGGAAATTGGAAAATTGGAAAATTGGGAAATTGGAAAATTAGAAGTGAGGAAATTGGTAAAGTGGAAAAGTTGAAAATTGGGAAATTGGGAAAGTGGGAAAGTGGGAAATTGGGGAAGTGGGAAATTGGGAAAGTGAGAAATTGGGAAAGTAGGAAATTGGGAAAGTGGGAAATTGGGAAATTGAAAGTTGGGTAATTGGGAAATTAGAAAATTTGAGACTTGGAAAAGTGGGAAATTGGAGTCTTGGAAATTGAAAAATTGGAAAATGGGAAAATTGGAAAATTGAGTCTTTCGAATACACCCTTGCCAACGTTACTTACACAAAGTATCAAAAAACAAATTTGAACCAAGAAACAAGACAATATCACTAATAATTGCAACCACATTATTCTGCACCCAAACGTTCTTATTGTGGCATTCATATTAACCATTCAATCACGCCATGTTCTTATACACAATCTGCACCCATAGTATCGTCATGTTAGGAAGTTTATCCGTCGAATTAATTCAACGTAACGAGCATTATAAATTGCTTTCAGCGGGTCGACACCCAGGCTAGAATTTTGAAAGCTAATTACACCCGAGGCCGTCGAATAATGGGGTGGTAGGGGGTGAAACGGTATTCACCGACCGCGAGGTAGCAACGTGAAAGGCGCGAGATAAATTAGAATCGACCGAGATATTCGGCCCACGTTCCGTCAAATTAACGTATCGTCGATTAACCGTGTCGTCGGTTGTGTCGTGCGAAATGGCCGTTACCGTTTTCCGCGTTGAAAGCTCGGACAGGTGCGTAACGTTCGCTCGTTGCAAGATGTCCTCTGACGTACTGGAAAAACTGCTGCGATTCATTGTTTCGAAAAGTTTCGGTACGAACTTTGTACATTCTTCTGAATAGGTGTGAATGACTTGTGTCTCACTATAGCTAGAAGTCATTTTGTGGTGCGCACATAGTATCATCTCTGGGAACAGAAGGTGTATGAATATGTGTGATACTTGTGATAATTTATTATGATGATTTATGATGACTTATGTCATTATGTTCACAAAAAAAACATGTAATGGACAGTATAATAAGAGAAACATATTAATTTTATTTTCAACGATTATAAAAAATGGTGGTCATTAGAAGATACGTCATATGATGACATCATATGAAGACATGTCATATGGTGACATATGTATATATGTGTATGTGTACATGTATATGTATATGTATATGTATATGTATATGTATATTTAAAATGTAACTTCAATGATAACTTTTTGGTAAATATTGTTGCATTTGAAAACTGATTTGTCTAAGGGGACCAACGGTGAAAAATTGTTAAGCGATTAAGTTGTGCGCTGATCGTTTACCTGATACAATGTGACAGAACAATTGTTCGTAAAACACAGGGACGTAAGAAACAAGCGGGGCTAAGCGAAACGGGATTACCCTTTGGTTCTGAAACTATGCAGACTCCCGCGACAGAGAAGTTTCCGCCACGGCGAGGGTAGAAGAGGGCAACTTTGAAGACGCGCGAGGGAGGATGACTGATTGTGTAGACTGGCGTGATTCGACTGGTCGAGGGTCGAAGCACTTCTCTCTTTCTTTCTCTCGAAATAGTCTTATAACTCGATGGCAGTGCGTGCACACTAAAAATAACCAAATTCCCTGGTATTTCTATACATTTTTCGTTTTTCAACGTCTGCTCTGGGAGCAAGGTTGACGCGTCCTCGGAGGGTTCCAACTTTCGACAAGAATTTCTACACGTGGAACAAAACGTTTTATAAATTGTTACTATTGTGTATTCGTGTCGTGTGAAGATCAGTCGATGATGCATGTGGTGCCAAAGTGACTCAAAAATGCAGATATCTCCAGCGAAAATGAATCGAAAATCCAGATATCCGGTGCCAAAATCAGTCGAAAATGATCTGGTGCCAGAATGGGTCGCAAGTTTCGCGTGAAATCGAGTCGAGAATGCAGATATAAATTGAAGAGAATAAGATTTTTAAAAACAGATAACTATGCATTTATATTTTGGAAATGTATAATGCGATATCTAACATGTAGCTATCACGTGTGATGGTACGTTATCACACAACACGTGGAGATCTAACGCACAGCTATACACGTGGTGATCTATCGCGTGTAGAACGTGAGACCATTTAGCAGGTGGTTATTTAACGCGTGGCTATCTAACGCGTAGCTATACAACATATGGCTACATAACGCGTAATTATACAACATATAGAGATCTACATTATGGCTACACAACACGTGATCTAACGCGTAGTTACAGAACGTGAGACCATTTAGCGCGTGACTATCTAACGCGCGACTATCTAGCATGGCAATGTTATTACCCTTCGCACCCTAGTTTTTCCAACGCTGTACACGATAGGTAAAAACCATAACAAACTCCAAATATCATAGACTATTAAAAAAAGTGAAAAATGGCGATGGGTCAAAAGTCGAGTTAGCATACCGTTTCGAAAGCAGCGATAATCCAGGCGTTCGCGTGGTGAAACGCGTACGCGACCATCCGGAATTTTATCAAAGTTCCCGAAAAAAGGGGTCTCGCCACGCCTGTTATCAGACGGCGAGGCCGTCTTTTCCTTTAGAAAAGCTCGTGGAACGAAGAGGGAATCGTGGGCCAGCGAAGGGAGCGACAGGAAGAGAGGGATGAAGTGACTCTGGAGAGCGTACGAACGAGAGAAACGCGAATGAGCGGGCGAAGAAGAGGGACGAAGACGACGAGATCGACAAAAGAGAGAGACGGAGAGCGAGAGAAAGCCCGGAGAGCGAGAGAGGCGAGGTCCGCCGCAAAATACAAGTTGGTAGGATATCGACCAGCCGGAAGTCTGAGTAGTTGTTGCCATGGAGACGCTCAAGTCAATTTGACCTGGGCCAACAGTCACCGGCATACTGATGCACGATATGCCATCCCATTATTCATATGGTTTTTACACGGTGGAACATATTTCGCGGGCCGATAGCCGTGAGCGCCTACCAGCGACGACTTCACCGGAAGCCCGCCAGGACCGAATCGCATCGCCGCCTCGCTTCGACTTTCCACCCCAAACTTTTTCGCTCGAAACGCTACCTGTGATTTCTTTATTCTCTTATATTTTCGCGATGGATGTGATCATTTCGCGCAATTCATTTGTGATTGGTCATAGGTGGTCTGGATGTGGAAAAATGATTCGTGATCGACCGATGGTAAAGTCGAGTTTGCTAGGGAATTCTAGAGTTTGTCATTCGGTTATTTTTTTTTATTTTAAGCACCGTTTTTCAACTATTTTCTCTGAAAAACTTATTTACGTGTCGTCCCTTCGTTTCGACATAGTTTTGGCCTACTTCGTATTGTCCGACTGCTCGATTCTGTAAGTCTGCCAAATCATTTATTGCGGTTGAATACGCAAGGTTTTTTTCTCGATGTTGCATCGAATAAAATGAAACAAATTGGCTCGTCTATTTAAAGAGAAAGTTTCGACGAACAGGTGTATCGTTTGAAACTTAGTCTTCTTCTTTTTAACAGACAGTGTTTGTGAGTCGATACGACGCGAAATTGGTCAAAAAGCTTTTGTTCCCGCGTGAATATATGCAGCACGAAATTAAATCAACAGCGATAATCGTGATCGTAGGAAAATGATACAGTGCACCGAATTTCAATGGGGGTACACTCCATAAATCCAATTAAACGTTCCGATTTATTTCGGCTAATTAATTTTCAGTATATTATTTCCTTAGTTATTATAATGCAATTCATTTCGTCAATTGCCATTAGTGGCTAAGCGCAGTGGGACACGCTGGAAGTTTTGAGATAAGGTGAGGTACGCGATTTAAATTTGAAAAATTAACTTCAAAATTTGCGATTTGAGATTTGAGGATTTAGGGATTTAGGGATTTAGGAATTTGAGGACCTGAGAATTTTAGGATTTAGGGTTTTGGAAATTTTGGAGGTAGAGAATTAAGGATTAGGAAATTTAGGAATTTGGGGAATTTGGAAATTTGAGTATTTGAGAACTTGGTAATTTGGGGAATTCGGGAGATTTGAAAATTTGTTAATTCGGGAATTTAGTAATTTATCGATTCGTTAATCGAAAATCCCATCTTCCAATTTATCTCCCCCAAAGACAACCCTGTCCCTTAAAAATTCATCGAATATAAAACACACAATTTATCCTACTATCGAAAATTAAAGTTTCCACATACGGTCCTTCAAAATCGAAGAATTATCTCCCTTAAACGTTGCGAAGCTTTTACCCTAATCCTTATTTGTAGCCGAACGTAATGTCGCGTCATAATATTCGTCGCGAAAGAAATTCCGTGACGGTGATGATCCGTTGAAGGGTCTCGTGCAAGCGTATGTCGGGCAAAAGCTTACGAGACATCTTGCGCCTGTATCCCGTACAGGTGCTCGCAACAGGCGGCTCTCACTCGGCGAAGGTGTGCTCGAATTGTGGCCGGCAGCTCGTGGCACACCTTCGGGAGCAAAGAGGACTTCGCAGGCACGTGGACAAGCGCGCCTGTCGGCGTACAGACGCGAGAACACGACGGTGGCAGACCGTAAGAGACGGCAGGTGGGAATGCCGCGTGAAACCCGCCAATTGCCTTCGTTTTATCAGCACGTGTGTCTTTAACCAGGTAAAATAATAAGCAGGGGGGTGGGGGACCATACGGATCATCCGTTTCCGCGTACACCGCTCGAAACCGAGTGACGGATATCCGGATATCGAATTACCGAATTCGTTACCCTCCTAGTGTCCTTGTTGTTCTTTTACCTTATTTTGTAATTAATATCTCGTTTTATGATACTACGAATTCGAGTAACAAGTCTCTTACGAGCATGTTATCATTAGTTAATTAATTAGCTAGTTAGTTAGTTAGATTAAGAATTCAACCCTGTATGGAGGTATTAAAGTACCTCTACGGGATTACAATTGTTATGTGTATAATTAATTTTAATTAGACTGGAAATAAATATTGAATATATTTAATATAATTTATAATTATACTACTTTCCTTTTACTATCATATAACAATAGTAATGAGGATACATAATATTATTTATGATTCAATTGAAAAAAGTCTTTGTTATAAAATGGAACATTTCATATGCATATGTGTTCATATGTGTGCATACGTGTACATGTGTACATATGAGTACATGTATATATACGTGTACACGTGTACATATGTGTATGCATATATGTATCATATACTTTTTATGATATTATAAGAGCATCTTATACATTATTTTTTTAATACATTATGTTGAATTCAAAATGTGTGTAAGACTTAAAGGTATGCTTTTTGCCAATTGTTTGTTATTTATCATGTATCAGTCCGTGAATGGGTAACGGAAAATCATCTTATCCAATCGTCTGATTCCGATAAAATGTTCCCGGATGTATAACGGCGTTAAGTAGTATTGGTGGTTACATGGGAAGGCACTATGTGGCAGGATTTATTTTCGAGTAGAATCTATTGTTGGGGAAGATTGGTTAGGTTGAGTGGCTGGTTATTTGATTTTCTTGTGTCGTGATACGACAGAAAGAATTGATCAAGTATTACGAAAAAAAATTGCGATAAATTTATTACTCGAAGTCTGAACACTTTCAGGGATAACCTGTAAAATAATACAATTTTTATAGATGTAATATTTATGTTACACATGAAAAATACATGTCTATGATATACATAAGGATACTATATTTAAAACACTATATTAAAACAAATATATGTATGCTACAATAAATAAGATACATATACACATGTGTAATATCACACATGTGTGTAATGTGTATATTAAAGTATTACAATATTAACATAAATTCGCAGTATTTTAACAAGATGCAACAAGAAGATACAATAACCATAATTTCAAAAGATAACAACTATATTCCATAATTTCATTAATCATAAAATGCGCCATTTAAGTTTAACGACGTATAAGATTTTTACGACGTATTCGCCTCACCGAAGTAGTTAATTCCCGCACAGTTGGCGAATAGAAATCGGGAATTTTGTTTCCTCCATTAAAAAATATCGAATAACGAGTTAATCGATTTCATTCGTTATTCGATACAACTTCATCCTCACACCGCTCCACGAAGCACTCACCCGGCCAGGGTCCGCGTAGCGCGCATTCCCGAAAACATCTCGCATCATTTCGAATTAACCGATATATCGATATCGCACTCCCTCTCGATACACTACGGGACAGCCTTCCGTTCGGACATGCGCGGATCCGTCGGATCCACGAAAAATTGCAATTGGAAATCCCCACGCCATCGGCGACGCGTCGAAAAAACGACGCGTACGAGCACCCTCTTGCTCTCCTCGTATACACATAACGTACATACAGGATGTCTCATTTAAATTGGCCTCTCATATATCTTTCGTACATATCTCGAATAAATGAAGCGGTTACAAGGGGGTGTAATATTATATTAATTACTATTTTATAGATGGAGACATAACATCAAGGGTAACTTTATTTTTTTTAATTTTGTAGCCTTCATTTCCTGTAAAATATTACTGACCTATTTGTATCGCGAAATCATTGGATGCACTGATTTTTACGTATCAATTTAGGAACAGTGCAAATGGATTTTAACATTCAAAAATCTGAAAAATATACAAATTTATATGTATGCATTTTAAAATCCGTTCATGTACAAGAATTCTTAAAACGACAGGTTAAAATCCATATACAATATTTTTTTGATAATCATTGGTTAATTTTTCGACAGAGAATGACAAGCTACGTTGATAGGTATATTAAAAAAAAATTAATCTTCATATTCTCCACAGCCCCATTTACAAAAGACTATTACTCCAAACCCTCCTCGAAACATTTTTTAATAATTTGAAAGATATTGAAAGGGATCGTCATAAATGGAACACCCTGTACACAACGTATATAGTTTTTCGGTGCCGTCCGGTAGCCTCTCTCACCCCGACGAGCAACGCCAGCAACCCTGAGGCCGAGCATTGCGGAACGGAGGCAAAAGCGCAGTGGCGGTGAAGAGAGAGACAAGGTGGTGGCGGGGTTCGGTTCCTAGATGGGAAGTGGAGGAGTAAAAGGGTAGAGGAGATGGTTGGAGTGCCGGTCTGGGAATGGAGGTTGACGAAGGAGGGGGAGGGGGATGTGGAAAGCAGGAGAGATCGAAGCGCGTGGGTGGCAGAAGCATAGGGTTGGTTAGAGAGGGTGGATATATATCGCAATCGGGGGCACTATGTCGCGCCAGTGGCGTCGACGTGAACTCCCTCTTCTTCCCTCTTCGTCTGTCTGTCTCGTTTCCCTTTCTCTCTACCCCTTTCCCTATGCCGTTCCTCTTCTTGCACCCTCCCGTGCGAATCTCACCCTCTCGCTCCCTGTTCGTCTATCTATGTACGCGGACTCGTCCTTCTCCACCCGCGCTTCGTCCTGCTCGATTCTAACGCGAGCTGAGAGAAGATGCTGTGTGGATCTTGGTCGGTAATGCACGGGTAGTGGTGCTAGATATATCCTACGTACACTCCGGTGCAACGAGGCACTTTTCAGAACATACATGTACATTCGGTCATTTGTACATTCATAAATCAGTGCGAGTTTTTAATTGTTCAGTTTTTCAATTTTCGAACTCTTATAAATCTTTAAATTTATACTTTCAAATTCCTGAATTTCAAAATTTTTAATTTCACAAATTTCGAACTCCATATTTCCCAAATTGATAAACATCCGAAATGAATTTCTTCTACCCCAAATTATAATATATGCCTAGATCTACAAACCTCAAATTTTGCAAATATCTATATCTCCAACTTAAGTCCCCAAATCCTTAGAATCCACAAACTCATATACCCTCAAACTAAGTCCCCAAATTTCTAAATCGCCAAATTCCAAAGTCTCCAAACTCAAGTTTTCCAAATGCCCATGTCCCCAAATTCTCAGATGTCGAAGTCTCTAAAAATTTTCGCGATCTTTTCCCTAAGGGAAGGTATATTTGCTGTTGACTGTACGCTGCAAAGGGCCCTCTTACACGAGCGTCTTGGTAACGTCAACGGGAAGTCCGTCTCCGTTGCACTGGGTACCCTGGAACTCGACCTTTTCATTAGTCTATCCTCCACCCTTTCCTCGTCTCCGCTTCCTGAAGCTTCGCGCGAGCTGCAGCCGAGTAACAGGCGAGGATGGTGGTAGTATACATAGTCGATGCACAGGCGTTCCGTAGTTCGCCTGTCTCCCTTTCTTTCCCTTCTCGTCAGTCTGTAAACCTCGCACTCTCCGTTTATTCGTCTCCTTTGCTCCTTTTTGTTCGTCTCACTTATACACGCGAGGGATTTCTATGTGGCTACACACGTAGGAGACACATCGCAA
Organism: Megachile ligniseca; assembly: GCA_945859555.1. NCBI lineage: Eukaryota > Metazoa > Arthropoda > Insecta > Hymenoptera > Megachilidae > Megachile > Megachile ligniseca. The sequence continues at coordinate 7,754,078 of OX243783.1, forward strand.
AGTTCCTGGTAGTAGCATTCTATGATCGTAGTCGTGAGAACTCTACTAGACGACTATAATATACTGCTCGCTCGATAAATACTCGGGTTAGGAGCTTTGGACACAGGACCTTATAGGGAACGGCTATTTATCGAGCAGTCATTAACATATTCAATAATCTCTTCTTTGTTGTAGAAAATTATCTCTTCAATGAAGGTAATATTTTTGTGTAATTTGTTTTATATTGTTACAATACAAATGTCTGCATACAAATGCAAGTACATTTGGCAAATGTATGCAAATGAAAATACAGGTGATAACTCTGTGTATGTAAATGTACGTTCACAAACGTATGTAGATGTAAATGCATTTATCAAATGTATGTCAGTGTAAACATATGCATATAAATGTAAATATATTTGACAAGTTTATAATATGTAAATGTACATATATTTAATAAATGTATTTTACACGAATCTTATAGCGTCGGAATTCGTTCCTGGTTAAATGTGGCACCCTATACATAATCCATATTTATTTACTAGTCAACGAAGTACAATTGCGTGTTAGTAATGGGTGTTCATCGAACGGGTATTTATCAAGCGGTTATTTATTGAACGAGGTGTGTATACGCGAACTGCATACGTGTTCCGATAACAGCGGTGTGTATAGAAATCGTGCAAAAGTTTCGTGGTAGTCGGTTGGCATCGTGAAATTCTTCCGTCCTGCTCTTTTCATCGACGACGAAGTAGCTTATCCTCTTTACAGTTGGCGTCTCTGTTGCTCCGGTGGTCTTTCTTTTTCTCTCTAACCCTCTCAGAACCCGCCGGTAGAAAGACGCGTTTCTGTAGGTGGTCTCTCATGGACATCGGTGGTAGTTTATGTCGACTGGTCCTGGTGGTGGGTATATGATGTCAAATTGTGGTAGTGTATATTCGATCTCGGCCGAAGCGAGAGTTTGCGTGGAAGTGTGCGCTATGTAGGCAGGCTCCCTCCTGCGGGAGCGTCTTGTTGGCCGCCTGGCTAGTAGCATCGTGAAAATCTTCCCTTTCCCTATTTCAACCCTCCCGAACCTTATCGCGTTCGTTCATCTCTGCTCCGCTTTCTTTCCACCTCTCTCGAACTTCACGTGCCAGAGGAGAAGCCCGGCGTGGGTGATGTCACGTGGGTGGGGGTGTAGGGGGTGGTTTATGTTGGTCCTGTCGTCGGTGTGTGTGAACTCCACTCGGCTGGTGTACGTGACACGGAATCCCGGCAACGTGTACAGCCACGTTGGATGATGGTGGTGCGGACGGTATAGTAGTAGGCATCCTGCAAAGGCGTCTTGTTGGCCGCCTGGCTGATCAATACCCATCCAACCAGCGACCCTCTGCCCGCACCCTATGCCCACGGGGCCGTGGACCGTGCCTACACCTCTAACCACCCCTCGACTCGCCACCACCACCACCACCAACGATCCCACCACCGACTTACGAGTACCACCCCCACACGACTCACGGCACTACCACCACCCGCTGCGACCACCACCAACCCTGTGGCACCCTTGCTCCTACTCTATGCCCCTACCGACACGCGTTGACCCCTACGCAATTTACATCGCGGCCTCCATAAAGTTAATTGAAATTTCCGCCCGCCGCAGCCTCATGGTCCACGCCACTGCTGGAAAGAGAACCTCTGCTGGATCGTCGCGTGTCTTACGATCCCGTATTGTTGCCCTCGATTTTTGGGGGCGAATGTTCGGCAATTGAGTGATAAAGATCTTCCGATTATTTCGTCCATATACAAGAGTTAATTTTTGGAAAATTTAATAGATGCTGACACTTTAATGGCTAGTTAAATATTTGTGAATATAACCTCTCTCATTGTGTATTTTACGAGCTCGTATTTTGGGGTGATACATGATTGAGCGATAGTGAGAAGATTTCATGTAAAGTATGGCCCGAAAATTTTTTATTTTTTTAACTGTTCGAAATTGCAATTTTTGCATGTAAAATTAAGGCAGAGATATTTCACGCAAGTCATCTGAAAATAGAGACTTCGTTGTTGCACCTCGACGATTAATCTTGTCATATTCACCCTCATGGCACCCATAGTACCACCATGTTAGAGGGTCAAGTAGACTTTCGATCGGGTCCATAAACGTAGTAACTTTTCTCCCACATGTTTGACCTATTTCCGCGTACACCTGCAACTTTCATGCCTTCTACAGTTCCTTTCTTTCGGATTAATCATCACACAGCATTGTTGTCTAATCGATCAATTGAAATCGTATTAAGATACAGGATCCAGATTTAGGATCTATAAAGTAATATTCCGACATATTTGACCTATTTACACCTGCCAAGTCTTGCACAGTACTTTTCCGCTGATGATCAATATTGGTAATTTATCGATTAATTAAAACTGTAATAAAATCCATGATAGAAGCTGGAGTCTGCACATTAGTTTGGTTACCGATCAGGTCCAGAAAGTAACATCGCTCCCACATATTTGACCTATTTGCATCCGCAGCTGCATTTGCAGTCTTCCGCAGCTCCTTTCTCCCAGATTAATCAACATCAGTATTGATGTGTACTCGATCGATTAAAATCGCATTAAGATCCAGAAGCCAGAATCTCCGTGTCGGTGACGTTCGAAAGCACGGAACATAATCCGGACTTGTGTACCTGCGGCAATAAGACGTTGAACATCGTTCCGAAGCAAACGGAAGGTCCCGATTATGCATACCGGTGATGGTTCGCGTCGGGGCAGGGGTGCATGTGCGCCAAAAAGTGAAGCCAAGTTTTGTGGCAGGTGTCGGTATAACAGTGGCACGCGCACGCTCCTTCACACCGGTGCTCTTTCTCCTCCTTTCTCTCTTCCTCTACCGCAGTTGGCTCTCTATGACTCTCTGTTCGCTCTTTTTTTTCCCTCCGTTATCCTCCCTCCCGTTGCGGCTGCCACGGTCGTCCGTGCAGATTCTCCCTTCCTTCATCCCCCTCTCGCCTTTCCGCTCTTCGTTGTTCTCCTTTTCGTTCTCATTTTTTCTTTCAACCCGGTCTACTCCCACCTACCGCCTCCCGCTCCTAACCCCTCCCCTCCCTTCGCCCCTTGTTCTTTTGCTCGATCCCTCTCCACCCAGAGAGTTCTGGCCCGACCTGTCGACTTCTTCGGCGGCTGCATCAGTTCCGATCTCAGATGCTCGCCTCGTCCAGACAGGTGCCGGCGACTATTATGACCACCTTATATCCCGAGACACCACCGCCACCGCCGCCGACACCCGGGCACCATCTATGCCCGCCGTTTTCTACCGCCACCGATGCACCACACATGCCATATTGTCGCGTCGTTCGCTTTATTCGCGCGACGAGCATCTGAAACCGGCCCGAACAGGTGGCTCCGGTTAGACGACCAGAGGATCCTCCGGATGCGTATGCACGCGGATATGCGTGTACGCTCCTGAACACCGTCCAGACTGGTTTTCACCGTAGGCCACGCACCTGAGATTCCTGGTACCGCGGTGCTGTTCCGAGGATTATCCTTGTCGTAGGAAACTGGTCCAGCGTTTAACGTTGTGCCACAGACGATGCATACGGATTTGGGTCATCCGTTCGGTGCCTTCATTTTGCATATGGTCAGGGTGCACCAGCTACTTCAATTTTCATGTTAATGAATTGTTTAGAGGATAGTTTGAACTAGTTCTGCGTTGGGACAGGTGCTAATGCTGCCTTTGTATCGTGATCATTTCCGGTTTTGAACTGGGTTGGACGTAGACACTTAAGCTAGGAGGTGGTTGATTTGCATCATGACTTTTTTTTGAGTTAGGGTTATTAGAACACGTAGAATTAAATACTTAATCTATGATTTTTTTAGAGATGGTTGTTCACGTTCAAGTTGTTCATAAACCTTTTCACTTAGGCAGTAAATACACTAGTTTCATATTCGTTTTAATGATTCTCATTTCAAGCTGAAGTACTGCTTTAAAGTCGATGGTTAAAAACTGTAATTATTTTTATACCATCCAGGCACAAATGAATTGCACCGTTTTAGATTTCACTAAAAGAAAAGAATGTTTTAGCTATTATGTCTACTGGTTGTTTCCTATTTTTAAAACCAGAAAGTTACAGAATAAATTTTAACTAAAACTTTGATAAGAATTATTGAGTCTTTGAACTTTCTAATTTTTAAAATTGAATTCTATGAATAATAATGGTACTGCAAAACTTTTGAAGATTGGTTGTTTGGAAGTTGGAATGGTTGTAAGTTTGAGAGTTGAGGTTGAGAGTTTGTAAGTTTGAGAGTTTGTAAGTTAGAGAGTTCGTAAGTTTGTAGTAAGTTTGTAAATTTAGAACTCTACCTTAGACTCAACAAACTTTGAAATCTTGAGACCTTGAAATTGCGGGTTACATATCAGAACCTTGAAACATGAATACTTAGAAACTTTAAGAATTTTAAAATTTAAAATCTGGAAACTTTGAAAATTTGCAGCATCGAAACTTCGAAATCTGAAAATCTTCAAATAGCACAGCACAAAAGTAATGATTTTAAAGATGGACTCGAAGCTACGGAGCGCATAATTTTTCAAGCAGTTTCTTCCGAACGTCTAACAATTTCCATCCTCCGTAATAACTTTCCATTGTTACCGATCCGTTTCCTCGTTCAGCTCGTTTCGCTAGCGACGAGTTTTCACCTGGAAGGAAAACACCGTCAGGTGTTTTTTTTTTTTCACCGGCAGAGAAGCGGCTAACTTTCTCCGGGTGCCGACAATCGACTCGGAGGATTTTTCATTTTCGGCATAATCGATATCGTTCGATCGTTACGATGCAGCTACCGTGTGTCGCATACACGCGTCCCACCTCCGGCGGGAAACGGTGAAATTTTGTGAGAGCGTGTAACGCGTGGCTGTTAAAACCACCGAACCCACGTGTGTGTACACACGTGCCTGCATTGGCCAGAGAAGAAAGTGCAGTCGCGGTTGCACCGGTTGTTGCACAGACTGTTCCACAAAACCACGGGGCCACCGTGGCCACGCGAACGAATCGAAAGTCGAATCGCTGTCGGACGCGACCGACCAGATAGACGAAATTAATTAAGGGGGATTAATTGATAGAAGATCGAAGCACGCGGAAATACACGGGGGCTAGGCTGAAACATGTCGTTGCTTCCTCGTTTGCTGGAGTTTACCTTTGATCGGGATCGGGATTAATTAATGCATCCGTGGACTATTACGTTCAACGGCAAGATTCAGATCAGTTCGTTTTTTATTACGTCTCGGAGCATGGATTCGGTTGTTGCGAAAATTAGTTTTGTTGCACTTTCGGAATATGTTAACTCACCTTGATCCTTTTCAATTTTTAAGGAATGTACTTTTGGTCAATCAAGTTATATTGGACATTCAAGTTATATTCATAAGAAAATAACTTTATACAAATATTTTCTGTTAAAACAATTTATTTATTTATACACTTTATTCCTATATCCTAAGAAATCTGCATAGTGTCCTTGAACCTCTGTAGGAATTTGCGAATCATCAAATTAATTTAATTAACCTAAAAAAAAACGTTGTCGAGTCAGGCAGATGGTAAGGTTAAAAAAATGATTTCTCTCGCAGAAAGCATTTTTCATTTCCGTACACGTTTTTCCTGAATACCCGCTAAGAAGTCATAGACGAACATGGAGAAACACGTACATAGTCGGGTAACAGGGAACACTTGGATCCGAGCTGATGTCTGTTACAGAAATAACACTGTACCTAGGGATTTGTACTTCACCTCCTGTGCCTTTCCAACTGTGTGTAACACCGCAAGAGGGTGTACAGTCTACAGCAAATGTGGTTTCCTAGGAAAAGTGTGACAGTTGATGGAAGAGAATCACTGGTTGAATTTTGAGGATTTGATAATTAGGGAACATATGAGTTTTGAGATTAGAATGTAGGTATTTTGAGAGATTTGAGGATGCAGGTATTTGGGGATGTAGAGATGTGGTAATTTAAGGATGTAGGAATATAGGGATATAGAAGTTTGGGAATTTCGAAATTTGGAGTCGTAGGAATTTAGAGATCCAGGGATCAGGTACGTAACCATGTGTGTACATATGAACTTGTGGATCTAGGGGTATGTGAACTTAGACGTTTACAAATGTAGCAATTTGTGAATTTAGAAATTTGGGAATATACAAATTGATGGATGTAGAAATGTAATAACCTAGAAATTTGAAGACGTAGAAATTCATGTATGTAACCATATGTGTACATAGTATGAATTCGTGGATCTAGCATGTAGGACTCTCAGAACCTAAGGATCTATGGATCTACAAATCTATTGATCTACGAATCTAGAAATCTGCGAACTTCAGAATCTAGATAAACTTACAAATCCAAAAATATACAAAATCCAAAATTAAAAAATTTGGAAATGGATATAAGTGTTCCCGAAAGGTGTAAAAGTAGTAAATTTGCAAGGGGTGAAATTATATCCGTAAATCGTGAAGTTTACATATGTGTGTAGTTATGTAAAGGAAGCGTAGGTTGCAGCGGAGTGTAGAGGGTGGCGCATAGGATCGCAGCGTCGTGGGGATGAGTGTGGCGTGCACGTAGACAGGAAGCGGCGGCAACGCCAGTGGAACATCAGAGCGAGTACCTTTTGTCCTCCTCCAGCGTGTCGGCGGAGGAACGGGGTGTAGGATCCCTATTGATCTCCTCACAGAGCTCGGGCCAGTGGCAGAGAGTTCACAGAGGGGCGAGGGTTGGATAGAGAAGGACGGAACGGAGGATAGAGTGAGGGAGAACCGGATAGAGCAGAGAGAGGATCACGGATGGACCTCAGCTGCGCTGCGCCAGAGGGTAGCCGCGTTGTCATGCGCTGACTTGACGTGTCATTAATGTGTTACAGGATAATTTCAGCCGACGAATTAGCTGCCCGATAATAGAAATGCCTGCCTCCTCCTTTTTCGCGTTCGTCTCGATCCCAGCAAATTTGCTGATTAGATTCCTCTACGTTCTGCTCTAGGTTAAAATACGTTCCGCTACTAAGGTATCCACGTACTCAAGTAGGCGGAGTTTAGACGAAGTCGAACGTCTGCGAAAATTTGTTGGAACATCTAAGGAAATTAGTGGGAGGTCCTAGAACTCGCAGAATTTCTAGGAAGATCTTAGGGAACACTTACGTAGAATCTAGGAAACTTTGAAAGTTCCAAAGTTTGAAAGTTCCAAAGTTTGAAAGTTAAGTACTAAAACTTCAAGAGCTTCAGGAGGTGTTGGGTAAATTCTGAGGAACTTTTAGAGGGATCCTAGGGAAATCCTAGGGAAATCTTCGGTACAATCTAGGAAACTTCCAAAGTTCCAAGGAATCAAAGTGACAAAGTTCAAAAATTCCAGCCTTTATGTTCTGAAGTTTCAGTTATTAAATTTCAAAGTTCCAAAGTTCAAAAATGGTAAAAATCTAAAATATCCAAATTTTACATAAATTCCAACAACCCATAAACATTCCACAATTTTGAAATTCCAAAAGTTTCAAAAATCTCAAAGTTCCTACGTCTCAAATTTTCAACACTCCAAAGATGCAAATTCCCTAGACACAGTGGAAGGGTCCTAGGGAAATATTGCAGCAACCCAAACCGGAAGATCAAAGCACCATTCGTCGCAGTTAGAAAACAGTCGCAGAATTTTGGTATTTTCGGTCTCATCCTAGTGTAAATACGTCATCTACGATGCTCACGCGAACGCAGCTGTTGTTTAAATGACGACCCGTTTAAATCATCCACTAGTTTGCCCAGTGACGTAAATTGTCGGGCATCGGCCGTTGCCTTGTATCAACATTTGCTGCAATATGCACCGCATTGCAACCCCGGCCAAAGGGATGCCGAAATTTTTCACGCTTCAAAAGCGTTTCTTTCATTGTTTTTAGACAAACAATTCGAACTATCATCACATATTTACACGACTGTTTTAGTAATACTCTTAAACAAACAGAACGGGGGTTCGTATAATCATCATTGCGATATTTCACCATTTTTTTTTTTATTTTGTGCTACGCTCGGTTTAAAGTAATCTTTTCGTATTAAAAATATTTTTATACTTACATTGTGATATTTTACAAACTTTTTTATTATATAGTCAGCTCAATTTGAAGCATCTTTTTGTATTAAAAATGTTTCCTATACTATATGATTATGTTATTTATACTTGTATTATATTATTTATATTTATATTGTTGTGCTGTTTTACTTATACCATTAATTTCAATTCATTATAGTACTCCTCAGGTATTAGCTCCCCAGTTATTATTAACCTGTTATAAATTAAATTTTCTTCACATACGTCATATGCTTATCAGAACGAGAAGATTATATGTATCACTTAGTATTTGCTGTGTGCACTGTTCATTCATGTTCTTATTATTGATTTATTTACGAGTGATACACATTTTTGCTGGTGTATCGAATTACGAAGATATGTGGCGGAATAATATAAGGAAACTGATGTTCACCGATTAATTTGTGTCCACACATTTCCGTCCCAATTACACGACACGAATTCTCTGGACGCAAGATTATCAAGAATGCACCTGTTTCTTAGATGACGGATCACCGAAATCATGCACTCGTTTTGCTGACGTAAATCGTCGTTGCGTTTTATCTCACCTGGAAGTGCATGCTTTTCTACGTAGAAAAATGTAGGAAACTTTCATGAAAATTCATCTTACGGTTATAAAAGTCCAGCTGTAGGTTGCAACTAAATTTTTTTGGATCTCAAGGATACACCTGTGAAATATATTTGGATGTAAATCTCTAATAATTGAAATCATTTCTGTACAATGAATACCTAAATCAAGAGGGTATTAGAACTGGTATTAACATTTTGATGATCACATATTGTGTGAAACTAATGGCTCTTGTAATTCTATGTTTCTATTTATGATAGAAATTATTGGCAGGATTATGTTTCGAAACTATTACGATATAATCGAATTACATGCATAAAATATAACAGTAAATATAAAGCAAAGAATGTTGGAAAAAATTATTTACCACTGTCACAAATACTAAATGTTTGCCGACGTAATGATGTTGCAATTTATGAAAGTGAGAAGGCAGAAAGTTTGGTAGTAATGAATTATTCACACTAGTAATAAAAAGGAAGACGTTAATTTAACACCCGAGTTAAGAAAAATGTATTAACAGCATTATGACATTTATGTACATAAGGAAAGAGGTATGTGACGGTAGCATTTATTGTGCACAAGATAGCATCGACTTATTCCCCGTCATATTTTATCGCAAGAAAGGAAACGATGCTTTCTTGATCGAGAAACGACCAGGTTACACAAGATCGAAATGAAAAAAGAACGAAATTGGAACTCCGTTTGAATGCACCTGCAGGCAGACTCGATTTGCGAAAAGATTAAACTTTCTGGATCAGGTATTAAAATTGAACAAATTTCTCTATCAAGCGCATTAAGTTGATTGTCATCAGTCACTACAAACCTGTTCACTAATTACGTAATGAGTATTCGTTTAATGACGTCAACTGAGTGCTATATTTAACCCGTTATGCCACTTAAAACGTTCTTTGTGCACTGTAATAAATGGTAATATAGAGCGGTGTAATATACAGTGTGAAAGTAAAGAATGCAATATAGTTCAAGTCCGTGTTAAATGATTCATATGGCAATATAAAGCGAGACAGTGTAGAGAGTGACAAAATGAAGTTAATAAACATGGCAATATAGAGCGTGCAAATACAAGACGTGACAATATCGAGCGTGGAAATACAAGACGTGGCAATATAGAGCGTGGAAACATATGGCAATTTATACAGTGTAAAAATATAAAACTTGCCAACATAAATTGTGATTAGTTTGACAATCACATTCAAATGTGATTGTCAAACAACATAAAACATACTAAGCTGAAATGTGGCAATATAACGAGAGTCTATAAATTCAGTTATTTCAACAATAATGCATTCTACAATACAATAGTGATCAATATCAATCCAGTCCAATCGTACATACCACCTTGCAAACCCCTATGAAAATGGCAATATAATTAGAGTCCACTATAACATACCGCATTCGTGCAACATCAGAAGACGTATTCGAACAAAAAAAAGTAATTAATTCTCCTGTATTAATACCACTTTATTCGTAACTTTTTCTTCGAGCATCGTCGTTCATAAATATACGCTGCTCTGTCCGAGAGTTAATGCGGTTACCGTAGATTTACCAAAAATAAAAACCCACGAAAGCTCAGTTTCATTAGACTCTCGGTACACAGCCGAGTTTTTGCACAGTGGTATGTATCTAGTTCACGTTTAATCACGACGCATAAATGCAGCTCGAAAGGACAGCGTCTCGGGTTTCACTGCTTGAGGTGAAACGGCGATTCGTACGTGTACAGCCTATATGTAGGTGGACGTTCATAGATTTGATACGATTGCGTGATGCGTGTATGCTGGAGTACTTTCTAGAAACGATCTATCATCTCGGTTGATCGTACCGTACCTCGAGACACTGTGTGTACATACACCAGATAGTTTCGATGATGGATTCTACGGGATACCTGTCGACATCGTTTCTTCTTTTACTCGTTTTTTTTTTTTTAATAGCAAACTTGCAGATTTTGGAATTCGCGAAATTTCTGAACTTGGAAATTAACGTTTGAAAGCCTAGGGATTTCTTGGCTCAGATATTTTGAGTTCTAGACACTTTCGGATCTGTAGATTTTGGAATCCAGAGATTTTGGGATATAGGGAGTTTGGGGATCGAGGAATTGGGGATTTGAGGCTTTGGGGATCTAGGGATTTGGGCTCTAAGAATTTGGGGATCTAGGAACTTTGGGGATCGAGGAATTGGGGATTTCATGTTTTGGGGATTTAGGGATTTGGGGATTTAGTTATTGTGAAATCTGGAGGTTTGGGATTTTGGGGATTTGGGAATCTAGGGATTTGGGGATGTAGTTATTGGGATGGGGATTTGTGGTTTTAGGAACTCGGGCACCTAGCAATTTGCGGATCTAGGGACATGTGACTTGCGGATGTAAGTACTTGGAAATCTAAGGATCTAGAAAGTTAGAGATTTTTGAATTTACAGATCTGAGGTTCTAAAGATTCGAAGACTTTCGAATGTCAAGAACTTGCAAATTGGAGATGTTGAAAATACCTGAAAAGTTACCTCTCGAATAGTGTGATCACATAGCACAAGAAACAGGATATCGAAAGATTCTAACGATCACTTCGTAGGTAATAATTAGCATCGCCATGATGGATACGAAATCATTCAATTACGTGTATCACCGGTGTGTCCTATCCATCACGATGTTTTTCGAACGATTATCTAATATTCCCGAAGGGTTATTCGATTCCAACAAAACCCATCCATCTCGCGCGCAACTTCTTAACATTTATTTATGATCTCGCACGATTTGAATCGCAACAACCGGTCGCAATAATCGATATCCCGATTCGAGCGTCGTTGGTAGATGCACATGAGGGTCTGGTGAAAATTCTCTCGATCGCGTGGCGTTCCAATTTGACCGGGGTGAAAATAATTCATCGTTCGCGCGTCTCCCCGTAAGCTAAATAGAAACGTCGCTATTAATCTCGCCGCGTAATTGCGACACTGAAAGGGTTAGACTTGTTAGCGGGCCGGACGATATATCGCCCGCGTGCTTAGACGCTAAATTAAACGTTTCCCCGGCGAAAATAGCCACCGCTTCGGTTCATCTGCCTTGAATATATATTGCCAGGACGCGGGACGATCGCGAACGATTCGAACGTATCGTACGCCGTCTAGTTTGTCCGCACGAGAAATTACCCTACGACGGCTTTATCGCCGATTAATCGAATCGATAATCCCGCCAGATTTCGACGGTGCTCGAATAGTCTGCAAATATAATTCTCGGGATAAAGGAAAATTTTCGGGATTAAAATCTTCGATGTTCTTTGGATAGAAATTTGGAGTGGAGTTTTGGTTATTTCAAAAATAATATTCCGTGTAATCCTTGCAAATTATTTGTTACTTCTAATGGGAACTTTATTAGTGATCTTTGTTTTAAGTTATACTGGAATACTTTTGTGCTATTTTAAACTGGACTGGGGGATGCAAGTGCATTTGGGAGTTTGGCATACTTGCGATCTAGGGATATTTCGGACATCGGTAAATTAGGGACGTGTGAGATTTACAGTTATTTGAAATGAAGCGACAGTTCGGGTTTAGGGATATTTGGGTCAGAGGAATATTTGGAATCTGTTAAAATCTATAACTCAGTTTATGAATAAACGTAATATATCAAACACACATGTCCAACTTTTATAATATATATTTGCATTTAAAAGCAATACGAATTTCTTCAAACTAGTAACTTAAATCGAACGATACTCATTCTCGCAACGTAACGATATTGAAACGATCCATCTTTTAAATCAAACTGTGGGGGACCAAAATTGACCTGTACCTTATTCCACCCGGACAGCTTTGAAACCAGTGATCGAAGTCTATCAAAGACTCCCCAGAACTTTCCAGTCCAAAGAGTAAAACCCTTGCTCAGCAAAAATTGAAATTCTTGCAAATCAACTAAATTCTAACCTGAGAACACGTGTAACGTTGAAAATTCTCAACATCTTCATATATTAAATTCGTCTGCGAATCAATCGATAAACTGAAGAAATTATAAGTATTATCTTCGTTTAATCATTGACCATCTACGACTGTACTTTATCTTCTAGAAAATGTATTATTTTGAATAGGAACATTTTTAACAGTTCCTTCTTATTTTCAACTGCAAACAGAAACACTTGCAATTTACAATCTCACTAAATATACATATCTTCAAGTTTAAGCTATAACTATACGTTATCTTCTAGAATATGAACCATTAATCATAAAAACGTTTTCAACTGTTGTCAAACCAAAACATTTGCAACTATTTAGTGCAATCTTACTAGATAATACATATCTTCAAATTTGCACATTTTTATGTTTGCGAAAATTACGTAACACAGTACTGCCAACAGTACCTTCCATTTTGAATCACTTATGAAAAGCCATACTTGGCACTGTCATACCCCAAAGAGTAATCTTCGAGACCACCTACATTTATAAAACAAATTTTCCAGATTATCCAGTAATCATTTACCTAAAAATCGACCAAAATTTCCGAAAATAACTTTCGTTTAATTGACATATATTTTCAAAGTTATCGAAGAAAATGATGGTCGGCAGGCGATCGCAGCGACAATGCCGGCCACTTCCGGCGAACCACGATGCTTGCAGACACGAGCAATTAATTCGAAACGATCGGGTACCGTTTACGCGTTTAATTGCTCCACATTCGGCGGAACAGTTAGAATCTGTCTGGTGGTCACCATGTTTCCCTCCTATTCTTTCTATCGCGAACACAGCGCGGAAAGAAAACACGCGGGCCCGTCGCTTTTGTTCGACGCTCTTTTCGCCGTTTTGTTCCGTTTGGTAAAAAGGATAGAGAAACGGGCGCGGAGCAAGGAACAGGGCCGTATATGTAGGCCAGCTGAACCGAAGCGTCGGAATAAAGCGAACCGACTGAAAGCTGGCACGGATTCGACCAGAACGAACGATTTGGACGGTGTTCACGGTTAACAAGCTGCGAGTCGCGATCGGCAGATTGCGTGTCACTGCTCGTTCTCCTAGAACCCATTATGGACACCGTCAATGGGGACTGTCAATATTTTTAGGACCGGTGTGTTGGTACTATACTGTCGGTATTCTAGTATTGATAGATTTCTAAATTTCTAAATTCTAGATTCGCAAATTTTTTAATTAAGTTTCAGGATTGTTACTCTTAGGTGACTAGATTTAGAAATTCCTATTTTGGAAATATCAATATCTTCAAATTTCTAGGTACTCGAATTGTTAATTTCTAGATTAAAAATTTTCAAGGTCCAAATAATCAACTCCTCAAACCTCCAAACCGTAAAGTCCTCAAATTCCTAAATTCCCAAATTCCTTAATTACCGAATTCCCAAATTTCTAAACTTTCAAATCCCTAAATTCTCAAATTCCCAAACTCTCAAATCCCAAAATTTTTAAATTCCCAAATTCCCAAATTCCGTAGCTCTCAAATCCCAAAATTTTTAAATTCCCAAATTCCCAAATTCCGTAGCTCTCAAATTCCCAATTTCTCAGACACCTAAACTCTAAAATCCCCAAATTCTAAAATCTCCAAATACTAAAATCCCCAAATCCTAAAATCCCCAAATCCTAAAATTCCCAAATTCTAAAATCCCCAAATCCTAAAATCCCCAAACCCAGTCCTCAAATCACCAAATTCAGAAGTCCTCAAATTCTAAAATTTCTGAACTTCCAGATTCACAAACACAGTCTAAAAATCCTAAAATATCGAAACGAAGATTCCCAGGAATAATAAGCAGATAGATATCCAAGAATCTGGTCGGATATCGATCGGCAAACTCGCTTTCTGTTTCACACGAGAGATAAGGAGATAAGGCGTGTGATATGTAGGACAAAGCATATAAATCAATATTAAGGGTGCGAGAAATCGTCGGCAGAAAACTTTTGCATGCCTATTTGACAAGCTGTCGTTCGCCTTCTAATAACTGTTGCTCAAGAGACAAATTAATCATGATCGATGACGTGCGTATTTTAGCCAGTAAATAAAATTTGATAATCCTCTCCGAGGATCGATGTTTCGATAGTACTATTTATAATCTGCTTCGAAAATATCTAGCTTCCACTTACGCGATTACTGAACTTCTATAATTATTCTTCTCGATATCGATTTTCCGTTTCAAACTAATACAAAGTTACACTCCGCGATGTAGACTTCCTCTGCCTAGGAGTAAGAATAGAGAAACCTGGTACCATCAATTCTCCATTTTGTAAAAATTTAGGGAACCCACGAAGAAACTAGCGTACGATAGAAAACTGAACAAAAGTAGCCTAAGAGAATGTTAGGGATTGTAGGGATTATTCTCGAACATTAATATTTTGTTAAAAGAAGAAGACCACATCGTGGATAAATAGTAGTTTCTCAAAAGAGTTCCCCAATTTGTGACTAACAAAGCTATTGCAAAATCTAAAATATGTAAGTCATTCTCTAGCACCTAAGCACACACGATTCAGTCGTAGACTATTAGACTGTTGAACAGTCTCAGATACATGGTTGTAGAGTTAGATATCGCTAATGGAAGAGAAAGAAATCCGCTAGAACCAACCAGAACGTTCGCCCTTGTGTTTCGTTTTGCGGATGGCCGCGGCCGAAAGTCCGTTCCGCGAGAGATGGGAACCCCGTTATAACCGTCATGCATCGTCATTCAATTCCGGTCGGCAGAAGGTCGATTCTATGCCACTGTGCGTCGTCCATGTGCAATCGGCACGTTCGCTCGTCGTTGCACGCGCGAGCGCGCGCGCGAGCCACTCGGTAGCGCGCGCGTGCTCGCGTCTATATCGGGATTTTTGTAGCGGTTTATCATTTTTGTGCCTGCTAGCTCCCCCCTTTTGCCACCCCACCATGGTTTATTTAAAGTGTCACGAAGGCGAAGGCGTGCACGCGCATGCGCACGCGCTCGCGCGCGCCACCCGATGTTGGCCAACAGGCTGTTACGGGCCTTGCACCGGCACCGTGTTGCCAAACCGAGCTGCCGTGTGTTGGTGCCGATACACGCATCGCCGGTGCACGCGTGTGCAGCGCCGTTCTCCGTCGCGGTGCCAATCAGTGGCGGAACTGTGAGCCGGTGCATCCGAGACCGCGACCCACGGACGCGCTGAATCCCAAGAAACGGGGAAACAATGTCAAACTTTTCTTTCTATTTATTACAGGGGTTCTCAAACTTTTCGATATTCGTATCGGGACTTGGCGATTCTCGGTGAAATGAGTGGAAGACCGCTTGAACGCCCTCTTTTTTGAGAGAATAAACTGAACTGAACTGACTTGCACGCAGAAAATTGGGGATCTCATGAATTATGAAGTGGAATGATTGGAAATGGGAATTTAGAATCTAGGGAATTTAGGGAGTTAACAATCTTAGGATATTGGAAATTAGGGAAATGTGGGTAATTCAGGGAATTAACGATCTTAGAATTTTGGGAATTATAGAAATGTGGGGAATTCAGAAATTTAACAGTTTGAAAATTTTTAATATTATGAAAATCTAGGGAATTCAGGGAATCAGGGAATGAAGAGAATTTGAGAAATTAGTGGAATCTATGGAATTTGGAGATCCAAAGAATTTTAGGAATTACTGGAATCTAGGGAATTTGGAAATCCAGATAATTTGAGGTATTAATGGAATCTAGGGAATTTGGAGATCCAGAGAATTTGAGGAATTAGTGGAATCTAGGGAATTTGGAGATTTAAGAGTCGAAAAATTTGAGTATTTGGAAGCCTGGGGAATTAGGAAGTTACGATTTGTAAATTGGAGAATACTTATGAAATTTGTGAAATTCAAGATCTTTAGAAATTTAAGGAACTTGCTAAATTGTGAAAATTTGGGGATTTGGAAATTTATAGATGTCAAAATTTATCAATTCAAAAATTTATAACCAACATACAAGTAAGAATTATTACAATTTTTCTCATATTTCCAACAAATACAATAAATTCTCTATAATAATCCTAAATAATCATCCCTTATAGTACATTTACATGTGCTATAGTAATATTCAAACATTAACATCAGTTTGTTAATATTCAGTTCCCTCAAATTAAAAAGATTCACATTGCATAATCATCAATCGATCGATAATGAAAACTGACCTGCAAACAGCAAATTCGATAATCACTTCAGTGGTAAGGAGATACTGATTACAGTCGATAACGAAGTGTTACGTCCTCTCGTTGATCCCGTTTGCGATGATAGCCAGTTCTGTTCACTTGCAAAACAACATTTTTTCTGATAGGAAACGCATCGGTGTAGGTAACGTTCGATGCATGTGATAATTTAATGACTTGTCGCGTAGAAGCTTTTTTGCGGTCCATAAACTTGTTCTCTTTTCATTTATAGGTGACGTATATGCATATACATATGTATGTGTTCCAGCAAAATCTGAGGTTAATTGATAATCACATGTGTGTATGGTTAATTAATTAAATTTGGGTTGTGTCTATTCGTATCAATCGTATAAGAATGTACGCTAAAAAATTTGTACTCTAATAGACATACACAGTTTTTTAATTTAGCCTTTGTATGTAGTTCTAGCAATTAATATATTTGGATCACTTCGAATTTACCTATAAATGTACCTATTTATTTTGTTGCACATAATTTCAAGTACCTATAAAGTTTCATTTAATTATATAGAAAAATTTATTACAGAAATTGCATCGTCACATATGAATATAAAAATGATAGGTTATGAAAATGAGTTGAAAACGTAAGTATTGAAAGAACGCTAAAGAGAGGCGAGACGTTTTGTGGCGCAGAGACGCGTTAAATTTGGCGCTAAAATAAATGTTCGTCTTCTACCCGAATCGGTAGATCACCGAAAATAAAGTCCCGGCTGGCACGCAGGCGCCTATAGGCCGATCCGTATTGTGCGGATGCGACATAAGGGTGGTAAAAATATACACACGCGTATGCATACGGTGGAGAGAACGGGTGGCTCGATTTTTGTCCCACGATTACTTCGACTCGTATGTAGCTCGGTTCGTTCGCTTCCTCGAATCGAATTCGTTCGAGGGGTTCGTCCCCCATCACACATCGTGCATCGTTCCTACATACGTTTTATATACGTACACGTTGTATTCTCGTGATCGAAATTGTGATCGGCGATGACTAAGAGGACTGCCAAGAGAACGACGACCTTTGTTGCATCCACTTTTTCCCTTAACAATTTCAATTCCTTTGAACATCGATTATTTTATCATAGACCTGTATTGAACACGTACAACTATGTCTTATATCGACAGTGATAATTTCGTAACACTAATTATCATCTGATATACGATTGTATATGATGCACTCATAAAAGGTGAAGGTCTACAAAAATTGTTTTAATGTTCATTTTCTATAAGATTTTAGTATAGAATAATTTTCAAGTGTTGGTTGACGTAACGAGGCAAGGGGTTAACGTGTTAGACAACGTGAAAACAGGAAGTTGGACACAATACGTGTTTCTCGATTCGAGGATTCCAATGCGAACTAGGCACCTTTGGAAAGTATGTAAAAATGGTTCGATCAGCATGGGTAATCGTCGGCGGAGAAGGAAGAAGAGAGAAAAGAGAGAGAAAAGGATTCTACTGCACCCGGATTCTCTATCCGTGTCAGTGAAGACGAAACGTCGTAGCACGACTCTCTCTCTTGTGAAAATCTATGGCAGCTTTCATACCGATTACAATGGCTTCCGTTCAACGCGTTTATATCGATCGTGAAATCCAGGCGTTCATAATGAGCGATGCATGTTTACAATTATTGTTTGATCGCGTACAACCAGTATTTTGCATGCTCAAATCTTTTTCAATTAATTATATTCCTCATTTTAAATCTCCTAGTACTAAATTTTCAAGTTTGAAAATTTTATTGTTCCAAACCTTGAAGAAAGTGTTATTTTTGAACACTTGTAAATTTGCAATTTCTAAACTAAAAATTTGTATATTTGAAATATATATGTTTAAAAAAATTAATTAGAAACTTCAGTTTGAAAATATTTTAACTTCCATCACTAATGAATTTTTTACATTTCAAGCTTTAAATCTTTTTCATCCTTTTAATTTCCTACACCTCCCCTTCTTTCACTTTCCTACTTTTCATCTACTAATTTCAAACTTTCCCTCCTTCCTCCAACTGTCTTCATTTTGAAATAGCCTTCAAATTCATTTTGCCTTCACCTTCCTTGACTTCATACCGCTTCAAACATCAACTTCCTTACCTTCAAACTTTTTCAAACTTCAATGTCCTTTATATCAAACGTCTTCCAACATCAACTTCCTTCACTTCCAACTGCTTTACACTTCCAGTTCCCTCCAACTTCCTCTTCCATCATATACAACTTCCATCAACCTCAACTATTTTTAATTCTCAAATTTCTGAAGTCCTTAACTCCTCTGTTTCAAACTTCTCTATTTGTAAAAAGTCCTTAAACTAAAAAATTCAATCTCTAACCTCTGAAAATTACCTAATGCAATAATTTTCCTAATAAATCCCTAATTCTTCAAATTTTTCCTAGTCAGAAGACTATATGAATAGTTTCTAAAAAATCGAAAGATCTAAATATGCGGGACCAAAAGATGTCACCCTTCGTACCATTTTTATTCTTCACCGGAAAAATTCTTGAAAAGCTATTTCCCTGAGACCCTCCCTATTCCAAATAATCGTCCATAATGAGAAACACGTGTTTACCCCTAAATTTAGCGTAACTTCATCGAGGGGAGGGGAAAGAGTTGTCGGTCGTCTGGTGAAACAAATATTCCATAAGGGATGATGATGTGTCGAAGAGGTGGTTTTTTTTACATTCGATCATTTCTCACGAAACCGGACGTTTTCGAACCGGAACCACGAGACCGACAAACTAGCGTCAACGATTGGCCATGCTATTTAAGAACTGTGTATGGAGGAGGAAGTGCGCAGGAAGTCGACGAGGAAAGGTCTTCGTTCACAAACGCCGCGTGGCCTTGCGCTATAAACGACTTTTAGAAGTAGAAAAGGACGGAGAAAAAATGAAAACGCAGAACAAGGGTCATAGAAAGAGGAGGATACACGAAGGGGTAACTTGCAGCCTGAAGTGGGGTGACAAATAATGGATGAAAGAAACGAATGAGATATTGTTGGTCGTACAAGAAAAGAATTCGTCCTTCGTAGAATTTTAAATTTTATTTCTCTTGTCGTTTGATGTTCAATCAACTGCTAATTCAGTATTTCTGCACACATTTTGTTACATAACTTGCACTATTTTAAGTGACACAGTTGAACTTCACCTATGATCAATTTTACCAATTGTCCAATTATTTGCATAGTCAACGATTGCACAAAATTGACATAACATTTCAACCTTTGTCTGTTTTAATAGAAGTGATACTTCTGATGGACCTGACAAATCATAGTGTAAGTTCATATGGCAGTAAAGATAAAGATCAATTTGTGAGGTGTAAAAAAGTGAACTGACAAGAGTTGAAAGGTTAAGGATTATCGAAAGGGTGGAATACCCGATGAATGAAGGTGAACTATATAGAGAATAATTGAAACGGAGGTTTGTTCTGAAACTTTTCGAATAGCATACTACTTGACTGGGGATATATAGCCACATATACACACCTAATAATACCGCAGATATGTTCATCGTTCTGGCACACGTAAACCAACAGGCATACTAGTCGCGCATGTCCGTGTTGCACAGTTCCTTCGCCTAGGTGCGCAATGTGATCGATACGATTTCGTTGATCCAAGAAAGGATCCGCACGAAGACGTCGTATCTTGACTTGCTTAGGGCTGGCACGATTACCACTTTCAGACTTCGTTTATCGTTGTCCCCTTTTACGCTAGAAAAAAATCGATGAAGAAAGAAAAATTAGTCAACATTTTGATGATTTCTTAATTGAATCGTTTATTATTTTTATGATCGTTGTCGATAATTTTTGGTTATTTTTATATTTGTTATTTTAATATATTTGCAATTTGGGAATTGGTAATTTTGAAAATTAGTGAAGGTAAATTTTCGTGTGGTAGAACATGATCCCTGGAGAAAATGGTGATATACAGGATACATGTTCTGTTTGCTGCAGAATTTAGATTGTGGACTATTGGAATTAAATAAATTGGCAAACTTTAATTTAGGAATTTGGAAATTTTCAAATTCACTAAACAGTAGGTTTGTAAATTCGCCAAGTAGATTTGCAAATTTCCAAAAGTCCAAATTTTGAAATTTCTGTATTCATAAGTTTTCAAGTCAATTGTCCAAGTCTTCAAATTTTCAATATTCCCAAGTTTGAATATTCACTAAATTTCCAAAGTTCTAAATCTGTAAATTTATCAACCACAAACCGAATGTAGTTCTCTATCTCCAAACTCGCCATTTTCCCTAGAAAAGCTAACTACGTCAATGCACTTTTCTACCTACAAGAAATATTCGAAATAAAATAATTATTATAATTGCAACGTTTTCTGATACGTTTCAGTCGACCTAATACATGTGTTCTGATCAATAATCTATGAATAAACTAGTAGGAATGCATTCGAGTATATGTACACTATATGTTCGTTATGTACACTGCAGTTTGTTTTGCTATCGATTACGTATAACATTGAATATTCAATGAATGGACATTAATAACACCGATCGTGGCAGAACTGAAAATATATGTAGAACCGAAGCAGAACTCGGGGAGAAAAGTTCAATTGTAAAAAATCCTATCGTGTAAACAAATTTATCTTCTTTTATCGCTTGATACGTAATTAAACACGTTTCAATATTCCTTTCGATTATTGAACATTACGAATATCTGAAATTCCGGATTTTGAAATTTTGGGATTTTGGGATTTGGAGATTTCTGAATTTGGAAATTTTCAGATTTTGGAACTTGTGACTGTGAAATTCAAAATTTAAAAATAAATGAAACTAAAACCTTTTCAAATGTCATACCCAATAATCCAATAACAATAGTCCACAAACAATATAAAAGAAATGCAAAAGAAAAATGCATGCTAGACAATTAGTTCCTTTCGTAAAGCTTATTACTCTAGTGTTTTATCGATCTCGTGGAGTTAAAGGTTCCTTTCACCGAAGCAATCATAGGACACACCTATAGTATCCTTTCGAAACGGTTTCAAATAACCCTCATCCTTTTCAACACTGTTCTGTCCAGGTCTTAAAACACGTACAGCCCAATTTCACCATGAAGTGTTTCGACTTCCGCCACCGGCTATCATTTCATCGATTTCCCTCGTTCGAAACGATTTCCCTCGCAATTTCAATGAATTTTCACTTGAAAAATCGCACACATTCCGCGTCGAAATGTGCGCTGGAACACGACTCAGTTTCTACGGACAGTAATTAGACGCGTTCGTGTAATGTTCACCTTTATGTAATCGCTTCGAGACTTGAATTTTTGTTCGAGTTAAAGATAGGTATGTATGTTTACGTACGTTTCCTTCCAATGACATTCATACTTTTTCATACATACATACGTATATATACGTACGTATAACGTACATATGTAAGATAGTGGTTATGCAAGTAGCTTAGATCAAAATGAACAAAATTTGAAGTCATGATTATTTATTTTATTATATCGCGGAGGGTGTTCTGAATAAATACTTGTGGGAAGCTTGAATTTGCTATGGGTTATATTTCCTATACGTGGTTTCATATGCGTTGATTTTCTGCGCATGGTACTTCTTATGAGTTGTTCTTCTGCGCATGGTATTTCCTACTATATCCCCTACGTGTTGTATCACGTGTTATATTCCCCATGCATTGTATTCTCTTCACTCGTGACATATCACAACGTGTTTCCACTCGTTATATCGCCAACTTACTGTGCTCCACCAACTGTACCCAACATCCAATCCTAAATATCTAAAACTCCAACGACAATACAACAAAACTTTCCCATACCCACAAGTTTCAACTTCCCAAAAAACTAATCTTTTGCACATATACACTATACATGTATTTGCTTTATTCGCGTTATAGTCTTCGTACATTCATACGACCGTAGATTATAACCATCTTCCCAACACAAATCGCGAAGAAGTCAGTAAATGGCGCAGTGTTACCACCATAAACGACCGTTCCCACGCTGGCCAACAGGTATACGTCGGCTAATAACGAATCGAACACGTTCGACGTTAATCGAAGCTCCCTAGAAAGCGCGTAGATTGCGAACGCGTTCGAGGGGCGCCTTGATCGACCGGCTATCCGGGTAATGCTAATCGAGTACGCAGAGGCCCCGTACTCGTATTATGGTCCGCGAGGAAAAATAATAGGCCGAGCAGGTCACTATGGCGACATTATCCCGTTAGGCTTGAAAGTATATTTTCTACTTGTTGTGTGGCGATGACTGCGCTCTGGCCGGGCCTCTTTGCAGGCCGCCAGGACAACGTTCAACCAAGATTACCGCTTTGCCACCTGAGCCTTATTCGGTTAACGACTGACATCCACGTATCGACGCTTCTTCTCTTTCTACATGTATTTGTATACACTCTCTCATTGTGCACAGATGCATTTTATAAGAGGGTTAATAAACTTTGGACACTTGCAGAGTCTAATTTCTACTCAGATATGTTCAGCAGGTGAATATAGGAGCTTGGAAATTTTCAGATTCACTTCTAAATTGTGCTACTTAATTTTCAAATTTGTCTTTTGCAATATTTTCAGTCTTTAGCAGATAAAGTTCGAAATTATTTTAATCTTCCATGATTCGTGAAGATCAGAATAGTACAGTCGCAAAGATACGTCATATGAAAAAACTTCGATCCATCAACCAAAATTATATACTATCCCCATTTCGCGTACAAATTTGAAAACAAGGTCAAATGATTCAGGCGTCGGTGAATAATTTTTTCATCGTTGCGCCGGTCGGTAAAGTAGATCGCTGAAGAAAGATTCTTTGTTATTGCGTACGCGATTAAAGCGTGAGAAGGAAGAGAGAAAGAGAGAGAAACGATCGGGAACGTTTATTAACACTCTGCGTAAGCTGGTTCTCGCGATGCTCGCTTTCGCGAACGGACTTCTTCCTCTTCGAACTTCTTCCTCCACGAGCCTCCTTCTTCCTACATGACCCTTCTTCTCTCTTTTTCGAAACGAGCCGAGTCGGGTTCGCGCGTTTTACGGTGTTTACCTCGGCTTCTGCTATTCTGAGACGCGTTCTGTATGAACAGTACACCGAGCTCGGATTTTTTAAACATTCTTGCCGCGTGTCGTGATGCCTTTTATTGTCGAGATTATTTTCAGCGCGTGTGGACCGAACGCACCAAGAACGCCCTATACTCTGATTATCGGGAAGATTATGGTCTTTCAGAAACGGGAAATTTTTCTATTCTGTTTAATTAGGAATTTCGGAATTTTTGGATTTGAGGATCTGAGAATTTTGAAGACTTAAGAGTGGGGATTTGACAATTTTTAGATTTGCTGTTTTGAATGTTTGGATATTTGAGAATTTGGAAATTTGAGATTTGGAGGTTTGAATTTTGGGGATCTAGGGATTTGGAATTTTGGGAATTTGGGGATCTAGGGATTTGGAGCTTTGAGAATTTGGAAATCTAGGGATTTGTTACTGAGAATTTTGGAACCTAGGGATTTGGAGGTTTGACAATTTGGAAATTAGGGAATTTGTGTTTGGGAACTTGAAATTTGTCATTTTGGAAATTACAGAATGTGAATATTTGAGAATTTGGATGTTTGAGAATTTGGGAATCTAGATACTTAGAAGTTTGATAATTTGAAATTTGTGACTGGAAATTAAGAGATGTAAAGCTCTAAAAATTTGGAACCTACATAATTTACATATTTGAGTACTTAAAAATTTGCAACGAATATCACCAACACCGAAGCAAGATTCGAGACACGATAAGAATAGCCCATAACCATCCGTCAGCAAACGGAAAGGAAAGTTTCCCTGTTTTCACCATGTCTCCCTTAAATAGCCAGATATTGCCGTTCGTCGTTTGTCGAACGAAGTATTTTCAGACTTTAACACGAACTGTATCGTCGGTTTGAATGGTACACCCTAAATTATCCGGTTTTAGTCAGCTGGATTCCTAAATTAGAAGGCATCTCCTTGCACAACGGTCACCGGAAAAAATGCTTTCTCTTCTTCTGCTTTCCACGCCTGCGGAGCTACAAGTAATAATATTGACAAATTCTGTACGGTAACGGTAACGAGGATAGCTCTTATTGTCGTCGACAGGTCTGCCTTTTCCCTCGCGCAGGGGCACCGTGTCAACCCTCATTGTATTTTCTAGAAACGACACTGGCGAATGGGAACCCGTGAAAAATTGATCCTCGCAAACGAGTCAATCGTCGTGTCATAATACGGGCCCTTTCGCACAATTTGTGGAAAGATGGGATAATTTTGGTAGAAACTGCAGTCTGGTGACCTGTAGCCATTTTTGTAAAATTTTGAGAAAGAGTAGAAATCAAACTTCAATCTAATTTATATTATTGATATGTTCAAGATAGACAAGAAAGAGCTTTCAGGACAGATGGTATGATGCAAACAAATTAATCACATCTGGGGATATAGGGATATAGAGATGTAGAGATACAAAAATGTATAGACACAGAAATATGATGATATATGGATCTGAAGATTTAGATGTGATGTATGAAGTTATATAAAGATCAGGAGATATTTGTGAATATAAGAATCTGGGGATATAGAGATCTCAGATCTGTATCTAGGAATATAGGTATCTCGTAATTTGACCATCTAGTGATATCAGAGTCTAGTGATCTAGGATGTTCACATAAATCGTGTGTAAAACGTTCCTAAGATTTTTCCGGATCGAAGAATATTGGTTTGAAATGCAGAACTGTTCCTGAAACAATACAAATTTCTCCCTTCCTGCCCCGCTTCATTAAAATGGAATGTATTATACCAGCAGCCGGAAGTTGCAGAATTTTTAATCGCAGAAGGAAAGATTCATTTGCATCTATCATGCTTAGTGGCCGCGAAGAATAAAAACGGACGATTATATCGGTCGATGAAAAGGGGAAAATGAAAACCTGTTCAACAGAAGTGTCTTTATCAGACTCGGTATTTATTGAAGATATTTTTTGTAGATGTCAATTAACTTGTTTCAAAATGTCTCTTCGTTTAATAATACTTTTATTTTATGAACCTCGGTCTTTTGTTGAAGAAATCGATGTCAGTATATCAATTGCTGACAAAAGACCTCAGTTACAAAGTGATATAAATCACAAATTTATATATGAACATATACCATACGAGTTATCCATACTTTCAAGTTTTTGAATTTTTACAGAAAAATTCAGTCCACAAAATTATACTAAATTATTTCTTCAAAGTTTGAAAATGTTGAGAATACTCCATTATATTTAATATCGCAAAAATCCGTGCCACAACATCATAGAATCGCGATAAGAGCGAAAAAAGTGGGAAAACAGGCACAGCAGGTCAGGAGCTGTAAGCGTATCGTTTATACAATAATTCCTGTTCACGCTAGCTACACATGTATCCGAAGGAGAGACGATAGCCGCAGGTGCAGCAAGTGGCATTGTGTTCGGTTAATCTAAAACTCGTGTCTTCGCCGAGGCAGGAATCCTTCTACTGTCTTACGGCGGGTCACCAGAGGCGGTTGTAACGTTGTACAGTCGCTATAAGGTGTCCGAAGGCTGGCTACGACAGATAAAGCCGACTTGTTCGGCACCGTAGGGTGACTTTTTCTTCGTCCTCGACCCGAGGACAGTCGAAGGGCCGACAGCTGGGTCAAAAATTTTACAACCGAATACTATCCTGCCCGCCCATACCGCTTCATCCGCGCTCTGTGTACGATCCGCACATCTGGTCATCGCTCCCGCCTCAGCTATTCGTAGTTCACCACAGTCGCTACTGCTAACCAGCCAATAACGACGTCCTAGTGATGGTTTCGAGTCGCTCGTGCCCATTTGTTTCGTGTCACCACTCTATATCTACGTATGAGTCTCACAAGCAGACATGTGCCGTCAAATGTCAGGAGCAAAGTTCCATAAGAAAAACAATCAAATAAGAAGACTCTAATTAGTTGATTTTGAAGGATTTTGCAGGATTTCAAAACTGTGGATATACTTTGAAAGTGGGGACTTCTAATCTATAAGTTTGGGTTTGCAAATTTCATAGAAACTTGAAGATCTTGGGATTTTATGGACCTTATTAGAGAACTAGGAATTTGAGGACATTCTCAATCCTTAAGTATTCAGACAGACCATATTCAAAGACGTTCCACTCATTCATCCAACTGATTTGATAAGAAGTTAATCTACCTCATCCTAGAATAATTCTGTATAAATATCTAATTAGCATTTGATATCCGCACAATGGCTGCAGAGTGCAAATTGCCAGGCAATAGCCAACAAAGCAAATAAATAAACATACGTTACACGTGCGCGTATCGATCATTGAATAACTTAAATGGGTTCATAACTGGGGGTACAAAGAACAATATTTGAGTATCCGATTGCTTAGTGTAGTTACTTAATCATGCCACGGTGCACGGTCGAAAATCGAACATGGTTGTCTATCCTGCCTGCGGGGCGAATCAATAGCACTTCACGCACCGAGTATCATCGGGCTGACGTAACACACAAATCAATGTTACCATAGGTGGTTCCGTGAAACGAGCATTATTTCTTACAATTCGCTCCGCTAGGGTTAACAGGAACACGATAATCGTACGGGGAAATGGAAGTTTAATCGTTCGTTGCTCGATTGACCTCCTATAAGCTTTTAATTCAATTTAATCATCAATTAAGACTTTCCAGAACTGCTGTTTCTAGGAATACGTTTCTATATCAAGGATTAGTGAAGATTTAATTCAAAATTTCAAAATAAGAATTTGTGTGTGTTCATTTATAAATAGTATACTCTGGTGTATCACATTGAGATGATAGTTGCTATAGTTTGTTCGAATCTGAGGGATTTCTAAGATCAAGCTGCAAGTGTGAAGAACCCGACCTTGGCATTGGTATATTAACGAAGCAAAAGACTCCATAAAAGAAAAGTCAAACTTTCGGCTGCAGCTAAACGAGCAGCGTCAGCTAACAAGAGATACGAGGCAATTAATCCTCTTGACCGGTTGCGTGGTTTCACAACATTGAGACTGGTCTGTCAGAGATGTCCGCTAGAGAACTTTGTAATCGATGTCTGATAAAAAAGTCAATCAAATTAACCGGGCAATGTTGGACCGTATTCAACCAATGTAATGGATGCTGTTTAGAATCGATCAACACTTCTACAATTGAATACATCATACTTCAACTTTAGTATGTTTGAAGTGTGTATTCATATTAAATCTTCCTCATCTTTTTTTATCTTTACTTTTTTTTTAACTTGCACTTTTAGAAGATTCAAAATTGCAATTTTTCCTTTCTTCCTTTCAATTTTAAAATCATTCTCTTTCCCTTAACATACCCTTCTTTAACTTAAAATCACATTAAACTTCAATTTCCTTAACTTCAAACATCTTCAAACTTCAGTTTCCTTAACTTCAAACCGGTTCAAACTTTCAGTTCCTTAACTTCAAACCTCTTTCAACTTCAATTTTTACTTTTTCCCATCTATGTTCACATCATACTCATTTTTCAATGCATACATCTTCTACTTCGTTCCATTCCAAACCTACCAAACCTCTCCTCTCCTAACCAATAAATTCTTTAAACTCATCATTCTTTCAACTATCATTCTTTCAACTTTCACTCTTTTACACTTGCCCTACAACACTCATACTTGAAAATGTTCAAACTTGACAAAGTTTAATCTTCAGACTTGAAGTGTTTGAAGTGGGAAACATGTCAAACTTAAAAGGTGCGATATCAAGTTTAAAATGAATAAGGCTTCTGCACCAAATGTCAATCATGAGTGAATAAAGAATGTATCGACATTGAAATGCGTAAAATTTGGAACAAATCTCTGTAATATCTCATATTTCAAATATATCAAATTTGAAGTGTCTGAAGGTCTTAAATCACGAGGGTTCAAAGTTTGAGACACTTTAATCTCGAAGCGCATCGAACTCCAACTAACAAATTCCACGAGACCCAATATATTTGGTACCACAGACTCCTGCAAAATTTGTCATACACATTTGACGGACCTTGAGTCCTGAAATCGCGAGGCCACGTTCCTCGGAACGGTGTGAAGCCAAGCAGCTCGCGGCGTCCCTGATCCAGTCCGTCAACGAAAGGAGTGTATGCGCATCGACGTCGCCAGTGTCGTCGTCGACGCTCGTCGGTCGGTGTCTACCCTCAAGATATCGAACGTCACTCGACTCCCCGGCCATTTCGAAGAAATATGGGGCAAGGCCGGCACCTTGGTCCAAGAAGGGCGCATGTCGACTCGGCAAACTCTATTATCCGACTATACATAGTTAACCCCTGACTATGCGCATCGCTACCGCGTGTATATACGTGTATACACGGCACGCACACGGATTCCGTGGCATGTGAGGAAGGATGAAGGAAGAGCGTAGAACGCTGCGGAGGTGACGGAGAGGGAGGAGGTTGATGCTACTTGAGCGAGTGAACCGATGAACGAGCAATACGCGATGAAGAAAGGACGAAAAGAAGACGGAAACGGATACAGTCGTGGCGAGAAAGAGAACGTTCCACCCGGTACCGATGGTGGGAGAAAAGGGGTACATGTTACTGGAGGGGGGAGAGGAACCGAAGAGGGAGGGGAAGTACACAGTTACATAGTTCCTGATACATGTGCACGCACGCGCTCGAACGTGCACCTACATCGGCCTGTTACACATCGGACTCACGAGCCGTATTGAATATTAAACCAATAAACAGGAGAGGAGGAGCGGTTACAGATGGTCGAGGACACTTGGCAACGCCGCCAATAGACGGAGCCAGAGCCGGAGCCAGTTCAAGCCTCGTTCACACAGCGGCGCTGTGGCGCGAAGGGGAAGGAAGCTGTGCCGACAGCGCCGCCACGGCTCTCCAACCACGCCGGATCAGAGAAGTGCTTTAAGAAAGAGAGGGTAAAGGATTGTGTCGGGAGAGGGCGAGGGTGGCTGCGCCGTAACGTGGAGGGGCTGCAGGAAACTGGAAGCGGATAAACGAAGGGGCCAACACCGAGAGTACTACGTACGCCTCGGATAGTACGCTCGCACTCATTCTAGCGGGTGTTCACGTTGCAGACGAAACGCTCCGGTCCTCGCCGAAAGGAGAGGGAAATCGATCATGCTTTTTTTAACCCGTGCCACGTATTGTTGCGTTTTTTTGCGCCTTTCTGCGTACGTTGCAGCGACATATGGAGGCTGAGCATAGAGCTAGTTGCCTGGCCGAGGGGAAATGCGTTCGTAGCGCCACCCTGCGCTGTTTTCTGCACTTTCGAAAGAATCGGAAGTTCATTCTTCATTCTTTAATTTTTATTGTTACTTTAATACTCGTTATATTGTTGTACGACTTGTTTTATTTTTATGATCTGGAGACTTATCCTTATATTGTTATATGGCATGCAAGCTTGTACTGCTACACGACTTGGAACTCGTTTTAAACTGTCATTAAGTTTATGGATTTCCTCGAGCATGCTGGCGAAAAAATGTACATTTTCAAATAAATATAAAAATGTTATGTGGTGGTGGTTTTATGATACCAGATATTTTATATTTCTTTTTGTATTGTCAGTATTGTAACAAAATTTTTAAACTTTGACGATGGTAAAAGAAAATTGATTACATTTATTCAAAATCAATCGTATAATACTATAAGCGTGTAACATATCAATATGACATAAAAAATTGTAATTAGAAGATACAATAAATGATTTCGATAATTTTAATTATAGTAAAACATACAGTTCATCTATATTTGTCAAGAAACAATTACGATTATGGAGGTAATTTTTCAAACAAATGTTGACAGCAAATGTCTTAATTATAATAGTAATGTTCGAAGTGTGTTAAGTGTATTCGTCCGTTATTTTGAATATACAAGCGATTAAAGACCGTCAGTATTGAAACACGGTAAAAAGAATGAAAGCATTGTGTCCCGGTATCCCCTCGTTCAAAGAACGGGACAAATAGTGCTGCGACCTAACGGCGGATACTCAAAGTTCCGGACGGCATGCAATGCCTGGCGCGAGAAAACACGTTTCGAAAGGCCGGAAGGACGCGCGCGTTAAACCCTGCTATAATCTTCACGCTAACTTATCGTAAGAACCAGTCGTTAAAGCACGCTGTCTTTTCCTCTCATACCCGAAGAAATAATTTGCCTGCTAAGACCCCAAACCACGTGCATCGAAAAGTAGCCACGCGTTTTCGCGAAACGATACATCATAGTATATGGCAATAAATGCCACGTGATCATTTGCAAACAACCCTAACGATTAATTACTGTAGAAACTAAAAGTGCTTACACCCGTCAGCCCTCGAAAGAATTCAAACGATTGTTCCTTTTGATCAGGGAAAAAACGGTTTCTCAGACAAAAGAAATCCCGAAATCCTTTTTACCCCCTCGTCTTTAGAGCGGCTACCTTAAGGCAGCGTATCCATGAACGTTGCCGTTTAGATGTGCGATCTATATGCCCCACCACCAACGACGCTATGGCTCGTGTCGTGATAGGCTCACCGCCTATCCTTTAGGGTGCGTTTAGAATGGACAAACAAGATCGTAGAGTCGGGAAAGAGAATTCGTTTTGGCTTGTTTAGTGTTAGCCTTTGGACATATTGAATAGACGAATACATTCTGGGGTATAAATGGGGAGGTTAGTGGTTAGTATGGCAAATTAAAATGCGTTCAAATGTATCATATTAAATTATATTTGAATCGACTTGTATCGAGTCAAATTCTATAGAATTGAATCGCATCGACTGAAATCACATTGAGTCATCATCCTGAAATGAAATTATACTGAATAAAATTTTTGAACATTCCATTATTAAAACAGTTTCATATCGGACGTCGATCAACAATCGGAGCTGGAAGAGAATGCTCGTTTCCAGACGAATCGTGTAAGAGCATTCGTTCGCCTGATCTAAACGCAGCCTAAGAGTCGAGCAACGACGGCAGGTAACCGCCTTAAGGAGTTTGTTTAATTCCTCGTCCTTGCAAGCCACCCTGTATTGCACACAAGCGAGCCACGGATCCGCAGCCGAGAGAAGGAGAGAGCCGCTGAGAACTGCCGCTCGAGAGTCGAGCAAAGACGAGCGTCGGAGGGGAAGGCGGAGGGGGTCTACGAAGAGAAGGACGGCGATGCGAGCGAAGCGGATGACAGGGAAAAGAGAGCGTCCCGATGAGAAAAGCAACGAGAAATCGAGCGAACCTGGAACAAGGACGGAAAACGACAAGGGGGCGAAAAGTAGACACCGGTCGGGGGAAAGACAGCGTGAAAGGGGAAAGAAAGAGAATCGGTGTTGTGGAGGGGACGCGTTCGCGCGCTCAACGGATGTCATGGTGGGGGATTGATCGAGCATAGGGGTGAACCACACGGGTTCCGTGGTGGGGATCGGACGTAAGAAGTGGTGGGTGACGACTCGCGCACTGCTCGAGAGGAGAAGAGGTTAAAGAGGGGAATCAGGCGCGACGTCGACGAGAAGGTCACGCACCGTAGTCGCCACACTATTTAAATAATGTATTATTTCTATCTGGCCGGCTATGTGTATCTCGCGCCGGCGGAGGCCAGGGAAAGGGAGAAAAAGAGAGGAGAGAGAGAGAAAGACAGAGAGAGATACACAACGGCGCGAAGAAGCGAAGCGTGGGACGCCACAGGAAGGTGGTTGGAGGCAGGGTCCCCGAGATCCACGGACTCGAATTCCAATGCCCTTCCTCGCGTGGGCCACCACGACGGGGGAAAGTGAGAGATGAAATAAGCAGAAGCACCGGCCAAGAAAGGACGCTGCTTTTATCGAAATAACAATGAGCCATCGAGAGTCCTGTTATTGAGCAAATTACGTTAACCGATCCGACCCGACCCGATCGCCACGCTTTAGGTAGCCGCGTTCAGAGGGATAATTTTCGTAATATCCTCTAACCTTTAAGACGATATTTTATCGATTCGCTCGCGACAATCGTCGGCCCGATTATGACGAACAGTTAGCGACTGACGGCTTTATCCCTGAATCCCGGCGTTGCATATGTTCGTCATTAGCTCATCAACGTCGCTCATGAGTCAGTCCGACGATGCCCGACGAAAGGATTCTTTCTCCGTGATTCTGTTTCTGCCCCCCTCCACAACGGCCCTCGGTTCACTTAGAAATCACTGTCGGAGCGTGCATGCGGAATACACGATTTGCGAACGCGCACGCGTCCCTGTGCGTGCGTGCACGAGCGAGCGCGCGCGCGCGCGGGCAACACCGCGCTCGCGCGTACACGCGGCTGGCTGCATGCGCGCCGCTTCTCTAACATAAATGACCGTTGCTGGCCTGTTGCTAGCAGCGGTTTGTTGGCCAGCGGATAGCGTCGCTCCGGCGCAAAAGACTTTGTTCTGACAAGCAGCCGGGTACAGTCAGCAGCAAATATGGCCTCCCTAAGGAAATATGGCAACGCATAGTAGTTCCTGTTCGTTAATTTTTACGGATTTTTGAGAATCCGAACGATAGGTAGTGGGTTAATTTCAAGACATGAATCTGGGGATCTTGGGATTTGAAGATCTGTTCGTCCTCACGGGGTACTGAAGGAAATGCGATTGATTACATTCACTAGCATATTCCACACTTTCTTACATATTTCTGGTAGGAATGAATAATTGTTTTGGTTACTTGTTCACACCAGTCGGTTCAGAAAGTAAGGAAAATATCTCTGAATTTCTGGAACTTATCTTGTAATGCGTACACAGTACTGATGTTTTTATAGTCTTTAACTTTTAAAGAAATTTTAAAAGTAAATATTAAAAAGTTCAGAGGTTCGAAAGGTTAAAAATTGGTAAATTTGGGAATGTAAAAATGATGAAGTTTACATAGGTTTCCTTATTGAAAGGAAGCCTCCGTTGCACTCGAGTGTACAGACGAGGACGGTGAACGTTTTCATCCACGCGTGTGCTTGAAAATGCATACATACTTCCATGTAGGAACTACCGTCCCGACTGATGCAAGGATAGGCCGGGATCGCGATACGCCGAGGCTCTCTCGAACACTATGCCAGCCGAGTAACAGCTACCGTGAAAATAACGCTGGCCGCTTGTGTAATTGCCGCGTAACTTTCTAGACGGGACCGACCGATCTTTGGCTCGTGACATGGTCTGCCCAGTTGAACACTCGAAAAGTTTATTTTAGGACATCCTTTGTTTCTTGATTTTTCAAATTCTGGAGTTGATCAAATATGTAGCGATAAATTTTGGTACCGATACTTTTAGCACTGGTACTTTAGTTGGTATCAAGAAATAATGCATTAAATTATTCGTATTACAGATTTCAATGTTCCCAGATTCTCAGAGTTCTATAACGTAAGAAATATCCCTAAATCTCAGTGTTCACGGATTTCAATGTACCTTCATTCATAAAGTTGCTTCTCTTTTCAAGGATATAACGTAAAAATATCATGTTTTCTATCATGACAGACATAAATATTTTCGGTGATCAGCTTTGTTCTCTGTGACGTTATTTTCGGAGACGACGACAATTACCAAAAACAATTTCGGGTATACATTTAAAAAGAATATTATTTCCGACAGATCTTAATGATATTGACATCTCAGTACTATTTTTGGTCTGTGTACAATACAATCGACAATAGCAGATAACTATAATAGTATTAGTTTGTGGTACCAGATTATTCCTAACAAAGGGGTAGGATCGTGCGGTGACCAGGCAGAGGTCGCCACATCATGCAAAATGAAGTTCTAACCGCGCGCCACTTTGCTAACAAGTGGTTTATCACTTTCTCTAGATTCTAAATTTCTATATACTATCTCTAATATCTCAGGATAATATTCTAACATCCTTAGATGGTAATATTTCTTGATTCTACTGTTTATAGATACAAGTATGAGTAGATGAGTA
Organism: Megachile ligniseca; assembly: GCA_945859555.1. NCBI lineage: Eukaryota > Metazoa > Arthropoda > Insecta > Hymenoptera > Megachilidae > Megachile > Megachile ligniseca. Next base: position 7,788,624 of record OX243783.1, read on the forward strand.
CATCTCAAGGTACTGACATTTCTAGATTCTAGGTACACATCTAAATATACTAGTACAGTAAAAATATATTAGTATCCCTAAATACCAATATCACAGATCACATCGATAGCAAAATCCTCAGGTATCAATATTCCAAGACTTCAATATTTGTTCCTGCCAAGATTCCTAAATAACTGAAGACGCTAAATATCTCAATTTCTAACAGCGTACCACTAAGTGTGGTTTATCACTTTTTCCCTCCAACACTAATTACAGAATATGTATATCCATTGTTGAAGTAAAAGGAACTATGTTAAGTATCGGACAGATTACCGTGCCACTTCGCAAGAATGCCGCACAACAGAAGTAGGTACGAAGTTTCTCTAAGTTGGATAGAATTTACGTCCACGTTCTAGGCGAACGCATTAAACCATATCAATTTCCTTTCAAGCGGTGTACTTTGTGGCACGACTTCGCAATAATCGAACGCGGGCGCAGACTTTTCAGCAGCTCCGTTCAAAGTTCACCTAAATACTCAACGACACGCTGCGCCCCGTTCCGGCTCGCAATCAATCCATCTCGACAAGGTCATGATTGGTCGTCACGAACGTCGTGGTGTATCGTGGCGCGTTCGCACGAACGACACTCGCGATACGAGAGAAAGTCAACGCTCTAAATGTCCGAGAGTGAAAGATCGACCGTGAGAGTCCCGTGATCGCGCTACCCGGGAGAAGGCTAAGTAAACGTTCGTAACAAAGTGGAAGTACTTTACGCTCGGCCACGCTTTTTTTTTTCTCCTACGGTTTATTGGCCCCGATGCGATTAAACCGTTTTCAACGGTAGCCTTCTCGTGGCATCTCGCGCTTAACGTTAGACTATTTAGAGTCGTTAGAACAGGCGGTAGCGATCGTTGGCCAATCTACCGGCAATACCGAGACTATTTTCAATTATCCTTAGGCCATGGTAAACGGACGTACGCATTCTCTTAAAAACTTTCACGAGATCTCTGCCCTCGTTGTCTGATCTGTTCCTAGTATAGAACTGGAAAGAAGGTGTATGAGTAACAAGGGTAATTTGTTTGGAAGCGATAGTGTTACTGATGTAACCATTTTCTGAATATTTGGACATAGTTGGAACACCTAGTTGGGAAATAGAATTTGCACATTTTGGAATTTAGGATTTGACAATTATTTGTCTCTCAGATCTGAGGATAAAGTAGACTTGAAGAATCTAAGAATTTGAGAATCGAAACTTGGATATGTGGGGTCCAACCATCCAGATGGTCCCGAACACGTTGCTACATCCCACCTCTACAATATACCTAACACATTCCTCTTCGCCACTTCTTTCCATCTCACCGGCGTGAACACTTCGTTTCCTGGAGCTGGATGTCGGACCTAACCTAGTCGTCCGATTGTCTCGGCCGTTATCTAGATAATTGATCTCGCCATCTGTAAGCAGCGTTGTTAACATCGATTGCGAAGGGTGATCAATACCCAGTAGCAGCGTGCGGCTATCACTCGTGCCATAAGGGTTCTATTTCCCCCCGGTGCGGAGAGGCGATGGACGAGAGCTGGAGGGGCGGAACAGAGACAAAGAACGGGTGCAGATAGGAACCGGGTGGATCGAGGAAAGAGACAGAGCCGATGGACAACGGGCGGGAAGAAAAGAGTGAAACGAGCACGATGGAGACGGTACAACGTGAAAGGGGAGAGAAGAGAGAGAGAGAAAGAGAGAGAACACACGCCATGCCGCGCCACGCGACACGTGAGCCACACCGCTAACAGTGGACAATGAAATTACTTCGGCGTGTATCGCACGGTATTGATCCGTTCTCTCTTCGTCGCTCACCCCGCCGACAACTATCCTCCGTCTTTGTCAGATTCGAGCTGGCAAAGCGACTAGCCTAGCCTCTTCTTACGAGCACTTATTCGCTTCGCCTTACGATAGGTTAGAAACATCTCAACCATCGGCCATTTTCAGCGCTACGTTCACGTTTACTTGTTTCTATTAGATAAATACATGATACTAGCCACGTTGCTGAAATACAGCCACCACGAGATATTAGAAGCTTGAATTACCGGTCGTTTCGGTTTAATAGCGTCCTGACACTCCCGGCGTTCTTTCCGCATTCGAAATGGAGTCGCGTGCGCGCCAAACCCCACGCACCGCCTACCCAGGGCCGTACACTCTGGTGCCCTCACCTTCCTTTCTTTACAAACTCTCTTCTCAAAAATTTTATATTTTTATCAACTTCAATTCCTATTCAAAATACTTGATAAAATGTATCCATACATTTGAACAATTTTTTAATTTCATTCCAAACTTCTTTGTTAGAAAATATTTGAATGGAACCTATTTTCTAAAGAAGTTTGATACGAAGACACCTTTCAGTTCGCACGATAAAGATCGTTAAACGTTCTTTGTTCGACGAGGAACGGCGAAGTCGTTTTGAAAGCGATTAGAAAGTGAAAAAAGATTTTTACCCGCGCGTGTAACGACGAACATTGTTGTCGAAGTCCTCGAGTCGAAAGAACTGTGGATAAAAGGGAACTTCATTTATGACAAACCTGTTGTCGTTGCGTTCATCGATCACTCGTTGCACGACGCGCGACACTTACGGAATTCACCGCTTGGATTTATTGCCGCGAACGTTTGAATTCTTCTTTGTCACCGCCGAATAAATTTCTGCCGTAAACACTGTATCGGAATCGCAACGATCCGCGGAATGTTATTATATGTCAATGAACCGCGGGCGTACCTTGCAAAATTACCTTTGTCGTTATATTTTGTCATATCTTATCTCTGAAATATAATCAAATTTATTGTATCGTCATATTATCTCACTTAATCACAGATAAATAACTGAGACTGGTAGACACAATTACAAAAATTGACTTTAATTTCGAATTACAGGATTTGAGATACAGAATTTTAACTGGTTTAATAATTCAAATGTTAATATTTAAAAATTTAACATGAAAGTTGGTAGTAAGTCAAAAAATTAATACTTAATTTGTCTACAATGCTCACAAAGATATGTATAAACATTTGAAGGATATCAACGTTAAATTTTCTTGCAAGATGTCTACATATCCTTAGGTTTCTCATCTTGTAAAAGTAGTAATTGCAAATAAGACTGCGTCGATTAAAAATTCCGTATTCTTCGCATAATCGATGGCATCAAGGACTGCTTATGCCGGCGTACAGAAATTAGTACAATCGAGCCTGCACGGAGCCTTGTCTCCGTCGTTGTTCATAATTTGTCGAGCACAAATTGTGTCGCGAGCGAGAACGATTTAAAATGTATGAGCCTTGACGACCAAGGGGCCCACGGAATCCGTGTCGTTTATACGCTTTGTGACGCGACACCGACATACCATCACCGACCCCAGCACGCATCTTTCACGAATAATTAGATATTGATATCCTCTTGACACGTTACCCTGTAACACTTTATCGTCCTGCATCCTTGAATTAAGGCTAAGGACTTTCGACGCTTCGGATCGTTCGGCACGCCTCGATTTATTTCTGTAATCCAACGTTTTTCATTTATACGTTTGCTTTTATAGCTTTCAAAATAAAACTCGCACGAACGAGTTTACTGTAAATTGAGTTTCTACTGAATCGTGCTGGATTATGGCATGCATCAAAATATTAACACATCTTCAAATTCTTTGCCAGCGATTATTTTGCTTTAATGAAGTTAATATTAAGTTACTGTACGGTGTAGGGTGTAAACATTTTATTGAAAGAATTAGCATGAAAATCGATGATAAACTTCGAATAAATTTTAATATGCGTGGTTGAAATTCTTCGCGGGGAAATTTACTTTGATCGAATATAGAGTAAAAATTTCTGAATTTCTGATCTGAACCATAATCAGACCTAACCTAACTTAATCACAATCTAGCTAACCTGATTTAATCCTCCTACCTAACTTATAATTCCAACTTAACCATAATCAAATTTAACCTAACTTAATCACAATCTAACCTAACTCTTATATTTCCAAGTGAATAAAAGAAAGGGACCTCTCGCATTTCTAATCGAGCTCCAACAAAAGAGAAAAGGCAGACTGTTGTAGATAATTGAACTGCAAGAGAAGAGAAAGAACAAAACCTCGGCGAGGACTCCGATTTTAGAAATCTAGCAGCAAGTTACGCCAGAAGGTAACGTCCGAGAGCCGTCGCAATCGGCGATACAGAATCTCGGTCGGAGGATCTCGTATCCGGTGCACGTGAACAATCGGCGCGTCGAGAAACGGTGAAATCGTTTGGCCGGCGTCGAAATCGTGAATGGTCGGTGGTTGTAACAGCATCGGTTGTTTTTCGGCCGGTCCGTGTTGCCGGTGGTGGTGCTGCGGCAGGTGGTAGGCTCATCCTCTGGGATCAGAGCGGCGGTAGGACTCGAGCGATTATCAAGAACGCGTCACGGCCACGCCACACCACGCCACGCCACTGAAAACGAGCAAGAGCAAATCGGAGCGGTGTTCTCTGGCTCTGAAGGAGACCTGCCGTGGGCCGCCGTAACGCACGCCATTCGGCAAAAGGTTGCGCGTGCGGGAGAGACCCTGGACAAGAACGAGAAGGATATACGGACAGGAACAGGCTACCAAGGAAGACGAAACGAGGGAGGAACGGTGGATAAGGAACACCGAGCCGGACGGAGAAAAAGAAAAGGAGCCTGGACGGTTGAAAGAAAAGGCAAACAAGCCGGGATAAAGCCCGTTGAACGGTGATGAGTTTCGTGGAAAGAGCCGACTGTACGAGAGGGAAAGAGAAGGAACAGGAGGAAGAGGCAAGCTTAATCCCAAGCCGAAGACCTCGGAGTCTCTCTTTGCCTGCTTTTGGACCTACCATGGGCGTAACTAGGTACTGTGCGCCCGCCACAAGATGACCTCTAGGAATTCCGGCTAGCTATCTTGTATTTTTATCTGACTCGGGACTGCTGTTTTCGATTGATCATGCCGAACCTAAGTCCCTGTATTTTCATATCTCTAACCAAGTTCTCGACTTCTTAAAATTCCCAAATTATCAAATTTTTCAAATCCTCCAAATTCCCAAATTCCATACCTCAAACTGCTCCTCACTTTCAAGATTTTACATCTTGCCAAATCCTCACTTTTACAGCCTCCTATAATTCTTCAAAAAATTTGGGCCCAATCAATGTATCGTAATTCATGAATTTTCCTAGTGGTACAAAAATTTTATTTACGCCAATGTCCAGCAGCCTTCCCGAGCGTTTCTCGGGATTCCCCGAAAATTTGTCGGTTCGCTTTCATTTTTCGACCCACAGGAACAGGTCAACGTTGTCACAACTTTTCAAGCCTAGTATGTACATTTTGTAATCGAACGACCGTTGCCGGGGCATAAGAGCGTTAATAGTAGTTAATTGGGAATGTCGAAACGGATACGGGAAAGGGAGTTCGAAAGCAATGACTCGTGCAGGGAAGGTATGTTGACATGAACGGCATTTCTTTCTTTTTTTTTCTTTATTAAACGGCAGGGAAAAGGTTCGTCGAGAAAGTATTGCCGTGAGAGGCCTCCCGTTCGCTTTTCCGCTCGTCCTCACGTACGCTCGCGCTCCCGAACGCATTTGCCCGTTATCATCAGCGTCGCTCGAGATAATAACGCGGGCTATCGCTGCGAAAACAGTGGACGCGACAAATAACAGCGTTTCGAGCAGCGAATGAGATCATACGTTAAAACCAGTCGCATTCTTGACCGTGGTTCGAAGCGTTCGAACCGGGAACATTGACGCCACCTACGATCTGTGATACCGCCTGCCTTGTTGAACTTACGCTTGGGAACAGACAATCGAACATTGTGCCTCTATCTTATGTAAACAGTTGCCTCTGAAAACCTAAACGATCAATTGCGAGCCTGGTACGAGCTTTTAGGATGATCATCCATTTTGGAAATCGAAAGTCTCGAGTGTCACGTAGGCGGGTGGTCAAAGTAGTGGGAGGAAATTCTTTTACAAATTTGTTATTGTTTTCAAGAATCAATTGAGCGTTTACGAGCACTTAGACTTTATAAGATAAATGGAATTTTGATCGTGTATCGGACGATTTATGGTATATAATCACGGTGACTAGTAGCGCCACCGCAGCGTCGTGGGAACAAAATTCCCGCGTAACTTCCTGAAAGAAACGATGCAACCTTTGACCTCCGTAACCGGAAGCAATAACTGGATCTTTCGATTCTCTGTAACTCGAATAAATCATAGTCACTACTTAGTTTCTAAAACGATAAGATTCTAAGAAGTGTATCGAAATGGTTCTGGGTATGATCTATCTTAAAACCTCCACATCTCTATGCTTGGAACTGCTATCAAATTTTTTGGAACTGTTATACCCCCCTGAAATTTTTATAACCTCAGGTATATTTGAAATATATACTTTGAAATCCTTATACAAATGTTGACAAATTTTATTTTTGATATTGCTAAATCCAGAAATGCAGATATCGAAGTCTGTAGATTTCTTACACCGCGAATTGCTGTTATCGAAATGCCTGTGTCCCTGAGTAGTCTATAAAGATCTCTGATCCCGAAAGTTTGCCTAAATGCCCGTGAAGTGAGCGCCATGGATAGAAAAAGCGCACGGCGCACGCTCGGAACCGTTCGAAATCGCGCGAGAAAGTCGTCGTATCGGTCGGTGAGAACCGCGACGACGACACGACGATGAACGAGAGGAGGCCGTCCGCTCTTCCTCCGGACAAATATGTAATACGAGATACGTATTACACATGCGTACAAGTCGCCGTTCGCACGTACAGAGACGCATACGCGGGCACACAGTGGCCAGTCGAGTGACCGCAAGTACAAAGGGGCCAGGGCAATATAGTTTTAAAATGGAATCAAACGAACGAGCGACTCGGCAGCGCAGGAAGGGCAGAGAGGCAGCAAAAGCGAGTCCCGACGAGTAACAGTGGGCGACCCTGCTGCCGGCTGCCGACAGCATTCCTACAACACAACGCGGCCCCGCGAACCCACACATCGTCCACGATCCCCACGCCACCGCTGATGCCCATTCGATTCTCTGTCTCGCGAGTTTTCGAGCAATTTGTGACTCTATACTTTGAGATCCGACTAACTATAACGTTCATACAGCGTCACGTTTGCGACATCCCTTTTGAGTTACGCGGTCATCGGCTAGGGACATTGTGAACTGTGCTCGTTTTATATCGATGCTGCAGTTTGTGGAATCTGAAGGAAAATTAACGATGGACTCGTTTGATTGACGGTATATCGCCACGCGTTATATTGCGATGCGTTCAATGGTTACGTCGACCATTACATCGTCTCGTCTTGTATAACTAAGCATTATGTTCCTGTGCTTTGTGGTATTAAGCATTATATCACCATCAAATTTTGGTATATTGTGCGTGGTACAAAAGCGGAGCGTGTGTGTTGTATCGGAGTAGGTCTGGACCCTTTGATGCAGAGACCTATATCTCTGTTTCATTAGAACATCCCCAAATTCCTATATTAGTAGGTAATGTCTATATCTAGTCCTATACCCAAATGTCTATATCCTAGATCCATAGATAAATTCTTATACCCTTGGTCCTTATGTTCCTGAAATCTCAATGTTCTGACATTTATATCCCAAACTCCCCCATCTTCAAATCTTATGTATCCAAATTCCGATGACTCTGAATTCATGTAATTATATTTATTTGATTGAAACTGAGTATATAGAGGAATTCCAGATAACAACGATGCGAATAATTTTTGAATGCAAATGATGCCATCGCCCTGGAATTACAAGATTATGAAATTAACAAAGATGTAGTTGTATTTCCCATAGGATGTATCAGAATCCTCCACATTTGAAACAATGAGGTCGTTCAAACTTTCATCTAAAACTCTCAAGGAATTTTAAGTTTGAGCAATATCTCAAGTGACCGGAAGGTTGCTTATATTCAAAGCAACCGAAAGTGTCTTAAGCCCATCGCTACGTGGTAGGGACACAAACACAAGCACAGTGTTGGATCAAGGAACTCTGTCGCCCTTCACGACCTCTCCGCCGTCGCTCAGCTACAAATGAGTCATCCGAGTGAATTGAATTTTATTAATCGATTCCCCTATCCACCACTGTTGCCTCCGCCAGACGATCGACCATCCGGTATCGTTATGCACTAATTGATCTAATGGATTTCGGACGGTGGTAACCGTGTTTTCTCTGACTCTCGAGAACGCGCTGGCTCGATTGTCCGGACCGAGTTTCGGTTTGAAAAGCCGGTGAAAGTATACCAAACAATCTTACACGGACCGTTTCACGCGTAAGAAAGTACGTATAAAGAATGACGAGCAACGGGGATCACCTTGCGAGAGGAACGGGGCAACATCCACCGGGGTCTGTCGCGCGATTGATCCGCTCCTGACGCATGCGCAATCAAGCAGGACGCGAGTCAGGTGGACGAGCGATTGCGTTCGAATCGATCGATGTTAAAATACAATCTTTCTTAATCGCACGCGATGTTCACCTTTCGAACTTTATGTTTCGATTCATTAATTGTTGATACTTTCTAGTTGAAAACTGTAATTCTATTTTTCTACGCGAGACTTTAATGGACTCATAAAGTTCGCTTTTCGCATGAGACGCACAATTACACTATTCGTTCCTACGTATACCAGAGGCGCTGCTATCGATTGTAATCGATAATTATCGATACTGTAGTGATATCTGATTGATATTTCACGATACATTGATATTGTTAACGTATTGTGGGAGTGACTCAGGGAGAATGTAATGCGCATTATTATCGTTTAGGACTTTTGTTTGAACTTCATACCTAATCCGATCATTTTAATATTTAAATTTATCCTGATAGTTAGAACGATAGCATTGTAACAACTTAAGTTAGGTTAGGTTTCATTAAGATGGTTGATAGTCTGGGTTTCTGTCAAAGTGGAATCAGGTTAAGTTAGGTAACATTTTGAATTAAGTTAGGTTAGATTTCGATCTATCTAGAGGTTAGTGCTAAGTCAGCCTATATTAACCTAGGTTATGTTGTGCTCTGGGTCAAGGTTAGGTTAAGTGAGGTTATGTTGGGTAGATTAAATTATTAAATGATTTTGGTTGATGTCTCATAGCAAGGTTATAAGCCATTTTATAATAGCAGATCTATTGCAAAACATTTATCTCCAAGCAAATCTTTGCTCTCAGCAATCTCTCCGCCAGCCAAATAACAAATATTTTAAACGGACTGCGAAATGATGAAAGATAAAAAGAACATACATTTCCGCAGCCGTAAACAGTTTTAACTCATTTCTTTTTTCAAAAGTGCATTTGCGTCACTTCGAAAATAAACGTCTCTATCACCGTCAGAAAAACAAGATCGGAAGATTCAAATCGTCCGAGACGACGGAAAGTCTCGTGGTAAGAGTCATGCGCGCGTCGATTATGGTAAGCGCGCGTGTGTGTGTCGCAAGCAGCAGCACAAATTCAAACAATCAGCCCGATAAGATCGTCGTCGGCAGCAGGCTCGAAACGGGCCTGCAGCAGCAAGGCGCAACGCGACGTAACACGGTACAACGCGTCGCGAGATTTCGGATTCGGTCGTCCGTCACCGGGCCCGTTCGGCCGCGTTCGGTCGCGTTCGGTTCAGCTGCGTGGGGCTGCGCGCCTATCGGCGTTCTCTCTCCTCGTTCACTGCTCATCGATGCCACCAACACAACTCACCGTACTATAATATTATAGTGTTCTACTACGTTTTCCTCCACCATACGTTAGAAAAAGATGCAGTACGCAAATCTACCTCGTTCCAGACACTTCTACGATCTTTCGTCGCAACTTTAGGCCGCGAATTTAAATTCGAACTTTTGAAGGTTTATGCGTGCGATTTTCATACTTCTCTTTTCCCGCCATTTTGGTTTTTACGGACTTTATGTACTTTGAAAGAAAGAGTTTGTCTATATTTTATGTAGAATGCGTTGTTATCCAGTTTTGATTAAATAACAATGTACGAGGCAAAGTCATATGATCTATAAGATCACAGTTTATACCTAGTCTATAGACTGATTTATGTTTATTTGATAGACCTATACATCAACAATGCATCCCCAGTGAACTTATAAAGTTACTTTGCACCACTTTCTTCTAGAAGCACCTAAGTTACAATGTACTATGTGTTTTATTACGTTTGATGGGAAGGTGATTCGTTGAAAAGAAGTTGGCAGCCCTAAACACAACTAAACGTGGCTGCAGGACGGTGCGCTCTCTCTGGAGGAGGCTGCAAGAGAGAATGCAGCGACCCCGAATAATAGAGCGCTTTCGAATGACGCGGAAGACCGATGATCGACCGGGGGTTAAAGCAGATCGTGGTTGCCACGGCAACTCCCGTCCTCGATGGACCACTTCCGGTTTCGACGCCCTTTGTACGTGGCCCGTGTGGCGCGCGAGGCCTCCAAGAGTTCGCCTCTCACCACGCAGACAGCCTCGACAAGTTTCGAACGATGATCCTGAACAACGATCGGATCCATCATTAAGAATCGATATTTGAACGTTGGTCTTTGTCATGGGTAGACATTTGGGGGTCTAGGGATTTTGGGACTTGGGAACTTGGGAATTTTGGGATTTGGGGTCTGAAGATCTGGGATTTGGGGATTTGAGAATTTGTGAATTTAGGATTTTGGTAAGTTGGGAACTTGTGAACTTGGGAATTTGGGGACTTGGGGATTTTGGTAATTTACAAATTTAGGAACTTGGAAACTTGAGAACTTGAGGACTTGAGGGACGTGGAGATTTGGGAATTTGGGAATTTGGGAACTTGGAAACTTGAGAATTTGGAAATTTTGGGATTTGGGGACTTGGGGATTTGAGGATCTTAGGATTTGAGAATTTAGGAATTTGGGAACTTGGATACTTGGGAACTTGAGAACTTGAGAACTTGAGAACTAGGGAAATTGGGAATAGGTAAATTTCAGTATTTCGAAACTTAGAATATTACAAATTTGAGAACTCAAGAACCCTTGGAAATTTTCAAACATAAGAACTTGAAAATATAGAAATTTATAAATTTTATAAATTAAAAATTAGAAGTTTATTGCTCCACATATATAGCTGACAAAGTTAGTCGAACCCTCCCATTACATAGTTGCCAACACATTGTATCCAAATAATTGTACGCGTACAGTCTCGCGAAGGATCCTGTTGACTTAGGACTCAAGGATCAGAGGTTTTTCAAAACGGGATTTGGTATATGGGTCAATAGATCGATGGAGAATGATATATTTGTTGTGCGGTAATGTTGGATAATAGAGACGAGATGATGGCTAGAGGTATTGATCGAGCTTGATATCAGTCAGGAGAGGTCCTTGCGTATTCCGGCAGCGTGACTGCTCTTAGGAGTCGGGTCGAGGATGAGGTGGTTTCTGGAGATGGGATCGATAGATGCGGGTTTGTTGTGATAATATTGCTAATAGGGACTCTCCGATCCTAAGATGTCGATGATCCCGTCATCCGGTACCTTGTGAATCGAATCAAATTTGTTCTCTTCAAATCTATTCATTCTTTCAAATTTTTATATGTTCAAATCTGCAAATGTTCGCATGTGAAATTGTTGTGTTGTTCAATTGTTCAAATATACAAAAGTTAAATATTCTAATATACAAATGTTAAAAATTTCAAATTTCCAAATTTGTATAGTTGATACATTACCAGATCCCTACATCCCCAAAACCCTAGATTCCCAAATTCCTACACTTCCAAATCCTTACGTCCCTAAATTCCTACATTCTCCAATCCCTACATCCCCAAATTCTTACACCCCAAATCGCTAAATCTCCAAATCTCTACATTCGAAGATCCCTAAATTTCCCACTGTCCAACCTTCCCAAATTCTGAAATATCCAAATTACCAAATTCCCCAATATAAAATTCGCAAACGACCCTAATATTTCCAAACGATCGAAGTTGACAAGTAAATAAGAAATCGTGGCAACGATCGTGTTTAGGTTATATCAGCATTTTCCCTACCGTACGGTGCTCGCGAGTGTACGCGAGCAGCGGCACGGTTAGGATCGTTTCGCGGGGTATTTGTTTGCGCAGCGCGTGGACGGGCCTGGCATAACAAAATAGCCGCGTGCATACACAGGCAGAGAACAGCAAGAGAGATCGCGAGGTTACCTGTTCGCACGCCAACGATAATGCAGTCGAGCACTCCCGGTCTCGTGTCAACGATCGGCGAACGGCCACGAATCTCGACGCGCGCACGTCCGTCTAAATGTACCTACCTACCTGAGAACCTTACGCCACCCGGTTGCCCTCTCTCCCTTGCATGCGCATTCCCCTGCAACTAAACACACGGCCAGATTGTGCGATCTCGAGTGGACCTCGAGCGTTTCTCTTCGTTTCGCCTCGGACCGCGTGAGACTTGTCCGTTCGAAATTATAAAACCCGACTGTACCCCCCGCTCGATTATTTTAACCCTCTGCGCGCGGACCTTCTTTATGATTTACGCTGGACTTTCTTCTTTCGAAATTATTTTTTTTATCGATGATTACTGAGTGTTTCGTTTTTAATGTTTATGGATAAAATAGACTTCGAAATTTAAATACAATTGTGGTATTAGTATGACATTTGTTGTTAAGGGAGTGTGTACCAGAAATTGGAACTTTCTTCTTTCAAAATTTCATGAAATTGTCTTTTTTGTTGTCGGTGATTATTACGTTGGGGGTATCATTTATAACATTGTACATGTGGGTAAATAAATAGAGTTATCGATTCTCCTCAAAATTTTAATAAAATAGTATTGGTATAAAATTTGTTATTCAGGGATGTAATATGTATCAGAAATTGGTACGAAGCTGTCTCCTTTCAAAATTTCATGAAATTATTTATCTTTCTTGTTGTCGGTGCTTGCTGCATTGGAGGATCTCATTTATAACATTGTACATGTGGGTAAATAATTAGCCCCATCGAAATTTGAATAAAATTTGTTGTTAAGGGAAGTACGTATCTGAAATTGGACCGTATTAAATGTTTGTGAATGTGGAAATTGAATATAGGAAGGGTAGAGATTTGGGAGCATAGAGTTTGAATATGGAGATTTGGAGAAGGTGGATGTTCAGGATATAGTGGTCAGAAATGACTTGAATATGTAGAAGTCTCCAAATGTGAGATTGAGATAATATAAACATTTAAAGATATTGAAACTTCAGAATACATATTTAGAAATATATTTTGGTACTATAGAGATTTAAAAAAAATATAAAAGCTTGGAAATATTGACATTTATAAATTTTGGGTCTATACATATTTAGAAATATAGAGGTCCGAAAACTTGTAAAATATAGAAAGTTGAATATACAATAAATCGAGAATATTAAAAGCTGAATTTGAATATAAAAAAGTTTGCAAATAAAGAGATGAAAGAGAAAGACGAAAGTGGGGGAATATAGAGAAACGAAAAAGGAGCAAACGTTCATCTAACGTTTCAATTCTTCAACCGCCATCAATGTCTCGAATCCCTGCGGTGCAAAAGTGAGTCGCATCGAAACGCGCCCCATTCTCTATGCGAGTTTCACCCTCGGCGACGCGCGCGACCCCATAGCACCCCTTCTCGTCTATGCATACATGTATTCGTCGGTTCTCGCGCGTACTGGAAACGCGGGAATCCCTGGTTTACTCGCTCGCACGAGCACACGTCCAAATACGCTCGGAGTACAGAGGCGTGCGTGCGTATACGCGCACGAGCGAAGCGAATTCCCACCGTGGCGCGGCGCTGTGGCTTACAACTTCCCGATGGTGTGTAACCCTCCAAGTAACAACGGTAAGCAGAGCCCCGTAATGGGTCAATATAAACCCATATGCATATTCCTCGTTTTTTATCGCTTAGCTCTGTGATTCTTGCCTTGTGCGTTACGTTCGCTAAGTTTCGGTGCCTTGTTGCTTTTCGAGGAGGTATAAAGGGGACGTGATGTAATGCGGAACTGTTTGACTCGAAAGTACGAGTTTATAATTTATAATTTGTATTAAAATTTTTTTTTTATGAACAGTTTGATTGTTTAAGATTATAATCAATTGAAGTTAGATGATAAAATCAATGAAATTATTGTAGAAGTTTTTAAGTTTTGGACATTATGGATTTTCAAGTTTACAAATTTTGTAGAGTGCATCTTTGAATATACAAATATAAAAATGATCACATTTTAAAAAGTTATGAAATTTTCAAATTAATTCATGTCTAATATTCTGAAATTTCCAAGTGACTGATTTGTCAAAATTCTAACATTTACCAATGACTAATTTTCAAATGAGTAATTTCTCAAAATTTTGAAATTTTCTAATGAGTCATTTGGAAGAGTTCTGACATTTCGAAATGACTATTTTCCCAAAGTTGCTAAATTTTCAAGCCCTTAATTTTCCAAAATTACTAAAGTTGCAAGTTCTGAATTTCCCAAAGTTTCCATATTTCCTCATTTGCAAACTTGCAAAATTTATTATAAATCCCTAAATCCTGAAGTATCCAAATCCCCAAATTTCCCTTTTCCCAAATTTCTTAAATCCCCAAATTGCTAATAAATCCCCGAATAAAAAACTAAAAAACCGTCCTCAAAAATCACCCCTATAGAAATGCCTAAAAGCCCCAATCTCCATAAATTCCCAAATGCAGTGTCAAGTTCCCCAAGAACCAGATATTACTCTGTCCGGTAATCTCAATCCAGAAGAAGCGAAGGTTTAATCCGTGTAAGCGATCCCAGGTACAGGACATGCACATCAGATCCTGCAAAATCATTCCGTGCATCGTGCGAGTCTCTAATGAAGACATGGTGGGTGTACGAGTCTAAGCGGATACTATTCCGCTTAGCAGCACGGGCGAGCGTGTGCGGTGCCTCTGAAAATCGCGTGCAATGTCGGATGACGGCAGGTGGACGAACGGGTGAAGGGAAAATAATGTTACGCTGGCTGATATCGTGGCTGCGAAATTCCTTTTGCTTTCTCTCCTGCCGCCACCGAGAGAACTTTTAACTTCGCGGTGGGTGTAACCGACTCGTTTGTATAGTCGCGCATTATTCCACGACGTGACGGTTTAATGGTGGAAGGCTGATTTCTCGCGCGCGCACTGCCCCGGACAGAAGCTACGATTGCGAGAGAGCCACTGGTAAAACGCGGATTGCGAGAGACCACTCTCTGTGCTCCGTCGTTTCGTTACTTCTGCTTTCCCTTTCCTTTTTTTTTTTTCAACCTTTTTCGACGTTCTGTTTGTTCGTTTGTTTGCTTGTTTGGTGACAGCGAGGAGAATGGCGGTTTTGTTTCTGACTCTCGATAGGACGAGCTGGATAGGACATGTGCCTCGTTATTTGCCATTGGCAAATTGTACCAATCATGGAAAATTATTTAATGCTTTTCGGTGGTTTATTCGAGGGAAAGAGCTCATGAGTTCTGGCAACCAGTATTGATTGCAGGTTCAAGCTTAGTGTCTTGGTTTTTTATTGTGTGATGTTTGCGGTGTGAGGGATACTTGGACTGATTCACAGATTTCATTTGTGAATCAAATTTTGTGATTGACAAGTTTTAAAATTTTGAATTGTGGAATTTTTGTGTTCTTACACTTCTTCGCTTTGTGATTCTTAATGTGTTCAATCTTTAATTCTTAAATGTTCAAATCTTAAAATTCTTATCCATAACAAAACAACTAAATTAAACACCCCGATTTTGTCAATCTAATATGTACCTCTCGCTTCTGACGAGTTGGCAGTCGAAACCAACGCGAACTCTATTGTTTCGCCTGCCAACTTGTCAGACACAACTTAACCTAAACCAAAAACAGAAAAATATTCAAAAAATGTTAATCCTCGTAAGAACTATCCATCGTTAGTTGATTCTGGAACTTGTGTAATCGTTTTTGTATAACCTTTAAGCAACAAATTGATGTACTGCAGGCGCTATTTTATAGCAATCTCATGTCGTGAAATCCTGCTGGACTTTTTAATGTTTCGAAATCGACCATTTACCGTGCAACAATGTAATACCTCAAGTTGCACAGACAGCGGTGATAAAACTTTTAATTACAGAGGTATCTGTTAATTGCACCTAATATTTTACATGTATCAGAGACCTGTTACGATCAACCCGCAAAAGGTGCATTCACCTCTGCAGCAACGATTATTTTTGAACTTAGAAAAAGTGATTTTTTAATGTAATTTTGTATTATTTATTCGATAGAAATAGTTTCGATCGATAGTAATGCGATAAAAAGAATTCTGGAAGCTGTAATAATGTATGGAGAACAAAAATGGTCGCCTGTTATCCCAGTTCTTAACTCTTAGTTTAAAAATGGAGGTATATAATTGTAGAATTTTGTAATTTTCAAATTTGTAGGTATAGAAGTTTTGGGAACGAAATTTGGGAATGTGGGAATTGGGGAATGTAGGAATTGGGGAATGTAGGAATTGCAGAGTGTGGGAATTGGGGAATGTAGGAATTGTAGAGTGTGGGAATTGGGGAATGTGCGAATTGGGGAATGTAGGAATTGCAGAGTGTGGGAATTGGGGAATGTGGGAAATGTGGGAAATTTGGGAATTGGGGAATGTGGGAATTGGGGAATGTGAGAATTGGGGAATGTAGGAATTGCAGAGTGTGGGAATTGGGGAATGTGGGAATTGGGGAATGTGAGAATTGGGGAATGTGAGAATTGGGGAATGTGGGAATTGGAGAATGTGAGAATTGAGGAATGTAGGAATTGCAGAGTGTGGGAATTGGGAAATTTGGGAATTGGGGAATGTGGGAATTGGGGAATGTAGGAATTGGGGAATGTGGGATTTGGGAAATGTGGGAATTGGGGAATGTGGGAATTGGGGAATGTGGGAATTGGGGAATGTGGGAATTGGGAAATTTGAGAATTGGGAAATTTGAGAATTGGGCAATGTGGAAATTGGGGAATGTGGCAATTATGGAATTTGGGGGCGTAGAAATTTGAGGAATGTGGGAATTTGAGATTGTAAGAATTTGGAGATGTGGAAATTTAGTACTATTAGAATTTGTGGAACCGAATTATCCAAAATTCGAATCACGAGTCGACCCCATAGCCAATCAGCACGTTAACAGCAGTCCGAGTTACAATTTCTCGATCGTTTCACGCGTTTTCCTTTAAGCAACGACAGAAACGTACACAGAGGACGATTCCTCGACACGTATACACGAAGGAAGATTCCCCCGTGGCCGTTGGAATAAAAAAAGGAAGAAACGAAAGGACGCGTAAAGAGAGAATCGAGGATCGACGGCGAGCCTGTGGGAAGAAACGAGGAGGACGTTGAGCAGCCTTAAGGAAGAGTGTGTCCGGGGCAAGGAAGAAGAAGAAAGAATGCATTTGGATTGCTCGATAGAGTAGGTGGGCACGTAAGAAGGCTAGGTCGGCCTGGTGGGAGTCCTGGCCACGGACTGGCCGGACAAGCGAGTCTTCTTCGTACAGGACGAACATCGAAACAACTCTGCCTATATTATCCCTCTACTGCCTCTATTTAGACCCAGCTTTTCATTCATCTATCATTCTCAGCCCTCTATCGTTTCTGTATTCACGAATATTGCTGTTGGCAATTACCCGATATATTTCATAACCTGAGCTCCTTTTCTATATTCTTTGGTCTCTGAATTTTTATAGTTTACTATTTGTTTTTTTGGACGGTCTTCTTGTGTGTTGGGCGCATTTCTTTACGTTTGATGTAAGATGAGGGAAATATACAAAGGGTATGTTCAATAATTTTATGGTCTTTTGACAATTTCTGTATTTTTGAAATTCTGTGTTCTAAGTTTTGTATTTCAAGTTTGCAATATCTTGAAATTCTTATATCAAATTTGCTATATCTTGAAATTTCTATATTTCAAACCCTTGACCATAAAATTCCTAAATTTCTAAAATCCCAAATTCCTAAATTTCCAAAATCAGAATCCGCAAATTTCCAAGATCTCAACATGAAATTTCCTCCTTCAAATTTTCAAATTCCCAAATGTCCAAAATCGCAAATATTAAAATTTCTAAATACTCAAATTTTCAAATAAATCCTTATATTTGAATGCCCAAATAACAAAATGAAGCTGCTCAATTTTCCAGCCCGGGTGAATGTGTTGAGAAGGTATTACCGCTCGTCCGTTTGAAAAGCTCTGAATGGGGTTGGGTAAAGTTCAGGGGTTGTTGCGGAACCCTGAAGACTTGGACAGGGTTGGAAAATCTTGGGTCGTGACGCTTTGTTGCGCGTACGTATTGATTATTGTGGGTTCCTCGTATCTTTCCCATGAATAACAGCAAGATTAAATGGAACGAGCTGTTCTCGATCAAACATGCCGTCTTTTATATACTTCCCTCTAATCTTTTAGAAAGAATGAATCACTTGTAATTACATTGGTTTTCATTTCAAGAGTTCTATTAAATCTGTTTTGATGTAAAATAATTTTGCTGTTTTGTTTCAAATGACATTATTTATTAATTTATTATGAACAAATTATTAAACTCTTAAATTGTTAAGTTCTTAACAGAACTTAAATTCACTGGGGTCGTTTCATACCCCATTATCAAGGGTTAAAATAAATGACACTATATTTATGGAAAGACTTCTGTGAATCAGTGCGTTTTAATTGAAATACAATTGAGTCGTTCTTTCCCTGTTTCATTTTATCACACGAGGGGAACTCTGGTCGAACAATGACTCATTCTCGGTTAACAGATTATTATGACACTATCCTCGTACTCGGCTCATAAAACGTAATATTACGTTTGTCACGAACTAGTTCAAAATTCCATCTCCGTAATATTACGTTTGGGGAAGATATGTCATTACTCTTGCATTCGTATATATTCTTATATTAACCCTTTGCACTTCAAGGTATTTTTACTGTTTGCAAACAGCAACTTTAAAACTTACTAGTTAAGTTAAATGAATTCTTTTATAAGACCTCAGTAAAAAAATATTTAGTTAAAAAATATTTATTGTATTAAATTAAATAGCGAGGGTCTTTCGAGTGCAAAGGATTAATTTTGAAAGTGTTCAAAATATAAATAAACGTAAACTGTTAATTTTTGTATCGCTTTGTAATATAATATTAGACAGCTACATTTAATATACATAATCTCAATAATATTTAATATAATTTGTCAAATATACGTATATATTGTATCGAATCAATAAAATCAAAGAGCTTCGTTTTATTGAACAATTGATTCAGTTAAGGTGTTAATAGACTGTCGAGAAGTCCACATTATCCCTATTCCGAAGTCCGAAAATCTTTATGGAGGGTTGAAACAGCGTTGCAGTGCTTCACTGGTCGAAAGTATTGATTGCACCAGGTTTCTTGCAGAAACTATATTCACGTATTTCGTTCAACACCTAGAAACATCCTTTAACCCTTTCCTTGCTAAAAGCTGACTATAGTCACTTCGCTACGTGACGCTGTTTGTATCGTGAAGGTAACAATAGGCACCACATCAAATTTACCTTCAATTCATTTCATTTACCTTCAACTGTGGGAATATAATATTTTCTAACATATATAACAATATTTAATTCATTGTAGGTAAAAATTTATGGATTTTTGTAAAATCTCAATGTTCCATAGTTCCAAGTTTTCAGAGTCTCCAAATTTCAAATTCCAAACTTTAGAAATTCCAAGATTCCAAATCTGAAACTTTGGAATTCTCAAGATTCCAAATCTCAAAATTTAGAATTCTCAAGATTCCAAATCTCAAGATTCCAAATTTCAAACTTTAGAAATTTCAAAATTCCAATTGTCAAAATTTAGAATTCCTAAAATTCCAAATCTCAATCTTTAGAATTCCCAAAATTCCAAATCTCAAACTTTAGAAATCTCAAGATTCCAAATTTCAAACTTTAGAAATTTCAAAATTTAGAATTCCCAAAATTCCAAATCTCAAACTTTAGAATTCTCAAAATTTCAAATCTCAAAATTTAGAATTCCCAAGATTCCAAATATCAAACTTCCAGTATCCCAATATTCCAAACCTCAAACTTCCAAAATCCCAAAATCCCAAATCTGAAATCTCGAAAACCCCAAACCCCACATTCCAAAATTCCAAAACCCTTCAAAAATCCCCTTCAAAACCCATGAAAACCAAGATCTCAACGTTCACCCCATCCGAAAACATAAAAATCACTGCCCATCGTAACGTACCATCTGCGCATTCTCCAACAGACATGAAACAACCCAAAAAAAAAGCTGCACCAAAACAGAAAAGCAAGCACCCAGAGTGGAAAAGCCGCGTTATCATCGTCGAAAAATGCCTAGCACTGCTCTGTGAGATTCTTTGATGGTTACACACGTTTTCGTTGTGTGTTCTCTACGTGCATGTCGAATGCACTCGATATACCTATCCTCTACGCCACGGATCCGAAAAGTAGAGCTTCCCACTCTTTTCATCTTACTCCTTACTTGGTTCTTTCTCCTTTTTCCTTCTGACTCTTTCCTTCGCCGGGTTCTCGTCCCTCGGGCTTCTCTTTCCATTCGACCTAAGGCTGCCCTTCCTCCCACTCGTTCTGCCCGGACGACCAACGACTCGGCGTTAGACCTTACATGCTTGGCATACCTGCAAACGACCACGTATAAGTCCAACGATGCACCAGCCACCGGCTAAGAAATCTGTCCAAAATGCTGCATAGCCATCGTCATTTTCGTGTGGACTGTGCTTAAAAGTGTGACGTATTTTTGCAAACATTTTGGTATAATAACTTCATTATTTAATTTGGTATTTGGTGATGTTATCTTTCTATTCTTCTTGGTATTGTTAATAAAAAATATTCTATTTTGTAGGAGGAGTAAATGTTCTTCCATTTATTTTTTTTTGAGAAATGTAATGTGATTTATAACTAGCTATATAATATAATAACTCATAGTTGTGTAACAATTACTGGTTAATTGTACATGAGTATGTAAGAGTTCTTAGGTGTAAGTCATTGAATATTTAAACAGTAATGTGTAGCATAACCTCAACAGTTTTATAATGTGAGAATTAATTTATGGCGTAACATAACCTCAATGTTTTTAAAATAATTTTAATATTAATGTATAATGTAATCTCTGTATTGATATATAACAAAACTATAATGTACAATATAATCTCAACATGAATGTATAATACAACCTCATAATTTTCAAACATAAGGAAATAATATAACTTCTGCATTAATGTACAACCTGTACTACAAAATATTCCTCTACAATTGCTACTTTTACATTTAACAAAGAATTATTCATGAATTTTTTAATCTTGTATTTTGAATATATAATTAAATATACAAAATGGAGGTTTGGATCCCTAAAGTAGAATTGTATTTAAACTGACAGTAAAATGGAGGTGTAGATCCCTAAAATAGTTTAAAAAATCTTGATAGGAATAAAAGTAGTGGTTCGAATGACTAATTTAAACATTAAATTGTTAAGTAAATACAGTAATATGGTTGATTCCAGAGAAAATTTGATATTGTAAAATATATTCAGAGGAAGTAGAAGTGCTAATGAAACGAGAAAGGGAGGAAGGAAGTGTTACAATGGCTGTGTGTTCGTTTAGAAAGGCTAAGGAAGTGCCGGTGCTGTTTGCAGCACTTGTTACAGTTAACAGGTGCATGTTATAAGCAGTAATCTTGGGATTGGTAGTTAATTCTGTACCCCAAGATACGGACATTAATAACACAGGTGAACAGTACAAAGAAACATTGCTATTAAAATGAAATAGTAATATTCATTACTAAAAAGCCACTGAGAAAAGTAATAAGGTTAAGGTAATTTTGATAATGTGAAGACACTGTTATTTCACTTTGCTTACTGATATAAATGATGTTAACATTGAATTTTGGTAATTGCAAAAATTTTATGATTTGATAATTTTGCTATTTCATTCGATTTTATATTAACTATTGTAATTAGTGAATTGAACTATGGTAATATTAAAAGCACATGAAAATAATACAAAGAAGTACTGTTAAATAAAATGCGAATATTTGAACTCGAATTGAAAGAAAAATTGCAATTTACATGAATTAACAAATAATTTACGTAGCCTTAATTTGCTTTATCGTAACCACTATATGAGCAATGAATTAAGATATTAATACTAGAAGTGTCCTAATAAATTCAATATTAATAACAAAAGTATTTTAGTCCTCAGTGACATGAGGTCTGAAGAATTGTTACATTGTTACATTTAAAAAAAAATAACACAAAGTAACAATAACAAAATAATTGTTACATATTAAACTAGTTAAATTTTCATCAACATTAAAAATTCATCGAATTAAAAAATGAAAGATGAGTAAACGAAATCAAAAGGAAGAGAATCATTTTGTTAAATGCACTTACAGAATACAGGAATATGTTGCTGACAAGATCACAAACGTACCATGAGTATTAATAAAACGAAACGAGCGGTGCACAACCGTATTATTACCGTACTAATGGTTAAATTGATTCGAAGAAGCCATGGAAACGCTGATATTGCTCGTGGCAATTAGTCACGTAGGTGGCAAACAGTAGGTGAACACTTACTACCAACATTGTCGACGTTTAATTTCGAAAGCACCTTTTTACCACGTACTATTACGCTTCGAATTAATCGAAAACAACTGGTTTTAATGCATCGAGTTTCTGTCATTTTGTGGGTTGACCACCTACCACGAAATCCGTTCACCGTTCGATTCTAAGAATATTTGTTACCGTATTCTTTCGTAACCTTTAAGTGGAAACTAAAGCAATGTTAATGTGGATGTAGTGAAAATCAAGTTTACCTTGTTAATTTTTAAGATTTCAAGATTTCAAGATTTTAAAATTTCAGGATTTCACGATTTCCAGATTTCCAGATTTCAAATTTTCACATTTTGACAAGTTCTGAAGTACTAATGACCCAAGAGTTGTGACCCAAAGTAAAAGAAGCTACCCCACCGTTTTTGGCCTAATTGGTGTATGACTTCTCGAGTATAGCCAAAAATACGTGTGAAACGTCCATTTTTCTATTCTGACCAAATGTAGCTCTAAACACATCAGCCTCAACTCATGTGTTGACATCGGTATATGATCTGTTCCTAGTGAACTATGTCTGACCACTGATGGGTCAATCTACTAGCGTGTCTCACCGAAAACGGCGCTATTTTCCGCCATTTCTGAGGAATAAATTTGTACCGATGTTACAGGAAGAAGCGAGCTACTTGGCCTAATTTCGTGAACGGTCCGATTGCGTGTGGACAAATGTTCCCCAGGCTACCGCTGTATTAACATAAATATCGGAAATATTTCCAGGCACGCTTTTTTTGTTCCGTTACACTATATTTAGAAACTGTACAACGTACGTGCGAGCAGCCGAGAATTTCGTGATAAATATAGAATTATAAATTTCCGTTTTCTTTCAACCGGAGATCTGATAAACGCGCTGTGTTTTGTACGACGTATATGTACGTCGAAAGGGTTAACTGACACAGAAAGAAAAATACGTAAAAGAAACGGGCAGCGAATTGAAAGGTGGAACGAATAAAGAAAAAAAAAATGCTTATCATCGATTTCATCTCACCTTCTCGACTTTATTTGTCTTTACTTCCATTTATTTACTTATTTATTTGCGTTTTAATTTTATCAATGCATCTGGCCGCTCGCGAAGGCCATCCACTGTGCCTCTATACGCGCTGTAATAACTTCAATTGCTGTATGAATCTCTTTTTATTCTTTCACGGTGTTAAAGCGCAAAAGTTTTCCTTGTCAATTTCGCAACGTTTCCAACACTTGATATAATAACGAGTACGTACATTGTCGTCACCTTGTCGAAATGCGTTCTGGCTCGTAATAATATGATTTACGACATTCGCGCCGCTACGTCAGCCATTATTATTTCAAAATAACGTGACCTATCCTGCAAAAACGATCGTACAAAACAAAAATTATCCTCTTATTTATACAGTTGAAATTGTAAAAACGAAGACAATGTTATAAATATGCAAATCATTTGTTCGTTGTAGACTAGTATTCTTTTAAATGTAATTTTGTATTGGGTATAAGTAGTTGATTTAGTAAGGATTGTAGACTTAGATTTCCTTTATGATTGAGTTTAGGTCCAGGTTCAGAATCTAGAAACCAGAATCTTCAAACCTTTCCTCTTAAGACTACATTTGCTAATTTCTGAATAAAGTGAAAGTTTCTACCCAATTTTCCAGAGACCCATTAATGTACCAAACAATAACATATACAAAATATCCTCATATGCAATCCTAATTTAAAACAATATTCGAACCTTCCTGCAACTTCACTATAAGTTGAAGTCTACGAAAAATTTCGAACGAGTCTGAAATGTATAAAACCAGATCGAAGTCGTAATCAAGGTAAGATCCCACACCCATGTATTCGAAAAGACTGTTCTAAGGAGTTTCTCGAGGAACGTTTTTTTAATTATCCATCGCCAAATTTGGCCGCAACGCGAGCTCGATCGCAACGACGTAGGCGAGATGGACGGGATGGTCGTCCTGAGAAACGTTTCGCCTTGAAGTCTACTTACCGTCCAATTATTTTAGCCTCCTTAGCAATGATTCACCTGCACAGAATGCATCTAGCCTCGTACACCCTTGCAAAAACAACCGAGGAAACGAAACGGTTCTCGATTCTCGATCAATCATCGAACGCTTGTTTGTATAAATCGATCTTGCGCTGGGTCAATGACTTCAAGGTCTCTTCCGGTTCTAACTTGTCGAGAATGCTATTATATTCAATACGGAGATATTGTTAAAATTGTTTGAGATTCGATTGGAGTTAGGTTTGGATCATTGATAGGTTAATTAGAGACGAAAACTGCTGACGGAGTTGTAGTACGAAACAAAAATGGCGACGGAGTTGGGCTGTTGTGGAGAACTTATGGACTTGTAAATTTCCTATTTCAGCTAGGTTTTAAATTTCTAGATTCTGAGGTGCTCAAATTTTGAAATTTCTCAGGTTCTCCAAAGTTATATTGCTAAATGGTGAATTCTGTGTTTGCAAACTTTCAAATCTTCAGATTCTCTACATTTCATGAACCACATGTTGCAAGGTTCTTATATCAGATCCACATACAAAATCTCTAAATCCCATGAAACACGCGTTGCAGAATCCCTATATCCAAGACATGTACCAAAATCTTTATATCCCAAGAAATGTACCATAACGTCTATGTCCCAAGAACATGTTCTACAATTCCTAGATTACTAATATTTTAACTTTGCCCTTGACAATCTCTTACAAGGATTAAATGCTAAAAATCTCCAAACGCAAAGGGTCAACAAAGTGTTCCATTAATCATATAACCTTGGTTCAATAATTCAATGAAATTCAGTAATTATTATTCTGACCAAAAATCAATTCAAACCGTACGTTTCCCTCTTAAAGAGGTCTGATCGAAGAGGAAAGAAGGGGTGTACGCAAACGATCGTCTCCGTAGACTTTCGTCGAGCAGAACTTTTGTTCCAGCAATTAAAGGTAGGACCTCTTTCTCTTCGCCGGTGTGTTTACCGTCGACCTTTGACGCAAGGACGAGGCTCGCCTTATCAAGAAAAATCGACAAGGGCAGAGGAATATGTGAACCGTTTGACCGTGAGACGAAACCTGAATAATAGTCGCGAATGGACCAGCTAGTAACCAGAGAATGATTCACGGTCGTCTTCGTTGTCGTCGAATCGACGTGGCCTTGGCTAAACTGAAAATTCATTCGTGAATCCGAGAAGAGTATGCGCACACGCTCGCGATCGATTGTATCTGCTCCCAGAACGCATCGATTCTACCGTGCACGCGTGATAAATCAACATCGTTCTACGGGGTGTTAATAAAATAACCATTACGAAACTGATTAATGCCTGGCCATACGATTTATTTGTCAGATGCCTCAGGACTTAATAACAGTATTAAAAATAAAGGATGTTAAAATATTGTGTCAGTGATCTTTATAAAGTCAAATGTCAATTATAATTGGAGTATTCGAGTAAGATTTGTCACGATTCAGTGCGTCACGAGTCGTATGACAAGTTAAACCGATTACATCATGTCGGACAAATATTAGCCCCTTGCACTCGTCTTCTGAGACATTAATACTGAACTGTTCGAGTTGGATCTAGATGTTCGATGACTAATTTTAGATCAAAAATAAAATAGACAAATAAGGGATGTATTATACAGTTATGCCAAAGCTTGACCCTTTCTCATCTTTGAACTTGTATCATAGCGTGAGACACAGTTTCTGCAGTTTCGGTCATTTTCTCACGCAGTTTTCGTGTTTGCACGCACGCTCGAAATAGTTGTCTCCGTCGTGTCGACCCGTTTTTGCCTTGCTCTCGACCTAAACGAAAAGGTCAATTATTGCATTACCGTGTGACGTGGGTGCGCGGGTGGAGTGTAAGAGATAAATCCGCTGTTGGATGAGCTACGTGTAACCACACGCTCGCACACGGACAAACATTGTTACACACAGTATGGTCGGTATCTCTGGTACAGTGGTTTCGAACTAAAAATAAGAACAACTCGTTAGTGGCATGGAGGGCTTTGCTCGTTGATGGGTTTTGATAAGCGTGCAGTGGATTATGCTAAGGACCGTTTCAGCATGCTTTATGTAACTGCGATTCGAGGAAGTTTGGCTGAAATGTAAAAAGAGAGGAGAACGAAGAAAGAGGAACACGTTGTGTTCCAGATATGAGCTACCAGAAGCTCCGAGAGATTCTGTTGCCTGCTCGTGAAACTTGCCGCTTTTTATTTTCAGTTTTCTTTTCGTTTAGTTTTGCTAGATTTAATTCATTAACGCGAGTACGTGTACAGTTTCTAAGTTAGTGTAACGCGTTCAAAGATCTGGAACGTGAAAGTATTGGGTATTAGGCCGATTTCGAAACATAGAAAGTCTGGCATGATTTGATGACATAAAAGTATCGCAGCACTTACGGCATATCAATTTCAAAATTTAATTTTATTCATATTAGGACTTTGTTCATATTCTCGGTTCAAAATTATCGATTTCAGAACTTTCGAATCGACAAGTATCAAAATTCTCAAATCCACTAGCTCCAGATTTTTCATATTTTTGAAATATTTAAATCCTGAATTTTGTCGAATTTTTTAAATTTTACAGACGTTGCAAATTTCAAATTTCCTGTATTCCCAAATTTTTATGGGGGAAATTACTAGATTTCAGAGTTCATTGGCCTACTATCCCTAGATTGCAATGTCACTACCCCAATATTTCTAGACCTCAATATCCCTAAATTCCAATATTCCTAGGGATATTATAATCGTAATATCGCTAGATCCCAAGATCTCTAAATCCCAAAATCCCAAAATTCGCCATATTCCCAAATTTTCAAGCATCCAAATTCTCAAATACTAGTAGCCCCCATATCCGAAAATCACCACTTCCCAAAATCCCCAAATCCCACATTCCCGAACAATCTCTCCCCATTTCCCCTAGAAGAGCCCTGCTCTCAATTAAATCTTGCTAAAGCAAGAAATCTGAATCCTAAATTGAAGCACAGCAAACCTATATAATTTAGTTTCCACAAATTACCATAAACGTTCGAGTAATTGGATAATGAGCATACAGCAGATCAAAACCGAAATGAAAGATCATGTCGGGATGATCGAGCGTAAAATAATGATAACGAGTGTGAGATAATTGTTAAAAAAATATAGTAACTTTCCCGTAGAAACGATATTAACTAAGCTCTTTAGTAATAAGCGAGTCGCGCGTTTTCTGTTCGAATGGAATGTAAAGAAGCCCGATGGTGGTTGTGTGTTCGCAGGTCGTCCACGCCGTCAGCTTGGCACGTCACCGGGCTGGCTCCATTCGACGGCCATAATATATGCCGTCGTTCGCCGTTCACGGCGATAAATATTACAATATAATATTCGTGGCCTGGGACACGAGGATTCCCGGCGAGCCTTCGGGAACGAACCGAGAAAAGCCGTATGATGAAGGGCCCGTGCAACAAGCATGCGCCTTACAACGGGGATCGTATTACCTGAGACAACGAACAACCACCGATGGAAAATATCCTGCCTTTACGATTCTACGAATAGTGCCAGGCTCGTTTTTCCAATCGGAAATTATTAAATACGTTTCCCGACAACGACAGGTTTCGTTCGGTTTCTCGAGGTTGTACTACCTTGCTATAGTATACTCGTTTCGACAAAAAATACACCAACGAGTGTACTTTCGATTCTTTAACAATTTACTGGGTTTATAAAGTGTGGGCGCTCGATAAGGACCTGTCACGTACGTCCCTGTTATGTAATTCCTCCTTCGAGGTTTTACTACTCTCACAGTAAAAATCGTTGGTCTTATTTACACATCATTTTGTTACTTTTCTAGTAACTTTTTTACCTGTGGTGAGTCAAGGTGATAGGGAGCAAAATGTGA
This sequence comes from Megachile ligniseca, assembly GCA_945859555.1. Classification (NCBI taxonomy): domain Eukaryota; kingdom Metazoa; phylum Arthropoda; class Insecta; order Hymenoptera; family Megachilidae; genus Megachile; species Megachile ligniseca. Next base: position 7,816,964 of record OX243783.1, read on the forward strand.
GGAGAGGTTGTTTTCTATATCAATGCTTTCATAGTTAAAAATTGGGTTCATTACATTGTTGTAATACTCATTTTACAGATAACTTCGTTTTATATTCATTTTTTCGAATAACTTTGTTACGTATGATGGGTAGTTTCGAGAATGTACAGCGAAGTGTGAAAAGAGTGCTATGCATACAGGGTGTCTCTTAAAACATAATATCCTATCAGTTAAAAAATTTTTACATGCAAAAATAAATGAAAGCTGTGTTAATTATTCACATAACTAAACTAAACTTGTAAAATTATATTGTCAAATAAAAATTTCTCCCTTTATTTTTATCAACCTTCATAAACGTCACTCTGCATCACACTGTATATCAATTTAATTTCCAATAAATTAACTGTGTGTCTGTGTAATGTATTTAATAAAAACTGTACAGCGAATGGAATTATTGAACAGATGTGCGAATCAGTCGGTTCAGTCTGATCGGACAGAATTTGAAATGAAAGTTGACGAGTGGGAGGATGACGGAGAAACTGAAGGATGAGGTTAGAGTTTGCGAAAGAGTTGAGCGTAATGGTATATTTTTTACGTAATGGCTTTCTTTTATTGTTCGTTTATTGGTACGGTGGATCGTTGAACAATGAAACGGATAGTGCTTTCACTATCACTTAACTCGCACGGTTTTATATAATAATAGTATGTAATTATGGCGGAAGCGTTTCTTATTCGGCGAGCTTTCTGCCGCTCGAGCTGTTCAAGCTGTGTTCATAACACATAAGATACTTGAATTTATAATTTCTGTTCACTGTATCCAATTTCGCTAATGTACAGATGTGCATGAACTGAATTTTGTAATTAAATTGTCTGCGTAAAATGATACAGTTTTACAGAAATTATGTTAACCTGCACTTATCCAAATACTACACTTAATATAACAAAATTATTAATATATTATAATTTAGTCACTGGGTCCAATTTATACGTAATATATTGTATTCTCATTTTTAGGTACTTTTTGATTAATCTTGCTAATCTCACTCGCAATATATTAATATAAAATATTCAATAATATCAAATATATTAATTTGCTCAAGAATGTGGTCACATATGTGTACATGAAGTTATTTATAAATATAACCATGCATGACTAATTGTAAGCTTCAGTATTTTACTATCGAAAGCGAAATTACACGAAAGAATTAGATCTTTTTATAATAGTAAAGTTGATCCGTGAAGAGGTTAAACATCTCTGTCCTCCTCCACCGTTCGAAACAAAGGTCTCCTAAATCTTGCGAGAACCGGACCCGTGACCCTGACTTTCCTGGATCCTCTCCCGGGACAATTTTGACCGATCTCGGTTTACGAATGCAAACGGTGACGCATAAATACGTGGCCGACGCCGAGATGTTTCGTCCTCACCCCCGGTTTGATCGCAGGTCGCCCTGGCGTCAGGCTGGGACGTCAGCGACCCCTCCTCTTCGTTCTCCTTCTAGAAGAGCCACCTACACGGCTCTCACACCCAGCACGCTTACGTGTACGTGCACGTGGACCGTGTTCCGTGGAAGAACCGCAGGGAAACCACTACCTAACGGATCGAACAGACGTACCACTACCCAGATGCACACGTATGTTAAACTCATGCGATTCGAGTGCATAGAGAGCCAACAGAACGCGTCCCCACGCGCAGCGGAACGGTCGGAACTCGAAGGTCGAAATCTACTCTTGCCAGACACGGACCTCACCGAAGTGCCGATGGTTATTGGTAATTCTTGTTACGATTGATTGGTTAGAGGTTATGGGATTCGTTGGTACGGAAGATACTGTGGACCTAGTGGAGGTTAATGGAGGTGGAGAATAGGGACCTTCACATGTAGAGATGAAAACTGTGGAGTGTAAAATATCTTATTTGGAAAATAAGGTTTCAAGTTTTGATGTTTTCCAAGTTCTCAAACTCCCAAACTCGACGTCCCAAACTTCAAAATTTACAAGTTCTCACATTTTGAAGTTCTGAAAGTTCTACATCCCCAAATGCCCATACCTCAAATTTTCCAAAGTCCCAAATTTCCAAGTCAGCTATCCACAAGATCCCAAACTTACAAGCTCACAATTTCTCAAATTCTGAAGTTCTAAAATCCCAATACCCCCATATCCCCACATCCCAAAATTTCGCAAATCCCAAATTCCCAAACCCTGTTTCCACGGCTGCATATTATTTATCCCAGCAGAGTCCTCCACAGTCGCGAAAAGGAACAATCGTATGATATATTAGAACAAGCACGAACCTATGGGTCCCCGGCAACAGCGATTTTCCCATACAATACACGCAACTATTCCGTGCACGGGCGTGCTTAAATCTCTCGTATATGGTAAAACGTAGCGGCTAGATACCGCGAGCATAAAACACATCGGGAGATCTTCGGAATAATACTTGCGTACACCTACACGAGCCTCTTCTAATGCGCAGTAGACGAATACCTGGGGACAGGTCACACACATATAAATGTCAAGATTCACCTATGCATCTCTTTACCCCTCGCGATGTCCCTAAGCCACTCACACACTCAATTTACGCGAATAGGATCGCTTCTCGAGTAAAGGGACACATACTCGTGGATACGTACACTTTCCACCGCGTTGCTTATTTCTTCAACGTTTCGCTCTTCTTCGTGTTTAAGTAGCTGTCCTTCTTTCTCACCTGCTTCTTCCTTTCCTCGTCCTTTCTTCGTTTATCTTCTATGCGCTCGACAAGGTAGAATTCCTTTGGTCGAGAAGTGTAGAGAATATCCCTAGTATCTACCTTACGATTTTCGTTAGGATTTCTTTCTAGGTTTTTCAGATCTGTCTAGGACCACAAAAATTGTTGTAAGATATTCCTAGAGGTTTTATAGGATTTCTCTAAGATTTTGCTTAGATTTTCTGGGTTCAGGGATCTCGAAATTTCCCTTCTATATAATTTCAATAAAACGATTGTATTAAGTTTTTAACACAAACCAGTGGTTCTCATTACCACATTAATTGATTACCCTTCGACTGGCAGTGTCACTGGTGCTCACACAGGGGCCCACGTGCGGGCAGTAAACACCGTGAGCGTACCCCATCGGTTCGCCGTTTTTCCCACATGGTTTCCGGATGGGAGAGCAGAGGATGGAATCGATGACAGACAACCAGGTAGGATAAAAGGAAATACGTATAGCCGTGAAGTTTATAGTCGGACACGAGGCGGAACGCACGAAACGCACGAAACGATAATGCTGCGCATGGCGTTAAACTTTATTGCGTTCAATTTAAAAATAGAATTCTATCTAGAAGGAAGAGAGACGTAACGCGGGCATGAAGAATGTGTCGGCTAAAGATACGTTGGGCTGCGCACACTGGCGCGCGTCCGACCTCTTGCTCGTCTTCGATGAAGTTTCTTCTTGGAAAATTTTAATGTTTATATTACGATGCATACTTCACTGCAACGTTACTTTCCATTGAACAAGGATACGTATCTTGGCTAGAAAATTTATTCCTTTGTGTTTGCAATGTAAATGTTCAGATTCTTACATTGTCAGATTCTCGCATTTTCAAATACTGAAAATTAATTTGTGAATTGTGAAATTTATTAATTTTCAAATTGCGAAATTTTTAAAGCTTGAAATTTTAAAAGTTTCAAATCCTCAAATCCTTGTTATTTTCTCTGCATTGTCAGATTTTATTTTAATATTAAGAAGTAAGAGATTGGAAATTAAATAGTCATATGTGTGGAGCTATGGCTTCACATGCTGCGATTGTGCAGAGTATTGTATTGTCAGAGCATTAATCTTATTAAATTAGTATTTTGCTATATGATTATTGTATTATGTTCTACTGTTCACCATTCAGCTATTTTGTTGCAGTATGATTTTATTATTTTGCTAGTGTACTATTCTGTCATTCTACCATTATATTATTGTGCTACTTGGTACTACTAAATACCACAGTCAAAAGGTTGAAAATTCCTATATATGAAAGTCCAAAAAATTTCAAGGTTAAAAATCCCAAATTTGCAAGGTCCCAAAGTTTAAACATTTCAAGGGCCCAAAATCATAAAATGCCAAGATGTTAAAGGCCCAAAATTACAAGGTCCAAAATCCTCAAATTCCAAAGTCCCAAAATCCCAAAATTGCAAGGTCCAAAATTCTAAAATTTCAAGGTCCCAAACTCCCAAAATTCCAAGTTACCAAAGTTATAAAATTTCAAAGCCTAAAATCCTAAAATTCCAAGGTTCCAAAATTCTAAAATTTCAAGGCACCAAGATCCTAAAATTCCAGGGACTCACAGTCCCAAAATTCCAAAGCCCCCAAATTCCAAAATCCCAGTATCTAAAATTTCAACAATCCCAAGAACCCAACATCCCAAAATCCCAGCATCTGAAAGTTCACCAATTCCATAAACCCAACGTCCCAAAATTCCAAACTAAAATTTCCGAATATCCCAATTCGTAAATTAAAACAAGCATCAATTAAAGCGTATATTATATATGATCCATCTAAATCTACCACGCGATACTTATTAATCCATCGATACGAGCGATAGAAGCGCGCGCCATTTAAATCGGCGTGGCGACGCGTATATCTGGACTGGAGCGTATTATTACCATCTATAGGAGTCGTTCGTGAGCCATCGAACGGATCGGTGATTTATGTGGTTAGCCGTGTGTGGAGTAAGTACGGTGTGGTGTGGCGCAGCTCGCTTCGTTGTTTGTGCACGCGCGTAAGAAAGTGCGTACGCTGTTCGAAGTCGGAAGACGAGGAAGGAGTCGGGTACAAGCGCACCGAGAGACAACGACGGAGAGAAACAAGAGAAAGAGAGAACGAGAGAGAGACACGGTGATAGAGGGAAAGAGAAAAACAGAGAGAACCTTCTCCGGACGATCGGGATGCTAATTCGTTTTGCTCGCTTCCTCGGCTTCTTCGTCCTTTTCTGCGAATGCAGATCGTCGGCGGACGACCTCGTGGAATGCGTTCCCTCGTCTCGTTCGTGGCGAGCTACGGGCACTGCGAGCTAAAGGGACTCTTCAGGATCGCCAGAGTTCATTCAAGACGCCCGCTCCCGCTTGAATCGTCGAAAATCTCGTTTTATCCGGGAATAAAGAATCGAAACGATACACCGAGGACCAAACACGAAACGGAATCGCTCGATAACCGCTGAAAATTGAGCAATAATTGTAAACGGAACCGAATAAAAATCAACTCGCTCGGACTCGCGGTTATTTAGGAAGCATTACAGGTGCTTCTAAATACGTGATTCTATTAAATGTTGCTTACACTGTTTATAATTTCGAAAATAATACGGAATTCACCTTTCAAATCTGTCTCAACTTTTAGCATTTTTTTAAATGAATTATTACAGCATTTGTATGTGTACACATCAGTCGTGTTACGGAGTTTTGAATTTGAAATATTTCCCCACATGTGGACTTTTGATTTCTTGTCTTTCTGATATCGTGTTACTTTGTTGTATTGAAGAATAGATTTACATGAAAAAATATGCAATTTCATTTCGAACAACAGAGATCATACTATGTTCATCTTACAGGTGCATATGTCCACCTAGACAAGGTTATGTCAATAAGATGTCCGCCTCGGAACGAATTAAGTTCTTTGCAACATTGTTAGTAATTTAATATTGACTAGTTTATTTAAATTAACAATATTTAAGATTTATTTACATACATCTGTGAATGTGAGTGTATATAAATTCAAAAGAAAAAATAATTATATGAAAAAGTATTTTTTTTAAGCAAAATTTTATTTGAGTAAATCAAATAAATAATACTATCTTATTTATTGATCCACTATTTTATTTACAGATCTGCTGTTTCACTTATAAATTTATTGTATTCATGAATAAAGAAAAATGATAATAAAATACATTTTAATATCTAAGTTCATGATTTCACATGATTCATTGCGTTCGCATATTATGATTTATTCCAACAATTTTTGTTTCATTTCATGTTTCGTAGGGATAAGATTCGAGCATGTTCTATTGTTCTATCGCCAGTAGAATAATATATTAGATCTATACTGTACACGAGGTACAGTTAAACGTGTCTTTACGTTCCTAAGGCTGATTACAGTAAGCGTATCGTCGAGTCTAAAGTGCAGTAACTCGTGTCGTTTAGTTTCCTTTGAAACTAGCAGATAATTTGCTTGAAAAATACCGAAACATTCAATTGACTCTTCTGAATCTACGTTAATGTAAACAATAAGCGATTGATTTTCATATACAGGGCCGTTCAATATCTTAGGAAGAAAAAAAATATACAATTTATTTATGCAATTGTACATTTCTTTTCTAGAATAACTCCTCTACAATCTTTTAAGAACATTTAAAATTATAATTATAAAACTTCAGCAAATATTTTGTTAAGAGTGAATTTTTGTTCTGTAAAATTTATTTCAGTCTTGAATTTTTCCTACTCTTTCGTTGGAGTTAAATTTTTAATAAATTTTGTAATAAAGTGCGTTAATAATAGGATTACCTTAAGTGTATCTTATTGTATATTAACTCGTTAATAAACATGAAGGTGATGCGAAAATTACTGGTTAAAGATCGGAAGGTGTAATTGGTAAGACGTTAAAAACGAATGGTATCAGTGAGTGAGGATGGAAAGTGTCAGTTCACGATGCTCATCGAGGTGCAGATATTTCTCTTTATAGGACATCGATCTCCCATCTGGGCGTCGATTTCTCTTTTTTTCCGCACAGTTAGAGAGCATTTCCCCTTTCGCTGTACGCTTGTCCGTGGTCATCGAGTAACAAGGCGATCTCTATGAACGCTCAACGAGGATAACAATACCGCGATATCTAAATCGTTTGATATTCGATCGTCAACCCGGCGACTTTTACCTCGTCCTAACGTTTCTAGATCGAGAAATGGCGGCGAGGAAAAAAATGGGACTCCATTGCTCCGTGATCTGTGAAACGCGAGAAACACACAGCTCCGCGACCCTTTCGCAACTCGCGTTAATATCGCTCGAGCGGAGAGCAGCTTACGGTTCTCTCGATAATTGTAAAATTAGAGAGCATGCATTCGCGCCTGCTAGAGACAAGAGAAACGAGTTTACCGGGGGCCTTTCGCGGTCAAAGAATCTAGAAAAGAAACTTCGAGACGCTTGAACGTGCCAAGAATATGAAACTACTCCCACAATTACGCTCGGCGATCCTTCTGATTGTTCTTTAAATCGATTTCTTCGTCGGACTTCGCCGTTACAAATGATTAATTCTGCTTTTTATTTTTTTATAGAACTTTATGCAGTACTGAGTGGTATACTAATTCAACATTAATTACGAAAAAATAGAATAATATTTAAGTTGGTGGGAAATTAATTTCGGTACTATTTTAAATCCATATATCACTAATCGGAATAATTTTTAATCAAAGTAAGATCCATTGCAGTTTACACATTTTTGCCAAATATTGAGACAGTACATTTTTTAATTTCTTGTAAAAGCAGCAAATTAAATAGTTGTTCTAATTATTTTGTTTGAAAATATTCAATAAGATTTATATACATTGTGTGATTTATATTTATATGTATTGTGTGTATATATTTTTTCATATTTTGAAGTGAAATACAATTTTGTTGTATCAGATTTGAAGAAACTCCATTTTAAATTTTAAATTCTGTGTGAAATTTGATGAACTAAAAATACGCTTACGTAGACCCATATTTGATCATAGACCCTTTTCAATGACATAAAATATAGATTTACAGAATACTGTATATACCGATAAAAACTGAACAATTAGTAATTCTCTATGAAAAAAATTGATAAAACAGTTTCTGTAAAATCGGTTGATTCCAAGCATCCTTTAAAAAAAAAATCCATTTCGAAAACTTGTACACTGTCCACACCTATATTTGATCACAGTTCTATCATGTAAAATGAAAATACAGAGTACCACGTAAACTAATACCACTAGCTGCGAACTAGTAATTCTATATGAAAAAAATAGATCAAAAGGTATAATTAGATTTAGTCGTTTCGGGGTTACACTTCAAGAAAATTCGTTTTTTGAAAACTCGTTCACTATTCTGTTTCAACTAGTGCTACGAAGTGATTAATGATTCTGTACGGAAAAATAGTTAAAAAATATGGAATAAAGTTTTTTCATGTCAAGCTATAAAATTCAGCAAAATGTTATCAATTGTAAAATTATTGTACATTTAATTTAAATGTAACTTTCTTTTTAAATATTTTCATGTGATGAATTTCACATTTGGGTAACATGATCAATTAGTATTCTTCTACTAATTATTAGTAATTTCTATGGAAGTTTCTAATCTTTCACAGGTATAGCATTTTTTCCCATTTCATATGCAAACTAGGTTTATGTCGCTTATGTCGTTCTACTTTTCCAGCCTTTCAACAAACCTAAAAATATTCTGAAATACTTATCAAAGACTCCTTTGATGACCCACTCAGATCATCTTCAAAATATATAAATAATAAATGAAAATATTTAAAATCAACAGCCTTCATAACCTCCAATTTTCAATTGTATATTTTTCTCAAACAGTACATAATAAAAAGAATTATCAAAGATATAATTATACTGTATACATTTTGTCCTCTATCAGTAAGAAAAAATCTGATATAAAATATTGTCAAAGAAGAATAAGCTTTGACTGGAAATGTAGATCACAGTTCCCATCGGATTCGTTTATCAATTTCGCGAAGACAGATCGACACGAGCATAAGTCAAGAAATATATGTACGTATGTGTACGAGACGATGGAACGCGAGAGACCCGACGAAGATAGCGAAATACCATAAGGTTTTTCGCGATAGCTAACGCTGAACCGCGGCGAATATCGGTGCGGCGTTATGTCCTAGATAGTACACATTCCAAGCTGAAGTCATTTACTCCTCGTCAAGATGGAATATTAGCGACCGGCCAGTGCGTTGCGTTTCACTTCGCGAATCGGTTAAACGCGTATGTACGATTGAAATCGGTGAATATAACAGTTTCCGCGTTGCGAGCCGACCGTAATTTTCGAGATTGTTTCGCGCGCGGCTCACTTGAAGAGAGAGCAGATCCGCGACGCGTCCTTTCGTTTACTGGAAATGCGACTTTCGGAGAATTGGATCGTCTCCGTTTTTTTCATAGGTTCGATTCAAGTTTTGGAATTTTTGGGAGTTTTGGATTTCTGGAGGTTGGGATTTGCGACTTTGAGATTTTGGGATTTTAGAGTTTTGGGGATTTTGGAATTTTGGCAGTTTAGGATTTGGGGATTTTGGGATTTTCAGATTTGGGAATTTTGGAATTTTGGGATTTTGAGATTTAAGGAATTTAGGATTCTGGGGTTTTGGAATTTTGGGAGTTTGAGATTTTGGGAATTTAGGACTTCGGGATTTTAAAATTTTGGGACCTTGAGATTTTGGAAATAAAAAATTTTTAATGCTTGAAACTTTGGGGCATGTAGACTTTGGAAATCTAAGATTTTGGGGTTTTGAAATTTTGGGATTTTGAGAATTTGGAATATTTAGGATTCTGGGATTTTGTAATACTTAGAATTTTTAGACTTTGTAATTTTGAGACTTCTGGATTTTGGACATTTAGGACTTTGGAATCTTAAAATTGTGGAACATTGGAACTGGATAATTCAGAACATTGGAACTTTGGAATTTTAGTACTTTTGACTACCATCCCCCAAAACTTTTCAAACCTCTTCAAGAAAAAAAAATTGATCAAAAAACCCTATTTTTCCATCTGCAAACGCGAATACCCCTTAAAAGAGTCTTTTGTCCCGTCCCAACCAAAGTACCCTATGAACAATCACTTTTTATGGGCCATCAATGCAGACTGATTAGCAAAGGAATTATGTTTTTAGTATGATACGCGTTTACTAATTGCACCAAGGAAGGGAATTGGAAGCGTTTATTGGCTGTCGTTCTGATTGTAAGTGGGAAGATTCTGGCGGAGATTATTATGTTTTTAGCGCGGTACGTAGTTATTGATTTATAGTGTCGGAGGAACGTTTTATGAAGTACGGTATCGGGGATCAGTGGAAAGGATTGTGGAGTCGTATTGTCGGTACGGAATCGTACTGTTCGGAATATTTTTTTTTTTTCATGAACTACCGGCGTTGATCGTGATTAATTGCAGGAACATGAGAACTGTGTTTAGCTCGTACTACCGAGAGAGAATTTTTAAAAGATCACGGCACTGCTGTAACAATTCATGGGAAGATCGGAGCGTTCGATGATTTATGGCATCAAACGTGGGATTTTTATTGCAACTTGAATAATTGTGTTTAGGAAGAAAGTTTTATGAAGCCGTCAATGTCAATTTCTGTATCAACCGTATTTTATTTATTGCAATTCGTAAACTTCGTGGTATGAATTTAATCGGGATTTACGTCTCTTGTTATATTGCCTTTTGTTCGATTTTGTTCTGTATTCTATTTTATCATTGAAACCACCAAGGTGATATGACCGACTCTTATATTAATTTATATTTTGTCATTTGTTTATTTATTTTTCAATTTCATTTTCAATTTTAAAGTATAAATACTGGTAAAAGTTACCTTGGAAAAATTCTAGTTTCCTTCCAATAATCCGTCAAAACATTAATAACGATCGATAAATTATTGCAGATTCAACCCAAAAATGTGAACGATCTCCTTCCGAGTTCAAACAGCATAATCGAGCCGAAATTTTGTAAGATCGCCTAGTGAACGGATTTGAAAAGGATCGCGAAATCGTGGATCAAAGTCGAGCGACGTCGGTCTCGTTTCATAGGTGAACACGTGGAAATGTAGGTGTGTAGACACACGGTACAGCACCGATATATCCCGTGCACCGGTCGCGGACGACTCGTGAACCGCCTCTTTTATCCGGGGCGCAATTGAGTCAACGGCCTTTCGAAAGAAGTAACGGTATACGATTATTACTCCTACCGAGTCTATACTCACGAAACTGAAACATTCGCGGGCGTGCGCGAGCGCGCTCCACCGAGCAACCGGGCATGCACACTCGGCTGCAGTGTGTGCTTTGGGTAAGAACGCACATGCACACTTGACAAATTTTTATTTCTCAACCTATCGTATTTCAAAATTTATGAAATTTTTTATTTGTAATGTATGCACACTTGGAGGTAATGTGTGCTTCAGTAGGAACACACATGCAAAGACAAGATTTTTTGTTTCCCAAAGTTCTGTACTTCAAAATTTCTTAATTTGCAAATTTTTTAATTTGTAACGTGTATGTACACTTAGAGGCAATGTGAGTTTTGTTAGAGTGACACACGTGCACACTAGATTTTTTTATTTCCCAAACTTTCGTATCTGACAATTTTTTAATTTACAAATTCTAAAATTTTCAGATCCCTAAGTTTATAAATTTGCAAGTTTACAAATCTCTCAAACACTTATTTCCCTAAATTTATTTTATACGTTAGATAATTTTTATGTAAATAAATATGTAAATTTGTAAATGTGTAAATGTGTAAATTTGTAAATTACTATATTTCCTAACAAGCAAGAAAATCTATTATGCTACCAATGGTCATGGTTCGACGAGGACGTCTAAGGTCCCCCACCTAGTTACGCCAATGATAGAGAGCCTTCTGCACTGCACTTTTCTACATCTCTTTTTTCACGCGCTCAGCTCTCCAAGCGTAGGTATATAAAGGACCGACTTTCTTTCTTCGAATGTTTCCCCACGACTTTTATAGCTTCGAGTCGATAGAATCTATTATAACCTGACTACCTAACCGAACAAAGTTCCGTTTAGGGTCAATTCCGGAGTCGTTCAAGCCTCTTCGACGTTTAAACGGCCATATTTCATCGTTCCTAAACATCCTAAACCTTTCGCGAAGTATCACTTTTTAATACCCCGATAAGTTCTTAAATGATAATTAATTTCTTAGTCCTATTAGGAAGTCCTCGGTTACATTAATATTTATCGTTACCAATTAACGAGCTTTTGTAACGTTTTCTCAAGGCAAATTTCTTCTTCTGTTTATTAGAAGCTTCCTTTTTTCTCGTCTGCAGGAAACGCGAGTCATCAGCTTCGACTGGTTCGCTCAGGTTCACATAGTGCCGGTTCAGGTGTCTATCACGCACAGTTCCTATTTCCCAGGCAAACGGCAACCCGCTCGTTCGGCGGGTGCATTTTGAAAGTTGAAACACATTCACGACCGAATTCATCCTGATTGCTCGCCGCTGCGCTAAATACCTGTTTAGTGATTCCGCTGCCGCGTGCCACTTTCACGGCAAAAATCTGTCGAACATGCTCGATCGCCGGCTCGGGAGGAGCGAGCGGTACGCTTCGGACAATAAAGTTTTTCATTATGTTCCATCGTTACTTCTATCCTATAAAACATCCTTCATCTTCCTTGCCACCTTTCCAGCGGCGATATCGGTAGATTCACATAGTTATGTCTAAGGACGCCAGCAAGTGGATGCACCCCTTTGCTCTACAATCTCGTGACGCACACTACTGTTGGAATGTCACAAACCAGACTCGTATTTTCATTCTAATTAAATTTTGGGTTCAATTATAATTATAATCTGCATCATCAAGAATCGCTGAAGGCAGTGTGCTTAACATTTTAATTTCTCTTAGTTGTCTTATTATGGGAGCAGTAATTAGCTGGCTGTTAATGACGCAACTGTCTGGAAAATTGTAGGTTGAGCTAATGTGGACATATGATCAAATTAATGCTAATGTGAACATATGATCGAATTTGACTCTATGCAATTTGACGTGATTTGACTTAATGCGATCTAACATGGTTCAGTTGGATAAAATTCGACTTGACTTAATTCAATTCAATGAAACTTGACCTGACATGATTCAATTCAATTAAACTTGACTTGACATGATTCAATTCAATGAAAGTTGACTTGACATGATTCCATTCAATTAAACTTGACTTGACATGATTCAATTCAATGAAACTTGACTAAAAGTGACTCAACACAATGAAAGTCAACGACACAATTGAGTTCAATAAATTTCGACCTAAATCAATCGAAAAAATCCGACTCGTCACGAATCTGCATTTTCACTTGACACGGTTCAATGCCATAAGACTCCTGACAGATTTCAACAACCATAACTTTCAAACTCTCTATATGAACTCTACAAACAGTCGATCTGTTTATACGATCGACCAATTATCTCGACAGTTTCACGAAACGAGTAAGAAACTCGTGTCCCCGCATACTCTCCACAGAGTCCATTGTTGGCCGTTCGATCTAAACGCACACTAACGACGTTCGGTGTCCCCGGTAATGCTCAGGTATACTCGTCGCGCGTCTAAATTCATCCGTGATTCGTCGCCATCCTAAACGAACAAATACGAGGCCCGCGGTCGCTCTCCACGGAGTTACTTCCATGACAAAGGCCGGTCAAACCTGCCTGACAACCTGTAAAATTCCTATGAATGAGCGCAACCTTCTCTCCTCTCTGGTGACCAGGCGTGTGGTGTCCGGGGCTGGTGGCTCTCTTTTTCGAGTGCGCGCGCGCGACCCGACTCGACTCGAGTCCAGTCGAGCAGAGTCGAGTCGAGTCGAATGGACTCGACTTCGCTCGACCTCGTCCGTTATTAAATTCCTCGACCTCAACAAGTCGGGTGGCTCCTCCGATCCGCTCCGGGATCAAGGGAGAGCCGGACAACTCGTGCCACGTCACGTGACACAAGCCTCCATTCTTTTCGGCGACTGTATATACACGTACACGCGTGTGACCACCATTTTTGAGGATCGAGATCGTGCTCGATACGGTATTAACCTATTGCCTTCGGGTCACCAGAGGCCTCGTGTTTAGGATGCCGAACCGTTAACCCTTTCGGTGCCAGCCCACACTTGGCCAAATGCGTCTCCGGATTAACACGTAATGTGCGGGAATTATTCTGTCGTTCGGACCAATTTCACCCACTATGTTCACAGGACTTCGAGATTTACTTGATGGAAAGATAATTTTGAAATTTAGTTTTATAAATGATATAACAGTATCCGATGAACCAATACCTAGGAACCAATGTACATATTTGAAATTAGCCTTGTTTCCCGCATTTTCTAAGTAGAGGAATTCGAGAGAAAGTTTGCAGGTTGTCTCATCCTAGTCATCAGTAGCAGGTAACCCTCGGTCTAAGAAATCTTGTGTACAAGATCCAAAATTCTTCAGAAATTCTTTCGATCCTGCGTACGCAAGTATTCGTTGTGTCCCAAAGTTCTATTTTCGAAAACATCAAATGTACAAATCGGTCTACATGTTTCTTCGGTCCCAACAAAACTTATGAATACTGGACAAGTATGGGACAATTTAAAAAAAGTGAAAATTTAGCGAAACAAAAATTGTAGAAATCCTATTCCAAAATAGATGAAATTTTGTTAAAAGTTCTGTAATTTTTTGAAGTAATTTTCCGAGTAGTTGACAAATTTATCGACTGTAAAATGTCAATTTTTGCCGGCAATCGTTGCGCGAAGACAGGTGGACAAAAGGCGCGAAGAAAGGGAAAAGAAGAGTGGCGATTTTAAGGACACGCCGGGCATTAACGAGGTGGCGAGGAGCAGGATTATCCGCAACGAGGAGGTCAAACACATTCTCGATCGTCAAGGTTGCACAAGCTGGCTAGTACGCGCGTATCCGCTCGAGTCGCGCGAGCGCAAGCGCGTTACGCATTTGCATAGCCGCGGCTGTTCTTTAAATTTCTAACTCGAGTAGCCTGTGGCCGTCCTTGCCGGATGTCTCAATTTTCTGTGCGGTATGCAACAACTATGACTAATACGTCCGCGTATCGCAACACGCCAGAAATGGTAATCGCGACGCGTTACGACAATCGATGCTCGTTTCTAGAAAGAGAAAAATGGCGACAATGTTGCATGATTTTATCGACTCGGGTATTTAACCCTTGAGGACACACTGCAACGTCAGTTGCAAACTGCAAACTTTTGCATTTCGATATTTTTTAATTTTCGAATTGTCAGAAGTTTGAAATTTTCAAGTTTCTAAATTGCAGAAGTTTGAAATTTCCAAGTTTCTAAATTTCCAGTCCCTAATTTTAGTTTCTCAAATTTCCCAATACCGAAATGTCGAAATCCCCAAATTCACAAGTTGCTTGTTAAACTCTTCGTCATTGTTCGTTTCTGGTAGAGCAATGTTTGATCTTTTGATGAAGCGACGTAGATTTGAAACGGTTTATGTTGGTCGAAGTTAGGGTTTGAAGTGGTTTTTGAAGAAACGATGCTTAAAATGATTAGAGGATTGGATTTTTTAACGGTTTAGGGTAAGGTAGTTGGAACGAGGAGTAATTAACACGTTAAATTCTATGGAGGTCATCGGTTATTTGAGGAGAAAATTAGTAAAATAATTCAGAAATGAAGAAATAGGGAAACTTTCGGATCTATCTAACTGAAGGTATAATAATTATTTTTAAATTATGAAAATTAATCAATCATTCAAATCCATTTATCATTTATTCTAAGCTAATCCAATCTGACACTTTTAAATTTGATTATTCTTGTTTCAGATTAAGTTAGGTTGTTGAAGTTTATATAAGAATCAATAAATAGTAAATCACGTGTCAGATTAAATTAGGTTAGGTTAGAAAGACAGGTTATGTTTGATAGATTAGGTTAGATTAAATTTGAAGTTTAGATAAAAAGTAATAAATCTGTATGTGTCAGATAAAATTATATCAGGTTAAAAAGATGGGTTATGTTAGGTAGCTTAATCTAAGTTAGATAAGTTTGAAGCTTAAATAAAAATATTCCTTTAAACGTATTATCATTTGTGTTGTTTGAATAAAAATTTGTAAAGTCGTGATATGAGAATTAATATAAAGTAGATATAATCGAATTAGTGGCGGAAGAATAGCTTTTATAAAAAGAATTTTCAAACGAAATCAATGTGAATATTACATCATGAAAGATATCGAAATATTCCATTCTCTACCGATTGAATCCGATTAAAATGATTTTTGTAATCAACAGGTGGCAGCAAGTTTAGAAAATACCTGTTCGATCAGGAACGACAGGTGTTCTGTTATTAAAGGTATTGTTTTAACGACACAGAATATTCTATGTTGGTCGATTTGCTTTGTAGTAATCTTGTAACCTCTGCTTTTTCGTGATTTAACTCTCGGTGGTTGAAAACGCATTATTTTGAGTGTAGTACACACATTTTGTATTACAAACAAAACCGATTGAAAATTGACAGAATTTAGATAAAATACTGATACTGTACATATTTATTTGTATTAAACAAACATATGCTTAATTTAGTAAAAATTATTCGGTTGATTAATACAAACAAAATGAAAATGTAGAAGACTACAATTGACGAGGTGTAAAAAATTTTCTGAATTTGACTTCTGAGACTATAAGAGAATGTGAGAAAAAATGTATGCAAAATAAATCTTGAAGTACCAAATCACAGTATAATTATTCACCGCGTAAAATTTTAATTTCGTCAATACCTTTCGTCCATTTACTCCAAAAGAGTCATCAAAATGGAAGGCGAGCGAAAGAAATAATTTTCGTACAAAATCACGTTCAAACGTCATGTGACTCAAGATATTTGCTCGTAGAATTACGTTCGAAATCCCGTCGGATTTATCCGATCGTCAGGATTAAAGTGATTTTTGTAATCGACAAATGGCAGACAGTTTTCGAAAAATAATCGATACCATCTCGGGTACGTTAGCTGTTGTTTCGCGTAAGATAGAGTTGCAAAACACAGCCGTGGCGAGTTCTTTGTTGTACAGTTTGCTTTAAGACAGGTCATATATTATACCGGTTTAAAACGTTTCAGGATTATTGCAAATGCTACGAAACGTTTCCCGCTCGTCTCTTATCCACGATCAACCGCTTATCGGGTTCGCTGTTTTTCTTCGGAATTCGAGCAAACGAACGTTCTACGGTACAAACACATTATTTACGAAAGGTGTTTAAAATCGCCGACGTAATCAGCGTCTACTCAAAAAAGAAAAGAAACAAATTGAGTGAAAAATTTTGAAGAATTCTAGAGACCCCTACAAAATTTTAAAGAATTCTAGGGAACCCTAGATAGCGTAGAGTTCCACTCAGATCGTCAAACGACAAAATAAATTAGTACTAAAAGAATTCAGTTACATCCGCTCGCAAAATTTCAGCGAAATTATCAGTCGAATAATCGTGCACGAAGAGCTCCGAAATCCGTCACTCCGATAAATCCGATCGTTCGAAAGTCATTTCGCAATAAACGTTACGACGAGCTCGAGTCCGAGCATTACCTGTACGACAATTAGCGAATCGTTATCTTAGCAAACGGCACGCGTACACGCGTGCATGTTGCGCAACCGTGGCGACGCTTACGTAACACGCCGGTTACGTCTCCGAGCGTTAGAGACCCGATTGATTCGTGGCCGAGCCGACGAATCGAATTCGACGAGGGTTAACGTCGTCGTCGAGGTCGACGCGAAACAATATCGCGAACGTTAGACGCGCGTTCCGGCACAGGAAACCTGAGTGAAAGTGCAAGAACGGGTGACGCGGTCGCGAAAAGAACGAATCGATCCGCTCGCGTACGCGCCGGAGGTTCCGAGCGGTGTCGCGCGTGTACACGCCTCGGCACCGTGCGAAGACGCGTGTTCACCGTGAGAACCGATGTCGGCCTGGGAAAACGTGCATACGCGACACCGCTTCTTCCGTAAGCGGAAACGCGTCGATGGTGGCCGACCGTTCCTACACCAACCCCACCTTTTATCGAATTTTTTCTTTTACACAAAGTAAAACGTGTGAATTATGGATTCTAATTTTGTATTACCATTTTGTATTAAAATTTTATTATAATTTTATATTAACATTTTGTACTAAAATTTTATACTAATTTTATAACATTTGTATGAGGACGGTGAAAAATATTCAGGGAATATTCTTTGGTACATTTATTTTTGTAATAAATTTTAATTCGATAACGTTATATTTCATTTGTATATGGATCGTGATTCTTCGTTGCAAAATATCCCGTCAAATATTTGTACTTTGTTATTTAATAATTATTGTCAACATTCGAGTTTAATAACCTCAGATCAACCTTATTCCGAATGTATAATTGCACCGAAATTAAATAATTTTACGTCTTAACGTATTTCTTGATGAAACATAATTGTTTAATTTAAGATTATACCGAGGTCATCTCAAGGTCAATTCAAGGTCACGTGTTACCTGCAATTCTTCGAGCCCAAAAATATCTAGTTATTTTAAAAAATGAAAGTGACTATCAAATGTTTGCAAGATATTTTTATTTCTCTATTGGAATTATATCTAATACATCAGAAACTAACTCTTGTTAAAAATTCTTTTCTATAAGATGATGTTAATTAATTTAAATTTGAGATGAATCGAATTGAAGTAAATCCAATTAGGTGAAGTTAATTAAGTCAAGATATCATTAATTTAATTAAGTCAATTAAATCGGATTAAACATGATTTTGCAGTACATATGTGGAGTTCATGTGACAGAACATCGTGCACTGCCAATTCTATTGTCCTAGTGGCAAAATAAATTTGGTAGTATTGCATCAATACAAATTGCACAAATTGAAATTTAATTTTTCGTTCATTAAAAACACTTGCATTTACTAACGTTAAAACACTTATTTTAAGGATCAAGTCTGGTGGTAAACAATGTTAGGACTTCTGGAAAATTGATACGCTCTGGCGGTTCTAATTTATATTCTGTTCTTTTGGTCAGGAAAGAACAGTAGATGTTTTCCAAAAATGTGCAAAATATTTTATAATTCCAGTAGTTTGAAGCCAGCAATATTTTGTCATCGATTTTTTTTCAAAGATATTCTTTAGACTACACGTACGAGTCGTATAATACCGGATTTTGCTTTGAAAACTTTTTGAAAAACTTCACAATGAACGAAATCATTTTTCAAAAAGTAAACCTTAACTAAAGTGTTTTTTTTTAGCTTAATAAAGAATGTTCGAAATGTTTTGAACGTTACTAACGATTGGTCGCGATTCGTGCACCTGTACAATATCTCGGTGTTATCAGCATGGTGGGTCGTTATCAGGTCCGATAGAGCGGGAAACGCGACCTCGCGGAAGAAAAGACGACGCGTTTACGAGAGTCGCGTCGCGCGTTCCGCGCGCGTGCATACGCGCCGCCACGTATCCGCTTCGCGCCGAGATGTCTTTACGAGCGAATGATGCATGCGTTCACGTGAGCAGTGAGCACCGATGCGCATACCAGGAAGAATCTCGATGCGTAGTGCCGTGGAGAGCGTGGTTAGGGCTACTTGAGCATACTCGCGCGAGCGTGGGTGGGTACCGTGAGACCCCGCTACGAAACCGACCATGGAAACCTTACCGTATCTCCTTCGACACGATTTATTTGAAAAATTATCACCTGCAAACCTCAAGTCAACCTGTCCATTTTTCAATTAGATCAAAATGCGTTTATTAATATTTGCATAATGAGAATAATTGATAATTAATTTACTGAGAGTAATTTAGAATTTGCGGCGTTAATCACCTTTTCCCAGCGTGGTGCTAATTTGTGGATGCTTTGCTGTACAACTCTTTGCAGACAGAAAATTTGAGTGACGTTATTCGACAGGACTCTTTCAAACATCTAATAGTAATTGACTAGCGTATCTTTCTAACTGTATATAAAGTATATAATATTTTACTAACGAATTTGATGTGATGTTAATGAATTTACTGGTTGTAAGCTGTAGCAGTAGATTTTCATTGCATAATCTGTTTTTACAATTTTATTATGCTGTAACTTGTAGATCTCACAGGCTATTTTTATAATTTTATTGGTCATGAACTGTGACTTGAGCTGTAGATTGTCACAAGCTGGTTTTCTAATTTTACAAGCTGCAATTTGTAGATTTTTATTATGCAAGCTGTTTGTGCAATTTTACAAGTTAGTAGTTTTCTTTGCCCAAGAATTTTTAATTTGACTGGGTACAAATTGCTATTTATAGATTTTTACTGTACAAGTTATTTTTATGATTGTACTGATTACAAGCTGTTATCTGTATAAGTGCATGATGAATTTCATCAAAAATGTGATACACACGTAAGTGTCATAAAGGTCTGGTATCAATAATTTTATCGATATTAATAATTACAATATTAATTTATAAGAATTATTAATTGTCCAACCAAAAATGTATTAATTCATAAAATTAATAAATTGCTCAATCAACCAAGAACCTAACCTAACTTAACCTAACCTACATTAAACTAAATTAAACTAACCTAACCAAAGAATTACATGTATTAATTTGTAAAGTCCATTAATTGCCCAAATAACCAAAGAATTATTGAAAGTGTCTTTCCTACCTTAAATTTCGCGTTTAAAGAGAAATCTTCTACCACGTAGAATGCACCACTTTTAGCAATTTTATTCTCGAACGTTGGGATACCTTATCTCGAAGTTAACGACTGTAGAGATATTGGTAATCAGTTTCGAGAACTGATTACGTATCTCGGAGAAAGCTGTTAGAACGTAGTAAGATTGTTTTAGAAGCCCCTGTTTCAGATTCGATTAAACGATCGTCAATGGATTTTCAGAATCAACGCTGGAATTGTTGCTTTACATTTTCTATTTTAGGCTATTTCGTAATCTTTTTTTAACTTTCTTATCGACGAACGATTACAATCAATGATTACTGTAAACACGATAATGTGCTCGTTTTTATCCTACATTAAAATTCATTTCATGTGTGTTATTAATATTTTTTGAAGTATGTAGAATGTAATATTTTAGCTACATATAAATTTATTTAAACATGTGGAAGTTGTCCTCAGCTGTCGTCCTATGTCTAAAACATACAAGACATACAAAAATATAAATACAAGTTATTTCATAATGGTATAAGAATGTGAAAATTTTGTCAGAATACAAGAAACTGCTAGCAACTCGAACCCGCCCACCATTATTTTTGCAAAGCTCTAACCTGATCGAATATAATGGTCTCAGTTTTACAATTCTACTTTTATGAATAATCCACGCAACGCTGGTTGGCTCTGCCAGTGTCTTATAATACAAGAATTCTAGATGGAATGACAAAGTAATCCTAAAGCAGAAAGTGGAGCACCGCGCTGCTGGAATATCGAATAAGCAACGTTACGATAGAATGGCGGGAAACCGCCAGAAGAATTCATCGATACAATAGAGAATCTGAAATCAGCTAGTGTTAAGGAATAATTGAGAAATTGAAATTCTCGTTGCTTCTTTGGAGAACATCCCTAGAGAGAAAAGCCCATCAAATCTACTCGTTCATTTTTACGAACATCTGAAAATTTGAGGATGGATTATTGTACACGTGTAGTTTAAGAAATTAGAAAATATGAAAATGTAGGAATGGAAAACTGTGACGTTATTAAAATACATCTTCATCGCAAGTGGCTCGACGTCGAAGCGAGACCGTATCCAATCCATGTTGATGCTAGCAGAAAATCGCGTGAAATCATCGATAAAGTCGCCACATCGACTTCGCAGTTTCGCTTCGAATCAACCTTCTTCGTTCCCTCGTTAGCCAAGGTAGAACGACGTTTCGAGGTATTCAATTACTCCGACGTTACACCTTCTACCGCGTTCGACCCTTCGAATACTCTTTCTCGCCGAAGGATAGACTCAGCCACGAATGGTCTCCATTATATTTCAGCTGTTCCTGGAAAAGGATTTCGAAGCTGTTGGAAACTGTACGTAGGAACGCAACAACAGCTATCGCGGTCTCCTTCAATCAGGAAAAGGATTCCCACGGGATATTGTTCGCTAGGTGGATATAGGCGGTCGACCTTTAAGCTATTCAGTGACCTCGCCAGCTCCTGACGTTCGATCCTTAGGTCCCCCTTCTATGTACGTACCCTTGCGTACACTCAGGTGCAGCCTAAGCTTCCTTTCGATAATGACACATGTGTAAACTCGAACATTTTTTTATTCCCACATTTTCAAACCTCTCTTACATTCGAAATTCTCTGAGTTAGAAGAATTAGTCTGCGTTTGGTTGAGTTAGGTTGGAGTTCACATTGCGACAAAGATTGAAGGTTATATCAAGTTTAGGTTAGGTTAGGTCAAATCTATTCAGATTCAGACCTCAGACGCAATTTAACATAATTTCAAATGCAAATTATTAATGTAGAAACATATGAAGCTGAGAGCACATTGTTATCATATCACGTGAATCATGTGCTGTCACCAGCAACAACGTACAATAAATATATGTACACTTATTTGCGGCTATATTTCGTTCACACTTTCCAAATATTACGTAACGATAATATAAAGCATAATTTCACGTAACGCACATGTATTTTACACATACACATATGTATTCGACACATGCGTCATTGCACGCTATTTCACACACACATGTGTGTTTACTCACCCCGCCTGTGTAATGACATCGATAACATTGTAATATTCCCGATATTTCTGTACCTAAGAACCAGGCAGAACCATGTCCATCTTTTTAATTTTTTATTCAGATGCGTTAAGTGCTCTTGTTCTACCTTTGAAAAGCAACAAAAGTGTTCTCGCGTAGAGATTTATCGATGGCTATCGATTCCAAGACAAAATTCATTTCCAATCCACGGAGCCGTAGGTTCGCATCGTGATTAGCGTTTCGCGCGATGATGACTCCGTAGAAGCGAGCCGATAGAAGGTGCTGTCGAGGTCGCTGTCCACCCTGAGGTCACCCTCCTGTACCGACCGAACAATATCCGATGGGAACCCTTTGGCCGCGAGCGAGAGAAGAGAGAAACGGAGAACGTCGTTCGGTAGAAGAGCGAGACGACCAAGAAAGAGACGAGAACGGAAGGTGTAGAGAGAAAGAGAGAGAGAGAGAGAAGAGAGGCGTGCTAGCTGTTCACATTACCTTACTTACTATACGGGGTCAATGCCACTGCGTCCGTCCCGCGGCCCCACTTCACTTCACTTGGCTTCACTTGCCTCTCCCTTCGCTCTTCTCTCTCACCGTCCCTCTCCTCCTCTCCTCTTTCTCTTCTCTCGCGTTTCTCTCTCGCGCGTTCCTCCTGAGACCTTCCTTCCCCTCGCTCGTCCCTGCCGCGCCACTCGCGAGGTCTCCGCACGGACGTTTCTTCCTCTTCCTTCCATCCACGCCCGATCCTCAGCGCGGAGAGTCTTCTTCTCGTTCATCGGTATCGTTCTCTCTCCATCTCCGTTCGTCTCTTAACCCGCTCGCTCTTCCGAGCCACCCTCGCGCCCTTTGCGCCCCGCGCGACTCCATCGCGACCACCCCCACCGAACATTCTCATCGACCGTTCGTGTATAAGAGCACGAAGAGAGAAAGAGAGAGAGAGAGTGTGGCTGCGTTCGGTATCGTCTCTCGGTCGGTTTCCCCTCCGTGGTTACTTTTCTTCTTCCTTTCTTTGCCTTCTTTCATTCTTTCGTTCTCCGCTTGGTCCTCTTCCATCCGCCTCGTTCGCGTCCTCTCAGTCCTATTCCGCTCCTCTCCGCTGCCTTTTCTTCTTCTTCTTGTTCTTCGCCGAGTTCTTCGTCCTCCGGGCCGCCCTTCCCGTAGGTATAAACTATTCCAAAAATTCGTACTGTTATTATTATCACTTAACCATTCCCAGCAGCGAGGCCCAACACAATGCGAGACTTTGTTCGCGACCGATCCAGCAGCTCCGCGTCCACGATATCCACGTCTCCGAAGGAGAAGCACTCGCGCTATCTCTTTGGTGGTCTCTCTCTCACGGGTCGAATCGATTTTACGAGAGTTTCTACTCTTCTCCTCTCTCTCTCTCTGGCTCCTGCTGCTGATGTTGCTGCTAGTGCTGGCTGCTGCTGCTCCTTCTGCTTCTTCTTTTTAATTTTCATCTCTTTTCTTCGCTTTTTCTGCCCGTCTCCTATAAACCCCGTCTCTCCGGCTACCTACGGCCCCGGAGTGCTCTCTTTCCTACGGTGTCTGTATTCTTTCATTTCGGGATCGAGGGTGAGAAAGGATGAATGATCGTTAGGGAGGATGGACCGTGCGGTTCCGAGGCTTAAAGCATCGTTCCGTCGAGATTGAAAGAAGCTGCGAGATGCTGCCACCGAGCTTCCACTTTTATTTCCACGGCATTTGGATTCTCTCGGAGACGAGCAAACCGTCGTCCATCTTCGCGCGAATTAGCCACGATCCACGGTATCGATCCGCTCCTCGTCCGTTCCTGTTACGATCTCGATTCGGTCAAATATTGTACCATTTGCCCGCTACGTTGCGTGTGTTTGCGCTGTGAATAACGCTTTAATACGTGCTGCGATCCATTCGTGGTTCAATCTTGATTCGATCAAATATTATCCTGTTGTTTAGATTATACACACTGTTATTAATAATGCTCACAGACTGCTTATAATCTACTCAGGACGCACTTGAAATCCAGTCGTGATCCATGCATAATCATTGCTTGCTTGTGATTTGCTCGCGATCCTTATGGTCAGCGAGGACTCCGATCAATTGGATATTGTTTCAAACAAGTTTACATCATAAATATTTTCGGTCCATTTGTGATCCATTTACGACCCACTCTCAATCCGCTGAGATTAACCTCGATTTTGACAAATATCGTTCAGAATAGATGGTTATGCAAATAACGATCACGGTTCGGTCAGGTGTCCCATTCAAAATCCACTCAAAATCCATCCAAAACCCACTCAAAATCCACCCAAAATCCATTCACGACCCACGCCTGGTCCATTGTGATCCACCTGTTATCCATTTGTGATCCGCTGTTGATCCATTCATATACACATATGTTAATCACCTATTACATCACCAAAAAATTACGTTTGATTAATAGTACTTAGGCTTCACTATTTGATCGAATACCAAACATCAATTTGATGGAATCATCTAACATTGTTATTTTACAAAATTGTAGAACTAATAATGTATTATCTAACAGATTAATATTTAATTGAATTACTAAACAAAAGAAGATTTGACCAAACCGAATCGTGAACGGACCACGAGTGGGTCAACGCAGTGAATCATGTGTTATAAATGTTTATTACAGTATCTGCTGCGACTGGAAAATGAACGAGAAAATTGAAAGGGGACCGATTTTATGAATCGATCGAACAATCGATAACGCGACGATCGTTTCAGGTATCGCTGATCGATTCGTGACGATAACCTGTTAACACTTTCGCGATCTTTTTATTGGGAAGTGACGAGGAACCCCTCGATGTAACGGCGTTGTTCTTTTTGTAGGGTTGAGGGTTTTTTCGATGTAACGATACCGAACGAGTGGTCCTTTGATGGTTAGTATAGTGGCTCGAGTGATAATTGCTTTCAAAGTTGTTTTATGGAGTGTTCCTTCGGTACTTACTGCCTAATTAAAGGTTTATTGGTATTATTATGTTATTTCGTTGAAAGCTTCGGCTTCAGCTTCAGCTAATTTTAACTGCCGGCCATTTTTATAATGGCTCAGAGTTCGTATTGCGGTGAAGATATAATGTAATGCACGTTTTTCTCTTATAACTTAATCTTGTTTTTTATGTATCAATAATGCAGCATCCTTTTTTAGTTCATTTATAATATAATATCATTTTTGTACAGTTATTTCTTTATTAACCCTTCCTTGCACCCTGTTGCGAGTAAGGCGTACGTATAAAATTATATGCCATAAAATTCTTATTTTGAGGAACATAAATGAACTGCATATTAAATCATCAACTAAATTATCAAAAACACTTCTTATCTTCTACAATAATTAATTTATGTTTTTCTTGTTTGCTACGTTTTAAGCTAGCGGTACTTTCTTTCATACTTTTCAATACGAAAAAGAATTTATTTTCTTATTATACGGTTTCAAAATGTTCTCTTTCAAAATTGATAAAATGGATTCATCCATTTTGTAAGATTCAAAAGTTCTAGGTTAAGGAACTGAACCTTGGAGAATCTTGTCTAAAAATTTATGAGAGTGATGAACTTGAATGTATTTCTGTGAGAGGCAGTAAATGAAACTTGTTGGGAATGACATAAGAGTCGTATAATATATTTATATAGCTATTTATAGTTTGCTAATTGTGTGCAACCTGCGAAACTAGACATATCCTGATGAGATCTCAACTAGGTCGCACGCGGTCTTCCAACAAGAAAAGGTTGCCCACCCGTGACCTATGCGATAGGTGTGACGAATGAACTCGACGGCAAAGTTCAATAATTACGTTGCAGGTTTAGGTGATATAGCAGGTGTGAAGGCATCTTTATCCTTATACCTGTCCACCATACTTGAAGACGAAGAGTATTTTGCACTCAGCAAAATGAAGAGGAAGTCTTATTACAAAATATGATAAATATGATAAAACAAAATATAATAAAATAGTAAAAATATAATAGAAATATAATACACATAATAAATAATAAATATAATAAAATATCATAGAAGCAAATATTACTAAAAAATGTTTATACATTAAACAAACTACACAAGTCCCTTAGCTTATTTAAAATAAAGATTAGCATGTTGTTAAAAAATGAAGATAATGATTAGGAAGTTCTTGTACATAGTTAATCCGTGGTCGATAAAGAACGAGCATGAAGAGAGCGTAGCAAAGTTAGCAAGTGAATCGTCCTCACCACACGATACAAGACCACGGTGGATGTAAAATTAGAGGTGGCCGTACATCGAGCTTCAATAGCGAGGCTGTGAATGAACTATGACGTAGATTCGTAGAATGTAACCAACCGCCTACACGCGACCGATCGCAAAATTTACTTTGCCCTGGCGTCGTTGACGTCAGAGGCTTAAAAGGACGAGTATTTATCTCGGACGTATTTTCAGATAAGTAACTCAATCACGCCATTCGTGACTGGTCCGATCAAAAATTTCGCTATTGTGTCGATAAATAGCTGCAATTGCACGAGACGTTATATTTGTCCCTACACGAACCCTGAAGAGCACGTTACATATTGTCTTTCCATTTTCTTCGATTTGGGAGACATGATATAAAGAATAATACGATTCGAACGATTTAAAGGTATTGAATTCTTGAGGAAGTTTCGGGCACGTGTGAAAGAGGTGCTTGTGAGTTTTAGATGTTTAGGACTTTGGGTTGTGTGGGACTTTTAGGAGTTTGGGGTTTGTGGAAGTTGGGCAGTTTGGGAGATACAGATTTGGGGTTTGTTGACTTTGGGGTGGTGGAATTTTGGGACGTGGGATATTGAAGATTTTGAGTGTGGGATGTTGCAATTTTGGGATGTGGGATATTCAAATTTTAGGATGTGGGATATTCAAATTTTCGAATGTGGAATTTCAAATTTTCGAATGTGGGATATTCAAATTTACTAAAATATAAAATTAATCAAATGTAAAATTACTAAAATATAAAATTACTAAAATGTAAAATTACTAAAATATAAAATTACTAAAATGTAAAATCACTAAAATATAAAATTACTAAAATGTAAAATTACTAAACGAGTACTAATATTCTAAATTATAATATATTTCTAACATTTGAAAAGATACAGAATGTCGATACACCTAATCAGGCGGTCTGGCTATCAGTTAATCTTGAGTCAACAATGTTTAGCAAACTCTCGTTTTGCGGACGCGTGACTGAATTAAACTCGATAAGCAGACTTCGATTTTTCGATTCGATCGGCAGCGTGGCTGCGAAGCTCGAACAGCCTCTGGCGTCAATCGCAACAAACCGCGATAGAATCGCAACGGAATTAACTAAACGAAATCGAGAAATCGCGGCAACGTTCGAGTATCTTTGTTCAATGTCTGGATAGAATTATGTCGACGAACACGCGACGGTTTGTTGCAGCCACCGGCTGTTGACTAAAGCCTTGACATTGCATTGGTCACGATGCATTTGCATTGCAGAATCTCGCGAAGATTCTTCTATGCAGAACTTGTTCGGAATGGCACAAAAAAAAAAACGGAATACAAACACGGTAATTGTAATTGCGGTTATTTGAATAATGGAACTGAATATAACGTGATTGTATCGTAAATTGATGAAATATTTTTTTTTGGTAATTGAAAATTTTGGGAAAGTTGCTATATACTGAAAATATATTGTATATGATTTATATATGAAATACGTTTTTAAATTTGGTAATTTGAAAATTTGAGAAGATGTAAAATGAAGTTTATTTTAAAAGTTACATATGTATTATACATTTAAGAATTTGCAATTTTTAAATTTAGGAATTTTTGGAATTCTGTTTATGTAAATTGAAAAAATTGTAAAATAAGTTTTGGAAATATAGGAACTTGTAATTATTAAATGTACAAACTTCGGAATTTTTAAATACGCAAACTTCCTAATTTGCAAATTAAAAAATGGTAAACTTCTAAATCTCCAAATTTGCACGTTTAAAAGTTTATTATAAAACTAAATTTAATTTAGTGAAACGATATGGACGATCGTGGACACGAGGTAAAAATTAATCGAAGAAATAAATTTCGCAATTTCCGTCCGTTGTCAGGCAACTACGCGTAAAAGAGGAAATGTAATGAATCATTCATGCTGTGGTTCGCTGATAAAAGTGAAACAGTTGCCTCTTTCCTTTTATATCCTCTTCGATTCCGATCTTAATACGAATCGAGAAATCGCTCGAGAGCGTAATCTTGTTGCTTTTTATTCGGCGAGTCAATCAGGTGTCAGTCGACGGTAAATATTCATCGGATCGACCTATGTTTATTATGTGTTAACCGCAAACTCATGGCTCCTGTTGTATAACAACTAATTGTCACATTGTTGTCTGTTGAGTATGCTAATGTATTTTCTTTTTTTACTTCGCTGAAAGATGATCACGTGATTAACGTAACGTCACGCTTCTGATACCGTCGAGTTCGAACCGATAAAATAATACGATTGATTAGGATTCGTTGTGAGCTTTATTTAAACATGTTATCGGTAGATATTTGAAAATTGTTACCCTCGATTAGTGAGCTGTCTATGTGCCATTTTTAGCCTCGTGTTTTAATTGTCGAAGTTTGAAATTTTTTTATTTTGCGAACTTAAGACTTTTGAATTATTGAATTATTCAATTTTTGAATTTTTGAATTTTTGAATTTCTAAATTGTTGAATTGTTGAATTACTGAATTCTTGAATTTTTAAATTATTGAATTATTGAATTATTGAATTATTGAATTATTGAATTATTGAATCATTGAATCATTGAATTATTGAATTTGTGAATTTGTGAATTTGTGAATTTGTGAATTTGTGAATTTGTGAATTTGTGAATTTGTGAATTTGTGAATTTGTGAATTTGTGAATTTGTGAATTTGTGAATTTGTGACCTTATGAATTTAACATTCTGAAATCTTTAAATTTGAAAATTTATAAATTTGCAAGTGTCGAAACTCGAAATGGAAACTTGCAAACGTAAAAATTCCCAAATTCCGAAACTCAAAGTGCAAAATTCGATACTTAGAAATTTTTAGAAAATTAAAAAACTGCAAAATTGAGAATTTAAAATGTTGAAAACTCACAGATCAAGAAATCTAAAATTTAGAAAATATGAATAGCTAAAAAATGCATATTCCCATATAAAATCCTAATCCTAAATCCTAGTCCTAATCCTAAAAAACTGTCCACCACATCGAAAGGTAACAGTGCTTCCAACGTGCACCCCAATGTCTTCCGCATCGGTAGACCACGTTGTCCATCATGTTTTTTCTTCGTCTAGCATCTAGACAACGGCTGAGAGCAAATCGGAGCACAACACGGCGATTCGAGAATGGACACAAAGTGTCGACAGGCGGTGTCGTTCGTTGTCGGTCGTCGAAAATCCGTGAAGATGCGTCTGTTCCAGGAAGTAGGAGCCACGGGGATCATCGACCCTTCACGGCTATTTCAGTTATTTTGCAGCATGCAGCTATTTTAAATACATATTGTGGAGTAGAGGCGTACGAGCATGAAGCATACGAAGCCGGTAAGGACAGCGGAAGAGAGACGTAGTCGGGGATTGAAGCAGGGAGGAAGGAGAAAGAAAGGGTGAAGAAGGGGGAGGAAGATAGAGAGCGTGACGGAGGGAAAGAGGAAGAAACCACGGGGTGGAGAGGAGCAAACGTAGATCGAGAAAGAAGGAAACGAGGTGCTGGTGGAACGAGCAAAATGGCGAAACTGAGATAGATATACAGGCTGATCCATGAAACTGGGACAGTTTGTATATTTAACCCCTTTTGCGAAATTCCACGAATTTTTGTACGATTCTTGTGCTCTTTCTGTATTAGGTTTTGTACAATAGTGCAAATTAGTACGTTGTAAGTGTATGCAATTCATATGTGTAGTCATTATTTGAAAATTTATAGGAACTTGTGTTTATTGTTCTTGCTGTGCATGGACGTAAATATGTGATACAAAAGCATGTGGACGTATATGGACATAAACTGTTACACATGTAACATGTTATAGATATATGTATGTGCATATACATATGATGCTGTGGACATATATACAATATGTGATACAAAAGCATGTGGACGTATATGGACATAAACTGTTACACATGTAACATGTTATAGACATATGTGCATGTATGATGCTACATATGAACGTATGACAAAAGCATATAGCATGTAGACATACATAAACTTGATATTGTATTAAATTGGATTTATATACATATTTAAACTTGATGTACATAATGATACATGTATACACGACATATGTAATCATGACATATACACATATACGCTATTATCACTGAAAGGGTATTTTGTGTGTGTATGGATTAGTATGATAGTAGTATAGCACTTGCAGAATTAATAGAAACAATAATAATACAGTAAAATAATGGTATAACTACAAAATACATTATAATAACAAATTATACGATGAAAAAACGATGTGTAGCCTCAGTATAAACACCCTGTACGAAGAGAGAGACAGAGGTAGCGGAAGAGGAAGGGTGGGGATGAGGACAACTCTCTCGGGAAGGAAAAGCAGGGAGAGTTACAGTGAGAGAGGCCAGAGGGGTTGGTATTTATAGCCAGCCCCGTCGACGTCGACGTCGTCGTCGTCTTCGTCGTCGTCGTCGTCGGCGGCGTCGTCGCCGTTGTCATCGTCGACAGTCTTGACTCCTTGGTGAAATTCAGAGAGGGGTGCACCCTCTCGCTCTGCCTATCTCTGCCCCACCTACCAGTCGCTCTGTTAAAGGAATTTCCTATGATTAGAATGAGTATTTCTATACGACGCCCTGAACTCTCCTCTTATACGTGTCTTACGACCAGAATAATCTCGAGTCTTTGCTCCGACATGATAGGTTGCTTGCTATCAAGTCGATTATGTGCTCGATCTGGATGCTTAGACGTAGAGCTTACTCTTCGCTTATGGCGATTATTACGTTCGCTGTTGAGGTCGCTAGTTACTGGTCAGTTCTACTTCCCAAATTTTTATGTCCTTGATGAATACCTAATTTTTCATATTTTAATCATCGAACAGATCCTTAATTATCTGTCGTTAAACAGGACTGGAAAATTTCAAGTCTGAATTTTGAAGTAAGATTTCAAGTTACAGTAGATTGTCACACTTCTAAACTCTCAGATTTTCAAATCTTCAAATCCCGACATTTTCAGATCTCCAAATCCCTAAATCTCTGAGTCTGCAAACTCTAAAATTTCCAACTCTGAAAAGTCTCCAACTCTTCCAAATTCTACAGTTACCAACCCCTAAGTCGTCCAAATTCTACAACTTCTAATCCCCAAGTCTTCCAAACTCTCATAAATCCCAAATCCACAAGTACCAAAACTTCCAACTCTCCCGATCTCTAAATCCAAAAATTCTCAAATGTCGAACTCTCCAAAAGTCCCCAAAAGTTTCCAAATCGTAAAATTCCCAAATGCGAATAGTCCCAAAATTGTGAAGATCCACAGATGGCCACATTCTAAAAGTATCAATCTGTAAACCGTTTCCAGTGATCGTCGAGCGCTTCTCGTATCGTTGTTCCACGATTCGCGGTTCGGTCAACTAACACGATCGCAAGTGACCGTGAAGAGGCACGACACTGTAAAATAAGGACGCGCATCCACCTTTCTACTCGTGGTACCGCAAAGAAAACGGTGACCCGCGTCGTTCGCTGCGTGCATTCCAGCTTGTTAGTTTGGCTGCCGTTCGCTTTGCCTTGCATCGCCTCGCCTCGCTCTGCTTTTCTTTCCTTAACTCGTTTCACTCCGGAGTGCTTGAAAATAATGCCGTCTCGGGGAGCAAGAGCAGCTCGAAACGTTCGCGGGCATTCTTCCATGACCGCTCGATTAACGTACGCAGTCAATTATGCTAACTCCTACGGTATGCGTTCGTCAGGTTCTGAACACAGCGCGGACCAGACAACACGACACCGAGAAACAGAGAGAGAGAGAGAGAGAACGCTTCTCTACGCTTTATAAATCGTTAGACGTCTGTACGTCGCTTCTTCAACTTCTCGGCTCTCTCACCCTTTCACGGGAATCCCTTTGATCCTTGTCTCTTCGCCGTTGTACCCGGGATTGTTCTTCGGCTTCCGTTTGTCAATTGTTCGTCGACACCGCGGATCTTTCAGCACGTGTGCGTCGCATGACCGTTAAATGGCCACGATCGGTCTCCTCGGTTAATTCAGCCGTGAACCGAGATTATTATAGACAATGTGTGAACGGGTTGCAACTCAGGCATCTGATAATTTGAATTTGGAAATTTTTGAAGTTGGGGGTTGAAAATTTAGAGATTGAAAATTTGAGGTCTCGCAAGCTGAGAATTTCATTTAGGGATTTGGCGATAAAGGAATTCAAGGTTTAGGGGTCTAGGGATGTACTGATCTAGGGATGTAGAGATCTAAGAATATAGAGATCAAGGGATGTAGGGATCTAGGAATCTAGGGATTTAAAAATTGAGGAATTTAGGAATTTGCAGATCTAGTTTGAGAATTTATGATTTGCAAGCATAGAAATTTTGAAATAAAAAATGTGTAAATTAAACAATCTATGAATTTGGAATTTTGTGAAAATTGGGAGTCCGAGAAATTAGATATTTGAACATTTGAATGATCTAAAAATCTGAGAACTTGCAACTCAACTTACAAAAGCAAAAGAAAATTTTGTGTCTTCATAAAATTAAAAAATTTGAACGTCGACTTTGGTTGACCACCAATACCGTGTACATATTTTCCTGACTCCCTGTATCATTTTGACAGGGGGGTGAGAGAAAAACGATGAATCCCCGGTCAGAAAGATTACCGTACATACATTTGCCCGCAACGTTGCCGCTAAGCCTCGAGACGCTCGGAGGCAGCGTGTTTTTATCATCAGCGAACCTCATCGTCCAATTGATTCGCGCAGAATCTTCTCACTCGCGGCATACTAATGACCGCGACGATGATCTCGCGCCCCGGGGGTTACCAACTAATTTGTTCCACGCTCGACGACGTTCGCTGCGCTCGTTAACGCCGATGTTCCGTCCAACACGATGTTCTGGAGGGATAGGTTTGCTCGTTCGCGCGTTCTCGGTGCCAACTTTCCATTTGGAAGGCTTCCTTCCGTTCTACATCGCTGTTCCGTTCTACATATATTATTACATAAATAACATAACGTTATGTGACAATTATTGTGTAACGATACACAATGAAACATGTAAGAAATATACATTTTACTTTCGGTCGTTTGAAACCAACGACGGGTAATAATTCAAATTTCCCGCGTGAATTTCGTCTGATTAATTTTCATTCTTCGTTAATTGAATAAAGTATCAAACATTAACGAAGAAATATCACGGTTACATATTTCTTCAATGATATTTTATTTATAAATTAACAGAGAGGGAAAATCGAGTCTGACGAAATTCGCGCGGGAAATTTAAAATTCCCTTCGCGTTGGTTATTGAACACGTAATTGAAAGAAAAGTGAGTACGCCTTGATTTTTTATATTCTTATTGTTTATTATTACACAACTGTTATATAATATCTTTTATTAAGTAATATTTACGTAATTATATGTGTGCACGGTGATTATGAAAGTATAACTACCAATTTATGATTTATATAAATTTAATGAATTCTGTTCGGTAATTTGATGTAATGTTTATATAATACTGAATATATAAGTTTAATTATTATGTGTAGTAATGTTTATACATCTTATTTAACAATATATAATAATCTCTATGCAAGTAATATAAAGTTTAAATATAATTTATTTAATCAATACAAAATTATAAGTGTTACATGTACGTAATTAATGTTACAAAAGAATTCAAAGAGGAAGATGAACATCCAACCGAATCGTTAGAAAGTTTTGTTAAAGTGTATTTTATACTGAACCAATACATTCAGAAGGAATCTTAAAATGAATTAAAGTTAAAGTGAAGTTACGCTTCTCAATATCAAGATTTTATTCGGTACTACTCGAGGATTTGTATTACGACTTCGCTATATCGTGGAGACTTGTAGACGAGAACGAATTGCGATTTTCGACACAAACATTTTAACTTGGAAAACAAGAAGCTAAGTGCTCAGAACGAATTTTCCTTCTAAACTGAGTCACTTCTGCCATTTGCTTCGTGTCGCGATCATAAAAGCAGGTAAAGCAATAAATTCGGTGGAACTGAACGGTAAAATAACGGTACGGGGAAAACCGAAGATGGTACATACCTAATAGAAATGTAAAGTGCAGAAAAATTAATTTTGTGCACAAAATTTTTACGTCTATTTATGCGAATTTGAGTAATGAGGGTGCAAAAATTTACGTAGAGCAATTTCTTTTTAATTGTATATCATAACAGGTATTTTATTATAATCTAAAATAACCGATAGGTCCTTTACAATTAAAATATCACACAACGTATTGTATAATATAATTAAATTAAAATTAATAACTAACATAAATTAAAATTGATAACTAGCATAAATTAAAATTGATTCTCACACAGAAATTAAATTTACCAAAATGAGTTCTCGAAAATAAAAAACGCGTACTCAAATGAAAATAACGAAATAAAATCGACTCGTATCAAGTATCAGGTGATTGATCCGCGGATTAAGTAATCGCAAACATTGTTTCGGTGCCGGTGAACAAATCGCTTTTCAATGACCACGTTAGCAACACCTATTGTTTCATTGTTCGCGGTTATGTAAACTATGCCAGTTACGTAAAGTATGTATTTCTATCGGTCCAAGAAAACGGAAAGGTCTGGGTATGCCCATAAAAAGAGGGTAGCCGACGACGAGCAAAACCATCGGTGAAAGGGATACAAGTTATTGGAAGAAAGCGGTGTGTTTCGTCGTGTCTCCAATCGATTACGATTCTTACGTGCTACTAAATATTTCAACTATTTAGTCTCCGCTTTGAAAATGACGGATATAGGTGGAATCGATATGCAATTGCGTATCGGTCGTTAAATACGGGAATGAGCTTCTTATGCATTCATAACGGTGTTATTTATACGTTTTCGCAAATAAAGTAGTGTACATTAATATTTATTATCGTAGAAACTTTTTGTTTAACTCATCGATCGTAAAAATTTCATTTACATACGCACCGTTTTTTTCTAATAGAGTAACGTTGAAAAGGGAGCAAGAATAAAATAAATTTTCGAATCAACTGCGACTGAGGCATATTTCGTCTGCGTTCCCGAGGGTTACATCAAGGTAAAACCAGGAAGTTACTTTTCAAACACCCTGTGTACCTCTCCTTTTCCCTTTGTCTCACTTTCTCGACCGATCTGCCGGCGTAGACCCGTCACTCCGTCTTTCTTTGACCAACCAGTCCGTCGGTCGTTCGTCTTTTTCCCCGCCATTGTAGGCCCTTCTCGCCCAACGATCCTAACCCCTAACCAAAACCTGCACCCCCGTTACACTCGACTCGTGAAAGGTTTCCCTCTTTCCCTTCGCCACACCACCGCTTCGTCTTCTCGTCTTCGTTGTCGTCGTCCATGTCGTGGTTACGGATGTAAAACTTTGAATAGTTGAATTATGAGAATCATTTTCAATACGGATTGTTTGTTCGG
Organism: Megachile ligniseca; assembly: GCA_945859555.1. Lineage (NCBI taxonomy): Eukaryota > Metazoa > Arthropoda > Insecta > Hymenoptera > Megachilidae > Megachile > Megachile ligniseca. The sequence goes on from OX243783.1 coordinate 7,852,887, forward strand.
ATCATTTGAATAACCGGAATATACCTATATGGTCGACTTTTTAACATGCTATCAGGAACATGCCAATTATTTAAATTATTCTAACAAAATGACTAAAATTCGAATTCATCCCCATCTAACATTGCCAACTATTCAGATTAATCAAATTAAATAACTAAAATTCGAATACACCCCCTAACATAAAAACAGTAATTAAAATTACCGTAATAAAGTATTCGTGTTCGAATCCATCGAATATTCAAATTTTCGTAACAACCCCGATCGTCGTTCTTCTTCCCTCTAGCTGCACCCTCCGAACAAGGCTCTATGCTCCTTTTCCAGGACAGAGGAGTGGAGTTCCTCTTTCCCTTCTGCTTCGCCCAAATCGCATTCCTCTCGTCTCTCTAAGCCATTTTCAACGCTCTCCTTTTCTATCGCCATTAAGCTGCATAAGCGCGTCTCACCCTCGTCCCCTTTTGCCTGTCTATCCTCGTTCGATTACCAAGGTTTTCCCTGCTTCTCTCTTCTTCCCTCTTCGTGCCACTTCGACTCGCCCTGCTCTCCCATTTCTTGGAAAAGTTCCGTGCTTTCTGCCTGGCCGTTCCTTCTTCGCCATACTTTTCCACGCTGCGACGGAATTCAACTCGCTCCCCTTTCTTTTTCTTTTTTTTTTTGCTTCTTTTATTCCTCTCGCTGTATATATGTATGTATGTATATTGTGCGGGTTCGAAGGAGAAAGACAAGGGCAATCTTGTTCTTTTAGCTGAACGAACACTTTTAAAAGATACTCGTTTTCACGAAATTCGAGTTATTGATGGCACTCGGGGAGACCAGATTCTTCTGGATGGAAATCGTTTAGTTCGGGTCATCTAGTGGATTTTCCGGACCCTATTCCTCGAATTTATAAATTTATACATTGGTTAACTTTGAGGACTGTTACTTTTAAACCCCTGAGTTTTTGTATTTCTATGTATATTCTGATGCTTTCTGAATTCCTGTAGATGTACACCATTTTCAAAAATACTGAAGTTTTCAATTCCTCAAATTCTCCAAATTCACTAATTTTCAAGTCAAATTCAAAAATTCTCATATCACGAAAATTTCTGAATTCTCAACTTGTCAAATCTCTAATTTTTACAATTCCAAATTTCCAAATGTCCAAATCATCAAATTTCTCAAATCCCTACATTTAAAAATTTCCCAAATTCCCAAAAACCTCTAGTTAATACCCAATTCAATACAATCTCACCATGAATAACCCTAGAGTGCCTAGTTAACCCCAAACAAAAATCACAGCCACACCAGTGAGACAACTTTCACCTTGATCGATCTCCTCGTCGATTTCCCCTTTATTCTACGCGTTTTCATTTACAATTAAAAATGATCCAATATAAATTGTTGAACGCCCGCATCGACCTTCCATTTCCTCCACAAAACTTATGCAACGGAAACGCACGATTTCTTTTCACGATGATTCTCGAAACTCTCTCGAGTTAACGCGCCTCTTGTTTTCGATTCCCATAAGAGGAGATTCGAGTCTCCATACGCGAAGAATCCCCATGGAAAATTTGATTCGATCATTTCGCTTGCCGGACGGGAGTCCCTTCGATTTCGCTTCGAAACACAATTTCCGTCCTCGGCGCAATTGCTATTATTTTCCTGTTTCGGGGGTCGTTCAATATTTTTGGACGTTCTAAAACCTCTCCGTTCTGGTTCCCTTTATTTTCTACCCTGACGCCGTAAACATTCCTAATTTTAAAGATCGAGGATTATTCTTTTTATTGTTATTACTCGTTATTGCTGTTTTTATCGTTGTTGTTTTGAATGTTGTTACTGATACTTAATATTCTTATTGTCACTCGTTGTTGTTGCTCATTGTTTCAGTTCATTCATCATTGATGAACGTGTAACTGATACGAAACAACCCATAAAAGACTTAGAACATCATTCATGAAAAAATAATAGTAAAAATAAATTTGTACATCGTCGAAGGGTTAAATCCATCCCCTTGTCTAGAAAACCTGTGACAGGTTCGAAAACAGTTTCAAACTGAGATTAGAAATATTTTTCGAGAAGAAGCGTAAGCTTATTTCTGTTCGCTGGATCCCAATAATCGAAACCGCCCTTTGATCCTTTCATCTTTCCTGAAAATCCACCCTTTTCCACGTTCTCTTCTTTTCTTTCGCCGGCTTCACGCCTAATTTAGCCGGCATTATACTCGCAAGCAGGACAAATAATTACGCGGCCAAACCTTGGGTCATTGTAGTCCCTGAACTCTGCTCGATGTCGAGTAATCGCTGGTATCGTAATTGGATCGAGCATTGCGAACAGGGAAATGCATGCAATGCATTGACTAATTGGAAGAAGGGTCGTATAGGGACTTCTATTTTTCACCAATTAACGTCTAGGGGTTGATGGCAGATTCTATGAAACACTGATAGTTATTAAAAATTGGACACTAGGCTGCAGAATTCAGTAAAGTTAAATCTTTTATAGTTTGGTTATTGCATTGTTTATAAGTTAGGGTGGTTTGGGTTTGGTGCACCTAGAAAATACGAGGGATGATAATTGACAGGGTTCTGGAGTTCAAATATATTGACGTGCGTCGCAGACTTTACGGATCTCAAAGTTTTAACGTAGCAAACTTCCAAAGTTGTGAAATACCAAAACTCCTATGTCCCAAAGTTCTAAAGTTTCAAAATCCAGAAATACCGAAATCAGTGTCCCAAAATTTCACTGACCCAAAGTATTAAAATTTCGAAATTCCAAACATTCCATGTCCCAAACGCGCTGAATTTCAAAATAGCAGAAGTAAAAATTTCCAAAATTCCTAAATACCAAAATGCCAAATTCTCAAAAATTTCAAAAGTCCAAAATGCCAAATTCTCAAAAATTCCCAAAGTTAAAAATCCAAATTCTCAAAAATTAAAAATTTCAAAAACCTAAATTTGCCCCCCTTACAGTATGAAAATCCCGAGATCGCAGTAAAAATGTAAAGCGAGTAAACATACGATATCGAGTTAGGAAAAATGAAGCAAACTCGGTTCTGATGAAAACATCGTTAAAGAGGAACAAACATAATCGTGGATCAGAATGATTCTTCATGGGTCATTGTCTCAGAGGCTGCACTTTCTAGTTCAAAGGTTAGGATAAACTTGTGGATGACTAACGAGGAATTAGTCATTGCACGAAATAATGAATCTGAATAAATAAAGCGTGCTTTGAAGAATCTCAGTCTGTCCTATCTCTACGAAGAAACTTTCGATGTTCGTGAATGAATGGCGTATTGAAGAAACACGTTGGTTTATTAGAAATTATAGTTGCAATAAGACGTATTGAAATAATATCATTATACAGTACCCTCATTATAAATTACTATATTTATTATTTATTTAATACAGATTTTTAAACAAATAACAATTATTGCAAATTTCACAACTTTTGTTCAATTACTTATAAAAAATAAAACATAAATCGGGAGTGAATATTTTATTGAAACAGAAATTATATATAATATAATTGTGATGTTATTTTGAAGGTATTCAGTTACGACAGTTTATAATAAAAAATGTATAAATCATAATACAATTATGATAAGGTTGAAAAAGTCAACATGAATGTCGATGTTATCTAAGCACATCTAATATTAACTTATCTAATAGCCGGAAGCAAGGTGGCAAGAAGAGGTGTACTGAAGTGTAACGAGTTTGATTTAATGATCAGTTTCTACAAAATCGACGAAAGATTAATTAACAGTTGATAAATGATGTAATAATTGGTGGTAAATTGTAGGCGTAACTGATTTATCATCGTTCGCCTGAAATGCATCTAGAAAACCGGCAAAGCGTCTTTTAATGACCCTTGGAATGGTCGTAGTATCTTAATCTTTCGAAAATACCGCAATTAAAAGAGTGTATCATTGTATCTAACATCATCACGAGTCACTCAACGGATAACAATAATATCCTGACCCTTTGTAGCGTTTTTACGACTTCATTTATCAATTTGTGGTAACGGTTAAGTATACAAATTGTTAAAATTATTAAAACTCTTAAGATTGTCAAGTTGTTAAAATTGTGAAAATTGTTAAAATTGTTAAAATTGCTAAGATCGTTAAAAATTGATAAAATTGTTAAAATGCAGTAATTCAGAAGTCCTCCCATTCTCGAGTGTTCAAATCACAAAACTATAATTAAATCTGACTAAAAAGTTCTTTTGTCCATATATCCAATTCCAAGAAACCCTACATTCCCACCCAGGCCATATACCAAGATTCTACCGTCATTCATATTTCCCGCCGTTACGAACAGAGCACCCGGTATCTAGAGCTGAATTATTTACAACGGCAGCAAAGGCACGAAAGTTTTGACGAGTATCTCGCCGAGTAATTAAACCATCTCGAAGTATAGAGCGGAAGAAATAGAATTGGCGACTTGTAACGCGAAGCTTCCTGGTCGAGAAAAGGGGGAGGTTCAGCCACCCTGATAGGAGGGACTCCTTTTATCCGGCAAGATTTTGTAAAGACGAAACTCCTCTCTTCTGGTCGGTTACTGCGCAGTATACATATACCAATAACTGGAACAAAGCCCACTTTGAAAGACGGCCCCAACAGCACCGGTTGAATGGACAGCTCACAGCTTTGGGGAGTGGGAGCCAGTCGGTGTGCTAGCCGGGTGCTTGAATCATCCCTTGCTGCTAAACATCCCCCCTATTTCACGAGCGGGGGGCTTTTACACGGGGTGAACTCGTGTTTATCTGCAGGTTGTACTTAGACAGACCGACGCAATATCCACAAAATCATTTGCCTGTATTATCTGGTTAACTGTCCACAGAACTTTTTCATTTACTCTGCGCATTCCTTTTTGATGATGATTCTATCCCACTTTTCTTCACGGAAATTTATGGTGTACGAAATAATTATTTTCTGCTTATGGTAACATTTATTACAGTTATATTTTGTTCAGATAGTTTAACGAAGATAGTATAACGAAGTTAGCGGAGATAGAGCTAGACTTGTGCAATAGAATTGCACTTGGTATTGTATATTATTATCCACAAGTATCGAAGTATTTATAACACTGGTATCAATAACTTCTACAGTGATTTCTATTTTCTAACACTTCGCGCAAAACCAGTGGTAGAGTATCTATATTGCAATTTGTTCGTGTCTATTAAATTTATTCGCTGAAGTCTCGATACGCGCATGCGTTTATCGAACTGCGCACGCACCCACCAATCTGCGCAGACTCAGCCTAAATATAATTCATTACTACGCAGCTATTCGTGTAGTACCAACATCAATTTAATCCAATTGATTTTTATTTCATAAATAAAAATCTTTTTACTAAATATTGACTATTTTATAGAATTTCAAGTTCCACAAATATATCTTCAATACAATACAATCATACAATTATAATATTAATCAACTCTTATTTAAATTTTGAAACTTCCAATTTGATTCGACAGTTAATAATTACAAATTCTTCAGTTACATGCTATTTATTTTACAATACACTGTGTATACAATTCGAGTGTCCGTCGTGTAACAGTCTACCGATCGAAGGTCGACTTCAAATTCAATAACCATTATTTAAGCAGTTTACAGGAGAAAAATTGAGTATCGTTGTATCCAGATACCAGGCAACATTTTCCATATTTTCAGTGTACTCGGTAGAAACGTACTCGAGTTGTCGCTTTTGATTTTATGTCAACGTAAGGTATTCGCGGTCCGTGGATGCTCGGAGATCCCGTAGCGGGTTTGCACGCGAAAAGATTATTTGTTTTACGGCCGCAAATAATAAGCATGAGCGGTCATTTGCAAATTGTCGTGATCGTTGCATCGGTTGCATGTGTCGGTTGAGGCGGCGACATGGCAGCAAGGTTGTCCTGGGGAAGCAGTTGAGGGCGACGGACTTATACGGTAGGAAGTTATTCTTGACCTGTAATTTTAATAATGTGCAACACGAGCTTTCCCAACAAAGCGTTTTCTATCCTCGCGACACGATTCATCCGTGGATGCGGTTTTATGCGAGATGAACCGATAGAAAATCATCTCGTTCGGAAATAGTAACAAGATCTGATTTAGAATGTGATGTTATTTGGAAATTTAGACATATCGGATTTTACAGATTGTTATATGTGAAAACTTTGCTTGAAGATTTTGTAAGTTTAGACATTCGGGGATTTAGGGATTTGGACATGTGAGGAATTATGGGATTTGAAGATTTCGAGATATGGGAATTTGAAGATTAACTTGGAATTTGTTAATTTTAAAGTTTGAATTTCAGACTTTGAAAGTCAGTCAAGATCCGAGGTTTCTGATATTTGGCGAATTTCCGAACTTGGAAATAGAAAACTGAATTTACAGGAATATTAGCAACTTTGAGATTTATGTACTTTTAAATTTGGCAATTTAAGAATTTAAACGATTAAATTGAAATAATTTAAACAAAACAATTTAAACAATTTGTGAGTTTTGTAATTTATTTGCAAGTTTAAAAACAGTTCAGTTTCGAATCTCCGAAATGCAGTGTTTTGAAAATGAAATTAGAGCTTTTTAAAATAGCTCCCATTCGTATATCAACTAAAGGGACAGCATGATAAGTCCTAAAATAATCGTCACGGTCACACCGGGTGTCCCGTTTCAACCAAAAAAAAACTGGAAATGATTTTCCGAAATGATTCAGAGGTCGATAAAATTTCGAACGATACGGTTTATCTGGTTGTTTCGAAACCCCGGCCAGATACGATCTGGCGTCGCGATCGTGAGCGGCGATAATCGGCACTCGAAAGAAAATATACAATCGTTCGGAGAGAAATGAGGCAAAGATTCCTTTAAATTTCGTCATTTTGGAAGTACCCTCGTTTCTTTGTTTCGCGATATGCGTGCGCGCTCGCAATGAATTTATGCGGCGGGCAGGAACGCGCGGGCACGCCAACACGGATATAGTTATCCGCGTACCAGCCGTTATTCACATGGTAATCAGAGTGTTAAGCAATAAATTACCTGCATTACTGGGGAATATCGATTCGGCTAGAGGAGAGGGCGTACTCGGTCGCTGCAGTCCAATGCAGCTTCGTCGCTCGTGCCAAAGGTGAAGTGCTCTGCACCCCTAACGCTCTAACTTCGTTCGACCGAAAAACTTTTAACGCAGCTTTGTGACATAATGTCTGCGAGAGAACGTTCTTAACCCTTTATATCCGTCAGACATTTTACGAACTAATTTTTATTCGGGCGGTTTCAATTAAGCCACCCTAGTATAACTTATAGGAACAAAAATTACAGGTGACATGGTAGAATGTGATGAACATATGGAGGATGTTTATGAGGTCAAATAAAATTATCTATCTTGTATTAATATTTTGTTTCACTATATTACTGTACTACTTTTTGAAATTGTGTTATTATATTATTTTACCACTTTACTACTTTACTGAAAGTACAGTACTTATTGATTATGTTACTTATTGAAAGTACAGATTTTTAAGTGGTTATTAAATTCAAGAACAAGCTTCCTTTAATCTAATATTTTTTCATTCAAGGAATTTCACTTGTCCAAAAAAGGAATCCATACTAATCGACTTGAGTAATCCTGTAAAATAATTATAAACTAATCAATATCACTTTTAGCTGATCATCGTAGCTCCATGGTAATCAGCTATGTGAACTTGCTATTTTGCATAAAAATTGAGTCGTAAATCTGTCGCGTGCCCATCAGTTAACGAGCTACTCGTTTTTACACGGTTGACACTGACCTTTGACACGTCACAACGTCGTCACACCTATTTCTCACCCTTCTCCGAGCCGGTGAAAACGTATTTTATATAATTCCCGCGCAAGGTGGCCGAGGTGTGCAGTGCGCGTGCGCAGCGGTTGTCCTTCGAAGGCTGCGAACGTTCTAGTGCGCAGCCGCAGTAAATCATTCTGTCGCATGGCGCGTTATCCGCGCGACTGCGAGCGGCCTCCGCGCGTCAAAATATTGTTACGGGATTGATAATTAACTGGGATTCCAGGCCTCCGTGAGAGTTGACGAGAAATTGCGACGTGATGGCTCGAGTCACGGACGAAACGGGATCATGCGATGATACCGATTAAGCTCAGATTAATGCATTGTTCAGCTTCGTTCGAAAATAAACATAAAAGATAAACTTATTTTATATACTGAATTTTGCTATATTTTTCATTTGGACACCTCCTTCATTTTCTTTTAATTTAGTTCACAGTTTTTGGTAATAATTTAAGTATAGTTAGAAATTAACCCTTTCGTGAAGGTTTGTGATAGTATGCTAGGCAGAAATTTATCATACAAATTTTACTGAGTTTCTTGTAATATTTAATTTTATGTTAAAGTTATACATAATTATACTCTGTATTATTTTATTAAATTGTTGAATATAATTTTTCAAAAGCTATTTCGAATTGAATGAATAGAACTGGTTTGAAAGCGTTATCGGCTGTAGTTGAACAAGTTAAAAGACATAAAGCAATTTTATCTCGGACGTACAGTTTCTTGACTTTTTGGAATTATCGGTAGCCTTTGGAGTACGCTATTGGATAACTAACGATTTCGAGGAATAATCATATTACACGTCATATACCCGTCACCTTGACCGATATTTCCAAGACGTCGTAATCTTGTTCAATGTTATCTTTACAAACGTTGCGCAGGTACACTCGAATTAGCAATAATATTACTGCAACTATCCGAAGCATTAACTCGTTTGAGTACGGTGCTCTCAAAACGAGTAATCCGAAAGTCAATTTAAACTGAAATCAGTTTCAAATCAAATATTTAAATATTTGCTGTTACAGAGTAAAAACAGTTCAAATTAAATAGACTCCAAATTAATCGATGAAGTTAAATAGATTTAGACACTATTAAAGTCAATGAGTAAAATTTTTAATTCCTTGCTAATTACATGCAATTAGGATTCGATGTGAACAAGAATCCTTATCCTCTGTTATCATTTTCTGCTTCTAACGCTTATACCAGCGTTATTAATTCGTGACCTAATCAAATTGCATCCAAACGCTGTTCAACACGACAGAAACACTAATCCTGTCTATATGTTCATTGATTTAAAGAGCTCAGGAGACTCGTCAGACCCGTAATCCCAACATCAATATAAATCAAACCTAACCATCTGCATTCAATTTTCCTATTCTCCACCACTTGCAGATAGTTGCTCTACTTGCGTTTGTATTTTTGTTGCTGAACAATGCATTGGTTTTCGGAATTCGTGCCAGGGTAAATCGTGAGGTATCCATACTGTTCGCTGAAAGTTTATCCTTTCTACCGATTGTTAATTGTAAAGGTTACTCATCGGTGCAATCGATTTTGGGAATTTGGAATTTGGGGGTTTGAGATTTCTGGGAGATTTGCGTATTTGAAGATTTGGATGTTTGGGGATTTGGGAGTTTGAGGATTTGGGAGTTTGAAGATTTAAATCTTTGGGGATTTGGGAGTTTGAAGATTTTGGAGTTTGGAGATTTGGGATGTTGGGGATTTGAGAGTTTGAAGATTTCAGAGTTTGGGGATTTGGAAGTTTGGAGATTTGAGAACTTGGAAGATTTCAGAGTTTGGAGATTTGAAAGTAAGGAGATTTGGGAGTTTGAGGATTTGGGAATTAGGAGATTTGGAAGTTAGAGCATTTGGATGTTTCAGAATTTGGGAGTTTAGAGATTTGGAAGTTAGGGGTTTAGGAGTTTGAGGATTTGAGAGTTTGGAGATTCGAGAGTTTAGCAGGTTTGGAAATTTGAGGATTTAGTAGCTTGAAGATTTAAGAGTTTTCAGATTTGGGAGTTTGAAGAGTTGAAAGTGTGGCAATTCAAAAGTTTTGAGATTTGGAACTCAGCACATTTGGGTGTCTGTATTTGTCGACTTGCAAATTTGAAAACGTATATGCTATAATGTCCATACATATATATCAACTTGATAACTATAAAATTGAGTGCACCATCAGTGTTCTAACTCTTAAATTTAAATATGAATCGATCGCATCGCGAATGCTTGTCAATGCGTTAAGTACGCATTATGCATAAAGTTGAAAGAGTTCAGATTTCCATACCGCGTTGAATCGATCACTATGATCGTTCAGACAGGGAAACTACGTGTCTCCGTTTATGCATACGATGGTCCGCAGCGTCTGATAGCGACTGCATGACGAAAACACGTTATAATTTGGTCGATTACGCGAGCGCAGGAGAATTCGTAGTGCGACCAAGCAATCAATCAGGTCTGAGAAAAAAAGAGGAAAAAAGGGAAAAACAACGCGGTCGCCTGAGGAAAACTCCTTTTGCTCCCGGGTTTGCCGACGTTGCAGTTCGACCGATCGAGTTAAAACCTTCTAATACGTTAATCGCTTCAGTCTGCCGCGATTGCAGATAGAGTTTCATCACCGACAGCTATTGCTTATGGTACGACGAGGCCTTAAATGGTCCTTCGTGCTAAGAGCGATTTGATACTCGAGGCTAGTCGCGCCGGTGTACGTTTTCTTCAGTTTTCCTGCATCCTTTGCACCACGGCCGTTAGTTTCTCTGCTACTCCATTTTTAGCCTGTTCTAGACGCGTATAAAGCAATACCACTTTCGAACGATTGCTCCGAAGTGTCCAAAATATTGCGCTTCAATTACTTCGCGGGACGCGCCATTTTTATACGGGAGGTCCGGACCTAAAATGGCGAACGAAATGTCTGTCCGTAATTTCACAGATTTTTCATTTTTACGTCTGGACTAAGAATTAATTTGTTCAATTGTTAGTCGAATTATTGAAATGGTGATCCATACCAAGGTGTAATAAGAGTTTTCGCTGCGTTTCAAAGCTTGAAATCGTTAAACTTCGATCAGCTTTTCACCTCGCGACGCGTGCACATTGCACGCGGCCGATAACGCGTCGAGCATGTGACGCTACTTACACAACCGCGAACAATCGTTTCTTTTCTCTTGGCAAGATATGACAAAGGAGGATTTCTGAATACATAATTAACACGGAACCCGAGGAGACAGCGTTTTTTTCCGGCCATGGATTGATAAAGGAAAAAGGAAAAACAAAAAATTCAATACTTCGACAATCGCACACATCATAGCGACTATCAATCATCGTAGTTTATTTGCGGTAATATTCAGTGCATGCAATAATAATAGTCATTGCGTTTAAGTTAGTGTTACCATCAGAAAACTACTACTATTACGTGTTGTTTAGATAGTAGTCAAAAGATATATCGACATTTGTCGTTAAAATATATGTTCTCTTATATCAATTGAAAATAGAGCTCGATCTTACGTAACAGTTATAAATCATGTGAGTTTGTCTGAAAAGTTTTTTTAAAAATATTTTTGAAGGTATTTGAATGAGTAGATTTGTATGAGCACAACTCACTCATGAGTAATACAAATGAGATTTGTATGATTTGATTTGAATGAGGCACCCTGTATATAGATTTTTGAGTTACCGTCAGCGAGTTTGTGTACCTTGCGGGCAAATTGTTACGACAAGAAATCCCTGATGATCGTCATCGCCAAAGCCACCCAACCGATTGGCAATCAGTTAAACAACAATTGCGATAGCGCACGATCTTTGTCCGTCTTGCTATACGAGTTCAAACAGATATTCAATTATCGTCACGGTTCAATCGATTGTGTCAACCGAGTACCGATCGCGGACACACATGCACATATATTTTCGACGCCGACAAACAACTTCGTCATCAACGATCCATCGATGGAAACTCGAATTTTTCTCGGCAATTACTTCATTACGGTGTTCGACGTGTAACGATAACAAATTGACGGCTAAAGTTTTATAAGTACGGTAAAGGTTTGATATATTACCACTGGTATATGAACGGAAAATTCTTGGAATTTAACGCGGGGCAAGAAAATTTGCCTATTTTCAAATTTTTCTATTCTACAATTATTCTAATTTTTTTCATTTGTAATGAATGTTCAAATATATTCTTAAATTTCTGGATTTTCCAAATTTTTCACTTTTTAAATTTTGGTACTTCCAAGTTTGCAGATTTATCAAATATTTAGGTCCATAAATTCCTGGACTCGTATTTCCAAATTCTTAAACTTTCTGAATTCCCCTGTTTCCTAAATTTAAAAAATGTTCAGTCTGAATTTCTCAAATTTCCAAGTCACCAAATTATACTACAAATAGTTTCTACAAACGATTTGGTATGCATTCTCCATAAATAGTATTTATAGTCTTCTTCGACTCTCCAAGCGTCTTGTAATACTCCATGTAAAAAAAAAATTTAAATTAAGTACTACTCGTTACAAAAACTGAAAACAAGTATTGTTTAATTCAGTGACCCGAATTCCGCAAAAGGTGTTCATACAATATTTGTACAGTACGTGATCGATATATCCCGCCTTTATCGTTGCACCATTGTCAGCCTGAAAGGCGCGCAATACGAATGAATAAATTCAATGCCGGCACGTGAAGCGTGCGTGGTCGTTTAAGGGTTAAAGTCGCCGTTAAAAATGATGCCGGGCACACAATACGGAAGGGTTACATTATAATCGTGCGTAAAAATTACTGGTACGGTGTGTTGGCAAACGGGGGAACGTGCAGTACTTCGGCGTGCATCGAGAGCGAAAGGGCCCTCATCCTTGCGCGGCTCCACACCATCCCACGCCAAAATCCGTGCCTGGGAGTCGTTCGTTTCTCTCTCGGTCGATCCTACGATCCCTACCTTTTCTCCCTTCCGTTAATCGCCCTTTCTTTTTCCTCCCCTCGCTGTTTTTCTCTCGGTCGCACTTCGAAAACGCACGCGCGGCTTCTCACGACCGCACTCAGTTATCCAGTGGCGTCACCACAACATATTAAACAATAGCGTACGCCGAGCCGTTTAATTAAAACGATATAGGCGCGTCCTCTCGCCAATGAAACCTCAACTCGACCTTACTAATTTCGATTATGAAAATCGAACTTCCTACAGTTTCTGCTATTCGAGAATCGCTAGAAATTATTTTGAAGGGTATTCTCAAGATTTATGTGCAAACACTTTAGGACTGGAATTTTGAAACTTCAGGTATTTGCAATTTTAGAACTTTGGAATTCGGATACTTTGGAACATTCAGATTTTGACCTTGGGATTTTTATATTTTTTTTAAATATAGTCCATATGTATCCTGTCTTCCCTACTAGTTGAACTTTTTAAAAATTCGATGGAGTCAATACTAGAAATGAGATAAAATAATTATGAAGTGTTTCCGAAGGACGCTCGGCGGCTTACCGTTGGAATTCCGTTCATTTTCTTGAAAATTTCCCGGTCGAAAGGTAAGAGAGGTCGGAAGGACAAGAAGGACACGGTCCGAGGCTATTGCACTAGGACGAGGCATAACGGTACGCCCTTTTTTTTCTCCTTTCTACCTGTCCGCGACCCTTAAGTACAAGCGGTGTACAGAGCCGGGTTCCTTTATCTGTTTCCGGCAAATTCCTGGATTTCCAAGCTACTCGGCCTTGGACTATGACGTTTATGACGAAAATTCATCGAACAATAAATGCCGTGGCATCCGAGTCGGTCGAAATTGCGCACGGTATTTAGCAGGAAGCTCGACGATCATGAGCGTCAAAGGTCTACGAGGATCTCGTTATACGTTTACGATTCATCATCGACGGAAAATGCTCGGCACGAGCTTCGATAATCGCTCTCTGTTCTTCTGTAGAAGCGCAGATGATCAGCGGCGCGAGTCGTGCGTCTATGATTACGCGATCGCAGGAGACACGGATGAACGATGATTCGCTAGCCGTGCATTGTGCGCGGCGGATTATCATAATTTGACATTATTACGAACGGTGACGCTCGCTGCTTGCCCGAAGGATTTGCTCGGATCTTAAATCCGCCTGTACGAGCATGTTCGAGAAGCCGAACTGTTAACAGCCGGATTAGAGCTGGCATGCCGTTGCAATCGATGGAGTTGCTCTTCTTGCGAACGTTCTATATTCTTCATTTTTGGACAGGCTGTATCAACTGTTAGAAAAGAAAATTTAAGAGCTAGTTCTTTGTAACGTTATTTAGAAAGATATTTAATATAGTCTCTGACTTATAGAAGTAGCAAATTAATGCATTATGTTCAAACAGCTGCTATAGGAAAGAGTGGTGGTTCTTTGAATGACTACATCATGAGTCTCCTTGTGGTTTGATAAAATTTTTTTCTTTATTTTATACATACTTTTTTTTTAAATTATTCCTCGTGTTTGATATTAACTTCTCAACTTCATGTTTGTTAAATTCTGTTATAACACAGTTATTTATAGGTACGGAAGTAAATTAAAAAAGGTCGTTGGAATGGGGTTAATTTACCGAATTTCTTCGTGGGTATAATGTATACTCGATTTATTAAGACGGCGTGAATTAGAAGTTCGGATAATACGTTCACTGCCTCGAAATACTTAAACTTTCCCCTATGCCGTGAACTGAGGCTAACACCCTCCTCGACGTTTATTCTCCAGCCGACTGGGGTAAGCTTCGTGATGCATAATGGAGCTACCCGATTGATATCCAAGCAACCGTCTGAAACTTCTACAATCTCGAACACAATGTCGGTTTAAACCGTAAGTATAATGGATTAAACGCATTCTGAACGCGCTAAACAAATAACCCATTTAGCACCTAATTCTGTATCAAATTCTAATCATTCTTGAAATTATAATAACATCTACGTCAAACTTGTACATAAAAGTTCTGTGTCGAAACAAAAATTATGAGTAGGGACTCTAAAATTATGAACAAAAACTTCTTTTGAAAAAAATCAGAAATTTTCGAATTTGCATTCTATGTCAATTTTGACGAGTATAAAAAATTGGAGAATGTTACGAAGAGGCTAACGGGATTAAAGATAGCGATATTAATAGACGTAAGGTTTGCTGCGTTTTATTTTACTTGGAGTGTATATGTACTTACATCGATATGACTATAACCCGCGACAAGGCAACGCCGCGACCGATCTTTCGAGGCTGCCGCTGGAAAGACGCTCAAGATGACCGTGATTGTCTGAAACATACACACACGTATCAATCTAAACATCCGTGACACGTAACGAGGACTCGAAGAGCAACCTCGTATTCATTGGCACACAAATACAGGAGTAACGCGTAAAGCGACCCATCTTTCTATATACACATATCTGTACATTTACATACACATTGGCGTATTAAACGCATACAGCCACGACACTTAACGTGAAATCCCGTTTCAACATTCCCGATCTACGTCTGAATACTTTGGAACGTATTAATGGAACCAGCGTGCTTTCGAAGATCAGATTTATAAACTCGTTTGAAATTTATTGATTTTCGAACAGCAACGATTAGATACTCTTCTTTATTATCTAAATTAACTTCAGGTTTTTAAGGAAGAGATAATGTAAGCGCTGGTATGTACATTGGCACTGAGCTCTCTAGGGAAAGTTGCGATGCAAGGGACAAAGGGCCGTCTAATGATTTTGGTTCATATTCACATATTTCCAAATCTGGCAATTTGAGAATTTGGTAATATACTTTTTTGGGGGCTTGGAAATGAGGGTTTGATAATTTGAGAATTTAGAGAATTTCAATATTTGAAAATGTGGAAATTGAGGGAATTGAGGATATGGAATTTTTGAAGGATGTATATTTGGACCTATAGAAATTCGGTAATTGTTAAACTTAAGAATCTGAAAATTCGAAGGTCCTGGGACCTTAGGAATTCCCGGATTTAAAAACTTGTGGACTCTAGGATTTGTGAAGTGAGTGTTTGAAAATTCTCATGTTTGAATAGTTAATCTCCCAAAATCAAAAGCAAATGTTGGGAACTCTACTCCAGCAGATGTTATCTGGAAGCCTACGTTGCAGCCAAGTGTACAACACTTTTTGGAGCACCTTACGATTCGCAGGATCACCCGCAAATTGTCTAAGTAATTTCAATTTGCTCGCCTAATCGATCCCGTTGGTAACAAGATCGCGTTAAACATCCCATTGGAGGCGATCGCCTGTACGGCCAAGAGCGGCGTATGTACACACGCTATAGCATTATCGATAGAGGCACGCATACCCTCTCGAGCGGTCGGTACATACATAAGTTCCGGGCGGCGCACGTAGAAATGCCACATGCACCTCGGTTTCGAAGGGGTCTGCGTGCGTCCCGGTAGCGACAACAACAGCGCGGGAGCAGACGAGAACGGAAGACGGAGGACGCCAGTCGTAGAAAGAGAGACTGTAGCTCGTTGCATGCAGGAAAGAGAGGCGTAAAAAAAGAGAGCGTCCGTCGAGCAAGGGGGAAAGAGAAACGGACAGACGTGCTCGTTTCTCGGATCGAGCAGTATGCACGAGGACGAGAGAAGAGGACGGTGGTGGCGGTGCTATAGGGAGACCTTTTCCCTCTATCGCGTGGCTCCACCCACACGCCGCCACCGCCGCCGTCGAGGCGCACAATCTGGCAACAGTGGCTCGCTATAACCGATATTGTGGCCGTGGATTGAATGGAGGGGAACTAGCTCAGGTCAAACCTCCCCACCGGCACGACAACCCCTCGCTCGAAGAACCGACCCCTCTGTTCGCCTCTCCGTCGTTTCCCACCCCACCCAACCCCTACCTCGTCCTTCTCCATCCACCGTTCATCCGTCTCCTTCTCTCCTTCCTCTACCCCCACTCGATCGAACCGCATCATCGCCCCTCTTCCTTCATTGCCCCTCGCTAGGGTCCCCCTCCATCCTCCTTTTGATTGTCTGCGTTCGGTGGAGTGGCACACGCGTGTGCCGCAGTGTTCCTGTGCGTCGGGTGCGAGTGTCGCGCTCCTACTAGATGGCGCGAGTGCGCGCCTGCGCATGTGTGTACGTGCAGCTACTCCCACCGCCGTCGTCCGACGCTCTACCACTACCGTTGGTATCTTCGTTTCGATACCACCACCACTGCACCGAACGTGCCTGCTGCCGCTACCAACATCGCCACGAGCTACCCACACGAATAAAGGGCCGCGTGTCGACGCATGTCGTACGAAGAATCGACGGACGGGGACACACCGTAGAGATACACGGAGCGTATACACAGAACGGCGGATAGAGAGGGCGCAGATAGAGCGACGGAGAAGAACGGCAGTAGGGAGCAAGAAGGAGGGACGAGCCGAGTGCGAGAGAGACCGATGTTGGCCCCAACAGCCTCTCACTAGACAGTATTACTTTCAACCGTTTAGCGGGGCCAATGCTACCCGGCGCGGAGTAGTCAGTCAGCCGAGCAGTCAGAGTCAGCCGGCCGCGAATACCGAGAGGACGCCTCTCCGTTCCGTTCACGAGTATCGTCGTCGACGACCATCCACGCGACGATCTCGAATGTTTTCGTCATTGTCCTCGAGGCATACCGTCGTGGCTTCTTATCTGTGTTATCGATGCCGTCATCGGGTATTAACGGCACGTCCGTGACGGACTGAAGCGCGCGAATTTCGTATCGAACATGAAACAGTTTCCGAAATCGTGTGCTAGGGTAACTTTGTGTGCTTGACGGAGGAGATAGTTTATCGAGTGTGTGACTTATTTTGACATTAGTATCGACGATTGGGAATCGAACCGAAAACGGTTCGCTGCTCGATTAAGTTGTTGCCGCTACTGTCGCAAGGACACAACACCGGGTTGCGGGCCACGAGCAACCGGAGAGCTGTTTTACCCTCTCTCGGCGGCGCATCCGAGTCGCACGCGCGTGCAACACTCTCTGGTGGGTTCCGCACGCTCGCGATAGCTAGTCGCGGGAGCGTTCTCGCCCGTTTCGGCCCCGTTCTTAACGAGAGGAGGTGATGAATAGACGAAAGCGTTGTAGTGCCGAGCAGCGTGGTGACCGTGCTCGTCGTCGTGACGGACGATGACGATGAACGTAGACACATATCGTATACGCGAGGAAGTGTGCTCGTTGGTGTGATTCAGTGTTTTTTCTCTTCGAATCAATTCCATTTTGCACGAGAATTCGATTGGATTATTTATTTCCGTGAAACAGGTGTATCTACCGGGGATAATGCGATTCTGTGTCATTCTTTAGGTAAGTGTCTCGTGCAGCGTTACATTGCATGCTCAAGTGCTCGTCGACGATATTGTGAACCGAGTGTCACGATGGATTTTTTATTTATCAATGAAACGTAGGGTGTTCTAGATCCAGTGATACAACTCGAAGAGGGGCGCGTGAGATAAGTTGAAAATGTAAAATGACACTTTTTTCGTACGAAGTTCCGCTTCTGAATAAATCGATGTTGAAGAGTATACGAGTTTATACGGTGTGTCAGTTCAGTTTTTAAAAATTCAAAATCTTGCAGAATATTAGAAACGAACAAAATTTTAACATGGGTCTGGATGTGCTTTCTTGAAAAGTTCAAAAATTCGCGGTTTTACAAACTTGATTCAACTTCTGAAATATTCGATTTACTTAAATATTTGAATTGGAGCATTGGTTCAATAAAAAGTGCTTTGAAATTATTTTATTATTATTAATAATAGAAGTTTGGTAATTTCATAATGTTCAATTCTAAAATGAATGAAAATTGATTTGTCATCACTTTAATCTGTGTTCATTAAAATTTTTCAAGTTTAAGTTAGGTCTACTTGGGTTAGGTTCTAACTTGTTACATTCGAGTTAACTGTGATTAGGTCAAATATACTGACGTTAAATAAAATGTACATCAGCTTAAATAATTCTATTTCCCTGGGTTAAGTTAGGTTAGGTCCATTCAAGTTAGGTCAAATTGATATGGACTAAGTTGGATCGACTCATATTGAGTTAGGGTTGATTAGATTAGGTTATATCAGGTTATATCTATTGATGTCTATTAAGTTACATTTATTCAGAGTTATAATTAGGTTAAATAAGTTAGGTTAGATTTGCTTAGTTAAAATCTACCCGTGTTAGATTGCAGTAGGTCTAAGTTAGGTATGGTTAGTTTGCACATATAACAACGTTAGATCAGACAATGTTAGTTGTACAATAGGAAAATGTCATTCTACATTTTCATATGAACTCATCCTCTCGTATCACTGAACCTGAATATTGCACAACTTATATTGCATAAAAAAATTGTAGTAAAAGTCGTCAATTAAAATTCGATCGTACCTGGTGAAATGGTTAAAGAATCGTGGAACAGAATGGATCACGATCTCTCGACTAGCCACTTGCTAGTTATTACGTTGCAGTAGTAGATATTCTAACCGGTAAGGCGCTTTCACAACGGGTGATTGTTCTAAAGATGTGTCACTCCGTCTCGCTCGTTTCTCGAGCCGATCCCGGTTAAACGCGAGAGAAAGAGCGAGAACGCGAGGAGGAAAGAAACAGAACAAGAGAAAGAAGTTTCGCAGTGACGGAGACACGAAAAGAGGCTGAAAGTCACGTCTCCTGTAATCTTCGATTGTCTGGAGTAGCGTGTTGTACTCGACGTATTAACACCTTTATGTGTAGCGGCTATTACGAGACGTGCAAAGATGCGCTACCGAATTGCTATATATCTAGATTTTACTTTAGGGTGTAATGTCAACTTCCTTTCGAGTCCATTTAATTTTGGGTAATGGGAAAAATTAGTTTTTAAACTTTTGGAACTTGAAACTTTCAATTTTATACATTTTCAGATTCTCAAATTTCAAAATTTTTTAGGCCTCAATTTACAAATCTCCAAATTCCCCAATTTACAAATCCCCAAACTCCAAAATTTGAGATCCACAAAATTTCCAAATTTGAAAATTACTGAACAGTTGACTGATGACACTTCATCTGCCATTTTCCCTAGGGAAGGCTTACACATTTCTATGAACCCAGCACGAAGATTAACACCTCTGTTACTCGAGGTTTATTATCGACTGGTGCATTCTCGGTGCGAGTACGTTTTTGTCGATAAGTAACTCAAGTTATTGGTACTCTACTCGGTAATCCGTCATACGACCTTAATAATTCACTTCCGAGAAAAGCTGGAGAACCGTTTTACCGTTACATCGTCGAATGACAGGTATTTGTTGCAACTCGTCGAAGAAAATATTCTATCGGTGATCGACTCGTCATGAAACATTCGAAGGGTTACTACCCCCGAGGTTTAAAAACGCCATCTAATTTTGGCAATTTATTTAAAGAAAATAGTTGACTGAATTGGAAATCTATTTTTCGACGAGTCTTTTCCGTTGATGTTTCAACAGTGCACACGAAATTAGTCTCACTTGACGCGTGACAAAACGCAAGATATTTTCGTCATTCACACGTCAAAATGTGTGAAAGTAATTTAGGGGTCTTGAAAGATAAGTTTGAAGGAAAAGTATCTTTTATAAAAATGTATAGAAGATATTTCAAGAATATGTAACAGAGGAGAACGCTCGACAGAAATTCCCGCGAAAATTCAAATCGTGTTTATTCAAATTATATACATTCGAAAACTCATTAAATTAATTTTAATAGCATGTATTCGTCAAATTTATTTGATTTACACTTTTCTTGATTTAAACTTAAATCTACAATCCTTTGTGTTAGGTTATGGAACGCTCGAGTTTCGAAAGCAGAACCAAATATTTTGTATAAATCTATCCCATATTTATACGGTGAAAGAAGAGGTGTTTGATGTGTAACGCATACATGTATACGATACAATAAAATCACAAAAAACAGTGTGTTTTCAAGAGCGCTACAGTGTTGACTGTTCTGAAATAAAATTGAGCAAATAATAGCTGTCGTTCATGTGACGATAATTGGTATGACATTGTTAGTGACGTTATCAGACGACGTAAAAATAATAAAGAAAGACGTACGTAGAGACAGAGTCGGATTCAAATCGAACGAGACGACGCGCCACACCGTCACACACACAGTGTCGTACGTGGCGTTCTATCTGGCGTACGCTGAGATAATCTTGGCAATATTAAACGCGCAATAGGCTCCGCTATGCCCGGGCTATCTAATCGTTTATCGCCGTCATACGCCAAGTCACTGTACTTGCTATCATCGATGCCGAAACTCGGATTTTTGTCTGAATTGAAACGACTCCAGATAGACATCTAACCGGGAGAGGAAACAAGGGGTGTTGGATGTGGACATTTCGTTTCAGAAATTGAAATATTTTCTAGTCTGAATTCCTGTATTTTTTAAGTCCGAAATTTTCAATATCAAGATTAGTATTTGCAACTCACCCAATTTTGACATTTTTGAACCTCCATATTTCTGTACCCTAAATTTTTTAATTTCTGAACCCCTAAATTCCCAAATCCTAGATATCCAATTTAAAAAAAAATGTCTGTAAACAATTCGAAATTTTCTCCGCTCAGACTTTCAAAATTTATATCCCAATTGTCAAAACTAACATTTTTAACTTCAGAAATGTAAAAATTTCTAATTCCCAAGTTTCAAAACATACGTTTATAAAAGCAATTATTTAATATATTAAATAAGTTATTACGTTTTGCATGTAGTAATATCCTTTCAAATGTTTGACACGATTCATGCTGTAGATAATTATAATCTATACGAGCACAGTTATCGTTTGCAGTAGAATAAAGCAAAAGGAAAAACATGTATTTGCACAAAATGGTAGCTACGTAAAGTATACAAAAAGTAGACATATTCATTTAGAAATAATGTTAGTAAATAAGAACTACAAGAATTAGCTAATGGACTTCGGTAATAAAATATAACCTCACCTGACGTAGTTTAACTTAATGGATTTGAATGATAGCACTTAATTTAACCTTACCCTAACCCGATATAATCTTATGTTCTAAGAGATTATTGTAAAATTTAACCTAATCAACCTGAATAGATTTGTATTGCAAACCTTGACCTAACCTTATCACTTTAATAGTAGCTAGATTTGAATAATAAAATATTACTCAACAGATTTGTATTACAAAGCTTGACCTAACCTACCCCATCCACTTAACTCGATTTGAACAATAAAATGACTTAGATTTGTATTACAAAACCTTGACCTAACCCAACCTATTCACCTTAATAATAACTGAACTCAATAGACCATTAATAAAACCCAACTTGACCTAACCTAATTTACTTCAATATTCTAATTTGATAATCAAACAACATCAAGTAAGAAGATAAAATTATGTTTGTAATACGTCCAATGAGTAACGTTAAAGAGTACATCGAAGTGCACAAGAGCGCAACATAGTTGAACGCACTGCATCGATATCTCGCATTGCTCCGCGTACATACACCTTGATGTCAGTTTGTCCAATGCTATACTGCCTCGACGAATGTTGAGCTTTCACCTAACGCCATGCCACGGGGACATAACCACCGTTCGAAACGCGACAGGAGGGAGGCACTTGTCGAATGTGCTCTATGCACGTACATACGTACACTTGCATCGATATGCACGCGCGATCTCTTTCGGTACGCGGAGGCGCGGCTGCGATTTAGGTTCTTTCGCGTTATTGCGTCTCCACCACTCCGCGGCGAAGTCGGTTTCGTTGAAAGCCTTCTAATCTCGATACAGGCCCCCGTTGCGGTGGCACAATATCAGAAATAGGTTTGTTAAAATAAGCGTACACTCGATGGCGCATACCGTGCTTACCAGGGACGTATTATCGTGGAGCGAATCACACGGTGCCACGATTCAAACCACTATGGCCACCGTTTGCACCGAGGGTTGCTTTCATTATACCATATTAAATTTCTGTCCATTTTCTACCTGTGAATAACACACTCTCGATATTTTATGACTTGTTAGATTCACTTAGTCCTTTTGGGGTGAAACGATTTTGGGGGTGACGACTTCGAATACGTTTTAAAACACATCGGAGAATATTTATAATAGTCAGATTTTTCAACTTTGCTATTTTTCTTGGTTGGAAATTTTCAAGTTTAGGAACTTGAGGATCTGTGGAATTCAGGGTGTAAGAATTTAGGAATTTGAAAATTTTCAGTCGGAGAATTTGAGTGATTGTTACTTAGAATATTTCAAAATCTATAATTTTAAGAATTGGAAAATTTAATCATACCTCTGCAGATAAATTTCCAGGGGAGCTTCACAAATGCGTGAACACCTCCGCTTAACCATCTCTCAAACCACATGAATTATTTGTCCTACTCCAATCAAAGTGTTTCCATATAATGATTGATAATTTGCTTCCAATAAGTGATTAACCGAAAGAATGCCGTAGTTTCTCAACGGCCACAGATTTTCGGGAACACGATTGTCGTAATCGGGCAAAGACGTGGGGTAGGGTCGGCAGACATCAGAGCAAGATTTTTCAGGTGTTTCGACAAAGAGGGACGCCGCTGCTATTTACCAATTTGGCAAATATCAGCGAGTCAGGAATATATCGTCATCTTTGATTGCGCACTCTCGCACGCGGAGCGAGGGTACTTATTTGTCAAGGACGACGAACAGACGCCTCGGAACTGACGAAGAATTATGTCAGAGGAACAGCACGTTATAAATTCACCTTGAAGCGTTGCCGCGTAGAAAATTGTGGCATCGTGCTTTTTTTTTTATTTAACATTCTTTTATAGTAACTGCTTTTAACCCCACTGGCGACGGGCTGCCATTTTTTTGGGACATGAAGCTCAAGGTGAACTCTGCGAGACTTTTCATTCAATCGTACGTGAATATACATGCTTTTTATAAATCTTTATTTATTGAACTTATTTTTAATTATATTATGTGTAGACATTTGACACAGAATCTTTTAAAATTATCACCAATTTTTATTGCTTCGTGATTCCATTTTGTTATAACACTGTCACCGTTTCACTACCAGCTATGGTATAAAAATGAGTAGAAGCGTCCGTTCTCTAAAACAGTTTGCAGAGGACTAAATTGTTACATTGTGACTGAAATAGAGTCTGTCAGACACTACTACACACTTATTAGCTATCACTGTTCGAAACGAACAAGCTACATAGATGAAATTGCATAAACTTCTCTTGTGTAATATGTCCCACAATGTTTTAAACATTGTCGATCCCAGTTGTGTTTTAAAACACAATTTCCAAACTTTCCATCTACAAATTTCCATACCAATTCCCAAATTTTCAAAACCAACTTATGTTAAATGTGTGGCAATACAATGATAACATAGGACAATGTTATTAATGATAACGATGAAACTCATGAGAGTATAAGGCAAAGATTGAAGATTTTTTTTAAATAGTACTACCCAACAAAATTTCAGTAACTTGAACGTGGTGTTAAAATCGTCAATTTGCTATCATCGTTTTGATACAATTCGTGCGGCGACTCGTTGGAATTGTTTGACCGATCGGTTCGCAAACGCTCGAGAAATCTCTCCGTTGAAATCACCGACGTAAGCAAGAAAACTTTCGTCGGGAGACGAGCGTGCCGCGCCGCACTCTATCCTTCGAAGACCACACCGCATACGTACAACTTGCGCAAACGATTGGTTTACACGCGACGGAATCCGCTCGGCTGGATTATGAAACGTTTGTTTTGCCGGCGCGAAGCGGCCGCTCGTGACGCTCGCGGTCCGACGACAATGGAACAGCCTTCGAACATTATATCCCCGCACGCGCGCTCAAGGTGAGGCGCAATTAAATTTTCATAATTGTCCGTTGCATAATGAGGTCTCTCGGAACGTGTTTCTCTTTTTTTTTCTCTTTTCCATTTCGACGATGTTCGTTCCACGCGCGGAACACAAATTCGAATTAGCCGCCTCGATCTTCCCAGAATCGTTTATCGCCGTGTCGGCTCCTCTTTTATCCGAACGATTGCGCCGTCGATGCAACGCGATATACAAACGAAAGATATCGTTATCTTTAACGCCTTTAATTTTCTGCCGCTGCGTGTCTCAGTTCGGTGCGCTTTAAATCCACGCTCGGTGAGTCTATAGCTTCGAACTTATTTTGTGAGCTTTATTATTGCGTTATTCGAAATAATTTAGAGTAGGAAATATGATCGCAATTTTGCTCTTTTCGTCGAAGTAATAATCGATGTCGCTTTAAATGGCGCGTTTGTTTCGAAGTATTCAATCGTGGTGCGCGCGCACCCGGAATGGAGTACGCATGCGCGAGCGGTAGCGCTTAAAACGCCAACCGGTTAATTTCGTTCCGTGTACTCATGTCAAACGCCAGGCACGAACGTCGATATTTCTAACACTATGTATAGACTATACACAGCCATGCGAACTTCAGTTGCGTCGACGAAAGATAAATTTGTTGTTTGACGAAGTGATAGCACCGTTCGCGTGCTATTACGCATTAATTCTTAAAAGTCGAAAGCCTATACTATGGGGAGATCAAAAAGCTATGCTAAACGAAAGCTATCATTATTGCTACGTGTAAAGAATCTCATTTACATTTTCATTTATCTATCAAAGTTAACATTTTCGTAACGTACGAATATCTATAGAGACTTTAGTTATATCCTTATGCGTCGTATATCACATCGCTACATCAAAATTTTAGGGCCAACCCCATATATTACCAATCACATCAACGTTCTGCTCCTAGTCTCAGTGGCAATATAACAAGTACTTATCGTAATTAATGAAATTCCCGTACTTTAGCAGCATAAATATCATTTCGATAAATATCAAAAGGTCAGAATATAAACATCTGTGCAGATAAAGCAACGGCGATATAAAATCGATGTTCATTCGCACGTAAGATGCGTCCATTAATCAGAAGTAATTGTGCGCAGCAGGTCAGCAAGGTCGCGTTCCAACTTGTGCACGAAGGCGGTAAACTATCGGTTGTCATTCCTGTCGCATACGGTTAATCGTTCATTCTTATGAATCGCTTTAATATATAAAACGACGCCTGTGCAGCTAGTAACTCGCTAATTTCTTCATGGTTCGGTGATAACCGTGAAAACAATATATGTGTATCGAATTTCCATTTGCAAAGATTAACCGTCACCGTGACGATAATGTGCTTTTGTAATTTATTACGATGCTCGGTAACATTAAGGTAGGAGAAGCGAAGAAAAAAAACGAGTAATCGTAAAAGCGTCGTGACAAAAAAGTTGGTGTATCGGACGGAACGATCGGTTAATAAATTAACCGCAATTGCAAACGGGGTGCGTTGATTGGCCGGAAGCGATTGCACGTGGCAAGGCCGTGGCTCACCTTATCCAGGAAGACACGGCGATATCAGCTGTCACAACTTTAGTTGCTCGTTTGTTCTTTGCAACTATCGGTTATCATTGACAGCGCGTGCATTCGTCCGCTTAGCTAGTGCGCATGCGCGAGTTTGAACTGTGCGCGGTAAAAAGCGTGCGCACAGGTATTACTCGTCTTTACGTTAATAAATCTGGTGTATTACTTCTTTTTATCATCTTGTTGTTCAAGATTGGGTAGAAACAATTACAAAGTTATATATTTCATGAACCTTGATAGAAGTTTTTCAAGAACGAAAAGGCGGGAATTTACTGAAGTTCAAAATTGTATAAAGGTCGAAGTGTTTGCATGCACCTAATATATTAAGTGAAAGAAGTTTATACTCCAAATGTGTTTAAAACATACAATTTAAAGATCACATTTCTTGTACTATAAAAATGATGTTTAAATGATAGTAGTATCGTGTTGCTGAAACGAAGACTGTCAAATTAGAAGTTTAATTGGAATGTGATGCTATGATTAAATTTGAGATATTTATAGTTTAGTATTTTCGAGTCCCCTGTTGGCGCTTCTTCGTGCGGTGGTATCTTTATTTAACGCGTCGTATTAATCACTTTCCTTGTACGTCGCAGGGATATAATTATCTCGTAGCTTTTATCTGGAAGAAAAGCCTATGAAAGCGGGAGACTTTGTAATCCGGGATAATTAATGCAAAGAGCAGGTGGAAGAAATATAGTGCCTTCCATGATATATATATTTAAACAGCCGTTTCCGCGCACGTGCCAACTTACGCGCGATTATTTGAAATTAACGAGCGTCCCGTTGTGATGAAGTACGTGTTGAGCGTATAAAGCCGTATCGAATAATCTTATTTTAACTAAATAGCGAATCTGGAACAGTGCATTGACGCAGAAATTCCAATATAAAGCAGCAACGAGGACAATTTTAATATCAAGAGTCGTGGCAGAGACCTTTCTTAAGCATTTCTGTGAAAAATATTTCCAAGACGGTATTCGTCATCGACGCCTTCCAGTTTAACCCTGACATACATCAAGTCACTAGCCACCGGTATAAATCGTACCAAAGATTTTCTAGAGAATTTCGTTCGTCGCTTTTGCTTCGTACGGGCGGTGAAACGAACGATGTTATTTCGGTGCTCTCCGAGATAACTTATAGATGTGTGTACACGTTCTCTCCGCTTCCTTATTTCCAAGTTTCTATGTACATAGACACGCACGCGTACATATACAACTATAAATGGACTTCGAAGAAAGTACCTATGTTCTCCTCTACTCATACATACATTACTGCTCTAAACAATTGTCTCGATTTCTCCGGTAATAAGGTGATTTCCAACAGCGTACCTTTCTAATTCCTAATAAATTGCTTCCTCGTTCAACCCCTGCGTTAGCACGCTCAGACGATTTTCAAATTAATTATTCCCCAACCCTTTTGTAACATCGACCGAAGAAAGATATTTGCATATCTTATGTAATGAATTTACATAACGTTCGTGTAACAAATTACGATCTAATTTAAGATTACGAAATTTGTTATTTTAGACTTTCGAGAGGTGTCGGTTTTATAACAAGCTTGTCATTCAAACGTTCCTTGATACGTTCGTTGTAGTATGAGAACCATGGGTCTAGGGAGATATTGTAAGTACCAAAGGTGGACATATCAGAATATAGGGATTTTGGAAAATTTAAGTATATTACACAGATGGTTTGTACGAAAGAGAGAAACGTATCGTTGCCTCCTGTCGTTCCCTTTATCTCATCGCGGCAGGATACTACGTTGCTGTAACTGCGGTGCACCGGATCGGGTGATATTTATGTAACGGTCAAAGGGGTTAAGTGTTCTGGGAAAGTTTCCAGAGCAACGATTGGTCGGCGGCTTCCGTGATTTCGTCATCCGCCAATCAACGCCCCGAAACAACTTTCTCCGAATCCTGACAGAACTGGCGCGCATGCGCGCGCGCGTGCGCGCCACCGTTTCGCAGAAATGCATCCTCCGGAAGATTTATTGCACGTCAAAAACAACGTGACGTAAGACGTGTAACAATTCGCCGATACAAAGAACGATTTCGACATTGATACCGCGGTTGTAAGACCGTAAATGGTGGCGTTATAAACACGGTACAGAGATTGCCGGTATTCCTCGGGGAGATCTCGTTCGAACGCAGAAGCGCGGGAATTTGACCGATTTTTCAAATGTGCGAATTTAGGACTGTGAAACTTTGGAACTTTCAAAGTGTACAATTTTTGAACTTTGCAATCTTAGAACTTTGAAAGTACAAAATTTTTGAACTTTATGAAGATATGTACACAAAGTTGTATACATTTGATAATAATTGTTAATGGCTACGTTTGTGGGAAAATTTGAATGTGTCCACTGACGTAGAACCGTTTATTTGATGAATGAAAGATCGGGTTCCGGTCAAAGGGAATGTTTTGACCTTCGACCACGAAGGGTTAATATAATCAGTTTGGAAATCAGTTTAATTGAGTAACTCGATGTTGGACCGAAGGGGAAACGCTTTTTGGCGGATCGAATTTATTGAAGCGTACTCGACAGCCCACTTGTTTGTGTGTCAGGGACGTTCAAATTTCGTTTTGTTCGGCCATAATACGTATATATGTTCTGTTTCAATCCGAAGCGCTGTACGTCGTAGAACAAAAGATGAATATTTGAGCTACGGATATTACGCCATCACTGATAAACCATTTCCGTCATATTTTGAGATATTCGGAAGCATGACGTAACTTATAGAAATATTGTTCCCGTAAGATTAATAATTTTTGTGTTCTTACATTAGAGAGCTATACATTTCATTCGAATTTTCTTCTTAATAAAATTTTGCTATTGTAATAATTATATTTTATTAATAATATTTGACGAAATCATTTTACTTCATAAAATTATTTTACAAGTGGCAGTCAAATACTTCATGTATGAACGTTAAAAAATTAAATTGTATTGTAGTGATATTTCTATTGATTTTAATTTTGAATAAAAATGTGTTAGACTAATATTAAAACGGAAATTCGATAGATATTATATTAATAAGGTAACGCATTCCGTCCACGCCTTAGTTGACACAAAGATAAAGTCTGTAAGCGGTTTCTTCGACGTAACGGACATCACGTCCAAAAATTGTTAACGTGTTAATAAACGTTTCGTAATCATTTCACGAGCTGCAATACCAAGGACCCTCCCCTCCTATAATTCGACCGATAAAAAATTCGTCGCCGAGTCTTTCTTACGTATCTCCAATCGATATTGATCTTTGTTAACTTTTCACTTCATATCGCAACTTGCCCAAACTCGTATAAAAAAACAGCTAGATCGAAAAAAGTGTTATATAGAAAAAATTGAAAACAGCAGACATGTGTACATCTATATCACTAATGTCTAAATATTGTAATTAATGTAATGTTAATTTTGTTGAAGAAAAATTAAAACCTGAAAAAGTATAAGTAAAAGAATATGAAATAAGAAAAAAATGAAATTGTGAGGAAGTTAAAATTGTAAAAGAGAATTGTGCATATGAAAAGCGTAAAAATTGTCGGTGCATAAATGCGCAAAAAAAAAAAATATTTCGACGTAACACGGTTATCTCGTGGAATTGTAACGTGACACCGATTGCTGAGGTTTGTTACAAAACTCTTTTGCGACGCTTCCCATTTGTGCACCATCACATACATTATAGGTCATAATTATTAAATCGTCGTAATATTGTTCCAGAATTGGACTGTGATCCTTATATAATGACAATACGAGACCTATCATCCAGTTGCATAATCTGTTTGTGTTTTGCTTGTTGCGAATATTCAAACTAGAAATCGGTTTAACGTGGAGTGGATACCTTTAAGACACGTAAACATGAAACCTTAAATTTTTCTAATGATCCGACATGCAGCACAAGTTACACTTATTTGTCATTTTTTTAGGTTTTTGAGATTTTTGGAATTTGGGAATTTTAGAATTGTGGGATTTTGGAATTTGCAAATTTGGAATTTTTAGAATTCTAAAATTTGAGAACTGAGGAATTTAGGAATTAGGAAAATTTTAAAATTCTTAAATTTTAGAAATTCCGAATTTGGGTATTGAAGAGTTTAGGAAATTGAGAATTTCTGAATTTAGAAATAATTAGAACGAACATTTCAAAATTCAAGAAACCTAAGAATTGTAGAAAATTACAAAAAAAGATTGCAGTTTATGTGCAGCCCATAAAAGTTAATGTTCAAATATAAAAGTGTATGAACATTTTGAAGTAAAAATAGAATTTTTATCGTTAAGATATCAGGGTTACTTGTGGTTTTTTAATATATTTATACCTTTTCCGTTCACGAACGAACGGAAGGAAGTTATCCAGTAACTGCGGTCGAATCTTACAGTTTTTCGGTCTTTTTGTGAGCGGCAGCAGATGTTACTTCCGTTTATGCGTTGACGCATGCGCGTGCGCGCGACCTTATGTGTCGCACGTGTTCTCGATGATTTCGAACATGTCGGAAGCGATCAAGGAAAATGACGAAAGGGATAAGTATCCTTGACCCTCTTCGAACGAATTCTAAGACGATTCGGGTCATGTTGAGTGTTACTATCAATTTTTTTCTATGTGTATGTATACAAAGAACGAAATTGACTCTCTCAAGAGGGACTTTTTACAAAATGGACGCTTGAGTCGTGGTCATTACAATATTTACGATAAAATTACAAATGTAGATATGTGATATTTAACAAAATTTTTACACAGAAATAGGTATTTATCTAAATAGTACATAATAGTAATAGATATAATGAAATATAAGATAAATATGTTTAAAATATATGGAAGAAAATTGTGAATTTGTAAGGAAAATTTGGGATATTCCAAAAATGGCGTCAATTTAAAATGGAAGGTGAATATATTTCTTAAGATTGTGCAATTATAATCGATTTTTATCATTGATATAATAAGTGATGATTTAATAAGTGACTTAACAAGAGAAAGAAGAATCCTCTGAAAATTACATCCTCAAAATGTCAAAGGCTTATTCTCAACATTGACATTTTACTAACATCATAAAATGTATAAAATGAATAAACAATAAAACGTTGTTAATAAACAATATAATAACTAATGTTCCAATTAATGAGTATGAACGTAATGATGACATTAGAATGCAAGATCAATAGTTAGATGTAGCAGGAACAATGTAAAACCTTTTACAATTCAGTCTTAAGTACTTGTTGCTTAATTGTTGGGGTGCGGTCTGTTTGATCGAAATCGGGAAACTAGAA
Organism: Megachile ligniseca; assembly: GCA_945859555.1. Taxonomy (NCBI): domain Eukaryota; kingdom Metazoa; phylum Arthropoda; class Insecta; order Hymenoptera; family Megachilidae; genus Megachile; species Megachile ligniseca. The sequence goes on from OX243783.1 coordinate 7,884,178, forward strand.
TGAAGGAGTGGTATACGTTTCTAAATTCTAGAAACATTACCAATAATCAACTAAAATACATGCACGAACGGAACGTTCTTATATTTCTGCAAAATAATCTTCATTTTCACGATCTCAAATTTCTAAGTTACCCCCTAGTCTCTAAGTTCTCAAATTTCCAATTGTACAAGTGTTCAAACCTCCAAATCTTTAAATTCTCAAATTCTCAAATCTTCACATCTTCAAACATCCAAGTCCCCAAATTCTCAAATGTTCAAATCTTTAAACCTGCAAGTCCCCAAATTCTCAAATCTCCAAATCTCCAAATCTCCAAATCTTCAAACCTCCAAGTCCCCAATTCTCAAATCTCCAAATCTTCAAATTTCTAAGTCCCCAAATTCTCAAACCTCCAAACCTCCAAATCTCCAAATCTCCAAATCTTCAAATTTCTAAGTCCCCAAATTCTCAAACCTCCAAATCTTCAAACTTACAACTCCCCAAATTCTCAAATACCCAAATCCCCAGATATGCAAAAGTCCCTAGATCATACCTAACGTCAACCAGTGACACCGATAAACCTCGAGTATCTGTCAGCCCATACAGCAATGCTGGTTACCCAACGCACTCTCCCAGGCCAAAGTTACTAGCAGTAACTATACCCGATTCGACGCGATTGAAAAAAACGATCTCGCATCGAGAACTCGCGCAGAGGTCCATAATCTATGGTCGTCTGGTATCGAACCGGTCTAAACGCACCTTTACGGCGAGTTGACAAAGCGGCGGTGAACGTCGCGCGGGAGTAAAGAGGACAAAAAACGAACACGCCGGATGCCGATCGCAACACTTCACTAAAATCAGGACAACACCGAGAGAAGGAGGATGGGAACGAGGATTCGAGAGAGTCTCGAGAAGCGTTCAGAACGAGCGACACGTAAACAAGAGCGTGTGTCCGAGGTCGACTCGCGGAGAGAATCGTGGGAGGAATTCCTTCTTTTTTCTCTCTCTCTCTCTCTCTCTCTCTCTCTCTTTGCTATCGGATATAGACACGGGGTGAGAACGGGAGAGACGCGACAAACAGGGGGCTTTGATCTCCGAGTCGCGTCGTTATTTTCGGTGCGAATCGCGGAGACAAAAGCATTCCCGTGAAAATCCTTGCTTTTTTCGACTGGGGGAAATCGCTCGCGAAATTCGCGTTCGTTGGAAATCGTCTTTCGTCGGCACCAACTTATGCACCCTTTCGAAGGTTTTGCTGAGGGATATACTGTGAAAATTTTTAGTTGAAATGTTTGATGAGTCGTTTGAAAGTCATTACTTTTCTATTATTAACCTTGCAATATCGTGACGCACTCATGACGCACTCATGACGCACCCGTGACGCACCATAGTGAGAATCCACACTCGTGTTTTCATCGCATTCGTGTTTTGGGGTTCAATATTAATTATAATCGTCACAGTCAAGTTTCGTCGAATACAAAGTCTAACTTTTAACTTTCTTCATTCGTCTTCATATTGCAGCAATAATTAGTTATTTGCGCATGACGCAACTATCTAGAAACTTGTAGGTTAAGTTAATTGTCGGTATTTTCTGTAGTGCATTATATAACGCAATAGATTTAGTTAAAAAATACCTGTTTCGAATTGTATTAAGTCGACCTGGTGAGTCACCTTCCTAGCACAAAGGGTTAATTTTTGTCTATAATTGTGCAGTGACGCACACCTTGATTCAAATGCGACGAACCTGACTAGTATCATAATCGCGATTGCATATAAGTTTAATGCTAAGCTTGAAGAATCGATAAATGTATAAATACAATTAAGATTCTGACTTTCTTTGTTCGCTCGGTTAATAAAAAAATGGCGGATCCGGTTGACTCGAATTTCGATTTGAGAATGCACCTGAATATAGAAAGCGATGTAAAGAGTTACATAAAAATCAAGGCTACAGGGGAAACCAAAGTTGTGTGCCGAACTTGAATACGTGTTTGTTACCTAAGATGATCAGGCGCGTTGTTAGCGTAAACATTTTCATTATCGATCATTCTCGATGACAGCGATCGCAATTAACCGGCGAATCTTTGATACTGTAAACAAAATTAATTGCTGTTCTAAACATAATACTTTTTTACTTCTGCGAATATTCGAAAATTTTATAGTAGGCTGTTTTATTGCCACTAGTTACAGGGGTGAGGCAGTGATAGGATATTTTGTCACCAATTTTACATATCTCTATATATATCTCTGTACATTCCTAGATCTGTCGATATTCCTATATTCGTAGCTGTTCCCACATTCCCAGATCTTAAAATCCCAAAACCTCTATCTCCCCATATCTCCAACTTCCCAGATCTCTTTCATACTAAACTACGCAGATCCTTGCATCTCCGATTAAATTAAACTGAAACATCGTTCCGATCAGCGTTCAACGTTCAAATTACACGATACTAATTGCGTTTTCACGAACCGCTTGATCATCGTATAAACACTGATCCATCAGCGGCGCAAGGTGAATTAATTACAAAAAACTAACCGATTAACTCGTCGCGCGGTTCGTTAATATAACGTGGAAGACACGAGGAACGAGAGGAAAAAAAAAAAGAGGATATCGCAAGTTTTTCTGATGTGATTCAACCAACCAGCTTCGTCTATACCTGACACGGCAATTGCATATGCACCTACGATGACTCGTGAAATAGCAATATCAGCTTGCAGCGAAACGTGCCCATCGGCTTGTGCTCGCGCGTTCTTCTGCCCGGTCTCTCTCTCCTTCTGTCTCTTCAGACCCGTCCATGAGAAGAATCTGTCATTCGCAACAAACGCTCGTGGCATTTCGAGCTGGATGGGATAGATTTTTCCCCGATGCCTCGGGAAAAGGTCGGATGACAGAAGATGGTTTTAAACGTCCTCGCACCGAACACTATTACTTCTTCGGACAACTTTCGATTCGCGTGAAAATTCGTTTCACTGTGTTCACTTCAACAAATTCGGACGGTATAGATCTTTCGATAGAACAGTGTCTCTTCAATTATTTGGGGGTTGGGGAGCAAAATCACAAAATATGGATTTGGGGAGGTTGGAAATTTAGGGATTGAGGGAGATGGAAATTTCAGATTTGAGAATTTAAGGGTTTAGAAAATTTGAGAATTGGGGATTGAAATTTTTGGAGTTCCAACATTCAAAAATCTATTTACTAGTAAATTAAATTTCTACCTAAGGTACCGAGACAGAGAAAAATAGCACTCTTCATAAAATTTTCCCACCCTCAAACATCATCCAATGTAAAATCCTGAAGAATCTCAAAAGTATAGGAATTTTGAATGCAATTTTGTAACGCGAGCAATGATTGAAAGTTATGGAATTAACTCAGTGTCAGACCTGACTGACTGGTTCTAAGGTAGACGAGATAAATTTTTCTTTTGCGACGAAAAACGAGAAAAAGTTGTGTTAATTTTACACCGGCGCTATAACACTAGCCAGTTTACCGGTCCTTTTATTCGCGTTGTCGCGAAATTATGTATAAACGATGGCCTGTGATCGAAACTGGATTCATAGGGGCGAGAGAAGTTGTATACGAGTTCACGTTGTAAGTAGAAGCGAGGAGAACGCGGCTATTATGTGTCGAGTCGCGACGACCGTGAGAGGCCCATTTTATCTCGTACAAGGATTCCCTCGCTCGATATTATTCGCCTCCACCTCGACACGCATCGCCGGCATTAGTCGCCTCCTCGCTTTTCTGTAAATGGGGAAACAGCCTTTAGGCTAGTACGCATGAATATGTGAATTCGGTTTCGAAACGAGAATTAAATATTTACGTCACTGGATCAGATTGTTACGATTCTTTACATTTTTTACACTCTATATAAAAATATACAGCTTATATTTGATATAAATTTGCTTCCCAGAAAAATTCTTCCTCAAGCAACATCGGTTTTATTATAATTCAGCATTTTATGTTTTGTATTTTAATTATAATTTCTACTTTATATGGTTTTATTTCACATTGTATATTATGTATTTTATTATAATTAATGTTTTATGTTAGTACTTTCATCACAATTAATATTCTATATTTTTATTATAATGAATATTTGACATTTTCATTAAAACCGCTTTATATCTTTTCTCATATGTCTTAGATTATATACTGAATGATTACCAGTTGATTGTCTTTATTTTTAATAACAGTTTAGAATAGCTTGTGGCGCGTCTGGCGGGAATTTCAAATTCCGCCACCAGAGGGCAACACTGAACGGTGCCATATGGCGGCTTTTATTCAATTTCCCGCCAGACGTCGCGTTCGCACCCCTAGGTGTTTCATAATACTTCCATTTACTTATTAAAGAGTTCGAGTCGTTTGTGATCCATAAAATGACGTTATATGCGACACTTGAGACTATAAGAATATTTACATAGCTGTATAAGATTGTAGTATCGGTACTGTCTTTGGCAAACAATATTAAATATTAATTTGCTTCTTGTACACTGGGGAGTTTTTCTTTAAGCAAAATGAAGGGAGATTGATTTATGAGTCCTTGATTACTAATTTTTAGGTTAATACATTTTTTAAAGTAGAGATTAAGAACTTTAGAATTCTAGAGAGTCGGGTTTTTACAAGTTTGGTAATTTAAAATACGAAATAGCAGTTAGGGACCCACCCTGGTCCCCCTCTAGTTACGCCACTGGCGTAAATATGTGCACATTGAAAGACATTGTTGGAACCGCTATTAGAAAGTCGTTTAAATATGGTACACGAAGTAAACTGCATGCAGAGGTACACGAAAGTATTCGAACCTTATAAACTACTCAGTCGTATATCAATAAACATAAATTATTTATAGATTAACGCTTTCCTTCTCATAAAACAATTTTTAAATTTGAAATATTTTGTGTCATTTACGCACAAAATTTAAACTCGCAATACCACTCGAATATTTCTTCATCCACATAAAGACATTACGCCATAGAAAATGTAAAAAGTAACCTGGTCTAAAATATTCCAGGCGAAAGACCGAAAAAAGCTGCATAAATTAACGGAGAATAACGTACGTAACGTTTCCAAGATAAACAATCCATTTATCATGGCAAATCTTTCCAGAGTGTTCCAACTTCTTGTATTGAGCATGCTTTAGCGTACATAGTTAATTACAATTAACACCTGTCAGATAAGATTTCTTGAATAAACCATCATTAATTGAAGTTCAAACAAAAATTGGTAGGCAGGATGGTAGGCAAGTTAGGCTAGGTTTGTAAGGTTTCGTTTGTTTAGGTTAGGTTATGGTTGGAATTGAGTTAGATTGGACTCAGTTATACCAGGTTATGATTATAGGTTATTAGGTTACGATTGGGTGCTTAAATTCATATTGTAAGACTAATTTGAATAGTAAAATCAGATGTTTGAGTATGTTAAGGTATAATTCGATTAACTTAGATTATTATTTGAGGTTAAATTATGGTTACAATTAAGCCAGAATCTGGTTATAATTAAATTGGGTTCAATAAGATTACAGTAGGGTCATACAAGGTTAGATCTTGAAGTTCAAACAAAAACGAATAACTGAACGTTAGATTTATGTGTCAGTTAAAATTAGATTCGTATCGCTGTTTACCTGCTACATTACATAACCACTTCTATTAAAGTTAATAGCAGCTTAACAATATTATCGATACACGTTAAGTATCAATAAGATGTCGATAACTTCGATTATCAATAATAGCATCTCTACGTGTATTACATCCCCTATATTAAATTTCCAAAGACACCCTGTACATACATATACACATAACGTACACGTCCAGACATAGCGTAGATACACAGGGAGCATTTCGAAGGTTGACGTCATCCGGAGTCCCACCCTCTTTAAATTTGTGCTGAATGCAACTAGGAGAAAAAAAGAAGGGAGAAAGAGATGTATACGGTTAAAGAGTAGGTGAGAAAAAGATGGAGGTAAAAAACCAATGAGGGAGAGACCCATCGAACCTATGCCTTTTCCCTTCGACGCTCTTTTTCTCTCTTTCTCTCTGTTCTCCCTTATATTCCTTCTCCCCTTCTGTCTTCCCCTGTGAACAGCGACCGGGGGCGGGTCGGGCCCCTCTCTATAAAGCCTGCAACGGGTTTCTATTCTCGGATGTCAATATTTCGTCAACTAGAGGCCACTCGGCACGCAACAAAAGCTCCGCGTACAGCTTGCGCGGCTGGCGTGAGAGAAAGGGAGAAAAGGATCAGAATGACTGTGATTCGTTAGGCTGTTTTAGAGATGCATCGGAAAATAACTACAAAATTTAACATACGGTAATCATAGACCTGTACCACTGAAAGTTAGGCTTATTATGGGAGAGGAATTTGTCAAATTTAATCTTGAAATTTTTTCATTTCTGCATTATCAAACTTTCCTACTCAAATTGATAAATTCGTAACTTCTCAAATTTTTAAGTTCTTAAATCTCCCAAATTAAAAATTTATAGAATCACTTAGTCATACTTAGCGTCAACACCTAAGGGTCCCATAAAAAAATCGTTGTGACGCCAATGCGAACACCCTGTATACGGATACAATATGCACATGTGTACGTCGAGAAGCGAGAGTACAGGCAGTAGACGTGTTCTGCTGTCGAGCGTATTGAATTCGACCGAGAGAGGCTATTATTCGGAATTTGTTTTTGTTCGATGCGCCATAATCACGTCTCGAGGACACCGCGGGCAGAAAAGAGAAGGCTCTCTTTCATTTTTGGGTGACGGAGACCCGGTGACGCGCCCCTCTTCCGTTGACTTTGAAAATACTCTTGGGGGTCAAGCGGGCGCGAAAAAAATTATTTAGCAAATGATTAACGAGATCTTTATATCCGTTTTTTCTTTCTTTTCGTCTTTCTTCCTTTCTTATTCTAGTTCTATCATTGTGGAGGACGTTCCTTTCGACTGTCGATCGTAACGGTTTTATTCCATGCCAACAGCGAACGGCATTGGCGACAATGTCTGTATGTATGTAACGTCTCTCGTGCAAACAAGTTTATTCGAAAGTTATTTTTAATCGTTTTGAAAATTTAAATAGATAGATTTCATTTTCATAAACGATTTCGAGGTCGTATTCTGCTTTTTATATATTTATTAGAAATATTATAAATATTGAAGAAATTTAATAATATTCATAATGTACATAATATTTTACATAATAAACAGTTCCATCGAATGAATAACGTACATCGGCATAATCGGTCATATATCTAATCGATTATCATTTTGCGTTTTAGATGGTGAAATTCTTATCTCCCCGCTATAAATGCATATCTTATCGAATCGATCGTTCCAGGAGGAAGTCCATGGAAGTCGACTTTCGCATTTTGCAGTAAATGAACGTAATATAATCTTAAAGCAAGATTTAACTTATTCATATTCAATTTTAAACTATCTGTATATTTCGAGAATCTGGTACAAACTAGTTAAACAAATTTGAAACAGTAAATCAACAACGAGAGAAGCACAACTCTCGTTCCACTTTCGTTCGCCGAAAGTTTGAAGCACGAAAGTTTCGAATCGGAGTTAGACGAGAGACGCACGAGAGGGCGCCAGAGGCGTTGAAAAAAGCGCGCGAAACAAGTTTTGCCAAGTTGAATCTACAATTGTTCGAACACCGAGGGTTTTTATCACAATTTCATCAAAATAAATTACTTCATTTTATGTATCTCGATAAATTATCAAATTTTGTTTTATCTGCATATATTTGTAAATTTCTCCGATATTTGTACAAAATGAACATATTTAAAATTTGAATAAATCGTAAGATGTTATTTAAAAATGAGGTTGTTTTTAAACAACGAAGGTTGAAATTTTTGTAAAGAAATTCCCGCTCGTTTTAGAGAATCTTCAGGCACATGCGCAACAGTATGAAGCGTGTCACGTGGTAAGTCGACACCGCGAAGGATACGCTACGATACACACGGTGCACTCTTTCACGTGTTCCCGGAGTTTCGAACATTATGTAGAACAATGGTCATCGTATACCCTCCTGTTGTTCGTGACTTCTTTTTCACGTCTGTCTGAAGTAAATTTCCCCAGTGCCCGGTATCGCCTCTATTACAAGTTAAATTTCTTTACAATAGTACGGTCTACTAAGTCTCGTGAAACTTCCTCTTCATTGTGACCAGCTCGGAAAGCATATTATAACCGTTTTATTTATAACTCATACCTGTACCTCCAATAAGCATCGATTGCCTCACCAAGGGATAATGTCAGAGTTCTATGTACTGACACATTGCGATATTCGATCGCTCCAGTAGATGCTACAGTTTCTTTTTTATACCGATGTAATTTCCGTTTCAAATTCCCGCCGAATGTCGTTCAAATGTCCTCGTAGTATTACACAATTATATTTTGGGACTTTGAGGTTTCGGAATAGTTTGAATTTGGGACTTTTAAAATTTGAAATATTTGAAATTATAAGACTTAGAGACTTCGGAATTAAAAAATTTTTTAATGTCTCCAGCTTAATTTTGAAATATATCAAAAACTAGTGAATCTTAAAAAAATGAAACAGTTTTCAATTTAGCTGTGCTTTCTCAAATTTCCCGAAATACAACGAAAAGGTTACTAGACCGTAAATAACTCGAGAAACCCAAGCCATCAAAATATCCTAATTAGGTTTCACTGTAAGATCATTGAAACATATAATGATCCGGTGAGCTACATATTCTACAATTAGAGAAAGAGAGCGTCGTGCGTAGCAAGAAAATGGTCGCGAGAAAGCGTCCAGAATAGAAAGCATTGTTGGTTAGAAACGAATAGTACACGTTAGGGTCGATGTTCGTGCGTAATAATTCCATTCTTGAACCGTCTGAAAAACGCAGCCAGGTCTATTCAGATCCGTTTGTTGTTAGATATCGACGTTGTATCGGACAAGTCGAAAATGATCGGCGCAAAAGGCCGTAGTATGTTCCACGGGCACGATTGCACCGGCAAACGGTGTTTGTAGCAGAACGGTATTATAAGCGTCGGCAGCGTCGGCAGTGTGTGAATAGCGAGCACGTGCATTTCCCACAGAAAACCAATAGGGGCCTTGGCCAGCTGGGAATATGAACGGTGGCGCAGGGTTCGCCTCTGTCTTTCGATCTTTTGGGGTATGCGCGGCTCGAACGGGGACAGAAACGTTCAACGAAGGCTACTCGAGAGGCTCACAATATTCAGGCCAAGGAATATGTCGATAAAAGGGCTCGACAAAAGCATCGTCGCGCCGACTTTCTTCGTCCTTTTTATCTTTTTAACGATTTACCACCCGGCTACCGCCAATTGACGGGTACGCGTTGTAGGTACTGTCATATTAGAACCAGGGACACCATATGGCGTTTCGAAGAAATCGATCATCGTATATATTGGACGAGGAAAATTGCACTTTCATGAAGATACCAAGATAACACGTTGCGAGCTTGAGCAATTTTTAGATGTCATAATTATTGATCGACAATTTATACTGTAATTACTTGCTTCTATCTTGGTGTTCAAGATTTGTATCACTATTCAACTATAGCATGTTACTGTACTGATATACCAATGATTCTATCACTTTTCTTTCTCATTTTACACATTACTACATTATTGTCTTAGTATTTTGTTCATTTGACTGTAAAACTATAGGACTACTATCAAATTTGACTTAAACACAAAAATAATTATGTGTATTTGTAATATGTTATAAATATGTAATATGTGATACAACCTAACCTAACGACAGCCAACGTGTTAAACGTACTCTAATTCTCTATTCGTGGAAAAAATAAAGCTTTAACGTGGGGGGGATCAGTCGTAAGGCGAATCGATCGATCGAGCGTTTAGAAAAGAAATAGGAGGGAGATAATTCTAGTTCTGTTTTAACCTTTAGCGAGCTAAACATCTGAATTGATACCTAGTCGCGGAAAATTGGTAATGTTAACCTAACCTTTCGCATTCCTTCCAGTACAAACTATTTAAATCGATCGATATTTCGATAAATATCCAGGGAGACGAGGTCTTAATGAAATATCCTTAATTTAATATTGAAGATGGTCGATAGGCACGGATCGAGCTGTTGTCACGTGATACATGATTTGACGACCTTCTCAAATAATTCAACAAATCATGAATAACTGACATATTATTATTGCTGCGCCACGGAAAATGGAGAACGATGCGATACAATCGATTACTCGTATAGTTCGAACACGAATCTGACCTACAAAGCAATATTCACATTACTCTAGCTTCGATATTTCCACCGGTTGTTGCATTTTTCTCCGTACAATATCATTCATCGGGTATTCAATATCGCTAACGTGAATAGCAGAGGGCTTTTAATAGAAACGCAATTGTTCTTGTCTGTTTTCAGCAGTAGTCCGGTTTTCGTTGAATCGGCTGTGACACACGAGCATCGTGGTCGTTTTCGTCAGAGTTAGCAGTAAAAACATCATCAACAACGGCGGCGATAGGCGTTGGGGTGCAGCCCGTGTTATCATCCGGCTATCATAGCACGGTGCCACCCCAGAACGGGGGTGGTGGTTCGACATTTAGTGCCGCGGCGATGGTGGCAGCTGCCACCGCTACGGCCACCGCCACTGCAAGCGTGGTGGCCATGCAGGACCGCCAAGACATCCCCTCGCAATTCAATCAGGTACTTTTTCATCCCCGATTTAATTATATTCCATGTAACTGATCGTACAATAAAATACCATGTGTTGCTGGAAAGAATGCCGGTCCAACTGCATTGGTTCACCTTTTTGAACCATTGAGATCGAATACTAAAACATTCTCTACGAAAGTTGAGAAATCTTGCTGTATCTTTCCATCAAGTGCTCATCAAAATGAATTTAATCGTTTAATTATAGATGCAGAGCCAACATGGAATCCCCCACCAAACGTACAACGCAGGGTACGCCCAAAGAGGACCAATGGCCGGAATGGGGCCAGTCGGGATGAGCAACTTTAACAGCATGGGCACGATGAGCCCAATGCACTCTATGAATTCCATGAATTCGATGAACAGTATGAATGGCATGAACTCTATGAATCCTATGTCGATGGGAGGTATGAACGGTATGAATGGTATGAACGGAATGACCCCCATGAGCTCCATGAGTAACATGGGTAATATGGGCATGAACAATATGATGGGACCTAACAACATGCAGATGAACAAGATGAGCATGCAGGTATTTAAAACATCCTTTACAAATTCCTAATACAGTACCAGCCTTGAAGATTTTGCAATTTCACCATAGAGTATGCGGGCAACATGTCGATTAGTTCAAACTACGTATGATTATTGTCTAAAGTAGAGTGTTTCTTTACAGTCGGTTGAGCTATGTACGTCCCAGTAGAATCTTCAAGGTCAAATTCTGATATAACTCTTACAAAAAAGTGAATGTAACCAAAGTAATTTTTTTCAAAAGCACTCATGAGCATCCACTATACTTGCAGGCTCAACCCCACCAGGGCTATCCAAGAAGACTAGCACCTTACCCAAACCCTGCGATGCACATGGCGCAAAAGAGGCAACAGGGTCCTTACCCGGCTCCCAACCCAGCTGCGATGCAACCAACCTTCAATGGCATGGCGACGTCGCAGTACCCGACCAATTACCCCGCGGCAGCGAGGCCGAATTTTCAGCCTCAGTATCAACCGATGCAGACAATGAATCCATCGGCTGCCGGATTTGGGCCTAACTCCATGATACGGGGCGCCAACATGAGGCAAACAGCACCCTCGTATCAGACCGCGAGTCAGGCGGCAACCAACCAATACTACGGTAGCAATGGCATACCGGTTAGCATGGGACCTACCACGGTTGGCAATCAATTCGTTGGACACCAACCGAACACGGGATACGCCGCTGGAGCGTCCTCGTACGGGGCAACCGGGGCTGTCACCAGTCAGTACCAACAGGACGTCGCGGCGATGAGAACGACGGGAGCAGGGACACTGAGTTACCAGCACAGCCCTATCCCTGGGAATCCGACACCTCCGCTCACCCCGGCTACGAGTATGCCCCCTTACATCAGTCCGAATCCGGATATCAAACCTAATTTCAACGATATGAAGTCACCGGTTAATATTCAGAGTAAGTTGGAATGTACATGGCACGAATGGGCAAGTGGTCGTTTGGGAGATCACATCTAGGGAGATGGAATAATACCCTTGTATTACGTTGTTAGGTATTTGGGATCTAAATTTGTTAAATTTTTAACTCTTCATCTGAGCACACCAGTGTCCATAAGCTCCTTGACGAGCACTTGGTCTGCCCTTCGCTGATAAATCCGTCTTAAACTTGAATCCATCTAACTGTCTTCTATTTTCTTGTTTGTGCAGAGGACGATGAGTTAAGATTAACATTCCCCGTGAGGGATGGCATCATTCTTCCACCCTTCCGCTTAGAACATAATCTGGCTGTAAGCAACCATGTATTCCAACTGAAGTCCACGGTGCATCAAACGTTGATGTGGCGGTCCGACCTGGAACTACAGCTCAAGTGTTTCCACCACGAAGACAGGCAAATGAACACGAACTGGCCCGCGAGCGTGCAAGTATCTGTAAACGCCACGCCGTTGGTTATCGATCGTGGTGAAAATAAAACGTCTCATAAGCCCTTATACCTGAAGGACGTTTGTCAATCAGGAAGGAACACAATACAGATCACGGTGTCGGCGTGTTGTTGTGTAAGTTTCCGAGGATCGCTTATCAATCGAATACTTTCGTTAAATGCAAGGGGTTTTACGTGAAATTTTGTTTGATTTACAGTCCCACTTATTCGTGCTACAATTAGTTCATCGACCAAGCGTGCGAAGCGTGCTTCAGGGATTGTTACGTAAGAGGCTGCTCACGGCGGAACATTGTATCACTAAAATTAAACGAAATTTCAGTAATACTATTTCCAATAACGGTATACAGTCGGAGAAGGATGTTGTAGAACAGACAGCACTTAAGGTAATACTTGTGTTCAAGATTTAGGTGGTCTACCTGAACATCTCCTGCGATATGTTTCATATTTAATTTGAAAGGTATCAAAGAATACTACAAGAGTAGGAGATATTTAGGTGGCTATCTTCAGATGAATCACCCTGCAGATTACGACAGCGTTTAACTTTTTAAATGTTTACTGTTCACAGGTATCCTTAAAATGTCCTATTACCTTTAAACGTATTACACTGCCAGCTAGGGGACACGATTGTAAACATATTCAGTGCTTCGATTTGGAATCGTACCTACAGCTAAATTGTGAAAGAGGATCGTGGAGATGTCCTGTATGCACGTGAGTAACATTTCTTTCATATGGTTGGCTAACTGAGAATCTCAGAATATTTGAAAATTTGATGCAAGTTATATGCTACATAGCTAAATCACGTTAATTCGTTTACAGGAAACCTGCCCAATTAGAAGGTTTAGAGGTTGACCAGTACATGTGGGGCATACTGAACACGTTAAACACCGCGGAGGTTGAAGAAGTGACGATAGACTCGGTCGCGAATTGGAAACCAGCGAAGAATTTAACTGGTATTAAGTCCGAGGAAGAAAGCGACTGCAAGAGGATGACGAAGGCAATGTCACCTGGAAGTATGAACATGCCAACGATGAATAATTGGGATATGAATCAGGCAATGAGTCCGTACATACCGCCCGACATGAGTAGCATTGTAAGCGGCTCTATGATGAATAACACACCATCCACGTACGCGAATAATAACATCAATCATCGGAATTCGTCTGGAGGATCCTTCGATATCAATTCCGGAACGAATACGAATACCAATAATGATTACACAAACGGTGCAGGTCCACTGTCGCATCTGAATGAGTCAGTCAACTCTTTAGACCCGCTAAACGCTATGGAGAAATCGCTTAACGATCAGGTAAGCTATAAGTTCAAACGAGCGTAAAAAAGTATAATATATACATTGTTTTTAATAAATATTTTTGTTTGCGCAGATGCCTCATACACCACATACACCTCACACCCCCCATACGCCCCATACACCAGGTGGTGGAAATAGTGGTCCACCGAGTGTTCCCCCTGCATCTCAGGAATCCACGGGAAATCATAATACATCTGGTAATACGAGTACAAACATAAATAACGATACTGCAGACATACCATCTGACTTAAATTTCGACCCAGCTGCAGTAATCGATGGCGAGGGTACTGGTCAAGAGGCATTGAATGTAAGTTTAATTTATCGGTCATTTAGCTAGAGTAGAGTGTAACAGAAACTGATAAGCATTATACTTGGTTTAACTATTATTTAAATGTGATAATTGTGTATTTCAGCTTTTGCCAGACAATGTTGTGGATCCAATGGAACTCCTTTCGTACCTGGATCCACCAGATCTGAACACCCCTCCCAGTAGCGGCGCTAGCAGTGGTAACCCCTCATCAAGTGACGATATATTAGCACTCTTCGAATAAAAAGAATGAAATAATAACGGGCATCTCTCACGAGAAATAATCAAATTGCGACCCTAACGTTAAGACGAGTAAAAAAAGGAAAGAAAAAAGAAAAAAATAAAACGATCAACAAAGAGACAGGTTTGCATCTTACTACAAATATATTTCTAAATCCACGCGGAAATACTTGTAGTGAGCGATTTGAAAAAAAAGAACGTATTGGGGTCACTGTGGGTGCTTTCACCTAATTCAATGGTACAAAAAGCTTAGCTCTAATTATAATATTCCTATTGACGAAGTTAGGGCATATTATTAGATTTAAATACGACGATGACTTTTAATTAATAGGGCGGAAACGAAGCACCACGTTTGGTAGTGCTTATTTGTAAAGATGTTATTGCACGGATTATGTTTAGTCCTTCGACATTGGGAATTTTTTTATTTCCAATAGATAAAACGCGTTAATTAACATTGTGCCGGGCATATGTTCCAGAACTGACCACCGCGGATATCACAATTATATTAATTGTGTTCAAAAGAAGGTAATCGAATTTTTTAATACCGAACATAATATAGAAGTAACGTTTTTCCACGAGGAATTTTACATATAGATTAAATACTAAAGGGACATGTTTGTTTGATAACGGTAAATGTGCAATACGATCAATAAATTTACACACATTTTATACAGATTGCCATTTATCCATTTCTTCATTCCAAAATAAGTTTTTACACAAAATAATATTTGACAAAACATACCATAGGTTTAGGATACTATTCTTTTCTTGTTTTTTTTTTCGGTAAACGAAATATCGATTTTCATTAACGAATATCACAAATCGTATAGCACATTTATAGACTTTTATATTGAAAAGGCTTGACGCCTAAATATCAGCACAATATTGGAATGATTTTTAGAGAGCTTAGTGTACCTTACGAAAAACTATGTAACACTTACTTGACGAATTTATGATTTTGGAATATTTGCTTGACAAAATGTGCTGTGCTATTTCACAAAGACTTCGCCTCGAAGTTCTCCCTGCAATACAATCTTTACCTCAGAACCGGTCTACTCGCATTCAAAAAGGCTATGATGGACCTACATCACAACAGAAATACAAGTTGTACAGTAACTTTTGTAAATAAGTTTTAATCGAGAAAAAAAAATAATAGATAAGACGTTCATCTGTTGTGAATTTACCCTGCTTATTGATGGATATAGCGCATATAGTGTTCCTTTCCTTTAGATGATTAGTGACAACAGATGACACACAGAAACGAGGGCATATCGGGCTTCACACTGGATGGAGAGACTCTATTTTGTATGGTGTATCTCCTGAGTTTTTGCATATGCGAACTATGCGTACGTCAACCGAAACTTCAAATTATGTTTATGTAATGTACTGTATATGCTTTTATTTATAAGCAAACGATTCTTTTTATCCGTTGCAACATTTACAATTAATAAATACACTATATGCACATATACTTTGAGTCCTATAGAAAGCTGACACGAATCATTTTCTTTATATCTGTTTGACAAAATTGATAAATAACAAACAAAACCTCTGAAGATACATCAGTAATATAGAGTTTATTTTCACATTTTGATGCGTATTTGTAATTAAATCTGAAACAGTTACCATTTTTGTTATTTTTATTAAGAACGATGTTCAGGTTAACAATTGAAAATTGCATAAAATCAAATTTTACAGAGGAATATCGTAGAAACGTACACGCAAAAGATGAAATCAGCATGGGGAAATAAATTCTATATAAAACAGTTAGCACAAATTTTTTAAACGAACTGATTTTTTCGTTTAACGAGAAATCCAGGTTTAGAATTATTTGTATGATAAAACTGCCAGAGTGACACCGCCCATGGCCCCCCTTGCTTGCATAGTAGTTATTACATTTATATCTTTTGTGATTAAAAGAGAAGATATACTTAAAGTGATTCATGTAGATTATACAAATTTTATATTAAAAAAAAATTGTATTTATATTCCAGTGTGCATCAATAGCGCACATTGAAGGATTAGATGCGGTCAAGTTTCTATTCGTATAATTATTATAACATTATCGAAAATAGGATAACAATATTACTTATATTAAGCGAGATTATTGTATATTATCTGTATATATGATAAATAGATTAATAATATAAGAAAAAAAAATGGCAGATACTTATTGGCCAGTTATAATAGTAAAAATGATTATCTTAATTATTTCTCAGAACCAAAACATGCAAGCGTTGTATGAGAATACTTTGAAAAAAAAAATAAAACCTAGAAAATATAATATGTAAATGATGCAGGATAATAACAGTTCAGATTATTGTGCTGTTATTTCTAATAGAATTATTACTTACCTATTAAAGACATAATTATCGAGGAAAAAAAAGTTTATTCAAATTGTAAGCTTTACTTAGGATTGCCAGGAAGTAGGCATACGCAACAACGTTGCGGTTGTATATAGGCAATGTCTACCTATACCTACTTAAATAATATCCTAAAATACACGATACATGGTCTTGGTTTAGAAGTTGTAGAGCTTTATAAATATTTGATAAAATAGAATTATCATTTTTATGGACCCTTGCCATTGTCACATTTTTTTTCTTAAACTTATGATTAACAAAAGGATAAAATATTCACAAGTTTATTTTATTAAATGCAAAGAATTTTATACTGAAAGAATTTAAATAAATGTTAAAACGAAAACGGATGGATCTACTTTGAATGTTGTTCTATGGTTGGTCAGATGATTATGAATCTCTACAACTTTACGATTACACCTATTTATCTATTGTTAGGAGGCCTATGATTTGATCCTAAAGTGCGTCACTTTGAAGACTTGAACGAATTAAATGTCGTGTTGTCTCGTCGAGGCCTGAAAAGCTACACTAAGAAAATAAAATATTTTCGTGTAATACCACACAGCTGTACCTACTTATGGCACATTGAACACACATTCGATGGATCAAAATGTCAGAGAGCATTTAAGTAAATGCCGATAAGCATTTGCGGACGAACGATATTTTCGTTTTATTCATTTCGTATATAATTGAGAAATTTTAAGTGGTACGAGATCGGTTTCGAATGTTGCATCAATCTTCACCACACGTACATGGACCAAATTTTTAGAGAACGATCGAATTTTTCGAAATATCAATTAAACGTATATGTTCAGTTTTTTGAAGCTTTATAATAGCACAACATTGAAGATAAATAACGAATATATGACTTAACAGGAATACACAATGTAGACAGGAGAAGCGGCCCTATATTTCCCTAGGCCAATAAGTTCCAGACCTTTTGACTTTAGACAATTACTCTAACCAACGGTAGTAAGCAATAGTTTATAACAATAACGTTTAAGAATTGAATTTAATAACTGGAGAATTGGTTAGAATAATTATTTAGCGGAGTACATTGAATTTGACTCGAATTGATTACTTTTTTCTTTTTTCTACCTGTAAGTGGCGTTACGTGGGCCTGGCCCCCTACATCGAATTATTGCAATAAGTATTCGAATATATTAAGTCATTTCTGAAGATTTAAAATATGTTACTTTCAAGATCATGATTTATATCAATTTTTAGATACACTATTTCCTAAACTATAGGTACAAGATCACATATAACTAGATTGTCGAATTTCCTGATCCCTAATTTCTACAGATTCAGTGTTACAAATTCCAGAATTCTCAAATACCGAATTTCCATTATTCCAAACTCCCAAATTCCCAAATTCTCAAATGCTGAAATTTCCACAATTCCAAATTCCTAAATCCCCAAATTCTCAAATACCGAAATTCCCATAATTCCAAATTCCCAAATCCCCAAATTCTCAAAGTCCCGAAATTTCCACAATTCCAAATTCCCAAATCCCAATTCTCAAAGTCCCGAAATCTCCACAATTCCAAATTCCCAAAATCCCAAATTTCTACAGATTCCATCTCCCAAATTCCCAAATTCCCAATTTCCCAAATACAAAAATTTCCAAAATTCCAAATTCCCAAATCCCTAAATTTCCAAATCTTCAACTTCCAAATTACCAAACTCACTTGCTAATTTTCCACAAATAAAAATTTGAGATTGTAACTCTCAAAATGGAGATAGGCAATATAACGAGATTCTACTGTATAATTTAAACGTGCACATATGCCAGGGGACCTGGTCCACCCAAAAGAATGTGAACGCCAATGAAACGTTTTTTATACCGACAGCTTTTATAAATCTACATACAATCCCCAGAATTGTTGATAGATCAAACGAAAAATCCTAGGTAAAAGATGTTTCATAAATTACACCGACATACATACATACATACGCATTTACTGAGGTCGCCATAAGTGACTGGTACAAGCTTGTGTAAAAGTAATAAGAAAAATGTGCAGATCATTTAAAAAATAAAAAAAGGAAGTGAGCAACTGATATCATCGGTTACGTTTGTCTGAAAAAAATTTTAATATACAAAGACCAGTTTATCACATTGTCACATTGTTTCTTGATAACAGTTAGAAACATTCAATAAAAAAGTCATGAAATATTGAACGTTTGTACCATTCTTATAGATCATTCTTCCTACACGGTTCAATCGAAAGAAACATATTTTGGAAGTCATCATTACGGGACGAATAAAAGATCATCATTGTACCGATACGACGGATTTAATGAAATAAATGATTACTTGTACATTAAATAGTTAGAAAAAATACATAACTTGTTGTTTTCTATCTCGTGCATGATTTCTATATTTTAATTCGATTATGGTAATAAGTATCTTGTATCATTCTTTGAGTTCATTAGATTGAATTTTTTTTTTTAAATATTATGTTATCTATTGAACTATTTGCAGCTTTCATTTTTATGAAAGGTAGCGTATACAATTTTTATTAATTCATATTTTTTATGTATTCATTACTTAAACAGTAAACTCCTAACAATTTCCCTTTCCTACTTTTGAAATACCATATTCATCACAGAGATTTCCAACTAAACGCGAAGTATGCATCATGTTTCCCTTTCAACAACATTCGGTAGATAAACTCAGCCTCGGCATTACACAACATTGCGTTATTACGCTAATCAGCACGTTATCAGAAGTTTCACTAGAAACCATCTGCAATGTTCTTCTAATCTCACGCTGATCAAACATAAGTCAATGTACTATCATTTATTATAATCTACTAGTCTCATTATTTAAACACTCAGAAAACTGAACGAAACAAATCCATCGTAAATTTTTCTCGTATAAGTTATGACGAAAGTGGGGCTATTTGTTACAAAAATTTAATTATTCGAATATTCCAAGTTTTATAGTAAGTCAAGTAATTACTTCCATTACGTTGCGCTATAAACTTTCATTCCACATATGCATACAAAAGAGGTAACATAGAAACAGATAACATTGATGGAAGAAATAGTTGATATTAGAGGGGACTTGTCTAAGGGAACTTGAAAAACACGTATGACCGCAAATACACTGCATGCACTGTCTACATACGAGCACATTCACACGTCGAGGAACGTGTATCTCGGAGCAAAGCTGTTTACGAAATTCGACTTAGGTCGAGCACGGGGGCTTGCGCGTTCTAAAATATAGTATTGTATGTAAATCGCGCCGAAAAGATAAGGTTTATTCATTATCACAGTGGAGAACTCTCAATCGACGTTCGACCACGATGGTACTCAGTAAATTTTCTACTCGATTACTGAACACTCGTGTGTCTCTGCTCTGGAATTATTCTGCGAACTTGTTGCCACGTGAAAATGTCAGACGGATACATTTCAACTACTATGCCGACAAAAGCAACAACATTCCGGGTAAGTGAAGTCATTTTATGATCAATTAACCCTTACAGTTGCAATTCGATCGAATTCTTATAGGGTTAAAAATTGCATATTTTACAACATTATTTTTTATGTAGAATTTTATGAAATTTATTTTAGTTTTTAATATAGAGCTTATTCGTTATTAAAACTTTGTTTTTTAATACAGGACATAGTTCAATATTAAATTTAGCTTCGTTTTTTAGTGCAGGATTTATTTACTCAGTATAAAATTTATTCTCTGGATTTGATACAGGATTTAGTCAAATTTATCTTCTGTGTAAAATTGTAAAATTTACTTTCTTTTTTAATGTACAGTCTCTTTATTTAATACCAGATTTTCTCAATGTCTGATATAAAATTGTCCTTTCGCAAAGTATCGTTTTCAATAGAATTTTCCTTTCAGTACTTTTTAAATACTTCTCAAATTATTTTTAACAGCCACGTAATTCTTCAAATTTGTGAAAATGTTTATTTACACTGACTATCAAGTTTTAGTAAATTATACAAAGCTTATTTAAAAGGAAGGTTATATATAACATTTAAAAACTGTGCAAAATATTTATACAAATTAAATTATTTTTCTGTATAGTAACCGTAACAAGGTATATTTCAGGTGAGACTGAAAAGTTGAATATGTATCAGGCAATAAATAATGGACTTCGATCAGTGTTGACCAAAGATCCGGACGCAGGTATCCGAAACAATTAATTATTTTCCTTCTACCTCCATTTTTTAAGTTTATTAACGTATGTTTATTAACGTATACAAAATTCAGGTTTATGCAATACAGTCCGAAAACTATTTACTAAGCAACCTGTTATCTTATCTCACAAAACTGATAGCATTTTCATTGTAGCACGTGTAAACTTTTGTGTATATTTTTTTCACAAACAAATTTTGAGGCCATACAAAGTTTTTAATAATAATAGTAACAATAATAGTGGTTGTTACTATTCTTTTATCGTCATTGCTCTATTTTCATTTCACATTTTAATATGGCTTTATTTTTTATATTTTTTTAGTAAACAAATTTCAAGTGCATGCAAAGTTTTTATTTAGCTGTTTCTTTTTGCTGTGTTCATAATATTACTGTTGTTACTATTTTCTGACCGCCAGTACTGCATTTTCACCTCATATTTTAATATAGTTTTACTGTTTATAATTGATAAAAAATGTCTAAGTAGATTTATTTTAATTTAGTGATATTTGGCGAGGACGTTGCATTCGGAGGCGTTTTTCGATGCACGATGAATCTCCAGAAAGATTTCGGAAGCGATCGAGTATTCAACACGCCGCTTTGCGAACAAGGCATCGCAGGTTTTGGAATTGGTTTAGCGACCGCTGGTGTAACAGCGATCGCAGAAATTCAATTCGCGGATTACATATTCCCTGCATTCGATCAGGTATAATCACAGATGCAGTATAGGGTAAATCATTCAGTGATTTAGAGCATGACGGTTTTGCTAAGAAAACGCAAATTCATAATGATTTGGCAAAGTCATAATATTCCGAAGATAACTCTTGCACTCCGGTGCAATTTGATTCATATTATAGTTAATTAAACTAATAAAATCAATTATATTAAATAAATGGGACCGAGAACCATGCACATAGCGCCATCTAGCGGCAGTGTGTGGGAACTAACGAAACTGCAGTTTCAAAAACGTGTAGTTCACCCTGTTCGCCGGAGAGATGGCGCCACGTGTTCCATTTTTTAAAATTCATTTAATATTGATTTTATTGATTAATATGCTATATATTCATTAATATTGATTTTATGTTGTTTGCAATATATTCCTTGGGTCCAAAGATGCGGATTTATGTATTCAGAACAATTCGCACACTATACTGTGTCTCGTTGATAATATAGAAAATACCATTGAAATGGTAAACATTTTACGTTCAAGTCACCAAAAATTGTTCTCACAGATATTTCCTTTTGAAAAAATGAGCTTTGTCAAATTTGACCAGAATCGGAACAGGACGGTATTTCAGTTTCTTCAATTTTTAATTAAAATTATTTTATTCACAGTTAGTAAACGAAGCGGCTAAATTCCGGTATAGGAGTGGCGGAGAATTCGATTGTGGTAAATTGACTGTACGAACACCTTGTGGAGCTGTAGGTCATGGTGGTCTCTATCATTCACAGAGTCCAGAAGCTTATTTTGCACATACACCAGGTTTAAAGGTGTGTATTATAATATTAACTAACATTCACACATTCCAAACTATCAAAGTCTCAGAGGTCCAAAATTCTAAAGTCTCAGTCTCTGAATCCCAAAGTGCCAAAGTCACAAAGTCCCAAATTTCTACAGTCCTAAACTGTCGAAATCCCAAAGTCCTAAACTCCTAAACTCCCAATGTCCCAATGTCTACCCAAAGTCCAAAACTTCGTGAGGTCTAAACTCCTAAAGTCCCAAACTTCCCAAGTCCTAAACTCCCAAAGTCCCAAACTTCCAAAAGTCCCAAACTGTCAAAGTCCCAATCTTCCCATGGTCTAAACTCCCAAAGTCACAAACTTCCCAAGTCCTAAACTCCCAAAGTCCCAAACTTCCAAAAGTCCCAAACTGTCAAAGTCCCAATCTTCCCATGGTCTAAACTCCCAAAGTCACAAACTTCCCAAGTCCTAAACTCCCAAAGTCCCAAACTTCCAAAAGTCCCAAACTGTCAAAGTCCCAATCTTCCCATGGTCTAAACTCCCAAAGTCACAAACTTCCCAAGTCCTAAACTCCCAAAGTCCCAAACTTCCAAAAGTCCCAAACTTCCAAAAGTCCCAAATTCCCAAAGTTTCAAACTCTCAAGGTCCCAAGCTTCCCAAGTCCTAAACTCCCAAAATCCCAAACTTCCCAAGTTCTAACTCCCAAAGTCCCAAAATCTCTCAAAGTCCCAAACTCCCAAAGTCCCATAGTCCAAGAACGCCAAATTGCCATTATCTAGTCATACCAAATGTCTAAACTTCCAAAACTCTAAACTGCTATAGTCCCAAACTCCCAAAGTTCCAAAGAATCAAATTTCAAAACCCACAAGTCCCAAAATTCCACAACTCATATCCCACGCTATAATAATCCCTATTTTACCGACTATCAGTATACAATAAATTCCAACGATAATCCTTAATCCTTACCCTACACCACTAGCACATGTTTCGTCAATTAACCGCTAGATGTTTGTACCATGTCTTACTCTGAAAACCTGTTCGAAGTAGAATGACCCATGTATGTAGTCAGACATTCGAAACAGTTATTCATACATTTATTACATTTAAGTTCCTACAAAGTTACATCTCCATTAATTTTAAATACTTATATGTAGTTTTTATTTCAACGAAAAGATAACGAAATCGATAATGAATAAATGCAGAGAGTGTAAGAACCTGTAGAAGGAAATTCCTATGCTCAAGGATATTCTTCGCCCCTCGATGACGCGGTTCTATGTTATAGCCAGCGGATCTTAACTTTCTGTAAGAGATTTCATGAATATTGTACGACACATGCACTTTACGTATGCATGAAGAAAGTTTTCCCGACACTATAGATCTCGATCACACGATCCCGACATTTCTTAACGGGCTGATCGTTGCAGTGGAAATGGACATATGGCATTGTAATTATGTACTTGTAGCGTCACTGTTCCATTTCTTAAATTAAACCTCCCTTTAATAGACGAGTCCTTGGGAATGTTATCTCGTTCGTGTTTATCCAATTATTTTTTAACTTGAATGTGTTTTAAACACATTTTAAACTTGTATTTTATAACTTCAATTATAAGTTAGAGATTTTATATATTCTTAAATTATCAATGTCTTAATTATCGGAGTTTAAATTATTGAAGTTTCGAG
This sequence comes from Megachile ligniseca, assembly GCA_945859555.1. Taxonomy (NCBI): domain Eukaryota; kingdom Metazoa; phylum Arthropoda; class Insecta; order Hymenoptera; family Megachilidae; genus Megachile; species Megachile ligniseca. The sequence goes on from OX243783.1 coordinate 7,908,226, forward strand.
TCTTTTATTTTATGAGTTTTTAGATTCTCAAATTTCTAGTTACCTACCCTTGCACATTTTTCAATTAAATACAAAACACAAATAATGAAATTTGTAACGTCACCGACCAACAATCACATGATTAATTTTTCCTACATAATCATTCTCACCGCAGCAGTCATCGCGTTAATTGCTATCGACCGTTAATTACCCGATACCGAGTACCGATCACGAAATAATCGAGAATAAAGGCTCGATTTTCTACGGACAATAAACAATGTAGACAGAGAACCGAACAGAACAACACTCCTAGCACATACCGACGTCAACAATCATTTCACTCGATATCTGTGTGGCAATCAACGCGTTAAACGTCAACGTCACGTTTCATCGTCGTAACAGGGATGCTTTCGAGCGGAATAAGGTCGTTCGTCTCCTAAATTCCTGTCTGCTGGAACAGGTTAATGAAATATAACTGAATTGTCCTTTTCAGATCGTTATTCCCCGCGGGGCGAAACAAGCGAAAGGTCTTTTGTTGAGCTGCATAGAAGAACCGGATCCCTGCATAATGTTCGAACCGAAAATATTGTATCGCACGGCGATCGACGAAGTGCCGACAGACGATTACAAGATCGAGATTGGCAAGGCTGAAATTGTCAGAGAAGGTACGAATTTCTTCCGAGTCAATTCACTGGTCCGGATTTTGTTTCGGGTTTCGCAACAATGTCTGAACGCGATTTTGTGAACTATAATTGGATTTCGGAGAATTTAGGCTCTCAAGGTTTTAATGGAGGCTTTCGAAGTTTAGGATTTTTGGGTTTAGTAAGTGTTCAGACTAATAAATTATTATATTTTTAATTTTTATGTTGCTAAATTCTTAAATTTAGAAGTTTACAATTATCAGACTTGAATATTTAGAGGTTTAGAATTTTTCAGGGGTGAATTTGAGAATTTAGGAATGTAGGAGTTTGACAGTTTGGTGATTCAAGTATGTGGGGATTTAAGAACTTCAGAATTTGAGAATCTTTCGAGTTCACCAACATCAAAATTCACAAACTTGCAAATCTGAAAATTATCAAGTTAATTTTCCTGACAGTGTGCCTTTCTCTATATTGCCAATTCCTAGAACACTCCTACAGCTCCGCCCGTGGCGATATAGCAAGACCTCGTCAACCTAAGTAGCAGCACAGTAAATTATCAGGAAAGTGCTGCGAGTGAAACACCTGTTACCAAGTTGATATTTCTAACAAACAACTTTCAATCAATAATTCATCATTATAAGCAACCAGCTATCCTTGAAATCCCCTTTTACATACAGCATCCTATTAAATGGTACAATCAGGAAGGGAGTGATTACAAAATTTTGATTAGAAATTTATTTCAAATTTTTGGAGTCAGTATGATTATTTCAACAATGGTACTGTTTGACAGCAGCGAGTAGAAGGATTGTTACACATATTAATAAAACGTGTTTCACGAGTACACAGAGTGGAACGTAACTAAAGGGTTATAATACGGATAATGAAGGTTGCTCTGTGTTCTGCCGTTTGTAATCGTCCTTTCATTAACCGATCGTCGTTGCAGCACGCGCGATCACCGGTCCTGAAACAGGATACGTGACAAGAGGATATGTAGAACGCACACCATCATACACGCAATCGCGAGACGCGTAAGGTGAAACGTGCCTGTACTGTACTTGTACACTACATTCAATAAGTATATTAGGACGAATGTATAAGTTAATTGGGACTTTTTAATGGAAGAGTTATCGTAATGGTTGTTTGTGCAGGTTGGGGTACTTTATACAACTTGCGAAATTTGGGGATTTTGGAATTTGAGAATGGGTATTCGACAATTTTGGGATTTTAGTTGTTTTTAGGGATTTGAGAATTTTGGGGTCTGAGGAGGTGGGAATTTGAGGATTTGGGAATTTGAGATTTGAGGATTTGGAAATTTGAGGATTTGAGAATTTTGAGATGTGAGGATTTGGGAATTTGAGGATTTGGGAATTTGAGAATTTGGGAATTTGAGGATTTGGGAAATTGAGAATTAAGGGGCTAGAGATTTTGGGGATTTGAGAATTTAGGATTGTAGGGATTTGGAGAGTCTAAAATTTGGAAATTAGGAGATTTGGAAATTTAGGGAATTTTGAACTCGAGAATTTAGAAATTAGGAATTTGGGGATTTGAGAATTTGGGAATTTCAGAATTTGGAATTTGACAATTTGGGGATTTCAGAATTTGAAATATAGGAATTTGGGAATTTGAGAATTTGAAATATAGGAATTTGGGAACTTGAGAATTTTAAATATAGAAATTTAGGAATTTGAGAATTTGATATATAGAAATTTAGGAGTTTGAGAATTTGGAATATAGGAACTCTGAAACTTGAGAACTTAGGAAATTAGAAATTTCCTAAAAGAAATTAGAAATTTACAACTTGTATATTTTACGTTAGGTGAAATATGAAAATGTACAAAAATAAATTGAAACAGCCCGAATATAAGATAAAAAGTAAGAAATGTAATAATATTTGTGAACGACAGTGTACCAGTACAGCTTGAACATTTCACGTAGGTGATGCCGTGACACTGGTGGGTTGGGGTACACAGGTGCACGTATTGCTGGAGGTGGCCGATCTCGTCCAGGAGAAGCTCGACGCGTCCTGCGAGGTAATAGACCTCGTTTCTATCCTGCCTTGGGACGCGGAACTCGTTTGCAAGGTAATTTCGTCATGATAATTTGCTCCGTTTTCACGCGTTAATGCAATCGGATCGTTTGCATGCGTTACGTTTAAACAAGACTGTTACGTTTGCCCCGGGTATTACGTGGGCTCACGTCCTTCGTTGAAACGAGACAGAGAAAGAAACCGGGTAAACGGGGTAGGAGGCACGCTAAGATATGCAGCATTTCAATCGTACGATTCGTTTATCGAGATCACGGTTTCGTTTCGATTGTGAAACTACACGAGAAGGTGGAGACACGTTTGTCTGACTTCGAGAAATCGTATGGTTTTTAGGCGATGGTTCCTTGAGAAATTATCAGGAGGGTATTTTTTTAACCCCTTGTTATTTTGAGGGGGATGTATTTGTACTTCAGCTGTGATCAATATTTAGTGGAATTTTTAGTACGCTTTGATTTGGAGTTCAAGTCCAATAATTTGTGTAGACCATTGTATAATACCAAATTGACATAACATTTCGTTTTTCTTTCAATTCTCAATCACTCTAATTCTGAAGATTTGACAAATTCTTAATCCTCAAAATTCCACAAAATCTAAAAATATTTTCCCAAAATTCCCCGAAATAAAATATCTCTAAATTTGAAAAATTCTCAATCACCCAAATTCTCTCAATTAGCCACATTACCAATTCCCCAAATTGCCCAAATTCATCAAATTCCCCAAATTCTCCAAAATTCCCAATACCTGAAATTCCCCAAATTCTCAAAAATTCCCAATACCTCAAATTTCCCAAATTCCCCAAATTCCAAATTACATATTTCCCAATTAAAAATCCAACTCTCACATTCTCAAACTTTCCAAATTTCCCCTAATCTCCTAAAATCCTCTGCAACTTTCCTCCGATAATTTCCAACTCACACAAAAATTAAAAAAGTAGTTAACATCTATCTAATAAAACTACGAATATACGACACTATCACAGATAAGAAATGTCTTCCACATAACAGTTGTAACATGTGTCCAAATAATAATCAAAGTAAAATTACTTATCAACAAGCCATATATTCGACGCAATCCAAAATAAAATTCGCTCCGACACTATTTATAGTAACATAAATATCCATCGTCGAATCGAATCGTGTTTGTCTAAGATCTTATCAGCGAATTTAACGGAATATCGACATTTCTCCTAATCGAAAGCTCTCTAAAATTTTCCATCGGATCGGCAACTTTGTCATCGAGAACCGCAAACAAGTATCGCCGACACGGGGAATCCCGTGAACATATCGAAATTACGCGAAACTGGTTTTCAATTACGCTCACATTCCCTCTGTGTGCGACGTGCGCGTGTACACCTGTATAATGTTTGACTGCATACCGTACAATCGGCATATCATTAAGCTGCTAAAGATCGATTAGCATAAACCACCGCGATATTGGAACCGTAATTCGGACGAGCGAATGTTGCTTTCGTTTCAAAGCCTCTATGAATCCTGGGACAATCAGTCGTTCATTTCAAACGTTCGATGTTGAACAAACTTTTTGGATATCGATAATGATTTATTGGAACCTTCGTTATTAGAGTATTAAGTATATTTACTGTTAAATTTAATGGATTACTCTCCATTTAATGGGGAATAATTCAATAGTGAAATTAAACGTTTTTGAGAGAGAATTTAGAATTTTGTAAAATTTTAAAATATAAAATTGAACAATTGCTAGTTTAGTAACAAAATCCTGAAATCACGAAATTTTGTACTTCAACAGTTTCGAAATTGGAAATTGTTCAGACCTCAAATTTACGAAGACACAAGATCCCACAGACTCGAAAACCCAGAACACAGAACCCAAAACCCAGAACCTAGAATCGAAAACCCAGAACCTAGCATTTCGAAAACCCAGAATTCCAAAAGTCCAGAACCCAGAACCCTGAACCTAGAATCTCAAAAACTCAGAATCCCGAAAACCTCGAATCTCGAAAACCCAGAATCCCAAAAACCCAAAAACCCAAAATCCCGAAATCCCAAAAACCCATAATCCCAAAAACCCAGAATCCCAAAAGCACAGAATCCCAAAAATCCAGAATTCCAAAAACCCAGAATCCTGAAATCCCAGAATCCCAAAAACCCAGAATCCCAAAAATCCAGAATCCTGAAAACCCAGAATCTCGACAACGCAGAATCCCAAAACCCAAGATCCCAAAATTGGAATACAATTTCTTTCAATCCATTCGTTCATAATTCCAAAAATAAAGAAACATACAATAATCCTTAATTTTTGCATAAAACTGAAACCACAGGAAGTCACCTTGTTTGCAGAGAAAGGTGATAGATGAGATCAGAGACATTTTTTAGCGTGCCGATAATTATTTGCGACGGTTAAGAAGAAAAAATATACTACTCCGTTTTATCCTGGTTTCGTAAGTTATTTCGAAACGTAACAGCAAAGGAATGAATTCGGAATTTTTCGATGAATTTCGAAAGTTCCAAGTTTCCTCGACGATGTTTTGAAACGATACGAAAAGAATGCAATTAGAAATTCGCGACAGAATAAATCGTAAAAGGTTTTTTTTTTTCGTGTCGCTGTTTCGTCATCGGATTGTGTGCTTCGATCGCGGTGCATTAGTAAGGAACAAGTGAGAAATCAACTTTCTGTACGTATGTTATTCGATAACTGTCTGACCCCGTACAGATATTGCTAAAAAGATTGCAAAACGGACGATGAATATTATCGCAGGTACGTTCAAAATAAGTTAGTGTATCGAGTATGGTTTGTATTATTTGCGTACAAATTGTCAATAATATTTTGAGGATTGAAATAGCATGTTCCATAAATCAACATTCTAAAAATAAATACAAGTTCACGGTTTTTTAGGAAGTTTCAAACTTTCGAAGAACACAAATTCTTATAATTATAACTTAAATTTTTAAACGTCGAGAATTAGTAATGTAGTTATTGGAAAATATAGAAATATATATTATTAAATTTATTCTCGTAAAATTATTTAAGAGAAATTTGATGTATCGTCATCCTTTGACCAGTGAACTTTAACATCGATAAAATGAGATTCGGCATCGATCAAAGGAAAGAAGATAGTGCAGTTGACGGTTGAAGTTCTGAAAGTATCAGGGAAGGTCAGTCGACATCTGAAATGTCACCGAAACCTGTACGCATTCGATGTGCCGTACACTCTCGAGTGCTATCGAGTTACCGTTTCTAATGATTTACAACTACACGCTCGACCGTGTGTTAATTGAACGTGTGTGTGTCCACGTGTCTTAATTACACGCGACGTTCGCTCGTTTTCTAATGATTCGACGATCGCCACGAAACCGATCCATTCGATCGGATATATTAACGTGTCACTTAACGTCTGGCTGCATATAAATTATTATTATGCCAGTCAATATGGGACGACGTATAAATCATTCGTGAATTGATCCGCGAAACAGCCTGGTTCGTAAAACGAATTACATTTCGTGACACTTGATAGGATATTAACTATAAGGTCTGTTATACTCGCGTACTTCTTATTAAACATTTTCAATCATTTTTACCTACATCATCTTTTTCTTTCTTTTTTTTAACGAGTCAGAAAGTAAGCTTTAACGCGCTGATGGCCCCGGAAGATATAGGCATATGTTAGGTATGCGATAATATGAATTACATAGTACACGTTACCCTGGTGAAAATGGACTTTAGTAACGTGCATTGGAGTATAATTAGGCGGAAAGTTAATAGTAATATTATTCAATCTATTCAAGGTTAGAGAAAATTTCTTGCCACGTTGTCACGATGGAAATTCACTTCCAAATCTCTATATTCACAAGTTAGTGCATCCAAATCTCACAAATTGATTCATACCCAAATATTTGCCCAGAAAATCTACATTCCCTAATCTGTGTTCTTAGGTCTTCATATTCTCCTAATCTCCATGTTCTACACTGTCTATTTCTGAATATATGTCCTCTTTCCATATTCCTACATTTCTCAATTGATTATAAAAATGTTTTAATAATATTTGTTTGATGTTGCAGTCGGCGAAGAAAACTGGACGGGTCATCATCGCCCATGAAGCGCCACTGACCAATGGATTTGGAGCAGAAATAGCTTCAACAGTTCAGGTAAATATTTTTCCAACTTGTCACTCATCGAAATTACAAATTACAATCTAACCTTATTAAGATATCAACATTCAGTACAAATGTCTTTTTTAATATCCCAGAACTACAATTTGTTAACAAATCTTTTGAAAGTACGATTTATGATCACAAGTGGTTTGAGATCTATGTAAATACGTATAATTTCAATGTTTAGATTATAATAATTTGTGAAATTAAGATCGTTAAAGTAATTGCCCGAGAACAACCTACTTGGTCGATATTTCATTGAAATATCAATAATTATCGATACCGTTAATTCCAATTCAAAAGCGTTTCGATTGGTCGCGATAATTACAGCCGTTTCGCAAGAGGTTTGTCGTATCGAGCGACAAACAGGCTCGCGATCGTATTATTAGTCGAATATCTGGATTACAAGCGAGCGAACCGAGCTATCCGCTCGCTGATTTAGCGCTAGGATTAAAGTTTTGCAAGGCGTAAGTTTGTAGAAGCGGGCATGCTGAAGCGTATCGAACCGTCACAAAGTGTACGGCTGACGTAACAGAAACACGCGTAATGATATCCTGCCACATTCCAACGATGCATTGAACATGCATCTAATACATTTCGGCTATGGAGCGGGAGTGCACGCGCCGCGAATTAATAATTTCGTAATTAGAATCTCGTTCGATCGAACTTTTCTACCAGTTAGCCCCGCTATATTTTCACCAATACTTTGTTAAGAGTCAAACATTTTCGTTGTTTCGATGGTACAATTGCTCTCTATATTCAAACTTAAAAATTATGAAAATGAACAAATTTTTTAATTTGTAATCTCGTGACGCACCCGTGACGCACTCGCAGTTCGAATGTGACAAACTTTTCTTATATTTTTTGTATGCTTGAATTTGCAAAGTCTAATTATAATTTGTGTGTTCGAAGATCATTGTATAGTTGAATACAAAATACAAGACATTTTAATTATCTATGTCTGACGCACCTGACGAAGAAATCGTGCAAGTTTCAGACATCGCGTTCAATTTAATTAATTAGTATTAATTTTAATGCAGATCCTAATTAAAATAAGCCTTATTAAAATTGACGAATGTAATTAAAGTCAGCAGCGCGGAAATGTAAGATAACTAACCGTTTACGGAATGAAATAATTAATACGTTTGTCGAATAGGAGGAATGTTTCTTGCATTTGGAAGCTCCGGTACAAAGGGTCACCGGTTGGGACAGTCCGTTCCCTCACGTTTTTGAGCCGTTTTATCTGCCCGATAAATGGAGATGCTTCGCCGCTGTCAGAACTGTCCTGAACTACTGAAAAACCAGGGATATTCTACTTAAGAACACGATGCGGAATGAAACCTGTTGCCTGTGCGGACGTTCGCCCTCGAGGACAGATACCATATCGATTTTTCTACGTTCTCGCAGTATCATCGTCGAATTACGTGCTCGACAGCGTATTTTCTGTAAATTCTTATCGATTATTCTCATTCGCCGGACGTTATCGTAATCTGTGCCGAGCGTTCAAATTTGTAACAACGCGTTTTACTATTTTTACAATTCAACACGTCGACACGTTGGATGTACGTTATGAATTTAATTTGGTCGAGTAAGTAAAGAACGATGATAGCGACACATTTTTTGAGGCTATTAAGCGAACTTGATAATTTGAAACGGCGATACCAGAACTTCTGTACATTTTTCGACGTTACCAAAGAAAAGTAATCTCTAATTAAATTGAGTAGTTTATTATGTACTGTCTACCTTTCTGAATGGTGAAGTAATAAAGAGATATTATTTACATGTTACTTATAATACTTATGATTATTTTTTCAAGCAAACTTTGATGTGATGTAATCCAGTTTCGTATTTAATAACCTGAACACCGATTATTTCAGTTGACAATGAACGAATCGTAATGGATGAACGAAATATTCACTAAAATCTAGTCACCTATTTCTCACACGACACTTCAAGACGAACAAATACCAAGCAACGTTAACACGCTTGCCACCAATTCGAACGGGAATAAAAATAAACCTCGCCGATGTAGCTCGACGAAACGAAGACGAGTTCAATCTCTATAGTAAAGTAACCGTGAAATCTACTAGCAAAACCCCATCGCTATTCATCCTATCAAATTCTCATTTAACCCTTGTGTGGGCAAGTGGGTACCCACATATTATATTTTATAACCACGTAAAAATATAACATTGCTTATATTGCTCGCGTTATATTACCATGTGTAGTACTACCACGCACTATATCGCCACGCGTAGAATTAACACGCGTTATATCGCCGCGTGTTATATCATCAGGAATAGGATTACCACGTGTTATATTGCCACGCATAGAATTATTACGCGTTATATTGCAACGTGAAGAATTACTACACGTAGAATTACCACGCGTTATATTGCCATGTGGAGAATTACCACGCGTTATATCGCTACGAGTACGATTACCACGCGTTATATCGTCCCTCGTAGAATTACCATGCGTTATATCATCCTTGTATTACCATCTGTTATATCACCTCTTATGAAATATCCAACCATTGCATCGCTTCGAGTAAAATTGCTACAAGTTATATTTCCATCCCTTAAACTACCAGAATCCTATCTACGTACACCTATCCGTTTTGTAGATATTAATGTACATATGCTAAATCTTCGAATATTATAATGCCTATCCGCCCACGCAAGAACTGAAACGTATCTCGATTTTATCGGAGGAAAATTGAAAGGAACCGAATGGTTCGCAGCTTTTATTGTTCTCGTAGCCGAAGCACAGGCATTGTCCCTGACCCAATTTTCGTCGATGGCCAAGCGAATAAACGCTTTCCTGTTCAAGCAAACGGCCACTAACGAAAGATGATACAAAATCGCGTCGCGACGGGCAAGTAGTCCCTTTGAATCGATATTCGCAATTAGAACGGACGTGCCTACCGGTTTTTACAGAATATCTGGGTCAAGTCTGTCTTTAGCAGTAAAATCGAGCGGCCGATCGTGTGGACCATGCGTGGCAACGTAATATCTTAATCAAGGCTTCAGTCTCAGGTGTTGCACCGGCCGAGATCGTATCCTTGAAGAAGGCGAGACACCAGGCTTGCCGATAGAACGCACCGATTTTACGACCTCAATCGAAAGATAGGGAGAAATAGAGAGAGAAAGACGGACACAGGAGACGGACGATTATCGACGACGTTAATTTATGCGGAAATAATTCAACCAACTGGTTGAATAATGAATAAATAACGGTTCGGACGGTCCTATGATAAGAGCTCTCGATGACATTTAACGATCAAGAACGATTCATCGTTCTTCCTGACGAGGGAACGACCACACGTTCATATTTTCGTTTCACCTCCTACATTTCCTTATGAATGGCTATTTTTGACGAACTTATTTATGCGAAGATGCATCTTTCAGCCGATTTCGAAAGAACCTTTTAAAATTTTTGCCTGATGGATTGAGGAAACAATTTTTTTCGTGTATTTAATCATCAATTTGTACAATTACAGTGTATTCAAATTATACAAGTTGAAGAGTTTACCAGAAAAAATTATTTTATTACATTGAATGTATGCTGTTACATTATTAAATTACAGCACGCTTCGTAAATAATTATTAAAACATTTCTGAATAAATCTGAATAAATTATACGCTGTCTGAGTAAATTGTGATATCATAAAAGTTTAATAAACACGCAATTTATATACGTAAAGAGCAATGCAAAAAATTTCAAGAAAAAGTGATTGCAGCGAGATTCGAACTCGCAACATTCTCTTTCCAGTTTGTCGCTAAGCACAAGGTAGAGAAACGATTTACAATCTACTTATATCCAGTGTTACTTCCAAATTGTTTAAAAATTGCATCTGAGTATAATAATTAAAGGACCTTTTTAGGGAGAGTAGCAATTGAAACAAATGTTATCATATAAAATCGAAACCTGGGATCGATGGAGGACCGATTCGAATGATCGATGTCCTGACGAAATTCAGGCAAGAAAAGAATAGAAACGATCGAGGCAGTCGAAGGAAGTGTGTGCCGCTCGGTTGTGTGCGCTCGCACCGTATTTTGTAATTTGAAAGGGAAACCACATTCTTTCACTGTGTATTATGATACGTGAAAGTTGGCAACTGTGCACACCGTCGAAGCACAAGGCGGCAGAAACAGAAAGGCAGAGAAAGAGGGAGAAACGAGAGGCGGGAGGAGAGAGAAAAAGAGAGAAGTAGGAGGAGGAGAGGTAAGGAGCAACGGAGAGAATGGTGAGAAGAGAGAAACAGAAAGAAAGAGCCGAGAGCCAGTCGCCAGTCGAAGGTATAGACTATATCGAAGGTCGACGAGTTGCCTTTTTATTAGCCGATTTTTCGCGGGAATAGAGCAACGGCTCGAGCACGCTAACATATGGGGCCGATGCGTTCGCAGCCGTCAAAAGTTGACGGATCCCCGATCACGGCAACGAGATCTCGACGATGAATCGATGTCGCCGCGAAAGCGCCGATCGTCGAACAGATCCCGATGATCGGAATCGATGATCGATCCGGTTACGCAATTTCTATCGGGTCGGTGCATATCGAACGGCCGATTTCGAAACGCTAACGGTCTAACGCGATTTGATGACATAAAAGTGCCGTGGAATGGCACTCGCGACGTATCAATTTAAACCGTTATCCCATGTAAAAATAACTGCATCAATGATTTACTATCATTCTTAATATAAAATGGCTGCTTGCCAGCTGAACCAAACAATGACCGATTTTGAAACTTGTAAGCTCTAATGTGATGACTGAATGTCACTGGTCAATTTAATCTGTGTGGACACTCAATATAAAATAACTAATTTCTAATAGTGACTGATTTTGAAACCTGTAAAATGTAACATAATGCATAACATTTACACTATGTAAAAACTTCATACTATATTGAAGCTTAAAGTTTAAGTGTCCACAAAAATGTGCAGCAATATTTTCAGAACAAAATGGTTTCCAATATTCTACATCAACGAACCTAAAATCCTGTATCGCTCCCGTACAGATTTCAGAAAAGAAACTGTAACAAAATCATTTAATAATTCAATGAAAAATTTTAAAAAGTGAATAATACAACTTGTCATATTTTTAAGATGTAATCCTTCAAACCGTATTAATTAAAAACAAGCTATCCGGGCCAATCAAAGCGTATAGTTAATAAATGTTATGGATCTGTCGTTTCAATTACGATGATGTAATCGTCTTGTGACGTGTACAGGATCTCGAAGTGAAGTGCATATAAATAGAACGATCGAAAAAGAAACCGTACATTTACGTTTGCTATCGAACCACTTCATACATTCGAAACAACAAACGAGAACTTATGGTTGACTCGGTTACGAATAACGGCTGCGTTCCTTAATATGGTTCTTATCAAATTTATGATACTCGTCGAGATTAATGGTTCACGTTATTGCCAGCTTGTTTTCCTTCTTTTATTTTCGGCGGACTTTTGAATAAATACGGAATAACGTACGCGTGCGAGTTGAGAAACAGACACAGTAGATTCAGACGTATCTAGTCAGACACGCGGATTATTAACGATGCGCGAATAAAGTTCCTCTATGCATCCAATTGTTAATTCGTGTCGTTTCAAAATTATAGTAAATGTTACTTTTCAATTTCAGATAAAATTATAAATTAGTTTTAGTTGATAACATTGAACTTTGATGAACCTTCTAATGCTTCAATTTATCATTTTGAAATATTTATCGTAGTAATTCGAATTTTTTTTTATTTTCCGTATTTTGTAATTATTTCCCTGCGCCAGTGACCCTCATACAGTTAATGAGTTACCGAAACGACGCTAATTAAATTTCTCGACACGTGTCGGTGTCGAGCACATCGGGCTAGTTAGGATTCGACAATCGTACGGCCGCGGCGATTTTATTATGCTGATTCACAACGTTCAGCCCATAAAATGACGTTTTCATGGAACGATGCAGCGCTTAATATTGTTTTCCCTCTGCACTGATTGGTCGATCGTAAAAATTTCCATCGACCAGTGACGTGTTTACGACGCTTTCGAAACTTACAGCTGCGTTTTTATCTTATCGAAAAATAATTTTGTTTGCCGTGTAAAGCTACGCCTGTGAAACAACATTAATGTTTTAAAGGTACCACTTGCAATCACTGCAACGTCAAATCGTATCTATCTAACTGCAAATATTGAACTTTCGATGCATTACCGTTTCCTGTATTATTTAAGCAAACTGTTTTCAGCCTAATTCTTATTAACTTTTCTATCTTGTAAGACCACAATACCATGTTAATTAGCAAAATTAACTAGAAAAATTATTAACAAAAGATTAGCAATCGGTTGCACATCACGGTATTTCAAATGAACAAACGTCTGCAGTAATAACGAAGAAATGAGCAATATAACAATGAAACCAGCAGACTATAAAAACTTTGGGAGCAGACTCGTTAACGCTTTCTACGATTCCGTCTGGATTTCATTCTACCTGAATATTCGTGCCACACGAAACGGGATGCAATTGCCAGCGCAAAAGCGAGCAAAAGTTACCGGCTGATACGCAATGCAGCGAAGGTGCAGTGGCATTTAACGGGTCTACCTCGTCCGTTCAGTCGAGTGCAGTCGCGCAGCTGTTGTCCAGGTAAAACGCATTAGCCTTTGAAAAATGCGAGTTAAGCGAGAGTTTACTTTATTAGTATGGTAATGACAAGCTGTTTAAATAAAAACGGAAAAAATTGAAAAGATAGAAATGTCTGAGTAAATAGTCATCATTCAGATGCCGCGCAGGATAAATCCTTTTTGGAATTGATTGCAACAATGCTTGTTGCTGGTGTTTTACTATTATCGATGGGTAATTAAATGTCACATATTCTTTGGTAATCGAAAGACACATGCTTAATGTATATTATTATGGTACGAACATATGCGTGTAATTGTGATATGCATATCTATGTTCATAAGTGCGCTATTTTTACTCTGAAATAAATTTACAATTATAATTTTCAGATAATGGTAGGAGGAAAATCGTGGAACCACATTATCATACGTAATTTTTAAACAATATATAAACGTACAGAAAATGTATACGTACATTCTAAAGTTACGAAAATAGTATATTTTAAGGCCGTGGCAGTATTGATTCCTCCTAACACGTTCTCGACAGCGACATTTGACGTGACTATACTAGATTTCCAGAAATGTGTACAGTTCATTTTTCAGTTCCATCGTTCAATTCAGTAATGAACATCGATATTAAGAAGTTTATTTCCGTATTTCCTATCTAACTGTAATTGCAGCGCAACCACCATGGCTGGCAACGCGTTAGCGCGTGATCGCCACAGTGCAGCCATGTCTAACACGGCGCACGTCCAGAATAAATTTCTGTAGACATTAAAACTCAATTATTTCATACAACGTTTTATCGTTCCAATCCTATCGCACGTGGTCATATAATTATTTCGCTTTCTGAATTTTAATTTGATCGAATTAAGAAACGTCTGTGTCGGTGATCGATGCGACGCTAAGCGGCGCGATGACGAACGCGTCGAACGGCCACGTGCGTTCGTGGCAACGTCCAGCGAGTTCGAGGCGACGATTCTGTAAAATATGTCGAGATCGTCGGTGACGAAACGGGTGTGAATTGTCGGGGAAAGAAAAGGAAAACGTTATCGAATTTTCCGCGTTGGCCGTGGCGCTGGTTCCGTCGAGAGACGTCTCTAGGTGCCGGTAGCTTTCGGGCAAATTCGGGCAGACGCGCGGATCGCTTAGCCGGGTGGTAGGGGTAGTTACGCGGCGTTCGGGTCGCGTCGGGTGGGGCGACATCACGCCGGGACCGTGTAGCACGAGATCCTCGCAGTGTCGAATCCCGCCGGTCGTCTCGTTGTTCTTTTCCGTAATCGTCGTCGACTTCCTTCGATCACCACCGAACGCACGCACTGTCGCGTACACGCGTGTGCGTCTCGCCGTTTCCGCTTTTCCCCGATTGTGCGCGACGCGAACGTACTTCTCGATTTTCCCTGCCTTGTCCGACCACGTGACACGCGACCGTACGTTACGACGCCGTTCCTCGTAAAAGTGCTAGTTCCGCGACCAAGAACATTCCGGAGACAACGTTCGTTCTCAGTGAATCGATCGATCATCCGTTTCTTTTTTAATCTGTAACCGGCGGTGGTTCGATTTCTTTCCTCGCAAGAAGGAGAGAACTAGTGGTGAGGATCAGCGAGAGAGCGCAGCGCAGGTTGGCCCGATCATGGAGGAGGTGAATCGTAACGCAGAGAACCGATTACCGGAACAAAAAACGGAAATGGAGATTCGTTCCGGGGACGTGACGAAGGACGAGCCGACGCCGAGGAAGGAGACGAGCAAATCCGTCGTCGATCCCGGCCACGTTCTACCTCTGATGCAGGTAAGCTTACGTAACCTGACACGGTTGTGTGGGTCGTGTTAGCTCGCGTGTCGTGCGCCCACGATATTCTACCCATATAATGGGCGATCCGCACGCGTGACATCGAGTGTGCGCCGATGATCGAACGTGTGTCGTTAACCCGACAAATTAAAAGGGCTGTCGAATATTTCTCGATTCATATTGATATCGATAGAGCATTAAGTGAATGCAACGCGAATGCGCGGTGCCCGCAGCGAGCGTAGCGTGTCGTTAACCTAACGGGGGGAGTGCACGACCTTCGGAACGCTGATCTGATTCAAATTTTATCAGAGATATAGTTATCCAAAATACGCCTAACAATTATACAATAAATAAGTTCATGGTTCTTTAATTTGCTCGTGAGACTTGGTACACAGGTTGTAACCCAACCTCTAACGTAATCTCCGCATAACTTCGCCTATAACTGTCCTGACATAACCGGTCATAATCCCTAACTGACCGATCGACTTAATCCTGACTCAACCTTGACTTGATCAAATTCAATGTAACTGCTTCTAACTTAAAATACACCCAACGTATTCACAACTATATGAACTTAAAGTAATCACTGATCAATTGATCTAACCTACACTGAACCTGTTCCTAAATTAACCTAGACCCTAACTTAAATTTAATTTAATCCTAACCTAACGTCGACCTAACCTCTCTGTCTCTATATTTCACACAGATTGTTTTTGCATATACAAATCACCTACTTTCAGTACGATTGTAAGAGAGTCTGATAAAATAATAGCATCATTAACCGAACACGAAGGGAATGTATAATGCAAGAAATTAAAGCGATCAAAGTATACGTATTATCGAGTACAGTGATAAAATCGTATCGTATCGTAGCAATTCGAATAATGAAAGTCTCGTGTCATGCGTACACGTAAGAATATCGTTTCACTTTCATCAATGATATTCTCCAAGGATTTTCATTACTTAAACTGCAATGTCTCGGTACGAACGCGACGCGTTCTAACGTACATGCGAAATAGCATGACGGTCGATAATGCCGAGAAAAACGCTAGATGAAAACGTTGAATTTATATGGAACGACACTTATTAAATTAGCATAACGGGTGTCCAGACATGATCCAGGGTGTTGGCCAATCACTGTCCTGGAATGTATTAATTTGCCGGTTAGAAACTTTGCAACGAGAGAGGTGCTGTCAGACACGTGACCCTTTTTTTCGTCCCCTCCCCTCTCGAAGACGTATTGCACGAATCGTTGCGTGTTTCCACGAAATACGAGCACTATCGTTTTACCGGCTCGCTTTCGGTTTTGCGGTCAACTCTAATAAATTCGTTTTCACGAAACAGGCACCAAGATCTCGTGTAAAAGATCTAAGACCTCGAGCGTGGTACACATCCCTAGGGAAAATGATTTTTTTTAGAAATTTTTCAAGACTAGGTTTCAGAATTTTGGGGATTTTAGGGACTTGGGTTAGGAATATCAGAATTTAGGGGATTTGAGGAGTTTAGTTTTGGATTAGGGAATTTAGGGATTTGGGGGATTGAGGGACTTGGGAATTAGTGGATTGTAGAAATATGGGAGATGTAGGAATTTAGGTATTCTGAGATTCTAGTGATTTTGGGATTTGAAAATTTGGGGGTTTAAAAATTTGGCCATGTTTGAATTTAAGGATTTGAGGTTTTTGAAATTTGATCAATTTAGAAATTGATGTTTTTTGGGATCAGACGGATTTAGGAATTGTTGCATTAAATGTGAGGTTCAGGGATTTAGGACTTTTGAAATTTATAAATTTAAAAATTGAAGAATATTTGTCAGTATTTATAAAATCAAAATGAAATGCAAATGATTCCTACAGTCCTTGGTCAAAGGAGGCCCACATCGCGGAGAACCTTTAAAAGGTCGAAAGAAATATTGCGTTAATGGTTTCGCCGGTTTGCATATAAGACAATGGGCGATATTAGCTGACTATGAAGCGTGCTTCCTTCTCGAAGCTTTTTTAATGCTCCTATGAGCCCATTACGTACACCCACGCAACACCCGTTCTCTCGTATTGCTATTTTGCTCGAAATGACGTCACTTCGGCCGCCTGTCTCGATTCCGAAGGATCACTTCCGGAGCAATGGCACGAGTATCGATTGGCCGACACGCCTGAGACACAAGATGCTGTTCGTGTAGGATGCGACATTGTTCTCCGTCGATAGCGGAATAAAGAAAAACTACAATCCAACGCGTACGTGGGATATTTAATTGTATGCGCGAACGAATTTCAATGTGATAACGATATCTCGACAACATCGAACGAATTATGAACTAACAGTAAAAAGGAACAGTTATCTCGGTAGTTACGTATTTTCCTTTACGAACTCTGCTATCGGTGTTTCAATAATTTTCATGCTAATCTACCGGACTAGGACTAATAAATAAAATTTAGTGCAACTGTTCTAATTTTCTTCCATATTATCGACTATTTATTATTATTAGGGTACTGATTTATAGATATCAATGGCATATTGAATATATGATTCGTTATAAATATCGTGCTTTGACTATAAAGTGAATGTTTCGTTATGAAATTATTTATAATATTATTGATATTATGGAGTTATTGAATTTTTGTTTGATAAGTTTAATTTAGTCAGGTTAGGATATAATGAAAGGACCGGTTTGAACATGTACTGACAGTATGAAGTTCGTATGTAGTGTGTCTGGATACGTCTGGATCTACTGTGGCGCTCAACGCGTTGTCTTACCACATATGTCTATCTCCACTGTGGCGATCAATGATGTATTAAAACAGCGAATGCAGCCATCTGTGGCAAGACATATTAATAATTACATATGTGATTATTAATAAGAAACTACAGGCAGCCATACTGAATTATTTTATGACTTTATTATGTATACAATTAAATTTTATGTTTTTAATAAATTGTACCACTTCTATAATATAAAAATGATTTATTATGTATACAGTAAAATTTCATGTTTTTAAAAATTTGTACCATGTCTATAATATAAAAATACTATTTTTATGATATAAATCTATAGATATGGTAGAAGGAAACTTGATGTTAATTGCAAAATGAAATGTACACTTTTCCTATTCAGAAGAGTGATAGATAACATATGTTCTTCGTAGAATTATTTACTATTTATTTATCGATACCAGGAATATTGTATCGATAAAAGTAAAAATGATTGAACAGCGAAGACAAATAGCTTTATCAGCGCTGTTTAAAATAGAATCATAATATTAAGGGTCATATTGTTCCTGCTGTAAGCAACGTACACCGCGATAGGTATGAATAGAATAACGAAGAAATAAATACACGAATAACGTTCGAACAGGAAATAGAGGGGATAGTCATAGTTATAATATTATCGGGACATAGTAAGTGATAACCTTTTTCCCTGAAAAATCCCATCTCGTGTTCTCGTCCTCTAATGTATCTATTCTCGACGTTATTTTCTAGCCGAGTCACTTTTTTCGTAACGATAACGATAACGTTTGATTATTAATCATTACCGTCGGGATCTCCTTAATTGTATTAAATGCTCGATAACATGTTTGGACTTCAGACTGCTTTATATAGGGTGACTCGAGATAAAATGAGATATTTAGTGGAGAACTATAACAGGTCTCATTTCTAAGAGTTTTTTGAATTTTACACATGGATAAAATTGAGGAGTTGTTATTTAGAAATTTAGGTAGTTTCAAAGTTTTTAATTTAAAAATTGAGAAATTTTATGTTTAATGCAGGGGTTCAGAAATTTGGAGATTTAGGGATTTAGGGATTTAGGAACTTTGGGATTTTAGGAATTGGGAATTTAGGTATTGGGAAATTAGGTATTGGAAATTTAGGAAGTGGGAATTTAGGAATTGGGAATTTAGGAATTGGGAATTTAGGTAGTGGAAATTTAGAAAGTGGAAATTTAGGAATTGGGAATTTAGGAATTGGGTATTTAGGAATTGGAAATTTAGGTATTGGGAATTTAGGTATGGGGAATTTAGGAATTGGGAATTTAGGGATTTAGAAATTTAGAAATTTAGAAACTTAGAAATTTAGAAATTTAAAAATTCACAAATGTACAAATTTTTGCAATCAAGCGGCCATATAGCGAGAGCACACTATTACAATATTCTATTATCGTATCCTTACAAAAATATCTCGAGTATTCTCAGAACGCTGACATTAAATTGTTTCGACAGACTCCGATTTTTTCATGTTCAAATAATATTCACTGGCAGTGAACTATAGGTAACGGTACACAAGAAAGTTTGAAATGTTAGGAATTTTGTTCAAACGTAGTCTGGCACAGTTATTCGCATTGTCGTGTTAGATATTTAGCTTCGCTTGTTTACTAAAAGTTCAGACGAAGGTCGGATTCGAAGTGTTCCAGTGTTGCGAAAGTCGAACGAGGGTTACTAACAGTATCTTTCTTCCATGTTTTTCTTAACTAACGTTCTCAGAAATCTGACGTGTAGTTGTTACGAGGACGGTTCTCGTTAGAAACAAGATACGCTGTTTGTCAAATCATTATTGAGCAATCAAACGTAATTTTGCATTCATTGACTATTAGTCAAAGAGTTATAATCTATAATTGTCTTCCTTCTAACACATCTATCATTCACAAAATACAATTTTCATATTTAAAACTTTTTCAAAATTTTTCAAAAAGGATTTTTCTATAAATTATCACAGTAAATTTTTAAAAAATATTGATATTTATATTGCAAATATTTTAAAGATAATTTAAACCAGAACTCGAAGACATTTTTGCTGTCAGACATTAACCTCAAAAATTTTTAGTTAAGTTTGCTGAATTCTTTTAAGGTTACTATTTCATTCTTATTAATTAATGCTGCCTGCTGCACTATGCTTGTACACCATATAACACTGTAGATTCAGTTAAAAAATATTTATTTCAAATTTTTGTTTTAAAATGAATGGTGAGTGTGAGTCACCTTCGCAGAGGGTTAATACTTGTGCATCAGATTTCTCTTCATAATAATTGCTATTTATCATTGTAGATGTCATTATTTTTATGTCAATGTCATTGCTTCTTTTTCATTGTAAATTTTAAATGTTTAAAATAAAATGCTTAAAAATGTTGAACATTTAAATGTTTAAAATAAAATGTTTAAAAATGTTGAAAACTTGAATGTTTAAATAAAATGTTTAAAAATGTTTAGATTTGAAACATTTTCTAGTATTTTCATGGTTTTGTTCAATTGTTTTGACATAATTGTAAACAATAGTATCACTTTATCGCTGAAAATCGTGAAAATTTGTTGGTGTGTATATTTCACACAGATTGAAAGCTTTCGTTAAACGTTGTGCACAGCGCGTCAAGCATTTTCCAATTATTTCAAGCAACATTTACCGTAAAATAAAATTGATTGGCGACGAGGTCGATTAAGCCCATGGCAGAGACAAGCAAAACGATTAAACGGACAATTTAATACTTACGGAACAGGCAATAGAATGTTCGATTGCAAGGAACTGCATGGGAATATAATTTCAGTTTAAATTCGAAAACGATAATCCGCGAATCGCTTGGTCCGCCGTGATGAATATACAATGAAAACGCTGGCATTATTCAGTCGGCGCGTTTCAACCGCGAAATGATCAGCATGAAATTCATAAATCTCTTACGTTATCGCGATTCGTGTTAACTAATTAGAATAATAATAGCAGGAATTTTAAACGAAAGATTTTGGACATCGCTGTACTTGCGTGAATACAATATCAGGTTACCTTTGAATAAGAATAAGTTGACTTATTTCCATTTTAAGAGATTTATCAGATGAACATTTTTATATCCAGATATTTTTAAGTTTAATATTTAACTTTAGTGATTCTCAAGTTTTGCAATTTATAGTACATAATTTATATTATATATTTGCATTTATATACGCTTTTGAGTTGCAAAGTTAGATAATGCTCAAATTGTGAAATTCGTGTTTCCAAATTATCTAATTTTGTGGTTTCCGAATCTCCAAATCTATGGGTCTCCAAATACTGAAATATGCAAATTGTGAAATTCTCAACTTCTCAAGTCCCCAAATTCTCCAACCCTCAAATTCTCCAACCCCCAAATTCTTAAAGTTTCAAATCTTCAAATCTCTGAATTCTCAGATCCCCAAATTCTCAAAATCCCTCAAATCCCCAAATTCTCAAATCTCCAAATTGTCAAACCCCCAAATTCTCAAATCCCCAAATTCTTAAATTCCCAAATCCTCAAATCCCCAAATTCTCAAATCCCCAAATCTCTAAATTCCCAAAATCCCCCAAATCCCCAAATACTCAAATCTCCAAATCCCCCAAATCCCCAACTTCCCAACGTCAAATACCAATTTTCAATTTTTCTTACCAACCACAAATAAATTCATTAATTATTCCGTCGTATTTATAATTTCCTAGTAAATACCGCGTTTATAACTTGAGAACTGTTTTGCTGTTATGAGAAAGAGAATTATTTTTTATTATCTCAGTAAATTTATTCAGCGTATTTAGAGAGCTACAGCTGACAGGAATGATTACTTAACAGATCATGTTCCACGTACACTTACTCGCTTTAATAATATTGTTCGTGAATATTCCAATATCGAGTTGTGTCGAATCGTTGAATTCATTATTTCCATCGTTCTGATGACGTATTTGAGACGATTATATAATCAGCCTAACTTTAGAGCGACAGTTTTTATTCTAACTTGAAGTTGGTACTCTAATTATCCTTCACACCATCTCTTAAACACTGAGATATTTATTTATTCGATATAAGTTCATTTTTTATTAATTCTGTCTGTAATATGCTTCACAGAATTAAAGTATCCAGATTCTCCCTAGGACATTGAATTCTTCCTAAAATATTTTCTAGGTTCTTTCTAGGTTTCTAGATTCTCTTAGGTCTTATTCCTCAATTTTCCCTAGGTACCTTAGATTTCCTCTAGGCTAGGTTAACTTCAATTTCTCTTAGGCTCCCCTTGAGTCTTATCCCTAAAATTTCCTAGGTTATCCCTAGACTTCCCTAGACCCTTATTCTACCTTAACCTTACGTAGGTTCTACCTAGATTTCCCTAGGTTTTCCCAAGTTCTCTCTGGAGTCTTTCAAAAAGTGTACGCTGCACCAAAGTGTACACTGTCTAAAGAATTTATCCGAGCAAATAATAACGGTACAAGACACACGTGGGAATAACGGATATGAAATTTCCATGTACACTCCAGATACGATCAAATTATACATGGTCTCTGCAGCACTTAACTAAATGAATAAACCTAGGAATTGTTTAAAAACTCTGATCGGTGAACGTTAATTATATTTCCACTCCCTGCATCATTTATTGCCGATCTTAATATCTGCACTTTTGATTTTATGCTAAAATCCATTGAAAGGCAATCTCCCACGCGTTTCCTTGAGAATCTATCTCACTCGTAATTTAGTGTCGTACAAATTCTTGTACGCTCAATCGCGTTATCACGTTCAATCCGCAATCTAAACGCTAATCAAACGAGCTGCCTGCGATATGATTTGTGTTGCTTATTAAATTGCCGGCCCAAATGCTTAATGCTTCTTCCGCGAAAAACGATAGATTATCGTGAACGTATAGAAAGTGCTATCGTCTTCGTTTATTTTTGAAGGGAAGTCGAGCTTACGTCTGACGAGGATTCACGTATTTTCGCTAAAAGAAATTCCTCGCTCCGAAAATACTGATTTACGTGCCGGCTCGCCGTTTGTCGGTCGTTCGCGAATCTCGCCATCTGTTCAAACATCGACAAAACCGAAGCGATCGGTCGCGTGTCGTCGCGTGCAACCGCTTAAAATTCGTTGTAGCGCTTGCATACCGGAAACTCGTGCTAACTCTCGGCCATTATAAATTCAAATCGGACGTCCCGATAAAAAGGTGTCACTGTGCTACCGGAAGCCTACGCATCTTCCAGTGAAAGCTTCTTCGGTATTCCTCGCTTGCTGATTACTATGTAATTGACCGTTCGCATACGCTAATGAGCCGTTGTCGTCAGCTGCGGACCATTATCCTACTAAACGAACTTCTTTTTCGTTAAAAAGAAAAAATATTCGGCATCTAGGAATTTGTGGAATACTTTCGAAATCCAGGGAGTTTGAAACAAGTTCTCAAAATCTAGGGAATATATGAGTTTCTTGAAGATTCGCAACGTAGAAACTTTCCAGTTGCGTGAATATATCACTCTGAAATATACGCCTCTAATAGACACATACACGTATTGTAGTTTGCGTAAATAGATGTTTAATAAAGGTACAGGTGATCGCGTCGAAATAAATGGCTGAATGCCGTCCTCGTGTTCGATAAATTGAAGAACGACAAATAGAGAAGTTGAAAGGTGTTTAATAGGCATTATGGCCGTTGATAAGGCGGAACTCCATTTAAAGGCCGTTGAATTGGCGACGGCTAGTCAATCGTTTAAGTTTAGGTTGACCAAAGTGGTTCTACCTTTCGCTTAACCTTTTCTTCATTCTCGTTACTTTCACGCACGATCACCGATCCCCGCAGTCGGTGACAAAACGTTATTCTATTTAAAGATCAGTCCGGTTATCGATGTCGACCGGCGACCGTATCGAAGAATGCCTACGCGTGGGCGGTTTAAACAGTTTTTTCGCGCATGAACAAAAGTCTAACCGCGACGAACACCGAACCGTGTATTACAACTGACGTAACTGTTCCACGAAAGCGACGATCCGTGAACGTGAAAACGGGCGAAATATGTAATTTTCTGGAATTCTTAATGTCTTCGCGGCGAGTTCGAATCGATAGGCATCAGGTAAAGTTCATGAGATCGGCATTTTCGTACTTCGTGTACTTCGAACGATATAATTTTCACGGTATTATGTAACCCGATGTTTCACAATTACTACAATAATTCCTATCTCTTGTCATACTTTACAGCAGCGAAATGTTTATCGTATATATACGTTCATAGGTCAAGATGTTATCTTGTTCACACTTCGATTAACGCATAAATTTCTAAACTGTTCACCTGTCGTCATATTACGTGAAATTCTATAGTTGTTAGCTCGACTGACATGCAACGCATATGTCCGTACTGATGACGTTATTAAGATATTATAGATGACAGCAATCACGTTGGTCGTATATATACGTTCGACAATTATAGAACGCATATATTTGTTATCAGTTCTTAAAATGTTAATGTACCATGGTTTACTGTGAAAAAATTTCATCCATCGTATATATACGTCCATAGTTCGACAGCATACATGAAACGCATATATACGCGTTCAACACATGAAGTGTTAAAATATCATCATAGCTTGCAACAATGAAATTTCGTCAGCCGTATAAGTTATATGAAACGTGTACACACAGTAGTCAAAAGATTGTAATCATCAATTGACGAGTATAACAAAACCTAACAATTAAAAAATTGACGGAAGAAGACGATATAAGTGAAAGTTCCGAAAGATTCGCCATCGAGACTTTACTGTAATTTAAAATAGCAAAGCACTGCAAGAAGAAATTAATCTTGCATCATCCTAGTCATGTCTATTTCTATTGTGGCGGCCAAATTGGTCCAGCTCATTGCACACGTTCATCAACCCTTTTCTAATCTTAACACGACGCGTGCACGAAATATTATCCGTCTAAAGTAACATAAACGACAGCATTCTCAAATCTAGACCGATAATTATTCTTTGTTAAAGCAACGATATCTCGAACGTGTCACAAGACTTCCATGAATTTACAAATAGACTTCGATTCGACAGACTGCAAGTCGGTTGTAAAAATGCATTATAGCACGAGGAACTTTCTTTGGTATCACAGGTCATCTTGTGACACGCAGACGGTTTTGTGACGATTCTCGGGTATGTGCGTTCAGAGGGTTCAAGAGGTTGAGGAGCCAGGAAATCTAAATGATACACGGTTCTGGTCGTTTTATCATGGTATCAGTGTCAGTCGGGTCGTGTACGAGAACATGAAGCGATGTCACTCGCGGCCATCGGCAAAAATAGACACGCTCGGCGGTCAAACGCGCACGAACGCAGCCTCCGAGCGGACTAGCGCTAGTTAAGGTCAGGATATTTGTGGACGGCGATGAAAGTGGCGCGCCACTTCGTGATCGCGAGGACGAGCCTCTTTCGTCTGGAATTACCAGTAATAGATGAAATTACCGCCATCTTTTTCACCCACATTTCTGATACCTGCTCTCCAAATCAATCCTCGTCACTCTCGTAACATACTTGTCAGCCAACTCTTGATGAATCCTGTGAGTTTTGACGAGAGATAATGAGATCCATATGGTTTCAGATGTTCTAGTTTAGAAAGTCTGGTACAATAGTATACTGTAATACATATTATACTTGGAGTATGTGCTGTATACTACACATGTGGTATAGTTATTAATGTATTACTGTATTAATGTTGTACTATACTATTCCATACATGTGGTATATGTAATGTGTTTTATTAATATAGCATATGTTATGGTACACAATTCCATGCAGTATATGTAAATTAATGTACTATGCTGATACAGCATATGTAATAATGTACTATAAGAATATAGCATATGTAACAATGTAGCATATGTTATAATATCCATATGTCTATACATATGGATATAAGTATTCAAACAGTAACATTCAAGTTGTGAAATACATTTTATTGAAACACCTTGTATCACCATTAATCAAATGATAATGGCTAATCAGTTTAAAATAGATTGAATCAGTAGGTGCTTAAAGAACCTGGCTATATCTTGAATTTGTATAAAAATAGATTGAATGTACATGTAATATATTATCAAAAATGTTATTATACTGTATAAGTAATCTATGGAAGCTAAGAGACTTATAGTTAATAAGGAAATGTTTCCGATTCGATGCGTTTTTAATTGACGATTATTGCGATAAAATTGTATACGATGTGTTTTCATGATCAAGCTATTGTGTGCTATGGGGAAGACAATACAATAACGAAAGCATTAAATGATCGTTAACACGCCAATTAAGAAAGCATCGTGATGTAACGTTCCTACTTATCGTTTCTTTCTTTCTTAAGCTCTTACGAAATCGAGAAATTGAAGATAGCATCATCAGATAATCATATCGAGCTGACCGAACTCTTCAATGAGGATTACAAAATTTCATCGAGTATGATTTCTTTTTTGGTTCGTAGGCTCTTTTAAAGGTTAAAGATGATTTTGAGAATTTTTGGGTTGATATAACTACACGATGTAAGAGAAGGTTAAGTGGGATTTGGGAATTGGGGGTTAGAGATTTAGGAATTTGTAAATTTGGGATTTGGACATTTGAGGATTTGGGAATTTGGGAATTTGGGGTTTGGGAATTTAGGAATTGGAAATTTAGAGAGTGGGAATTTAGGAAGTGGGAATTTAGGTATTGGAAATTTACGAGTTGGGAATTTAGGAGTTGGGAATTTAGGTATTGGGTATTTAGGAATTGGGAAATTTGGAAATATCAGAACTTTGAAATGTAAGAATTTGGAAATGTAGAAGGTCAGAAACTTATAAATTTTGAAAATTTGAGAACATAGGGATTTGAAAGTTAAAAAACCTAAAAACTCAAGAGTTGAAAAGTCCTGACACATTACCAATTCTCAGAATTCGTTTCCCAACAAAACATAATTCATCACAGAAAAAGAGGGTTAAAACGCCCAATTCTGAATTATGATTCAACGGATTTGAAATATAAGTATCCCCAAATATCTCGGTAAGAGATTTCTGCGAAGAGGAACCTGCGTAGAAAATAATATATTCGAAACCCAGAAAGCACGCATTGTTTACTGCGTTCTCTTCATGGGCGCTGATTGCCACACACGCCCAGCCGTGTCCGTAAATTAGAAAACGTTGGGTTAATCGAGGTGTGTAAAATAGAAACGGAAAATTCTCATATTTCGCGTTCAGCCGATGTTATCGAGTACCGTGAAGAGGCAACGATTTCTCGCGCGAAAATTATTTATCGCGTAAAGGAGCGGAGAGCATAATTCGCCATGGTTGCTGCTCCTGTTGGCCGGTGATGCTGCAGGCACAGGGCAATGACCCATTGATCCCACGGGAGGTTCTGCATCGTTGGAACGGTTAAAGGAATCTATTTGTCTCAGTTCGTAGCTTAGTGGAATAATTAAAATAACAATGTTGTAACGCTGTTTGTTGGTGCACAATGCGTGGCAAAGAAACACGAGGGAAAAACGAGCGCGATCGTGACGAAATTTTACGTGCCGGTTAGGCTAGGACCTTGATGTGGAACAAAAAGTAAAATAAATTCGTTCATGCACGAGTACTTTGTGTGTTTAACGGTAGAAAGACCACGTCATTCGATGAAATTTCTTTTTACGATGAATTACTCGTGTCTGTGTGATAAGAAACGTATGTGTTATTATATTTAAGGTTCTTTCGTATCAGCTGGCCGATTTCGAAATGTAGAAAGTTTTAATAACGTAAATGGAACGTAAAATTTTATTCATTTATTTCAAAAGCTTAGTTCGGTGAAAATTAGTGCACGGAATTAGGAGGCTTGTAGAAAATGGTCGACGGTTACAGCAAATGGCTGACTTTCGAACATATGAAGCTTCATTTCATTTTGTGACATAAATTAAATACTCAAGGCTTCATTTCATTTCACGTCATCAAAAGAAACACAAAATGGCACTTGTGATGTTTTAGTTTAAAGCTTAAAGTTTGATGAAAATGACTACATACGCCATTTATTGATATTCTGAACACAAAATGGCTGACGGTCAGTCATTAAGCAATGACTGATTTTGGAACATACAAAGTTTGATTTTATTTCACAACATCAAAAAAAAACACAAAATGGCGCTTATGATATATCAATTTAAAGCTTGAAGCTTAAAGTTACACCTTCCTTAAATATTCTAAATAAATACAAAATGTCTGACGATCAATTCCAACAATGACTAAACCAATAAAATGGTTAAACAAAAAAGTAGTAGAAAATAGACAAAAGGAATATTAAATTGTAACGAATAAGTAAATATGAAAGGAATTAGATAATAATTGGTTTACTTACCTAGTGAAACACATTATCAGTCGGTCATTCGATATCCTGGAAGTTCGTTACCTATATTGTAATTAATATTATAATAACCGAGTGAAAGCGCAGGATATTAGTTACGTCGTAGCAAATTTTTCGATGTTTGAGGTCTTGATTTTTTTTGTGCGGTTTGTCTCTTTTTCGTAACTCGTAGGGAAGTGTTATATTATTGCACGGAAATGATGTTGTAATGAGTAATAGCATATTTCAAACGGTATACCATAAGATTTGAATAACAAGGAAATTAATTATAAGGAATTTAACTAAAATAGTAAAGTGAATTTGTATTTTAAAATATAGATATGTTAATTGTTATCATTGCTTCAAATAGAATTTCCTAATGATTATTCAAGAATTTATTTTCTGTACAGATTAATCTTAAAATTTATTCCCTGTACAAATTAATAGCAGTGTTCTACGTGAACTGTAAAAATTGTAAAAATTTCTATTAACTACCATACTAACAGCAAATTAATATTAAAATCACTATAGACATAAACATCAAAGAATGAATAAAAATGATTAGTGCATAATTATGTAAATTATTACATACACATTTTTCAATATTTACCTTATTTATCTTCTCTTAATACTTTCCATTTTCTGCATCAAAAGATTCCTTCAATAAATAACGCACATCACGTATTACTGCATGCAGAATAAATCATTTAATGGAAATACTTAATAATCGCTGGTAATTGCAAAAAAGGTCGTGCCTTAATTAGGAGAACCTTATTAGCACACGCTGAAAATAAACGAGCCTGGCCCGAAAAAAATGAGTGAGTTAACATGTTAAATAACGGCCGTAACATTTTTCGACCGTCTGTCCATAATCACTTTCGCGGATCGACATCCGGGGAATAAATTAGCATGATTCTAACACGACCAACCGGATCCATCAAGGTCGACGAAGAAAGAACATCGTTGTTCGAGTTCGATGAAATACAATCGGAATGCGTGAGTGGGTAAAAAAGAACCGTCCTATTAGCCTAATAAATTCGTCGATCCTTCGAAACAAACTAGACGTCCAGGCAATAAAACAACCGGGACAGACGCGAACCGGTTGCTTTCGATTTCGTTTGCGTCCGAAAGTGAATTTTTTTTTCATCCGCCTTGCTTTTATTGTCGCACGCTGAAGAGGTAATGGATTACACGTGCGATCTTCCAAATGGTCTGCTTATCGCTGCAAAAGAATAATTTTTGAAGTTGCACTTGAAATATTAGTCAGGCTGTTGATTAATAGTAATAGTGACTTTACTTACGTTTTCTTATATTTGGGATATTCTTTGATAGTTATTTCTTATGGATTGGTATGGTATTAATTTTTGATAAGAAGGAAAAATTTGAAGAAGTGTTACTGTATATTATTGTTATAAGTACAGTGTTTAATTTTGCATATGAAATGGTACGGAATGAAATTTTTAGTTTAATTAAAAATGCAAATGGGGAAGTATAAATTGAATCTTATCTTATTATTAAACCTGCTAAAACTTTTTGCATACTAACTCGGTAAAAGCCTTATCATTTTTATAACAATTTCAAATATTTGAGTAGGTGTCGAACAAACTTTGATCTATTATTATTCTTAATAAATCCATAGATCACCTTATTTCTACAACTGTATTTATATTTCATATCAAATCTTTCGATATACTCAAAGTAACTTTATATGTATAATTCATATAACGTTCTATTTTACCACGAATAAAATACTTGATAAATAAAAATTATAAATATCTGTATAGAATATTGCGTGAATATAGCGTCGTGTTTACCGTATGTTTAAAGTACATCGACGAAAATGTTTCTCGCGTGCTTATCTCCGATTCCCGTATCAATTTTGTTTTTCTTCCAATCGTTCGACGTTACGTAAGAATAATGGAGGTCTTTGATTTTCACCCGGTATTATTGCCGGCGTGATGCTATTTGTGAATCAAGGTCTTAGCAACGATTCACACGTTCCATAATATCAACTTGCATTGCCAGGCCTGCACGGATCATCAAAAATTCAGGCCCGTAATTAGTGTAGAGCCGTGGGCGTAATGTTTCCCGACAGTATATCGTCCACAGCGCTCTCCGCTGCGAGTCAAATTAACATTCTCTCCAAATTTATTGCTTTATTCTCGCTGTTAATTATTTCAAATTTCGCTGATATAATTTATTGAAACGCACAAGACACACGGAATTTTCTATCACACAAATTTTCAATTATTCAACTGCATTTGGAGTGTCTGAAATTTGAAATTTTTGAAGTGAACTTTTGATGTTTGAAAACATTTGAAATGTGTAAGATAATTGAAGACTTAAGTATCTGAAATAATTGAACACTGAAATGTTTGGAATTTAAAAATAATTGAAATAATTGAAATAATTGAAGTAATTGAAATAATTGAAAGTAATTGAAATAATTGAAAACTGAAATTTTAGAAATTTGCCAATAATTGAAATAATTGGAAACTTAAATATGTGAAATTTGAAAATATCAAATTTGTAATATGTACGTCTGAAAATTTTAGAATAAAAAATTACAAGTTTGTGAATATAGAATTTGATAATTTCAATTATGGAAATTTGCAATTGTAAAATTAGAAAAATAGAAACTTCTTCACCTTGCATATATGAAATATCTAAATTAAGAATTAATAGTTAATATATATTTTAAAGTCATTTGCATGAATTATATAAAACACGTATATTTTAAAAGATTTATTTATCAACTGATCGAAACATTTGACATTCACATTTCACGCTATAAATAGGTTTATTAACTGTATAATAAAAAATAAGCCATAAATAATCCTAGAAGCCAGTTCTGTCAATGTTTTTTTTTTTCAGAATACAATTAATGTATCGAACAGAAATTGATTGGACAAACAAAATTTCGAAATGGTAAAGATTCACGAAATCTGAATTTCGGGCTTGAAAAAGAATGGAATACAGTGTGTAGAGTTTCTCATAAATCATATGTCATCATTATCATCGTTTCCTTGTCAACTGCAAATTGATTATACGTTTCACGAAAAAGTTCTTCGGATGAATTCAAGTGGCTTGCTGTTTGTCATTCATCATTATAATGAATCCTCCATTACGGTAGTTGCTGTTTTTGACATTTTAACATTGTATGGTTCGGCACAGCATGTATGTTTATCGCTTGATTAATTTTATTTATGTATCTTGCTTATTTTTACAATTGGAAGAGCGGAATTTTTTGATACGATGATGTGTATAGAAATATTTGCAAATTGTGGACTTCAGAATTTGAGAATTGAAAATTTGGTAAGTTTGAAATTTGAGGATTTGAATTTTTCAAATTTTGAAACTTAAGGATTCGAGATTTCTGAGTTTTAAAGTGTGGAATACAAAATTTGAGAATTTAGAACTTGACAATTTTGAAATTTAAAGATTTGAAATTTCAAAACTTGGAATTTGTAAAAGTCAGAATTCAACATTGGAAAATCTGTTATAAAATTCCAGCTCAACATAAAAAATTTGTATTTTTAAAAATTGAAGCTTTGAAACTAAAAATAAAATTTCTACCTCAATATTTTATTTCCGTATCAGATTGAACTTGTACGAAATCGAGCCTTTATCAAAATGAACCTGCATCAATCGAACAAGGTTTAACAATGAAACGAATGGGCATCAGGTTCGATCGATTAATCAAACGCGTATAATCCAACATGGATCCAATAATAATCGTCTTATCAGCGGCTTATCGTTGTTCAATTAAAACTCATTTAATCACATCCAGCGAAACAATGGTCGAATCGATACCCGTATCAGAAGTCATTATAGAACAAATAAAAGTTTATGTAATTTGGAAATTGCTGATATCAAACTTTCGATTATGTAAACAGAGAAAGTATTGATATATATTTATTACTATGGTTAAATAAATAAAGAAATCTGATTTGTTATAAATTTTATTTGTGGTAAATTTTTTATATGTAACATTATAGTGTCAATTTCGAGCTGAATTGAACTTCTTGGCTTAGAATTGAATGGTTTTTCTTTCTATTGGCGAATTACGATCAAGTTTACCGTGTGTCTCTTGGCAAGAGATCTTGGAGGTGAACCAATTGTCGATTCATTCTTATAGACCTTCGAACCTCGATTCTTTTTGAGATGCCTAAAATAGGCTGTTTAATTGCATCAAGAGACTGTTTATTACATTGTCTGTCGTATTGTAAATTTTAAGTGAAGGCTTGGTTAAGGGGGTTTTGGGAATTGGGGTTTTGAGATTTGGGGATTAATAAATTTGGGATTTGGAGATTTGGGGATTTGAGAATTGGGAATTTAGGAATTGGGTATTTAGGTATTGGGAATTTAGGAATTGGGAAATTAGTAATTGGGAATTTAGGTATTGGGAATTTAGGAATTGGGAATTTAGGAATTGGGAATTTAGGTATTGAAAATTGGCACTGAGGGACATGTCTATCACACCGTATATTTTCAGTGTCACAAATTTTCAGGAAAAAAAATTTAGAAGGCCACAAATTTTCAAGATTAAAAATTCAAGATTGAAAATTGTTAGTCACAAACTATTAAGTTCAGAATATTAGAATTTTAACAAATGGCGAATTTTCAAGTTAAAAACTGTTTAAGATCACAAAGTCCAAAAATGAAAAAAAAGAAAAAGAATTCTCAGATATAAGAATAATAGAAAAAGACAAATTCTCAAATAAATAAATGAAGACCCTCGAACCTTAAAACTTGTTCAATCAAAGTATACGAATCAGAATTCGGTTCTGATACAGCCTATATTGCCAATTTCGTTAATTGCCTCTCTGGTGTTGTCGAAAGCAGAGCATCTTCCAAACGCGGCACAGGTATCTATTCGAAAGTACGTATTGAGCACGGTCCAAATGATTGAGCGGTACATGACATCCCTTCCGCGTATCAGAAATTTCACATGCTCGAAAATAACGCGGGAACCTTTCGATTGACCCGATAAATCGTTCGAGCCAGGAAAGGAAATCGTCGAACGAAGCGTATACGCTGTGTCGGTGGCGGCGGCGTTGCTCGTTACGCCTGAAGGCTTTCGACGGTGAAATACCACGTAGAATGCACACGTAGAATTCCAACGTCCCTTTCATCGAACCTCCAATCATCCTCGGTGCAGCATCGACGGTGCGGTGTCGCGCATCAACGGTACGCCACGTTAAAAGTGGACGTAAGAAAGTAAGTAAGCACCGTGTTAGCTGGGTTAGCTTAGCCAGCGAACGATCGATCGTACCACGTTTTCTTCACCACCTGGTTACGTAAACACCGTGTGCAGACACCAGCTAATCTAACATCGCGGAGATAATGCACCGGCGATATCCAATTCACGCTACGTAAATCTACATGTGTGTAGAACGCGGCCGCCTTCCAATATGTAACAAGAACGAATCCTGGAACCGATTCCGCTCGGCTGTCGATCAATTTTCGATCTGATTGAAAGGCACATCGATATCTACGGTTTCGTATGGTAACTTGGATGTATAACCATATTGGCATATAGGGGATATATTTGGACATCTAGGCACTTTTGGATATTTTCATTCGGGAGTTCAAGAATTTTGAAGCTTTAGCAAGTTTGAGAGCATCTGGACACGTGTGATTTGTGGATCTAGGTATTTGGATATGTGAGAACCTTCATGTGTAGGGATCTGAGGATTCAGAGATTTGGACATCTAGGAAGTTATGTCAGAACCCGGGGATCTAGAAATTCGGGGGATATAATAACCTGGGGATCTAGGAACTTTAGAAGGTAGAAATCTGACGATATAGTAATCTAGGAATGTAGGAATCTGAGAATATCCAGGGTTTTAGATACATAGGAGAAACACCTAATATAAAAATTTGAGAATATTTGAATTTGAAGATACAGATATCTAAGTCTAGCAATATAATAGGTATTTAGCGATACAGCGATGTCTAGCGATCACCAGAATGGATTCAAGAACCTCATTGCCGGTCAATTTTCTGAGCCGATGTTGGATTCATCACTCTCTTTGCTGTACCGTGTGTGTACGCGATCTCGTGAAAGGCCGCGTGGTTCGGCTTGGGTAATCGCAGACGATTTTTTTGCACGACGGGTTTTGAAATAGGCAACGCCACGGGGCGAGCACAAAGAAAGATGCCAGGAGAAAGAAAAAAGAAAAAGAAGGGCATCCGTGATCTTTTAATGGCTCTAATATTGCCCTGCTTATTAACACGGCTACACGACACAGATGCTTATCGCTTTCCTTCGGGCAATCTTTATATAATAATTATCTTAGCTATGTAATTTGTTTATTGGTAGGTTAGTGCAGATGGGATTTCTCGGATTTGAAATGTGAAAGTCTTTTGAGAAAGAATTCATGTAAGAGATTGTGGAACGGGGTTTACAATGGCCGCTCGATAATTGCTCACCATACAATTGGCCGCTAGATAAGTGTCTGGTACTTACACATATTACTCATGTTACTTGTACTTGTACTAAGTTTGATAATTAAGGTGGCTAAGATAAAGCCACTCTTAGAGCCCCAAATGCAGGGAATTATCGAGCAACAACTATTTTTAAGAATTTTGAAATAAACCAAAAAAGAGCGTGTTTTAATACATTTTGTAACATTAAAATCTTTTAGAACCTTGATTGTAGGTACTCAAGACAATAATTAAAAGAAGTTACAGATAATAATTAAAAAGGTATTTCTACAAATCTTTCAATTACCCGATAAAATTGACTTCCTGATGTTATGCCTTATCGAGTAATTATTTTAATACATCATAGGTGTTTTATCACGAGGTAATACTACGCAGTATATTCACTAACAACTCTCTCTTTATCAACCTGTAATAGATAATCGATGGTTGATCGATGGAAGATTGCGATGATCTCATTGCTATGCACGTAATCAAACAGTAAAGCAACGATAAACAACGTTTTTCAAATTTATTGAAAAACATATATATATTCTTATTTGTGTACAAATATTGTAACGTAACATATTTTAATAACATTTCAACGTAAATTGTACGTAGGAGCATTTTGATCGGTATTAAATAATATTGTGTTCGAAAAATAATGAAAGAACAACGTATTACGAACACAATCTTCGTCGCTTACATAAATTTTTAATAATACACCTCGGCGAGTTTCGCAATTTTAACAAGCCATTAAGCATTGATGCTCGCTTGTTTCAGACATCGTTCGATTTCTTTTTCTTTGCAATTGTGATAACGGTGAAATTTAATTAAAATGGCTCACTGAATCGTGCTCACGATAACGTGCTTTCAGCAAACACGTTGCTTTATCATACTTGTGTTATTTTTATCCAATATTCTTTCCTTAAAGATTACCGGTACATTGTGGCACTTTTGCAATTGTTTTTCAAACTTGAATTTATTGCGTTACTTTCTTCCCTTTGATTCACCCTTGCGGTGGCATTTTTATCGAGCGATTGTAATTTGGAAGTATTTTTTTCGAATTGGCATTTTGGAAATTTGGGAATTTAGGGAGTGGGAATTTAGGTATTGGGAATTTAGGAATTGGGAATTTAGGAATTTAAGAATTTAGGAATTTGGGAATTGGTGGATTGGGTATATGAGAATTCAAGGATTTGTGTATTTGTAAATTTAGACAATTGGGATTTGAAAATCTGCGGTCTTGAAAATTTCTGTACTCGGAAAATCCTCCTCTCCAAATTCCAATAGATCACTCAGAAACTAACCAGGCAAGATCGTGTAAATTTCAAGATCAAATATCGTGGCCGTGGCTCGTGCAAGTATTCCCATTAATTTGCGGGGAATCTAATCGGTCTGTCGAGAAAGTAATTAGCCGGCTATAAGACACGTCGTAAGATCCTTTGTCCCCGTGGTTTTCGCGAGCGACACACCACCGGTCGTGGTACAATTAGCCGGGTAAACTGGTTTCATTTTTTCGCTTTTATCCTCGGCCGTTTCGCGAGCGGTTGCGGCCTCAAACGAGAGAGACCCCGGGCGCCCCCGGTGCCCGCTTCCATTCTGATACTTTTGTCCGACAGGCCTTTGAATCTGTCCACCGTGCGGCAAACGGACAGACGGAGAGAGAACGACAGAGTAATAGTAGAAACGAGGCCTGCACCAATCCCAGCGGATAATTCTCAAAGCATATTATACGAAATATCAAGGCCTTGCCTTTCTACGGTTAGCGTACACGTTCGAGTACCGCACGTGAACAAGCCGCACACGCAATGAAAACGAAGCTCTCGGCCGATTTAACCTGTTAACCGCGTCGTTCTCTCTGTGTTCTCCTTTTTTTCCCCACTTTCGACCCGTTAACTGGACCATTTTTTTTTCAGTAGGAGACATTTCACTGCGTCATGTAAACGAAGGGTGAAGGAACAGGTGTCTAATTGTCTTACGAGTCACACTCGTTGAGTCATTGATTTTGATCGAACTTTTTCTCGCGGATTTAGAGCGAATTGCTTGATCGTTTTTATCGACATTCGCTAGCTGACATATTCTTTCATTTAGTAAAACTAAATTACTTCTGTTGGGGTGACTGCGGTTGCGGAGGTGGTAGGGTTTTGAATCAGTGGTTCGCTAGTTCAAACCCATCACTAGGAGATATAAATTCTTTTTTATTTTTTTTTTTATATATTTATA
Organism: Megachile ligniseca; assembly: GCA_945859555.1. NCBI lineage: Eukaryota > Metazoa > Arthropoda > Insecta > Hymenoptera > Megachilidae > Megachile > Megachile ligniseca. The sequence goes on from OX243783.1 coordinate 7,945,096, forward strand.
TTTTTTTACTTGTTAATATTATACACTTTTTTTGTTAATCTTTGTCATTTTTTTAAGTTTCTGTAAGTGTGTTATGTTGCACTAGTACGGTGTAGCAATGCACAGGTACGTACGGTGTTACCATATGTGCATGTTACATACATTGTTGCTGCAGTATCATATCTACAATATCATATTGCTTCTACAATATGTTACACATTGTAACTGTAATACAATAGAACACAATACAATATTAATATAATAAAATAACAGTAAATTCAAAGAAAATAAAGAATAAGGACAAAAGGATTAAGAATAATGGCTGAAGATATTGCCACAACTATTTCTAATTTTCATAAGTTACAAAGTTTGATACATTTTATGTTCACAAAAAGTTCTGGTATTTACAGTCTTATTTATTTCCACGCTTTATCTACTCAAGTTTAAGTAACATTCAATTTCTATAATTTATTTAAATAATCTACAATTTATGCAATTCGAAACAAAAACATTGCAATTCACCTGCAACACTGCAGCAATCGGAACAAAAATTATAAGTGTCAAAGTGACAGTTTGAAATAAAATCGCTGCAGATGCATTTTCAAATTGTTGCAATTTGAAACAGGAATTGCAGCATAGCAATCAAAACGCAAAAGTAATGCCTGGAAAATTGTTGCACTTAGAAATAAAAGCGCACGCATTTTGCAATTGTACATAAACCGGCGTCCACAAAGAGATCAAAGCGGTACGTAATTTTTTCCCGATTTCCGTGATTCACGGTGACAAGTGGCTAAAGACACGCGTGTCGGCAAAAAGGAAAGAGGAGGGGATAAAAAAAGAAGAAATTGATTTGGTGGTTGGACTTATCGGTTCAGCGAACGCACGGGTACACCGTTGGTTGCGTAAGTGAGCGGAGACAAGCAAAGTTATTCCGTTCAATGATCAATTTGTCGAGCGGGCGTGCGTTCGTAACGCAACCGTGTCTCTCTATTTGGTGCGAATCTCGAAATGGTCCGCGATAACGACGCGATTTTCGACTTAACCGCTCAATCGGCACCGATCGATAGCAAACAACTCTCGGACAGTGTGTATCGATCGGTGAAACCTCCGCGATCGCGCGAAAATCGGGGCTGGTTATTTCGAATATTCGGAAACCACGAATTATTCTTCGGAAGACACTTCTTACACCTTGCAAAGTATGATATTTGGAAATAACGAAAATTTGCGATTTTATGGAAATTTTATTTGAAATGAGATTTTGTGAGAGCTTCACTTGGAAAGTTAAAATACACTTGAAAATTTGATGTTAACTTTCAAATTATGTTTGTATAATTTTCATGATATGACACGATTATCGACTCGAGCGCTCAATGGACGCTGATCGATAACAAACTCTCGGAGCCTGTATCGATTATAGAAACCTCTGCAATGGCGGGAAAATCAAAGTCTATTCTTTCGAATAACTTTGAGTACAATTAAAGTATTCGAAATATTCTTTGTATGACACTTCCCTCATAAACCCTGAAATCCAAATTGAAATCCAAAACTTTGAATCATATTTGAAACCAGCGAATTTGTAACTTAATAGCATTTTTATTTGAAATAAGATTTTATAAGATCTTTGAAGTTGAAAAGTATATATTCCTACGCTCGAAGATTCTCAAATTATGTTTGTATAATATTCGCTTTAATGGGAGGAAAGGTGCACGCGATGTTCTCGTGAACGCGGTTTATCCAAAAGCGCCGGCCTCTATCTGAGCACCGACAAATATTTTTCATGCAACCGAGCAACATTGCGATCAACAGTTTGTTGTTTGTGCGGGAACACGCATCGAATCGTGCGATAAACGCACGGTCAGTTCCAGTTGCTTTTCGTTTCGATTAATTGGCGTTCGATTAGAGAAAACAGACTGCAATTAACGATGGATATTATGTACATCATTATACGTACAATACTAGGATTATAAGGATATAGAAATCTATTTTTATTGAACTCTAGGGATACAGGAATATTAGTAGCAACCTAGATATACCCATGCCTAGGGATATTTGGGACTGGAGGTTAGATCTAGTAATATGACAATTTAAAGATATTTCAATGTTGTGGTGTATGGATCTAGGGATATTGTAATCTAGTGATAATAGGATCTAGGGGTGTTTGAATCCACCAATGATATGATCTAGGGATATTTGTATCTAGTAATACGCGAATTTAGGAATATCCGAATCTAGTAATACGTGGCCCCAGAGATTTTATAAATATCAATATAGGTATATTTTTATTGCTTTTATATCATGAAAATAATATCAAATGATATAATCGTATATCATACAAATATTGATATCATTAATAACATTTGACAGATGAAGCTTACGAAGATCTTCAAGACGTTTAATCAAAAATGTCGTACTTGAAAATATACATAAGAAATCAATTATCAGTTCATGCGATTAGCTAATGACGGATGCGTTGAATTCGATAAGACGTTTGTTCCCAAATAATTGTTTGTAACAATACAAATTTGATCGTTCACCACGATTACCAAGTAATTTCGACATCTTCCAAGCCAGCGAGTTTCGTGAATATCTGAAAAGTTTATTGAACTTGAAAAGTTGTCGCGTACAGCGATATTGCAAATATAGAGAGTACGCATATTGCAAAATAAGTCGTTAATCGTAATCTGCTGGATCGTTAATTGCTGCAAAAAACCGCTGGTGACAATTAGCTCATCGTTAAGCGGAAGATGATTGAAAATTGTGACGTTCGGGGGAGCAAAAAATTGGGGAGAAACAAGCTTGATTAACGAGGCGGTCTAATCGCGTTTAATTTAATTACACGATTCATTACGATATTCTAGATTTTTTATTTTTTATTTCTCGGATTCGTAAATTTCTATTTTCTGAATTTTTTAAATGTCTAAGTATTCTTCTCAAATTTCTGAATTAACAATTTCTCTATTTTATGAATTTTTTTATTCTCAATTTCTACGCATTCGAATTTCTAATTTTGCTAATTTCTATATTTGCAAATTTCGGAATTCTCCAATTTCTATATTTGCAAATTTCAAAATTCCCCAATTTCTACATTTACAAATTTCCAAGATCCCAGATTCTCAAATTGCCTAAATTCCTAAAATTCACAAATTCTCAAATCTCCAACTCCCCAACTTTTTAAAGTTCATATTTCTAAATTGCAACACTCGATACACCAACCACCGACAGAGAATACAAAATAAGATGTAACGCGATTATCAGTGCATAATAACAGTAATCACTCGTACGATTTCATTTTGAAAGTTCGCGTTAGTTAGCTCAATCCTCTCGTCGCCCTTTTATTTGCCGAAGAACGAGTACCTTATAATCCTTTTAACCGGATTCATTGCTTCCACGTGAGAATTACAGAGCGCGTGGCATAGGTAATCGAGGTTAATTAAAGGGAAACAGAATGTACCCACACGAACGTGGTTTTAGCTTGTGGTTCATGTCGTTAGCCTGAGCTGACAGTAGGTGTGCTTCGAGAGTTATCAGCTGTACAGATAAACCTGGCCAAACAGATACAGATGACTTTGTTTACTATATCATCGAAAAATATATCACTGTACGATCAGTCAGGGAAGTGTATTAAATTTATCCTCTTTACTTCATTGAACTGTGGGCAATATATCTAGATTGCAATATATGTAGATTGCAGATGGGGACGGTAGAGTAATATGTACTTTCCATATTTTCGAACTTATAACTTTTTAAAGTTCTCTAATTCAATTTTCTTAAATTTCAGAATTTTCAAACTCTCAAACTTTACATATGCTCAAATTAATAAATTTTTAAACTCTCAAATTTTTCATGTCCTCAAATTAAAAAATTTCTTAAATTCTCAGACATAAAATGTTCTCAGCATTCTCAAACATCCTAAACTCCACAACTCACAGTTTCCAAATTTTCAAATTCCTCAACCTTTCAAAAGTGATCAAACTCAGCGACGCAGTTTTTTTGCAACTCGAATCTTTCCAGTTTCGACGAAAGAAAAATGGTGTTTTCGGTTCTGTTTTTTTGTTTCAACCATTTCGTTTCCGTCGACGAGAACTCGTAAATCTGTCTCGACTGCCGAAACGAATTAACTTCTTCCACGAACAAGGCTGTTACCGCTCGACGTGTTATTAATTTCGTTGCAACGAAATCAGGCTTATTTTATCGCGGCTGGAAACCAGACAATAATCCCCCGTGACGTTTCCACGTGTGCATACGTTTCTGTGTTGGGGGCATTAAAGGCAAAAGCTTCATCGCAGCAACCCCTCGTAACTCGTTCGAGTTAATTACATTTGCAAAGCGGCCCCTAAACGCGAGCAGAGCAAACAAGAAATAATCTCTCGGCTAAAATTCTGTTTACGCTTTCGCTTCCATCTTTCTGCCGGTTTAATCGCCGTTTGCTCAAAAATTCTTATATGGTCGACGCGATAATGGTTCGAGAAAAATAACTTCACGATAATTGATCGTCTCTTTCCGAAAGCGAGTCTTTTTCTTTTTAAAAAACAATATACCTTTTATGTAGAATTCATTATATTGCAAGAATATGTTGGCGTTCTTGTATCGACTCTACTAACGTACTTATCGTGTTGCGTCTCCTCGGTACATAAATTTAATAAGACACGCTTTTAGCACTTGCATCTTTCTAGTATTTAAATTACGTTATGAAATACGTGTACCAGCGGATTTACATACGCTATCCTAACTTCACGGTGACCTAATCCAATTTGGATTCAATATAACTTTCACCGAACTTCGCGTCCACCAGACATGACGACTTGTAACTATGAAGTTCACTTCAATTTAACCTTACGTTATTCCCTAACCGTATGCTCATCTAACCTATCTTTCGTTAATACTACTCCATTTTGCAAAAGACTGACATAACCTAACATTCTCTTTAATGATCATACAACTCCATTTTGCAAAAGACTGACATGACTAGATACTGATATGATCTAATCTTTTTTGTTAATTTTAATACAACTCCATTTTGTAAAAGACTGACATGACCAGATACTGACATAACCTAAAATTGTTTTTAAGTCGACCTCACTTAACTGAACCTAACCTAAGATCTATTTAACCTTGACTAGCTTAAATCTACAGTAAATTGGATCACTTTAAGTTTGACCTAACATAGCAGTCTATGAACCTAGCTTTATTATAATATACATTATTATGTGACATAACCTAACTACGACACCCAATATAATCTTACAATACAGTCCTGATTCACATTTCCTATTTTCGAAATACGGTTTCCTAAGAATACAAATGACAGTACCAAGAATTCTTCCACTATCGAATTAGTATAATCTAAAAAAAATTGCTGCCTATCTAACAAATTAAAAAAAGTAGAATTGCAATCGTATAAGGCAAACTAGCACGAGTTAATCGAACAAAGAAAGTTTATCTGTCATTCCTTAGATCCAGGTACAATGATCAATAAAGTGTATCAGCGAAGAAAGATTCCACTTTCCACTCGGAAAGTTGGAATATCGAGATTTTTCCCCACAAAAGAGATTTCAAGGTTCGACGAGATAGAGAGAGAAACAATCTATCTGCTTCCAGGAAGCACGATACAACGTCATGTCAGATCTGATTGGTTAGATAGGAGGCAGTGTCAGTGATAAGGGAGACCCTGACTGCGACAGAGACACCTTCTCTTTCTCTCTGTTTGCCGGATAACTGTTGACTGACACTTGTTGCTAGAATGGTGCAACAACCATTCGGTTCCAAGGTGATTCTTTGCACCTGAGGTAAACGAAAATTGTATGATCTTTTTTTAAATAAATACTGGGCGGATGTGTTATGAGGTCGTTTCTGGTTCTAAAAATTGGACTTAATTAATTCAATTTACTGATCAAAATGAACGAATTGGTGCTCCCACGTACATCCTTGGAGAAACTTGTACGGCTACTACGCTTATGAAACTTGGACAAGATGGACGTTGAATTTGGTTAATTAGGTAATCAAGTTTTTAGTTGAGCAAGGTTTTAGGTTGAATAGCAGTGTGATTTTTGGGCTTAGGAATTTAGAGATTTTTAAGTGCTTAATTTTGAAGTCTAGGTTTGGGTATTTTGAAGCTTCAGAGTTAGGAGTTTTGACAATTTTGAAATTGATGTTTTAAGTTTGAAATGGGTTTTACGTAAAATTTCGTCACCCGTTATATCACTTTTGGACTTTTGAACTATCGTGACCAGCCTCTATTCGTCTATCGTATCATAGTGACTCCTCGTTTTCGAAATTCTGTTATCTGGCTTATCAATGATAATGCTCGGTACGTAGACACGTGTAGTCAACATTAAAACGTGCCTCGCAAATAATCGGCCAATGATATCTTTCCTTGCTATAAATAAAGTCAACGTAGAGGAAACTGTTTCACGACCAATTTTGAGTTTTTACTTGTATAAATTCCGTGAGGTTGTAAAAATTATTGGCGATAAGAAGAAGACATGTGAAGAATGTAGGAACATGAACGGTTCTTTTTGTTTTGTAGAGAAAATAGGAAAATTGTTGATATATGTAGAGTAACTCTTGCATGATTTGTAATTTTTTTTAATTTTGAGGTTTAGGAAATTTAAGAATTTGGGTTATTAGAAATTTGGATATTTGAGAATTTGGGAATTATGGAATTTGGGAGATTAGAAATTGGGAAATTTCAGAATTTAGAAAGATACAAGTGTCAAAATTAATTAATTCAAAAATTACGAAATTGCAAATTCAGTACCGGAAATTGAAAATGTAAGCCATAGTTATGTCACCATCGTCATATCGCAAGCTCAAATTACTATAACTCGATATAACATAGTAAGCAATTTGTCTGCATTGAATTTTCATGTCTTTTCATTCAGAACATCGATTAAACTTTTCCTTTCGCTTATCACGCTCCGTCTGGGGTCACGACAAGTTTGATAAAAATCACGTCGCTATATCAGCGATTTCACCAAGACCTTTGAACCTTTTTAAACGATCACTATACCCTTGGCAGGAAACGTTGCTCTGTTCATTGAATATTCTGAGGACTGTCACTCCGAATTCGATCAAGTTCGGTTCATTAGGAGTCGACATTTTGAACCGTTCTTCAACTTTGGGCATTTAAAAAGTGCTGTATGTGCTGAGGTTATATACAGAACAAGGTTAAATGTCTTATTTATTAAAAAATAGATTTAAACATTGTATTACAAAATGGGTTTAAATATGTCATTTATTATACAAAAAAATATACGTAGAAATAGTTCCTCCATAACAGATCCACTTATACTATTAATAATATTAAATATTGCTCCAGCCTATTTCGAAATATTTAAAATAATTTACTTGACCATTTTCAATAATTCATTTTGATTTACAATTTTCAACATCCACCATCGGACATAAAAACAAAAGTTCAAGGAAACACATACATTATATACATTAATTTATTCCATATTTTATGACAGATCTTGGACTCTGAAATCTGATATAAAACCGCAGTCAAAAAAAAACCATATCCACACGTCGAATCCGATCACTCAAATTGCCAAAAACTTGACAACCAAGCGAACCAGTTAAACGATTAGGATTTCAAGCTTGCTTTTTTCAGAATCTTTTTCTATGTTACGTTCATCGACCGGATGTCGCTTATCTGCCTGACCCAGCAACCGTTCAAACATACTCATGGAAATCCTGTTTTATCGCTCGTAACCGGTAAACCGCGAACCATGGAAAAAGAAAATTTTGTTGGAAATATTCTCGTTGCGTTTAAGACACCAAGGAGCTAATTCAAGTGGTCCACTTTTCAAGCATTTCTATTTTTACGTAATCGACATATCACAAAATTTATTTTCTCATCTGTTTAACACTAATTATGATTATACCACACAAACATCCCTTAACCTCAAAAGCAAATATAAAAGTTACACAAATTGACTACGCGAATAGAGCAAATGATCGTGACAACAATTGAATGTAGTCTGTTTATGCGGACACACATTTAACCTTAACTCTCCGAAAGAAACCACGATTACCATCCATATCACCGAGTTACGTGTTGTTCGCTCGAACTCACGGTATCCGTCGCCAATCACCTTTTTTCTTTTCTTTATTATTACCGAGATCCCTTATCTACGGCGACGAGTTATCAGACAATGAATAATCAAGGATCGTTCGACTTGTGCCAGTGGAAATTTCCAGTTACCGGATTCGTTTGCTCCATGAAGCTGTGGACGATCGTGTTTACTTATCCTTTGATCCATTTATCGGTAGAAATGCTTGTTCGTCGGAGATCGCTGGAAAGTCAGGTTCAGGTTTTTGTTAGGTTGAGCTATTTGATAGATGTGCATTTTTTATGGTAATTGCTAAATTTACAACGAATTTGTAATCATTAGAGGTATATGCAAGCACCTAACAAATCATAGGGGGTTTTTAGTTAAAAAGTCTGATACCTTTGAAGGTACTATTTTTCCATTAACTTTCAGTGTCACTACGTTTCATACGTGTAACAGAATAACAAATGATATCAAATTGTAAACCGACGTGAATCACCTTTCGAGTACAGAGGGTTAAAGGGACAGGCTTTGTCGAATATTGCAGGTTGTACACTTTACATCGACCCTTAGGCGACAACAGGACGCCCTAAGCAACGTGAACAACAGGGCAACCGAGAGCAGATCTGGGTCAATCGGTTGCCAGGCAACAACTTGCTCGTCTCATCCCACGCGTCGTCAGAAAACCGACTACGTTGCTCGTTGAATAGGGAAATAAACCGTGACAGGTCCCTGAGGACGTCCTGCAGGACGTTGGACCCGGGACGTCGTAGTCGGCTCGATTTTAAATCAATTACGTGGACGAGCGAGTAATCAAACCCGTAGCGTTTGGGATTTCAGTCACTTTCGCGTGTTCCGGGTAAACGACACTCGACCCCTTTGACTGAAATCGGTTCCAAATATCGAGTCCGGTCAAATATGGAATTGGTTACGGGTATTTTTTACGCTTTTACTTGATAGGTAATTATTACTTGAGAGATGAATAGAGGCTGTTTAGAAATATTGTATTTTATTTTGTTACAAGAAAATATGGGTGAATGAGGAAATGACAAAGTATTTATTATAAGGAAATAACTGGTGAATTTGTTATGAGGGACAAAATATTTATTACAAATTACAGATGAATGTACAGGTATAAAACGTTCATCGAGCGCCATATGTGCACACTACCTACATTATCACATAATTTTTGAGAATTAACAAATAAAAATCGTGTCATTATTATTACGACTATATCTTGCATAGCCATTTAAATTGTATTTCATCTTTCTCTAAAAGTAGTTCCTTTGTCAAAGCGCCGCCTCTTACACTCTTTAGTCGAAGGGGAAAGACAGATAGGGTGCCAGAACGCTCTCCCTTTTCCACTCGAATTATATGATTGTTAGCCGAGAACTCTGATACCCTTTTCATTGTCGTTCACGTCGATCTCCATTTATGGACTGTTTGACGCTCTGACGCGTTCCAGGGATTTCGCTGAAACAACATATTTTACTTTCAATCCATTAAAAACCGTCACGTGATTTTACTGACGGAGATTAGGAGGAATGGGTTCGATCATTTTGTAGCGATGGAGACTTTGTATTATGAAATAGTTTTGTTGGAGATTAAACTATTGGAGTACTGTTGGAGTGTGTTAATTACTCAGTAAAAATTGGTACTTTCATTTTGAGGAATTTATTGAATTTGAAGGTTCGTAAATTTGGAAACTTGAAAAATTCGTGAAATTTGAAAAATTATTAAAAGCTCCTCAAAGTACGTAAAATAAAAACCAATAAAATTCTTGCAACAGCCGAGAATTTAATTTCGATAAGTACTCTTAGCAAGTATTAAAAGTACATACACACACGAGAGACAAAGTAACCAAGTTTCCTTAATGGACTATTTACGAAAGCTTTTAAAAATTCTCTCTACAAAACTTGCACATACGTTTTGAAAAGTATCGACGTAACGATTCGAATACATCTAGAAAACAATGCAACCTAAACAAGTCCATGTAACAATTACCGAATAACCATAGAAAGTTAGTTCGTAAATATTCAATTCTATTCATTCAATTCATAATCCCATCTACAATTAACTACCTCAGAACTTCAGAATCTTTTATTCCGTAATTATTTCAACACGTCAATGATCCACATTGGCATTCAATAAGTAATGTTAATTAGCAACAAATTCATTGTCTTGACAGTCGGTCCAGAACAATCGGTACAACAGTCGTTTCGTGAACCGCAGCTGTACGAATTGTTATATTACATTTGCAACCAATTAGTATCCTTTCTGTTTTGTTGGCACGTGGCATGTTACGTTTTCAACTTCGAGGAAAGTTGCATGTTAATTATGCCTTTCTGAATAATTCAGTTATCGCGACTTCGGAGTCACGTCACACGTTTCCTTTTTGTTATGTACTCGCTCAAATGATAACATTTGTACGACAAACAATACATATTATGTACACATCTTCTCTCTGCTATTTTCGTATGTGCATTATATCGCCTTGTTATGTATTTATTACTAGCACTATTATGTAACATTAATTTGTATCGTGTACTATTATGTAATTTATATTATTGAGAATAAATCGTACGATTATTCTTGGACGTGTATTAGGGTCAATTATGCCCCACTACTGTCATTTTAATCGATTGTATAATATACATTTCACAGTATACCGTATGCATTTTACAGTATACAGCATTGTACAATATATTTTACAGTACACTATGTAATAATATATTTTCTATTTCTTACTTTGTACTTTTGTATTTCAAAATTGGTCAAAATCATTATAATTTGTAAGTTAAATATCAACCAAGTTTAATTACAGTATCTGCAAGATATTTTTGTGTAATTTGAATAATATAGAAGGGGAAATGCTTGTTAGAATAAAAGACCTATATTTAAAGACGATAATAACGAGTTACGAGTACCGATAAGTCGAAACTGTTTATCAGAGACGATAAAGCAAGTACGTCAGAATGGTGCAAATTGCGTCGATAATGGCGGCAGAGATAGAGAACTATTGACCCTTCATCATTCACGAAGCAGAATTAATTCAGTGAGGATGTACTATTAATTTTTCTACCTGAGTGCAATCATTGTTCGAACGTACGTAATTTGTGTTAGTGACTGTTTGTGGAACAGTTGATCTTGGATCGTGGAGTGTTTAGAAATTTGAGATTTGGGAATTTGGAGATGTTTGATTTGAGAATTTGTGGTTGTGAGGGGTGGAATTTGAGTATTTGGGAAATTGGGAATTTGGGAATTTATGGATTTAAGAATTTGGGACATTAGAAATTGGGGAATTTGAAAATTTGGGACATTAGAAATTGGTGAAATTTGAGAATTTGGAAATGTAAGAATTTGGGACATTAGATATTGGGAAATTTGAGAATTTGGAAATTTAGGAATTTGGGACCTTAAAAATTTGGTAAATTCAATTTGTTTTCCAAAGATCTGAAAACTTGTCAATTCACAAATTTTAAACTACTAAAATTTTGAAAATTCTATAAGTCCTTTCAGAACTGAATTATGAAACTGTAAAAAGAATCTATAAACTTGAAATGAAAAATTCCCTACTCCTCACGATATAATCACATTAAACAGATCATCTACATTCACTCTACCTAATCACCTACTTCCCCCAACTTTCCCAAAGTAACATAAACCCACAACCCATAAAACACAAAGGTGCCAACACTATGAACCGCACAAACTACATGATAAAATAACAACAGCGAAATTACAAGGAAAACAAAGCATGATCTTAAACGGTGACGATCATTCAAAGTCCACCGACAGGTTCTGAAGTTGTTGAATTGTCAGCAAGTGGTTCCAGCGGGATCAGTGTCAGTCATTGTTGTCAGTGGCGTGACATTTACATATCACACGCGTGGTTGTCACTGCGCCATTGTTATTACGTGAATGGACGTTTATTGTCAATTTCTGGCTCGTCGGTTGGCTGCAAGGTCCGTCGGTCATTGCCACTGAATGGCCCTACTCATTCAGACAATCTACACTTACATATTATACCCTAAATAACACGATTCTAATCGTTCGAACGTGTTCGACAATTATCACCGATGCTCGAATACCGTGTCGAATCGGTTTATTGTTATGTTAACTGGTTCTCTATCGACGAGGTTATCCGTGCATCCAAATTTGGTACGATTGAGTAATTAGTGGCATTGAAGGGATAATTTATATGTCGTCTGGTTTTGTAAATTAGGGGATTGGGATTATTAGAAGATTGGGAATTTAGGAACTGAAATTTAAAGATTTAGGGATTTGAGGTTTGGGGACTTCGAGATTTTAAAATTTGGTGATTGATTTGAATGTAGTGATCTAGGGACTTTTCTAATTTATAGAGTTGACCATTTAGGAATTTGAGGATTTAATCGTTGGAGGCTACATTTGAAAATTTACAGATTTAGGAATGCAACTTAATCCACCATTGCACAACCCAATACCCAACTATTTTTAACAATAATTTTCAACACTAAAAAATTTAACAATAACTACTTCCAGAGCTACAGTATCAAAAGTACTGCGACTAGAATCAGCAAAATCAATTTGCTCAGCTCATCAAATCTTCAGAAGTTAAAACTCCATTCCCTGCGAACACCTGTTAATTCATCGCGTGGTTTCTGGCTGGGAAAGTTGTCGAGGATGTTCCTGGAGTACGAATCCCTAGAGCTTGATGAACGGTTCGAAACGCGATAACATTTCTATTTGGTGGCATCCGTTCGCCATGATAGCTCGATAAAACGAGGTGTAATGGTTGAAAATGAATCGGTTGATGGCCGACTGGAAGAGCGTGTCCCGAAGTGTTGAGGGCGGTGCCACGAAGGAGATCGATCGACGATGTATCCTTTATACATGGCCGGACAAGTGCGATTGCAGCTGGTGGTCTACGATAAATCCCACGAGATGTTGCGTTTAATTATTTAACTTATCGATTCCCATGGCCAATACAAGGCCACCAGGTGTTTCGTCTCTCGGTATTGCGAAATATCGCATTCCTTTCCTTCCGGTTATCACTCTGCTGGACTCACAACTGACCCACTTGCTTTCTGTGCGTGCAAAGTATTTTAACCCCTTTGCACTTATTACCAGCTACGGAATTTATAAAGTCGTTAATTAAAACGGAGTATTTTTCATTTGTTATAAATAGTAAATAAATGAAAATTCAACCTATTTAGATTTATAAGCAATGTCCACACTCGAGTGCAAAGGTAACCTATTTTCTAGGCAGTCCACACTAGTGAAAACAAATAAAGAAAATTAAAACGTTAGGTACCTTTTGTATTCCATGATCCTTCATTATGAAGATTATAATTAAAAATGAACGCAAAATTCAATTGCAGTGAAAATACGATTTTTGTTCATATCACATATGAGTGTGTCACAAGTGTGTCACGATATGGTAGGACATTAACGGGATCCTACCCTTAACTCAGCTTGAATGGCTGTTCGAAAAGGTATTTAAAAAACTTCAGATTTCTGAATGTACATATGATTTATAGATGTACCATAGATGTACTGTACTAGATGTTGTAGAATTTGGTTTAAAAAATTGACGAATTAAAAAAATTGAAAGAAATGAAAATTGTTGTGTTTGAAGAAAGCTAGCTAAATAGTAGGAAAATAAAATGTGAAGCTTAATAGTTTTAAAATGTCCGGCAATACACGATTGTTCTCACCGTGACGGTAAACGATTCGAAGGACAAAGGTCAAAGTAAACCGAGAGTGTCTGAAACGATTTCAGCAACGTTTCACCGATTGAATTCGCCTCTCGATAGAAACGGGGACAATTTTTAACACTCGTTCCTTTAACAATTCGTTCGAGCGAGAGCAGATAATGGCGCCAACGTGAATGTAGTCAACCTTGTGCCATACCTACCACACCCTGGTGTACGATGTAAAACTCGAGAGGTCGGTTTTCACCAGTTTCGAACACAGTGGAAGGTCGCAAGTGACAGGAAAATCGATTTTTTCCCCCCTCATTCCCGCTACCGGTTTCGTTGGCGTTTCTTTTTCTTTTCTTTTTCTCGTTTCTTTCTTTTTCTCATTTTTTCCCTCGTTTACTTTTTTCTTTTAACCGTGGAACGGAACCTATTCGATCCGTAACCTATTATACGCGTACGCTTAAGCTTGTTATGACGGAATTCGCTGCCGTTTCATTTGTCCAGGTGAGCGTACGATTTCGCCAACAGATAACGCGAATCTTATCGCGCGATAAGGTATTAATTAACGCGCCCCGAGATCCCGCGTTTACGCACGTGTAATTAACGAACAAATCAGGAACAGTTTCGATCTCTCTCTTTTATTTGACTCTTTTCGATCGAACGATGATACAAATTTGATTGCGTTATTAAGAATTATAATGATAATTAAATACCTCTTGATTGAGAATTTTGTAGTAATTGTCATTTAAATGATCTTATAATTGAAAATTAATATTTTATTTTTCGCCTGTCGAGTTAAAGATTAATCAAGGATCGTTAATTAAAATTTTTTGTGTAGAATGAAAATTTCATTTTTAATCGTATCTGGTCAGAGATTACATGTTTTCAATGAAATTTTGTATAAGTTTGGGCTTGATTCTTAATCATAATTTATCTAAATTAATTGACATTTTTAGATAAACCTTGTATAAAGTGTAATCTCAATTTTAACATGTTTCTCGTTAATTCAATAATTAATTGTTTGTGTAATATCGTTATAATATAAAAGTATAGTGAAACAACTGAAAGTTAATAATAAAGAACTTCGAACAAATAAAGAACTTCAAAAGTATTCAGCAACTTTTCCAACTGGAAAGTTTTAAAGTTGCCAAGCTGCCAACAACAAAACCATCGAGTGCAAGGGGTTAAAATTAACACCATATTAAAATACGATAGGGGCAGCGAATGAGCCAAACGGAGTTCTGAATGGTAAAACAGTACATGCGATGATAATGTAAGCGTGCGTATAATTTTGGCACGAAATTATCCTGGTCGCCAGGAAGATCGTGCATGCACGGAAGCGGAAGATAACACAATAAACTCGTGACGATCGAGTGCGTGACGCGTGTCCCTAAAGAACAGCGACAGGAAGATAGTGTGTAGTAACATATGTAGTAACATAACGTGGCGAATGCGCCATGACGTACATTTTTGGTCCTCGGCCGAGACTGTTGGATCAACTTCAAAACTCTGACTCGACGTATGACCCGGGATGCGATTTTTATGTATCTATATGAGTAACATGCATGTGTCTATTCGTGTGACACATATGTAGCTATATATGTAACAGACATCTATCAATACACTTTTATATATCTATATGTGTAACATACATATGTCTGTACCTGTGACACATATGTATCTATATATGTAACAGACATCTATCTACACACATGTAATACACATGTATGCTTGGCAATTTTTTAATACTGAACCTACCTGCATAATAAGAATGATGATGTTAAAAAATAAATAATGTGTGTAAATTATAGTTAAGATCAATATTTTGATGTTATTTCTAAACTTGTTTAAATTTTAAGAAATTGTTTAATATTCCGTAAATATGTTTTGTGAGGTATGCATAACAAGTACGTTAAGTTAAACACCTCAGATAAAAATTTCGTACGTCAAAGGATAATATCAGTTGAAATTAACAACGTGGACGGGTAAAAACAGGAGAGAGATATGCAAAAAAACAATTTTTATCAAAACAGGAAACACTGTTTTAAGGAATGATGTGCCATTCAAGGAAACGCTTATCGACGAACAAGCTATGACCGCAACTGTGTTTTTTGAGGACAGTAAAGCAAGATGTAAAAAAAAACAAGTGCTATATTGACGTACAGTAACAACATAAAATACACGAATAATAATCTAAATGATTTTAAGAGAAACAAGATGAAAGATGGCTAAAACAATGAACTATTGTTTCGTCGAAATAAGATGACGAGGGGGTTCGTTAACCCCGTAGCTGAATTTATCGACCCACTATCCGTAGGTGGACATGCTTGCGTGCACGCTTGGCGAAAGTTGCAATTCTGTTAGCAACAGGTGTCGTGCGAGAACTGGCTACCCACAGGTGGATCGATTTCTTTGACTTCGGATTCGAACTTTGTTGTTGCCTTTTCTCTTTTTATTGCATTCTTCCTGCTTTGTACTTTTTTCTCCTTATTTACAGTGTGTTGACAGTCTACGTGTTGAATCTTTTCATCACGTTCAAAATATTCATATAAAATCCAAACATTGAATCTTTTATTCATGGCTGAGACTCTAATATCAAATCTTTTATTTTCAAAATGTTAATGAGATCTAACTATTGAATCTTTTACTTATATTCAGAATGTTCATATATTTTTTTTTTTAATAATAATATATCACACAATATAGACCACCTCCTGCATATGTTCTCCAAAATGTTCATACATGTATTTTACAATTTAGGGATATTGGCTAGTTGAAGTAGAGGATGTTAGAGGTTTCATCATCTTTTCATGAAGTTATATTAATAATAAATCACATAGTCAGATGAGAAATAATATATCACACAACTGTATAAAAATGTTATAAGTACCCTTCCTACAAATTATGCTGCTCCCAGCTGCATCAGATAAATTATGCAGCAGCGGCACTAGAATAAAGTAGAGGAATGCTTGTCACTGCTGCCACGTCAAAACAAATCACCATACAAAACGCCAGTCGTCAAAGAGATAATATTCAGCTATCGATCAACGTTTGTTCGACACATTTTGTTGGACAGAAACGCCACACGGCGATCCGCGCAAACTGACCTTTGCACCAGTCCGGGGAATGGAAATGTTTAATGTCGGCTGTGCGGCCAATTTAGACGATTAAGTCGGCGTCGTTTAATGTAATCACAAGCCCAACTAATAGAAACGGTAAGTTATTTCAATACGATAATCGTTGGAAGGAAGTTCATACCACAGGAAACGGTTTCGCTAGATTACTCGAGTTCCGAATGAAAACAAGCCTACTGACCGATAATTATCTACCGTTATCATCGCATTTGCTTATTTCACATGCCGAGGTTTCGGTCGATAGATTGTAGAGATGTTCGAGGAAGCTCTCGTTGCAACTCTGATCATCCACATTGTTGAGCGCATAGTTGTATGATTTTGGGTTTGGATGAAATAAGTGGTTGTGGAGTTCTTCAATTTTTTTATAGGGTACAATGTTTCATAGATGTGGATGTTGAGATTGCATGGTGCAGAGATTTGATCATCACTGTTGTGAGTTATGAAGTTTGTAAATTTTCGATTTATTAGAATAGATCTTGAGATTGATAATCAACTGACTTTGTGAAGAGTTCGTAATATTGTAAAATCGTGCAAGAATTGTAAATTTTCATGTATCGTAAAATATCGCGCATAGTGAAATTATAAATATTATATGGTAACGTGAAAAGTGTATGAAAGGTTTAATATTCAAAGTTGTTGAAGCTTACTCGATATGACGTTGATATTTAATCACCTCATCTGGAGGCTGACAAGCTCAACCGACTTCTGCCCCTTTTCATCCCCTTGATAGTCTACCCTTTGAGAACTGTGTGACGTATCAATCAACGTTAAGCTTCGATTACAAGCACCAACATGGAAAGGATATTGAACAATGACTATGACCTAACGCTGTTTGCTGTTTCGTCCAAACATGAGTCTACCCTTAGATTATACTCGCTTTTTCAATCCCTTCGTTTCTGGCGGACGAAGTGTAGGTTCGAAGGACAGATTTGGGTTTATTCTAGGCAGAAAAATGGGACTTTTGGAATTTAGAAATTGGGGATTTGGGATTTTGGGAATTGGAGATTTGGGTATTTGGGGGTTTGGGTATTTAGGAAAGTAGGGATTTGGATATTTGAGGGTTTAGGAATTTGGGAATCTAGGAAATTTAGAAATCTCAGAATTGAAGATTGTGAAAATTCCGAAGTTTGAATATTTGGGAATTTGAAAATTTGAAAATTCAGTCTTTTACAAATCTGAAAACATGAGAATTTAAGAATTTCGAAATATGAAAATTTCAAGATCCAGAAACATAAAATTTCAAAAATGTAGAAATCTTGAAATTCGAACCTCCAAGTCTCTAACTACTTGTACTCGTAGAAACTTTCCCTAAAAAGCAATCAAGTATTTTCCTGTAATTAAAAGAACCACAACAACAACATACATTCAATGGACACAAAACTGCAATGATTATCGTTCGCATTGCGGCAAGTTTCGGTAGAATTCCTGCAACTTGTTTGCGGATTTCAACGAAAGGATCAATCTCGTTGGTGGACGGTGTCTCTTCCATCTTGCACGTTTTCTTTCCGTCTACTATACGATCATTATCATTCCTACGCAAGCTTGAAGAATCCGTTGTCGGCGAGGGTATTTATGGACACTAAGCTGGGATTCCGAGTGTACAGTCAACGACAAATCAATCAAAATTTCGAAATTTTAAACTCGAACAATTTATGGATTTTAGAGAATTTGGAAATCTAGGAATTTGGGAAATGTGGTAATTTTGAAATCTGGGGATTTTAGGAATTTGGGAATTTTGGGGTATAGGGATTTGAGGGATTTGGAAATTTTAAGGTCTAGGTATTTGGGAAATGTGGTCATTTTGAAATCTAGGGATTTTTCGAATTTTGAGGTCTAAGGTTTGGGGAATTTGGGAATTTTGACGTATAGGGATCTGGGGAATTTGGTCATTTGGAATTTCACTGATTTGGGGAATTTACTAATTTTGAAACCTAGGGATTTGGGGAATTGTTGAACTTTAGTAATTTAGAGTTTTAGAGGAATTTAGGGATTTCAAAGTTTGGGAATTACAATATTATCATATCTGGGGATTTCCAGATTTTGGGAATTCGGGGTGTTGGAATTCTAGATATTTGGAAATTGATAAATGTATGGAATTAAAAGATTTGAAAATTGAAAAATGTATGGAATTAAAAAATTTAAAAATTGAAAAATGTATGGAATTAAAAAATTTGAAAATTTGGTAATACAGTAACTGCGTAATGAAACAATATTGAAACTTAAGTATTCATCATGTAGCCTTCTTTGCAACCGAGTGTACGCACATCGTGAGCGGCGCTTCGTTGAAGAACGCACGAGACGCGTACGGTATGCAACACCATTGCTACCATCAATTAATTATTTACGCGATCGTCGAATTGATCTCTGCAGGTACTTTCCTTTTTTACCGAAGGAACTATTCGTTTCGAATTGTCAACGTTTCACACTCGACACGCGTTGATGAATTTAAACACGCTGGAAGTCGATTTACTTTGAGATACATTTATTCCAATGAAATGTTGCCGATTCTGATTAACAGGAATGCCAAAGGGGTCACTGGTGACCGGCGCCGCTAATTTAATTTAATCAAGCAATTACGAAGCTGGAAATGAAAAGAACTCTGAATACCATCAATATTTTATGTATGATACTTTAATATACTCGTTTTATTTCACCTTTCATACATATTTCATTCTGCCATGTCACATTCTTGCAAATATTTTACACTTTTATTTCAACTATCCGTTATCGCCTTTCAAAATATTTACGAAGTTATTTAATTTTTCTAAATTCATTTTTTTAATAGAAAATATATGTTTATTCTTACTTTTGTTCATTTTTTGTTCTCGTTACTATTGTCAGTTAAAAAATTATTCAATTATGCAACAGACATGTTCGGAATGAATAATATTTCAAATGAGCACTAACACGCAAATCTGCTTGAAAAATGACGAAACTTTTCGAGTACGACGAAAAATTCCGTGCAGCAAAATGTGACGAAGGTAATTGCCAATGTGACAATTATTAACGATTTCCAGAAATTTCAGTTTATAAATTGCGTTCGGTGCACTCATTACGGGTCCGGTAGAATGTAGCTGGAAGAACATGTAACGATGCAAAGAATCTGCCATACATAGTTGTTCAGGAAAAGGTGCAGCGTAGAAATGTAGTTTTTCCTTTTATCCGCGTCAGCCGATCTCCTTAAACGAGACAATGTAAAGCTGGCTGCGAAACAATTATGGGATCAACAGCGGATAGAATGAATCATGCGTTGGAAATGCGTCGGAATCACAGCCGAAGCGTCTTAAATATTCCAATCGACGGGCCGACTTTAATCGGATTAATTAAATCAATATCGATCGAGTTATCCGAGGGCTAACTCGTCGCTCCAGTTGCCCTGGTAACCGCATAAATGGGAGATGATCACGTCACAGCGTGACCCCCATTACGTATTCGAGGCGGTGAAATCTGAAAAACGAAGGGACACTTCCAAGGCGACCGACTAAGCTCGATATTAACGCGAAACACCCTGAATCGTTCCTAACTCGCACGATGTGAATCGTGCTGATCGATTTTTCCATCGGAACATGATAGTGAATTTGATCGGGTTCGGATAGTATCAGGTGTTTCTTAATTATTTTACTTCAAGTTTATTTTAGAATAAGGAGGTGGCGGAATATTGGATTTTAAAGTGGATTGAAGGAATACTGCTGTGAGTACAGTGGGAAAAGTGGCGATATAGGAAGATTTTTCGTACTACTAGAAAGAGGGGACCTAGGAAGTGCATGTACTAGGATTGTAGTATTTTAGGTAGTGGGATTCTGAGTAATAACATTCAAGATACTTCAAAGAATCAGGTTCAAAAATTTCATAGTCCTCAGA
The DNA here is from genome assembly GCA_945859555.1 of Megachile ligniseca. NCBI lineage: Eukaryota > Metazoa > Arthropoda > Insecta > Hymenoptera > Megachilidae > Megachile > Megachile ligniseca. Next base: position 7,965,808 of record OX243783.1, read on the forward strand.
TGATTCTCAAAGTTCTCAAAGTCTTCAAACTTCTCAAAGCCATCACTACTCAGTGTCAAAGTTCCATAGTTCGAAATAAAAAATTTCTTAGAGTCCAACTTCTCAAATTTAAAAATTCTGAAATTCCTACATTTCTGAAGGTTCAAAGATCCTAAATTTTTACGCCACCAAATTCCCAAAATTTATAAAATCTCAGAGTCTCAAAATTCAGAAGTCTTAGAGTCCCAAACTCTCAAACCCCTAATTCACAGACTCCAAATTCTCAACGTCCTAAATTTCAAGAGTTAAAAAATTCCTAAAGTCCCGAATTCCCAAACTTCCCAAATTTCCAAATTTCTGCAGTCCCAAAACCCTTAAATCCCAAAGTCCAAAATCGAAAAAATTAATTAAACCAAGCCAACAGCAAAATTCTTAAAATTCCAAAACTGAAAAAATCCAGAAACGCAATATTTTACTTTTGCAACATGCGAGTGGATAATATCGAAATTGTAAAATGTAAATATTAAAATGTAACTGGGTTCGCCGATACTTTTTTCGATTCACTGTATCAGAGCGAGTCGAAACCGTTTTGGTAGCATGTTTACCGTGGCGAGTATTCAATCTTTGCGATTCTATGTTCCGCGAGATTGGACATCGTGACTTATAGGACTTATCGTAGCGACAGAATCCGGTTTTTATCTCAAACTGGTCGTAACACGGTGCTTTTAAGAATTTCTTTTTTTTTATACTCGCCAATTATCTGATTGCTAGAGAAATGGAAAACAAATTCGCCCGTTTTTCAATGAGGGAACTAAATGAACGATACTGTTTATTTCCACTTTATCTCCAAGTTATATTTGCATAATATTTAGAATACACGTACGTAATTTTACGTAATTATTTGAATATTAGTATTAAATCCAAGGAGGTTGATTTCTAGTAATTTTAAGCATCGAGTTCGATAATTCTGAACTTTATAGGTAACACATTCACCGTTCACTTTAATACAATTTTAAGTAAACTAAAAGATAAATCTACAGTACTTTTGATGTATAAATCTAGTGGAACAGATAATAGTAATTAATAAAGTACATTCAGAATATTAATTTTTAAAAAATTCAGCAAACAGTTTAAGTAAGTAAAAAGTTTCAAGGTTGCAGCAAAAGTAAAATTCTAAAATTCTAAAAGCAATTCTAAAATTAATTTTAAACTTCCATCGTGCCAAGCTGCGGCAGACAAAAATGTCTGACAACTTATGCAACAAAGTTAATTATTTTCTTCCCCATGACATCAATGAACGAGGATCGATAACGGTAGACAAAACGTCTGTCGTTAGATATCTGGAATATCTCGTCGGATTGTTTTGCTGAACGCGTCGAGTTATCTCGACTGCAGTCTTTGAACTCTGGCATCGAAGATTCATTGCATCTCCTTCGGCTATGTTTCCCGTGGTTATTAAAGTGTAATTGTAATTGCGTTACGCAACGCTACACGGACATCTGTTCGAAAGATACCGGCTCTCGTATACATACTTTCCTAACGATATACCCGCGAAAATACCGTGTTTCTCGATCGCCGCGGGAACACAGACACGCAGGCCTGCTTATCAACGATTAAATTCTTGCGAATAGTGTGCGGCGAGCTGTTGCGCAAGATTATCGGCTGTACCGTAACGTTTGCGGACCGTTATCTTGCGCAAGTCATCGTGAACTATATTTTCGATTCTGTGTTCGACCGTATACGATTTCCGTTCTCTTCTTCAAATTTTGGTACACTAGATATGTTTACTAGTACTTTAGGGATGTATGACGATGATTTGGGAACACATCTGGAGATATAGGGATGTAACCCCTACCTAACCTATACTGGATCCCTTCTAGAGTATATGTTTGAATAGAGAGATTATCATATCCTCAATTTACCAAGTTGAATTCTCAAATTTCTGAATCCCTCAATCTCCACATACCAGTTTTACAATCTCTGAATTTTCAAATTTCCTGATCACAATTCCTCGAGTCCCTAAATCTTCAAGTTCCCAAGTTAGCAAAGTTCTTAAATTTCCAAATACCTAAACCCCCAAATACCAATATTACCATCCATGAATCTCCAAATTCTCAGATTTCCAAGTCCCAACTTCCTGAATCCCTAGGTACCCAAATTCTGAAACGACCAAATACTCAACCCAAGTTCCAAAGCACCCCGTTCTCCCAAGTCTAAAAATGTCAAAAACCCCAAAGTTTCGAGTTCCCGAAATCTTCCCACCGTCTGGGAATCCAGAAATTGAAAAACCAGAAACGAAATAAGAAACCAGAAGCCATTCAGACTAATCGATAATTTTAATATCAACGATTCACAATAAAAACGTTCCACGACCATATTCTAAATCTGCCTACCTCCAGCAATCCGTGTATCATAAACAAATCACGAGAATATGCCATTAAACACATGACAAACGTTTCCGTCGAAACCACTTAATAAACACTGTGGCCACCAGTGAGATCAGCGAAGAATTTTGGTTTAGTCCGAGTTGATTTTCAACAAGGGAACTCGCCGGCGAAACGACAAAGCGTTTGCGACACGGTGCTTTTTTAAGCCGATGACTAAAGTCACGGCAAGCAGGTTGGAAAAAAGTTTCTGCATAATGCATAACGACCGTGCGGGCACGCGGCTGCACGGATATAAGTGCGAGCACGGCTAAATCAATGACCCGCAATATAGTTGATCGAGCGTTTCACCATCCTGGGATCTACAACGTTTCTCCTCCGTCGTTCTACCGTAACAAAGACATTTATCCATGCACCCACTGAACGACTGACTACCGTCGATGGCCATAAACAGAACTATGGTGCATACGCAGCACAGGACACACCGTGTGGATCGATCGCGTGCCAATGGAATACAATCGTAATTCACGGGGAGAAAACTCGTTGGCTATATACATTTGATTTAGAGGCTTGAAATTCTAGTTGCACCGATCGGGGAATTACTGCTCTTTTTCTTTGCCGATTTCCTTTGATTTATGGATGACGTACCAATTTATTGCTTAATTACGTATGGAATATATGGCTGTCTTCGAGCTGGAAAGGATGTACGAGGATTTTGTCACTTGCGAATTTGTGATTTGGAAGGTTGGGGACTTGGAAAATTGGGATTTGGAGATTTGAGTGTTGAGGGATTTGGAGACTTGGGAAAGTGGGATTTGGAAATTTGAGAAATTGTTAGCTTCAGGATTAGGGGGTGTGAGACTGTGGAAAATTGGGATTTGGAGAGTTGAGTATTGGGGGATTTGGAAACTTGGGAAAGTGGGATTTGGACATTTGAGAAAATGTTAGCTTGAGGATTAGGGGGTGTGAGAATGTGGAAACCTGGGATTTGGAGAGTTGAGTATTGGGGGATTTGGAGACTTGGGAAAGTGGGATTTGGACATTTGAGAAATTGTTAGCTTCAGGATTAGGGTGTGTGAGAATTTGGAAAATTGGGATTTGGAGATTTGATTATTGGGGGATTTGGTGATTTGGAAAGTGGGATTTGAAAATTTGAGAGTTTGCTACCTTGGGAATTTGGAGATTCAGGAATTGAAAGTTGGAATTTGGAGCTTAAACAATTTGCTAACTTGGGAATTTGGAAGTTTAGGCTTTGGGAGGTTGGGATTTAGAACTTGCAGCAACTGCTAACTTGGGAATTTAGGGATTTGGAAAATTAAATATTTTATACTTTAGAACTTTCAAACTTCCAGAACTTTAAACCTCGAGAATCCGTAAATAGAATTTACAATCTGCTAGCTTGAAACTTTGAAACTTCAGAAAAAGACTTAGGTCCTAATCTGAGAATTCTAAAATTCCAAAAAAATGTGTATCGACTGAAAATAAGTGTCCATCCCATTTACACCAACTACCAGTTTTATTCTAAACTCGAGAAAGAAGAGTTAGAACTAAACGAAGTAGAGTTTGAATGATAGTTTCTGTACGAGGTTCGTGTCGGTTGAATCGGTGAAAACGCGATCGAAACGTTTTGTAATTCGCCAGCTGTTAGCTTTTAGCTGTTCGTCAGGGTGGAACGAAGGATTTCAGCGATCGCGATTAACGTTGGACGGTTTTTCAATTAAACGCGTTGCTTGGCCGACGCGACGTGTTCGCGCGCAAGAAACCGCGACGCATATTGTGTTACAATTTCAAGCGATTCGCTTGATGAAAGGGATCGGTTTTTCGTATTATTAGAGGCTCAGTCCGCGGCTTTGATCGATAACCCGATGGCCTTGAATAGACACCGGACTTTTCTAACGAAGTAAAAGTTGACTCCGTTGAGGCCAGGCCGGCTTTGTGGGATTTTAAGAGATTGCACGTCGCCGAGGGCACGTTCGATCGTACGTGTTTATCCTGCCACGATCGATCCAGGTAAAGATACTTTCTAATACCATGTTGATTTTCAATAATACAGGATGTCATGTTACGTGACGATTACGAGCTATATATCCTGGTAATTCTATTTCAGAGGATTTGAAACAATTCGATCGAGAATAAAGTGTCTTTTGCAGAATTATTGAACTTTCGTATATTTACTCTCTTGGTATCGAACAGGTTTTTCAGATATTCTGTGAATAAAGATTCACAGATTTCATTATAAAATATTGGGGTTATTGTTGGGTATGTTCACGCATTATTATATGTCTGTTTCATATATTGTGTAGTAATTTATTGCAATGTAATGCGTGGTAATTGAGCTTACTACGATATAATCCGTAACAAGTATTGTTACACAATGCACGATCATTCAACCTGTTGCAATATAACGCGTGGTAATTCAACTTATTGCAATATAACTCGTAACAACTCTCATTGTTGCACAATGCATTGTGATTCAGCCTGTTGCAATATATCGCGCGGTAATTCAATTGATTGCAATATAACGCGTGGTAATTCTTATTGCAATATAACGCGGGATAATTCAATGGACTCTATAACTTGTAGTAATTCAACGCGTGATAATTTAACCGGTTGCAGTATAACACGTGGTAATTGAACTTATTGCAACACAACAAGTAATTCAACTTATTGCAATGTAACGAGTGGTAATACAAGTTCTTGCTATATAACACGTGGTAATTTACTGCTAGGCAACACCTGGTAAACATCTACTAATTTAGTAATTACCAGTTCCAGTGTTTGAAACTTCGTATAAAATTGGCAATATAACGAAAGTCTACTGTATACCGAATTTAAGCTCTTCTTGCCAAACCCATACATTCATTAAACATTATATAAGATTTGCGCAGTCTTCGAAAAAATGCGACCGCAGTGAACGCGTTAAACACCTGTTACACAACGAAACCGGCGGACGTGATTGGGTCGATGTGCAGCGGATCGGTGGTTCGTTTGTGAAAATTCGCGTTTCATTTGGTTAAGGGACGGAAACGTTCCAAAGAGGTGGCATGGAAACACCCTGGAAAACGAGCGGCAATCTCGTTCTATCCGACCGCAATATATCCAAGGCCGATCGAGGCCGATCGAGTGGCTCGAATTCGTCGGTTCGCGGGTGCAGCAGACAGAAGGCACTCTCTATTTCTCTCTCTCCCTTTTTCCCGTTCGGCGAACGATCAGAATCGAGTTCTCTCGTTCTTCGTCCTCCCGATTGCTCGTTGAACACCTAGTCTAGTCTCTATTCAACGCCCTCGCTTTCTCTCTCTCTTTATTTCACTCTTACATGCGCGAGTTCACTCTCCCTCTCGCTTGATCGCACGCGCGTACAATGTTCCAGTCACATCCCCCCTCTCACCTCCCCTTCCCACTCGATTGCATTTTATTTATTCTGAACCCAAGTGGCTGTCTTTGTCCCGTCGATGTGTCTAATAGATTTCTTGATACACTTTTTTAACCCCTTAGATCTACGGTTATTGGGACCTAGGGATATTGAGATATTCTAGGGATATTGAGATCCATGTAGGTGATCGCGCAATACTGGAATACGTAGACATTGGAATTTAGGGATGCTGCGAAAGCATTTAGGATCAGAAGTACATATTAGAATAGATATTGGGATTCAGGGTTCATACGCTTAGGGATATTGAAATATAAAAATTAAGGAATGTATGTTTCAATCTACAGCAAACACCATGTATCTTGTTCATAGGTAGATAGATTGTTATATCGATCTTTGACTTGTTTTGCCTACAAGAAGTACCGTTTTAATGCCATCGACCACGATGGACATATGTAACCTAGCGAAGGCTGCAACTTTCACGACCATCAACTTCCTACTGGACGATCGATACGATTGTCTTGCGAACGTTTGCAATTGAAAAATTCAATTCGATCGTACGCGAAGTTTTCAAATAATCGAAAACTCGCGCCATCGATTCCACTTGTTACTTCTGCATGCTCGGTAGTTGCCGTAAGTGAACGCTTTGCATAACACGCTCGGTTGCGATTTACGATATTGAGAGAGAGCGTTGGATCGTTCGTCAAATTATTCAACCGAAAGGCATTCTGTCGAGCGTAATTATTTTATACAAATAATCCCGAACTATTCGAGCAATTCGTGGCCGTTGCTTTCTCTCTGTCTAACGTTCGACACAGCACGCGGAGCGCGAACGTCCTTGACGGTCGCCGTAGCGACTGCGCAACAGACCACAGCGCAGCGTTGCGCGTCGCCGCGCATGCGCACGCTCGATGCACTCTTTCCCCCACCACGCCGCCCCGTTGTGACAAGCTGCATCCCCACCACGCGAACACGTTTACCGTCACAACCAACTCTCTACATGTATACAGCGATTGCCGCATATTACGTCATCGACACCTTCACTTCGCTCGTGCTATCGAGCACGATGCTCTGCCATTCGTTGCTCTCTCGTTGCGCTCGCACGTTGCCACCTTCGCAGCATATTGTTCTTGCTTTCATTTCGACTCTCTTACCGTAACTCGATTTTACATTTTGATTTACTTTTTTCTCCGGTTTCCTTTCCAATGACCTCAGACGAAATATGTGTAGGTACAGTCGATACTTTTCGGACTTCTCGATACAGTCCAGTATTTAACAGTACAGAAATATTGGCAGTATTCTACTCATATATTAATTTCAGAATTTTAGAATTTGCAAATTTAGGAATTTTGATATTTGGATACTTCGAAATTGTGAAATTTGAGAATTTATTGATGTAGAACTTTGAAAGTTTAGGTTTGATTATGTTAGGTTACATTAAAGTCAGATTAGGTTAGATCAAAGCAAGATCATATTAGATCAAGGTTGGTTATGTTAGATTAGGTCAGATCAAGGTTATATTAGACCAGTTTAGATGAGATGAAAGTAAGATTAGGGTCAGGTGAAATCAAGATTATATTGGGATAGGTCAGATCAAGGTTAGGTTGTATTAGGTCAGATTCGATCAAGTTGACCTACAGTCAGATTATATTGAATTTCACACAAAAATAGAGTACTAAGTTTTTGAGTCAAGTTAGTATGTAATTGAAGAAGAATATTTTAATGATGAAATCGTGCTACATTACAGTTACTGCAATTATCATTAACAAAATTATCGATGTATCGTCAAATGCAAATCAGGTATCGATAACCACAGTTGATAGTAGTTCCAGTGACTCGTATCTAATTGAAAATATAGATTTCGAAGGAAGTTCGAAACGATATAAAATGCAGATATAACGTAACAGCATATCATCAAAAAGGATGACTTGTTCGACCCGATCGACTACTGGAACAACCAGTTTCACCAGAAGTAAGCGCGTACCGAGACGAGCAACGCGAGTACAACCGAGCGCATTGGCCGACGAAGAAATGTTACGTGGATAGGGTAGGATATCTTCGGGTTAATCGGTCCGGCAGAATTCAAATGGTATCGGTGAAGTGACCTTCCCTCAGGAAACTGGTCGCTCCTGCGGAATGTTGCAAGCTCGTTGCTGTTCCAATTAAAAGTATATTTTTACTACGAGTCCGATAGGGACCTGAATACGATTTAACGATCGACCAACATTCGGATCGGAAAAACTACACGACATATGGTATTTTAATAGGCATTATACGGGCTCGTAGAAACGACGATGAACGAGCTCATCGAGAGTACCATGGGAAATCTTTTGCTATCCGTGAAATTTCTTCCATCTCCGTACGTTGTATATCGCGTATAGATCAAGATCGAAGGAATTCGAGACACGCGAATTGTTGAGTCGTTAAACGGTTGATTATCGATGAATGACACCGGTCGTCGATGTAACGCATCCGAGAATAGATGAAACAACCACGGCTTCGATTTAAAAGCACCAGACCAATACTATAACGTGAAAGTAACGATCTGATGCAGAGTCAATAACCTGCAATAACTGTTTGACCTAAAAGTGTCTTTGAAACTCCGTCCAATGTATTTTTTTCCACTTCCCGCCGAGTGTGCACAGCTTGCGAGCCATCGCGCAAGCACAATCCGTTTCCCTCTGTTCCCTGATAAATTAACCCTTCACAGATATTCCTGACACCCGATTCAGTCATTTCGCGAGTACGATCTCCATACTATTGTCCTTACATCAAGTCAGTCTCTTTTATTAAAGTGCAAGAATTTATTCAAAGTCTGTAATCTTCAAATTTTCCAACTAAGTTTAGAATTCTTCAAATTGTTCCATCATCTTTAAGTTATCAGCATCTTCATAAGGAGCACGTACTTGAAAGTTAAATTAAAATCTAAACCAGCATCAACCCACAACGAAAGAGATAACGCTTTCAGTTTTAACTGGAATCTCTTTGATAGTCCAGAATAACTGCCAGTTGTGCGAGAGTACATCTCCCGTTTAATTTCAGACAGGTTTCTCATTAATTTCTGAACGGTACAATTAACAGCAATCGCGGATACATTAGCCAATTACGATGTTTCCCCCGGGTTTTTCTTCGAACGACCAAGGTTTTACAGGGAACGCGTAGGTTTCAGCTGATAATACGCTCGGTACCCGCTGATACTGTTAGCATTTTATCGTGCGTAAAGATTATGAAAATATTATGCATACGTTATGAAAACACGTTCGTTTCCAGAGAAATAGAATGTAGTTGTGTTCACCGTACCTTCGAGCCGCATAAAATTTTCAACCCTCGCGTGGGTAGCTATTTGCAAATGTACTCAGATGCAATTTTGGATAAACAATTTGCATAGTTAGGTGCGAAGTTGTGGAAAGTGTTTATCACTTCACTGTACGTTTACAGTGGACTCTCGTTATATTACCTCCATGTGCAGTTTCGCACCCTATCTAATTAGCACATTTTCAAATTTTTTATTTTCATATTTAGAAATGTAGAGATTTTCACATATGGAAGTCTACAAATTTAAGAATTTTCAAGTGTAGAAATGGTTAGTTTTCACATTTTAAAAATATTTACAAGTTCTCAAATTTGCAAATTTGAGAGTTTACATATTTGGAGATGTTCACACTCAAATATTTTAAAAGCCACAAGAATGTGAACGCTTCTCTCATTATTTCTGGAAACAATGTGAAGCTAGAAGAGGGCCTAGACAAAAATTGTAGTTATACGCCAATGACCATGTTGCATCTTAATTGTATCAATTATCGTCTTCCTTTTTCCGCGTACAGTCCGGTTGGATTTCTACGCGAACGTTATTCGATAGCGGAAGCGACCGAGGCTCGCATGGAGCACGATATCATGGAGAGTCGTAGAAAATTCCTGAAGCGCCGGGAAAAGTAGGGCGACAACTCTTTAAAAAGTTTCGTCGATGTGGAAACATTCAGCCGATTATAAGAAAAACGATCAGCTTTACACGCGACTGTTACGAACGTCTATAGAATAATATCGATTCTAGAAGCGGCTAGAAATCCGTGTGCGAATGTATGTGTGTGTGTAGATATGTACCGGAAAGCAGCTGTTCTCTCTTGGAAAAATGTCGTCGATAATTTCACGAACGAGAAAAAACAACGCCGACTATTCGGTGTTACGTTTTATCGTTCGAAATCGTCGCGGCCGTTGCGTAATCGCGGCGACAACCACGGCCAGATAAGAATTGTGCAATTTACAAAGCGTGCATTCGCGTTTCGTGCGAGTCGCACGCAAAGTCTACGGCGTAGTAAAACTTGTCGGGAACCCCTGCGACGCGATCGTGTGGTTTAGCACGTTCGCAATCTTATGACGCACCTTGTGCGTACTCCGCTATGCAACCAATGCAGCCTGTGGCATACCGTGTTAGGTCTTTCGCCTGCAGTTGTTTATGCACGTTTATGTCGAATAAGTGACATATAGTTCATTAACTACTGGTTGCAGTAGTTAAAAAAATAAATGTCCGTAAATATAAAAATCTAGATATGTATCTAGAGATAAAGATGATCACTCTTTCAAGACAGGGTCATTGATACAATTGATCAAATCGTTGTGCTGATCTTAAAGGACCTCCGTTCAATTCTAAATAATGTTGCATTATCTATCCAATGCCGGTAGTTGGAAGCATAAGTAAAAAAAAAAAAGAATAAAATATTACACTTTAGCTATTCGTTGCGACCTTTCAAGTTTAACGCGACAACGGAAAGAAAATGAAACATGACTGGAAACAATGATCGGTATGGAAATTCGCGTTGATCCATGAACTTAAAAATACGACCGCTTATGTAAACGATCGTTTTGCCGGCCGGCGTTGTTCGTAGTTTTCGTTACGCGCGTAACACGCGTGCATACGTCAAAACCGAGTTGAATCGTGACTCAGGAGCTCGTGGAAGCGCTGAAAGGGAAGAGCAGCCACGGATGACGTTTACACTGGTATATAGTGGCGGGGATAGAGCGTAGCGGGTTCCGGGCAGGGGGTGGGGGTATAGGTATCCGTCGAGTAAGAGGGAAGGTGAGAGGAGTGGGGGTAGGTAGAGTGCGTGCGCGGTCGAGTTGAACGGCGCTGTCAGTGTCGATTGGTTCGCCGCGGCGACTTGAGGTGTCGTCGACGTGTAAACCGACGTTGTATCCGTGTAACATTTTTTTTCTCTCATCGCGCTCCTCGTCAAAGTTGAAAACGGTACGTTACCGTTCTGTATCGGTCCTTGTCATTTCTTGTGTGTTTACCGTCAACCGCGAGGTCAAACTTGTTACAACGGTGTTTCGTAAACGGATCGAAACCGATCAGGAACAGGAACTTCGAATTTATCTCCCAGTCTCAACGTTGCGTTTCACGCCTGCCCGTCATTCAAGGCGGGCAGCGACGTAGTCGATCAAATAAAAAGTTCTTCTTTTGGTGATCTCGATATCTGTAAGAGAAAAAAAACGGTGCGTCTGTTGGTGATCATCCATACAGTGCATCGACTCATCGCGAGAAACATTTTCGTATTCGTCATTTCTGTTCTCTGGTCGCCGGTCGAAAGAAAAACGTCACGTGTGGTGTCAGACGAGAGCGTATGCGAGAGTAATCTTTCGCATAATCCCCGTTACATCAAGGGAACGGGAGAACACCCGGATCGGATACATGTTAGAGCGTGCTTTGACATCGGTGAACATCATCGAGTGAGAGAGACGTGCTGTGTCACTGCGCCCCGATAAACAGCGAGGAGAGACTCTTCCAAGATGTAAGTAATATATTATACTATGTAGGTCCATATGGTAGCGTGGCAAAACAATGTATCGATCAGGGAACCCTGTGATCCATTTCAATCGAGGCATTCGGGTTTACGCGTCGACCTAACCTGACGCCACGGCGTAACAGAGAAAAGTCATAGCGGCGCTCGTGTGTCGCGCGACCGACGATTCTAGAAAATTGCGTCGTTGGCGTAGTTCGTGCGACGTTTTGTAGGCGAATTTTAGAAACGTTCCGATTCCTCGCGTTCGTCTTATTACTTTGCCTGTTAGTACTCCGTTCGTTGACGTATCGCCTGTCTGCTTTACCGACGGCGTTTCGAAAACAACCGTGCATGAACGCGGATATACGAACAGTCGTGCTCTTTCCAGAACATACACTGTACGCGCAGGCGCGCGACCTTTCCTAAGTCCTTTTCTTCCTTTCGCCGCGACCGTAGATTAATTTTTTTCTTCTTTATGATCTATTCGTCCTTATAGAGTATCGGGATGTGTTAAACAGGGTTTCGAAATTTTTCATCGCTCCATTTTATTATTAATTACTTGGCTTTATTTAGGAGTTACTTAAGATCCTGGTGCTCGAGATTTGAGATCAGTCACGTGTGTTATTGTATTATGTTGCTATTTCATAATATACTCTACTATATTACTTTTTTAATCAGTTCTACTGTGCAACCATACTACTATTGTACTATTTTATTATACCATTATCTTACTGTCTCACCGTTTTATTTAAACAAATATTGTCTCTTTTCTATTTTGTTTTGCTTTGATGTTTAAACGAACTTTTCAGATTTAAGAGCGTTTATAGCTGAATATTTTGTAATCGAGAACTGGCAATCAGCAGTTAACAATCGGTTCTGTCGGATCTATATCACAATATTATTGATTGGAAAATTGTTTTCCCCTTGAGAGAAAATTGTACTTACTCTGTACTGGAGTGGTAGCAGTTTTACGTTCTAGGAATTTTCAGGTTTATGAAGGTCAAGAGCTTTGATGGCATTCCCGGAATTGAATCGTAGGTGTAGCGTCGCGATGCCTCGATTCATCTGTTAAACGCAATCGCAGCCGGAATACTACGAGACGCGACGCGATTAGAATCTCCGTCGCGACGGCAGGATCGATTGTTATCCTGTCGTCGTGTTTTATCGTATCCTGTTCATCGCGGTTATTTGTTTGCCTCGCCTACGCGGATTTTTTTATTTCCTATTTCTCTTGTCACTGTGTACACTATATTGCACTGTACATACCTTTTGGATAAATAGGGGAATATTTACTACCATTTGCTTTTGATTTTTACTTTCCCCTGAATCGCAATTTTTCTGGAAACCTATCATGCTCACAGGTGTATAATTAATTTTGGTTCTTACAAAACCGATTACCTGTCAAAGAACAGTGAAGCTTTATTTCAAGCACAATATGGCTTATCACTGTGCGCTATCGATCAATTGAATTTTTTTAATTTGATTGATTCATTGATTTTTACGATCGAGAAAAATTAATCCCGAGATCGCGATTGATTTTATCGAACGAGAAAAATCAGTCGTCAGTCATTAATTATAAATGTTGATCATTATTGCGTGTTGTAACAATAGTTCTTTTTGTTATACTTTTTATTACTTTTATTATCAACATCAATGTTTAACATTACTGACCCAGATGTACGAAACATATCCGAGCATACTTCCGCTAAAATGAAATATTTCAACTTTCGAAAATAATATTTGTTTATCGATAATAAAGCCTCGATTATCTAAATTGATTAAACAGCTCTCACATTCTAACTACGCAGTACATTAAACGCGTTAGTTCATTAACATCGCATATTGCATGTTTTTCAATACCTCGGTGTACTTTTTCAATCTTTCCGGACTGCTAAGCTGCATATATCATTTAATGTTAATGATTTAACAAGATCAATTTTTTGTTTACCATGATAATTAACCGTAACGTTATGAATATTGCGAAATGCGTGAGAAAATCTGTTCATCCTTTGTTTAATAAGGTAGCCTTCAATTTTTTATCCATTATCTGTATCGACGTTCTTGTTTATATCTGGATTATGTATTCAGGATATTTGATCAGGAGTCTGGATAGTGATGTCTTAAGTAAAAACAGGAAATCGTTAATCAAATTCAGTAGTCATTAGTTGTCGGAACAAACAAAGGATATAAATGAGGATTTATCGGAAAATGGTGGAAAATTCTATGATCAAAACTAGTGAATTTTCATTAGGGATATCAAGGTTTTGGGAACTATTATTCCTTCGTTTCTAGAGGTACAAATCTAGGGATATTTGTAATAGCATAATTAGAATTTCGGGATATTTTCTGGGGATTTTGAAATCTAGGGATATTTGGAGCTGCATTATGATCTAGGGATATTCCATTTTAGGTAACATCAAGATTTACATATATCGGCCCTAGGGATATTGGATCCAGGGTATATTGACCATATTCCTGGGAAATCTAGGGATATTTGAACATCGAATCGCGCCATACTAGGGATATTTGTCCCTATCGATGCTATGATGTAGTAATATTTGTCTTAGAACTACTAAGATCTAGGGATACTCGATCCTATCGATGTCGCTTCCTAGGGATATTTGGTTCCAAAACTATTGTGATCTAGAGATATATAAATTGTAAAATTACAGGAATACAGAAATGATAAGAAATTTGCCGAATTTACAAAATCATCGCTAATTATCGAACTCGTACAGAAGCAAGCAGTCGCAAATTAATCCCTGCTGATTACTACATCTCCATAATTAATTAGCTTAATTAGAATGTCACGGTGGCCACAAACTGTGTGCATACCGCAACACCCACCGTTAAAGCGGGAACAAAATAGAACAGAACACGGTGAAACACGATAAGAACGCGCGTCACCGATCTCTCCTTTTAATCTTAACCATACGGCACGGCCGCGGAGATAAGATTATTTAATTTGTGTCGTTCGTTCGATCAGGACGCTACCGAGGAATGTCAAGCGGATTCCCGACGCGAGTGACACGCATATCGCGGGATGCTAGTCTCCTTTTGGCACGGTTGCCCGATTAATTACGCAGTCAACAGGTTGTTTTCGATTACCACCGCGGCAAGATCGCGGTTAAACGATCGATACGTACGGAGAATTCATTTTCACGCTCGATGATTTTGTAACACGCGCACGGAGACGCGTCTGGGATTCGTTTCTCGCTAAGCAGGATACGTTTACAAAAATTACATACCGTGTAATTGTACGATTTCAAAATTTCCGTGGAGACGTACAATTTTTCGTAGAATTGTACCCTTGACGAAAAACGATTGAAGTAGAGTTAATCTTCTAATAGCAACTCGAAGGGTTATACGTTCATGTATGAAGGATATATTATAGGTATTGACTTTTAAGTTCCGTGAAAAATAATTTTTCCTCCTCGTTACAGCGTTTGAGCAATGAATAATCTACAGTTTCAATTTGCAGTACCGTTCCTCTTCATTTTTGAAATTTACATAGAAAATGTTCTCTCGCAATTCGTTGCACTTCGAACGGAAAACATTTCAACGATAAATGCTCTTCATTTTTAGTAGCTGGCATTTTTAAATGCGTTTATACACGGGGATGAACTGTAGTACGATTGTGTTCCTTCAATTTCAGTTAACGTGAAAAATGTAATTTTTTCTCACGAAGTTGCGTGGGCACATTTAACTTTGTTAAATTCAGTTTGAGTTTCCTCGTTCAAAATTGGATGATGTACGAGGACATTTATTAACGCAAAAAATGTTTAATTAAATGCATAAAAATTGAGATCATGAAACAATAAAGTTGTAATTTCGTGCATGTTGTGATATGGTAGTTTAGTAAGGAGTTGCATATCCGAGGAGAAAGGGTTTGTTTCTAGCAGGAAAGTGATTATGATATTAAAAATGTAAGTGAAACGTTGGGATCAAAGTAAACCGTCGCAGGTAGTAACCTTCAACGAAGACACGAACCAGAACAAGGAAAATTAAATACCGAAACGAGAATAATAGGATTTCACGGTGATGATACGCCAGACGAAGGCGTAAAAGTGCACCGTGTGAGATTATGCTAACGTAGAAAAACAGCCTGTTGCATCGACGTTGTCCTAGGTCGCGTCTCTCTATCTCTCTCTGCTCGAACGGTTGTGTGTACTCTTCCAACGGAATTTCGTAATCATTCTAACGATACAACATCGATCGACCGTGTCGTCGCAACGCTGATCCTTCTAACGGTACTGGCAACACGAAAACAACGTACTTGCAATTCTACTTTCACTTTCTATAATTACACTGATAATATACAAAAAGGCTAATCAATATTTTTGCACGGTTGCTTTATAAGACGCACCTGGTGCGTCATTGCTTACGGACTGTAGGACACACATGGTGCGTCATAGATTGTATTAGAGCATCGTTATATTAAAAAATAATAATATTCTGTATATTACAGATAATAGAAGACGCACGTATTGCGTCATTATATCAAGAAAAAACTTTAATTAACTATGCTACAAATAATAGAAGACGCACGTATTGTGTCATTGATTACATTAGATAGCGTAAGACGCACACGCTGCAACGTTCATTATATTGAAAAAAGTAGTCGCTTATGTAATAAGTAATAAAAAACGCACACGGTGCGTCATCAACTGCATTCGATAGAGTAGAACACACATGATGTTACCGTTACGATGAACAAAAACAGTAGCATCGTATAATATAGGACACATATGGTGTATCGTCCTATGTATGTATGTGCAACCTCGTTAGCTCCATTGAATAAAATAGTAGATTATATTGGAAAGACGATTTAGGACACACAGGGTAATTGCATGGAGTGGGACGCACATGGTGCGTCGTGTCGTATGAGACAGCGTAAGTTTTTGAATGTACCATCGATTGCACCGTCGGTTTCTAACGACGTTAGTCGATCGTATACATTTTTCTCGAATCGAGCAACGCGAACGCGATTCGTGACGCCCGTCGTTTCTCAGCGAGCGAACAAATCAGGCAGAATAGCGACGTTACGTGACGCGACGCTACGCGATATGACGCGCACGTGCATCGAGTTCCAGTGGTAATCTCTGACCGCTGAATTTTCCAATCACGCCTTTCACTCGTCTCGACACTTCCTCCTTTCTTCGTCCCTCATTTTTCAACGAGATAACTCCGTATCGGAGCGCTGCACCGTATTGTTGTTGCACGCTTTTATCCCCATCGACTTTTTCGCGAAAACCCTCGATGAGATACCATTGAAAGCACGATTTCTTGAAATCTTGATAAACATCGATCGATGATCTTCCTCTTCCATTATTGCGTGAATTGCTCCTTTCTTTAACTTCACTTTTGAGACCTTTCTATCTACTGCTTACTATAGTTTTCTTCAGAAAAGACTGATCATCGGAGACGGTAAAAAATGAGTAATCTGAGTGACCCAATCGTTAACCCGAGAATTTTAATGCTACATTATACTCCGTTTTTAATGTTAGCCTTTCACTCGGGATCGCTTCCTTCTTTCTCTATCATCGGTGAATGCTACCTGTTACGTCACAATGCGCTGTTATCAGACTCGGTTCATTTTTCGAAACTTCATCGAAGTATATTCTAGAGATGTCAGTGTTGAGAAATTTGCGAACCTTTCACACTGTCACTTCCTCCTTTCCTTAACTTTGTTGCGCTCGCTGCTAATCGCGCTTTCTTGCTCGCGGTGCAGCTCGAGATTGGAATTCCCTAGGTTGCTTCCGTGGCCAATATCGATCCTCGAAGAAGCTGGAACTTGCAATACTTTATGTATACGTGGATTCCAAGCATCGGCTATTACTGTAACGATACACTTTCCTGCGATACTTTCCATTCCTTTTAAAGGAACTACCCTTTCATTTTCAGGAAAGTAACTCATATTTTTTGTGAGTGTTAGGAACTGTACTAGGATTTAAATATCTGGAGATGAATTCTGCAAATGGTCACATATGGTCACATGATTAAGAGACGAATGTGCTTTCTAGGAATAAAGTACATATTAAAATTATATGCAGAATCGTGATCGAGGAAAAAAGGTTAAGGTGCAATGTCGTCTCGCAACGGATCTCGATTTTAGTTTGCTCGCCCATTATAACAGTAATTACTGGCTCATTGTAGTAACAAGACTCGACGATGTTGGTTGCTTTTAAACGCGATACGTGTCCCTGTCTTTCGTCTGAATCATTCATGTGTGGTGCACGTGATGCGTTGTTTGCGTTGGTTAACGCAAGATAACCGTGTCAAAGAAACACCGGTTGGGGTCAGTTGGAATTTAACGCAGGAATCGATGAATCTTTTTTTCCCCGCGAATGAAATTTCATATTTACACGAAATGGAAATACTGTATTTCGTAAAGGGAGTAAAATTACGCGGGAAAAGTTATTACCCGTAACAGATTACTTTGTGGTACAGCCTTTGATATCCGAATGGTTTTATGGTCTTTTGAATTTCGTTAAAAATATCGGGGATTATTTTCGTGCGAAATCGTTCGTTTTCGCCGGCGAGAAATTATAGGCTGACGTAAAAATAACGCGGAAATTCGTTTCTAACGAATAATCGGAAATTTTATCGCGTTTAAAAGGCTTAAACGCAAACATGTTGGCAGATTTTAATCAAGCGCTTTACAGTTTCAAAACACGTCCGTGAACGTAATTACTATGTCACTTTCGTGTCGCAAATTTGCGTCGTTTGCAACTTTCGTTTTCTCTTTAACGCGACAAACGAAACAAGCGTATTGATTTCTTGTGAAAGAAAAGGCGTTTTGCACCGTCAAATATCACGGGTCGTCGTTGACAATCCGCTCGACGAACGTCGGCTACGAAATTCAGAATTCGTTGCAATTAAATGATTGAATTTATCCGGAATAGTCAGTTACGCAAATCACGATCGCCTGAAGAATTTGCAACTTGACATTGCACGTAAGCATGTTCAACGGCATAATATTTCACGCAAAACAGCCGGACGTTTTACACGTTCGCCTTTCACCGGGATTGATAATGTGATTTAATTAAATTTCACGATGCCGCCGGGTTCGAGCGAGCATCATCGATTCCGTTGCAATCGAAGAAGCGTGTTCGTTGTTCGGTCGTTGACATGGGTCGATGACGAAATCGGGCTTCGTATCGCGTAACAAATAACGAGAGGTCCTCATCAGTTGCTAATTTTGTTAATTTTTTCGTCCGGCTATTTTTAACGTCGATTAGATATAATACTTGTCGTTGGTTGCTGGCCAAAATTCTTACAAGTATCTTGTGTATTCTGAATAATCGTAACAGTATTATGCTTGTATAGTTTCCTTATGTCGCCACAAACGGGGATGTATAATAGCTGCTGCTAACGTTTATTTTATATTCAGTGAGTTATCTTGCTATATTGCACAAGGTTAGATGATTCAACACAGCATTTTATGACGCGTGGAAAAGCTGCCGGTTGCTATATAACCAGCGGTAATTCTACGCGTGGTTTATGATGCAATACAACGGGTGGTAATTCAATGTATTGCAATATAACGTATGGCAATTCAATTTACTGCAATATAATGCGAGGTAATTTTACTCTACACCGCGTGTTGATTCAATGTATGGTCATGTAATGCTTGTTAGTGCTGTGAAAATCTATACGGAGAACTCATTCAACAAGTAATATAGCGAGATAGTACCGTATTTTAAACTTTAACAAGAATAGTTTTGGAGTTAATGTCGCGACAACGAAGTCTATGACTTCCATTATCATCCGAAAGCTGCATAACAGAGCAACAGTTGTAACTTACTGTCACGCGAGAACCTTTAATATCCCTCCAAATAGCTCCGACCATTAAATGAAATTCGAGATGATTATTAAACGTGATTTTAAATCCAGTAGAATTTCTCTCTGCGCCGGTGTATTCATAAAATATCAAAGGTCCATTGAAGCGTTATCGCAATTAATCTGTGTAAAATTTGTAACGAAAAGCACGGTGTAGCCTGAATATTTCCGATATTATCGAGAATATTTTCGAGTCGTGTAGAATCCATTACGCCCACGTACCGACAAGTGACCCGTTTCGTGCATTTCAGACTCCATTGTTCAACGTTGCGTCCGAGAGCTCGATTAGAAGCGACTCTGCCTCTCTTTTTCTCATTCCCTAGTCTACTGTCCCTTTTGCTCCGTTGGAATTTATTAATCTGAATATGCAACAGAGAAGGTGAAGGAATCGTTAATGTTGCCTACTCTCGCAACGATGATTGTATATCTCGATTCACCTCCCTCTCTCTTTCTCGTACAACTGAAACACTGCACCTTTCTGTTCTTCGTTTACCGATGAGTAATGAGTTTTTTCTTTTTCGACATGCAATTTTTTCGTACCTTTTTTTTCCTACATTCGATAATAAATGCTGCTCGAAAGCGTTTTATACACTTTCTTGGTTAACCAGTCGCTTTTCAACGAGAAAGTAGTATAATCTTCATGAGAGAGAGGTTTCTGTGAGAAAGGCGGATAAGGAAGAACTTGAATCTTTCTGCAATTTTTGCTTTCTTAGGGACTGTTGTTTCGTGTACGTTCGTTGGATAGTGTTAAGCTGGACTATTTATTAATATTATATTTCTGGCGTGTTATGTTGCAGTCAGTTGATTTACCTTGCGTTCTATGTGTATAATAATACACTCTATTATAGTAAGTTGCATTACAACGCGTTATATTGCAGTAAATTCAACTACCACAGGTTATGTTGCAATATGGTGCATTACTGCGTGTTACATTGCATCACTTCGATATCCACGCGTTATATTACATATTTAATGTTTTATAGCGGCGTGTACCTCGCGTTATATTGTAATAAGTGGAACTACCACGCATTATATTGCAATAAATGGAATTATGCGGTGTATTTATATATTTTGCGAAGCTTTATCGATTAAATTTCGGGGATGGTAATTGTTATAGAACACAATCGAATCGCGAGGAAGTTCTATTAACCGTGTGTTCGAATTCCGGTTGCCGGATTTCGGAGATAAACATATTATCTGAGTTAACCGGATATCCGGACATGGGTTACGCTCTGGGTGACTCTGAACGGTAGATTATTATTCGCCAACAGAAAATAGATGAAATTGCTATTTATACGCGAGCGTTATTTGCAGAAGAACCACTCTAATCGGCGTTGATAGCAACGGGCAAATATTTAGTTCACTCATTGCTCTACTAAAGACAACAACGATAATTTAATCAACGTTCGCTACGATGAAAATTGAACGAATTTTATTTTTGAAAATTTGAGATTTTACATAGTACTTCCATTTTTGACAACGTATACAAAAGGTTCTAAATCAATTAACAGTTAATAGTCTAGTTTTATCATTACCATCCGTTTCAGTGACTACCACTTTGCTGTTAACACAAAACTAATTTTTGTTTAAAATCGTAGGTGTTTCGTAATTCGCATTACGATTTGTCGATAGATCGGCTATTCTTGGAAATCGCTATTGTTACCAGTCAAGATACACCTAACGGTTCTGTATAATAATATCCGCAAGAGTAAGATTCCACGGGAGTTAATTATTCCCCTCTCGCGATAGGTGTTTACATCCATTTCGTCCAAGGTGTCGCGTCGTTTCTCGAAAAGAATTCTCTCTTACATCGTATACACAACACGAGTTCGATTCAAATAATTTATCGGTTAAATTCCGACGAAGTTGATCAAGTTTTGACTCATCCAGTTAAATATACATCGACGTGTCTCATTTGTGTATTAATATCTGACGGTGTAAAAACGTGGATGATTCTGTACGAAACTATTCTGCAATTTAAATTCGCAACTTATTGTTTTATATTATACTTTAATGATATGCCGAACTTTTTTTTTTTCGTTTCGATGAATATTTTACCGCGGTGATCGGCGATGACTGGGCAGTGTAAAGAGAAAACCACGTGTAGTCGACGCTTTACGCAGTAAATTTCCACGTTTACGGATTTCTAAATTTCTACATTTTCAAATTCATGAGTTCACCGGTTTCGAAATTTCCTAATCATTCTTAGGTTTCTAAATTTCCACATCCAAAAATTTTTCAGCCGGTTTCTAAATCTTCAGGTTTCCGGTGTTTCAAATTTCTAAAATTCTAACTTTTCATTAAAATATCTATTACTAAAATCTATATGCATTTAATTTTTATTTCCGATACGTTTTCTGTTGACTTTACTTGCTTTATCGGTATTTATTATTTACTTATTATTTACATATTATTGGTGACTTTATTTACTTTATTGATACTGACTTTTACTTCGGACTTCCTTTATTTTATTGGTATTGCACTTTGTACCGATTTTATTTGCTTTATCTGACTTTTACTTTGTATCGACTTCATTCACTTTATCGATGCTGACTTTTACTTTGTAGTAACTTTATCAGAACTGACTTTTACTTTGTACCGACTGTACTTTATCAGTACTAATTTTTACTTTGCCGATTATACTTTATCAGTATTGACTTTTACTTTACTTTATCATTACTTGCATTTACTTTGATTTTAATTCGTAAAATATGGAACGTAAGGTACCAAAACAATCACAACTAAGTTTCGTTATAAAAAGAAAAGTACGCAAGCGACGCACTTGACCCAGGATGCACGTGGTTGATCAGAAAGAAAGACGAAAAGAAACGCGTAGGAAAAGGTGGAACGCGAACAAGAGAGGGGAAGAGCAAAGGTAGGCGCGAGCATTACGCTTTTGCGATGGAACGCGCGTTGTAAGCGCACGTTTTAATGTCAAGGAAGGCGTGCAACGCGTTTTGCAACAATAAGAACGTGGGCTATAGCAATGTCCACCTCGAATATCCTTTATGCTATTAATTACACGACCTCCAACCGATTAACCCTTGCACTTACCACCGAAACCTACTTCGAGATCGTCGATTTATTTCATATTCTCGATTCGTTCGTTATTGCCTCTGACGGTGATAAACTAGTCATTGTTTTTCATTTTTATTGTGTATGTGCTCAAAATACGGATACTATAAAATGACGTTCGAACTCATGTATACAAATGTACAAACTGTGCCAGATTTTGTCAAAGTACGCTAGTATCAGAATGCTATAACGAATCACTCATGTATACAAATAAAATCCTTAGATTAAAATCCTAAATTTTTAAGAAAGGAGAAATATAACTTTATCAGCGTGTTACATATTTGTCCCCTATAATTTGCTACTTTTCATTATTTTCTTATCTACACAACGACGTTATCACCGGTAATGTAACACGTTAGAGCAGTTCCAGTAACCGTATCGTAATACAGTCTCTCGTTTATACTTCTTCGGCTCTTTATCAAACATGCTTGAACGTTCCTTTCACTTTTCCCGAGCTTTTCTTTTTCTTTGATCACCTTATCTGTCGCGTATCAGTGGCGTCACTGGTGTTAAGGTCAAGTACGCGATGTGTGCTTTTCTCTCCCGCTTACTCGAGCGATGGATCACGCTCGATTAACTTCTCTTCGTTGATATTGTTCCGAATTTCTTCCTGAAACTCTGTTTCTATTTGCATATTGCTTTCAATTTTTTTTTTTTTTTATATTTTTGATGGAATTCTGTGATCAAACTTTTTTCTGTAAAATTTTATTTTATACAGAATTTGAATTTTTTATGATATTTCTGCATTTTTATTTTACCTATTTGTGTTTTTGTTTTGACTGTTGAAAACAATTATTATTTTAATGTTCAAATTTGTGTACCATTTACTTTTATTATAAATTATATTATTCGATATTAGATTATCAGATGTTAATTATGAGTATCAGAATTAATAATTCTACAGTGCACGTTAAGATTGTTCTTAAGAAATTAATAATTCTACAGTGTTAAAATATGAACTCCATAAAATACAATTCCATTAATATTTAATTAACTATCCTACATAAAATAGCGTATTAAATTGCAAAAATTATAAATTTCACAAAATATAACCATGAATCCGTGACCCAGTAATTAAACAACAGAACATCGATATTTTTAACTGTGTACAATCCAAGACTCTTAAAGTAGGTACACAATTCGTAACTACTTTAGATTTCAAGAATTTGGGAAAGTCTGTTTTCCCGCTCGTTAAATTAAATAGTGTCAGCCTACTTTTTCTTTCGCTGTTTAGTATTCATGGTTCGCTGTCGCCTATCAGTCTCGGAAAATTCTGGGAAATTGATAGTACGTGACTGTGTGTGAAACTCGAAGTGAAAATACATAAAAACCCGTGTTTATTGTACAGAACTTCTTTAAAGAATCGAAAATAGAGCTTGTATTTGATTGTAAACCGAAATTAATTCCTTTGGCGATAAATTAATTGGTCGATTACGCTGTTCATTTTGTAAGGCAGAATCTGAGTACTGAAATTATATCGAAATAGCAAATGGAAGCATTAGATTATGGAATTAATCGATAATAATATCCTGTGTAATCTGCACAATCTACAGTAATCTGTACTGAGCATATTGTGCATGGCTTGAGTGTAGATTACTTAAGATATTTTCCATTAATTCCGTAGTCTAATTTCGATATAATACAAATACTCAAAGCACAAAACTTTAATTTCTCAAAAATTTACATTTTGAGGTTCCTATAATTTTAATTACAATAGTTACCATATATTTTCAAGTCACTATACTCCCAAATCCCTAGATTTTCAAATTCCTAAATTCTAAAATCCCTATATGTCCCCAAGTCCCTAAACACCCGAATTCCTATACATCCCCAAATCCCTAAATATTTTAATTTCCAAATTTACAAAATTCCCACATTTTTCAATTTTCAAATCTTCAGATCAAATTACACTAATTGAAAATCAGTAATTTTACAAATTTTCCAACGAAAAACTAATAAGTGATAAGCCTATTTTCCTCTAAACCGCTACTTTCGCTACAGTAAAGAAAGCCAGTATAACCGCGAGCGTAAAAGTACGAACAGTAGAGTATGTCGTTCATGGTCAGACACTAATTCCTGAAGGCGGTAGAAATGACTGTTATTGAAGTTTCCCAGAAAGCACACAGTCACCTTTACCATTTGTACATGCAACGTTTTATAGCAATTAACAGGCAAATATGCAACATTATTTGACAAGAGATTCGAGATTTCGAAAGTGTCGTTGAAGCGAGAGCATAAAAACAAATTGTTACGTGAGTTGCAAATTGGTGAACGACTGCGGGACTTTCTAAAAATTTCATAGCGAATATTAAGAGGCAATAATGTCTGTCACTCGCGTTCTACACTTATCGGTAAAGTATTTATTTTTTACACGGCCGCGAACAGCCGTTGCGCAAAATTGTGAATTCATGGCATGCATTCTCATTCTAATACCGGGTAAAAGAACTAAATAAGTATAATTAGGCGAATTGTGTAAGCGAAATGGTTCGTGGAAGTATTTATTTTTCCCCTTGTTATTACGTCGCCTCGGGTTTCGTGCAAAACCTGGTAACAGCATAATAACGCGAACATTTAAGGTATTGTTCTAAATCGCGTTCGGAATTGTTTGTTAACCTTTAAATACGATTATTAAGTGAATTGCTGTGCTCGTTATCGGGGAAGTAAATTATGGAAATTGTAAAAAAATTGGGCGATTTGATAGATGCAACGAGATATGCAAATCGACTGCGGCACAAAATTACATCGCGATAAAGACGTTTTTCTGCTTTATACAATAATCTTTGTAGTTCACGTAATGTACTCAATATTAAGAATCACATAATTGACATTTCTTAATATTTCAACTTCAACATTTTTTAATTAATTTTTCTTAGTTTGATTACAAGTTTTTAGTCCCTAAATTCCAAATTCTTTAGAATCACCCAAATATACTAATTCTACGAACTTTGGTATTCGAAATCTTGACATTCCCAAAATTCGAAATCCATCAAATTCCCCAAATTTAAAATCCATCAGATTTTTACGTCCCCAAATTCCAAATTCCCTAGTATTCCCAAATTCTACTTTCAAATTTTAAATTCCCTATGTTTCAAAATTCGAAATCCAGAAAATTCACCAGAGTCCCCAAATTCCCTAGAATCCACAAAATTCCCTAGAATCCCCAAATCCCTGAAACCTCGAAATTCTCCACAACCCCCAAATTCCCTAGAATCTCCAAATTAAAATTCGAGGTCAGTAAATTGTTGAAATTTCTCTAAATCTCTGAAAGTATCGGTAGTATGTAGGATAGGCGGAGTGGTACGAGTAGGTATGATATGAAAATTGCATCAGAATCGGCATACGTGTCAATCGGCGTCGTTTCGTACGGGAATTGGGGGAGGTGTTTAGGATTCTCGAAGTAGAAACGGATGGTCAAGGATACCGTTAACCTTCAAAATCCTAGAAAGTTGCTCTCGAAGATTTTTCGAATGGTGTCTCCTGGCACGGTGTCAAGTATAGGCTGTCGGTTGGTCGCGCGCGCACGCCCGTAGATTTAGAGCGGTCAAGCCGAAGTAAGACGTAAAGGCGCGTGTACGGCCGCTCGAAACAGGTGACCGACCGTTTACGGTCCGAGCGCATAATTAATCGGCCGTCTAAATACGGTGCACGAGGCGAAAGACTTACCTTTTCTACTGCTTCGGCTTCGCCTGGCCAATTAAAGAACGACGAATATCGGACAGCCTCGAGGAAAAACCACGAGCAGACACGATTGTTGCACGAGTTCGAACCACTTTCTTCTTATTATTCTTATTCTTTTAATTACTATTCTTTCTATCGTTCTCATTCTCATTTTTCTGATTATTTTTCTTCTGAGTTTAATAATTCTTTTATTTCTTTTTATTGTTCTGCTTCTTTTATATTTTATTTTGTTTATACTTCTTGTATTCTTTCGCCTGATTCTACTTCTATTTCTGTCTCTTGCATTTCGTCACTTGATTCTATTTCTACTTCTTCTCCTCATTCTATTTCGATTTACTCTTCTGATTCTACTTTTTTCTGTTCGACTTTTGAATATTATTTTTATTTTTCTTCTTCTGTTTGTTCTTAAAACACAATATTATACCCAACGTGTTAATATGTGGTTAATTTTGAAATAATTTTTAAGAGACCCAGACATCGTATGACCTAGCGAATAACTTGATCCTTTTAAAGTAATTGAGCTGCGTGGAGCAATTGCATCAACTTTTCTCCCGTTTTCTTCGCATTTTACCACCGTTTTCACTCTTCCTTCCAAGATGCAGTATCGTAAACTCTAACATTAAAACTGTCACTTGTTTGCCGGCTAGTGTTTCTTTCCAGCTCGTCAGCTGAGTGCAATTTACAGAATTGCAGTTTTCGAGCTCTGTAGGTCACACTCCTCATTACCAACATATTAGTTGTGTCACATATATCTATAGTTTTATCAAGTCCTTGAACTATCAAAATTCATTGTAATACACTGTATCATTTCACTTATCAACCCTAACGGTAGTGCAAGGTTAATTACAACCCCCTGTATAATACTTCATTATAAATCCAGTATAAATGAATAATCATATTAAATCTTCAAATGCAAGTGTCTAAAGAAATAGTCTAAACTTTACAAAATAAAATTAAAATATGATTGAAATAAAATAGTTTAAAATTTATAAAATAAAATTGAAGTATTTTAAAAATGAAATTACAGTACGTGTCTCTATTTAAATAGCCCACCCTAATGTTAATTGAATCGTTTTCGATATTCTTTGCGACAGACCTTCCTCGCGTTTTATCCATCGTACGATTGTTCGATATGAAGTCGTATCGTATAAAATCGTGGAACAGCACGCGTAACAAGACCCAAAGCGCGTATTTTCACCGATTGCTCGTGCTACGCTCGTTTCCAGCGTCAGTGCGGCGCGTTTTATGCGAGAACGCTCCAGTTCTGCCCTGTAAAAGGAATGTCGCTGGTCTTTCAAGGTTCGCGAGCACGTACCAGGGCGTGGTATGCACCTGGAAATCCGACTGACCAACGCGAGTGGCTAATAGAACTCGTAAAAACAAACAAAAAAAATAATCCTGATAAATCTACGTTCGCTAATCATTCATTCTACTATTTATTTCTCGCGACGTGCTGAAATTTATATCGGCATTTTTTCACTGCTTGATGTGGAAACTTTCTTCTCGCTCTACTGAGCGTACATATAATTATTTCTCATTTATATTATTTATGGATTATATTAGGTTCTTTATTTGGTATGACATATGGTGTGGAGTATTTAGAAAATTGAATGTTGATTTTGTTAATTTTGTAGTGTGGTATTTTGTTCTGGATTGGTAGATGATTTTGGGACTTAGGGGTTCTGGAACTTAGGGGTTTTGGGACTTAATAGTTTTGGGATTTAGGAATTCTGACACGTGGAAATTCTGAATTTTAGAAATTTTGCAAGATCTGGATATTTCACTTGAGATCTAGATACATTTATTTAAGATCTGGATATCTCATTTGACTTTTACATATTTCATTTGAAATCTGGATATCTCATTAGACTTTTAAATATTTCATTTGAAATCTGGATATCTCATTTGACTTTTAAATATTTCATTTGATATTTCCACTCCCATTAACCAAATCCAATTAAACTACTCCAACTAAAAGTTCCAACACCAAAAATGCTTCTCTGAAACCTCTTCCATTTCTACAATCCACAAGAATTTTCCGCCAATTCTCCAGAAAGAGCCTTGAACCACAAGATTACCATTGTTGCAATTTCTCTCAACATCATTACCAGGTGGTATTTTCTCGTTCTTTATCGGTTTGTTGTCGAACGAGATTATTTCGCAAACGGCGAATTGCGTGACGAGGCGACGGTTGTTGCACGATTCAAATCGATTGGCCGGGTGTCGAAACTGTCGAGGATCGTTGGAGCATCTGGGAAATCCATTTGAATCGGATTAGCCGGGGTCGTAGAAGAGAAAATGAAGCGTCGTATGCGACGCACGAGGCAAGGCACCTCGTCTTGGCCATTCGTGGGAGGAGTTGTCGCCTCTGTCAAGGTCCTACTCGCATATATTCCTATCGACAAGGCGATGCGAGTCGTGTCCTAGATCGCGGACTGCCTCGAGGTCGGATGTTTTCTTGCCTCGAAAGGGACAGTTTTCTTGGAATTCGACATCCATGAATTCTACAGATTCTTGAATTTCAAGTATGTTAAATTCTTGCGAATTCGTAAATTCTTCAGATTCTCAAATTTCAAGTATACCAAATTTTTTAACATCCAAATTCTCATATTTCAAGTACATCAAATTTCTCAGAATCTGTAAATTCTCCACATTCTCAAATTATAAGTACATCAAGTTTCCCAGCAAATTCTCTAAACTCTCAGATTTCAGTTAATACAAAATTCCCTAGAATGCATAAATTTTCAAAATTCTAAAATTTCAAGTACAGCAAAATCCCAAAATACTCAAACCTCAAAATACCCAAATCCCTAAATCCCAAAATACCCAAATTCCAAAATACTCAAATTTCAAAATACCTAAATCTCAAAATACCCCTATCCCTAAAATGCCAAAATCCCAAATACCCAAAGTCCCTAGATTCCCACATGCCTACCCTAGCAGCCACCATCTCCTCTTCGCAAGCCCATAAATTCCTAAACCCAGCTCACAATATATCGCGACTCGGATGAACATTGTGGCAAAAATTTTTTCGAACAGTCGTCGGACATCTTCGGAATATTATCTCCATGGATGACCATTGTTCGCGATGTCAGGCCGGCGATACAGGAACGAAACGAGTGTTGGTCTCTCGATAAGGATGAATAAATGGGCCAGCAACCGATAAAACAACGATCTCGCGGCATCGTTTTCCAGCGAATTCGTGGGCGGAGGCCAGTTGGTCGCGTGCTCGTGAATAAGTCACTGTTCCGTGTCCTATTATGTGGACATGTGTGTATATTTCAACGTTTACGATGCCTTTTTAATCGTTAAATGAGCCTGTTCATTTCGTTTCGTTACGCAATCGATCCGCTCGTAAAACGCCGCCGTGTAAATTACAGCCTCTGATGATTTAATTAACTGAGTGGTCAATATAAATTGAAGAAGCGATGTTTATCCTTCTTATTTAATATTTCGACATGATTCAGAGAACAAATTTACCTTGGTGTTGTGCAATTTAGAAGATCGATAATATACAAAATTCTACTAAGACTCCATTTTATGATACGTGTTCAGTTAATTGATTTTAACGCTTTCAATTTTAAAAATCCACCAGTTTAATTTAACGTATAAATATTTGTATCAGGAAACAATATTGTTGTCAGTATTTTTAGTCAATCGCTATCCAGTTTTGAAAGAGGGATGAAATTACTTGGAGAAACGATTTATCATAAAAGCGGAGAACTAACGTTCACGTAATATCCTCCAGAACAAGCATTCGGTATTATCCTTTCCCATTGTTGTCCTGAATATTGGAGGAAAACGAGAGACTCCAAGGAAGACGGTGAATGTAACCTCGAAGGGTCTCAAGGTAGAAATACGAAACTGCTCCGGGACAAAATTAGGTCGCGCTCTGTTCAATCCTCGAGTAATCGTGCATTGCAGACGGCGGTTGCGTTAAAAGTGTATCGTATAACGAATTACATTGTCCTTCGGGAGCAATCTTTCGTGATTTTATTAAACACTGAACAATCGTTGCTCTGTGCAACAAACCTATGGGAGTTTACATTTCTCACTGTTGCTAAGAGATGAAATTTACATTGTGAACAAGTTTGTATACTTGCAATTTTTTAAATTTTTAACTTTCTTAAGTTTATAAATTTTTGGATGACATATTTCCAAATTTTCAAAATCCTCAAAATTTCTAATTCTCGACAATTATCCCACCTCTCAAATTCTTAAATTCCCCAATTCCACATTTTCGAGCAACAAATTTTCCAATTCGTAAATTTCAAGAATCTTAAATCTCAAAATCTTCCACTTGTCGTAAATTGAAGATTCCTAGACTCCACTCATCACTTTCATCTGTGGGCAAATATTTGAAACAGTTTCGTTTGATTTCTATCAGCTTCATTGTCTTACTTGACTCTCTTCGCACGCTGGATGCTTGATCTAATCGACTTATCCAGGTCATCGTGTGATTCGTTCTTTACTAACTCGAAATAATCAAAATCGCATTCAAACTATAACACTGTACCATGGAAAAACCCATCTAAACTCAAAACTCGTTTCAAGGAACTACATTTAATATACCTAACATTTTACATTTTTATACAATACAAAATTGAAATTTTGTCTCGACTTAACAATTTTTTTTAAAACAATCTGTAACAAGTTATTAGTTACTGATAATTTCATTAAATTAGCACCTAATCCAGATGTAGATTCCACATGGTATAAATTGATGATTATGCATACATGGCTTGAATAAGGTTGGATGAACCTTAAAAACCTAATCCTCGGACGACTCAAAGGTATGTTAAAGCTTTCGTGCCCGTTGTTCCATAATTTCCCAGAGGACACGGTCGACATAGTTCCACGTAAGAAAATGAAAAAATGTTTCTATCAAAAAGGAGAAGGAAAAACCTGATACTCTCTCGTGTATGCAAAATTACGACCTAACGCATGTACATTAATATTTTTGCGATATAGGGATACTATTGAATTCTTGTTTCAAATAAGTATATTTGAAGGTCTATGGATATTATGAGAATCTAGGGATATTTACATGATGGGCAGAGATACTGGATGAGTCTAGGGATATTTGAGTGATTGGTTCTAGGAATATTGGTAGAATCAAAGTATGTTAGAATCTACACATATATGGAAGTCTATGTTTAGTGACATTGAAATCTAGGGCTATCAGAGAACAGTGATCTAGTAACCTGAAATTCAAAATTTTTTTCAAAAATTTTTAAATTGAAAAAATTCTAAAATTGCAAAACCCCAAACTTATTTAACAGCAATATTACAACGCCGTTATCTGCCACCATTCTAAAATTAAGTAACCGGCCATACCCGGGTTTGATATATCAAGCCACGTGTCC
This sequence comes from Megachile ligniseca, assembly GCA_945859555.1. Taxonomy (NCBI): domain Eukaryota; kingdom Metazoa; phylum Arthropoda; class Insecta; order Hymenoptera; family Megachilidae; genus Megachile; species Megachile ligniseca. The sequence continues at coordinate 7,997,279 of OX243783.1, forward strand.
CGAAGTGGTATCAAAAAGGGAGAACAAAGTAAGGAAAGAAAGAAAAATGAAGCAAAAGGAGCATTTCTCAGCGTCGCAATTTCAACGAGCGTTATTCCATAAGCAGCCAGCTAGGAGAGACATCGCGTTGCATAAAGAGGCCACTTCCCGGTTGCGTTGGAACGTTCACTTTCTTTGTGTTCGAGCGAAACAGAGAAACACCGAGCGTTCTACGACCAGAGCGAACGAGACGAGCGAACACACGGCCTCGTTGTGTTCTGCTGGTCCCGTGAAAGTATCAGCGGAGATGCATCCGCGGAAAACAGTGTCGTCTCCTCTCTGTTCCATAGACTGACTTTAGGCCTCTTTCACACTCGAACAAAAGCCTCCCTATGTCAAGCGTATTTACTTGTATATCACGAACCATTTACACGCGTGTAGAACGCCTGTACTTGACACGTGTCTTTAAGATGTCTGAAAGTCAAGTTCAGACGTTTTGGAATTTCGTTCACTTTAGGATTTGACCCTTTATTCTGCTCCCAATTGGGTACTTGACTGCACTCGTCACACTGGAGGACCCAACTTTGAAAATAAATCGAGTGCAAAAATTTCGTTATTTCATGACCACACTCATTTGTATGTATGTAATGTCTGAAATTCCACATATGATTTGAAAATCTGTGAAATTGTCCTGGGACCTTCAAACTTTTTACCACTTCCACATGACCAAGAGCTCAAACTCAGGAGTAAACACTGTTGAAAAATTCTAAGAGACACTAAAACAGAAAGCTACTTTGTAAACGAGTGTACGCAACTTTTATCGTGTCCCCGATAGTTCGCAATATCCCGTACAATGTACTTGTTCGATTCTATTTACCCAGTTAATCTCCATCATAAATGTCACCTGTCATCAGAGATTATCAGCGACGAAATATTGCCTAAGAATATTGAAACAGATGATTTCAAAACCGATTGATTTTTAGACATATGTTCGTTAAACCCACGCAGTTAAGTACGGTGAGAGAGATAGAGGGAACGAGTGACGCAAATCCACCCAAGTTTGCGAAGTGAAACGATCTCTTTGAAGCAACGCACAATCCAGTTTCGCAATCCATCAAATTTATTAAGTGTCCCATAAAAGTCATCCGCGTGCCGGAGCCATAGCCAAGAAGATTGTAACCGAAGTTTCTTTGTACGAGTCGACTGTAAAGCAGGTCTTCGGTGCCTGTTCAATCGCTGGTGACCTTTTTATGGTATTTAGGATGAATCGAGCACCAGATATCCGCAGGCGATCCCGACGTGCTTCAACCATTCGCGAAATCGCTCTTCAATCCGAAGACTCTAAATGACGTTAATGACGATCGCGACAGTGACGAGGCGACACGGCTTCTAGTAATAAAACGAGACAAGCATTTTTCTGCGGGTAACGTCACTGTTGTAAGGGGAAATGGACGTGTTGTAAGAGGCAATCGCTGATTATCTTTTCGGGTGATATAGGGTAGTTGGTGTAAGAGTAAAAGAGAATTCAATGTGGAATAGGTAGTGATGAAATTGTTTAGGGAATATTGGGTAACTAGAATTTTTGAAGGATTTTTGAATGAGCATAGGGGCAATATACAGGGACAATCGATTAGTTATAGTATAAAGTTTAGGACTTGAAGAAGTTGAGAATTGAAAATTTGAGACTTGAGAAGTTGAGAATTGAAGATTTGAAAATGGAGAACTTGAGAAGTTGAGAATTGAAGATTTGAAAATTGAGAACTTGAGAATTGAAAAATTGAAAAATGAAAAATTTGTGTATTGAAAACTTGATAATTGAAAATTTGGGAATTGAAAAATTAAAAATTTGAGAATTGAAGAATTGAAATCTTAATAATTGAAAAATTGAAAATTTGGGAATTGAAAACTTCAGAATTGAAAACTTGAAAATTTGAGAATTGAAAACTTGAAAATTTGAGAATTGACAATTCTCAATAAATCTATTCACAAAATAAACCTCAGTCCTGTACGATATAAGAAAAAGTTCAGTCCCTAACGATTCGCGTATATCGAATGATTACCGTAATAGCAAACGACGAATGTAGACATTCTGAAAGCCGAAAGAAGGGAAAGTTTGTCAGATTGCCAGTGTCTTTTCCGTTTCTACGACTTAATTATCGATCCGTAAAAGCGACCAAGATGGAAAAGGCATCGGTCAAGAGGAGAAACGACAGCCGGCTAAGCATCTTGTCCACATAACGAATTAAATGAAGCCGAAACACTCGAGAAATTCAGGTGTAATTAGGCGCGAGTGAGTTACGTGTAGGTTGCACAAAGGGACCGCGGACCAAGTCGACGCACAATGTGCCGTTGGAATCTCATGCATGACGACCATTTTATTTATTAGCATGCTTTCCAGTCATCGTTGATTTATCCGACGTCCGTGAATGCTCGCATGGAAATACTTTTCAGCGTTTTTTGCATTCTACCCCAGTAATTCCCTTTGACACTGTCGCAAAGTACTACCAAAAGCTGCGATCGTTCCTTACAATTTTTTATCGCGAACAAAGTATATCCCTGAACTGTCACTAGTGACACGGGTAAAAATACAATATTTTTAATCGAAATTTATTTCATCTTATAAAATTCGTGAAACATGCAACAAAAAAGATGATACATGAACATACCTTCTTACAGTGTTAAATATTTTCAACATTTTATTAATAAAATTGAATTAGTGTTTTATAATTTAACAGATCATACACCTGCGAGATAGTTTGATGAATTGGTTAAGATTATAATGTAATTATGTATAACTGTTGTAAATCTGTACTTGAAATTTTAATGCAGCAACAATTGTCATCCATCACGTTCTAATCTATAGCTGTCAGGTATTAAAAAATTTTATTGTTCGTTCACGCTACCGAATTATTTTATCGTCCCTTCCGAAAACGAGTTGAATAAAAAAAAGGTAACTAGTACACCTCGAGTGAGCGTCATAAATCCATTGAATCGATTCGCTGTTCTCGTCGACACGGAACGAGACAACGGTGAAAGGTTAAACGGATAAAACTCGTTGGAATTTGATGGAACTGGTGAAGTAATAATAGATAGAAGAGCAATTAACGAGAGATAAATTATAATAGATTGTCTTTGCTAAGGACGTTGACCCGGAAAAATTGTAAATATATTGTCAGACCGATATTGAAATTGACGGATGCCGTTTGGGGAAAAAGATAACGACGAAGACGGTGATTAGCTGTGTACGAACGAAGCTAAAGGAGGTTAATTGTAGTAGATAGGGTGCAGCTGATCGTCGGCATTGGCGTGACTTTTCTAGGGACTTGGGGTGAGTTGGAATTTCTAAGATGTTGGGGTCCTAGGGGAAATTTGGAGATTCGGAAATTTACAGATTGGGATATTTGGGGATTTTAATTTAGAAATTTGCAAATCGAGGTATTTGGGAATTTGGGAAATGTAGGGATTTGAGAATGTAGGATTTGGGAATCTAGGGACTTGGGGATTTATAGGAATTCGGGAATCTAAGGATTTGGGGATTTACAGAGATTTGAGAATGTAGAGATTTGGGAATCTAGGGATTTGGGGATTTAGGTATTTGAAAATCTAGGGATTTGGGCATTTATAGGGATTTGGGAATCTAGGAATTTGGGGATTTATAGAGATTTGAGAATCTAGGGATTTGGGAATCTAGGGATTTGATAATCTAGGGATTTGGAAATCTAGGAATTTGGGAATCCAGGGATTTGAGAATTTAGAAATATAGAAAATTGAGAGATTTAATTAATAAAAAATTTAGAAATATAGAAAAGTTAAGAATATAAAAGTGGTGTATTTTATGAAGAGCTATTATAAATCGCATGTTATACGTCCATCTGTCGCACCTGTTCTCATTGGCGCGGCGTCCAGTAATCACGTCAATGACGTTCGCCAATAATTTACGTGATTATTCCCATATAGTGCATATATCTGCTTGGTTACGTAACATTCATGCTTGCTAAAAGACCACCGTCAATAAGCTATCCGAGGCTTCGGCTAAATCGATTATCAAATAATAGATACACAGGTGCACCTGCATGCACCTGTTCATGGAAGGGAAATCTGTATTCTGTTCTGTGAAAAGATTAACGTTGCCATTTCTCGTATTTGATCTTCTCGAATGTTTCTATTTAATTTCCCTATTTTTGCATTAAAAATATAACAAAAATGTTGCGAATGAATTGTCTTAATAAATTTCAATATTTATCTCGATAAAATTGTGTTAATTCTTTGACTTAAAAATCGTTAAATAAGTAATTATTGATTCTTTTTGGAGAAAGACTTGTTCCTGAACAATATTATAATTTATCTGTCGATAATTTCTGTCGGTTGCACTTTAACAGAAAATAATGAGATCATCGTATTAACATCTATTTTCATATTGCTATTATAAACGCTGTGTCACGTTACGCAATCCATGGAGCTTCTAGATTCTTCTATCTAATGTCTAATCGACAAATGGCTGTCGTTTCGTGTTACATGGTGTTAGCAATAGTCCCTGAACTATTTATACTTGCGAAGATTTGTAGACTAATTATACGGTAATCTGTAATTCGATGTAGTAGGTGTTCATGTGAATTACAACTGATTCCAGTGAAAGATGAATGTCTTATAAATAAAATTTATGGTACTCTAATAACACCTTAGTTAATCATAACTTAATAACAGTAATAAATAACCTACTCGTTTATTTGATAATATAAAGTTTAATTAATCGTTCTTGTGTTTGTTACTCAGAGAATATTCATTGTTCTCTAATCAACAATGTGCAGCCACAAAAGCTAGGAACTAATCCTAAGATGGGTGCACGTTTTTTCAGGATTTCAAATATGTTTTATCTTCATACAATTCTCTTTGTGTCGTGTTGCCTATCCTTTATAAATTACACCAACTATAGTGCTAGTTATCTAGTTAATAAGTAATAGCAGATTAATTATTGAAACAAGGATGTTTACGATTAAGTATTAAAAGAAAGATTATGAGATATCCTGCGTCTAAAGCTCTCTGTGTATTTCCTCTTCAACTATAAATTACAACAAACGAGCTTATAATTATTAGTGGATCCAGTAGTAGTCTACTTACAGAAAATTACGGTTAAATGAAAGTAAAAGGAAGAAAAAGAAGCAGCGTTCGCACGATAAACACGTATGTGAAACGAGTCTGGAGGAAAATACTTGAATTACACACTTCACGCACGAGAATCATGAATGAGAATCGATTAGTAGGCGACTTGAATCGTCACGTTAACGCTGCTCGATCGTACATAATGCGATCTATCGTTTCGTGTGCGTATAAGGCAACTACGGCGACACAAGCTCTTCTTACATTTATTAAGTCCAGTCGCATTCACCAGATAAACGATCGATTACGAGTCGGAAGTAAAAAGATAAATAACATGTACGTCCGTGATATGTAATTTCTGTTTATGATATGTTTTGTAAACGATATTTCGTAACCGTTCATAAAGTTACGTGTACTTGGATAGAAGCAGAATACTATAATCGAAACAGAGCTAAAACAACGAAACAACGTGATTTCGAAATTATAGTTTTATTTAAACGAATACAAAAATGATAAGCTTAATGATATTAATCGACTATATAGAATTAATAAATTAAGGATAAAAAAGTGTTCTCGAAGCGATTCAAGTTGGTACACAAAGGTGACACCGTAAACGTTCGAGCAACGTATCTAACGTATGAAAATCACCGCAACGAGAAACAACGTTTCGAAGCGGTTAACCGTGACAGAAAGCAACTATGCGACGACGGGCTTGTACACACTATGATGTAATCAGCAGGCAATTAACGAAGCTCCTCGTGTTAACGGTGTCGTCGGAGATTGAGTTCACTTCCGTGTAAGGGAGTATTTCATCCTTGTGAAACCGTGGCTGAAAGCTCGCTAAATTTGCGAGGAACACGCCAGCAGCCAATGGAGCCTCGTGAAAGCCGACATTTTCGACCGAGTGACGCACAATGTCTGTCAATCGACGTAAATTCCATCATGCTTTACAATAAACATTATTATTATCCCTCGAGATGCGTGCCTCTCGAGCGAAATAATCGAGGATAATTCGATGGTCGAAACGCTGGATATAATTAATAATTGCACTCGTTCGGTGTTATAGCTATTGCAATTAGTAAAATTTCTATTCTTGATCATAGATTATTTCAATTTTATAAGTTAAATGGGAGGTAGGGGAATTTCATAGATTCTCTCGTTATATTGCCGCATATGCAAATCTTATCGTTGTGTCTGAAGATAATGTTAGATCGCTACACGTTAAGTTCATTGCACGTCGAGTCTATCACGCGTTGAATTTGCTGTGCAATTTACCTCGCGTTATATTGCCACTCGTGATATAGCAACATATCGAATTATCACACGACTTACGATGCATTGTATATCAATATGTAGATGTATCACGTGTTATATCACCATAAATTGAATTACTATCCGTTGTGTCACCTCGCGTTATATTGCAATATAACGAATTATCACGTGTCGACCTACCACGCATTGCATATCAATATGTAGAAACACCACACGTTACCACAAGTTGTAAAACTACTCTTTATATCGCCTCTATTGTATTATATTCTCTCGCGTTATATAGCAACGTATCAAATTAGCAGGTGTTCTCGCATTCACACGTAGCTGAATTGTATTATTTTCCACAAGAAAATCAAACACAAGATTTGAGGAGAGGTTTGAACGCAAATATTGTTTCGATGACTGTATTTGCTCTGTTTATTCGCCGTGTTCACTAGATGGAAGTCTCGACGTCGGTGAATCCTTGTGTACTTTAATAAGCAACGTTCAATCAACGCGTAAGCGTTTCACGTCAGTGACAACGTCGTCCGGCATTACGTTTATCGCAGAACTTAATTACTATGGTAATGTGCTCATGAAGTTGGTATTTTTAAAACGTTTTAACCTAGCGGATCATCCGTCGATATTTTAACAAACGTCTTTATTTTTAGTTTTCTACATTTGCTGTACAGTATTGTTTAGTTTTATATGTTTTAATATCTTTCGCTTTTTTAGTAGTTCACTGCTTTTGTAGAATTTGTGATGTATTGTACTTTAAGAATGATCACTTCGATACCGCTACATTGAATAATTAACTTCTGTTGCGCAAACAACGAATTACACAAACAACTGCTTTATTACCGATAAGATAGCTGTTCAGTAAAAACTGGAATCAGTATTCATAATTTGATCGTTTCGGAAATATCAGTTAATTTGTCCAATCTTGCACGAATGTTAAATTTTATATCTCGCGTTGAGTGAAATATGTTGGACACTTGGAAAGCTATAAATCCGTTTAATAGCATGTTTTTTGTATACAGAGACGCATTTTTAATCTCAGGTTTTATTTATATCATTAAATGTTTTCATCAATAAGACGTTAATTAAATGTTGTAAAAATACTCTTAAATGTCTACATAAGATATTGGATCACATATGCACGCGATTGAGTTAGAAAAAAATTAATAAATTAATCACAGACTAGCACAAGGTCTTGGGTCCAATATTTCAGTAGAGTGTGCCGTCGCGTGTCAGACAGTTCAACGTGAAATGTATATTCACAGGAATATTAACACGTTATCATCGTGACAAAGGAAAAAAGTGCTCGATCAACAATTGTTCGATTGGTTTTGCTATCGGAGACAGTTCAGTCATGCGATAAATCGGTATTGGAGTACATCGAACACCGTGTATACAATACATGTACATATACACATACAATTTATTGATCAATGTAAAAAGATACTTATTGGCTATTTGTACTACTCGACTTTCTCTCTTTAATACTTTGAGGATGGATTTGAACAGTTGGTAATTTGGTAATAATAGCAATTTGGAAATGTTCAAATTTACTAATTCAACAATTCCAAAAATACTGAAAAATATCGAAATAACGATAGAGTAATTTGAGATAAGAAAGATCCGAGATACCTGCATATTCTCCAAACAGTATCTAATCAAAGCAATCACAGCTGAAAATAAAAACGCACTCGAAAATAATTACACGAAATATCACGTGTGAACAATCATAATATCTGATAAAAAATATAAAATAAAGAATAAAATTGATGGATTCGGAGGAGTATATGATGCAAGTAACATAAAATCAATCGAATGAGTATCACATTCTTTTCGTGCGTCAGTATCACGTGATTAGCTCGTTCGTGTGATCGATAGATCGTACATATGTGTGAGAGGGGAGAATCAAAAGCGGCCGTCTTGGCAAAGCTCTTTGCCATTATATAATATTCAAATGCTTGAAATTTTAAGCTGACGTTCGATTATGTAGCTTGAAGAGTGTATAGAAAATTACTAATCTAAGCTGTATAAATTTCCAAATTTTTAATTTTTCAAATTTATAAATTTGCAAATTATATTCTCAAATTCCTACATACTTAAATCTCTACAATCAGGAATATCTGCGTTCCCAAATTCCTAGATTCTAGAATCCCTAAATTTCCAAATTCCTAAATTTCCAAACTTCTACCTTTCCAAATCTCTAACTATCCAAATTCCAAAATTTCCAAATCTCTAAATCTCCAAATCTCTAAATTTGCAAACCTCTAAATTTCCAAATCTCAGAACCTCCAAATCTCTAAATCTCCAAATCCTCGAGTTTCCCAACTTGTCAGCAGCAATTGACCCTACCCAGTATTTCACGAAAGGGAAAGAACGTCGGTTTCATCGGCTTCTAGGGAAGATTAAGTTCCGTGGGCGGCGCAACCACTTGTAGATTTTGACCCAGATCCGTCGACAAGCATTTTGGGGTTCGAGAACGATCGTCGAGACAGCTTATTTGCATGTCCACCTGCGAAATTCGCCCATAAAGCCAGAGTTTGCCTTTTAGCCTCCATAATCTGCAAGGTCGTAATATTCCCTCTATAACACACATTTTCAGCGTTTCTTTTTCAAACTCTCGAAACTGAGAATCTTTCAAGGTGATCCAACTTCGAAGTAATTTACTCTTCTCTCAAATATTTGAATTTTGTCTTCAAATGTTTGAACTTCGTATTTTATACCTTTCACATTTTGTGAACTTAAGATCTCGAATACCTGTGAAGACTTAAAAATTCCGAAATTTGAATATTCGATTTTAAAGTGTCGCTCCACATTTTGAAGTTTGAATAATTTGTAGATTATAAAATGAAGCGTTTTGAAGATTTCCTTTCGTATTCAGAAAACGAAAGAGAATCTTCGACGCGAATTAGAGAACGACGACGGGTACAGGAGCAAGTTATGGAATAAATGTAGTTCTATTTCGGGCTCGGTAGAGGAGATAAACAACTTAGCAATTTATATTACCAGTGGCTCGTCACTAGAGTAAATCGTGCGTAGTCGACGCTCTCGCGTTTCGACGCGACGAGATGCGAGCAAGCGTCGCGATGCCGGTGACATCGTGGAGCCTCGGCGCCACATAATTGCCAATTTAACGATCAGCTGATCGTCCGGCGCCTGAAAGGTAGAACACATCGTTTATAAACATTTTTTCTAATTCCAATAACTCCGTAAATTGAGACTGCAAAAAAATGATGTCGAGGAATAAAAAATGTTTTGATACAATAAAAATGCAAACAGCAAACAGTGTTGCATTCACTGTTAAATCGCAACTATCTACGTAACAAAGTGAAAATCCAGTTAATCCTTGAATCTACCTGTCCTTCAACTTCCACTATCAAGCGGCGTATGCAAATTGCACAAGAACAATCCCGGGTGTTAGATGCACAAGATTTGCATGCATGATCCAGTGATCAGTGATCCAGACGTTTACTGGCCATTGATCTTCGGTCAAACCATTCGAATGCAAATTGAGTTGTATACGGTTTATCCTTCCATAAGCTTTCACTATATTTAGTATCATTAATCTAATTTTTTCATATCAGCACACAATTTCTTTCGCAACGATCAAGTAACCTTTTTTTTTTTCTTAATCCGCTGATTGTATGGTGAAGAAATATAACGTGATTTATGAGCGATAGGACTTCAATTTCCATTTATTTATTTTCTACCGAAGTTTCGTTTAATTACACGTTCGGCAAATTTATTTAGAATTCGTATCAGTGAATTAATTTTGAAGAGCCACGGAAAATCTTTTGACAGCTTTGTTATTATTTTTTTAAACTGCGCTTATCAGATTTTAAACATAAATAACTTCTTATCGCTTATCGATCAAATTTTATTTTGTGTCTTTAATATTGTTGTTGACGTCAATTAATGCCTCATGAATGGTTTCTTTTTTCAAGTTTCTGAGAATTATACATTTAAATACTAAATGATAAATGTATTAAGTATTGTATGCATAAAATGGCGGTACAAAAATAAAAGACAGTATATATATCTCTAATATATTCAGTAGTTAGATACATTTTATAATCCAGTTAGATGTAAAAAATAATAGCTAATGAAAATTGCCTACAAATTTTTTAATTTTCAAAGATTCTATGATTTGGTTAATAGTATATTTAGGTTAGAGATGAATGAAAATGGAAGACTGTTGGTGACTTCCCATTGGTCTTTTTCTCAGGGCACAATTATTTCACTGACACGGTTTCGTGTCGATCCCTCCTCGTTACTCTTTCTTGTCGTCAGTTTCTTTTTTGTACCCATTGTATTCTCTTCTTGTGTTGTGTTCTGTTACGTCAGAGAATCACGGAGATGCGTAAAAGTAACAGAACTGTGATCAGTATAAGTACTATTCAGAGTTACAGATATTTGGTTTAAAGTTTAGAAATTTTGAATTTGAGAATTTATTAATGCAGAAATGTAAAAATTTGGTGATATGAAAATTTGCAAGTGTAGAATATCTGGTAATATAGGAATTTAAAAATTGAGTAATTTGGTGATTAATAAAACTGAGAAGTTCCTTCTTGTTTGATTACTTTCAATATACACAAGGTAGCTTAATCCTTTATTTTTTCTATATCCTATTAAAAATGACGCAAAACGATTCAAGGAAGTAATTTGTACAGCTTCTTCGAAATTACGAAATCATTTGTTGCATAACAGTTATTCTTTTATGAATAATCCTTCAAAACCACAAAGCTGCAATAGGAAAGACAGATGGAACTGAAATATGCAAAACACCTTACAATTTATCCTTTTCGCAGATTTCTGTAATGTATCATTTTCATAAATTAATACTACGTTATTATACATAGTCACTTCCTAGTACGACCAATTATTTCATATAGTTTATTACCAGACTTTCATTTAAAATTCTTGAACAATCAGTATTCTAATCTGTTGCTTTAAATCGAATCACGTTTGTTTGTTATCTAATAAAACACGATTCGTGTTCGTGATACAGATAACGTATAACATACAATAAAACGCAATTATTATATATTTAAATATATTGACGGCAATTTTAAAGCATATGGTGCGTCACCACCTGTGTCAGCGTACGACTCACCAGATGCGTCTGACTCAAAAATATACTCATACCTTCTCTACTATCAATTTTCTATTTTAATCTTTATCAAACATTAATTTTTATCTTCACACACTGCTTTTTATCAGACAATTTATTTTTCTGAGATACTGTTTCAAAAAGGCACGTGGAAGAATGTTAATGGACGACGCACGTGGTGTGTCAGTAAAATTTCGTTGTATACCAGATGTATCTGAAGAGATATTCAGAAGAATATCAAGTTTAGTCCCTACACACTGTCTTCTATTAAGTATTTCACTTTTCTATGCTACTTCAAAGAATCCTTAAATTACATCATTAGCTACATTGATGGACGCACCAGATGCGTCTAATGGTCTACTTATAGCATCACAGTCGGGGCAATTTCCTCTCACAATTACAAAAGAGTAACTTTAGTTCTTACACTCTTTCTATTTATATTTCACTTGTATATTCTGTTATTTCAAAGACGCACGTGTTGCGTCTACATTACTTAATGACACACCAGGTGCGTCCGAGGTCAAGGTCCACCATCTGTAGAATCATTTCTCTGTTTCAATTTCAAATAACATCAATCTCAATCATTGCACATAATCTTGTACAATTTTACTGTCCCCTATCATTGTCCCAAGGACGCACACGGTGCGTCGATCCCAAGCCACGACCCCCCAACATTGACACTAATTCACGATACCGTATCCGACAAAATGCTTTCTCCTAATTACGCAAACGAAATTGTCTGTCGGGAAATCGAGGAGAGTCGCTAATTAGGGGGGAGGAGGAGGAGGAGGGTCGCGTATCAGCTTCTGCGCTCGCATTCCGAATTTCGGATGTCTTCTTCGTTCCGCGATTCCGTTTCTTACGAGTTCACAGAATTACGTATCCCGGATGCGCGCGATCGCGAAATCGAAACTCTCGCGGTGTGTGCAGTGCGCTCGCGCTGACTGACGCCGAGTACAACGACCCCGGTGCCACGAAACTGGGACATCCTCGGTTGTTCAACGACGTCTTTGCTCGTGTACACACGATGACCCCGTTTCGGAGCCACGCGACCGTACTTTTCGATTTTTGTCCACCCTCTTTGCACCCCCGGCTCGCCTGTTGCGTTTCGAATTCGCGCGAAGCTTGAGCTTGAGGGCAGAGAAAGGGCGAAATAAGGGCGGGAACTCGAAGAAGGGTGTCCAATAAGGGATAACAGTCGAAATGTATCTGTGACCATATGGTGTGGTTGAGAAATTTTGTTTGAAATTGCCACTTTTAAGGTTGTTCTATGATCGCGTTTATACTGTGCTTCGTTATGGATGTCAAGGATCGGTCTGAATAGTCGGTGACACGCGCTACTTAAACTCTGGAACTCCGGAACTTTCAGACGTAGCTTGTTAGCCTTGGGAACCTTGGTGATTTCAGACTTTGGGAGTTTTGGAGTTTGGGACGCTCAGATTTTTTACATTTTGGAACTTTTATACTGTTCAGATTTTGGAGATATCTAGGTTCAGACTTAGGGATATTTTACTGTTCGGAATATTGAAACTTTCAGAATTGATTTTCGAATTTTCACATTCAAGCTTTGAGAATTATAGATTTTATGGAATTTTCAGAATTTGGAATATGCATATGCATGTACATACACATATACGTATGCATATACATACACATATGTATACGTATGCATACACATATACATATACATGTACATACACATATACATATGAATATGTATTAAGTATATGTATAGACATATGTACATATATTATTACGGTGTGTGTATTGACATGTGATATGTACAACATTGTGGATTCAATATAAACACACCCGAGTAAAAATGTTCACATTAGGTTTTGATATGACATCGGACAACAATGTTACGTATTTTGTAAACTGCATAAAAGCAGAGTGTTCGATAAACCAATTATTCTCCGAAGGAATCAACACTCGGTGTCAACAATAATTCTTGTTTGAGAGTTCGGAACAAACATGTACATTCAATTACATCGATAAATACCGATAAGAATAAGCGAGGGAATATCGCGTTTCTGTCGATCGTAATCACGCACCGGTGGGTAATAGTGAATTTACGCGAAACATGACGCCAAACTAGGAAAAAATACTGTTCATTGAATTGCAAATTACGGCATTATCTACACTTGATAAAATTCAATTACGCTCGTTTGTTTGCGTTCGCGAATGAACGCATTACAATTCGCCAAGATAAAGAACAGTTTTATTACACTCTATTACTTTTTCAATTTCATTTTCGTGTTGTTTCAACTTTGCCCTCCGTTTCTTCGCTAACTTCATTTGCATTTTAATTATTCGAACGATGAGATAACGATTCGAAAATATTTGTGTCTTTATGTAAGTAGTATTGTATTTTTTATCTTGATATCTTTCATATGTCAAGAATAGAAGTAGTGGCCATTCTTGTAAACACACGAAGTGGACTTTTATTGAATGAATGGATTCTAAGAATACATCTGTACGTAACTTTTATTGGAGTAAATTGAGGGAAATGAGAATTCCGATAGTATCAATCTTGAACGGAATCTTTATTGTTAATGAAACATTTTCGTTTTATACAGTTATCAAGTTTTACAAATTTTAGGTTACTAATAAGGTTTCTAAATCTATCACTAGATTTCTAAATTCTTAGATCTCCAAATTTATAAATTTCCAAATTCCAAATTTTTCTACTTCTCAAGTTCCCAAATTTATTAATTTCCAAATTACAAATCACCTAATTCCTAATTTTCTAATTTCTCAAACTCCCAAATTTCTAAATTTCCAAATTACAAATCACGCAATTCCTAATTTTCTAATTTCTCAAATTCCCAAATTTCAAAATTCCAATTTCCAAATCCCCCAAATTCCAAATTTTCCAACTTCTCAAACTCCCAAATTTCTAAATCCCCAATTTCCTAATTTTCCAACTTCTCACACTCCTTAATTCCGAATTTTTCAAACCCCAAATCTCACATTTTCCACCCACATAAAACCTTAGTTCCCAAGATAAAGTAACTAACCTCCCAAAAAGTTACCAAAAACCTCCCCAAATTAAAACTCCAAATGCTGAAAAATCTCCATAAATTAGGAACCTACTGAATAAATGATAAGCCATCGAAATAAGTAAAGTCGAAAGGTGCAGGACTTTAATCAATCGTTCCAGGATTTATTTATCCTCGAAACGCTTATTAAACCTGGATGCAACCAGGCACGACGAGGATATCACCAGGAACACCGACAGAGAGCCTAGGCACCAGCAACGGTTTATTGCGGTCATAATTCCGGTTTAACAGCGTGCTGTCCGCTTCTGTCTGCTCGTTCACGTTCCGTTCAGGATCCTCAAAGAAACCACCATCAATAGTTTGCGGTCCTATCCTTCGCTCTCTTGCTCATTCCTCTCTGTCGTTAATGCGGATTTTTCACGAAATATCGTGTCTGGCTAATGAGAAGATCGCGTGCAAGGTGTCGGTGGATTTTCCAATTAACTCAATTAGATCGTACCGGTATCGCCACGCTGCATAATAGGTATTAGGTTTCTGTATATCGAATGGCCGATTTCGAAACGTTAGAAATACGAGTACTGTGAAATGATACTTATGATATATCAATTTAGAGATTGAAATTTATTGATGATAAATGTTCATAAGCTTTCTTGTATCATAAATTTTTACCCCTTGCACTATTTTGAGGCAAATTTCTTCAAATTTTGAATGCCTTAAATTTCCAAATATTTCAATTTTCAATTACCTATATTTTCAAATATTTCAATTTTCAATTATCTATATTTTCAAATATTTCAATTTCCAATTTGCAAAGTCCCAAGTTCCTTGATTCTCAATTCTCCAAAATTCCCTATTCCCCAAATCCCCAAATTACCCAGTTCTCAAACCCCAAAATTTTGAAATTTTCACCTCCATAAATTTCCAAATCCCCAAATTCCCTATTTCTAATTTGCCACATTTCTCAACCTTAAAATCTCTAAGTTCCATAATTTCAAAATCCCCCCAAAACTCCGAAATTTCAACCCCTTGCACTGTTTTGTGTCCTACTCGTGACGCACTCGTGACGCACTTCAGCTGTAATCAATTTTACCCAAATTTTGAATACGCTACAATTTGCAGTTCAAGTCCAATTGCATAGTCAACGATTGCAGATTGACATAACATTTCAACTTTCTTTGCCTATTTTAATATCGTAGCTACGATTAGTTCTGGCGCACCTGACAAATCATAGTGCAGAGGGTTAACGTCCGATTGTCGAGTAATCGTTGCTCGAATTAAGATCATCCAGTTCGCGGTAATCCAACAATGTGCTAAGAACATTAACGAAAGATTTGTACGGTCATTTTTAACGAGCGTTAGTCGACGTAACTCCGTGCTTGATGATAGTTTTATGTCATCGAATTGTGTCAGACTTTGTATGCACCGAAATCGATCATCGTTTTCCTGCAGGCAGCCATTTTACTCGAACGGTATTGGCGAAGAGTTTGCACGAAGTGTTTTCGTCAAACTCGGGGCTACTGGTATGACATAAGCGCGATTTCGCGGTGCTTCTGTGTCATCAATTCGTGTCAAACTTTCTAGAACAATTTCATTATTATCGCCTGTAATGATCTAAGCAGCTGGCGCAACGTTAAATAATAATTGAAATTGAACAGTAGAAAAAAAAAAAAAAACACGGAGAAACACACATCGCGTCGTCCATAGTTTATCAGTGAAATCGATCGACCTATAGCCGATAGACGAACGAATGTCGGTGAATCGCGCGACACGCGCCCGTTCGAATGCTATAGATGCAACGGTCACCGGTAGAAAATTGATAAATAATTGATCGGTGCATCGACGCGCTAAAGAATTTAAAACGTTCGTTCACGGAGCCGTTGCATAAAGCGTCATTTGTTGGCCTACATTCCCTTTGCGGCGAGGGAATATCATCATTCCGTCGATTCGCGCTCTATGGAAAACGGCCGGTGTTTCCGCGATGGTCTTCTCTCGGCTTCGATTGCGCAATTTAATGCGAAAAAACGATTTAAGTCATGTTTCACGACCTATCGTACTATATCACATTTTTATTTTAATATTAGCAAATATTTGTTACTTTTGCGATACATTTGCTTCGTTTATATTATGGTGGCTTGACATTTTTTTTATCGTTTTAGGGACAATTTTCGAAATAAATTCTAAATTCCTAGATATATGTATCTCTGTGTATCAGTGTGTTCCTATATCTTTATACTTTGAAAGTACAGTTAAATTTTTGCACCTTGAAATTTCTAATAGTCCCAATATTGAAACAAGCTATGGTTCAGTCAAACTATCTTCCGCAATCAACTCACTTGATTCCAGATAAAGTATTAAAAAACTGAGATGATACGTTAGGGTGGTGAATGTAACCATAAGAGCAATTACCCTAACGACTTCATATCTCGTCGAACGACTTTGCTCGGTGTACCAAGCATCGCCGCGAACAGTAGTCCATTACCGGTGTATTTATACCGTATTTATTAAGTGGACGTTCGATCTTATATCTGGTTGTCGGTAATTCGATCGGGATCATCGATGAACATAATCCTTTAATTGTCCCGTGCAGCGTTACACGGATAATGGAAAGCTTTTGCATAATCCTGTTTAATTTATGACCTTAAAAGCCTGCCTATCGGCGATACGTTCGTTCTTCGCACGGCTAGAAATCCACAATAGTAATTGAAGCCGGTTGCGGTAACGCACCGCGCATCGTGTGAAATAATTGCGGCCGGTACCGATTCGATTCCTGGACTCCCGAGACGATGAGAGATCTGGCTGAACGGCGACGCCGTGAACACGATTAACGAGAACGTAGAGAAAAAAAAGGCCCGGCCGGGGGAACAACGCGGATTTAACCGACAGAGGCGGGCGATCTTAATTACATTAATTAAATTCGAAGTTATCACGGCAACGTAAGAAGGAAGCAGATTCACACTAATTACCTTGCGAACTATCGCGTCGTGCACGAAACACGAAATCTCTCGTACGTTGCAACGTGGTTGCGTCACCGTCCAAATGAATAAAGTAGTAGGAAAAAGTGAAGAGCATTATCCGAGAACGGTGCTGCTGTGCACCGATAAAATCCGAACAAAAACGTGTGCGCCAAAGTTTCGATCACGGTAAGGATCGATATCGAATCGTGACTTGGTTACCCGGAGTCGGGTATGGATCTTCATTATCTTCTACGTTCATTATTACCGTTAAGTGCAGCGCGTTGCCGACTCTCCGGATACGTTCTCGCTATTTATTTTTAATTAGAGCATAATCCTACATCTCTACAGTACAGTCGGCACCAAATCTCAAGTCACGTGTATTTGGAGGTCTAGGCATTTTTGAAATCTAATAATGTAGACATCTAGGAATTTTTAAGATCCCTAAATCTAGGCATCTAGGGATTTAGAAACGTAGAATACCATGGATATAGTAATTTATGGATCTATGGATTTCGACATTTCAAAATATAAAAATTGGCAAATGTACAAAATTCAAAAATAGCAAAAATTGTATAATTCACGTATACGGAAAGTTCGGAAATTTATAAATTTCGAGAACTCGAAAATTCTATAATTACCAAATGCAAAGATTAGAACATTTGAGAACTTAAAAATGATCAGCTTCGTATCCTTGCCCGAAGGAAGCTACCATCGCAACGGAGTGTACACATTCCTTCCAAGGCTCGTTTCCTGAATTCTCTCCCATTAAGCGAGCGTTCATACGAAACCTTATTTGATATTTTCAATAATTAGGAGAATAATGCGATGTAGACGGTTGAACCAGTCCATGCTATATACGTCCAGCCGGAGAAACTCCGTGTTGACCGTAGGAAAGCGAAACATTACGATTTCACATAGCCTGTGAACCCGGTGGCATCAACGATCCTCATCTGGCCACGGTGCATTCCCCCTGCATCCAGCTGCAGCAGCCATTCGTTGACCCTTGCAGTTATATACCTGCGCATTCGAACGCTTCCGGATTGCGCGACGAGACTGCCGGTTTTTCCGCGTGCCCATCACGTTGAGATTTCACTGAAATTAATTCGCATGAATTTCCTCGCCGAGAGAAGAACGCTTTGCTCCGGGTTTGCGTAATGCTCCACGTTCCTGGAAACCGTTCGCCGGCACCTAATCTAACGACGGACCCGATCGAACCGTATTCCGATAATGTATCGTCGCGTTTCCTACTCGACTGGAACACGGTTAAATCGATCGAAAGAAAATGGCCGTCGATCGCACGGTTTTCAGCCACGATCGTTCGTTATCGCGTTAACCGGTGTGGGTGTCGTTGATCATCTACGTTGACGACTTTAATTTCGTCGTACATTTTGCAGGGGGAAAAGAGTCGCCCGTAATTCGAGACTTTTTAATGAAACCTTTGTTGTGGCTCATTTATTTTAACCGTTCCATAATTTTTAAGATAAGGGCTTTTTAGGCTTCGTGGAATTATATTTCCAATTACGAGTTGGATATCTTTGTTGCAATTAAAAGTTTTCGGTGAATTTAACAGATGTGATCTAGGGAAGTGTTGGACATCGAGGGATGTAACGTTTTCTTTTAATACTTCGACTTTATGGACATACCGATGATAGCTCTTGATCGCTATTTTTTCAGCTACGTTCCTTGAATGATTCAGCCAATCGAAGATAAAAACACATTGCAAAATTGTGTATCGCTATCTGCTCGAAAGTTTCATTGAAATCGATCCATATTTAAGTCGGTACGAGTGGAAAGCATGATTGGTGCTCGTAAGAATCTGTTCGTGCGGAAAGGTCGATCGGGTTCATTGGAAAGCAGATTACAACGCAACGTTGAAGACCTCCAACGTAGTCATAATAACGCTTGCCAGATTTTTGTTCTCGTTAGCATATTTACCGTGTTACGCAAACACGAACAGATAATATACCGTTCGTGTACCGATGCTTAATATTATGCATACCGTACATCTTACGCTACGAATATCCTCGACTGTCGTTAACGTAATTTTTAAATAGAACGGATACGTTCGCGCCGAAACCACCGGCGCTCGGTGAACGGTACAAAATAGAAACACGAGTAAATAATTTATCAGCGAACCAGTGTATTACATAATTAATGAGACCTTATCTCGACGAGTGGGCTTATAAATTTTGAGGAAGGCATTTTATATCCTGTAACTTGTGATAAGATACCCGAGGACATACTTTTACCGGTTTTACATCTGTAACAGGATAATAAATCGTTTTGCGCTCGTTTTATTTCGCTGTTCGAAATTAGTCCGTTCGAACAAGCAACACGTGACGAATGAAAACGTTGCTGGAAAAAAAGCTAGTGATAAATGGTGGAGGATCAATTTTCGAGACGGGTCGTGACGAGCATCTGTTTCCGACAGTGGCGGGAAAATTTCCATAAATAAGCTAACAGATATATTTACGGTTTGTTCTTCATATTTCTCGTTTTTGAGAAATGTACTATAAAATTTAGTTTCATCAATTTAATCAAAAAAGAGTAAAAGGATATGGAACAATATGAATTTCAGTTACAGCAAACTTTTGTTATATTGCCATTTACGAGATTTTACAAAATTCTAGTTATATCGTCACTTCATGAACTTTAACACAGATTCACATTATATTATCACCTTGCGAACTTTCGTGTAAACTCTCGTTATATTGCCACGTTACGAACTTCAGCGTAAACTCGCATTATATTACCGCTTTATCGCGAACTGTCACGTGAACTCGTGTTCTGTTGCCATCTTTATGAACTCAGACGTAAACACGCGTTATATTACCACCTTATCGTGAACTTTCACGCAGACTCGCGTTATATCGCCATTTTGTAAACTTTGCAAACTCGTGTAATATCACGATCTTGTCACAAATTTTCATCAGCATCTTATTAAATTACCACTTTCTCAAATTTCACACAAACTCTCGTTATATCGCCACACTGTAGTGGTCTTCACCCACCTCGTATCTCCCGACACTAACATAAAACAAAAATTCCCATATTTTACATATTTGTATACACCCCACTAATAAAGAATACGGTATTTTTAATATCCCCCTTTGGAACCCGCCAAGTACCCTAAATCCCTCGAACCCCTCTTTTACGTAACCGTTTCTCAACAAGCAAACAAAATTCGTAAGAAACCGTCCACGCACATAAACCGTGCGTATTTCGTCAGAGACCACCCCTTCCTTAAAAAATAAGGGTCGCGTGGTTTACGTGGGTCGACAATTGGCGAGGGATCGATAATACTTTGTCGACCCTTCTCGTTGGTCCAGCAGCACGCTCTTTCCCTGTACGTGGGCGTCGAGGAAATACGGCACCAACACACTAAATTCACACACGAAAACAGACTGTACGTGAACTTACGACAGAATATAACCTCACCCGGGCTGGTTCATTCAGAGACACCCACGCGTTCCTCGCGTGACGTCATTCAACTCGCTGATGGAATACGAGGGTGAACTCGAGCAGAGGGTGGGATCTAGGCCACTGTTTCTCTTCTTCTCTTTTTTCCCTCTCTTTTCTACGGTTGATCAGAGTTTAACGTCAAGGTAGATCGTTTTTCCGCTTGATTTCAACCGAACTAGAGTTTAAACGGGAATTCGATTGTTGCACACGTTTATTATAATGTTAATGGTGTTTTTCTTGAATAAAATTTCATGAAATTATTCTCAGATTTTTTCTGAGGGTCAGAAGGATAATCTCAATCGTGAGATACACTTCTTAATCTCTTTGTTTTGAAGCGAGTGCAGATAGAAATAATTATCGAGAAATTTGATAATTTCCGATTCTGAACGGAATTTTTGATGTCAAAATTGTAGATACTGGACAACGGAGTTCAGACGAAATTGAACTTTAAATAACACGTTTTTGATAACGTTTATCGAAAATCAACTTTGTTAAACGGTTTAAAAACGAATTGTTCAATTTCGGTCATTTGCCAAGAATGCTTATTTGAAATCAAGTATTCTTCGATAAGCTATTATTTTCATGATAAAATAGCTGGGAAAACGAAACGATAAGAGTAAAAGTTCTCAACCTTGAGATTGATTAAGCGTTTCGCACCGCTTAACTTCGCGAACTTTTGATTGCGTAATTTCCGCGAGAAGCGTAAAAAGTATTGATGCAACGGCTAGAAGCGCCGAGAAAGTACACGAACGTTTGTTGAAACAGCGAAAACTCGCGGAGGGAGTACGTAAATGCGTTTAAACTATGCTACAACAACTGTAAACGGATCGTCCATCTCAATTTTATGAAACTTCATGTATGGTTAGAAAAATTTAGTTCAGATTTGAGAAATTTTATTCGAAATTATTTGCTGAATCTTTAAGGGAAATTTAGGAATTGGGGAGATGGAAATTTGAAATTTAGTTTAGCAGTTTAGAAATTTTTTAGCGTTTGATCATTGAGATTTATGGAATTTGAAAATTTCAGTAATTTGGAAATACAAGAAGTTCAAAATTTGTAGTTTAAAAAATTTGTAAATACAACAAGTTCCAAATTTGTGATTTTATGAATTTGGAAATACAACAAATTGAACACTTGTAATTTCAATAATTTGGAAATACAAAAAGTTCCAAATTTGTGATTTTATGAATTTAAAAATACAAAAAATTGAAGTACAGTAATTTTAAGAATAAAAATTTGAAAAATTGGAACCAACAAATTGTCCCGATCCCTCGAACAGTAAGATGCACATAGGTAGCAAGACTCGATATCAGTGATAGCTTTGTTTCCCCTCCATGTTGCACTGGCGTCGCCGCTACCGATGTTGCTATCTCCTCCACCACCTCCATCGTGTTCTCGGTCCTGCTGGTTCGCCTTTCACTGCGTTGGCTTCAGTTCGCTGGTGCCTCTCATCAGCTCCGGATCTCTCCGGGTCCGAAAGAAACCTCTTCATCGATCGTCAAACGCGCACGCTACGAACGCACCTTCGTCTCGTTTCTGGCGGGATTCTCTCAGCTGTTGAAGAAACTTCTGGAATAAAACAGTGAACCAGAGTGAATCGAGGACCGACTCGACCTCCGTCGAGTGCTTCTTCATGGTAAGCCTTCGTGGCTGTACGTGTTCCACAGGTGTTGCTTCTTCTCGAGTGAAAGTACCGATCGATCGATCGATCGGTGGGTCTCAGCTGACCGTCCACCTGACAGGGAAATAACCTCGTTAACGTAATTACGGAAACGCGTTCGCTGATGATCCGCGTGATTTCATCGGTGGTGCAACGATTTTATGTGAGATAACTCGTACTCGCAAGGATAAGCTGTGATCGTTCCTGGGATTTGTGGGATGTGTTTAACAGTGTTTTTCTTGGGGATCTGGGATTATTTGTTCAAGATTCAGGATTTTGTGGCAAATATATTCAGGATTGCTTTAGAATTGCCTTGGTGAGGACGAGTGTTACCAGTGGTTGGTTTAGAGATATAGGGGAATTCGTGGTATGGTGACTAGGTAGTTTATAGGTAGCTCAGGTAGCTTCTGAGGAGGGTCTTGCGAAGGCGTAGAAAGATCAGGTAATACCTGTTGAGGGCCATCTAGGGAGAACATTAGATATTTGGAGATTTGAATATTTAGGTGTTTGGAGATTTGAGTATTTGAATATCTAATTATTATTAATTCTAGAAAAACAGATACCAAATTTGGAAATTTGAAGTTTTAGAAATTTAGTAATTTAGAGATCTAGGTCCCTATGAAGACTACTAAGATTCCTAACTTTTCTCTAGATCTAACTCTAAATCTAACACTATGTCCAGATTTATCCTAGCTCCAGGTTCTTCCAAAATCTAATCCAAATATCTCTCACTTTTTCCTTGTCCTTGACTAACCTATACTCCCCTAAATCTACATTTCTCCCATATCTAGTTTCCCCTAGACCCTACTTCGTCAAAAGTAAATGAAATTCTATAATAGTTTCATCATCCTTCGATATCAAAATCAAAACATTAAGAACATAATTCGCTACATCTCAAAACGGCGCCTATAGATTAGAAATTATTGACATTTTCAACTATTTAAGAGCTGGTAAATAAACGTATTGAACGTGTTCAAACACATACGTGACAAAGTGTTAAGTGTGTATATCAGATAGAAACAGAATGTCGTAAAGTGGATCGAAAAGTGTGACGCAACCGACTAATCGATCGTGTGTGCGTGTGTGTCGTGCAGCTATTAGCTAACAAAGTTACCATGATTAGATGTTGTCATTTCCAAGTGCACGGTGAAAATGATAGCGTAAAAAGAGCGAATATTGCACTCGGCAACCGAGTAAACTCCTCACGGTTTATCCAACGACTGATTCGATTGACGTATCGAGCTTCTCGTGTCGATAAGCTTAACGAGATGCCTGTTAGCTCGTTATCCACTTATCATTCGGTAATGAAACAACGATAATTAAGCGGCGTCGTGATCTCGAACGAGTTCAAAATCATTCCTGATACCGTGTTCTTTGGCTAGATGCAACCGTTATTCTTCGACACTTTTTCTGGATAACGTTTTCTAGATAACTGTAAATATCAAAACAACTTTATTATTCCGTTGAAAGCTGGTTCATTTTTTTGGATGACATTTACTCGATTTATGACTTTTTTCGGGCAACACTTTACTTTTTTTTACAAATACTGGGTTTTAGTATCTGATTTTGGAATGTTAAGTATAATGAAGTTTTTCATGTGTTATGGTTCGGAATGGAAGATGAGAAACTGATTTTGGTGATATTAATTTCGTTCTCATAGTGATGAGAATGCTGTTTAAACTGAAAGAATGTATACAGGTTGCAGTAAATAATTCCTATTGTTTTTCTTCATATTTTATTGAAAATATTTCTATGAATAATACATGTTCTAAAAGTACAAATATACTGATGGTCAGTCAATTAAATGAAGATCTTCATCAATTCTCCTCACAATGAAATAATAGAAAATTTTGCTTAATAATATTTTAGTTACACATGTAACATTTGTCATCGAATATCTCTAACGAACGACAAAACCTTCTTTCCCCAATATATTTAATGATTTTGACGTTCAATTTATTTGTAATCAGTAAATGTTTCCAAGGGAGAGAAATAGAAGTGTTCGTGTTACAGTTAGTACATCAACCTTTAATGATCTACTCTATCTCTGAGTAACACAAGTTAATCGTTGCGGGATTCTCTGGTGACCGAACAGCGAACTTAATTGTCAGATAATTGAGAGATAAAGACAAAAGAAACATTCTAAGAAACATTAATGTTACAATAGCAATAATCTGTACGTGTCGTAATCACGTGCGGAAAAATCATTCGCTAGAATTTATTTTATTTGAGTCATCCGATATCTGAAATAATAATTTTTATAAAGGATAGTTTGATCAGTTATAATTATTATACGTATGTTTTTAAGAGAAGGTACTGAGTTTGCAGTGAAACGTTTTGAAGCGAAACTTTTCGTCTGATTATGCTCGTTCTTATTCTACTGTGAACCGTCGCTCACTACGGCCATTGATGTTCCGTTCCATTGATGCTCACCAATCAGCGGAGTCATTGATCAGATTAAGGGAACCGTTGAGACAATAGCTTGTTCTTCGCTTATAATACTCCCTTTGTTTCCCAAAACAATTTCAATTCACTCGTGAACTGGCTTATAATTAATTTTAACGAAGAGTGTTGTACCTTTAGAACTTTAGACTTTTAGGATTTTGGAAGATTGCAATTTCACAGTGTTGAGATTTTGCACTTTTGAAATTTTTTAACTTTGATTCTTTGGAAGGATGCATTACAAACTAGTTGATCGAGAAATTGATTTTCAAAAGTAAGTCACAACCCCATACAAATCAGTGTTATTTCTTTAAATGGTCACCTTCACAACTCTGCGAATGCAACTCTAATATTTTATTTTTCAAACCTGAATATGCAACAATGAACCTTAAACTGTCGTCACATGCAACGACGATCAACCCTTTACCATATCACATCGATTTCCTGAGTACCATCGCAACTTAAACGTAAACATAATCCAGTGACCATATTGTTCACATTAAATTTAAATGTATAAATATACAAAATTTACGAAAAATCCCACGATTAACATGTACCTTTTCTTTTTGAATTGCAGTGTGGCTCCCTGGAGATCGGCGAGGAACGCCAGCGTCGGGTCGCTATGATGGAGTCCCTGTGCCAGGTAAACGGCACCAAGAGCAATGGCGGCAACGAGAACACGACTAACAACGGCACCAACAACAACCCAGACTGTCCAGATCCCCAACAAAGGTTGGCGGTGCTCAGTTTCGAGCAGGTGCGACGATTGAACGACGTGATGAACGAGGTG
This sequence comes from Megachile ligniseca, assembly GCA_945859555.1. Lineage (NCBI taxonomy): Eukaryota > Metazoa > Arthropoda > Insecta > Hymenoptera > Megachilidae > Megachile > Megachile ligniseca. Next base: position 8,023,041 of record OX243783.1, read on the forward strand.
GTGTGCATACACGGTAGAGGGAACTTCCCCACGTTGGAGGTCCGATTAAGGGACCTGGTGACGGTGGTTCGCAGCAAACTGGAGACTGATCCTAGCAACGGTGGTGCCGGGATGAGGGTACGCGACATCAGGTTGAACGGCGGCGCCGCTTCCCACGTGTTGGCGACCGAGTCTCAACCGTACAACGACCTGGACCTGATCTTCGCCGTGGAGTTATCCAGCGGACGTAACTACGACAAGGTGAAGGCCGCGGTGTTGGGTTCGTTGTTCGACCTGTTACCGGAAGGAGTATCCCGCAAACGTATCACCACGTGCAGTCTGAAAGAGGCCTACGTGAGCAAGATGGTGAAGGTGAACAACGACGGTGACCGATGGTCCCTGATCTCCCTCGGAAATTCTCGAGGACACAGAAACGTCGAGCTGAAATTCGTCGACTCGATGAGGCGGCAATTCGAGTTCTCCGTCGACTCGTTTCAAATCGTCCTCGATTCCCTGCTGTTGTTCTACGAGTGCAGCAAGTTACCCATCGGCGAGAACTTCTATCCGACGGTGGTGGGCGAGTCCGTGTACGGCGATTTCCAAGAGGCCCTGTACCATCTCCACAAGAAGCTGATCTCGACGAGGCATCCCGAAGAGATCCGCGGCGGCGGACTGCTCAAATACTGCAACCTGCTCGTCAAGATGTACAAACCCTCCCAGCCCGACTACATCAAGACCCTCGAGCGATACATGTGCTCGAGATTCTTCATCGACTTCCCGGACATCAGCCAGCAACGGGCCAAACTGGAGAACTATCTGTGGAACCATTTCGTCGGCCCCGAGGAGGAGGCCCTCAAGTACCAGTACCTGATGCTGCTCCACAGCGTGGTGGAGGAGTCCACCGTGTGCCTGATGGGCCACGAGAGACGACAGACCCTCGCTCTGATCGAGAGCCTCGCCTACCAGGTGTTCTGCCAGGAACAACAGCAACGGCTGACGAATCATCAGCAAGCACCACCTGGACCACCGGCCACATACGTCTACGCGAACGGTTATTATTACGCTCCAGTGATACCCACCGCGTGCTACACGTGCACCTGCAACTCGTGGATGGCCTGCTCGTCGTGATGCGACATCGACGCCATCGTCGCAACTAGCACCGCCATCACCACCGCAACCACCACCACCGGCACCACGCTCCGACGTGCCGCTTCCACATTAATCACCCGGACCATCGAAGCCGCTTCGTTCGTCGGCCATCCTGGATCAGGCTACCCTCCACGGGACCCGGACAACGATCCGCTCGGGTGCTGTCCTCTGGAGGATACCGGGGACTCGCATCCTCCTCGCCAGTCGAAGGAACAACGCTGCTTGGTCCTCAGTTGACGGTTGGACACCGGGTCGGACGTCGAACAGCCTCCATGTCCAGAGAGTGACGTAGACGAGACAGCTCGTCGGAAATTGAATCGAATCGAACAACAATGCTGGAGCCATCGTGGGACATCGGTGTCGGTGAAACGGGTTTAGGAAGACTGAAGAGAGGGAAAGATGGCGGATGATATACGATAATAAAGGGACGGGTAAATTCGTCCCGGGCGTCTTTTCGCTTCTCTTGCGGTGGGCCGTTTCAGTTGTCGCGGGGGGACGGACCAAAACCGATGGCACTTGCTGCGATACACGGTCGTAGGGGATCAACCGAGAGACTACAAGACTCCATACAAAAAACGAATTAATGAAAACGAATATATAAAACGAAAAAAAAAAGAAAAAACGAAACGAAATGTGTTGTGCCTAACGTAATCCGAGAAACGTAACGTAACGGAACGCATGCGTACGCGAGAAAAGATGACAGTTTAGTTCGAGAGGAGACACTCGGGTGGTTTCGAGCAGACGCTGGTTCTCGGTGCGGGTCGAGGACGGGCGCCATATTGTTGATCGAAAGAGAGAGATGGATAGTGTACGCTTGTCAGAGTTTTTAGGAGACGTCTACCGCGTGGTGGCCGTTCTTCGAGTCGTTTCGAGGCGGAAGCGGAAGAACGGGGAAGGTCGGAGCGACGAATCAGAGCGAGCGTTGAAAGAGATAGAAAATTTGTCGAGGAGTAGAAACGCCGGCGACGACGGAGAAATGACGAGAAATGATTTAAAAAAAAAAAATAATGGATCGATAGGACGACCCGGGAACACGACTGGAGTTAAACACGACTGACACTTATAATAGCGATGCGTTTCCGTGGTCGTCCCTCTTTCTTCTTTTCCGTAAACAAAATACTAAAATACATAAAAAAAAAAAATACAAAAAAAGAAATAATATTTCGAAAACGTGTAACACAGATTCAGCAACAAAAAAAAAATAAATTTAAAAGCGAACCGATAGACAAAAAACATTAACGGGCGTGGCGTTTGCAACAAGAATAATTATAAATATATAAATATATATAAATATATATATATATTTAAATATATAAATACATGTATAAAATCTATGTATAAATATTAATGTGTGGCTGTGAACACATTTCATTTAGATACTACTGTAACGTGATATATAAAGATTGAAATTCGAGGATGAGCGGCGCGATCGGTGCGACAACGAGAGAATGAAATATTGTACGTAGAAAGAGAGAAAAAACAAGAGAGATGAGAAAGAAATGGAAAAGCGTGGAGGAGAAAGAGGGCAGACATTTTCTATTAGGTTCTTTCATTTGCGCGGGAAATGGCGCGTCGTTTAAAATAATACGGTGTAAAAATAATTGAAGTACATACTCAAAATATATATTGTTAAACAGACGGAGGATGATTACGAAAGACAAACGATAAAGCGATTTTTGTTTGTTGATTTTTAATTTTCACGTGTACGAAAATGAAGGTGCGGGTTTAACAAGGAGAATTTTTCCGGTGTTTCCTCAAATTTTTTAAGGAGTATCGTCTTTTGATATGGGCGGGTATGGGCACTCGTGAGGGCAGGGGTGTACAGGGTGCACTTGTGATGGTCATTTTTGTAATTAGACAATTTATTTTTAGATTTATAATTTATCAAGTATTTTAGCTTTTTTCAGACTTTTGCATTTCTAATTAAGAATGTGGTAATTTGACCACTTGTAATTTCTGTGTTAATTCTTATATTACAAATTTTCAAACTTGCCAAATTACAAATTTGCAAATGACCAGAATTTGAAATCCTAGTTTCTAAATTTCTAAAGTAAATATGAGATCTCCAAAAAATCCATCACTGTGCACATCGAATGCCCATAAACAATACATCGGGCACTTGACCTGCCCGTCACTGACAATAGCTCCTATAAAAATTCAGCCATCATTCACACGCGACTGACATATTATCACATACATCAAAGGAACGACATTTGTATAATTCTCCTCCATTTCAACGAACGAAATAAAAAGAAAATCACTCTTCATCGATGCACACGAACATAGAAAAGGAACATACAAAAATCGAGTGATCATTGTGGCGACCCTAGTCTCTCGTAGCAGAGCGGCTTGCATAACTTTCTTTATTAGATAGCGTAATTATTTAATACCGCGAGCGAGAGTGTCGGTGCGTTACTCGCGAGGGCACACGCGTGTGCACGTATGTGGAGGATCCATTCAGTGTATGCGAAAGTATATCTCAGCGTCGTGAATCGTCGACTTTGTGCATGCACACGTATCTTAGAGCGGGTGTACGCGTTCTTCTTGCCACGTACACTCGTGTTCATGAGTATTGGGATATTTAATCATTTCAGTTTTATGTTTTAACTAATAAATCATTTTCTAAGTAATTTTGTGACGAGGTTTTCGAATTTCTGAGTTTCAGGATTTATTAGATTTGCTGATTTGCAAGTTTTGGAAATTCCTTAATTTCCTAAATTTAGGAAATTCCTAAATTTACAAATCACAATTTTCCAATTCCCAAATTTCTAAATTCCCAAATTTCTAAATTCCTAAATTTACAAATTCCCAAGTTTGCAATTCCCAAATTTCTAAATTCCTAAATTCCCAAATTTACAATTCCCAAATTTGAAAATCCCAAATTTCTAAATTCCTAAATTTGCAAATCCCAAATTTATAAATTCCCAAATTTGCAAATCCCAAATTTGCAAGTCCCAAATGTTCAAATCCCAAATTTCTAACTTGCCAAATTTCCAAATTTCTAAATCCTCAAATTGTCAACTCCCAATTCTTCAAATATCAAAAATGTATCACCCACTCCCAACAAAAACAAATCTCCCAAAAAAACCCAACTATAAATACAAGATCAACTAATTACCAACTTCTCCAAAAAAAAAAAAAAAAATGCAAACGATCGTGCAGTAATTGAAGAAACAAGTGTCCAAGTACTTATGGACGTGGGTGTACATATGTGTTCGCGCGCGCGCTCTGAAGAATCATAGAGAGAAAGGATATGTGGACTACTCGCGTCTGTCTTTACATGCGTGTCCGTATCGACTGGTGACCCCGTTAGTTAGCTCAGTCAGTCACTTTACTCGCTCGCTCGCTTACTTGTTACTTTAGCAAGCCTCGCTCACTTGCTCGCTCGCTCGCTCGCTCACTCTTCCTTTCAGTTTGCAAGCGAAAGTAAAGGCCTAATAAAAAGACCCCGCAAACTGGTTTTTCTGGTATATCGCGTGTTAATGCTAAGGAGAGCCAGACCGACTAGCGTTGTGCACCCGGTGCACCTCCACCGTCCTGGTCACTCTGTTTCCCTGACACCACCACCCTTTTCTTTCCTTCTTTACTGCCTTATTTCTGCTACGAACCAGTCGATTTGAAATTTAGTGTTTGAAGTTCAGTTTGGGTTTAGAGATTGAATTTGAGTTTGATCTCAGAGGTTGAAGTGCAGTTTGCTCTCAGAAGTTGAAGTTCAGTTTGCTCTCAGAGGTTGAAGTTGACTTTGATCTCAGAGTTTGAAGTTGACTTTGATCTAAAAGTTTGATGTTGAGTTTGATCTCAGAGGTTGAAGTTCAGTTTGGTCTTAAAGGTTGAAGTTGAGTTTGCTCTCAGAGGTTGATGTTGAGTTTGAGTTCAGATTTTGAAGCTGAGTTTGAGTTCAGAATTTAAAGCAACTGAGTTTGGGTTCAAAGTTCGAAGTTCAATATGGACTCAGAGTTTGAAGTTGACTTTGATTTTAGAGCTTGAAGTTGAGTTTGATCTCAGAGTTTGAAGTTGAGTTTGATCTCAGAGTTTGAAATTGAGTTTGATCTCAGAGTTTCAAGTTGACTTTGATCTCAAACTTTAAAGCTGAGTTTGTGTTGAGAATTTGAAGGAGTTGTTTGAGTTTCCACTTTAAACAAGTTGAATATGGATTCAGAATTTGAAGGATGTAAAGATAATTGTAGAGATGAATTGTGATATGGGTTTTGAAGATTTTAGTATTTTTTGAGAATTTGTTTGGTAATAGCTAACAGTGGTTCTAAATTTCCAAGGCCAAAATTTTTAAAAATCACTAGATTTTGCCTAAAAATGGGTCGAAACTCTATTATCAAAATCAGGAAGTTCTTAAAAATTGGTCCAACTAAAAATTTGCTTTTGAGTCTTCAGCTTTAAAGATGCAAATTTTTATACTCTTCAAAAATAAAATAATTCCAATACCAAGTAAAATTCTTAAAGAAAAGGAAACGAGTCTCTGAAGTTGTCCACGTTTTGACACGTGAGAAAAAGTTGTGTTAAAATAATAGGGGTCGAAAAACTGGAAAGTTGTTGAAAAGAAAGTTCGTCTTCTAAGAACTCGACAGAGAGGAGTAATCTAGGGGTGAGTTTGAAAAGTTAAAAGGTCGCAGCTCGTCGGTTAATTAGCTAATTTTGTTTCGTTTTTCTTTCTCTTCTCGATCATTGAATTTTATTGACTCGTCTTGGAGAGAAGCTAGATAATCCTCGAGGCTTCACACGCGAATCAAAGAAAAACACGGACAAAATTGAATAAAAATATGATCATCTCTTACCGTTTCTGATCGAATCAAACTTCTTCGTCCGTCTGTTGTTTTAATTCCCGGAAGCTTTGAGCGTTTGTGATCGATCATTTTACTTAACACGTTGATTGCTGTAACAGAAATTCACTTATGTCACGAATTAATGTTAGTAAATTGATCATTGGTAATTTAATCGATTACTTTAATCTTTTAATTTGTTACTTTATTCTGTTGTAATAGTTTTTTATTTTAGCAAATTTGAATTATGGGAGATGTCAAATTTTCTACTTACGCTTTAATGTGGGATGATGCAATATAATTAGATTGGAATTTTTAGGAGATTATGGTATACTCTTGTTATATTGCCGTTCGAGGAAATGTTCGGAATAATATTTTTTTGTATATTGTATTATTTTTTTATATTAAAATTATGAATTACTGAAGTTTTAAATTTTGCAAATTACCAAATTGTAAATATCTATATTTATAAATTTTCTATGTACAAAATTTTAATTCTTTTTTTCCACATTTCTGAATTTCTAAACTTCAAAGTTGAGAATTCAGAAGTTACACAATTTGGAATTTCTATATTTATAAATTTACAAAAATACAATCTATCAAGTTGAATAATTCCCAAGTAAGCAGTCAACGTGTTAATCAATCAATTTTCTTACTACGTTTTAATATATCTGACCCGATTACGATCTGTACGTTAACCCTTTAACCGACCTACCAATAGAAGCTGGTACTCTTTTATCGACATTTTTTTACCGAATTTATACAATATTTTTTAATGAATTTTATCGACGTTATACAAGTATTTAATTTTCTACAAATTTACAATGATCAATCAAGCGGTTAAAGGGTTGAACCGAATGGTTCTCAAATAATACAATCAAAATTGCTATATCTTTTTTATCCGTTTCGCTCGTCTCTCTTCAAACTAAATCCATGTTCCCTTTTTTTTACGGACGAAGAATTCGATTTTTAGAAAAGTGATAATCACGATCCGTTTAGCGCTGGATATAGCAGTCGTGAATTTTTAAGGATATTAGTAAGGAGATGATATTTTATACGATCGTTTTCTCAACGGAATATTAAGATAGTCGCTTTTTAAATACGCGAGATATCGATACCGAAATTGTCAGAAGCTTCGTTCGTCGTTGATCCCTCATGATTTCTTTTTTTTTTTAATCGATCGTTCGCATGGACGATCGATCATTGTATAAAGATGATAAAACGAGATCAGTCGCGAGTTTATCGCGACTAATTTCTCGATCAAACATCGATTGATTATGCTCAGACTGATTGAGATGATTCTTCGATAAGGAGATCGATTGTTCTCCTTTTCAATTATGAAAATGTATTAATTCATTCATTTGTATCATTTATGTAACGTTTAATTAAGATTTATAAATTCTTTCTGTGAAAATTAACCCTATTGCACTGTTCAAATTTTTATGGTGTTTATATTAGCTGGTTTACGATCGCGAAAATAAAATGTTTTTATTAACCGAATTATATTTTAATTCACAAATTAAATATGGTTGGAGGTTAGGAAATTTTGCTGAAATAAATATTTTATTGATTATTGAATTTGAAAATTTATGTATGTTTTTATCTCTCTATTTTTAAGTATTCTTTATACAAGTCTTTTAATTATAAAATTTAGAAATTCGATTTGCAAAAATGAATTTAGAATTTCAATTTGCAAAAACAAATTTAGAAGTTCAGTTTGCAAAAACAAATTTAGAAGTTCAATTTGCAAAAACAAATTTAGAAGTTCAGTTTGCAAAAACAAATTTAACAATTCAATTTGCAAAAACAAATTTAAAAGTTCAATTTACAAAAACAAATTTAAAAGGTCAATTTGCAAACAAAAATTTAGAAGTTTGAAGATTTGCAAGCTTAAATTTGAAAATTGAACCTTCAAATTTCAGAATCTAAATTTAAAAAAGTGTCTATATTCCTGAATTTGACACTTCAGAAGTTTCCAAGTCTGAATGTGAAAATTTTATATTTTGAATTTCTGAAATTCTAGAATTCCTAAATTATCCCAAAATAAATTCGAATATACATCTAAATTTCCGAATTCCTCAAAAATCGCAAAACTTACGAAATTTCTAAGTCTAAATAAAAAATTAAGTCTTTGAAAATCTAAAGACAAATTTACAAATTTCAAAATTTCAAATTTGTAAAATTTCAAAACTTCAAATTTGTAAAAGTTTCTAAATTTCTAACATGACCATATATGAATATTCGGTAATTTTTAAACGCGAAAGTATCTAATATTCCGAGCATAAAAATTTGAATAGTGGGGGTGTCACCAGCGTGCGTGAAAGTGGCAATATACCGAGAGCGTCCGTACTGCGTTGCAACATCGAACCCGATCTACCGAAAAATCTGAATTACAAAACGCCGGTATCGAGAGCTTTCATCATCGAAAGCCGAATCGAGGCACGCCGGAAACTCGAAGAACACGAAAACGACGAACCAGGCGATGTAGAACACGAGAAGTAGCTGCACACGGAAGTTCCGATAAAAATAAAATCCAAAAAAAAAAAATAGCGGTAGGTTTTTAAGTCGGTGAGCCAAGATTCAAAGAGAGGATTTTCGCCAGCTGCGTTCCGTCGCGTGTGTACAAATTAATTATTGTAATTCCCGCGTCGTTTGTGATTGTCGCAAGAGAGCGTGCAAACAAGATCGATGATCGCCATCATCGATCAACGAAGTGGAAAAAGAACGAGGATCACGAGTAACAATTTTAAATCGTCGAAAAAAAAAAGGTGTTCTCGTTACGATCGCCATGGAAAAACGATCGTTAACGAGAACATCGTATTTTCTTCTTTATCAATTTGTTTCTTTTTTCGCTGTGTTTTTTTCCCGTCGTTTCTTTTTCGTTCTTTCCGTATCGATCGAGCAACCGCTCCGAGGCTCGAAACGTGAATAATAACCATATATATAAAAAAAAATAAATAAATCTACGCTCGCCACACACGGATTTTCTTTTTTTTGTACGATGATTCCGCGCGACACTGTACTCGCTCCGATGATTATATCGATTCTTTTTTATATTTGAAAGAGAAGAGAAAATAAAATGCATTTACACCCGACGCTATGGTTATTATTCAGGGGTTGAATGGATCGGGGCACGAGATCTCCTGTCACCGATCCCGATTTTGCTTTTTTTTTTTTCGAGTGTTGGCTACAACAGGTAAATAGAGAGATGGGAGACAAAGGGACGCGATACACACGTTTGGATACACTTTGGGAGATTGCTTTATTGAAAACTATTTTATTCATTTTTTTTTCTTTTTAACGACGATATTTTTTAAGGACGAGTTTTAACACTTTGCGTGTGTATATTTACAGTTATTTGAAATTCGATGCATTGACTACCACGATAATTTGGTAAAAATATTTACACAATTTTTTCAAGTATTTATGAATTTGCCTTGTTTCTGCACTGTCGTTTATTAATCATTTTTATAGTATACTTTTGTAATATTATTATAGAAGTGCAATGTGCATAAATTTCACAATTTTTAGATCATGTCTCTGGGTCCTAATATTTTGCATCCGAATATTCCTAGACTCTAATATTTCCAGATCCAAATATCGTGGCCTGATCGGCCACTTCGGTGGTAAATTTTCATTTTTGACGATGGACAAATATATACATATATATATATATATATATTCTTTGAGATGAAACTTTAAGGGATTTAAGCGTAACCGTTCAAATGTCGTAACTTTTCGATCTAGCTTTAAGGATTCGGGAGACTAAAAACTGCAAGTAAAAATATAAGAATAAACGAACGTAAAAATAAACTTGAATAAAAAAGAATCAAAAAAATACAATCAATTAGCGGTAAGGAAGTTTTACGCTACTCCTCGAATTCACCCTCGAACCATGGGTCACGACCCACGTGTGGCTTCTAGAGCTTGTACGATTGTACAACTTGTACGTGAAGTAAGGTTAAACGCTCGAATTTATAAAATGAAATACTAGCATATTTTCGAAGGAGTCATGAGGAGTACAATTTAGAAGACACGAGCTAGAATTAAAATTTGGAAATTTGACTCCGTTCGAGGGTTGAATCAGAAAAATCTTGAGGTTCCTCAATTTTCCATCGGAAGGTTCGTCTCTCGTCGCTGATTCGCTGATCGCCCGAGCCATCCGCCATTTCCGCTTCTGCATCAAATGGAATTGACAAGAAACTTAGGCATACACGTCCATTTTAGTCATCCGCGTACACTTCCATTCTATTTTAATACGGAAACCAGCGAGACTGTCTCCTCCGTTCACCGAGAAAAAGTTGAGGAAACGTAAATTAAGAGAAATCGATCCTTCTTCGCGTTTATCCATGTTCCCAGGAGTCGTTTTTTTAATTAAACTTGTTTACCTGTTCAAAAACTGTAGCTCGTGCAAATTGGGTCGTTGCTATTACTAAATTAACTGTAATTATCATTGTTTCGTTGTGCAGCGTTGCACTCGTGGACGATTTCAATTTTTAAATGGAAGGAAAATTAATTCCCTAGAAACGGGTGATAAAAGTATTTTACAAGTTCGGTCGCGTGCAACTTGGGTTTCCTATTGAAAGAAATTTTAAGTTAGAACCTAGATTATTTTAGTATTCCCTAGATCGTAGAGTGAACTCTAGGAATTCCCTAGGATCTATTGGTTATTTTGGGTTCTTTTGTTTCTCCCTAGGATCCCTATTGTCCCTCTGTGAGATTGAATTGTCTCTCCCTAAAATTCCCACGGTCTCTCCCTAGGATTCTATCATTTCTTCTTAGAATATTTCTAGGATACCTACAAGAACTCCCTAAAGTCTTGAGACCTCCCTAGAATAGTTCTAGACCTTCACAATTTTTAAAATTTCCTGAAATTATTTTAGAATTAGAATTTCTTCAAATTTGATATTTTCCTAAGAATGTCCTAGGAAGATTCTAGTTTTTTTCATAAAGTCGTCCATCGAATTTTCCTAGATTCTCCCTAGATTTTATCAATACTGAAACCTACGTTGCACCCGAGTGTACAATAAAAAGCGTTACCAAATTAATAAAAGCGTTGTTCAACTCGAACGAGCTTTTCACCAAAGATGTATTTGAAAAGTTGATGAAATCGTCCAGTAAATAACCTTCGTTTAAAGATAAAATAATTTGAAGAAGGATTAATGTAGTAAAAGTGGATCAAGGTCCTATGAAGTGTAAAATCAAACCGGAGATGTACGGAACGAAGAGATTTCGAGCTTCTTTCGAAAGTCGCGTGTCTTCGCTCGATTTCGAGGAGAACAATAAAAAAGGAAAAACATGGCCGGAAAATGTCGAAACTCGAGCAGACTGATCGTGGATAACCGATAAGCTGTACAAACGCGACGTTCTATTCTGATTAGGCTAAGCTTAACGATAACAAACGATGGCATAGATGAAATCCAAGCGTAGATTGTTAGAGACAGTAGTTTCGTGAAATCGAGGATCAAAACACGATAATCGAGGATCAAACTTCGAAGTTCGTCGCGAACTTTTGTCCAAACGAGACTGTCTATAGACTCGAATAATTAACAGAAAATTACTTCGTTTGAAACTGGCAAAATTGTCTTCTTCTTTCAATTTCTCAAATCTTAACCCCTTGCACTATTTTGACCCTGTCTCGTGACGCACTCAGCTGTGATCAATTTTACTCGAATTTTAAATACACTTCATTTTGAAGTTCAAGTACAATAATTTACAGATTCAACGATTACATAATACCAAATTAACATAACATTTCAACATTCTTTGTTTTAATATTGTAACTCTGATTAAATCTGACTGACGCACCTGGTGCGTCATACAGCAAGGGGTTGCATTAAAACAAATTTAAATTTGAGAAATTCTAATTCGAAATAATTGATGTGAAGTAAGTTTCATTTTTTGTGGATGCATTTCAAGGATTTATTTTAAAAAAAGAACTCCGGTAACAAGGGTTCTCAATTCGTCTTATTTTTCCTTGATAGAAATGCGAGATAAAAGATAAGCGATTTAATCGCAGAACTAAAGAGAACGATGTCGAGGAATGAAAACGATCAGTACAAACAAGACAACGTTCTAATCAACTTGCATTTAACTTCGATTGTGTTCTCAAGATCGTTTCCGGTCGCCGAACTTGCAGATTGACTCGAATTATCTCGTGATTCGAGCATTTAGATTCGAAACTTTCTAACGAAGATCGACAGTTTCGCGACGAGAACTTTGAGGGATTTGATTTCGAGTCCTCGATTACAACAATCGAAAACCCGCGAGATCTCTCGCGCCACAATCCTCGTCTGTTTTAAATAACCGCGCAGATTTTATCGACTAAGATTAACCAGTTTCGGAGTCCTCTCGTGTCCGAACTATTTTATCGATGACAGTGAGGAAGTTGCCTGTTTTATTTCGATAAAAGGGTAATGACAGGTGTAATGTAGTTGAAACGTAAATGAGCAGATCTCGAAAATTCGAGACACGAAGGACTCGAATGAGCGTTTTTACCGTTTACGAATTAGCATCGTATTAGAGTGATTTAGTTGTCATTCCTTCGCGGATCCTCGGTGATGCCAGATACTCTCACGATTATTCCTTTTGTACCAATCAGCTTCGAGTTGCTGATCAATTGTTAAGAAAAATGATGTGGAAAAATATAAAAAAAATGAATAAATAGAGTTTTTCTCGGATGTTTACAAGAGTTGAGAGGATTGCATTTCCGATCTGGCATCACACGAAGAGGAAGTGCATAGGTACACGAAAATGTTCAAACAGAAGTATGTTTTTAATTGAAGAATTTCAATTGTTTGGTGGAGAATTTTTGGGTAGCTGACATGTTCGCTGGGATTCATATTATAATAGATTTCTGGACAATTTTTGTTTATTTTTCAATTTTTAATTTTTTGAATTCTCAAATTTTCCATTCCTACATTTGTAAATTCTATAACACCAAAATTTCTAAATTTCCAAATTCCAAATCCCCAATTTTCTAAATTTCAGATTCCAAATCCCCAAATTTCTAAATTTTCAAATCCCTATATCCCAAATTTCTGAATTCCCCATCTTTCAAATCTCGAATTTCTAAATGTTGAAATCCATAATAACCAAATTTCTAAATCCCCAAATTTTCAAATCCCAAATTTCTAAGTTCCCAAATTTGCAAATCCTGAATTTCTAAATATCCAAGTTCCAAATCCCCAAATTTCTAAATTCCCAAATTTGCAAATCCCAAATTTCTAAATGTTGAATTCCCTAATTTCCAAATTTCTAAATCCCCAAATTTTCAAATCCCAAATTCCTAAATTCCAAAAATTTACCTAACAAAAAAGAATGCAGTATAAATTTTCTTCTTAATCTAACAGCAAACATGTTCACGCAAATAAGTATTATATCTCCATAAACGTACTCGATACTACTATTAAAACGATAAGCAGATATTGTATAGCATAACTACTCAAGAAATGTATTTTATCTACGAATATACTGTTGTTTGAACAACTTCGTGTACTAGTGTAGATCGATCGAACGCGACGGAAGTTCCGTCCGTTTCCGGTCGCTGCTCCACTGTATAATACAGCATCGTGTAACTTCTTCGAACGAGCACCGTTGAACAGATTTTTCCACGATTTTCGCAAAATTATTTCAAGTTTAATACTTTGTTCGTCAACCCTTTGCCTTACGATTATTTTCGTTGTCGAATAAAATCACAAGAAGAAGATAAATATCTCCTGAATTCTTCTTCCATAATTTTTTATACATCTTTGAGGAAAAGTCTACAACTCTTTTCCTGAAAATTTTCAATTTTACAAATTTGAATCTAAATTCAAATTCACAAGTGCTTCTTGCAAATTTGAACTTGGATCTAAATTCAAAGTTGAATTTACAAAATAAAAATTGCTCATGATTTTTGACAAAAATGAAACTGAATTATCATAAGGCAAGGGGTTAAAAATTACACCGAAAATATTTGTCGAATAAACGAGTTAAAAATTTTGATAAATTGCGGTAAATGAGTTCGTGGATGGTGATCGATGAGGGAATTAAAATCGATTCGAATCCATCACATTTAGATTGCGTTTAATTGATTTCGATGTCGGGTATCGTTTTCGGGAAACGAGATATTAGAGAGAAATGTCACGATACAATGTACGAATTGTTATTTTGAAACTCGCACGAGTTGTGTTTCACGGCCGACCATTTTACATTTGAACAATTGCGAGACGTGGATCTGTGTTTAAAAAGTGATACGGCTTTGTTGTAAAAAAAGGAAGAATGAACAGTCGGTTCGATATAAAAATGCATTTATCTACGGCGATTTAAAGAACGGCTAATTATTTAATGGAAGAACGAGAGGTTGAACAGCCATTGAAATAAAATGCGTTCGTTTAACGATTTGTAATAAAAGATAAAGAAAAAAAAACACGCTTAATTAAAAAGAACGCGTTCCAGGTAAATGTTCAACCTCTCACGGTTCGTTTCTCTGCTTTTACGTAATGGAAACTCGATTTAATAAATTCGTGCGTGATCGAGATAGCGCGAGGCAACGGAAAAGCGAACGAAATCGTCGGGTTGCAAATACTGTCTTATCTAAAACACGAATCTTTGCTTTTAACCTACTTAATCGCTAGAAAACTACGTCAAATTTTACGCAATACTTGACAAATTGAAAACATTATGGAAGGATAATTTTCTGTTCTGTAAGTCTCATTTCGATTGACGTTTAAAGTATATATCTTCAAAATTTTTTATTTTATGCAAGTGAACTGTGTAATTTAATTATATTTAACGAAGTACAAAATTTTCATAGGACACAATGCTATTTTATTTACAATGCAACAAAGAGTTAAATTTTTAATGAAGGGCCTTAGGGAGCCATGTTCCGTACTCCAGAAGTTAAAAAGAAAGATTCGATGTAAAAATAATAAGAGCTGATGGCGAAGAAAAGAAGAAATTGCGTTTAGTCAAGAAACCAGAAGCGTGTTCGTGGTTTTGCAACGAACCGAGATTGTCAGTGAACTTCCGGTCATAAAAACTTCTTCACGATTCATATTTTTTTCTTCGTCGGTGCTCGTGTTCCCTCGAGAACAATCTTTTTCCCTCGCCACCGGTTGGCTACAGGTGTAAACAATAAGAAAACATAAGAAAAAAAAAACGAAACGAAGTGATTGCACAAAAGAAAAATGGAAAATAGAAAGGGTAAACGAAGCGAGACAACGACTGACGCACATAAACGTGTACGAAAATGACGATTAATTGTTATATGATTGATCGATTCGCTAGAAACAATGAAGAAAACGGCGATAAATATTAAAGTTTAACATTACCCGTTTGTATATTAAGGAGAAAAATTGCAAAAAAAAAAAAATGGAACAATGAGCGAGAGAGAAATATAGTGATATATACAGTGTAAGTGATATAACACGTGCGTGAGAGAGAAAGAGAGAGTTATTTTGGGGGATGTTCGAAAAATAAGTGGGCGGCGATTAATTTCTCTTTTTTTTGTTTTTTATTTCTCTGACTTGCCCGATGAGTATATATTCCCATATGTAAGAAATGTTATAAGGATTACCTATAAAACATGAGAAATAAATATCATGTAAACGCCGAGAATATTTGCATTTTATTTACTATTCTCATTACTCCTTGTTCATTTACAAATTACTACTACACAGGAATGTAGAAGAGAAAAACTATAAAAATTGGTAGATAGAAAAAGAAAAAGCGCGGGAAAACGAGGGAGCCCGCGCCAAATTCGAATCGCAGGGCGGAGTCAAATCACGTGGCGCCAAATTCAAACCGCATATACTTGAATTGAAAGTTTCGAATCAGTTACCGTTTCATTATATTGCATGATAATAAAAATAGAAGTAATATACAAGTAATTCATCAATATTTATTCAAATATAAATCTTCAAACGTCGTATAAAAATAAAATTGCAAGAGCATTTCCTTTCTCCATTTCCTTTCTCCACTCCTTTCTTTAGAGAAAGGAAACAATTTCGATTAACGTTCACAAATTGTTTTTTATTACATGTTTTAAACTATTCTCGATATCAAGTTTTACTATCCTGCAAGATCCTGTTCAATATCAAACAGTAATATCAGAAGTAACTCAATCTTCCCCCGTCTGCCAGCTGCATTCCCAATCAGAAAGGGCTTGTTTGCAGTACTCGAGTGTTCGTCGACCGTCTATAATTCGATCAGTGGTCGCATTCCGAAAGGCATCGACTTCCGGTTCGAAGTTACGGGTCACAATAATTTTCGACGGGTGTCGCAAGCTAAATACTCCCGGTCTCGGTCAGTTGACCGACGGAATGCGTCAGTGGCCGCCATTGGAACTCGTGAAATTCACTTTTCACGCATTTGCATGGCCAACGAATAATCGCCGGTTGGTAAAACCGCCGCCATCTGTTTTGCACGGTCTACAAAACCCATCGCGTAACCCGTTTCACCATTATGGTGATTTCGGCTGTTTTATTTCCTGTTGGTCAACTTCGACTGAAAACACGCGGCCGTAATGCGCGCTTTGAAAAAGCGCGCGAAAGCGCGGAGATTTAAATGCATTTACGCAATCGCTGAACGCGTGGATACACTTCTGAGTAAATTATTCGCGTTTCTATTAGCGTTCTTTGCTGCTGAAACTTTTATTATGAATTATGGATACATTTACATAATTATAATATAATACAGACATACAATTATGGTACACTTATATACATATTTTTGTTTTATTAGTGATACGTACAATACGAGTTATGATATATTTATACAACAAATCATAATTTATGCTATATACAAATGTTACGATATCTCATTAGGTTCTCATTACAAATAAAAGTGACACATAACAATGTTATAAAAATATACAAAAAAAATATAGCAAGAGTCAATATTTCATTTACAATATATTATAGTTACAAAGATTTATGCACACTACAAGTTACACTGTTTTTATACTATAATTTACATTTATACAAACATAGATATTACGAAGTCTCATCAGATTTTTGAATAAAAGACAGTGTTACAAAAATACAAAGAAGACTAAATGAACAATTTGGAAGTAAATTTTCGATGTTACCAGATTGTTGCACTTTATTAGCCTCCACTTTGGTGAATAGTAATAAATGATCCGTGCAGGAATAACGCGGAGTTCCAGGATATGGACCAGATAACGCGAGTGCATAACCACGTATACACATCGGTGGACGCTGCAAACTGGCTGGATTCCACTTTTCTTGGAATGCAATCGGTCTTTCCGTTCCTGCGCGGTAACTCTATCGCTCGATTCCAGCGGAGGATGCGCTGGTCGCTTTTACTTTTGCTTCCTTCACCTTCGAGCCGCCTAGCCTCTTTCCTCCTTCCCGCCATTTTTTCTCACGGTAACATCTGCCAACGACTCCCGGCTACCATGGCACTCGCGAGATCCTCTTCACCGTTCATTATTCTCTAAGTGTGCTGAAACTTTTCAATTCCTTCCTCGTGATTGAATTTTATATCTCTTTTTTCTGGGTTTGGGTTTTTAGGGTTGCAGGTTTGGAAATTTGTGATGGGGTCATGTTCAGTTAATCTTCGTATGGTTGCCTTTTCTGGAACTTGCGTGACATCTTATTAAAATATGAACGTCATGATGTAAAGTTTGTGATTCATTTAAATCTCTAAATTATTTTCTAATGGACTTAAAATTGTGATCAAGTCTCCAGTAAAAAATTCGACAAAAGTTACACAGTATCGTACTTTATCCAAGTTTGGTAAAAACTGTTTCGTCGAAATAGCACGAGTTCTATAGTTCGAAGTTCAATACAGTTCCCGACATAGAACTCGATGAAGTGTACACCGAAAGACTTGGAAGCCGTTGGAATTTCACGGTTTGCTCGAAAGGAAATCCAGCAAGTTAGAATTCATCGGATCGTTCACAATTACGAGAACCACTCGAGTGCCATCAATCGAATCGTCACGATTGTGTTCCGAATGAAAAAATCGACACAATCCAGTTCCATGACTTCAGGAAGACTGACACGATGGTTTCTCCAACTTTCACTATTGTTACGATCGAGTTCCACGACTTCATCGAAGTTTATAATTGCATCGATCGAACAGCGACGAACTTCGCGATATTCGCTTTCCGCCGTTCGTTCGGAAGTTCTTTGTTAATTTTTCCCGGGAAGTACTTGAATTCAAGGGTCCGAGTTGCGTGACACGATTCAAGGACATTGTTGAATTTCGTGACTTCAGGGCCGTACCTATCTGCTCGACTAACAAGGAGAAACATTGACGCAGGTTAAGAATCATTAAGACGCAACCTTCTAGCGAGTCGGATCATTTACGATTGTTTATCGAATTGGTTGCAATTTCCAAGGATGGCTGGTGTTGCTCTTCTTGCTCGTTGTTGGCCGTTGTCGACGGAAAACGGGATAAAAATCAAGGGTACGAGGCGAGAAACGTGAAATCGTGACGGGCTCGAAACGTTTTCGTTACGTTCCAAGAGGAACTTCGAAACTCTCGAAGCAACGCATCAGCGAATTGAGAAGTCAATGAACGCAATGAATTAAATTAATCGGATGCGTAATGGAGATAAATTGAAGGAACACCGTCGAATTAGACGACGCGCGTCTCGTTTGCAGGACATTAGATACATGTATTACATCAGATTCGAAGTTTTGAAATTTGGGGATTTGAAAATTTTTAATTTGAAAATGTACAAAATTGGAAATTGGAATGTTAGAAATTTGGTGTTTGAATATTTAGAGATTTTAGGATTTTGAAATTTGGAAAATGGAAAATTTATGGGTTTTAGAGTTTGAGTATTTGGAAATTTAAGAATACAGGGATTAGAAAATTAGAACTTATAAAATTTGGACTTTTGAAAATCTAGGGATTTTGATATTTATAATCTTGAGAACTTGAAAACTTGAGTATTTGAGAATCTCTGTATTTGTAAATCTAGCCATTGAAAATTCTCTCAATTTAAAAATTACTAATTTGGAAAATGCAACTTTGAAAATTCAAGTAACCTAGATATTTAAAAATGTAGAACTTGAAAATTTGAAAGCGTTCCAATTAAAAAATTTCAAAATATAACAGAAAACAACCAGAAACTTATGCAGACTCCCACAGAGCCTCTCCGCGTCGAATAAAATTTCTTTCGTACGCAACAAAGTAACCCGAGATCACAATAAAAAAAAAAAGGAGGAAAAATATGAATATAGTGTATAAAAAAAAAATTGTTTAATATTCATTATGGAATATTTCAGCGTTCATAACGGAGAAACACATGAATGTTTTCTCGGCACGAGATTATTGAAACGGATACACCCGATGAGAATGTATAAATGCTGGCAAGGACATTCGATATTACAAGTCCCATGCGTGTAGATATTATTCAGATTTCTTGGTTCGATCGGTCGTTTACGGGACCATGGTGACCCATGAATTCCGATGCGTGTAAATACGATTATTTATAAAGGTCGCGTGTCAATTTGCGCGTGAAATTAGACCGTGTTCCGTTTCGACGATTCAAAAGAACCATAAGCACGAGAAAGTTGTCGGGAGAAGGATAATTTTGTCCTCGATAACCGTTCTCTGTTTTTGTTTATGATCACTGAGAACGCGTTCAATGAACAATCTTCCATTTTCTTCCCGTACAATATATATTTTAATAATAATATTGCGAAGATTATATCTTTATGGAAGAGGCGAGGTTAGGGGTAAATTGTGAAGTAAATTCGAGGGAAACTGAATAGCAAGTTAGGTTGAAATTAAAGTGTGAGGTATATTGTGGTTAACTTGTAAGGCAAGTTGGGTTTGGGTAAATTGTAAGATAGGTTAGGATAAATTTTAAGGTAGTTTATTTTAAGGTTAAACTGTAGGGTAGGTTATGTTTAAGTTAAATTATGAAGTAGGTTAGGTTAGGTTAAATGGTAAGATGAAACAGTTTGAAATTAAATTGTAAATAAGTGAAGACTAAGATTGAATTATAAGATTAAGGTTAAATTGTAAGCAAGTCCTTTTTCATGATCATTAAATCAAAAGATAATAAAATTCTATTCCACATACATATATCTTTATCTTCTAAAAATTTGCAAGAATATTGAATTAAATTATTATCCAGAATATAGTGCCCACAAGAATATGTAACATAGTGTTCATACCTAACAGATACATATCTAATTAATTGAATAATCTTCAAATCAAAGCATTATTCTAAATAATTCGTTTACGGTATCTACACGTGCCTTCATTTATATGTTAATCGAGAATTCTTTTAAATGGCAGACTGCGTAACGCCAAAGCGTCCATAAAAGGAATGCCAGATAGAAGAGAAGGATAAACGAAGTAAAAGAAGGAAGACAAGGTTAAAAATGAAGTAGAAGTAGGGGGAAGAAGATGGAGAAGAGGTAAAAATAGAAAAGCTATAAGGAAAAGAGGCTGGTTGGGTAGAAAAGGAATGGAGAGACCGGTTAATCCGTAAATGAGAAGGCTGATGGTACGACGCAAGTAAAATGGAATCGAAGCCAGGGGTGTGGAAGACAAAGCGGATACAATGCCGATCCCATTGTAATTATTGTTGCACCAGAGTACACGCAATAACACTTTTGAGAATTGTCAATGTGTCAAATGTATCATTAGCATTGGGAAAGATCGGATCTTTGTCATAGGTCAGGCGCTGGGATTACTCACTGGCTGAAGTCACTGAAATCGAAATATTTCTTACTCGAGCTAGCAAGTATTTATACTTGGAAATTTGGCGATTTTGGGAATTTAGGGATTAGAGGATTTTTGGAGATTTCAGGATTTTGGGATTTGAAGATTTGGCAATTTGGGGATTTGGGGATATAGGGATTTGGAGATTTCAAGTTTTGGGATTTGAAGATTTGAGAATTTGGGGTTTTGGTCATTTGGAAATTTGAGAATTTGGGGATTTGAGGATTTGGGCATTTGGAGATTTGGAGATTTGGTGATTTGGGAATTTGGGAATTTGGGAAGTTGAGAATTTTGGGATTTAGGGACTTAGGGATTTGGAGATTTAAGGATTTTGGGATTTGAAGATTTGAGAATTTGGGGTTTTGGGAATTTGGGAATTTGAAGATTTGGAAATTTGGGAATTTGAGAATTTTGGGATTTGACGATTTGGGCATTTAGGAATGTAGGAATTTGGACATTTGAAAATTTGAGAATTTGTGAGTTTAGGAATTTTGAAATTTGCTAGTTTGAGAATTTGGGAATTAAGGAATTTGGGATTGAGAGTTTGAAAATTTGGCAATTTGTGAATTTGAAAATTTAGTAATTTAAGGAATTGGAAATATGGAGATTTGAAAGTCTGGAAATTTGTACCTCCAAAAATTTGAAAATTTGCTAAACTGCTTCAAAATTTGAATCTATAAGAATTCTAGAATTTGGGAACTTCAGAACTTGAAAATTCAAAAATTCCAAAATTTGTCAGCTTGAGAATTAGGAATTGAAAAAACTGAACATTTAGAATTATCTGAAAACTTGAAAACTCAAAAACTCAGAAACCTAGGAATAAAGAAATGTAAAAATTCCCGAATCTAAAAGGTCAAATATCCAGGAAGACGTCCAGATTGAAACGTGTACACGCTTTACACGTAATCGGGGGATTCACGAATACATTATCGGGCAATAAAAATCCCTGTCGCATAAAGAAGAATTTACGAACGATAAACGTTATCTTAATTGATATTCGTGCGTTTAATTCTATCTCCCAAGTCGCGTTACCGTGTACACATATCACAGAATTGATTCGGCGGTTCCAAAATCGGCGAACATGAAGATATGCCCAGTCAGTTTTCATTAAGAAAGAGACCGATAAGTAAGAGAAAGTCAGTGACACGTAAGATCGTTATTAAGTCATCGAGTACACTTTCGTTAACTGATGCCCAGTAGCAATTTCAGTTTTTTTTTTTTTTTTTCTTCACGGTGAACGTATCTCGAACATCTTCGGTTTTTACAACTTTCTAGCAACGAAGTGATTATAATACATTGCGCAATGAGGAAATACTTGGTCGATGAAGTGTTTCGAAAATTGCTTGCGATCCATTTTGTCATTACATAAGAGGAAAAAGAACAGTAATGTGCTAGGATAAGAATTTTGTAGAAATACTTGGAGAGTTATGATGCATTCTAGGCGGATAGAGCTGGGGGAGGTTTTGGGGAGATTTTTAGGAGATACAAGGTGGGTTCTAAGGAAATTCAAGGTTTAATCCTAGGGAGATCTTAAGAAGATTCGAGGTGGAATTATAGGGAGATCCTAAGAAGATTCAAGGTGAAATTATAGGGAGGTCCCAAGAAGATTCAAGGTTAAATCCTAGGGTGATCCTAAGAAGATTTAAGGTAGATACTAGGGACATCCTAAGGAGATTCAATGTAGATCCCAGGAAGATCTTGAGCAGATTTAAAGTTGGTCCTAGGAAGATCCTAACAAGATTTAAGGTAGATCCAAGGTAAATCATATGAAGATTTAAGGTCGATCTGATATGTAAAAGAGATCCCAAGAAATTTTGAGGAAGATCACATGTAGATCCAAGATTTTAAAGAAGTTCAAGGCAAACTCTAGGAAAAAGATTTGATCATGAAAAGATTTAGGTCTTAAGAAGATCCCAGGAAAATTTATGAAACAGCGATAAGGAAGATCCTGAAAAAATGAATTCTAAAGAGATTCGAACCTAACCTAACCATAATATCTCTATAATTCACCATCTCACAGTACAGTAATGTATTAATTAGGAATATTTTACAAGGGAGTAAGTGTCAATAAACACCAGAGAAGCGGTTATTTACTCTACATCCTCAAGTAGACCATAACAGTACCGTAGCCACGCCTCCGCGTAGACGCAAGGAATGCCGAGGATGCCATTGCACGGTCTACAGCTTCGAGCAGACGTTCAAAGAACTTCAAAGGTACCATTATTTACGATGCTGCAAGTGGACGTCAATGAAAGCCCAAGATACCATTGTGCTTACCATGCACATTTCTACGCAGACATCAACGAACGACCCACGATGTCATTGTTTACTTTGCACTTCCGAGTAGATGCCGAAGACGTCATTACTTAGTCTACATCTGTAAACAAAGATCGACGGTTATTGCTTCGAACAGACACGATCTATTACCGCTGTCTCTAAGTAGACATGAAGCAATACCAGAAATGGCATCGTTTGTTCAACATTTCGTTCGTTCAAACATCGATATCGTTCAAATGTCTAATTAAATATCAAAATAGTCGCAAAGATGTTATCACATGTTGAATACCCTGTTCCAGACAGTGACGTGGTCTGCAGGTGTAAAAAGCATTTATTCTATGTTGGATTTCTTTTTGGATCTTCCTGAAGCCTCGCCTTTGTTGGCTCTACTAAGGAGGCTTATGAACTCTTCTGTAGAATCTCTCTTCACTTTCTTTTGAAGTTCCTGGGGATCTGGGTGCGAACTAGGATTCTATTTCAGTATTGATTCTTAGGATCTTGTTAGGAGAGGTGTTAGGATTTGCCTAGGAGCTTACTGGAATTTCTTGAATATACTTGTGATGTTAGGGTATACCTTAAGGATCATTAATCCATGGAATCTTGTGATGTTACGATCACCCTGGAATCTAGGATCTACTTTGAACTACCTTAGGATCTACTTTGGTACCTAAGAATAAGATCTACTTTGGATCCTGAGGATAAGATCTACTTTGGATCCTAAGGATAGGTTCCACTTTGGATCTCCTTATGATCTTCCTAGGATTACCTTAAATTTCCATAGGATCTCTCTTGGATCTCCCTCAAATCTACTTAGGATCTCTCTTGGATGTCCTTCAAATCTACTTAGAATCTCTCTTGAATCTTATCAGGACGAATCTTCCTCGAAACTCTCTAGAATCCCCATTCCATTACCCTTGCATATTCCTTGAATCTTCCCAAGAATCTCCACAAAATCTGTCTGGGATCTCCCTCGGCTCTCCCTCGAATTTGACAAATACTGCTATCTGCCTATACATTGCGTCCCCGAGTCTCTGATCGAATCAATGCCTCGCAAAAGAAAAGTAACAAGTGCAGCAACTAGTTGTTACGGTTACGCATTGCGTAAACTGGACCGATCAACAATGAGCGTTAACTCGAACGGAAAGCGACTGGGCAGCAAGTCGTTTGAACAACAACACGTAGAGTGTGCCCGAAGCCGGTGGCAGTGCGTGGCAGGTAGTTGCTCGACCAGGTACCGGATCCGAGGATATTTTTCTGCGCTCCAACACACGTCCGCCGTTGCACGGCGTGGCTTGCCAGGCTACGAAGGTGAAGGCAATGGAAGCGGTGGCCAGCGCGTGTTTACGAGCTTGGAAACTACGCACGCATCCGCGAGGAAAGCGCGGACGAGGCCGCCGCTCTTAGATCCGGGATTCCTGGAAATTACTGCCTCCGGCCTGTCCCTGCGGATTGCTCGTAACACGCCAGCTGACTTATGCCACACCGCCGACAACCACACACAACACCCAGGACTGGTTTCGCGACGCTCGATACCGGCCGTCTGAATTTCGGTGACCTTCGCTCCTTTCTGCCATACCCTCGCCGGAACTCGAATGCCTTCGTCAATGATTCGGCGACAGAAAATATCTTTTGCGTCGAAAAAATCTCCTTTCGTTTCTGCGGTTTTTATTAGTGCACCATTTCACTTGGTAAATAGGCACCTTTTTTGGCGCTGCGTTTTTTAGGGAGAAAGATTGAATTTTCAGGTTTGGAGATTGCAATGAAAGTATTTGTACTATCTCGAATTCTCAGTTTGCAGTTTGGAAATTCTTAGGTTTCCAGATTCCTGAATGCAATTTGCAAGTTCTAAAATTCTGTAATCTATAAATTCTCAATTGACCTAAATACCAAAGTTTCGGAAAGTCCACCTTCTCAAATCTCTAAGTCCTCCTCAAACACCTATATTCTTACATTTCCAAAGTCTCTTTTTCAACATTCTAAATTCTTCACTCATCCAAGTCCTCAAATCCCAAAATCTTCAAAAGCCTCCTCACATTAAGATTGCTAATAAATCTAGTGGATCCATATAAAAGTCCCGATTACGTCGATAGCAGTCGATTACGATTTGTCAACAAAATGGACACCCGATTGTGCAATTCAATGCGTAAACCAATTTCGTCTCATCACTCTCCCTTGTTTTCGCGACACGAAATCACACTTACAAGGTTTCTCTTTTCTCGTTATCGCGCAGACACTGCATTATCGTGAAATGCACGATTTACAATGAACGCAGCTTCAACCTATTAAATTTGATTAATTTCACTTGTCCCGTGGAACATCCTCGAGATTGCGTTGCAACTGAACGTTTCACCTTGAGAAAATAAAGTAATTCGAAAGGAATAAGAATTATTCCTTTGGCACGGTCCAGCGAATGCCGTTTTACGCGTATTTCCAATTAAGCGGCTGCCAGATTGTTGTTTAATTGAAAAGATCTGTTTTGCTGCTTCATTTGTCGAGCGAGATATTTTGTTCGATCTTTTTCGAACAGTTGAAACTGGTTTCAATTGGACAGTTTCAACCGTGTGGATTTATAGGAGCGAAATAAATGGTCAAGTTATTGGATTTATGTTTCTGGATATTGTTCAATGATTTTATCATTTTCTTGTTTTTGTCGCGAAATTTAGTTTGTGGAGAAATTAATTCTCATCATTAAATGATGAGAGGAAGGGAAATGTCGAAGGTGGATGTGAAGTTTCTCAGTTGAGATTCGGTTTTGGTATGTTTGAATCGGTTGGTGTACTTGATGTTCCTATCCGCCATTTTGTGAGGACGCCACTGTCGGGAGATCCGAGCATTTTTGTTGTTATTCGAATAAAAGTCGAGGGTTCTAATATTTATTTGAACAATTATGGAATTTGACAACTTCGACACTTGAACAATTTAACAATTTAAATTGAATTTAAAAATGTACAAAGTTCAATAACTAGCAATTTAAAAATGTGCAAAATTCAATAACTAGCAATTTAAAAACTTTCATACATAAAAATTTCCGCACTTGATATAATACAATGTCCAACATATAATGACATATAATCCAACATACACATAATGAACCATACGTGAATATAAAATGTCCAAATACAATAACTGCATTCGATAATTGAATCACCCAATTAGCAGACGAAAATGCACGACGATATTGAATAACGATCCTGCACGAATCCTTCGACTTCTTTTTGGATGCAATGTCATTCATTAATAACTGGTTGATCTTTAGCAACACGGAACATATAAATTTGGTCCCTGAAGGCATTAATGAGCGAACAGTTAAACGGCAATTTATTCCGCTGATCCTCGATCACGATAAAAGATCGATAAATCATGGAAGAGTATTGCATCTCCGTAGCCGAATATCTTTTCCTCGAATTTGTACTCACCTTATAACGGTCTATCAATTAAATGTCGCCTTGTCATTTTCATCGACGTTCACATTCTGCACACGCTTATTTTATTCGCATCCGATTGTTCGTATCGAGCGACGGGACGGTCATTAATTACATAAATCACCCGTTAATTAACCGGTTTCTTAGCACGCGTCAACGATACTATGTTGTAGCCGATAGCGATTGCTTGTTATCAGAAAATGAATAGTTAAACGCATTTTTTTAGATGGATTGGCTATTTGTCATAAACAATATTAAACGTGATACAAGTATCGATAATTTCATAATTAAAATTCTCGGGTATCTTCAGCCTTTCAAATTGTTTGATTTATCAAGTTGTTCGGAGCTATTACGTCGTTAAGTGGCGGATTTTGAAATATTAAGAGTCAGTTGTGCAAAGTTACGATTATTCAGTGAATTATAATTATGAAGCAATTTGAAAAGTGCATTCATTTTATTTGAAAAATTAATAGATGCAAACTTGGGAGTCGATCGGTTCAAAAGATTGAATTTAATCAAACGTTTTAATTAGTACAGAAATGAATTAATGTAGACTTCGATTAATTTCATTTTTGAAGTGAATTAATTTACGGTACTTGATCAATTTAATTTAACAGAATGAATCAGTTGAAACTTTCCAATTAAATTAATTTAAAAGAACAAATTAATTTAAACTTCAAATTAATTCGATTGAAAAAAGAACGAAGACAAACATTTTTAATTAATTCAATTTTAACAAGTGAATTAATACAAACCTTTCAATAAAATGAATTTAAAAAATGAAGTAATTCAAACTTCCTAATTAATTGGATTAAAGAAAAATCCTCCTCAATTAATTCAATTTAAAATGTGGATTAATTAAAATTTCTCACCAAATTCTTTTTATGCAAATGAAGTACAATTATCGTCCAATTAAAAGTCAATTATAATATAAAAATGAAGTAAAATGATGTAGCACGATTTAACAGACGATCATCAGTGAGATTAAAGTAGAAGCTAGAGAAAAAACTAACAATTGATTTTCTAAATTGATTCAAGAGACACGCAAGATTGAATTGTCAGTGATTTCACCGAACGTACTACTGAAATCGTAAGTTGATGTGTGTCAAGCTGTCAAAACGAAAAGATCGATCAACCAGCCATGTAAACACAAACCTGTTGCACGGCCACGAGGGAATTAGTTACGACGAGTTTTCTTCTGTCTTTCAAACCACAGAAATCGTTGCGATTTACGATTCGAATTTATTCATTTGGAGGTTTAGGGATTTGGAAATTTAGAAATTGGGGGGTGTGAGAATTTGGGAATTTAGAAATTTGGGGGTGTGAGAATTTGGGAATGTAGAAATTTGGGGGTGTGAGAATTTAGGGGTGTAGGAATTTGGGGGTTTAGGGATTTGGAAATTTAGAAATTTGGGGGTGTGAGAATTTCAGAATTTATTGATTTGGGGGTTTAGGGATTTGAAAATTTAGAAATTTGGGGGTGTGAGAATTTGGGAATGTAGAAACTGGGGGGTGTGAGAATTTGGTAATGTAGAAATTTGGGGGTGTGAGAATTTGGGAATGTAGAAATTTGGGGGTGTGAGAATTTGGGATTGTAGAAATTTGGGGGTGTGAGAATTTGGGAATATAGAAATTGGGGGGTGTGAGAATTTGGAAATTTAGAAATTTGGGAGTGTGGGAATTTGGGAATATAGAAATTTGGGGGTGTGAGAATTTGCAAACTTAGTATCTTCTAAATTAAAAAATTAAAAAATCTAGAAACCCATAAACTGACAAGTCTAAAAATTTACAAATACACAAATCTAAGAACCTACAAATGTACAAGTCCACAAATCCTAAGCCTAAAGAATTGGTAAAAGGAACAAGTTCCTTTACGATTACCCGTCCGCCATCTTTGAAAGTAAGTCGGGTCACAGCGTCCACAGGGGTAAGCGTTTTCCATTTATTCGCATTCGAAAGGGTCAAACGAAATAATGGTCCCAGGAGGCCATCTACGGTAGCTGAAGTTGGAATTCCGAAGAAGGATTAATCAATCTGAGGTTGGTCGATCAAAGATACGAACCGATACGGCGACTATCGACGCTTGAATAATTTCTCGAATCGCAGAGGGAAGAGGAGCAAGATAATCGGTACGTTGAACCAGATCGTGTTCCTCTTAGGAAACTTGTAAATCCTGTATCGAACGTGAGCTCGTTGCGAGAAACGGGATCGAGAAATATCACGGCTCGATCCTCTTATTCGTTTAATCGCAGGAAATAATATATAGGCACTGTGATAAGCGGTTGCGGTAACTGTTCAACGACGCCTGTTTGAAAACTCGCGATACGAAGTGCATTAAAGTCTCCATATTATTTACTTGATCATTTCTTATACAGAAAATTATCATAAATAAACTGAAACTAAATACTGTCAACACGTTCAAGCTCAAAGTTTATAACATACTTTCTACATTTTAAAAAATACCAAAAATCATATATGCAACATATGTTATATCTATAGAACTGTTTATCATGTAAGACATTTTTGCTCATATCGAATGATTACTATTTTATTTCTCGTTAAGAATAAATTGAAAATTAATCGAAAAATTGTTCGACACGATTTCACTTTTCGAAATGTTCAAGTATGAATCACGAGAATTGCTGTATAAAAAAGATACAGATACGCGCCATTAATGAATAGCATTAATTATCGTTAATGACGTAACGATTGTCTGAATACTATCGATAGCACCATTTACAAGAGAATTTTTACGTATTACTCAGATCGTAGTTTTGCAACCGGTCTTCCAATCTCCTCTTGCTCTGCACGAAAGTAGCAATTATCCATTATTGTTGCGATATCGTTTAGAAGTTTTTGCCAGCTCGTTAATGGCCACCCGGATTAAGCAACGAGGATGACGAGGAACGTGCATTCTACCGCGATATTCACGAAAAAGTGAAACTGAGGCTTGAGGATTACAGGATTAACGTCGTATGTGGACCCGTAAGAATGGATAATAGTTTCATGTAATCATTGATACCTATATTTATTTTTGAATGATAAGTATTTTTTGTAGCTTCATTTGAAATTTCCACGTTTTCAGATTTTTACTTATGCAGTTAACTTGAACATTTTTTTAATTCGATTACCAAAATTTTGACATTCAACAATTCTTCACATATTCAGTTTTTGCACAATTTTTAAATTTTTGCAATTTTTCATATTTCTTAAATACAATTCTTCAGGCTATATTCTCTAAATCTCAAAATTTCTTAAATTCGATAATTCCTCAAATTATTATATTTCTCAGGTTCGATAATTCCCCAGACACTCACATTCTCCAAATCCCAATGTTCTCCATATTTCTTCATTTTCAAAATTTTCCATATTCATTCATTTCCAAAATTCCCTATATTCTCATATTCCCCAAGCTCCCTAATAAATGAATTTATATAATCAGAGATATTTTGCAATGAACAGTGTACCAATTAAATTGACAAAATTGAACAGTTCACGCGGGTACCAGAATCTATTTGCAAGATCGAAATTCGACGATCATTATCTAGAAAAATTGTAGATAGAAAACCGATCGAGGAGCAATAAACCACCTTGCGTCGTTCACACGCGATAAGTCTCCCCGTGATTAATCATCGAAGTAGAAGAGAGCCGATCGAACGGTTATCAGTGCAAAATGCAAGCTTGTATTTCACGATACATAGCCGCGATATCGGCACTCTTTCTTCGTCGTTATCGTTAACCTTTGGAACCCGATACACCCACGTGTCCACCTTCGGAGAACAAAAACGCGTAGGTGAAAACCGTCGCATCGGTTAGAGTACTCCTTTTCTGTCGTTACGTTTTTCTAACTAGACGCTCCTTTTGCTTCTATGAACTGGAAAGCGCGCGAATACGCGTGTGAATACGAAATCAGCCGACGTTCGTATCTCCGTATTCGGCACTTTTGACATTTTACGTCGTTACGTGGTTACTTTCGATTATGGGATAAGTTGGCTGGAAATATGGCCGACGAAATTACTACATTTGCAACCAGATGTTGGTCGGACTGGTTGAATTTTTTAGGAAATATGTTTCGTGAAATGGAAATTACGTTGGTTTTCGTCGAGATTGTGAAATACAGTAGACTCTCGTTATATTGCCCTTCTTTGAAGTGATTGCTCGGATAGAAAATATGGGTTTATTAACGTTGGTTCGTGATGTATTGTGGTTTAATGTGAGACCATATAATGTGTGGTACTATATTGGTACTATACTGTATTTAGTTCTAATAATATCATACTAAATAGCACCTATCACATTTTACCATTTTTTTCGAATCATAAAAAAGTAAATAGCACCAAGTACCCATTTGAACATCCATTTCGTTAATTTTCTGATTGATAAAGTAACGAACACTACCAAATTCCCATCTTGACCTCCATTTTGTCATTTTGTCGAGCGGTAATGTTACGAATAGTCCCCACACTTCCATTTTATTCGATTTCTAAATAAGTAATATATCTAGAAATATTTAGGAATGAAACGTACCTCGTGCAGCTGTTCCAAATGAATTTTCTAAATGGTCCAAAATGTGCAGAGCATAGAAAGACGCCTGGAGCCACGTAACAGCCTACATTTTATTTCCCTGCACTTTTACTCTGCGACTGTGCACGCGGTTCGGCCTTGCTGCGACCTGAATACCTCGGTTCACTATCGTCGGAATTCTGCGCTCGATTTCGATAGATTCGCGATTATCCGTGCCTCTTCCGCGGCCGATGAACGTAATCGAAACGAAGAAGAGGTGAAATCGATATCGACAATGAGAACGGGTCATACGGGTCGAGCGAGTATATCAATTATTGTGCGCGAAGAGTCCATCAGAATAGATGAAAATACAGGACTTTAGCATTTATGAGAAATGGAAAATATATTGTGCTAATATACGTCGTCGTAAAATAGCCTTTCTATAATTGATTTTGCTTTTTTGCGTCGACTCGACATAACTTCCTTATTGTAAATTACAGAAATTATGCTTTTGTCGATGTGAAGAATTATTGTATTTTATCATTGAGTTTCTTATTTATTGTTGTATTTTATTTTTAAGTAAATGCTCATAACATTTTACCATTTCTTGATGAGGGATAATTTTGAATATAGTTTTGACAGTGTTCTAATAAAAAATCATTATTTTACATTTATTGAAAATATACAAAAAATCTCGTGAATGTATAATGAAGGATAATTTTGTTGAACACAGTTTTTCTATCCCAGTGAAAAAT
Source organism: Megachile ligniseca (assembly GCA_945859555.1). Lineage (NCBI taxonomy): Eukaryota > Metazoa > Arthropoda > Insecta > Hymenoptera > Megachilidae > Megachile > Megachile ligniseca. The sequence continues at coordinate 8,054,595 of OX243783.1, forward strand.
CAGTATACCAGATTATTTTACGTTCACCGAACGCAGACTCGGTTATAGACTGCACATCCAGCTGGTCGGTAATACACATAAACAGTACACGCGACTTGCATTCTATTCCGGAAAAGCGAGGTCCTTGAACTCGATTCCTCGCTGCATCTCGAGCTACCTGCTCGCGAAGTCGTCCTTTATCCGCTCGTATCGCCGCATGCAAAACACATCGTTCACACGGAACTTCTATATATGCATGTCAACTCGTATGTGTATGCACGTGATAACATAAACGGGGAGTGGCTCTAACTGAGATATCCCAGAAAATCTTCGATTTATCTGAAATAACGGATCATCCGAAATTTGACGATTTTGAGACTATGTATTGCATTGAACATGTGTGTTAATTGTAGAACGATAAAAATGACTAGTTTCAGATTTTTATATTACCAAATTTGATCGTATTTGTCTACAATGTCCGCCATATTTGGTTGAGGTGATAGTGGGTGCTTCTAGAATAAATCTAGATTCACATCCTGTTTTTAGAATGTAAGTTTTGTCTAAAACCCCTAATTCTCAGGATTTCCCTAAAATCTCCCTAGACTCCACCGAGACTCGTACTCATTGTCTCACGTGATATTTCTCGACTATTCTTTCCCGCGGTTTGCCTTATATCGTGTAGGTGATTTTCACTTATATCGAGACTGTGCGTGTCGATCCGAACTCAAGTTGAACCCAACCAGTTCTATCTTCGACATAATTCGTACGAATTCACTTACTAAATTGCCATCTGTTCGCATCACGGTAGAAAGCACTCCTATAAGAATAGGCCCGCGCAATAACCGTATTCGTTTTTCTACGAACTAGACAAAAGCCACTTTCGGAATTCTGTTATCGAGCATGAAACGAAAACATCACGTAACTTTGCGTACACGCCGGTTTATGGTGTCATAGAGACGGCTCTGGCAGGATCGTACGCGGACAACAGCCGATGGTAAATTTCACGGATACACCGGGACCGCCGATCCTGTTCCCTCGTCGAGCAACGATATTCTTCTCTCTTTTCGCCGTTCGTAACCGAGACAACCGTGTAACCTGTTGCTCGAACGAGAGAGGAGCGAACACTTTATGTCCATCCAGCTCGTAAAACGTAATGGTTAAGTGGTATGCAGATACGATCGGTGGCCTAGCGAATGGACCCGGCCACACGGTACACCGTACAAAAGGACCTGTAGTTACTGCCACAGGACCGACTTTCTATGCTTTGCATGAAAATTCCCGGGAACTTCGTTTTCCCGGTGTCGTTTCGCGGAACGATGAGGAAAGTGCTTTCGGACATGCTGTTTAAGATTCGTCGTTTTATTGAACCGCGAACGAGGCTCCGACACCAACGTCCACTCCAATGAGATTCCACACATTTTTCTCGTTTATTTAAATGGTATTTTTCGATGTTCCACCCCGGGATATCGCGACGGAATACACGGCGCTGGTGTAATCCAGCAAATTGTTTCTAAATACAGTCCCGGAGTATCGGATACCGGTAATGACGGTGTAAAATCATATTATTATAGGGTGATTTACGTGGATGTTTCGAGAAACAGAAGATAAGTTACTAAACTCGCAACATGAAGTACCGGGTAATTGGAAGAAAGTTGAAACTCCGTGTAGAGAATAAGCCGCAAAATTATGTTCGAGTTTGGACGGAATTTTGATACGGGGAATCGCGGTTACTAACACGCGTTCAATCGCTGCGCGTTCAATTATCGAGCGGTGCACCGCTGCGTTTTGTGGCGACGCATTGAATTACCATGTTGTACTGTGACGCGCTGAATTACCATGTGTTGTACTATGACAGGTTGAATTACTACCTGTTCATCGTGCGTGGAATTATTACGCGTGGAGTTACTACGCGCAGTCCCCATGCGCGGAATTACTACGCGTGGATTTATCGTGTGGTGAGTTATGGTGTACTGAATCATCACGTGCTTAGGTACCACGTGTGGAATCACCACGCGTTGAATTACTGCGCGATGGAATTACTACGCGTTGGAGTCACCACGCGTGGAATTACTACACATTGGAATCACCACGCGTGGAATTAATACATATGGGAGTCACCACGCGTGGAATTACTACGCGTTGGAACTACCACGCGCTGAATTACTACGCGTTAGAGTCACCACGCGTGGAATTACTACACATGGGAGTTACCACGCGTGGAATTACTACACATGGGAGTCACCACGCGTGGAATTACTACACATTGGAATCACCACGCGTGGAATTAATACATATGGGAGTCACCACGCGTGGAATTACTACGCGTTGGAACTACCACGCGCTGAATTACTACGCGTTAGAGTCACCACGCGTGGAATTACTACACATGGGAGTCACCACGCGTAGAATTACTACACATTGGAATCACCACGCGTGGAATTACTACACATTGGAATCACCACGCGTGGAATTACCACGCGTTGGAACTACCACGCGCTGAATTCCTACGCGTCGAAACTACCACGCGCTGAATTACCACGCGTTCAACTACCACACATAGAATCACCAACTACCAAGAATTAAACTACCGCAAATTATATTTCAACGCGTTGCTTCTCCAAAAATATCTCCACCCATTCTATCACGTATCAATTTAAAAAATTTTCGCGGGTCCTCCATCCACGGAATTATAACGAGAGGGTGCTGTAAATGATATTTCGTATCGATACAGTACGACACAGCTTGGTTAGAAAGAACGCATCGACTGTGCCTCTCCCATCGAAGGAAATTTTTCTTTCGCGAGTTTGCCCGCAACAATAATACACTGCAGGATCGAATGGTGATTCGTGAAAGGCTCTGGCATCATCCTCTCAAATGCCACGTACACGACGGCTAATCGGAAAGAAGATCCTGGGAACCGCCCTTTTATCTTTAATATCCTGCTTCTCTATTGCTGGATCATTATTGCAGACCTACATACTTTTGCCATTTTGCCAATCTGCATACAACTATTCACGTAGTTATCTTTTCAATTAGCAAGCTCAATCTCGAATGACCCGAGTGAAATCTTCCTACCAATATTAACGTAGTCTTTATATACAAATAGATCCTTAACTACAGCATTTGTGGAATCCTTGATTATGTCTCAATTAACTCCAGCTCTGAAAACAATTTTGATTAATTAAGCATTTTATTTTTAAATTTTAATCAAATATGCTGAATAAAATCATCTTCATACATAGAAGTACATAATAGTTTAATTCTTGAAGGAAAAAGTCCAATGATAGACTTCCAAGCGTTTACAGTGTTCAATTCATTTTATTTGCCACAGATATTTAATCCAGTGTACTTGAACGGGAATGCAGAAAGAGTAGAAGAAAAGAAAAAGGGTAAGATCCTTGAAAAGAATGAAATAGAAGGAAGCAAACGAAAGAAAGAGCAGCGTCGGAGGTGCGGATTTGCGGGCACAACATTCACCAGGTCGAGCAGGGAGGAAGGCACCTGGTGGGGAGGGCCTTCTGGTTACCAAGGGGACTCTCGTCCTGACTCCTGGTTACACGAAGAAAGAGGAAGAGGAGGGATATGAACGATTACGCAACAATGCACCGCCACCTGCACTCGTTTCGTCACCACAGCTTTAACCAACTCGATGGTAGTTGGTCGGTTCGCACTACTTTCGCCAATTAAGTCTGTGGACGGTCGTTGTTGTTCAACTTGAATATGAAATTCCGTAGTTGTTCGAAATTGCGGATCTATGAATCTAATGACCTCAGGAAACCTGAGAAAGTTGACGTAGGAGAGGCTCTGGAGGTCTGTAATGTAATGGACCTCGAGCTAATGGGTTGAATTTTGCACATAAAGACAAATGAGAACTCACTGTATATAAATTAAAAAATGATTGCATACTTGACTGAATTCAGACAATATCTCTCTTATGGAAAATGCGAGTGAAACATTTGATCTTTGATATCAATATTTCATAGGATAGTCTTTGTCAAATGCAATGAATTATTAGTTTACTGTACTATGACATCAATCATTCGAATTAAATATAACAGGAGTGATGGTAATGAAAATAATACACAGTTAGATGGTGTAGAAAGGGAAATTTTAATAAATATCAATTGTCCTATTCAATTAATATTGAATTATATTCGAAATGTTGTGGGAATAGATGAAACAAGTAAGCAACACATATACTTTTAAAATGCCAAGGGAGTCAAAATATATATGGATATTTACAGCTGAATTTGATTTATGCGATGAAGCTAATTGTTACCTACAGAAAGTTACATACTTTGCACCTTATACACCTGGTTACAATGTCTTCCAAGCAGATGTAGTGTATTTGATAGTTACATTTGAACGTAAGTACATGTACAATCACATATAAATACCATGTAATGTATTATCTTTTATTCGTGTAGGTGATATAAATGGTCAAATGACAAATTTTGTACCACTGCTTACTGGAAAGGCAGCAAAGAGATGTTGTGATATACTATTAAAATCTATTATGTCTGCTAGAAAGTATTCATCTAAATGTTCCATAAGAAAAACAATAATACAATAAAGCAATACTATTATTGCTCTTTAAAACTGCACTAAATCAATTCAGTAATATTGCAAGAATTTAATAAAATCTTGCATGCAATTATTACATTTGTCTTAGAAATCTTAGTACAAGTTCCCTGTTCCTTGAGGAAAAACACGTATTACTATACAAGTTTTATAATAAATCTTTATCTAATTCCCTAAACTTTGTATCACATTTTGTAATATTCTGAAAGTTTCCATGTTTGCCCAGATCTTCGGTGACAAACCTTTTTGCTCCATCGACGCCTTCTTCAAATACTAAATGAGATGCATTGTCTTTCTCAAATTGTAAAGCTTCTTCCACTTCTTTGGCAGAAAATGTGGCAAAATGTGCTGAAGCACGATCCGCAAGCAATGTCTTTTGAGAAAATTTGACAATACTTTTTGCTAGACTCACTGCTTCACCTAATACTATAAACCAAATACAAGTTTACATTCAATTACATTTTTTAATGCATATTATGATGATTATTATAGAGTAAATTTTACCTGCACCCTGACATGTGTATCGATTAACTAAACCCCATGACAATGCATCTTTTGCATTGATAATTCGACCTGTTAAGATGAGATCCATTGCTCTTGAATAACCAATTAGGGCTGGTAACCGGACAGTACCACCACATAATATTGGAATACTAAAACGTCTATTACTAAACCCTAACATAGCACTTTCTTCCATTACTCTTAAATCACACATTAAAGCAAGTTCAAATCCTACACCTAGAGCGTATCCATTTATGGCAGCTATCAATGGTTTTTTACTTAAGTTGGTTCTATTACCCTATAAATATTTTATACTATGATAATCAAAACAATATAAGGAATTTTGTATAATATGTAAGATATAAATTAATTTTGTTTACCAATACACTAAACTGTGGTAAAACTTCTTCATTCTTTCCATTGTACTGTGCAATTTCTTTGAGATCATAGCCACTACAAAAATTTCCTCCAACACCATAAAGTACACCTACTACAGAGTTTTCGTCATTCTCATATTTATCTAACTCCTCTGAGAGTTCTTCTGCAGTTGCAACATTTAAACAGTTCTTTTTCTCCGGACGATTTATACCAATTACGGTAATCTTATCGTAATAAGTTACTACAATATTCTTCTCTGAAACAAATTATGATTATATGTATGTATACATTATTATTCTTAATATGTTAAAATGAAATTATTTTATACCTGTTAGCAAATGTTTTATAAATATTTAAAGAATTATGCATTAAAACTTCGCTGTTTACCTTTTTGAACTTCTATTTTCTCATTTTCGGATGTCTTAGAGGTTAAATATTTATTCAAGCAACGTTTGCTATATGGGCTAATTACTCCTAACAATCTTTTTACAGGATACATTTATGATTCTAAAATATATTTCAAAATCTATTTATGACCCAGGTCTTTTTGTCGTTTTCAGTTTATACAGAAGATCAAAAATTCCTTTTACTACACTTCTGTGTACATGCGTTCGAGTGCAAAATTTTCTATAGAAAACAAGTAAACTAACCGCTGATAACCACATGTACCTAGGATCTTAAGAATATAGGGATTAATGCAAGGGATAATCAAGTGCAAATTTGGCTTCCTTGTGTAAAATGGTAAAGAAGAAAAAATCCCCAACATCCTGCAAGGTTTTATTCATTGATTCGTATTATACCAAATTCATAAAGATCAATGAATAATGAAGGGTTCAGAAATCTTTTAAAAGCAAGCTAGGTCATTTATAATAAAATATGAACAATAGCTTAGTGCAAAGTAATGAATTATTGGTCTCGAGAATAATGTCCTCAGAGAGACCAGATTTACACTTCAGTGTACCAATTGTTGAACTTGATAGTTCTAGGAAAATCATAAGCAAAATCTGGAAGGGGTTTTAGGAAAAATATACAAAAGAGATTATGTGGGGTCTAGAAAGACTAAAGAGGTTCAGGGGATCAAGAAAACCTAGATATCTAGAGTAGAGTAAATTGCTGGCTAGAAACATTCTATAGTTATGACAACCAAGTAACATTCATTGATGCTTGCGATTGTATGCTGGTTGCATTTGCTTGCATTGCGAATGCACCGCGCCTTCAAGAATGTCATTGCCAATGTTTTAAATGTTGGCGAGCTTGTTTTTTGACGCAAGCGTATGAAATAAAACTGCAGCAAGTAGGAGTGTATTCAAGTATGCAGCTGACAGACATTCAGGAGCGGGATAGATCGTATTTGAAAAAGATGAGTCACATCTGATATTACTACAGCTTTGTATGAAGTGTTAACTCCTATTCCCTTTTAATTTATCTGTTACGTGGAATTAAATATTGGAATCTGAACCCTTATATGTCAGTTAGATGACGGCGATACGCCGTGTGTTAACAGGTCATGGGGGCCTGTTTCGGCCGCTGCATTTCCAAAGTTACAGATTCCTTGTCATACAGGTTAGATACATGCCTTTTTATTTCAGTGTAATAAGAATATTTTTATGAATGTATCTTTGGATGAACGTTCATACCTTTCTTATGAAGTTACATATATTTTTCATTGCTTCTAATGTAATGAACATATTTGAATTTAAGGTTTTATCAAAGGCACACCAGTATGTCTTTCCAAGGAGACGAACAAGTTGAGGTACATATGCACAGTTTTACAAGTGTGAATTGTAACTTGTATAATGAATATAAATACCTAGATGTACATGTAACTTTTTTATTTGTTTGTAAGTATTGATTTTTTTTAGTTCATGGATGACAAAGGAGATGCAGACCAATCTAGAGGATCAAAAACGTAAGATATTATATCAAGCTTTATAGCAGAATTTTGTTTTTTTTTTTTGTATTAATTATGTGTTTCATTGTTACGCTTCCTGGATAGCCTGTTATCGTTTCTCTCCTTAAACCGATTCAAGGTAATTGGATTAGAATATTAGGTTTTCTACATTTTATTTGAAATAGTAAGTCCATTGTTGAGATGAAATTATTACTAATACTAATGTAATAATTAAAATCAGATGTTGCATTCCTATTATCAAAAAGGTATTTATTTAATTTTGTAATGTACTTGCAGAAAAAACATGGAGTTCCTGTAACATTGGAGTTGTTAGAAGATGGTGGATGGTCGAAGGGTACTAATAAATATGCTAGATTGAGTTCTAGAAATAATGCTTCTACTAGGTAGGTACTTAGGATATTGTTTTTATGATTAGCTAATGTATATCACTAATCAAAATATAATTACAAATTTCATAGTTCTGGATTGGACACTCCACTCCAAATTCTTGATGCAAGAACATTAATGAAACAGCAAGCTTGCATCTCTTCCACTCCAGGATCCTCATTAGATTTAGAATGGGAACACGAGGGTAAATAATTTATATTAATAATTTTTTAATATATAGATCTGTACATAATCAGTGAAACATAAAAATATTATATTCTTAGGATTGCCTCTACCAGTCATGGAAGATGAAAAAGTCGAAAGTACCGACGGTTCTATAACGCAGACGTCGGTTAATAATAGTCAACCCTCTAGTTTGACAGCATCTCCTTGGTCGAGAGTTTCTACACCAAATAGTTTAGAATGGGATCCAGTTGAAGCAGATATGGTATGTGTTGATTTAGAGACTGAACAGCTTTTAACTGAAATAGAGAGGTTGACAGATAGAGCATTGAAAGAAACAGGTGAATGGACTAATAGTAGTTGATAAATAATGCATTTATAATTTAACAGGATTATTTGTATTTTTGTATTACTAAAAAGGAGTACACAACGGAATTAATGTACATGAAATACTTTTAGGAAACAAAAAAAAGATTATACTGTTTCAATATTTGTATCATTGAAACAATACGAAGATATATTTGTATTGTTTCAAGGTATATATACATATGTGCATAAGATAAGATAATTAACACAGAATTTTAATAGAAAGGTGTATGCTTGAAAATACCTTTCGCCGAGTTATTACAAAAACAAGGAAAATGCCAACATTTGAAATGAAGAATTTTTTATATATTACATATGTATATAAATTTTACATAGGTCAATGAAAGAACATGCGTTTGTTTCCCAATTTCAAAAGGTTTCTTTCAGAACCTTACAATGAATTTCCTATTCCCACAATTGTTCTTTCTTTTTTTAATAAATTAACACCATCGGTATTTTCATTCTCATTGCATTCAACTTTCATAGGACAATAACTTTCTTCCTATTAATAATTTTTATATTCTATTTAAAAATTGGTTATTTCTTTCAACCCCTCAACATCTATAAATAATTTATTGTAATCAATTGATCTCATATTATTTTGTACAGATGCTGTCATTATAAATATGTATAACATATTACTTTAACCTTTTGAAGCATACTTAAGTGATACCAAAGTTTTTTGATGTTTCCTTTTATTTTTTCATACAAAATAGATACCCTATTCAAGTATCGTAAAAGAAATTTTATATGAACGGCCAACTGTGCTTCAAATGGTTAAACAATGCATATCATTCATGCAACAATACGGATTTTTACGTTTGTAAAATTTACTATTCGATACTTTTAACATAGATAGGAAAGGAAGGAAAACGAGAACAGAGATTATAAGATTAAAATGTATCAGGTGCTATCAATGCAATATATTTTTTGCAAGTGGAATTAAAAAACAGCTTTTTTCGGAAAACGTTTCTTTTAGGGCTTAGTCTCCTAAATTAATTGTATTTTATACGAAAAAGACTATGACATAGTCTTACATAAGTCTAGTCACGATCAAATTCTACGAATCTTCACCAGGATTATAATTAAAGTAAAAAGACAAGGTGGTGCTGGTGTAATATTAATGTTGATATATATATTTGAGTGTACAAAATGTTTCTACTAAAGTTGAAGTATTACAAAGTAATTAGGTAATACTTTTAGATAGACTGTCTACTATTGAGGTGAATAAATTTGAAACCGAGGTAGCTGCCTTACGATAGATACAAAAAAATATATATATATAATTCGTAACTAGTTAAATGCTACTTAAAAGTTCGATTACATTATTGTATTTGCAGCTGTGTTGTATTATAATTGCATAATTAAATTTAAGATCATTAGTTTACAAATAATTTGCAATTATGGAAAGCAAATCAAAATGTATGCAGCAATAGTACAGATAGAATTAACGTTAACGATAATAAAATAAATAATAATGATGCAGTATGTTAATGATGCAGTGCCATGAATATTTGTGTGCTTGATAAACTTCTGTTTCTCATAATAATTTATTAGATCAGTTCAAATGAGGTCAAAGTTTTAAGGTATATTGAAGAATGAAATCTGTGAAAATTTATGTGAAGTTATATACTGAACGCACAGGAATATTAAGTTGTGCAACGCTTATGTGTCTCAGCATTCATATTTTAATTATTATTCTTAAGCACGACGCGAGTCCACTATGCAAATAAATTAAGTTTATGTAAACTGTTTAGCATAAAAGAGAGCAAATTTTATATGCTTCAAGCGACGAAATAAGTATGAAACGCTTACAGTCTGTTTCTATATAAAAAATGAAAGGGTAAAATGCGTTGTTTATACAACAGTTGGGTAAAGTTGGTATTTTGACGATTCTAATATTGCAAACAGTACTGAAAAATTCATCAAACTTCATTTCTAAATGCTTTTCTTTATTAAATAACCATCCGATTACCTATTTCATTTTTTAATCAAGGAATCTTAAAAAAATTAGATGTTACAAATATTAGAAATTGTAATAAGTTCAAATTGTTTTTCATTTGATTAGTCAATGTTTGTAACGAAAGTATTCTTTTTCAATTTAAGTACTCTAAAATAATAGGGACCAAAAATGTTTTCAGTATTAAATCTATTCATGTCTACTACTTTTGTATTGAAATGATTATTTTACATGTTACACTTATACATAAAGTGTTAATTGATTGTCCGGCTATTTTATATTAATTATAAGATTATTTTACATTTACTGACTCAGAATATTTAATGGTATTGTATGTATATATATTTTATGTGTATAAGAATTAACATTGTATCGGTTTTGAAGAGTTAAACAAAATTTATCATTGTTGGCTTTAAAAATATCTTTATGCGCCTAGCATTAATAATCTAAAATAATACTGTTTACATTTTATGCACAGTCGTTTACTCTTCTCTGCGAATTTGCGATACATAAAAGATCATATACTGTGCATCATTCTTCGCTTACACATTAGATATAATTATCATTATACCGATATTTTCATTTATTGACGTATGATTTTGTATACAACCATGGTGTTAATTGGAATAAATTGTATGAGTTTTATTTATTGTTTAACAAATCGGAAACAATTTATTATATATATTTCTATGTACATGCAAAGAAATAAAAAAAAAAGTTATACTTTGTGCCTAAAATGTCTTCGTATTTTTAATCACTTTTAAGTTTACTATTGTATATAAGTGTAATTGAAATTATATCCCACGTGGTCCCAGAACAATGATAACATTTTGTTTTCATTTTTATATGACAATTTTTGTATATTAATACTTAAAATTTTTGTATAAATTCAAATTTTATCAAATAACTTTCAGTTAAACATATGTGTATATGTTCTGTTAGTACATTTTAAATCAAATTATCTAAACTTTAAATAATTTGTGTGTTTTGGTATTAGTTCGATAATCGTTTTATACATATGAAGAATTATTAACAGGTGTTAAAGCAGTTCAATAGAGATATTGGTATTATATTTTTACTGCAGTATAGATACTTTTTAAGCTGGTGTATTTTGTTTGCATTTTATCTGCACAGTATTTTGAAATACAACACAATGAATAGTTCATTTAATTTATGCTAAAGTTATATAAGTTATATACATTTCTAACATATAATTTATCTACATTTGCATAACGATAAGAGAAAGATACACAGCTGTAATTTGAGACTGTAACAATATTAGAATTAAAATATATTTCCGGATATTAATTTTATTGTAGTATAGATTCCGTAAAATAATACTTGGCGAACTTATTATGAACACAGCGTGATAGCTATGAAAATAATATGTTTGTGTTAATTTATACGCTATTAAAATGATTTATACGTAAAAAGTATTAACTAACATTGAAATATATATGTATATATGATAAATGCAATTCATAAGTTCAAAATTACAAATTAGATTTTCTTTAAACTATACAATTTGGGATACTCTATATTAAAGAAATAAAAAAGAATTTAAAAGACTAGTAAATACAGCCAATAAAAAATAACACACCAATACAGACTGATTAATATCGAATTCTCGTTCTTTGCAGATTCAACAGAAATGTGTGATGTTTTTAATAAAGTGGACAGTTCAGTGTAAGAGAAAAGTAGATATGTTCTAAAGTGGATATACCGGTGTAATTATACATTGCGTTTCCATGGAACTCAGATGTTTCTACGGTATATAAATCTCACACTATTTTTTTTAAGTTTTAAAAATGTTGTTCATAAAATGTGTATAAAATTTACTTTGTCTTGTTAACATACTTACAATATTATAACTTTTGTTACATTCAGAATAATTTAAACGAGAAATAGTCGTCGCAAAACAAGTAGAATAATCGCTGACACTAGAGAAGCAATTAGAATGGTCCAAAACAAATCATTAGAAGATGACATTGTTTCTACTTGTTGATTTATTATAACATCTGGTTCCTGTCGATCTTGGTTCTCCGTAGAAGTTGTTTCGACGTTACGTTGCCTCAGTTCGTTTTCTAAAATACTATCTGTATTGGCCGTGAAAGACGTGTCTGACGAGGGTGACTCATCAGCCTAAAAAATGTTCTTTTTTAACTGAAATTAGTTACAGATATTCATATAATATAAAGCACTAAAAATATACCTTCAAAGCAATTGTATCTAGCATAGTCTGCTCTTCCTCTGTGATGGGTTTCTTGACTGAACTTTTAGATAACAAATCAACCACTTTTCCACAAGTGTCACATTGCCAACTTAAAGATCTGTAACAAAAAATATCTATGAATACTTGATTCCATGTACAAAATCAAACTTAACAATTTGTATTAATTACTTTTTTGCAAGCTTTTGCCTTTCTTCCCTATTATAATCCAAAGAACCAATTGTTGCATTTCCTGGTGTTGGCATAAAAGCAATCAAAGCCAACAGAGCTGTTCTAATACTCCAGGAAGGTTGCCATGTTTCCGGATGATGTCCAGATATACTGAGGCAGATCTTTTTGTTGATTTCAAAACGGCCATTTGGCTAACAAAATGATATATCTGTTATATGTTTCATTTTAAAGATAGAAAATGTATTTGAAATGAAAAAGTTGCTCACTGTTAGCAATATAATATTTGGAGGTTTCATAGGATACTCAGGAGGTAATAAAATTCTGCCATGATAAACGCCACCTTCAAAATCTGTGGATGGTGGTCCTTGTACAGTAAAATGCCATTCAAAAAGATTGTCTTCTAAAGGAGCAGCGAAATATTCCCCTGTAGCTTCGTGAAGTTCTTGAGCTTCTCTCATTAACCTTTTGACCGCTGTAATTATATTTTTTACACGATGCATGCATTATTGAATCTAATGATACGATTTCAATGTGCATAAGGAATATACATTGGATAGAACTATTTATTTACATAATTTATCTATATTGTTACATGTGATGCTTAAATAATGAAGAAAATATCTTTTACAAGTCTAATACAAAAGTATGTATATATAAAAAGAAAAACTGCTCTACATGGAATATGTACATGACAATAAATTCACAAACTGTTACAGTGTTGTTCCAACAATACATGAAGTAAAGTTTATAAAACACGACGTACTCAAAGAGAAAGTTTAGTGACACGTATCACGAGATAACGTGAAGCTAATTCGTAAAGATAACAATGCTTGGGTGAATAGTGACAAATTAGATGTGCACCATTCGTTTGGAAACGTAACGACGAATCAACGAACGAAATTCGTTTCCTTCGTTTACTTACCGGGACTTTTCGCGTTGTATTTTCCTTCGAATGACATTTCGTAAAACGTGTCGATCGAGGTTAACAACTGAAATAAAAATAGTACTCGAGCCGAGTGCTATCTGTCCTGTCAGACGGTCTCAATGCACCGACGTAACCAGTCAAAGTGCATCCTTTTTCACATTTTCTTTCACGCCAACCTGATCATCCAGAAAGACTAGAAGTTGCCCTAATTCCGACGGAACGAATTTTGACGTGGCCTAATAGGAGCAGCGGTACACGATCCCGTAAAAAATAACGTGAAAGTGGCCGCGCTTATCGTGTGCACGCGCACTTAAATCTGTTTCGCCGCTTGAAGTTCGCTCGTGAATGTGCGCAGAAGCCGTCTGACATATCTCCGGAAATTTCGAAACGGGTCAACAGTGCTTCTACTTTTATTTACCGTCTACAAAAAGAACCGTACTTAAAATAAAACAAAATCGATTAGATTTTATAAAATACTTCTCATTATATTATTTCTATAAAATTATCTGCACGTATCTTCTTCTTGTGAATTGTGCGCTCTTGAAAACAACTCGTTTCGAAAGTTGATGAATATTAATAAACGAAACATCTAAATTTAGTTCGATCAAAAATAAATATGTTGATATGGCCATTGCATTCTTATAGAAATTAACATGAGAATTTGATTGCATAAAAGATGACGTGATAGTAAAACATTGCTTGGGGTAATTGCAATGCGTTTGTACGAAATTTAAAAGGAGGAGGGTAAAATGGACCTTCACGACCATTACGTAGCTAATGCGCGTCGAAATTTGTGAATTAAACTTTCAAATCGAAAAATTTCTAAACTTCTGATTCTCTAATTCTTTTAAATTTTCGAATTTCTAAATTTACAAATCTTTATATTTCCAGACATTTTGCTTGCCTCCCTCGTGCATAAACGACAGCTACGTCACCGAGTGTAATCTGCATATATTTGTACAGTATCTTTTGCAAAAAATGTAAATTTATATCGAATCGTTTTGCACAACAGGTAGTAGGAGGTAAAAACGCAGTAATCGTGGAAATTATAGACTTTATTTTTAGAATATTCTGAATATCATAAAACAACGTAAACATTCACAACAAATGGGAATAGGGTGTTATTTATAATAGTAATAATAATAATGTCATTACGTTATCGTAGTAATTAATTGTTATGAATATGTCATCATGACGTATTTATAATTATGTATAAGTAAGATCTTTCATTTTAATTTTTAGTAATTATCCGTCGTACCTTCATCGTTTTCACTGGTAATAATAATTATAACAATAATAATAGATGACGGCCATATTCGTAATAATGATAATAATAATAATAATAATCGCAACGGTAATAATAATTAAAATTACAATAATATTTCATAATAATAATGATAGTTGCAATGTTTCTATACGTATCGTTTGTCATGTATATGTATATATAAACAAATATAATTATGCTTATCTCGTAAGAAGGGATAGAGTTCACAATGGCGCTAAACAATGTATGCAATGTATTTTCTCGCTTTTTCTGCTTGTTCGTGTTGTTTCCTCCATCAGAATAATTCTCGTTTCTTATACGTTTTTTTCTTTTTTCATTTGCATTAAAGTCGTACAGTCGAAGACCTTAGAAGTAAGATTTTTCTCGTAATAGTAAATAGATAATAGTAAACGTGCGTATGTACAGTTTTATCGTTGAATGCCATTCTTCGAATGCCGCAAATATAAGTTCGATTACGATTCATGCAGTGTCTCGTGCACGCTCGACGGATCTTCTACAAACTTCGAATTTTGGATTCTATTAAAATTTATCATTACTCCTCATCATCTATTAACATTCAATTAATAATAAATGATTAGTAAAATCCCTCTGTTCAAATTTGATAACAAAAGTTCTTTTGAAAATATATAAAATAAGTGCTTCCAATACAGTCTTGTGTTATTAATTTTCATAATTATAATTTGTGTACATGTTTTCTCAAAATGTTGCAAATTTCTGATATATAATTTCGCTTGATAAGAATATTTTTTTAAAAATCGTATTTATACTTTTTATTAGAATTACCTTTTGAGAATTCAAAAATGCATTTTGATTGAGAGATGCAACGAAGTGCTAAAGAAATCGAAGGTTAAATGAAGAAAATTCTAAAATTAAACATTGAATTGTTATTTCAGTGATTCGATGATAATCACGTTATCGACTTTGTATTCCTTTCGATCTCTTTCTATCGTTCAAGAAACCGAAGCGTGGATTTCGGCCATTTTCGAGCGAGACAAATCCGCCGAGCGGCCATCGCATAAAACTCGACGAAGAGAAACGAAGTCTAAGGCTACGATTTCCCTGGAAAAATTGGTTAAAATCGCGACAGACCTTTTCACGATACATTCTTCGCGATTCACCCCTTTTCGAAAACGATGAAGTTTCCCCTCCACATTCCGCCATTTTCTAATCCTAACCTAATCCCTTCGTTCACGAAAGGCAATTTCATGCAGCACGCGTGGCAAATAAAATAAAAAAGGATAAGATCCACGATGCGCCGGCCGAATAATGAATTCCCAATGCTTGCTCATTAGCGTCATTCTAATCACCGGGATGCATTCTTCCATCCACTTTTTTAATTAACTCGATATGTACATACGATTACCGATATAGTAAGAGTACAAGTGGATCACAAATCGTGGGTAGCAAGCAGTCAATGACATTTAACGATAATTACAGAATAATGGTGACTGTATGGTATATAGATATATACACACACGCACACACCATAAATAAATATATTTATATGTATATGTATATATTTACTCACGGCGCAATAATCAGTCGTAACAGGTACATAAAAGTGGTTTATTTTTCGACGAATTCGAACGATCGTGTCGAAATGTACTCTCTCGAAAACACTCTTGAATTTTTTAAATTTTCTGTGGGTCATAATTTTCGTTATATTGCCACGTACGAGTCATTTACTGTTGCGTGTATTTGACTTACGGAGACGAATCTTTTCAATATCATTGAAATTTGAATCTTTGGTAATTTAGGAGATGAAAATTTGGAAATTCGAGGGTTTAGAAGTTTGAGGATATTTTAATAAACTTTGAGATTTTTGAAATTTAGGAATGTGGGAATTTAGAAATCTAGGTTTTTGTGGATTTGAAAAGTTGAAAATTCAGAAATACCGAAATTTCAAATTTTAACGATTATATTGCGTAGCGTTACGCAATATAACGAGAGTCCCTCAAATTCCGCTCAAATACCATTTTATAACAATCGAACTTAATATCACATAAATCTCCAAACACAATACAAATTATATTCAATATAAACTAAAAATTTCGCACCATCGTTAAAAATCTTCGTTAAAACCTAAGTTGCGTAGCCGCATGCATCATAAATCAAAACCGTCGAAAACGTATTAAAAATCTTTGGCGCGAACGCCAAAGGCTATTTCGGCGACCGGAAGCTGACCCACAGAATTGTCAAAGTGTGATTGATACCGCGACAATGATTTCGGTAAACGATCGATCGAATTCGTGGTCGAATCGCAACGAACGTATCCGTGTAATCCGCAGCAGAAATTTTGTCGGTGAAACTTTCAAGGTAGGGCACGACGCATCGTGCAAAATCACGAAGAACGATCGGATCATTCTTTTCCGTGCAACGAATCGTAAATTCGATCGGATTCGTTCAACGACAGGAACCTTTCCCTGTTGTGAGAGAAAAGATACTTTCAAAAATGTCGCCGGAACCGTTTCGCGTCGGGAAAAGCTTCCGTTGAATCGAACATCCGGTTAATATATGTATGTATTATAATTAATACCGTATATTACACGTATATTTAATTAGTACATGGTCGCGTGTATGTATGTGTGTGTGTTTCGCTGTGTGCATATTCGGTTGCATTGCCGTCTGTGTGTGTATATATGTATATATAAAAAGATGAAGGATGCGTGGCAACTTAACTCGGTATGTATACATATCATACGTGTATATACATGTATATAACCGTCCTAATAAGTCATCGCAAAACTGCTCTTGTTCCCGGAACGTGCGCCATCTTGATTGAGTTGTACGCGCCAATGAGGCTATTTTGTATTGCTTGTCGATATAATCGGACGAGGTTCGATGGGTAGCCGAACTACGGTTGCACTCTTCGTTTTTATTCGCTTTTTAACGCGTGGAATGTTCGAAATTAATCGATAGGATTCGATTGGACTGTCATGTTTCAGAAGACATTGCTGGAAAGTTTGTGGGCAGAGAAATTCAAGGGTGCTCCTTACAGTTTGAAAATATAGGCTAAAATGTGGGGAATTGATTTGGGGTAATTGGTGATTTTGTTGACATTGGTGACACTGTTGAAGTGTCTGTAATATTGGAATGTTGTCAATTCTCGTCTTCAATTTTTCAATTCTTCAATTTTTCAATTTTTCAATTTTTCAATTCTTCAATTCTTCAATTTCCAATTTTTTAAAAAGGTTGCAAACTTTATAGATGACTACGATCATTAACAATCATATTGCACATTTTAACACATATTTGAAGAAGGTTGAAATATTTCCTCATTGAATTTCTCTGATTATAATCTTAGCAACAATGTATCCTCGATACAGTCCTAATTAAAAACGTTGAAAATATTTGTCACGGTTTGTGAAACAATATTATGATCGCTTTAAGAAAAAATCTCACTTTTTATTTCGTTTCTTTTAAACACTTGTAAATGAGAAATAATTGTACAGAATCGCTAATAAAATTTCATTTTCTAAAGTTTAATATATATATATACCTTTTGAAATAGCCAGTAATGTTTTGAGACTCGATAACATGGTTATAGGTTGTTTCTCTCGATTTTCGTTCTGCCCGTTCGTTTACACGTTTCACTTCTTCCTCCGTCCTCATCGAAAAAATCTATATTCTACAACATCGACGCATATGACTCTGGGTGGCGCTACAAATCGCGGGACATTTCGACAGAAATAGAAAGAGATATAAAGAGAGATAGAGAAAAAGAGTGCGTGTCTGAAAAATGTAGATAAAATGGTAAAATTCTCGTTTGCCTCGTTATTTCCTTGCGCGTTTATCAAGGAAGGACAAAAGTATCTCGAACGAGTTCGTAACAATCTAAGAGATCGCTAAAGTCCACCCTCGCTGCTCGAATTCCCATTTTCGATCGTGTTCGATACATGAATTCTCTACGAAAGTAACGGAAAAACATACATGCAAGATTATATTACACGTCAATCGAAAGAAACGCAATCGAAAACCTTGTTTTCATTCGCATAATCTAAAAGTCTTTGTTCCAGATCAAATTTTGTCCCAGAATATTTTCCTGGAATATCTAAGAAATATTTTCACGTTTGACAGTTATAGCAAAAGATACGTGTTGATGGTCTTTTTTTAAATATATTTATATGTTTATGTACAACCTATCATGTAATATAATCGTGAATGTTACGTCGCGTATCAAAGTTACATGTTAATGCACGTTACGTTATTATACCCGTACTTTGTCGTACAATGATGAGACTCAGAACGCGAGATAAAAAAGAAAAACAGGAATCGATCCGGGAATCGAGAGGACGTTTCAGTGGACGCGCACGTAAGTCTAAGAGAAAGGCTTTGGGTTTTCACCCCAATCGTAAGCTTAACGATATACACGCTTCTACATTATAATACAATTGTTCTCGTTTTATTCCAGCGATCTTTGCGACGTCAATGCATACATCTCTTTTCTGCTTTGCTTTTTCATGTAATTATTATATGATTGATCCTTGAATCGCGTTGCGTCACTCCAGATATGTCAGATACAATTGTGGCTTTAGATATCGTATTCAAATTTTGTAATGGAAGATTTTTTAATATCAGGATTCGTTTGTGATAGAATTCAAGTTGATGGGATTTGGTAGATTTGAAATACTTGGTAATTCGAATCTGTTTTACTTTGGTGCAAGTCAATTCAATTCAAATTTAGTTTGGAGTAATTCGAATCTGTTTTACTTTGGTGCAACTTTGTTTAAATCCAAGGTGATTCAATTCGAATTATTTGAATCCAAGACAATTCAAATTTGACGTGATTCGAATTGAAAATTTACTTCAAATATTCAATTTGAATCGATTTGACTTAAAAATCGACATGATTCAAACCCTTTTTGAATTCGAAGTGATTTAAAAAACTGATTCGACGTAGAAATTGGTGAAAAATTTAAGATTTGCCTCCACCGGGATTTGATCTCGCGACCTTTGCATTTGTAGTCAGTGACGATGACCACTACGCCAAAACAACTCGTCAAGAATTTTTATTCTATCAGATCTTTTTATCCAGCTGTTACATGTACAATTTGATTTGACATGAAATTCGATAGTATTCAATTCGATCTTAACTCGATTCAATTTCACATATTCACCCAGAAGATAACTTTAACAAAATCTAAATAGTGTAAAATTTAAAAAATGATCTTCAAACAAAATTTAATTTTAAAGAATTACAAAGAATTTATAATATATTATTTTCTTCATATAGAAATTGTTCAATCATTAAAAATACAGAGATTATAATAAATTCCATAATAAAACCTTTTATCTCGTACAAGAAATGAAACTATCGGATCAGCAAAGTCTATTCAAGGATCAGTAAAAAAAAGAAATCGAAACACGATCGAATCGTTGGATTTAGAGAATTAATTTTATTAAATTCAGAGGGACGTGCATTGATCCAGCCGGCAAAGATAACGCAAAGATTTTGTGATCACGAAAACAGGGACGGTTCGGACATAACACGAACGACGATCGTATGCTTTCTAGAACGACAGGATTTATTTCGAATAAATCGCAGACTCCGGTGATTGAAGAAAGGACACGGTCGTCAAGGATGATCCTGTACCTTCGAGTGAGACGATTTCTTTCTCTCAAACGGAAAAATGATTGGCAATGAACGCGTTTCGTTCGATAAACTGTCCGATCGCGATCGGAAATTTGCCCTAAAATAATGATCGAACGTAAAGGAAACGAAGGAAAGACTAGCTCCGATATTTCGTCACAGGATCGATCCTTTCTTTAGGATAAATAACGATTCGTACGGTGAATCGAATCGTTATCGATCCACGGTGATCCGAGCCGGGTCGATAAGGTTTTCAACGACTTATCGACGATCGATCATGATTTTTCGCCTATCTAAAAAGATTCTACGACACGATACATGTTAGGATCAAGACGCCCGCACAAATATATACAATGTTATGAGGCGGCTGCGTGAAAACGCACGAGACACGGTTTTGTGTTCAGGATTTGCATCGATTCCAGTATTTATTTTTTCACGGAACGTTTATACGCGAATTAAATATTTGAATACGACGAACTACGTGAAACATTTCCATTTTTATTTGAAGAAATAAAAAAAAGTAATCAATTTATATGCGGGACTTGCGGTCAAAGGTTAATTTAAATCAACGTTTTATTGAAAATAAATAATTTAAATTGTTAACGGTATATTTGAAATAAACATAAAAAATAATCAAAAAACAGTTTTGTATTTATTATGCTTGAAATGAAATTTAACAATTTAAGAATCGGTTTCAACGTTTAAAAAATCGGTACAAATAATTCGAAATGTTTTAATCGGTATGGATAATATTACCATTAATTTATTCGGTATGTAGAAATCGAATTTTATTAATACGTATTCATAATTTGACAATAGAAATTCGGGGAAAATATTACTAACAAATAACATCCATTTACATGATTATTGCACATACTGACCGCAGAGTAGGTGAAATAAGAGAAATCAAAGAATGAAAAAAACTTGATAAATCGAACGGGGCTAAGTTTACAATTAACCGAGGAAATTTGATGTTAAATTAAGAAACGATGAAATTTCTGAATCGACAAAATCCTGAATATCAATCGGTGTCACCGTCGCAGTAACGCAGCTGAAACGACCATCACAATAGTGAAAAGTAGTAACAGATAATATACATATGTATATTAACTTTACCATCTATCTCTTCTTTTTCGCACTCCGGGAACTCACTCATACATTTATGTACTCTTTTCTTTTTTATTTTCTTGCGTTCGATAGTGACGATGTGAGAATAGTAAATAGCATCGGTAACGTCGTTAACGATAACAGTAATAATTAATAGGAATAACGACAATAATAATAATAATAATAATAATATAATGACAATTAATTAATAATCAAATAAGTAAGAATAACCGTATTTCACGATGACCGTAATAATAATTAATTAATTAATTAACGCTATATTATATGTATATTTTTATATATATATATTATTTATAATTTTATATTATATATTTATATATATATATATAGTTGTATCTCATTATTATTTAACACATTCTTTTGTACAAGTAAATCAATTAAGAATAAGTACAACTTGGTAGCAAAGAGAGATAGAATTATTATTCACTGTATATCTTTATCCATTTCATTATAATAATATTCTTTCATTATCTTTATTATGTTTCAGACCGTAATTCTTGCACGCTGCTTCCCACGTTCGGCCAACGGAAGTGACCTTTGATCTTATTTCTTTTCTTTTCTTTTTTTTTTTTGTATAATGTGTGCTTTCTTTTTCGTTCTTCGAATAATCTCTTTTCGAAGAAGTTCCTCGTCCCGTGACTTTCCAATCGCGTCTTCCGCGATGGCGGGCTTCCCGTCGCGATTCCCGCGCGCTAATCTCCCGCTCGTTATCGATCCCTAAAGAGAGGAGGTAGAAAAAACAGCGAAAACGACGAGAAAGGACCGCGACGCGATCGCGGAACGCTTTATTACTAGAAATATTACACGATAAAGGGCGTGACGGCACTCGGACGCTAATCGTCCAAGAAACTCGCCACCGCTGGAGAACGTGGCGCGGGAACGCGGCGAAAAGCGCGGGAACATTCAAATAATAAACTAGAACCATTTACACGACGCTTTGCATCAATACTCGGACGCCACGATTTCACAATTCCGAAAGTAAGTTTCACAGAGAAATTTAATTTTGACTTCAAATATCTAGTGTTAGATTTTCAGAGAAACATCCAAAAGTTTGAGAACTTGGATGATAATTTGAAAATTGTAAATTTATAAAATGAATTTTGGAGAATATCAGAATACGAAAATTTCAAAACCTCAAAAGGTAATAGCTTATATAAGTAAGCTATTAACTGTAGCTTATGTAACAGTAATTGTAACTCTATCGAGTTAATTAAATTTCGTAGAATCCGAATATCGACGCAAATTACTAGTAACGGAGAAACATTTCGAAAAAAGGAAGAAACAGAAAAAACTCGCGAGGAGGTTCGGAAAAATCGGGCCGCGTATCAAGAAACGAAGATGGCGCGTAAATCGGTCACGAACGATCGATTGCCAGGAGAAATCTGCTAAACGAAACTATCGAAAGTCGATCGAAACGTCTACGCTTCGAGTTATCACGATGCAGATCGCCGCAAAAAACGAGCGGAATAATCGGAAAGGAATAATGGAGTTTGGCACTGATACCCGTCAACCTGAACTCAACACGCTCGTGTATTTACCGGAAGAGCCGCCATTGGGAAGTCACGTGTCCGCTAACCAGAGACAATAATTGTCCGCGACCGGTCCGTATGGCACGATTTAAGATCACTTTTAATATATCGCTTTGATTCCGTCTAGAGAGAGAGAGCCTATCTCCAGCAGCTGCTACAATAATCGGACAACGCGTCTGATTTGCCCGCCATTTTCTAGTCTCACTCTGTTCCCCGTAAACGGGGTGACTGCAAAGGCCCCACTTCCGGTACCAGGTACAAGCAGCGTGCGGCTGTGGCCCATACTTATGTCGGATAGTAGCAAGAACACACATTAAAATCATAGAAGATCAACGCTATTAGACGTGTTATGCAACTTGGTTATTCGCTTGGTTTTCCTTTGGTCTCTCTCGAGCCAGAGGATTGTCCACGGTTTAAAGGATTCGTGCATGGACATTATTATTTTCTTTTAATATATCGCAGTCGAGGCGAACACCTCACGTTGCTACGAATAGATGAAATCTTTTTTTATTTTCTTATTTACTGTCCCTTCTGGTCTCTTCTCGAGAGTCGTGTTCTCCCTTGAGCCTCTGCGACTGGCTGGAGCAAAGGTTACGCATCACACGTCCAAAAGGAGCACACATGTCATGGTTTATTGATATAATTGTATAATATGCGTTATAGATCCTTCGTTCATGCGTGATCGAGGCCAGCTAAGCCTCCACGAGATTCCTGTGCCTCGTCGAGCGTGTCGTTTTGCTTCTCGAGTAGCGTACCCCTTTATTTCACGGGGGGATGTGACGCGATGTAATGGCGGTCTCCGTTTGTACGAAATCGGCGAATAAGGTTGAGTTTAAAACGATGATCGAGGCGTTTGTGGTGGACCTTGTGGCGTTGGTGAGGTCTTCGGGGAGAGAATGGTTATGGCGGGAGAGTTGTGAGATTGTGCGGGAGAACGAAACGTATTTATGGATATCTCAAGGGTTGGAACGCTTAACATTTGAAATGTTTCAAGATCGAGATGGTTCATGCTCGGAACGCTTCTGAAACGTATGGAGCTTGAAACGAGTCAAATTTGCGAGGGGAATGATCGAACTTTGCAATATTAGTTTGGTTCAAACTTGACATAATTTTAGGAAAATTTACATTTTATAAAATTATAAAGTTAATTCTTTGTAATTAGGAAGCAAATTTTAAATAATTTTTAATCTCCATTGGAAATATTTGTATATCTGTATAAAACTCTAGTAGTTGAACAACCTGGTAGTTCAGAAATTTGAAAATATGAGTTAGAAGTTAAAAATTTGCTATTAACAAAATTCACCTGAATCAGAAAACTTTAGACTCAAATTCTGTTCAAATTTCGAAGAAGTATACGCTGAGATTGTTCAAAGTTATTTTGCAGGTGTTCTACAATTGTGCCAAATTCGAACCAGTGTTCCTAACATGTTGCAAATCTTGACGGCATGCGTTTGACGCATGTCCGTCACACTCCGTTGCAATTATCAATATTAATATTATTACTATCGATATTAATATTAATATTTAAATATTGATAATCATAGTACTCTTAGTCACTAATAAGAGAATCGTAAGAAAATAGTAATCATAAACAACAGTAATCGTAATAATATTAATATCAATAAGGAAACGACATCCGCAACGCTCGGTCCACATCAAACGCGTCCATCAGCGAAAAGTTAAAATCCATGAAGAACGACGATATACAAACGATCGAGATTAAAATTGCAAGGTTCGATTAAGACAGGTGAATGATTGTTTCAAAGCGGCTCGAATCGTCCCTGTATCTACGTATTAAATCGTAAGACAAACCGATGTTTGCTGTATTCCTTGCAAAACCATGGTCCACGCGACAACGGTACACTGTCAGCCGTTCCTGGCTCGGAAGAATATTAACATCCTCGTACAGAGAAACGTGGTCATTGCACTAACTTAATTCGTTAATTTAATATCAGCGTTCTTCGCGGCCAGGATCGCGCCGAGTCAGAAGCACCCGTGGGTCTTCCAAAGAATACAGGAAAAATTACGCGCTGGTATAAAAAAATGTGTCGAACGGGACCCCATCTAAAGAACACATTAAATTTTCCTGATCGAAAGAAAAAGAAAAACGATACGCTCGACGTGCGTTCGGTGGGAACGCGAGCGACGCGTGACACGCGGGCCACACGTGCGTGCACGCGCGGCGAGAACCATTGTACTCGCATTTGAATAGTGGTAATAGTAATCGTAATAACCATAATAATCATAATAGTAATAATAATAATAATAATATTAATTAATTAATTAATTAATAATATATTTATAATATATGTATATTTATATTTGTATATGCGTATATTAAATAAATTCTCCGATACAACTTACGACTTAATCCTAAGCTTAGCTCGACTTAAGATTTAAGTAACCCCGGCCCCATACGCTGGGGGGGATGCCCGTTGCACCACCCAGGGCGGACCTCTTAAGAACCTAGTGAATCCTAA
Organism: Megachile ligniseca; assembly: GCA_945859555.1. Taxonomy (NCBI): domain Eukaryota; kingdom Metazoa; phylum Arthropoda; class Insecta; order Hymenoptera; family Megachilidae; genus Megachile; species Megachile ligniseca. The sequence continues at coordinate 8,080,159 of OX243783.1, forward strand.
AACCGGAAGCTCCGCCGTACCGACAGGCCAGCTGCCTTTATTTTTTATTTTATTCATCTCTGGTATGATTTTTTTCTTCGTTTTTACGTTTTTTTTTTTTTCTTAATCCTTTCCCTCTCGCTTTGTTTCTTTGGCGGAGACCGCTCCATCTCTCTCGATTATTCGCCTCGCGTTCGGGGAAGTGTTCGACAATTCACGCACGCACACACACTCGTTCTTTCCTGTCATACTCTCTCGTTCGATCCAAGAAGACGACGCGCGCGAGTAAGCATCAAGCTCTCTCTCTCTTTCTCTCTCTTTCACAGGGGATTTCGACGCCCTGTTCGCGCCCGACGCGCGGGCTCCTTCGGCCTCCGCGCGAGACAGCAAACGAAGCCGCGAACGCACGATCCGGACATTCCTCTTCACGCTCTGGCGTCGACGCCGGTCGTCGACGACGATCTCTAGGTGGCGATCCACGGATCGGAGGGCGGCAGAAGAAGGTCCTGCGAGTCGTCGTACTCGGGCAGGAAGAGGACGAAGGAGACGAGGGCGCGTCGCGCGCGAACCTCCTCGCGCGAGGCGAATATTCCGCGATTCGGACGCGAGCTGTAACGCGGCCCGAACGGAGCCAGGCCGGCCCTCGAGCACCTCCATCGTCGTGCAGGGTAGTAGTATCCTTTGCAGGACCAATTGGCCGCGACACGCGAACAACAACAACGACGACGATCCTCTTCCTGGCTCGATCGTCCAACGCGAGCCTGTCCTTCCTGTTCGCGACGATCCTCCTCGCGGTCCCGGCGACTCCTTCTTGGCCCGACGAACAGCGCGCTTGCAATAACAACCGGGGGGGAGAGGCGAGCAATGCTTTGGATCTTTCGGCGGTGGCGGCGACAGCACTGGGATCTTAACACCCATCCTTGCCACCTGAAAAATACGTCCAACCAACGGGTTCGTCGTCGTTTCCTTTCACACTTTGTTGACCAACTTTCCGACATTCGATGGGGATACAGTAGAATCCGTATAGCGCTTAAACCTTTGCACTTGGAAGGTGACTCACCATTTTGTTCGATACAATTTGGAATAGGTTTTTACCTGAATCTGTAGTGAGATTTTTTGTAATGTGAGGTCATAGTAACAGCGTTATACGGGAGTCTACTGTGTAATAATCAAGGTTGCCATAGATGGGACATATCCCTGTTGGATTTTAAACGTAATTATTTCTCAAATTATTTATTTGGGGGAATGTTTGAATTACATTCAATGTTCATGTATCTGGCAACCCTGAGGTACTTCGTTGTTCATCGTTTGGTTGAATGTGGACGTTGAAAGAGATCGGGGAAACTGAAGAATTTGGTTAGGTTATAAAATAATAAAAGAATTGAACAGTAAAATGGTAGAATAGTAGAAAGTAAAATTGTAAAATAATAGAACAGGTACTAGAACAGTAAAATAGCACCTAACACAGTAACATAGTTACCCTATAAAATTAAATAAAAGCAAGACTATAAAACAGAAAATAACCAACTAAAGTAACCAAAATCTTCAGTTTATTTTTCTACCAAACACGTACCAGCCATTTGTGTGGGTTTACAATCGATTCACAAGCAAAGTTTATGGAAATGTAGGAACCAAGAGAGAGGATCTTACGTTAGAATTGTCGGTTGTTCGAGTTCCCCAAAGAACCCCTAATTTCTGGAAACCAGCAGTTAATGGCAAGCCTGGTGAGGTTCCAGGGGCGATTATCTCACGGAGAAACCGTTTGAAATCTCCTTTGGGGAACCCTTTTGAAACAACGCCGTACTTGTGCGAGTATATTGATTTTTCTCGGTAGAGCTCTTTTACCCGTGCGATTCAGCATGATATAAATCTTTCACGAGCCATTTGTTTCGGTACAAAAAAGACCTGAATTTTAGAACGTTACTATAGCCAAGTTCATTGGATTAATTCCCATTAATATTTGTTATAACTTGTTTGAAATATAATAATGTTATTCATTTTTATTGACAATGAATTTGACAGATGTTTATGTTCACACGTTGAATACTAGGAAGGTGGTGCGAATTATGTGATTGAACTAGGGAGGATGCGATTAAGTTTGGAATTATTCGATTTGTTGTAATTCAATTTGACTCAATTCGACTCGATTGAATTCAGTATAATTCGACTCAACTCGAACAAATTCGACACAAATCCAATTCGACACGATTCAATTCAACATATCTCAACTTGAGTCGACTAAATTAAACGCAATCCAATCCAGCATAACGCAATTTAATTCAAAATAGCCTAAGTCCTTCAAATCAAACATAATTCAATTTGAACCAACTAAATTCCATACAATTTAATTCAGTTTGATAAAACTCTGAATTGTGTCCAGTTTTCCTTGCTAGCATTCAACGTGTCAACTACCCATGTTAAAAAAGTGGGGTTAATGTACCATGTTAATTTTTGTAATAATTTCAATTTTTCTATAATCCTGTCGTTGCGACGATGCAGTTCCGAATTATCAAGCTGTTAATGACCGTCAAGCGTTTCTGGCCGCTTTCAGCGGGCCGAGGTCTGACAATAAACGGCCGCAACTACTCTGGCTGTAATTCCATTGAGCGTCGAACAGTTACCGTGAAGACAATATCGTTCAAACTTTGATGAATGTTAGGAAGTTTGTCGGACACTCTGCGAGTTTATGGTAGACAGACAGGGAGCGGAGAGACCGGTCGTACACGACGATACACTAATTTGTGTTTCCAACACGGAACAACGCGACAGCGTAGCTTTTTCATCTCGAGTTGTGTATGCACGCTTTTAATCTTCCAGCTAAAACAAACTTTCCATATTCGTATTAAAATCGTCGACTCTAATCTCTGTATGTGAATTATTTCGTATTTCTCGAAACGTCGCAACGACAGGATCAATGTACTTTATCGGATGTGTGCGGTTAGATTCAACGATGAACAACTGTTCTTTTTTGTGGCCAACAAAGTGTATCACGTGCTGTACACATACATATACATTAAGGAAGCTGTGGAATTTATACGACAGAGTTGAGCTTTATAAATCTACGAATCGACGTTACAATAACTTCAGATTTAGGTATTAAATTATCGATGATTGACAAATAATGCTCAACTCTGGCACACGTGACAGCTCGTCTACGATGTCAGGTTAGTCGTGAGTTGGTAGTCTCAGTCGTTGAAATTAGTTAGGCCACGATCGAGACAGAGAATCGGTGCATGATTCGTGCGTGAAGTTAATCGGTGATTATCATCGAGCTGTTCGTTGCAATTTTCGATACACGATCACTCGTGGAAAACATTATCGTTCATTTATTATCAAGCAACCGTCGAACAGTCTACTCGATCAATTTCAAATCAACACTTTGTCAGTTACTACAGAATTCATTTACTGATTCGTTCGCGATGACGCTAATTGCTCCTTTATGTACTTCTTTCTTTCATTCTTTTAGCTCAGTTTGGAATCAACGGTCCTTTAACTTGGCAAACGATTCTTTTAATTAGCGGAACAGTTAATTGATAAATATTCAGAATGAATCCTCCAAGTATATATTTATATAAAATCAATCAAACTTGAATCCTAAAAATTATTTATTATTTACAATCTGATTCTTCAATTTTTCAGAAGCTTAAAAGAAGTAAAATATCTAATTTCTATATATTCCGTTTAATCTATGGAAATCATGTTCCAATAAAAAACATTAAAAACGCTTGTTTTCAAACTGCACAATTACATAGAACGCCTCTCTTTGACCTTTTATTCTTTTCGGTTATGTCAATCAAAAGTTACAATTCATTCCCGTGGCCACAAAGTTCAAAATTCAAGCGTCAATTAAAAAATTCAGGCGCATACAATTTTACTCGGACAACAAACTGTCATATACACATTGTATAACTCCTCTTGTCATTCTTTTCAACAAAATATAATTACAAAAGTTATCAACCAAAGAACCTCGTTCCGAATTTAATAATTATATTAACCAAATTTAACATACAGTGAAAGTCACATTCGGTTATCGAATTCTTGGAGGATTTTTTCCAAACCGATAATTTCAATTTGTTCGATCGAACACGGCGATAGGATCGTTTGTCAATGGCGAGTATCCCGGTGATCAGGAGACCCGCAGGACCGAAGATCCCGATCTACATGGAGCAGAAAGAGATAGAAAAGGGAGAGAAGGCACTCTCCCTCTGTCAGGATCATCCACGTGGGTGTGATGTGTACCTTGATTGGACGAGTGTGAGGCTCACGATTGCGGTTGCGGTGTGTTGTGGTCTCGCTTGTCTCCCGCAGGAGTTGACGGCTTTATCACGGGTTTCTCCTCGTTTACCGGCGTCGGTGGAGCGTCCTTTCTTGGTGGCATCCTTTCGTTTATGGCGTCCAGACCCTTTGCTTCGGCGAACGAGGTGATTTTGTGGTTCGGCGAGAATCCTTGGAGAGCTGCGAACAGAACGATTCAACCGTCAGAATATACATTTACTTATTTGCGTATCTCACAAGTTTTATAGAAACTTAGTAAAATATAAGAAAGAAACTTTGACAATTCTTGTAATTATATGTAAAACACTTCATCGATTTCGATGACCTTGAAATATATTTAACTTATGAAGAAGGTATTTAATAGTCCTATGATAATAGAAAAATTTACCGTTTTTTAGGGAAGTCTTGCCACCAGATAACGCGCCAAGCGGTAAAGCTCCAGTAGGGGTGAGCCCCTTCAGCTGCAGCACGCTTTCGCTCTCCTCCCTGAAAGCGGAAAAATAATTCCATAAAATGACGATCATATTGTCCCCCGGTAGACGCGGTAAATGGCAATCGATTGACGTTCAACACCGCGTTAATTAATCCGAATTAATTCGTTCAGAACCGTGCGCCGGTATTTAACGATTCGACCACGGATATTTTCCACGGGGATACCCGTCCGGGCGGAACGGATTTTTCGTCGCGGACCATTTTCCATTTTCGATTTTGCGCCCCCCTGGGGGACCCGGCAGATTAATATCGCGCGACGAAACGAAACGCGGATTATTTTCGCGAAACGCCTCGCGCGTTTCTCGTCAAATCATCGACGGACCGTAAACTTTTGATCGATTTCCGGGATATTTCCCCGTCGTCGACGAATTCTATCGGCATAATCGACGCATAATTGTTCCGCCAGCCAATTACGATCGGTTTGCGGGCACGGAACAGCGCGTCGTTCTCTCGCTACGGTTCTTCGTCGCACTCTACCGGAAGTTCCGGTCGCAACGCGGAATTATACACGTATTTTATCGAATTACCATCCTGATTCGCGTCGGAACCACGTAATTTCGGTTGATTTAGTAGTCTCGTAACCTCGCTTTCATTCTGCGTGGGTGTTTAGATTTTTTCTCGTTTGCACAGTTTGTTTTGCGGATACTACGCGAGTTCACGTGATGCTTCGATGAATGTAATTCGAATCGATTGATGGCTACGAGGTTAAGTATCCTGAAGATAACATCTCGAATAACAACGCTAATGTCTATTAATACGTTGGTTCTCCAAGGAGAAATGGAAAACTAGACATATTTACAAAAACTTGATATCGACAAATAACACTCGTAATTTAATTACACATACGGTATTTAATAATCAATTTTAAACGAAATTAAACACATCGTCTCCAGTAATCGAATTCAATTTTCAACGAAACTCATCTTGTAGCCATCGGTGTACTATGTCCGCCATTTTGTGTAAGAACCGAGTAAATTTTGAATATAATGGGTTAAAGGACCGTGAACGTATTAATTGCTTCAGAATTACAAATCTGAGTTATGAAATAGAAGAATAATACAAAAATGGATACTGACCTCAAGACGGAGAAGACACGCGCCATCTTGCCAATGGCTCTGATCTTGTTTCTGATAACCTCCTTGCGTAGATTGGCTGCTGCACCTAGAAAATCGAGAGGACAAAGTCAGAATAATGCCTGATGGAACGCGGTTTGCGTTCATTTCGTGATCAACGACGTCGCGAAGGCAACGTGTTTGTACAAGAACTGTCAACACTAAACTAAAGGCTCTAGTGGGTATCCAGCAAGAAATCACTAGCGGACTAATATCACACATATGTTACCTTCGAATGGTATGCTGCTAATTAATTACCTACGGCTGCGTGAAAGAACTGCGATTAAGTGATTCAACTAAAATGTACATCTGTAATCGCGATATCGAAAAGCCTTCGCGAGATCTCGATCACGGATTCACCCCGCGATTTCGCATCGCGGGGAAAATCGAGCTTTGCGTCACTACGTTATTCATACCATAGCTTGTTCGATGATTATGTTATTAAAAAAAGAAAAAAAAAAGAAAAAATAAATAATAAACCACTCGTTATTGTTGGATCTCACGGCAAACAACAACGGCAAACTACAGCCAAAAAACTTTGTGCACGCGACGAGCGAGTGCATATTAGTCTCGATGTACAGATAATTATTATTGTCGTTTATATCTCGCAGGATATACTTGTATTCCAAGAAATTTAATCTTTTCACCCGGCAGATTCAAAATGACGGACGTTCGTTGAATCGTCACTATTATCGTCTCTCCTTGCGACATTTTCTATTCTTGTCTGGCAGCGAACTAAACCGACAAACGCAAGTAACAAAATGATCAACGTATAAATTCACAGAGAGCAAAGATAACAGTTATATTAAATGTTCTTTTTAGAAAAAGATGAACTTGGTCATTCGGAGCAGGTCAATTTTTATTGACATGGATAGATTTCGATCATTGTCAATTTACAAAAACTGTGTTGGCAAAACGGTCTAGATACAATGATTTAGGGACACGATTTAGGAATGTCGGATCTAGGGATATTTAAATCTAGAAATACTGGGATGTTATGGTGTAAGGATCTAGGATATTGGGGTATAGGGAATATAGAAATCTAGAGGTCTAGAAACTTAGGGGTACATAAACGTATAAAACAGTAAACTGCAAAAATTGAATTACTATATCTTCTATGTTACTCACTGTTCTAAGTACACATCTTGTTTTTCAAAAGAATTCTATCAATACACTTCATGTCACTGATAAATACCAATTATCAATAATATTAGTAAAAACTGACAATGATCGACGTTGATCGAAACACCTGAAATGCAGGTCCGTAAAAAAATATTAATCATCCATAACAATTATAAAATCATCTGAACAAATATATCAATTTATATACCATATCTTACTCTAATCTCATAACAGTTATCTCTGCGAATTCCTTGAACTGCCACAACAAAGTGCAAAGAAAAGAAAAAAAAAAACATCGAATAATAATGACCGAACCGTTCAGCATTCGAACGTGGCGCGTCGCGTGGCGCCAGCGTCCGCGCATGCGCACACGTACTATCGCGCGAACAACGGCGCGCGTTTTTATCTTCTTCAAACGAAGTTCATAGTTCACGCGCATTTTTAGAAATCTCGTCGTTTCCTTTTTTTATCGGCGAAACCGACACGAGCAGGTAAAAAAGAAAACATAAAGGAGAAACCTTTGAATCGTATCGTACCAAATATACATACATATGTAAAAGTATATATACAGAGATAGAGTGCACGAGGATAATAGCACAAGCTCATTGCATGCGAAATGCACGCGCGCGCGTGCAAACGAAGCCGGTGCGCGAACATGCGTACACGTACGTACAATATGGCGTCTACGTGCTACAGGCCATTGGCTACACAACCACAGATCGTTTTGTTATGCAAAAAAAGGGGGAAAAAAATACGGAGTAACTCGAGCAATGCGAAAGAAGGAGGTCATCATGCGCATGCAAAGTCGAGCGCGAGAAACGTACGCACCATCGGGTCACTACAGGTGCTTTACCAGTCGTCGTTTTTTTTTTTCTCATTTTCATTTTTTATCGTTTATTTTCACTGCTTTTATTCGGGTCAAAATCGTCGCTACTTGCCTACGTTCTCGTTTTCTAGCTTTTCAACGTTCCGTTCGTATTTCTTTGCCCCCTTTATCGCTAGTTTTGTAACCCGTATCTACGTGTTAGAATTTTTCGCGGGACGCTCGGGGAAGAGAACTTAGCTTCGCGTATGGATTTTTTTCTTGCGGACGGAGGTGGGCACAATGGTAGTACAATTCAGTCGTTCTCAACCTCTACCAAATTGCATTAATATTTCTTGCTTTAGTTCGCTCGATAAATTTTGGGCTTTTGGTAGCAAAGGATTTTGTAAATATAGTAATTCGGGACTTTGAGGTTTTGGGATTTTAAAAGTTTGGAATTGCTGATTTTTGGGGTGAAGGATTTTAAGACATAGGATTTTAGGATCAAAGAATTTTGCATCAGATTTTTAGAAATATAGGATTTTGGGTTTATAAGATTTTAGGACTGCAGGTTTTTGGGTTTGTAGGAGTTTGGGTCTCTAGGATATTGGACTATAAAATTTGTAGAACAGGATTTTGGAAATCAAGGATAAGTCTCTAAGATTGCTAGGACTGCATTCGAAATTATACAATATTTTACTTTCAAGCATGTCAGTGAAATTTTTGATTTCATGAACTACAGAACTTTGGACAATAATGTATCACAACTGAGTGATCATCAAAAAACTTTCTTATATTATAACCTACATCTTATAAAAATATATCAAATGTGTAATATTACACAACCGGGAAAGCAATAACTTTGAGACACCCTCAATTTGTTAACAATTATTTACCCTGTATAATACCCTTATTCGCAGTCGACATGTTACACATTTACTGTATAATAATCCCATAATTATGCATAGAACTCTAATCCACAAAAACTGAAGTTGAGAACGACTAAGTCTGTACTAACGATCCGCCATTAAACTAGCTTATCACTCTACGTATAATTGTTAAAAGCACTGACGGTGAATAGTTAAGAGGTTTAAAGCTGATTGTCCATGAAATTCTAGACGCATAGTTACGGGTTAAGAAGCATACTACGGGCAATCGGGTAAACGAGATATCGAGCAGCCATCTTGTTCTCGAGGGAATACAAAATGGAGGCATCATTAGAACGCGTAACCATCGTTATTATCAAATCGAACTATTTCTCACATTTTTCGTTAATCTACGCGTGTTGCTTTCTGTATTTAAAGATATACAACTCGATCACTATACCTCATTTACTGTACAAACGGTAGTCGCACGACGGATATAAACTAAAAAAACTCATGCTATACGTTTCAACTATGTCACGATTTACACATATATTCGATGTACAATCGACTTTTCTTTTTTCTGTTTCCCATTGTTCATTGGGAAATCGAAGGGATAGCAACATGTATTAGTCATACTTCTTGGGAATCTCTAGACTTAGCTTGTTCGTTCTAAAGGCAATTTCACATGAGTCGACATACGTGAAAATATCGTCCCGGTGTCGTCTTGTTTCCGCTTCCCTAAGCATTCGCGAATTAAATTTGCGGATGTCAGGGGTTGCGAGGCTACAGCAAATCGGGCAACTTGTCACTTAAAGATACTTCTTGCTGATGGAGATTTGAGAGATGCTACGTTTTCTGATTTTTTCCTTTTCTTTTTTTCGAGATGATCAATGAACAAATTTTCAATTCTTTTAACCTCGATGGACAAAACGATGCCGCAATTTAGCGCCATTTTGTGAAGAACGGTAAGGGAGAAGAAAGCAATGGCGGTCATCATCATTACACAATTTTTTACACTTTTGTATCTCAAAATTGGTTTAGTAAATACGTGTTTGAAAATAACAAGTTATTTTGTGCTTAATTACTGAATATATCGTACTTAATTCTGTACTGATAGATTTATTTAATTTAACAAGTGCTCAGTACCGAACGAGCTACAGTTTTACTGAATAAAGATGACTGAACTATTACTTTTTATTTCTGATAAATCTAAACAAAACTATGAAATACAGAGGTGCTTCAATAATATTTTAATCTCAATGTGAGTTAGTCGATGATTTCACTTGTAAAAGTTATGTGAATAATCGTTTGAAATTCTCGCCATTACCTACAACAATGGCGCCCGAAAGTGCTCTTCGCACATATGCAAATTTTACCCAAATAACAAAAAGAAAAGTTAATCTTAATATAATAAAGTTTGGTAGAAGGTAGTCACCAAGTGCATAATTCATGAAATATTTGGTTAAAATTGATTAAGTGACCGCCATTACAATCTCCCGTACACGGTTCAATTTCGCGAGGCGGGTAACGTTTTAATTTTCCCGTAATCCGCGATCGCACGGCTAACGCTGCATGGAAAAGCTTTTTGCGAACGTTCTGCTGAGATGGCAGGAAGAAAACATTTCTGGAATATCCTGCGACGCCCATTTCCTCGTAAAAGCGTAGCACGAAAGGTCAGCGCGAATCCCGTTCTTGTCGTTTATTCGAAAGGATACGTCGAGTTTTTGTCGCGTTAAAAGGCGAAACCGGCGAGTTTTTTTTTCTCCTCGACATTTTTAATAACTTCGGATTACCAGTTTTCACCACCTTTATAACGTTAGCTATTCAAACGTGAAGTGTTCTTATTCGTTCCTTCATAAACTGTTCTTTCAATCTTGTATTGATTAATCTTTTCATCGGCAGTTTGCATTGGGAAATATTGGAGACTTCAAAGAATTTATGAACGTTTTTAGTCGAGAATATTTTGTGCTCAAGTATTTTTAGTGGGTTTGATATATGTTATGAAAGACAGCGTCAAAGTTTAGCAGAAATAAAAACAAGACAATTTTCACAAGATATACTGTAATACAGTAAAATATATAAAAGTTTCAATTAAAAACATGAATATTTTCACAATATTTGAATTGCATAAATTTTGTAGAATAACGTTTGCAATTGTAAGTTTTAATTTATGAAAATGAAAATTTAATTGAAGTAGAATTCAATTTTAATGCAACTTTAATGCATAAAATATTAATGGAAGTTTAAATTTCATTAAACTATAAAACTAAATTACAATTAAATTCGCCTATATCGACAATAAAACCTTCACAACATATATCAAGAACCTCAAACCGAGATACCTGAAACAGCAACCCTTAAAAATTACAGTCGAACAAAAAACTCTCCAACATTTTCAATTAACCTCGGCTACAAGTAAACCTGAACGTTCACGGGAGAAAATACTTAAAGCTGGGGAAATCGATCATAGAAAAAGAAAAAAAAAAAGAGAGAGAAGGGTTGTTCGAGAGGGGGGACTCTCACAAGAACGATCTATCAAGAAGTATCGTGTCCAGCGTTCCCTTCGAACCTGAAGAACGCAACGACGATGAAATTTCGGGCTGTTGCTGAGGGAGCACAGTTACATTTATCGATCATCCCTTGCAATCCTGCGGCTTTCACCGAGAAGGACGATGCGGCACATACAACGACGTACGTCACTACTAATTTATACAACAGATCAAGCCTTTGCTCTCTAGACATTTACGTGTCAGCGCATGATTACGCACTCGTGGCCTGTCGCAATGGCGTATTATCCTTGGATCAACTATCGATACCTCGGGAACACGTTTCTGCCATAATCCATAAAACGGTGGTTCTCAAACTTTGCCGGTTTATGAATAATCGTTTATTGAGAGTTTATCGCGGAATTTGGGACAGAATACGAGTTTATGGGTGTTATTAAGTTTTGGAATTTTGAGGTTAGGTAGTTGGAATAATTCAAGGTGCTGCATTTGGTTTATCTAAATTCCCAAATTTTCATGTCCCTAAATTCTCAAACCCCCAAATTTTTAAATCTCCAAATTCTCAAACCCCCAAGTATCTAAACTCTCAAATTTACATATCCCTAAATTCCGAAACCCCCAAATTTCTACATTTCCAAATTTTCAAATCCCCAAATTCTGAAACTCCCAAATTTCTAAATTCCCAAATTTCTAAATTTCCAAATTTTTATATCCCCCAAATTTCTAAATCCCTAAATCTCTAAATTCCAGAATTCTCAACTTGTAAATTTTGATATCCCCAACTTCCATATTTCCAAATTCCCAAATTCCCAAATTTTCACATCCCCAAATCCTTAAATCCCTAAATCCCTAAATCCCTAAATCTCCAAATCCCCAAATTGTAAAACTTGCAAACACCCAAATCCCCAAATTTCCAAATTAGCACAGCAAAATTTGAGAACCACTGTCTCAAAACGAAGACGATCACAAAAAGTATTCGTAGAGAAAAAAAGAAAATGGTTGTAAGACGATTTAAAACGCCACTGCGACCACGTTCTACCGAGCTAACATTTATCGTAAGGTGTTCGAGTTTGGCACCGAGCGATGGAGGCGGAGATCCATCGATTTTTTATTAGCATTTGCTATAATTACTCTAGCTGTTCCAAAAGCGTTTCTAAGAGATGCAACACACTCTTCGAGCTCTTTATAAAGTAACAAGTTCAAACTTTAACATTCGATCGATTTATTTTTTTGCTGTCAAGAGTTGTTCATGTACTACACAGGGAAATACAGTAGACTCTCGTTATATTGCCACGGAATAATGGTTGTTCAATGAGGTTTTTCTTTTGGATAATGGGGATATGAAAGTGGCAATATAATGGGTCTACTATATTTTTTGTTAGATGATTCAAATTTTTGGTATTTTTTATTGTATACAGGGAGAACCATCTAATTTGGTAATTTTTAATTAATTGTTAATAGGCTGAGTAAAATACAATTTTTTAATTAATAGAATTCATTATGGTCTTCAACATAATAGGATTGTATTTTTATATATAAAATATTTACTTCTTTTAAAATATGTTCATTAACAATCAAGTAACTAAAATCTTTGAAGGATCAAAGGATTAATTCTGTAAATTCATTATCGGCTCGAAGCGTGTAATTATGACAAAATTGATCATTTTGAATGCAGCTGAAAAAATGTGTTTTCGAATGGATCTCCGTGTCTTTCGATGCATAGACGTCGCCATTGCGGATTTATTAAAATTCCCTAGATCAGGAGTCGGCAAACTACAACTCACAGGACTAATCTGACCCATATTTTACTATCTACTATGTGTGCAAAAATAATGTTCGTATCTTTGATAAATTGTAAAAATTTTATTTGTAGTTTTGATAAATTAGGAGAAAAATATTTGTACTTTGTATAAATTGTAAAAATAATATTGGCGCTTTTGGTAAATTATAAAAGTAACATTTGTACTTTTTTCAAGTTATAAAAAGAACCCGAATTTTCTATAAACTATAAACATAAAATTTATATCTTTTATACACTGCACAAAGAATTGTGTATTTATAAATATCATGAAAGTGAACCTTGCTCTTTAACAAATTATATTTCTACCAATACAAATGATAAAATTAAGGGTGACAGAATTAGCTGCATCACCCGTCTAATTTTATATCAGCTACCTCTTCAAGCTTTCATACTTCACAAAGCAAAACATAAATATACTTCTCAATTTACTGAAATGGTACCTGAAATAATCTCTGAAAGGAATGGACCCAACATTGAACGTGAACAAATTTCAAACTCAACAAATTTGATCCTCAAAAAATTGGAATCTCGCCAAGAAAAATTGAGTCAGACTTACACTTTTTAATGTCTAGTTAAAGTTTAAATTCCAGTTAAATTATAAAATTTAGCTGGAGATAACACTATGAAGTAAAAAGTTTGCCAACTCCAGTAATTAAAGGACTGCGACGCCTATGCGACTCGATCTGATCGATGCACCTGCGTTTTCGTTCGTTAACAACGAACAGGAAGCTTCGCGAGAGCCTAATCTTCCGTCGACAGACTCTTAACGTTCTCGCATGACCCGAACCGACCTTCGAGTCTCTCGACAGGAAACACCAGGCACTAGGTCGTGTTCCTATTTCATTGCGTGGTCGTCTCGTGGAGGATCAGAATAAAAAAACTCATCTTACTCTCCTGTTCTGAAACCTTACCTTCACCAAATTTTACCTCCAATTTCACAAATTATTTCACCTCCGAGTGCCTATTATGCAATTATGTAAGAATTTTAAATTCTATAAACGCGATTCTAGATTAATAAAATGAAATTTGCGAAACGGAAGATGATCCGAAAGATCGAGTTTTCTGGAGCATCTGTATCCTCCACGATCGAGATCTATGGCTCACTTTCAACAGAAAAGAACTCACCGTACGCGATGGTAGGTGGGGTCGTATTCGGACCAGACCGTCGGGTTACCATCGGGTTACCATGGCGGCCATGGTGACCATGGTCGGTTTACCGATGGTGAGAGCGTGGACGTAAGTAAAAGGACAGAAGTAACCAACAATGTGAGAGCAGCATCAATGCGGCCGAAGAGAAGAGATAGAGATAGATAAAGAGAGAGAGAAAGGCAGAAATGTATAATGTTGTTTTTCAATTTTGTTGTTGAGGTCGGTCGGTTTTTTTTCACAGTCCAATATGAAGGAATCGAATCGTTTTGTACAGTTTTGGATGATTGGCGATGATGATGGTGGTTGTTGAATGTGGTGTAAAGAAAAGACACATAGAACAGACAAGAGAAAGAGTGCACAACTTAAGTGGCATTCAAAGGTAAGCAATGGTGCGATTAGAATTTTAGGAACTTTACAAATTATTTTTTGATACATTTTTGCAATACGCAATTTTAACTTTTCATAATTCCATAGACAATATTGGAAAAATATAACAAAATTTCGTACATATAAAAAATTGACAAACATTTCAGTGATATACAAATTTCATCTTTACTTTCAATGTATCAAGAAATATTTTATGTAATTTAATTTGTCCTTTATACAGGCTGAGTCAAAAATGAAGTATAAAAGTGTAGGGTGATTCTGCGTTTCAAAATTCTTTTAAGGGTTGCAGATCAGAGGGGTAAAAATTACATTTAGACACTTGTAACAGAATATTTATGCAGGATTTTATGATGGATTTAGTAGAATTATTTTGATGGACGAAGAACCACCCCATTTGACTCACCCCGTATGTAAAAGAGTAATTCTAATTTGCACGTCGAAGCTTCAGAGGGTAAATTTGCGATACAAAAAAAGAAAAATGGTCACACGAACGCGAAGTTCCTGTGGCAGTTTTTTGCATTTTATTTCCAAATTCACCCTTCGAAATGTCGACACGTAATTGAAGATTACCCTTGTAGATTCGTCACCCCTGATCGAGAATATCCAATAAATATTCATCGAATAATATTTTTATTCTCAAGTTCGACACATGCATTCCTCAAATTTTTCAATTTCAAATTGGAGCACTCAAATTCGTTCACAAATTTTAAATACAAAATTCACAATTTCACATTACAAAAATTTGCCAACTTTAAGTTAAAAATTCTCAAATTTAAAATTGAAATCTCAGGACTACGTAAAATTCAGTTTTTAAATTTCCAATCGAAACTTTTCAACTTTCAAATTCAAAGCGTTACAATTTCAAATTCGATGGTTTTAAAACTCGAAGTCAAATATTGATTGAAAATTCTCGAGTCGGGTTTGACAGAAAAGATATGCGATAAATCGTTTAATTAATATTGAATGGTGAATACTGAAAGCGTAAGAAGGTTATTAGTAGGCACGGGCAGTCTGCGTTGAAAAATTTTTAAAAAATTCAAATATCGAATATTGCAAAAAGAAATTTAATTTTGAAAACAAGTGCAGTGTGAAATTAAATATCGATGTGAAATCTTTCAAATATAAATTACTTTTGTCAAATTTCAATGTCGTTAAAATCTCAATACTAAATTTGAGATTGGTTTATTTCGAAAATTGCAAAAGTTGTGTAGAGTAATGTATAATACACAGGAAAAGTATATAATATTTTGCAGTTGGGAATGCAATTTGAAAAGTTTCAGGTTTCATATCAAAGAAGGTTGTACGCAGACCACCCCGGTTCAAACTTCATGATTACTTTCTATCGAATGTTTATCTTCCGGTCTGTTTTTCATTAAACTTTTCATTAAACGACATACTCGTATTTGGCATATCTGAAACAGAGTTCGACGAAAATAATCATGAGAGCGGGGAACAGGTATCGATTTGATCGAACTACAATCGTATATCGTAACTCGAAATTATTGTGCGTGGTTAATAACACACCGCTACATAGAAGCTACCTGCAAAAACTGATTAAGAAAAA
Source organism: Megachile ligniseca (assembly GCA_945859555.1). Taxonomy (NCBI): domain Eukaryota; kingdom Metazoa; phylum Arthropoda; class Insecta; order Hymenoptera; family Megachilidae; genus Megachile; species Megachile ligniseca. The sequence goes on from OX243783.1 coordinate 8,096,212, forward strand.
AGTGTATGATTAATACGTGGTTCATTGATCGTTACAGAATTCATCTGATTAACTTTTTTAATCCTTGTATGGGTCATTTTGACCCGGTATATATTGTGTTTTTTGATGTGCTTAATTATATGAAAATATATTAAAAATATATTAAAAACATATTTGTAGACAGTTATAAGGACAATGTTAAGGGTCAAAGTGACCCTGTGGTTCTACTGCATCATAGATTAATTTTCAAGCTTCAAAATAATTATTAAACAGGAAATAATATAAGTAGTATAATTTGCGGACTATAATTTTTATAAAAAAGAAGACTATGTTTAATTAATGTCAAGAAAAAAGAAATAAGTAAATAATAGAAGACGTCGATCAGATGAATTCCTCGACGATCTTCGTTAAATAGTCTAATTCGATTAATATAATTAATTTAATCCTAGGAGCTACTCGACGCTATAGCATGCGCGAGAAAAAAGAAAGAAGAAAATAAAATAGTGTCGCAAGACTCTTTCAGGCGAGTTAATAGTATAAAATAAACGCGAATGACCGAAACAATTAGAAGTATTAAAGAGAACGTAAAACGAGCAAATCAGGGGACACGGTCGGAAGAGAAGAGCCGGAGTTGTTTCGCGAGATGCTGAGGAACAGAGACGAACAAGGGTTATCCAATGAAAAAGAAATGATGGCACGATGTCAAGCAACGATGTTCGTGAAAATAGGTACCAACGATTTCAAGAACGTTGTAAATAATAAAGACTATTTTCAATGTTTTATTTGTTCTCTATAGGGTTGGGATTAAATTGTGTGTTATTCGGAAAGATTTTTGGAACTGTGGCTGTTGTTCGTGTTTTGGGGTTATAACTTGTTTTAAGATATTTTTGTATTCGAATTGAATTACGAACTGGTGTCAGAATATTCGAATGGTATTTGAATCATTCCAATGATTATTGGTAGTGGAATATTCGAAATTGGTATTCGAATTTTACAGGTGCTTACAAATATTCGAATTCTGAGGGTATTCGAAGTTGTAGTATTGGTAGAATTTTACTGGTATCCAAATATTTGAATTCAAATTGTATTCGAATTTACCATGTTCGAATTAGTGGTACTTTATTCATATTTAAATTGCACTATAGTATTCGAATAATTTGAATTACCGAATCAATTTTGAATGATGATATTTTTGAAATTCGACGGATATTCAAATTATCAGAATTTCAATTTTATCAAGAAATTCGAATATTTCGAATTCAAATTGTAATAGTATTCAAATTCAAATAATGAAAATTTGAAAAAATGTTGAATCACCACAGGGGGATTTGAACTCTGGTCTTTCGGGTGATAGTCAGCGACTCTACTCACTACGCTAACATCTCTTTTATTATATCTAACAATCCTGACAGATTATTCCAAAAGTATGAAGTACTCGAATCATCCATATTATTCAAATGATTCAAATTTTATCAGCATTCGAATATTCAGAACGTGAAAATAATCCAAGTCCAAACCAGTCAATAAAATTGGATCTGTACCGAGTAATCAACGAAAGTTAAACGTTCATTAACATAATTGAAACTGGAACTAAATACTCAACGAGAGTTGAGAGTTAATCAACGAAATGAAGACTGAAATTGTATAATCAATAAAAATTAAAGTTGGTAAATAAAATTGAGACTGAAACTGAATCAACAAAAATTGAGAGCTGTTTAACAAGATTAATACCGAAACTGAATAATCAACAAAAATGAAAAGTTGGTCAACAAAATTAATACTGAAACTGTCTAATTAACAAAAGTTGTTGATCAACAAAATTGAAGGTTGTCGAGCAAAATTAAGACCGAAACGGAATATTCAAGAAAAAAATTGTAATTAGAACGCGGGTAATTCTTAATCATTAAACGACGTTTAATCCGAAGGAAATAAAAATAAAATAAATAAGAAGAAGCAGGGAAAAGGGAGCCGTACTACCCCAACACAAATGTCTATACTTGAACTCTTAATATCGTAATTTCCAAGGAAACGAGTTCGAAAGGGGACGATTCGAAACGTCGAGGCCAATTAAAAGTTACCCCTTGGTAATCGTTTGTTCTTAGCTTCAGCTTGAACTCGAATTTCAGCTTCAGTCCGCCTCTTTGAACGCGAAAACAGCCACAGAAAAGATCGTAGAAGCGTGCAGAGGCTGAAAGGGGTGGCGTGCCGAGATAGGGGTGGTTCGGGGCTTGGAAAAATCGGCGTTAAAATCGTGTCGAAAGGTCGTATCGTCCGTGGATGCGTCACGTTGCCTTACGAAAGAGAAGGGGTTGGAAACGGTCACGAGAAAGATAGAAATCCGATCGAGAAATGGGGTTCGAGTGTTCACACAGCTGTGACACTGTGGTCGCAGCCTTTTCGAACGACAAACCGGAGAAAACGAGAGAAAAATAAAAATAGGGGAAATGGAAATAATAAAAATATTGCGTAGAAAGGGGAAACGTGAAGATCGAGATACTTGAAACAGGAGGGTGGTGGTTCTGTTTTATCTTTCTAAATGCACTCGGCTCGAATTCCTAACCTCTTCAAGGATATGTGTCTCATTTTTCACATACTTTTCTTGCGAACTTTTACTTCTTTCTGTATTATTAATTCTTCTGTCATTTTTTTTATTTAACCATGTTCCTCATTCCAAATCTAATGAACTTGTTTGCATACATTTAATTATGAACAAAACAATTCGTAATACGAATTTGAATTTGCAGTAATTGTTAATTTGTTTGTAAAAATTTAAACAATATTGCAATTTTTTTAAAATTTACTTTAAAATAGACTGAAATATCTGGTTAATAATATCGTTATTCTCATATTGTAATCAATTTTGATTAATCTTGTAACAAAATAGGGGTTAATTGATGTAAAGTAAAGTACATACAACAGCAAAATTAAATTAAAACTTAGATTGCAACATTGTTTAATTTTGTAAAAGTTATCCTTGAAGAGGTTGAGTTCTTTCGAAATTATCCTTCAAGAAGTTCATCTAAGAAGATGAAAGATGTCATAAAATTTCATCCCTTCGTTGCTGAAATATTTACTGACAGTATATTTAAATTTATTCACACATCGACTTCCACAGCAAAAATATAGTAACTTTCTACCTCTCTTAAAAATTATATTTTATTTCCAGTAGTATAATTAAAAATTGAACAGAATATTTTAGAATATTTCTATAAATCTTTATAGAACGGAAACTTATCGAATTCAATTAAATTGGGGAGTGTTTAATTATGAAATTTAAAATTTCAATTTCCTCTAATTATTATTAGAATGTTCTATAATAATTATATTTGACCGATCAACCTACGGCAATTGTCAAATTAAATTCTTTTCAGTAACAATTAATTAACTTCTGCAAACAATTTTTTTACTACTTTTTCAGCAACAGAAAGATTATTTTTAAACATCAGCAACGAAAGGATCAATAAAAGACTATATATTCAATCTGAAAAGTACAGAGATTCTGAAGAGGATTGTTGACCGAAGGTGTGAGATTTAATTTAACGTTAATTATGACAGTAGACAGGCAAGAACGAAGTTGTAAAACAAAGAAGTAACGGCCAAGTTAAAAGTAGTAATTGGATAATTGTTTTACAAATTAATCTCTTAACAAGTTACTGTCACAACTGACACTTCGTTTAAGTACAGTTAGCGTAATTGTCAACGTGTCTCTAATTAACTATTAATTAGTGCAGTTAGTCCAATCGCGCCGACACGTCAGACACTTTCTGAAGATGCAAACATTCATAGCTCTTTTCATTCCCAGTTACAAAATTAACAACATCAAAAACCTATTAGCTAAAGTTTAAAACTTATACTACCACATTTTTAATGAAAGCCTATTATTATATTTTTTAATGTCCCATATTAATAAAGGTCCTACACTATCACATTATTAACAAAAGTTCGACACTTTCATCACAAGTCTCGCCATATTTTTAATCAAAGTTTCATACCACATTTCCAATAAGTCTCGTATCAGCATACTTTTAATAAAGGCACGATACTATCATATTTCCTCTAAAAACACCATACAATATTTTCAGTAAGAGTCCCATACATTTTAAAAAAAGTCCCACATAAAAATATTTTCAATAAAAGTCCCCATCGTGCGTTTAATAAAAATCCTAGCTACCATGTTTCTAACAAAAGTCCAGCACTATATTTTTAATGAAACTCCTGCACCACCACATTTTTAATAAAAGTCCAACACTGGCGTTTCGCCGAAAGTCCTATTTCTCGCGAACGTTCCGAATTTTCGTTTTAATCAGAAGTCAAAAATCGGAGGCGCGGATTTTCAAAGAAATAATCAGAGCCAGAAGCGAAGCGTCGAAAATGTTCGATATCTCCGCGCTCCAGTAACAAAATTAATTTCTGCGAACGTGGCCGAAAGAGGGAAGAATCGTCAAAGAAAAACACGACGGCGGAAGGGGTTGGTAAATTAAACGGAACGCGATTCCCTGAAAACCCAGATCCGTTTGATCGCGTGGAAGACGGGGTTGCATCGGGTCACGGCTGACAACGGGGATGAAAAGATGCCTCTCCTTATCTCCCTCAACTCGATGCATTCGATCGATCGATACACCCTCTCCCGGGCGAGAGTGAACACAGCTGTTTCAAAACTGACGTATGACCGCGAAAAAATACACATTTACCAACTGCACTAATTCGAATCACTTCTCCAATTAAATGCAACAAATTAAGTTAATACGCTAATATATTGAAGGTTCAGCAAACACTATAGAAATGATGACATTTGAAGATTTCCTAAGAACGACTATCAAAACTGTACAAATATAAAACTTCATTTTTTTCTAATATAGGAACTGGTCCAAATAGTGGACTTTATATGTTAATAAGTGGATATGCTGTAAGATAACCAAATTTTTCTTGAATGATAATTTACAATTTTGCAGTGTTAAAATTTTATTTCAAGAACGTTATGAATTTCATTCTGATTCACTCGAAGGATGAGTATAAACTTTACTGATGTACTTTAAAGTAATAATGTGATGGTCAGACGGCTGTTTTAAAACACAGCACATAGAGAACAAAGGGGGAAAAGAAAGGAGAGAAAAGACGAAGAAACGAGCACGTTCCGAACAAAGAACCGAAAACAATCGACCAAGCTAGCTAGCTAGGCTTGCACGTACGCGCTCGAAGATTAACCGTGTTTCATCCGGATTATCCGTGCATCAGTCAACGCCTGCTTTCCGTGGATTGTTTGGAGGAGAAACGTATTGTCGTTGGTTGGATATCGATCGCGAGTTCACCAGAGTTCATCTGCCTTTTCGAGCTTTCTCTCTTGCTCTTCGACAGAGAAAGAGAACGGGAACTAGGTATTTGGGTATCCGATGATACTCAACCCTAACATCTATGCTGACACACGATTTCAAATTTATGTTTCATTCTTCGTTCCTTCACGTATTTGTACGTTTTCGAATTTAGAATGTTTTATTAAGGGTAATGTGACCGCTCGGTAAACGAGTGCTCGCTAAATGACCGCTCGATAAACGAGTGTTCGATAAATGCCCGCTAGTTATAAGATTTAGAGACGTAAATCTCTATAAAAAGTGCCGCTTTTGAAGACTGCTCTTGAATTTTGAAATGAAAGATTGATTGATAAAGCGTTTTTGACAAGTGTTATTTAAGTGTATAAGTAAAGTGTGCAATTAAAGTGTACTATTCATTGAAGTGTACAGTTAAGGTGAACAATTCATTAAAGTACAATTAAAGTGTATAATTAAAGTGTTGAATTTAATGAAATATATACTTAAACGAACAATTAATGTTTCCTTGAAGCGTCGGGATTTTGTTAATAGGATAAGATATATCAAAAATAAATTTATGCAATATTTTACTCATTTTGCTGCTCGATCTTAAGCATGAGAAATGGTCAATCAATTTTAATGTAAGTCCAATTAATTTTAACACGAGTCTAACTAATTTTAATACAAGTCCAATTAATTTTGCCAATGAATGATCCCAGCTAAAAACTTCGACGTCAAAATTTGACCGAGCGAATATTCCCGTTTTCCCCCAACTCAACAATCGTGTACCCAGTACATATTTCGCTCGTTAAAGTATATTTTCTCTCCGAAGATCTCTGGTAACACAAGATTTTCCGCGTGTTTCGCGGTTGGCCGTAAAATTTCGCCGGTAAAATTCAATTCATCCTCGGAATTTCGCGGATAATGGCGGCGCCGGTAATACGAGGTTATTCCTGCAGCCGTTGTAACGTCTCGTTTTACGCGGGGGCGTTAAATTTTCATTGGTCTTCCCTGGCTTTATGCGAGCACCGTTTTCCGTTCGGCACTGTTAATGCCGATTATAATTGCGGAGCATAGAGTCCGAAACGCGAGGGATTAACGCGCTGGAACACGGTTAATCTACGTCGACATGTTAATATTTTATCAGCCACGCTCTCTCCGGCTAATTACCCTTAACTTTTGCCAGAAATCTCTTGCTATTCCTTCGGCTCTGTCTTTGATACCTTCCAATTAACCGTGTTGGTACTTTGTCACGAGAAACGTTTTTCACTTTAATTATTTCTAGGTTAATTGTTTCTGGGACTTTATGATCTTCAACATATTGTGATAAATTTGTGCAATTTATAGCTGTACATTTTTGTATCCATACATCACTAGGAACTTAGGTTACAAAATTTCTGGTTTCGAATAACCCTAGATACAAATAACACTAGAACCGAATATATTTACGACCTAGTTGTTCCAAGATTCGAATATCCCCATATTCGAATTTTCCTAAATTCGAAAATCCCTAGATTTGTTACCCCTAAAAATATATTGTGAGAAATATTTTTAATCTATCAATTTGATTCTGATACACCTTTTAATGTATTAAATATAATAACTATATAACGAGTATGGATTCTTAATCATTTTTGTAATAAAATATTTTTCTAAATTTTCAGCCTTCTAGCACGATTATATACGTACGTAGATTTACATATCGCAGCAATTTTTCTATTACGCAACCTAAAAAAGTTATCTGATGTAACTGAACTTTTGAACGCACACGAGCGTGTATCGATATATGTACTATCGAATCGTTTCTAGAAAATCGAAACGTACGACAATTTGAGAGCCATCGAAAAATTTGAACGCCCGTCAAACGCACACGGAAACGGGTTTTAAAATTCGTAAAAAAAAAAATATATGGAAGAGCAAAAATACGTCGATAGCAAACGCGTACGAAAATTTCGGACTCGATGCAACGAAAAATTGTGCCTTTGTTGAAGTCGTACACGGTGAACAAAATTGATCACGAGGAAACGTTAACTTTTTTGACTAAAACTGTTGCAAACCGAATTTCAGTTTTTAGCAACGGTTATCGACAAATCGTGCCAGAGGGATCGACTTTTTATCCATTTTAGAAATCTTTTCAGAAATTGCTTTTTGATTCTTGTAATATGTTCTTTATTTTCTTCCTACTTTTCGGTCGCACTTTGATCATTTTTAATTTATTTCGTTGAAACTTGATAATTTTAGAGATATTTCTTCAGGCACAAGAGTTTTAGTTTCTGTGTTTTTATAAATATTATAGAGTACATTTTTAAATTTTTGTTAATATTTTACTGTTAATATTTTATACATCTTTAAATGTTTATGAATATTGTTGAACACCACATACATTTTCAAATATTTATAAATATTGTTAAGTATATGTATTCATAAACATCACATATCGTAAGTACACTATAATTTTAAAATGTTTAATACGGATTGTATTTAATTATAAGGACATTTTTTAATAAACGACAGCCACAAAACTTTCAAATGTATAAAAATAACACTATAGTTCTAAATATTTGAAAATATACAAGTAATGTTGCACAAAACTTTTCTTACAATAAATTATCAACGTGCGATCGAAAAGTCTCGCATAAAAATGACAGAAGCAAATCGAAATAAGATATCCAAAACTCGCTCATTGAAACGGTATTTAATATCGCGTACCGGTCATATATCACAGGACAGATTCGCAGAAACACTTTCTTCTCGTGAAAATTGCGGTGGATGGTTAGTAGATCGCAAACTATGCCGATCAATAGACCAACGGAAAAAAACGAAGAAAATGGAGAAAGGAAGCGGCGATGGGATTACAGTGATCGGTGAGAGCGATCGGTGTGTTAACGCAGCGTGTCGGTATAGATACGGGGTCAAAACAAGTGGTTAAGGTGACCCAAGAAACTTAAATCGAAACAACGGAAATACATCAGAAAATAATTATCAGAACGAAAGAAACAATCGAAAGAAAAACCACGAACAAAAAGGAAACAAAAATCGACCATCGTGAGTAGAACGTTCTCTCATTTAACATCACTTGGAATAATTAAAAAAAAAGACTGAACAGAGCACCGTGTACAAGAACAAAAAAGTTGATGAGAACAAGAAGACAGATTACGGCGTGGAGTTATGTAAATATAGTTAAACAGGAGCAGAGACAAAAAAACAGGTGAGAAAAATTATGGGCCGCGCGGGACGTCGATGAAGCCTCTGCTGGCCGCCATTTTGGTACCCTCCGTGATTTCTCGTTAATTCTCACGAAACACGTAGAATCCCGATAATCGAATATCGCACAAACTTTTCGAAAATAATTTGAATTGACTGTGGTTTTATAAATCATCTTCAAAGAATATTTGAATTAAAAATGGAACGCAGAATTTTCTATCGATAACTGATAAGGAAATATCGCGAACCGACAGGCAGAAAATCACTTCCTGCAGAGGTTGCCTCACGTCCGCGTCCTCGCGCGCACACAAAGAGAAGACACACCGACAAATGAAACGAGTTAAAATCGTTCGCATGTATATGTGCCATATACACAGATCACAATATAAATATCGTACGTTATATTTATATCGAGCAATTGATTTTGACTCTCGGGTTACTTTTTCGTTTTTTTTCCAATTCAAACGAAAGAAGAGAAGAGAGAGAGAGAGAGAGAGAGAGACAAAAAAACAGAAGAAGAAAATGAAACTCTCTTTGCGTATTAATTCTTTGTTTGTTCAAGTAAGTCGTCGGCTCTCTCACTGGGGACTTACCGTTCTTTTTTTGGACAACGACTTTGGCTGCGACTTTACGGGGGTTGCGTATGCCGAACAACGGAGTTTTGAGTGGTAGTAGTAGTAGTAGTAGTAGTAGTAGAAGTAGTAGTAGTAGTAGTAGTAGAAGTAGTAGAGGTAGTAGTAGCATAGTGTCGTGCCGAGATAGGAGGAGTCCAAGGCCAGTGTGATTGATACAAATATAATAGAGAAGGAGTACGATAAAAGATAGTCAGTGCAACTTCGTGGGGCTTGAACAGGGGGCTGGGGGGCAACAAACGTCGGGGGTAACCTAGGGATTACGTCTCTCGGAAACGATTCGCGAACGATCACTCGACCGGAAATTCGATCTCTCCGATGTATCATCCCGTTTATCCTCGGTTCACGGTCACTGTGAACTAACACCATTTCTTTCACAACCACGAGGCTTTTTCGATCCTTTCAATTATCTTTTATAACGTTTCATGATCTGCTTCTTCAAATCTTCAGATTATTTGGAAATTATTTTGGAGATAATGTCTGTTGAGATGTTACATTACTCCATCTTGAAGTATGAGGTCACATATAAGTATCTTATGGTACATTTCAAGTATAAAAGTAAGTTCTCCATTAAAATTTTGTTGCATATAATTAACCTTTTTGTAGCGAACAATGTACCAAGTAGACAATTTCAAGATGTCTGACATAATTTTGTAACAAAGTAATGCGAAACAGTATGCCAATTTAAAGTATCATGAAAATGGCTATATTAATTTATGAATGATTGCAAAAATGGTAATTACAGCAGAAAATTTGAAACCGATTACAGAACAATGAACAGAGAAACTCGAACATGAATTCATGACATAAAAGTATCTCAAAACAGCACACATATCAATTTCAACCTCGATGAAAATGTCTAAACGCTCCGTTAATATCTCTCAATATGAACTAATATTAATAATGATTTTTAACAAATGACGTTAAACACGAACAATTTCAAAATGTCAATTGCAATGCAATTTCGTGAGATAAATAACATTTATACGTTAACTTGAAATTCAAAGTTTTGATGAAAATTAACCCTTTGCAAATGTTCCTAATACAAACTGGCTGGCTGCTAATTAGTGCAGATAATTTGGAACAGCAATTACGGTAAGTAATGGCAAATTTCGGAACAGAGGAGTAATTTTGTTTCGTGACATAAAATAACGTTTGTGTGTGACAATTTAAAGCTTAAGTTTGATGAAAACGATGATATTCTGAATATTTTAATTATTTTTGGGAAGATATGAACAAATCGAATTGCGTGTATCTTAGGGTGCTAGGGATTTAATTTAATTTTCAGATGAAAGTTTTTATTAATTCACCTTGTAGATACTTCGTTTAGGAGACTCAGTGGATATGGATATACTTTTTTGTTATTTTCCTATTATTTTGAGTAATATTTTTAAAATTTAGACATTTATTTCTGACATGCGCCCCTATTTCATTTGTGAATTATAATTTACTTGAAATTATTGAGCACCCCATACTTCCAGACAACTAAAATACAACCCCCAATTCCTCAGAACTATCTCCAATTACCTTCGGTTAATCTCTCAAATTACATACATAAGAGACAAACACACGAGCAATTCGAATCAGTGTAAAATCGATCGTGAAACGTCATTCGTCGGGGTTGAAAGGGGTGTCGTTCCACGCACGCAGAAATCATTGGTGCACGTGTACCGAGGGGTTGGGCCGCTACTCGTACCACATAGATATAATATATATAAAAAAAAAAGAAAAAAAAAAACGAGAACAAAGTGCGGAGGGCTAAAGTGGGCCAGTGGGGTTGGGATACTGTTAGGGGTGTGGAGGGCTTGACACGAAAGAAAGTAAAATCGAACTCGAGAATTTCGGATACAATTGGTACACAGGGGCTTGATCAGATAGGTGCGGTGATATATAAATATATATATGTATCGTATACATATATATATAAGTATATCGTCTGAAATAAACACCGAGAATACGTAACGATCGATCGAAACGTCGATTCCATCGTGCAAAATCGACGACTGACCGGATCGTTGCATGCGTGATTCGCGTGTCTGCAGCATTCGAGATGGTGCCGTTGCACTCCGGTGCATCTGTAATCTCTTTTTCTGGGTTAATACTATTCGAGGCTGTCGCGTGGAAAAGTTTTCTTGACGTTTCGACGGCATTGCAGATATAGCCTGAAAATCGATGACTGTTCAAGTTCGCACGCGGATTTTACCGTTATCTGCTACGTATTTACTTTAATGCTTCAAAGTGAATTTCGATGGTCTGCCATTTACGGAGGCGAGGATATTGATATCTGTGGTCTACACTATATTCGCAAGTTGTCAATTACAAAATTTTGGCGAATTCTTCTGTTGAAAATTTTGTCGATTTTTATGGAGGCACGGAAAGGTTAAATAGCGTTTACAGTTCAAATACCTTTTCTTTAAATGACACAAATGATGCAACAATAAGAGTTGTAAAAGCAATCGTGTGTGATGAGAAAGGCAGCCTTGAACAGTCAGGTGACTTCACGGAGACTATATTTTCCCTGCCAGATATATTAAATTTATTTCTGATTGGCTAATTATAACAGTTGACATCATCGATTTAGAACCGAACTACTAATAAAATAAACTGTAACAGCAAACTTCTATTTATTTGTCAACAGAAAATTCCACAATTCCTATTTCTCTTCTATATCTAATAAACTAATTTGTTATTTAATATTCAGTAAATAAACGCTATTTTATTATTTTATATTCAAAGAAATGCTGAATATTTTTTTCAATATTTTTAATATTCTTAAAATATATTTTCTTTTAAATATTAATATGAATATTTTTTTGTGTTAATATTAAAAAAAATATTCAGCGAATAAACGCTAATTATAGTATTATTTTATGTTCAGTGAATAAATGTGAAATATTTTATTATTTTATATTGAGTGAATAAATAATTGGATTTAAAATTGAATAAAAGTGTAAACGCACCATCTTGAATGTAATGCAGCGAATCGGGGTGACAAAAAAATATATCGTTCTAGATGCACTATGATCGTAAATGATGCAGAAGAATGATAATCGTTATATCGGTGACAACGACAAAATTTCAGGCCGTGTGCCATCGAGACAAAATTATGTATACACATATATAATATAAATGATATATTTTATACAGGAGTGAAAAAGAAAGACAGATATATAGAGATATAAGAGTCAGATAGAAAGAAATATAATAAAATATAGAAAATGTATTTTCGTACCTTGATACGAGGAGATGTACGAACCACAAGAAACATGGATAGAGAGAGAGAAGACAGTGACACAGATAGACAGATGAGAGAGTGAAAGAGAGAAACAAAATGGACAATCGTAGACACAGAACGCGTTTCATGATTCGAAGGAGAGAAAAAACAATAGAAGAAATAAATAATAAAAAAAGGAATCAACGTAAAAAAAATGCGATTCTAAGACGAGTATAAATGCTTTCGGTGTACTTGCGTTTCTTTTTCTGTCTCTTGTATCATACGTTCTTTTTTTTGCTTTCATCGTCTTCGTCGTTAATCTCATTTTTTTTCGTCGTTGAAAAAACAGAATACTAAACGTATAAAGAAAAGAAGTGAAATGATGGAAACGTTGAAAACGACGACGATGAGAAAAGAACACGTTTCGGAATACAAAATAGAGAAAGAAACTCGACACACTGACACTATCTATGGAAAACAATGTAGCTAAGAAATCAATGATAATTAATGAAGCTCTTAATAATGTGACGATTAGAAGAGTCGAGTGGCGCTTCTTACCATCTGTCCGTGCAGCGGGTGAAAATGGAAACAGAAAGAGAATTCAAAATCTTCCTCTGAAAGTTTGACACCGCGGGATATGGGGTCGATTACGATACCATACTGTACTTTTGCCTTCGCTTCTTTTACTTTAGTGATTATATAGAATACCTTCTAGGGATTTTCGACGTATGTTACGGAGATCAGTTTTTAGAAATATTTTGGATGCAGATATATGTACAATTTTCTGGTTAGTTTTAATTTGAAAGATATGGGAAATTTTTCTGTAAAAGAATCTCTGTATTAATAGATTTTTGAATTCTCAAATTATGGAATTTTTACACTTTCAAATTTTTGATGTACGAAATTTATAAACTTGCAAATTACTGAACCACAAAATTTCCAAATTATATCTACAAACTTTTGGCAATATAACGAGAGCTTTACTAAACAACATAATTATCAATATAATCAACAATATAATTAAAAATATACTAACCCATCAATATAATCAATATAATCATTATAATCAATAGCATAATTAATAATTTATAATAATTTATAATAATAGTACTAGCATTTTAACCAATACTCAATATTTCATAATAAATAAGTTTGTAATTCTACTCAAACAAAACTAACATACACATATCAATCTTAACCAATACCTACATATGTGTACATATGTGTACATACATGTACATGAAAATTACTCAAAACGACCTCCATAACAAGGTGATTAAAACCAAGAAGGTTTCTTCAATTCTATACATCAACCAGTACAGGTACATCTTTTTTATCAAATCATTCTACAGGGTGACAGATGACAGGGTTTGGGGGATGAAAAAAGATCTCGAAGTTCGCCCTTGACTTGAGTTCGAATCGTCGCGATATGACTCGGACACACGTTTCGATCGTTTCCCAATATTCTTTTTTATTCCCGAGAATTGGTGAAATTTCGAAAAAAAGGTGTGCGGCCGTAGCATGTGTTTACGAAAGGTGTAAACTCGAATAAAATCGAGAAACTCGGATACGCGAGTGCAGCTTCCTTCTGCTTGCACGCTTGCTAGATCGAGGCGTGGCGGCAAAGCTGAGTTTCAAACAGACTTTCAAAAAAATTCTTGAAAAATTGTGAGATTGTAATAATTTTTACATACGTGGTAGAAGCTCTTGAAAAACATCGGGTTGTCTTAATTGTAAAATTTATTAACTTCACACTTGTTCATATTTAACACTGGGTTTACACATCAAAATGTCTTCTTATTTTGAATTATAATAATTAAGTTGGAATTATAGAAATTTTGTTGGAATGTAAGGTAACTTTTGTCGAGATGAATTGTATAAATTATTTTGTGTTTTTCATATTTTATTTTAAATTCTAAAATGCACATTGGTGCAGTTACTGAACGTTTGTAAACCTAGTGTTAATTATAGTGTAACACAATTGCAATATCTTGGATGATTTTTTCGACAACCCGATGGTAGATGAAGAATAATATTATTTATAAAAATGAGCAACAGCTTCATTCCCTGTTTGATCCAAATGTTTACAAACTTGCATATTTAAATATTTAAAACAGCACTTGAATACTTGAATATTTGAAATAGTTGAACAAGTGAACATTTGAAATAGATTTTGAACAATTGCACACTTGAAATAAAACTTGAACAATTGCACACTTGAAATAAAACTTGAACAGTTGAACACATCAAATAGAATTTGAACACTTCAAAAAAAACTTGACTATCGAAATATATAAAATAAAATTTGAATATCTAAATATTAGAAGTGAAACCTGAACAACCGAACGCATGAAATAGATCTTGAATATATGAACACTTCAAAAGCAGCTTAAACAACGAAACTATCGAACGTTTCAAATAGAGTAAATTCTTCGATCCACTTGGATAAAGTTTGCTTAACAGGGAAATCAGCTGATCAAAGTTGCGAAGCGAACAGAACTTCTATTAAGAGAAAAGAGTAAAATTTTGTAAGGAAATACGTTTGAAATCTTTGCAGTCACGCGATCGATCTCCCATTCGAGCAAACGCGACAATTCAATAATCCATAAAGACAAATATTTGATGCAAACATATTCCATTATGAATTTCTGATATGAAGATTCGAATGAATTCTCGCGTTTTCGAATTTAATGGTCTCTCTTAAATCGTGTTTAGAGCACTGAATCGTTAAACTAGTTTCTTCAGGCGAAACATACAAAAATTTATTGATACATAATTTAATGAAAATTATAACTGATCAAAATTATCACTAATCGATGCAAATTTCGATCAACAAAATTAACAACAAAAATTATGACAAAATTACCAAATCTGAATTGAACAATTTTTGAGTTTTGACACAAAATTAAACGAATAAGAGATTCGTATTAATAAAACGGAAAACAGCGCCATGAGGTCTGTTAATTTGTTCAAGCATCAAAGGAGGTGCACAATAACACTCTGATCACGATGTAAGAGGGACCAGTAGATGTCGAACTGATAGACAAGGAGAAAGAATATATAGTAGATATATCTCTATATGTATGTAGAAAAGAGAAAGAAGAATCTCTGCAAGAAACGTGATTGTATTAAAGAAGGAGAGGAAAGTGAAGTGATAGTCGACATTACCTTCTTCGAGCCCGTCGTCTCCGTCGCTCATCAGCTCGTCGTCCGAGCAGATGTTAAGAACGTTCACCAACATTTCCGTCACTGGAAAATTCAAAATAACATCATGTTAAAATACTGCTTACTGAATTCATAGATACATTGATAATTGATCAACTTTCAGTATCTTTCAAAAAATTGTAACGATCTCGTATATATCGAAAAGCTGATACATATGGAAATTGTACTCACTTATGAAATGTACTCACCCTTTTCACCTACAAACGGCAAGGACCACGTGAAAACATCCATGAAATTGGGCAACCAGTATGGATGCGGTGAACAATTGAACTGCCTGATGTTCATAACGTTGTTCTCGTACTTCAACACGGCTGCCTGTTTAATACAACAAATTGCACATCATTTAATTTCGATTGATGCCGTGAAAATGGTCGTGTATACCAAAGCGCGATCAAATAATCATTAACAGGTTGATCGCCGATGGAGACATTTCAACAATGGTTATTAACGATTAATACATTTCAAGTATAACATTTCGAAATTTTTATTCAGTAAATAATATTGGTAATACATCAAATTGAAGTATTGAGAAAACAACACAATAAAAAAAAATTGAAAACAGCAAAATCGATAGACAGTTTTATAAGCAACATCGATAGCAGACTCGAAAGATAAAAAATGAAAAAGACAAATCGATAGAGAAGTTTGCATATGAGAGAAAGATTGATAGATTTTGAAAGGTTTTAGAAATGAGTAGTTAATTGGTAGGTGAATTTATGGATTATGTGACGTTGCTTACCTTGTTGTTGTAAACGTCGAGGTAGTTGGGCGCGCTGAAAATTGTAATTAACGATGGGAAGCCCGTCGTCTGAGATTTCCGGTACATACGATAACCCGCATCCTGTGCCTCGTGTGCCCTTATGATGCTCAGAAGGTTGTTGTTCTGCAGGAAATCACAGCAAGCCGCGTAACTGCGAAAACAACCAACGAAATCAACGTAAAATTACCATCTACTTTTATTTTAAACAAAACAAAAAAATTATATTCCTTCAATATTATTTAAAAGAAACTATACCTTCGATTATTTTATTTTAAATACTAAAAAATAATTATGTTCCTTCAATCGTTTCATTTCAAACAAAACGAAACAATTATCTCTTCGATCATTTTATTAAAAAAAAGAGTAAACGATCATTTTATCTCGAACAAAATACCTTCAATCATTTTATTGAAATAAAATGAATTCAAGCAAAAATTGATAACATCTTGCAAAACATACAATTGTTGTTCACGTATTTTATGTTGCAACATATCACAGAAATGTACAACTGCAAACCTTGTATTTATTTAACAATTATATTTCTTCGATCATTTTTCGTCAAAACATACAAAATTTGATACGAAACAGAATTTCTTGTATATCATTTCACCCGTGAAATCTTCACCCCGCTATATGGCCTTCCAACCAAATTTCCACGTTAAGCTTTTCACACGATCCCAAATTCTCGCAGCAAAATCGAAAATCGTTCTCGCGAATACAGCGAAATAATTTGGAAATACGTCGACGGAAACCAATAGGATCGTTTGAGCAGATCAAAAGCTAAAACGGCGAAACACGTCGGCCACGGTCATAACACGTACCGGGAATCTTTTACGAATGCAACTACCATAACTATAGTGGCAATTCCGTAATGGCCGCGATGCTATAAAGACAGGATCGAGATATGCTCGTTCTCTTTCGACCTCTTCCATCCTACATTTCTGAGAGAACTCGTAAAATCTACCGCGAGAATCGTCCATCCTAATTCCCCGTCGTTTTATTTCACTATCGTAAACCCCGTTACCTCCATTCCTATGGAAACCCTTGCATCTACTCGCTATTGTTGTTCCCTGCATTTTTTAACTTTTACGCTTCGTATCTCGAATGAAGTCTGCCTTTTATGACTTTTGGTTGTGTAATTCTTTACTGCCTGGGCAATGAAATTTCACAATTATGTTTTTGCTTGTACAATCATTAAACGAGGTTCTTTTTAGTCGGTACAATTTGATGATCCTCATTTGTAGAATAATTAAGGACATTTTTTTGAAACAATTAAGTTTCATGTTCTTCATTTGTGGAACAATTAAAAACATTTCTTAAAATCAATAAAATTTTACAATTATATATTGTTTCTGTTTGTACAATAATTAAAAACGTTCTTCGTAATCAATAAAATTTGATGATTTTCATTTGTACAATAATTAAGAACATCTTTTCAAATCAATAAAATCGAACAATTATGTATGGTTTTCATTTGAGGTATAATTAAAGACGTTCTTTGTAATCAATAAAATTTGATGATCTTTATTTGTACAATAAATAATATCAATCCAAATCAATAAAATATCACCAAAACCATTCACAGAATGAATAAAACCGAAAATAATCGCAAAAAGAACATTACCGAACCAATTACGCCATAAAATAATGAAGACATCGAGCCCTGAACGTGATCGAACGAAATTAATTAATTGACTCGTTCATACGGGGGTTAAAATTATTCCTCGGAAGATGGAGGGGTAAGAATCGATTCTCTGAGACGACCTCCGTCACATGTTGATGATTTATCGGCCGTATTATAATTTATAAATGCTTGGTCCGTGCTTCTGTTATCGCGTTCGATCGCCGGATAAAATTACGCCAGGACGAAGAGCGAGAGAGAGAGAAAGAGAGTTATCACGAATTTTCGCGTGTAGCCTCGCGTGCAGGTTGCAACTGCACGAGCAAAATTGTCGAGAGCGTTTTAAGCCTCCGTTGCACCGTACTTCCGGCCAACCTTCGAACAAATTTCACGTATGGAGAACCGTGGTTTGTTGCTGATACACGTATACCTGTAACACGTGCTCGGTTTTGCTCTCAATTTATACGCTTTGGTATGGTCGTTCTGTTATATTGCATTAGGGTGCAAACTTGTTGCGATCATTTTCTTTCTCGATTTTTATATTTATGATTGGTTGAAGTGAAGTATTATTAAGTATTTGATGTAATGAAGTATTTGGTGTTTCTGGTGAGAGGTACGTTGTTTATGATGCTTAAGATGAAATGTACGTTGATGTAAAAAAAAAAACGTAAAAACTAAAACCTAACCAAGTACCCAACTCCCAATGTACCTAGCAACCCTACAAAAGTCTCCGAAAGTACGGAATAATTTTGAAAAAATTCATCCGGCAATAAATTAAGTTTGATTGCAGGCCCAACGACTGCTTTGTAGAGTAATATCGAATTATAACCGGCTCGCATCCGACCGGAACATTCGACCGTTGCAAATAAATCAACAAGAAGCGTTCGTTATATCGGCGCTGCAGCTTGATAATATTTACTTAACGAAGCACGACAATCGGCACGGAACACGCTCGTCTCATTGTCGATATTTTCAGGCAAACGAGCACTTTATCGTGCCCGGTAGGATCCGTGGATCGACACACGCGAACGTGACCCGAAATTCGCGTTAATTACTTCATCGAGTGCACACCGTGGCGCGAAACGAAACTAGGTTTCAGTAGTGCAGCTCGACGTACGCTCGGACGGCGACAGAGATTTCGCCAGGCAAGTCGTGAATTTAAACGAAACACAATTGGAGTTCATTAGCTTGGCGAATTATCGATGCCGGGATGAAATCGTAGCCGGTAAACAACGCTGATCAATTACAAACGGTGTGTAATCGGTGAATTTCAGTGGAAAAGTCGGACGGATGGTCGGACCGTGATATCGCAGTTTGTACTACTTGGAATTTTGGTTTCGCGGACGAAAGATACTGCGAGGTGGGATTATTTTGGAAGGTATACGGAAGGTTAGTAATTTTATGGTCAGAATTTGACTATCTTCAAATTTGAGAATTTTGGGGGATTTGGAAATACTATTTTGAAATTTGAGAACTTGAAGATTTGTAATTTTACAGCTTGGAGACTTGGGAATTTGGTTATATTGAAATTTGAGAATTTGTGAAATTGAAAATTTAGCCATTTTGAAATTTGACTACCTAATTCAAGTATTTTAAAATTTGAGAATTTAGGAATCTGCCAATGTAAACATAAAAATTTCAAAAATAAAAATTTTACCAATTTCAAATATCAAAATTTAAAACTTCAAAATCATAAATATGTAAATGAAAAATATGAAAACATAAATTTGAGAATATACACCGTCGAAAAATTTCGTTTCACCACCCGATGACATTTAAAAACCCTACGCAACCCACAAAAATCGTTGAATATTTGATATTTCGCGCAGTATAAATATCGCAGCATTTAATTTCTTGTATCGCGTTGAAAATTCGTTGTAAAACGACGCAACGAGACGAATGGGCTTTTAATGGAAAGCCGAGAAACAACGCATCCGACGAAAACGCCATTTGTTCTTTCGAATAAATATCGAGAATGTAAAACTAATGTATTATTCATTTCGAACGAAAACGAGGCAAACTGCGTGGCGTGGCGCAACAGAGCAGAATTTTTCGTGTTTCCAGGCTCGTTGAATCGATTATCGCGTTTATCGAACCGACAATTTCCACCGGCTGCGAGAATTTCTTTTCTTTTTTATCGTGCACGTAGAGAAAATCGAGACGTTATCGAAACTCCATTTCGCGTTCGCCAACCGATGCGGCAACCATTTTCTTCAAATTCTTTCGAGTGGCGAAATAACACAGCTATTTCTATGATAACTGTTCCTTTAGATATTGCGACTACGATTTACATAATTGCGATCAGATGAGAGAATAAAGAATCGTTACTAACCAAATGGCCCGATAATGTTCTCGTACTTCTAGTTTTATTTCTGTATGTTTTATGGTACTTCAATGTGGCAGTAACTTTAGGTTTACATATTTGCATATTTTTAAATTGGAAATTTTTCGTTTTTATATTAGGACAGTTGGTACTCAAATTCCCTAAACAGTTATATTCACTAATTATAACATTTATAAACTCAAATTCCCTAGATTACTAAACTCACCAACAAAATTTATAATTTCACAAAATCTATAAACTCAAGTTCGCTAAATACCTAAAATCCCCACTTACACAATTTATAATTCCCATCACTCAAACTTCCTCAATTCCTACATTCCCCATTCCCAAGATTTATAACCTCAAATTCCCTAAATTCCTAAATTCTGTACTCCTAAAATTGATAACCTCAAACTCCCTAAATCCCTAAACTCCCAAATTTAAAAAATCCAAGATATCCAAATCTACGAATCTCCCCAAATCCAACAGTTATCCCCAATTAACCCTAATAACGTTGAAATAAATATCCATTCCCCGTATGAATATCTATTCCCTAGAAATGTCTAGGGATCCCCAGTCGCATAACTCACCTGTAAAAGTACGAACATCCCCTGACGCTGTTGTGGGAGAAATGTTCGGCGTTCTTCTCGTTGCCGAAGTCCTCAAGAGGATCAGACCAGAGGAGGTCGCACATTGGCCCGAACGCTGGCGGCTCTTTGAACCTGTCCAACTGCAACAGCAAAGTAAACATCGATCGAATTAGTCGAAGGAACTCGACGTCTCTGATGCATCGACAGACATCCGAGGCCCGTGTAAACGAGCCTGCAGTAATTATCTAAACGGTACCAGCCACCGACATGCTTCGCAGTTTCCAATCAACCGATGCTTTTGTGCTACGATTTCCGATCCTGTTGATTTAACGCGATATCGAATGATCGAACGATATTTATTGATCTACGGTTGCGAATGCCTCAGGATGTTGCCAGGAAGTTTCGGTTACTTCGAGGTTTCAATCATTCACCGTCGTTACCTTGATTAATCTTCATGCATACGTGGACTTTTATTTGATCAATTTTTGTTATATGGTATTTTAACGACTTGCGGTTTTTAATTAGATATGTGAGGTTGGTGTTTTTTGAGAAAAATAAGATTTCTGCTTTTGAACTTGGTCTTGTTTGTGATCTTGATCATTTGGTTTGACATTTTGTTTAGTTTCAATTTCGGTGGAATATTGTTACAAGGTGAATCAAATCACGAAACTGTAAAATCATCTAACAAATCAAAAATTTTTCAGCACAAGATTGATCAGTTATTCATAACTCACAAGTTTGGATTCATCAAGAATCTTTTAACAGATACCGGTGGAAAAAAAAGAGAAGAAATTTACGCTCACTCGATGGAGAAACTAGGTGGACGAGCCACTTATTTACTCGAAAGACACACACACACGTACACGGAGATATAGAAACGCAGGAAGGATTCGTTGGTCGAGTGGTGTTTCCGCGTCATAAAGCATTCACGAACTCTGGCCTAGATTTATTCCTGTGTCGAACCGCTCGACGGAATCAAAGTAAAATCAGAGAACTTCCGGCAGAAACTTTTACCCTCCTGATTCGAGTGGATGACGGGTAGAAAAACTTTAAATGTTCCTGCCGTCCCCGTTGATCGAACCAGAACTATATTCTCGGGCTGTACACTGTACAGGAATCTTTAGATTCCGATCAACTTTTAACTACTCTTCTTTTTATGCATCGTTTATGTCAACAATCGTTGTGACGTTTTCCTTCACACTTTACAATATTTTCATTCGAGTGATCTCAAATATCCTCAAATTTTGAGAGTTCTTAAATTAGCAGAATAGACTTCAAACGAGTTTTGAAATTTTTTTATTTCTGAATTGTGAAATTTAGGAAAATTGTAGAGTAATTTGTAAGTTTCAATTTTGAAATGATCAAATTTCCAAATTTTTAATTTTCAATTCTTCAAATTTTCAATTTTCCAATTTTCTAAATTATCAAATTTTCAATTCTCCAAATTTTCTAAATTACCCAATTTTCAATTCCCCAAAATTTTCATATTCCTAAACTTCTAAAACTCCTCCACTCCCCTATATCCTAACAGTAAAAAATGAGACCCCAATTTCGCAACAGAACTAAGAACAAATTGAATTTCCCAACACATACACTACAAGTACACATATAAAACATATATCTCCTCATAGTAAAGACAACGACGGTTAACGAGTTAAGGATACGATCATTTGATCAAAGTTTACGATGTCTCTGTTTATCGCGCAACAGAGACTGAGTCGTGGACTACGAGTTTTGATCATAATGGCTAATTATGTTGAATGGCATTAGTTCCTAACGCTCAGAGATTGCGTACGTGTGGCAGGTATGTGTACACGTACGTACATACCACCCACATACACGTACCAGCCACATACATACACGTACAAAGTTCGATGCTGTTTATAGTGTAACGAGCAGTTTGCACCTAATAAAGGCAGACGTAGTATCAGTGGCATTATTGGCCTTGCCGAAGTAGCTGCATCGTTCACGCCTCTAAATCCGTATTAGCTGTGCAGCGATCAACGCAATAGCCACTAAGAAGTTCAACGATCTAATTAATTTTAGATATTGCACTCTTGCGACTGACACTATATTCTGAAAATAACTCTCCTCTTAATACAATCATTTCACGTGCTCGTTATTACTGGAGCATTATTAATGACGCACCATGTGTGTCAGATATTATTGTTGTGTTAAGGGAGGGAAGGATGTTCAAATCTTAGGGATATTTTGGATATCATTGGTGAATGGGTTGTAATTTAAATTAAATCCTAATTCAGTGGTAAAATTGTGAGATGTGTAACATATTAACATACGTGTGTCACATGTGGACATGATGAATGACAAGGGTTTAAGAGAGAGACATGGTTACTGTCAGAATTATTTCTAATAATTATTGATAAAAATTAGACACGATTATTATTAAAAATTATACAAATACAAAAAAGTGACATATGTGATCATAAAATTGTCTATTAGCCTAGTGACTAGTATTGTTCCCATCATCCTTGCTATCAGTTCTGTCATGATTGTTACCAGTATGATCATTGTTCACATTGTCATAACTTCCGTCATCATTATCATCGTTCTTGTCAGGATTAGTATCTTTGTAACCATGATGATAATGATTATAATGGACACTATGTCAAATCATACACTAGACAGTATCTCTGTATAGCATAAGCAAACCTATTAATCCTGTTTTCAGTTATTTTAATTTCATTCACTGTACGTGCATATTTTCTGTTCTATAGTACACGTATACATATAAATATATTTATGTTTATTATTATTGTCACAACATAATCACAAGAACAAACAAATAGCTACTTACTAGAATAATAATCGTTATAATTGAAAATCAGGGGTTATTCATGTATATGCAGCAAACAAAATGAAGGCTCTTGAAAATAGGATTAACGTCTGCCATCGTTTATGATATAAGAGGAATCAAGGGAAGGATGCATCTGTTCTGGCAGATTACGGTACATATTTCTCATGGGAGAAAAAGGGGTGGTTAACCCTCTTCTTCCGGCTGTTTCCCGTTCACAGCGTTTCTCTTTCAATCGCGAAAAATAAAACCGGTGGTACAGAAAAGGGAGAAGACTGCAGGAGGAACATCCAACAACGGGAGAATAAAAGGCTGAAACTGGGTGAAGTTCGACTGATCGGAAATATTCGTCGAGCATTCGCGATAATTTGCATCGACGTTATCGGTTGTTCCCCGTTCCGATTTTCCCGCTGCCACGCTATTCTAATAGTCGATCAGAAAAAGATGTTGAATTGCCGTATCCATTACTGAAACTTCTATCTTACTTTCCTTTTTCCTGAAACTTCGGCAGCTCAAGTTTTTCCACGATTCTTCTTCCTCTGCGGATATACTCTCTCGGGCAATGGGGTGGAAACGATGGTTATGAAGTTTTGGCGTTTGGTTAAGAATTTGGGACAGGTAATTGATGGGTTCGGGATTTTTAGTCTAATAATTTTTTGAGACAGAATTTTTTATATTACAGGGTTGCAACGTTAGAAATTTGTTAAATTGTGGGGGTGCAAAGATACTTTAAATTACAGGACTGCAAAGTCAAAAATATTTTAAATTATATGGTCCAATTAAATTTTGAAAGCTTGTGTACATAATCTTTCAATTTCATCTTTTAATCTGTTAGAGTATATCAACGATGACAGTCCTCAAAAGATTCTGTCGTTTGTTTTTACTGCAAACAATTCATTTAATTGAATTTGCAGCGTCACATGTGATCACATAGGATCACATATGACCACACAGGATATGTGGATCAACATGTACACGCGAGTATCCTCGTACGAAATCAATTATATCCTTGCATAAAAACCGTAATTATCTAGTTAATCAGTATAGTTAATTGTTTTATCACGAAGAAAAATCGAGTTCTCGATAGGCAACTCTCGAAGGTCGAGCGTGTAAATGCGGAAGACGAGGGAGCATGTATTTCCCAGCTGGCATTTGGTATTCATATCGCTCGCTCGTGGTTGCAAAACCCGCCTTTTACATAGAAGCACCCGGAATAATACATAACGTGGGGGTAGCGTATCTGTAAGGGGTGAGCTGATAAATATTGCATACTCGCCGGTGTCCCTCGCTTTTCACCCCCTCTGGAATTTCGAACATATTCTGCATAGACACCCTCACACTCGACCTTCCATTTCTACCAAGATGGAACCTTTCGATTCCCTCGAAGGGAAATAAATGATCGTTTCTATTGTGCGACGATGAATTACGATCGATTTCGGGTGAAAAAGTGAAAACTCGCGGCAGAGAATTGTAAGCGGTTTTCAAAGAACGGGGTATTCCAGGGAAGTTTTGTTAAATTTTATCTTCTAATTATTTAGACAATCCATGAAACTTAAACCATTCGATAGAGTAATATTATCTTAAAAATTTCTATCTACTAGATCTAGATTCTATCTACATTTTGCGGTCTACAAAATAAAATTGAAAAACAGCAGCGTAAAGTTCAGCCATGCCTAAGAGGTTTAATCCGCTACAGAGAGCAGCTAACAAAAATTGCATAATACAAACATATGCTCCACAAACTTTCCGGATTAAGTATGTTTCGAAGTTTGTCAGCTCATCTGGTGATAAAAGGTAACAGGAGAATGAAAGAGTACCGTTTCTTCTATGTCCGTGACATCTCTGATGCGCAAATGAAAGATCTACTCTAATTTCCTTTCAGCCCCCGGAAGTTCTTCCATTAAATAATACTTCGACTTAGTTGGTCGGCATATCCGCTGTTTCAACGTGAAAGGACTTTGTGTCTCTGCAAATGGAATTATTGCGAGATAGCCTCTGGCCACTACGGTTTCCGTTCCCCGAATATCCTCTCGAATTTCACCGTCGAACAGCACACACGAGTTTCTCGTTAAGAAAACATAATTTGTAGATTCACGGGATGACCTAAATTGGTCGGAGCAGCCGGTAGTTCGTTAATTAGGCCGGTTACTTTTCACGGGCCGCGAACTTCTCGTCAAGTTCAGCGAGTTGAGGGTACACGCGTGCAAACTGCGCGAGATTAGTCGCAAGAGGAAAGAAGCGCGTTGTTGAACTTCCGGAGGTTCCTGCAACTCCTGAACCTTGAAACTTTCGAACTTCGAAGGGAAGTTGTTCCCTTCGTTAAATGGGCGCCGAAGAAAAGGTACCTTCCTTGTTAACCCTTTAACCTACAATTTTGTGGGCAACCTAAATTGAAAGGCACCTTGATTGTGAAGATTATAATCGGGTGAACCCAAAATTCAGGTGCTGTGAAAATACTAGTGTGGTCACATATGAACTGCAGTGTGTGTATTTAATTAGTGCTGAATGAACCAATATATTTGACATAATTTAGAAAGCCTTGTTTTTCACGTTAAAAAGCAGTAGAATAGTAGTGTAATGTACAAATTAAATAAACGAACCAAAAGTTATGCTAAAAGAGATGTGAACGTTTGACAAGATATAATTTCAGTTCGCTCTAAACGGACGGATTGAAATTCACAAACGTGTCCCATGGAATTCGATAGGATTCGCGTATTCATCGGGAGCTAGAGGGTTGAACACGACCGCAAATGATACACAACACGCAGCTGTAATAGCATGTTAATTATGTTGAATAGCACACCGCTGCCTACCGCGCTCCTTTACGTGTAACTAACGCAGCCAGTCGTCTATACGAGATCGCGAGTGTGTTAACAGGGCCACCACACTAACAATACGTCGTTTACGGTGTAACGAGCAGCTGCCTATTAAACTGAAGCTACACGCAGCCAACCCAAGAACGTACAAACCTTATCACGGAAGCAATGTCAACCGCGTTCCCAGTTTCCGATGTTTCTAATTATCGTATCTCGCTTAGAGTTGTCGAACATTCGCGTTTAGATCGATTCTGTCCTGTACGTACGAAATTTCCATCAACGCTCGGATAATAGTTTTAGGATGTTCTTAGAAACGCTCTGGCGGAGATTAATTGGACTATCTAACTTCATTCAACTATTTGATTGGATAACGGTTTTATATTGTTAGGAAGTGGTAGTATATTCGGGTGACGCTATTTCGGTGTGGACTGTGCGTCGTTGACTCTATGGATGTATTCTTCGTTTATGAATTTTTCAATTATTCAATTTTTCAATTCTTCCATTTTTCAATTCTTCAATTTTTCAATTCTTCCATTTTTCAATTCTTCAATTCTTCAATTCTTCAATTTTTCAATTTTTGAAATACCCAAATCTTTCCATATTCCCAATACTTTAGATTAGTAAATACCTATATTCCCATATCCCTAGATGACCGAATCCCAAGGTTTTAAAATTCCTAGACTCTCATATCCCTAGATACCTAAATCACTGCATGCCAAATTTCGATACCCCGAAAATCCTACAAAAAATCCCTAAAAATATTAATAAAACAGTCGTCAAAAATGAATGTAATAAACATGTAGATAGTAGTGTGAATATTAAAAGTCTATCTAAAAGCTCAGAAATAATAAAGTAACCGAGTGGAAGGATCGAAAGCGTCCATTTTCGGGTGGGTGGGAGAATAATTCTCCAGAAGGAGATTTTGAGACGTCGTGACGCACCGAGCCCTCGAGCCACGAAACACCTGGTGCATTTTATCAGCTACAACGGTGCAGTTTGTGCTTTAAATAGCGTCAGGACCGCGCTATCGCCTGCCGCTATTAACTTAATCGCCATGCAGCCCGGCATGCACCTATGCGTGCCGCGTAACACGCTCTTTGGAAATTCGCCATAATAACCTGCACGTAGACCCGCGAAGAAAAGCAGCCCGGTCTCGAACGGCCGTAGAATCTCGAAACGTTCGACTTACTACTTTTCCGTTTCGAACTTCTCCGTTGGTCACGTATCACGTCGCGACGGTGAAATAAAAAGGGCACGTACGTTCACGGTGCAGTTGCCACACGAACGCTCGTTTTATAAGCGTCGTTAAAACTTCTGCCAACGACGCGGCAACTTTTTTCCTCTTTCTTCGTCTACCGAGGCTTGCGGGACTCGATGAACTTGAATTCGTCCGGGAAATTCATTATCGTCTACCGAGCTTTCGTGACTCGGAACGAAAGACGACGGAGAACGGACGCGATAAAACGAACACTTCGGTATGTGTGGCTGTTGATTAAGTGCACTGTTAGGGGCACGAGTGCCTAGGGATATTTACGAAATTCGAGCATCATGACAGACTGGCTGTGATAGTGAGTATTTTGTGGAAGTCACTTGTCACAACATTAATTAGGACGTATAATAGTCTATATGATCATATATGTTATACAGATATGTTCACATATGTTAGTTTATATGAATAAATAAGTTACACATATATGATCACATATGTTAGTCTGTATGACCACATAGCCTATATGAAGATATAAGTTAAACTATATGTATGACCATATGTGTTGCACACATATGATCACGTATGTATATTACCTATACTGTCAGATTATACGGATATCATCAGGTTTACTAACATGTAAGATACATATATTGTAACATATGTATGTTATACATATACGATCCCATATGTTATAAACTTTAAACATATGTTTATACATGAATTCTTATTATGATATGAACTTTCGACGTATAGCATAGTTCTCTCAATACCAATAAACCTTGGTTCTCTATTTTTTCCACTCTCGTCGAACCCAAGAGACTGAATACTTAAAAATTCCTTTGGTAGTGAATCGTTCCTTAGACCACGTTCCCCTAAAGATACCAGGGGAGTCCAAAGAGTCGGCGATGCATGGACCTCGGAACATTACCTCTATTTTATCTATTCTCAAAGTAAAGAGACGAGGAACTTAGAAATTCCTTTTATACCGAATCGACTAAAGAATCCGTCCGTAGAATCTGCGACGCACCGGATACGCTTTACCGTACAAATCTGATACAGTATCAAAATCCTTTGATTCATGTACCGTGAATCCGCTGATCTTCTTCGGAATTTTCTATACCGTTAAATAATGCGCAGTATTTAACGGCGGTTTAATTAAATTTAATTGAAAGATCTTTGAAAACGACTCGTTTTAACGAGATAAACGGGAATCGTTTCGCGTAATGCTATTCCTTGGCTAACGGGCAAATTAATTTGCCGAATCGAGGATTACGGACGTTATAAACTTGCACGTGTTCCAACGTTTTCCATCTGTCGTGAATATCCACGATGAAACGATTAAAACGATGGGCAAACGGACGCAGCCATTTAGAAAATCGTAAGGCAACCGGTCAATTCGAAGATTTGAAACGATTCAATGCGTCCGACTGCATCGGTTGAATCACTGGGGATTAATTAATATCTCGAACACGCGATATTTTACGGCACCACTAGAAACGGATATTTACGTCGTTCCTCTAATACTATTTCATACTTCGTGTGTGTTCGGTACTTTAGAAATCACCGTTGTGAACGATCATTTACACTCACACGTAAGTAAAAATTTTAATTAAATAACTGCGATGAAAATGAGTCGATAAGAGGTGTCAATAATTAGATTATATATTATCAAGAGGTGTTAATAATTTTTTGCAAATATTCAATATTATACTTGAAGAGTAATTTACTTAGAAATTTAGGGCAACGTCACATATGATATATGTATATGATCACATGTGTTATACATGTGTGAACATATATGTCGTATGTTATCAGATGTATGATATTATATATATACATTAGTCACATACATTATACGTGTATCATTACATATGTTACATGTATGATCATATGCGTCGCACATACACTGTATGTTCATGAATATATACATATACGTATATTATACGTATGACCATGATTATATTATACGTACGTCCCTAATCACACATATCATACACTATTACATTATACGTATGTGATCACATATGTAACATATGTACACAACATATACTTATGCATGACTATGACTCCAATTACAATCTTAAATTTCCGATAATGCCATAATTTATTACACCTCGTTATTGGATCAACAAATAATGTTAGAGTAATAATTTTAAATTGCAAGATAAGAAATTATACATATGAAAAATTACACGAGAGAGTTGCATGTATCTCCCATGCGTGCTGCTGTGTCAAGGTAGACACCGTTTAGGTGAACGATCGATAGAGCAGGTGGCAGCACATCGGTTGCTATGTTTCCGGTACTCGACAGACCATGTCCCAATAGCACTCGTGCCACTTGGCCGACAAGTGATTTTCTCGTTTACGAAAATTTCACGAATTCCAGAAAACTCACTTTGTACACGTTCACAAAATGAGCTCCAGAAATTAAACAAATTATCTAGTGTCCTCTTTCGATTTTACTAGTATGTAATCAATTTACAGAAAATATTCGTTATGAAAATGCATTATAACACGAGGAATGACCTTTCGTTTAAAATTATTGAAGTTGTGATAAAAGTGTGAATTCATAGAGAGTTAATTTTTGATCAAAGAGAGTTAATTAATTGGAGTCTTTTTTGCTGTTTTCTCCAGAGGTCATCTCGTGGCGCGCGAACGAGACAGATTTCACCGGTACAGAACAGATTAATCACAGTGAAATCGTCCACTCAGACAACTGAATAAACGTTCTACTTACTTTGCGTATGTCTTCTAGATTGTGAATTTCCGGCGATAATCCACCGTGCACGCAGAGGAACTGTTGGTTCATGAGGGCCGCGAGCGGCAGACAGTCGAACGCGTCCATACACGCGTCGTACACCCTCTCCGAGTATTTTATTTTACCTGAAAACAAATTAATCCTTCTTTGAACAAAGACCAAAATAATTCAAATAAATGTTATGCAACAAGCTTCAGACACGAAGATTAAATGTATTGTTATTTTCAAGTGTTCCTAGAATTTAGGTCTACAGCACTGCTTATGTTTCACTATTCTGAAGTTAGCAATTTACTATTCCAATACTAGTAAATACTAGTCTCTATTGCAACATCTGTTCATTTATCTAGAAACTTCATTTATCTCGAAGGTAAACTTCATTTATCACAAAGCTAAACATTTAGTTTGCGAGTTCGTCCACCTTTGTTACACTCGCATCTTCTCTTTCAACCGGAAATGGCATTCGATTTTCGAATCAGTTGTCACGGAAACAAGAAACTGGATTTCTGGAGCATTGTTACGCAGTCGACGAAAATCTTCACGCTGGATCCACCAGAGAGTCGAGAGATTTCGAAATCGCAAGAATCCAAAGAAAATTGTACGAGATGGCAGAATTGACTGTATATCGAATACGAAAAATCGAAGAATTTGATTCTTGTCTTCGTTTGATTTGACGGGAAAGATATACAAAATACGAGCGCAGAGAAGAAATATCACTGCGAGAAATGTTCTTCGGGGTTCCAGGCGAACATCAAACGTGGAATATGTTGATTCAATATCTATTTACGATGATTTGATAGCTAAGGTAAACATTCTTTGGACAGGGGAAATATTGCCTTCGATTTTGGAATATTTATTAGTTCTGATGTAAATCAATGCTTGAATGGAAATTTTTTAAAAATAGGGAGAATCGGAGATGATTTATGTGGGACTCGTCTCTGAAATGAATTTGCATAGTGATAGATAAGAATTGTTGTAGTGAAGGATTTTACATAGTTGAGGAATTTAAGAAATGTGGAGAACCATTGGTAATCCATCAATTACTTCAATCTTCATAAAATAACAAAAAAATATTTGAGGATTTGAGATGATTTATGTGGGACTTATATTTGAAATGGATTTGCATAGTGATAGACAAAAATTGTTATAGTGAAGGATTTTACATAGTTGAGGAATTTGAGAAATTTGGAGAACCATCGATAATCCATCAACTAATTCAATCTTCATAAAATAACAAAAAGAGATTGGAGAATGTGAAAAGATTTATGTGGGACACATCTCAGAAATGTATCTGCATAGTGATAGATAAGAATTGTTACAGCAAAGGAATATTTTATATAGTCGAGGAATTTTACTTGATAGAAAAGAACAGCCATCCCGACAGAATGACGAAGAGCACGAAGCAAAACTGTATCCAGGAAGAAGAATTTCCTGTCAATAAAACTAGGTTCTGGATGGGTAGCCATAAGATTTGTTGCCGTTAAGAGCACCGGCAACTATGGGTGAAACAGGATAGATTGCCGTTCGAAGCTGTCACTTCGATCACCGTTGAGATCTCGCGAACAAACGTCTCGACCTTGAGAAGTTAGCTCGATCGAGCGTTAGAAACACGAGTCAGTTGGTCATTGTGTTTGTCGAGGACCTAACGAAATTGGAACGACGAAAGAATTGCGAATCCAACAGGGGAAGTTGAAGTTGAAGCTCGTTGGGAAGTTGAGCAACTCGAGGATTTGGGTTAAGTTCTTTTTGGGTTGTTGTGGGGAAGATGCGAATGCTGTTAGTTGCTGCAGGATTTGTTGATGTGGTGAAGTTAGCGAATTGACGTGATTGTGACTTTAATAGAGTGATTACATGGGTGTAGGTGAATTTGGTTAAGTTGGATAGTGGATGGTTTTGTAGTAGTCTTGTTGGAGATATAGCAGTGGAGTCTTTGAATTAAGAGTATCTTTATTTGATAGGTATGCATGGAGGATTTGAAAGTATTAAAAGTTTGAAGCAATATAAAATACTAATGATGCATCAACTTAAAGTCTAAATCTTGCATTTGCTCAAAGAGGTATCTCTGATAAATTATATCGTACATATGATATAACATATTCATATGATCTAACCGAACAAATTAATTTATTAATACCGTACAAGTCAATAAACTGAAATGAAGCGGAAGGAAAAGAGCCACTTCATTTAAACCGGACAAGGAAACGAGA
This sequence comes from Megachile ligniseca, assembly GCA_945859555.1. Lineage (NCBI taxonomy): Eukaryota > Metazoa > Arthropoda > Insecta > Hymenoptera > Megachilidae > Megachile > Megachile ligniseca. Next base: position 8,128,866 of record OX243783.1, read on the forward strand.
CAAAGGTAAAGAACAATTAATACGACATCAAAGGACTTCGATATCCCGTCGAACGAATCAACCAATCAAACGTGAACAGCGAAAGCAAGATAGAGAAGGAACAAAAGAATTAATACGTATCGCGAAACCAAAGAACGCCCAACAAAGAATCAAACATAGAATCCGCTTCCTTTAGTTTTTATTCGAACCAACAGGAATTGCTCGATGGAAGGATTTATTATTCTCCACGGGCAAAATGGCCACCATACAGAGAATGATCCCCTTTTCGAACACACGCAGAAAACATCCCCCGTTCTGTCTATCCTCGAAGCCCTACTTCATTGCTCCCCGGAGCCCTTTTCCCCCATTTTATCTGCTTCGCGCCATTTTCTTTAGCTTTCATGCTGGAACAAACTTCCGTCCCTGCTTTCGCACGATTTGCGACACGAGTCTGCTTCGAATCGTTGAACCTCATTTTCCAATGATGTTGGGTCAAAAAATGCAATTACTTGGATGATGTTCACAATTTTATTATCGGTTATTAATAACTATGGACAGTTGTTAAATTCATTTTTTGATATTGAGAAATTTTAATTATCGGAAATGGATCGTTGATATTAAAGTCATGTAATATTTTTGCAGTTTGATGTATTCATGTATGTACGTTTTATTGACGTCCTCTGTGTTCACATGTGATATAAAGATAAATGTACATGTATACATATGTATTTATGTATGTATTATAATATATGTTGTATACAAGCATATGTCATATAGAATGTATGTATGTTATGATATGTATATGTATACATACATGTATGATATATGTCACATATGTATGTTTGCATATTGTACATCATACTGGATGTACGTATGTATAACACATGTCATACATTTATACTTCTTTATGTACTTACATCATTATGCAATACAAGTAAACACATATGCAATGGCATACAGTTAAAAATAACAACCAATAATATACTTATAAAATTTGAAATACATATAACGATCACAATATCTACATATATGAATGTATTTCGATAAATACGAATGTATTTATATCACAATATGAATACATAATATAGTTAATAATTAATGTACTCTACAAAAATATATACATTTTAAACATACATTAAGCAGATCCATGTATATTAAATGCACATAGAACAAATGTATGGTCTGCACAAATGTGCCTCATACCGGGCGACCTTGAATCTATTAATCTTTTACGCTATATACGAAAAGGTTTTCTGTGTCCATAAAACGATATACATACGTAGACACAACGATATCGTGTTCCGCGAGGAATCGTTCCTCGTTCTTGACTTATTTATTCGGGCCAGGAGCTCGTAAATGAGCACTCCGAGGAGTGTGGCCCACGTAGTATGTACACAGTATGGCGACGATACCGAAAGAAAGTCAAGGGGACTCGATCCTCGTTAATACAACGAGGCTGAACCACAAGCGAAAAAGGAGGACGTGCAAGAGTTATGCTCGACGTGCAATTAACGACGCTCGAGTACGAACGTCTTAATTATTACACTACGACAGCGATACCGATTGTTCACTGGCTTTTGCCCGAACGCCATTGCAAAATATTCTTACAAAAGTCTAAGCCTTCTTAATTTTTGTAATTTAAAAGAAATCTAAGAGGTTTTGACGAATTCACAGCTAGCTAATTAGTCCAACGTGAAGACATCTGAAGAAAGTTAAAATGTTAGGTGCATGTATTCAGAGATCCTGTGTATGCAGGTTACAATTGAACACAAAATTCAATTGCAGTGAAAATACGAGATCACAGTTGAATTACAATGTGCGTCACGTATTACGATATTGTAGCTCAAGTTAATGCAACACAATTAAATCTTATCTGACTCATAGGTAGTAGTCTTAAAAATCTAAAAAACAGAATGTATAATCATCCAGTTCCTTTATCAATTCCTAAATAAATTCATATACAAATTCATCTATCTGTAAAATTATTTTTGTTGAATAAGTCTGGTGATTTTTTGGACACAACTAACTAAAAATCGTTGATTTGGAAATATGTTCCTCAGGAGGTTGCGTCGGTAAGAAAGTGTTAACACATGGTCTTCCACGGACGAAAAGCCGTGATAAGAATGGAAAAATGTAGAGATTTAATCTAACGAATGAAACGCGGAACGATCTATCGTGCGGAAAGCATTCGTTCGCGATACTAGTTCGAGAGGAACACGCTCGAGTACAAACTCCATTCAATTTCATGATCCCAGAGGGTCCGCGTGCAATCAGCGATATCTCGAGACTCTGCGTGGTGAAACTCGCGGAAAAGCTCGTATCGATCCCGGAAAATTGTCTGATACTGGGTCAAGTCGCGTGTATTTACCAGCCGATCGCGTTAACTCGCTACGAGCCGTAACGTTTATGATTTGAATAGCGCCGATTCCCGTCGGGATATCACCGTTCCCTCGTGATTTTTATTCAATCGCCGATCGAGATTTATTCGAGACATGTAACTTCGCGAGAGGAAAATTATTAACGTCCACGCGTTACCGCGGTGGATGTCGATAACCGTGTAATTTGTTGTAATACGGTGCTGGATATGCTGATGCATTTGGGAAATTTTGATGAAAAATTTATACAGTTTTTGGTGATCGTTAATTCGTTTTGGTGATGGTAGGTTAGGTTTTTTGCAGTTTTGTGGTTGAAGGATTTGGAAATTCTGCAGTGGAGACTATTTGGGAATTTGGAAATTTTGAATTTGGAAATTTTGCAGTGGAGAATTTTGGACCTTTGAAATTTTGTAGTAAGGGAATTTTAGAATTCTTGAATTTTGCACTAGGGAATTTTGGAATTATTAAATGTTGCAGTGGAAAATCTTAGAATTCTTAAATTTTGTACTAGGAAATTTTGAAATTTTTGAATTTTGCAGTGGAGAATTTTGGAATTTTTGAATTTTGCAGTGGAGAATTTTGGAATTCTGAAATTTATATAGTAGGGAAATTTTTGAATATTTAAATATTGTAGTGATGAACATATGGAATTTTGAAATCTTGCTGTGGAGAATTTTCGTTAATTATATTTTCCAGAGGTGGATTACTTACATTCTTGCTTAAATGTGAAATATTCCGTGAGATGACGGCACTCGTGGTTCCCTCTGAGGAGAAACAGTGTGTTTGGATGGCACAATTTAAGTGCCCACAGGTACAATACGCACTGCAACAAAAAAGCAATATTCATATCATTATTTGTCCAGAGAATACATCCCTGCTTTACTTAAAATTAAATAATATACCTTTAAGCAAATAACTTATTACAGAAAATAAAATTTTATATGCTATGCAGAATTGTTCAAATTCTAATATAGAAAGACTGAAAAATGACTACAAATATATTTAGTTAATTTCAATAAATAATTCTGTACAAAAAAAGTCGAGTTCGCAAATTTAGTTGCTAACCTAATATGTCACATACTTAATTTGCAAAAATAAAAAAATAAAAAGACGAGATAATCATTATACAAAAGCAGATAAATTCATGTCAATTATCTTAAATTACATAAAATTATTCGAATCATAAAAAGTAACGTTTCAATTAACTCATATCAAATCATCCCACAAAATTATACAAAATTATTTCTGCATACAAAATAAGATAATTATTTCATCAACCCTTCGCTAAATTTTCAACCAACGAAAATGCAAATAAAATTGCGAGAACATTTGCACAACCACATTGAAATAATAAATAGGACCACGTAAACGTGTCTTCCACGAAGTCGAAATATTCGACGGTCGGTATACTTCTCCGCGCGAAGTTTATGCGGACGTAATAAATAACGACAACGTTCGTTACGCTTTTTCCGGGAAATATTCTTTTTATAGAGACAGGTAGAAACACGATTCCATAACGTAAAAGTGAAAATGCAAGTTACTGTTTCGCGGAGCCGGTAACGTTCCTGTTATTTATCCTCTCGCTCGTTTTCGCGTCTCTTTCATCTCCGTTTCACTCCCAGCAGCAGGTTTCTCCGTCACCCCTTATAATTTATAACGTGCCATGAATTAAATTCGCCGCGTCGAAACAACCACGCTCGTGACTCGTATTGCGGTCTAAATGTGACAACGACTAGCACTCGTGATCGCGTTTCGTTCCTCGTATTTTGGCAGATGATCTCGCGCAAAAATCCAAATGGTCTGTGTTTATCTTAATGTCTTCAACGCTGGCCGAAGGAGTCTCGTGAATTTTACTATTCGCAATTCTAACGAAATTTTATTACTAATTCTAAACGTTTTACGAATTGTACTAGAACTACCAATATTAGATACACACTTGCTTTTATTTTGGAAATAGAGTGATGAGTACTAAAGCATTAGCTGGCATGTAAAACTATGAATACTGCAATAATGTAATAGACGGTTCGACGGCAATAACATTTTGTGACAAAATGGGATACGTAAAATTTTGACTGGTTGGTAGTTTTAGTGACACTATACTCATAGACATGTATTTGTCGCAGTGGGGAATTTTGGAATTTTTTAATTTTGTATTTGAAAAATTTTAGAACTGTGAAATTTTGCAGTAGAGAATTTTGGAATTTTTTAATTTTGTACTAGGGAATTTTAGAATTTTTACATTTTGTACTAGGGAATTTTATAATTTTAAAATTTTGTACTAGGGAATTTTGGAATATTTTAATTTTGCAGTAGAGATTTGGAATTTTTTAATTTTACGAAGCACGAGTGCGTCACGACGCAAGCACGAGTGCGTCACGAGTGAGTCAAAATAATGCAAGAATAAAAAAAACTTTCCGTTAGATCTAACGATCAACAACGAATCAGGATAATTTTCCATCCGTTTGGCAAGATCGTTAGCTTCATAATCGTTGTTTGGATTGAGCCTCGAGTATAAGCGGTACAAACACGTGCATATATGTATCTCGAATCAACGATGCGTTTCGAGAACCGTGAAGATTAATTATGTGCCGGCCAATTACGTTGAAACGTAAACGACGGTCTCTCGCGTAGGCGCTTTTGTTTCGCGATGCATGCCAGTCCCCGGTAATTTTGTCGTCTCGTGTCGGCCCCGGGCACGACAATTAATTAGCTGATGCACGAAATAAAGCGAATAATACCTCTTTTCATCCACGGTGAATGCCTTTGCGATTCAAGCCTCAGGATGCCACGGGACAAACCTAACACGGACGATTTTACATGGTGCTTTATTTAACCGCTTCATCACTCGCCTGTTTATTACCGAGTCTCTTGCCAAATCGATCCGATTTTTCTTTCTGTTAACACGTTCGTTGCCACGCTCGAGCAATTTATTTTTAAATTCTATCAAATTTTATAGGATTTATTTTTATTTAATTCTTTCAAATTTAGTAGGATTTATTTATCTTTATTTTAATCTTGTCTTATTTTCATATGTGTAACTGATACGTAGACAATGAATTTCGATAATTCCCTGCGATCGGGGCTGCGAAGAGACGGGAACTTGGAAATTTTGAGATTTAAAAATTTAGAAATTATTTCTGAAATACAAAATTTGTTAATTGAACAATGAAATAATTTATTTACAATTTAAAAAAAATACAATCTGCCTTTTTCAACTCAATTTGTTAATGCAACAATGTTATAATAATTTATCTTGAATTTACAAAAGACATACAGAACTTTTTCTTTTGACTCAATTTAATACAGCGATGAAATAATTTATTAAAAATTTGAAAGAGGCATTATCGACTAAATTTGTAAACAGACCAACGGAATAATAATTCATGTACAATATCCAAAACGCGAATAGAATATTTTTCCTTCGGACTCAATTTGTTAATAGGACAATGGAATAATAATTTATTTACAATGGAAATGTACACGAACGATGCACACGTACCGTGGGTAAATAATCGTCAAAAGTTGGCCATGCAGGGAAAATCAATATCGAATATGGCGAGAGAGAGGTGGAAGAGCGCATCATTTATTCATCGAGTATACACGTTTGTTTCGAATGCGGGCATCCACAGGTATAAATGCACATTGTATGCGAGCATATCCTGGTTCAGGAACAATCGCATGAATAGCTGCGAACACGCTCCAACCGTAAGCTGTCGGTTTATTGCTTTCTGTCGCAAGCTTCTCTACCAGACGTATTTTCATTCCATCAGACAACGTGTCGTATTAAACAACGATTTACATAATATTTCATCGTACACAATCCTTTGGGACTTAGGGATGTCCTTGCGGCGAGAAATTCTACATTTTATAGATTTTCGTTTCAATGTTTTCTGTTGTTCAGGGTGAAATATCATTTTTTGGTAATTTATGGTTTTAGGATATTTTATGTATTTTTATATTTTTACATTTTTATGTATACTATTGTCGAACTTTTAGATTTCTATATTTTCAATTTGCAAACTTCGAACCTTTCCAGATTCTCAAATTTCCCAAATTGGGGATGTCGAAATTAGAAAGTTTCGAATTTTCAAATTTCCAAATTAACTTCTCCAATTTTTCAAATTTCCCAAAATACTAAATATAAAAATTACACAGTTCCAAATTTCCAAATTTCCAGATCTCCAACTCCCCAAATTCTCAAATTTCCAAAATTCTAAATATCAAAGTTGGAAAATCCCAAATCACCAATTCCCCAAATTCTCAAATTTCCAAAATTCTAAATATCAAAGTTGGAAAGTCCCAAATTTCCAACTCCCCAAATTCTCAAATTTCCCAAACTGGGGATGCCAAAATTAAAAAGTTCCAAATTTCCAAATTTCCAGATCTCCAACTCCCCAAATTTCTAAATATCAAAGTAGGAAAGTCCCAAATCTCCAATTCCCCATATATCAAATTTTCCAAATTTCCAAATCTCCAAATTATAATTACCCAATAAAATAAGCAACAAATTAGAGTATATTTGTGCTCGTTTCAATGTTATATTGTGTACACAGTAAGATTGTGAAAGAATTTTGAAACGAAGACACTGGAGAATATTGATGAAGCGAATATCGGATAAGCTGATGTTGCATCTTCGCTCGCAAGTTGTCCGAGTGATTAATCTCGTGAAGCGTCTATTCTTATTAGAACTAAATATCTCTAACGTGCTCTTTACTTTTTTTCGAGAGGATACTCATGTTTCCTTATCTTTCAGATCGCTCTTTATTTATGGCTCTTCTCATCCACTTTATCGTCAGCTAATTCACACATCCACTGTCCCAGCTATTTTTCAAGTTTTAATAACATGTTACTCAACCATGTGTTATCATACTAATACTAATTGAATTTATTCATTCATAATAAACAAACGAATAAAAAAAATATGTACATAAAATTCATAATTTCGTAAATTTATGTATGTATGTATTTGTTCATAATTTCCCTTTTCACACATGTATGTATTTTTTTTTAATGTACACATATGTGCATATACTTATTACTAACCTTTATGTACATGTATGTATGTACGTATATATTATTGATTTTAATATACAATACATATGTATTCATAACTTATTTCATATGATTTTATAAATTCCACATGTGTCCAAATAATATATAAAATTGATTGAATTACGATTTACATGAATACAAAGTACAGTAATTTTACATATGAATGAATATTCAACGATTCATAAAAAGAGAAAGAGCTTGCTGTACTTAAAAAGGTTAACGAATGAAGGTGTAACAGAAAATATCGAGCGAGACTGTTTTTTACGTCGGTTCTCGGAGCTTGTTTATAAGCGTGACATCATATTTAGAGTGGCTATATAGCTGATCCAGCGAAATATAGCATGTCGCGCGTAATAAAACGAAAATGGTTTCATAAACGCGTCGGCAGAATAGCGTGACGAGCGACAACGACGGCGTCGCATAATAGAAACGTGAATAACGCGTTCGCGAATGCGTGTATAATCGCAACGTTAGGACAAAAGCGGCGCCATTCCATTGACCATTTTCCGAATTTCTATTAATCAGCAACGGTAATGGTGGACGAGTAATTCCCTCTAACTCCCTCCGTTAACCGAATGAACAAAAGCACGACTATCCTACGCCATTCGGTACGTTATTGTTATATTTGTTAGCGTTAATTATCGACCTAATGAAACGTTCATTCCTCCCGTGAGACATTAATTAACAGCTCGCTAATTACGAATGTTAAATATTTACCGATTATAGCGAGAAGGGTTAATTCACGAAAGGCACTTTGGAAATGGTCAAATGCATTTTGGTCATTTTTGTGATGGTTTTTAAGTTTGGTTTAGTTTTTCATTTGGGGGTTTTTAAATTTGGGGATTTTGCATTTTTCAATTTTTAGGTTTTCATATTTCGAAATTTGGGATTTTCAACTTTTACATATTTTCAAATTTGGAAATTTTTAATATTCAAATTTCTACCTTTTAGGTTTTTAAATTTGGGAATTTTTAACTTTCAAATTTTCCACTTTTCATATTTTCAAATTTGGAAACTTAATATTGAAATTTACACATTTCCATATTTGAAAATTTGAAAATATAGGAATTTCGAATTTCAATTAATTAAATATTGCCATACTAATGAATAAAATATGCTGAAACCAGTAAATTGAATATTGTCAAACCAATGAATTTAACATTATTGCAATAGTGAACTGAATCTTGCCATACTAGTGAATTAAATATTACTAAACTAGTAAATTGAATATTATAACACTAATGAATTGAATATTATCATACCAGTGACAATATGTCACACCATCAAAAGTAGAACAATTGAAACATCATAAACGAACATGTCATAGAGTCGTAAGATTTGAAGAACGATAAAGATCAGTTTCAAGTTCACTGTTCAGAGAATTTAGTTCAAGGGCACCCAGAATGACATACTTTAGTTCTGACACTACAAAGTTTCAGTTCTATATCAGTGGCGTAGAATTTACTTCTACCATAAAACAGACGTGCTGGGAATCTTGATTAATAGACCGAGATGCAAAACTTAACTTTCGTACTATGTCATAACGTTAATTGAGGTTTCCAAGTTAATGAGAATGATACCGAGAGCATCTCTCGACACGTTGAATAACTATGATCGAGTTGAAAATGAATTAAATTTATCAGAAAATTGGTGTTTTTGGAAATTTGGGAAATTTGAGAGTTAAAGATTTTTGGAAATTTGAGAATTTGGGGTTTTGAGAATTTGGGATTTTGAGAATTTTGGGTTTTGAGAAGTTGGGGGTTTGAGAAGTTGGAAATTTGAGGGTTTGAAATTTTGAGAATTTCGGGTTTTGAGAATTTGGGATTTTAAGAATTTGGAAATTTGGGAATTTGGGAATTTGGGATTTTGAGAAGTTGGAAATTTGAGGGTTTGAAATTTGGAGAATTTGGGATTTTAAGAATTTGGAATTTTGAGAATTTGGAAATTTGAGGGTTTGAAATTTTGAGAATTTTGGGGTTTGAGAAGTTGGAAATTTGGAGAATTTTGAGGTTTGAGAAGTTGGAAATTTGAGAATTTGAGATTTGGAGAATTTGGGGTTTAGAGAAGTTGGAAATTTGAGAATTTGGGAGATTGAGAATTCGAAAATTTGAAAAATCAGTAATATGAGAATTTTGAAACTTTAGAATTTTGAGAATTTCAAGTCTCTAATTTACTTTGAGAATCTGGAAATCCAACAATTTGCTAATCGTGTTCATTCACAGATTCAAACTCGTTTCCCCCGAAACAAATAACTAAATGACAAAATTAGAAACATCCTACTCCCAAAATCCCTAAATACTCGATAATTTCCACCTCCCCAAATTCCTAAATCTCTAAACCTCGTAAATTTCTCAAATTTCCCAAATTTTCAGCTTCCAAAATACTATATTCCACAGCACCCAAATATTTCATCGCGGCTTCGCGTCAACAATTTGTCGTACAATAATAAACGATTTAATATCACAGACAATGTAATCATGAAATCGGTTTATTGGCCGGTAATTGTCCGATCGCTTTCGTTAAACCGTAGATAATACTCAGGATAGCACTTCAAAAGTCTTGGATACTCTTTGACTTTGCGCTTGATTTATCGCGTTGGCAGACGAAAGTGTTGTGTGTCACTCAGGCGACCATAATGATCGTGGGTGGTTGTTAGTCATCGTGCCAGATTCTCGTCATTCTAGTTCGAATGTTCAATTTGTTAAGACATCTTCTGGTCCTTGTTCCGGAAAACTTTGTCACGAGATGCTATATTTGCTTCTCGTAAACGTGTTTGAACCCTTAATCTATATTTCTTTGGCAGTTGCGTCAGAGCTGGGATATTTAGACAAATATAGAAAATTAAACTGTTAAGTGTATTTAGGGATGCAAATTCGTTAGGTGCCTTCATTATGCAAATTATAATTGATATTAAACTACAGACTCATGCTGCATTATTTTGATTTGCTGTTTCTGAAGTGTAATGTCACGAGTGTGTCACGTTATTACATGTCCACATGTTAAGAAAATTTTCATGTGTACTTCATGTGTATTTGAAAGTGAATTTATGACTGACAATGTGAGTACAACGTTTATAAACAACTGAACCGAGCATTTATCTAGTATGTCTTTATATGAATACAAGGTTTACTAACAATAAAATCAAGCATTTATCTAGTATGTCCTTATATGAGTACAAGGTTTACAAACAATAAAATCAAGCATTTATCTAGTATGTCCTTATATGAGTACAACGTTTGAAAGCAATATAACCAAGCACTTATCTAGTATGTCCTTATATGAGCACACTGTTTATAAGCAATAAAACCAAGCATTTATCTAGTATGTACTTATAGGAGTACAAGGTTTACAAACAATAAAATCAAGCATTTATCTAGTATGTCCTTATATGAGTACAAGCTTTACAAGCAATATAACCAAGCAATTATCTAGTATGTCCTTACGTGAGGACACCATAAAAGACTTAAGATTATCACACTATAGATGTAGGTTATAAGATGAGTTTATAAGGTTAGATATAATAGGTATAACAGGTAGAATTAGATATAATACGTTTAAATAAAAAATATTTCGCTTTTCGACCACAAAGAGAATACACAATGGATCATAGAACGTAGACTGTTCGATAGACGAAAATTAATTCGGTTCTCGTGCAACCTTCAAGTCGATTAATTCCTCTTTGCTAATCCATCCGACTGTCTACGTTACGCGCCCCCTTCAGCTGTCCCTTTGTGTAGCCACTGAACCGATATTACACCCTTCTGCTTTTCATCCCTCTATAATTACACGCGAACAGTAACACGAAATCATTTTCGTAGCCATTGTTTTGAGGTAGCACGCCATGAAATTATTTTCTTGATGGTATCCTGCCATTAATTATCTCGCTTCGGATTTACTCGAGAGCATTTTTACTTTCATTTTATTCACGTTGTTTGCTACTATTTGTAACATTATTTTAGCGTTTCAACAACGGGGAATTTATATTCTCTTGTTCTCGATTTTTATTTTAAATTAGTGATTTGCGGTGTACTTAATATGTTAATTAGATATTAATTTGAATATTGTTTATTGATTTTTCAGATTCGAAGTTAAAGAACATTTGAAAATATATAAATAAAGGGACTTCTAAAAGAAAGTATGTGAAATAGAAAATTTGCAGGTCCGAAGTAGAAAATCATGGAAATGTCAGTGTATTTAAATCAGAAAACATGTAAATTAATTGGTAAATACCGGTGTTCCATTTACGGACGCATTAACGCCTCTAACAGGCGATTCAGGATCCTCGACGACACCGAAAGCCTTTAGTTTACGGATTGTGCAACACGATTCGCATCGGTGCACCAACTACGTTACGAAACACTGTGTTCCTAGCTAGTTTACCAGGGCGATTTCTCGGTGTATGCGCTACGTGACGGTGCTGTGTATTCCCGCGACAGTCGATCGCGTTCTGAACGTGATGCTCCTACGTGTTGCCGTGGATTAAACATTTTCGATATACGCTAAAGTCTCGATATAAGAGAAACTTTCGGATCTGAAGTTTCGCCTGTATCATATAGTTCCCACAATGATCAAAGTTTGTTAAAAATCAATGCAACAATGATACTTTTTTTTCATTCTTTTCTTGTAAAACTTTTACCAATGTATTTGTAACATTTTGCTAATTAATATAAGTCCAGACACGACGTAGTTTCAAATATATTTTTGGGTAATTTCAAGCACTTATATCGAGCACTTTAATAAGACATTGCAAGTAAATGTATTAAATAAAATAAGTATCCCAAATAAATCAGCAAATTCTGAAAACTTGCGATTTCACAAAGAATGAAAAATATTTAAACTTGAAATTGAAAAAAATCACAAATTCTCAGACTGGAAGATTGAAAAAGTCAACAATCCAGAGATACTATACTGAAATTTCATAAAGCGCAAGAATTTCATCTCTGCATTATCTCATCATCAAAAAATGCACAAAAATATCCCCCTTATTTATCCGCCGTTTCTCCTCTCTCTCTCCAGTAACATTCCACTGTTTTTTTGTTTTCCTCTTGCTATCGATTTTCACCTCTCGTTCCCGTAAACCGAATAATCAATTCCATGATCGGTCCTTTTCATCTTCTCTACCACGCCACCTCTTAACCCATTTACATTCCCGTACTCCCATTCTTCTTACTTCTCTCCGTCTCTCTTCTCAAACATTCTTCTCGACCGTTTTCCATCTCCATCCGTCTTCGCGTTTTCTCCGCTTCTCATCGCGGTGTTTCATCCATCGAAAGAAAATCTTCTCGGAATGTGCACGTTTCTCGCAAACCAAGAATACTCTGTCTCCCTCTCTCGCTCTCTGGAAAATCCAACGAAGCATATTGCGGATACAGAGTATCGATCTCGACGGAGCTTTACGTCCTTCTTCATCGCGTGTGCAAGCACAGTCACGCAGAAGCTCACGCTGTTGCGGCCACCACGTCTTCAACGCGCGGTAAACTCTGTTTTTCCAAGGATTTCCACCGCGATACGTACCACCGTCATTCCTTTCAACGTGCTCCACGTATCAACCCGAATCGCTTGATAATATCGTTTATTAGAGGAATTACCTGTTTCCGAGAAATACGCAGACCGAGGATACTTTTTATGGACTAGTCATTTCAGGGAGTCTCCTTCTGAGGACACGATTGCAATGGGCTTCATTATAGGAGACTTGGGCTGTGGTTTAGCTATTTACTGGTTGAGCAGTTTTATCAAATTTCATGAACTAGGTTTTCCTTCTTAGAAATTTGGGAATTTGAGAATTTACAAAATTGGAGTTTGGGGATGTAGGAGATTGAGATGACAACTTGAGGTTTGAGAATTTGGGGAATTACAAATTTGGAAATGCGGAATTTGGAGAATTACAAATTTGGGAATTTGTATATCTAAGAATTTGAGATCAGAAATTTGGAATTTGAATATTTGAGAATTTACAAATTTGGAATTTGGGAATTTGAGAATTTGGGAACATGGGAATCTGGAATTTTGAAATATGGGGATATAGAAACTTGAGAGATTAGAAATTTGAGAATTCATAAATTTGAAAAATTAGAGATGTGAAAATTTAGAAACTGGGAATTTAGGAATCTAAGAATCTCAAAATTTGAGAATCTGAGAATTTAAAGATAAATAAATTTGTCCTACGTATCACAAACCGTAAACTATAACAAATTTCCCACATCTCATTCCATCGCGCCACAGTAATTTTTAACAACAATAATTATAAATTGAGTAGCTGACCGTAATTACTGTCGAAACTAACAGGCTTGTAGAAACAATTAATTGCTGTACCGAATGTTTCATCGAAACCGAATGGTTCGTTCAACACAAACCGATGTCTGAAAGCGTTCATCGTGAAGTTACACGAACCAGCAATGCGATAATAATGAAATTTCGAACTTACCTCGATACTGAAATAACCCCTGTCCACATAATCGCCGAGAAAGAGATACTTTGTGGAGGAGGGTGGACCGCCCACCTCGAATAATTTCATCAGGTCATAGAACTGCCCGTGGATATCGCCGCATACTGAAACATAAAATCAAAATCCTTCAAATTTTCTGATTAAACACATTTCATTCGCAAATTAACATGTAAAACGTTCCTGGCAAAAGAATCACGTGAAGATACGCTATTTCCAAAATTAAAAAATTACAAATTTTTAAAGTTGGAAGTTTAACAATTCAATAATTTTTTAATTCTATGAAAAAAATACGATGAAAGTTTGAAACAGGGAAGTTTGAATACTTATGATATTAGTGTATGAAACAAAGTTGCTAGCCGGTCGATAATGGAGTTGATAAGATTTGTAGCGAGACGGAAATAGAATCAGCGAAGCGTGAATGAAACGAAGAAGCGCTGCTAGATAGTTTTGGAAGCGATCGCTAATGGGAGAATTATTAAAATTGATTGGCGGCGGATGGACAAACGTGGTGAAAATAGAGTTGAAAGGATCTTAGGTTAATACCGGAATGCTTTTAGCTTTCATTGCAACGAAAGCTTCTCTGGAAAGTTGACGGAGAACGGAGAAGTCGTACAACTACTTTCCTACAATGGAAAGCTTTCGCAGCAAGCAAATAAAGGAATCGGAGGAAAGTGGAAATCTTTTAATTCGTTAACAATCTACGTTTGATATTGTACTTGGTGATATGATTTTTTTAACATTATACTGTTTGACAGAACTTTATTGACATTTTTAGATTTGAAATTTATTGTGGTATGAAATTTTTGAATGAGTACATTTTTCAAAAATTCTAAAATTTTCAAATTTCTAAAATTACCAAATTTCCAAATTCATGAATTCTAAAATTCCTAAATTCCTAAATTCCTAAATTTCCAAATTCCAAAATTCCCAAACTCTCAGATCTCCAAATTCCAAAATTTCCAAATTTCCAGATTTCCAAAATTCCATAATTCTAAAATTCCTAAACTCCTAAATTTCCAAATTCCAAAATTCCCAAACTCTCAGATTTCCAAATTCCAAAATTCTCAAATTTCCACATTCCCAAATTCCAAAATTCCAAGATTCTGAAATTTCCAAATTCCAAAATTCCCAGACTCTCAAATTTCCAAATTCCAAAATTCCCGAATTCTAAAATTCCTAAACTTCTAAATTTCCACATTTCCAAATCTCCACATTCCCAAATTCCAAAATTCCCAGATTCTCAAATTTCCAAATTCCAAAATTCCCAGACTCTCAAATTTCCAAATTCCAAAATTCCCAGACTCTCAAATTTCCAAATTCCAAATTCCAAAATCCCAAAATTCTAAAATTCCTATACTCCCAAATTTCCAAATTTCCAAATTTCTACCAACAAGAAATCGCTTTCCATAAAATAAAATTCATCGAGTTTCGAAATCGTAGCACGTCCCTGTAGAAGAAACATATTCTTCTCAGAAAAAGTACAAAACTTCGTACAGAAAGAATATGTTGACGGAGGAGAGAAAACTGATTTCTTTGATCGCGAAACGGAAGGAGCCTAGGATGTAAACGTCGGAAGCAACTCCGTTACATCTCGTTGGAAGTTGTCGGAAGAAAGTTTGGTAACGTGGTTGTTCGGCTCGTCTGATTCCCCTGTTGGTCGTCGTCGACGATCGGGAAGCTCGTAATTTCACTTGGAAACGTTTGCAAACAAGTTTGCCCCGGGTCTCGAGGGCCGGGCGTGTTCGTGCGACTACGTTTCACGCAACTCCTGCATTAATCGTGCTCGATTAATCGCACTAGCTAATTTCCCAAGGAGAACTTGGAGAGCCTTGCCGAGAACCTTTTTACGACCACCATTATTCTGCACTACTCTCATTTATTTATATACATATTCACTAATTTAATTTATTTATTTTGAAATCCCATAATCTCAATATTACCTTATTAATCCTTGTAAACCTATTTACAAAAATAGCAGTGCAAACGATCATCTCCAGAAGCCGAAATGCAGAACAAATAATTCTTGAACCAGGAAAAAACTTGAAACGATCGAAATCGATGGATGGTAATATTCATGAACTCGAACCCGTACGACCGGTTTTATTTATATACCAAACGGATCACTGTTGAACCAATTGAATTTGCCCAGGGTTCCTCGGGAACACGACCACCTGTACTGCAGAGTAATCAACACCGGTGTGTTGACAAGTGTTGCCAAAACAGCGCAGAAACTGCGAAGCGGAGAGATGGTCAAACAGCGTGACGCCGAAACAAGTGGAACACTCAAGGATTTCGAATCCTAGGTTCCGATCGATCTGCCGCAACGAATCGAGACTATCGATCCACGGAATCAAACATTGCTGACCATTTTCCATCGCTCTTCGAATGCCCCGCTGTAATCCAGCAACAAGTGGCAACTTTGTTTCGTCACGGTAGCCTACGTTCGATATGTCTGACCATATGCGGGCATCGACTACTTCGAAATTCTTCGAATTGCTAAGTGCTTTACTTCGAGTTGAATTACTCTTTTCTTGTGATGCATATGTCAAGGTTACTTTCACATTTGAGGATGTGTTCAAATTATTTGTGATCTGGCTGATCATATGTAGGGTTTCACTACTTGGAGATTGTTCAGATTATTTGCGAATTGTTATCAGTGCTTTCTGAGTTATTAGAACTTTTTTTTATTCATGAATGTGATAACTCTGGCAATTATTTTTGAATTTTAGGATAGATAATAATTATTAGTGATATGGCTGACGATGTGTGGGTTTGACTACTTCAAAATTGTTGAGATTATTCGCAAATTCTCTTTCCCTTCAAATTATACAAATTTCACTTCTTTTTGTGGTATATATAATGATTCTATCAATTGTGTAAGAATTTGAGAATAAATTCAAAATATCACTTATCTGCCTGACCATGTGTGAACTTTGACTACTTGACAATTCTTGAAATTATTAGAAAATTTTTCTTTCCCTTCAAGTCCTACAAATTCCTCTTCTTTCTGCAGCATATGTAATAATTATATCGATTATGTACGACTTTGAGAATGGATCAAAAATATTAGTGATGTGTCTGACCATATATGAGCCTCCACTACTTGAAAACACTTGAAATCATTCGGCAGTCATTTTCTTTCCACTTCCATAAATCTCCCTTCACTTTGTAGTATATGTAATAACTCTTTCGTACATTGCTGAATTTGAGAACGCATTTTATTATTCATGTCTGGCCATATATGGGCTTCGACTACTAGTTACCAACTTAACACGATTTAAGAAATTGACTGAAATTTTTAGCTAGCAGCAAACGAATCTGGCAAATTTTTATGTGTTAGATTTAATCCAACTCTAACTCAGATTTAACCTAGACCTAACCTAGACCTAACCCAGATTATACACCAAATTTAACTGAAATGTAAGTCAAACTTCGGCTATAATCGAAATTTTTCAATCATTCCATCTCATAAATAAAATGAAGGATTTCATGAGTGAATAATTTTTACAACTCGAACAAGAGTTCGTACAAGTTTGAAAGCACAAAAATCGCTAACCGGAAGTCGCACAAAATACTGAAAAGCAACGGCTAGGATATCGATGGTTTCATATTGAAAAGATGACAGAATGCAGAGAACTTCGAAAGGATTTGCGACGTTTTAAACGTTGCAACGAGGTTTTCGTGACATATCGCCGGCAAGTTTCACGAGGACCGCCATTTCGGTAACGTATTACGGAAGTTTGTCGCATCATCGCACCCGTAAATCTACCCGATGTCGCTAATGTTACAATCTGCATTCTCGGGGACGATAAACAGCATTTGTCGTCGAACCCCCAGAAATATCGTAGATGTGTCTGCTTCTTTTTTGGTGAAATTGAAAATTACTCATTTTGGGTCTCAAATTTATGAATTTATACTTATAGAGTTTATAACACTCTTATTAGATTTATAACCTTATTAACATACTTATATTTATGAAATTCATAAAATTCATAAAATTCATAAAATTGACGATTAATTTATAATTTCACAAAATTTATAAAATTATACATAGATTTATCCGTCCACAAAATTGTTAAAATTAACACGACCAATAAAATATAAATCAACAAAGTTTGAAAAATGTACCAAACCCTCCATAAATCTACAAAATTCATCAAACTCGAATTGACAAAATTAACAAAATCCTCCATACGTTCATAAAATTCACGAAATTTTTAATAAAAACGAAGCTCCACATAAACCTCCATCACTCGATATCATCAAAAATCACTTAAACGTACAAATTGAACTCGCATTAATACAAATTACATTCGAAGCGAAAATGACACAGCAATATTCAGGTGCAATTTCGCGGAGCCCCTATTTTGCCGGCTTCTAATCGCTTTAAATAATTCAGGCTGACGTAGCGACTCCATTATCCAGCGCAAGCGAAACAAGTGTTTAGGTTTAATTATTTAAGCGAGTTAACGCTATTCGCGAACTTCCAACAGCCTTTGGACAAAGTGAAACGCAGAACAAAGAGAAGACGAACCGAAGTAAGTCGGTGCAAATATTTTTCCAGAGACGAGAATAATGGTTGAGTTTTCTTCAATCTGGTGGTATTATTTTTCGAATACGGTTTCATTTATCGTGGAGGGAACGGTGGAACGATTATCGGAGAGATATTGAAATAACGAAAGAAAGGATCGTCGAAGGAATTCCGAGAACGGTCGTTGTGCTTGCAAGTTGCTTAAGCTAATTGCGAGGACCGAGTCGGGAATTTCTCTTGGCGCAGCTAACAGCGGGGTCAAAGTGGCTCTTCACGTCCCTATCGTGCTCGAGCTGATTAAGTGTGCCGTGGACCGATGTCAGAAGACGATAATTTGCATCTGGATTATGTCGACCGGCCCCTTCACCTATCGAGAAATCTGGTTGTTCGATGGTTCAGACGTTGGGGGGAGATAAGAAAACTTGCCAACTTCGGAACTTGGGTATTTTAGTGGGAACTTGGAGAGATTTTGGGAATTTGGGAATTGGAGTGTAGGGTTTTGGGAATTTTGGGATTTGGAGGTTTAGGGATTTGGGAATTTAGAGAATTGGGGGTGTAGGGATTTGGAGATTTGTAGAATGGGGAAATTAGGGATTTGGGGTGTAGAAATTTGGGGATGTAGATATTTGGGAATTTTGGGATTTGGGGATGTAGGTATTTGGAAATTTAGGGATTTGGGAATTTAGAGATTTGGGAATGTAGGTATTTGGAAATTTAGGCATTTGGGAATTTAGAGAATTGGGGGTGTAGAGATTTAGGGGTGTAAGAATTTAGGGATGTAGGTATTTGCGAATTTTGGGATTTGGGAATTTGCAGAATTGGAGATGTAGGGATTTGGGGGTGTAGAGATATGAGGATGTAGGTATCTGAGAATTTAGGGTTTGGGAATTTATGGAATTGGAAATTAGGGAAATTGGGGATGTAGCTATTGGGGGATGCAAAGATTTGAGAACTTAGAAATTTTAAAATCTAGGACCTTAAAGATATAGGGATTTAGAGATACAAGGATTTGTATAAGTAGAGAAATAAGAATTTTGGAGGTAGAAATTTAGAAAATTGTTAGATATGAAAATTTAGGGATGTGTTCGAAAATTTTCAAATCGCTACACCTAAAAATTCCATCTCTCCCAATATTTTCCCTAGTCAAGTATTTCAACTTTCCAAAACCTTCCATGTTCCAATAACCAAAACAACACACTGAAAATTCGAATAACAAGTACTAGAACAGTCGTAACCGATATGTCGAATAGGTAGAATATTAACATCCTCGGTTGAAAGCATCGAAACATCGATGTCGGTCAGGTTACGAGGTCCGAGAGATCGATAGCGTCTGGGCGCCAACGAGTCATCGTTTTCGCCTTTTTGCCGCTTTATTATCATTAGGGCGTTAGCGAGCGTGACTACAAATTGCACGGGCGAGCTCGTTAATCAGCTCGACGTGAGAATAATTAATACGAATGGCTGGCTTTAAGCGGTCGACGGTGTGGCTTTTAAAACGAGGACACAGTCGCTACGAGGCTACGATTCGTTTCTTTTTTTTTTTTATTTTCATTTTTACACCGGTTTATCGCGAATCGGCGACGAACTCGATTGTTTATGCCGGTTTTCCGGTTACGTGGTTTCCGCTGCGAATTAACGAACGGTGAATTTCGTTCTCGATACGCGATTCACCCGCTCTGATTTTTTGCCACCGGGGATCCAATTAAAATGCAACGCGCGACATTACGACGGAGCGTGCCTGGTAAAGTGTAAAATTTCATGGAATTTCGTACACCCTCCATTTTTGTTCGAAAACGAACTACTCGAAATTTTCGGATGTTTTGCTGAATTTTAATATTCACAGGGTGGCAACCCTTTGCACTACAGAGACTCAGGCACCATTCGATTTAGTGCAATAACTAATTATTTAATTATTAATACAATATTGTATCGCTAAAAACTTGTACTGATGTCTAATCCTCTTAATATGAATTCTACCTAACGCTTCTCTCAAAATTAGGGTGGCTTGACAAAAATTATATTTTTGCACCCTCCAAACGGTTTCCTTCTAGTATATCGTGTAAAAGAATCCTCTCAATGTTTAATTCAAAAATATATTGACTTCTTATCGTATCGACGTCACATTGGAACTGTAAGTGAAGGGTTTAAGCGAATTGCACACTTCGAACATCCACAATCGTGTAACTCAGATTCCATCGAAAAAATTTCGACTAAAAATTTCTCTTCCATCAAAACATTGCAAATCAGTTTCCCTAAAATTGCAAAACAAGTTTCCGTAAATTCGACACATCGGAAGATTCTCAATTATGCAAAACAAGTGATTCGACGAAGTTGCGGTACGGCGGAGTAATTTGTACCGTCTGAAGAGAAACAATTGTATCAAACAATCCCTTGTTATATCTCTAATTCGAGTCCCATGTAGTCTCGTCGGATTAAACCTCGTTCGCGCCGAGAATGAGTAAAGACGCTTTAATTAATTTGCTTTCGTCGAAATTTCACCGAATTCTCTCAGGAAACACTTCCATTTCATCGGATCATTTCGAGAGGTTAGGGGAGCTTATTTCGTTTGTAAGGTTTGTTTAGGTATTGATTGTACATACTTGAACAAATAGATATTTGTGATATGCAATATTATATGTTAAAAAATATAGATTTATTATAGTATTATAGATGTATCATATAATAAAATTCAAATATTACATATTTATTATAAATGAAAACAGCGAAACATAATGTTACATATTTTTTTAAATAAATTTCAGTAATAGAAAATATTGGATGTCATCTGTCAAAATGAAATATTTAGTACACATTAAACTAACAATATTACATATTCTTCTTTAAATAAACGTGACAAATAAAAACTATTTGTCGTTGTTAAGTTACATATAAAGGTTTAAAGATGTATACTGTTAAATTGAGTAACTATATATGGAAACGTATTTATTAATAACAACCCAACTATTTTCGCCGATGACGCGTAAGCTCGTCAAACGACTCGCATCTCGATTGACTGGAGAATTGAAAATCGTGCTCGATCGACTTTCGAAAGGTGCAATAAGAAATCGACAGAATGAAAGTGCAGAGCATTCGAGAGTGGAAGCAGCAGTCTCTCGTTCGCTATATGGGTCGTTTGTTAAACGAAGTGGCTCGCTGCAAGGCTGCTCGTCTCGGCTGTGAAACGGTGCATAAAAATGCACTTACTTAGCCGCATAAATCGATCCGCTCGCGGTATGTTTACACCGTTACATAGCGGTATATAAACCCGCCCTCTGTGACGATAGGTAAGTAGTGTCCCTGGAAGGAAAATACGACGGTGTATATATACTCCGGCGGGCGTGAAAGATTTTCCCGCCGACGATGCATCGCCTCGTATTTTAAATAATCGCTATATCGTGTACTACATACGAATGGCACTTCACGAAATGTTCAATTTCAGTTCGCTATTCTTATCCTATTTTTCTTCGATACACTTCTCTTTCACAGATTTTTTGTACACATGTGTACACACATAGGATACATGTGTCCATACATATTTGTACAATTTGTTTAAGGTACAAGTTTCAATTACATATGGATTTTAGAACTATTGAAGAACAGTAAACTTTTCTATTCAAGCATATATGTCCACATTCATGAGTATATCATATTATACATTCATATTCATATGTTACATATAAAGATGACATGAATGAATATGAAGTATTTGTACAATTTGTTTAGTTTAATTAAAAGTTTCAATTACATGTGAAGTTTGAAACTATTACAGAAGACTATAAATTTTGTTATTCAAACATACATGGTCCCATTCATGAATATATTGTATTATACATTCATATTCATATGTTACGTATAAAGATGATATGAATGAATGTGAAGTATACATGAATATCACATGAATGAATGTGAAGAATAAACATGATGCAAATGAATGTGAATTATACATAAACATATAAACGTCTAAATTTCAAGTACATTTCAAAGCTTTCAGTAATAAAAATCGTTCAACAACCACGTACAGCAATCGTCAAAGATTGTACGAAGAAGTAAAATCGTTAGGAAGTTTCTTTTGTTCAAATAGTAATCAAGATCAGAATGTTGAGAGTAGGTTGTTCAAAGGGTCAAAGTTTAATTTGCCAACCCCTAACGAATCAGGGTTCATCATGGACTCCGGAAGCCACTCTGGTCTACGTTGGCCACAAATTACACTCATCGAACTCGTACACGGCTAAAGGGTCAACGTGTCAGGAATAAGAACCCTTCTTGTTCCTTTCGTTTTCTTTTCTTTTTCTTACTCGTTCGTCGAAACGAGAAATTGGGTAACCGCAACACGTAACGTCGCCAGAGAATTCTCTCGCCAGTGCGGTTTCCGCAACGAGTGTTCAGCCATCGCGCGCGAAATTCAAATATTCAGAGTTCTAATAGTAAGATTTTAGCGTCAAAAGTATTGTTCTAAGCGGTAAATTTAAATATTTGCAAGTGTGAACATTGTAATTTTTGCATAAAGTGCCTTTTCGAAGAGGACACTCAAATATTAAGTCTCAATGAGGTAGTCGTCGAGTGAATTATCACGCGCGAAATTCGAATATTCGAAGACATGAACGGTGTGGTTTCCACAAGGAGTGAGATTTCACCGGAGATATTCAAATATTCGGAGTTCCAACGATGCGGTTTCTACATGGAGTGAGTTTTCACGGGAGAAATTCAAATATTCGGAGTTCCAGTGCGGTTTTCGTACCGAGTGAATTTTCGCGCGGGAAATTCAAATATTAAGAGATGCAACGCTGCGGTTTCCTCATTGAGTGAACTTTAGGGCGGGAAATTCAAATGCTGAGATATCATTATTACCAGGAGAGTTGTTTAGGTTAGGTTAACTTAGATCAGGTTAGATTCGCAGGGGACATTCAAGTATTAAGTGTTTCAATGAGGTGGTTCTTGTTCCGAGTGAATCAGGTTAGGTTAGTTCGCACGTGACATTGAAATATTAAGTGTTTCAATGCAGTGGTTATACCAATTGAATTTCCGCGCGGGAAATTCAAATACTGAAATCTCTAACGAACACAAATCGCTTTATTTCCCACATAAAAAAGTATGGTAAATTATTCTAAAATCTCTGCAATTTCTTTAATTCTCACAAAGGAAACGTTAAACGAGAATTAAGAATAGGATAAACGGATTGGTTAAAAAGCGGATTAAATCTCTCGTCGTAATTCGTATCTCTCGCTGAAAATGCAGGAGATAAAGCGAGGCTGTAGATGATGTCGCGATAACGGCCACAAAAGCCCAGTAATCAGTTTAAAATATACACTACGGAAATACATTCAAGGCTCCGGTATGATACAAGGCGCAGAGATAAACAAGATTAATTGGATCAAGGTCGATCAAGCTTAATTCGACTTTTACTTAACTGGATTCGAGGTCTGCTCGGCCGGTTCGTATTCGATTCGAGGCACGTTCCAGTTTACTCGAATGTCTAAATTCGTCGGGAACCGTGGTGTCTCTTTTGAACTCGATCGGGTCGGATCCGTTGAGATTTCATTAAAATTTCAATCCGACGTCGTTAACATTCTACCAGCGAACCGGTCTCGATCTCGCGAACGCGACGAGATTGCGAGCCGCGGATCTCCCTGAATTCGCTCGAAAATGTCGCGTTCCGATTACGCAACCCGCGAAAAGTTGGCCCGCGAGAACAGCCGGCCGGGTCTGACTGCGGAAAGCCGGATTTATTATGTTCGCGTTTGTTCCATTAACGTCGAATTTCGAAAAGCAATTAGCAAGCGGTACCGCGCGACGGAATGTTAATTACCGGCCAATCGGCTTACAAAAGTTCGACGCACGCGACCGGCTAAAAGCCGCTGTTTAGAGATCCGATAATCCGAGTATAATAATAATATTAAACATCCGGTGAATCGATGATTAAAACAATCTTCCGATCGTTATCGGAATCTCGGGTATAATGTATCGACGATATTTTCGGATTGCTCGCGACAAATGTGCGGTGTCGACGCTTACAATATTCTCGATAAATATTCGCCCTAAATTTCCATTTTCATCTTCTGTATTTCTGGGTCTCGTTGTTACGAGATAACTATATCGATATCACCAGATATCTAGATCATTGGATGCTGAATTACTGAACCATTCACGGATTTTTATATTCTTGAGCACTAATATCACTAGATTCCGATGTATCTAGATTACTACATTCTTAGTTATCAATAGTATTTAATCCCAATATAAATAGATTCAGATATTCCTAGATTGCTATGATCCTAGATCTTAATATCCCTAGATTCCAATATTCTTAAATTTTTATTGTCCTAGATTCCTATATCCCTACATCTCAATATCCCCAAATCCCAATATTCATAAATTTTCTAGGTTCCAATATCCCTCGATCCCAAGATTCCCATATCTCTACATCCCAATATCCCTAGAT
Organism: Megachile ligniseca; assembly: GCA_945859555.1. NCBI lineage: Eukaryota > Metazoa > Arthropoda > Insecta > Hymenoptera > Megachilidae > Megachile > Megachile ligniseca. The sequence continues at coordinate 8,153,687 of OX243783.1, forward strand.
TCCAATACTCTTAGATTTCAATTGTCCTAGATTTCCATATCCCTACATCCAAATGTCCCTAGGTTCCCATATTAATTTTCAATTGTTCCAGATTCCCATATCCCTAGATCCCAATACCCCCAAATGTCAGTAGATCTCAATATCCCTAGATTTCTATAACCCTAGATCCCTATAACCCCAGATCCCTATATCTCCACTTCGTCCACCCCTTTGCGCAACATCCTACCTTTTATCTCAGATTACTCCCCACTCGTCCCATTAAAAATCTCCCTAGTATACCACGACGCTTAACCCCATTTCCCCCGAAGTTCTCCGTGCACTCGCAATCAGGTCGGAACGAACTCCCGGCAAAGATGATCCTACGTGCAGCGTGTATCAAGCTCGAGAGCATTTTCGTCAATGAATGCCGTACGAGGGGCCATAAGGAAGAGCGAGTTACGGGCCGCCATCTCTCCCGACTTTTATTCCCCTTTCCCGTGGGAGAGACGCGCATTTCCCGTGAACAAATGTTGCTTGTCGCCGAGAATGCATCCTCGGTGCTCGCGTTATTACGTACGGCATAGTATCCCGGCGAGAATAGAAGCACAGCCTCGGAAAAGCACCGGTGCACGAGAGGCGAACTCGGTCGCGTTTAATCCGAAAAAGCAATCCGCGTTGCCTTTTATGGGCAATTTTAACGAGCACCATAAATCTGGATGATACGCCACGTCCTTCGAGCTCTCGTAAATTACATCCAATATTTTCCTATCGCATGATACCCGTACGAGAATATTCCGGAACTTTTTCCGATTCGTTCACCTTTCTTCGATGCACTTTGTTTCGACTATTGATTGTTGTTGTTTTTCGGAGGGTAATGAACGCTATTTTTCCCGAGTTGCGCGCGTTCGTTTCCCGGTCAGAGCTGATACGAATCAACGCGATAAATCAACGGCTTTACGTTCCGATTTCGGGATACGATCGCTATGTTACGTGGGGATTTCTACTATTTTTATTGCCGATTGTTTTATGGTGACAATGCTCCAGGTACATTGTTTCTGTACGTTTGCGGAATTACGATGTTTAGAATGGCAAGCAGTTATGTTATTTAGGGAGATCTTGAATTTATATGTATAAATTTGGACTGCTTGCAGTTGTACAAGAAAAAGGAACGAGAGTGAAAATCAATGTAATTTTAAATACAAGCTTAAATATAAAATACCTATAAGTACAGTTACCACAAATAAAAAATCCAGTAAATACAAACCTAAAGTACTTAAAAATCTGAAACAAAATATCCACAAATACAATTACCATTAAACTCGCTAAAAATTGTAAAAGTGTACTATCAAGTAACAAACCCGAGAATTTCCCCAATTATTAAATTATCAACACGATGATCACAGTAAGAAGCAAGAAGATTATTCCGCCCCTATAATACATAATAATCAATCTCGTCATACAAATCTGGCTTTCTCCCCTGTTCAAAAGAAAAGGGTCCTGACCCTCGAGGAAAAATCAAAGGAGAAGTAAAACATCGAGAGATAGGAATCGACAGCAGGCAAATCGAGGGTATTCTTCGTCGGAGATCCTTCCACGATCCATGACCCCACGTCGTCTTTTTTTTTTCCACCCTCGTTCACGTGCTTTAATTTCCTTCACGCTTCCGGCAGCCTGGTTTCCGTCGTTGACCCTTTGGTCCGGTTCGCAATGGCTCCGCGGAAGTAGGTTCTCGTTGACCTCGCGTCGACGCAACACCGACCCTTACGAGAAAACTTGTTTTATCAAGGATCTCCCGCTCCGCTGATCGACGATATAACCATTATCGATATCGAGACCTGCTCTGTGCTTACCCCTTGTCTTCGAATCAAGATCTAACCCGGAATTATTAGCCTGGTTATCTTATAGCTCCTGCAAACTTGGCTAGAGAAAATATAGGTCGAATCGAGAGATTACGCTTTTTAGTTGATTCACAATTTTATATTTTCTGGTATTTTGCGATGTAACTTGCTCAATATATTCTTTGTATAAACTGAGGGGGGCACAAGATGCGTTAGGTTACGGTTCAGGAATTTGAATATTTAAGTACAAATAATATAATAATTAATAAAATAAATGATTACAATATTATAATCAAAATTGACTAAAAACAATTTAAGTATAACAAACAAACAATTCAATAAATAATATTAAAAACCAGGTACATCCAGTAAAAATAAATGAAGGCACAGCAATCAACGAGGTTGAAGAATAAAATTCCAATTAATTATCATTAGTAAGAAATGTAACGTTCGAAGCGTTAAATTCGAGATACGAAGGTAGAATTTAAAGGTAAACCGGTATCGTGCATACACCTGCGGTACTTCCGTTTCCGTGATCCACACGCGCACGAATATTGCCGGTCGTCCACTCGGAAGCATTGTTAACGGATGACAAATGGACGTCCGCGTGATTGATATTGGTGGGACACGTTTGACCCCGAATTACCAGGCAGAAGGATAAAGCGGGATCGCTAACAGCACGTGCCGCTTTGCGTCTTCGCGTCATCGACGTGCGTGTGTCAAAAGCTGACTGAATACGATCGAACGTTACTTGTTCACGCGATATTGCACTCGACACACGTACCGGCATAATCTAACGTAGATTATGTACCAGAAACCGCTTCCTGTTCACCGTATCAAACACGTATGCAGATAACTTACATATATCGCGAAACTCGATAAAATTATTCGGTAATTAGACTTGTAATTAAGTTGCTTTTGTATAGGGGTATATGATGGGTAATTAAGGATGAAGGGTTTTTATTTTTTTAGGTGTTTTATGTATGTTTGGAAAACACAAAAATTTAGAAACTCCAAACGTAGCAAATAAAAAAATGTAGAAATACAAAAATTTGCAGATAATGAATGTACAGATATAAAAATTGCAAATAAAAGAATCTAAAAATACAGAAATTGCAACTGAAAAATCTATAAATACAAAAATTGCAAATAAAATCTGCAAATACTAAAATGAAAAATAAAGAATCTAAAAAAGTAAAACCTGCAAAATAAAAAAATTTGCAAATTCGAAAATTGCAAATAAAAAGAATATCAAATTTGTAACAATTGCTCGGAATCCTCGAAACGACACAGAGAAATTTCAAGGTTGTACCGTTTTAGGAATTTCTATCTGAATTATTCCATGCAGATGCATTCGAGCATGTATATATCTCCGTGAGCATTCGGTGGATAAGAAGATTACGGGATGTAGCTGCAGCTTGTGGGAACCACGAGCTGCTTCAGCTCTAACACAGATTACGAGATTGTCTTTATCTAATGAGATGATCTTCGTGTCTGATCGTTCTCTTATTTCGTACCAGTGAAACGATACATATTCAAATAGGGGCGATAAACACGATTTCCTACTGAGATTTCTACCGAACAACTGCTGACATGAAATTTTCTTTGTGGCGAATAAGGATACACAATTAGAATCCAAGAGAAATGTCTCTGTATATACATATAATATAATAATATAATAAACCATTCGGTTTAGATAAAATTTCCATTTTATGTTAATGACAGATTTACAATAACAAAAGTCGTATGTTTCGACTACAAAAATGTTATAAAAAAATGAATAGTTAACTTTTATGTGATAACGTGCGACTTCGTCAAATTTATTGAAAGACCGTTAACTGAACGCCAGCTAAATGAACGCCAACTGAACGCTAGCTAAAAGAACGCTACCTAAACGCTAACTAAAAGAACTCTATGTCTTTAGCTAAAGACTAAAGCGTTCTTCCGTAAAATTATGCTTTTGGAGTTGACATATGATTGTAAACTCTTGGTATACCCACAATGAAAGATCGAATCGAATCGAATGGCGGGAAAGGCGCTAATAACGCGGCGCTCGGCGGCTAAAGATAGCCGGAAACGCGTGGCCAGCGGTGCAGGAGCATCAAAGGGAAGGCACGATTGTCTGCGATATAAATAGAAGGATCGAAAGTGTAGGTAATGTGCGGTGCCGGGTCGTCGATCGGTGCGACGTTAAGAATTCACGAGCACCGGCTGAAAAGCCGCGTCGGTCCGCCTTCAGACCGGACGACGTCAGCTGTTCCGTAACACGTGGACGCCGCACGTGCTTTTACAGCTTCATTTTTATCAGCCTACTGCGATTCGCGTCTCATTTGTTTCAGAATTTTTTTGGGAGGTAAAGTTAGGTAACTTTTTCACCTAGGCATTTTGGGGATTTGAGAATTTTGAAATTTTGGAATTTGAGGATGTTGGGATTTTCAGATTTAGGGATTTTTGGATTGAGGAATTTGGGGATTTTGGGATGTGGAGATTTTAGAATTTGAGGATTTGGGGAATTTTGAGATTTGAGGATTTGAGGATTTACGAATTTGGAGATTTTTTAATTTGAGGATTTGGGGAATTTTTGAATTTGAATACTTTGAGATTTGGGGCGTTTAGTATGTTGGAATATTGGTATTTGGGGATTTGTAAATTTAAGGTCTTAAAGATTAAGGGATTTGGAGATTTAGAGATTCCAAGATTTGAGGTTTTTTGAAATTTTTGAATTTGGGGATTGTGAAAATTTCGGATTTCGGGATTTGAAAAATTGGAGATATAAAAACTGCAAGATTTGAAAATTTTTAGAATTAGACAATTTGAAATTGAAGAACTTCCAGTTTAAACATTTAAAAATTTCAAAAACCAAAAATTTCGAATACAAAATTTTGCAAATCCACCAAGTAAAAAATACGAAAGTTCGAAAATCTGTAAATTTATAAAAAAAAAATTTTAATTGAAGATTGAAAAATTGAAAACTGTCGAATGGGACACATAAAGCCGATACAATTAACTGTCTGCGTTTAATAAAGTATATATCAGAGTCGATCGTTTCTCCGTGAGCGTAAAAGCTCTTCGGATATTAATTTCGCGATTCTCTCGTCGATTGCGCGATAAATCAGTTGATAATCCAGCGACAACGCGGTTCAACTTCATTTCCTGCGTGTATCCTTATTTACGAGCGTAGATCCTGCTCTTGAAGGCGTATAAATCTGGTCTCTAACTCGAACGTGTCGCCTCTGGCCCCATTCTTGAGATCTTCACTGAGAATTACGTTATTAACCAAAGAGTAATAGATTGAATCAAAACTGAGACACCTGTTTTCATTGCAACCCAATGTGAATCGTTTTAAAAGTAGAAAAATCAACAATTTTATAGATTTTACCATTGTAGATGTATCTCAAAAATTTATAGAGATATTCTAAATTAAAATATCGAAATCATTAAACATTTTCAAATGCAATGGAGATAGCACTAGTGTGGGTGAAAATACATAATGAATATGGCAATATAACAAGAGTCAACCGAAGTAAAATTCATTATCTCAAATATATAACTGAGTACATGAATTATAAGAAAACAAGTTTAATATAATTTTCTTACTCACAAAGTAATAGCGCTAGTGCATATCAAAATTCATATGAAGATGGTGATATAACAAGAGTCAACCAAATACGATAAAAGTACCTACGTGACGACAGCACCGAAAGCATTGAAGATAGCGTTCCTGATCAGATAGGAAAAAAGATGGGTGCACAACAGTCCACTAATCAAAGCCGACAAATTCAACGATAATTTGAAAGCTCGTCGCGACTATAATCGCTCATCGTCCTCGCCTAACGAACCGATCGATGAACACCGTTCGTATTCAAATCGACGACGCGAACACTGCTTGATCTGAAGGACGAGATTTTGTAACTTGTCAACTCATATGGTGTCTTACACATTTTGGAACGTCTGAACATTTGGTCTATGCAAAATTATGAAGGTTGGAAATTTGACAAATTTAGAAGGTTGAAAAATTGAAACACTGCTAGGGTTGAAAACTTGAATGTTTCAAATGTTAAAAATTTGAGAAAATTCGTGGGTTGAAAATTTGAAAAAATTCGAGGGTTGAAAATTTGGAAAATTTGGAAGGTTGAAAATTTGAAAGTTGAAAATTTGGAAATTTCAAAAGTTGAAAATTTGAAAATTAGAAAACTCCAAAAGTTGAAAATTAGAAAACTTCAAAAGTTGAAAATTTGAAAATTCCAAAAGTTGAAAATCTGAAAATTCCAAAAGTTCAAAATTTGTAAAGTTCCAAAGATCAAAAATGTGAAAGATCTAAAATTCCAAAAAATTCCAAAGTAAAAAAATTTCATTTCAAAGAGTACTAAATCAGCTCGCAAGTTTCCAAGAAATATTGAATTCCACAAAGTTTAGAGCGAAGTCTCAGGTGTAAAATAGCTGACGCGTTGGCCAGAATTCGCGTCGGCCCCGGTTCTCGTGACCCAGAAACGAAGTACAGGGGCAGGCACGTTCGTTAGGAGATATTTATTTGTTCCGGCCAATTTTTCCCGTGTTTCCACCAGTCTTATTTGCCATGGCGAACCGATGGCCCCGCGGATATCTGCACGACGCGATAAACGCTACTCTAATACGCCTGGAGAGCAGGCGAGAAGAGTGAAGAGGTTGAAACCTGCACACACCAGACTACTTTTCTTTTCTTTCGTTGGCGGACTTATCTTTGCCGAGCGTATCTTGACCGACGATGAAATACATGCACACTCGCATGTTCGAATTAACGCCACGTAAAACCCTGTTGTTTTACAGTTAACCTATTCAAGGATGATTTTTTTTATGGTCAGAAATCATTTAACTATTTTGTACAATTCTACTCGTTTTAAACTAAGGAGAATTTAACAAGTTTCTTATTTCAAGTTATAAGGGTTCACATTTTTTTATATTCAAGTTTGTCAAGGTTTTCTCCATATTGATTTTTATTTATATAAAAGTTTAACATATAGATTCTTGTTTTTTTTTTTTTTTCATTAGCTTCATCAGTTTCGAAATGTGTATTATGCTCTGGTTGAACGATAAATCTCGCAATTATTGTAATATAACTTCATAAATTAAATCGCGTAACCCATTTTCTTTTACAACGATGTAATTGAAAATTCTTGCGGTTGATGCTTATTTCCTGGGTGACAAATTGATTCACGTGGCAGTCGATAGTTAAACTGCAAAAAAATTAGAGACTGATAAGACGTCGGCACGTCCCACGGGAATCGTGGAACGTTCCTCGATAAATTTTCTTCATATCGAACATTTTACGTCGTGTTTCATTCGCGTTCGTTTCAAAATAATTGAATGGATCGAAGGTTGGGCGGTAACTTTTCAGACTGATATAATTTATCGTGGAATGTACATATAACGTTTATTGGACAGCCGGGTACGTTGGTATCGATCGATATATCGAATTTAGTTTGAAAGTGCACCGCGGTTTACGGCATACCGATTAGTTCGCTGTCCAGTCCCTAATGAGTTAAATATTTTCCTTTCTTCTACTTATTAAAGTTCTCGCGATTATCGAAATTGTGTCGATATATAATCTTTCTTTCGATTATACCAATTTTTATTCAAGTGTTACCATTCTGAAACTGTCTCCTCAATATTATTTAAATTGAAGATATCGAAAATCGAAAATATCGAATAACAATAAATAAATTTAATAAAATATAAAGACAATTCTAAAGATATTTTTCAATCTAAAAAATAATTTCATTTATGGTTGTTTTATTATCTCCTACGTTTTCATTTCCGATGCATCGAAAATTTCTCGGACAATTCGTCTATCGCTCAGCCAATCGTTCTCAGTTCTGTATTTTTTACGAGTAGCAATTTTCGACCTCGTCTCAGTTCCTCTCAGGGTTTTCAATTTCATTTTCCGGTTATCAAAAATTGATCCCGTGCTCCGTAGTATCGTTCGTCGCCGATGCGATACTCAACTTCCAGCAAAACGAAACACGAAACTACCGTTGTTTCCATGTTTATTATCCTCAAGACGCAACTTGAAATGTTTCGCCATGTAATAACAGTTTCTTTACTCTCATAATACTCCTGCAGTTTATACCTAACTATTACATCTCAAACGTCTGACGTAAAGTAATATACTTACAATAATACTTGGTGCATGTAATAATACAGGATATGTTGCATGTGAAAAATATATGCAGTGGACTGCACAAAAGAAGACATATGCAGTTGCATGTTAAAATTACACATATGCAGCTACATATTAAAACTGAAACATATGCAGTAACACATAGCGAGTATAACATATGCAGTTGCGTATTGCAACTAGACATGTGCAGTTTCATGTAAAAACTAAAACATATGCACTTGCATGTTTAAAAAAACGATATGCAGTTGGACGTTAAATTTGAAACATATAAATTATGTATTAAAATTGAAACATATGCATTTGCACGTTAAAAAAATCATATGCAGTTACACGTTAAAAGAGACACATATGCATTTACATATTAAAATTGAAACATACGCAATCGTATCTCAAAATCAAAATATATGCAGTTACATATTAAAATTAAAACACATGCAATCGTATTTCAAAATTAAAACATATGCACTTGCGTTTCAGAATTAAAACATATGTTACATATTAAAATGGCAACAAATTGCATTTTAAAAATAAAACATTACTTCGTGTCCGATGAACAAAATTGACGTCGAAGAGTAAAAAGGTTACCTAAATGAACCATTACATTAATAATGACAAAAAATTGCGTGGTTATATGTAATATGTCGAGTGTATCTTTGAGGGTTTCTCGATGAAATTTCCAGGCTTGCGAATCGAAACGCCAAAATTGCGAACGGTTCGATAATTGCTCAAGTTCTCGCGGTCATCGTTGAACAAAGAACACAAAGTGCACGGCCGGTCATTTAATTAAAAGCCGACCACGGCTTCAATTTCATTAACGGATGCGCTCGATCCTTCGAACTTTGATACCTCGCGTCATTTGCTTGTAAATGCCACCCCGAAAATTACCACATTAAGATTTTTCACGACACGTTTATCATATCACCTGCTCAAAAATTCTTTCAATAAAATCGACGATGAAATAATTATTTAAAATAATACATTTCAACAACGATATGTATAAATATGATTTATCCACCCTGTCGATACATGTCGCAAAGGTTTCATCGAAAAACTTTTGATAAACGGAAGTTAACGTTTCCTGTACACGTCGCGTTAGTTTCTTACACGGAAACGATAAATCAGTCGGAGTCAGCGTACGAAGGAAAATTAATCGTGGAGTGAGTCGCGATTTAAACGAAACGTAAGTAAGATTGTAAAGTAATTATTTATGGTCGCCAAGGGACGTTTCCGTAGCGAAATCATTTGTATTCGTATCGCGAAGCTTCCCTAAAGTAGCATCCGGTACGCAACCCTCTGGCCCCGTGGAATCTTGCAGAAGATAAATCACCGTTTTCAGACCTCGACAACATAACAGCCGTATAATGATTCGCAATAAGAAACGCATTTCGTCCTCGAAGGGTTTTTTGATGGCAAGGCAGAATAACACCGGGCTCCCCAGATCGCCATTATGCTACTTCTGTTTCGAACGAACGGTTGCACGCTGCGACAGATATGAATGCGCCTTGTTGTTATTTTTCCATTTACAAACTTTGTAATTTGCAAGTTTTTAAATTGTCAATTTTTAACATTCACAGTTTTCGAATTCAAGATGGAAATATCAAGAATTTCGGAATAATCTGAATACTGAAATTTGGGATCTTACAAAGTTCCAAATATTCAAATTTAGAAGCTTGGAAACTTGCAATATTTAAATTTAGGAATAAGGGGACAAATATTCAAATTTAGAAACTTGTAAATTTTACAAGTTTTCAAATTTGAGAATCTACCGACATCCACAGTTTTAGTTTAAATTTCTATCTGTGCAAAAATAGTTTGTATGCTTCTACAATTAGTAATATATTTAAACATGGAATACGTGTATGTTGAATAAAGGATGTGTTAAACATGTGTGTCCTAATTAAACTAGGTGAAAAGTCTCGAATAAACAATTTTCGACCCAATATTAATCATCCCTTTTACAGAAGCGAAAGAAGCAGTCGATAAAAGGATATCTACCCTTTTTACAACATGCTCGTACATTTCTATCGAAGAAATATATCCCCGCGTCAAAGCTGTCACCATCGGAGAGTTTATCTCTTCTGAAACATTAACCTGATCTTCGTTCGCGAAAGAAGAGCATGATACATTAAAAAACATTAACGTCTTCCTTCGCAACCGAAGAAACGGCCTATAGAAACACTCACCCTACTCTAAATTCTCCATAAAATTCTCGTATATCTTCATCGAATATATTATTTCCTCGTGTCAAGTTCTATGTTGTTCGTCGAAGCGTGTTCTTAAAACACCATTAACCTGCAGTGAGCAGAGGAGAACAACCTATTAAAACAACTTCGCGAAATATTGTTGTAGATCATTTTCACTCTTCCTGGGGTTTTCTTCAATATTGGTTACATCACTATGCAATGTACGACTCGTTGAAATACCACCTGATAATTCGCCACGATTTTATTAGAAGTCTCACACATATGATATTAAGATACCTGTGCTGTAACTTAAGAGATAATTATTGTCACAATTATGGTACACTTTATCTACGGTAATATGAAAAGTAATGTGAAGAAATCTGCATATCACAGTTGGTTAAACGCTGGATTACTAATTAGAAGTCTCTTTTTACGCTCGAGTTCAAATCCCCCTGGAGCAATTTCATTTTTTTTTATTTTTATAATTACATTCGTTTGAATATACATCGATCAATTAACATGTAGCACGAAATCATTGTTGCAATTTATTTTTTACATCAATTATATATATTAACTTTGCAATTAGTAATAATTTCCTGCGTTTCAATATTCACCGAAGCGTTTCATTCGAAATATTTCTTTCGCAATAAATAAAATACACAAGAAGGTACTTATCGCCACTCAGCACCGGAAACAGAAAAATCGACAGGGAACGTGGAGAAGGTGGCGTGGATTTTCAAACCGAATTGACTCGCGTTAAAAGTCGTAGGTGGCTGGTTGCCAACAGGCTTCCATCTGTCTCGGTGATAGAAAAGATGTACGAAATCGATGTACGCAAGATCGTAACCGCGATGTGTTTTCTTTTTATCGAAGACGCGCGTTTCGTGACGGCGTATCTACCGAAAGAGAATCCTTCTTGGCGAAGGGACGACGATCCATTGTGGACGAGATTGAAAATTTCAAATCCCTTTGGGATAATCCGCGTACCGAAATAAAATCGTTCTCAGCCGTCGATGGAATTTCAAAATTTCCGACCGTAGAAGACCGGCTGCTTTCTACGAGATTTCTCGAATTCCATCTCTCGTTTTTTTTTTCTGATCCCTGAAACGGGAGAATTTTACCTCGTGTTCCGTTGAAACAACGGAAACGATAATATTATACTTCTGCGAAGTTTCATCATATTTTATACGCGTGTCGCAAAATTTTCTTAGCTACAATTATTGTTGAATTATTGTCGACTCGCTGAAATTTTGCAAGAAATTCGTGAAATTATTTACATATGGAGACTGTTCTTGAATTATTTTGAGACTGCTGGGAGCAATAAATAATTTTCTATGACTCTTTGTGGAGAGCTAATGTGTGGTAATTTAACACGTGATTACATAACGTGTAGTAATACGTGTAAATTATACTTGTATATTATAATAGATAAATGTTATAAAATTCAACTGCAATACGTATTTGACGAATGTTCAGTTTCCTCGGAAATAAGGATATAAATAAGTACCTTTTACTTTTAATTCAATTTTGCAGATGTTAGATGATACCCTATTAACAGTTTTATTGGAAAGGACTCGAAATAAAATCGTTTTTATTGCAACTTTTTCCCGGATTCCAAGCTATTTCTGTTTCTTGATACCTTGTTTAAACTGTAGAATCATTCGATCGTGAAATAAAAAGTTTTTTATTGAACATTATGCTTGGAAGAATACACCGACGAGACCTTACGTGTTTATTCTGTGGTTTCCGGCCGATTTTCGTGGAACATCGATTCACAAACTTTCACTGAAGATCAAAATAATTTTGTTTCTTATTCTTCAAAAATAATAATCGAAATTGTTGAGTGTTTAACTTTTTATATTGCAACTTTCATGCATGTTAAAAAAATTTGTACAGAAACGTTAAAACGAACAAGAATCGTTGTTTACGTGTTTTAATAACGAGGATGAAAGTACCTACAAGCTCAGATATTGTTTGAAAATTAAAGCATAATTGTTTCGAGCACACGTTTAATTTAGAACGATGATAAAACTCGTTGGTTGATAACAGAGGATTAGCGCAATGAACAAGAATCGCGAAAGTTGTTTCCTCAAAGTATGTCAAATCGATTTTATAATTCTCTACCACCGTGAAACTTTACAGTTTTCAACCTTCAATATCGCTTGTTCAGAACACGCTCGAGCATACTCAAATTCTAATAATATAAAAAGAATACAAAGGGCCAATAAAGCATGAATTTTCTTTCAAGGTAAATATAGTCTCTGCTTCATTTTCCCGTGAAGCTTCCTTCAAGCAGCTTCTAATCTGATCTATTCTTTCTTTAAAATTCTAACTTTTTACGTGCTGGCAAATTAATACTAATTTAGAATTCAAAAATACTGATCTATACCACAAAAATTCATACTCATCGATACTACAAAAATTTACACTCATTAATAGTATGGAATTGGACAATGGAATTGCAGAATTACACAAAATCTTTCGAATCGATTTGAAAATTTCCCTCATAACATCCTTGATGTAGAGAAAATTAAAAAACTTCGTCAATAAAAAATATTCCACATATACTTCAAAGTACATATAAATTTATAAAATTGAAAATTTTCTCAAAATAAAATAAGAACGACGAAGAAATAGGGTAGACGTTTCGCGGCTGTGAAATATCCTGCGAATCGATTTGAAAATTTCCCCCGAAACGTCCTTGATCCTGTGGTAGGGATAAGGTCGCAGGACACGTCGAGGCCACGTGGCGCAGGAAACTCAGCCTCGAGTCACGAACCGAGAAACCAGAGCCGATCGTATCTCTCGTTCCGTCCGATCGCCTAATCGCTTGCGTTTAATTAGCAGACATCCAAGGAGACGAGATGGTGGTGTGCTAGGATTCGATCGGAGTGGTAATTCGGGATAATCGAGTCGGACGCCGATGACCCGGAAACTCCTTGCACTCCGATGCTTTCTTTTCTTACTCAACTTTCTTCTACTTAAACAATTTCTGAATCTTAACGAATTGTTTTTTATTTTACTATTCCTTTGCTATTGATAATCATTGGGGAGAATTTCTATGTTTAACACATGAATAACGTCATATATAAATTTAGCGAAAAGATACTTATTTCAAATTCTGTCAGTCATCTTTTTAGTATAAGTGATCCTATGAAAAGTGATTACACCCTATCTCAATGTAGTCATCTACGACTGCGTTCACTATTTCATTTTTTATTTAGAACTACAAGTTTCCATGTTTATACATCGCACGAATAATACGAATTTCCCCAAAAATAATTATTTCGATTTATATTAAAACTACTGTGAGTCACTTATCAAATAAAATTAACCCAGTCACAGCGTCCATTTTCCGCTAAAAACCCTTGAGGTTTGGGAAATTGAGGTTTGCTAAGGATATAGCAGTACGAGAAGCGCCCTTGAACCAAATTCGTGATATTCGATAGTCAAGAAAGAACAATTTGTGCCAAGTTCCAATTTTATTTTTCGACTAAGTGCAGTAATAAAATGCAGTTCGCAATTTCTTCCAGATTGGAAAATTTCGTAAAAATCAGAGATAATTTCAGTTAATGAGAGACATATTGTAGAAGTTTCGCAGAATTTTACGATGAAAATTGTTGCAACGAAAAATTTACGATTTCACGCTGAAGTTCGTGTGTTCATATTTTTTCTGTAAATACTGCTGTATATTTATTTTTTCGGTTGAGTACGGTTAAAATAAATTAAACCAATGTTTTCGCTGTTTTTTATGCATTCCAATATCTTACGAAATGAACATGTTTTATGCAATGAGAAAAAAGTGTTTTATACAGCAAACCAGTATTGTAATTTAGAAAAATAAATTTTAGAATTAAATAATGCGAGTAGTAAAAGTCCTTGCAGTATAAAATAAGCGGAGAGTGGAAACAATAGGAACGTTTAACAAAATTGCAAGCACAGATGTCAACCCACGAGTTGGCGCGTGGATCCAAAGTAAAAGCTCTATCTCAGTGTGAACACTTTGTTACATTTAGGTAGAGAAGAATAATAATGGCAATAAGTACTGAACACAAGTAGCACTATATCATTCTTGAAACTTTTGCTTGACATTGTTTTTGGATTAATTGTTTTGACCGCGAGAGCCAATATACCGCCGAAAATATGTGAGTCTAGTCCATTTTTCTGTTCTGGCCAATTAGAGTCGTAGCTGTTTGGGAACATAATGATTTGGAACGTAGATTTGGGAATGTACCGATTTGGGGACGTAACGATTTAGGGATGTAGGAATTTGGGATATAGCGATTTGCGGCTGAAGCAATTTGGGTATGTAAGAATTTGGGAATGGACGGATTTTTCTATTCTGATCAATTGTGCCGTAGCTCTTCTAAACACCTGGATTAGCCTCACGCGCCAACTCGTGGGTTGATATCGGTACATTTGCGAGAAGAAATCATAAATCTACGGCTGCTTTACGACTATTCTTCACTCGACACGTCGCGTCGTTCCATATTTTTCATTGTCTTGACTCGTTGCGTTTCCGACATGCTTTTGTCGGAGAATTTTAAACGCTCCTGCCAGACTGTTTTGTAATTCTGCCATGTCGGCTTTAGCCGCTGTTTCTCTTTGGTTTGATCGCGAGCGCACGTCAAGACGAATATCAAATGATCGAAACTCTCTGGCGAGTACTAACAACCAGATTTCGAGTTACCTTCGTCTTCTTTTCTTCCGCAGAGATTTTACCTTTCAGCCAGCTAACGTTGGCTCAATTATGCACTGTTTCGACATTTTCGCTCTGACAATGCTTCTTCGCTTTCGTTATTTCTGCAATCCTCGATCTGGCAAGAATTTATAATTGCGCAACTACAACGCGTTAATATTTTATTGCAGAATCCCTGTTTATTGCGGTGTAATTTCATGGATACTTTTGGGCAATTTGATGCAATTCTTATATTCCTAAATTTACAAATTTTTGAATTTCTAAATTTCTAAACCTAACCATATAAATCTCGAATTCGCCCACTTTCAAATACAAATCCAGTCCAACTGCTTAGACCAAATTGAATTAACCGAAAGTCCTCGATCGTAAGTTATAAAGGATGTTCTTGAATTTCCATATTTAATACCGAGCATAATACAGACGAAATGGAAACGATTGATCGAAATATATTCGGATCAGGAACGATCAACGAGAAGTTCTAATTTTCGGGCGAATTGAGCCCCTTGTACCCCGAAGGCGGCATTAATGGTCGTCTATCTTCGAATGCAAGCACGGTTCGGAGTGCACTCGATGCCGTTATTGCACCGATTCCAAGATATCGGTGAGCAGGAAATTATTTCGTGACTCGTTAATAGCTCGCGTCCTCCTTAACGCTTCGGGATCTCCAATTTCCAATTACAGACCAATTCGTTCGCTTTTTGCCTTACAATCAATCGCTTGTATTATAATGATCTATAGATCACATACAGGTCGTATAACATTCGAAAACTTATCAATTTAAAAATTGGAACATTTGTATACTGGGAGCTATGGAAATATATAATTCAGAAACTTGCAATGGAAATTTCGTATGTGAATCTCTAGATACTTAGATTAAGATGTTTCTAGATGCACATATATCCTAAGTTGCACATATGTTCCTGGAGCAGCATACCCCTGAATCTACATGTATCCTTAGATCCACATATGTTCCTAGATTAACGTGTTCCTTAGATCTACATATATCTTTCGTTCTACATATATCACGTAGATTCTTCGTTTCACATATATACTCAAATCCACATATGTCCATAGATTTACTTATGTTTCTAGATCCACATATATCCTTAGATCTACATATGTCCCCAGATCGACATGTATCATTTAGATCCACATATATTCTTAGATCTACATATGTCCTCAGATCCACATATGTCCATAGATCCATATATGTTTCTAGATCCACATGTATCCTTCCTTCCACATACATCCTTCGTTCCACATATATCTCTAGATCAACATAGATGGATCTACATATATCCTTCTTTCCACATCTAACTCTAGATCAACACATGTCCCTAATCCACATATGTACATCCTTAGATCCACATATATCCCTCGTAGCAATATATCTCTATACCCGCATATCCCTAGATCAGCACATGCCCAGATACCTTTCCAATAATTCATAAGGTAATTTGTCCAGCAGCGATAACCACGCCCGTAACCAAGATACGTATCGCGTTCCGAATAAATCGACGCGGTGTCACGAATACCAGACAGCGTTAATACAAAGAGTGCGACGAAGAGAAAGACCGACAAATCGAATTCGATTCGTGTGTTATCGCGAACGAATCCGAAAAGGTGGTTCCAGCGAAACGGGAAGACGATTCCTCGGGCCTTAGGATATCACGGCGTTCAACGAGAGATCCAATAAACGAGAGCTACGTATTCCGTATCGGGGATCGCGTATTATAGCAGAAAACGACGACGGCTGGAAAAAGGAACGATAAACCTTTGAGGGCCGTCGCGTCGACGACGGCAACCTCGTTCGATATCGAGTTCCTCTTTGAGCCTCGACCGTCTCCCGGGACTGCGCTCTATTGCGAGCACATTGTTTCGCGTATCGCGATAACAGAGAAATTTGTATTCACGGCAGACGTCGGAGGATTCGTTTTCCGCGTTATCCTCTCCTCTCTCGTCCCGTTCCTTTGAAAGGCTTCCACCGTCGTTCCACGGTCGCCATAATCGAACCGAACGTTCTTCCTACGGCCTCTGATCTCCTCGTTAGCGTCAACGTGTCTCGACGATCCTTCGAAATCTACGTTATTTCATTTGCAAAGGATTTATGACCGGCACGTGGATACGCCAGAACTTTCGGTAATACCGTTTTCGAAATTCCGACGTTCAACGACATCGTTAAGTAAATATATGGTACTTGTGAGCTAGGACTACGTGTATCCTAACATCTTATGCTCTCTCCACAATTTTTCTAGGATTTTGCAATCTATCTACAATTAATTTTGGAGTCTTTCAATAACATTGTAGAAATAACTGAATTAAATGTTACTAGTCTCTCGTTTAACGTTGCCTTTGATCCCATTCGATATCGTGATCGCGATTCGTTTAATTCGAGACCTAATCAGAGAACGGTTCGCGGGATGAAAATGCCCCGGGGGCTACGTTGAAATTTTCCGAGCAATTTCGCGGAACAGCGAGACGTTACGTTTCGTTCGCCGACAGTTTTACCGTCGACTCTCTTTATTATCCCATTCTGTTCTCTATCGCGGAAATTCTTTATCGTGATCGTAAAGTGCCACTCGTAAAATTCTTCCTAGCTAGGGGAATAAAATTCATCGCTTACGGTCACGATCTTCCTAACGATGGCTTCATATCATTCGTTTTTGTACCATGCTGAGAAATATGCTAGTGTTCGACAATATTAGTATGGCTATCAAGTTTTGAGACATTTTTATATCTTCAAATTTTTCAATTTTTTAAACTTAAAAATTTATCCCTAAATTCTTAAATCGCCAAATTCATAACCCCATCTTCCTACATCCTAAGTTCCTATAACCTCCCCATAATCCACCTCCCTAAATTCAATCCAAAACTTGCAAAACCCTAAAAACTTACCAAAAACCACCGACTACAGTCTCTCCCCGCTCATTTCACTCTTCCCAAGCAAAGCACATCGTGCCCGCAAATACTCTTTCACAACAATCTGAAAGCCTCGTTAACGCAACAAAATGTCAATTCCTCTGTCAATAAATTTCAAACGATTCAACCTTCGCGACATCGTGTCGCGCAATTCAGCTCGAAAACAAAGTGGTATCATCCGAAAGATGATCTCGCCGAGAAAGAAGAGGAATAACGACGATTGCCTTATTCTTTCGTAGTTCACCGCGGGGTTTATCCAACGAGATTCCCTCACACACGATCGAGCGTATTTTCCTTCGAGATTTCCTGGCGAATCTCCGAGAAAAATCGACACCAGGGATTCGTTCGCTGAATCAGTCACATTCTTCCAACGCTGGCTGTTTCGACCCGGTTTTTCTCGTTCAACCTCGCTCGCACCACCGGCTGCTGCATCCGTTCTGCTCATAATTCATCTCACCTACCCTCCTCCACACCCACCCCGCACCCTTTCCTTTGGCCGTTTCGTTGCATTCAACTCGCCCCCGCCGAGCGCAATTTCTCTTGCCAGCCGCCTGTTGTTCCATCTCTCGTTTTTGTACTTCGCTTTTTTTCACGTCTTTCTTAGCCACACGTGTGTGCCAAAATGCGTCTCCGCTTCGCACACGTATGCGACTGTTGGCGGAAGCGGTCGCTCGTAATCGACGACCTTAATCATTCGTGGTGCGATAAATTTTGATTAATTGTGTAACATGGAGGAATGCTCGAGGTTGTTGAATCATTTTGAAATTTTATACGCTTTGCTATGTTTGATGTATGTTAGGCTGGGTTAGATCGAAGGTGTTTTATTGTTACATAATACTGTATATTTTAGAATTATTTTATGGTTAGTCATTGTTATGTGGTATACATTGATAATTATGTGGCATGGTATGTTTTATAATTTTATTTTATAATAATGCAACGTTCTACACTTGATAATTATATGACCTTGTATGATTATAAGAGATATAATCATACATTTTACTAATAATCATTATTACAAAATAAGTGTATATAATATACACAAAAAGTGTAGTCGATTCGTTAACAATTTCAGATGCAATATTCTGTTCCTCTCTGGTAGCAACATAAAGTTAATTGAATGCAACGTGACAGAAGCGGACGAAGGACAATATCCAGGTTGTTTCTCGGTAAAAAGAGAGAAGAAGACGAAGAAGATCAATGCAAAGAAAGAGAATTAATCCGAAGCAATAAAAGTCGCGTCTCACCGTCGACGGAAGGTAATAACTAGCCTGTTGGAAAAGACGACGAGGCGGTTTATACGTCGACGGTGTGGCAAAAGGGGATGAAGGACAGAATCGAATCGATCCGAGTTATTGTGTTCTGGTGTGTATTGTGCTCGGAGAACAATCGCAGACACCGTGAAGACGACCGTGATGACCGTAATTGATGCACGTAATTGAGGATTCGCGATGGAAGGGAACGGTATATGTTGGCACGATGGTGCTGTTGCTGTTGCTACCAACTCATCGAAATTTTCACTTATATCAAATAACTGTAGAATTTATACGGTTTAATTAGATCGTTCGAAATTTATGGAAATTATATTTCTTGTCTTGGAAGTAGGTCGATGTTGAAGGTATCATAAAATACAATTTTAAATTTTCATAATTGGAAAATTCAGGAAATTTCAAAGTACTATAAACTCAAATACAATAAACTCCGAAACCCCGAAATACGAAATTATCTAAACACAAAGCCCAAAACCAAATATCAAAAGATTCGCAATCCCAAATTTTCAAAAATACAAAACCTTAAAATACCAAAACTACGAAAACCCAAAATGTCAATTTCTCAAAACCCTAAAACCCTAAACCCGACTCTAAAATCTCAAGAACCCACAAATCCTAAAATCCCATAAACCCAAAACCCAAATCCCAAAACCCGAAAATTCCAAGAACCCACAATTCCAAAACCCCAAAGTCCAACACCAATACCCACAACTTCCAAATTCCTAAAAACCACAAATTCCGAATTACCAAAAATCCAAAAACGCAACGTTTCAAAATCCCAACACCCTAAAATGATCAATAAATTTTTGAAGCAGTCAACGAGTCCAACACTTCATTGCAAGTACGAAATTCAATTATCGCGCATTAAACAATTGGTAGACAGCTTAAGTAACATAATCAGGGAAATCAGGTGGATCGGACTAGCAAGCTGAACTAATCAATTAGGATGAGCAGGATCAGAAGTAAGCGCTTAAGCTTTAGCATATAACTGACTGGAATCAAGTAATCAGAATTTACTAATCCGAACGAAACGTCCGTTGTTCAACGAATAAAAATCAAATCGACTAAAACTTAATGAAAGGAAATATAAAAATCTGTAAATTAGAAAACTTGAAGAGTTATAAATTTCGAAATATTGAAAGTCGTGTAATTTCCGACGTTTAAAAATTCTTTTAACATTTTCCGCGGTCGTTTAATTAAACGGCGTTTAACCGTCTCCCGACTTAACAATTTCGTAGTTAGAATCGATTCGTTGCGTCAGAAACGAGGAGAAAAAAAAATAAAACGCGAGAAGAAGGGAGTCTCGGTCGAGAGGACGCATTCTACATATATCGAGACACGTTAAAGTGAAAAACGTGAAAGGCTCTTGACACAGTTTCCACGCGCGCCGCAGCGAGAAACAGCGACTAGCTGGCTTTGGTGTGCGTTTACACGAGAACGATCGCAGCGTGAAAGCATGGGTATACGTATACGTATGTATATCGACGTTGTGTCGATCCGTGAACGAACGAGCGTGTGACGGATTCACGGTTGAGCGGTTCGTTTCGCCTGATCCAATAAGGGTAGCTAGATCGATTCCGCTTGTGTGGATCGGCCTTAAACCTTCGACCAGGTAGAAAGCCGAGGCCTCGACGCTTTCGAGCGAGCCATCACGCGCCACCCCGCTTTGACGCGTTTCTGTGTTTTAACCCCGCGAAAGCTGATCGTCGCGAGTCTACTTATCTTATAAAGCATCGATTCGAATACAATCCCACGATCTTAATTTACACCTTGCAAGATTTTTAATTTTCAAATTTTTCGTTCTCGAACTCCAAGATTTTTGAATTTTTAAGTCTTCCAATTTCGACATTTCCAAAATTTCATGTTCTTTAAGCTGGGAATTTCCAAATTTTCAAATGGTGAATTTCTATTCTGAAATTTAATTATCATAAATTTGAAAAAGTCTGCAATTTTCCAAAACTTCCCTGAATTTTCAAAATTTACAAATTTTTTAATTTATAGATTTTCAAAGTATCAAATCTCCATATTTGTAAATGTAACAATTCTCAAATTCGGTAATTGAACAGTTACTTAAATTTAAAAAATTTTTAAACCGTCAAGTCCCTAAATTAAAAAATCCTAAAATTGAAAAATTTCTACAAATTCCCCAAATCCTCAGATTCCTTAATTTCCTCAAAGTCACCAAATCGTCAAATACTGAAACAGTCAAATCTCTAAATTCTCAAATATAAAACTTGGCAAAGTTCCCAATGTATAAAATTGCCCAAATTCCCCAAATCCATAGATTCCTTAAATTCTCCAAAGTCACCAAATTGTCAAGTACTGAAATTGTCAAATTCCTAAATTCTCAAATACAAAATTTGCTAAATTCCCAAATTTCTAAAATTTCCCAAATCCATCAAATCCCACAAATCCCCAAATTTCTATAATTCCCTAAATTGCAAAAATCCCCCCAAAATTCCCAAAATTCTCCAATTCTTTAAATCGTCAAATCTGCAAATTCTGAAGTGTATAAATTTCAAATTTGAAAAATTGCAAAATTAGGCAATTTCTCGAATTTCTACAATTCCAAATCCTAGTCGCATCGTCTTCGTTATCGCATTATCACACGTTATCCCAACGAGCACGTCTCTCCAATTTTTTCGAGCTCATTTATTTCGGCGGCAGATCAAAGAAAAAGTAGAATCGCGCTTAGAGAAGTCGCAGAAAGCTTCGGAAAGAAGGTCAGAGATAACGACGTGTTTCTGATGCTTGTAACGAGGTGTAATTTTTCTTTTTTGAACGAAAAAGGAGAAAAAAAACAGAACATGGACTTACCGGTGACTGGAGCCTCGATGTCGATCATAGTCTTCTCGGAACGCAGCAGGGCGGCTCCATCGTTCACTATACGAAGGGCTGCCGCCTCGTCGATCCTGCCCTCGAGGATAAAGTGTTGCTTCAGCACTTCCGGTCGCGGTCGATTCGTCTGAGAATCGAACACCTCTGACACTGTCAGTTTGTGCGACGGCGGAAAGAGCACATCTGCCAAACGAAAATATTTCAAATTATTATGCGTTGAAAAATTCACAACATAAAATTTATAAAATCAATTCTTTTTATTTTAGACAAATACTACTATCTTACTGTCCTGTAATATACCGCTTTTAGAATGTTATAGATTTTTAGAATATTATTATTAGAATTTACTTTTAGAATGTTATTATTAGATTTCTCTTTTAGAATAGTATTATTAGAATCTGCTTTTAGAATATACTACGGAGATATTTTTATCGTCAAGTTGGTTTGATATTTTTAGATGTCGAATTTCTATTCTTTTGTTACGTCGAGGTGATTTTTGAGGTTATTACTTGCTGAAGCTGGTATTTAAAAATATGATTTATCGTGTGTTTGTTCGGAGATCACTCTTGGCAGCCATTTTGAAGGATTACTCAGAGAATTTGCACGAAGTTCAATTGCTAGATTTTGAGGGGCGGTTTGGGTAAATGAATGATAGATTAGTGAAGTAGTAGAATAGTGGAGTAATATAATGGCAATGTGATATTATAGAATTAATGGTATAGAGTATAAAATATTATAATAATAGTATTGTGAAATGGTAGAATAGTGGAATAGTGTAGTGGAATAATAAAATTAATAGTACAATATTAAAACAGTAGTACAATAAAATAACAGAACAGTAAAATAAAATAGAAAAGTAGAATAGTAGAGCATAGCATAACGACAGTAAACTAACAAAGTAGCAAAGTAATTAAAAAAGTCAAGAAAAAAACCGTGTAAATATACACACACTGTTAGCTTAACACATAAACGAATACCACGCGAAGGTTAATTCTTAAATGCACCGCTGAAAGATTCGATCTCATCATCGAGGAACACACACAGTGGAAAGCGGTGTTTAATCAGTTATCCACATATCGCGATAAAAGTTGGCGGAAAATTCACGGAAATACACGGTAATTTCTCTCAAGAATCATAAACTGGAAATGTACGATCTGGAGCAGAATGGAAAAATGAGAACTCGTTGACTCCGTAAATGGGTCACTAAATAATTAATGTCCAGGTTAGATTCAACTCGTTACAGCTTTTGTTAAACGAACGTTGAAATAACATGCAACGAAAGCACGAATTATTCATCGCGGCACCGTGGAAGTAGTATCATTAGAAATTTCTATAATTCATCGACGATTTCGAAACTAACGCCGCGATAGAAATAATTTCGAGACAGAGAGATAAATTGGCCGGGTTGATAAGAAAAATCAGTCTCGCTCTGTTTCGCTCGACGCATAACGAAAACGTACTTTCAAAGCGAGATCCCGAATCACGTTTCTCCACATCGTCGCCTCGTCAACGTTTCAAAAATTTCACACCGACGTAAAAGAGACCACCAATCTCGGAAAAAAGCCACAAAGTCACGTTCGTGGCATAAAACAGGGTTCACTCCACAAATTACGCCCGGCTTATCGGTGCAACGCGTCTGCTGCAATTTTCTGCATAAACATAGTAGAAAAGTATAGAGAAGTACGTGTGAACACGTACAGTTTTCCCCTAGATATCACAAAAAAAATTCGAAATATGTTCATTCTGTAATTTCTGTGATCAGCGTTTTTCTAGAATTTATTTTTCTATGATGCGCAATTCCCTAGGTTCACTTTGAAATTCCCTACACACTATAATTTTCCTAGGTCCTTTGAATTTTTCTACAATTTTCCAAAGTTACCAAAATCTTTTCTAAGCTTCAGAAGTTTTAAAATGTCACTGAAACGGGTTAGAATTTTCCCTAGATTCTCTCGAAACCAAAAGAACATTCCACCTAGATCTGCTCTTAGAGTCAGCCAAGATTTCAGTCTAGTGTCATTCAAACGAGTACACATTCACCGATCTCTCATTATATCACCGATTTCGCAAATGTCTGAGACTTCATATTTGGCCGGAGTAACGCGATCGTTGCGTAATTCAGTCGCAATTAATAACGGTTAATAAATATTGATCCAGTCGGATACGCAAACGGCGGCAACGTTATCGCGGCCGATCTCGTGTTCGGATTTCTGCAATTAATGCTTCGCACACATTCGCGAAAGTTCGCCGGGCGGTCTCTCTTTCTTCGGGGATGATGATTTATTGCCGGGTACACAGCCCTGCTTTATCGGTGTCCATTGTAAATTATTGTTTGCACACCCGTTCGTGCCGAGGAACAACGGAACATCTGACAGGAACACGGTACGCGTATAATTACCATCGATGCAATCACGATACTTATTTCATTGTTACTGTGGATTTGGGGATAGAGTATGTGGAGATCTAGGGATATAGGCATGTAGACATCTAGGAATGTAGGGATGTAGAATGCGGCAATCTTGGATATTGTTAAGTTTGTAGAGATACATAAGAATGTAGCAATTTAGGAATCTAGGGATTTAGAAATCTAGAAATCTAAGAATGTAGTAATCTAGTCATCTAGCATCCTAAAAACTTGGAAATCTTAATTTTTCTCTTAACTTCCCTTTCCCAAACATCATACCTTCTCACTTCATTGAAACTCAAAAGTTCAACCACAAATTCTAATAAAAGTTTCAAACATACCAAAAGTCCCCAAAAGTCCCACAAATTACCTGGTTTACCCCTAGCAGGGATCTGCATCCTCTTCCTCTTTGGTTCCTGAAGAGGACGCTTATCCACTTTCTTCATGTTTATCATTCTTATCGGCGCAGTAGGTACATCATTTCTGTTCGTCGATTTCTCTTCAACCTTCTCCGCGTTCAATTTCTGCGCAACCGACATATTCTTCCGCCCGCGAGGCTGCGCGTACGTCCCATCTCTGGAGACCATCTTCTTCAAGAACGAGTGAAACTTGTTCATAGTAGCATCCTCCGAGTTATCGTCCACGAAGACATCGTCGCTTCCCTCGCTGTCCGAATCCGCGTTCTTCGGCACCGAGTCCTTCCGAACGGAATTGTCGAGACTGACCCCAGATGCGCGGGTAGCGTCGTCCACGTTCGAGGACACGTTCGAGAAGTTGGAGTACACGGAACAGCTGCCGGAATTGACCCCGTTTTCGCCGAACGAGCCGGACCGCGATTCCAGCAGTTCGTTCACGGAATTGGAAGTCGACTGCTCGGAGTCCACGGTCTTGCAGGAGTCAACTTCGAGGTCGTCGGAGGACAGGCTCATCCTGACCAAACTCTGAGAGTCCATGGTAGCCGTGTTGGAATCTGCGAAGCTCGTCTGGTCCTCGTCCTTCGTCAACGAAACGCACGTAGAGTGGTACACGGACGGGGAGGGTTTCGACGCCTCTTCAGAGTCCAAGTAAACGGTCGAGCTGACCGAAGAGTACTTTGTAACGCCGGATGTGACGCTGCTCTCGCTGTACTTCAGCTGTCTGACGGGCAGCTCGTTCGACTCGTCGGGGGACTTGAACCCTGACCCGCTGCTCGATATCTCGTCCGTCATGGATTTGGACCTGTCCAACTTCCTGATGTAGTTCTCCGTCAGGGAGTCCTCTTCGTTCGCCATCATGGAGGCCGCAGCCAACACGTCGGACTCCGACAGACTCCTTTTCTTACTGTCGTCGCTCGACTGAATCTCCCGTTCGCACAGACTGATCGACCTAGGTTTATCCTCGCACTCATCCTCCGTTATTCCTGTGCTCTCGTTCGAGTCCACTTCCACGGAGGTGGACACTCGATCGTACTCCTCTTTACTTCCATCCTGATCGAACGCTCTGCCGTTAGCGTGTGACTTGTTGTTGTTGGGTTCTGCACCGGGTGCCTCCTCGTCGATCCAGATGTCCCTGGTGGTGAGATAGACCGGCGAACGGGGATACTGGTACATGTAGCTCTTGAAGACCAGTTCTTTCTGCTCCTGGGTCAGGGTGTCCTTAAAGCTAACATCTATGGCCTCCCTGAAGATGTCTTTACCCAGCAGCTCGTTCTTCTCGGGCGTCTTTCGATCCTCTATCGGACTCTGCACCAGTTTATCGTTGATTTTCACCTTGTTCAGCTGCAGGAACGCGTGGAACACCTCGGACACCTCGTACAGGCTCTGCTGCATTATGGACACGTCATCGTCACGTGTTTGTTCGCACTCCAGCGAACTGTTACCCTCTTCAGATTTTGCTCCAGTACTATTCAGGAAACTGTTACGAGTTTTGTTCAAAGTTCGACTCATGGGACTGACTCCTAAACACTGTTCCGTCTCGGACTTGCTGTCCGATGAATCCAGCAACAAACGACGCTGATGTTCTTGCACCAACATCTTCTTCAGGGTGGTGTTGTCTATGCTGTGTCTCCTGCTGATCGGACTCTTTTCATTGCTGCTCGGTGTCGAAAACCGAATGTTGAAACGCTTTTCTAGCGCTTTTCTCAGCTTGGCGATACCACTGCCAGGTGACTTCTCGTCGTCCTCGCAGACGGACGACGGTGATTGTCCTGGTTTTGACTTGTTGAAGGAATAAGACTTCACTGGAGTGGTCGCTGGTGTGTTTGGGTGTTTAGGTGTGTCCAGATGCAGGGACTTTAATTTGCGGATCAACTTCTCAACCGCGGGACTCAACTTCTTCTCGGGTATCAGGTACCGTTCTGGTCCCGGAGTACTTCCGGCTACCGGAAGCTCGAACGAATCGGACAAATTGCAACCGCTTTCGGACATTTTTAAAGCTTCTCTTCCTAGTTTTTGTTCGTTTTGGGTTCAAGAAGGCAGCCACCTTTTCCTAAATTAGAGAGAACTGTGATTGAATTGCACGTAGATGGATTTCAGTTTCTAATGTCTCTTCTATTAATGAAGTATTTTAGTAATGGAGACTATTGGAGATATTGATTATAATATACTATTACACATTATATTTGCATAGATTTAAGTATTTTATGAAGTTGAATGTTTAGTTGTCTTCTGTCTGAATAAGATGATATAAATTATTACTGTACTTTATAATAAGTTTGATAATTGTTTAAGGGTAAGCCTAGTGGAATCACGAAAATAGTTTATGTAATTTATTTAATATTCGAATGGTAGTCGACTATTGATTTAAATTAAAAAATTTCAAAGTTTCAAAAGTCAACAATTTTTAATTTCTCAAGTTCCAAAGATTTCAAGACTTTAAATTTCAGAAGTTTGAAAGTTTTAAAGTTCTAAAGTTTCAAACTTCCAAAGTGACAAAGTCTCAAGACCTCAAATTAAAAAATTCCAAAGTTAGAAATTAACTTTGTGACTGAAAATCCCAAAATTCTAAGGGCTCACAGTCTCAGCATTCCAAAATCACAAAATCCCAAAGTCCCAAAATTAAAAAATTTAAAGATCCAAAAATTTTTTAATTTAAAAATGCAAAAATTCTAAAAGTTTCAAATTTTAATATCCTAAAATTCCAAAATCCAAATATTCCAAACAAATGACCACCGTTCAAGCTTGAATTTCAAACATAACCTAAAACGTGAACTCATTTCCAACAAATTTTAAATCCCCAAAAATTCCTATAACAATAGATATCATTTCATTCAGAAAGATACACAAAATCATGTCACAAAATGGTGGATAAAAACGTTATTCAACTTCGCAAATGAAAACTGCACTTCCACAAAACTCGAACATTATAAATCGACAAAAAATGATAAAACTTGTTGAACCATATAACATATTATCAATCGCCATCGATAATTAAATTCTCCATTTCATTTTTCAATAAAATTGATCAGATTATAATAGATCGACGAAATCTTTGATCGCGTATTAAAAGAATCACTCGAGCAACGTAATGGCGACCCAGAATCGAGTGAAATGGTTATTCGATACAGGTTATCGAGATTCAAACGAATCGTTAACGACCTTCTCGCTAAGACAACATACCTTTGTATATTTCTCCGACACGAGAACTCGCGCAGATATTCCGAAGAACGATCCGTTAAATAAATTATGGCAATTAAAGGTACACGGAAAACGAAATATTCTGTAATGACTGCTTTCTTCTTCGAGAATAAATCATACCACTCTTACAAATGGACTAAAATATGGGTGAAATTTGGGACCATAATACGGCATACATGTTGCCAACATTCTATGAAAACGTTTTATTATTATTCTTCCCCATTTTATTATTCGTTGTATTTTTGTACAGTAGATTATTAAGGTAATCACATATTGTAACATTAGATATGAGAAATAGCTTACTGATTATAACAGTGTAATTAAGTTATGTCAGAAATATTTTCGTAGATGGTATTTGTGTGGTTGGTAATATTTTGGTTACATATTGGACCAATTATGGAACATGTTTTTCATTGGACGATTCTGATCACTGTGCTAAGTGACATATGTGTATTTGGTATGTACCGGGTGATACGAATGGAGGAAAGCGAACATTGAATAGTCGTCAAATTTAGAATTTTTCGAATCCTTTAAATCCCTGAATTCTCGGATCCCTAAATCCCTAAATCCCTAAATCTACACACCCCTAAATCTTTAGATCCCTATAACCTTATAACCCTAGATGCCTAAATCCCTAAATCTGCACACCCTTAAATTCCTAACCCCCTAAATCCTCAAATCCCTATAACCCTATAACCCTATAACCCTAAATACCCAAATCCCAAAATCTGCACCCCCTAACTCCCTAAACTAAATCCTAAAATCCCACAATTGTCAAACACCTAAACTTCCAAATAATAAAAATTAACCCTCCTAAACCAACAAAGCACAAAAAATCAAATCACTCATTTATAAATTTTAAAATTTCTTTCAACTCAGCTTGAAAACTTCTTACACACATAATTTGTAATATATTCTGTTATTAGCGTTATAAAAATGTCAGGATGGGTGATTAATCAGACACTCGTCGACAGATTCAAGTATATTTGAAAGACTATGTGCCAGTTCCAAAAATTATATGGACATACATTTAAGCTACTTCGTAATACTATATTACATAATTCACTACACAAATATGATACACAATAAATCATGGCGTTATCAACATTGTACCAAAGGTTTTTTAAGGGAATCTTACAACTATGATGGATGTGCATTTACAATAACCTAACTTAACAATTAATCTAACTTTGTATTCGCTTAAACCGATCATCGGTCTGATCTTACGACTAACTATATCACACGTGTTACCTTATGTGTTGATCTCTCTTATAAATATGTTCAATTGCATCTACATATTTTTCGCTAACTATTCTCTTTCTCTGCAAGTTACAATTATTATTTCTCGCTAAATTATGATGAATTACTACGATCATTCTTTACAAAATCTTCCTACAACATTTTTCTTTACCGAAAGATATTTAAACTACTCTTAAACTATTTTTACAGTTATTCTTTCTTCTTAAAATATTTACAAAATGAACTTCTACGAACGTCTCTTTTTGTACGACTAAATTCAGGAATGAAGTCGAGCAACAATCTCGGGATCGAGGTTGAAACGGTAAAAATCGATCGTTTCCGAATAAAAAGAACATACATGCAAATCATGCGATAAAACGAATAAAAAGGTGGAATGCATCAACGGTTCAGAAACACAAAGAGAACGTTAACGCGATAAAATGATATTGGAACGTAAAAAGGTAAAAGATAACCGAATCGTTGCTCGATTCCGTTTCTGTCTCATTAAAAAGGCAACACGTTTTTCAGCGCATCGATTTCGCCGGAAAGAGACGTCATAAACGGCCATTTGCATAACAAATTTTCACGCGAGCACGATTATCAAAATCACATTCACGACTGTTGACTAGTAGACTTCGATCGTGACTAGTTAACACTCCATATTCGTTCTGAAACGTATTATAAATTCTGTGAACACCTTGTACCCATTTCTTCGAATTATTGGCGCGAAAATTCGAAAGCGTAAACATTTCTTACTGTTTCAAATTTTCAGAACTTCCGAATTATTTTTTTAAATATACATCTGTATCGTTTAGTATGCAAATTATTTGCTATTTACAATTTCAGTGAAATTTTACGAGATAAATTTCTTCGAATTATTGGCGCGAAAATTCGAAAGGTCAAACATTTTTTACTGATACAATTTTCAGAACTTGTGAATCAACAATTTCATGAAATATTCATCCTTATCGTTAAATATGTAAATCATTCGTTATTTATACTTTTGTTGAAATTTCACGAAAAATTTGTTGACGTGTAAATTTTTCGTAATCTACAATTTTTTTTAAATATTACTGAATAATCCTTGTTCATAAATCATTCGATACCTACAATTTTGTTGAAATTTACAAAATTATACTGATATGCAAAGGATTCGTTATCTACGCTTTCGTTAAAATTTTACAAAGTAATCCCTGTTAATATGCAAATTATTTTTATCTATACTTTCAGATAAAATTTTATGGAACGATTCTTGATGAGTAATAAAATACTCGTTACAGTACAGTCCCACTAAAATTTTACAAAATGATCTGATATTCCTTATCTACGGTTTTAGTAAAATTTTACGAAACGATGCAATAAAATTTTACAAAATTATCCTTGCAGATAAGTAAAATATTCGTTATCCACAATTTTGGTAAAATTTTATAAAGCCAGTCGATAAAACATTCTATCTACAGTTTTCGTAAAATTTTACAAAATAATTCCTGTTAATATACAAACTATTTTACATCTACAATTTTGATAAAATTTTATGAAACCTTGATACAATAAAATATTTGTTATAGTTCAGTTCCATTAAAATTTTACAAAAGGATCCTAACTGATTTATAAAATATTTGTTATAGTAGTCTCGTAAAAATTTGACAAAATGGTTCTTGTTGATGTATAAAATATTTTTGTAGTATGGTTTCATGAAAATTTTACAAAATAGTTCTTATTGATACATAGAAATATTAGTAAACTCTAATCAAAATTTTACAAAATGTTTCGTGTTGATATATAAAAATATTTGTTATAGTAAACTCTAATAAAAGTTTTACAAAATGATCCTTGCTAATATATAAAATATTTGTTACAGTAAACTTTCATAAAAATTTTACAAAATCACAACTGAAATATTGGTAATCTACAGTTTTGCTAAAATTTTGCAAAATGGTCCTTGTTGCAATATAAACTATTTGTAATCAATACTATCGCTCAAATTTTGCATAATTCTTGATAAACTACTAAAGTATTACACTAGTTTCAATAAAAATTGTACAAAATAATCCTCGTTGACGTAAAGTGTTCCTTTTCCTACAATTAGCTTAAAATTTCACAAATCCCCAAGTAAATTATTGCTTGTCTATTCGACTAAAATTTAACAAGATAATTCTTGTTACTACGTAAATTACTTTTGATAAAGCAGTCACATTAAAATTATTCGAAATCGTGGTTAATTATTGATTGCGTCCAGTTAGTTATTCATCGGCTACATAAAATCCGGTAGAATTTATTTCATTATCTTTCGAAACGATTCAATGTTTTCATTCGGTTTACTGGAAATGACTAAGCTAAATAATGTGTAAGTATCAAGAACGAGATATGAATAATTAATGACAAAGTTTTTTGCTTGTTGATTTGATAAAAGGAGACGTCATGAACCACGGTTTGCATCACTAATCTCGCGCGATCATTAATGATGGTCATCGTTAACGATCAAATATTTGTTAGCCAGTTAGGCAACCCATTTTTTTATGAATTATGGACTAATTGAGACGATTTTGGAATTTAGAAATACGGAAATTACGAATTTTGGAATTTTCGTATTTGGAAATTTCGGAATTGATGTTTGGAAATTTGTTTACATAGAAATTTTCAAATACCAAGTTTTCGGATTTTTGAATTTTCTAACTTTCAAATTTGCAGATTTTCAAGTTTTCTAACTCTCAAATTTGCAGATTTTCAAGTTTTCAAGTTTTCCAATTTTTAAATTTCGAAGTTTTCAAGTTTCGTCATTTTTCGAGTTTCGAAGTTTTCAAGTTTCGTCATTTTTTAAATTTCGAAGTTTTCAAGTTTCGTCATTTTTCGAGTTCTCAAGTTTCGAAGTTTTCAAATTTCGAAATTTTCACGATTGTTATTTTCAAATTTCGACCCTTTCTAGTTTCTAAGGTTTCAAGTTTGCAAGTTTTGAAATTTAGAAATGTAGGAATTTAGGAATTTAGAAATTTAGGAATTTAGGAATTAGATAATTTGTAAATTTAGAAGCTTAGAAATTTTTAAATATACAATTCTGGAAACTTAAAAATTCGAAAATATGAAAATTTGAAAATCTGGAGATCTGAAAATTCGAAAATTTGAAATTCCAAGATCTGAAAATTCGAAAATTTAAAAATTCCAAGATCTCAAAATTCGAAAATTTAAATATAGAAATTTGAAATTCACAAATCTTTAAATTTAGAAAATAATTTCTGCATTCGAATATGTAAAACCCCAAAAGCGTTAATCTACAAATTAAAACCCTCTAAAAATCTACAAATAAATTTTCAACCCTCACAAAATGATACTAAAATAAATTCTAGCCACCTAAAACCAATTTCCTAAAATCCCGTTTCAAACCGAAGAATAATTTTCAAGAAATCACCTTTTGCAACATCATTTCACTACCAATCTCAAAATTCCCCAAAGAAAATTGCGAAATCGTCACGAACATAAAACCCCATAAAAATCAAAGCTGTCCAATCGATTTCCCAGTGAAAATCGATCGAAAGAATCAAATAAGACCGGAAAATTCGTCCTTAACGAAATTCGTGGATATTTAAGGATCGTTAATTACCTCCCACACGGTTTATTGATCTTCGATCAAATTTCGTCTCGTTCGACGATGAGATCTTCGAAAAATCAATCGAAAGCTAGATTTTCTTCCAAAATTTCTGCAGATGTTCGTTTGTATTGGTGTGATCTTTCAGATGTTCATATTGGTCATGATTGGGCAATCATGATCAAAATTTGTGATTTCTGTAATCGCTGAATCGTGGTTGAATAATTTCGATGCACTGCGTCCAAACGAGTCATCTTGTTGTCCAACATCTTCCTCTATCCATTTTGTTTCTGCGGGCAGGAAACTTTCAGCATGTTTTTATTGGATGCTTGTCAAGTTTTTGTAAATGAGTTGATTTGCGAACGGAGATTTTTGGATGTCGACATTTTGGGTGCGGAGAGAATTGATTATATTTGATAGGTTGAATTTTTGGAATGCTGATTTTATTTTATACATTCTTGGAATATTAAAATTATAAGTTTTTGGGATATTAAATTATTACATTTTTGGGATATTAAATTAATACATTTTTGAGATAACAAATTTATGAATTTTTGGGATATTAAATTTACATATAAATTTCTGGAATATTAAGTGTATGAATTTATAGATGGATAAGTTTAATATTGCAATTTATGGATTTATAAATTTATACACTTGGCAATTTGAATGTGTGAATTTGTCAACTTGTGAGTTGACAAATTTGTAAGATTAAAATTTGGTACTTTAGAAATGTGGAAATAGGGAAATATGAAATGAACTAATTTACGAGATTGGCGATTTTTCAAGTTTCGAGTTTGCAAATTTTCGTAATTACGAATTTAGAAATTCGGTAATATGGGAATATAGAAATTTAGAAATTTGATAATTCGATCATTTGGAAAATTGGTAACTTGGTAACTTGGTAACTTGTAAAAATTCAGTAACTCAAAACTTGTCAACTCAATAAATCCTCAAACCTTCAAACAAATTCCAAAATATAAGAAATTTCTAAATTTCTAAATTATTAAATTCACTGATATAACATCCTATACGTTATGCTTCCCATCGACGATAATTAAGGATTTAATTATACCAGCTTCATTATTAAACACTCCTCGTGTAATAAACATGGATGAAGGTTGTCTGAAAAGTTATTCTAACAAGTACCGTTACTAAATCCTCATTGAAATGTACACAGTTCATTGTGTCCCATAATACAGATTATACAAAAACTTGTTTTGTTTCTAGGATCAAAATCGTACAACACAGTGAACTCTGTTTTCAAATTCCCGTTTATAAGAACATGCTATGTACACGTGTACGAGAATACAATACCGCTATCAACGAAAGTCAACAGAATAAATATATTATTACTATATGAATATTACTATGGCACTTGTACGACAATATTATCTAATATCATATCATAATTTTATATACTTATACATCATTTTTTTTGTATAATTTTACATAATTATATATAATTTTCTTTTACATCATTTTGTACAATTACATAAGTAATATCATATACCTTGCAACAATATAACCACTATATAAAAATTACTCTACAAAATCGCCCTAAAGAGTTCCAATAAAAATTTACCCAAAATCAATCAACCAAAAAAGGAATAAAAAACATTCTCAAAAGATTCTCAACTCTCCACGTGTCTCGACACCACCCTAATCAGTTACCTAACTCTAGACGAAGCACTACAAGAGATTCCAGAAGAGGGCGTCAGAAAGACGTAAGTGAAGGGTTTAACAACGTTAACTCCAAAGGTTCACTATTTAATGACAGATTCACGATCACACAAGTTATACATTACTAAAAAAATATTGAGAAAAATAATGAATAGGTCACAAAGTTTTGGAAATAACTTTTTGATTTTGTCAAATTCATTGAGAGTCACAACTACTCTAATTTTTGCTTTTTTGCCTATACCTCTCCTTGGAAAGAAAATGGTTTCCTTCCCTAAGGGAGCGTTTACATTATGCCAGTAAGCTGGTGGTAGGATTATGATTTCTAATCCTTACTCATCCTGGACCTCGCACCCATCACTATTCCTTAACATCTACCTATCTCCAGCAATGGTATACAGGGTGTCTCACAACTAGTGTCCCTGAAATGGAGCTAATATGATTCTGAATAAAATTTCCCTTTGCAAAAATGGGGATCTTCGTTTTTGAATTACTAAGTACACGGACCAATCTCTAACTAACAATCTCTAACCAGTCTGTATAAAAATTCTCAATATTGCAAAATGTTCAGAAAATCAACCCAATATGAGCTACAGAAATTTTCTTAAATAAAGTACGGTGAATTCTATCGGAATCCAACAAACCGGAAACGATGGAGATGTAAGAATTGGCAAATTTTTGTCGTATGAGAACGACGCAACGAAGACACGATCGAGTGACGAAGTCTCTCGTTTAGCTGCCAAAAAGCTGCGTATAAATAGGCCGGTTGACAAAAACAAGTCGACGCGTTGGGCAGACACGTTTAAGTTTTTAATCGTGCGGATTCAACAGGATCCTTGTGTCCCGTTAATAAACCACTGTCTACACAATGGCTCGATTGTTTCGCCGAGGGTTTTCAGACCGATGAAACTCGAAGGACAGTATTCTAATTGCAACGATATTTGTCTGGGGAAACGGGAAACTCTGAGAGAAAGGAGATC
Organism: Megachile ligniseca; assembly: GCA_945859555.1. Lineage (NCBI taxonomy): Eukaryota > Metazoa > Arthropoda > Insecta > Hymenoptera > Megachilidae > Megachile > Megachile ligniseca. The sequence goes on from OX243783.1 coordinate 8,189,068, forward strand.
ATGGTGAATACCCGAGAGTGATTGTTGTAGGAAGAGTTTGGAGATACTTTTGATGATTTGTTAGGCTGTGGTTTTGAAGGGGTATGTGGGGGAAATTGCGGACTTGATAGGACAAAAATCGAATGAGTATTACCAAGTTTGGTCATTTGGAATATTGGAAATTGATACATTTAATAATATGGAAATTTGGGAAATTTGAGAACTAGGAAACTTGAGAATTGAAAAATTTGAGAATTGGAATATTTGAGAATTGGGAAATTTGAGAATTGAGAAATTTAAGAATTGAGAAATTTGAGAACTCGAAATTTTGAAAATTAGGAAATTTGAGAACTCGAAAATTTGAAAATTAGGAAATTTGAGAACTCGAAATTGTGAGAATTAGGAAATTTGAGAACTCGAAAATTTGAAAATTAGGAAATTTGTAAAACATAAAAATTGTTAAATTTGAAGAATAAAAGTCTTGAAAATAATTTCCAAACTCCCAAATGCAATAACATAGCAATACAAAAATTAAAAAATACGCAAAATTTGAAAATATATAAAGATAGATAAACTTACCTACAACAGAGCGACAAAAGTGCGAAACAGCATGAGATAAAGTTAAACATCCGCGATGTGTACATGGTATTTTTTTTGCTATACGTAAGTTTCTTGGAATTCCAAAGTACCCTCGTGGTTTTAACATTGTTCGGTTTCGAAACAAGATGGTTACTGTTCGAGAAGATCTCGAATTATCTCGAAGCTGTACATTCGACGATGCTACTTTCATTTTATCTGTAAAAGTGAAGTTCTTAGCGCAGAAATGAACCACGGTTAAATTCACAACGATTGAAATGGACAATTATGTACAATCTTTCGAAGATAAATTCTCCAAAATTCTCTTATGTTTTTTTTTAAGTAAAATCTTTTTCATAAATTCTAAGAAATTTTAGGTACAAATCTATGATTCATTAAGGATAAACTAAATGAAACTTTTAAGTTTCAAATACGCAAAAGCAACATAATAGAAATTTATACGTTAAATATATCACTAAAATAGTAAACAGGTAGAAATATACAAAATTAAAATAGTAAATTAAACCAAAAGCTGTCTGTTCTCAGAATACACCTATAATTTATACATTATTACATTTATGATGAATTTTACAAGTTCATTTTAGAAATGTATTTCAATGAATTTACCTGACAGATTCTTTGCTCGTGTAGCTTTAAAAATAATCAACCACCGACTCGAATTTCAATTAATGTAACAGCATTCTTCTTGAAAAATCATGAGTATTCCTTCGTGCCGATCACTCCCATCGTACTACTCGAACTGCGAAGCGATCGAAAATCGAACGTCTCGATATCCCTTGTTCGATTCATTAGCATCGATTTGCGCGAGATGGCGTAATACGAGAACGCGGCTAATTCAAATTGCTGATCAAAGTACCATGTATAATGTAGTAATATATGTGTGGCAATTGACGTTGCCTGGTAATATAATGCATAGGATATGTAACGGGGTGGATATACATATATCCATAAATGTTGTATAAATGTATCAAACATATGACGTAATATTGTATAAATGTGTCGAATATGTAACGTGATGGATATATGTGTCGAATATATGACGTGACGAATATACATATGAATGTGTTGAATATATGACGTGATGGATATACAAATATGTCACACAACATACAACTCTCCTAATATACAACACAAAAAGTGCAAATTTTAAAACTTGCAACGCATCGAAACAACACGTTATAACTACGTCTCGAAAATGCATCGTGAATATTCCTCGCAACCGCCGTATAAATGCATGATGCAACCGAAATCAAACATGTAACTCGCGAAGAGCAAACATCTGTCGTAGGAAAAACTGTCGGATTGCGTTTAGTGTTGGCGGGTCCCACGGTACATAAACGAGAAGTCCGCAACGTGTCCCGAATGACGCGTACACGCGTTCGCAAGAGTGATTTGTTCGCCAGATTCCGGCTAAAGGAACGAGTAAATTTCAATCGAGATTTGGAAGCCTCTTTAGGAGACTCCTGTTGACATTTCCTCAGAGAGTCCTTCGAGAGTGCACGGTCGACAGCTACGTGATAAATAACAAACAGGACCGAAACCAGTTCCTTACTTGCGACCTACTTGCCAACGGATGCGAAATTACGGACCGACCGGGAATATTAATAATTTAGTAATCTGCCGGACGGTCGTGAAATTTCTAGCGGACACTCGGTCATCCTTAGAGGATCATCTTGCAAGACGCTCGTTAAAGTTGCACGGAACACTCGTTCTCCTTCGAGGATCGTTCTCGATGAGTTATTTAGCTTATTTTGGGTCAGGTATCGAGCGTTGACAATTTTAATAATATCATTTTGTAACAGATTTAATTATAGGAGACAAGATATTTCTGTTGAATACTGTTGAGTATTTCTGTTGGATAGATTATATTGAGGGAAGTGAAGTGAGGATCTAGGAATTAAGAAATTTGAGTATCAGCATATAATGCAGACATACACCTTAATTTCTAATCCCAATAAAAATCGACATAGAAAATTTGCGAATTGTATTATTAAAAGTAAGTAACCATCCCTAAATTATTAAGCAATAAACTGAATATAACAATCAGCAATGAACAGTCTTATGCTGTAAATTCGCTTATCATTCCACCTTAAAATTACACCCCGTAACAACCCTAGAAACGTTGATTCTGTCGATGTTTTCCACGATGTAACCTGTAGAAAGTGAGCGAGAAAACATTTCTCTTAGCTCCATATCGCGCCATAATGTTTCACCGAACAACGTTGCTCGTCTCTTAACGCGCGTTTTTTCTTTTTCATTTTTTTTCCCTCATCTTTCCCGGGTCTGACCTATTTTCTCCCTTACCCAGTTTCCTTCTCGTTGGACGTTTTCTTCTCTCCTCGCGTTGTCTACGCTTTTGTCCGTCGTTTTCTTACCTCCTTTCTCGGCTCGCACCGAATGCTTTTTCCCTCGCGACTCCGCCGACCGTTTCGTTTCGTTTCGTTCGTTCATTCATTCACGTCCAGCACCGAGTCACGACCGACTCGTTACTTTTCATTCCGTGACCCACATATCCCGTCGTCTTTTATTTACGTGTCCTTTCTCCATTCTTTCCGCGTCCCTCTGCGCTCGATAAATATATAAATCGTTTCTGCTCCATCTCCTGCGCTTTTCGAGTCTCGAAACTGCCGGAACACTTTTCGCTTCGCTTTGCACTTCGACTCGCGCCATTTAGCTTTGTTCCGTACACTATAAGCAATGATCTAGACGATATAAAAAAAATAGTGTTGGTTCAATTAATGTAGGAACTACACGATATAAGCGAAAATTCAGACTAGAAAGCTTAGCTTATATCAAGACGGATATTTACTTATTAAAAGTAAATTGGAAAATTGAGAAAGTAGTGAAATCTAGAAAGTGGATAAGTAAATTGAAAATTAAAAAATTTGAGAACTAAAATTCCTGAATCCTAAAATCCAAAAACCTCAAAATTCATCCAAACAATTCGTGTCCCAAAACCCCCAAAGTACAAAATACAGCAAACGTAAGAATTAAAAATTGACCAACTTCCACCAAACTAAAACATCCCCAAAGCTGAAATACACTGCAATCGTTTAAACTCCGATCGCAACAAATATCCGTATCGTTAACAGAAAATGTACGATCGAAGAATGTACCGTTTAACAGTTTAAATCTCTCTTATTTCCCATTTTCCCCGCTTCCGTTTCCGAGATGTCCTGCGTGGATGTTCGTTGGTTTCCGGCCGCCTTGGCGCAGGTGTTCGATTTAAAGCTGCAACAGTCTGCAGAGCCGCGGCTAAGGTAAACTGTAAGGGTCTTCAGAGCTGTGTATCCGCTTTCCACGGGGTGTGGAGAGGGCGAAGAAGCGAGAAGGAGCGAGATGCCGAGGGTAGCGAAAGAGGGAGAGACAGAGAGAGAGAGGAAATAGGGTAGAGTATAGCGCAACACAGCCAACTATCGTGAGGTGGTCGGATCAATATTCCGTCCGGTCCATCCTCTGACCCATATCTCTCTTTCTCTCTTGCTTACCTGTTCAACCTATCTCCTTCTATTCCTCTCTCGTTTCTTTTTCTCTTCTTCTCGGTATCTGTTGTTGAAGTTATCTTCGACCATCTCTATTGAAAGTCCTTCGTTTTCTTTCTCTTTGTGCTTTTTTACTACTGCGCTCTCGGAGACCAAAATGGTGCGGGTTTTAGTTCACTTTGCGGACAGGGAGTTTTGTGCTCAATGGAAAATTTTGGGTTTATTTCCTGCGGTTAAATTAGTGTAGTTGGGATTTCGTGGAATGCAGTTAGGGGTTAGGTTAGGTTGCGGTATCATAGGTTAGAGCTTTAGGGTTTACACAATTTTTCCACTTTGTGGACTTCAGTTTTATAAGTTAGCAATTTTCGAATCTTCAAATCAGAAATTTTTAAGGACTCAACTTTCGAAATTTTTTAATTCTCTATATTTCAAATTATTAATTTGCTAAATTTCTAGATCGCAAATTTTCAGTTTTCCAATTTTCAAATCCTACAATCTCCAAATCCCAAATTTTTAATTTCGTAATTTCCCAAATACCTACATCCCCAAATCTTTACACCCCCAAATCCCTACATCCCTAAATTACCAAATCTCCAATTCCCACCACTCCGATTCCCCAGAATTCCATAACTCCCACAATTCCAAAAGAATATCGTCCCAAAGATATATCTTCCGTTAAAAAATAAATACGTCAATGCGTCATCGTTGTAATCGATTGACGGCACGAGTCATGAACAGATAAACGTATTGACTCGTGTTACGATTTTGGAGGTACGTTAAATATCGCGAAATTCGAGGCGATTCGTTATCATTAGTACGATACATATCGCAGTGGGGACGCACCGAGCCTCCGGACAGATAGCGCATTCAGGCTGGGTTAGGCACGGTTACACGCCTCTGTGTACCTGTGTTGACACGTAATTATCTCTGCGTGGTGGATACACGTGTCTTTCCGCCGGTATCGTCGGCTTGTTTGACTTTCCAGCGCCTCGACCGATGCAAATCGGGCACGTTGTGTCGATTACGAAAATTCGACGTTCTCCTTTCGAACGAAACCGATTTGTCAAAGTTATCATTGCCAAATTTTTGATCACCGATTTCCTAAATTTGGGAATTTCTAGATAACGAATCCCTACATTCCCGAATTTTTAGATATCGAAATCCCTAGATACCGAAATCACTACATCCCCAAATTCCTAGATACCGAAATCATTACATCCCCAAATTCCTAGATTCCCGAATTCCTAAATATCGAAATCCCTAGACCCCCAAATTCCTAAATACCGAAATCTCTACATCCCCAAATTCCAAGATTCCAAATTCCCTAGATTCCAGAATTCTCAGATATCGAAATCCCTATATCCCCAAATTCCTATACATCGGAATCCCTATCGATCGGAAACTTCGGTCCGCGACTCTGTAGAGAATCGTCAGCGATATTTGGTGATTTCGTAGAATTTCGTAGGTTCGGATTATGTCAGGATTCGACGTAGGAGTAACACCGTGAATGAGTTCCGTGTGTTACACCGCGTACTAGTCATGAATGGGAGAGAAGGCACCCGGCGTCGTATTGATTTCAGTGTTTCGCAACTACGGCTCCGCAGCCGGGAACCGCGTTGCATTCATCTCCACGTGACTATAATCGTGCGATGTAATGCACTACCGCCGGCGAAACCATTGTCTTTCGTGACCAGGGTAACACTATGCGCTGACACGTGGACTGCCATAATAAAGGTCGCCGGTAATCGCCGTCGCGAATCTAATGCGATCAAGCGCTCCGGAGAAAGCACCGGTTACAAAAATTTATGGATGTTCGATGAGTTGTTACTTTTAGATTCAAAATATGGTACATAAATAAATACATAAATAGATAGAGTGAAATATAAAATAATTTATATTGACAATGTGTATCAGTTTAATTAGGTTAGGTTAGGTATCACATAAATGTATTAGGTTCCGTTAAAGCATATTATGTTAGTTTTTAAGATAGATTATTATAATATTAAACTGAGGTTAGGTTACTTGGTTAGGTTGGATTAAGTTGAACTAGATAAGGTTAGGGTAAATTACTAGATGAGGTCAGGTTAGATTAGTTCAAATCAGATTAGGTTAGGTGAAATTAAGATAAATTCTATTAAGGTTAGGCTGTGTTAGGTCAAATTGAATTGGGCTAGATAAAATTAAGCTAGATGTCTGGACAAGGTTAGGTTAGAATAGAGAGGTTAGGCTGTGTTAGGTCAAGTTGAACTAAGCTAGACAAAATTAAGCTACATTTCCAGACAAGGTTAGATCAGATTATCTCAAATTAGATGAAGTTAGGCTAAGTCACACCAAGTCACATTAAGTTAGACAAACATTAGACCATATTGAATCAAGGTAGGTTAACTATTCCTCTACTTTATACACAAATATTTAAACTTCTCCGTATCACAACCACAAACTAATGTCTCCAATGATTAATGAATACGATCGATGTTTGATTAATCGAGTTTACGATGTAGCATTCATCATCAGGATTACACAACGTTTATCTCCGCATCCGATCGTGTAATAGATGTACACCGGTGTCGTAATGTACCAAGTTGCTTAGAAGAAACGCAAAGACGCGAGTCGAGCGAAACAACATGGAAGGAGTTACGGAACGGCACGCTTTATAGGGCGAAAGTTGGACGGGTGCCCGTCACGGCTCGAAAAGTTCAAAGGAACGATTCTCGAACAGGGACCGGCCAAGTTCGTCGCGCTTTCGATGCGTACAATCAAGGTTCGACGAACCGGGCTGCGTTATCAAATCGACCACCTCGATAAACCTTTCAAACGAACGTTCAATAAAAAATAATACCGTTTAATCTTTATTTCTATAACAATATCCGATGTACGTAACAAAATATCTGCTTTATCTGATCAATAAATTTGTTGCACAGCGGTGCGATTTTATGCGCATGAAATTTATTTCTTTTTCACATTTTTGGAATTTTTGGAATATTGCATTTTTGTACTTATGAATGTTTTGGTATGGAAGTTGGAAATTTTTGATTATCTAATTTCAGAATTAGCAAAATTCCAAATATCTTAAATACCAAATTCCCTAGTTATCAAATTTTGGAATTTCCAAATTTCGAAATTCCCAAATTATCAAGTTTCCAATCCTTCTAATTTCCTAAATTTCAAATTACCTTCTTATCAAGTTACCAAATTGTCAAGTGTCCAATAAATTTCCAAATTTCTAAATGACCAAATTGCCCGCAAGCTCCACATGTGCACCCCACCTACTACAACACAGTCTACAAAATTAATTAATCATCATTCGAACGCTCCTTCTTAAATCGATACAACAGTCGTCAACGATAAATTCGAGAAAAAAAAGTCGATCGGGAATAAGCGTGTCGACGTCCACCGGCAGGGGGGCTAGAAAAGATTGATAATCGTTCGGAAATATTTACGGAATGTTCGTTTTATTGCGACAGAGGCGGCACGGAAAACAAAGGCAACCGCGACCTACATTGATAAGCGGAACGCTCGCGAAACCATGTCGGCGAAACGTGCGGGAATAGTAAACAATTGTCGAAAATAGAATAATTATTTATCCAAGGCAAACTGGGCCTCGTGCTCGAGCGATTCGGTTATTTCGCCACGAGTGCTCGTCGATCTTCACCGGGAGCATCATTCTTTCGATCCGCGAACACCTGACCGAATATTCGTCGCAAGGTTAAGATTAAAAAGCCGCGCGTTCTTACGTCAATCGGTACAAACAACGCTCCCCTGTACGTCATCGTGGATTGTTTAAACATTCGTCACTTACGAATTCCTTTCTTTGTTGTCTTAATTAACGCGCGTTGACTATCGTCGCACGTGATTAACGACACGTTTTTACTTCAACGTAGAATGTGTAAAAGAAAAATACAGAGATCTTGTGTTATAGGAATCTATGTATATTGCAACTCGAGATATATGACAAGTATGTTACGATTTAGGAATTCGACATTTTTCCTCACATCCGCAAACCGTAAATATGAATAAAACGTAAATGTATCAATAAAGATCCGCCATCGAGCACAGAGAACTTTACACGCAGCGCAGAAACGAAAAAGTCATGGACGATTGAAAGCGTGCAGCAACTGGGTCATAAAAATCTGGCTTAATTTCGTTTGCCGCTGGTGCGTGCGCGACGGCTTTGCCTAACGAGCGTAATTAGATAAGCCTGGATTAGTCGGGCTGTGTAATTCAGCGCGGATAATTGCAGTGTCATCGTTCGACGTCAAGCGATGACGCTCGTTCGCTCGGCTCATTCATTCTGTGACCGGTGTCGAGAAGAAACCAACTTTCTACGTCGCTAATTCCCCACTATCGTACGCGTTAATCGAGTACATTATACGAGCAAGAGAAATAATCGATCGTTTGTTTTCTTCCATCGATGTTCCTGCACTGTTGTTGCACTGAACGCAGCTGTTGATTCAGTATGATGTTTACGACTATTTATAGATATATTAGTTACGACAAAGTTCAAATGTTTATATTTTATACTTCTGTGACATCTTTAAATTTTGTAATTATTCAATTTTCGAACAGGACTTGTAAATATCAAATTTGTGAATTTTTAATGTAAAAAGGTTTCAAAGTTGCAATGTCAATGCGTTGTAATTTCAAAATTTCCAATATTCCGAATACCTCAGTTTATAAACTAAAAAACGCACTAAAACTGATACCACCATACAATAAAAGCCCCCATAGTCTCACTATTTGGCCGCTATCTATCGCAACATGTATATAACCAATATCGAAACGATAGAAGCATGCATGCCGCTCGAGTAATTCATTTCTCGTTAAAATCTTGCCTTTCCATCAACGCCGTCCGAAATCGTGTGTCGTAAAGCTAATGGAATTCTCCGGGTCGAGAATGCCGCGCGGTTATCGATCCATCGTAACAGACGTTACCTCGATTCTACAATGGCGGTACCAAGACGAACAAGAAGCGTTCGTGTAACCCTGCCCATTTCTCCCTTCAAGGAAGAAAATCCTGGCCCTGGTTAACGAGTAGCTTCGATCGAAAAAGAGGAATCAATGTTGTTAGCGAACCAATCACTCGATACAACGTTTCGACTCCTTGGTTGACAATTTAATCTCTTAACTTATTGTTTCTTCGACAGCTGTGTCAGAATTGTTACTGTAATGTTGAGGTAAATAATGTTGAACATAGTCAAGGAGTAGGTGAGTTGAGCAACGTGCTCTTCGGTACTTTTTCTAAATAAGAAATATTTTGAAAAGGTTCAAAGGGAAGACCATGTGATGGTCCTCTTATGATGAACTCTGGTTAGGACTGTATTAATAAAATGTATTAAATCAAACACCTATACGAGTGTTTTTAAGTTAAAATATTAGATAGACCATGTGAAATATGGTCCTCTTATGATAAACTATGGTTAGGACCTAATTCATAAAATGTATTAAGTAAAGCACCTATGCGAGTGTTATTGAAGTTAAAATATTAGATAGATACTGAATTTATAGCTGTCCAAATGGTAATTGGTATTGAACTAAAAACCCAGACCTAGTTCAAACATGATGTAGACTTGTTACAATTGAACTGCCACGCGTGTGAGTCAATGTTAGAAGCCAACGGGTTAAAAAAAAAAAGAATAGTCTTTCCAAGTCATACTGCGTTGAGGACACACGAAGTGTGTCATGGTTCGGATTGTCCTTGCAACTCTTGATTAACGTGGCTTACCAAGGACCACGTGTGCCTGGAAAATGCCAGCCAACTTTCTCTGGGAAGTATTCCAACTGGATCACTCTCGGTCCACTTCTTATTGAAGCCATAAAACTCCAGAAGAAACTCGGCTCTTTTACGGACGAAATTTTCATTGTGATTTTATGCAAAGGAACGCAATGCGAAAATACAACGTGTCAAAAATACAGTGTAATGTACAATGCGATACACAGCAAAGTAAACAGCATCGTCTATATGCGATACAACGAGAGACAACTGTCCGCTATTGTAGAAATGCAGTTACATTTATACGAACGTTAAATAGTTACTCGGGTTTCAAACGAAAGATCCCACAAGTCAACCACCGAAATTTTACCTACAGTGGATCACAAATTGTATTCACGAGGAAAAACAAGCTCCGTTTACTCTCCCATTGAATTCAACAGGCAAACGTTCTGAGGATCGAACGGATAAAGGGAAATTCTATAGAAATCGGGCCACTGAAAATGCAAAATAACAGTAGAGAATGATTCTCATTGAACTGAAACGAACAATAGCAGAGTTTACTGGTAAGCTGAATAAGAGGCTAGCTTAACTTCTGCTACGACAGAGAGCCACGTGTATTTTCATCAGATACGTAAATTATTTTTCACATTTTCTTTTATTATTTCGTTTATTGAAAATTTTATGATTGGTTTATGTTGAAGTATTTGAGTGTATTTAGAAAATGGCGATATATGAAGAGGTGGTACTTATTTTCAAATTTCTACGTCACAAATTTCTAAAGATTAAAAAAGAGATCACAAATTAAGATCACAAAATTCTCTAGTTTCTAATTTTCCGTATTCCCAAACATATTAAACTGGCATATTTTGTAAAACCCAAAATCTCCAAATTTCCACATGTCCAAAAATCCCCAAATCTCCACATGTCAAAAAATCCCGAAATTCTAAAGTATAAATATCGCGTTGAATTAAATGCAAAAAATGTACGATTGATCGGTGTACGAACGTGATATTTCAACTAGGGGATAAAAGTGTGGGAGAAGCATCCCCCCCGCGAGGGAAACGTTTCGCAAAATACAACACACATAACCTGGTCGCGTTTCCTTCATCCACTCGGGCTCTTCATCGTTCTATACCGGTTAAGGTATAGCCGTAATACACGCTCTCCACGCTGGCGCGAGCTTGAAAGCTTCTAAAGTTCAGGAGTCAAAGCCGACTGCGGCGTATGGCTTCAAAGAGCTTTTCTACGCTCGTCATCGTTGTGTGCTCGCTGTACGTCGCGTCGTGGAACACTGGCTGATGCTTTTAGCGCGTTCTTCGCGATATTCGATGGTTCGTTTGCTTCGTTCGCCAGTTACTTAACCACGCGTTCAGTTTCGACGTCGGCCACTTTATTCTTCGCCCCCATCGACGCTTATAAATCTCCCCGAACTTTTGCACTTTTTGCGACGTTGCTTCGCGACGGAAGCGATGTAAGACATAAAGCTACCTTCGTGACTCTGCCAAGAAAATGAGAGAACTTCGAGTCACCGATTTTGTGGAAACTTTCGACTTGTCTCTAGTTATATTGCCGCTCTTTAGAATCCTGTTCACGAATTCATTAGCAGATGCTTAACATTATTGGAGATATTCGCTATGAATGTTTTACTGTTTCTAATTTCACTACCCCTAAATCCCCATATTTCTACATACGTGTAATTTGTGCAGAACAAAAATGCCAAGAAGGAAAATGTTCAATTTCCGATGGAAATGCAATATGTTGTCCCGAAATCGCACGAGTGCATAGAGCACGAAATAGTTCCTCTTTCGTCGCGAATATGAAAATAGAGCCGAATGTTTAAACGCGGTATTCGAGGCACGAACGCGCGGTATCGAGTGTACGATTTCGATTTTTTCGTTTGATCGTGACACGATACGAATCCGTTATAAACGGAAAAGAGAAGGGAAGATTGCCGAAACAACAATTCTCTTTGCTTGCAAAAAACAAAAGAATAGGGGAAAAACAACGAGCTGTTCAATTCAATTTCCATGCGAATACCTGTTCGCCATGCTGATCGCGCTCATGCATCGAAACGCTGCAACTAGACGCATTGTGCGGGCAGTTTGTTTCCATTGACTTACAAAAAAGAGGTGAAGAATTTTCGGATCGCAGATAATATTTTTTATGTGATATTATACTCGAGTGCCTTTCGAAAGTATTTCTTTAAAACATACAGTAACTGAAAATGTATCCGTTATGTTTTTGCACGCTTCATAGGGTTATTATTCGAGTGTAGCAAGGGAGGATTTGCATACACTGTTGCATTGCGCTACATCGTAGATGTTTACGGCAGTTCAGGTTATTATCTGCTGCAATGCATACAATTATGCTACTTAGTTAGCAGGATTTGCATACACTGTTGCCGGGGCAACACGCGTCGCCATGTTGCGACACGAACACGTCCCGTTTTATAGAACGTTTATCAAAGCTTTTCGGTAGAATCAATACTAACACACGATGTGATATAAGTTGATCTTTTATAGAATAAATACCGACGTTCAGCAGTTATTGTCATTATTATTCTTATCTACCAAAGTGTTCACGGTGGGATAGTCTACTTTGGATCCAACTCGTGGGTCAACATCTGTATAAGACGGTAAAATAACCGACGGTGGCATAAAACAAAATAAGCTCGTGGACACCGATGGCGGAAACGCATCGAATCCTCAGGTGATCCTCCCCGTCATACCAAAAGCAAACTTTAAATCCCCATCGACCCAATTTACCCGTGCAACGCCTTCGATACGAACGTTTGGGGCTAATAAATTTCCCGTATCTTCTGTCGCTTCGTATTTTTTTTTATCGCCGGAAGTTATCGGCTTAATGGGGAAAGTTCGTTTCGTCGTTGCCCTTTGGGTCGTTTTCCCGTGATTTACGCGGGGATTCCCATATACCGCCACCGTTTCTATCGAGAAGCATCTGTAAATTCCCCTTTCTACAACAGGTATGCTTTCGACCCGCTGCGGATCAAACGCTATTCCCCAAACACTATAAAAAAGTGATTTAAACCCTGGCAATTTTGGTGCCGTTCGGGGAAAACATTTGGATACGTTTCATCTTTATTGAACACCGTCAGTTAATTTCTGCTTTAGTTACACAAATCATGTGTGTAATTTCACTACATGTTTGAAGTTGAATTACCTCTATTAATTATTAACATGATTAATTATACATGATAAATACTTTTGAATTGTCTCAATTATAAATTTCCAAAATAAGGAGGATGACAAAAGTGTAACATAAAATTAAGTTGTATCTTTCACAATGCTTTTCTGTAAACATTCATTTGTCCAGAGAGTCGGCGACACACCGGTTAAACATATATATGGCAGTTAAAGGTAAGCCTAAAGCTGAACAGCTGTTTCGTAGGGTAACGAGCACATTTCTTTTAGCGTAATTTCAAGTGTAAATATGTAAGAAGCCAACAGGATTTCGCAGTGAATTGCAAATTCGTGGTTAGGTTAGGTTAGGAGCCGTGAGTTAACGCGAAACAATAAACCGGCGGTGATCCCGTGCCGCGAAATAATTAATGTCCTCGCGACTCGTGCTTAATCGCCGCTGGAGCGAACGAACGATCGATCAAAACGAGGCCATGGCGCAACAGCAGCGTGTTTGAAAACGCGAAACCTCGTGTGCGTCTTCTATGCGTAAATAGAGCGTAAGATTCGAGGCTGGGGAAATAGGAAAAAATCGATCGCTCCTTTCATTTCACATCTCCTCGAACAGGTTCTAAGGGTGACAACGTACAGTAATTATCTTCTTATCCATTTTCCGAATACAATTCTTCAAGTTCCTTCAATTACTAACAATTCTCAAATTCTGCAAATTTTTTCAGTTCCAAAAATTCCCCAAATTCTACTAGTACTTACAAATCCACAAATCTTACAAATTCTTAAAAATTCACAAATCCTGCTGATTCTTAAAAATTCTCAAATTCTGCAAATTTTTTGAATTCAAAAAATTCCCCAGATTTCTTTAATTACAAAAATCCACAAATTCTCCAAATTTCTCAAATTCAAAAAATTTCCCAACTTTCCCTAATTAAATAATTTGATCTGGCCTAAAAATCAACGCTCGCCAGACACGAAACCAACCCTCGATCGTAAGAGTAAAACGTCATAATTCCCGCTGTAAGGAAAAGCAAAGTTAATGAACTAAAATTGATGTTACACAGGTCCGAAAACAGTGCTAATTCGGTAATCGAGTTAACAAAGAATGATCAAAGTAGGCGACACGTTATCCAGCAAGTTGCCCGTCCGAAAATAGAGATTAATAGCGTGTACGAGAGAAAGCGAGCGATCCAAGACCTCCCACGCTAGTCTACACCTCAATAAAAATTGGTACCGCCCCATCAAAGGGCCATGATGGAAACGGTGTCACAAGGGTTGACGTGTTGACAATTTGCCGGCCAGCTACGCACTTAGCAATATTGAATTTCCCATCTTCGTCTCGTGTAACGCCATCTCATGTAAATAGCACAGCCCCACCGAGAGACCGTCCAATAAATTGAAATTACCAAACCACCGTTTTCTCTGGCCAAAGAAACATGTCGGTCAAGGAACGTCCAGTGCCCTTCTTTATAACCAATCTTCTAATATGTCCTGGGAAATTTGGGTTGGGTTGATGGATTAGCAAAATTTCAAATTCACGTTTATAAATATTTGGAAGTCTTTGGAAGAATATTTTAATTATCAGATCATCTCTTTCTTGTTGTTTCATAGTGAAGAAGTTGCACAGTTTTGATATATTAAATTCTCAAATATATCTCAAGTATATTGATCATGTATATTGTATGATACATTAAAATATAGTCACCACAGACATAGACACCCAACCTAACCAGTACTCTTCATCAACTAGTCGATTACCTATCAACCTATAATACATATAAAATATCGCCTCTATTACCATAAAAAAAGCTGTACAGAAAATGCAAATAGCATGCGTCATTCATCTGCAAAGTTTCTTTTCATTATTGCCGTACACTTGGTGATAATACCGGCATAACAAACACGAACTAAACAAATGAACATTTGTCTAGCGAAAATTCAACGCGTTCACGTCACAGGTTGACATTGCTCGGTCATCACGTGACTGGCAGATGATTACCGATGTCTCGAGTTACATTCTAATTACGGAGCTAATGAGCCTCGGAAATTAAGCATATTTTTTATTAAGGCATCCACCAAGGACGGAGAAGGAAAAATTGTAGGAGGCACTTAAAATTCAATTTTTTAATTATTACTATCTTATCGGTTCTTAGTGAAGGTTCTTGGTAAAATTTACCAAGGTACCGAATTAAAACCTGACCGGTCAGAAGAAAAATTATAGTGAGTTTTCTCTCACTAGTTATACTAATGACACACGATGCTTTCAAGTAAATGATTCATTGAAGCTGGTCATCGAGGAACAGACGACATTGATCCGAGAGAAAATCGCCCGATAAATTGAACGAGGCTCCACGATCCTCCATCCGGCTACTTGATTAGCGCTGATGTCGGAGATTCAGTGGGGTTCAGGAAATGATTCGATAGAGATTTTCATCGGTATCGTTACCGGTACGTTATCGTTGGAATATCGATAATAAAATGATTCGCTGCTGTAACACTTAACTCTTTCAATGCGGTAATCGCTACGTAATCTTGTATTTACTATCTCGACATTGATATTCATATGTGACCATCAATGATATGTTATTACGATTTCTGAGTTACTAATATAAGCTGTATTAACTTGTAAACTTTACTAGGATGTGTTATTACGATTTCTGAGTTATTATAAGTAATATTAGCCTACCAGCTTCATTACATAAGTCATAACTTATAAGCTTTATTATACAAGTAAGATATTATGTAATTTAATTTAGTTACTACTGTTATTAAATTGACACAATTATTAAGGTTTCTTTATAACAATAGTTTGCAGTAATTTGATATTGTTTAAATGTAAATTTAATTTACATAGGAACAACGTACCCCATAATTATTACAATTAACGCACTAAACGAACGGAATAAATTATCCATGATTAATTAGACATAGTTTTAAATAGTTCTCACCGATAACTCGAAGGTAGGTTAGCTGAAAGTATATGTAGCTTTCGTGGAAGAGACTTACCTGAAACAGAAAGAAGTTTATGCATGTTAGAAACACTATGAATTCTTAACGAGACACGTGACGCGGTTGCGTTGTCACTTGTGTATACATTGTCTTATCGAGACAGGTGTTGCGTCGCGCTTTTCACTCTGATAAGAAACCCACATTCTGAACAAAGTAACTGTGGCAGCTATGTTCGACATGAAATTAGTCGTGGCACGTTGTAGATACATATTTTTACATTGTAGTAACCGTTCATTTAACTAACTTCTTTATTTATTTATTTATTGTAAATAAATTGTACCGTATGATAATCTGCCACATTGTGGTGTTCATTTGAAATTTATTACAATTTATTGTAAATTGTATTGACACTGTTATACAATGTGGTGGATTATATGATACATTTGCAATAAATTGTAAAAAATTTCTAATAAATTTATTTACAATTACAATGTATTGTTATTGTTCTACAATGTATAACGTATACATTGTATATTAATGTCACAATATTACACAATACTGTTGTGTGAAAAATACTGCTCGAGTACCGGTATTAGAATAGTAAAATATGCATGTAATCAATTTTGTATCGAATCGGGCAATAAATACGTAATTCCTTCGTAGATATGTAGTTATCCGAATGTTCGATTATTGGCACTGTTGGAATTCTAAATTACTACCAAGTATTTCATACAATTTCACTCGAGTATGTTCGAATTATAAATTAGTGTCGAGTTGATAAATTTCAATTATTCGAATAAGGGGAAGAAAATTAATATCGAATATTTCATAAATTTCCACCCTACACAACATTTCAAATTTCCTAACAATTCCAAGTCACCAATTCCATAAATTTCCAATACAACGTAACAATTCCAAACCACCAAATATTCCATAAATTTCTAACACATCCTAACATTCCAAGTTACCAAAAATTTCCAAAATTTCGACAACGATCCCGAATAACAAAATATTTCACAAATTCGCAGCTACACAGTAAATCAGCGTTCTTACAAATTCCGTAATCTGTAGCACGTTGTAACATGACGGTGATTTGTCATCGTAAATCGTACGAGTTCATTGATAAGAAATTTTCACGTTTGTCCGCGATATTCGAGAACACGGTCTTATCGGGCCGAAATTCCCCGAAAGCCTAGCAGAACGGCAGTAACGCATAGATTAGAGCACGCGGGCTGATTCTGAGCACTCCTCGAGCTCGCTCTCACGCGATCATTAATGTATCATTAAACGACGCAAATCCGGCGCGATTCGTTCTCATTATCAAGATGTTTCGGCCGAACGTGAATTCCACGGGAAGATCGATCACTGGCCCGTGCTCGCAACAGATAGCGGACCGATTACGATTGCGTGAGATGAAGAAACAAATCAGGGAACCAGCCCGCCAAAATTGCTCGATAAATTCAGGTTATAAAGCTGTTCGCTACGACGCGATGGGTCGCTTCGTGGCAAACTGCAAATTATTCCTCGCTCGTTTTTTATCCTTCTCGAGTACTTTTTTTTTTTAGAACGATTTCCGTGTTTAGGTACTTAGTCAAGGTATATTTAAAGGCTATTTATTTAAAAATTTCGTTCGAAATTATTTTGACAATTTTCATTGAAATTATTTGGTATAGTGATGGTTGAGATGAGTACAGGTACTTATACGGTGTATATGTTATAATAATATAATTAGTGTTATTATAATACAATTATTTACTTTATGATTTGTCTCAAAATTATTCGACATACAAGTATTATGTTGGGTCAAATACATGTACTCATATGGTACTCGTTTGATTTATACTCAATATAAATCAAAATTGTGA
The DNA here is from genome assembly GCA_945859555.1 of Megachile ligniseca. NCBI lineage: Eukaryota > Metazoa > Arthropoda > Insecta > Hymenoptera > Megachilidae > Megachile > Megachile ligniseca. Next base: position 8,206,799 of record OX243783.1, read on the forward strand.
GAGTACAGGTACTTCTAGCACTCTATACGTACAAATAGAAATTTGCAATAATGAATTACCTCCTTGAATAATCTACCAAAGTATCCAATACCCTTAATTCAAGATTTGAATACTGCGAATATTGGACTAAATGATGAAACCGAAATATTACCCAAAAATCCAAATGACCGAAAATAACGAAACCCTCTAAACCATAAACATCCAGCAACAGTATCATGCATCGTTATCCCGGATCGTATCCCGCAACAGCAGGTCGAATAAATTCACGGGCAACGTTCGGATCGATCCTCGAAGTGTACTCATCCGATACGCCTAAGGTGCACATTGGAAGCATTGACGGGGAGAGAGAGAGGGGTAGTTTCGCCCCTAGCCTCGTAGAAAAGAGAATAAAAGAGGAAGAGGTTCGGGGTGCGACGAAGACAGATGGGGTTTCAGTACGCTGGCGCGAATCTATCGATCCACGTTTTAGAAGACACCGTTGCGGGATGAAGAACCGCTGTATCCGCGGCTTAGTCGACCATCGCGGTTCCAGTCGAGCTGCATCGCAGCCACCGATATAATCGATCGATCGATGCTGGATCGCGAAAATTCCTTTCTGATACCGGCTCTACCGTGCTTTTTCGTCTGCACGTGCGACGATCTATCATCGAGTCGACGAGAAAATTTATGGTCTTTTGCCTCCAAGATGCGCCACAGATGCGTGTCTCCTGTGCTATTTTGTCGATATACACTCTTTGTTCCCTTTTATTTATTGCGAATGTAGCAGGTTATTTGGAAATATGGAGCTTTGAGAGTGGGGGACTGAGGTGAGTTATCGAAGGTGCACTCTTGGCTAATATTTCAGGTCTTTTCAGGTGGTAATTGGTCAATGACAAATGTTATAGAGAAATGGCTATCGAAGTGACGATTTTTAAATATTTTAAGTATAAGTCAGAAATGGGTATTGTAGTAAGTTACGATGTCGGAAAAGGTCATTGAAAAATTTCTAATTTGTATTTTTAATTTAAGAACATATAATGATGAACTTAATACTAGTATCAAATTCAGTGCACCTTCACACTAACAGTATAATGAACATACACAACATACAAAATTAATAATATTTTATAAATATAATCGAAACATCGTTAATAACATCATCATCGATAATATCAATAAACAATCGCATCTAAAATTTTCCTCCCCAAATTCAGCAGTAATTAAAACAGGAAAAAGATATCGTACGCAACAAGCCCGATCGAACGAATTCCGCGAAACGATGTATTCGAGTGCGATAAACAACGAGAATTGGATCGGGAATATAATTCGTTGTCCGGACACGAATCGAACAATTAGACCGGTTGTTTTTCGGTTGCCCGACTGCTGCGGTTTCCAACAACGCTCGCGGGTTCGAGAGGTTTTTCAATCGATATTTCGACGGGGTTTCCGATTAAAATCGATCGAACTGATTAGTACCGGTATCGAGCGTCTCTCTCTCTCTCTGGGTCGCTCGTGACCGGCTAAATGGGTCGAGAGCTTGGCACACGGAATCGCAGATTGCCGTTGCCAAATTCTGCGAATGCTTCGCGTCGTGGCTAGAACAGCATCCCACCTACGGTGTGGACGCACGCGTGTATCGGATGATCGATTCCATCGGACCGTTATCGATTCGAATCGACGATCCATCGTTTTCGTCGCTGACCAACCGTTACACGCTGTGCCAATACACGACGTGATTTTCTCTCCCTTCGATGCAACGTTTTTATTTGCTTTTCGTTAATTAAGGAACAACTTTCGATTGGGCCACCTTTGACAAACCTTTTTTTTCGTCTTAAATACCTGGCTAGTTTAAATGTAGCAAGAGCAATTTGCACAGAAAATTAATTTATCTAATTACTGATGGATTCATAGATTCAAATTCTACAGTATTGCAACAGAGTTTAATACTCTTTTTAATTTTTTGTTACTAATGTACGTTCATGGAAACCACTTACGAACTACATTTATTTATCTAGCTTTTACTAAGTACCTAATAGTTAAATGCAGTGGGATGGAAGTTTGAACTATCATTTAGCCATGATTCAAAGAGAAGAGTAGCAGGTAAATTTCCGAGATGGTGTACACGATAGTTGGTCACGTGTAAAGCATTATTTAGTAAAATTGAAACGGACTCGGTAGGCGAAATTAGCGGGCTAACACGAGGCACGTGCAACGCGCAAGCTGCGGAGTACGCGACAAAAGTTGCAAGGAGACGTGTTCCAGATGCGGCCGCACGTCTGAATTAGCACTTTTATTACCGGCACATTTTTCTTCGAGCACGTAAGCTGTCATCGGGAACCTCTCGCGTAATCGCGTTGCAAATTGCCGGATTTATTTGCCTGTTATTCGCGAGGCGTTCTGCGAAACAAATTTCTTCGCGACTATTAGTTTCGTTTCTTTCGCACGTCATTCAATTATTATTCATTATTTTCCTTTAGGGAAGACTGATTTTACCGATCTATATACTATATTACTAATATAATAATATACATACTACAACATTATTATACAACGTACCAAAAAATTCATTGTCACTTAGTAGCTTACTATCCAACTTAACTTCATTATTCAAATTGAGTTTAAAGTTACTGACTTAATAATTAACTTGCTTTCTAAAATGAGGAAGAAAGATGATAATGTCTACTTTAATCAATTTTGAATCCATATTAAAATTCATCACACTAACATTTTCTTAACTAAAATTCATTCTTTCCTAGTATATCTTAGATTTGAACCGCAAATAGTAAAAGTGAAGGGAAAAAGAGAGCGTTAAGTAGAAGAAGAAATTCGATGATCAGACAGCCGGCAAACGAGTATTACGGAGCGGAAAACGAGCGTAACGGTTGACCCTCGTCTGCACGGTTAGGGTGAATGAAAAATTGGAAACCGGAAATCGCCTATTGGTCCCGGAAACTCGTCCCGACGAAGGCGGCACCGTACCCTCGAGACGATTGTTGGGTGATCTTGTTTTCCAAGGCATTAATTCGCTTGGACACGGTCGTAGAAGGGGTGAGACATCGGAAATGGCGAAACGCGGTCGTGCCGGGCTTGTCGATTCAATTTTCATGACGTTTCCGCTCGAAAACCGAACTTTCCGAGCGACAGGGGACGACGAAAGTCGATGGAACAACAGCGAACGACACAGTTTGTAACTGCGAAGAAAATCGTACTTTTGCCGCGCGAAACAGGAACACGATGAGAATCGCGACTGTGGAGAAACTAGACGGGAACTTATTCCCGTCTGTCTCTGGGAACGTGTATGGCTGAGAGAAAGAGCAAGAAACTCTCTGACGCGAGATAAAAATGATCGTTTGTTTCGGGAAACAAGTCGAAAGCTACCTTTTGACACGGGTTTTTACTCTGGAGTCTGAAAGGCTGTTCGTTTAAATGCTGTAGCAGGAAATACAGCGAGGAAATGTTTCCTTATATCGAATAATGTGATAACAAAGAGAGATAAATGAGTACTGAAATAGTAGCATGAATATAGTTCTGTAATTGTGTGATAGGAATTGTATAGTGGAATGTTTAAACAGTTGTTTAATAATATGATAAAATAAAACAATAATATTGTTGAAGAATAATGTGAAGTACTGACATAGTGATATGATAGTATAGTAGTATAGTGAAAGGTAATAGTGAACCAGTAAAATAGTAGTATAGTTGTATAGTCGAATAGTGAAATAGTAGAATAGTAACATGGTGAAAGAAGAATATTGTGAAATATGAAAATAGTAAAATAACAGTGTAGTTGTATAGCAGAATAATAAAATAGTAGTATAGTTGTATAGTTGAATAGTGAGATAGTGAAATATGGTCGAAGAAGAATATTGTGAAGTACAAAAATAGTGAAATAGTAGAATACTAATATGATGGAATAAGAATATTGTGAACTACTAAAATATTTAAACAACAGTATAGTTGCAGAACCAAATAAAATAGTAAATTATTAAAATGATCCCAATAGTAAATTGATCCCAATGATTGTATAGTGAAGTTAGAGTAACACTATTTGACAATCATAAAATAAGTATCCACAAATCTACACTCGATCAATACCTCTCCTCCCCGATCGATTCATAAAAATATGTAATTACCAAAGTAAAGCATCGTCCCCCGCGTTAACAAGTTTAACGCATTGTATCGAACGAGTTGAAGCAAGTTCGATCGATCCCGTGTCAACATGAACCGTAACGATGCCACACACTTTCGTTGAAGCAAGTTCAATCGATTTTGGGTCAACGTCTAACCCAGATCCGGCAACTGTACCGTAACACGGTGCTTTCCAGGACCAATTTAATTGGACCGTAGATTCGAACACGATTCGTGCGGTTCTAGCTGGATACTGATGTTACCGTACAAAGTAATTTGACGAATGTTTCCCGTGGATACGGACAATTGATTCTCTGATGGACATGTTACAATTTGTAAATGAACGAAAATTGAAAATGGAACGGATAAATAAGCATCATCGTATAGCGAACCGATGAAACCAGATCAATCGGATCAATGATTCCGATGGTACCATTTAATCGAGGTACTTACGTAAATGAGCAAATCAGTAAACTATGTTAAGGTATACTGCATGAAGGTACAGATCATTCGTTTTGAAAAGATTACAAAAGTACATGTGCATAAATGAAAGATGAGAACCACAAACTGACCAAGTTTATACCTCTATGTTCAATATGTGATGATACATGTCCAGAGGATGATCAAGCTCATTTCATACATTTAGTGTCAATTGTCTGCAGCACTGATTCCCCTAGAACCTTTGTTTCCCTGTCCTGCGACTCCTGTTAAGACCTTGTTTAAGGACCAGGACCGCAATCCTGAGCTCAAAGATGCTGCAGTGCAGACAACTACAAAATGTATGGAACGAGCTCCATTATAGCTAGCCCAGTACAGGATGCGTTGAAAATACCTTGGTCAACATTAAACTGTGTGTACTAATTTAAAATAAAGTTGAAGAAACCACTAAACATAAAATGTTAACTATCGCTAAACCTGCACTGAGGTCACATCCTCATGCATTCTAGGACCTAACACATTTTAAGAATAGCACTTCTTTCCCAGTATAGCACTAACACTAACCTAACCAAATCGTAAACCACGATTTGTTTAATTCAAAAGCTCGCGCGATAAAGTCAAATGAAGCAGAACGAATACGATCCGTGTCAGGCAAGCGTTAACCCAGACGTTCTCCAGAGGGAAACGATCTACCCTTTCTCGCATTCCTGTCGCTGGAGGAGCCATGGAAGACCCTCGAGGGCCACTCTCTCGTTTCCAAGATGCCTGCCACCGACAGTCTGGAGGCTATTTTTCTTCGTTCCAGCCCGGGTCTTTGCATCTCGGTTACGTGTCACTGCCCCCGAGACGACTATACGAGCCTACTTCATCTTCCTTGGACCTGGCCAGCTCGAGTCAACGAAATCGCAAGAAGCTAGTTGTGCACGTACACACCCCTAAATTTCCTGGATACTTTCACTGTTCTTACGGTGAAACAGGTTTCGTGTGAAATCACATCTCACTTTTGTGTCGAGGATCTTACCTGCTAACAAGGTTCTAGGGTAATATTCATTTTAATAGTAATTATGTACTTATTTTGTTCACTTGTCAGATATGAAGTTTTAGAACATTTCTCAGATATGAAGTTTTATTTGACTCCTTGCTCTATGATTTATTTGTAAGGTGCGTCAGTCAGGAGCTAATCACAGTTACAATATTAAAACAGACAAAGAAAGCTGAAGTGTTATGTCCATCTGGTATTATGCAATCGTTGATCATACAAATTATAACTGGACTTAAACACCAGGTTGAAGTATATTAAAAACTCCAGTAAGATTTGTCACTCGAAGTGCGTCACGTTGAAGTGCGTCACGAGTCAGACTCTTCAAAGTAGTGATGGGTTAATACTTCTCAGATATGAAGTTTTAGAATACTTGTCAGATATGAACTTGTCACACATGAATTTTTATTTAACCCTCGTCAGATATGAATCTATATTCAACCCTTGTCAGACATGAATCTTTAATACTTGTTAGAGCTGTATCCTTATTTAATACTAGTTAGAGACGTATCTTCACCAAAACAGTTCACAGTTTGATAATTGGAGAGTGACGAAAGGTACAAGAGTGATAGCAAAGTTGATGACTTTTAGCGTTAGATGAGAATGTGCTGATAAAATGATGTTGAAACGCAGCCTTCAACGAAATTCCAGGTACAACGTTCCAGGGATGTATAAGCTCGCACGACGCTCAACTAGACTGTAATTACTGCTCTAGTATCGTCGACTGCTTTGACGGAGCAGGAATTTTACAGGCATCTCGTAACATCTTCTAACGATGTACCTGCTTTCAAAGTTCGCTGCTATTCTCAAACCTTTGTGCACCAGAAGGTTCATTATTTTTTAACTCTACCCAGGAAGCTTCATTTTGTGCAATTTCTGAATATTGTAACTATTTGTTGAATCTAATATTTGTTGTAATTTTATTGATCTGAATATTTATTGTAAGAAAATATGAGTTGAGAATGAGAGTTGACTTCGATTGACAAAAACGTAAGTGGGAAAACGAATGTTTCAGAGTGAAGAAGAAAATGGAGGAGGTACACGATCTGTTCATTTCTGCATACATGACTGCATAAGAGGATCTCATAAATAAAGAAAGACCAGGATTGGGTAAATCGTCGAATTTATCGTCCACGCACACGAATCTGCACGGTTTTCCGTCATCGTGCATTAAAGATTTCTGAATAATTCATAAAGGGCAACGTAAGGAAGCACTCGACGCGAGAAAGAAACCAGCTTATACGTTTATTTAAATAAAGGTATCGTTAAAATTCCACCGCTTTGACTAACAAATTTGCATTTTAAACACCTACGCAAGTTTGCGGAAAGTTATATTATTTTGGTTGAAAAAATTGCTTTGTGAGTAAATTGAGACGCGATTGAATCGTGGTAAATTGCCGGTGAAATTGATGTAATACTTCTTTTTCACGAGGCTGTTATTTTCATGGAAGATTAGGGCAGCTTTTTTATTTTTTGAGGGAATTTGATCGTGGTGTGGGAGATACAAGTTTTTGAACTTTTCGGGACTTTCAAGATTTAGGATTTTTCATTTTTTGATGATTTCATTTTTGATGATCCCTAAATCCCCAAATTGCAAACCCAAAAATTTCCACAAACCCAAAATTCCAAACCCACCTCCCAAATCTCTAAATCCCCCAATTCCCAACAAATCCAATCATCGTAAAAAACCACCGCAAACAAAACAATCTCCAAGAATTCCTCTCCGCCGAAACTATGCAACGAGCTTAAAAAGGGTAGTAAACAAACGCAGCAAAACACAAGATTACAAGTCGAATAATTTCCCCTTCCGGAAGTTTTCCTCCCTTAAAGTTCCGGCAGCAAAATTCATTTCCCGAAGAATTCCGTCCGCAACGAAAGCATGCAACAACTGCATTCTCGAAAAACGCTTCTCAGAACGAGATAACCGCAAAGAAATTTTCTCGATCTGCATTCCGAGGAACCTTAAAATTCTCTGTAAAGCTTTGAAATCGAGCAGCGAAACCGGTTAGCAGAAGCAGCCTTAATCCACGGATCTCTTTGCAACCCCGTAGTCCATCATTTTTTCAAGCCCCGGCGTAAATACGGGCTGACCACGAGAGGGGGTTGGGTAAAAAAAAAAGTGGAGGAAAAACGGCGGACATGGTGGTGTGTTATGAATAAGCTATTCTATGCGTTACTACGGGGTTGGCCGTGTGTATTGATCTGGCCACGGTGCCCCGCCTCTCTCTTTCTCTCTCTTCACCCCCTGCCACTTTGCACCCTCTCTGTTGCACCGAGCTTTCCAGTTACCCGTTCTGTCCCTCTTCATCTCGTTCCACCCCTGCTCGTCTTCGCGAACGGAAACTCGACCGATCTAGCATCCAGACGTGACCTCGGCTCCTCTCTTTTTCTCACGAGGAAAGAAGGGACACGGAGCTGCGAAAATTCGACGACGATCGTTCACCTGTTGATGCGTGAACACGAAAGGGCCAGCGTCCTGTCACGACCTCGAATCCTACGACCACGATTCCGACGGAAATCCTTGGCTACTGGAACTTCGCGCAAATTATCTACGGAAACTTCTGATACGTGACATTTTTACTACGCGGTTTGGGTGGGGACTGTTTACGAAATTCGGAGATCAGGGTTGTGCTGGAAGTTCAGTTTTCATCTAATCATTTTGAGACGTAATATTTTTCGTACTGTATTTCGTGTTGTATAGAGACACGAGATGTGATAATGATACAATGCTACATAAGTACACGCTCTATAAATACTTAAGATATCGATTCAATTTTTAAATGTCAATATAAGAATTTACGAGTGTGCGAGTTCATTCCATATTGAAATTTATTTAGTTTCGTTCCGAAGAGTAATTTATACACTTGTAATACGCTATTCACGGTGGATAAAAATAATATTTTCTGAATACAATGTAACTGCTTTGTTATTATAAATTGAAATCCGCTCTTTGTCCTCGTGTAACGCGAGTTCTGAAGATATACAATGGGTTGAAATACAATACGCTAATAAACAGCGCTGATAAATAATACGTTGTCATACCTAGCGTGGAAATAGGGATGATATGCAATGTATCGAATGTACTCGTCGAATATGCAACATGTAGAGTGTACATGTTGAGTATACATGTCGATGTATAATGTGAGAGTTCACGATGTAGCGACATATAATGGGTCGAATATACAGTGTTGATACAAGCCGTGAAGAATGTACAACGTAACACACAGCGCTTAGAATATAATATAATACGTTGAAATACGACGTACCAAGAACACGATATATCAAACACACAACGCGTAGAGTATGCAACATATTAATATATGAGAGGACTAATACGAGTGTACTAATATAGACGAGTAGAACATACAACGCACCGATGCACAACGCATTGAATGTATGATGCGTTGATACACAAAATATAGAATGTACAACGCGTCGTATACACAGTGCACGCCAAAATACAGCGTCGATCAACGTGTAGAGTAAGCATTGCGTCGATGAACAACGTGTACATACATCTTACATCTTCAATTTTGTGACATACCGCAGCAATCTATACTTCGTAAACTCCGTGTACAATTCCCCGAATCCCAAGATCATGATGAAAGCATCCGAAAAGTTGAAAAATGCATCGAAAGAGCAGGAAGTGGATGAAATCGCGACGGAAGGACGACCTTTCTCCATGTACATAATAACGAGGAGGGACGCGTTATATTTAACACGGCCATCGTAAAGTGCAGCAGTGCGGTGCTGTACATAATCGAACGCGTGTATCGACCATCAGCTGCGTCGTTTGCTACAAATGACGATGATCAGGGCTCGACCTTTTTCCCAGCCGATTGAACTACCGTGGCAAATCCGACCGGAAGGACGAGGCTATAAATTTTTCATTCGATCCGACCGGAAGCCACGGGCGCCACGCGAGATTTCTAATGGACGCCTTGAGAAAACGCGATCTTCTCGAAACGATTGAAAACGCTCGTGTAAATCCTGCTCTTGCGATTGTTACTTCGAAACGATTATTTTAATCGTCTTTCAATGCATTTTATATTTGACATACTGTGTATTGGGTAGTTGTTCGGACCATTCTAATTTCAAATTACGTCATGCTCATCGCGTTTCCGATATTCAAATGAAATAACCGTAATGGGCCACAAACAGAAAATGACGTTAACAGCGAGTTATTTGCCGATCGATTCATTAAATCAAAAATACAATTATTATTATTATTTCATAGAAATATTACGAAATATTAAATATAACAATAGGAATAGTCGATGGTAACGAAGGATAAAATTGTGGAACAAAGAGTTCGTTAAGGAAAGTTAACAGGAAGCTGGATAGACGTCTTGCAATCAGAGAATCAAAGTAAACGAGGGCTTTCTATCCATTATTCACGCGACAAGGATGTTGAGCTGCAGACATTCCATGCTAACAAATGAAACAAGAGAGTCCAGATATTTGCGTGAGACGATTAAAGATTCAGCTTCAGGTATTTTTCGATAGTAAATAGTATTCGGATAATTATTTGTGCAAACTCGATACCGAAGTTCGGAACCTGCTGTTAACTAACGTGGAATTTTCTGATCACCAGTGTGTGTACGTAATACACATATGAATACGAATGTCGTCAGTTTCACGTGGACTCAGTATCTGAACGTGTTTACACGAGTTTACAATGCATGAATAGTTTTTGTATTTCAAAGAGTCGATATTCAATGGTCCTTTTTCGTGCACCGAGAAACTGGAGACAAATCAATCGATTAGAAATTCTTCAAGACCTTCGTTTAATCAAGATTTGACTAAAAAGTTAAAAGATTTTTTCAATTATTGTACAAATGAAGATTGAGAATCTATCAAAGAATTTCTGAATTCTTCCAAAAGACAAAAATGATTGGGACAGTAAAAAGATTTATTAATATCATGTATGACAAACCATATAATACACATACATGCACCACATCGTAACGATAAACCACGTACAGCTGTAATGGCAAGAAAAAAGTGAACACGAAGAAAAAAAGAATCCCTGAACGAAACACAGGCTTGTACGAGTTGTAAGGAAAGATTAAATCCAAGAAAGGAGGCTCCGGTTCGATCAGATATTATTCCGTGGGTTCGAAAAGCGGGGCACGTAATGAATTCGTACGCCCTTCGCCGATGGCCTGGTTTCATTGCGAACGCGACTTCATGCTATATGAAGGCTCAACCTTCTACGCGCCGAGGGTCGTGCGAGGTCGTCGAAGATTAGTCGTCGCTTCTTTGCGTGAACCTGAATTTCTTCGACTTGAAAACTCGTCAGATTCGTTCTCCACTACGATTTTTTATATTTGTGAATCAATGGGCTGAAATTGCGATGGGAAATTACAGGGCATAGGGTATTGCAATTGCAACGCATCAAGATTATAGTGCGTTGATAGTACAACGCTTCAAGGTTCGCTGCATTTGAGTTGAAGTTACAGCACAACTAAAGGGCAACGTGCTCGAAGCACAGCACAACTAAATTGCAGCGCTGAAAAATTCGGAAATTAAAAAATTTCTATAATCCCAAAATTGCAAAATTTTCAAATTCACAAATCTTCACATTCTTAAACTCCCAAATCCTTAAATTCATGTCCCCAAAGTATCAAAATCCCCAATTTCTTAAATTTCCAAATATCTAAAATCCCCAAATTTCCAACTAGCCAATAAAAAGTCGACGTGCATCACTAAAAGCATGCACAAACACTAGCTATAACATAATCTCGAGCATCAAAAAAAATTGACATACCGAAAAAGTTAAAAGTCTAATAAAAATCGATGGGAAATATTTTCTGAACCGTTAACGACGATATCACAATTCAGCTCGTTAAACTGTTCTGTAATCGACGTTCCAGTTTGTCGTTGGCGCTCTCCGAAGCAGGAAAACGAACGTTTTTTCTCGGAGCACAGGTCCGTTAAATAATTGTCTTCCTGAAACGATCAGAAAATAGCGATGCAATGCGATTAAATCGGAAAGTCGATTCCCTCGGTTTCTCGCGAGCCTCGCTAACGGGATCTGACAAGGCGAACGCGCTACCCCCGTCGACTATAGGCCTGTGTATCGATTCACGCGGCAGCAGGAACTCGCTGACAAGGTTACAAGGTTGCACTAATTGAGGGTTTTAATTTCCTGTCCGCCCACCCGAACCACCGATTTATTCCTACGACCCTACACGCGATCCCTTTTATTTCGCCCTTACGAAATTCAACCCTCTATTTCTACTGTCGGCAGGTCCGACATTTTCTGGACGACAGATTCGAAGTTCTGTTGGAAATTGGTGAAAAGTAACGGTACTCTTCTTTCTTTTAAACTTTGAACTTTATTTAAGGTCTTGACTCTTTCAATACTATTCCTAATACTATTCCAAATTCCCAATGTCAAAAAGTTGTGAAATCCCCCAATCTCTAATTTCCAAATGATCAAATCTCCAAATTTACAAATTATCAAATATCCAAATGATCAAATCCCCAAATTTCCAATCTCCAAATTACCAAATCCCCAAATCTTCAATCTCCAAACGATCAAGTCCCAAAATCTCCAAATCCCCAAATCCCAAAATCTCCAAATGACCAAATCCCCAAATTTCCAACCCCCAATTTTCCAGTCCCCAAATCTCCAAAGCACGAAATTTCAAAATTCCCAAGAATCTTCCTAATGAAATTTTTCAAACCGAAGCTCTATTTTCAATTGCCACGATGAATCCGTATAAACGCGTGCATGCGAGGGTGAGACCGTTGAAATAGCCAGGGTGCACAATAAACGGTCCTCCACCCTTCTCTTTCATTTTCTACGCGTCTCTTCATCGTGGACGACACGTCGATGTTAGGGCTTCTATTTTCGTGGACAAATGATTCGTCGATGGTGACCACTCAAGGGCTATCTCGTCGCACAAAGGAGTTTGATGGCTCGAGAGATTCGGTGAAATTGCCAGAGGTCGACTTCAGTCAAAACGAAACAGATGAAAAAGAATTTAATCGACCCGAATGATGATCCCCCTTTGATCCTTTTATTCGGTCTACGAGTAGATATTATGGTACGGTCAGATTTCAACTCTGTTACCGTATTAAAGTTAAATCTATATTTTCTCTGCTCAAACATCGACCACTGAATGTATGTTATAAAAATGAACATACGATATATTAAATAGCGCTAATTATGTGTACTTAGGTGCATTCGGAGCAGCACTTTGACAGCGATATATCTTGTGTATGACACTTTTATGGGTTAAAACGAAGTAGAAATTTCCTTTCACACGTTATACATATATTTTTCTTTAGATTGCGATAAAAGTATACATACTGCAAGTAATGTTATTTAGGAACGTGTATTAAACGCAGCCTTCCGCAAGATGTTTGAAAATGGTACACAAAAGGAATTTACCGAAGCAGTTGTTCGAGCAACCGATGTTACCTGTTAATTTTGCCATTTTCCTGTTCCACAATCTTCTTCAGAACAAAATCCGGTTACAAAGGATTAACAAGAACCTTTTACAATATTCTGTCACGAAGGTGCTCAAACAAAGAACATTCTTCCCTCGTTCGTTCTCGTTTACCGGACAATGAAAGAAACGGCGAAATTTCTCTGGTTTTCATTCGCGAATCGTCAGGTGAATATTTTCCTTTTCTTTTTTTCATTGTCTTTCGTTCTCGGGACAAATGTAAAGCAAAGGAACGAGTTTCTCAATTTCTCTCCGCGTTGACACGATGAATACCTTAGAATTTCAATTGAAGGGCCAAGAGGCGGATAAATGTCGTAATGAATTGCAGATTTTTGGGATTCAGGGATTTGGGTATTGTAGGTTTTAGGGATTTAGGGATTTGCATATTGTAGATTTTGAGGATTTAGGGATTTCAATATTGTACTTGGAAATGGTAGAGTTTTGGGGATTTAGGGACATGGAAATTGTAGAATTTTTAGAATTTATAGATAGAGAAATTAGAGATCGGGGATTTACAGAACCATAAATTCGAAATTGATAGATTTGAAGATCTACAAAATTGGAAATTTCAAAATATCAAAATCTAGAAATTCTATAATCTGCAAATGCAAAATCTTCCAAAATAAATTTCCAGCACTTCAAAAACAAAAAGTTCCACAAACTGTATTTCTCAATAAAATATCGTCATACCAAAAAATCGGATTTCCCCTCATCCAGCAGGATTAACTCCAAAAGCCATCATCTCTTGCTAATAAGAGGAACAGCAAATAAAAACCTAGAGACTGCTCAGTAAAGAAACAAGAGGTTCGTTTGCGTACGAATTTAATTATCCGCTGTCCGAATAGCATCGCCAGCAGCGTGTGGGTCGAGTCAAAAAGAAAAAAGCGCGAGCGAAAAAAAAAAAGAGAAGAAAAGTGAATACGAGACGAGGATTAGCCTGGCTATACTAGTAGCAGTCGTGTGGCTGGCTAGTATAGGAAGCATAGAGAGTATAACCGAGGCCCGTGGCGGCTCGTGGCTCACGGCTGGGTGGAGTGTAATAATAGACACAAACTCATTTGGCCGGTCGGCCAACTACATTTGGCTCGACCGTCGTCCACTGTTCGTTCGTTCGCTGCTCGTGCCGGGCCGGCGAAATTTTTGTTGACTTTACGAAAGAACAAATAAACAGGCTGCCCTCTTCTACTGTTCACGCTCGCGTTTCGCGCTACTGTCTTCAAAACGCTGCCCGCTTCCTTTTACGACTCGTCCGGTTATGGTACTCTTCCGGTAGTGATGCTACAGCGCATCGCAGGTATGATATGTTACAGAAGTTACTGCGCCGAAGTTACTGCGCAGCGAAGGTACCATGCGCCGGAGTTACTGCGCATCCAAGGTACCATGCGTCGATTTACTGCGCATCGTAGGTATGATGCGCGGGAATTATACATCGAAATTATTACGAATTGAATTATTGACGAATTTTAAGTATCTAAATAAACCAGACTAGGAAATTATAATAAAATCATATTAAGCAGAGATTATGAGAACATACTGCACATCGAAATTATAACGCGTTCAAGTCACTGCACAAATTATAACGAATTGATGTTTCAACGCGATTAAACTACAATTCAGTGTTACACTGTGATAACAGCGGAAAATTACAACGCATCAGAAATTGCAACTAAATCACAATGCACTGATAGTACAATACGTCTTAAATGCCCCGCGAAATTATAGTGCGTTGAAAATACAACGAGCCGCGATTACAGTGCATTGAAATTAAAACGCATCACAATTACAGCACAATGAAATTACACTGCGCCGAAATTGCAGCCCATCAAAATTCCAACACGCCGAGGTTGTAGAGCATTAAATTATTCTGCGGACCAACCATATTTTTGTCTAATTTCCCGGGCTATATGTTTTGAAACACGTTTCACAAAGAGGAAAAAAATGGAACGGACAGTGGAAGTCATAAAATGAAATATAAGAGTACAGGAAATTAAGAGATATGTGACGAGAATCTATCATGCTAGGTCAGCACGAAAATTTCATGCTTTGAAACGGTTATGCCTTTGGTTTATTGCGGTCGAAATCTGAAATAAATACTGCTATCGATTATGTATAATTATATCATTTTAATCTAATTCGATTGCAGTTAGACTTCGAACAAAAATGAATAAACTTAAATAACAGTATGGTTCACGTTAAGCTGACTTTGAAGTTTAAACAAAAATAAATACATTTGAACGATGGAGTCATGTATTATACATATTCGATTTCATTGCCAGTATTTTTCAGCTTTTAACGATATCTGATTATCCATGAATGTTAAGTATCAATGTCGGTAATTTAACAATCAATATCAACAATTCACCTGTTACTTTCAGATTGAACGTTAAGGTGACATGAAAGTTTCATTGCGGTTTCCATATGCAGAAACTCGAGTACATGCGTGTATAGGACACATGAGGTGCGTCATGGATCACCGTGGATCGAACGGACCTGCTGTTGTTTTAAATAGCTACTCCAAGAATACGACTTTATTCTTCCCTCGAAATCATGACGTATCGTGATCGGGATAAATCTGTACATTCCTTCAATTCGAAACGTCGACACTTCAAGTTCACGAGTGTTCGACATTTTATTCGCGCTATTGTTACCGTTCACGTAATCGACTTCTGTGTAGGGGAACGCAATTATGCGATAACAATAATAGCGACGTAAGACTATGCAAATGGATATCGAACAACAATTACAATATGGTGTTTAATGAGATTGTTGTGAATTTTCAATCAAGTTGACTGAAAGATTGTATGGACATATTCAGATCTATCAATTGCATTGATGTCTATAAGATCTCCACATCTCTGAGTTCCCATAAAAACGTTACCATAAAAACGTATATAACCGTAGTACAATTTTCAGTACTGTACCTTAAATTTTTACTTCAACCCAGCCGAGAAATGAAGAGATTTCTCGAACCGATAAACGTTTATTTTGACGATTAAACGCGTACAAGCGTTATCTAATAACGCCAATGCACGACATACGACGTCAAACCGCAAGAATAAACAAAGTTTATTCGTTTACTAAATTAGGTCACAGATGGTGAAACACATTTCCCTCATTATTATCGCGATCTCTGTTTCTCCGACTACGTTCGACGATCTTATCATACGCTGCGTGGGTGGCGAACACGTGGCGGCGTGAAATGTAATTAACATCCGCGAGAATTTGCGCGTGCATCCACCTCGGAGAGGCCCGTCTACGCGAGACGAAAGCAATAATAGACCCGTAAATTGATTAGCTACGCCACGATGATAGACTTAGCGATTATCCGCGTGAATCATCGAATCGTACCGTGTGTACATTGTAATTTGTATCTTTCTTTCGAGGGAACAGGTTTCGGATCGTTCGAAGATGCTGCAACGTTTCGTGCTCGATCGACGTTTATTATGCGATGGTAGATGAATTCAATCGATAAACTGTGATATGTCTATTACAGTCGACACCTATTGATTGTTACGACATGTTCGAGGCATATGATAATTCTATTAACGCTTGATGGACGGGACATGTAATTTACGTTCTTCCATTTTGACTTCCTAACATGGAGTTATTATTGAGCTGCATTTTATGTGCATTGGATTTTCTTGTTACTGTTAGTCGCAGTAATTGTGTCTTGCGCAGTTTTGCTTTTTAGGTAATGCTTTGTAATAATTTTGTGAAAATGACATGAGAGAGTCCTCTGTGCAAGGTTCCACTTCATATGAATGAATGTTTTACGAAATATAACACTCTTTAGAAATACTAGACGCGGAAATAGATAATGAGAACATGCTGGTTCATATTACTGCGCATACCTTGTGTAACAGTGCATACATGTATTGCGTTGCACATATTATACTGCATGTGTGTACTGCATTTTACATTGCATACATGTACTGCGTTATATACTGCACATATTGCACTGCATACATATATTACATACATATGTTGTAGTGATCAAATTATACTACATACATGTATTGCATTATATACTGCACATATTACATTGCATACATATGTTGAACACATTACACTGCATGTATTACATTGCACACATTACATCGCATATCTATACTGCAGTGTACACTGCACATATTACACTACATACATTGTAGTGAACATATCCTCACGACAGTTCCAAACGAAATTCATATAGACTCTGTACACTGTATCATTTACACCATAAATGAATGAATCAGAAACAAATAAATAAATTACAAGTAACGAAATTAAAATTTATATACAATAAATGAATATTATGCTACCGACAGTTGTTACAAATTCTCTGAATAATTCAATATAACATTTACAAGCGTTACAAACGTCAAGTGCATTGCTCCACAAATAATTGCATCGACAAACGCAGAATACCATTGCTGGATAAATACCTGTAAATTATAATTTATTTATATTCGTATTATCAGTAATCGATGTGTGTCTATATAAGAATAACTGATATTATTTGTGTAATGGTAAATGAATGTTAGGTACCATTAAAGATCATTGGAACTATCAATGATCAACATCTCGGACCAAGCACAGTAGTTCCAAGCTAACAATGGTGAACATCTTGTATCACCTACAAAAGCCCCAAGCAACGTAACAATGATCAACGTCTCACATGATCCACAAAAGTCCCAAGCTAACAAGGTAACAACAATCAACATCTCGTACCATTCATAGAAATACCAAGCTAACAACGTATGAATAATCAACATCTGTACCACCCACAAAAGTCCCAAAATAACAACGTAACAAACATCCCATTCCATCCACACAAGTACTAACCTAAAGTAACAATCATCAACATCTCCTATCACCCACAAAAATTAAGCTACCAACGCAGCAACCACCTCAACTACCCAAAGTCCCAAGCTAACGTAAGAACATCGATTATAAAATGAGAAAAGTGAGTTTAAGGAAGGTTTTCGACGGAAAACGATAGCGAACCACGTGTTCTCGGTAGCATGGAGTAGGATCGGTGTCGGGATTGGACGAGAATGGCTTCGGGGGAGATGTCGGAAAGCGATCGGCAAGTTGCTCGAGCAACGAAAATAGCTTCGGAAGGCAGGCATTATGAAGCTATGAAAATATTTATAGACCGCCACCGTTGGCAAATAATGACACACGGGGATCGTGGCGGCTGAATAGTTTCGCGTTTAATAAATAACGCGGACACACAACGGGCTCGCTTGCTAGCGTTACGTCGAGTGATGCAAATCCTAGATTAATGCACACGGAATACCGTGGCTTTGTGTTCCGATATTTATCGCGAATAACCAATGAGACACGATGTTAACTTACATACTTATGCATCGGCAATTGTGTTTCCGGTGTGGACACTCTGTGATTCATTTATCACTTTTGAGAGCGGCGATGGGATTAGGTGTGTAGCTGGTTTTACTGCGAAAATGTACGCTTGAGGTGGATTTAGTCATGGTAGATTTGGTTAAGGTAGATTAGTCAAGGTAGATTTAGTTAAGGCAGATTTGGTCAAGGTAGATTTACTTTGGATATGAGGGAAGTGCATGTTATTGTTTCTACTTAAGTAGTTGAGAATTTCTATGTTTAGGTGTTCTTAAATTTCATAGCCAGAGAATCTCCACATAGCCTAATCCACATGTCCCAAAATTTCCAATACCTATATCGAACCTAGGGATATCGTAGCTTTCCTATGCTTGGTAATTGCACAGTTTTCCTTGCAGCAAAGTGTACACAAAGTCCATTCCTCTTCCGAACGACGACGTCGGTCCACTTAGATTTCCTTTCACGCACGAGCCAACTTTACGTTCTATTCAAACGGAATGTGTGTATCTCGAGCAGGTTCCACGGAAATCGAGCCTCCACCGATAATAAAGATCACGTTCACCGCCAGCCTCCGTTCTTTTGTACCCGAGAAAAATTGCATCTCTCTTCCCTTTTCCTACTCCACGATATTCTTGACCCGATGCATTCTGATTGCATTAAATATGCAGAGTGTACGTGCACGCTGCACAGCTATCATTCGTCTTTCTCTCCCTCTATTTATTAGTTTCCCTCTCTGTGCTCGTTCCCCTTAACTCTTTATGTTCATTCTCGCCGAGTTCCTTTTCGCGTCCACCTCTTTCTACCCACTCCATAAATAATGGAGTAACTACCAACCATAAGTTGCACTTTATGGAAATTCACTGCATCCTCCTGCCGTTTACCTTTCTTCTTTTCTCGTATTTCCCTTTCTTTATCTTGCTATGGAACTTTCATCTCCTGTTTTCTTTGCTTCGAACATGATGGATTGAAGATGCTACGAATCGAGGGTTGCAGAATCTTGATTCGTAACAATTCTAATTTGAAGATTTTGGAATTCAGAGATGGGAA
Organism: Megachile ligniseca; assembly: GCA_945859555.1. Classification (NCBI taxonomy): domain Eukaryota; kingdom Metazoa; phylum Arthropoda; class Insecta; order Hymenoptera; family Megachilidae; genus Megachile; species Megachile ligniseca. Next base: position 8,226,233 of record OX243783.1, read on the forward strand.
ATGTTCGGAAGTTCATCATTCTGCAAATTCGGTGCTGAACAAGTTTCAAAAATGTGCAAACAGGAATTGAATTTGGAAAATATACGTTTTATTTCCGTAGTTCGAGACGATTATCTAGCTGCAATGGTGTTTGCGTAATGTCATTAAGCGAAAGCCTCGAGCGTAAGCTGTTTGATTTCATTACAAAACTGCTGGATACGCTCGCGAACGCTTGAAAACGCTACGAGTATAGAGAACTTTTAGCAGCTCGGTTATGCTACTTGAAAGGCTTGACCAATATTTCATGATAAAGTGAAGGAATGTCTCAAGGAATGTCAACTCATCAAGCATATACTCGTTCTGCAATCTGTGATTTTATTTTCAGTATATCTACATACATAAATATTTATAGTTCTCACTATAAGAGATTTTATAGCTCTCGTTGTGAGTAGTTTGTAGTTCTTCATAAAAGATATATTTTGTACCTTTTGCTATGAGATATATTTTATACCCCTCACTACATAAGACATATTTTATAGTCCTCGTTATAGGGGACATTTCATAGCTCTCATTATAATGAATATTTCATAGCTCAAGAGAGATCTTATACATCTCACTGTAAGAAGCATGTTATAATTTTTGCAATATACATTCTAAACAGGTTAGGTTAGGTTTTACAGCTCTCATAAGAGACACCTTATACACCTCACTGTAAAAGCATCTTATGCAACATAATGTACACATTCCTCACAATAAATTAACAAGCAGCGTCCTAAACTTAGTTAACAGGTTAATTACCGGGCACTAAGCCCCACTAAAGTATTCAACGTCCCACAGAAGCAAAGGGATTAACCTCCGACAGTTCGATAGAAAGATCATTTGTGCTACATGTTAGTCGGGTAAATGCAAAATGGCAGCGAAAACCGGAAGCTGTAACCGGACCAAAAGCCATCGCGACAGATGTTCCAGCTGTGCTACGTAATTTCCATACTGACTGGCACACGCGGCTCGATCAGTGCCCGAGAAATAGAAGTCAACGTATAACTTAACCCTAACTTGACCTCGAGCGTTTCCACCATTCGCGATGCAACCGCAATTCTATGCACGAACTGTGCGAACACAGCGGTGCATACATATGAAACGGACATCTTTTTCAATTTCACTACGCGTGACACTGGTGGTATTCCCTAGGGATAGCCGGAGATTCGCTACGGTGAAGTTCGCTCATTAAGTATGAAAATCGACAAATGCAACGCGAACTGCGAAACTTTTGCAACGAATTAGCTGAAACTGCGAAAATGTGGGTTAAGATATTTTGATTAAATTCAAGTAGTTTGAAGTACGATTGTACGTGCAATTTTCATATGAACTATATACTGTTTTATACTATTAAATTATGAAGTGTTTTATACATTTTCATAGAATGTACATATACTTTACTATCATGTAACTTAATAAATACAATGAAGTTAATATGTACTTTGATGAACTTGCTAATATGAACAAGTATATACATGAATATACTTTGTTAATATGAACTTGAATTATGACTGCAATTTCTAACCTCTCAGGTACTATTTTTATATACAAGGTATTTCAATAAACTTTATCATTTAATAAAAAGAGTGAACAAAGATTATCTATATTGCAAATTACAAATACTTAAAATAATCTCGACCAACATGCATCTAATACGTTTACAATCATTATGTTTGATATTAACATCCAATGTACATGATTCAGTGTGTACCATGATTATCTATGTGGACATAACTTGGACCAACAATAATACAAGAAAAGTATAATCAGAAATTTATTGGATCCACAGTGTAAAGAGTAAAACATTACACACGGAGATAATGTGAGTCATAAAAAGTTGGTAATTTTATTGTTGCCTGTCGTAATGCAAGAGTTCTACGAGAGTTACGAGCTACTGGAATAATGAAATTAATTCAATTAAAGAAGAATTAGTGGAGCCAAGGTGTTGACAGAGAAACAGCAATTTGGGGCGCAATCAGAAGATCGCTCGGAATCATAAGAGGCCCGTTAAAAATCGTTAATCGTCGAGTACGCTTGGAGATATTCCAAATTACCATATTCGCGTCACGACAATGAGTTATATTCGGTGGTTGATAGTTCGCGGTCGCACGCGTGACCGCGACGTCGGCTATTTTTGTATTTCATCTTACGCGGACCGATTGTCAATTCGGTGCACGTACACCTTGATATATAAACGCGAAACTCGATACTACAAAATACCAAATTTCTAAATAAATATCCTTAACTCTGGTTCCTATCAATTTGGCTGACTAAAAGCGAATCAGTTAAAAACACATATGCAAAAAATGTTTAACAGAACTTCTTTTATCTCGTTATACATTAACGTACAAACTGATTGCTTTCCTCCGTAATACCAGAATAAAATGGAATAAGAGTCTTCTGTATTTGGTAAAAATTAAATTCACGGTGAAAAATGTTGATAAAAAGAGCGGCAGCAAACGGTGAAATGGGGAGCAAAGTTTTGAATAGCGAAACAAGAAAGGAATAAAAGGGAGAACAGGTTCCGTAGAGAGAAAGAAAAACACGCGGAGGGCGCCACGCAATAAAGGTCAACGACCCGAAGTACCACCTGTACGTCCTGCACCAGTTCCCCTTTTCGTCGGCAATGTGGGTCAGTACGCTTCCTCGACTAAAAAGGGTGCACCTGCATTGCCAACAACAACAAATACTATCGTTCGTGTGTCATTCGCAGAAACTGATCGGATACGGTTACCGGATAAACATTATTACAATTCACCCCGAAATCCCAGACATCTAGTTTCAAGATGCTTGTAGCACTTTATTATGAAACTTCTTTATAGCAGGTATTCTTTAACTAGATATACATATGCAGATACTAGGGAAACTTGGTATGTTAACCACGTATGAACAAATGTATAAATCATAACATTTAACTATGTACCTATATCTCCTGTAACACAATATCCTTCCTTAGTTTTACCTCTACATTTTTTTATATATAGATGTCCTTATTAAAAATATATGGTGCTAATACATGACACAGAGAACTTGATAACAAATTTAGTACATAGCGAATGTGAGATATGCGACTGGAGCCGAAATGTCTGCGTAGTACAAAGTTGTAAACAACTGACGCGTCAATTATTTCGGGAAATAAAGAGAAGAGAATTAAGAATGTCAAGAAAGTAGACTAATAAGAAACGTAGAATGTGTTAAAAGAAGGAAGAAAGAGGAACGGGTCTTCGACGCCCCTGCGAAAGCAGCGGTATACAATGATCGCTTCTCCGGCTACGAAACGCGTATTTACATCGGACACGCATTAGCGCACGTATATACACGCGAGCCGGTCAGCTGTTCGAACGACGACGTCCAGACGCGAAATCCTCGAGTGCGGCGTGCCGCGTCCTCGAGACGATTCCGTTCCTCGACCTCGTGGAAACGAGGCTAACCGCGCGCGAGCCGCACGGCTCTGCGGACGAGAAGATGGCGGGGGAGGCGGGGTTGACGGGCAAAACGCGAATTAGGTTAGGTTACCTCAGCGCGGGGGATAAATCGAGAATGCGTAATCGAAGGAGTAACGAAAGGGGATCCCGTCTGTTCAGGAGATTTCGTAAATAAAAGGATCGTACGATACGTCAGGGTGCAAAAGCATGGTTCGAAGGGTCAATGAGAATAGCGGCAGGTCGATAGCAATGGCGCCGCGAAGCCACGAAGAAAATCAATCCTGTACGACACGCGACGTGTTTTGACGTGTCTGCCTTACTCCCGTTCCCTTTTCCGAACGACGCGGTTCAACGTTTGCTTCGGCCGATTGAATTTGGGAGTAGAAAATGTGTCGCGAACGGGGAACGGAAAAAACATGTCGCGAAATATGAGAGCACTGACGTACCGACCGAGGTGGCCGGAAAAGACGAGGCCGCAGGGCCACGCATACGTACACATAAGTTAAGATCGCGCCGTTACAGCGACGCACACGCACGCACGAGCTTAAGGTGGTATCGCCTGTGCTTACGTGCAAACGATACCGAGCGAAATCGGGATCATAGAAAAAAAAAAAGTGTCGTTTCACTTACTTTTGATCACCCGTTCCGTCGTGGAGAGCTTCTGCGAGTTGTTCGAGGTCATGCTGTATCAGGATAGTTGACGGGTGGGCGCCGGCCTCTCGCTCTCTTTTTCAGCACGATCTTGACTATTTCTCTTCTCGCTTCCTCTTCCTCGGTCGCAGGATCCCACTCTTTCTCTCTTGCCGTATCACTCTCTGTCACTGTTTATTTTTTTTTCTCTTCCTCTTTCTCTGACCGTGGTTACTCGCGCGAGGTAGCACCTTCCTCTCGAACGGGGGGTTGGGTGGAAGGAGAGGGCGGTATTTTCACCTCGAGAGCCCGGCGCGGCACACACACATACACACGCACGGAGTGGGGGAGGGAGGAGACGGGGGTCGGAGAGGTGACGGAAGTTATCGCACGGTGCGGCACATCGGTGGCTCCGAAGCGTTGTTCATTGGGCGTTTGCGGAGTGAGAAATTATTCTACCGTGTCCCTCTCGCTCCCCGTGTATTTACCACACCAATATTCCTCTTCTCCTCTCGTTTCTCCCTCTATCTCTCTCTCTCTCTTTCTTGCTCTCGCTCGTTCGCTCTTGCTGGCTACCTTGCTTCTCTGTCTCCCTCTGGCCCGACAAAAGGTACCACCAACGCCTTTTGCGGGGCGAGTAACTGGATCGCTGGACCACGCGAGCTGCACAGCCCGCACGACGGGGACTCGCAACCGCGGTACCACCACACGATCAGCACTAACGAACCTCCGGTGATACCGTAGCCGTGAAGCGACGACTTTTATACACCGACAAGGTGGAGGTGAACGACAACGATCGCGGCGTGAACACAGGGAGAACGATCGCGACTCACGACGACGGCGACGGTGGCGGCGAATATGACGAAGAACACGGCGACGACACCGTAATGACGAACACCGCGACACGAAACCGTGACACCGACACCCACGGTCGAAAACACCACGCCGCTAAATTCTACTACAAGATGTCTGTCTGTCTGGCTCTCCGCGGCGCGCACACTGACGGCTCCGCGGCTACGAGACGCTCGCGCACCTCTCACGCGCAGCGATCATTCGAGAGCGCTGATTGGCCGCGCGGCCGCCAGCTGACGCTACTCGCGCGACCAATGGCGGCGCCACTTGCCGCTGCGGTCTATCGACGCTCGCGTAATTTAAATTGCTTGAAATATCGATACGGCTTACTGCATACACACTTTTTATAAAATCTTACTTTTTATGTGCAATGAATAGTTCTTAATTCTTAATTATAAGAAGCACATCCGTATCGATTTCATAAGCTCGTTAAAATAATACTTCTATATCTATTGTGACCCGTAATCTATTATTCTGTTCGTACAGACGTTTATAATTTTACAGATTCTCAATTGTTTTCTCAAATTAAATGTTGTTTCATACTCTTTCATTTCATTATTTCATGCTATATCGAATAAATATTGTGGATAAAGATGTATTGGATAATAGCTTCACTTTTGTTTTATCATTTTGGAGATATCACTAGCGCCATCTAACGGTATGCGTTGAAAATGAAGACACAGAATATTGTTCTTTTTCCGTAAATTGAACAGCTTCTGAGCTTCTCTAGCGTAATTAAATGGTTCTAGAGTTTCGATGAAAGTTATATAACGATATTATAGCATACTGAAAGCGTTAAATTCGAAAATTGAGGAAATTCAATTTCGCGCGCTTTGAAACTATGGTCTAAAGATAGAGCACCTATCCTAGGTTTATAGAGTCCTTCTTAATTATTGATGTTAAGTTGTTCAAACCACGAGTGACAGTATTTGAGTTATATTATACTCCTGGAATGATTTTTTGAGAATGAAAAAGCGTAGAAACGTTTATTCTGCAAAGAGACGTAAGTTTCTGTTTCATTAATATCATCGCTCATGGCTAGATGGCGATAGCGCACAATTTTCAAATTGTGCTAGAATACGAAAGTAAAAAACATTAAAATTACAATGTATATTCAGTTTATTAAATGAATGGTTTTATAGTGGTATAGTGTCCCGTCTCAATATTACGCAAATTATGTAGTGATAGAAATAAAAGTTCAATTTCAAAAGAGAAAATAATGGTCATAAATCCTTCACCTTAAACAAACGTCGAAGACTGTACAGAATTAAAATTAAATTTTGTTCGATGAATACTGTGAATTTAAATTTCCGTTTTCGGTCTCGTTTCCATCCACTCTTTGATACCAGGCAGTTCTAAAACCTTCTGTCTGAGGGTTTTCAACCGCGGATGATCTTTCGTAATATCAGCCTCATAAGCTATACTCAACGAATCCGAAATGGCAGCAAAAAAGAGATCCGCATAACTTAACTGAAAAAATAAAGGAAGTCGAAATCAACCGAATTATAGATTCAATAACCGAACGAAAAATTCTCACCTGACCACCATGAAAGTATCCTTCATTGTTTTTCACCAGTTCGTCAAGTCTGTCCAAATAAAATGGTATAACTCTCGTCATCACATCCACTTTTCTCTTAGCTTTCAAAACCGGATCAGCTTCTCTATAATACTGCGATACCGTCACTGCAAGAAGGAAGGGACTTATCACGGAGTTTCTAAAGGAATCAATTTGCAGGAGGAAAGAAATCAATATTTACGCCTCCTGAAATCGTGAAGAGCGTTCGCGACTGCATCGATTTGCAGCGTATCCAAATCGGTTTTGCCGAGCAGATTAAATTGTTTGGCCAGGTAACGGCAAATAGGCAACGTTTGCGAGTAAACTTTGCCATCGATTTCCAGCGTCGGTAGCTGACCGAATGGTGTACCTGAAAAAACATTAAAAAATCAGCGACCCAAAAACGCGTCGATTCGCGAGTAAAAGCAAAATTTTCGGTCACTTAATTACAAATCTTAAAAGTGTTAAAAACAAATTCCGTACTGGGCTTTAGGGTGCTCCATTCGTCTGAAGCAATCGACACCCGAACGTCCTGGAACTTAACACCACCATAACTAAGGAGAAACCTTATGGGCTCTCCCAGACCCATCACGTTGAAGTATACTAATTTATAATTCGGCATTGTGGGTTTCACAGATACTGCAGAAACACTTTGATGAAACACTTCGGTTTAAGGTGTATAAAAATTAAAGTTACACTCGAATGCGACGTTCACCGGAGACTAACTTGATTCCCAAAGTTATGTAACAATTATATATTCCCCTACTACTTGATCTGAGTTCCTTTTATCCTTATCTTATATGAAAGGCCCTCTATGTTAGTAAACTGTCATGGACGCTCTGATTGGCCTGTGACTTCGAAGTATGCCATTCTGTCCCACTCTGCCCACAACTTTCACTCGGGAAAAGCAGTTTCTGCTGAAAGACGCCAATTGTTTGATTCTGGTTGATACTCGTCTTCTGTAAATTTGACTCATCTCTAAAATTTCAATCAAATCATTTATTTTACGAAAATAAAATATTTCAATAATTTCATTATTGTCGTCAATTGTAATCAGCTTACGGGAGTAGTTATTATTGCAATTATGCTATATTAATGATTATTATAATTAATCTAGAATAATAATTATTGTAATTGTCTCGCAATAATTCATTTGTATCGGACAAACTGATTTGCATATATTATACAACATGAAGTAGGTGATGTTATCGAAAATAATTTGACTTTGAAGTGGTTAACCAACATCGTTCAGTTTCATTTGGAAATTAAAAGGGACCATTTGCGATTCATTTTCAAATTAAAAAACCTTGAAGAAATGATAAAGCTGAATAAAAATTTCTGTTTGAGAGCTTGACCCGAGGAAATAAAAGGTCTGTGCGTGGAACAAGGAGTCTTTCACGAGCGAAATGAGCAGCTGGCAATTTATCTTAATTGCAATAATCTTAATGAAGACGAAGAATTTTCGTGCGGTCAGAGTACCTCATAGAAATTTAGGTCGACTTCAGAACGAATCGATGGACATCGATAAACGATTGCCCGAAGATGTGATACCCAAAAAATACGTAATCCAGATATCTCCAGATTTTCGAAACGACGAATTCTATGGTTCCGTTCGTATCGACATCGAATTACAGAAGGTTAATATTTTTGTTAAAAAATTATAACCTTAAATGAATATTCGATAAATTGTATTCGTACTTTAAGGCTCGAAATTACATCGTTTTACATTCGAAAGATTTAACTATCACATCAACGAAATTGTATACGCGAAAGACGCGAGCGGAAGTTCAACTGAAATCCGTTTTCCCTGCAAAGAAACGGGAAATGTTGATTATTCAATTTTACAGAAAACTCCCTCCGGGGAAATATTTCTTAAAAATGAATTTCACTGGAAGTTTACAAGGGAAGATTACTGGATTCTATTTGAGTACCTACGTTGACAATAATAAGTCTATTAGGTAATTATACGAGAAAGCATTATACAAAAATATATTAATAAAAATATATCGTACAGAAAGTTAGCGGTGACACAATTTGAGCCAACTTATGCAAGAAGCGCCTTTCCATGTTTCGACGAACCCAGCTTTAAATCTATATTCGTCATTAGCATAATTCATAAAAGGAAATGGTACCACGTAATGTCCAACATGCCGATTGCAGTAAGTTCGTTGAGAATTAAATAAAACATCAACAAAGTTTGTTAAGAATAATTACTTTGCAGAAAGTGGAGAAAAATGACTGGGACAATACAATCACGTTCTTTAAACCCACACCACCAATGTCCACGTATCTCGTTGCTTTTGTTATCAGTGATTTCGAGTGTGTAGGGTCCCATTTGAATCTCCTGAGTGGAAGACCAATTCCACTAGCTATTTGTACGAGGCCCATGTATAGGAATAAAACAAAATTCGCCTTAAATGTGGCGGTTAGATCGATGGAGTATTATCTGACTGTCTTGCAGATTGAGTATCCACTTCCAAAACTTGGTAATATTATGTGTTACATAATAAAACATGGAGTAGTAATGGAATAGTAGTAACATAGAGTAATTTTCAATTACTAATTATTAAATACTGAGTAATATTTGTAAACATTTTTCTCATCAATTTCTAATTGTTGGTACTGTAATAGTTGACCAAGTATTATTAATTATCAATAACCAGTTATTTTTATTACTAAAAATATTTCATAGGAGAAATATATTGTTAATCAGATCTGGTCGCCATACCCGATTTTGCTGCCGGGGCAATGGAAAACTGGGGTCTGATCACGTTTCGCGAAACAGAGCTGCTACACAACGAGAACAGTAGTTCTTGCTCGAACACAAGAAGAGTCAGTTTAACGGTGGCTCACGAGTTGGCGCATATGTGGTTCGGTGACCTGGTCACCATGAAATGGTGGAACGATCTCTGGCTGAACGAGGGATTCGCAACTTACATGGAATACAGGGCCATTGACTCCTTATTTCCTGAATGGAACCTGGTCTTTTAATTTTCAATTTCCAAGGTGTTAAAAACAAGGATGATGGCGAGAAGATGATCTTGTATTTCGCGTTTATTTTTCATATGTAACATATGTGACATATTTCATAGCACAAACTGAAAACATTATGTACATTGAATGCCTTGAATTTTTCTTTTTAACACCTTCTGTTAATCATTATGTACTCCTCCTTAGAAGGAGAACTAAAAATATGTCCCCTTTCCTAGATGCAATCTTTTCCGATATACACTAAATACGTATCCATGCGACACGACAGTAAATTACGTGCTCGTCCCATTGTGAAGCGCGTTGAAGACCCTGAAGATATCGAAGAACTGTTCGACAGGATCTCCTACCAAAAAGTGGGTGCCTCAAATTCCTCTTTGAATCCCTTCAAATCTCAGCTCAAGTACAAACAGTAACAGACTACAGCAATTCTGAATGTTAGGCTGCGTCGGTGATCAGGATGTTAGAGGACGCGATTGGCAATACCAAGTTCATAGGCGCCATCAGATATTACTTACAAAGGCATCGTTTTCGTAATACCGAATCTCGCGAGCTTTTTGAGATTCTGCAAAACAGTACACGAATCGCTATCGACATCGCCGACTTCATGACAAGATGGACGAAGTTTCCTGGATTTCCGGTGATCAACGTCCGTCAAGATGGAACGATATTCCAGTTGTCGAGACAACGATTTGCGATTAGCAAGAAATTCCAGCAAACGATCGAGTACGTTTGAGAAATTGATATTAGGATTCAATTATTATGATATATATTAATTGTCCAATGGTTTCTGGGTTTATAAAGAAAATTAGAATTGTGGAAATACTATACAAGGTTATTTTGTATAAGATTACTTTGATGAAAGTTATGAGAGTCTTTAAGTGAGCATTTACATATGTGGACACATGTGGGCACATGTGGATCCGTAGGTCGGTAGGTTCCTAGATCTCTAGGTTTTTGGATTCTTAGATTTTTGGTATTGTAGGTTTCTAGCTTCCTAGATTCCTACATTTCTAGACTCATGTGCTCCTAGGTCTCTGTACATGTGGACCCATATACTTCTAGGTAACTGATCTCTATACTCCTAGATCCCTATACCCCTAAATTCCTATACTTCTAGATTTCTATACCCCTAAATTTCTATTCCCATACTCCTGCACCCCTAAGAGTTCTATACTTCTATGTATATCTACACCCCTAGATCTTCATACTCCATACGTGAAGAGTTCTATACTTCTATATCACCCTTACATCTTCATATCCCCCAAATTCCCATATGCTTACACTCCCAAATCCGTACATTCCCATATCTCAATACCCCTAAGTTACCTCTAAATCTCTATAATCCTAAATCCTTATATTCCCATATCTCCGCGTCCCCATATAAGGCAGTAAAATATCCAAGATGCCTGATGGAATATCATATGCATTTACAGCGACGGAAGCTGGACAATCCCCATAAAATATGTAACGAGCAGAAGGGACGGTGTCAAGTTGGACTGGTTCCTCGCGAATTTCTCTTGCGGTAATGACGGCATCTATAAATAATTCCATCCACTTCGTTAACACGAACTCGATTGCAGCGGAGTTGTCGGTGGGAAGACCGGTGGATTGGATTAAGCTGAATCACGACTCGATCGGGTACTACATTGTGAATTACACGAGAGATGCTTGGTACGCGTTCAGCAATTTATTGTCCCGCGATCATCGAGTACGTTCCACGACCGTTCGTAAATCAATCACGCAAAATATACTGGCTCGTTGAAATGATCGATTTATTCGGAACTAGTTCGTTTATAACAATATTCATTTATCAAAACTCGTTGTTTCTATGCTTTTTTTATTGTCGACGAGTTCATCAAAATTGGGTACGCTTTAATCGATTATGGTCGTACAGGACAATTTGGGTATTCGTATCTTCCGAACGTGATTAGGTTATTATTGATTGACTTTAATGAGGTAGCTCTGTTGTGAAGTAAAATTGATTTAACTGACAATCTGAAGATGAGTAAATTTTACTTCAAACCATCATTGAGACACCCATTACTGCTTCCTCCATTTTGTACTGAACGTGAGAACGTAAGAACGTGAATGAATACGTAATTATTTTTATTAGGTTTCAAAGTTCAAATTTCAATTTTGTTCACCAGGAGTATGTTTTGTAGAATTTTTGTATAAAACTGAACTTTTGTAACAACTTCCAACGTTCAATATTAATATCGTTGGGATAAAAAATATTTATATTAAAATTAATTCAATGAAATTGTTAGTAAAAACAGGATTAGAGACAAGGTCACAATTATTTCATATCGTCTCTTAATTTATTCAATGATTATTGCTTTTGGTTATAATTGGAACTGTTTCAGATATTGAGCACCATGAACAGAGCTGACTTGTTGCACGACGCTTTTCTTTTAGCAGGAGGCATCGAATTGCATTATCACGTGGTCATGAACTTAACTTCTTATCTGTCAAACGAAACCGGCTATCAACCATGGGTCGTAGCTGCCGAGTGGTTTGAGAGAATGAATCGATTGCTTCGTGGAACTCGTGTGATCGATCGTTTTCAGGTAATAATTGCATTATATTCACAATAAAAGATTTGACGATGTTTTTTTGAATCCTCAGTCGTACGCCAGAAGTCTCGTTGAAAAAATTTACAGAGAAGTCGGATGGCGTAGTCATGCTGGAAATACTTTTGCCGATAGGTTGGTTTATTTAAGTTTAAGTTTAAATAAGAAACATCTTTTTGAATCTTCTAATATTTCTCATTTTCTCTGAAAAGTGTCATTATGTCCCTCTCTGTACACCATTGATCACTACCTATTAATCAATTGGTAAAACCTGTAAGATTTTCAATAATTAAGAAAATTAATTATCATTCGTTTCAAGAGAATTTCGCGTACTGATACTGAATGCAGCTTGTTCCGTGGGTTACACCGCCTGTCTCGAGACAGCCGGAAGGAAGTTGAAGAATTTTCTGTGGAACAAAGATGGCCGACCATTGCCAGCTGATATTCGGTCTATCGTCTACTCGTTCGGTAAGGGGGATTTCATAAATATATACTTTCACCTTCTTGTTTTTATTATTCACGACACGCTGCGTCGATAGGCCCTGTCACGATGTCGCACGAAGCTGGATCAATATTTGAAAACATGTCGCAGCTTCTCGCGAAAGAAACCGATGTTCAGGAAAGAGAACGTCTGATGATTGGACTGACCGGCTTCCAGAACAAAGATATTCTTAATCGGTTCGTTGATGCGTAGTTTCCTTGCAAAACCGTTCACTTAGGCCGATTATGTGCTAATTGCTTCTGAGATTATTGCGTTCTTTGTTGTTTCCTATTTTACCGTCTGCGGTACTGGATTTGTAGGCATCCTAAGTGCAGGCGGAAATTTGGACGTTTATGAATTTATATCATTTGGAAATATTGAAATTTTACTATATTTCTTAAGATGTAACTTCTAGATATTTATAACGTGTTTTGTTTTCCAAATCTAAATCAATGAATTCAGTACTTGCAAAACATAATTTTCACGAAACTTTAGATACCTCGAGAAAGCAATGGACGAGAGCTTCATTCGTAAACAAGACTTCTCAGGGGTGTTAATAAAAATCGCATCGAATCCTGCAGGATTGGACGTCGTTTGGACTTTCGTGCAGTACTATAACTCTTAAAAACCTCTTTCATAAAGCAAACGTAATAAATAATCATACATGTCTGTTTTTAAGATTACGATTAAATGATCTCGTGATGAAATACGAAACCAACGAACATATTTTGGGGAAGATCGTCAGTACAATCATCTCGTTGTTCATAGATCGTCAAAGACTTCAAGAAGTACATAACTCTTTCTTTCTAAATAAGTTTCAAGTTTAGTTTAATTATGACCATAACAATAATCGTTTTACAGGCAAGACACTTTTTTAATGAGCACTCTGATCTTAAAGTTACGGAGACCATAAAGAGAAACGCTATCGAAGAAATAGAAAACAGTATCAATTGGGTGGATGCAAATATACAGGACATCGAAGAGTGGCTAACAGCAAATAATTATAATTAACTTGTATTAGTAATTCTAAGGTACGAAACTTTTTACAAAAGCATACTGTTACGGATAGAAATTATATTTAATTTCTTACACTTAGTTCTGTCCCTACTACTTAATCATTCACAAGTATTTAATTCATTACAATTAAATTATAAATTATATTTCGTTAAGATATTCATTCAAAAGGTTTAATCTCGTCTGCATATTAAAAGACAGGAAGATGATCGTGATTCGATTAATCAATCATATCTGACACGAATATTTAACTACGAGATATATTCACGCGTGCTTCAGAATGTATTATCTGCCGCGATTAATACAAGATGTCTGAAGATACGCGTTCTGGTATCTTGTTCACGGTAGCCACAGTTCAGTTCACGGTGCTTTAGTAAATATTACATGGGTCAGATGATAATTCGGATAATCGTAATATCTACTGATCAAGTAAATATTTGTGCAATTTGTTCTTTGTTTATAAATTTTTAAACTTTCTCAATTTTCAAATTTCCCAAAATCTCCATATTCTACAAGTTTTCAAATTCTCAAGATTTTCCAAACTTCATAGATTCCACTTTCTCAAATTCGCACTTCAACTTCCCAGATTCCAGCTTCATCGAATTTTCTATTCTTCATGATTCCAAGAATCAGTGTACGAATTCCAAAGAATTTCGTAACAAAGTCTCACGAATAATTTTCAAAAATGATTAGCTGAAAAATTTTCCGAACTCTCATCCGTTGAACCCTATCTCCCCCACTCTAATAAAGAAAAACATACGTCTTGCAACTTCGACCCATTGATCAGTTATCGGCATAGCGATTAAAACGAGGAGGGTCCGCGGCTAAAGCCGCGTCTCCAATTGTTCGATTGGTTATTCGAGATCCAGCAACTCCGATCGAAAGCACGTTACCTATATCTAATCGATAAACGCCATTCGCCGGTTCGAGTGGTCTGCCACGAAGAAGACTCGAAACTGTAGACAACGGGAATGTATGGAGACGGGACGCGTTCGAGAGCTCGGCCGCTCGTTATCGAGAATTATCGAAATTTCTTTCATTACTCATCGTCGATACACCGACCGGCCCTGGTAAACAGCCGGACAACCGTGTTTTGCCCGCGTCTCTCTAAAACCGATACACAGACGTTCCAGCCATCCGTTCGCGAATGATCCTCCGCGTTTCACCACGCAACTCCGTCTGCGTTCGCCTAAGTCGACGGGGCGATTATCGATCGAGTGATCCGTCCACCCGAGTGCTACCAGGTTTATCAAGAGGTAAGGAGATGGTTCGATGACCGTCGAAGACGCTGACCGGTGTACTTTTTGCACAGTGCGGGATGAGCAAGACGGTGCATTACGCCTTGGTGGCGTTCTGGGAGAAGTCCGGGTGTAAAATCGTCGCTGATTATCCGGCCAAACAGGACCCGACTTACAGGGCCATCGCGCTGAGCACCGTGGATGGACTCAAGACGCTGGAGAACGATAAGATCAGCCTCGATCGGGGCAAGTAAGCAAACTTATAGTTGATTAACTTGTTCTTTTGCACCATTTAAATATTACCCCTTTAACCTACAACTTTCTGAACAGTTAAGTTTATTTAATACGAAGATATGTGGTGTAAAGTCAGTAACTTTGATAACTTGAGACATTGATGACTGTCATCTTGCGGATTTAAAGGTTAATCTATTTGAATTTTTGAAGAGTTCGACAGTTCTTAATTTTCTGAATAAGAGTTTGACAATTTTTAGAGAGAATTGGTAAAAATTCGACAAGGTTTAGAGAGAATTTTTATAAGTAGAAAAAATTGTTAGGCAATGTTACAAACTTGTAACGTTATGTGAAGTTGGAACAAAAAAGTGTTGTGAGATAGGAATGAGAATCTATTTGAGAATCTGTGCATGTTAATTGTGTAGTACGTTTTACAACGTTGTGTACAGGTGCAAAGGTTGGAATTAGAATTAGAGTGTGAAATTCTGCTTATGTTTGATAAGATACAACAATCTGTCAGGGAATCTAAGAATGTAGCATTATTTATGTATTTTACAACATAGTGCAACGAAGAGAAACTGATGATCAGTGTTGCACATTCAATTTGCAGGAGGAAAAACAACAGAAATACATTTTGGTTAATAGTGAATTAATGATATACATTAACAAAGTACTAAATGCAAGACACTGATTGTATTTGTGATAATTTGTATTGTAATATGTCTGATCACATACATCAAATTTCACTGACAGTGTTTTGTTGACACAGTCAACGTGTTAGGTTAGGTTAAGGCTAAGTTAGGTTTAATGTATTAATCTTTCGTTACTCTCAGTAACACTTTCGAATTGAAAACTTGCAGAGTTGTATAAAACTAAATGAATATTAAATTAATTAAACGGAGTGAACAAAAAGTATGACAGAAAATAAAGAGTAATCAAAGAAAAAATATAATATCATAAAAATTGAAACAAACTAAAGAAGAAACCACAGCATCACATGAAATATTTATTTTGATACATAAAAGTTCATAATGTTATTAAATTTCAAGTTCAATAAGGTTAAGAAAATTCTATCTAATTAAGTACAGTGCTAAATACGATTGCAATAATTAATGACTGTGTCCAATTATCGTCTTAATTTACGACCATGTTATACTTTCAAATCTGGCTATATTATTTAGCTATGTTATTTATAACCAATTATTGTTGGTTTCATTAATAAATAACATCGTGATCGGGAGAAAACAATTATGAATGAAAGATAGTATAGTTGAAACTAATTAAGATTGAACTTGTAATATAATTTTCTATCTGAAATTAACATTGTGAACAAAAAATGAAGATAAATGCATGCTCGCCAAAATATAATAATTTGTTCTTGATAAGATGTTTATATTACGTGGTTCATTGTTTGGACCATTCTGTATATGTTACAATAGAAGTTTATTTTATGTGGAACAACTAGTAATTTGTAATGTGTACTAGTTGGAGAAACTTTCTTTTAATTACTTTAATGCAATATTCAAATTTTTAAATTTCCAATTTATAAATTTGCAAATGTACAAATTTAGATTTTGAAGCTTAGAAATTTCCTGTACTCAAATTTACTAATTACCAAATTCCCATACCCCTGATGTCAATATCCCCAAATTCCCGTACGTACCCCAAATTCCAATATCTCCAAATTCCTACACCCCAAATTCCAATATCCCCAAATTCCTATACCCCGAATACCAATATCCCCAAATTCTCATACCCCAAATTCCAATATCCCAAAATTCCAATATCCCCAAATTCCTATACCCCGAATTCCAATATCCCCAAATTCTCATACCCCGAATTCCAATATCTCCAAATTCCTATACCCCGAATTCCAATATCCCCAAATTCTCATACCCCGAATTCCAATATCTCCAAATTCCTATACCCCGAATTCCAATATCCCCAAATTCCCAATACCCCATATTCCAATATCCCCAAATTCACATAACCTCGAGTTCTCAAGTCTCCAAATCCACAACAACAAAATACAAAATCTGTCGATCCACAGGTACACCGTACACGTGTTGATAGGCGAACTGCACTATGCGTGTCTGACCTCAAAACCAGACTGTCCTTCGTCCGCCGCGAAGCTGGAGTCCTGTTCCCAGGTGTTTCTGGAAAGGTTGCGTAGCGTTTACATGGAACTACCAATTCTAGCGGACCTCTCGAGTGACCTGACCAATCTCACAGTAATCGACCTCTCGAAACCGATGAAAAAGATAGTGGTACACGTTCGATCTTTTAATCTGAGGTTGTTGACCGTTGCTGCTTCGATGACTGGGGATTAAAGGAGTGTCATTTTAGGAGGAATACAATCGACAGGAGCTTGATATTATACCGAAACTGGAAGGAGATCTGGCTGAGATTCGGAAAACGTTGATGGATGGCGTCCAAAAGCTTATCGACAGAGGTCAAAGGCTAGATGACCTTGTACGGAAGACGCAAAGCTTGCAGATCATGGTAATAATTCTAATAATGCAACGGTATTAACAATAGAAAAGTAGAAATAATGTAGGAATAATAATAACTGTTACCCCTCTGTGTTCACCTCTGGGTAACCCATATTTCGTGCAGGAGAAATAATCATTGTTATCGAAAAACCGTAATTGTTCATCGTATTCGAGAATAATTCTCATTCAACCAGGAACGATCAATAAATAACCGCGGATACGACCCCAGCGTTTGAAATCATTTATTTTCAGCGAGGGTAGTGCGTGTCGTGATTACGCTCTTTTTATTTGCACACGCTGGAAAAGATAGCGGCGACTATTAATTGCGCCAATATCGAGGGACGATTAACGGGTCGCAACCCACGAGCAGATTTTTCGCTCGTTACTTGGTCATTTTGTTAATCGTTCACCAATGACGTGGCAATGGGATAAAACCTTTGAAAAATCGCGAGGATGGAAATAATGGAAAATTTCCACTTTATAATCCTTCACTCTTTCATCTCATAAAGAGATCTCTCGATTATTGTATGATTATTATTCAATATTCAAAGAATAATTCCGTAAACTTTGTTTGCAGTCCCGGAAGGATTTTCACATGATGTCAAAGACAACTCGGAAGAAGAAGAACGCAATGATGGCCGCGGTGGCAGGAGTAACCATGTTCCTCTCCACATCCCTCTTCGTTTTCCTCGTCTACCTCGGCATTTTATGACCATAAACGCACCTTGCGGAAGACGTTGCTGAAATATGGCTGACGCGTGTAACCGACGCGCTGTCGGAAATATACGAGCAAATAAATTATTTATTGGCTGCTACTCGCCTTCTGTCTTTCATGCGTCTTGCGGACGATTTATACTTGCATTGTATAGTTACACTGGTATATTCGTACGAATATTATATCTCCACGAGTACACTTCGACTGAAACTTGTGGTAACTGTTCGCGAGTCAGTTCTTGTAGAGACTGTGATCGATTCTCAACCAACAAATTGTTCTCGTGCGACACGTGTCGGAAACTACGTTCAAAATGGCGGGCATTCACGTCTAGTCAGTTGGGTTAAGTCATTTTTTATAGAATTTATGTTTTATGCAAATTGAAATTGGTTAATAATTTTCTGTTCTTTCGATTTCAAGTTTATCTTGTTTGAACGCAATGTGTATTAGGTACGAGTGTTTATTTATTTTGTTATGGAGGAATAAAACCGTTCAGTTGTTAATCCAAGCATGGAAGTTCCACAAATCACACAACGATTTTGATAATAAAAAGCTCAGGCAGCATTCAGTAAAAATTGCATTCTGGATCATTCAATTGTGTTCATATTTTCTCAACTCTTGTAGCATAAATTTAAGAATACAGGTGAACTATGACACGTGACAATCGAACCACCAATTTTACTCGAAATCATTTAAGGTACTTAACACACCGAGATAATACAACAACGTATTTGCATCGTGGTCCAAAGATAATTCAAAGTTCTGAATTCTCCTGTAATTTTTAGATTCAAAAGTTTTAATGGCGTCAGTGGTAGAGTTCATTCCGGACCCCATCGATTTCGAAGAGGAGGTTAAAAGCAGAGACGATCTAGCAGAATCGACGAGGCGTGAAAACTACATTGCAGCTCGCAAAATACAGGTTAACGACTGTTTCGTCGATAACCTGCAAACGATTCGACAAAAACGGGGCGAATACGCCAAAGATAACCTCGCACGATAATCCGCTGCACAAGTTATCGTCCTTATCCGGTGATCCTGACTAATAATAACGTGTTTGATGTCGTAATGGGAGTCACTCGACGTGATAACGAATCTTCGAGGTCAAGATCACACGCTATCTCAATCCATCGTGTTATCTGCGGACTTTCTTGTCTTTTTCAAATTCATGCACTTTAGATTGATATCCTACTTACTCCTCTTGAAAATATGCATTCCTAAACACTGGTAAAAAAAACTGAATCAGCTCTTAAAATCACAGTTAAAATCATAGTTTAGTAAACATGTTGGACCTCTTAAGAAAAATTCCTATTTATGTGTAGTAGTTCAAAATTATGATCAGTACTTGACCATTTTTTTATTCAAAAATTTTCGTATATGCAAATTTTTGACTCGTATTCAACCGTGAATTCAGCCAACTGTTGGGTCGCTTCAGGCTTGGATTCGTGGGATCCTCACCCGCAACCATTTCAGACTGCTACACAACAGCGCGACCACCATTCAACGCCATTGGAGAGGTCATAAAACCAGGATCTCCGTTGATCTGTACCTGATCGAAAACGTCCATCAGATGTGGCAGAATTATTACGATCAAATGGCGACGAGGATTCAGGCGATGTGGCGTGGTTACTGGATCAGAAAGACTGTACTCGATATCCCGAAAATGCGACGCTGGTTGCAAAACGTTTACTCGAAGAATCAAGAGACCGTGGAAAATATGAGAAAGTTTGTATTCGTTTTCTTGTGGAAGACGATTGTTGTACCTATCTTCTTTCAGGTTCAGACGTGATGTGATCAAGCATAGACAAGAAGTCATGGAGTATGAATCGATGCAGTGGATTTTGTTCATCCTCTTCAAAGTAGAGTTTATACTTTTTTCTGTTATTTTCAAATATTTCTTCTCTATTTTATTGAAGTATCTTGTTACTATTATCCCAAAATGATAATGGAGATTGTTTGACTTATTTTTAAAAACACATCTTCCTTTGTATTAAATGTCCTACTTATGTATCAAATTTCTGCATTCTGCTCTAATTTCAAAGATTTCCTCATTACAGCTGCACCATTTATTAAGAACGCACCAACGTCCAGGCGTGATCACCAAAATCGATAACACATGCTTCACATATATCGAAGAAATGATGAAGTGTTTCGAATACAGACGACACGGGGAGAGAAGGAAACAAACCTGCCGTGACTGTCAAATAGACCCCAAGCCATCGCTACTCTTGCGAGGGACCTACTACGAACGATGCGAAAGGGAAATTCGAGAGCTCGAAAGATGCATTAAAATTGGGACCACGCCAATCTCTAGAAGTACATTTCTAAACCTGTAAATCCTTTTGTATTTCCAATTGAACTTCCAGGTCAACCGTACGAGGAAGACGAACAACATCGACGCAAACAGAATCAGATAGAACTGGAGGCATCGATACACGAGAAATATGTGACGAACTCGACATGCAACACGGAAATAAAAGAAAAACAAGACAACTGTGATTCAAAAATTGAACTCCATTCGCGAATTCCTTCTGCGGATGATCTTTACGAGGAGATCAAGAAAATGGACTGTCATTTGCATCAGCTTCGTTTGAATTGTCCAATTCACGATCATTCATCGTAGTGATCCATCGATTTCTGACCACGAAAAGGTAAGTGCAGTAAGGTCCAAAAATAATATTCAAAAATTTTATACATACATGTTACGAGCTAAAGACGAATAAACTAGTACTATAAAACAATTAAACCTTTGGTATCACGCAAGAGGAAGTCGATAAAATTTTCTAGTTAAGATCGAGTCATCTTCCTTCTCGAGATTGCAGGTTCGATGCAATAAAGCGGTCGTTGCTCTAACGCCTGGAGATCGTTGTACAAGCTGGCTTCTGCAAAGACTTGACCTTCTGCAGGTCCTCTCCTTCGCACTGGTCCTTGGTGAGCGTGTAACTGGCGATGAACTCCTCGGGATTCTTCAGCAGACAATTGCCGGGACTCATGAAGTCGTTCTCTGAATTGCCGTCGTAATTGCCGCAGAGACCTCGAAGGGAGTAGCTGAACTCATCAGGTTCCTGTGAATGCATTAAAGATATATACGGTACACGTTATGTACACGCATGTTCCGTTATGACGTCAGCGTAATAAAGGAATATTTACCGCGATCATAACGCGTTTTCCATCGTAAGTGAGTTTTATATCGAGCTCATCCGATACCACTGAAATGTAGCGACTTCCACGTTGGAATATCTCGAAGACGACTTCGTCTTCCTGTCGCGTTTGGTGAGTAACTGCGCCAGAAACTTGCACCTTCTTTCCGTTCACCACTACCTCGGGTAGTTCGCTGCCGGGCAGAAGCAGAATCTCGTTTTGGCCCAGTATGACCTTCACCTCCTTCTGTCCGTTAACCTCTCGGGCGAGGATGCTCACGCTTTCGTCTTCCGACATCGCGAGCTTCTCGCTGGGCTTCTTGGGGTTCCGTTTGGGATATGTGGTCATCAGGACCTGCCAACAGCTGCTCAACTTCAGAGGAAATTCTTTGCCGTCGAAAGTCTCGGCTCTGTTAAGATCCATCACGCAGGTTGCTGAAAAGGCAACATTACAGTGAACAGAAGTCCTTGAATCTTGAAATAATTTGATATTCCACTGAATTCTTAAAGTCCAGCTTGTGGTGGGACTACATTGGCAGAAAGCAAATACTTACGCACATCGTCGTCCACTAGCCAGCTGTTGTCAACTTCCTCATCTTTGTCCCCCTTTTCTTCGGAGCTATCTTCCAAAACATCCAAGTCAACATCATTCATCTCCATGTTCACGTTCGTTGACTGCATACTGAAATTAGCAGATTTCATATTGTCCGAAATCTTCACTTTGATGTTGATCTTGTTTTCGTTAGTGGTTACGGGCTGCAATTCGACTACGGTACCATCCACAACACCCGAGAATGCTAAATCCGATATAGCTTGTTCGACAGAGCTGCGTGTGGATGGAGAACCGATCTCTAAGGAGAGTTCAAACTCGTCAACATGCAAAGCCTTGTCTCCGGCCTTCTGACACGCCCGGAGGAGTTTGTTCCCTTGCTCCATCTGTTTCTTGCATTCTTTCACTATACTAATATTGTCGACCTGTTCCTTCTGCTCCTTGCTTCGAGTACCTGTGCCTACGATGTTTACGCGGTCCCCTTCGGGACAATTCTCCCCGATTCGAATGTCTATGTCAAATTCGAGCTTGAGCGTGGAGTTGTTAACTTCGTCGTAAACTGGGAAGTAAGGTGGTGTGACCGCTATCTGGGACGCCATACATGTTTCGGCGTCGATCTGGTTTAAGTCGTCCGCGATGGTGATGTGGGTCAGGAATCGTCCCTTGGTTTCGGCGTTGCTCGCTGACCAAGCAACGGTTAGGTTCGTCCACACGTGTTGTTCTGTGAAAGGTACTTGGAGTTGGAAGTCCAGCACCCACGCCTGGGCTAATCGGATGCCTTTGGCTGCTTCCTGCAGGAATCGCATCTTACGCTGTTCGCTGTCCTTTTTCTTGTCGAATGCTTCCATCGCGTTCACAAACTGTGTCCATTGGCTAGGATCTTCGGTGCCAGGTTCCACATCCAAGGTATCGTAAGAGACTCTCAAAATCAACGGATTTCCCTCATCAGGTCTCTCATCCATGATCACGGCCACGTTGTGGTATGCGCTTTGTTTCTCCTGCATTGGGAACATGATCCACGATCTTGCAGAATGCGTGGTCCAAACATCCTTGTTCGACTCGTCGGCTTCGAGGATCATCCTGAATCTCGTTGGAATTAGAGGTATAGTGTGATGCTTTAATTCGTCGATGTGTAAATGTCGTGTATCGTCCTGCTTCAGCAATGGCTGTAAATTCATGGCGTTACGGATCGAGGTGTACGGTGTCTGGACACGTAGCAGCACCGTATTAGGCCCGTCGCTCTTCGGTACCCAAATCTTTAGGTCCACGCTCTTTTTCGGAGCACTGAACTCAAGAGAGGTCTTGAGGGGAACGTAAACCTGCGACTGCTTGTCTACACCGGCAACGAAATGGCGATGATCGAACGGCGTTATAAAACCAATAGTTCTCTTCGTTTTGTGGTTTATCGCGAACTTGAAATCGGTCTTGAAGTGGCCCGATTCATAATCATCAGTCGAAGTCAGCTTCTGCAGAGTGCATTCACGTGAGCTGTACAGGAAAGGTAGACCAGTATCGGTCGTGTCACGTATCGCCATCTGGTTCGTATTCAGAATGTGCGTGTTGCGGAAAACTCCGTCTTTCTTGACTGCCAGGTGTTCGACGATCTCTGCAACATTACACGAAATGTATCGTTATGACAATCGTAATTTTGTCAGAAATAAACTTTGATTAACTATGAAATTCGAGTTGTTTCAGCAAGAACATGAAAAGGAAATGTTAGAGATGTGGTTACAAACTCACTGTTGCGAAGGTTGAGAATAGTGTTCTCATCGTAGGGAATGAAACGCGACAGGAACTTCGTCTTCAACAAGAAATTTCCTTCCAGCGGAATAGGTTTATCGCCCACGATGTTCAGTTCCTCGGCGATCTTCTCGGTAGCCATTTTCACGAGGGGCTTTTTGTCGGAGGGGATCAGAGCGTCGAGAAGAGAGTCCATGTTGGGAATCATAGTCATAAGTTCTACAGGGGATCCTTTGAAGTTGCCATCATAAAAGATCGACGCAAGGTAGATGGTACGAGGTATCGGACTATTGTCGCTGCCAATGTAATTGAAAATAGTGTTAGTGTAAATGTTCCCTTCTTGCATCCTGTTCCAGATGAATTCGCGGGATTTCAGCATGTCGTAACACTTGCCGTCCAATAACTTCGTGGCAGCGCGAGCATTCTCCGCCAACGACTGCCATTCTGGGTCGCCCATATCTGCCAGGCTCTGAAGAGTGGTCTTCACCGCGATCTTGACCTGTTTGCTGCTTTCGTTGTTGCTGAACTCCGCAATTTCACGCAGCACCTCCAGAGGAGGATTCGTCATTGGTATCAGGAAGACGGCCATGCAACGCACTTCGTGACTCTCCGTCGTGTTCGTGTAGATCTGCATCAAGCCCGGCAGTGCCTTTTTCGGATGATTCACGACAAAGTTACTCAAACTAGCGAGCATTAACGTCTTCTGAAAGGCTGTCACTTTCTCCCTGCCTGTCAGGAAAGGCTCGAAGGCGGGGCGGACCTCGTACATCCCGATGTTACCCAGAGCAACGATGTATGTTTGAATCCTTGCGCTGTCGCCATCATCCAAGGCCTTCTTTAATTGCACCGCCAAGTATGGAATGTACTTATTAACGATATTCGAGTACTGCTCCTCCGAGGGAAAACCGGTTGTGTGCGCGGGGTAGAATTTGTAGATACTCTTGTCATTTATTTGAGACAGGTACAACAGTTCGGAGAACGCCGTTAACGCTGTGACGTTCACGAGTGCCGTTTGCGTGACTCGTGGATTGGTGGCCAGTTCCTGAAAAATTTTTAGTATAATAGAAGTCTTATTTTACTAAAAGTATCTCCAAATTATCTTCAAAAATATTGTAAACAACGATTTTTCAAACAAAAGTTTCATAATTATAAGAGGCAACCTAACTCGATATATTCTTCTTTTGTTGTAAGTATCTATAATCACTATTTAGAAAATTCAAACTTTTCTTAAAAGAACTGAAGATAACACGCTATCTTGACCACTAGTCTATTCAACGAATTGACATACTGTTTATGCACTCACAACTTATGTAATACGTTACGGATATCATAGATTACACGATTTATTTCTATTTTTCAGGTCTCGTGCATAAATATTGATAACACTTACGAAGAACGCCTCGGTGTATTTCTCGTTAATGCGTCGAGCAGACGCTGGGATTTTGGACAGCGTGTGAACAGCCTCCTCGCTCCTCATGTCCCCACTCTCGACCCAATTTTTGATGGTCAACAAAGCAGGTCCAGTCCCAGATTGAGTGACAGCGTCCCTAAAAACGGACCAAGCGTTTTGCTTAACGGCCTCAGTCTTGTCGCCCCACTTGATCTTCTTCGGCGAGATGTCCATGCTGCTCTCAGCTTCTGCTATTTGCTTCCGGTTCATGGTGCGGATTATGGTGACGAGAAGGGTGAACTTGTCTAGGGTCAGGTTCTCAGGAATCATATTCGGGTCCTCCAGTTCGTTTGCAATCTGGAAGACTAATTCCTTGACTGCAGCTAAACCGTCAACCTCACCGGACTTGCTAATGAATTTGCCTTCGTAATCGATGATGTTAGGCCATATAGGATGCTTGGGAGCATCTTCTAGAGAGGACGGGGTAATTTGAAAAGAGATGCGGAACCCGGTGGATTTAGGGTTCTTTGGCGAAGGTAATGGAGTCCCGATCTCGTGCATGCTCTCCAGACCTATACTCAGTTTGCTGAGCACCGTCATGTTCCGCTGGTCATTGAAACTAGGAGTGATGGTCATCTGACTGGTAGATACCGCCGACTGGATAACGAAATCCTTCAGGGTGCCTGAGACGACGATTCTACTGGTGGAAGATTTCTGTAACAAAATTTTCGAGGTTCACCTTCGTTATCACTGCGGATGTTTATGCACGCGAACATAAATTGTTTAGTCTATGGAACTCAAAGATTACGTGATTTATTTTTACTTTACTCGATATGTCATAAATGTATTCAATTTAGTAGTTATACTTAGGACACAGCTACTCACCGTCATGAGGTTCTTGTTATTTTTAGGTTCCTTCTTCAACTGCCGCGTCATACCGAACGCCTTCTCCGACATTTCCGGGTACCTATCATAGCTCTTCGTCTTGATGATATCAATGTGTTGTCCTGCGCCCTTCAGATCAGGTTTCGGCACCAATTCCGGCATACTTTGAAACTGCTGTGCCGACAACGGTTTAAAGTCGTAGCGAACTTCGTTCAGACCAGCGAAGTACTCTTCCAAGACCGTGAACCCTCCCCGAGGATCATTTTCGTTCGGAACCTTAACCTCCTGTCCCTCCACGAGTCTATTACCCTTAAGGTCCAGCTGGAACTGGCTGATGATACTCTTCAATAGTACTACCTCCCAGCTGGGTACGTCTTCATCCACGATCACGGAATCGATCAAGCCATCATTCAATTTAACTTCGAAGGGCTTTTCGGATATCGGTACGTCATGGGGCTCCAGTTGTAGGTCGAGGATGTCCCCATCCCAGCCCCTGGGCAGCTTGCTGTTGACGTGAGCGCATTGATCCTTCGATAATTTCATCGTTAGCTTGCTGTCCTCTTTAACTTGGACCGTGAGATATCCTTTCATCAAGAGACCCGCATAGTCGTTGGGGAACTCGTTCAAATTCGTGAACGTGCGACTCTGTACTCGATAGCTGTACTCGTTGCCGACCTTCCAGCCATAATTGCTTTCGGCGGATATCACTCCCGCTGTGGATATACGAAGCTTCAGTAAATTTGGTGTGTAAGGAATTGTCTAGAGTAAGTACAGGTAATCTGTCGCAGGATTAGGGAGACCGATAGAACTTTCGAATTGAACTAGGTAAATTGAATTGAATTGTATCGTGTGAAGGTGCATAGCGAGGAGATCGTGCATTGGGCAGAATTGTGTGGTGAGTTAAATATCGTCAAATTGCAGCAGGACAAATTTAATGGTGTCATGTCGGTGAAGTTCGGATCAAATTTGAATGGCTGCGCGTTCGTGACGAATTCGAACCTCGTTAAATTTGGATTACGCAGAATTCAGATTGCGTTGGTATCAAATATTCTACTTTTATTACGTTGATTATGGATTACGTCAATTCGTATCACGTGGAATTTGGACTATGTCGAATTGGTACCATGTCGAATTTGGATCGCATTGTATTTGGATCGTGTCGAATTTGAATAATATCGAGCTGCATCGTGCCAAATTTGAATGTCATGGATTTCAAATGTAAAATGTGAATTACAGAGAATTCGAGTATCTCGTAAAATTTCGATTTGAAGTTGAAAAGCACCAAATTCGAACAGTACCGAATGTATATCGCCCTGAATTTGAATGACATACAATTTTTAGTTGAATGAGATTTTGTTCAATTTCGAGACGAATTACGTCGAATTAATGAAATTAATCAGAAAAATTGAAAACTTTTAGCACGTAGCTTTGCACGACACTTACCACCAATAAGTTTATGAAAGACGTTTACAAAATTATTTCACTAGACTTGAATTTACACACCCAAAATACACCTCCGTAGAATAAAACGATAATAAGTATAACAATTCACTCCAAATTTTACGACAGTCAATGCGAACAGTCATTTTCATTGTGCATACGAGAAAAATGGCGTTCTGATTAAACCACTCGTTCACACTTACCAAGCACCAAGAGTGTCAAAGGCAGCCACATTATTGACCGTAGCTCATCAGAAAGTGACACATTCGGTCGACTTAGAGCATATATATCCCCTCGCGTTGTATCAAGTCAGCGGAATGAAAAATTAACGGAGAAAAATTCTGAGAAGTCATATAATCGTTCAAAACATATATGTAACTCTGTATTTTCCTCATACGCAGCAGTTTCCTTAATAGTCGATGATCAAGTCTAACATTCCCCTACTTTCGTTTTTACCGTGTTTAAAAAGTTTCTGTCCACTTTCATTCATTTCACTCGTTAAGATTTTAGCATGCATTCTATCTCTGGAAAATAAAGTCTCTTCACAACTTTCACTCGAAATCAGAGACAGGTCACACATCCACAGGAAAGAACAGGTCAAACACAGGTCACGTTCTAATAAAACAAGACGCGAAAATTACATCGCTCAAAACAACACTTGCTCCGTCGTCTACAAAGAATATGGGAAAAGAGAAACGAACACAACCGCGATAACCTCGCGAACAATAGTCCACTTTCCAAGTTTGTCGTCGTTATCAGGGCATGCTGACAAATAACAACATGTTTGTATCATAACGTATTTCTTTCGAAGAGATACGGAATGTTCGAGGTCGCACTATCGGTATGCATCGTATTATCTGCGGTTTCATTTCTCTTTTTTCAGGTTACATCCTAGGTGTCAAGATCTCAGTTACATAATAACCATCTGTGGTATGCATAATAGTTTAATATTTTGAACTACACCATTTTTTGACTCCGATTTCGTATTTGCAAATTTGGGAGAAATTCACGCAGCAATTTTTGCGACGCGTATTCAACCGTGAATTCAGCCAACTGTTGGGATCCTCACACGCAACCATTTCAGACTGCTGCACAAAAGCGCGACCATCATTCAACGCCATTGGAGTGGTCATGAAACGGGGGTCTCCGTTGATCTGTACCTGGTCGAACGCGTCGTGACATAATTATTACGATCAAATGGCGACGAGAGTTCACGAGATGTGGCGGGGTTACTGGGTCAGATAGACGGTACTCGTTATTCCGAAAATGTGACATTGGTTGCAAAACGTTTACTCCAGGAATCAAGAGACCGTGGAAAATGTATGAACTTTGTATCGGCTCTTTTCTTTTCTTATGCCTCTCTTCTTGGATTCAGGATGCGGTCAGATATAAAGGGGTCATGGAATGTGAATCGATGCAGTGGATTTTATTCATCCTCAACACATCATTTTTAGATTAAATTTTGAGTCATCATTCTTTTAAAAACTTTTGTAATGATAGTTATAGTAATGGTAGTAATAATTGTAATTTTAGTAGTAAGAGTAATAGTAATAATAAAGTAGTAATAAGGACTGCTTTTCATAAGTTTGAAAATCTTATTCTGGAACTAAAGTTTCAGTATCCAATAGCCTCTACTTACAAAACTCTCAATTTCCCAAACTCCCAATTTTCCAAACCCTCAATTTCCCAAACTCCCACAACTCTCCAATCCCCAAAATTTCAAGTTCCCCTTCATATCCCAAACTTCCATTCCCAAAACCCCAAGTGCACAAAAAGCAACGACAAAATTATTGAAAACGATCAATTTTATTAATACATATCATCATATTGCTAAATACAAAATAATATACTACTACGAAATGAATATACTACTACGAAATGAACAAAAACTAATTAGACTTCGTCAGGTATGTACGCGCTTAGGCCACACAGGCGAGAGGGACCTCAATGGATTGTGACATGGAGACAGATTTCTGGCTAAGATCAGGATTAGCGCCCTTCTCGACTCTCTTCTTCAGGTTCAAAGACGACTCGTTCTTTTCTGTACAATGGAACTGGTAGTTCTTCGTCTTCATCTCGGTAGCGGAGCAAGCGTCCGAGCAAGAGATCACCGGACGAATCGTGAAGCATAGCTGGCCGTTCCTCTCGATGACCTTCGTCCTGTGTATGGTGCAGCGTTTGTTGTCGGTCTTCTTGTCCTGATGGTAGCCCCAGTTGCTGCCGAGAACGTTAGACCTTCCGGATTCGATGTCGTTGATCACGTTGCTGGTGCGAGCGGACATCTGTGGTACGCAGTCCGCCTGCTGCAGGGACTTGACCTTCTTCAAGTCCTCTCCTTCGCACTGGTCTTTGGTGAGCGTGTAACTGGCGATGAACTCGTCGGGTGTCCTCAGCAAACAGTTCTTGGGACTCGTGAAGTCGTTAGCTTGATCGCCGTCGAAGTTGCCGCAGAGACCTCGAATGGAGTCGCGGAACTTGTTGGATGACTGTAAATACATTTTCGTGACTAAACGAGTTCGAATGAATCTGATGAACATTTGCAGCAAGATACTTACCCTGATCATGATCCGTTTTCCATCGAAAGCGAGCTTCACGTCGAACTTCTCCGACGCCAGAGCAACGGAACGATCTCCAAATTGGAAGATCTCGAAGGCAACCTCGTCACCGTTTCGCACTTGGTGGCCAAGCTCGGAAGTTATTTGGACCTTCTGTCCGTTCACAATGACCTCAGGTTGTTGGCTAGTGGGCAACAGCTTGATCTCCGTCTTGCCGAGTATCACCTTCACCTCCTTCTGTCCGTCGATCTCTCGAGCGAGGATGCTCACGCTGTCTGCCTCGGACAGCGTAAGCTTCTCGCCAGGTTTCTTGGGGTCCTCCTTAGGGTAAGTTGTCATCAGGACGCGCCAACAGCTGCCTAATCGCAGTGGGAATTCCTTGCCGTCGAAAGTCTCGGCTCTGGTGCGGTCCATGACACAGGATGCTGAAAATGTTACAATGAAACTCTTGGTCACATTGCTCCACATTAAAAATATCAACTGTTCTTCAGAATCACCTATGCTCTGACTTGAGCGATACTTTTAGTTGGATTAGGTTAAGTTAACAGTTACATTAAATAAAAAAATAAAGAACTTACGTATATTCCTTCCAGCTTCCAAGTCGTTGGTGTCCATCTCGAAGGGAACTACGAGACTTTCCGAGTCATCTTCCAGAAAACTCAGGTCTATGTCGTCCATCACCACGTCCATGGTTGGTGTGTGGATTACCACATGACCAGACTTATCTTTCAATAATTTCATCTTGAGATCAATCTTGTCTTTACCAGCGTTCTTAGGGTTCGAGAGGTCCACGTTAGCGTTGGTTAATCCCAGTTTATTTGGCACGTTGACGCCCTGGGCGACGAGATCCCTCAGGGGTTTCGAGCGGATGTCCACAGAGATGTCCATTTCGTCTAACGTCATGGCGAGGGCCGCAGCTTTCTGGCAGACTCGGAGAAGCTTGTTCTCATGGTTCAGTTGTTTCTCGCAGTCCTTCACCACGTCCAACTTCATGATCTCGTCCTTCATCTCCTTGCTCTGGGTAGCCTTACCTATGATGTTGATCTGTTGGTTGTCGGCGCAAGTTTTTCCGTAACGAACGTCGATGTCGAATTCCGTTTTGGGTATGGCCTTGATGACTTTGTCGAAGAACAGCGAAACAACAGGGCTGTTCACGAACTGCGAGGCTGCGCAGACTTCGTGTTTGATTTCCTTGCTAGGGATGTTGCATCTCCAGAACAGCAGGGTACGTCCCTTGGACTCGGCGTTGCTCGTGGACCAAGCAAGAGTCATGGTGGTTGCGCTTCTGTCTTCGTCAGGGATTTGAAGTTGCAGGTCCACCACCCACGACTTGCCCAATTTGATGCCTTTGACTGCTTCCTTCAGGAACTGCTTCTTACGATCCTCGCTGTTGGCCTCCTTGCTGGATGGTTCTACCGCTTTGGCGAATTCCGTCCATTGCTGAAGATTCTCGGTGCCGGGTTTCGCGTCCATGGTGCCGTAAGAGGCGATCAGTGTTAAGGGTTCTTTCAACTCGCGTTCCAGGTTCATGAAGATATCCACCTTGCGGTACACATCTTCCTCGAGGTACACTGGGAACATGTTCTTCAGTTTGTCCATGTCCATGGTCCAGAATTCGCTGTCCGAACTGTCGGCTTCCAGCTCTACCCTGATTCCCTTCACCTTCTCGGATTGGCTTCTCTTCAGATTCTTGTTCACGTTCACTAACTGCGTGTTCTTGTCCTTCTGCAGTGGTCGGAGACTCAGGATGTCGCGGATCGAAGTATATGGCACGACGCTGTAGTGCACCAAGCGAGATTTCTCCTCGCCCTTCAGTGGCCAAATCTTGAACTGCAGGGTGGACTTTGGTACGTTGACATCCAAAGACAATTTGAGTGGCAAGAAGACCTGCGAGTTCGCGTCCACACCGGCGATGTAGTGCTGGTGCTCGAACGGCGCCACGAAACCGATGATTCCTTGGATCTTTCTGGAGTATGTGAACTTCAATTCCGATTGGACGTTCACGTTGCGTTCGCGGTCGATTTTGATTTGTCCAGTTCCGATCAGCTTGTTCAGCACGGGAACCCGCAAGGTGTAAACGAATGGCAGGCCGGTTTCCGTCGGGAAACTTAGGGTCACGTCGTAAGACATCAGTTTGTTCAGGTTGATGTAGCCTCCGTTTTTCATTGACATCATGTGTTTGGTGAGCTCTGCAAGGACGCATAATTATAACTAAATCCAATAAACCTATAATAGTTAATAAAAACCGAGTACTCACGATTGCGCATGTTGTGAACAGCTTGTTTGTCGAAAGGTATAAATTTCGACAGGAACTTCGATCTCCACAAGAGGTTTCCTTCCATATCCACAGTTTTGTCAGCAACGATTTTCAGTTGCTCCGCAATTTTCTCGGTGGCCATCTTCTCGAAGGACGGTTTGTCTGTTGTCATCGTTAGAGCCTCGATCAAAGGCTGTACGTCGGAGATCATAGCCATGAATTCCGTGGATGGGGTCTTGAAGCCACCGTAATTCATGAGAGTTTCCATGTAGATAGCACGAGGAGCTAAACCGTTATCGCTGCCAATATAATTCATCACCACGGTGTTAATCAGGTTCTGCTCTTTCTGAATCGCACTCCAGATGAATCCATGGGAATACTGATAACTGTAGTCCTCCTTGTTCATGATGTTCATAACAGAGCGAGCCTTCCTCGCCAAATCTAGCCATTCAGGGTTAGTTAATTCTGCCAGGGTCTCTATGGTGGATTTCACCGCGGAGTTGACGTGTTTGTTGGTGTCGTAGTTCGTGAATTCCGCCATTCGTTGCAACATGGTCAGAGGAGGATTGGTCATCGGCAGCAGGAAAACAGCCATGCATCGCACTTCGTGGCTCTCCATGGAGTTCAGATAGATCTTGTACAGCACGGACCGTGCCAGTTTCGGAACGTGAGCTGCGAGTTTGCTGAGGGAGCCGACCATCAACGTCCTCTGGAACACGGTCACCTGTTCTTTGCCCTCCAAATAGGGCTCGAAGACGGAGAGGATCTTCGGGTGACCGATGTTACCCAAAGCTACGATGTACGTTTGAATCCTTTCGCTGTTGCCTTCCCTGACAGCCTTCTTCAGTTCTCCGGCCAAGTATGGAATGTACTCCTGCAGGAGGGTCTGGTCGTGTTTGGAGGTGAGGCGGCCGAAGGTGTGCACCGGGTACAGGTTGTGGATGCTCTTGCCGTCCACTTGAGATTGGTGTACCAATTCAGTGAAGGACATCAGCACTGCGGTGTGCAGGAGTGGCTCGTTGATCACTTTTGGATTGGTGACCAGTTCCTGGAGAAACGACATCAGATTTTAGTATTCGTGCAATTAAGATTGCTAGAACTGGTAAAGAATGATGATAGTTTAAATGATACTCACGAAGAAGGTCCTGATGAACTCAGCAGTAGGTGTCCGTACAGTTCTCGGAAGCGCAGACAAGATGTCCGCAGCCTCCCAGGCTCCGATGTCTCTCTTTTCGATCCAGTTCTTGATGGTCAAGAAAGCAGGTCCAGTTCCAGCTTGCGTGATGGCGTCCCTGAAGACGGCCCAACCGTTCTGCTTCACAGCCTGAGTCTTGTCGTCGAACTTCAGCTCGTTCGACGAGAGGTGCAAGATGCTTTCGAGCTCTGAAAGCTGACTTCTGCTCATGGTGCGGATCAGACTGGTGAGAATGCTGAACTTCTCTAGGGTTTCTTGCGTGGGCATAATAGTCGAGTCCTCCAGTTCGTTGGCGATCTCGAAGACTAGCTCCTTGACGGCCTTGATCACGTCGATTTCTCCAGACTTTCCAATATATTTGCCCTTGTAGCCGATGTAGTTAGGCAACAACGGGTTCTGAGGAGCATCCTGCAACGTGGGTTTGGGTTGCCAGAACTTGTGTTCCTCGCTGCTCGAGATGGAGCTGCTGGAAGCGCTGGATGAACCCGAACTCTTCAGAAGATTGATTTTGTTCTTGTTGATCTCCTCGCTGGAGCTCCGGGAGCTGATACTGTCAGATTCGAGGACCTGCTTAGAGTTTCGTCGGTCGCTGGGTCTGCGTTCCTCTATGTCCGAGAACGGGTTGCTGTAAACGTACACCAGGTTGCCAGTGGATTCAGGGTTCTTCGGCAAAGACAGAGAATTCGAGATCTTCTTAACGTTGCCCAGAGTCAGGTTCATCCTGCTGGCCACGATTCCCTTGTGGTTCTCGTACATTCTTGGGGTGACGAACATCTGGCTGGTAGTCACCGACGTCTGAATGGTGAACCGTTTCAGGTTTCCTGAGATGACGATTCTGCTCGTGGAATATTTCTGTAACAAATTTGTTATGTTCTTAGTTTTGTTATACATAAATCTAGCTGAGAACTAGCAAAAGAATTTTGTTACAATCTACTCACCGACATGAATTTTCCATTCTTGTTTGAACCAGGTTCCCAGTTCGTCTGTCCAGTGATACCGAAGTGATACAGCATCCTCTGCGCGCATTTATCGAAGTTCTTCGTCTTGATGATGTCAATATGCTGTCCATCTCCTTTCAGTTCAGGTTTGGGCACCAATTCCGGTCTCGTGTGAAGCATGTGATCGGACAACGGAGTGATGTCGTACAGCACCTCGCATTTACCTCCTACGGTGTCTTCCATGACCTTGAACGATCCGTAAGGTTCGTCGTCATCCGGAATCTGGACGTTCTGGCTCTTGATGATGTTCTCTCCTTGGCTGTCCACCTGCAGTTGACTGACCACACTCTTCAGCAAGTTCACCTCCCAGGTGGGTATGTCCCTGTCCACGATCATGTCCACGATCACTCCATGCTTCAGAATGATCTGGAAGGGCTTCTCCGTTATGGGCAGGTCACGGAATTCCAACATTTGGTCGGAAATCCGTGCTTCCCAGCCCTCGGGCAGCTCTTTGTGGATGCGGCTGTATTGGCCCTTCCATAGTTTTGCGATCAACGTGTTGGTATCTTTTACTTGAACCGTGAGCAGTCCCTTTATCAAGATACCGGAGTATTGGCTGGATTTTATGTCCAAACTAGTGAGCGTGCGACTTCGTACCAGGTAGGTGTACTCGTCGCCTACCTTCCAGCCGTGCTGGTAGTCGGCGGATACTACTCCCGCTGTGGATATACGAAATGTGTTTAATAAATTCGGAAGGATACGCAGATTCACACAGGTAGATTCACGGGTAAGTAATTAAATCATATATGTGTTATCGAAGGATGGGGCTGATAGGTTCATAGAACTCGGGTAGACTATCGGGTACTGACATAGGTGGGACATGATGAATTTGAACCTCGTCAAATTTGGATCACGACAAATTCAAATCTCATCAAAGGATTGCATCGAATTCGGATCACGTTCTTTCCGAAAATCAAATTTGTATTGCATCCTATTAGAATTACATAAATTCTGTGTCGAATTCAGATCGCGTCGAATTGGTCAAATTAAATCTTCAAGCTACTTAAACAAATTCAACCCCTTTCCTAACTCCACTAACAATTGTTAATGCAATATTTTAAAGCATTTATAAAAAAAGACGTTACTCTACAATTAAATTTGAAATAACATCCAAAATACTTTCACCCACAATATTTCAAAGAGAAGCAAGCTTGAAATGTAGAAGATACCTAATCTTTAGAGGCGGGCCGCCATTTTCGTTGCGAACGGCGCAAAGAAAATGGCGGTGCTAATAAAACTTGCTGCTTTCACTTACCAAGAACCAAGACTGTCAAAGGTAGCCACATATTGAAAGTTGTAGCACACACCAGAAAGTGACCGAGCAGTCGATCGTTTGTAGCATATATACCTACTTTGTGTCAAGTCAGCAAAGTTGCAAGTTGGTAGGAAGATTATGTGAACTTGGTATTCTATCGGTCACTTTTTTTTCGATCTCCTGTATCCAGTTGATAAGTTGACACCGGGTCAGAACTTCCTTTATGCTACTATGTTTTAGAGAGGCTCTTACTGTTTGATTGCAAAACTACTTGGTTTTATTTAATTCCGTGTGCAACGGATTAAAATTGATCGAATATTTATATTCAATTTAGTGAAAATTTAGTAGGATCATTTTGAAAATATATAACACACTTTCATTGTTTATGAAGTATTAAATAAATACAACTGAAAGTGTAATACTATTTAATTTTTTATTGAAACCTCTTTAACAAATATAATAGGTGTTAACTTTGTTTTAATATTGTAATTCATTATTTAACAAACTTGTGAAATATTCGTATTTGTAAAACTAATTAATCCCTTGCTCTACAATATCGTGACGCACTCGTGACGCACACTGCAATTTATATGTGACAAATCGGACTCGTATTTTCATTTCAATTAAATTTTGAGTTCAATTCGAATAATCTTCACAAACAGAGATCATTGAACACAAAACGTGCCTAATTTTTCAATTTTCTATATTTATTTTCACGTTGAAGAATTAGTGAGGTGTAAATGACGCAACTGCTAGAAAATTGTAGGTAAAAGTATCTGCAAATCACTTTAATTAATATTTCGATTAAAAACGTGGAATTAAATTTTGCAAAATTTTTGTCAGGATATCTAGCATTTTTATGTGTAAAAAGTTCATCTATGTAAAAATGATAAAAGTGTTGAGAATGATTTAATGATATTTCCTAGAAAAATATGAAACAGTAGGAAGTATATATGTTACTACAGTTGATTACAATGTAGCAAATGCAGATGAAGCTGCACGTGGGGTTAGAAGTTCAAGAGATAACATTTTACAAACATCTAGAATGAACTAGAAATGCTTTCGCATGCGATGTGGTTAATTTTTCCTCTTTGTGTCTTTCATTCATAATTTCTAAATGATCGTTTGTGTAATCGATACGAAATGAAAAATCGAATTATTACAAAATCCTACTTCCACTCGCAGATTATTTAAAACAACTAAATTATTCTTAATTATTAATTTTAAGGAGGAATTATTTTAAATTCTTGTCCAATTATTTTGAAGATAGCATAATTTAAAGAAAAATATTTTTCACAGATTCAGTCATTTGAAGTGAATAATAGAAAAGGTACAAACTAAAGCACTACAAATATAAAAAAATGAATAAATGGGTAAATAAGGGAAAAATTGTGAGGACCAAATAACAAGACATAAATATATGTAAAAATAATATTTATTATCAGCGTACTCTCATCAACATGCAACATTGACCATGAATTTTAATTTTCAACTATGATCACGTGTCTCTCTATTCATTTACAGTTATTTACACGTACATACAATTTCTCAGTTCTAATAGTATACACCATAAATAGTAAGCATTCATTTCACTAATAATAATACTTTAAACGTATCTCGCGAAATAGTTTTGTGCATAATATTTTCGTTAAATTAATCATTAAGTAGCGCGTACAAGGAGTGGTTTCCCGTTTGTACAAGTACTATTATCTCTATCGACGTCCATTTGCGAAATTGTTGCTTTCAGGATCGTCTGTGTGGACTCGTATTTCTGTAACAAATTATAATTTATCTGGTTAGATACTTTTGTTGTTAATTTAACGTTCGTTGAAATTCTTATGTGTACGTGTTTATGACGAGTTAATTAGTACAAATTAATAAAAAGTCAATTAATTTAAAACGAGTTAATTAATTTAAAACGAGTTAATTTAAAAATTAAAAAATCTAAAAACGTGTTAATTTGAAAATCTAAAAATCTAAAGATTAATTCTACAGCCACTAGCAGATCCGTGTGAATGAAGAAAAATATAAAACTGCGTAAACATCCGCTCAGTGATTAACACGATAAAAATACTAATCTCTATGGTAATTAACATTCGAACACTAAGCACATGCCAGCGAGAAACGAAAAAATGGTACACGCGTTTGTTAGACCGTTGCAACTTCTTATCACTCTTTCATTGCACAGTCTGACGTTCTCATTCAGACAAAAAATCCTGCTAAATATCATCCGTTTCGTAAAATTACGACATATCGTACTCATCAGTGTGTCACTTTCTCACGGGATTGCAACATTGTTACATTGATCATCGGGTAATGTAATGAATCGCAAGCATGTATCTTCTTTGAAGAGAAATCTTAGAGAATTAAAATGGTGAGTGTCATGATGAAAATGGGAATGTAGTAAGGGTAAGGTACGCTGGTATTTTTGATTTAGTGCTTTTCGACGAGTTGTATTTTTTGGTACATTGAAATTTTGGCGCGTTGCAAATTTGTCGGGTTTTAATTTAGCTGCGTTGAATTTTTGACGCGTTGGATTTTGAATGCGTTGAAATTGAAAAACATTGCAATTTCGATGCGTTGAATTTTGGACGCGTTGTAATTTCTACTCGTTGCAATTTCGACGCGTTGTAATTTCGGCAAGTTGAAATTTCGATGAGCTGAATTTTGGACGCGTTGCAATTTCATTGCATTAAAATTTCGGAACGTTGCAATTCCAACGAGTTGCAATTTAGATGTACTGAATTTTCGACACACTGTAATTTGGACGCGTTGTAATTTCTACTCATTGCAATTCCAACCCATTGCAATTTCTTTGCGTACGAATTTCTACTCATCGTTCGACACGTTACAATTCCACATTACAATTTTAATACCTTGCTATCTCTACGCATTTAAATTTCTACTCTATTCAACTTCAACGTATTATATTTTGCAGGCATTATATTTTTGATTCATTGTATTCTTGATATTGCAACATATAATTTTGACTAATTGCAATTTCACCTCGTTACAATTTTTACGCACTGTACCTATCAAAACCATAGTCATCTACCAAAAATCTGAACGTGTTTTCTATCGGATCATAAATGGAATTACCTCTTCAATACCAATATCCACTTCCTCAAGGATTTCATCTAACACAGATACAAGGTGATCCACATTTTCGACGGTGAATACCATTGGTGGTTTCAGTTTTAGAATATTGTCATCAGGACCATCGCTGCTCACCAGGATCTTCTTGTCCTTCAACCTACTAACCACATGCTTTGCTTCGGCAGTCGCCGGTATCCTTTTGCTCCTGTCACGAACTAATTCGATACCAGCGAACAATCCAACACCTCGAACATCACCGATGATTTTTCGCCTTTTCGCCAACTTCCTCAACTCCGACATCAAATATTTGCCGACCTTCAAAGCGTTCTCTTGTAGATTCTCGCGCTCTATTACCTCCATCACTGCATTTGCTATGGCACAGGATACCGGATTGCCGCCATACTGTTTTTTGACAAAATTAAATAGGTTTGAGTCAAATCTTAAATCTAAAATTTTAGTCTTTAATAAATAATAACTTTTTGGGTAATTGTTTAGGATTATTGGACTTAAATTTAACTTATAGGATTATTGCACCTAAAAATTAGTGGATTATCTGTCTTGAAAGGACAAGAGTTTACTACATGTTTGTGTAAATTATGTTAGATAATTTTTGTGGTTTCCATAATAAATTGTGTAGTTTAAACTTCAAGTCATATATTGTATAATTTAAATAATAAATTGTGTAGCTCAATTTCTGTAATGTAAGTGATAAATTGTAAAAGAGTATAATTTAAATTTTACAATTCAACCCCTTGCTGTAGACGAGTGCGTCACGTGACACACTCGCCCTTCAATTATGACAAACGTTACTCAAAATTTTAATACACTTCAATATCAAATTCAAGTTCAATTATAGTTTACATAATCGAAGATCACTGAATACAGTATTGACATAACATTTCAACATTCTTTATTCGTTCTTATATTGCAGCTGCGATTAGATTAGTTACGTGACGCATTTGACAAACAAACTCGAGTTAATCATTCTGAATAATATCTATTAAATTTATGCAACTTGTTTAATGAATAAATTCAAATTTACTGAAGAAATGAAGCTGATTTATGGAACAAATTATCGAATAAACGAGTTCGATTAATTTTCTTTAAAGTTTCTCTTATGAATTACCGTGTTGAAATATTCGATGCCGGTGTCCTTAAAGCTTGCAGCGATGGTCGGGTTGGTGATAACAGCTGCTACGGGGTGGCCATTGCCCATGGGTTTGCCCACGGTGACGATATCCGGGATGACATCCTCCCCATAAAGTTGGAAAGCCCACATGTGGCTGCCAACCCTTCCGAAACCAACTTGTACTTCATCGGCGATGCAAACACCTCCAGCTTCGCGAACGTGTCTATTGGTAAATTAGTAATTTTTATTCGAAAGAAAATTTGTTCTTTAAGAAATTTATTATGCATACTTAAATAAATATTGTATCTGATAAATAAAATATTACTGTAAGATAGTTGTCAATTATAATAAATTACAAAATGTTAAAATATAATCTGCATTGACATTTGATATTTTTTTGTATCTTGTTGAAAGCACCTATTGTATATAATGTATTTTATGTAGTGACTCGATGTAAAAAATGACAAAGTACAATACATACTTGTAGACGTTTCTGAAATAATTCTCTGGGGGTAGAATTTGTCCACCGACTGACATCAAGCTTTCTGCGATGTAAGCGCAAACACCTCGTCCTTGATTTTTCAGATTTTGACAAATATTTTTCACGTCGTTAGCATATTTTACTCCTAGATCTTCACCGGGGTAGTCAGTTTCACGATACTTCCCTCGATATACGTCCGGACAGGGAGCCTGCGTAATAAACATTTTTTTACTCTAAAATGACCTGTCTGTTACGAAATATTTCAAAATTTATGTTATACACGTAGTAATTTAATAAAAGCAACATAACTTTGACTTGATTTAACTTTGACTCAATTTCATTTTGAAGGTCAAAAATTGTACTTAAGAGTGCATTATAACAGTGAATAGTTGAAAATAATTAAAACTTAGATACTAATGTACAATTAAAAATGATATATCAATTGATTATAATTTAAGATATATCTCAATGCAAATTAGTCTAAAAAATTGATAAAAGATTAAAAGATGTAATTATTAATAATGGAATATGTCTCACCACATGGACCCAGTCTTTCTTTCCAGGACCGTTCGGCTTGTTGAACTTGTACGGCGATATATCGATCATCGAGGTCAAATGGCCATGATAAGCGCTAAAATCAAGAAAGAACAACGTTGAACGAGAGTTGCCTCCCGCTTCCGTGTACCTTCTACAATGCTTCTAAACTCTAAGCGTGCAATGTTCACAACGTTGACCATCGTCATTGCCAATTGTCTTCCGACAGAAATGTCAAAGCTTCCTGGAAATGTTATTTTCTCCTCTTCGTGGTCGATTCTTCAACACACGTGTTCGACAAACAAAAAGAAACAGAAAGGTACGTTGGAGACTTCACAAAACACAAACGCTTCACGATATAAGCTTCTGCGCCGGTGTAAGACAAAGGGGAGCGTAGGTAGCTCGAACACATATGTTACATTTGGTAGAAATTCTATTTTTCATAGCATCTTTTGCTTTGGAAATGTTTTTGCATATGAGTAGCATGCTTTTTTAACCCTTTGACTATGGTTTTATGAATTATTATTATTATTATTAAAAATTCCCAGAATTGTCTATACCAGCTCCTCAAAGTTAAAAGTTACAGAAATTGCCTATACCAAATCCTCAAATTTAAAAATTCCAAAAATTGCTTATATGAACTCTTCAAATTTAAAAATTCCAGAAATTGCCTATACCAAATCCTCAAATTTTAAAATTCCAAAAGTTCCCTATACCAAATCCTCAAATTGAAAAATTCCTTAAATTGCTAATACCAGCTCCTCAAATTGAAAAATTCCCAAAATTGCATATACCAACTCCTGAAATTTCAAAATCCTCAGATTGCCTATTCCAGTACCCTCAAATTTAAAAATTCTCGTTTGCCTATTCGCAGAAATCAAAATGGCGGCAAAAGCAATGGTACCATGACTTCTCAACG
This sequence comes from Megachile ligniseca, assembly GCA_945859555.1. Lineage (NCBI taxonomy): Eukaryota > Metazoa > Arthropoda > Insecta > Hymenoptera > Megachilidae > Megachile > Megachile ligniseca. Next base: position 8,268,003 of record OX243783.1, read on the forward strand.
TTCTTCCCTACGCTGATAACATAACCAGTACATAATTATGACATAACGAACATTATGTCATTAGTTGTTAATCAAAGGGTCAATCCATCTAACAAGTATAAAATCCAATCTGAATAAAATGATGGAGTCAAGCTATCAAAGTCCCCTTCGCCTCCGTCCACAACTCTTCGCTTCACTGTCATTCATCCGCTTGCAGTTCGTGTCCCAGGTTAGATCCTTTCTAACATAGCAATAAAATGTACTCTTCAGCTCCAAGTTTCATGTCGTATAGCATTCGTGGCACGTACGTGTCACCTAAAACGACAATAGCTTAACTCGACGAAATTCGCGTCTCCGTTGCACTTTGCTTGCTAGCAATTCAATGGCGTCCTGTGCGTCGTTCCGCTGGTATCTCGTTCGTTTCTCTCGCGAATGAACGGACTGTAAACAGGCAAAAAAGAAAACCCTTTCGATTAGTCAGTCGATCGGCTGTTAAACGTCTGGCAAACATCGTAGCCTGAAACATATCCCTGTGTGTTTCTAAGCGTTAATAAAGGGAATCATGCTTTTAATTGTTGGATCGCAGGTGGAAGTCAGTAGATGCTTCCAGGTACTTTTGGGCCCATGGAGTTAGCTCTCAGATCCTTGTGCGACTTACTGGTCCAGAGTGATGATGTCTTTGTTCTTCGTGTGGGTTTGGGCTAGACGAAGAGCTAGGTCGTTCGCTTCGCTTCCGGAGTTCACCAGGAAGCAGACGGACAGGGGTTCTGGAAGCAGCGATGTCAGACGACGAGCACACAGGACCAAATTGTCGTGCAGGAAGCGGTTGTTCGTGGAGAGTAGCGCCATTTGCTCTTGTCCTGCTCGTACTACTGTCGGGTGACAGTGACCCACTGCAATCATATTTATTTAATTAATTCTGAGGTGCTTGGTGAGATATACTTATTCTGTTATTTAAAAGATAATAATTGGTAAGGAACAGTTACTTTGTACTGCTATTTCAAAGGTAGTACTTGGTGAGATATACTTATTCTGTTCTGTTATTTAGGATATAACAGGTGAGGTATACTTACACTGCTCTATTATTTAAAAGATAGTAATTGATATGTTATTTTGTTCTCCTATTCAAAAGTTGCAATCGAATTTTAATTGCACAAGTCAATATAGCGCGCTCGTAAATTACAGTAGTATAAATTTCAGACTGCAACCAAAACGCTGACACTAAATTTGCATCACACGATCCTGAGTCTCAAACTGCTTATGTCAAATCATCATTCTTTCTTTACATTATATTATTTAAAATTGTATCATGTCATCGGATCGATTATATCTAGTATGATTTATTTATATCATTTGTTAAAATAATTATGGTAATTCAAAATTTGCACTGTTCTTACCATGAGCAACATTGTTGATACAGTCCAGGTAACGGTTTCCTTTCTCATCATACATGTATTGTCCTTCAGCTCTGACGATCTTCAAAGGATTCGATTTGTAAAATAATTTGCACGCTTGTCTGTAAACCGAATCATTTAATTTATATGTTATAGATTATTATTGATAATAACTAACAGAATACATGATTAATTTAATATTTACCCAACGTGACGTTCTCGAAGACGAATCGTCTCCGACTTCGGCATCTGCTCCAACGCGTCAGCCATGTTAAAAAGTGATTCTGATTTTCTAAAAAGACAGAATTTGAATTAATTGTTGTCGCTCTGGAGGAAATTTTCGAATTAAATCGTTTCGCGACAATGTTACATTTTTGTATGCATTTAAAGATTAACTTCTAACTTAATTTACGATGCTTCATCATTTTGGATCCAAACAGTTTGTTTGCATTTCTGTCAGGTACTATTTGCATTTCTGTTATGTACTGTTATCGAAAAGTTTATGTTACATCACCAAAAAAAGTCGATCTTAAAATCAGTACAACAAACGGTGTGACGAAAACTGAGTTTGAATTTGTCGGAAGCAGTATTTGTTAATAGTACTGAATGTTTTGTGAAAAATAATGAAGTTAGAGCATGAAAGACAAATCAACGGAGAATAAACTGTGAATGATAATCTTTTCATTAGAGCTCGTATATCGGCCATTCCCCATGGGATAAGTAATTTTCCAGCGGCTGATAAGTGCACGTGATTACTACGCGTAAGTAGTAATTCAGTGCGTTTCATCCGTAAATCCCATGAATCGAAATAAATTGATCTTCAGAAATTCATCTTCGTCTTCAATCTTCTTTTACGTAATATCGAAACACTTCGAAATCGAGGCGATTAAGTTTGAAAGATAACGAGATTACAAGAATCATTCGACTTTAAGTCCAAAATGTGTACTTTTCATGATTTCATAAGCAATCACGACAACGTGATTAGCTAGATCAATCAATCATGTTGCAACGAACGTGTCTACAATGCTGTTTTTGTGGAAGCTGCAAAAACATGTTGAAAGAACAAGTTATTTATAATGTTTAGTCACCTTGAAATAGAATCATTGCAGAAATACTGGACAGATAAATGAAGGTTTATCTTTCTAATCCAAAGATCAAGTAAAGTAATAGAGACAACTGTACACAAAAGTATACAACAAAAATTAACTACGACCATAAATTTTATTAAAAATACAGTCACTTTTTAATAAAAATTACAGAGTGGAAAAGTATATTAACTAAGTACGATATAGTACACAGAATAATTTACTAAAATTCATCCACTAAATCATTCTTAATATTAATACAAATTTTCCTCGAAGTAAATTTAAATTAAACTTCCTAAAAATACAAAAACTTGAAACACTTGAAATCTTACAAAAAAAAAAAACGAGAAAAGAAATGTTAGTGAATTCAAAACTGCTCCGAACGAATCTTCCCGCGCAAAAATCGAACGCTCCATGTATCACGAACGAGTACGAAAAACAGCCTAATATTCACTCTAAAATATCCTTGAATAAACCCCACTAGAATATCCTTTTAAAGAAATAAAAATGTAAAGCGAGAAACGAAGAAGAACGAACTTGAACGAATTACGCAATAAACACATACGTCTAAACGAGCGATGCGGCATGAAACGTTAACGGCTGATAATAGAGAAGAAAACGAGCGGCACGTAAAACGTTCTGTTATCGTGCAACGTCCACGTGCGCGTTTTCTGAAACGTCGAAGTCAACGAGATCGTACCTGAACTTTTGGATAATCGCAAGTTACGGTTCCTCGACTTCTGAATGCAGCCGTCAGCTGAGTGCCGCGACCTACTCCGGTGACGTCATATATAGAGCTCGCCTATTGGCGGAGCGTGGGCGGGGGGCTGCGCGCGCATCGTCCTCTTCGTCCTAAAGCGATATTAAAACACTTTGCCCCCACCCCTGCGGACAGTCGGCTCCGCGCTCCGCAACTAGGAAGGCGCGCGATTTTGATTGATTGAGGGGACAATTCTACTACGTATAGAATACTGAAAACAAATCTGATTCTGGGCAATTTGCCATTAGATGGGAGAAAGAATTTTGGACATGGTGGCCAGAACTGCTGGAGAGCGAAGTTTGTAGCGTAGTACGGATAGATATTTGAGTATTTGGGAATTTGAGATGCTGGCTACTCTGGGATTTGGAGTTGGAGATTATGGGATTCGGAGTTTAGGAATTTGGGAATTGGAATATTTGAGAAATTTGGGACATAGGGAATTTGGAAATTTCAGAATTTAGGCGATTTGAGAATTGGGATATCTAAGGTATTTGGAAATCTAGGAGTCTAGGGAATTTGGAGATTCGAAGTTTTGGGCACTTGGGGAATTTAAAGCTTGAGAAGTTTGGAATTTTTACATCTAGGGAATTTTAGAGCGTGGAAATCCGAGGAATTGAAGATTTGAGAATTTGGAAATATTGAAGTTTAGGGAACTGGGGAATTTGAAGATTGTAGGATTCGGGGATTTAGGGAATTTGGGGATTAGAGAATTTGGGACTTTAGTGATTTGTAAATTTGAAACTGAAAAATTTAAAATTCAAAGATTTATGAATATGAAACTTGAAAATTTGAGAGTTTGAAGATTCATAAATTTGTAAATTTGAACTGAAAATTTTGAAAATTTGAGAATTATGCGTACACTAAAATATCAGCAACCATAGTTATAAGTTGAACCGATATGTATTTATAGCGCCGTTAATGATAAAAATAATTCCGCACAAGTCACAAGTATGAAGACACAATAAAAATGACCACAAAATAGATACAAAGATCATGCTTGTACTTCAGTGACCATTCCGAGTACGACAATCAATCGCGAATTCTTGCCGTGACGTTATCGCGTTACGCAAAACAACATATTGTTATCTCCAATTATTATTGTGTAACATTATCTATCAAATTTCACAATGAGCTCGTGAAAAGTGATCGAAATTCCAAAATTTCTACTATATGAAACAGATAGCTCGGTGTGTCTTCTTGTCTACTACAGTATAAATAAAATGATAATTATTATCCGATAATAAATTATCACGGACTTAAATTACATAAAATAGTGTCATAGTTTCACTTCTTGAATACCGAGACGATAGCTGATAACCTGAAATCGTAACAAACTAAAAGACAAAGAAAATGAAAAATTTAATAATGATAGTCTTGAATAAATAAGAGTCAAATGAACACCATAAGACTTCCGCACATATTTATATTTGTTTTATCAAAATAAATACAACCACTGTCTTTTTGTACCTCGTTATTTTATTTGATCACTAGATTCAGATCAATGGTTCACTGACATTTAATTATATTGCATTATTTTTCGTCTGGCGGAGATATATCTGATAATAATATTTTCGTTGCTAATCGAAACCTGTTATTTGACAAGTTTTCAACTCGCGAATTTTTAAAAATTGTTGCCAGAACAATTGTGTATCTTGGCAAGATATTTCGATAGACTCTTTGTGGAAAATTTTGTAAACATGTTCACCTGCATTCTATTTTTATTTGTTAATAAAGTATTATATATGTATCATGTACATACGTGACAAGTCTCGCGTTCTCAGCCTTGACTTTGATTATATCGCGCATATTGTAATTTCCTATTTTTTTAATTACACTTTCCTACGGAAAGTTTCTCAACCTGTTATCACTCGTCGCGATAAAATATCGTGACGAATTAACGCAGAGAATTCCAGCCATCGATCGTTTGTGTACTCGTCAAATATAACTTAACTCTTTCGCAAATTTGGCGGACGACAGCAGGAAAAGGGTAAGAGGAAAGACTTCTACTCGGTTTCATGATTAATTTGATTAATTTTGAGGAAACTGATTTCGTTTATTTTTGGATCGTGTTAACAAATTATCAATTTTTTTAATTTTTTGGTTTATGAAGTTTCAAACTTTCCATGTTCACATATTCATATATTCGCATATTTACATGTTTACATGTTCACATGTTCACGTGTTCATATATTCACATATTCAGATATTCACATGTTCATATATTTACATATTCACATATTCACCTGTTCACATATTTACATACTCACATATTCATATGTTCACATGTTCACATATTCACATGTATTCAAATTCCCATATTCCCAAATTGGAATATCCCCAAATTGCCATATCCCCAAATTTCCATATCCCCAAATTCCCACATCCCCAAATTGCCATATCCCCAAATTCTCACATCCCCCAATTTCCATATCCCCAAATACACAAATTCAGAAATTTTCACAATCCCAAATTTCTACATTCTCAAACTCTGGAATTTCCTAATTTCCTAATTTCCAAATTTCTCAATTCCCAAATTCTCAAGTTCTTAAATCTCCTACTCCCCAAATTTCAAATCTTCCAAAATTCTCATCTTCCCAAATCTCCTAATCCAAAATTTCTAAACTTCCAAATCTCTAAATCCCCAAATATCTAACTTTTCAACTTCCCCAACCTCCAAGTTTCAACTTCCGCCATCTCCCAAATCTCGCCACCACAAAATGGCGGACCCCATTCCCTAAAGTCACTGTCCCCACTATCATTTTCCTCGTGTTACCCCTAATCTTGTTCCTCAAGACATCGACCGATGACAGAAACATTTCTCAAGTTCAAAAAGAAGCTCAATCGAAAATATCTTCTTCTAACAAGTTTTATCTTTTTAATAAAAGATCGTTTATTACCAATTTCCAATATAGGTCAGTTTTACAAATCGATTTCGCTTCAATCAACTTTTATAAAGGTTTACAATTCGCAAGATCGCAGAAATTTTCCATTGTACGAGATTATCGACTCGTGCTCCTTGTCTGCTCACTACCTTATCACCTTTAATCTGTTTTCATTTCAGTTTTTCTGTTAGAGTTTAGAAATACATGTATTTTAATCAGATAGTACACTAAAGCGGAGGAACAAAGTGAAACAGAATTTATGTAACACTCGATTTAATGCTTCGATCGTTTTTTCCTACGGATTAAAATAGATTATCGATCGAATGTCCTTCGGAAAATGAATGAACATTACGAGCACTTTAGATGCTAATTGCTGTTTTATTATTGAGATTTGTAGCTTTGCAGAGTTAGTGATTTTGGTGATTTTATGAATGTGCAGAGTTTGGATGTAGTGGGTGTTTTCAAGATTTTTGATAATTTGGTAATTTGGTAATTTGGTAATTTGCTAATTGTTAATTTGCTAATTGTTAATTTGGTAATTTGCTAATTTGCTAATCGATAAATTGATAATTTGATAATTTGCTAATTTTGAAGTTTGAAGATTTGGAAATTTTTAACTTTAAGATTTGAAAATGTAGTAACTAAAAACATAGAAATCTGATAATTCATTAACAAATTAATTTCAGAATAGAACATCAGAGAACAAAGCATATCGAGTAAATTTTAATTAAAATAGAATCACGAATTTTTGAAACCTAGTGACAAACATCGTCGAAGGAAACATGTGTTCGAACGACACGTGCCGCACGTGAACGACAGTGATACGCGCGTGTTAGCTGTTATCATTGCTGCGCTAATCATTTGATACCTCTACGACAAGCCTCCACCGATTGTCTTCGATAAATACGAAGACACACACTTCTAATTATTTAACCAACAATTTCCCCTCGAAACACACCAATAATATTTAAATTTACAATACAAAATTCATCAAGTACAATTTTCAGCAAAAACCAATCAATTTTGAGTACCAACAAATAGTGCAACACAGTGTAACTTTAACAACACATGTGCGATTCTTCGTTTTCTTGTTTCATTAACTAATATTGTTCTTATAACTACTCCGAGCATGACATCATACGATACGAACGTGGAACTTGTTGAAACAAGGAATTCTATGCGATTGTCCGTGCAAATTGGGCCACTGATAATCTCCGTAAAAACTGATTCAAACGATCGCATCCCACAAACAGTTTCAATCATCATGAAACGATAATTAAATAATCGTAGGAGGCTCGGATAGATAAGGGAAGTTCGTTAACCTTATTCATTACTGTCTGAGTCTTGGCGGGACACGATGAAACGTTGCAATTTGATCCCTCGTTAATTTCGCGATGCATTTTTGCTCGAACGGATTGCGCGAAAATGTTACTTTGGCGTCGCATAGCTTCCTGCTTCAGAAGTTATGCAAATTGTAAATCGTTTCGCAAGACTCCATTGGTTAAACGGTGTTCTACGGAGAAGATTATACATTCTGCTTGCGTCAGAGGTCATGCGATGCGTACTTTGTCGCTGATAAGGTTCGCGATGATACCAGCGTCAGAAGCAGAACGAACTCGGATCAACTAGATTTGCGCGGGAACTAGACTCGTTCGAAATTGTGAACTTATCAAACGATTAAAGTGATTGTTACATTTCTGAACTTCTGCATTGACATATCTCAAGATTTATAAATTACTCAAATTCCTAAATCTCAAAATGTCCCATAACCTAAATTTCCCATATCTCAAATACCCCATATCACAAATTCCCCATATTACAAATTCACCACATTACAAATTCCCCATGTTCCAAATCCCCCATGTCCCAAATTCCCCATATCCCGAATTCCCCATATCCCGAATTCCCCATATCTCAAATTCCCCATACTCCAAATACCTGATATCTCAAATTCCCCATATCTCAGAATCCCCATATCTCAAATTCCCCATATCCCGAATTCCCCACATCTCAAATCCCCCATACTCCAAATACCCCATATCTCAAATTCCCCATATCCCGAATTCCCCATATCTCAAATCCCCCATACTCCAAATACCCCATATCTCAAATTCCCCACACTCCAAATTCTCCATATCTCAAATTCCCCATACTCCAAATATCCCATATCCCAAATTACTCCAAACACCTCAAATTCCCCAGATTTCTCAATGTAAAAATATATACACAACAATCAGCAATAGTTAAAGTATTAAAAAGATTGAAAAAATATAATTTTAAGGATAAAAATTAAAGCCACAATTTTTTCGCAGTCGGTAGGACTCGAACCTACGCTCCCAGAGGGAATCTGATTTCTAGTCAGACGCCTTAACCACTCGGCCACGACTGCTACGAGCTTATCAGTTGCTTTATTTCTACTTTGCTGTAGATAGTGATTATGAATATGTATAAATGTAATTTAATGTGAATAATTTTAACTAAACTATAGAAACTTTTAGTTTACGTAATCTAATCAACATATTTATTGTCATATACAAACTTGAACTTAATATATTTACACTATCTATATTCCTACATTATTGTATATCGAAGAAACTAGTTATTTCTATTTTATTTATTTTTGATTATTGTTTTTTACTTATGTAAACTAGTTACATTACTTTTCTCTTATAACTGAACTGTTTCTCCCATTATATAACACTATTTATTCATCGTTGTATTACACCATTTATTTAATCGTTGCGTTAATTACTTTATTTATAAGGTACCCTTCTATCATTATAAAGTAATTAATATAATAAACTGAAAATATTGCGCAAACCGTAATTTTATATCTTTCCATTTCATATCTGTGCGCGCTTTTAAAATGGTGTCCTCACTGCCACCTAGTGCTCCTTCATAGAACTAATAAAACAAATAAATGTTTTATGAACGGTACATTATACGTATGTATTTCATGGCAGAATGTTTCCATCTGATTTTGACAGCTGATGTTTGTTCCTCTTTAATTTAACATGTGACACTTATTAAATTTCGTAAATAAATATACATATAATTTTTAGTTCAGAATAAGGTAGTTAAATGTAGAATGGCAGAGAGAAGTGATACTTCGAAGCAACAGAATTCTGATACCACTGAAAAGGTTATGAAAGAGAAGGAGGCCGATATTAGTCGTTATTTTGAAAATGCATCTCGTACAATATTCGACGAGATCGTTTCACCTAAAAAAGATTTCTTCGACGTACAAAGTGATTCTGGAAGCAGAATGGCAGAGTTTGAATTGTTAGCGGATGATTCGAGTGAATTCTTGAAAGGCAGTTCGTTACTTGGTAACGATCGACCTGATCACAGTGGAGCGAACGACATGCACAGAGATACTTGGATACCTTCGGAACAAACAAGAAAAGTGCTGCGAAATATCGCCACGTCTACGGCTGGAACCAGTTCCGTCGACAGAGATAACCTAACAATGCCAGGACTCGCTATTCAAGGTGATATGGCTAACTTAATAAAGAATGCTGCCATGCGGTTCCTAGGTGAAGATGAAAATATAGCCAGAAATGTACTTACCGCTTCTGATGTAACACAGGATGAACGAGGCTTGCGACAATTAATTCAAGCTGGTTGTTATAAGGCAGCAATTAATTTAACAGGAAGGTTATTAGCTGTGTATGCTCAAGGATTTGGTAAAATAAACCAACCTAGCAAACACACTCCACATTCTTTGCAACTGTGGTACACAAGACTAGCTTTGTTAACTAAACTAAAGCAAACTGATATTTTAGAAAATGAATCCAAACCGTTTGGCAACTTGGATAAGCCTGATATGTACTTCACGTTTTATCCTGAACTCTATGGTACTAGACCAGGTTCTATGGCTTCCTTTTCTTTTAGATTGCTTTTAGCGGAAATTCCACAATACTGTGGAAAACCAAAGCAAGCATTAGATAATCTGTTTAAGATTTTAGCTACTGTGAATCAGATTATAACTAATTTTAATGCTGGAATCAATGGAGATGGATCACGTGTTAAAATTAATGCCTCAGAACAAGAGGATGCAATACGGCTATGGACAGGCAGGAGATCCAGAGTTCTTATATCCATTACTAACTGTGCAGTTAGTATGAAAAACTATATACTAGCTATAGAAGTCTTAGAGAAATTATGCAACTCTACAAACTGGACAACTGAACAAAAGGATGCTTTGAAAGCTAGTATAGGTAGACTACATCTGTTTCTGGGAGATATATCAGCAGCAGAGAAATTACTTATCAATCCACAAAAACAAGACAGTGATCTAACTGTTAGAGAGCTAATGGACAGAGGATTAATGGCAGTAGCTCAAAATTCTTTTCCAGAAGCATACAACTATTTTCAAACTGCAGAGGCATTGGATCCATCTAATATCGCTTTGATTAACAACATAGCTGTCTGCCTGTTATACACTGGCCAGTTAAAAGCTGCAGTACGTTTATATGAGAGTATGATTACAAGAAATCCTGTTAAAAGCTTACAAGAACCTATATTGTTGAATATATGTACTTCATACGAGTTACATACTACTCACTGTAAGCAACCAAAACTACATTTATTGAGCCAGTTAAATAGGTATAAAGGGGATGCTGTAGATATACAGTGCTTGAAACTCCCCTTAAACTAAACTTTTAGTTTGTCTGTGTACAGTATGTAATTGCTTGAAGATGAAATTTTAAATCTGTTATTCTATTATGAAGATATTGCATTGGTGTATAAATTTTATTAAATAAAAAATTGATTTGCTTCATATTTTTAAACACACAATTCTCTCTTTGTCTAGAACCACCGTCCACCGCTAAATCGCTAAGGGTTTTGTTGACCATTAAATGCAATTTTTTTCATTTTGAATATATTGCAAGCATATTAATACATATATAGCATAGTAATTAATAAAATCAATGTTAATTGAATTTTAAAAAAATAATGGAACAAGTGGCGCCATCTCTCCGGCGAACAGGGTGAACTACACACTTTTGAAACTGTGGTTTGATTAGTTCTAATCTTCTACCGCTAGATGGCGACAAAACGATATACGTGGCGCCAACTAGCGGCAGTGTATGGGAACTAATTAAACTACAGTTTCAAAAGTGTGTAGTTCACCCTGTTCGCCGGAGAGATGGCGCCACTACAAAAGCGCGCGAACGTGATATAAATTTAAAAAAATATGTACGAATAGAACTTCCAAAAGATTTTGGTCAATTATAAAAGAACAATGTGTAACAAACAATTGCATAATTGGTTTCCTATCCCTCGTGTTTTTAAGGTGATAGGTGCAGAACAAGTAAATTCAACACTGATATCAAAGTAAAATAGCCTTTATTACATCGTGAAACGAGGACAATTTAATGAACGTTCAACAATTGCTAGAATTCTCTCACTCTCTCCCACTTTCTCTCCCACACGTTCAACCTCAGCCATACACACATTCTTTTTTTCTCATTCTTTCCACATTCATGTCACTCGGATGAACTGCTCACGCTTTATTATAATCTCGCACCTCTTTTCTTTCCCTTCGTTTCATCGCTTTTTCTTAACCCGTTACGCCCACTAACCGAAACAATCGGTGTGCTCGTAATGTTCGTCGAGGATCATAATCGCATTACAGGACACACGCTTTGTTATCTCATCAAACATAATCTTTTAGATTTCTTCGCGTAATTAACCATTATCATCCTTTCCCTCTGCCCGCCTGTTTATTTTCAATTGTTATTTTCGTTACCGTATATACATCAAAATCAGCTAACCGCAAATATTCTTTCTTCCTATTTCTTTTCCGTTAGCAGCAGGCGGTAACATTACAGCATACATTCAGATCGTTTCCAAAACTGCACTCTCTCTCCCTGCAGAAAAAAGGCACGAACTGGCGGAAAAGTCGGCCTAACTGTATAATATTTTCATTTATTTTATTTATGGATGGAACTTCGTCACAATACATTATTTTAATTTCATCTCTTTTCTGCTGCTTCTTTCCGCAGTGTTCAACAGCTTCGGCTTTTATTCCCGTACGAGCCGAATTCACTGATCCGTGTTAGCCACGTAGTGTTCGCAGTGTTGTTCAATTCGCATAAACGACATCGTCGTACCTTTCTTTATATTTTTAGTTTTCCTTACTCTTTCTTTCTCTATATATTGAATGCCCATCAACAACGATCGAACTTCCGAAAGGAGATCGTTCTCGTTAGAATAATATACTTTTTATAACATTAATTACCAATCTACAAGAACACGTTCCTTCCCCGAACTGAACATTTTCAAATTCATTTCAATATCAATATTTATACAATTCCTTATCATTCTGCTATATTTAACAAAAATTGTAAATATTAAATGATTCTGCAAATTTGTCAGGAAAATTTTTTAAATCATGATTTAAAATGTTCACAAAAACATACTATGCGTTGGAGGACGTTCAGCCTTGCTTTAAATTTAGGGGTTCAGAAATATAGAATTTTCAAATTCACAAGTTTCCAAATTGAGAAATTTGGTTGCACAATTTTCAAATTTTTAATTTAAGGAATTTAGAAATGAGGAAATTTAATAAATTATCTGGGGAATTTGGAAATTTTGAAGTTCACAAAATTTCAATTTGATAACAGTTCTTGAGAATTTCTAAATATGAAAATTTGAAAGTTTTCCTAGGGTTCTAAATCCAAGAATCCAATACTAATGAAATTTGTCTAATACATGTCCAAACTTCTGTTAAAAAAAAAATCTTCCAGAACGTCCTAGCAACGCAGAGCTAAATCATTGATTACAAAGGTAAAATATGAAATTTCATTCGGAGAAGGCACTGCATCCACTACGTAGCTGTAACCTTCCGGTTTTCAATTTTCCTCTCCCTCCGTTCTCTCATCTACCGTATATTACGCTTCGCTGTTACAATAACATCCGCATCGCTATTCCTGGCGACTAAAATGTAACCTTACGAATGTATTACCTATGTACATACATATGCTGTCTGCCGTGTACGCACATATACACCCGTTCATGGGGTCGTGCATGTGTGCGCACCTGTGCAGACCGTTAATTTAGCAAATTTATTCTGTTTTTTTTTTTCCACACTTACAATGTATATATAGAATTATTATATATACTATTGTGTAATGCTTACGCTCTCTAAAAACCTCTAAACGAAACAGTATTATTTATTGTCCTGCCGTAAATTTTTTTTCTTCGTCGTTTTTTACTTCCGAGTATTTTTTCTCTGTGCACACATACACGCATACGCTTGACACGCACACACAACCACGGATTCTGGTGTTTCACGTAAAACGGTTGTCATGGAAAGCTCAAATAGCATAACCACACCAGTGTGTTCGTCGAGTACAGCTTTTTAAAGCGACCTATGTTCGATTACTCTCGTGTGCTTCTCGCCTCGAATGAAATCAAAGAGATTCGTTATTTTTTTTCAGATACAAGGTTGTCTAATTTTGTATAATTTTTTCGCAACGTTTCGATCGGAGAAAATATAATGTTTGGTACGCAAGGAGAAACATCACGGGAGTAACATTACTTTCGACGAGTGAATTCACCTCGAGATCGAATCAATGAATTTCTATGTTAATCTCGGTAAACTAGGCAAGCTCGGTCGTTCACGGAAGGCATCGTACGGTGCTCATCTTTAAATCGTTGCATTAACAATTATTAACAACTTTTTTTTACTTTTTTTTTCCCTCGTATTTCTCTCCTCACTTTCTCGTGTTACGTTCGTTTCGTGTTCTTTATCTTTTTCTCTTTTTTTTTACGAGTATCCATATCGCTTATTTATTTTTTTCTTGTTAGTTATAATAGTTTAGGAAGTAACGGAGACATAACCGATGCCGATGCGCGGAAGCTGGCAAAATTACACTTGTAGTCGTGTTTTGTTATTTTTAATAATACGTATATACATTACATCGAGGCGAGCAGGTTGCGAATACTCTTCGAATCAGAGCAAATATCTCTATCTTTAGTCATCTATATTTATATTCATATATTTATATATATTTATATTCATTTATATATATAATTTTTTTATTCTTCATTTAGTCACTTATACGTATGTAATATTGTCTTCGTAAGTTTCCTGCTTTTCCTTCCTGATGTCATTAAACCCGTTGGTCGTGAAAGTATTCGAAAGTACAGAATCGAGGCTGTTATAGATCACAACAAAAAAATAAAGAATCGAATAAATTCTCATAAAAATCATGTAAAAAAATACTCGAGGAATGCCGGGTGAATCGTTGAAAAAGAGAAAGAAAAATCGCAGGGGAGAGTCGTTTAAAGACAACTTCAAATTAAAAAATTTCAAGTACACGCATCTACAAATTTTTTAAATGAAAAATCCACAAATTTTCTCAAATATAAAATTTGACGTTCATCGAATATAAAAATCTGCGAATTTTGATGCATGTGAAAATTGAGCGATTATTATGGTAAAGTAAGATATTTTTGCACCGGGCCCCGCAAAGTGCAGTGACGGTTCTGACGACTCTCCCCCATGGAAACAAGAACGTTAAAGAAAGAAGAGAATATAAACGTGTAACGAGAAGAAATAACGTAGACGAATAGCAAAGCGATTACAGAGGAACGTTGAATCGTTACGATCGAGTTTCGAAACTAGAAAATAAAAATAGAATATTCTCGCGTTAATCTGTACCAGCCGAGGAACAGACTCGCCGCCGGTTCCACGTTGAACACGGGGCGATCGAATTAGTATATTATCGTCGTGTATATATAATATATCGTGTCGTAATATTATAATAATATAAAAATATATTTCTTAACTATTAACACTATATAATAAATGAGTATTATAAGCATCATATCTTGGATTCCTTTTTTTCATTTTTCGTAGTACGGACACGATGCCTGTCGCGGATAACCGGAGCTTCTAGACGCGGAGGAAATGCAACACGGTGGCGTACCGCTTGGCCGAACACGATACTACTATTTGACACGACTTCCTTTTTCTTTTATTTATTTAAATATACACCTTGCTCGTGTATCCCCGTATTAAGTCGTCGTTTCCTTTCGTCAAATTGTTTTCTTCATTTTTCTTTTTATCAATAACAATATATATATTTATAATAATAATATATATCACTTGTCACTCGTGGTACGTGTAAATAAAAAGAGGCATAAATCGTTATAAAATACATTCTCGAGTATTATCGATCTGTAGATTATATATATATATATATAATATATAATATATATATATCGCTTACCTACGCGTCCGAATGAATAAAATCATAAAAATGTTGTAATAATTTTTCATCTTTAATAGTACAGTATTGGAAGCATTTAATATACTTATGAGTTTACGATCGGGGCCCGCATTCTTGGTGAAGGGATCTTTCATCTTTCTTTTTTTTTCTTTCTTATTGCGAGGTTCTCGATGCCATTGGTTTCTTTCGTGCATCGAAAAATCGATCAGCCCGTCCGTTCTCATAGGTGTCTATGATCGAACGAGCTCGACAGAAAGTACGAGAGGCCATGGTTGATGCTTCACCATGATGAGAATGATTCGTATGAAGAAATTAAGAGGGGCACGGATTCGAACGGAATGTCTGAGGCATACCTTGCTTCTTTTCCTAGGACAATCTTTTTGTTTCTGTCTTGCACTTTTTTCCTGTTCTTGCCGTTGACGTAACTAGAACTTTTATCTGTACACCAGGTTTTTATAATTTTACCAACTATGCTTTTGGACATTGAGAATTGAAACCGTATCTTTACCTAGTTACGTCACTGGTCTTTACAAACGACGTTACGGGGCCATACGATTGCAGTGTATTGTAAACGAACCTTTAGTCACTATTGCAAATTATAGTTACGAAATTTCAACTGAAATCCCTGGAATTTCTTGATGAATATGTTACACCGTGTGAATGCCGACGATGCGATGACTGGGAATTGAAAGTAAGTACAAAACGATCGAAAGATAGTCGTTATGGCATCGATTACCGACAAATAAGGCCCAGAAACACCTCGTACCGAGTTTCAAAAACGACTCGCTCGCGAGAGGTGGTCTGGAGAGCTATAGATTCTAATTTCCATTCCCAACAGTTAAATCAGAATTCGCGAAATGCGAATGTACCCGAGTGTACATACATCTTGTTCGATGCACGCATGCTTTTTGATTAATATCAATCTTAACGCTCCAAAACTGTGTGTTGACTAAACCGAGACACTTAACATACAACTAGCTGAGAATTTCTTCGGATTAATTCTTTAAAAGAGGAAACAATACTTCATTCCCATTTTCTTCTTCTTCTTCTTTCCAATAAACTGGCTATTGTTGAGGACAAATTCGATCAAAAATATACAGAAAATTGTTCCTGTCCTTTTGACACACGACTATCTCATCGTGTATAGAATATCTTACATCGGATGTTTCACGCGCAACTTCTTCAGTTCTATGGAACTCTTCGTTATTCGCGTTGCATCCCTTCGCCATTTTGTTTGCGCGTCCGCGACCGAGTATCGCGTTCCCCGTGCAAACGTGGCTAACAAATTTGTACGTTAATTAGTTTCCTTATTATTGTCATGGTATATATAATAATCTTGTTAATAAAAATACTAAAATATTATGTATATTATATATAATATATAATAGATTATTGCATTATGCATTTTTGGTACCGTTGCGTATTGTTTGGTTTCTATTTTTTTTATTTCTTTCGTTTTATATTCACAACTACGTCGACCGAAAAATCGACGCGGATTCTTTTATACTTTTCTGCTTTCCTTCTTTTGTTCCTTTTTATCCTTCTATCAATGCAAGAACGAACTTCAGAAGAAACACGCTCGAGACACTTGGACGACGTTCCTGGTTGCTGGTTCAATCCTTTATCTTTCCTGTGCGTTTTCTTTCTTTCGCAGTTTAGATTCTAACCGTTCGCTTACGTTTCACGCAGCGCAGTCGAAACAGATTCCGCAAGGTGTTCATCGCGCGAGATTCAACGCTAGATCTTCGTTTCTCTAGCGTGTTCTCGCGCGTCATCGCGAGGTATAGATACGTGTATATATTATCGTTTTCTTCTTTTTTCCTCGAACTTAAACGCCGAGTCCCGCGCGGAAGGAAAAAAGGACCGTACGTACTTAACTAAGCCAGCGAAGGAGATTCCGTTTGAACTAGCAGAATACCACCTATTCTCTATACGGTTTGCAGTAAGAGTAACGATGATTCATGTGTTGGCTGTACGAGCCCGAGTGAGAGAAGCGCTTGAGGCACTTGGAGCATTGGAAGGGCTTTTCCCCGCTGTGCAGTCGCTTGTGTTCGGTCAGATGGTGCTTGTGCTTGAACGCCCTGGGGCACTCCACGCATTTGTACGGCCTTTGCCCTGCAGAAATTTACAGAATTTTTTTATAAATCGTATTCTTTGTGAAGAAATAATGAGAGATGGAGGGTACAATGCAGAATTAAGAGAAAACAGAAAAAGTTATGGAGCAAATGTACAGAGCAGAAAAAGAGTGACCCAACAATGACCCAACTTATACACGAGTCGGAATCGTATAGTACTCGTCAAGAGGATAAAATATCTCACAGGTCAATACTCGACAGTTCTCTTGGAAAACGATGTCAAAGTGGAGTAATCGTGGTGCAATCGAAAAAGAGCTGATTCTACGTGAAAAATTAAATACAAAAATTGTACACGCAATTTCGTGGAATACAAAAAAGAGCAAACAAAGATGTCCATAATGATTAATATCCAAATATTTACCGGAATGTTCGTATTTGTGTCTTGCTAGGGAACTGTGCTTGGAAAATGTTTTGTCACATCGATCACAGAAGTAAACAC
This sequence comes from Megachile ligniseca, assembly GCA_945859555.1. Taxonomy (NCBI): domain Eukaryota; kingdom Metazoa; phylum Arthropoda; class Insecta; order Hymenoptera; family Megachilidae; genus Megachile; species Megachile ligniseca. Next base: position 8,285,922 of record OX243783.1, read on the forward strand.
CCTGCTCGATTTCCGCCGCTGGCGGGGCCTCTGGTTGACTGACGTTTTCACTTTCACTCTTTATGTTCGCGTAAGGTTGATTTTGTAAAATGACAGCATACTATAACAAAGGGCTATGTTATAGACACCATATCAGAGACGTATTCTTTACAAAAAACTCTGGATACGGAAAGGGCTAGCTACCTTTGGACCGTTCTCTCCCGTGCTAGCAGGGACCGAAGGTTTTGTTTCTACGGAATCGGTGGTCTCTTCGTCTATGACGAGCGGTGAATCCTCCAGATCGTCCGTGTAGGAGTTATTCGTTACTGGATGATCGTTCTTTAGTTCGGCGGGTGGTGACGCGGCGTTTTCGACCGAGGCAATGTCGTTCTCTTTATACGTTGACTGCGTGAGTACCTCTTTCTTCGACAAATCGAGTGGTTGTTCGGTCGTGATCTGACTGGTGGAGTAAGCCAACGGTACCAGAGGTGGTATCTTCGATTCTCGTCTGTCTCTCGCTCGGGAATTTTGGAACCAAACCTGAAATTATTTCTTTCGGTAACATTTAAATTTGTGTCAACTTAGGGGAACTCAGACAACGCGTCGTTGAACATCACAAAATGAAATACATTGTCGGTAAATGTGATCTGGATAAGTTTATATCGAGAATGTAATATTGATCGTCTGAGTTCTTTGGTTCTTTATCAGTAATGTTTACCTGTACGACACGAGTAGGGAAGTTGATGTAGTTCGCGATCATGATGATCTCCTCCTTTTTGGGACGAGGATTAATGGCATAGTAACCCTTGAGAACAGCCAATTGCTCGTCGTCTATCAACGACCTAGCTCTAACTCTCCTTCCATTATCGTTGTGCGTTTGCGTTCCATCTTCCTCGTCTTCCGAGTACGCTTCCGAGCTGTCCTCTGCTTTTCTTTTGTAGCCTGATTTCGCGGTCGGTTGATTTACGTCCTCAAGCTTCGCCGCTAAACCCTCGCTCTGCGAATCATATTGATCCATCGTTGACCAGTCCGGATAGTGTACCATCTCGCTGGACATTACGCTATCTTGATCCTGCACAATTATATTTGTTAACGATTAATCACTTCATTCTACACATACTTGTTGTTATTCACTTAATTCAATAATTCCTCGCGGACTAAAAATAAATTCCCCTTCTTTAGACGTTCTAATTGTATTTTCAGATTATTTATTTCTTTAAATTATTTAGTAGGAACATGCTACATATCCTTGAAATAATATTCCAGCGGAACAAAAAGAAAGTTTCAACCTTTGAAAGGCTCGTACATCTGTTAGAGGTACATGCGTTGTCTAATGATTTTACGACACGTCAATTTCTGTTGAAGGACGGAGGTGTTTGAAACGCATGTGGTCAACAGAAACATATAATTTATGGCAGTAATTCCCAGAGCCTGGTACCTTGCTCAAGTATCAGCTAATTCGTAAATCTTATATACCCATAAGAATCCTTCATTCTCTCCTCAAGACTTCTGACATAAAAAATGTTAAAATCTGTGAACACAAAGTTCACAGAAGTGGGTGGACCAGCTTTGATTTTAACAAGTAAGCGATTTAAAACTTTTACCTGATAAATAAAAGGTAATATCTTACTTGATAATCCTCGTCGAACTCCCTCTTCATCATGGCAGGTGAGGTAGACAGCTTCCGCACGTTCGCTTCCAGCAGTTGTTTGGTGACGGAGGTGTTAACCGTTTCCAAAATCCGTCGGACAGCGTCCAGACCCTGAGGATCGGTCGGCGCCGGGGATTCTTTGCCCTCCGTGCCCTCTGTGCCCTCGGAATCCGCCGTGGATGGACTCATAAGCTCTCGATGGGACTCGAATTGCTCGGCTACTTCGTCCAATCTCTTGGAATGTAGCTGATTTAAGATCTTGCCCAAGGACGTTTGCAGGAAGTAACTACCGAAACCCATCATCTGAGGCAAGAGGGTCGGCATATCGTAAATACCTATAGAACAAACCTTCTTTTATTACATGCTCAAGTATCAACTTGGTAAAGCTACTATCTCTAGCACTTTTATCCCCTCGTTTTTCTAATGGTGTTCCACACTAGACCAAACACATTTTTGTATATTTTTATAAGAACTGTACTATTGTTTTTTAGCAAGAAGGATATAAAACATTATTCTTAAAGAATTTAAGGATTAACCTTGTTGTTAATCTTTCAAGATGTTTATGCACCCTTAAGTTATTCTTCTCTATATGTATATAGAATACAATGTATCTATAATGTACAGAAATTAGACTATAATATATAAAATTGAAATATGATGTATGAAAATGGAGTACAATATAAAGTGCACACTATTTCATAATGTTACATTAAATATTTATAGTAAAATATTTGACAGGAACTAATTGACATAATTGTCTAAAACGTACATATTGCGAAACGCACATAAAAACGTACTACATGAAAGAGAAAAAAAAACGTTAACATTTGCCCCAGAGATCGAGTAACCGATTCGAGCCGTAACAAAATGGACACACGGTCATCGCGATGAAATAAAATGGCGTTATCGACCCTCACCCGCTCCTTCTCGTTGTATTTCCTGGTAATCCGAGGGTGAAAGCTTCGGCAGAATAGGGAGGAAAGTGTTATTATTCGCCGCGAGCAGATCGACCTCGCGACGTCCCGGTGGCAGGGGTTGTTGCACTTTTTTCGAGCCACGATCTACATTGCTCACGTTCGAGTGCCTGGATTTCTTTAAGTTCACTATCAGGCACTTCTTCGACGTCGTGTGACTCGAGTACGAGCCCGAATGAGAGAAACGTTTGCCGCAATTGTTGCATTGGAATGGCTTTTCACCGCTGTGAATGCGAAGGTGCTCCTGAAGACAGCCACGAAAGAGGGGTAATGAAATTATACGGGAAATTCGTGCAATATGTCGTACATGTACAGAGACATCTGAAGCAAATTATCTTTAGAACAGATGTACAGAATATAGAGAATGGAAATCACTTTCAATTCATTTTTGAATATTTTTTCAAGGTCACCCCCTTGAGTAATATGAACAATCTGTTATTAAAATAGTCTGCTTCAGATACCACATTCTGCATTTGACACGATAAGTGTACATCTGCAATGTTTTATTTATATTAGCTATCAAAATCTAGCAACGTTTATTGGAAGACAAAGATTAAATGTTTTGTTAGAACATCTGATAATTTATGAACAAAAATATACACTGTTTACTTCGTTAAATTTAGTATTAAACTCTATGTACAATTGAACGAAAATTGTTAACAATAACGTTTATATAATTTCATTGCATGTATACACTTACAACAGTAACAAGATATACCTACAGATCTAACAACTTAAAGTATAAGAAATAATTTAAAGAATTTTGTTTTCCGATGCATTCTACACACGTTTCTTCTAACACGTTAGCTGCGTAAAGTGTTCCTCGGTGCGGGAATTGAATCAGCAAGTATAATCGAACGCGCCAGGCGCGCGAGTCGCAGCGAACGTGTTGGAAGAGAAGAACTCAAATACATTCAAATTGTATCCGGAATAAACACGCGGTTACGGGAGAAATTATATCGAGCAGTGCTGTGTGAGAAACCGTGAAAAGGAAACCAATGAACGGAAAGAACGATGTACGAATGAGAAATGAAAAATAAGGGTGCACTCGTAGTACCTTGAGGTGATGCTTAAACTTGAAGGCTTTCTCGCAATGGGGACACTTAAACTTACGAAGCACGGCACTTTCATCATGGCTGATCATGTGCCTCTGGAGTCGGTAGACGTTAGCAAAAGTCTTGCTGCACACCTTGCAGGACTGCAAAAATTCATTGTTAATCTCGTAAATTGTTAATTAAAACTTTAATCCTTCAACTGAGTAGCTAGTTCGTTCTTAATAAAGAATAAGGTAATAAAGATTCGACTGAAATTATGAATTTACATTTTTCATCATCAAAATTATGGCAAAATGATGCTTTGAAGATGACTATAAGGGAAGGAAATTTTAAATAAATTTAATTAACATTTGCTATTCAGTTGGGATTGTCTTTGTGCTGAAAATAATGCTTCAATTTTTATGTCACCGATATTAAATATGAATGTATGAATGTGTTAAAAATAAAATAAGATATGAAGTGTAGGTGCAGATGTTCATATGAACGGTGATTTAGTTCTTTTAATATTAATTTAAATAAATAGATGTTCTTTACATGTTTTATATTATATACACTTTCTTTAATCATCCCCAAGTACAATAAATAATTTGATATTATAAGTCTTAGAAATGCTTTCCTTTTCTACAAGTTTTATGTTAAATCTGCAGGTCACCATTCTTTTCATATCTTCATACCCTTCAACCCTATTCTTTAACCACCCCCAGATAACCAGAAGAATCAAAGACGACTAATCTAATTTTCATAAAAATACACAAAATTTATATTAAAGTTCTTTTTATATCCCAGATTCGAAAAATATTCGCATACCTTCAACCCTCTGATCCCATAAAACTATCCAAAATAATCAAAGCTGAAAAATTCAACTTCCAAATAACAACAAAACTTGCTGGCATTGTATCCCACATCTGAAAACTACCCCTTCATCGCGTACCTTGATCCACACCCTTCAAGTCTATTCCCTAATCATCCCCGAAAAACATAGAGCAAACAGAAGAAACGGAAAAAGAAGAGGAGGAAGAACACATCATACAGACAAGAGCAAACATCTCGTATGAAGAGTACACGAAGAGAGAGAGAGAGAGAGAAGGTTGGAGGAGAAGGGGTACAGGAGAATCCGCAAGCCGGTCGCGCATGATCGATAATACACAAGGAACAATGGAGTCCTCTCGTCCTTGACGTTAGTTTCACTCACCACTTGGGGGAATTGAGCGTTGAGATCGTTCTTGTCGATGGCGTACGGGTTCTTGTGCGTGTCCTCGAGATGGAGCTGAAGCACGTGGACGTCCCGACAGAGGATACCACACTGGGGACACCTCTCGCCACCCTGCTTCGTTGATCCGCCCTCACCGTTGCTACCACGGCCACCACCACCTCCTGTTCCTGTTCCTGCACCACCACCGCCGCCTCCGCCACCACCACCACCATCAACCTCGCTACCTGTCCCGCTACCACCTCCACCAGCACTTCCTGTGGTTGGCGGCCCGGCTGCGCAACCTCCGCCCACCTCCGCGTTCACGACACCTGCTGCCTCGTCCTCGCTGCAACCTGAAACACAACGAGCCACACGTGCACACCGTTATTTCTTCTCTCGCTTTTCGTTCGTTTTTTTATTCCCCGTTTCATCCCTTTTTTTTCCTTTCTCTCTCTCTCTCTTTCCGTAGCCTATCGGTGTCCGCCGCGCGATAACAGACCATCAGGATGGCTCGATGGGTGTGTGTACGCTCGTCAGGGGTGCAGATGCGTTTTAACGCTTTTCAACGGGTGTAACCGAATGGACTTTTTCTTGCTTTTGTGCGTTTCTCTTGTTACTTCGGTTTTTGAACCTAGGATATAGGGACCTGGAAGGAGATGTGGTATAGGGACATAGGGATATGAAGATATCTCTATGTGCATTTGATAGTATAGAAATCTGAGGATATAGCAATTTGATGATATATGAATCTAAGGGTAGAGGAATTTGGAGATACAAGAATCTGGATATAAAATTAAAGATCTAGAGTCGCAGAAGTATAAAAATCTGAGGATGTAGGCATGTAAAGATACTTTGAAGAAATACCTAGAAATTTAAGGATATGACTCGATGCAATACAAATTGATCTTCAAATTTTATAGTACCCGACAGTAAATATTAAAAATGTTCGATGATAGGTCCAAATCCATGTAACAGATCAGAAATTATCCGCCAGCATATGCGCATTATTTAATCCAGTTGATCGGAATTTACTTAACATGCAGTTTCCCGGAAGAGTATCTGTGGTTTGACCAACCGCCGCAAGGTGATTCTGGCCAAGCTGATATCGTGCACGGTAGCTGATAAATCGCGCAGGGCAATTAATCAACCGATCGTTATAACACACCGTTCAGAATTTAAATTCATCCTGTCGCAAGCTGTTGCTAAAACACCGTATAACCGCCGTTCAACTAACGAGCAATCGATACAAACCAGCACACCGTCGTGTATGTACACAGTTGTTCGAACTATGTGGTCTCATGGCTAACCGTGGTTAAACGGATTTTCTTGTTCGGTGACTGCGCGTTAACCAACACGCGGAAAGACGGGGAACACCGTGGAGGAAGGATAACGTTTAATTCGAAAGAAAGCTCACGAAGAAGATACGATACGATATTTGGCAAATCGCCGGCTAAGATAAAAATTTCGCCGTGAGTCATCTTCATCGAACACTTTCGCCAGCAACGAGGATCGATCATGTTCGCGCATTCCTCGCCAGGGAGATCACCGATCCGAGTATTTTTTTCAATGGTTCGTTCTATTTCTGGGGGGTCGTCAATTGACCCGATTCCCGAATTATGGTGTTTTCGAAAGATGGTCAAGTCGAGGTTCTATATTTGAAAGCTTGACATTTGGGGAGTTTAAAAGTTTGGGGCTATAGGTGGTTTCAAATTTCTGGATTTCGGGATTACTAAGTTAGGTTTGTACATTTGGAAATTTTGGAATTAGATATTACTATGTTGCTATATTTTTAAATTTCCAAATCCCTATATTTCATATGTTCCTTACCCCTACATCCCTATATTCCTAAATTTCTAAATTTCCAAATACCTCCCCATACCCTACGTCCCCACATGATCCTACACTCCAATATTTCTAAATTTCCAAATTACCAATCTCCAAAATTTCCAAATTGAACCGTGAACCCGATGATCTCTATCGAATCACCCTCTGCATGTCCACATAAATGGAATTTCGTTGTATCGCCGATTTTGTGCCATCCTGTATAATCTGTTACAACAAAGCTCACGGACCGTGTACCAACGCGAGAAGCGAACTTTGCTCGCATTGTAGACCGATAAAACGTCGAAATGGGTCAGAGCCGTGACCTTTCCTACCGTTCGAGGATGTTGGCTGTGTTGCTTTCGCGTTTGGCGACGCTTTTAAAAAGCGTCCGACAAATCCCGTGACCGTTGCCACGATAAACGTCCACGTTCGATCACGTTGCGCGTACAGCTCGTTACGAAATCCCGATCTTTCGATCATTATTATTCTCGTTTCTCAGCTAACCACTGTTATCGAACGGAAAATACGTTCGCCGGCGAGGTTAACACACTCTTTTTAATCATTCATCGCTGAAGATGAATGGCGTGCAATCGATATCTGTTCGCGGTTGCACTGAAAGCTTTTAACCCTATGCCTATCGTTTACACAGCGATAATCTGCATATAATTTTATATTTCACTGTATCTTTCGTTTTCGACGTTTTATATATTGCTTTGGGCATTGAGAGCTGGCAATATAAGGCGGGGCAATGCAACGCTGGATGAAATGTAAAATTCCCTAGATCTTGCATGGATGGAATTCAGAAATTTCCTAGATTCACTAGTACCACTTACTATAGAGCAGAGAAATCCACTGAGTCGTCTATCTTCAAGTACCAAAATTCCCTAAATTTCCAAATCCTCTGTCTCAATAAGCTACTAGATATTCCCTAGATTACCATATACATAGTTCCACGTATTTCTAGATCTAAGAAAGTCCCTAAATCTCCAAAGACATCCTTCCTTATTTCCTGAAAACTAAGAAATTACATTGCCTCACACATAGTTCCAAGTATCCCTAGATCTAAGGAATCCCCTAGATTTCCATATACATCGTTCCCTACATCCCTAGATAGAACTTTGAAGATAGAAAAATTTCCTAGATAGAACTCCGAAACTGCACAAATGTAACAATAGCAATTGCACCTGAATCGCACACTTGAATCTCACAGGTACAAGTCGTTTCACCTGTTTTTCCTGTTATCCATAACGAACCCGATTCAAATCCGATATTATCTCGAACAAGCATGGTACATCGAAGCAATCGAGACCACGTGCAGATGCGTATCTTTTCAGCAGCCGTCCTCGAGGGAAGAGGATGCGCCACCAATGACGTCAGTGGAATGCAGAAACTGGCATAGCAAATTGTAACTAATATCACGCAATCTGAGATCCATTCGGCTCCGTGAGATCGTGGATTTTCTTTACTCGAGATATCGAATAAGGGGATTTTTACTTTGTATGACTTTAATGAGTTCGCTATCGAGTGCGCAATAGTCGACACAATCGACGATGACATCTCTAATGCATCCTATTAAGAAGTGGAACATATTGTAACAATCGTTGGAAGATATATGCAGCAATTTCATTTGTGAGATGTTAATCTTCGATGTGCCATTTTGTGGCACTGTTTATTAATGTGACGGTGAATTTTTGTCAAATGTTGATATAGGTAAGATAGCGACGCCATTGCAGTATGACGAGGATATCGAAACGTTTTTTCAGTAATGCGCCTTTTATCGCGCGGTCTAACTCGTAAATCGGCGATTCCAACGTGGCGACCCGCGGCGTATTTTATTTTTATTCGCGTGTTCAGCCTCTCTTTTCCTCGCTGAAAAGTGGAATGCGCCGCCGTTGAAAGGTAGAAAAGTTCGCTGTTGAAAAGCAGGAACGCTGCAAACCGGAAAGTATCAACGGCTTATTTTTCTTATGTTTGCAACATCCACGGCTCTTTGTGTTCTTTGTGCGGTGAAATTATTTTTGTTGCCGGTCGATTATTAACTGGGATATCATGTTAAATCGGTATCCACTGGTGGAATGTAAAGTATTATTATGGACTATTTGTCCTTCATCTTACGTTTTCCTGTGGGTGTTATATCTAAATGTTATTTTATGAATCAAGCTTATATCTGGAGATCCCTGTAATCTTAGGTCTCAACGTCTCTACAACCGATATCATTATGATTCTATGTGTAGCGTCAGATTTTTATTTCTTTTATCCCCATAACCCTCAATCCTTAGATTCCTGTATTCTTAGATCTTTATACCTCTAGACCCTTTCTTACATTACTGTGCTAAATATGTACCTAAATCCCTGGATATATCGGTAGATTCATATATCGGTAGATCCATATATCCTTACATTTCTACACCTTTGGACTCATGTATCCCTATACTCCATATCTTCAAATTTTAAATTGGTAAATCCCTAGAATCCGACATCCTTTTATCCCTGGATCCTCATACCACTATAACCTTGTATCCCTGATACCTCAGATTCTTAGATCACTATATCCTTACATACCTGTATTTCTGGATCTCTATAATCGTCATCAATACTAATCATATGTTAAATGAAAATTTTAAGCAAATTTAATTATGACAGAATTCTGAATACCAGGAGATTCGAGTGTGTTTATCCGCTTGAAAGTGGAAGGCTTGAACAACCTGAGAATTTATAGTGGGCGGACCCATGAACAAGCGTGAAGTGAAGGGATAGGGAATGGGGGGAAAAATGGACCCACAGTTCTATGGCTTCTACAAAAAACATGTTGGTCGGATGCTAGGAAGATTTGTTCAGATATGATACACCTAACTTAACAAATTTGAATGGTCAACTATAATCAAAATCTAACATAATTGAACAAAATAGTTTATTCCAACTTAACCTGCTCTAACAAATAGGAATGAAAAAATGTACCCCTGATCAATCATTTTGACCGGTTCCATAAATCTAGTGTTAAATATAGATGAGTACATTCATGTACCTCAATCGTGAGTACATGCATATGTACCTCAGACATGAGTACATCCACATATTGCAGACATGAGTACATTTGCATATCTACCTCATTCGTACATACATCTATGTACCTTACACATGAGTACATCCACATACCTCACACATGAGTACATCCACGCATCGCAGACATGAGTACACCTATGTACCTCAGTCATGAGTACATCTACATATGTACCTCAGTCGTGAGTACATCTATGTATCATAGACATCTAAGTTCCTCAATCATGAGTATATCTATGTACCTCAGACGTGAATGCACTTATGTACCTCAGACATGAGTACATGTATGCACCTCATGAGTGCATCTACATCAATCACGAGTACATCTGTGTCAGTCACGAGTACACCTACGTCATTCGGATTATTCGTAACAATCCAATCGACATTCACGTATAATTAAATATCAATAAGATATCGATAATCGATAGCAGTGGGTGAACACCACGCACGTAGACGTTGGACAAAAGGGAAAGAGGACGAGCACGGTCGCGTGAATCGGACAACGTGGATCGGGTCATAAAGGCGCGTTCGCACGGCGCCGAAGATGCGGCGCGGTGGCGGCGATCCCACTGACGCCGCCGACGCCGCCGCGTGCGAAGTAAACGATTTGTCGGAGAGGTCATTGAGCCTGATAGGGCGCGGCCGCCATCTTCCATAACGTTAAAACCACTTCTGGACGACTTTCCTAGCGACACGACGCTTTTGCGCCACGTACTCGTCACCGACCACAAACGATTTGTACGCGTTGCTCGCCTCGATTAGTCTGTTTAACGCGTCGTCGGCCAGCGTGTTTAGATCAGAACTGATACGATTACGCGGCTCCGCGGCCTCCCCCTTAAGATCGGAACGATCTCGACAATTTTCATCTCGTAACTGCGATTCTTTCCACTCGTGACAAATCGGGTTGATTTTAGATTTGTTGTAAACGGTTGCAACACCTCGAATCGTGTTCACAGATGCTGTCTTTTAACGTCTGTGTCTGATTTCTTGTATTATGTAATATTGAGCTATGAAGACTTATGCAATTTTGAGATATTTACATTATGCTGAACTATCTTTTACATTTGAGAAAGTATATCGTGCGAGAGGATGTTGGGTCGATGCATGATGTCCATCTTTTGTTTTTGTAACTGTATTTATTGAGGGTAGTTAACAACCTTTGGAGGAATGGGACATCGCAATAGCTGGTGACTAATATTTACAGCGAGACGCGTCAAAGATCAGACATATTGGTAAACCGAGTAGTTCTATGGCGGTAAATCCTCGACATAGCTCCTGATTGAACGCAAACGATGGCATCGTTATTCCACAGCATTATGTGCGTATACGTACCAGCCAATCGATGGAACGGGCGTACCAATTGGCCACAGGCTAAATGTCGACCAATCGGTCGTATCAACAATTTCGTCGATTGATTCGAGAGAAACGTTCGAAAATCGTTGAGAAATTATGGCGGGGATTGTTCGAATCGGTGACAATCCTCTGTTAACCTTATGATCGATCGATCACACGGTTGTAATTGAACTTATTAATTATTGGAAATGTTTATGTGTAATGTATATCTTGTTGGAATTATTTTTCTTGGGATTTGGAAATTTGGGGTTTTGGAGATTGGAGGATTTGGGGAGTTGGGTAGTTGCAAACTGGAGAATTTGGGAGTTTAGGGACTTGGGGGGTTGAAAATTTGAGAACTTGAGGATTTAGAAATTTAGAGATTTAGAAAGTTAAAAATTTGGAAATGTGGATATTTGGTGATTCGAAACTTTGTACATTTAGAAATGCACAAAGTTGGAAATTCCCAAATCCAAAAACTCGAAGAATTTGAAAATTTGAACCTCAGAAAACAAAAAGGTGGAGAACTAAAAAATTGAAAAATCAAAAAATTTGAAGGAAATGAAGTAAATTAAGACCGATAACAAAACATTAGAAATGGTCGAAAAACAAGCTCGTTCCGAACAATCGGCGCAATTTGAAGGTAAAAACGAGCCAACGAATGATCTGGCTAATGCTTCTACAATTGGAGTCGATAAAAACCACTCCATTAGCGGTTAGCAATTATTCATCCGAGGTATTGAGGGCATTTGTTCAGCGGATCCGATTGAAACGGGGAAAAATATCGATGAAATCTTTTGAAGACCTTGTTGGGTTTAACGTTAGGGGAACTTGCTGATGGCATGACGGAATTTGTAATGGAACCGGAAGAGCATTTGGATTCGTGTAATTTGAGCCGTGAATAATTTTCAGGAATTAAGTTTCTTTGACGGAAAACAATGGTTTATCGAATACAATTACCAGAGTGGAATAATTATACTTTGTAAGATTAATGAATATGGAAGAAATTAATGAACGATGATTTGATTTTATATTTCATTTGTAATGAACATATATAATTGATATGCTTATCTACTATTTTTGTATTTCTTTTTCTACTTTATTTTCAATTTTAAAGTACATACGTAGTTTTAATGTTCATTAGTGTTTTTGACAATAAAAACCTAACAGAGAACATGATTCATAACACAAGCTTATGACAGACTATGTCTACGTTATGATAGAATAAATTATTTAATTACAAAATTAAATTGAATTTTTAAATTGTCCTAATACAACTTAATTAACAATGTATAATTTTAAATTATTTGATTAAAAGATTTAATGTTGCAAGTTTTTTCAAAAACGATATTTTTAGAGATTAATTTCAGAGTGGTTTGTCGTATCAGATGGATATTACCAGTACAGAAGCACGCTTCTAAAAAGAGCGTCGCGAACGAACGTCCGCAATGCAAATGTGGGTGAGACGATAATGTTACATCCATATCGAAAAAAGAAAACAATAATTGCGTCACGTTTTATTATCGTTGTACATTGTAATAGCGTGAATGAATTCGAGTCGAGCCGCCTGCCCGTGATCCACGATTTCCACGAAATCGAACGTAACAACCCTATCGCCGATTTGCGTTTCATTCGCAAACAGAATTGTATTTCAATAATACAACATACACAAAGGTTTCAACAAAATGGCCCACTCCAATTTTCAAACGAAACATTTTTTTGATGGAATAATTTTTTAATTGTACGAAAGAATTTGAACACTAGAAGCTTAAAAGATAAATTTAAGCTTCGAGAAATAAATCGTTTTACTAAAACTTTGAACTTGTTTTAAACTGTTTCCCTGAAAGAGACATTTAGAACGTTTCTTTTTTTTTTATTCAATTTATTGCAAATTTACTTGCGGAAGTTGTTACGGTGATTCCACAAAGAGACAGAGAAAATAAGAAAAACAGAAGTTAATTTAAAACGTGGAACTCGTCAAGGTACAAGCCCCAACGAAACGTCCGAGTAAATACAGCTTCAACGACCGACCTCGTGCCATCGAATAGAGTTAATTACTCTTTTGTCGTGTACACCGTGTTTGAGAAGTTTACAAACGAAGACCCAGTCGTCCGCGTATCTAACAATAAGCATGCAACGCTTAAAGATATTTGTATAGTTTGAGCGTCTCCGTAATTAAGCCAAAATTAGAACATCGTGATCTTAATTAAACGAGATCTCTGCACTAAAATATCGCGAAGCTGTAATATCTCAAAGGTGGTTAATACATCTAACCGCGGTAAAAACGAACATGTGTAGTTAGACATATTGAAACTCTAATCGTTACGAATAATTTGCACATTAAAGCCTTTGATTTCATAGGTTACGTAATTACTGTGGTCACTCGAGTCTGTTTTCAATTCTCGTTTGTGTATGTGTGCATTACAATAGAAGCATGTGTGTATTATACTGAGACGTATTTCTAAATGCATGGACCTTTGGATGCATTTACAAGTAGTCTTCAGGTACCTATGTTCCCAAATACTTTTGTCCCAAAATACCTATCTCATCTTTGATTCTAGGTACCTACGTTCTCAAGTATTTCAAGTACTCTTCAAGTACCTATGTTCTCAAGGACTTGTGTTTTTCAAGTATCACTTCTCAAGTACCTACGTTCTCAAGTACCTATACTCCCAAGTACCTACATCCCCAAGTTCCTACGTCCTCAAGTATTCTACATCCTCAAGTTCCTACGTCTCCAAGTACCTGTATCTCCAAGCTACTTCCCTAAGTACTTACATCCCCAGATACTTCCATTGATAAATATCTACATCATGTGGTACCTGAACACGTAGGTACCTTCTCCTCCAGATAGATCCTATAGTATCTACATAGGTACGTCCTCAAGTACCTATACCTTCTTAAATTTCTCTGTCAGACACATACATTCCGAAGTAGATACCTCCATTCTCCATGTGTCTATGTATGTTCAGCTACCTACACATCATACGTACCTAATGAAAAATGAGAAGTTAAAATTGGAAAATGAAGTAGTACTAAATAAATGAAATCGAAATATGTCCGATTACACAGGACCATTTTCACAGTGGCGATGAACGCGTTAAAGCGTCTCGAACCACCGCCACCTTGTCGTTCAGATAAAAACAGACAACGCAGAAACAAACGCGATCCCGGGGTTTCCATTGTTCGCGACGGATACTGGACAGTTTTGCAATCATGCCGGTCGTTCGCGCGTGCAACACGATTATTTGTCCGCGTTTCGCTGAAAAATACAGAAACAGACGGCACGGCGATAACTGGCCGCAACGGAAGATAACGGAAGCGGAGAGAACGGGAGAGAAAGAGAGAACGAGAGACGAAGAAAAATGGGAATATACGCGGGCGGATGACTTAGTGAACTGCATACGATGCGCAACCGCCGATACAGTAGCGTCATTCATCTCGACCGCGGAATATAGGGAAGCTTATCTCTCCTGGCAAGAACAATGTACTCTCTTGGTGTGCCCGAACGAACAAAAGAATCTCGCGAAAACGAACCGTGGAATTCGACGGGAAACAGCGTTTGGCTATCCGTTTTATTTTCAGACGCGTGAATTTACACAAAATCGTGCCATATATCAAAATACACCTATGCATAATTCACCTTTTTTGCCAAAGTTCACGTTTTCAGCGGACTCTCGTTATATTGCCATTCTCGTACGATCTTTTACACGTGTGGTTTATTCTTCTGCATACAACACATGGCCATACAACGTATGGCGATATAGCACGTGGCAATCTAACGTGTAATGATCTAGCACATAACAATATACAGAGCACAGTGATATAGGGAACGCAGCAATATAGCGCGTGGCGATATAGGAAGAGCAATGATATAATATACAGCGATGTAGGGAACGCAACAGTAGAACACGTGGCGATATAACAAGCACAAGATATAGCACCCCGCAATATAGATAGCGTTGCGATATACCGTACGGCAATATAGATAGAGCAATGACATAGTACGTAGCGATCTAACATGTAATGATATATTATATCGCCATTCAACACGCGGTCATCTAACGCGTGGCGATATAGCACGTAGTGTATGATGACTTACACCCAAGATAAGTTAGTATAACCACGCGTTATATTAAATTTCTGAATTTCTAGATCACTAAAATAAGGAATGCCTATAACAATCTAAAATCCATCACTTCGATTCTCCGCTACGCGACAAGTTAACGTGAACAAAATCAAAGTACATACAGAGAATTCTTTCAAATCACCAAACAAAATCAGTTCGTTTTCGAGACCTAAGAAAATAATTTGTAGACCGTTTGTCCGTCCGGTACGTATAAATATTTACTCGAAAGTCGAGATCGTGGAGAAGTACTCAGTGGTCTGTGTTACTAGCCACGATTCATCCAAAGCACCGAATCGATTGAATGGCTGCCGTTGAAACGGCAATTCTCCTGTGGACACGACTGTCAGTGTTCTCCGTCAAAAATAGAGCCACGGATTTCCGTGCGTTGAATCGGTAAATATTTTCGCGCGGGGCACGACTCCGATCCGAGCTTGTTCAATAATCGTCGACCCGTTTGTTTCGCGAAAGAACGCGCACCACTGATCTTGGCCTCGCCAGTGTCGTGTTACGTTCCTAACGAAGGAAACGAGACTGTTACGATTATCGATATCGTTTGTGAACCCGCGTAAAATTGGCCACCGTTTGCGAAGAAGGTGAAACTTCGTTGCACCTTTCAAACGATTGGCAGTAAGCCACTAACATGGTTCAAATTAAGACTCTATGATTGATGTATTTTAACAAATGATTTCCGATCGAATTGGGATCACAGTCATTTCGAATCGGTAAACTTTAAATAAAGTGTAGTGCAGTTTGAAAGTTGGGAGATAATTTTTCAAATGAAATAAAGAGGTCATAACAAAAAACGGTATCTCAACCGAACAATCTTTTGTTCGTGAAACACGAAAACGCTGCACAAACGAAACAACCATAACGCACTGAGAGCCATATCTGAAGTCTTTTCGCGCATCCGCGCCACAAAAGTGGTGCGTGTCAGGTCTAAAGTTCAGTTTCGGTTGAACAAACTGTATCATCCGTGAATCACGAAAAGTGATCAAAATCATTAGGTGACGCGACACTGCTACGTTCTTGGTGATAAAAAAGAAAAAAAACTGTTCGCGAATCAACGCGACATTACGAAATACCACGAATGTCGGCAAGTAAAAAGAAAAACGAATTCTGTCGAGTGTTAAGGTTAAGATGTATGTACACGCAACGAAATTTGGCGTCAAACGCGTTCTCTTTAATGACGCGTTCAGCGAACTTTTTATAGGATCATTGTTTCGGAAGTCGGGCTTTAAACTATGCTAAATCTGACACGTAATTTTTAAATAAATTACATAACAATCGGTGACAAACTATGTACAGTACGTACGCTGCGCTCCTTTTACTCTGTCCAGAAACAACACGTGTACCGTCAATGATATCGCGGTAAAAATAAATTACAACGCATTTTGTGGAAATTGTTATGAGTTCAACGAAGACGGAAAAATATATTGATTCTTTTGGTACAGTTTTATTCGAACGTTCGTATTTGCGAACCAATTTTACACGTCGTTTCGTCAAAAAATAGGTGATATTTTCATGCCTCGTGTGCGCATGCGCGAACGAACGCATGTGTTAAATACAACGCGCATTCGGTTATGTTTTCTGTCTCTTTCTGGCGCGCACGCGCGCGCGCGAATAAACAGGCGTATTTACGAAGCACACGCAGAAATCACGTGTAAAGTGCTTTCGACTGCACGAATTCTTAAGCAGGTAAACTATCAGCAACGGAAAAGTCAATGAAATAACAACGCAACGTCAACGTCGTCGTAACACACTGTTACATTTTCTAACGTAATCCTTCGATCAAGTTACGATGTTCACGTATCAATGTTTCACTTGTATATTTTAAGTAAAAACTTTTTAAGTACTATCGCAGTACCTTGACTGGTATAATGGTCATTTTATTGTAGTGGAACTATGGTGACAGAAATGTAAATTCTTTTGTTATATTTTATACATTGTATATACTCCAGAGTTGCTTTCTTTACAATGTCCTCTAAACCTGAACGCTCATTGTCATCGTCTTTCAAATGTTTCAAAATGTTGAAGTTATTTCAGAATGTGACTATTCATCGTGGATCATGTACGTTCATGCACAAAATACGATTTGTGATCAATTCTCAAAGGCAACAATGAGAGCTCATAGGAGTACTTATTACCTTGTTTAAAAATTGGACAAGTGAAATTGTTGATGACTGACAGATTGCACCGTACCAGTTACAGGTTAAATTTCAAAGGGCGGGAAGAAGATTGTGCAACAAAAACAACTTACCTTTGAACGTATTTCGGACGAGAGTCATGTTCATATTCGCGTGAGCGCAAGCCAGAGCTCCCCGAGGTACGTCTTGCGTCTTTCCGACGATTCCGCCAGGTTGAATGCTTGGTTGGCCTCGGTTCGTCCGCGATTCCACTCAAGAGTTCGTCCAGCGTGATCTGTGACGTTTCAAGGTACAGCGACGCATGGTTGCAATCCTGCTGTCCGTTTCTCCGCTGGATTGTTCGATAAATACGCCGCCGGTGCGAAGCAACGATAACTGGCTGTTCTCGCGTCGTCTTGGAGCATAGATACGAAGTAACTTCTTCAACGTTCGTTCGTGCAACAGCGAATGCGTCCAGGACGAGGTAATTCGCGTCCAGCAACGTGTCGGTGCGCGATCATCCGTCCTCCTCTTTTAGGTTAACCTTCGATGACAACCGGCTCAGGTGCAGCAGGATCGAGCGTCACACTGTGGCCCCTTCGAAACGACTCTTCACTCCGGATATCCACGCGTCGGCGAACAATTTTACTAGCACTTGTCGCGGCGATCATGAAAAGCGGTTCAACGCACAACGAGTTCAACGAAACACGGGAATGTTGATCACGTTTATTCTCTTCGACGTGGAATAGAGGAACGAGCCAGGCGTTGAACGGGGGAGGACAGAGAAGGAGAGAGATTAGAAGCAGAGAGAGAGGCGGCGAAAAAGTGCTCGAGGGAAGGAGGAGAGAGAGGTTATGTGCAGACGACGACAGGAGAAATTCCAGCGGGCGGCAGCGCTCAGGTCCACGGATAGCTCGTCCGTTCCTTCGTTCCCCTCGTCTCGATAACTGACGATTCCACGACGATGATTCGAGAGGACCAATTGGGTGGGACGCGTCCGAAACTCGTTGGATTTTCGACGCCGTGTGCTCCGGAGGCTGACGGTCACAACTTTTCAAGGACTCGAAGAACTCGCACGAAAAGTAGGTACATCTTGTATCAAATTTTCTTTCAATTCCGCATGATTCGAGGAATCCTCGTCTCCTCGGTTACGTTTCTTGAAGAATCGCCCCGACAAGGCGCGCACAGATGTATATCGAGGAACAGATTTACAATACGGCGTGCACTGGCTACTTCCCAACTAATTATATACACTATACAATACACTCTCGCAAATTGGGATAAAAGAAAGGAACGTCGGTGCACCGGTTATATCCTTGGAAACGAGCCGTGCAGGAAGCGACACGCTGCTCTTCTTCTGCCGCCTCTTCCTCCTCCGCCACCTTCTCCTTTTCTTTTCATTCGCGTACGCGTTTTTTTTTTTTTTTTTTTTATATCGCACGCACAGAGGCGAAACACACGCGCGCACACTTAAAGGAGGGAAAGAATAGCGGGAAAAAGACGGAGAGAAGAAAGGAACGAGGGAAGTGCGACGGTATCGGGAGCCGATGCTAGGGCATCGCAGAGAGCGGGCAAGGCAGAAATGTCGGTGTTACTACCAGCTTGGAGTAGCAAGCACCGGTAAAACACGGTCCTAACTAACACACATGGAGACAGATTGGGGACTGCTGCTTCGGAGTTTACTATAGGATGGGACGGATGGTGATGGCGGCCGTAGCGGAGCAGCCACCGCCCCCATGCTTCTTCTCTCTCTCTTCGTCTCCCTTACCTTGTTCGACCGCCCCCACCACCTCTGTTCACCACTCTGCTTCGCCCCGTAACCGTTCCAACCTGATCTCCCCCTCTACGCGTTATGACGGACACGCTGGAAATCCCCCCCTCTTCAAGTTATCCCCTTTCTCTCTCTATCCTCCTGTTGGCTCCCGTCTCCTCGTAGGTCTACTTCCCTGGGCTACGAGATGTTATCCTCGAGCGATTCGTGCGTACTATATATTCGTCTACCCGTGTCGTCGCCACATCCCCTACCTGCGTCGCATCTCGGCGTGTGCGTTGGCCGCAATCAAGGTCAGGAGCGTAGCTGGCCAAACGGGCGCCCCGCGGTATCGATTGCGCGGAGATGACGATGTTCCAATAGGGGAGACGGTTGCATCCCGTTGTTTTCAGCAATAACGGACAGGGTTTATGGATCGCGGCGGAGTTTCTTATCGTGACGCATTCGTGAAACGGAAACCCGGTATCTTTTGGCTCATTGGCTCACGGATGCGATTGCCTCGTTATTTATCTGACGAAAGGAAGGATGCACGCTACGGAGATATTGTTGTTGCTTCTAGAGAGCTTCCTATTCACGTGTTCTGGGAACGCCGCGGGCGATTTGGGTTTGAAGGGTTGGCAGGGTCATGGAAAAATTGCGATTATTTTCGTTAGTAAGATCAGGGGAAGTTCACGGTGTCATACAGTTGCAAATATTCTTGATGGTTCAATGTTCTATCTGGATAGAGCATAAAGTTCCTACATTGTTGCTGTTTAATAAGAATTATCTACGATTTACACAAATTGTTAATATATTAACATATATTTACAGTTCGATGTTATACGATGATAAACACGATGTTTCGGTTTTGTGGCGCTTAAAGACGTCACGAAGTATTTTGCAATACACCATGATCCGAATACCTCGGTCTCGGAGGGGAAACGCGATATCGTTCCTCCGGTTAGCGCGTGCGGTTATCGTCGCGTTGATTTCCTTGACTTTTCACCGACGTGAGGTACATGTAATACGTTTCAAAGTAGACAAGAAGCTCTTATTCTCGATTCAACCTATCGTCGACGACCTATCGATATCGGCGAAACTTTCCATTCGTTCATCCTCTTCCCTAACAGGAATAGTAATAACGATAAACAGATCTAGAATTGCGAAAATACGATGACGCTAGTATTATCGCCGGATAGGTGATTCGTTGGCATCGTCACCTTTAGTCAAGGCACTGCTGATAAACTTATTTTGATTACCATTCGTGTATGGTCACGTGTAATTTGGATCTCTGTTCAAAACAAGTATAGAGAAAAAAATGACCCACTATTCTCCTTATTTCACAATGTTTTATACGAGAACAAGATTCTAGGTTAGTTTAGGTTGTTGGATTAGGGTTAGGTTCTTAAGTTAGTTGGGTTAACTTAGGTCAGAGTTAGGTTCGGTAGTTAAGTTTGGTTATCACTCAGGTTTGGTTATGCAGATGTGTTAGGTTAGGTAATTAGGTTAGTCTCCAATTAGGTTAACTAAGATCAGGGTTAGGTCAATTAGTTATGTTTGGTTACCAATCTAGGGTTTGGTTATGAAGTTCAAATTTATTGATTCTTGCTTCAACTTCAAACGCAGCCTAATTCCAAGTGAGCGTAACCAGATTTGCATTATAATTTAGTGATATCCATCGATAACAGCAGCTGTAGTTCACTGTCGAGTGACTTATGTTCGAGCTGAAACTCCGTGGTTTTGTTCGTGATTCGAATAATCGTGGAATAGCGAGAAAGAGGAGGTGCGGGAAAATGAGTTAACCTAGCGCGGAGAGGCAAGGTAGGTTTATCGTCGTTTCCGACGATATTGACGGCTAATGTTGTACGTACAGACGCGACGAAAGCAGAGACGGCAAGCGGTGGCGGCAGTGTCCGATACTATTATTAGTGTGCAGCTGCCTGCGAATTACTGAATGAAAGGGAAGGACCGCTTCGAAACAATGTCCGAAAGAGACGGGAGCACGTTGCATCGCTTAAGCGACACGCATCTGACGATTATTTAGAGCCAGCTACTATACATATGTACATACATACGTCGGACGAGGCATGGATCTCCGCCTCGTTAGGAATCGATCCGTTAATCAATGATCGAAGTTATCGAGTTTGGTACCTGAAGCTGTACTGGTCCACCCAGAGTGATTCGCTAGTGCACCATAAGGAATTCACACGTCCAAAAAGCCTAGTCTCAAACGTTCTTGTAAGAATTTACTATCCGAAGAGGCAATCAATTGATGTTCGAAGCGCGATAAATTATTACGAGTCATCTGTCACGCGTTCGAAAGTGCATATCAAGTTACAAACAGTCGGGCGATTATTTAATGTCACCCATGCTGTCTTTGAAAATGAGCAAAAGAGGCCTAGCTGAATCTTGCCTGATAAGTATAAACGTTGATTCACATACGAGGAGAGAATTGTCCGCGAAATTAATTTGTGAGATGGTCATATGTCTATTTCAGTCCTGAGTCACATGGAAGAATAAACGTATACGTTTCGCGTATACTTTCGCGCTCGAACTGACGATTGATATGGCCTTAGGAATATTTTCAATGCAGCTTGTTTCAGTTTTCTGCTTTTTTTTCTCAAATTAACGCCGTATTTAATGATTAAATCGGAAATTCTTGCCGTTCCCGAGATCTTCCATTTAACTTATGGTCACACGTTTCATATCACATGTATTCTTTTTTGCATTTAAAAGGAAATTGTTAATTTGTCATAATCTACGTTGCAAAATTAATAATTGATAAGTTGCAATCAACACGTGACACAGAGGATAGGAATAAAAAACGATAAAACATAATTAAACAATAAAGTGAAGTCATAACATTGTCAAAATGATAAGGCAGTGAAAGAAATTTTCGACTCATTAAATATGCAGTGTAGTATCGTGTAGATGAAGATACATTTTATTATTTATACGCGAATGGTATCAATGTAAAATGATCATTGTCCACAATTTTCTTATGTACAAGTGTTAAACGAGAAGCGTAGCGATAGGATCGTTTAAAATCGGAGTTATATACCAGCGAAAGCATAGCCGGACCACCTCCATTCAACAAATGTTGGCAATTAGAGGCAATAGTTGTCGACCCTCTCTCCCAAAGGTCTCATCATCTCGAGGTGTTGAATTTCTTGGTATCTTACCAGTTGAACCTCCTCATTGTACCAGCATCTCAACAGAAACCTCCTTATTTTAAACTCAACAATTTTTACATTCATCCAAAAAACACATGAATTTACCTTTTAATTTCTTTACAAACATGTATAACCTATTCAAGAACTGTTCAACAAATATTTCTTAGATACTATATTTTTATTAAATTTTTTGTTGGATACATTATGTAAAGGTATAAAAATTGTATACAAATATGCAGGTGATTTATAATATATGAAGAAAGATTCATATAAATTCTCAGGGTGTTTAAATTGCGATGAAATCATTTACCTGTTGTACTTATGTGTTGAGGTATTACAAGCAAAAATTGCAACTGTAATTTAGTGTAATCAATTTTCAAGCCGATTTCTTAAAATTGAAATGAAATGTTAAGAGTACACAAATTTAATAGAAAGAGTAAGATAATTTATTTAAATTAAATGAAAAGAAAGTGATAAAGCGGTGAATGTAAAGGGGGGTTCCCAGTGCATACGGCACTGCGCGATCTCCGGTGTGGCGGGTCCAGCGATGACGCGGAGATCACCGAGCGTGTCCGAACTCGGCCGACGATAATCGAGTGGGAGTCGAAAGCGGCTCGTGGTGGGGAGTACAGTCTCTTACGGAGGGGAATTCCCTGATGCCGGTGCTCTGTGTGGTGACCACACCGTGTCCCTTTTTGTTGCCGCCCATTAGGCGCCACCGCGGCGTGATTCGCAACCGCGTTTCTTTATCTTCAGCGTAGCGAAGTCCCGGCTAAACTACGAACTCTACCGATTGCTTGCACGCGTTCTTGCCTATCTTTTCACCCTGGTTTTTTCCGTCTCTGTCTTCTTCCTCCCTCGCGTATCAGACAATAGCACAGTGAATCACCGGGCGTAGGTACAAGAGGTTCCCGATGTATGCGCACAGATAACGTAGCCGCGTGCCACGTTTCGAGTTCCGTCGATCGCCTTTCGCCTTTTGAGATACGAGAAAAACATTACGAAGAAAAGATTCGTCTCTACTCTTCACTCATATGACCTCTAGAAATTTAGGCAGGTCTACTTTCCGTGTTTGTCGATTTTATTAGAGAAATTTTTTCCTTTAATCAATTTCTGCTACACTTCTTTCAGTACTCATCCAGGTACGAGTCTCCATTGGTACATTAAGTGTCACTTTAGGATTTTGAGACTTGGGGTATTGGAATTATTGAACATTGTAAGTTTGAGTCCTTGAGACTTTGAGACGTTGAAATCTTGGGACAAAAGGTCTTTGTAGTGTTGGGACTTTAGAAGGTTAGAACGATAATACTTAAAAATTTTTTAATTTATGAAGTTTAGGACTTTCAAATTTTTAAATGTTGAGTCTTTGGAGCACTGGAATTTTTCTATAATTTTTGAACTTGAGGACTTTGAGAAGAGTTCTAGAATTTTATTTTAGTATTACAAAAATTTGACGCGAAAAATAAAAAATCTTCAGACAATAAGAATCCTGTATCCACATCTTCACAAAACATCCTCCATCTTTGAATATAATCCACGAAATAAGGGTACCCGGTTTATCAGACTTATCTCTTCTTAAAAGATATTGATACCTTTTTACCACGAGCGTAAAACGTAATCAAGTTCGAACGCTTTTATCTCGAACTATATATTAATCAACGTAGATAGGGATAATAAATGTCAGTCGAGGTCCAGACTTTTTCTCCTGTCCGCTCCTCTATAGAATTTGGTGTAACTCTTTTCTCGTCTCCTTTTTTAACGGCTTACCTCTCCCTATGAAAAACGACTCGGATTTTTATCTTCTCATTCGGAACGAAAGGAGAAGAAGTTGCGCGACGTAGAGTCGTTCGATGGAAACCAGTCGTCGTTGCTTTGTTTGGTTATTGTTCTAGAGACCGGCAGTCAATCGTGTTTTACCAAAGGTTACGCTTTCTTCTTGCTTAGATAGCACGCGCCTTTGTGCTACCGTTTTTCACGGATGACTGATGCGTTGCCCTGTTTCTTTGCTTTTCTCTTCGACACATCGATGAGTTCATTGCGACCGATTGGATGTTCTGTGATTCATAGTCTCCGAACGCCATTTTATGTGTGCAGTCGAAAACGCTTCCCGAACTTTTATGGACCGAGACTTCCCGAAATCGTTGTTTTTTTACCAAAGTTGTATTTTCCAAAGTCATAATTCTGAAGTTTCGGTGATGTAGAAGTTTCAAGGTTCAAAGTTCCAAAATGAAGGTATAAAGTTTCAAGGTTCCAAGATTCAAAAATTCCTGAAGGTCCCAAAGTTCTGCCATTCTCAAAAAGTCGCAAAATTCTAAAATATTAAACTTAATAAAATCATGGTTATTTTTTAAATGTACGGATCGTTGTCTACCGTTGTTTATTTGTAAAAATCCTCTGTTATTCGCTAGAAGAGAGCGGTGAGTTATCGTCTCGGTCTTTATCGTTTCTCCTGGAAAACGTGCGTTTTTTCCTCCGCTCGAATTTCACCGTATCTTACAACCTTTAGCCCGGCCACCTATTCAAGACGAACGCAAACGCCAAGGTTCGACAATTTGTCAGAACGAATGGGGACTGGTCGATTGCATGTATGTACTTACGTGTACTTGTGTACAGTTTGATTCATAGAACTATTTACAGAATTTTAGTTCCAGAAAATTTCACCGTGTACTCACCTACATTTTGTACTATTTCTTAATAATACTTTTATATACTTGAGCTATTTCTTAAAATAAATAAAGGTACTTTACAATCTTTAGGTTAACTTAAAACTTTATTATTTTTTTTATTAAAGCTGTTGCTGAGTTTTTAAACAGCTTCGATAATAATTTAATAGCTTTCCAGCCTTAAAATATGAGGTTTGTCTAACTTGACACGAAACAGTTTTGCTTGCTTGTTTAGTGCTCTCGGTATAAAGTTCCTCGTATCTTCAAGAATATAGGAATTGATATTTATATATTTTTGAAAGGTATGCAGTCTTAAAGTATTGGGTATATTTATTGGAGCGTCCCTCAAAACTGTACCTAAATAAATAAATTTTAGGAGGTCGGAGGAAGTCTAAATATGGACTTTTATTTTAAGCTTGAAATATTTGTCCAAAGTAAAAATTACCGGGAGTACATTTATAAAGTATTGATGCTGATTTGATAACGATTGTAAAATGATCGTGGAATGGAAATCTCAGGTTACGTGGATCATCCTGTATATAGGTATAGAGACATACAGAAACTCGGCCGGATCTGTAAAACTGAAGGCTCGTGGACAAAAACCTGACCTCTCGAACAACTGTGCACCATGTGTGCGCCACTTGTGCGCTCTCTTCTCCCATTCTCTTTCATTCTAACGCTCTTCTCACCCTCGTTCGTTCTTCGTCGCTTCTCGTCTCCTCCGGGTACCCTGGTCCACCATTTCTCTTCGACAAACTTCCCGATCGCGATTAATCAGGTATACGACGAAACTGCCATGGAATGGAGTCTTTCATGCATATTTCTCTCTTCTTTATTCCGCTCGGAGCTCCGTTTCCTCCTTCGAATTCGTCAACCGAGAAAAAATAAACTCTCTCGCATGCCGGAGACACGATCACCATTTTGTACCTTTCTGTCTCGGATTTTTTCCCTCCTTTCTGCGTTCCTCGTTAACACGCTGGAAACAGAAACGGGCTCTTGATAGATTTGTAATGTTTCTTCTGATTTTTTATTTAGAAATGTATTTCGTTTTGAAATTCGAATACAGTATTAAACATCTTTGAATATTAGATAGATATCTTTCATATTACATTTTGCTAGATCAATAACGCTTCTTTGTAGACGTATTTAATTTGAACGAAATTCCTGTGTATTCAGCTGGGAAAATTACTGAAAAATTTTGTCTGTATTTATTCATTAATTCCTATTAATTTATTTAAAGAAATACTGGAATGGAAGTTTATAAAATTTATTAATAATCTCCAGAAAAAACGTTGCACCCACAGGGTCATTACTTTGAGCCACGATGAAATTACATTCGAGGTATCGATAACGTAGCCACCATCTCATCGGAATAACTTTTTTTCTACCACGCATGTCCAGAAACGATCTCTGTAAGCGGCAAAAAATTTCATATCTCGCATTACGGAGTAGTCGATCGAAACTTTATGAAACAACGGGTAACGCGAAAAGGGGATGAAATAAAAGCTACAAGACGGAGACCCATGGGCGTGAACCGGCCTCGAGTTGTTAATATGTCACTGTTTATGGGTCGACAGGTTATACAGTGTATAACCTGGACACGTTGCAACGAAAAGGCAACCGTATGAAAGTTGATCTAATTGCCGTCGACCCGTTTCAAATTCCACCGGTGACGGTATTCGTTCGTTCTTTCGAATTGGAAACGAGAACGACTTCGTTCGATCGAACAAAAGCTCTTCATTTTCTGCTACTACAGTATTGATTCGTAATAAGCAACAGTTTCGTGATTCGTAACAAGCAAATTTCTATCCCTCCTTCTTTATTTGAAGTCAGCCGCTGAGTGAGAGATCCGAGAAAAAGTGAGAGGTCCGTGAAACCACAGAAGTCATAAATTTTCACGGTTGACCGAACAGTGTAGTGGAAAGAGGACAGAACATGTATATCGTTTTCTCACTCTGATACATGGCGATACATAGCCATTCATGAAATCTTACTAATATTAAACAGAGGAAGCATGTATGGTCTGTCCTTGTCTAAAGAATAACATCGCTGCTCGACCGATTACTTTATAGTTTACCGCGACACCCAACCCCCTGTTTTTTGTACTCGGTCTCCGTCGTCGAGCTCGGGAACAAAGGCAAGCCGAATAGTATCCCTGATTCGTAACAAGCAACTGGCCAGTCCCGAGCGAGTTGCTTATTACGAATCAATACTGTACAATGTTATCCATATATTATACATTATTGATCGATCTTTAATAAAATTTTTGGACTTTCAGACTTCCAATTTTGAAGCTTTCAGAAATTGGAACTTTGGAAGTTTTAAGTTTTGGAATTTAAAAACTTGAAAATTTAGAGCTTCGACACTGGAACTCTAAGACTTTGACCACAAAAATTTTAATTTGCAGAACTTGGAATAATAATGCATCAAAAATGAGCAAGTCCCAAAAGATGATCATTGTTCAAAGTCTCGGTCCATGAACCTTGGAGTATCGTCAGCAGCCCAATAAAAAGATCAGTTATTATTAAATAATAACGTAGGGCCCAGTGCAAGTGCCCATTTGCCCAACATTTACCGCACCGCTCTTAAGGCTAATGAATTCCGGCTAACAAACAATTCTACGAAGTTGTTGCCCCACGAAACTTAAATAACCTAATTCCCGTGCTGCTCCAAGTACCTTTGTTCCCTGTTAGATTCGTGAATCATCGCGATTAAGGACTCGCGTCTTGTAAGCAATCTTTATTTAACTTCTCGAAGGTAGGTCACCTTTTTAAGAGGTTCCATTGTTTACTGGCCGGATATAATCGACGAGCTCTCTGATTAAGAGTAAATACACTTCCGGTATCTGTTGATTGGGCCCAGTGGAAAAAAGAAACGGTAGCGAGGCTCGTGTTTGTCTTAGTTTGCAAACGACCACTTTCATCGCAAACAGAAATCCGAACGTAACAAATATTTGCTCGTTTGACCCCTGCCGTATACATTTATAAGCGTTATAGGCTCGGTGCTTAACATTGTTCGTGCTTGGACATTCTAGCCGTGACTTATCCACGACATTAAAAATGTCGGGGACCTTTGTATCGTTACGATAAAGTGTATTAGTTCACGTGATTATTGATTATTTCCAGTTTCTTTGTGCACGTTCCTTGAACGAGCGTTGGTCGTTAAAAATTGAGGATGCAACTTATGATCCAAATGATTTTGATCAGATTGTAACAATTATTTTCAGACGATTTTTGGGAATAAAAATTGTTGGACAATGGAAGTATAGAGTAAGTGTTCAGTGACGTAACCCTAGGGAGAGACCAAGGAGCCCTAGCATCCCCTAAGGAAAAGCTATATCAGATAGTCTCTCATCTATTTCTACACTACTATGCATAACTCAAACTTCCTTTATCTCTATATCACAAAGCATATCTCAGCTATACATCTTAATATTTAACATGTCAACATGCCCTGAAACAAAAGTACACTTTATTTGGTACATTCGGATTCAGAGACTGGTAGAAAACTGGCTAGGCAGAGACAGAAGATCGTGTTCCATAGGGAAGGTGGACTAGGGAACGTGGGACACGGTGTGGTCCCTCTGGCCGGGACAAAAAGCACAAAAGTGCGCTCACGGCCAGTTTACCTATGTCTCGTCGCGGCAATAACGATGGTCGCCATATGGGCGACAGCCCGGGGGCCCAGCGAGCGTGCACCTTCCTCTTGGTGCCCTTATGCGGGCCAGATTTTACGGGCTAGGTACATACGTACGTGCAAAGGGCTGTCCGCCTTCGATTCCCCTACCTACAAACGATTCTGCAAAAACGTGGCGACGAGATCGTACGCGTGACTCATCAATAAATTCGACTATGCGTGGTGGTCGAGTGTACGCCAGTTCCCACGAGGAAATCCCGCTCCCACCTCCCGTGTGTACGTGTGTACGTGTGTGTGTGTGACTGTCTCCTCTTCATTGGCCGTCTAATGTCGTCCCTGTTCGCCACTGATCCACCGAAGGAACGGAGAATCAACGAGGGAATTGTCCGTGTCCGTCGTTTGAATCGCGGCAAGAACACAGAGAAACCCATTGCATTCGCAATTGGCAATTTCACATCTCTGATGTCGGGATTCGGTCGCGAGGGACAGGTTAGTATGGCTATTTTCCGATTTTATTTGGGTTTATGAGTTAGTTCTTACAACGACGACGCACCTTGTGCGTCTTGAGTATGCATATAATCAGTGACGCACCATATGCGTCTTAGGATATGTGGTTAAATAAGTGACGCATCATAAGCGTCTTGTGTTATGCGATGTAATCAATAACGTTCCTGTGCGTCTTGGGTTATATAATATAATCAATGACGCACCTTATACGTCCTTATTACCTGCACAATTTATACGTCATTATTACCTAATGACGCAACATATGCGTTTTGCACTATCTATACAATGTGATTGCCGACGCAACAGGTGCGTCATGTATTAGCTGTACGATGTGATTAATGACACAACAGGTGCGTCTTGCGCTATCTATTGAAAAACCCTCGAACAAATAAGATTGTACGAAAGTAGAGTAACAGAAAGGAAGCGTGGAAAGATGAAAATAGATATTGTTTTAATGTCGTCGATGGAGATCATGGATTTCAATAAAATTACATCGACTTTATGTTGTAGGTATTCCTATCGACGTTCTACGAACACGTCAAGCTTATCCAGGTCATTCCCACTTTCAACGTGGCCAAACGAAATGTGTTTCGCACGTGCTAATTCCGTTGTACGGGAGCCATGACGTTTTAACACCGCGGTGTTACGAACAAATAAGTTGGATCATGCAAAATACAATGCACGAACTAAAGAACTAATTTTGCATACGAAATGAACCATCAAAAATTTTTGCGAAAAAAACGATGGACTCGTAGAAACAGATACGCGGCAACTTTATTCGGTAGAATGGTATATAAATCGTTAAAGTTGTTCTCATGAAAAAAAAAAAAAAAAACAATGAAAGAAACGAGAGAAATGGAGAAATGTTCCACGTGTTGTGAATCGTAACGCCATGGGATTTTACAGTGGTTGAAGGTGCTTGAAATGCTGGTAATTGGAAAGGCCCGTAAACGAGGTGCGAAGTGACCATAAATCTGGCCATTAGCCGTGTTACAATGGACACCGGTCGTGTTTTATCGCGTTCGACAGCCGTTGCAGAATAGATTTTTCGTTGATACGTGACAAATCGCGACTGTGCGTATCGCGATAAACCAGAATTTCGTGACGCCATGCACTGTATCGCTTTTCCACGCTGATAATATTCTACACATTTCCTCCCACATATAACATTCAATAACCGAGCCATTCTACTACATAATGCCGATTACAACAATCGCAATTTATCTAATGCACATTTTCCACTACCTTCATCACCGATTAGTTTCAACTGTTGGACAATTTTTATATATGGAAATCTTTAGATACCTCTGAAGCTTTTACTTTATGTAGGAATATAGGGATATGGGGAATATGGTCGACTAAATATTGAAATGTATAAGTACTTGGAAAAGTAGGGACATGAGAGTCTAGGGATATTGGAGTCTGAGATTTAGAATCTAAGATTTGGGGATCAAGAGGTTGAGGATCTAAAGATATGGGGATGTAGGAGATTTAGAGATATGGGGATGTAGGTAATTGGAGATGTAGGGACTTAGGGATCCAGAAATTTTAGGATTTAGGTAATTGGAGATTTGGGGGTTTGAGGATCTAGAGATTTGGGGATTTAAGAATTTGGAAAAATCCAGAAATTTGAACATACAAAATAAATATCTAATGTCAGAGAAATGACGTATCTATGTCCCATAGAAACAAGTATTTGCATAAATATTCGTAGTCTACTCATGAACAACGCAGAACGACACGTGTCTCAGGTGTGCAACATGCTCGTCGCGTTCCGCGTAATGAAATGCAAGCGCGTGCATGCGCATTCGCGAGCAGTATACTATTTGCAAGAATGATTTGTGTCGCACCATCGACCGACAGATATTTCACCAGACCCGGTTGTTTCTCAACGAACTCTCTGATTTTTCGACGGCTCGCTGTTTGTCAAATTGACTTTGATAATAAATCGAATGATGTACAATGCTCGTCCCTGTGTTGGTTCAACTGAAACAGTTACTGCCAATTTTACATTCGGAATTTGGGATTTAGGAATTTGGGAATTTGTGGATTTGGTGATTTGAGGATTTGAGAATTTAGAATTTGAAAGTTTGAAAACATATTTAGAAATTATGAAAATTGGAAGTTTCATAACTCAGAAACTTGAAATTAGGGATTTGAGAATCTGCTAATTTAGAAACATGAAAATATAAAAATTTGCAAGCTTCACATTTTCAGCAGAAATGAACAGTTTGCATCAATGATCTACACCGATCAGATCGAGAAACAAAATAGGTAGTCTTCCCTCAATTCCTCGAGCTGATCTCTCTCCAGGTATTGACAATACACAATACTGTTGCGAACCTTGAAATCGAGAGCATACATTAATCATTCGATTCCAGTTTGCAAATCGATCGCAGTAGCCAGTTTCCGTCGAATCCGGAAACAAAAGGTTAAAGGGATTGCGGTTACGCGTTCTGGGAAGGTGAGCGCTGCAAAATGCAGCCACAGTGTCGATGGATATTGGATATGGACGATGGGGTGGCTACGTGTGCATCGTGCACGAGCCACGGGGTAGCAAAGCTAAGCCAGTAATGCAATAACTTGAATAGATGGCTATGCAGGCGGAAAGAACATAACCTACCCCCTATTCACCCTATCTCTGCTTTCTTCGTCCTTGTCCAACCCCTCCCACCCCCTGTGTCTCTTTCTCGGTTGCACCCACGTGTTCTCTAAACACGTAGGTACATACGAATCGGCGCACGTAGCATAACCACTCGGACTGTGCCAGGAGGGTGAAACCAGACGGGATTTCAACCCCGAATACAGTCGGTTACGTTAAAAGGCTTTTAATATGCGCGCTCGTTCACTTACCCGAATCGAGGCTGCATCCAGCCAAAATCGAAACGATCCTTCGAGGGTTTCTATTCTTCTTTCTCTTTTAATTACAACCGTATTTCGCGAACAATCGACACCATTGGATTTGCGTTTTATCTCTTGCTCCCGAACTGATCGTGTTAAGTCAATTGTTAACGAGGGTGATGCGCACGTGTTACTACGTGATCGCTCGACCGCGCGAAAATCGTGGCAGAATTATGATTTTAGGTATAACATCGCACGGATTATTAATAAATTTTGAAGTTAATCATGTTGATAATTATTCTAAATCCATTGATCCTCAGATTCCTTGATTTCTAATTCCCAAATCTCTGGATTCCCGAATCCTTGAATCTTCAAATCCCTAGATCCCCAAATCGTCGGATTGTCTCTTAATCCTCATGCTCCTTGATTTCTAATTCTCTGGATGCTCAAATTCCTAGATCCCCAAATATCTTTTTGGTTGATGTATTTTTATAATTATTTAACTGATTTAGCAATGTAAAACTTTGTTTCGATTAATACGTTATCGCATGCTATATATTGGATATGTTTGTTCGTTCAATCGTGTTGAATCGAAAGCAGCCGTGAGTTATTGTTAAGATGTATAAATTGATTGATTTTAATTGAGGTACAATGGGAACGATTTAAGTGCAGGGATGCAACGTAATTTTAGCCGGACGTTTGCTGCATAATTTCGTTTCTGAACATTGCTGACACATTCGATCATAATTAATTCATAATTTTTTAATTAATGGGGAGTCAAAACATTTCTCAAAAATTCCTGAGAATAAAGATCCATGTTTTGCAAGAACAAGCAGAGTTACAGAAGATCAGCAACGTTTAAACAAATATCTTGACCAATAACAATTCTCGTATACACCGAAAAATCAATTATGTACAATTTTAGTAACATTTGCAATCGAATATCTTTTTAAAAAACGCATAAACTTTTTGAAGCGATAGCACCGCAGGATTAAAACCGTGATGACCAAGGATATCAGCAGACCGTGTCGGTAAAAAGTCATATTCCGACACACATTCGATAGTTTACGGTCACGTGAAATCAGGATCGAGTCGGATGAGCGAAGGAAAAGGGAGATGAACGTTATAGGGGGTGCACGAGCGAGTACCGGGAGAGGGTGAACTCTCTTTATCTCCGTTTCTCTTTGCGAAGAGAAAGACGAAACACGCTCAGACTCACATATTACGGCGCACGTCAGTATTTAAACACGCTTGATGGGAAGGTGGTGCACGAGGGTGAAATCTGGTCCCCATTGTGCTCAGGTGTGAGGCGTGTGCGCGAGGGATGAAACGGGGAACGAGCGGTGAGGAAACGTCGTCGGGGAGGAGGGTGGATTTGCACACGCGGCACGAGCCGCTTCAACAAAGGGATGGAACAGATTGGAAGCCATTCATTCATTCGGTTGCCCTGTATTTTTTTCCCCGTATTTGACTGGGAGAGCATCGACCACCCTCCTGCCGCCGTTCTACTCGCCCTTTACTACCCCTCTGACCACCTTTTACCTACCCAGACGAACCTGACTACAGGTACGCTCAATTACTGTTTCGGATGTCTTCTTTTTATTTGCTTCTGGTAATCGTGGAAAAGTGATCTTCACGTTTTTTTTTATAAACTGACAAAAGGGGTGAAATGGTTTCTTTCTTGGTTACAGTAGATTATCTTGCAAACCTTTAGTGGCAACGTTTTTTCAATATCTTACGGTTGCAATATCAAAGAAATTTTTGGCTGATTATGTTGTTGAGTACCTGTCTTCGCGGCGATATAACGAGAGTTGTGTATCGAACTTCATCGAGTGTCGCTTTATGATTGTATTGAATACTAACTCATATTCAAAATGAGAATCCATGTTATGAAGGTTTTTTAATTATAGTTCACATGTTATCAATTTATTACAAAATGTAATTATTAACGAATGGTTTGTACCACAAAAGTTACAGATTAATTAAAACTTACATTCCGAAAATTAAATATTGTTAAGTTTGAATTACAATCTGCGTTACAAAAATATATTCTATCAATCGATAAGGTAGATATCGATATTAATTATCACTGGACCGACACTCGAATTTCGAGAAAATTAAATTTCGGTTCATAAAATTGTCCCGAAGTGTATTACGAAACTTGAATATCAAGATACAGTATCTAAGAGATTATTCCGACTATAGTTGTGAATGCCAAGATGCAGTGTCGTAAATATCTTAAATGCTGCAACAATTTGTATGTAACAATCAGAGTAATTGAAATGCCTCTTGCGTTGACTCACGAATGGATGAATTTTCGTGATACATTCAAGCAGAACGATAAATACGCACGACGAATGGGCTTGTGTAAGCTTGTATTCGAATTCACCATTGGCCCGCGTTTGACCCCGCGAAAATCAATATCTGTCGGGAAACTTAAGTACGTGGAGGGTGGTGTGTACCTTTTGATATTTTGTAACCAAAACGAGTACACGAATTCTATCGATTTTGCGTCCGTGCTCTTTTTATTTTTCCGACTTCCACAGTTCAGGAAGAAATTAATAAATTCTGGAATGATGTTCAATTACTTTCATTTATACGACGTTTAAAAAATGTTCAATCTTGAACAACTTTCAAATTCTAAGTCTTTAATCATAATACAAATATTTCTTCATAAACTATAACATTAAACCATAATAGTTAATCATATTATTAATATAGTATTATCAGTGAACTATCATATTAATAATAATATATCATCAATATAGGTAACATTAAAATCGTGAACGTTTACGAATTACATAAAAAATAATATGATTCATTAATGATATAATTTAACGTTCACCTTGTCGGCGAGTAAATTAGAAGCCCAGCAATATAAAAGCATCTTTCTAGGAACGATAAAAACAAAACGAAGTCGTGATGTAAGATCGAGTTGCCTGGTTAAAATAAGAGAACAGATGAAAGGATGTTGTGGCCGACCGAGGAAATATAAAGTAGAAAACGATAGCGTTATCAGCGGATTGAAATAAGCGAAGGTGAGTCTCGCTCATGATGTATGTCATAAATAAAAAATTATCATCGGCTGCGTATTAAACGCTACTCCGTACACCTCGTCCGTGATATTCCGTTTCGAAAACAAATGAATCAATGATTAACCAAAATCAGCGACCATGAGATTGCACGGGCAAAGTTGAACGGACTGTCCTTGCGAAAAAATCAATTTTTTGGTTTTTCAGATTTTAGGAATTTGGAACTTTATTAATTTTAGAGGTCAGTGATTTACAAGGTCACTATATGACCATTAAGTCTACTACTATAATTTATTATTAAACAGAAGGTATGAAGTTTAAAGTTTCAGTGGTTGCAATAAACATGGACTAAAAGTTCCCTTATGTTTATAAGGGTTGGTACAAGAACTTAAGCTTTATACTATAATTTAATACTAAATATATAAAATTGATGGTGCAATTCCTAATATTATCTCCAATTATAAATAACCACAATGTTAGGGATATCAGTGATAATAATTAAAATAGCTACCTAGTATTTACGAATAGTAGAGTATTGATCGATTTTCCAGAGGAATGTATCAGTCGAGATTAGGGAACGATCTGAACGAAAATGACTCAGTCAGTTCGAGAAAGTTGCCTACGACTTCAAGGTCCACGGACGATTTATCGTGAGCGTGCGATATCTGTGTTCTCCAAGAAAGACCGTTCAAGGTACGGTACGGCTCAGGGTTCGTTACCGATTGAATGCGTCAATTCACATAAATGCTGGCGCGCAGAAGAGCCAGAGGAGAATTAACTGGCTAGGGGATCGGTGGAATTGACTTTATCACGGATCTAAATTCGGCAGCGGGCTCTTCTCGTGACTCACAATTACCGTGGATCGAAATATGTGGGTACACGTGGTACCTGGTCAAAGGTTACCGCTTCGGCGACGACTTCGTGCCACCTTCGTTGAATCGTCGCCACGTAGGTGAAACTCGTATACTTCTTAACGAGCATGCGGGTTCAACGCTGGAAATTCCGCTCGATTTAACCGTAATTGTTTAATTGAAGATACTCCCAGAGACGCTGGTCGAGCTAATTGCTGACGTGAACGGCTCTCCCTCATGGTACAACTTCAAAAAGCCGCGCGAAACTTGTCTCGAATAGGTTTTCATATCGTTTTTAGATTTTTAAGTATTTAAAACGGGTGTGGTTTTATTGGAGCAAACAGTGTTTACTAATCATGTGGATATGAGATTCATTTTTACAGAATAAAACTTTAATTTAAATAAATATTGATGGTACTGAAGCCTTGAATTCTCATGTTTCCAAGTTTTCATTTATGATTCTAAATGTTCTGAATTTACTGACTGGAATTTTACTGGAAGTATCTAGATACAGACTAGGATTTAAATATGGGGTAGTTAAGATAATAGCGAATGAAATGTCTAAATCAAATTGAATAGCGAATGAAAATATATGTTGGTTAGGTTTTATCGAAGAAGGTCGATATCCCCAACATGCGAAATTGCACTGGTATATCGTAACTGTGATCCAGAGATCCGCTCAGACTAGCAATCGGTCGTACGGGGGTGAAAATCGTGGCACGTGACCCGCGGGTACTCGTTCACAGGGGGAAGTTAGCCCTGCACCATCGACCCTGTTCTTTCTAAGAGTTACCTTTACTGCGTTTACTATTCTCCATTGTGCATGGCTACCATACGGGACCCGTGCAAAGGAGGCTGCGAGAGAGATCGTGTGAGTCATCCCTGTCGAGCTGTTCCCAGTGGCGTAGATACAAATTGTCCAGAAATAAATCTTGTACGAGTATCTTACTTTTTTTACTATTGCTGTTCTACTGTTTTACCATTTTGCCATTTTATCATTTTACAATTTTACAATCTTACAATTTTATCATTTTATCATTTTACCATTTTACCATTCAACTATTCTATTATATTTTTGTACCATTTTGCTATTTTACTGTATTTACAATATATTATTTAATTATACTATACTGTACTATTATACTGTTTCACTGTTACACAATTTTTATTAAAATGTATATCTGCACAAACATCCACAGACGAGTCATAAAATAATAGTATAAATTTCTACAATTCCAGTCTACTATTTTATTGTTGCATTTCAGAAATTCTTTTAATTTTCCTACAATTAAATTAAGATTTATCCTATTATTCCATAACACAGCTGTGGGATGTACATATCAATATGTACATCAATAATAAATTTTACACACATTCAGAAAGAATTTTAAACAAATTTAAGCTTCTGTGTATTATCAATTATTTCACATTCTTTAAATATTGATAATCTTATAAAGAACGTACAATACAATTTTATTTACACAAATCTACAAAAGCATTTTATACTAAAAAGAATTCGAGTTCCTTTTCAGAATTGAAATTCTGAAAAACGCACATAAAATACCTCCCGTCGCGCATACCCAGCGCCATTTTGTGACGCGTTTCCAAACGAGCGGGAAAGTGAACTTAAAAGCCTAAAAGTCGAAGATTTCGCGGAAACAGCACTAAAAATGACGATGTCGTTATTTCCAAAAGGAAAGAGGCCAATCCGTCACTCGACTGTACCTTGCATTCCATGATAGGAACTTAAAAAAAGACCGCCTCGCGAGCGGTCTAAAAAAAGTCTCTTTACGAGTTCCATTTTCCAGAAGACCGTGAAGAGAAACACCGTGGCGTCGCTCGTTCGCTACTTACACAGGGGGGCAACGATGTGTATTTCATTTTAAATGGCCGTTCTGTCGCGTAGGTGACTCTCGATATTGCCTCTCGATCCACGGACGAGAATCCTCCGTTGTTCGCGTAACGATTTCCTTTGTTCGTCGCGAGATAAAAGCGTCGACCCTGGACATCGGAACACGTTTGGCCCGCGTAGACGATGCTGCTTTCGTGGAGACCATAACGCGATCATTAAGGAAGAAACGCTTTGGCAGTGCTGTTTAGTCGGTCACACATGACTCCGTCGACGACGTTTAAGTCGATTTAATTTTCGTCGATGCATGCGGGTGAGCCATACAATTATGGGACTGAGGATTCTGTGTTACGGAGACAACGCAAGTATTAATATTGTGACGAAAGTTTACATTACCAAATCCCCAGAAATTTAAGTTTAGACATTCTCGAATTTCCAAATTCTTGAAATTTCAGACCATGAAATTCCAATTTGTCAAATTATCTACCATTACCAAATCATCCGGTTATGAAATCCCTAGAATCCCAAATCTCCAAGTTCCCAAATGCCCAAATCTGAAACAGAAAAATTACATTGTAAATATGATACACTTACACCTCCACGATATAGTTTATCAAAAAGTACATGAAAGTTTGTAAAAGTTATTCAAAATAACTACTAGTAACCATTGATGAAACGAGCATGTGTGGACATTTTTCAGATAGCATAGTCCTTTGACGAAAATCATCTACCTACGTCACTGTGTTCAGCCTCGATGCATCAGTCCGGCTTGCATCTGTATGTATTTATGCTGGGGGAGCCCCTATGTGACATCATCCCCCTCCATGCGTGCGGCTGATTCGTTTCGCTGGCTGACTTCTGTCGCCTAACTCCAAAACACCCCTGGACCCTGCCACCTCCCTTTACCTTTAATCTTTATCAATCCATCCAGCCGAGCCAGAATCGAACCTACGAACCAAGGAACGGACGGCGCCGTGCATTATTCACGCCCGATAGCTCCCTCAACCCTCCTCTGTGTCCTTCGAGCTTTGCCTTCCACCACCGACGCCAACCACCCTTTTTCTACCTTCGTGTCCGCTAAATACTTTCTCTCCGTTTCGTTGCTTCTTCTCTAACTCGCCATCTTCGCCTACGCACGCGAAATATTATCTCGATGCAATTGCGTGAACGCCGTTTTACGGGGGTGGGTTTTTGCCGGAAAATCGAGCGATTTTCACGGTGGCACGTTTTGTGAAATGTAGTTTTCATAATTTCGTCATTTCGCGTTCTTCGCGATGAATTATTTATATTTGCAAACTTCCAAAATTTCTCAATATTAGAACATTTTTAATTCCACCTTCGAAAATGATAATCACATATTTATTTTTCGGGAAATATTTTGAAATACGAAGTGGTTTAATACATAAATACCGCTTTAATAATTGTGAATGTTTTATTATTTTTAACTCGACATACTGAAAATTAGCATGCGACTGGGTTTGGATCCACAGCTGAGAACATTTTCGAATTATTTGATCATTTCGCAGGTTTCGACTGAATGGGAGACCTCCCAAATTTGTTCACGGGTCATTAAATCGGGGTTTAAGCCGAAATAGGCGTACAGGTGGGTGGAGTCTTGTGAATGATCGCCACACCTACTAATCATCGTTCGTTTTCGTTCTTTTACCTGAGCGAAAGGTAGGCCTCCTTGTAAGCACGAGGAAGCTCGAAGAAAAGAAGTATACCTTTAAAACTACCTGTACCTAATTGGCTAACAATTTCCCTATCTCCTTAATCCATGCAATTCTTCTTACGTCAATAATTTATTTATAGCTATGTTTATAAACAAAGATCTATTTTTAATTTACTTTATGACTGTAAATTATTATTAATATTAATATTTAAGTACTGTATGCCTCCTACTTTTCATCTTATTGTATTTTATGTTATTATATAATAAATATTTTAAGTAATATCTTTAACTTGTGAATTTGTAGTAAAAATAAAGTGTTCTTAATTATACATATTTGTAGTATTTATACTGAATAAAAAAGAGAGATATAAAAAGTTCTTACATATTATAAAAATTACACTAAATAATGTACCCTAGGTATTAATACCCCTAACTTTTAATTAGACTTTTAATTGTAATCTTTATGAATTAAATTTTTAGACATCTTGATTAATAAAATTATTTGATTAAATGGTATTTAAATTGTGTTCAATTTTTTCAGGATGAAATTAAACATACTTTTTTAAAGAACAAGTTGAGTATACAAATTTTTAAGTGGCATTTATAAATGTGTTATAGACTGCATAAAAACTAGGACAATTTTAGTACCATAAAACATATTGAAACTCTTTTTTATCTCTTTATTTACTGTTTACATAATGTTCACCTGCAACGATCGCCTTTCATCGTTCAAATTCGTAAATAAGCTATACTTCCGGTTGCTACGTCATACGCAACCCGTTCAATGATCACGCGTTCGCAAAGGCATCCGTATCGTACCGTTCGTACGATTCCTTTGTACACCGAGTTTCTACCAATCAGAAGCTCGATGAACGGTACATGAATATTTTTCGAACCCGTTAAAAACCAGCTTGTGGAAAATTATCATAAATTGTATTCTCGTATGTGTTCAATTTTTCTTTTACAATAACTTTCTTACCTTAGATAATATTTCCATAAATCGTGAACGTTTTCAAGCACGCTGCAATTAACTTGGTGAAAATTGGAAATGTTGATAAATGTACAGGGCCGCATTTACCAAAAGGCATATTAGGCGCAAGTAATTCCCATTTTACCAAATCCACAAAGTTTTTAATTGTTAATTCTAAAAAATTCTATATATTCAACTCTCCGCGGTACTAAACAAAAATTCAAAAATCTTCAAGTACCCAAACCTACGAATTACCAATTTTCCAAATCCACAAATTTCTACTTCTTGAATTTCTAAACCTCTGAATTGCGAAATTTCCGAATTCCAAAATTGCCACATTCTGAAATTCTCAAATTTCTTACTTTCAAAATACTTAAATTTCCACATTCTTAAATTTCCTAATTTCTAAATGCCACAATTCCTAAATTTCCAAGAGCACAATTAATAATATAACATATCGATGCACGTATAAATAATATATCTTTATTAAAACAATGTTGCACCGAGGGCCTCGAAAAGTATAAATGCGGCTCTGTAAACATGACCGTTCGAACGAACCTATCAGCGTTTCGCAAGTGTGGCCCGTGATTCCTTGCGCGTTGGAGTTCAGATCAAGGTTTTCTGATCGGTCGTCATAGTTTGAGGAGGTGAAAAGTCTGGCGGTGCTTACTCGATATTCTTTATGAAATCTTACATTTAACGGTTGGCTCCTGAAATCCTTTCGCAGCCGTAAGTACAACAGCCCGATCGCCTTTGCGTCAAAGAGCCTAACTCGAGAATTCGTATTGCGACGTACGCGAGAGCTCGAGATGCTTCCAGATGAACGTCAGTCTTTCTGTTCCCGTCGATGCCAAAATGTCTAATCTAGCGCATCTATCGCAAAGGATAGAATACGTCGTAAACAAATAATCGTGGTTTCCCATCATGCAATTTCCATCGTATTACGTTTCGAAACATTGTATCTACGAGACTACACCCCGTCTCCGTCATCGTCATTGAATTAATACCTAACCCTCAATATCTTATTGTCAAGCATTTCAAGGTATTTCTATAACCCCCCATTGACGACTCGCCTACCGATCACAAAATAATCTGTACATTTTCTGTCGCCTTTGTTTCACGTATAAGCGAACATGTTTAGCCAAATCATTCAGTAAGTTTGTTATATTGGTACAAAATTGTTATTTTTGTCTCTCATTGTAACTGTTTCTTCCATCATACCATGTATGTACATATTTGACCATGTTAATGCTGAAGTGATGAGGCTTTTTCTTATTGAAATATTGTTAATACTAACAATGAGATTTGGTATTATTCATAACATGATAAAAATAATTTTATATATATATGTAGGTACATGTATAATCAGTCCCAAAAATATTTGGATATTCTTTAAAAGCAGAATAACTTTTTCAAAAGTTAAATCAAGTAACTTGAATTCTTTTTAATTATTTTGAACTAATACTTCTGTTATTTTGAAAAAATTGCATTTGGTCAAAGTAAACAAAAAAAATTAAAGTCATCTGTATCTTTGCTACTGTGATCAGTTGAAATTTTTTTTAAATAACAGGAGTATATCACGTGATCCCTTTAATTGTTAAAAAAATTCAAGTTGTTTGATTCAACTTTAAAAGTTATTTTGTTTTTAAGGAATGTCTAAATGTTTTTGAGATCAACTATACATATATGTGTATATATACACAGAATGTCCCAGTTCTTTTCCACAAAATTGCAGGTTTTATATTTGTTTCTGTCTGTCTAAAGAATTTCAAGGTATTATGTAATAAATTAGACTTTGATTAAATGTGTGTATTAACTATACCTTGAAATTACTATAATTAAAAATTACAGATATGTTTTGTCTATGATATTTAATAAACAGTCTTTTGCACTAATTATATAATAATTTCATATTTTTCAGATGTCAGCCACATCTACGCATAAATATCGTTACAAAAATGTGGGCTTGGACTCGCAAGAATTACGAAGACGTAGGGAGGAAGAAGGTGTACAGTTAAGGAAACAGAAGCGAGAACAACAGTTCTCAAAAAGACGCAATGTTCCTAATATGGTAGCTGAGGATGACAGCGTTGCAACGGATGAAATTATATATCCTGCACCACAAGCATGTGTATAAATTCATATTATTGTATAAATTCACTGGTTTAAAAATGGTATTTAATTCTACTTAATTCTACTTTTTTGACTACAGCAAGTACCTACCATAACACCTGAAATAGTGCAACAACTATACAGTCCTGATCCAGAGGAACAATTGGAAGCTACACAAAACTTTAGGAAAATGTTATCTAGAGAACCGAATCCTCCTATAAATGAAGTTGTAGAAACGGGAATCGTACCTAGATTCGTTGAATTTTTACAAAACAATGAAAACTGTACTCTACAGGTTAATAAATTAAAGAACATTTTCATAGTAGATAAAGAATTTATATGCAAATCAAGATAACGAAAACGGTACTTGTAACTATTTTAGTTTGAAGCAGCTTGGGCTTTAACAAATATAGCAAGTGGTACGTCTCAACAAACGCGTGTAGTGATTGAGACAGGGGCTGTACCCATCTTCATATCATTACTTGGTTCTAAGTACGAGGACGTTCAAGAACAAGCTGTCTGGGCATTGGGCAATATTGCAGGAGATAGTCCTGAATGTAGAGATCATGTATTAGCCAGTGGAATTCTCACTCCTCTGCTTCAGTAAGTTTTGGTTGTAGCAGTTTGCCAGTTCTAAATTTCTAGTTTTTAATAGTCATCTAATAAGATTGCACTGTATATCAATATGAGTAATAACTTTTACTCGAATGCTATAAAATTAATTATTTATTTTAGACTTCTTTCGAAAACAACACGTTTATCAATGACACGCAATGCAGTATGGGCATTATCAAATCTTTGTCGAGGCAAGAATCCAACGCCAGATTTTGCGAAAGTTGCGCCATGTTTACCAGTTTTAGCTCATCTTCTTAACCACACTGATCATGATGTCCTTGCTGATGCCTGTTGGGCTCTTTCTTACTTAAGTGATGGACCGAACGATAAGAT
Source organism: Megachile ligniseca (assembly GCA_945859555.1). Taxonomy (NCBI): domain Eukaryota; kingdom Metazoa; phylum Arthropoda; class Insecta; order Hymenoptera; family Megachilidae; genus Megachile; species Megachile ligniseca. The sequence goes on from OX243783.1 coordinate 8,329,245, forward strand.
TCAGGCAGTTATCGATGCAGGAGTTTGTAGACGTCTAGTAGAGTTGCTCATGTAAATACATAATCCTCATTATTTAATTATACTTATAAATCGCACAAATAAAAAGCAAGACATTTTATATTTCAGGCATCAACAGCAAAACGTCGTCAGCGCTGCTCTTCGTGCAGTGGGTAACATAGTTACAGGTGACGATGTACAAACGCAGGTCGTTCTTAATTGCTCCGCATTACATTGCCTGTTTCATCTATTGAATTCATCTCGAGAAACTATTCGCAAAGAAGCTTGTTGGACAATCTCTAACATCACAGCCGGAAATCCTCAACAGATTCAGGTTTCTAGATACTACTAGGAATGTTATATATAAAAACTTTTAAAACTAATAAGTTTTTTCTTCTAATAGGCTGTTATTGATGCTGATATATTTCCTATCTTGATTGATATTTTGGGCAAAGCCGAATTCAAAACTCGGAAAGAGGCAGCTTGGGCTATTACGAATGCCACCAGTGGTGGTACGGCTGAACAGATACGTTACCTTGCCGCAGAAGGATGCATTCCACCGTTATGCGACTTATTAACAGTAATGGATTCTAAGATTGTCCAGGTCGCATTGAACGGTTTAGAAAACATCTTACGTCTTGGAGAGCAGGATGCTGCCACGCATAATGGTATCAACCACTATGCAGTGTTGATCGAAGAATGTTACGGTAAATATAATGTGAAACATGGGTGTAGCCAGCACTTAGTTAAAATAGTAAAATTTTACCGTCCCAAATTATTAAATGAATCGTAATGTTTCAGGCCTAAACAAAATTGAATTTTTGCAATCGCATCAGAACATAGACATCTATGAGAAGGCCTTCAATATGATTGAACGATACTTCGGATCGGAAGAAGAGGATACGCGAGTCGTTCCTACCATAGATGCGCAAGGACAGCAATTTCAGTTCAGAGCACCCGATGCATCTCAATTACCAGTTCAAGGCTTTGAATTTTAATTTTGATCGAGCCTCCAAATGTATCCACCGGGTTCAATCTTGTTTCGTTCATTGAATGTACGACTGTTTCTCGTAAAAAAAGGACAATCTTCAAAATGGAAAATCGATCAGATACAAAAGAATGGTATATTTATACGTATACTTCGAATTCGTTTGTATGGAAACAGAATATCAGTAAAAATCTCGAAGTAATCAGGTTTTTGCTCGACGATAAAGATGAGTAAAATGTTTATACGCAGTTATTTTTAGTGGTTTTTCTCTTATTATTTTTAGCTACACCATACGCATCGCTCTAAGTTCATTACAACGCGATTACTGTGTTTAACGAACCTACCAACAAATTGCAACGGCCGCTTTCTATTGAGGTGGTTATAGCAGTTTGAATAGGTTTATTTTTCAAATTCGTGCATACGCCGTATTTAGTATGACACGTTCAGTTGATTAAAATTTAACAGATATCTTAGTGCTTAAGTAGATAAGTACGGAAACAATGATCAGGACGATTTACTTGAGATAGACCTGTACCTTGTACGACCTACGACTGACTCAGAATTACGAAAAATACTTGCACAACCGGCAAGACACTAACGACTGAAGTACGCGACTACGTAGCCAACACGGACAACATTACGCAACGCGGTACTCACATCCTTACTACATTAGGTAGGAACATGACCAATTATAAACTTTTTTACTGTAAATACGTATCTTGTAATTTTAAGGCTATTCTATACAGAGTGCCCTTAACAAACGAAGCAACGCTTGTGTCCAGACCAGCAATATTTCTAATTTCTTTTATTATACAGAGCGCGATTCACCTAAGTATGCTGTCTGAATTTCTTGTATATTGTGTTATATGCAGTGTTGCTGCTAGTAAACTGGCAATATGAAAATAGTGCCCTGAAACAAAAGTTGTGTGTTACCAAGGGAGCAACGCAACATAACAGTTAGTTCATTGTTGTTTTACTTTTTTTTAATCAAAGTATGAAAATCACCTTGATTTTTTAATTGTAATAATTAAATTTGACCTCGCAATTGAAAAAGCGTTGAACGCTGAATGAAAGATTGGTATCTACGGATCCAAAAACGAATGAAGATCAATTTTTCCCTAGTACAAATAGAAAACTGGATATAATCTTCATATACCCACACAAAAAAACCAAAACGACAATAAACTAATTATTACATGGTTGCTTCTTTAGTACTATGCAACTAGTTTTTTCATATAACAAACAATTTACAAATAATATAGGTGGCACACTTATATAAATCATCCTGTATATAGTCTAAATATTCTATTTAATATCGGCACAAGCATATTTTTTAAATATTTTGTTTATCATAATTTATTAAATTACAAGATTTTTTTACACGTTTCTACACTTACGTTAACAATATTATACACATTATAAAATATTTGATGAGAAATAAGAATAGTTATGTTTGATTATACAAATTTTAACCAAATTTTCTGTTTTCTTTTTAAATTTTACATCTCAAAATCGTCAAAATCAAAATTGTATTAATAAATTGAAAATCTTTTATTTTATTTTTTTTTTCGCGTATACGAAACAAATTGAACGTATTCGTAATTGTACAGCACATTCAATTTTGGACATTCTGTATAAAAGGTCTGTGACTGTATAAAATGTATTTATTATTTAGGTTTGACGGTACCACGCTACATTATGCAAGATATATATATAAATATAAATATAAATATATATATATAATTATATATATATTACCTACTTTTAGTTACGGACGTGAATTATTACGACAGAGGAGGACTGTATTATAAAAATCACGTAAGTGACCACTTTGTTAAAACAATACTTTAGCAAGGTGTGTACTTACAAGTATTTGTTGCCAATTTATATTGCTTACTCAAATAGAATGTAAGCATATCGGAAGTAATTTTGCCATTTTATGTTGTTGCACGCTATTCTTTTAAATAAAAACACCTTAAAGTTTTATTACCGAAAAAGAATCATGCAGATATTTATTTTTACGAATCTATTAATCAATCTGATCTTCCTCAATTATATATATAAATATATGTTTTATATAAAAGTTATAAAATTTTGATACAAAGTACTTGTTTATAATTTATTTGTTACTATTTAATTATAAAACCAAAATTGTATTGAAATTTATAAGTATTACAAATATTAAATTCTCTTCGATGCATGTGATTTCATGTGCGAGATATTACGAGATAAACGCATTGTAAATTGGCAATTCAGGACACGCAACTACGTGGACAGTAGACCGACATATTACACGTTAAAATAAAAGTGCGATACGACACATACGAAGTGAACTTACTCATTATATTTTATTTTATAGCTATATAAACACGTCATCTATGAACGTAATTGAAATCATGCCAAAGGCATCGATCTTGTTGTTATATTTTTTGAAAATTTGTAGAAACCAGCAAATCATCATTGGAAATCTTTATCTAAAAATGTTGATTTTCTGTACTGTCATTTGACATAACAAAATAAAGTTGAATATTAATACACAAAAATGTTTATTTAATGTTTGATACATATATAAATTACTACCTACTATAACACTTCCAATTGAAAACATTATACACATATATATAATAACTTATCATACTTTTACTTTCATTAAGAAATCACAGCCCCTAATTTATTTATTTGTGCCTGAGGAAAAGAACAACTTGAATGATTGAAACTTGTACTTGATTCTGGTAATATTGGTACAATAATCCCATCTGTGAGTCTAGTTATCAATGGATCTAAAATGTCTTTCTCTATTTTGCCTGATAATTTCCTAACTAATCTTTTTTCCACAAATTCTAATTCCTTTTGAGATAGTGTGTAGTCGTCTACAAGCATTGTTATAATATAAATGGCATTCTCAACCAAAGGAGTTTCTCTATCACAAAAATTATGAAATGCTTTTATTGCCTCTGTATTAATGCTCAATAGATCCTGTATAATCTGAAGAAAGAAGACAAGGGAATTATTAATCTCTAAAATAGCTAAAACTTCAAAATATAAATTATGCTGCTATAAGAAAACAAAATACATATAATACTCACTACTGATGGCTTTTGCAAAATCTGTATTTTTAAATTATAAATAACTTGTCCAACATCATTTGAGAAATCGTTTGGTGTTAATGTTAAATAATCTTTGTTACCTAAAACAACACCACCCAACTGACCAAGCAATTGCGCTAAGCAGTTCAAAGTATTTGCTTCTTTTCCAAATAAAACAATAATTGAAGGTTTCTTAGGATACAAAACTACATCATATATTGCAGCTGATATATCATTCCAAATGCTAGGTTTCTGATTGTAAAACTGTGCTTGAATTATCTGCATTGATTTATCTAGCATTTGATCTACTTTAATTAAATGTACTTTTCTAGTCTTCACTTCAGTACTTTTAACTGTTTCTTGATTTATATTTTTAGTAGGAACAATAAAGCAAATGATACTGATTATCATGATGAGAGCGATGATGCTATATAAAAATATACTAAAATACTGCGTTTCTGATTTTATATGAGATTGACTTCGTCGTTTTGGATTTGGAGAAGAGGTAGTAAGATTGGCAGATTGGTTTGTATTTCGACTACGAAAACTTTGTTCTTGTACTCGTGTAGACAAAGGATAATTATGAGCACTACTAAATGATTCTAATAATACATTTTGTGACGAATTATTGAATGTTTTGTTACTATATCTACTACTATTATCATTTTGTTCATAGTCATCATCTTCATCATCTGTACATTGGATTTCATCGTCAGAAGAATCCGAAAAATTTGAATTATGTTGCTTAGATTTGTACATCTTATTTTTTTGCAACGAACCTACAGAATGATTTAAAGACTGAAAATTATTTGTTTGAAGTAAATTGATATTTCTTATTGATGGACGTGCTTTAGGAATAAGTGCTTTAAAGAATTCTTGATCATGTCCCTGGAAAAGTTACAACTTGTTTCAAATACTGAATGATATTTTGAACTTATGTGTAATATATCGTTCTTATATTTATGCGTATTGTTGAAATAATAAATATACATACGCCCAGCTCTTGCATTTTTTATCAAATCAAAGTATAAATACATTATGCTTGATGATAAATTAACACTTATATAGATGTTTAAAATTAACTGTCACAGTGTATTATTGATATAATTTGTATAAATCAATGATGTAGGAAACCCACTTGTTAAAAGTGCATTCAAGATGTTAATTTTGTGTTAAAGATCGCATGTCGTTAGGTTTCTGATTCTTCCGACAGTTTCACATGAACAAAACAGTAACAATTGGATAAATAGATATACAAATTTTATTATAAATATATTGGATAGTGTATTAAATATTTTTGTTTATTTATGTTGGTAATCCTATAAGCGGAATATCTCTCATGAATAAAATAACTTATTCGTTCAACAGGAAACGTGATTCCGACAAGTTTTCGTTCATTTTGCGCATGTTAACTTTGATTGGTCAGAAAAGCTTCGTAATCAAAGATTCAACATGTATACCCAGTGATTTTTTTACTTTAGATGTCTACATTATATGTATATCAACATTTCTTCTTCCTATTTATTTGCATATTTTTGGTCACCGTATATATAGCTGTTGAAGTGGAAAACAAATAGCAGTAGGCAGCCTACTGAAGTCAACCGCAATGCACAATTTGTACATGATCTTTCGTTGAACGAATAAAACACGTGATCACAAAAAAGATGGGGGAAACTTTTCACATAAACATAGACAATTATGATATGTTATTTGTTTCACGAAATTACATTTTGTAATAACTTGATATGTAATTATTTTATATAGATAATAATTTGCCGTATTTAAACTCGATGATCAATTTCCCATATTGAAAAGTAAAATAAAACTAGTATAATTTACTTTAATATTTCGTAATAATTAGAAATAAATAATTGATTACTAATCGGTTATTATATTTTCACCGAATTTGTTTCATGAAATATAAAAAGTCGTCAATTCTGATAAATATTCGACATTGGTGCCACCATTGGTATGCCCACATATACATATGAGCTGTAACGGAATGTGTTGCAGAGAAAAATATACTCTTACAGATTTAATAAACAACTGTAGGAGTTGTTCGATTGTAATAGACATATCAAGTACCTGGTTTACAGAGTTTAAAGGATATTTTAGGACAGTTTCATGGTGACGGCATGTGTGTTGATCCGTTAAAGAAAATATGCCATTGGGGTCCGATTACTGCTCTTGGTAGGTGAATCGGAGACAATTTTAATCGCTTTTATCGAACTCTGAGTAAAGAAAGTATTTATTACATTTAAGTTTTGAAAGCGATAACATTTTGAGTTGAATGTTAATGTATTTTGATTATGTTTCATTACTATGCGAGAGAGAAATTAAGTATCGAAATATCGTAAAAATGAATGTGACAGTTAACTGCTTCCATTTTGTTTTATCGCATTCCTAGAAAACCCCGCGAAATTTAAAGGTCCTTCGATTTAGGTTCAATATTTTACAGAATAAGAACTTTCTAATTTTTAAATGTTGTTTTAGGTATTATAAAAATAATTACCCTAATGACAATATACTGTAGTAGACAACGGTGGCCGCCACAAGAAAGTTTTTTTGGAACAGTTAATTTCATTCTTTTCTTTTGTCTTAGTGGATCTACACTTTTTCATTTTATCAGTGCTATTTATGAAGGTCCTGGATTCCTTCCCTTGAAATGGATGCCAGTAATGTATCTTTAAAATCATTCATTAGTAAAAATATTAAATCTTTTAAAATAATGTTAATGTAAAACATTTGTCTGTAGGAAAAAGCAACAGATACTCAATATTTGCAATATTGTACTGTATGCGAAGGATATAAAGCACCAAGGTCTCATCATTGTAGAAAGTGTGAGATTTCATATAATTAAAACAAACTAATGTTCAATATAGCTTATTAAATTAATTTATAACTTTCAGGTGGGCGTTGTGTACTAAAAATGGATCACCATTGTCCATGGATAAATAATTGTGTAGGACATTATAATCATGGGCATTTTACAGTATTTTTGGCAAGTGCAGTTGGTGGATGTTGTGTTTCTACTTTTACACTAGTTTCTTGGGTGATGACAGTATTATTTTTAAAACCATTGTCATTTCCACTACCTTCTGTGTTTATTCTGATACTAGTTATTTTCAGTATTGGTCTGTCAATTGGTGTTATTCTTGCAGTTGGAACATTATTTTATTTTCAAGTAAGATTATTTGATCAGATATATTCATATGTATATTCTTATATGTAAATATATATAATTTCAATTATTTTCAATCTTTGCAGCTACTAGCTATAATTAAAAATAGAACAGAAATAGAAGCTTGGATTTCAGAAAAAGCACATTATCGAAGGTTTGGAACTAAAGATAAATTTGTTTATCCATATTCAAAAGGATGGCGATTTAATTTACGACAAGTCCTTACATGGGATTGTACACCAGTAGGTGATGGTATAAATTGGCCTGTAATTGAAGGCTGTGACCAATATACATTAACAGTAATGTTTTATTTATTTACTCATAAATAAATATATGTTTCAAACAAAGATTTTCAACCGATATTTCCATATTTTAGCGAGAGCAATTAGCACAAAAAAAAGATAAACGAAAAAGAGCTAAAACCTACAGAGTGATAGAAGAAGCGTCCGGATCATGGTTACCCCTAAAACATGGTTGGGGTGTATTTTGTCATCCACCATGTACTGATGAATCCCGCATTAAACTGAAAGTCGGAGATATTGTGGTCGTAACTCGGTGGAAGAAGTATGTTCAAATTATCTTTTAAGTTAGCTGTTTAGTTATTTTAGAGATATATTCAAAATAATGAAATATTGTATAGATATTGGTTATTTGGAGAAACGAAAAGAAACAACGAAAATGACAAGCAAATTCGGAATCGAGGTTGGTTTCCACGACCTTGTGCGATTGAAGTGATTGAAAATGAAGAGTATTCTTCCGCCTTAACCAAATCAGATTGAAACATTCCTTTTTTGTGTAGAATTTTTATAAAGTATTTATAAATTTGCTATTGTGGTAAACGATCATATTTTTAACTAAAATTTTATATGTAAATGTTTACAATGAACGTGCGTTTTTATATATGTATTTCGATAGTATGCAAAAATAGTTATGAAGAGACAAGCCTGATTCAGGCCTGCACCCATATTGTGTCCATTCCTCTCACGTAGATTGTGGTCTGCATATGATATCAAAAATAGTTTCAAGATATGATCATGTATTAAAAATAATTATTTTTTATATATTCTAATAAGTGAATGTATATGATGTCCACTGAGTTTGTACATGACAAGTGATATACGAATACAGAGTAGAAATGTAATCTTTAAATAAAAGTCATGTATTAAAAAATAGAAAAATGAATCTTAGAAAACTTATTTTCTGATTTTTAAATTTAATTAATTTATAAGGTTGATATATTAGCTTTACTGACAAGTTCAAAAGTAGATTCTGAAACGAAACATTCTTTTTATTGTAAAAAAGACTGCCGTAATCTATATCCAACTATAAATAAAAACTAATTTTCTCTAAAAAAAAGAGAGGAAAAAAGATTGTATAAACAATGTTTACGTGTAAAAGCATTAATTTATTTGTTGCCAGCAGATTTATTTATAATAAAGCATTAATTGTAATACAAATTTAACGCAACAATATCAATGTTAAATTGTAATGTTTTTTTTATCATTAAATTATGAAACGATATTTATAGTAAAAAATAACTTAATTTTTATTACATAACGAATCATGTAAAAAAAAGGGAATAAATGCATTGTAATTTTACTCCTCCAGTTCTCCGGCCTCCATTGCGTCGCGATACGATTTATCTTTTGTACGATCTGGGTCCAATTTAATCATATCATCAATTCTAAGAATAGTTATTGCTGCTTCCGTTGCGAATTTTAAAGATTTTATTTTTGATATGGCTGGTTCCAATACACCAACCTTCCTGTTATCTTTAATAGTACCTTCATATAAATCTAGACCAACCCTATAAGACGTGTTGATGTTGTGTTAATTATGTTGTTAATATTCATTTTTTATAACATTTATATAAAGATTCTGCAATAATGTATTAATCTCATTACCATTTCAAATCTACAAGATCCGCTTTCGTTTGACTGGAATTGTGGTAAGCTCGCAATTTAGCAACGAGATCAGTAGCATCCTGCGCCGCATTTACTGCTAATGTTTTTGGTATAACTAGTAATGATCTAGCAAATTCAGCGATGGCTACTTGTTCTCGAGAGCTCTGTAAAGTACATAAGCACAAATATAATTCAAGAACTAGTACCATCATATAAAATCAACTTACCAAGGATGTAGCGAAGTTTTCTAAGTAAATCGATAGTGCCGCTTCAACACAACCTCCCCCTGCAACTACGTTTTTACTTTCCAAAACTCGTTTAACTGCGCACAATGCGTCGTGTACGGATCGTTCCATTTCATCACAGTAATAATCATTTGGTCCACGTAATATAAGAGAACTTGCTGTCCTTGCTTTCGGTCTATCATAAACAACATAAATTCAGTTTTAATTACATTTGGAATCAATTATATTTCTCTTTGAAATGATTCAAATAAAACAGACCCTTTAATAAGAATAAGTTCATCGTCACATATCATTTCTTGTACTACTTCAGCAGCTTCTCCAAGGAAACTAGACTCAAAACTTTCTTCTCCCTCCATATTAGTCAAAGAAGTAACAAACTGTGCACCAGTAGCTTTTGCAATTCTTTTCAAATCTGCTTTCTTACATCTACGAACTCCCATTGCCTTAGCTTCTATGAAATACTGTAAAAATATGAATATAAGTTCAAAATATCATAATTTTATTTTTACAAATTACACTTACCTTTAAACAGAGATCATCAATTCCACCAGACACAAGAACAACGTTTGTGCCCGCGGCAAGAATTTTTTGAATACGTTCTTTCGTAATATCTATTTCTCGTTGACGCACTGCTTCCAGTTTTTCAGGATCAGTAATCAAGACTTCAACACCTAATTTCATTTTTGTCTTTTGTAGAGAAAAATCTAGACACGCGATTTTGGCGTTTACTATTCTTTTAGGCATTGCTTGAGAAGCTACAGTACAATTCAATGCATAGCCTTGTACTATTACAGACTCTCTGACACTTTTCCCATGAGCTTTCAAAATGTTTACAGCTTTCACAGGATAAAGAAAGCCTCCTTTTCCATCATTTACCTTTACCGCATTAGCAGCATCAACAACCATGTTCCCAAAGAAATCGGCATCACTATCAATAAATTAAGGAAATAATAATTGTGATTATAACAAAGCATATAAATTACAGTTTTTAAATCAACTATACAATATGACTAAGTAAAAATAAGGATACGCTGCAATAATTTTACTGGACATAGAAGTTTTTGCTACATTAACTAAGCAATCTCTTCCAAGTTCATCAACACTGACTGTTAGATGCTTTTGAATATATTTACAGGCTTCTCTGAAACATGAATACAAATGTTCATACAAAATGTTTTACAATAAAAAAATCAATTATCTAATAATTTATCACCACTTACTTGCAAGCAAGTCTGTAACCACTAATTACAGATGTTGGATGAATCTTTTGTTTGACAAGCTCATCAGCATTTTTTAGTAACTCAGCAGCAACTATTACCTGTACAAAATGGTTTAATTATGCCATTTACAAGAAAATATAAATCATTAGAGTTCAAAATTTTCTCATACAAACAAACATAAATAATGTATAAAAAGAAGCTTACAACTGATGTAGTACCATCCCCAACTTCTTCATCTTGTAATTGGGCTAACTCCACTAAAACTCTTGCAGCTGGATGTTCCACTTCAAGCAAACCCAAAATCGTTGCACCATCATTAGTAACGGTAACATCCTATAGTATTGTTTAAAATGTATAAAGAACATATATATTTTTAATTAGATAATTACAATATTAAAATGTAAATTTTACATACACCAATGTCATCTACGAGCATTTTATCCAAACCGACAGGGCCCAAAGAACTCTTTACTATATTAGCAATTGCACAAGCAGCCATGACTAAAGAAAACAATTTACATAATTATATTTAATTCATAAAATTTCAGTTCCATTAATTGACTTTAAGTCATAAAATAAAGATAACATTAATATATTATGGGTACAAATAAAAATTGATATTTTTACAGTACAATGTCAAAGAACATAGATCTAATATATTGAATTTTATTTGAAAGAGAACTTATGTTTAAATAAATATTAAATTAACATATAACCAAATTTGCACAAAATGTGTTTGCAACACACCATTCTGTGTTCGCACTGGAGCACCAGACTGTCGTACACCACCAACAACCAAAGGACTGGCTACTGTCGACATTTTTTAACAATCTTTTTCACTTTTACACGATATTATAACAGTGTGACGATCGAAATTTCGATTGCCGACAAAGACGTTTCGCAAGAGAAACCGCGTGTGGCTGTAATTAACAGTGATGATCAGCGACGCCTATCCTTGTTACTTCCTTTTTGGGACAAGTTTGACGTTCGTTTTTCATTGGCTAACTTACTATGCATTCACTTTTGATTGGTTGAAAACTTACGAACATTTATTATATATTTTTTTTTCTAGAAAGATCGTTGTTACTATAGTTTTATATAATACAAAATATACAATTATAAACAATAAATTTTGTTTACTATTTACTGACTTTTTTACATATTTACAATTTTCAATATGTATTAAAGTTGGCAATCGTTCATAACTATTGAATAGTTCGTGATTCAAGTAATTCGAAGAGAATAAAAATAAATATTTTATGGTATGAAGTATCTGTTATTTATTTAGAATTATTAATTGGTATCTTTACGGCGTCATAGTTTTTTAAACAATTTACGTTTCAGATGAGTCTTTTAACGCATCTGTTTAGTTATACTTTACAAAACTCCAAATCTCTTGTAAGCAGTACTACCAGTAGTTTAGGTTTGTAAAATTGTTTATATACATTTTAAAAATGTATGTTAATTTTAAATAAGTTAACTTTGTTAATAGTCTGTATAAGATTGGCATCAAAAAAGACTGCTGGTTGTACAAGAAATACGCCTCGTAACACAAGACCAAAACATAGAGGATGGCGTGTACAGGATGGAGAATTTGTTAAAAAGTCAACGATATTAGCCACTCAACTTAGACCCAGATTTCATCCAGGACTCTACGTAAGTCTGCATATACTTTTTACATGTGAATAATATGAATTATTAATGTGTCCCACGACCTACACCCAAATCAACACATTTCCTACTTACAATGTTTTCAATTTAGACAGTGAAAGTTACAAAATAATATTAAAATTTTATTCCATTTTATTGCACAGGTTGGTATGGGTAAAAATGGTACATTATATGCTCTGGAAGCTGGAAAAGTAATAGTTACTTGTGAAAAGATTAATCCAAGTTCTAAACATGGATGGGCTATATTGAACTATGCTGGCAAAGAAGACAGACCTATATATAAGAAATACTTTAATGTTATTCCTGAACCACAACATGATAGATTTATTGTAGTTGATCATGTTTAGATAAAACTTCATAACTATATTTATTTTATAAATTGAAAATATAGGTGTATATTTGAAAAATTGTTGTTCTATTCTTTTAATAGATTCAATTTCACACATTTTAATGTTTTCAAATATTTTCAAATGTAATATTTTCTGCCCGCTGAAATGACTGATACCTTATGTCATTTTGATCTTCAGAAAAGAAAGCATATACTTGTGTTTTTCGAACATGACATGCTGTCCGACATTGGGCAGAAAGTTCAGTTATTGGAATTTCATCATTTTTATCTTTGCACAGAATTATAAACTGAGAATGAAACATTATAGGATCGCCTATAAGAAATACAAGAAATTAAAATATTGATTTTAATTTTCTAATAATATTCAAACTGACTATAAAGTATGTTGTATGATACATACCAGGATATACCAAAAAATCCCCACCAAATTTTTCTCCATTTGTTACAAAATATCCTTTTTCCCATAAATCTTTGTATGTTTTATATCGAAGTCTTTGTTTATAATTAGAAGGATATTTCCATTCAACTATTTCGATATCATCTTCATTTGCCCAAGGGTACACTGAAAACATATGCTATGAAATCTAAGGAAGCACAAATACATTTTAAAAGCATATAACTACTATATCCTTTTTCTTTATGTTATTTTATTACATCATCACTTTGATTTACCTGTATGTGTTTGAATTAAAGCTTCACTTTTATCGAACTTAGGTAATTTGGCCATTACTCCTGCTAATAAATCTTGTTTATTTATTTCAATATTATTTAAAGTTTCTTGTACTTTTGGATCTAATGGTTTTTTTGCTTTCTTCTTCCTTGTACCTATTCCAAGTATTTTTCGTTTCTTTCCCTCTATAATTTCATCCATCATTCCAATTACCTGTGACATTATCCATTGTTTTAATTAAAGCAATAATGCTTATATTTTATTTATAACTCTAATTAAACTCTTTTACTAACCTGTATTTCTCTCGCGTCTCTTAAACATTTTTCTTGTTCTATATATAATTTGTTCCTATATTCTTCAAAAGCTTGTTTTAATGAATCAGATGGTGGATTTTGGAAGCATGTATATTGTATAAGTCGTGCAACATTTTTTTCTAGTAAAAGTGATACTTCCTCTGATTGTAAAAGTAATGGAAGACCTGAAAATACTTCTTGCCTAGGTTTTTTTGGAAGACAGCCTATTAATTCACCAATTATTCTATGATTTTTTCTCAGCTTCAACCAGTCTAAAAAAAGAAAAGTAAGAATTTATATTTTATGTTCTATTTACATTAATGTAAAATATATTTATGTATGAAGTGTTTAAAAACAATAGTTATTACCTTCTGCATTCCATATGAAAACATTGTTCCTTGAAAATATTAAATCTATCATCTTTCTGATTTTGCAATTTTATTTTTTCATTATGAATACATAGCCATAATATTTATTATATACAACTGATAATATTGATAATATTTATTGTATACAATTGTCGATATCGATAATGTTTACTGTGTATAAATGTTAACTTGGACAATGTATATATAAAAAATTATATATTACATTACATTTAAATGTTCTTCAATATTAATACTGTAATGAGATTCTGTAATTTGCACAGTTATGTATGTTTCTTGCAAATCGTACTAAAAACAAACTTAATTATGTATTACGAGCATTAGTTTGTTATGAATTTATACTCTGTGCAGAGAGATCATACCTAATTCGCGCAATTCGACTAACTTTAACTAGTTCCCCACCACCCAGTGGTCACCCTTTATCATATGCTTTCCCCTACGTAGTTCATATACACAGTGGACAAAATATACAAAAAGTGGTAAAAATTAATGGTATAGAAAGTATACAAAATAAAAGATCATCGAGTATATATGTTAAAAGTTAGAAAGGCGCATGCACGTCGTTCTTGGCTACGAAGTATATTCGAACCAATTGGGATTGACACGCGCAGAATGAACGAAAATTCGTCGATTGATGAATACGGTTTCCCGTTGAACGAATATTCGATATCTAACGTTTCGATACTAAAAATATTTTAATTCGACAGATGTCGCCATCCATCATTTCTGAATAATTGTTTCGGCCAGAAGGGGAAGGAAGAAGGCTGTCGAACATCTGTCACCAAGCGAAGACTACGTCCGCTTTAGTCCCCAAAAACCGCAATACCGTCATGGCACCCGGTTTAATAATTTTTTAAAGAAAATTCAATACATTCGCAATCAAAGTCGCGTAGAATCAGCGATTCTTGTCTGTACGAATATTTGTTCATATTTGGTGAGTGATTAAATGATAGCAATTATCTTTGTTTACCACTTGCATAAAGAACAAATAAACCGGACTCGAAGGGCAAGCCCTTCCATTTAAGAACCTATACTTTTATGACTAACCTTTAAATTGAAAACGTGCATTACTTTGTTTATTTCAATTGGACTTATATGCTTTAATAATAGACTTTGTATTGCCATAAAACATACTTTGGTTATAACATTTGTTATATAGTGCTCTATTGTAATATTTGATAAACTATGAAGCAATAATTACGGATCGTATCATTATCTGGTAAATATAACTGGTCAGTTATTTTATAAATGTTTTAGCAGTAAATCTTTATTAACAGAACATGCAATGTCATCATTTTTCTTTCATTAAGAAATATTTTATATTTTCTTTTTATTGTAAACGTTGTAAAAATAAAATGGTTTATTAAATTTCCCATATTAGGATACTTTAATATGAAAATAATATTTATTTGTTGCTGTAGTCTTGGAAGTATGAGTTCAGGTAGACCAATCAAGTGTGTGGTGGTAGGAGATGGAACAGTAGGAAAAACATGCATGTTAATATCATATACAACAGATAGTTTTCCAGGAGAATATGTTCCTACAGTGTGAGTACTATTGTATATAAACATAAATATTCAAATTATTCATTATGTCAAAAAAAGAAAGATTTATATGTATACAGAACTACCAAAAGGATCCAAGTGATTTGCTTTAGATTTCTTATTTTAATTATAGAATCTTGTTTAAGTGATTTTATCAAATTGTATATAAACTTCTGTAATTATTTTGTATTATATTTTCATAGCGTTCTTTAGTATTTAAACTGTTTCTAAATTTTTTGAAGTATAATTATTTTAATCTTTACACATATTCTTTAGAATATTATTTGCATATTATTCTTCATGTATTATTTAATTTCTTAAAGATAAGTTTCATCATTTACACAGGTTTGATAATTACTCGGCACCCATGGTTGTGGATGGAATACCTGTTAGTCTAGGACTTTGGGATACAGCTGGACAAGAAGATTATGATAGACTTCGTCCACTTTCATATCCACAGACTGATGTTTTCTTAATCTGCTTCTCAGTAACAAGTCCATCATCTTTTGAAAATGTTACCAGTAAATGGTATCCAGAGATAAAACATCACTGCCCAGATGCTCCAATGATACTTGTGGGAACTAAAATAGACTTACGAGATGACCGTGAGACACTTACCGCCTTAGCAGAACAAGGTCTTAGTGCTATAAAACGTGAACAAGGACAAAAACTAGCAAACAAGGTCAGAGCAATTGCCAAAATGAACTGTTTGTACAATAATTGTAATTTTATAATGTTGTCATAACAATACAATAATGATTAATTTTAAATATAACTCATAGATCCGAGCAGTAAAATATATGGAATGTTCTGCGCTTACGCAGCGTGGTTTAAAACAAGTTTTTGATGAAGCAGTTCGTGCTGTTTTAAGACCAGAGCCTCAGAAACGTAGACAGAGAAGATGCATTATGTTATAAATGCTAAATAATTGGGAACTAATCAATGTAGGTAAAACCACATATAAACTAACAGACTGAAGTTAATTTTGTCACAAGAAACAAAAAGAAAATATGAATATTTGGAAAGAAAGTAGCAGCCCATACATTTTAATGAATTTTTCTGGCAGCTATAATTCATCATAATCGTAAATAAAGTACAATTTCCAGCTCATAACTGTAAGCTACAAAATTGATATAAGACCAGGAATTTAAATAATACGAAAATATGACGTCTTTATAATTTTATAATTGATACTGATGAAATTTAAAGAGACAAAAATTATTACAGATTTGCATGTGTTGTATGTGTAGCACTTTTAAGATGATTTTAAATATTAATGTACTAGTCAGAGGTTAAAGTATTTAATGAAATTGAGAATATATGTACTATTGTTTCTTACTTTTATAAAGTTATAATTTTCCTATGTTTATTGTCATTTTTTATACTTTTTTTAATATAATATTTCAACTAATATTTAAACGAATCTAATACTTTGAAGCTTTGATCAAGAGAGCTGCCAGATTATGAAATTTTTATACCTATAATAGTGAAATATTCATTTTAATATACACATATGATAGGTATTACAATCAATATACTAACAATTTTTATACAATGTAAAATAACATTCTAGAATTATTTAAACATACAGTGCCATAGCAACGAAAAAATCAAATCGATAATGCTAGCATTTTTTATGTCAGTTCTAGACAATATATGTATTTTATTACAGTCTCTTATTGGAGAATTAAAAAAACATATGAAGGAATTGAAGAATGTCATTGATAAAACATATTTTGTATTTACTTTACAAATTTCGATGAATGTTATAATTGTAATATTTCTTTACATATTAATAAAGAAGTACACTTTATGCATAAAATACTGCCAGAGAATATTCACGTGATGTGAACAATAGTTGTACATGAAACATTTTATTGTCTAGAATTCGAACATTCTTTTATTACTGCATAATACAAAACATGCTGTAATGTATTGTGTGTATAATCATATTTATTTTATTTTGACTCTTAATTAAGTAAGGATATTTTAAAAGGAATTTAATGGAAAAACATTTAAACATTTATTTTCGAAAAAACTTTTGTTATTGTATGTGGCAGATACAATTTTATAGATTGTTGCACTGGTGCAATCTGTATTAATGTTTAAAGGCTCTAAATTATTTTTCATAGAAACTGAGAGTGCATCGTGAAAAAACTAATCAAAAAGGTATATATTAAATTATATAGGAAGATTTATATTACCAGTGACAAACATATGGTGCAAAGTATGCCTACATAATGAACAACATAGCACAATTTGTTTTGAAGGGTGACCATATTTTTAGTCTTCTGTTATTTTTATAAAATTAATTTACATGAATTTTCAAATTTAAAACCGTTAACGTGCTTGAAAGTAATAAATATATTGTACAGAACAACTTTTGTTCTTATATACATCAAATTACTTACATCTAATTTATTATTGTAACTTTTTCTTACGATATTGTAACATACTTTGTTTACATTAATCTATACTATTGAAACATTATTTTCATAGATATTACATGCTCTCTATAAAAGGACTCAATAAAAAAAAAGATAGTGTGATGATGACTAACAAATATTCCATCACTCGCGAACATGCTATTTTTTTATATTCGGAAAAAGCTTAGAATGTAGAAAGATAGGTATGCGTGCCATATGCTTTCAAATTTATATGAATACCCATAATTTGTTTGTATTTGTACTCCATGTGAATTTCAAACGAATTAAAGATATATCATCATATTTAAAAAGATAAAAATTCCTAGTATAAGTGAAGGTGAACTAAGAATGAGGCATATTAATGTTTACTAAGTGTACATACTGTAGCATAGTGATAGCATACTCTAAATTTCAATCAAACGCTCCGAAAAAAATGATGACATACACATATTCTATTTTGTCGTGAATATTTCAGTATGTACACGTTTATCATTAGAACAAGTAATCACATGATTGAAGTATAGAGTGTATTATAAGATGTTTGCAGTAAACTTTTTACACTTTTTTAATAATTGGAATGACTTTTTAATTAGGCAATTTGTTCTTGGTATCTCTGCTACATAATATTAAAAATTTACGTTTCAGTTAAGAACATATAAACCATTTGTAGTTCCTGTCAAACGATATGTTTCTTTAATACTTAAAAGTGCACAATACAGAATGTTAATAATATTCTTCTATAACAGCTTTAAGATTAGGAATTTTTCATATTATGTACGTACGTACATAAATAGCACATTTATTACATAGAATGAACAAGTATCAATGGTTTGTTGTGTATTGATTGTATAGAGATTTTGCATTTATTGTAAGTAGTGCATTTATTTTACAATAGCTATTAAAGTTTACCAATCGTAATTAATTGAGAATAAATAAAACGAAGCACAATCTTCTAAATAATATTTAAATAGTATATAATAAGAATCTTTTTGCAGTATTACCATGTAAATAAAACTTTTTCTTTGTTACTCTAAAGGTTACTATTAATAATTGAAATTTTTTTTTTGTACGTCATAGTTGAAATATTATAGACTTCCGATTTATTCTAACAACATTTGTTTGTAATTTTATTTTAAGCGAGAATAAGTACCTCCAGGCAGCTATTTTGAAATATTTAAAAGAAATGTTTATATGTGTACATGTGATATTTCTTATTTAGTAAATAGGAATGAAGTTGACGAACATATTAATAGTTCAACTCTGAATTCAATTATACTGGTAAGATGAATTACACTACTTACAACTTGTGCATTTAATGAAAAGTATTTAATATTTTTTTCTTCTTTTTTCTTTCTCTTTCACTCTCTCTCGTTTAATAAGAAAGAAGAGCAACAGTAAAGAATGCTACAAACCAAAGTTCAATATTAATTTTAATATAACGCTTAAAATTTTATTACATATTATGGCATATAAGTATACAAAGAATGAATGTATGAAATGTAAAAATATTCTAGTCACCAAGAATCTGATTTTATTTGTACATGAAATATTTTGTTAAAATTTATATTTGATCACATCTAATCAATAAATAACTGATTATCTTTATCAAAAGAAGAAAACAATCAAACCAAACAATAAAATGAACATGAAAGTATTAATCTAATTTAAGATATTGTCAATTTAAGTAATACAGAATAAACAGAACAAAAGGAATAAGAGTACATTAGAATACAAATGTATGTATATGTTCTAAGATAAATTAATTGTCAGTAACTTATAACATTTATCTATTTTCTTAAAATTTCTGTAAAATCAATTGTTTCTGTACTAATAAAGCAGCACAAGGGAGTATTATATGAATAGAAATTGTTTTGTTATTATTTCTCATTCATATTTAATAATGTGAAAAATATTCACAAGTGTAATCTTTATAAAAGAAAGGAAGAATAATTCTTAATAATAAAAGATAATAAAATAAATATTCTTCTAGGGTTTCTAAGATATACTTTACATTATACTAAATATAAAAACTGTTGATTATTTACTTAATATTTTTTTCTTAAAAATCTTTATAAACATTCCCTTTTGCTGCAAATGTAAAATTAAATATAAAGATGACAATTTTTGAATTAATTTTAATTATCTTATTTTCTAATGAAGAAATTAAATTATAATGTTGGTAATATTCAAAATGTAATTGCATAAATGCATGTTTTACATAACATTTGGAAGCATTTATTTTTATTAATGTATATTTTAGCAGCAATTTCTTAAAATAAACTACACAATAGAAATATTTGTATTTTTAATCAAAATCTTTATCCCATAGATTTATTAAAAATAGAAATTTTATAACATTAATATACAGAACCGATTTTTCAATATTATTTTTATCATAATTTACTACTTTGAAAAATAAATAAAAATTTGTTATTATTCTTTGTTGTATATAATTATTTTAATATTACAAATATATACACTAAATTGTAAATTATAAGCATAAATAAATTATTAAAGATGTTTTTAAAAAAATATTAGATATGTGTAATTTATCGAATATTCATTGACTACAGGTCACTGTTCCATACACAATAAGCAATCCTAACCTTTAAAAACTGTATCGTTCAATGTTCATAACGTATTATTTTTAACAATGTTATATAGACCAATTTGTAATATCATACGAAGAACTATATTTACAAATAGCAAAATACATTATGCATTACAAGATACATTAATTATTAATTTTAAGCGTTATAATTTATGTACAAACTACATGTATTCACATAATTTGAATCTTATTATACCTAAAAGATTTAAAAGCAAAGGAAATTTTGCAAAACATGTAAAATAATTTATTATTTTGTATTAAGTATATAAGAATAATTTATACTTGTGTTTATCAAATTTATATGTATATTAGAATAAACGTGATGAAGAGGAAGAGGAAGAGGAAGAGGATAATGAAGAACTGTCAATAGAAGATGATATTTTATATACACAAAAGTGTAAAATAATTGAAACTAAAATACCCTCCCTTCGATTGGATGCTGTTGCAAAAGCAGGATTGGGAATTTCACGCACGTACGTTATTATTTTTGAACATATTAATATTATACATGTTTGTATAATCATGTATTTTATATATGAGGGAGTAAAAACCATAGTGCCATAAATCACATAATTCTTGTTTTATGAAATGAAAGGTTTTGCTACTTTTTACACTATGATTTTTACCCCCTCATATGTTAATAATCTATGATAAAAATACACATAATACTGCAAATAATTAACATTTTAATTTTTATTCTTTATTTTCAGAAAATTTGATGAACAATTTTATAAAAGTAATATACGTGTTAATGGAAGAAAATGTCTCAAAAAGAGTATTATGGTATAAATATTTATATAATAAAGTAAATACTTATGTGTTGAAATGGAAAATATAATATTTTTTAAATATGTAGGTTAATGTTGGTGACGAAATTGATCATGTTCAGAAGCAGAGTCCAGATAATAGAAATTTTATAATAGTAAATCGTTGCAAAGTAGTATCGATTTTTGTAGAATCAGATACAATCAAAGCAAAATTCATTCAAGATAAGTCTTTATTAATTGAAAATTATGATGATCCATGGATTGGTGGTTGATAAAATTGTTAAAGTTTAGTAAGTATAAAATATTTGTTTATACACATTTAATATTGACTTTGTAAAAATTGTAGATAATACTTTCAATAGTAAAATTCGATTATTAATTATATAAAAACTATCAATAATTCATATTTCATTTAAGGTTTGTATATACTAATGTATTTTGTATAATTTTTCTGCACTGAAAGACATTTTTTAATTAAAAATTATATTAAGAAAAAGTCTTGTTAAGTGAATATTAAGCATACTTACATATGGTACACAGAGTATTCCATCCAGAAACAAACTATTTAAATCTTCTAATATCTTTTCAATGTTAAAACCATTTTTACTTTTCTAGAAAAGAATTAATTTTAATAATAAATCCGCATAAGTTTAATAAGACTATGAAATAAGTAAAATACTCACTTCTAAAACATTTTTTTTATCATCATCATTTAAAAAGGGTAAAAGGGCAATTGCAAAATGTGGTTGCTGACATTGAAAGCAATATTTTATAATGTCACTAAAATTCAACATGTGCACAATAGGACATGAATACAAAAGTTGTAGAGTTTCGATACAGTTATTAATTTGTTCAGAGGTTGGATGTATATCCATTTTTTTAAAAGGTTCTAAAATCACAGCTTGCCATCCTAATAGATATCCATTCGAATTTACAATGGCACTTATATTCCGTACTTGCAACAAGATTTTCTTTAATTCATTTATCTAAAAATATAGCAGATTAAACATAACATGATTATTACATTTATACGTTTAAAAACATTATTTAGTTACCATTGATAATTTAGCTAACTGAGTCAAATTTTTATCCCATAACGGATATTCATATATTTCAAAATCTATGCAAAGTTGTAAAATAATAACAAATGCTTGTGGTGAATAATTTTGTGTTCTCCATAAAATTTGTACGAGTTCACGTTTGGAACACGTTTCAAATTCATTTACGGTGTAACTTATTCCCAATAATTGTAACCTACTTACGTATATCAACGATTTCATATGATTCCTAAAATACAATTCAAATATATTGACTGCAATTAAAACACGTTAATGAATGCATAATGCAAAATGATTGGAAAAATTCAATAATTACCTAATTGTTTGATGATCACGTTTAGTTAACTCTTCTAACTTAACAGTATCAAGAATTGCCTGTAATACATGAAGAGCTCTGTAACGTGCTTCAGAGCTGTAATCTTCATTTTTATCACCAAAACATATATTTATAAGAAAGTTAGCTGACAATTCGATGTCCCCATATTCAAGGATATAACATGCTCTAAAATTATATTAGATGCTTTAAAATATGTCATAAAATATATTGTATGTGAAAACATTAAAATTTTATTATTGTACCTTAATAAATTATCATCACAATTAGAATTTGATTCAGGATTTGTCAACATAGAAAATGTATCTGTTACGCTTTGATTAAATTTCATATATTTAACATCTGGTTGTAACCATTCTTGTAACAATTCGATCCGTAGCTTTATTATGTTAATTGAAAACAGTTCACTGATATGATTAACTGCAGAATTTATATCAGGTCTGTGATCAACAACACATCGATATCTTTGCGGTATACTTTCATCTGTGTATAATTCACGCACCAGTTTCGACGGATTTCCAATTAATGCTAAATAATTTTTTTTCCCCAAACCATGGGTGTGTAAAACATGTTCTGATGTAAAGCGTAAATATTTGAATTTTATTTTCTAAAATAAATCATTTTTAAATGTTATGTGCTTACTTTCTCCGAGTAATATCAAATCAAATTAAATTATGATACCTCAAGCATTCCCTCCTCGAAAATTGTAGATTTTTGTGCTGATAACTGAGCGTATTTGTAACATTCGTTAACTGCTGCTACTTGGTCAGCACCTAGTAAAGACAAACAATAATTCAGTTAAGAGTTCTACAATTTTTTTGTTTGTAAGACTTATGTCGTTTACATAAAATACCTGGTGGTGTATGATTCACGACATAGTATAATGCCACTGTGCCATAGTATAACACATCTGGACCAGTCATCCGTTCTATACATTTTTTTATGTCATTTAATAAACTACTATTTTTTGAACAAAGAATCCATTTATCTGTTTCGCGTTTATTTCCCCAGGCACGTGTTACTTCGCCTTTAATAGCTAATGTACATACAATATGAGATTGCAATTTAAGAATAGGGGCTATGTCCAACCATTTCTCATAAGTTTTTAAATTCAATTCCGGAGCTAAAAATAATTTAGTACTGAAAAATTTGTATATATATATTCTTGAAATTCACTGGATATAAAAAAAATAAAAAGCTTTTACTTATAATTTGCCATAATTCAACTTTAGGTAAAAAAGGTAATCTCCATTTTGCTATAGGGGGTAAAGATGAATACCCTGGATTAAGATGCATCCACGCATCATGTTCATATTGTGTAGGTTGACTAAAAGGTTTAGATACAATAATATAATGCAAAGAAAAAATAATAAAAATAATATATCGTTGCCGACATTAAAAGAATTCACATTAATTTACCCAGAACGTGTATAATTTTGTAAGAAAAATATATAATTTCTATGTTCTACACTTTTTGATTTTATAAGATCCATAAGAATGATGAATACTTCATAATAGTAAAAATTGATCTGAAATGATAACATGAAGTTTTAAAAATATTATATTTATAATACCAGTAGAATTCGTACTAACTTGTGAAAAAATAGTTTTTAGGCACTTCTTCAAAGCGGTTTTATCTTCAATAATAGCAACAATAGCATTACATTTTTTTCTCAGTTCATTTACTTCATCTTCATTGATGTGTAATTCTAAAAATATAATTAATGAATATTAAAGACGACTTATTATTTAATTCACATTAACATCTTAATATTTCTATCACTCTTTTACCTTCCTTTCCGCTTAAATTGCGTGTAGTCAGTTTGGGATTCCATATTTTTATTACTGTTTGTAAATAGAGTAACAAACAGTCTTGAATATCAAATCCGAAATCAGTGCAGAAATGTTGTAACAAAAAGATAATATTATCATCATCATCACTGCAATCCATAATATGTTGTAATATTTCTCTTTTGGTTGTAGCATCACTTCTTATTATCTCTATAAGTACATAAATGCATATTTTAGATATATGATACGGTAAAACATTTACTTAAGTAATATAATGATTTTTACCTTTATACGAGATAGAATACTTTGATAATTTTTGTGCCCAACAGTGCATTATTTTATTGGTTTTAAATATTTGCATAGAAGATTCATTTTTTGTTAAACAAAAATATTCATATCCAAGCATTGATATCCTTAAATGTTGAGTACAATCTGGTTGAAATCTAAAACAATATATTTCCGTAGTATATTCAGTTTCCTGATTTATAAAAATTAAGTTACTTACGATTTTTGAGTGTCAAAAATCCATTTCGCTGCATTTGATTCAGACAACATGAATAAACAAGACAGACACAGATGAAGGTCAAACAATCGTGTATACATTATTTTTTTTAACAATATTGTTAACAGATGAAAATATACTTTTGTAATTTCTGATAACAAAGTAGAATTTATGTTTGGTGTAACACAAAAACTGAGATATAATGTCTTTATAACTTGCAGTAAACGATAATCATTATGCTCAATTTTTAATTTTTTTATGCTAACAAGTAATTCCTTTAATGGATTTTCTGCAGTTGACTGTACAAAAATATATTATTGTAGGTAATTTGTATGATGCATTATACAAACGTATATAAATTACCTGATCGCAAGTTTGAGAAATGTTATCAATTGCTATGTACTCTGTATCTAGGTAAAATATAAAATGAGACATTAATTATACATTTATAGTCAACAATAATAATTACTATTAATAATTTACCACTTTTTAGTTTAGTTATATAAAACTTCTGTACAGAAATGATATTTCTAAACAGTGGCAATAACGATTTATCTGTAGTAATCGCTAAATCTTTATATATTGTATATAATTTCCAACTCGATTTTGATATTTCATTTTGTCTTATATCTACTGAATTTGAATTGTTCACGGCATTTTCAGTAAAACACTGTTGATACAAATTTATCCAGTTGTATAAGAATAACATTGTCTGCAAATCATCTAAAACATTATTTTTAAACAATTCATGTCCTACATATTCATAATTGCTTACACAAATATTAGAATTTAATCTTGAAACACGCTTAAAAATTGTTAGTTTTGCAATAATATTTACATACCATCTAAACAAACACACAATGTTGAAGAACTTAAATTTCGAATTACAATTGAATTATCTAGATCCATTTTAGCATATTGTAGTAATGTTAAACATATCTTGTATATGTATTGACATTCATCTGTCATTAAATCGAATGGTTTCTTTTCGTATCTAAATTAGAATGAACACTTCAAAATATTATATATTATATGTTATTATATATTCAATATTTAAGTTACTCACCTATAAAAATAATTAAATAAATTTATATCTTTTGTCCACTCTAACAATAAAGATATAGCATTAATTTTTTGTAATTTCAGTAATGCTGCAACCTTAACAACTTTTTTGTATGTAAGCATATATGAGTCACTATTACTTTGTATATCCGCTAAAATATTGTTATACAAAATTTAGGGATGTACATAAGTTACTGTTAAAATATATATGATGAATAATTATTTTATACCTTCACATAACTTTCTAATATACTTGTCTAATATATCTTTTTTATTTGTTTGATACTCGTGAAGTGTAATATCGATTTGAAACTCTTTCTTTAAAAAGTAAACTGATTTCACTTCCTCTATATTATTAATAATATTACTATAATAATGTAAATGAGTTTTACATATTTTTGAGAGTTTTTCTAGTTGTAACTTCACCCAACCCAACATTTCGATATAATATTTGAGAGATTCGGGTAATATCTAAATAATGAATACAAATTTAAGCGTATAAAAGTATAAACTTTGCAACAAATTGAAATACAATAATTACCTTCAATGCCAAACTAGATATTACATAATTAATAATCTGTATGCAACAATATAACAGAACATCTGTTTCTAAGAAGTTTAATATTTCCATTACTTTGGTAAAATTCCTACAGAACATTTACTATTAAATTATTTCAATCACAATTATTTATATGTTCACTTAAATTATCTTACCCCTTAGATAAATAATAATTCACACAACATGAAAATGTTTTCCGCTTTAATAAGGAATCGTTTTTTGTTATGCATTCAATATCAGCAATCATATCATCGTGATTTTCTTTTATTATACGATGTATTAATTTCTGGAAAAAGTTTATAAAAATATATATTGACAAACATCATAAACATCAATATACTATGTAACAAAATATATACTGTTTTATTAAATCATTAGTACAATTTACTCACATCATTTATACCAATGTATTCATAGCCATATTTCTTTAATATAAGTTTTATTGGAACATAATTGCATTCTGTTCTAATTTGAAATGCTAAATTATGGTCAAAAGTACTGCTTGTTTCTGCTAAATTCATAATAGCTGAACTCCATGGAACAGAAGCTGCTTTTAAAACTTCTAATGTTTGTTGTAGTTTAGTCTACAGAAATTGAAAATCTATTTAGTATTCTTAAATTTGCAAATAAAATTTGAATCATTTACACACTTATACCTCTATATTTTGTATAAAGTCTATGATAAGGATAATTCTTTTCTCCCATAAAGATCCTTCACCAAACCAGAAATTCCTAGAATTTCTTATAGTTTTCTGTAATTAAATTTATTTATAACTTTCATTGTATAATGTTTAACAAATTTATTCGTTTATTCAAATTAATCATACCTGTATGTACATTGAAAAGACATTATCATTTTGTAACAAGTTATTTAACATGTACTGTTTTAGAAATGTATTTATAAATTCTGGAAGAATATCTATGTGAACTTTATTCAGTAACATATAAGATACTTCCATAGGATCTTCATTATAAGAGTTGAGAGATATTGTTAATCTGAAATTTTAATAATACATGTAATTTTAGACAAGATACTCTTTTCGTTTGTTGAAAAAGAATTAAATGTTGATACCTGTAATTAAGTTTTAGCTTTTTAATATCAGACATAGCTTGTATTAAAAAAATAAGTTGTTTCAAATTGGAATCATTGTTTAGGCATTCTTGGTGGGAATATAAAGATTGATGATTTTCTTCAAATTTGAGCAATTTTATAAATCTTTTTGCAAAATCAATTCCAATGTTAGGCCATTCGGAATAATAAGTTTTTTCAAATGATTTAACTTTTTTACATCCCCAACAAATAATTTCAGATATTGCACTAGGAATACAAGACAATAATGTGGGTATAAAATGTGATAACCATGGCCAAAGGACAGATGGAGATGTATTCTCGGGAATAATTGCGAATATATCTCTTACAGTTTCTACAGATATATATTTAATTATATCTGGCAGATGTCGAACCCAAATTAAAGTTGCTATTTCCATTTCTCCCTATACATATATAAGTTGTATTAGTTTGATAGTAAATGTACTAGTAATAAATTCATATTAAATTTACTATTTTACCAAATTTATATAATATTTGTGCAGTTCTGCAAAATCTGCATGTTGAAATTTTATCCATTCTTTCATAATATCATCATCATAATATTGGTGATCTTTTTGATACCCCCAAATCATATGGAAAGTCTCTAATTTATGTAACATATTATTAATCAAATATAGAAGATTTAGGTGTTCATCAGACTTGATTTTCTATAATTTATATGATTATTTATAATATAAAAAGTACAAAGAATATAACAAGTACAATTACTTCAGAATTACTTACTGCAGTACTTTTTGTAACTCTTGAACGTGCATATGTATGAATTTTTCTCATTTGTTTATAATCAGGTATAAGTGCTTTACTACAACATTCTACTATGTATTGTACATTTTCTATTTTATCAAGTACACTAAGAAGTATATCCAGTTGAACAGAACCACAATCTTTTTTTGCCCGAGATTCAAGTTGCAATAAAAGTAATAATGCTTTCCTACAATAAATAGGTTCTGTAGATAAGTTAAACTTCTGTGCAAAAGCTTCAGCTGCATCAAACTGTTCCTTTCTTAACAAACGTTGTAACTGATATTCAGGAACACTTTCTGACACAGTCTTTACCCTGACTGTATCAATATATTTGGCATCATTTTCCAAATCATTAACTCCTTCCAAATACAAAATTGTTTCATCACAAGGATCCATAATTTCAACAAGATATGTTGTAGCTGGCACAGTTATTCGAAATTTTTCATCAAATTCTAAGTAAAACAATGTAATTAAATAATGGTGTAAATTAAATGTATTAAAAAAATAATTTGTGATCATGTTATATACCTGGAAATGAAAAAACATGTAAAGTATGTATAATGCAATTGTCAGATGCTGCTAACACAAGAATTTGGGATGAACTGTTATCATTGTTTTCAATTACTGCAAAATCTGATACAGGCAGAGTATTCATATTTACACCAAGTAAGGTTTGAGGGCATACCATCTTTAATATGTAATCTTTACGTAAACATAACATAGCCCTAAAATTATTAAAATCAATCATTTATTATTAAGATCTGAGTATATCAACTGACTAAATTTAAATGTTTAAACTCATATAAATACTCACATATGATTTTTAAAAAACTTTGCTTTAATATAATTGCAATATATGGACTGTTCAGAGGGCCACATAAATAACTTATTTAAACATACCATAGCTATTGATATATCATTATTTATTGCACCTACAGCAGCATGTATTACCTATAGAATTGATGCTAAAATTTTTAGTTCTTATGAAAAAAAGTATCAATTCTGTTAAACATAACTTGTACACACCTGATCAGTATAAAAACCTTTAAATAGCTGTGTACATTGAATTTCCTCAATAAGATTTTCCATCTTAATATTAACCTTGGTGTTATTTGATATAAGTGATTGAATAAGTTTACTATTAAATTGTGATACTCTGGAATATAAGTATTAATTCTGATTAAAAATTTTCATTTACCTATATAATTTAATATAGTTACCTATAAATGGCCCCATTTTTAGCAACAAGATATATATTGATAAATTCATCATTTTCATTTTGTAAATATATAGTTATTATTTTATATCCATCTTTACTGATGTTTCTATGTATAAAAATAAATATATTTTTATAATTATGGGTTTATTGTTATAACATTGTAATGCAAGGTCATACACTTACTTTGTGAAAATAATTTGTCCTTTATTTAAATCAAGACAATATAAGACTCCACTTGATAATACAATAAATAAAAATAAACCATTGTTAGAAATACAATAACATGTTATTGTTGACTCAAAACTAATGTTCAATAATATTTCTTTGCAGGTTTCATCTTTAAATATAGAAATTGACTCATCAATTATTATGCAAACCCTTGAATATTGTACAGATGCCAGAATGCTTGGCTCCTTTAAAACCTTTTAAAAAAAATACAAATATCTTTTATAAAATATTCATAATATTTTCATTTGTTTGTCAATCATCACAAGATTTATAGATTAATAAATGTTTATAAGATGAATGAAAATGTACAAGTTGTATTCAAGATACTTTAAAAAAGAAACGACCGTTAAAACGTTTATGGTGTAGAAACTAAATTTGGTTACAAAAAGTTAATTTAAATACCTCGCCGTTGCATTGTATTGTGGCAACTGTAGAAGTTTCATATAAAAAGCCATTATTTTCTGTTATTGTTCTTCTTCCGAAATTTATAGTTTCTTCTTCTTTATCAAATCCTGTAAACACTTTGTTCCATAACGCCATTTTACCCGCGAAACATTTACGAAATGATCTGGTACCTGCGCAGATAGCAGTTCAAATCTTATTTCAGCTCCTGCGCAAAGATTTTGATATATCATAAAAATAAACATAACCTCATCAGAAAGTTCAGATTCAAAGCGTTTATTTTCAACAACTAAAATGTCAAAGTCTTTTCATACATAATTTATTGTGCAACTTCAAACATATATTTAAATTAAGATAAGATTCTCTATGTCTCTGATTCATACAATGAATAGCTTTGTTTATTTACAGTGTTGTGTCATTTTTAACCAATGTGACTATGAATTTTGATTTTAGAATTTTCTTTGTCTAAAAACTAATCGTTAATAAAGTACATGATATAAAAAGGGATATTTTTAAATAAGCCGTTTAGCTATATACCCATTTATGATGGATATTCTCAAGGCAGAAATAATGAAAAAACGAAAACAATTAGAAGAAAGTAATGTTTTGGTAATGTATGAAATTAAGTTATAATGGTTTTGTAAGTCAATATTATTTTAGTTACATAATTTGTCAAACTATATGAATATTACAGAAAAACAACAAAAAATATTTTAGAAGAGGTGAGCTAATATCAAAAGATCAAGAAGTAAAAGAGGTACAAAATAGTAACGATGAAGATGACAAAGTTAACATTAGGCAACAGCAAGAAGAATGTGAAACAGATGATAGTTCTGAACACTCAACATTACCTAGACATGAAGTGATTAAAAGATTACGTGAAAGGAATGAACCTATACTATTATTTGGAGAATCAGAAATAGAAGCATTTAAAAGGTTAAGAAAATGTGAAATTCTTGAACCTGAAGTGAATAAGGTATTTACTTATACATATAATATTTTATAGTATGAGATATCTTGTTCATAGACATGACAGGATTAAAAAAAGATTATTTTACAACTTAACTAAAAAGGTGGCTTGTAAATATTAATATATATTTTATTTTATACTGTAGGGTTTTAGGAATGATTTTCAAGAAGCTATGGAACAAGTGGATCAGGCATATCTAAATGAAATATTAGCTTCATCAAAACCACAAAATCGTGATGGAAAAGGAGATGTCCATGTACCTGATGAAGGAGTAACCTATGAAGATCTGCAGAAAATGTCTGTCAAATTAAACAAGGGTGACAGGGATTTTGATTTACATGTTATTACACAGTTTATACAATTTTTGGTGCAAATGTGGGGTATTCAATTAAATAGTAGAAGCACTGCTGAAAAAATGAGCACTAGAGGAAAAATGGCTAGTGCTACTTATGCTCAAACAAGAGAATACTTAAAACCTCTCCTTAGAAAATTAAAAAACAAATCTTTGCCTGAAGATATCACTGACAGTTTAACTGATATTGTAAAACATTTACTTGAACGCAATTATATTTTGGTAAATATCAGTAATTGAAATAATTTTAATACAATACATTGGGAATATCTATTTTAGAATAAAAAAATAATTTATTGCAGGCAAGTGATGCATATTTGCAAATGGCTATTGGAAATTCTCCATGGCCTATTGGTGTGACCATGGTTGGTATTCATGCACGTACTGGAAGAGAAAAGATCTTCTCTAAAAATGTGGCACATGTAATGAATGACGAAACTCAAAGGAAATACATTCAAGCTTTAAAAAGATTGATGACTAAATGTCAAGAATATTATCCTACAGATCCATCTCGATGTGTAGAATATTCAAAAATATAATATTGTGAAATGAAATAAGTAGATAAGTATGTATTATAGAATAAAAAATATTCAATATATTTAAGACATAAAAGATTAGTATTTATTTTCTCCTACTGCTGGTGTTACATGATATGTACAAAGGAACTAAATATATGTTCAGATCAGTTTGTTATAATAAAAAAAAAAGATTTGAGAATTAAACTGTATCTTCTATTTCACTGCTATATGAGTATTTCTTTATACTGTTCATATTTTCCAGCACAAATAAATTTTTAAAATAAACATAGTGTAAAATACTGAAATATTTAAAAAAATATACATATATTTTCTCCTTAAAATATAAATATTCTATATTTATTCCCTTTCCTTAATACATTTTTTATTAACCTTCACTTTATTTTGGAGGTCAATTCATTGGCTTTCTTTACTGCAGCTTCAACTGCATTCATCATTGATGCTCTACAAATATAATTAGTAATATTACATAGTGTATCAACAGACATTACATTTTGATGCCTTACCTTACTTGACCACATTCCATAGCATGAATTCCTGTAATAGTTGTACCTCCTGGAGAACATACTTCATCTTTTAACTGACCAGGATGTCTACCTGTTTCCAGTACCATTTTACCAGCTCCTACTAATACTTGAGCTGCAAATTTTGTTGCCATAGGTCTTGGAACACCCATTTTTACAGCACCATCTGCCAATGCTTCTATAATAAGATATGCCTAAAAATTTGATTTAAAATCATACTGCTGTTCAAAATGTTTTAAAGATACGAAAAACAAATAAATAATAATTAAAATATACATTTTACTTACATAAGCAGGACCTGAACCTGAAAGTGCACCTATAGCATTCATAAGAGATTCAGGAACACTTTCACTTACACCAATATATGAAAATAATGCTCCTACTGTGCTTTCATCTTCTTCAGTTGTATTCGTAGAACAATATACTGGAAATAGTAAGAATATTATAAAAATATGATTCTTACTATTTATTCAAAGAAATAATGTTTTACCTGTTATTCCTTCTGCAACCATCATTGGAGTATTAGGCATACATCTAATTATCCGAGGATATGTCACAACTAATTTCAATTTCTGAAAATATTGCAATAATTTTACTACTTTCTTTATGTTTGTATGATGTGTTAATGCAATAATAATTCTTACATTCATTAATGTTTCTAATGTAACTCCTACAAGTACTGAAATAAAAAGCTTATCTGTAGTTTTCTTTTTCATTGTTGCTTGCATACCCTGAAGTGCATCATCAAGCATATGTGGTTTCATAGCTAAAAATATGATATCACAATTATCTACTACTTCTCCATTTTTTAACGTGGCATGAGCACCTAAATCTGTCCAGAAACCTAAAGTTCTGTCTGTACGAGCGGAAACCCAAACATTGTCTGGATTTAAAATACCTGTAACAAAAAGTTTATTGTATTAAAAATAATTCCAGTTAATTATTAGCATTATAATTGCTATGCTAAATCACAAATATATTACCTTTATGAATTAAACCAGCACCAATAGCACTTGCCATATTCCCACCTCCAATAAAACCAACTTTGCTCGACATTAAATCAATATTTTTCATTTTTCTTGAAAATATAATCAATAGGCTATATATATATTTGTAATAATTATATTGGTGTATCAATAATGTGCATCAACTGTATGTTGTCTAAATATTGTAATACAATTTATGGCATTTATTTCCGTAATTTTTAATAATGAAAATAAGTTAAACAGATTAATGTCAATCTGTCAATTATGAATATTTCACAAGTTAATGAAAAGTGCTTTCTATAATACTTTCCTTATTTTGTAACCAACTGAATTTCGACCTTTCATCCACGTTCACACATTTTGTGATAATCCTCTTAGACATGTGGCTGGAAACCTTGAAAATAGATAGAGTCAAAATATACAAAGTCATAAACTATAAGAAAAGCATAGAAATGAACAATAAAAAATTGCCTAAAGCAGATGTTATCTGTTATCAACAAACAACTTACATAATTGTAAATATGATATGGAAAATTTAGTTATAACTACAAACACGTTTTTGATATACATATTTATAATTATTATTTTTTACTTTTATTTATAATTAATTGTACGTAAAATACTGTTACATACCATGTTTTATGTAAACAATGCAATAGTATTATATATTTTTAATGAATGATTATAGCATTTATATGTATGAAAATACGTATATGCACTTACATCAGGGAAATAAATATATTTTACACTACTCTTTATTTTATTTATAATAAAACCATGAAATTATATTTATTACATTCATTAATTCAACTTTATAGTAGACACATTTGACGTATTTGACATATCAGTCAATTCGGCGAAAGAATAGAATTGTTGAACAACCGATTTTTGTTCATTCTGCGCATATTGTCTTAATTGCTGTTCGCGGTTCTTAACACCTAGCATATATACATAGCGATGTTTTTATTTCGTATGGTCTACATCTATCACCTTTTCTCTCCATTAACATATTTTGTCCACCATGTATATTACGTCTGATATGAAAAGTTAGTAACACAAGTGGTTGAGGGGTCTCTGAGTTCAATCGAGTTGCGCGAAATGATTCTATTCTCTCGTCAAATCGGCTGTACATAGTCGATACATTTGACGTATAATTACTAATGACGATTAATTGGTTCTTATTATTGTATTTATTTTTAAATACAAAAATGTACAATACAATATGATATAAGAAAACAATGGCCTTAATTTATGTCACTTAGGAACCTGGTATAAAAGAAATTTATTATAATGGGTAATTGTATACGGAGTATATTGAAAAGGTTACAAAGGAAAAGGTGTACTGAAAAGTAACGTATTAATTTATTATGAAAATACGTTTAAAAACAAAATAAAAAATTAACAAATAATTTATTTATAGGACTATTATCTTACTCATTGTTGGTCTTGATAATGCGGGAAAAACTTCTGTTTTAAATTGCATCAGTGGTGGTGTGTATTATAGTATAATTTTTATTTTTATATTGCATTGGGAATTACAATTGATTTAATAAATATTTAACAATATTTATTATAATAACATATACTTTTTTAGATTCAAATAAGTCTGTACTACCAACAATGGGATTCCGTACTGTGTCTTTAAAATATAAATCATATACTGTGAAAATTTATGATATTGGTGGTAGTTCCCAAATTAGATCTTTATGGCCAAAATATTATAATAGTGTAAGTACTAATAAAAGTATCTTAAACATTATAGTTATATTTTGTAGAAATTTAGTACAACCTTCTTCATAATTATCTGCAGTAACGTAATATTTGTTTGAAATATCCCTCTTTCTTCATTTTACATCTTTTAGATACATGGTCTTATATATGTGGTGGATGCTAGTGATATTTCTCGTCTTACAGAAAATAAAGTTGTATTTGGTGAATTAATTACACATGAATATATTTCAGGAAAACCATTATTATTGTAAGAGAATTGAACATATTTATGCTTGTGTATTTTTGTTTATACACAAAACACTATTTACTATCTATGCAATGCAAAATATCCAGTAGAACAGTACAGGGAGCCTATTGTTTATACCACCCTAGCCAATAAGACCCATATTGCCTTTGCTGAACTTTCTGTGCTGCATGGACAGTATATAATGCACATTATGCACCAATTAAGTTTTCATAAAAGATATATATATATATATATATATATATATGTGTGTATCAACACAGCATGAATTTTCATCATTAAATGTTACATTGTTTATATTATTGAAGACTGCAATACCATTATACATTTTATTTTAATATATTTTATAATAGGCTTGCAAACAAACAAGATGTAAATGGGGCTATCGATGAACTAGATCTTGTTGAGCATTTAGATCTAGAACATGCTGTTAATACTATGAAATGTCCCACAAGAGTGGAAATATGTTCATGCATTGAAAAAGGAGAACAATTAAAAGATAATAGTATAGGTATTAAAAATGGATATAAGTATGTACTTTAACTTTTTACTTCACATTGAGTCTTAAGAATCTTAAAAAGATTTAAATTTATATTAAGCAGAAATAAATAATTCATACAGATGGTTACTGGACATAATAGCAAAAAATTACGTTGTTTTAAACAATAAACTTAAAGGTTTCCAGAATGCTCAGAATGAAAGAAACACGGAAGTACAAACCACAACATTTGATACACCATCAAAACTCTCAATTCATTCAAATCCTTTTAAACCAATCAAAGAATTGATTGCAAAGAAGGTAAGACTTTTTATAAACTTCAGATTTATTGAAAAAACTTTTTTATTTCGTTTACAATTACAATTTTAGGATGGAGTTCAAGCAATAAATATTTCAGAAAATGGTACGTAATAATCATCTTAACAACAATATATAATTTATTTAAAGTATATGAAATGTATTTATAGGTGTTTTAACGAGTGGAAGGAAATTAAAAAATATATTTACACATAACAATAAGACTGCACCGCTTAATGTTGAAGAATCTGTTACTGAAATAAAAAATACATCAGAAACTAATCAGTCCACTAAAGTTTTAAAACCTCAAAGAAGTCTACAAGCATTTTCTTCAACATTGAACCCAACAACACTGAATGCAGATTCAAATGGAATCAGATTTAAATTAACCCGTCCATATACAGCTCCAGAATGTTCACAACAATTTATAAATAAAATAACAGTAATTAATATACCTGGACAAGTAACGCAAGGATAATATTTTTAAGTTTTTATTTAAGTTATAATAAGGGACCATTGTAAAAATAATTAAATCGTATAAAAATATTATACTGATAAGTTCACACTGCAAAATGTTTTATATCTGTGAAATTTATTATATTAATAAAACGTGAAAGAATTGCATAAACTTTTATTACGTAATAAATTATTTCTGTAAATATATTTTTATTTTATACCAGACATATAAAGCATAGGTGTTTTTGTTTCATATTACTAGTAGTCAAAAGATATCCTTATAATAACTTTATTATATCCCATAAATTTGTACACAAATTCATGTATACAAAAATTTGGCAAACATATGAACTAGAGAATACATATCAAAGGCTTATAAAATTTAGAGTGTAAAGACATTAGAAAACTTTCGATTATACAATAGCATATAAAACTGCATAAAAAACACTGTATCACGTAAAGCATACATCAGCACATATGTATCACAATTTACAATACCATATATATTGTAAAGATTTTTATAACATATCTCGTTGAGCAACTACTTTATCAAATATAATATGTTGAAAAATCATGTTACAAATCATTATCATAAGGAACAATATACCTTATGTAATGTAAAGATTATTAAATTTTCTAACGAAAATATTCCACACAAATTACATTACACAGGTACAAATACAGCAATAAAAATGTAGCGTCAAATTACCAAAATTGATACTAGACACTATAAAATGACATTAATTGGAATTTGAAGACTACATATTCATTTTATGAAAGACTGTTGTATCACCATTTTAGAAGTTTCCATAGATCATAATAATGCCACTTCAAATACAAATACAATCATTTTTATGATAATATTAATAGACAATTTTATTAAATTCTTATCTACTTTATCTAGCAATGCCATTTTTCAAACTATGAAACAAAATAACATTTTATGTATCAGCAATTCCAAAAATGTATGCAAATTGCGGTTCTTAATTCTTATTTATTTTTTTAACAATAGGTAAATCTTGAATATTCGTTGTAATTGCACCTTATATAATCACAACTACTTTAATCAGACAAGATATATTTTTCTATTACTAAGTTGAAAATACTTCATTCTTTATATAAGACGACTATTGCTTGTTGCAAAAAGACACATGTTTTGTCCTTCTGACTTTGTACAATGTAGTAGTCATTAAATATATCATTTTCTTTAAGTTGCTTGCATTACAATAATTAAAAAATACCTTTTTCTAAATATGACATTAAAATAGTATAGTTGGTATATAAGTTACTTATAAAATTTTGTTCATAAAGCAGCAGTCACAAAGGCAATCAATTTTACTATATTTATAACGCTTTTTGTCTTAGTTTTACTTTTCATTTGTACTTATTCTGTACCTTACTTGTAATGTACTGAATATTATCTTAATAATATTGTTGTATGATCACTATTACACTCATTCTATGCAGCTTCCTAATTATTTAAAAATAATTAAAAATTACATTTAAATATCTTATTGTTATAAATCCTACAATAGGTATAAACCTTACAAAACATATATGATTTGTAAGACTTCTTCATCATCTAATAAGTAATATTGCTATGTTATCTTGTAGTGCACATGTTATATAATATAATGGCAATTTGTGTAAAATAAATGCTATCATTTAAATGCAATACATTTCAGTCACACCAAATAGGATTTGTATAAGTAAAATATTACCATCTAATTTCCAACAATGGTGTGACTTATGCTCATAGAAATTTACATAGTGTAATTTATATCACACTTTATAAACTTTTCTGTATATAAAACAGCTATACAATTCCATTCTTTGGAGGTGTAAATTTTACTAAACGAGTTAACATTGAGGTAATGCATGGAATTTGTTTCTGTTGATGCATAGTGATATTGTCAGGAGTATTTGATTCAAAATCAAGAGCAACTCTCTGAGAAACAAAAGTAAGTAAAGTTAACAAATCATAGCGAGTACCGTTTTCACGTAATTCCATACATAGTGCTTGCATGAACCATGAACCACGAGTGGTATTTCTCCATGAATAGTAACCTATGTAATTAACATAGATTTTTATTAATTAAATATAATTAATTTCTTCTCAATATTTTGTGAAATTTACCTGGTATTGTTGAATAAGCAATTAAAATGTCTGCTTGACATGGTATACGGTATGTTGAGGCTGGTTGACCATCAGTTTCAGTACGATCCTTTAGTGTTATTCCACTGTCTAATTTATCCCCTTGACAGGCTTGTATAAAAAATAATTTTGGTTTTCCAGCAAGTGTAGGACATCTTTCAGCCGTAAAATAAGACCAAATTGAGTCAGGTTTATAAGAAGTATCATGAGCATAAAGTAATCCCATTTCTCCATGACTTAAAACAGCTATAATCAGACAGTCGTGTTGAGAATGATCCATACCAGCAACTGCAAAGGGAAAATACCACTGTTAAAGTATGTTTAATGTATCTCTACCTATGTGTTAAAATATTAAACGTAAAAAAGCACACATTTATTAAGTACCTCTTTCCAAAGTTTTCACTATATCTCTATGTGCTGAATTATGAAAATCATTTACTTCAAAACCAAGATTTTTTAGTGTATTAACAAGATTTTCACAATCCACATTTGTTCCACATCTTGGTTTAAGATGCGTAACAGTGAATACTTCGTGATTAAAAATGATAGCTAATCCACGTTTTGCATGATTCATGTTGTAATGAGTAGCGTAACGTTCTGTGGGTGCCACTTGTAACGGACCCATAAGAGGGCTAACGCTATTTCTGAAAAATGGAAAAAAAAAGTGCATGCATGTTCGTATCCGGGTTCAATTTACAAAATAATAACTCAATATAATTAAAATAATTTAAAACTTGTGTAAGGTTTTATAGTATCAAGAGCAGCAAAGTACAAGTGTATAATTACAACTTTGTCTTATGTTCTTTATAGTTATTATTGTTTATTGTTAAAATAAAATATAATAAAAATAGAATTTATAACAAAATATATACATTATCAACTTGTTATAATAATAAATGTAACTCTATTATATGGAAAACTAGGCCTAAAAAAATAATATGTATCAATATGGAAAATAATGGACATCATAATGGAATTGTTTGGAAACTGTATGGTTAAGATATGTACTTTTATAAGCTAACAAACATACCTAGAACATCCGAATGCATCTCCAACGTCATTACTAACTTGAATGCTACCATTTACAGCATCACCTTCCATAGAACACATGACTGCGATTTAAATATGATTTTCACAGGGAATAGTTTCGTTGTAAAAATACTGAACACAGTTTACTGGCACAGCGTAACATGGATATGACGCACACTACAAACCTGCGTCGTGACGCATATCCCTCTGGTTGATACGCTTTGTAACTACATATACAACATGTTTTTCACGGGTACATTGGGAGGCACTATTTCCTAGCCGAAGAAAACCAATACCAATTACCAATTACCAAAACATGTTTTTCGTTTCAAATCTTTCAGATACTATATATATATTATATTTATTCTGAAAGTATATAAATGCAAACACAAAATTCATTTTACTAGTATTTATTTTTTTATTTCATATACACTCTTTTTATTGCACAAATG
Source organism: Megachile ligniseca (assembly GCA_945859555.1). Taxonomy (NCBI): domain Eukaryota; kingdom Metazoa; phylum Arthropoda; class Insecta; order Hymenoptera; family Megachilidae; genus Megachile; species Megachile ligniseca. Next base: position 8,369,824 of record OX243783.1, read on the forward strand.
AACATTAGAAACTTCGTAATTATTAATTCGAATGGAAAATTTGTGTACAAAATTTTAATTGTAATATAAATTAATAGAATATAAATATTTACATCATATACATATATATGTTAAATCTAAACGTTTAATTAGTTTACATATTTTTTTTACAGTTCAACTAAATAATGTACAATTTTCTTTCTCAGATTAAATGAATAACACTGTTATGTCGGTTATTACTTAAAGTACATATATTCTATCTATGTTATTCGTATTATGTTCTAATTGATGTTTTTAATTTCTTTTCATTTTTCTTATTATTATTAGAGTAATTACATATATGGTTCAGTGAAATAATTAAGTACTTAAATCAATTCTATTTCTGAGGCAGTGAATCAATTATTAGACAGGTTATTAAATCATAATTAGTCATTAATAATTAATTACTTCCAAAGTAGTAAGTTTAAAAAAATCTCAGGAATCAATGATATATATACAAACATAAGTTAATAAATAACAAATTTAAAAGAACACATAATAATGAATGTTCAAATAGATTTTTATGCCATAAGTTGTTTTGTTCTTGTCTTCAATTCAAAAATAAAATCTTATTTAACTTAGTTTAAATAAATAATAATAGTGACACATAAAATTATTCACTAATTCCTTTCTATAGCTTATATCATTTTCATTAATAGTATAAAGAAAAGTAACTTGTAATTCAACTCCCTTGAAGTCTATTTTTGAATTTCAAGGTTTCCAACTGAGGAAGCTATCCTGTATAACTATTTGTTTGAATATACTATGTGTGAGAGATTGTGAAGTTTTACGATTGCGTTGAGCTTCGAAGATATACGAAACTTTTTCTCTTGCTTCACTACGAGAAATATCACCTCTGAGACCCAGTAGCCTAACCAAATGATCTTCAGTCATGTCAGGATATTTTTCAACTAAGGAATGTAAATCAAGTGAAAGAATTTCGGAATCTTCGCAACGTAATACTTCGGCCAGACGTTTGATTATTTCAAAAGGAGAATTGAAATTACCTATTTTGGGCGCTATTCTATCAAAAAAGTTTTTCAATTTATCTGCTTCTGTCATTATTTTTGAAGTACATGTTAAGCATTCATCATATGTTTTCAAAGATATTTTCCGCTGCAGCATAGCAGAAATATAGCGTTTTGCAATAAGATTTTGTGCTTCTGTAATCACATATTCAAAATTCTTTGGACACAAATGATTGTAATCTTGAAAATAATCTTCCAAGGTTACACAAATGGTTTCTACTGGAATAGGAGATGATAACCATTTAGGAGTAATTAAATCTTGAAACTGTAATTCCAAATCTAAGAAAGATTCTTCAAGTAGTATAGCTACTGCTTCATTTCGTAACTGCTGGTAATTTGATAATAAATTTTCAAATTTAACAGTAGCATCTCCACTAGCATTAGGAACCCAATAAAGCTGTTTCATTTGTTGTGCAAGTTCTGTGAACTGTAAACAATTATTAACAATTGTAATCATATGATGTGTAAAATAAGGTACTTGACTTCTATCTTCAAAATGTTTGCTTTTAAATTCTAATATTGCTTGTCTATACATAAATCCATATTTAATAACTTGCTCAATACACAAAACTATAGCTTGGGCTGTTAATTCAGTACTAATAGTTTTAGTAACTTGGAGATTTTGATCAATCATTTGAAATATAATCACTGGTGCTGCTGTGTGATAATATGCCTCTTGAGTACTTCCTTCTGGAAGTACACCACACCACCAATCAACTTTTTCAGTTTCCAAAGTTTTCTTCATCCAATCTTCATAATTTTGGCACATATTTTTTAAATACTTTTCTTGGAGATCACTTATAATTTCAGGATTTAATAAAGGACCAATATCACTTGTATCAATATTTAATTCAGGATGTTGCATTAATTCTGGCCCAGTATAAGTGTTCATGATCCATGATAACAATGAAACATATTCATTTCCTTCTAAGCCATTAGCGATTATGTCCTTTAAATGCAGAGATAAACTTGTATGATACATTTTAACAAAAGTTCTTACAATATTATACCAAGGTGGAAAACAAGGTTCACAAAGAGTTTTAACAACCCTTAAGTCTTCTAAAATTAGAAGTCTTGTGAGTTCCAGATATCTAACTAACCACATTTTATTATCTACTCTTTCTTCAACATGAGTTCCTTCAATTCTGTTAGCTACAGATTTCTCCAAAACTTTCATTGCCATATCTTTCCATTTCTTAGGTCTTCCTGGTGGCATGAATCCACTTTGCTTATGTCTTTGGATAGCAAAATGATCTGCCTTCTCTTCTCTTTCTATTATTCTTAAAGCTGTTACAATAACAGTAGGTTCTTTTCTCACTGTATTTAATGTTCGACTTAATACTAATCTTATTTGTTTTTCCATCAATTGTGAAAGCATTTCAACATCTTCTAAATAAGCTTTTAACATGACAGTATCTGCTGGTGATTGATTTGGAAGTTTATGAAGTTCATAAAGCAAGTCATCTCTTGAATTTTCAAGATCCATAATGATTTGATGAGCATATAGAAGATTGCCCTGATTTATCCATTGTTTAGTCATTTCAACACTTTCAGGCAAAGTAAATGTATGCTTCAAATTTTCTTTAGCAGTAACATATTGTGAATGACGCATGTTTTCTTCTTGGACTGCTTGTAATTTTGCACTGAGTTCTGGAACTTGACTGAATAAGTTGCCAATATCATCTAAATCCTCTTTTATGGAAGCAATACTCTTTAAGGAACTTTGAAGTTGTTCGAAGCCAACACGAACCCCATCTAATTGACTTTGCATTGCAGTTTTGAGCATAGTTTCTACGGAAGCTTTCTTCCGGGTTATTCTACGTTTGTACATATCAATCTTTTCCAATTGACCTGGACGTTGCAACAAATTTGACACATATTTTGTTGCTCTTGCCTTAGCCTCTTCTTCCAACTTTTGCAAATCTTCCATTTTTAAAATCGCTTAATTAAGTTACAACCTATTACAAAATTAGTGTTTATAGAAGAAGTAATACTTAAAACAATTCTTCTTCGACTACTTAACTAGTCGCTTAAAAAGAAAACATGAAAAGATTATTTTGACATTTGTAGAATTTTGATTAGGCACGTATTTTTAAGATACGTTTACATAGAACATCTTGTGATTTGATACGCAGTATGAACATGAAAGGGGGCCTTAATAGACAATGCTCAAATTTGATTGATTACTTTTGCTCGTATATTTACCTTTATCGTTTCCATGTAAATATAAAGTAATAATCACTTTTTTTACGCACGTATTACATTATCTAAGAAATATAAAGATTTAGAAATTTCAAACTTAAAAATTTAGGAATTCAGAGATTTTTAATTTTCCATTCGAAGTTGCAAATTTTAAAAAACTACCATCTGGTAATGTGTAGTTCGCTAGTCCTTGGGGCGTGTAATTTGGTGGTATTTTTAAAGAGACAATTTCTCGGCAATGTGTAGACGTGTCGATGAATGTATTATGTGATGTACCTGAATTTAAGAGTAGTATATTTTAATTGAAAGGATATATCGCATCTGTAAGAATTTTTGATAATCAGATGATTTTAACTGTGAATTCACATCGGACAAAGGTTATCATGAGACATTTTTAAAACGATGAACGAAATAGTATAATAAACGCAAATTAATCGAGATATTTCTTCCTGTCAAAAGACCAATATACATTTGTAATGTATTCTATAAGCATGTTTACATTAATGCTTATCATATTACTTAATGTCCAGGATGGATTAATGGTATCGCAACATCCAAAATTATTAGTGGTATCGTATGATGCATTTAGGTATGTTTCATGACCTTATTCTTCTGGAATGTTAAAGATATAAATTCATTTAACATTGGATCTATTGTATTTTACAGATATGACTACTTTAATAGAAATTTAACACCTTTTATGAATAAACTAAAACACGAGGGCACATATGTAGATTATATGATGAATGTGTTCGTTACAAAAACATTTCCTAACCACCATACAATGGCTACAGGATTGTATGCAGAAACACATGGAGTTGTAGACAATGAATTCTATGACCCTGTTTCAGGAAACACAACAAAATATTCATATGATCTATATCATTATAATAATAAGATACTTCCTATTTGGGTATGTAAAGAACAATCTTCAATATTATATACATATATGATAATATTTCTTATAAAAGTATTTTTATAATCCTATGGACAACAGAGTGTTAATCAGAAACATGGTGCTCAAAGAAGAAGTGGTACAATGATGTGGCCTGGTGGTATTTATGAATATCAAGGAGTTACACCAACATTTTCACAGGTTTATATTTTTCACTATTAAATTCCAAATACAAAAATTTGGAATATAATAATATAGTAATTCATAATTTTATTAGAATTTCAATGGAACCATTTCTTGGGAAGAACGAATAGATACTTTAATATCGTGGTTTGTTCATCCTATACATCCAATCAATTTTGGAATACTATACATTGAAGAGCCAGATTATCATGGTCATTTTGTTGGAATAAATGGACCTGAATTTGATAATATTCTTAGAAAATTGGACAATTTAACAAAGTATTTGCATGATAGAATAGAATATCATGGTCTACATGACCTTAATATTGTTCATTTAAGTGATCATGGAATGGCACCTGTCAAATTAGACAGAATAATAGACTTAACAAAATATATTAATAGTTCGGACTATAAATTTGTTGGTACTTCACCAGGTTTACATATTTTCCCTAATCCTGGTATGTTGATTCAATATGTAAGGCTGTATTCATTTAAAGAAAACACATATTTCAAATAATTTGTTTTGCATAGGCAAAGAAGACATAATTTATCAATTGTTAAAACAAGCTGCAGAAAAAACAATGACTTTTAAGGTTTATAAAAGAGAGGAAATTCCTAAGAAGTATCATTATGGAAATAATACACGTGTTGGTCCTATATTTGTTATTGCTGAAGTTGGATACGCATTTCAAAATCTTCTTGACACTATAGAATTTTATAAGAAGAAATTTAATATTACAGGTATTTATTTATAATAAACGATTTTGAATAATGAAACAAACACGTTTAAAAATATACATTTTTTAGTAAACGGTGACTCGGAATTTGGTCTTCATGGTTATGATAATGCGGCAGTAGAAATGCATCCTTTCTTTTTTGCGAAAGGTCCTGCATTTATGCCAAAATGTAAATTGGAGCCTTTTAACAATTTAGATTTATTTCCCTTATTTTGTAAGATACTTGATTTAGAGTGTCCTTCTGTAAATGGTACTTTATTACATCTAACTAAGTGCCTTAAGAAACATCAACAGGATATTACAATTATTGCTTATCGAATGATATGTAAGTGAAAATTGTATAGTATTTCTTATGGTTGCTAAAGTATTCGTTATCAATATTTGTTTCTAATTTAAGTTGTAGCTACTTCTATTTCTATGACAATGGTTGCAATTATAGGAGCACTTGTAATGTTCTATGTTAGAAAAAGGCGATTAGGAGTAAAAAACTACAGGTAAGTAAAAGTATAGTACTTCCTTTCTTCTAATATTTATAAATATACTAATTAATTTGGTAGCGTAGCAAGTATTTATGAAAATATTGTTTGCATCTTTGGATTTAAAAAATGGAATCTGCAGAATATTATAATAACACTATTGATATTTTAATTTTTCAGGAGATATTATTCAGTGGATGGATAATATATATAAAAAATGTAAAACAACAAGCAATATGTATACTGTATACATTTTATTATATTATATATAATAACGAAATAAGTAAAGAAAAATAATTTTAAAGAGATAACATAATAAAAAGATAGCATGATGACAAAAAATAAATAAAACAAATATTAGTTCGGTTTTTTTATATATATAAAGTCTTATCTTCTGTTTTAGTACAGAAAGTAACAAAGTGTTTTAGAATAAATTTATAGTATTTTGAAATAATTGATAGTATAATTAGTTATAATTATGTCGTAGCGTGTTATTTAAAATTATGTAAAAGAATACAAAAACTGGAAGTAATTATAATGTAGTAAAATCTGCACGAAAAATTTTAATCGTTCAGTTACATAGTAAAAACTTATTTAACAAATAACAAGACCTCAGTTTCTCATTTATATGTCAATAAATAAATACTTTAAATAAACAAGATACTTCCTAATATATCTACTCTTTCTAACGTTAACATAAAAAGTAATCAGATTCGACTTTTTGTTTTTAGAAGAATACTGGAAGATTTGGAAGCGCAATACCATGTGGACGAAAGTTGCAATATTGAAAATGTTTCTTGCAAGTAAATTTCCAAAGATTTATTTTCAATTTTTTTCTGCTTTTGTTCCACTTTCACGGGAGATTGCTTTCTGTGCGCAAAAAAAGAAAATACTAAAAAATGTTGATTTATAAGTGAATATTAATAATCTGTTTCTCTTTTCAGATTAAACCATTTTCCAGATTTATTTATAATTTCATGTCATACGAAGAGTAGACATTCATATGAGCATAAAGGAAGCATTAAGTATAGGAAATCTTTTTTTCATTATAGGTGACATATACATCATATGTTACACCATCAAACACATATAAATGAGAAAATATTTCTGTGATAAAACGAACAGTTTGATATTTCTTGACCACTCTTAAAATAGTGTACATAAATTCAAGAACGATCATTATTAATTCATGTATTAGATATACACATTTTCATGAATGTCCATGCAGTACTTAGTATACGTACTTTTTATTCCCTTGCATTCTACAACATGATACTCATTGCAATAAATGTAAGTTATGTATAAAGTAGGAAATTCACAAACTACAAATTGTTTTTTGGATTTGTAGTATCGTTCACAGTATAATTTTTGAAAGATTTTCAAATCTATTTATTCCGTTTCGATATTACGGGAAACTATGATCATGTGTTATAAAATTGTTTACCATTCGGTATTATCTTTACGATACATATACACATATGGTATAGTGTCCATTTATAATAGTGATATTCATTATAATAGTTTAATATAATAGTGACCAATTCCACTATGATAAAGTAGTTACATAAAATTAAACAATGTAATTAACATGCACAGTATTACTTTAGGTACTAGAACATAACATAATTTATCTTAATTGACAAAATATTGTACAAAATTGAATGTATCTTGATCATGCACCAATTGTGTAACAATTCACATGTAAATATATCAGATATGTAAATACATGCCATTATAGAAAAATGATTTTGTCTCCTTATATTTTTAACAATATGTCACATATTTTAGGATTTTAAAATTCAAGTGACATTATTAACTTTGTTGTAGTTCGAGAGTTATAACGTAAGTATTCTAATACTATCCTAAATACAGATGCATGCATTCCGAACGTAATGATTAAAAAACAAGTCAGACAATACTAGTTATGTCATCGTTGGATGACACTATCTTGTTTGGCGCATATCAATGACTGATACTTGTACCGCCATCAAAGTATTAATTATCTATATCCAGACAATGGATAAGAAATGGTACTTTTTATGAAATGAATTTCCAGCATTTTTCTAAATCCTGCGACATAAGAACCACAAGCATATTTTCCTCCTCTGTTTCTTTCGATGTAAATTTTATCAAGTAAAAATTCGTCACGCGCGCATCATCTATCTTTACATAAACTGTAAGATTAATGTTAAAGTATACATCTTTAATGAGAAGTCTTCAGTTTGTATCTAATCGGGCTATAATAAGGATCGCGTAAACAGGTGTACCTGCAAGTATTGCCTGTAGAAATTAATTACTTATTAAATTTATCGAATGGGAAGATACAGCAAAATTGAATTAAATTCATTTACAAAATTAATGTGACATTTAACGCGAAAATTATCTTTCTTCATATTGTGAAGTACATAAGTTTTTCGTGATCAGTATGACTAATTTAATTTTTTTGTTGTTACAGAAGATGATTACAGTCAAATTGTTGTTCATATGTTTGACATTAAGTGCTATACTGTGTCCAGAAATGGTTTCTACAGTATCTGTTCAAGATTTGTTTCTTGAGAAACAGGACAAGGATTGTTCTTTTTCAAACCACGCATCGTGTCGGACACATCGTGTCAAAAGACAATTCTTTGGTATTTTGGAAACATAGTAGTCATTTACTATATTATCACTTCTACATAGATATTTACGCATGTAGGCAAATCTTTCGTCACCATTGTAACGCGCTAATTACCACGAGAAATTGCTGCGTTAAATCACCACGCATTACATCACCTCGCGTTAGTTCTCCACACAATGTTTCTAATACCTCAATTGCCACCCGTTTCATCGCTACCCCCTATTATTACCAATTGGTATTACTAAGTATACATCACGTGTTATATTACCAAGTATCATATTGTCACGTTAATTCCTTACTCATTATATTGCCCAGATTTCTAAAAACTTTCCTTTCCGACATCCTTCTGTAATAATGTAAGCTACTGCGTCTACGTAAAACCACTGCTATGATAATTCGGAAAAATGTGCAAATTCACACGCATAAGAAATAAGTCATTGATGCTTGTTGATTGAAGATTCTTGAGAATAGAGAAATGGCTGTTATGGATTTTCCACCAATTGCTCAATGTTTTAGCTAAAAAATTGAGCAATCTATGACGCTAGTTCGAAAGGTCCGAACCTCCGAACCAAAGATGGAGGTCAAGAAGTGTCAGCAATTATCATGCATCACATGCAATGCTTCTAACTTTTCGTGTTCCATTTAACGTGCAATTCAGATCTCACTTGATAATTGATCTGATTCATTTTGCACCAAAGATCAAATATATAAAAGTTCTATCTTGCAAATTGTCTTTTCTTTAAAATTTAAAAATTCGTTATTCATCGGTATGTGTTGATGTCTGTGATTTCATTTCGCTTTGTATCATCTGAGACGAACTTATAAATTTGTGGCAGCTATGCAGTCTGAGTTCCATTCAAATATTTTGATGCGAATCGAATTTATGATCGACATTTTATAAACACTGGACGAATGTTAATGATGTATGTTCATCTTGTTTTTTGTACATTTAGATATTGAGGAAACGTTTAAAAAAGGTCAATAGATCTTTTCCCGAATCCGTAGACCATGATGTAATATCACTAAAATTCCGCATAAATGTCGACTTGTGAATACTAATTTAAAGTTCGAACAAAAACTTGTTCTGTTCAAAATAATTTCCATTCTGCATATATGTTTGATCACAAATTTGATACACCTTCAATCCAGTACTTTTTCGAAATATTATCAGGGCCAAGTAAATCTTGATCACAAAAAATTGAAATAAATTTCAGGATGCACTACCCCAGACAATGAAATAGGCGATTGCATAAACATTAAGCAGTGTCCATCATTGTTAAACAAGTTGATACGTCAAGAGCAGGGAGCATATGAATACGTACGAAAGAGGACGTGCAGCTTTGATGGTAAAAAGGCAATCGTTTGTTGTGCCAACGATGCCAAGAACGACATACGCCTAAATCAACAAGATCCACTATTACGGCCACCGCATTGTGGCAGCAGCGCCGGCATCCATGAGAAGGTGGCTGGTGGTGTTCGAGCCAAGTTAGGTACATTAGTAATTTCCTGTTATTGTTTACTTTTTTATCAACAGATTGACCGCAGCGTTAGTAAACAAGTTTTGAACGTTTGTCAGCACACATGAAGTCGATTTCAAACGCTGATTTCAGGTGCATGGCCCTGGATAGCTGCGTTAGGATATCGGAACAGAAGTAATCCGTCGCAACCGCAATGGGGATGCGGAGGGACTTTGATATCGGCCAGACACGTTTTGACCGCTGCACATTGCGTGGACGTTAACTTAACCGTAGTTCGTATCGGAGACTTAAATTTGAAGCGGTCTGACGACGGTGCACATCCCGTACAAGTGAAAGTCGCGCAGAAAATAATTCATCCACAGTATACAAAAGGAATAGCCGAGAATGATATAGCTGTTCTCAAACTAGCTGATGATGTGCCATTTTCCAGTAACAATATTTCCCCAATAATTTAAGCAGTCGAAATGAAAATAGTTTTCTATCGTTATTATTTTTTCATTTGCAGAAAATTTGCATCCAATCTGTCTGCCAATTGACCCATCTCTTCGAAACAAGAATTTAGATCAATATTTTTCCTATATTGCTGGATGGGGATCGGAGTCACTAAGTTAATACTTGATTTTGCTATTGTTAATACTTTTTGAATGGACGAAGATATTCCTTAAATGAAGCTACTCTTGTCTGTCAATATTATTCGATTGTTATTCACAGATGGAACAATGGTGGATGATCTTATGGAGGTAGAAATACCAGTGATTAGTAATGATGATTGTAAACAGCAATATTCTAATATACCAGGAGCTGTCATTGACAATCGAGTGATATGTGCTGGATTCCGTAATGGTGGAAAGGATGCTTGTCAGGTAGTCATAAAATTCATCAAACCTTCAGATTTGCAAACATCTCGTTATTTACTTTAATCACCAAATTAGCAAGTGCAAACTAATTTGTCATGCAACGTTTAAAAATTTGATAAAACCGAGAAGTATATAAATTCCAATAGTCACATCAACAGACATTAAATTATTCGAATGATCATCTGAATTAATTGCATGGTAAAACAATAATTCGGTGGAGAGAGAAGGTTCTCGTTTAATTCTTCATAATTTTCATAATTATGTAGGGTGACAGCGGAGGACCTTTGATGTTGCCACACAAATCATTCTACTACTATCAAATTGGAGTGGTTTCGTACAGTTATGATTGTGCTAAGCCTGGATATGCCGGTGTTTACACCAGAGTCACCGAATACTTGGATTTCATTATCTCCGCGATGCAGTGATCGAATAGTATTTCATAAAGCTTTATTTGCAACGTGAAAGTAAAAGTTTCCCCCACTTCTCGGTGTTATTTTAACGCGACACGATTACCGTGGTTTGTACATGAAAATATATCGTACTTTATGTACCACAAATAAATGATTTTTGCATGCAGTTTTCTTCTTTCTTTATTTTTTAACTGAAAAATATACCTGATGATTCTTGGATTCAATGGATGTCATTATCATTTTTGTTGCATTTGAGAGTATTGACGTATCTTAAACGCAGCTGTATACATTAAGAGTGCAATAATTGGAAAACAAGATGTAACAAGTTATGTCATCATCGAATAATACTATCTTGTCTGACGCATGCCAGTGGTTAACAGATGTTCTATTGTTGTATACATATAGTGATAATGCCCAGACAGCGTACAGACAATGTTACGTTAACGTAATTCGTAATTTTTTAATTTTGGAGTCTTTGAAAGATTGCAACTTCTGCGCTTTAAAATCTAAAAAGTGGAATTCTGCAACTTCAGAACTTTGTAACATAGAATCTTCGAAATTTAGAAATTATTGAATTTTGAAACTAGAGAATTATAGAAATTTTGAATGTCGGAACCTTAAAATAAACACCTGAATTTCTTAGATTTTAAATTATGAAATTTCTAGTAATCGATTAAACATTATCGCCTCACAAACATACGTTTTTCGTTATAATAACTACAACCTTGCACTTAAACGCTGGAAGTGTAATACATTTTCATTCAGAGCTATTTATAAGTATGATTTCTTGCACAATCACATAGTAACACTAAATAATCAGAAAATTTGATAATAGTTAACAACAGCCGGGAAGTATTTAACAATTTGTTCGTCCTTGTACGAAAATCGATGTCTGGGATATCAAATAATTGGGGGAATACCAAAAATAGGTAACGATCAGCGGCCGTAACACTGTGTCATTCATTTCCATGAATTCAATGCCGAAGGTAACGAACCAGAACTCGTTTGATATCATTGCATTCGGGATGTAAGGCATTAAAATCTCCGAGCGCGTCGATGCATGTACATAAGTGAAATCACAAATTCATGCGGCATTAATCATATTTTAACATAACACGCGATACAATTGCATGAAAACACGATGTTAATGAAAATTGTACATACATGTCTACTCTACGAGTCTGTATTCTTATCTTCCTATGATAATTTAATAAATATTGCAGAATTATTATGTTCGATGTTTACCATTTTTTAATTATTATTCTTCCTTCATTTATTCGTTATTTTAATTATTTCTCTTTTTTCACTTATTCTTTTAGTTATTAGTTTTTGAGATTTTGGGATATTGGCTATTGGAATCAAGGGATCTGGAGATCTAGGTATATTGTGATTTACAAATCCAGGGATTTAGGGATTCCTTGATATAGTGATATAGGATATAAGGTACAGGGATATTAGACATACGGATATTGAGATCTAGGAATCTAGGAATCTGGGAATACATATCTGAAGATACAGGGAGTTAGGGACATTGTAGCAAAGATCTGAAGATGTAGACATATGGATCTCGGGATGTAGAACTATAAGAATGTGTAGCTCTAAGAATATAACTCTCTGGAGATAAAAGAATTTAGCAACATCATAGAGATTTAATAATATAAAGATCTAGGTATACAGGTGTCTTTATGATTAATATCTGTGAAAACAATAGAGGAACTAAAATTTTAACAGATCTAAGATTCAAAAGATGTATTTAAAATGCAACATAAATTTTCCATAACCGATCGTTAAAAACGCATCGTATAATTCACCGTTTGCGTAAAAGCAAATATTTTTGTGCTTAGTTTTACGTTTAGATGCACTAATGAGTTATGACACGTCAACAGATAATATAGCAGGATGATCATTCTGTAGAAATATCGATGAAAGACACAAATATGGCAATTGGAAGAATCGTTGAATGAGGTTATTAGGACATAATAATACATCAACCTTTTGATAGCGCAGTTATGAGATCCATAGCGCGTGCGTCAACCATGGTTCCCGGAATTGTAAAACTTTTTTAAAAGTGGCCACCGTGATGAGAAATCCTCAGTCAGACGCGAGTCGTGCCAGAAGAAGGTTCGCGGGAATTAGCGTGGATTCAAACAGTGGCTCACAGAAATCGACTATTTATTGAATAGTCACGTATATACCAATCTATCGAATAATCAGGTATATAATAATTCAGTCGAGTTCATTCAGAAAGTAATTCGACGTTTAACGAAAAAGTTGCTTCCTTCGTGTCGTGTAGTACGCGGAGATTATTGCGGAAAATTGTAAACGAGATACCCAGATCAATTACAGTGTTCTAGTTTGTAATTTTTATAGTTATTATTGTTTATGTGGTAATTTTAAAGTGCAACATAATCTGTGCAATTTGTGAGAATTGGTGCATATTCAGAGCTTCATGTATATTAAATTATGTTACATTTATTGAATAATATTCTATGTGACACGTGAATTAAATTAAATTATGTGACGTTTCACGTGAAAATCATGTAATCACATAATCCTATAAATTATACTATTGCAATTTGTACTTTATATTTGAAATCTCTAAATATTTGTAAAGCTTGATATTTATGTATTTTTATGTGATACTGATCTTGGTCGACCTTCTCTTTCTTTGCAGAAACCCAACAACAGGAAAGATGTTGTTCACATGTTTGGCGTTAATTGCAGTTCTGCATCCATCAATGGTTCCCCAAGTATCCGCAGAAGGTTTGTTGAACAAATTTTTTTCCAGCTGTGTAATTTCAACTATGCATTTGTCACCAACAGTCTTCGTGTTCTTTCAAACCACTTGTGGTTTTTGAAACTAACAGCAAATATCCGATAATTACGCTGTAAAAACATTTGTGCGTGGTTGTACTTCATTTTTCGCCAAACGAAATAAAACGGTAACACATGTCGAAGCGAATGGTTCATAAAAATTTGACGATCCGTACGATTTCTAGTTTCGTCCGAATTACTGATAGTACCCACGCGATAGAAAATCTTTTCTCCGAAATCATGCTCACGAGATGTGCGATAAAACGCGGTGCATGACTTAAGAGCGTTACATAATGTAAACAGAGGCTGTTGACAAGAAAGCATCTCGATTCATCTTAAGAAACGTCGTGCATTTCATAGAATCTGATATCTAGCCTTCCACGAAAATTTCTTTGTATTAAACAATTGCAGTTGAAATTGTAATCATTTCAAATTGGATAAGTTCTTAGATAACTCAATAAATTCTCAAGGAAATCATAAGTACGTATCATAGGCGTTAGTGTCACGAAATGATCTTCAAGAGCAAAAACAGACGATTTGAAGGGTAAATGTGTACATTGCAACTTTCTGTATAGAGCCCCTGACGCAGGGAAATATCTATACTTTAGCGTATTTTATGAGTTTTTTCGCACGCTATTAATTTTCTCACTGAGGTAGCTCACAAGGTTAGATCACACGTTAGATTACTACGCTAAATTGCCACTCACCACCATTCGCTATATCGCAAATCACCACGCGTTACTTTTCACTTCTTACAGTACCACGCATTACCAAATGTATTACAAATATACCAAATAATGTATTATTTGGTTACTCGCTGGATTTCCGAAAACTTTCCTCTCCTACATCTACATCTACAAAAACTCACGTTAACCGAATGTGCAAAGATAGAATGTGCTTGCGAAATGACTAGTAAAAAGCAATTAGTCATAGATGGTTGTTGATCGGAGATATTTGTGAAGGTCGTCAAAGGAGAAATGACCATCACGGAATCCCCTTCGACTGGTTAATTTTTATCTAGAAAATTGAGTAACCCATGACGTACACTAGCTGGAACATGATCAAGGTCTGAACCTTCAAACCAAAGATGGAGGTCAAGAAATGTTAGCAATTACAGTTATCATGCATCGCATGCGTTTCTAACCTTTCGTGTTCCGTATATTGTCTAGATCTCAGTTGACAATTGATCTAATTCGTTTTGAACCAAAGATCAAGTACCATTAAAGTTCTATCTTGCGAATTGCTTTTCCTCTACAATTTGAACTATTTCGCGCGCATTCCGAGACTCGGTTTACTCGAACCTCGATTAATTTTTTTATTACGCTTGTATTTTATATAATGATTTGTTACTCGTCGGCAGCTATGCAGTCTGGTTCGATTCAAATATGAATACATTAATTCTTAAAGCTAGTTTTTGTTAATCCCACAAATATTTTTTCCTTCGATTGAATTTTAACTTGTTTGCGTGGTTTCATGCGAAACGGATTTATGATACATAGTTGTTTTTTATCTGACATTGGAAGAATGTTGTTGAGATATTATTTTGTTTTTTAACATCGTTTTTTAACATTGTTTATAACATCGTCTATTACATCATCAATAACACAAACTATATCGGTGATCTTCCGTGTGGACGCTTCTAAATTACTTAGTTACAAATAGCAATTAGTACACGATGCAGTAGATAAAAATAAAGCGAGAAATATTGTGGTATTATGTAATACTGTTCATTAAAATGTTAATAATACCAAGAATCACGGTATTTTTATTTTTACTATAACGCACAAAGTTTGAACGATGATAAAAAAACAAGGTGTGCAATATCCTTTCGATTTACGATATAAGTACGTATACATATCAGTATTTTTCCAAGAACTCAATCGATGCCAGTAACAAGCGAGAAACGTAATTAAACAACGTTGCTTGAAAATCAACATTCTCGATTTTGCTCAAGGCACAGTCGTGTGTAATCAAAGGACACTAACGGTAATGATTTTCTCTTCGACCAGTAACTTCCTGTCTAAATTTACCTCAAAACCTAGAGTATACTTCTTAAATATTGAACAGGTGATTTGTATACTTGAATTTTCAATATTTGCTAGTTGCTCTCGTGCTAACTCAATTATGGCGGGTTATTCCGAAAAGATGATCCCTGTTTGATAAATTATAATAGCTCTTCATAAGCACGTGTTAACTGATATGATCGAGCAAATTTCAATAAATTGTAAAATGTTGAATAACTTATTCGTTCAAATATTGTCAAATATTCGTTTCAAATATTAAAGAGCCTAGTGTTAGATAACAGTAGAGTTAAATGAATACTATCATGATCTAAAAATACTGTGCCTTTCAGGTGAACCATGTGCACCAGACGGTCAACAAGGCGTCTGCGTTAATATAAGGTCCTGCCCGTTTTTAATAAATATACTACAAACTCAAGGCATGGCAGCCTCTGATTACTTGCTGCAAAGACTTTGCTATTACGAAGGCAGGAACCCAATTGTTTGTTGCCCTCAAAACGACTCAAGAGATAGTAAAGAAATATCGGAGAGTCCGTATGGGCCATTGCAACCACCGGATTGTGGCTTCAGCAACGTCACACATCATAGAGTTGTTGGTGGTGTGCCAGCTGAACCTGGTACGTAGATTATATCTCGCTTTCCTTATGTTTGTTTCCTGATTAATACATTTATCTGTGTTGGGTAGGTCAACAATGACCAACAGTGTAAATTTTATTAGGGAATATCGTTAGCAATAATTTGTAATTAAGGGCGATTCTGGGAATTTTCGTGCATGTTCGCAAATTTTCAATTTTTCCAGTTATCGAAGTTCATAAATTATAATTTCTTATATTCCTAAATTTTCAAATCGCCAAATTTCTGTATGCCCAAATTTCTACATTCTCGAATTGCTACGTCCCCAAATTTTTACATCTCCATATTTCTACATTCCCAAATTGCTACGTCCCCAAATCCCCACATCCCCAAATCTCTTAAAGGTTCTCTTGACCTTCCCCAACTTTAATTTTACCAAATAAATTATGTACTGTACGCTGACAGTGTTTACAATATTTCAGGTGCATGGCCTTGGATAGCAGCTTTAGGCTACCAGAATAAAGCCGATCCATCGCAACCAAAATGGCTGTGCGGAGGATCCTTGATATCCTCCAGACACATTTTGACTGCTGCCCACTGTGTAGTTCGCAATGACTTATACACCGTTCGCATTGGAGACCTAGATTTAGCAAACAATAACGATGGTGTACAACCTGTTCAACTGGGAATCGACAGAGTAATAATTCATCCTCAATATAGCACTTCTACGACCATTAACGATATAGCTGTTCTCAGGTTGAACGACGACGTGCAATTTTCTGGTGAGTATCAATATTTTACTATAAGTATCCATTTGAGTTCTTCCTTAAAATAAAAATATCAAGTGTTCATTGTTCGAAATGAATAAAAGTTTCGTTAGTAAGAATGAAAATATCTCGTTTTTGTCATTTTACTTTCAGAGCACGTTCGCCCAATTTGTCTCCCAGTTGGGCCTTCCCTTAGGAACAATAATTTCGTACGAGCCTTTCCATTCATTGCTGGATGGGGATCACTTGGACCAAGTAAATAAATTCTTTCGTTTATTTCCAATGTAAATTTTATTTGAATATTCTTACATTTGCCTTGTCGGTCTGTAGATGGTCCTGGCAGCCAGATTCTTATGGAGGTACAGGTACCAGTAGTTGATAATGCGGCTTGTAAAGATGCGTATACTCGATTCAAAAACGCTGTCATTGATGATCGAGTATTGTGTGCTGGATATGCTCGTGGTGGAAAGGATGCTTGCCAGGTAAAGTCACAAAATTCATCGAATCAGATTTGCAAACATCTCCGTTGAAAAATTCGATAAAATCGAGAAGTACATAAATTCAAATAGTTACATCAACAGACATTATTCGAATGATCATCTGAATTAATCACTCCATAAAAAAATAATTCGGTGGAGTGAGATGTAGTTCTCGTTTAATTCTTCATAATTTTCATAATTTTGTAGGGTGACAGCGGAGGACCTTTAATGTTGCCGCAGCGTCAGCATTTCTTCCAAATTGGAGTGGTTTCGTACGGTTATAAATGCGCTCTGCCTGGGTATCCTGGTGTTTACACTAGAGTCACTGATTTCCTGGATTTCATTATCTCTGCGATGCAGTAATCGAACAGTATTTCGTAAAGTTACGCCTTTTACGTTTCGCACGTTTGGATAAAAATCGACTTGGACTACCAAGATTGTATATTCAAAAATTTTTAATATTTTAGAGCTTCGGAGAATACATGTAAATAATCACTGTAAATGCTTTTATACAGTTCCACATCGATTACTGATAGCGTCTTTTGTTGAACAGACGCGTTTGATTTTGCACTGAAAGTGTTTCTGAAAGACGAAGGAATTTGTTAATTATTCTTGATTAAAATATTATTTAAACCATTTTTCAAATTTATTTATAATTTCGTGCCATATGACGTTACAGTGAAAATAATTCTATAATAAAACGCACAGATTCATTTTTTTATTGTTAATTTATGTATCATATATATATAGATTTTTCATGAGTTTCCATGGATTTTCATTTTCCTGCACTTTTTATAACGTGATATTGCAATAAACATAATTTACGTGTAGGATAAAAAACTCATAAACGACGTTAATTAATTTTTGTATTTCGAAATTTTCGAAGCACAATCAAATTCGATTAATTATTTGCAAGATTACAATTAGAACAGAATTGAATTACGCGCCAATGTAGCGTCATTTTGAACGCCAGCGAGAAATTCATTTCGAATACTTTTTAACAGTACGTTAATTTTCTTTCTACGTTATTCCTTTACTTGTTGTACAATGAGAAGTTTCAAATACTTATTTGTAGCATTAGTATATCGATTTCAACACCAACAAATTGGTTTTCACATTACACTACATTTTCTAACGCGTATGTATGCGTGAAAGACCAGTATTGTGAATCACCACGAACGGAACACACACATTTATTATTTGTACTTGAGACTGATAACGGATTATCATGAATTTATTTCTTCGCGCGTAACGGGAAATTTAGTACGCGTTTGTGACGCTAGATGACAGGATGTCGCTGATAACGCTACACGTGTTACGTTGCCGAGGTTTCAAAAAGTTGACTGTTCCGCTCAGATTAGTAGCGACCGGTACTGGCGTACGACCGCAAACGTCTTTAGTGCTCGAGAAACAACCCAGAAAAATGTCGTACACCGCTGTAGAGAAAGGTGCACTACACGGCTCCGATTACAGAGTTTATTTCAGTAAGTATTTTGGAACATAACCTTACATGCAATTTCTGTTACCGACCGATTGTTTTTCAAAGGTCGAGGGTCAACGTATAGGTCAAATCTTCATTATAAATTTAAAATATGTAATTATATTACACAGCAAATTTTTATTATGTAATCGTTTTATTCGGTACTTCTTTCTTGTAACACGCGTCAAGATATGACTTAGAATTTTTTTGCATAATTAGTTGCACCTTGTGATCTTATCATCTGTTCATATGTAATTCTTAATGCTGAAAATTTTTCAAATTCAACTGAATTTTTGTTTGCATTCTTATTCTTTACATGACTCAAGATGTCAACTGTAATGTCAGTATGACAGTTGTTTTAGTGAAAGGATTGAAATATTTGCATCATGCTAGAACTAGATATATAGAATATACAAGATACGTTTTTTGTTTCCTTTGCTGTCTTAGCTTTATCAAGATTTCAATGTTGAGAACTTTTTATTTGAAATCTTAGGAATTTTAATGAATATCTGACATGGTTGATCAATCAATAATTCTAAATTTGAAATGGTATTTAGTTCTAATACATGCTGTATGTATATACATATTGTAGGAAATGAAGCTGGCCCAATTTCACCCATGCATGACATTCCACTTTATGCTGATGAAGCTAATAAAGTAATGAACATGGTTGTTGAGATACCAAGGTGGACAAATGCAAAGATGGAAATCAATCTTAAGGAAACATTAAATCCTATTAAACAGGATGTTAAAAAAGGCAAATTAAGATATGTTGCAAATTGTTTCCCCCATCATGGATACATATGGAATTATGGTGCACTGCCACAGGTATAAAATACCTAATAATGTAGTTTCCCAAATCTTCAAAAACTCACAAAATTCTATAGTTCTACTTGCAAAAAAAAAAGAAAAATTTTGTTGCACCCATCAATGAATTTTAAGTCATACTATTGAATGGATCAGTATAATTTATGGGTACAATAGAATGAAGCACAAAGGCATTTAATTGCTGTTTGATAACAACCACAATGTTGCCATCATTTTATCCTGTGACATCATTTAATAGAATGACATCATCAAATACATTGGCATCAACTTATTAAAGAAAATGTATAGTAGGATGGTTCATACACACTTCAATTTAAGTTTGTAGACACACTTCATAGGAATGTATGAACAATGCCTTATCACATCTTATGTAAAGTCTTAAACTTAGTTCAAGGGTATCACATATTATCTAGTTGACTTCGTTTAATGTGAAATGTTTGATATTGCTCCTTTGATTCTCATATACATGCACTTCTTTATATGTATTTATTCTTATTGCTATTAATATGAGTTTTATTTACAGACCTGGGAAAACCCTGAGGTATTGGATGAATCTACCGGATGCAAAGGGGACAATGATCCTATTGATGTCCTTGAAATAGGATATAGGGTACAAGATTTTATTTTAAATCCATCAATGATAAATTTTAATTTAAGTATAACAAGATATGGTTTTATTAGGTTGCAAAAAGAGGCGAAGTTTTGAAAGTAAAAGTTCTGGGTGCTGTTGCACTCATAGATGAGGGTATGTGGAATTTTAAATAAACAAATATTAATCTTTCGAAATTTTTTATTTTATTTTGTTTGTTAACGATTTCAGGCGAAACGGATTGGAAAATAATCGTTATCGACGTTAATGATCCTCTGGCCGACCAAATGAATGGTAACATTATTTGTATCAAATTATCTTCCTTAATCGTTGATAATTAATAAGTTTGCAAAAATGTACACCTTGTAATATATCGATTTATAAGGCATTATTCTATTATTAAGTACCTATCTTATCAGGCAAACATTTCCGCTTTATTCACTGAATGTCCGTGAATATAATGGAAGCGTCATTGTAATCTATTTGATAAACAGGTTGATTAAGATACACGGAAATTTTTAACGTTGCAGATGTATCAGATATTGAGAAACATTATCCGGGTTTAATGAAAGCTACCATTGAATGGTTCAAGATTTACAAAATTCCAGACGGTAAACCGGAGAATCAGTTTGCATTTAATGGAGAAGCAAAATCAAGAGATTTTGCATTACGCATTGTGGAAGAAGTACATCAACACTGGCAAAACCTTATTAAACGTGAAGCGCCAGCAGGAGGAATTGCATGGTTTGTAATGATGCATTCAAATTTAGAAACTTTAAGACTTTGCAATCATCCGCTGCTTCACTTAACCCGAAATGTGTATTTGAACGTTGCTTTAAAAAGATTATGTTTACAGTACTAACGTAACTGTCGGTGGCAGTCCATTCAAAATTACTGCAGAATCTGCTGAAGACATACTGGAAAAGGCTCCAGAACCATCAGAACCTCAAGCAGTAGATCCAATAGGTAAGTCAAAATTTAAAAAATCACAAATATGTAATATACAAGATTTGGTTTACATAACTTTACAACTTAATTTCAGTTGAAAAATGTTATTTTATCTCATCGCTTCATCCTAAGTTATAAATGCTTTATATTTGATGTTATCTTTTTATGAATGTATGTTCTATTAATTATACGATGATTATCAAAATATTCTGATGTTTGATTTCAGTCGATAAATGGCATTACGTGCATCTTAAGTGAGAGTAAAAGGAAGGTATTTTCGCATCATTTGATGACTACACATGCTTGCTTGTTTTGATAGCACATAACGAAATACCACGTATTACTCCCGCTTCGTTATAAGTTTTGATACATTCAATAGTTATAGAGAGTATTTAAATATTGTAATATTTATGATATTGCATTATTTAAGCATAGTAATATGTGCTCGCAGTACCGAAACAAGCAGTATCTAAGCAAGATGAAACATAGCAACACAACTTCAGATGCGTACTATTATTTATTTGATATTGTTCAATGAAGAGAGGTTCTTTAATTGATTTCCAAATATGTACCTTTTTTCATATCATTTATTAAAACATCCTTGTTGTTGTATTGTACGTGGTAGTAAAATAGAAACTAAACATACTCCTTTCCAAGGTTGTGATATGATTTTCCATAAATATCTAGGAAGAGTTTATAGACGGAAAAAAAATTTTCCAGTATTTGTTATATTACAAACATGTAATGCAATAAAAACTAGTTTGCAATTCCAACTTTGTTGCTTTTACCAGACACCTTCAATTATCACATTTGTCCCTCATCATTCCAAAAACTATTATAGTTAAAGTGAAAACGTATCAAATATGATTCTCCGATAATATTGGTGTATAAATTTGATAAAATTAAAATCAATGAACGGAGTCGATAAGTTAGCAAAGTTTAGACTAAAGGTATATCTAACAGCACCACGAGGACCGGCGTAATTGTGAAGAGGAGATCGTTTATACTTCGTAATCCCGTCGAAGGTGCGTGCTTGCCCGGTACACCCGCCGGAAGTGGTCTCCAAGGAGACATTCGTATCTACTTCGTAGTGTGTTTAAACATACAAGCTACGAGATATATATTGTGCTGCAGGACACACATCTAACTGGACCGAGGAGATGAATCGACCCATTGGTACAATAAATTCCCAAGCAAGATCCGACACAAAATAGAAAGCGAATTGTAGCGAATATTGAATATATACAAATTTTTATGTAACTTACACATTTTTAAACTTCAAAATTTACGAATTGCAAAAACTTAAATTTTCAAAATTCTAAATTGTCGAATGATTAGTTAATATTACTTATATTAAAAATGGTATTAATCAAACGTGACGCAATTGCGCACGTTAAGTCTAAAAAGCAGGAACAAAGCTCGAGGGGCAATATTTAACAAATATGAAGTAGATACAGTTTTCTTTGCGTTGGCTTGGTAACGTTTCCCGCTTTGTCTTTCCCGCGATGCGATCTATTTTGTAGAGGAAATGCCTGTGACGTTGTCTTCCTGGTTTCTACTCCCGGGGGATGTGCCCGCGCGCTTCCCACCTGAGGAAAATAGCTGGGGACTGAAATACAGTACAGGTTGGCGCGGTAAGAAAATAGTAAGACAAATTGCTACGACAACTTACTGCTCGAGATACAGGTCTGTGCTTTTATGTCTCTAAGTATCTTCAAAGAAAGAGGACTGGAACTCAAAGAAACAGTAGATAATATATAAAGTAGTTGGTACTTATGCTGCTACAATTTTAACTATAATTCCAACATAACATAATTTTACGATTAAATCGTTTGCAGATTCATAGCAAATATTTTGGAAGAAACAAATTAATTTATTGAGAATTTCTATTTCATTCCTTCTCGCTATTTTCCCGCCATTTTTTGTACCAACTCAAAAATCAGGCAATTAATAACGCGATAAATCAATGTACTTTTAAATAATCGTTAACGTCTAAGTTGCAATTATTTGTATCGGTTAATTTAACGTCATTAACCAAGAAAATAAAGGATAGAGGCAATTCATTCTCCGCCCTCATCATTTATCACGGAGCTTCTAATCTCGGACCAAGCTGTTACAGCGAAAAAGGTGTATTCCCAGGTTCGCGTCATTTTGCGGGAATTCTTCGCATTCTTTTTCCGTCTTGTCTACCTGCTTGCGTTTCTGAACAGAGAGCGTTAGAATTTCTCGGATTCCTAATTAATCACGGTTCGACTCGCTCTTTGGGTGAAACGTCATCGTGCACAATGAAATGTGACGCTTCAAGACGAAGCATCGGTAGGAATTGGGGACTTGTTTAGGAGTTATCTGTCAAAGAGGATTCTAATCCAACACGAGTTCAAGAAGAAAATATATATGGGTGCGTTCAGATCTTAAATTAAACGAGCAAGAACATTTGCTCGTGCTCGTTTAGTATCAGCAAAATTCTCGGTCACACCAAACAGTTGAATGCGGGCGAATATTTGTGAAGTTTGAACCGAGCGCTTAATTCGAATTCAATAGGGGACAGCTAGATAAAATTCAATTACACTATATTCAATTCTATATAATTAAATTCTGTTTCAGTTTGAAATGATTGAATTTGACATATTCGAATTTAGCATGATTCAGTTCGAAATGGCTCAGTTTGACGCGTTTCAATTCGACGTGATTCAATTCGGCACGTTTAAATTGACATGATCCCAAATAACTGCGTCGAATTGAATCGTGTTAAATTTAATCACGAAGAATTGAAATATGTACAATTGAGTCATACAATTGTAATCTACCGAATTAAACCTTGTCAAATTGCACCGCATGAAATTGACTTGTGCCGAATTGTGTTACATTAAATTTAATAACGTGGAATTATGCCAAATTGCATAATATCGAATTACGTAGAATTGCAGTGCGTTGACTTAAAACATGTAGAATGGAATCGTGTGGAATGAAATCACGTGGAATTGAAACTTGTCGGTCCGAATCAGAGAAAATCGAATTACCCTGAATCGAAACGCACGGAACTAAAATACGTCGAATTGAATCATGTCGGTCGAATAGATTCAACGATACGAGCGCCCTTATCATTAGTACATTCTGTCACATGGTGTATCCGAGCCGTCAAACAAAATCTCTGAGCAGCATTAAATTCACGCTCGAATACATTCAAAGTGGGCGAAGAACGAACACTCGCTTGCCCAATCTAAACGCACCCTAAGAAGCTTCCCGAAAGAAAGAAAGTCAGAAAGAGAAACAATAAAAAGGAAAAAAGAAGAATGTTGCTAGGTCGGTCCGCTTTCTGGACGAGTATCCGGTGCGAGACTGGATTCTTTCTCGATGCTCTCCTGCCGAATTCCCCGCGCCCTTTTTTCTCGTCAACTCGCTGGCAACACCCGGTAGGTGAACCAGCAGGTGGAGGTATTGACTGGCGCAGTGTACCACGCGCTCGCGCGAATCTTGCTACCATAGGACCGTGAAGGCAGACGCGGCGTCGTGCTCCAGATGAAACAGACAGAGAAGGGTAGTCCGCCCGCGGCCCCCAACGTCCCTCCCCGCCATTCGTCGGAATCCGACCAATGAGCGGCCACGCGTCCGTAGTAGTGCGGCGTCGCCTCTGCTCGGTTCGCGCACTCACAACTCGTTCGACCGTCGAGCTGAACACTTCGGGAGAATCGTTGTGTACGAACGCGTTCAGTTTACGTGCGCGCCTTTTAAACCGCTACCACCGTTTCGCGAACGTCCTTTGTTTGCCGTATCGGGTCCCCCTACACACGTGTTTGCGTGCTACGTCTCCATTTAACGGTGCTCTCCCGCGGGAACAAGAGCCATGCGATTTTCGTGGGTGTTCGTGGCCACGGTGCTGCTCGTTCTAGTCTCCGGAGCAAGGTGTAAGAGGAAATTCGACGGGGATTTCGAATTCGCCGAAGAGGTGAGTCTTTATTCATTCGTTTATTTATAAAACAGTTGTCTCTATGTTTTGTACGCAAGCGACATGTTCGTTCTTGCCGGTTGGCTAACACGTCATGTCGCGTTCACCAGTCAGCGGTACATTGACAGGTGCATTCATTTGAAATGACAAGTGTCGTGCTAGCTTTTGTTTCCGCGTAATAATTCTAAAGAGAGTAGTCAATAGTTCGTTCCTTTGCGCTGTGTTTGAATATCGTTTGCGCGATTCGCTTTGTTTGACGCGGTAAAAGGATTCGCATTGGAACGCGTCGATATATTGTTAAGAATTTATCGATAGAGCGCAGATCGTGCGCTTTTGTTGCTCCATTCACGGCAGTTATAATTTTTTCACGAAGTTAGTCGACTGTTTGAAAAGTTCGATCGGTGTTCGATTGTTAGTTCGGTGTTTTCAAGGATATTCAGGTAAAACGAGCCTCGAAGGTTGAGCATGTCGTAAAAGTGTCGCGGGTTGAAATAATATTATACGTTGTGTTGAACCTGCTCGTAGGCGTTCTTTTACAAATACGTAAAATTTCTCTGTATACGAAGAGTTTCTTTTCGTTATTTTATATTGATATGAAACATAATTGGTACTGACCTTCTTTAAGAGCGATCATAAAATACACGATCATAGCGTCGGGTTCATTAGGTGGCACGCAATGTAGCCACTTTTACTTTCACGTAACTGGATCGGTTGTTCAAACGCAAGTTATCCGGCGCGATTGTTTATTTTCTGAGCAGTGATGCCGTGCTCGCTTTCTACGTGTTCGAACCTGCCTAGGTAAACATTGCGATCAGAAACAATTACGACGAATGTACCCGTTTCATGCGTACGTGACATTAATGCCGCGTGTTGCTAGTATGTATGCAGTTACATGGCATTAGGTTTCCATGGTGCGCGCGCCATATGCCCTCTGACATAAACAAGGTAATCGAACTTCAATTATAAACATCTTTCTTCAGGGTGGTCAATCATACTGATCTTGTCAGTATAGATTAAATTCTTGAGTAAAATTCTATTACTTGTGTTTTACTTGTTATCGGATTTTGTATAAAAGGAAATGTTAACGATTACAATTAATTTCGGATAAAATATAGATGTCAAATTTAAAATAACATTTGGCAATTGGGATTTTCGAGAGTTGGATATTTAGAAATCATAATGGAGTTTTTCTGTTCGAGGAAGTAGAAACCCCTTGACCGTGTCTGGTTACTTATGTCCGTTTTCACTGCGACGAGCTACCCGTCAGTCCACTATAATTAAAAGTTTTTATTTGCGCAAATAAGTAACGGTATATTGTTAACGTGAGACACGGTAAGGATTCTTAGTATTTGGAAATTTTAAAAACTTGAGAATTAGATTTCGGAAATTTTAATTTGGTATTTTGAGCCATGGATATTTTTTGAATTAGGGATTTAAAAATGTTCAAAAATTTATATTTCGAATTTTGAAGATGTGAAAAGAGAAATTTTTGAGCTCGTAATTAATTTATTATAGTCCACGTAAGTGACAGTGACGACCAGCACAAAGCTGACGCGAAGAATTTGCGTTTTCCCAGAGGTCTGCAAAATGTCCCGATAGCATAGAGCCCTGAGGGTTAAGGTCTGAGAATTAAAATTCCGCCGCTGTTGGTGTTATTTTCGTCGAATAAGGTCAAACAGGACTCGTATTTATGCAAACTTTATTTCTCGCTTTCACCTTTCGAGTTCACCCTTGAAGTTCCACCCACGTACTACGGTAAACGTACTATACAGAGAGTGTATCTTTATCGACGAAACCCACCTTAGGGATGAATACAGAAGTAAAAAAAAAAAGGAGCACGCAAACGACCTGTTTCGCATCGTGCACTGCTCCGTACATACGTTTGTACCTGGTTGCTTTATCGAGTGCTCGAAGCGGGCGCGTTTCATTTTCGAGGCTCGCGGGGGTTTAATTAATTATCCCCGGTCGCAAAGATAATACAAAGAGCTCGGTACAGTTTGATAATTATACGTGTGTATATTGAATGTCGACACTGACAAATTTGACCCGGTTTTCTGGCCGGGAACACGCGTGGGCGACCTATCGATTCGAAACACATTACTTCGTCGATTTTCTATTACGAATCGGACCAGACTAACTGGTTCCGCTAAATACACGGACTTAAGATAATACGCGCGGATAAATTATGAATCGTAGATAATGAAAGGTGTCGCGCTAGACAAACGACGTTTAGTAAGTGTTTTCCTTTTCAATAAATTTGTTTAGGTTGTTGCGTAAGCGACGTTTCACGGTGACTAATAATTTTGTATCGTTGATCTGTATCTGACACGCGTTTTGATGAATGATTTGTTAAGGATAATTCTCGAAAGTGACCTGCCTTTCGTTGTGACGATTTTAGATGCGTGGATGTTGATTGCACAATTATTGCTGGGATATGATGAATATTACAAGTTTTAGGATTTTTACTTTTCGGATTTGTGGATTTTGGTATTATGACATTTTAGAGTTTAGGGATATTGGGAATTAGGGACTTTGGGATTTTGGGATTTTGGGATTTTGTAATTTTGGGACACTCAGATTTAGGGATTTCGAAATTTCCGAATCTCGGGATTTAGGGATCTTGGGATTTAGGAACTTTGGGG
This sequence comes from Megachile ligniseca, assembly GCA_945859555.1. Classification (NCBI taxonomy): domain Eukaryota; kingdom Metazoa; phylum Arthropoda; class Insecta; order Hymenoptera; family Megachilidae; genus Megachile; species Megachile ligniseca. Next base: position 8,397,812 of record OX243783.1, read on the forward strand.
TCTGGGGATTTTGGAGTTTAGGAACTTTGGGATCTAGGGACTTTGGAGTTTAGGAACTTTGGGATCTAGGAACTTTGGAATATTGGGACCTTGGGATTTGGGTACTTTGGAGTTTAGGGACTTTGGGATCTAGGGACTTGGAGTTTGGGAACTTTGGGATCTAGGGATTTTGGAGTTTAGGAACTTTGTGATTGAGGGATTTTGGGGTTTGGGAACTTTGCGATCTAGGGATTTCGGAGTTTAGGAACTTTGAGATCTAGGGACTTTGGAACTTGATGCAATACCGTATTTTCCATAAAATGTTAAAGTTTGTCAAATATGTAACTTTCTCACCACCGAGATTTCCATATAAACTTGTACTTATACTCATATTCTAAAAATTCCTAAATTTTTTAATTTACGAAGTACCCAAAAAAAAATTCCAAAGTTTATCCGTTTGGGAACACCTTCGCGACTCGTTGGTCAGCATTGTTCTTAAAACGCGGGTAATCAAAGGTGCTCGTCGGGCGAGCTTAATATCCAGTGCACTTTAAGTTCATGAAACGGTCGTGTTCTTTCGACGCTTTTGCCCCAATTTTACTATTGCTATAACGTTATAACCCTCTCTCGCGGTGCCGTAGCTGCATGCACCAGACACTTGACCCTCTTATCTTTTTCCCTTTTGCGATTCCGCATTGCCATTTCTTCTTTTTTTTTCCTGCCCCTCCGGCTCGCCACTTCGAACAGGTCGAACGGAAAATACACGTCGCATCCGTCTTCGAGGGGAAGCTGTTCAACCACTCGGCAATAATTCACGGATTTTAACACTAATTGCGTGTGTGTTCCGCTTTCATTCTCCGCCGTTAGTCGGCGTTTTTCTGGACGCGAGACGGGGACAGATTCGACTTCCGAATCGTGAAAATTCGGCCTATCGGTGAAATCGTATCGGCGTTGTTTATTATCTAATTGGTCATTAGCACGTACGATCATCCACCGTTGAAAGCTGAATAAATTTAACGAGCAGTCGAAAATGGGAATAGATAACGTTTGGACAGAGATACGTATCTGAATTTTTGTATTCACGTAACCGATCGGCATTGATAATTCATTAATTAGCGATTGATGAATTCATAATAATTACGATCATTGCATTATTAAAATATCCTCTGTATTCGTTTGACGATTCAACATTATTGGATTGTTACGTTTTATTATTCATATTTCTGTGTTTTGATTACACTTCGCTTTGTTCACTTTTCCCTAGATTTTTTTAGGTAATATAATTGGTAATATTAATATAATTGGAAATTTGAAAAGATATGATTTGAGGGATTAGGGATATGGAGATTTAGCTATCTGGGGAATTAGAGATTTCAGGAATTGGAGATCTGGGGAATTAGGAATTTGAGAATTTGAAGATTTGAAGATTCAGGTGTTTGGATACTTGAGAATTTGGGGATTTGGAAATTTCAAGGGTAGGCTTTGGGGGATAAGGGACTTGGAGGATTAGGGATTTGGGCAATTAGGAGTCTGAGGAATTAGAGATCTGGGGAATTAAGAATTTGAGCATTTGAAGATTTATGAGTTTGGATTTCATTACTTCCAAATCCTCAAATTTCTCGTTTCTCAAATCCCCAAATTATCAAATTTCCCAAATCCTTAAATTTCTGAGTTCTCAAGTGAAATTAAAATATTTCCCAAATCCCCGAATCCCCAAATGGCAGTTTCCATGCCCCGAAGCCACGTAAACACCTAGATCGAGCGAAGAACGAGCAATAAAACACCCTGAACTCGATACCGGTTACGTAGCTATATCAAATTATTACTATTACGTTCTCGTGACTCCGCGTTCGTGTCATAAACCATGAGCAAACGTAACCAGAGAAATTACTATCGCGAGGTAGTAAGTTAGTAATTTATGAGGAACAATAGGTCGTGAAAAGAGCGAGTGCAACCGGTACACTCGTTTACCTTCGCGCCACTAGGTCACAGTATTCTCCGGCGATCGATCGGCAATTTTTTTTTTCTCCATTACGCCAGGAATAATCGATTTTCACCTCGATAGAAAGCACTCGGTCGCCGTGTGTGTGTGTGTGTGTGTACACGCCTATAAAACCGAGAGAGGAAGCGAAAGAGAGAAATTTCGCGACAAGACTGCGGCCCGATTAGTGAAATTACAAAACGGAAGTGGCACGATTCGCAATAACGCGGGTATAATGAGAGTCATTTTGTAGCAAGCTCGTAAAGGTTCACTTCAGCTACCCGTCTTTGGTATAATGAAACATCTGTACGCGGATCTTGCTCGATTACGCATTTAAATCGACGTTTTAGCAACACTTCTCGCTTCGGATCTCTCCTTCGACAGGATGAGACGGCTTTTCGAAATTCCCTCCTTTTTTCTGCTCCTCTCTGCATCGATTATGCAGATTAGCGGTGCTGGCTCTTTGGCGAACGGAGAATCGATCCTCGACTCTTTTGCTTTATTTCGGGATAATGAGACACATACATGCATGACTTTTTATGGCCACTCTGCAACCTTTGCTTTATAAACTTGACAGAGGTTTTGGTCTTGTTTGCACGGGCCGGAGTGAGGAGATTGAAATTTAATTTCACATCCAGTTTGGGTTACTTGGCTATTTTCAGATTTGGGGATTTAGATATTTGAGGAGTTTTGGGAATTTGGGGAGTTTGAGAACTTGTGAAAATTGGAGATTTGAGATCTTGTGAAAATTTGAGGTTTGGAAACAGGAACCTTGATTTAAAAATTTGTGAAAATTAGAAATATCAAACCCGAAACCTTGAAATTTCAGAAATTCGTAAATTAATGAATATATCAAATATGAAAATCTGAGTATTCTCGAAAATTTTCGATCTAGAATCTTTCAGAAAAATTGTAGTCGATTTGTTGGAAAAAAGAGAACAGCATGATAGTACTGCATCGTTTAGCGGTTACGATTGTCGATGTTAAAATTGCCGAGAAATCGGTGAAAACCGCAAGCCATTTAGTCCTTTCAAAAAGGACAAGTTCGATCAAACGTTCGTAAAAAAGTATTCGAAAAATAAATGCAAAAGATGCAGAAGATAAATGTAAAAGATTCAGCGCAATGTGGGAATATACGAGAAATATTTGAGAGAATACTGGAATTATTATTTTGCAAAATAAGTGTTCGCGAAATAAAACGAATGATTTTCTCAGAATAATCGAACCAAATGTATATTCAATTTGGAGGCTGTTTCCAGACAAATGCGACCAGATATACTGCACATACATCAATTCAGTCGGTAATATTACATGAATAAACAGAAATGCAGTCTGTACCAGCATAATTAGCTGAATGTTGATACGCATATTTCCTCTATGCAACAACCATTTTGTTCCTGACACAATCCTTCAAACATTATTATCTGTAAACACGTTGTGATTAATTAAACAAAGAAAATGATCAACGGAATATGTAAATCGTGATTCATTAATTATTGCGGATCATCGGATGTTAAGCTTATTAACGATTAATCCTGTATATTGGATCGGTTAGGAATTTAGTGGGAATAGACTAGGGAAGTTTAGGGAAATTTATTATTTTCCAATTTGCAAATTTAAATTTACAAATTCGTATGTTTTTAAATTTATATATTTATACATTTTCGACAATTCAAACTTTTCAGAATTCCCAAATGTAAAATCTAGTAAATTATAATTATCCCTATGTCTGAATTTCTAAATGTTCAAATACACAGATTCGTACATTCGTCAAATCCTTAATTTTTGAAATTCTCAAGTTTCCTAACTCTTAGATCATCAAATATACAAATACTCAAATTCCCAATTCCCCAGATTTCTAGTTGAGAGATCCTCAATTACCCAGATTCTTAATCCTCCAAATTCCTAAAACCTCAGTCTAATTCTCCAAATTTCTAAATCCCCAAATTTTGTATCCGCTAAATTCGAAACAAGAATAGCTAAGTAAACTACAAAGAAAGGAAAAGTACGAAAAAAAGTAAGTCAACAATAAACGACTTAAACGAATATTTAATTATACCGTGTACCGGCGTTTAATTAAACAAAGAAAAAGGAAAATTTCGAAAAATTAGAAAAAAGTGCAGCACACGCAGCTGTAAAAAGCATTCTTTCCAAAATACCAGAAGCAAACAGGCAGTCAAAGAAGAATCATGCTAGCGGAAGTCAGTAGGGAGTTCTTCGACTTCCGGTGAATTCCTTGCGCCGCCAATTACCAGGGAAGGACCGGTTGCCAAGAAATTGCATAGAAATGAAATTTTCCGCGAGGAAATCTCGCTCGACGCACGCTTTATTCCCGCTAAGAGGTTTATAAAAGCTTTCCCCTAGGTTCCATCAGCCTCCAGGTTCCCTCGCGATAAATTCGAGCTTATGAACACCCCGTACATACGTGGCCGACCTATAAAAAGTGTATTCACGCGTTCAAAGAGAGCCTACCTCGGTACCGTAAATATACCAGTTGGATTAACGCGATGCTACGAAATTTATGAGAACCGTATTGAGCCTTTAAAGGGACCTTAATGACCATTTTACCTCCGGAATTTAAACCAATGGACCACCGTTTCTTGCTTTACATTCGCGCGGAAAAAACATCACGTTCGGTCGACGCGCAAAACTCCAAAATCCGAAAGCAGAAGATTTCATATTCTCGTTTTTGGAAGCTTCCTTTCGACGGTAGGATTTTTAGCCACGAATCGAGGAACCATGAAACGTGATGAAATGGCTTTGGAACGTTTTTAATTTAACGAAATTCTGGACAAATTCTGAATTTTAAAGGATTTTTAATGCTGACTTACACGTTTATAACAGCCAACGTTCAGTATGTGGATGCTAACATATGCGTTTGCGATACGTTTGGTAACTTATGGTAATGAAGAAAGTTTCACGTAGACTGAGGAAGTGAATTTCTCAATTTTCAAATTTCTAAATTTACAGATACTATTACTTGACACAAATCACATTATCAAATTTTCGAATCCTTCAATCTGTACATTTCTGTATTTTCAAACTTCATACATTCTCAAATAAACGTTCCAATCTCAGAGATATGTGAATCTGACAATCTGATAGCTGAACAGTTCGGAAATTTTTGATTTCTAAATTTGTAGGTTGGAACGTTTAATAATACTGCCTATGAGTGAAAGTCCCAAGCATGACCTGATTCAATACCAGATTCCTTCTTCCTATGTCCAGCCAGTACAAAGGAGTTCTGAATTATCATTAATAAATCAAAGATCACAGTACATTACAGATATCATTTTCACCGAGATTAACTCATTGTATTACAATTGCAATAACTTAGATAAAACATCTAGCCTACTTTTATTATTGTGAAAGTAAGCTTACATGGCTCTACATCCTTTTAGTCACTAGTAATAAATAGATATTGGTAATAGAAATAGTCTTTAACCTCGTAACGCACATAACGTAATCCGGCTTATATTATTTTTACCACAATTTTCCTACCCAATAATCGCCATATGCAAAAAGTCCCTAACATTTGAACATTCTTGATTTCAACACTACAACAATAATCGCTACCAAACTTGCCGAAGAAAAAAGGGCTTTAACTTAATAAAATTGTCGTCCGTTTTAAAAAGGAAATCTCTCGAGCGTAATAAATTTCACCAGCCACAGAGGATGATTTTGTGCGAGATTGTGGGCGAATCGCGAGGAAAGAGTTAAGAATCATGTCGCCGTAGCTCGCGCATCGTTGATTATGGAATAGCGTCGTTGCATTCTGGTGCAATGCAGCAAAGACAGGTGGAGCAAATCGGCTGGAACGCCGCAGGTGGTAGGAACGCCAGGAATGTCGACTAACACCTTTGGCAACATTTGCCAACTCTCCTCTCGTGTCGCATCCATTCACCTTGCAGGCTTGCTCGCCGATTGCCCTGCAAAGCTTTATTGTTTACGACCGTGCAAAACACCTTCGAGGCGTGGCGAACACCGTATCATACTCTTTACGCTACGCGATCTGCTTTTTCCGACTTTTCGACCCCTTTATCGCCGGTCTTGATGCAACCTAGTAATACGATGTACTCTTTATATTTAAATTTTGATCGTGTTTGTTTTTGGTTGCGCAATTTTTAGATTTAGTTATATGGATATTTGGGAATTTGAGGTGTTAGAGATTTGGTAATTTTGGGAGTTGGTCATTTGGGGATTGGAGGATTTGAAGATTTTGAGACTTTGGGATTTGAAAATTTGGGGACTTAAAAATTTGATCATTTGGGAATTAGGGAGCTTGAGAATTTGAGTAATTTGGAAATTCATAAATTACAAAATTTGAAAATTTATTCAAATCTAATCTGGTGTTATTCAAGCTAATCTGGTGTTTTCGTCGTGAAATAAAGGTAAATACTCCGATAAGTGATGCAAATGCAAGGATCCGTCTGAGATAAATAGCGAGGGCGAGATGTTAATTAATTTCAAAAATACGCGCGAAAAGGTGACCGATAAATATGCAGCGATACAAATGCAAATCGTCGAGGACGCGATAACACGGTCCAGATTGCTCGAAATATTTCCTCGTTCAACCTTGTATTTTATTTCTATTTTTACTCCACGTTTTTTTTATTTGATTTCCGTGCCCAAAAAAGCCTATCTCGCTTTCCCTCTTTTCTCGTATTTTTTTTTTTTTGTTGTTGTTGTACTGTGCGAACACGAGCCGAGACAAAATAAATCCGTCGACCTGCACGGAACGAAATCTCGTTTGAACCGATCGTGACTCGTAGATTCGCGTTCGAATAGAATATAAAAAAAAATGAAGTTAATGAAACGAACGAACGCATCGAATCATCGATAACTGTTCCGTCGTTAACGAGCGATCATTCGACGAGAAGGATTTATTTCTTCGTGCAAGCGCTCGTGCAGAAATTCTGCGCCAATTTCGTTTCCAGCTCTCCTTGAGAGGTTATTCGACTTCGATGACTGAACAATTGCATTTTTAGGAACTTCTTTAAATTACTAATTGTTTCGATCCATGAATTTTATTATTTTCGCTAACTTTCCTATGTACATTTCCTAAATTTTCTAGTGTGCTCAACATTTTTTCATTTTTAGTCATACTAAATTTCCCATCTTCTTTTGTTTCCTAAATTTCTAAATTTACAAATCTCAAAGTCTCCAAATCTCCCAATTTTCGAAACACCCCATTCTCCAAATCTTCAAATCCTCCAATGATCAACTCCTAAAATGTTCAAACCCCTAAAACCTCTGCGTCCTAACTCCCCAACCCCCAAATCCCAAAATTAAAAAATCCCAAACTCGTAACTTCCAAAATTGCCAAATTTCCAATATAAAAAAAGCGTAATAGCAAAGTTGTAAAACTGCCGAATACATCGTAGAAAAGTGTGCATCTAGGTGGCTGAATGTAGGTCGGGTCCGATGCAGGCTCGCTGTTTATCCTAGAGATCCTGTTAATCCAGTCGGTAATCCTTTCTCCGAAGTTCGCTTTTAATAGCCGTTAAATCCCTGGCAAGTGTCGTAATCCGTGATTCGTTCTCACGCGTTGCAAAGCGTGGGCATCATCCACTGACTCAATGCATGACCCCGTAATCGTCGTCATCCTCCGAACAGAACGGAGCTCGTTCGATCCACGCATTTTCAATTGTCGCTTTTCATCATTTACTTGCTCCACGATCACCCGTGTTGTTATATACCTGCTTATGTACTTACCTTCTGCACATCCGTCACACGATGTCCACACCCTGTTGCGCATTTAAATATGCAGCCTCCAGGTGCATGTATCATTACTCCTTTATTGAACATGGCTGCGATCAAATATTTTCTGTGGATGTGATTTTTTAAAATATTTTGTTCATTCGTTCTCTTCGACTTTGCTTTGATTAATTTCTTGGTTAATATATTAACCCCTTTGCTATTTTGACGAGTCTGACTCTTGACGCACTCTTGACGCACTCGTGTGTCTGCGTACAGATTGAACGAGCAAGACTTGTAATAACAATCAGTAAATGTCTGTTAAAAAGAATCGTGTCTGGAATGTTGGCAGTCGTATATAATACACATCATATCGATTCGCGTGCCAACACACCGCACGCGTAGAGTACGTATAAAAGGGTAGAAACGAGTAAGTGAATTTCTCCGGAGTTTGAAACGCAGTTAACTCTGGTCCTTAGGGGGAGATGCACTTTGTCGAAGTTTTGTTAAAAGCGTATTACCGTACTAAAATTAATGTTACATTTTGCTGGGAGAGATTTAAATAAATACTCAAACCACATTCACTTCCACGCTTAATATTTGATAAGCAACAAATAAAACGTGGTACGTTTGCATAAAATTGTATTTTCGTTGCAAAATGCTTTAGCAAAATTACATTTTTCGTGAATTTATGTTATTTGGCTATTATGAGCTTGAAAAAGGTCGGAAAATGCTGCCCTAGATTTCAATTATCTTGGAAATAATTCTGACGATATTACTTTATGAAACTTGCTTCTTTTTCTGATTTTACCCTGACGAGAAATGAATTTTCTTTATCACTTTGATGTTTATTTCCTCTTAAATAATGAATCAGACAATTTTTTCGTTACTGTAACATTTCATTGTAGTATTATATTATTACTGTAACACTTCACTATACTTCGTTATATTATTATTTTACCTTTTCAATATTTCATGTTACGAATATATTCTTCCATTTTATTGTTGTCTCCCATTATTTCGCTAGTCTATTTAGAACATCTTCGTATTTCTTTTTACTGAAATATCGAATTAAATGGGTATACAGAAAGATGGGATTTGTTGATGCGAAAGCGTAACAACAATATCAGCTAGGTTTGATTGCGAATTTTAAACATTCAGTGATATCGTCTTGCGGCATCAGCTTTCCAATATCGAGAAAATGCACGATAGAGATTCGCCTGAAACGCTCCATTCATTGTGATCTCGAATGCTGCAGAATCAGTGTTCGATAGGATCTTAGCCCCTCTTGCAATAAGGGAGAATATTTTCCCAGGTAAGGAGAGGCCAATAAACTTACCGTCGTAAGAGAGCCGTGATAAAGGAAAAGAGCTCCAGAGACAATCGCGAATTATCTCGTCACATATTTTATAAACGTTATCAGCAAAAAGTTGAATGTCTTTGACAAACTACTTACTTGATAATTTACCACATTTTTACTTTATTAAACTTTGCATACGAGATGATTATTTCATTAAATTTTAATATAAATCCTGTAAGAACAAATGTCAAGATATTCGAAATAGAGTGACTGTTCTTCGAGCTAAAATATCTTCACATTTTTACATTTCAAATGCAACATTTAAGGATGAGAAAGAATGAATTTAGATCAAAGGTAGCAGCACGCTTGCGATACATTTTCTTATTTGCTTAAAGAAGACACAATCGTCTTTGTGAACAAAGGGGATGAAAGGATCCCACGAAAAACATCGAGAACGTAACTCGAACGTTCTAGAATCGGGGATCATTCCAAGAAATCTTCCTACGAACAGGGGTGGTTTTTTCTCGTTGCTCGATAAAGGTTGGGTTCGGAGAACCTCTCGTGGAATTTTGTTGGCATATGCCAGCACAAGAAGCATACGTTGTTTTATTTTTTACTTCAACCATACATATGGTAGATTGAAAACAATACAATTATTTTAATTTATTTATATATTGAAAACAATTATTTTACTGTATTTATGTATTGAAAAGAATACAATTATTTTAATGTACTCTATATTTCAAATACTACAATTAAGTCTGACAATTTTATTAAACATTATTTCGTATCAGTAAAAGTTAAAGAGTTAGCTGTTAGCCATAAAGATCATACTTTACAATAAAAACCTTCCATTTACATTTATGAATTACGTCGGACATGAATTACTCCTCTTGTTACAAGAACTCCATAAAGCATATTAAATTTGCAATTGCCATCAGCGAATCCAGCCCATAATCTCGAACCATAAACCATAGCTATTTAAAACTTGGAAGCTCATCCCGCATCGGCGAACTACTTAAAAGAACTTTAACGCGTTTTCTATTCGAATGCGTCGAAAGTAACCCCTGCAATACTTGAATTTCATTCGATCGTTCATGATGGTTCGCACAAATGGTCGATGCAGCAGATTGAAGGGCCACTAAAAAGAGAAATTAACGGAGCCACAGCGTGATACAGGGTGGGTTGTTAAATTTCCGCAAGAAAGAAAATAACGACCGTCGGTTTTTTCTTTTTCTCTCGTTTTTTTTTTAAAGACTCGTGAGGTTAGGGTGGTAGCCGTTTGAAGGGGTCGTGTCGCGTGACAGAACGGTGCGTAAAAGGGGCATAGAGGAGCCCGGCTTGCTCATTAGAGAATATAATCCAGCGATAAAATTGTAACGTGGGCGACACGTCTACGAAGCCAGAATGTGATAAGTGTCCTTTCCTCCTCGTCGAGGTTATGTCGTCGTTATTTCCTCGTGATATGGGCGCACGCACCTGTAAATATCTTGGACACCCACGTTGTTGTAAAAAGAATCCTTGGACCGCGTTCTGTCCTTGCCTCATCTTTTTACGGATTTCATACACGGAAACAACGTGATTTCATATACATACGTAATTAAACATCGGTACACAAGGTTGGTATTTTTACTTCACAAACTACCGAGATATTAAAATATTCTTTCTGTTATCCCCGTTTCAAGTTCAGGATTGCAAGATCAAAAGTTGCGAAACTCATTCATTCTGACAAATTACAAGTTCACATCCACAAAGTTTTAAAAAAAGTCTTCATATTCGTCGTTTATCATTTTAACTCATAAATTACGCCTCGCAAAATGATGCATCTTCGAAGGAATGTGTCCTGTGACGTTGGAAATCGATGAGAAGCTCCGTCCCTATGACGTGCATACGTACATACGTAATATACATACGAATATAGGTGGACGCGAGAATATTGAATTATCAGGAATTTGGGTCACGTTCACCGACGGTATCGGAGATTCGTTGTAACGACGATGATCGATCGCGATTGATTAATTTCGGAAAATAACGGAAAGCAGCGGACGGCTATCGGAACACGAAATTATCCACCGGATCGTAAATTGATTAGACACACCGAGATGTGTACCGGCCAGGTGATCTTCGCGAAATTTCCGAACGTTGTCGTTCGCGAGGAACATTTTATTGCAGACACACAGGAATAAAATTGGTTTTTCTATCTTATCACGAACGAGCGAACACATAAAGTCTCCTCTCCTCGTTCGTGATCGTAAAAAGTTTATCTCGTTCCAAGGGGTTATAAACGTTTCATAACTTCGAACGGAGCGAAGAGCTTCACCGATCAATGTATCGACAATCGGATTAACTATCTTTTAATTTATATTGTGTTTATACTGAGCTAACTATGGCGGAAATATAATGGAGGAGAGGTATGTGTAGGAATCCTTTTGTGGAAACGCTTTGAGTATAATGAGAAGCATTAAAAGAATATGGTACCTCTTATAGTTCTGTTTAATATTTTATTATGGTTAAGAATACCGTCATTTCTGGAACGGCAGAAAAATCTGAATTTTTTAATCTTAGAATCTCTATTTGTAAGTTCTACTCAATTTTAATTACGAATTTTAAATATACTTCCTTCAGAATACAATCATTTCTACTTTCGGTACAAATTTGTCATCCCCCTTTGAACATATGAAATTAATTACAGTATTACTGCTATCTGTCCTTTCAAAAATTTAATTACTCTCCATACCGAATTAATAACCCCTGTTCAACATTGCATTAAAATTCATGTAATGTACAGTGAATTGTTAAATAAAACATCGTGTAAGAGTTAATATCGCGATACAAAGGATCGGCAGAACAAAGGGTAGAAAAGAAAGGGATTGGTTAAAATTCAGCCGCGGCTGATCCAAAATGAAATTCCCAACGCAATCGACAAGAGTGGGTACCTTCGTCAGAAGGATGCAACATCGTCAAACGACGCCTCACCCTCTTCAACGTTTTCACCCTTTCGACTAACAACCCCCCTCAAAAAGAGAGTACGTTTCGTTGAACGGAAGTCGTGGCCGAAAGGAACCGCGAAACTTCTTTCTGTCCGTTGCATCCTGAATCATCGTGGCTCAGGGCTGTTCCGCGAAGAAGAAACCAAGAGATCTCGGGGCGGTTTTCATCGACCGTGGTCGAGTACACAACCCCTCGGGCGCATTTCTATCCCTCCCCCTTCTCCAATTTTCTCCTTTTACCGGGACTCGATCTGCTTGGTCCCTCCGTTCGTTCCTTTTTCTCTTTTCCCGGTTGTCATTGGCCGCACCACCAGAAAAGAAGCAACGCCGGATAATGGTGGCGCTAGGGGTTGTTGGACGGAACCGGCTGAAAGAGAGCGAGAGAGAGGGTCGGTGTTGGATAGTAAAATATTGGCCAGACCGACGGGCGCCACCAACGACTTTTTCATCGGACGACGACGAGGATGTTCGATTCTTTTCGTCTCCTTTTTTTCCTTCGTTTCCGCCACCCCATCAACTCTCTTCCTGTTTCTCCAACCCCCTTCGCACGCGTTCTTTCGACGATGCTACGTGACTTCGAAACTTTCCGATCTTACTTTTCTGTCCCTTACGCGTGTCCTAGAATGATGGAACGCGGAGGGTTGTTGTTCTGTATCGGGGCACAAAGGGAAATACAAATATGGACACGAGGGTTCGTCGTTACTGGGTTATAGGGTGATTTCTTTTTGTTTCGGGGACCTCTTGAGCGATACGATGGCGAATCATCGATTTGTCAGTCGACGGAGATTGAACAAGTCTGATTTTTCTTTTGTGGTCTCGGGGTTGCTTTAACCCTCGGAAGATGGATGGGACCTTTCGATATATCGTCGATTTTATCTTTTCATTACTTAGTGTGTATTAGAATAAAATAAATACTTGCAATAGTAAAACAAAATTGTGTGACGAATGGAAAGACCCTTTGAAAGATAACCTTTGCAAAAGCTTTTCCTTCATTATTGCATCAGCCGACGTGACCATATTCTTTATTACTTTCTGTCAAGTAATATTGTAGAGCGATCGAAGGGTGAAAATTCATTCTCGACGGCCTTTCGGGCTAAATGAATTCCTTTTGTCGCGATTTCGAGGCATGCAAATTACCCGGTGCCATAATACAATGATACCATCGCCCCGAGAGCGCAAGAGTTTCCATGAACTTTTCGTATTACCTGCACGTTTTATTGCCTACAACCTATTAGTTGTTTCATCCGCGCATTAAACGAAGTTACAACGCATGCCACGCGAGAAGTTACGGGATAGCATGTAAATTTTAAATTCATCGCCGTGCATAAAATGTTAATATTTTTCGGAAAAGCCTTTGAGCCGGGAACACGGCAGGCAGCGTAGCACGAGTGAAAATTTAATTCAGGCGTCGTTCAGTTTCGAAATATCCTGATGAATTTCATTTCTCTCGGTTGCTCGTCAAACATTCTATTCAGCTGGCCGGCAATTCAACGGGCGACAAATTTGCTTCTTTCCATTTATTTTCCGACTGTTCCGCGGCAAAGTGCCGTGAAATTTTCAACTCGTACAGAATTGATTCTCGTTCCGCACCAAAGAGGATACGTATTCGAATAAAAGATTCAACGTTAAGATTGGACATCGCGAGTTTAGCTGTTTCATTTCGCTGGCCACGATGCTTTGTGATTATGCGAAACGCTAAATATTTCGTTTGATACCTACTGTGATGACTGCGAAAACTGTTGTAAGAAACGGGTGGCGACAGTTGCACATTTAAAGCACGCCCGCCATTGTTGTTTTCATGAATGTGCTTTGTGCCGTGGTTTCAGCCGGGTTGTTTACGGAAACAACTCATTTGAATTGTGCAATCTCGCTGCTCCATTTTCTGGGGATGCTGCGGATCTTTTTTCGGTCGATTGTTGTTTCGTTGATTTCCACTTCCTCTTTCGGAAATTTTCGCAGATTTTTAACTCTCAATATCTTCAGGCTTTTGTCTTCTTACTTTTTTTAATTTTTAAACTATCATATTGTCAAATTGTCAATTTTTAAATGACCAAATTTTGGAAGCTTCAAAATCTTGTATGATTCCTTGTACCGTAATCTAAAATGTTGCTCCATATTTTACTAAATAAAAGAATGTTGACAAGTGTCGCACGAAAGCAGCGTTTCGCGGCGTTGACGTGACAAGTCTGATACGCAAATCTTCTTAAAAAAAATGATCGTGAAGATCGCAAGGTATGCAATTTTGTCGCCATTACAAACGCCGCGTAGAACCGTGATACCATAAAAGTGGTTACATAAGAAGATTATTATTCAGAGCGAGCGTTACGAAAGAGATATTTGATCAAAGCCGATTAAGAGCTAGTCGTGCAATTTTATGCTGTGCAATAAAGCACAGCTTTCGAGGTATAGGTTTTCCTCGAAGGGTCAATGTTTGTGCGCACGGGTAGAACGGATCGTAGATAGAAGGGAAAACTGGGTGAATTCCCTGATCCTGAAACTATTGTGTCCCAAGGATATTATACCCTTATCGGGTTTCGCGATTCTAATCAAATCTAACCGTATTTAATTGCGAATTTTAAAACTCTATAAACCTCAAACTTATACTTAGTTGACGAAATTTATAGAATGCAATATCATTTTAGATTTTACTGCAATAAATATTAACATTCACTGTTAAGATTATTTTAACAAATAATGCGAATAAGTTAAAAAGTATTTATCCTGGTTCTAAAGAATCATTGCAATAATTTACGTGGTCAACCATAAATTTCGCGTATTTGATCGAAATATAATCCAGAACATTTCCAGACGGGTTATTTGTCAGGATTATACATTCAAGGATGAAAATCGTAATTTTTGGTAGATTTCGCGAATCCCAAGTGCAAAGTGGAGTACCTGAGCTGGCGGTTCCCAAGCATCGTGGCGATATTTCATACCAGTGTTCCGTATATAATTAATGGCAGCTTCTTCCGCTTCCTCGGCCAATTTCGTTGCCCTCGAACACCATTAACTTCGTCTCTTTCGCGTGTTGCTTACGTAAACGATCGTATTGTGTCTCGTTCATTTAGTGTTCTCGATCCTCGGTTATTACCCGTTCTCGTTGTTTCTCGTGAATTATAAACAATCGTATAGTGCATCGTGCCATTACTGTGTCATAAAACTGGCCATCTTTTACTATTCTATTCGGGTGTATGCAAATATCTTCCGATCATTATTTTATTTCGTTCCATTTATTTTTTCTTTTCGTTTTGTTATACTTGATTGTACGTAATGGCTTTACGCTTTATGGAATTTTAGACTTTTCTGATTTGGTACTTTTTATGATGGAGGATATTTATTGCTATGTGTTGTATTGCTTGATGAAAGTTCAGCGTATGTACAGCGAGCTGAAGTCAGCGCATTGACATATAACGCGTTCAAAACTCAACGCATCCAAATTCAGTGTGTCATAAGAATTTCGAATGTCATCACCATAGAACGTGTTGAAGTCAGCACATCCTAATTTAGTATGTCATAAGAATTTCTAACAACATCGACATAAAACGTGTTGACAAGTCAGCGCATCCAAATGTAGTGTGTCATAAAAATTTGGAACAACATCACCATAAAACGTGTTGAGAAGTCAGTTATACAGCACATTAAAAAGCAACGTATCGATAGAGAGCACATAAAATAGGCAATGCATCGATTTACAACACATCGAACATTCAACACGTTGATATACAGTGGGTCACGACACAACTCGTCGTAGAACATCGTCCCGATACACATCGTATCGAAATAGAAGCCATCGATATATCGTCCGTGTCGCAGTTTCCCATCGTCGATACACAGGAACTGCGGACGCCGTGAGAATTCCCAGAACCGAATAAATAAATAGACGGCGAATTCTGTATGACTTACAACGCTATCAGCATAGAAATCACTTGGGCGATACAAGTTGCAGTTAGAGTATAGTTAGAACGAATTGGCGAGGCATAAAAGAAACGTCTTTTATTTGCAACACGATCCGCGAGAGGCAAACTGCTCGTCTTTGTGGCTGCAGGCAGTAAAGAAACTCGCAAGAACAGAGTTAACTTTGTATTCGTCGTGGACCAGGACGAGCATTATAACGTCGTCAACGAGGAAGTTTCGCGGGTTGTGGTCGTGGAAACGGCGAAAAAACGTAGAAACTTTCCGCATACATTTCGCGGCTCGTACCGACCACCTCCGCGGCTTTACCTAATTTTTACCCAATTATACGCGAACAAAAAAAAAGTAGAGATAGAATGTCTGATGGTGGGAGGTGGCAGGCCGACGAGGGCAACGGGGGATAATTGTCCTCGTTGGCTCATTAATTCTTCGACACCGCGTGTATCCTCGAGCCTCTCGTTAATTTCTCCTTCATTAGTTTGGCCGCGTTTAATTCTCGCCTTCGATCGATCGAGCTTTAATAATTGGCGACGAGTCGGCAGAATCGCGAAACGAGCGCCGACCATCGAGTGCTTCACGGGCTGTTGCTGATTATTAATCGCGAGATAAGAAAATAGACGAGGCTCTGCTACCGAACGATTAATCAACCTGTTCGAGATTGTTGCTTGTTTTTCGTTGACGACCACCCGTGGCTGCGTTATCTATACCCGCTTTTTCATCAATAACTCTCGAATAATCTAAAACTTCTGCACAAAATCAAACGCGAACTGTACTTCTCTTATGGTAATGCGCTTCGGGCTCGATGTGATCTATCAGTTCGAAAATGCAATTTTATTGTACAGCAAATATGGCTTCCTTAGGGTGAAATTTTGGTATTTGATGATTTGATGATCTCAGAATTAAGAAATCTAGGGATTCATGAATAGAAATTTTGAAATTTCGACATTGAAAAGTCCAAGAATTTTGGAACTTGTAAAATTGCAAATTTCAGATTTTGAAGTTTACTAAATTCGAAATCGTGAACATTTAGATATGTGCAAATACGTAAATGTAGAATCCAGGAAACTGTCCTTATCCGAAGCAACCTACATTGCGCTCGAGTGTGCTATTTACATTTGCCAGCTGCAGATGTTTATCTGTTACATATACCGAAGTCTGCAAAGTATAAATAAATCGGATAATCAATAGACTACGGCACTCCGTACGTACTTCGCGAATAGATGCAATCTTTGATTGACAGGTGTAATATACGGAACAGCGATATATCACGTATGCATAAATATCAGCGATTTACATCGTTCCACATTTAAAAGAAAAATCGTTCTTTTCGATGCAATCTGAAAACGGGATAGAAACGCTCGAATCAGTTGAAGCGTCGCACGAGTTAAACTTACAAAGTGTCAGAGCGGGAGAACATTGTCAAAACAAACGATGACAACTAGTCTGTACCGTAAATGTGTATTATACGTTTCGTTGTTATGCTATCGTGCATAAATTATGCAAACGAGATCCCGTGTACCCTAGACACGGAGAACGTACGAAGCCCGAGCGAGCGTGAACGAAGGACACAGGTAATTTTATTCATTAATCTAATGGGACAAAGCTGTTCTAAGAGTGAGTCACGTGTAACGTAAAGCTAACTTCAATTTAACTCATTAGCTCGTGACTACGGTTACACGGAAGCGTGGGTGGTGTCAAAGAAACTCAAACGTTTTGAA
This sequence comes from Megachile ligniseca, assembly GCA_945859555.1. Classification (NCBI taxonomy): domain Eukaryota; kingdom Metazoa; phylum Arthropoda; class Insecta; order Hymenoptera; family Megachilidae; genus Megachile; species Megachile ligniseca. Next base: position 8,415,389 of record OX243783.1, read on the forward strand.
AACATCGGGTAGAAGCACGCGTATGTAACCCCGGCAACGTCGTAACGCAATTTTACAAATTGCGCAAATTTCTCGAAAATTTTGTCCACGAGTTTACGTTTAAAAATGCACGATCAAGATTGTAAGGGAATAAAATGTCGTGAGATGCGAGAAATTTAACCCGTGTGGACGTTACTCTGTATATTTAAATTTCATATTCTCGAACGGTCCTGGGACCAAGAGGTCAAATCGACTCCACATTTCGACTTTTCTAACAAAGTATATGGACGTGTGTACATTAGGGTAGTCGAATGTACCAGGTCGTTGGAAAAAGAAAATGACTTCCAACGACAGTGTAGGTAAAATAAGGAATATAAAAATTTGACTACCTAGTAATGCTAGTAGTCACTGGAAAAACCTAACGTGACAAGCAGATAGCACGATGTATTTTTCGAATTATTTTGAGGAGGATCAACAACGAAGCACACGAAGAATCTGAAATTTGCGGAACATTCTTAATTAGGGTCCGTAAAGGGAACGCGTACACAGGAACGATGCAAGGAGGTCAAAGTTTCAATTTCAGTCACTGAAGTCTTCAGCTCGACGTCGTCGCCTCGTTACGAGGGCTCAGTTTCGAACTCGTTCACCATCCCTTGACACGGTGTGTACCCAGCACGATTGGCAAACGTTTCCGCTCAAAAGTCGGGCTTCGACGATACAGATTACAGAAGAAAAGCAAATACCGCGTCGAGGGTATTAACGTTGCTGCTTCGGGATTGGATTAAGTTGCTACGACCTTGTGTTCAACCGATTCCCTCTTTCTTCCTCGAGAAACGTGTCCCTTAATTGCAGCTTTCTTTGATAAGGGAAATACCTTTCTTAAAAGATAAGGATCGGATTTGTTGGGTATTTACCGCATTCCGCTGCGGGAGGACAATGCACGCGCGGAAATGAGAAAATTTAGGTACTCGGAATGCTTTATTGCATTAAATATTTGACTCGATGGATATATGTAATTAAATTTTCATAAAATAATTTATAAATGTCCATAAATAGAAATTTGAAACAGTGGACCAGAAATAAAATTGAGAGAACAGTTTTCAATTAACAATACCAATCGATTTGTAATATCACTTTAAAGATTATCGAATCGAAGCCACGACAAAAAATCTAATTCGACCTAGAACGCTCACTCGAAAGCTTTTGTACGACAAAATCTGTTTGGCTACGTTCGACCAATTTAAACAGATTCGAAGCACGGTCAAACGCGAGTACACAGGACCGACCGAAAATCCGTTCGAAAATAAGAGAACTATCAAAAAGAATTTCAAATGTTCAAATCTGATTCCCATGATTGAACCGAGGTTTTCGAGCTTTCGTCGAATTTCATTCGAAAAACGCTTGTTATTGAATTATAGAACTTTTGGACCTCGACATTTTCTGTGATGGATTTTCTTCTTCGAAACGTATAACTTGATTATTTCGCTGGAAAGCGACAGTCACTATTTTCTGTAGTTGTCAGCCATTTTGTGTTGAGAGCCATGTGTTAAGAACCAAGTTTATGTACACATTTTCTTCAAGTGCTATTTCGTTTTTATGTCTTAAAATTATATTATATTTTAAGTCAATCATAGACAGTCAGCTATTTCGTAATTGACTAAAAACAATTATAAAGAATTTATGTACTCTAATTATTCTTCACGGTTTAAATTGATGTACTATAAATACTATCTGAAAAAAATCACAAAAGATTTTAAATCAATCAAAGTCAGTTGCCTGCTATAATCAACAGTCAGTCATATCGCATTAAGAACATTAACCAAAATTTTATACAGATATTGTGATTGTTCTCGGAGCTTTAATCGATACGTCATGCATGCTATTTTTGATACTTTTATGTCGCGAAACCACGTCAAGCTGAAAGTCAATTAAAATCAATCATTTGCTGGAACCGTCAGCCATTTTGTGTTAAGAGTGCTGAAATTTTACAGCTATTTTCATTAATCTTTCGACTTCGAAGTAGTATACTAATTTTATAGTAATTTTATGTCGTCAAATCACATCAAACAATCTTGATGCAACCATCTGATATTTTGTCGTATTGTAATTGTATCAGTGTAACAAAAAGACGTGTGCATAAATACGTAGAGAAGAGTAGTGGAAATAGAAAATTTGATCGGTAATAAGAAATATTTTTCGTTTCCTCCTCGAATCGGCGAAATAAAGCGATATAAAAGGGAGGAGGATATTAGAAAAACGTGGAAAGGCAAGTTTTAATTTCTCCACGATGCCAGCCAGTGTTTTCCGTTCACGATGGCTCGCTGTTCGCGAGGCGTGCGCGGAAAATCGATACTCTCACGCCACTCCCTGGCAAAATAACCGAGTCGGAATTTCTGGCCGAACCACGGCAACGACATCGTGTTTATGCAGATGCATTCGACCGGCCGGAAGCACAGAAAGCACCGGCAATAACGTGTAATCGACCACTTGTCTCGTGTGTCTCGTGTTGTCTTCTTCCTTACGATCCTCCAGGCTAACCCGCTATGCTTCCTACGTTCTCCGCTTTTTCACGAGCACCATATTCTTCTTCTGCCTCCTTTTATGTCTCGCCACTGCAATTTAAAATAGTTTAAGGAAATTTTAGTGAAATTATTAACACGTTACGGTGTTTTATGTACTTGTGCAACTATCTTATGTTAGGTTCAGATAGGTGAGGGTAGATATGTTACAGTGTTTTCGATTTTTACTAGAGTCACAAATTTCTAAATTCCTTTTCAAGTTTCCAAATTTACTATATTACAAAATGATTGAATTTCTAAATTTTTAAATGATTAGATTCGAGAATTTTTGTGTTATCAAATTCTGGGATTTCTAAATATTTGGATCAGGAAATTCCTAGATACTCAAGTTTTCAGACCTCGAATTCCCTAGATTTCACCTGAATTTTGAATTCATCAGACTTCGAAATTTCTAGACCTTGAAATCCCTAGACATAGAAATTTCTAGATGCCGAAATCACCAATATCCCAAAATCCCTAGATACCGAAACCACACGTACCCCGAAATCCCTAATTATCGAAATCACCAGTATCCCGAAATCCCTAGATACCGAAATCAGATATGCCCCAAAATCTTTATATCTCTATCCCCATCTAAAAATCCCTAGATTCCAAACCCCCAAATCCAAAGTCGTAAAAGTATCTCTATATCTCAAAATTCCAGTGTCCTAAATTGTTGCACTGAAAATCTTTAATATTCACTAGATTCGCGAATAACCCTAGATGCGGAAGTATCTAAATTCCCCGATCGGAACGTGCATAACTCGTTTCGTCGCCAAGACGACGGCACGTAAGTGGAATACTCCGGTGTTCCGCACGTATGCAACAGCTGAAGGCGCATCTCGAAGGATCGAATTCGTATTTCAATGAGTTTAATGGGTGGCTGGCTCGTTGTAGCCGGAGGTCAGCACGGCAAGAACCGCTCGGGAGCAACTTTTCACTGAAATTTCATTTCGCGACCGAGGAACAAGCGCGAGAGGAGGACCCGATATATCCGTAACACGTAGCCAACGGCCACGAATTATCGCCAACTTTTCTCGTTGGATATTTCGTGCAATAAACTACGACAGAACATTCTATGGTACTTTCACGCCAACGAATCTCTATAAAACGGGTAAATTCAGATTTTCATGGGTATTTTGGAAACGTTCGTACTGACGATTTATGCCTGATCGAAAATGTAGATGGAGTGTTCCTTTTGTTTATTAGTATTGTGAGTTATGGCTGTTTATAATATTTGGAATTTTGTTCGGTATTTAGTATTCCTAAGGGGTTGCAGATTTGCGTGATGTTAGGGGATGGTTGCAGGGGAGGCAAAGGTAATTTTTTTAGTAGTTTTTGGGAGTTTAGGAAGTTGGAGTTTAGGGTTTTGGGGATTTGAGAATTGGGGGATTTGGAAAGTGGAGATTGCAAAATTGGGGGTTTATGAATTTAGGGATCTGGAATTGGGGTTTTTAGAAATTTTATTATTTGAGAATTGGGGATTTACGAATTAGGGGTTTGAGAATTGGGGATGTGAGAATTGAAATTTTCAGAAATTGGGGTTTGTAGAAATTTAAATACTTGGGATTGGAAATTTGCAAATTGGGGATTTCAGGAATTTGGGGTTTAGAAATCGAAGATTTGCGAATTGGGGATTTTAGATTTGAAAATTTGTGAATTTATGGTCTAAAACATTTGGAAACTTGGAATATTTGAGACTCGTGAGTTTTAAGAAATTTGGAAGCTTAGAAACTCGAAATTCAGTAATCGCAGCTTGAAAACCAGAAACTTGAAAATTCGATGACTCTACAGAAACCCGCAAATACGATAACATCAGCAAAATCGCAAATCCTCGATTTGCAATTTCGGTGGCAAAAAAGTGGACCGAACGTCTGTCACTCGGACATAAAGGCAGATTTACACCGTGGAGCGAAACAGCACCCTTCAGCAACTTTCCTCGTCGTACATTTCTCTTACCTCAAGAGTCGACGCGTTTTTACGCTCTCCCGGAGAAATTCCTCGGATACTTTTCCGCTTCCTCCGTCTTCCCCTCCGTTGAAAACCAGGTTAACAAACTTTTCATTCGAATCACGGTAATCAAACGATATCTTTCGAGACGAGTCCCGGAAAGATATCGTTTCGCGTGCGAGGAACTTGGAGCTTGCAGCAACTCGGAAAACTTTTGGCTCGTTTTGTTGAGTGGTTCTTTCTGTTCTTCTTCGCGAAGAAGGAAGAGGGTCGCTTGTTTTCCGAGGGCGTCGCGCACAAAGGACCCCGCCGGATATCTCCACGAGAAATTGTCATCTGACTTGTCGTCAGTCTCGAGGGTGGTCTTCCTTATTCTATTTTTTTCTTTTCTTTCTCTTTTACCTTCGATTTATCTCTCACCTTCGTAAACTCCACTCGAACTTTCGCATATTCAGCCTGACACCAGTCGCGTTTATCGACTCCTTGTATCCTTCGAGACTGCCTGCGAGCTGCTTTCCAAAGAAAATATTTCCCTTTGTTGCTATTCTCACCCTTGCAACGCTGCATCTTTTATTTTGTCAAACGGGTATCGTTTCGACAAATTTGTCAATTTTCTCTATTTCTTACACTTTTTGAGACAAAATTTATTTGAATATTTCTATTTATATGTAGTCACTTCAACAAATCAGTTTTAGGATTTACTAGTTTAGTTTATCAAATTGATATAGTAATTCGTCTATTTGATACAATTTATCAAATTAATATGATTTATCAATTTAATATAATAATTTGTCAATTTAATACATTTTATCGAGTTAAGATAATTTATTAATTTGATACAATTTATGAAGTTAACATAATTTATCAATTTAATATAATAATTTATCAATATGTTATAATAATTTATCAATACAACTTATGAAGTTCATATAAAGCTTCAAATAAATTAGTATAATATACAAATTCAGTATAGTAATTCAATATATTATGATAAGCAATCTGAAAATCGTGTGCATAAAACACAGAAAATAATGTGTACTCATTAAAGCAGAAAAGGTTGGAAATCCCATACGAGTTCCACAAATTGAGTGTAAATGAACCATAATCGCGTTTAGGATCGAAACCCGGGTCGCGGGCTTTGATTCACCGTGGCGCCGTTTGGTCACGGTGTTTTTTTCGAGCAAAACATTGGAAAAACGAGTACACACGAGAGGGCGGTGAAAAAAAAAGCGCGGGAAAGTAAAATGATTTTCATTCGATTCGAAGCCCTCGTGTATTTGCTTTTACCCGTCATGAAATCGCGTTTATTAGAGCGCTTTTCATTGGACGCGTGTAATTTTTACGCTTGGTCGGGCGGCAGCTAGCGGAGCCGTAATTCGAAACCGTGTTTTCGAGCGGGAAAGGCCGGCTTTTACATTGGTACTCGTCCCCGTCGACAAATCCAGCGTGAAGTTATCGATACACCGCAGCTACTACCAGTTTCCATTAATCAGTTTTGCCCGGTTACGCGCCTCGAAATTCGCGGAATTGCTCGTAATTGGCGCTATTATGACTGAAAGCGAGCGAAGCTTATGACGAACGGATCGCAGAATTTTCCGTTTTGTTTTCGCCTCGAAACATCCGATGTTGTTTAACCCCGTATTCGTTTAATATCTGATCGCTCTTTGATTAACAACTTGCGTTCGGTGTTTCTCCAAATATCCGCTAATCGATACTTTATCTTCTTTTTTGTATTTTCGATACTTTTTTCGCTCGTTTAATAGCTGTGTCTGTATTGGGTGCAACTCTGGATTGAAGATTTGATACAATTATTGCGAATGATTTGTTAGGTTGGTTTTATATGCATGTATTTATATGTACGGGCATGTACATGTAACATGTACAATGTACATTACACATGTAACATGTACAATGTACATTACACATGCACATGTGTATATGGAGATTTAAGAAGTTTGAGAATTTGGAAAATTTGGGATAATTTGAGAACTTGAAAATTTGAAGAGTCGAAGGATCGACAAATCAGGATATCGAAGAATCGATAAATCGAGATATCGAAGAATCAAAGAATTGAGATATCGAAGAATCCACAAATCTACGAATTGAAGAATCGAGAAATCGAAGAATCAAGTAATCTAAGAATTGAAGAACAGAAAAATGGAAAATGAAATAATCAGATAACTATAAAATTAAAATAGGAATTTATTAAAATTTCAGAATTATTTCATATTGCGTAAATGCTTAATTTTTCCGTACGTGATAAACCATACGGAGAGAGAAAAAGTTGCAATGAAAGCACCGCAACATAGTAAAATATAACCTTATACGTATTCCCCGGTTAAAAATAAAGCAGATAAACGTACGAGATTGGAGAAACTTATTTCGCAGCCAGAACGATGCGAGTGAATTTGTTTTCTCCCCGTTTCGTGTTTTATATATTTGTTCTATTTATATATTTATACGTATATGTTAGTTAAAACTGTTCATAAATTTACTGTCCAGAATTCGGTTCGTTTTGAAAGATGAAAAGATCGCATGACTGTAATCGTACGAATAATTGAGGTCGCATAAATTATAGGAATAATCTACGACGGTGTAACATTGCGGGGATAAAAAAAACAAGATTGTAAAAAATTGTGAAACATAAATAGTCCCGGTTAATATTCGAGTAAATCACAGGATTTCATGTTTCCCGTTCTTAATATCGTACAACGGATAAATCGTAACGTTTATCCTCGTTGTGAATCTAAATTGTTTGATTTCGTTCGTCAATTTTAATTTGTAAAATAATACAAACATTCCGTTTTAATGTTTCCTGGATGATTTCGGATGTGTGTTATTTCAAATTTATGGAAATATCAGAGGTATAATTTTACAATATTTTAACTCGTACCAGGAACGTAACACGATACCAATATTTATATTTTTGGTAACTTTTGCCCTGTTCCACTCTTTTATTAATAACTCTTTTAAAGGCAATAAATACTTTGAAAGAAATCACGGAAATCATAAATGCATTCCATGTTTGTTTATTGCGTAGTTCTCGTTAAAAAACATGAGTCTATACGGTATTTTTATTATTCGTTGTTCATACAGAATTGCAAAGTAACAAATGAATAATTAAAATAAAACTGTTGTCTTTCGGAAAGAAAAGCCGCCGCGGAACAATGTAGTCGCGTAAAATAGACGAAAATCGAAACGCCGCATTGCACTGCATTTAAAGCTCACGAAGAATGTACAGGGTGTTTCTGCCAACAATGTACAATTGCACCCTAGTAATTCCAATTGTTTCGCTCCGAGAGAGTTTCGTGACTCGCGTACGGATCGCTGTTCCGCCAGCAAGTTCCAGCTTCTTCGAGCTTGCACCAAGTTGTCTGTAACACGTTTTAGAAAAAAGAATTTCCTGTCGAAGATACTTTTCCTGAAATGTGACCAACGTGCACTGACACACGTGTTTACGGAAATTCTATCAAAAGATCTACCAAACAAATTATATCATTTTGAAAATCTTAATTATTGATAATTTGATATTCGTTATTATGACATATTTATCACCTGTTGTATTTCGTATTTTTCACATATTTACTTATATCACGTATGTATTTATCATCGTCCATTTTCATAACCTTATTCAACCGTATTTTGCAGTTCACATCAGAACTTTGTTACGATGATATAAATATGTACAAGAGTGTTACATTAGTTAACGTCAGTGATATTACACGTATATCGATCTAGATACAGTCAAGAATTATACCGAGTGCGAATTGTAAAGAGTCCTCAGCACAATTCGTCTTGCGTTTCGTATTCACGTATACAGAGAAATTGCATTGTACACGTACGAGCGATGCACTTTTGCGAACGTGCCGCATCCCTATTGTTGTGCCCTGAACGTGGACAAGGATTCAGCGTATTTTACAGCATAGAGAAAAAGGAGCAGACATATCGTTGGCCTACATTCCTGTATATGTAGCGACGTGGAAGGATTTTGCATATTACATGACACCAAGATCTTCCATTTCCTTCGTTGCGTTCTCGTGAGGATTACACCGACAACAATACAAATTCCTTCATTTTACTTTCATTGCATTGATTACTATTATGTATATTTAATTCGATGAATAATACTTAGTGGTTACTATTCTTTATTTCTGAATTATGTACGATAATGGCGTGATGCAGTTTTCTAATCTAGCGATGGATCAAAATTCAAATTTTCGAAGTTGGAAATTTAGAAAAATAGAAATTTTAGATTTAGAAATTTGAGAATTTGAAAACACGTGGTGATACAACGCGTAGTAATTCAACGCACGGCGATATAACGCGTGGCGATATAAGGCGTAGTAATACAACACATAGTACTATAACGCGTGAAAATACAGCGCGTGGTGATATAACGCGTGGCTATATAACACGAGGCGATATAACGCGTGGTAATATAGCGCATGGCGATGTGACGCGTAGTATTTCGTCGCGTAGTAATACAACGCGTAGTAATTCAACGTGTAGCGATACGGTACGTAGCAATACTACTTGTGGAAAATTCAATGCATAGTAGTACAATTCGTGGCAATTTAATGAACAGTACTCGAACACGTGGATATACGATTGTGAAAATTAGAATTCCAAACACAGGAGTTTCAAATTCAATTCCTCCATTACTTTTTTACGAATTCCCACAACCGCAAAGAACATCCCGTACAAATCATCGCTACGAGGGTTTCGTTCCGAAATGGTCACAAACAACGTATTTCTAACGATGAATGGACGTAGACGATCCTGGTCGCAAGTTGCCTCCCGGCATCGTAAAGAAGCCACGAGACCGTTTCATCGGTCGCAGATCCAGTTCTGTTACGCAGTAAAGTAGATTTACGAGGGCCAGGGAAACAACGCGACCAGGTCGAATCGGTTTCGCCGTTGAATCCACTCGGCCCCCCGATGAAGAATTTCGAACGGCTCTGGGCTTAGCAGTGGCGAATTGCTATTGTCGGAACGTATCGTTAGTAACGTGCAACAGGGGAATTCCACCTGCAGACCTCTACACTCCCTCGTTGTGGTTTAGTTTACAATCGGCGGATCTGTAAACACATTAGCCCTCGAAACTGGCCAAGGACCGCCTTAACGCGATGAATTCCGGATGTTTGTTCCTTGCTGCAACACGGACACATCCGTGATTCTTGACACGTACTCTATGCACCCGTTTTTCTATCCCTTTTGCTGTACCGGTACGGACACCGTTTCCTGAAACAAATGGCGGTTGCTGTCACATTTCGTCGGGTGTATACAAGCTTGATTTCGATGCATTTTTATCGTTACGTGTCACATATCACGCGGACGATATGTGAGGAACATATTTGAAGTATGAAGATTGTATGACTTTGAAATATCATGAAGTCACACGTATCAATTATAGATTGACGAAGATTATTACAGAAGTACTTGATTATTCAGGACTTGATTAATGTCCTAATAAATGACGAAGCAGTTATAGTAGATCACGGTTTCTGGTATGGTTATAGTCTGACACAATTTCATGACATAAAACCGTCACGGAGTACCACTTATGCTATATCAATTTGAAGCTTCAACTTTCATAAAGATGTCTATATAAATCCACCTTTATTATCGCTACTAAAACGTAGCTAGTTAATTGTATAAAATAATGGTCAGTTTTGAAGCATTGAAAATTTGCCGTATACCACCACACGCGACTTTAGATTTAAACTTTTATGACTTCATAAAACTGTCATCAACATTCTTAATTCAAATTAGCTGCCTAGAAAGGAACAATGGGTCAATCAATGCATCAACCTAATTTGCTTTTTCTTAATTGCTTCATAATATTGCAATTAAGATGTCGTTCACCGGCGATCCCCAAGGGATGACATCCAACGTGTTAATATAATTGAAGGGATTAGACGGGCGAAATAAGTTGAGAGAATCCAGTGTAAATTACGGGCAAGATTTGCCCGCGAAAGTTTCGCACGTTTTGGGAATTCATTATCTTCTTAAAGCGTTCGGATGTAATTAGTTGGCGAAGTGTCATTGGAAGGCGCGCTACGTAATTAGCACGTTGGGATTTCGCTGGTTAACGAAGACCCCTTAAGTTTCTTTAATAAGTTGCCGGCGGAAAGAATAGTCGGAAGGGATTTCTCGACTAACAATTGACGACTTCCTTTAATTTTGTGTTTCAGGTGAGTGCCTTTCGAGTTTCCGATTCGCCAACGTCTGACAGTTTTCGGCATAATCTACTTACCGTGAGTTCTTTTAATAAGAACAATCTTTAATAAGTCTGATCTTTCTTTTTTATCGACGGACTCACAGGTTACTTTTTAATTTTCGTATCTAAATCGTTTCATTCGTTTATCGATTCATTTCGAGTCCGCGTCATGTACTATTTCTATTCTTTATTGTTAGATTCCCAATCGATCGAACGTGTCTAATACTGAATCTTTTATATCAGCCTTGCCACGTTTCCTTAAAACTATAATCTACGTTATTTTTGTCACGATACGGTTAATCGAGACACGGAATGGTAATATGTCGGATACGAAAACTTGGGAAAATTACATTGTTAATATTTATCACGGAACTTGTTTTTAAAAGTCAGATTGGATGGATGAAAGTTGCGAGAAAGTTCGGTAAAAAAGAGAACGAAATATGGACGTATAAATTTCAACAATAGCGAACAGTGTATAAATAACATAATGGAGGAAACATTGCCAATTCCCTTAGGGATTCACCGATGTGTATATATATTTACATCGGGAGAACTTATTAAAAGTTTTATCGAAGGGGAACGGAGAAGTTGCGGCTCAAAACACGTGGAAAACATTTTGCGAGGAAATATGGATCCGCTTTCAGACTTTCATCCATTGCAAATTGTATACTCTGTCGAATCCATCGATCGTCCGGCAGTTCATGTTGAATTTTTTACTTTAAATCGTAACTTGCCTCTTTAAAATTGCAAACGTTGCCCCACTTCATTGTTATTTAGTATCTGGGTCACGGGAGAAGATACCGGTTAATCGAAATTGTTTTTAGTTTAACTTGTTCACTTCGCAACTTATTGTATTGCTAAAGTTCAATACAATATCGCTGCTTGGCATTGATAGTGGCGGAGCTGAAAGAATTTCAAATTTCTTTTTATGGAACACGGGGTTACTTTATGCTTCTATTTTTATTGGGTAAATTTATTTCTATTAAATTATTTACTACACTTGATAATTAGTAATAGTGGCAATTGGTGTGGACATATTTTCAAAAATGTAATTTTTACACTGTCTCTTTTAATATTGACATTTTATCGGTTCAAATGATTATTAATGCTAAGTACATGTAGTTGGGATTGTCAAACGTGTTGCTATATGATATATCGCCACATGTATGATATGCAACAATATATCTGCACATGTGATTGCAATGTGCTGTGATAGTCAGTCTCTATAATGGTAATATTTTGTCGCATTGTAGCAGCTACACGTGGTATCTGTAATTCGCCCTGGTATATCACTCTCCAAACTATAATTGCAATTAACAGTATCCTCGCGTGTTGTGCGATCAAACATTACAAGGATCATATCGCAACGTGTAAAATTAAATTTAATACCACAGCTATAACCCTTATACGATCAAACATATTGCTACCGTAGAAAATTTCATTTTTGTTCGTTAAAGTTTGCGAACTATCCACATCATAATCATTAGCAGCCATCTTTTTTTACTTCATTTAATTAAACACCAGGCGAGAAGTACCTTTCACAGTCTATCGTACCCGTCGGAGTTCTCTATTCACGTTCCGTAGCCGGTTTTTATATTCTAACGCGGACAGGAGTTAGTTTCGGTGGCGTTTTTACGTCCGAAACACGGCAATATTTTAACGAGCACGAAGCTGCTCGCGCGAATAACCCTGCACACATTCATGCACCTAACCTACGTGAGCATTTCGCGTGTATCGGGGCTGTAAGAAACTCGGTCGCGGTGGAAAAAATATGTACACTGCCGGGACATTGCTTGCCCGCGTTATTTGCGAGCTTTTCCGCGCGAAAATATCCTCCCTTTTTTGCTCAATTATTTTATTCGGCCGCTTCAACGGATTCCGTTTCTGAATCTCGTTAATCTTCGGATCTCTTCGGCGATCCTTCTTCCTTATATTCCATTGTCGCGGAAATTCTTTGCCGGACCGCGTTCATTTTCTAGCTCCACATTTTGTTATTATAATGATTTATGTACGATGAATAGAATTCTACAATGAACGGGAAACGCATTAGTGCTTTAGTAATAGTTTTCCTGATAATAATTATCCATTCAAATATTAATATGATAAAGTACGATATTTGCTTCCTTACGATAAAACGATTACATTAAATTTACAAAATGCTGGCTAATTAAGATAAAAGTACGCGATGTTTGAATTGAGCGCCCGAGGTCATGTGATGTCCAGGGTCACGTGACGTCAAGAGCGTCATCTTGTACATCTTATACACTAAAATGATTGAAAACTTGCACGATACGTAATAATTGTTCGACAAAGACATTTACAATATTGAAATTTAATTTCTATTAAAAAAATATTATAATGAAACGTTCGAGGAGAATCGCAAGAGAAATTCACGGGAACGATTTGTCGGAAAATTGTTTGCAAGCCCGTTGACGTACGATATCCGCCTTTTCAATCGACCAGCCTCAACCCCTGTTGGTGCTACGTGTCACCCCTTTGCGCGATCGAAAATATCTTCGATTCGTCGACGGGAATTGTTTTTCGCGTCAAACGGCTCGTGATCCGTTTCCGGTTCTCGAAAGGAAATTTGCAACGCGTAGGACCGTGGAATTTTTCGCCGGTGAATTTCCACGGAATTGCCGACGGCGAAATGCCGGCGTGAAAATGGAAACGCGATATCCGCGAGAACTGCTGCTTCCGCGCACAACTTGACACGCGTATTTTTACCCTGCTTATTCTTCTTTTGGAAAATATTTGAGGCGTACATTACTGTGATTTTTCGCTCGCAGCGTTCCTTTTCGCATTCTCGAGACTCAACGTCTTGGAATGCACGTTTTTGACAAATTTTTTTGCTTCACGAATGACTTTTGGGAACCTGTTTATGTTTTTGTGACTGGGCTATTATTTGTAGGTAGATTATTTTTTAATTTGATAGTTTTACTTGTTTGGTATGATTGTAATTTTGTTTTGATGGTTTGTAATTTTCTTTAAATCATTATACATTTCATTGAATTATTTTAATAAATTTTAACTTCGTTTTAATTTTGAAATACTCATTCGAATAATTTCTAATTTTGTATCATCTCGTTCAAAACAATTACTCAACTTTCCAGGCACATACATCGTAATTAACCAGCAAACAGCTGATTCCAACAAAACATTTAATGAACATTAACATAGTACATTCAGCGAATAAATGGCATGAATTCTCATCAGTCGATGAATTACATTGTCGGTGTTGATTACGAAATACTGTAAATGGTAGAAATTCATGTTACGAAACTGCTTAACGGAATATTAATTAACACGATCCTTCATTGGAGGTGAATTGTTATTAATTACGTTAACCGTGCTGCATAGTTTGAATTTTTCAATTGTGCTACTCGATCTGGAGCTCCTATTCGTGCGTTATCGTGCGACATCACACTGTCGAGGATTTTTAATTGCTTTCATCGTAACGCGTGCATAAAAGCTCAATTCGTGGAATTTAACGAAATAATTCCGGACATGTCCGTAACGTGTACGTAATTCCTAAATAGACGGAGATATTTTTTTAAATAACTCCCAGCAGAATCTCATTAAAAATTTGTCCGACACATGTCGGGAATTTCTTGGGAACGAAATGTTCCGTGTAGATTTTATACCCGGGAGTAAAATATTTTTCATATGCACGACATACCTACGTCCGAGGGATAATGAATTTATTCGAGCTACGGATCTGTCGCGAGACGTAGCCACTCTCATCCAGTTATTTCTGGTTCGGGCTAATTAATTATCGTCTGTTGATTTTCGGAATTTCCTTCGGCAAACACCGTTCCGGCTAGAATCACATCGCGCAGATTACACCGTAAAACATCGTAGATTAAGAAGGGAATATCTATTCCCTGGCTGGGCAAACATCCGGGATCCACCTGGGAAAAGAATTTGACTAAATCCATGAGACATGGGATAATTCGCGGTGTGCAAATCAGCTGAGACCTTAACATGGGCTAGCTTTAACCTTATCGTTGCGGGTACAGAGCTATTTTGACCCAGTTAGACCCCGTTCTCCACGTAACGTAGGAAATTCGTTTTTAAGGTAAAACGCAAGTCGCTTGTTCATGTAGATTAAATACAGTGACATACAATTGATTTGTCACGTGTAATATAACTCTAAAGAAAACTTGTAAAAATTTGTTTTTAATATTATATAAACATTCATATTCGACCACTCATTCAATATTTAAACAATTACTGCTCAACGTATTCATTTATAATTACAATAAATAAGTAATTATTGGATTCGTGGTATCATAAAGTACTCTAGAAACACAATTCAATTATGATATAACGTTGATTTTCAAAATAAAAGAAATTTATTTTAAACAGATTTTTGAATTGGTTCCAAAGTCTGCAAGGATATAAGAGATCGCAGAAATTTTTTCAACATCATGAATATAGCATGTACCTCTTTAAACTAAATAATAGGGAAATTCGTATGAAAAGCTTTCTTAATGGTCTAGTTAACCATTTGAATTGCATTAAATGCATAATCCACCGTAACCTACATAGTGGTAAGTTCCTAACTATGCCTCATAAACGCATAAACTCATAAACGCCTGGTTTAACATAGTTAGGCTCTTATCGCTACTGGATTCTGCATTTAACGTAAATTCAAGTCGTTGACTAGGCGCTACAAATCTTCAACGAGAATTTTTCTTTTATTTCCGACGAGTGTTGCAAACTAATTAAAATTATTCTACAATATACGTCTGGTTTCCCTTATTTTCCTGACATCAGACTTTCGTTATGTTGCTACATTCACATGGACTTAGCTGTACTGCTGTGTGTATGGCTATATTTTATATTGCATCACGTTATATTACCACTTGTCATATATTGCCACGCGTCGAATTTTCACTCATCATATATTGCCATTTGTCGAATTTCCACTCGCCATATATTGCCGTGCGTCGAATTTTCACTCGTCATATATTGCCACATGTTGAATTTCCACTCGCCATATATTGCCGTGCGTCGAATTTTCACTCGTCATATATTGCCACATGTTGAATTTTCACTCGTCATATATTGCCACGTGTCGAATTTTCACTCGTCATATATTGCCACGTGTCGAATTTCTACTTATCATATATTGCCGCGTATCGAATTTGCAGTCGCCATATGTAACATTGCATGGAATTTCCTCTTGCTATATGTATATTGCCACACGTTTAATTTCCACTCGTCATATATTGCCACACGTTTAATTTCCACTCGTCATATATTGCCAAATTTCGAATATCCATGCTCCTATATTATTACGAGCCATATATCGTCACGTATTATATTGCTACCCGCATATCTGTTGAATGACCGATAATTCATTGTCCAGGCGTTAATTGCGCCGACATATCGTTGTAACTCGAATAATCTTCTATATAGACCGGAGAATATACTTGAATTCCATTGAATCGTCTCCTTGCGCAACGGTCCTCGGATACGAGGAACAGTGTTTGCACGAGGTGCAAACTTCTCCGGAAGTTCTCCGAAGAGAACAGAAGTTTGCGCTCGTTCGACTGTCAGCCGTTCCCGTAACGTTGTTAGCGTTTCTGCAAACGGGTGTAGAAGTCCTCCAAGGTTTATTGTGCACGCATCAAGCGACAAAGTGGTGCAACTCTTTAAGAAGCAAGCTCCTCCGCGTTGCACGAACGTGTATATACGAAATACGTATTCCGTGGAAGTATCAAATGGACCGTGAAACATCCGGCCTTCTCTTTACAATCTACGCTGTAGATTTATCCGTCGGGTGATCGGCTGAAACTTAAAGCTTCTACTTTCCGAACTCGTGGGATCTCGTATAACCTCCTCAAGAAACGCATAAATCCGTTGGGATTCCACGTAGGTCTTTTCGAACTTCCTCTTGATATGGGACTATTTCTGGAAAGGATTCGGTATAAATTATTCGAATTAGGACTCGATTACTCTGACAGAACCATTTTATATGGCCTCTGGAACGTTTATGCTGCTCGTTAAGTTTAATACATCTTCTTGATCCGACAATCTTTTGTCAATTTGTGGAATCTTGCACAAAACTAATGTTATAAACATTATTAACAATTGTACTTGTATCTGTAGGATCAGTATTTTAACTCAAATTCTTACGGAACCTTTGAAACAATTTTATTTAGAAATATACAAATTGAATATTAACGAATATCCTAATTTTGATCATTTGACACATTGTACGTATGAATAATGTGAGTTAAGATGCGATCTATACGTATATAAACGATGTTGGTTATTTCTTGAGCACCCGGAGCATATTATTATTAGGGTTGGTCAGTACTCACCCCCTAAGGAGAAACACGATATATCGTCGATGCAGAATGCTCGTTTGACACAGAATGTCCGCTGCTTGAATTCGATTAAAACGGACCATTATGACAGCCATAAGCTATCTCTCTCTCTCGCGTCTCGTAGAGGAAGCTAATCCCTCGACAGTGGAGCAAGGAGAAGCCCCTCCAGGTATTTACTTACCTCGCTGATGTAACCAATAAGGTTGACTCTACGGATTCGTTTGTTCGCCGAGAGAGAAGCTCTGGTAACTTGTAATGCCGCTTAATCGAATTATTCTACTCTCACTATGCTTCGAACTCGTTATTCCGATTCGATCGTTCGTTAATCATTGCTTGTTTCATGCTTTTGATGTTTAACGCCTGCTTTGTATCGATATATCTCGAGGGACCATCATTGCATTGCCTAGGGGAAAATCGAGACGTTGATTTTTGGTTTTGGTAGGTTTGCAAGTTTGGGACTTTTGAATTCAGTGTGTTGGTATTTTGAGATTTTGGAAGTTGAGAACTTGGGAATTTGGAGATATAGGGATTTAGGGATTTGATGATTTGGTGATGAGGATTTCGGAATTTAGGGATTTGGGGAATTATGGATTTTGTGATATAATTTGGGAATTTAAATGAAAAATCTGCGACTTCAGCATCTTAGGATTTGAGGTGTGGAGATTGTGATTCCTAAAATTTATGGGATTTATGAATCCAGGGATTTTCTCTGAGGACAGATTGTCTAAGGATTTGGAAAAGTTAGAACTTTGAGAATTTGGAAATTTAGATAATTTGGAGAAATTAGAAAGGACTTGAAAGTTTGACAATTTAGAAATTAGAAAACATAAAAATTCACTAATTATTTTTCTAAAATCCCAGCAATCAATTCGCAATATTCTACAGTGGAATGTCCTGAATAATCTCCGTTTCTCCACACTTCATTTCTGCAACGTGATATTTGTGAAATTTTGTACTGGATAAGTTAGTAGGTTACACGTCCTATATCGCTGAAATAAAATACACACGTGCATCGTATCACCATAAAAAGAAAAACAGCGAGAGAGGCAAAGTACGCAGAAATATTACTTATGCATCAACGAGATGTCGGTGCGCAACGAGCTGTGAGGGCTTTCGAAAAATTGAAAAGGCACCCTTTTAGCACCCCAGCATCTTTGATGCTTCGACCTTGGAGCAGTTTGTATCTCGTCCTCTACGGAGTTCCTATCTTCTTTATGCTTATCCAACGACCTTTTCGAAAGCAACCCTACATACGTACAATACATACGTGCCTACAATAACTCTCAAAAGTATATTTGATGAATCCTATTGTTGACAAATATTTTGCTGAACACAACTTATTTATTTGTATGATAGATTGTTTATTTTCTTACTATTATGGCAATCATTATCGTGACTCATATAGTGTTGCAATTTTAACATATGTGATAATGTTTGAAATATAATTTTTATTTATAATAAAAGATGTATATTTGCGATGAAGATGTACTTTGATAAACTGTTGTTAAAAATAAGCAAATCGATATTAAATTCTGAAATCGACTGCGGTGATCATAACGAACCCCTTTTTAGCAGAAAGTAAATGAAATGTATTTTTAGCGAAAGACCGAAGCGGTAGTTTAAATTGAAAATAGAGAAGGGTAGAGCGATTAGTGATGAAAAGGATGGAAAAATAAATGTCAGGGAAAGGTACAATGAACCCTGAAGACCGATATTCCGCCGTAATGCATTTTCCCCGGCGAAAAGAGTCGCCATGGTAGCGTAGCACCATGGAAAAGGGGTTGAAAGCGTTCGCCTTAGCACGCATCGTCGTAGCAGCGTCTTAAGCTGATGCATGGCGATGCAATCAGGGAAGCACGGTGCAACGTAATATCCGCGAGTGGAGGGTGAAAAAACAAGAGGGGTCTTCTGTGCTCGTGAAATGAATTTTCCTGACGCTCGCCTGTACGCGACGCACGTTGCCGCAACCCCGTGCACGTCGTTACCTCTGTACGTGTCAGAAAAGTGGTCGAAAGATCGACGATCCTCTTCTCTTTTCTCTTCTTTTCTCCTCGCCTCTTTTCGTCTCTCTTCTCGTTTCGCCTCTCTTCGTCGCCGAGGCTTTTCAACGATTTCTGCACCTGAAAAGCGTTTCTGTCCCTCGTCACGTGTCACGCGAGTACCGTGTTGCAATTTTTAGTGCGAATTTCGGGTCATCAGTGTTTGCCAAGTGAAAGTTTCCATGCTTGCAAATTTTTTCATTTTCGGATTTTAGGATGTTAGAAGATAGGGTTTTTTTTTTGGAGAATTTGGGATTTTGGGGAATTTGGATTCTAGGAAATTTGGGATTTTGGGGAATTTAGAATTCTAGGAAATTTGGGATTTTGGGGAATTTAGAATTCTAGGAAATTTAGGATTTTGGGAAATTTAGAATTCTAGGAAATTTGGGATTTTGGGGAATTTGGATTCTAGGAAATTTGGGACTATAGGAAATATAGGATTTTGGGGAATTTGGATTCTTGGAAATTTGGGATATTGGGGAATTTGGGATTTTAATATTTTGGGATCTTGGGATCTTAGGATCTTGAGAACTAGAGATTTTGGTAATAGGGAAATTTATATTTTTGTCTACTTATGTCCATATGCATAATTCCCTAAATCTGTCTGATTTGTATCCCAATATCCCTATATCTCAAAATCTCTATATTCTAAACTTATATTTCTAAATTCCTGTATCCTCAAACTCCTAAAGCAATAAAACCCCATATCCCTATAATCAAAGTTAAATAAATTTCTATTTAACAACGTACTGAAATGTAATTGTCGAGCGAGTAACGTAATGGGCATAAAAGTCCCCTCATTAATACTGCAAATGTTAATTTACGCGTTAAAATTACTGATGTCTGTAATTTAGTTGGTGATAAATAACAGATAATGAGATTACCCGGAATACGTGACAACTGAACGGATTAACATGTTAATATAAGGTAGATTCGCGTATTGGGAAATATTTTTAAGCGAAACACGAAACGGGGTTTAAAATGTTGAAAACAAATGGGGAAAGGAATGCCTGGAAATTGAATGATGAATATCGATTTATCCGTCACTGCCTCGAATTGGCATTAAAAACATTCCTGTTTGCCATTTTCGATAGAGCATTGCTCGCGGTACTTATTGACGAACTGTCGGCATGCGAAAACAAAAAGCTGGGGGAAAAAAATAAATTCTATAAAGCGCGAAAACTCGTGATATTTTGATAACAGCGAGACGAAAGTGTATTACTGTAAAGTCCCGATAAAAGCGGGTTTCAACTTTTTCATTTATCGTTCAGTCCCTACGATGATTGAAGTTTGAAGTAGAGAAACGAGCGAAGAAAATGTTCGTAAACCTGTTCATTTTTTACTCTTTTCTTATGAAACATAAAAATCTTCAGTGGTGTAGATTATTTTTTTCTCGCTTATATCGTGTACATCACTTTCGTGTAGATGATTTTTTATGTGAAGATTACTGCGGTTCGAAGTAAAGCTTCCGAAAATTTGTAGGAATTTTTCAATTTAAAATGAACAAATAACTCGAATACCAAGTGATGCTTCAACCGAAAGATTATCTAGATAAACAATTTCCTGAGTGTTTCGAGGATTTTCCGAATTTCTGAAATTCTCCGCGGCACAACGGAGTGCGACAGGAAAGGTAACTATGGGAAACCGAAGAGAGAGGAGAAAGATCGATAGAATTCGAAAGGAAAAGCAACGAAGGACGAATCCTCGAGAACGGCGCTTCGATTTCCAGGTTCGATTGTCGACTATCGCGGTCAACGGGAGAGCGGAAAATTCTTAAGGTACATTCTCTTGGTTTTTCATTAACCCGCGAAGATTCAAAGGGAGCGAAAGGAAGACTGGAAACGAGTTCTTTCAGAAAAGTTGACCGCGGTCTTTCGTAGCAGGAACAAAAGCTAGCGAAGAGTTTGATCGTCTGACCATAGATGGGCACAAAGGGAACCATTTTAAAAAATCAAGAACACCTGCAGAAAAAAGAGAAACGAGGAAACTGTTACGACGTGGAACAACTTTTGCCGCTTTGCGAAAAGTATTTTAAACGTTCTAGAAGAGAGTACACGATACAAATACAAATATTAAATTTGATCAGAATTTAATTCGATTACTTTGAATGTTTATTACACTGAATTCGAGTTAAAGTTAAAACGTGTAGGTGCTTTCTTGTACCATTCTCGTTTCTAATGGAGATAAAGTATGTTGTGAAACGAGATATCCGACTAGAGATGAGAATTACAGTGGAGTTAATGAACTTATCAGATCCTTGCCTGATTTACAATTCATCCAATCGCCGCATAACTCACATTATCTTCCATTTAAATCATAATTTACTGCGGTATTAAACCGCAGCCTGGCTGAAAATCTCTTAATATTACCTAAATATTTCCTCCCAGAACTCTCTGAACCCGTTGAAACCGGGCAACGTTACCGTGTTCAACAGATTATATTACCATCCTTGTTATATCGCATGGAGAAGCGTTCTTCAATAGTTCATTGTATTTTTCGTTGGGAAAGAAATATTCGAATCATTCGGTCCTCCTAAGAATATGGGGATATCAGCATTTCAAGAAATTTCACTTTTGTAGAACCTACAAACAGTACTCTTCCTCTTTTGAAAGAAAGTTCTAATTAAATCAATCATCATTGCGAATTAAATTAATTTTACATCGCTAGTGTCAGGATTGTACCTTTGAAATATAATTTCGTGAATAGACGGTGTTTCGATGCAAAAATGTAAATAGAATTACAGCAATTATAATTTCCACGAGACTGTCGGCCGTCGAAGTGTTAATTACGTTCGGTATCCCATTGTAACGCGTATATTTTTAGTAATAACTTGTAATTAACTTGTAACTGCAGCCGACGTTCAAACGAAACACAATCGTCGAGAACCTGTAGTGTGTTCATTAATTTCATCCGTTTTACTGGACATTCGTTATTAACGCGTTATCAAATTTCCTGGAAATTACACCGTTGTAATTGCGTGTGGAAATTGGATCGTGCACGGTACGTTTGAGAGCAACAAGCTTTCGAAACTGGGTCGTTGTCGATGCACAGTTGTCAGAGAAACTTCTATTACACCGTCGTTAATTTTCAATGTTCCATCCGACGGGGAAAATGTAATATTAAAAGGAATTGCTTCATTATGCAGCAACTTCTGATGCAGCTGCACATTTCATAGCCCCGCGTCATTTGTGCTATAGTGCAACTCTATGTATGTTACTCGGACTAGATTTCGATGAATTTACTCGGGATGCCTTTACTATAGACTCCATTATATACATTTTTTTTCCTGCCCCTCGAGCACACTGCATCTCCCACGATATTTCTGCTATTATTAAAAAACTTTTGTTTCCGTTGTATTCATTGATTTTTACGCTGACTGCGGGGAGATAAACAAATTCAGTGTGGAAGAGGTACGTTTTACTACGATTAAATATGGGTTTGTTATTCTAGATTCAACTTTTATACTTAATAATTATTTCTGATCGTTTTGTACTTAATATTGTACTGTGTTTTATACTTAATTTTATTTTTAACAATTCAGGTTCAATTTTATACTTGATAATTATTCTACTTAATTTTATATTCAGTAGAATTATTCTATTTAATTTTATACTTAATTTTGCACTGATTCTCCTTAATTGCTATTTAATTTCATACTTGTCAACTGTTATGCTTAATTTTGCATTGAACCGTTATTGCATCGAATATTTAACTTAATACATTCTATTTAAATTGTCACGTCGCAAACTATAGAATTAAACCTATCCACGAGTTATTTAACCGGAAGCGTCATTTCAATCGAGATATCGAATATGAAATTTCGCAGCAAATAATAAATTTGCAGCGTAGGTGAGCGAACAACAATAATGAATGCGTCAGCGATCGGTGCGATCGATATCAATTAGTAGAAGCACGCAATAGGCAGCAATCGCGGAGCAAAACGCTTACGGTTTTCGGCGGCAATATCGCGTACACCTTCGTCTATGGGGTAACCGATAATTTCCCGTCCCTGACGACGATATTTCTGCGCCGTTCAATAAGCCAAATAGCCTTGTTAATCAGCGTATTAACGGGCAAGATAATCGCGGGCCTACAAATTGTTCGTAGAAATTCGCGGCGCGTACAACACGCCGGATCTCTCTCGGTTCTATCGGAAGATTATAATTTACGGGGCGAGCGTAAATCGGGACGCGATCGCGCGTACAAACGCCTCTCCCGTATTCAAAGCGGCCATTACGCGAGCACCGGTGCGTGCTGTTTCCCGTCACGGGGGATGATCGTTTCAAATGAATCGACACGATCGAACAAAACACGTCGTAGAGGGCCAATTAACCCTTTGCTTTTGCCAAAACCTTCTACCACCCTGTTCTGTTTTTAATGCGTTACGGCCCACCATCGACGCTGCGATAGAAATTGATCGAAACACCTATCGAGTGCTGTCGACGCTTCCTTTTGACGACGGTTAATGTATGCGCATACTTGACGATTTTTCTATTTATGAATATTCGTATTTTCTGTTTAATGTCATCAGTTTTTCTGTTTGATCTTTATGTTTTAACTGATTGTTGAATCGAAAATTTTCTTGTCTCAAAATGCCAAAATTCTCAATCTCCAAATTCATATTTCCCCAAAATCTTAAAAGCGAATCTTCAAATTCTTGAACTTCGAAATTATTGATTCCCTTAATTTTCAATTCCCCAAATCCCTGAATTTCAGTTTCTAAGTCTCAAAATTCTGAAATCTCCAAATCTTACAATTAAAAAATTCCAAAACCGCCAAATCCTTAAGTGATAAATTTCTCTATCTTCGAAATTCGAAAATGTTCCCAATTCGTAAAAAACCCCTAAACCTCGAAGTTCCAAGAGCCTGAAACCCCAACCTCCTCAACAACACTATTGTTCGCAATAATGACGTTGCGTCGCACAACAGCTTAATTTAACGAATATAATCGACAGCGAAATTCAATTTGAAACCCGGGTACGCTTCTCCGATCGTCGGAGGCCCGAATAAACGGGTTAAACTCTAAAACTGCATAAAACGAACATCTCTAATTGAAAGGTAATTCAGGCGCACAATATCAGGAAACACACTCGGCGGAACAGAAAAGCAATTAAGCAAAGTGTCGCGAATAAAACGGCATCGATTCGGTACGACCCCGTTCCGAGCGTAACGGATTGAAAAGTTGAAGGAAAGACACAGAAGGGGCGTAGATATCGTGCTCAGAGGAACGAGCAAGGAAAAAAAAAAAATATCTAGGGATCCACGACACGGGAATTCCGATCGAAAGCTGCAACCTGCCAGCGGCACGGAAATCGGGATCCTGATGGATCGCGTTCGTGCCGGGCACAACTTCCTCCCATTCTCACCCCGCTCGGAACAAGTGACCCTGTTAAAGGGGACGAGAACACCCTTACCCTTTGCTCGATATCTTCCCTCAGATTTATGAGACTGCCAGGACGAGAGGAAGTACCCGTAACCCTCTATACGTGCGAATATTGCTGTACAGTCCATCATAAAGTTGTAGCCAAGATATTCTCGAGGGTGATCTTGCTTCAGGGAATAGGATATGCTTGAGAAAAAGGATTATTTGAATTAACAGATGGTGGCAATGGGATGTATATGGGATTTTGAGGCTTTGGAAATATTGGGGATTTTGGGGATTTGAAAATTTGGGATATTGGGGACTTTGGGGATTTGGGAGTTTTTAGGATTCTGGGACTTTAGGGACTTGCAAATTTGGGAGTTTGGTAATTCGTAATTTCGTGGGAGTTAGGTATTTTGGGGAATTGGAACTTTTGGGGTATTTGGGGGATTTTGAGGATTTGGGAGTTTTTGGGAATTTGGGACTCTGGGATCATATTTGTGATTTTATTGGTTTTGGGTATTTAGGGGAATTGATACTTTTGGGTATTTGGAATTTTTCGGTATTTGGAGGATTTTGGGATTTGCTAATTTTGGGTATTAGGGATTTGGGGACTTTTTGACATTTTGGAAATCGGGAAATTTGCACATCTGAACATTTGGCAATTTGTGATTTTATAAGATTTCTGATATGTTAGACATTTAGTGAACTTAGAAATTTTTTATATTTAGTGGATTTTTGGCATTTGAGAATTGAAGAATTTAGAAAATTTCCAAGAATTTAGAAGTTCATAATTGAAACATTTGAAACTTTATGAATTTCTAAACTTTGGTATACAAAACATTTCACAGTTGTATTTTTCTAGCCTTCGTTTGTATCTCAGAAATAATTCTATAATCCACTAAAGGACATAAACAATTGCACAACCTCCCACTTGAACGAAGTACTTGGCGATAAAAATAACCTGAAATCTGCCATAAGGAAAGAGTGAAAGTACAAAATGCCGGCAATACCATCGGTTGTTCCCATTGAAAGAGCAACAACACACTTCATAATATCGTAAAAGTTCGAAGAGGAGTATAGGAATTGTTGCGGGCGAGTGTACAGGTTCCAATAACGATAGGATGGTAACGTTTGCCCGGATAAGCAACCTCCAGCAAGGATTTCATAGGACGGGCTCTCCGTCGGAGACGTATCGTTTTCAGGTTTTCTCGTATTTACGTGGCCACATTACACGCGAAACAAGCAAGGAATCTCGACGAGGCTCGCGCAATTACGTTTAGTCGCGGCCGCGGGGGTGGAGACACACAAGGATTTAACGACGCTCCGTCGGTTTCGTTCCGCGACAAACGAGAAGAATTTAATGTCCCCGAGCGTTATGCCTGAGATTGGAAAGAAGTGGTTGTCGCGAATTGGAGGGAATTCAACCGGCCAACAAATACACCGAGGGTGACGGTGTTTGTCCCATGGATATTTGATATCTGCAGGCGGTTTCACGATCTAGGGATATTTTAGAATCCTTGTCCAGCAGGATAAGACAGTAGAATACAGGTAGTCCAAGAATATCTAGGGAATTCATTTTGTTTCCTTTTCACAACAAAATTGGTGGTTACTGTGTTATAATCGTGCAAATTTTATCTAGAGCCTTGCGATACTTTTTCTTCTCTAAATGCAATGCTTACATTGTATTTATACCATAGAATCCTTCACAGAATTACGATAAAAATAACGTTTAACCACGTCCTTTTTTTTTATTGGAAATTCTCTTTTACAACTTTATATTGCATATTGCCTCTAACTCTCGCAAATTCCATTTATTCCGTTCCGCTTTTTCTGCGCAAATCGAATCATTTCAGCTCTCTGTTTCATGAAGAATACCATGTTTATAACATCGTTTGCTGCGATGTTACCGAATCACTTCCTTGCTGTCCGAGCGAAATGAATAATCTTTATTAAAACATCAAGGCAATGTTCTTACAAATTAAACGTGAATTGATACGATGCAAAATTTAATACAATTTATTGAATATCATCGAGCTGCCGATTCTGATTTCATTAACGAAGATCGTATTCGAACGTTCATTCAATTGCCGAGGTATTAACTTTCGTTCGTTGATATAATTGAACTTGAACTACAAATTGATGCGTATTCAAAATTCGAGTGAAATTGATCAGTGCGTCAAGAGTGCGTCACGAGTCAGACTCGTGATAATTCAATGTCTTTCGCAAGATTTCCTTGTGAAAGTTTAACAAGATCAAATGATTAAATATGGAAATCTAATAGCGTTAAGAGAACGATTAACGAATGCATTCCGATTTTTCAAATGGCGGCAAAAAGACCGGCGATAATCCAAATATTTCAAGCCACTTTCGCGCAGGCATTTTCCGTTTGACGTGCTTTCATCCGAGCCGATCCCTCGATTCATTCTGCTGGTAATTAACGACGGCTCGCCTTTTAATTTTCACTGCCCTCCGACAGAAATATTACCGCCGTTTGATGGACAGTATTGGCGAACTTTAGCCGACGGTGGTTCGGCTAATCAATCAGTGTCATCGGCAAGCTGGATTTCGATTGATCGACGAAATCGACGATTCATCGTAAAACGATAGAAATACAAAGGAAAGAATCAACCTGTTCTAATATATCTTCTGTAAACATTCTAACTAGCATATTCTTAGATTCTGACTAGGGTATCTAATTGTGGAGGTCTTAAGCCAGTTAGCATATTGTTAACTTCATGAAACTGAAAATGGCTTAGTTTAAATTGTGGAATTTAGTGACTCCACTTAGGGCATCAACAATGATCGCCATTTTAGGAAACTGTATATGTCGACAAAGAATATTAAACAATTATTATTATTCAACAATTATTTAAACTATTGAGCAATTATTAGAACTATTATACTTAAAAGAATTCTTACATGTCCAATAACAAGATCATTTATCTTATCTTCCAATAAAAGAATAATCGATTCGAGGTCCTTTCTAAACGTCCTCTCTTTGTAATATCTCATAATATTTGAATACCTACAGAATAAATGCGATGGAAATCGAATAATGGATTCGAATCTGTTGAAAAAATTCACGATCGAATTAAAGTGCTTTGAAGGACGACTGTTCCGAAGTTAATGGCACTTCTCGCTGCTCGTCCGTTTAATGCGAAAAATAAAATGGCCGATCGAAAACAAAGGGATCGGAGAGCGGTCGGGCAGAAAAGTAGCTGGCAATTTCTCTTGGTTACGAAAGTTCGATAAAAAATTTCGAGAGCCAGAACGTGCGTATGGTGTAGCAAGGCTATTTCTCGGTCTTGTTATTCGAAGCACACGATTTATTAGCTCGAACGGCAGACGGAAGATGCCTCGACGAACAATGCAATTACTTTCGAGCTGTCGTCGTAATCCTTCGTTTGCAGGACGATCGATCGCCAGGAATCCGTTTCATCTGTGTCCGAGATTTTTAAACGTTCGTAATTTATCTGAAAAATTAGACCGAGCTAAATGTGGTCTGCCACTTTTATAAGACGAATTGCGTATCAGGTCTCTCTTAACATTTAACGCTCGCATTTTTGCTCTTACCAACCATCAAACTTTTTAGTTTAAAAAGTGGTTGATACATTAGTGATATAATAGACAATAATGATAATTATAACAATAACGACGTAACGAAGATTCTGAATTAGCAAAAGATCGCTTTCTTCCCGAGAGGATCGATTAAACAGTGATAGCCGAAGTACATCGCACACCTAATTTCGATCGCGAAACACCGGTGAACCGTCGAGTTATCTCGTCTGGCCGTAAGCCGCAAAGTTATTCCCACTTGTAATTTCGTGTAAATCAGTTTGGCTGTGCTGGAGTCTCGGCCGAAATTACCCTGGCATGCTCTCGAGACCTGGGGATTAGTCTGCTCAACGTCTCAAAGTCCTGCTACAAGGTAAAATCGTGGACAAAAATCGCGGCAGAGATTGAAATTCTCAACCCTCTGCGCACAGAGGGAAACGCTCTAATTCTCTGCCTCAAGATCATTCCGTCAGAACTTGATACGTTTTCTTCGTTTCAATTAAACGGGCTGCGATTAACACGTTGCCGACCTCTCAAATTTCACGACGCGTATATTGAACTGTAGGTTTTTCTATAAATTGTTCATGTTATGTAAATTTATTATTTTTAAAAATAATGTTAGTATTATTTATATTTGTATACTCATAAGTGCATACATACATACATACAATGTGAACCGTAACTATTAGAAGCAGACAATAATAAAAATAATAAGTTCCAAGGTTCATCAACTTCTTCAACAAAAAAGTCATAACCCAAACAGGAAAAATTTGGAGCAACTTAATCGTGAATAATCCAAACCAGTTTCAATTCTCGAGTAGCAACGTTCCGAATGTAATTTCATCCACTTAGTTAAGCGCGAAGATGGTAAACCGAGAGATAATAACGCGGAGGGTGAATAAAAATACGAAGAAGGACACCGTTCGACTTTCAGCCCCAGGAGAATGACAAAGGTAGCCGGAGCTGCTTTCGTGGCTATAAAGCTGATTTGAACGGCGAAATCGAATCCCGTTCGTCGGCGGTTCGTCGCCGATGGAATTCACTGGGACGTCCGGTCGTCGCCAGGCTTGCAACCCTATTCCCACCCCAAACTGGCCAGGAAAAAGGGTTTTATCGCGCCGTTTCACGAGGCCGCGCCCGAAAAGAGAGTTTTCCCGATAATGGATCAGCCACTGCATCGGGAAACTTATTCAGCCGCTGGACCAATGTCGACTCGCGACAGACAGAGTAAAAGGCCAACTTGTTCGAGCCGAGAAACGAGCCGTTGTGTCCTGGAACGTGACGAAACTGTCCGCGTTATCGGACTTTCTCTAAAGGATTCGTGAAAGAAGGAAATCCCTTTCAGAGTATCGGCCCTTTACACATTCAAATTTTGCCAGGGGATGTTTACAGGGTGGAGGCTCTTTCGGAAATTCAATTTTTAACGTACTTTTATGGGAAAGTTGTTCGGAATATTTGGAGGTCTTGGCTGATCATAGCGTTAGGTTATAATTAATGGGTATAGTACTTTAATGGGTATGGCTATTATAGTATTATATAGGGTTAGGGTATATAAATGGACTATATGGATTATATACAATGGAAATTTTTTAGCTCACCTTCAGCTCTTTGTGTAAGAACAATTTTTAATACTAATAATTTACATGATTTACATGATAGTTCAGTAACAATTACAAATAATAAGCAAATTCATTTTCTTTCATTTGATATTTGGAAACAGTGAAACCTGAATGAAAAAGAATTAAATTAGTGGAGACTTTGTCAATAACTGAACACTGTTATTTAAATAAAAAATGTCCAGTGAATCCCCTCAATGCGATACTATAAAATAATCAGATTGCATACTGATAACATTAACAAACATACGAGCGAAGATATCGACATACTGTCAATATTTAAGTATTGACAAAATGTTCCGATGAAAACCAGACCACTGTTTCTTTATTTCGAGTGAACAAATAGACATGAAACTCTATCTCGAAATTAAATATGTTGTCAATAAATATTGAACGTATAATTCGTCGATAAATATTAACCGTATCGATAACATTATATTGACAATATGTGTCAGGGGCAAATTGCTCGGTGTTTCGATTAAAATGAATACTGTAATCGATGAATTGTTAATAAGTAATAACAATTAGTAATATCATTGTAAAATCACTCGTAAAACGTATGTAGTAATTATTGTCATAATTATGAGAACCATATTAAACACACTAGAATCGATTTTACGAGCCATTTCCATCGAAAAATGTCTGTGTCATTTCTCTCGTGGGAGAGAAAGATGGAACAATCGTTTAACCATTAAAATACCATTCATCGGTCAAAGCATCAGGATCGTGGAAAAAAGCGAGTGCATACTGATAAATCATGCAGTCGATTCGTGATCGTCATGTATAAACGATTCGTTCGTATTTATGCAAAATAGCTTGGCTTTTTATACGCGGACAAGAGTACATAGGTACTTAGGTATGTATACACTCGTGTACAATGTTCTCTTTGTATGAGTTCCAAGTCCCTAAATTCTTAAATCCTCAAAATGCAAAATTACAAAATTACAAAATTCCTAACTCCCCAAACCCCTAAATTGCAAATCTCCAAATATAAATATTCCCTAAATTCTCGAATTCCCAACCCCCCAAATCCCAAAATTCCCAAAATTCCCAAATCCCAAAATACCCAAATTTAATTTTCCAAATTCTCAAACTTCAAAATCCCAAAATGGCATTTCTGAAAATATAAATCATGGTACAAAAGATCGTACGACACGCGAAATTGCTCGATTGGTTGTTTCCACGATGCGACAGGTAAATTTAGTAATTTTCTGATGTCAGAGGGACGTTGTCTATCGGTCGCTCGTTTCGCGGGGACACAGTTGGGCTCTCGGCTTGTTTAATATTCTATGAAGTGAATCGTTTATGGCCAGCGGTATAATAATGATTGGCGGTTGTTTATGGAGACGACACAGTTTGACGGGTCTCGCTAAAAGGGAAACGGTGTAAATCATTTCGACCGTATTTCCAACCGATGTAGACGGATTTTTCTCTAACCTGCATTCCCTTGAAACTGTGTTTTTCCCTCTCTGACATTTGAAACGTGCCATTTATACGCAAAGATTCTACGACGTTTCAGAAATGTTGTAGAAAATGTTTCCTTCGAAACACGGATACTACATTCATTTCACGTACGATTTATATTGCACTGTTTTATCAAAACTAAAACGTTAGACTACAATTTCTTCACATCTTAAATACCCTATAATATATTGTAGGTTCTTAATGAGACATTTTTGATCAGAATTATCTTTATCGATATAATAAACCCCATTCCCTTTGGTAATGTTGTCTTTCTATCATTTTCATCAAACAGCCCTATTTCCTATGAAAATTGCCTGGAACTTGCTGGATAAAAGACCCCAACACATCCAGATCCAGCTGCAACCCGTGTTATTCTATAATTATCTTTATGAAAGGTCGAGTTCGACAATCCGTTGAATCAACCAAGGTTGCAAAAATAATAATACATTTTCCATTTATAAGAACGGTCCGTCTCGGTTTTCAAAACTTTCCCGCGTTGAAAGGTGACTCTTTATCCCTCTTTACCCTCTCAAAGGGACCGGGATAAATGGCCAGCTCCGACCAATGAATATATATTCCAGGTTACTTACCGACCGTTCCACACGCGATGCAACCAGACGTTCCAATATTCATTAAGGTAGTCTTCGCGCGAAAAAAGATTTTCAGAGTATGTTTTTCGTGATTGAGGTTTGTTCAACAAAAGGAGAGAAGTTTTCACATTGCTGTGAGTTACAAAAACTTCTTATGTTTATGTAAAATTGACACTCGTTATATGGCCAAATACTAGATTGTCAAGCTGTGAGATTAGTCAAGGAGAGTTACATGCAAAATCAGAAGAAGTTATAGGTCCTTTTAATGAAGTAATAAAATAAAGTAGTATTACACTAATCTATCAGAACAATATAGCTGTACAATAATAAAATCGTAGTACAATTGTGTTATCAAATTATCAGTATAGCACACACTAAATAACACACATACAATGCTTTTACTCCTAAATCTTTCACCAAAGATTGCAGTTCCCATTGTAGCTCCCAAATAAAACTCCACAAAGTAACCCGATGCAATACATCAAGCAGCTCCGGAATTTCAATTTCTCCAATTTTTCCCTCGAATCGCGACGATAAATGTAACACGAAATTTCCACCCATACTCGATTTACATTTCCATACGGAAGCAATACCATTTCGATTGTACGAGGCCGCTCACCGAAACGTTCGGTGTACCCGGAGATTATTATAGATTACAATTTTATACATTTCGAATGGATCGTTAATATTCGAATCGCTCTTTTCGGGGGATTCGGGGGACTGTCACCCCTTAGACACTTCATTAGGCATCTTTCGGCACTCTTCACAATTTTTCTGGGATTCAGGTCCTTAAGTTTAACTATTGCCAATAATATCCACATGTAGTACCACAATAGTACTCCACAGTATAAGTTGTAATACTATCCACAATTCGAAGTCCTCAAACACCTGGTTCAACCTCAGACGCCATCTCCTGGGTTGACTATGGTATGAATGGTCGAATAGGTTTTATAGTATTTTGATTCGTAGTGTGAATTCGACGATGATGAATTGAACGTGGCCGAATCTTTTTCTTCTTTCCCATTTCTTTCGGAAGGCAAAACGCCGCTAGCTTCGAGCCACTTGCGGCTTTAATCTCGTTAATGCAGGCTCACATAGTTCGTCGGTCGTTTCGTTAATTCCTGGCCATTTCAATCGTTCCGTCGAGCGAGCCTCGTTATGCCGGATCCATATACAATGTACGCTCCTGGCCGACCCCTCGCTCTTCTCGCCAACATTCAATTCCATATTCGTTGGTTCATCGATTTGGTAATTCACGTCCGAACACGCGGAACATTCCTGTGGAACGCTGGACAAATAATAAAATCGTTCCATAGATTATGGATGCCTGTCCGATCGTAGAAATTGATCCGCTGGACGTTTATGGTGCAGCGCAATCTAGTTATGTTATGTTTTCGTGTTTCGAACGTACGCTTATTTATGGGGGATTTTATTAGTCTGTTTTCGGATTTTGTTGTTTTAATACCTCACCGATTTATCGTTTTACTGTACTATTTCGCATTATCATTCTGCCGCTTTCGTGTTTTACCGCTTTGTCATTTTAATGTTGCATTATTGCGGTGTATCGTTATTTCATTGTTTTATTGTATGATTATTCTATTATGTTCCATGGAGAATTGCGGTCTTAATGCATTACTATCGTGTCGTATGTCATGAAAGTATTGGGGATTTTTGGTAAAATATTAAAGCTAGTACCTAATTCAAAGTATTAAGTACATCTTTAATGATACTCAAAAATGTGAGCAATCGATTCGACATAAGCAGAATTTCAATCACCCCGTCGGAAAATATCGGAAGTAACCTTCTCTCGGTTCCACATCGAACCGGACCCTATATTCTATCGTCGCCCGAGATAACGCAAACTACCCGGTATCATTTTTCATCGTTCGCCGAGGAGAAGCGACAGCATTCAAGATGTAGGACACGCCATTAGACGAGCAAACGAAGGCATCGGGTTCCAGCGGAAAATAGAAAACGCTAAAGGGATGCTGTCGCTCACGGTACATATATATTCTTGATCTCCTACGACCCGGAAATGGCTATATTCCAAATGTACTTCAACAGATTCCATTTTCATCGCTCTCCTTTTAATTACAATTCAATCCATTTTTACGTATGTGTTAACATACTCGATTATTACTGGAAGGTAGTTTTTAATGTGTCAGGATATTGAAAGGTTTTTTCGTTAGATTTAGATGAACTCTGGGTGTGCCATTTTTCTGGGTGCACCATTATTTTGCCTGTATAGGTCTCCTAAGTTTAAGTTTCATCTGATGTGTTATCTTAGGTATTTCCCCTAGGTCTAGCTTTACACCTATCCTAGATTTACGTATCCCATTCTAGGAACTTAGAAATTTGAAGATCCAAAGATCACTTTCGTGGTAATACTTGGAAAGTTTGAAGTTCGAGGATCGTAACTCGGGAATTCATCTTGCAGATTAATGAATATCTGAGTCGAACTGGGAAATGTGGTCCCAAGATTTCCGGTTACTGTTTGCCAACGGCATCGAAATACTATCAGTCGACAATGGATACCGTAGTAATCGTATAAACCGTGAACCGATAACATCGTACAATATTGATGTTCCGAGGTATCCTTTCTCGTCAGAATCCAGGCGGTGATCGCGCAGACGGGATATACACGGTTAAGCGCGAATTAGCCTTAATCCATGAAATCGTTAAACCGTGAAACGAAGATTCAGAGAGCTGAGGGACGTTCGTCCGGCGAGTAGCTGATCGAAATCGTAGCACTATTGACAGACGACGAGGTCGGTGGAGCAGACGTTACGAATGTAGGAGACACGGTCTAGGTGGATGGGGGTTGAATATGGTTAATTATAAACGAGCACCAGAGACGTAGACATCCCGTTGGGTCGCTGCACAATTTAGACGAGGGAATTTCACGAAGGATGAGGTCGAGCAGGCTCGCGAGTAATCGTTCCATGTCTCGTACCTGGCTATTTCTCTGCAGAGGAACACGTGAATAAGGGAGAGACAGAGGAAGACAAGTTTCTTCGACATTGTTCTTGACTCTGCTTTTGGTCGAGCCAGTTGGCTCGCCTTTCTCCACCTGTATTCCCTTTCTTTCTCTTGGCTACGCTCGGTAAATAACGAGACACACGAGAACCGACCAACTACATATTTGTCCACGTCCGTCTAATGCGGTTAAAATGCTGCTGGGTGTACAGTCACGAAACACCGACGCCGCAATTTCTACGACTATGCGATGAATCGACGATTAGGTCGGGATCGTTTCTGCGGTACTTCGATCGTGGTTTACAGATAGTTGAAGGGCTTTTCGCTTCGGCGTACACGTATTTCGGCCATTTTGCTGTGTCGAGTATCGTCGAGAGCGGAAATCGAGATTTAGTTGGAGTATTGTATCGGCTGTTTTTAGGATTTGGAATTCAGCGCTGGTACTGCTAACTACCTTTGAAACCTTACATTTACTTATATTTACCTTCGGTATCTGTGGTTCATTGTCTTACGTTGTACATACTAGATTTGTTGTATACTATGCTGCATTGGGAAATGTTATATTTGTAGCATTTACACACTGCAATTGCCATTTACTCCATTTGCGTCCTACTGCATTTGCAACCCGCAAAATGCATAACCTTTCCGTACCGTCACTCAATTCAACCTAACAAAACATTGCCGTTCACGTAATTTTATACACAGTGCAATTTTCAATGACATTGCTTTTGGCACATTTGACCGATAACGGACAACACTCTCGTCTCGATGAGAATCGATTTTCCAACGATGGAATAGCGTGAAACGATTATAGCTCGTAAGTATCAGGGAATTCAAATTGTTCGCTAATTAACCCCAGGACTGAATTGGCGGGATGACTTTTCGATCGCGGCCTACCAATTTATCCGTGGGCTTCGCTCACGCTCATCCCCTCGGAAAATAATAGTTTCACGTCGTTAACGTGCTCGCCGCATAAACAATGCATTAATCGAACCGCGAACCGCTTTCCAATTTACCTGACTCGAAGGAAATAATTAACATAAAATCGAGGACCGGCGGTCATGAATCGATCGAATCGTTGCTCACGAACATGCGTTGATTTCCGGTGTTTCGAATTGATTTTCATTAAATTCGACGCTTGAGTGGACGATGACACACCACGTGCGTCATACGTTCTATGTAAGACGCACCGTTTATACAAACGAATAAATACTATTGGCAATATTTATAAATATGAACATATGAAAGTTAAATTGGTCAAAGTTGAAAAAAAGAAATTAATAAATTATTTACCTTTTTAGTAATTAGCAAATATGACGTTGTTTTATAATTTCGCTAAATGTCACTTTCAAATATTTCATCTCATTAAATGGCAAGAATCATCGCTTTTTACGATGGCACATTACATTCATAACAATTTTCATCGAATTAATGACAAAAGAGAGTAATCGATGTATCTTCGTAATATGTAAATGGATAAAACGCTGTAATTACACTGTTCAACAAATTACAAATATTTGCTGTAACGAGGTTACAATGTTGATTTCCGTGTTCCGTTGCTCTGTCGAAGTTGACATTGTTTGAAAATTTCAAACCGCCGGTGATTTACCGTAGGCATGTATTCTGACGTTTGCAAAGCTGACTAGTACGTACACCCTCATCTATGTGGTTAATTGCTTATTTGTTAGCTAGATTTACATTCAACAAGCGGTTGAATTAGAATCGCTCTAAATGAATACTGATACCAAACAATGCCTGTATCATCGACGACCTATCGTATGCAACAGTTCAACTTTTCGCGTGGCGAATGTATAGTGCGATAAATGCATGCGTAACAAGTATGGTGCGTGGTAAATGCAGTGCATGGTAATTGTAACATAAGATAAGAAATTCAAATCTCGCCTTAAAAAATCTGGAATTTCTAAACATTCCACTACCGAATGACCACGTATCGAGTTTAAACCATCTCTCCTCGAGGATCATTGTATCATAAGAATCTCGATCGCATTTCTAGCTTCGATAAAAACTGAAACTAGTTCGCGATTTTCTTGACTAACGAGTCGCGGTATCCGTCCAGCCTAACAAGGTCCAATCGTCGAAAGAATAGTATGTTGGCGGATGCGTTTCACAGTCCGATTGTTCGCGTAATAGCGAAATGCGAGTTTACGGATAGAGAAAGATGGCGGCGAGGGGGGAGCAAAGAAAAAGAGCGCGAGCAAGGGTAGAGAGACAGGATGGAAGTCTTCGGTAACGCGGATGGAACTCGTTATCATCCTCATTCTCGTCGTCGGGATGCTTCTTATCTGCCCCGTTGGAAGCTGGTCTTCCCGTTTGTTCTGGTAATAGGTAGACCGACCTCATGGCGGAATACCACTCGGTTGTCCTACTTGCCCGCGTCTGTCGACTCTTCTTCGACCGCGTTCTTGCACACGCCACCTTCGCGTGTAGTCGTTCGTTTCAACCGGCAAAACCTTCTCCCCGTAATTCCAACTAGTCTGACCTACCAACTTGCAACCTCGGTTTTTAACTCGCTCCTTTAAAAATGCCGCGATCAGAGATGCCGTCGCGATGGGTATAAATTTCGTACGACGCTTTTATTGCTGGGTTGTTTGTCCGCGACGAGAACTGGGCTAATGGAGACTCGATTAAGATCGAACGGTTCATTCGTTGTTTGTTAGGGGAAGTTGGAATTTGGTAATTTAATTGGTGCATTAGTCTTTTGTGTAGTTGTGTTAGTTAAGATTATTTCTTATGAATTTTTATTTTCTCTAGATTCCTAAATTCCTGAATTTGGTAATTGCTAAATTCTTAGATTTAAATTTTTAAGTTCATAAATTCATAAGCTCCTAGATTCCATAATTTATAAATCTTTGAATTCCCCAAATTTTTATATTCTCGAATTCCGAAATTCCCAAATTCCTAAATTTTCAAATTGCAAAGTAAAAAAATTGAAATTCCACAAATATAAAAATCTGAAATTGCGAAGAATGTCTATAACAGAAAATTCCCTAGATTAGCAACTTAAGGAAGCTGTTAATGCAAGTATCTGGTACGCTTAATTACCCGTTGATATCAGCGAGCGTTTTGTACTTGTCACCCGGGTAAAAAGCTTTTCTCGCAAGGTGTTAAACGTTTAGCGATTAAGTAAAATGTCTCGGGGGTGATTGACGAAAGTAGAGGGATTAATTTAGGATCGTCGAACTCGTGGGAATAGGGATTGATGAAAATCCTCTGGCGGCGAGCTGTATGCTCCCGAGTATTCTGTGTCGAGTTGATAGTATACTTGTTGCGGTGCTAATTAAACGATCGTCGGGATTTGCGACAGAGCGAACACGTGACGGGATATTGACAAACAGTCTTAGGCTGCAAATCGGGATTTCGACGCATACTTAAGCCTCCGACATCGCGATTAAGTCAATTGTGATCGAGATGCATGAAATTTTCGTTTAAAACGCACGTTCCTCTAATTAACATCGTTAACACTGAGACTACCAAAGGCGTTGACCTTTTTACAAGTTTTTTATTTTATGTCAGAAAACTTCTTAAAGTAGTTTTCTTGAGATTTATGTGGATTTACTATCTTAACAAATTTTGTAATTGTATAATAATAATTTATAATAATTTAATAATTTATGTTTCATGTTAATAATTATTCTAATTAGGTAGATTCTAATACCCCTAGGTTTGGATTTCCCTAAATTCGAATATCCCTATTTTGGAATTTTCATAAATTCTATCACCACTGCGTTCGGATTTCCCTAGATTCCAATATCTCTCTTCTCGAGTCTCACACCACGATTCCCCTAAACTCTAATTTCCCTAAATTTCGCAATCAGTATCTTTAGTCCCGAATTTCCTCACAAGTTTACTTAGATCTTAATTTCCCTGTGTCCAAATGTCCCCAAAACTAGATCTGAGTTTTAAATGATGTCATATTTTATATATTGAAAATATTTTAATTAAATGTAGGATAAACGAAAATGGTTTTAATTTCGTTTGACGATCAAGATATGATAAAAGCGTTTCCACCATTTCCGCTGTCCTGTTCATCTTCGCTTGTTGCCATCGCGTTTTTGTTGCGATGTAAATCCGGCAATAAAGCGTCGCGACGCCGTCGCCATTCGTTACGAAAGGCGTCGTCGTGATGCCCCCGCACCGAGCACGTTTCGTCGCTTTAACGTCGACGGTTTATTGTTAATTTCGCTCGCGTTCCGCGGTGACAGTTTAACGAAGGGATTTCATGAGAAAGGACAGGACGACGCTGGTCGTCGTTACGCGTCGAAGAAGATGACGCTGCATGAAACGTCGTAAACCGTGCCGTTCGACATTCCATGCCTTGCAATTTTCTATGGGGTCAACTTATTCACCTGTTCCATTAAAGTTTCGCTCACCTGAATTCCGTTTAGCGACGTGAATTTATTATAGTTTCAAATTCCATTCAGCGTTCTTTGTTATATTGTATTTAATTACATCATATATTGAATATTATCATGTGTTGTAGTACTTAATCATATCACACATTTAATATTGTCATATATTATATTAGTTAACCATATGTGATACATTAAAAAAAATACATATTATACATACATGCACATATACATGTACATTTAAAAATATATTCATAATTCACGTTTAAATAAATAAATTTATACAATCTGATTGAAACATCAATTTACATTTCCATACATATTTTGTATATTCGAAATGTACAATATTTTGACACGTATGGGTATCATATTCATTGTATCATCAAATTCATTCGTTATCAATATGTATCAAAATATGTTTATTTTTAATTTCATCGATGGACATCAAAAGCAGAAACGAAGAAATGAAACATTATACTTGAGTGTAAATTCATATGTCAGAAACAATATATGTTGTATCAAACGTTATTAAATCTTGTATTAAATCTAGCAGAAAAATTTGAAACGAGTCTAATATCGTAATTGAACAGAGGAATCTGTAGGGTTCGTTTAAATTTCCAGCCACGTCGTCCGTTTGTGCAGTTGCAAGATGGGATCGAGTCTCTTTAATTACTCGTGAGAATTCTCCATCTCTCTATACCAGTTTCAGTCCTCTGCTTTTTAATTCATTATATACGTTGCATTCTGATGCGGTTGCGTGTTAAGGGACTCTGTAAGAAGATTGCTATACGTATCAAAGCAAAAACAAGATACTCTCGATTTCCACTTCGAGCTGCCAAGATTCACTGTGATGCAATATCAACCTCTTTACCCTCTGATACGAGAGTTTATTAGCGAAGTAGTTCGACGACAGCTTTCATGGGAACCGTTCGATCAAAGGAAAAAATAAAATGGAAGCACCTCGGGGCTTCCGTTCCGTTTATAATTGTATTTGCTTCGAGAATGCTGGATTCTACTATCGGCAAGCGACCTATCGTGTTTAATTTTAAATCTTGTTTCCTGTTCAATTCGCAGCCAATCTTGTATTATCAAATACAGACTGGATTAATATGAATACGTAGATTGCGATATTGTTTCGTTCTTTCATAAATTTGGGAATTCACGAGTGAACTGTAAATCTTTGAATATTGGAGTGTAGAGTTGTTTTTTGTTATATTGCAATTTTTTCGTAAGGTGTGAGTAGTAGGGAGTTTTTAATTAGATTCATTTTTTCTGAGGGAATATGAGGATTTATTATTTATTATAATTAAATTGGAAGGTCAAAGGATTAAGGTAGATTGCTTTCACTTATATTGCAATTTTCGCGATTTTGGGATTTTTGAGAATTTTGGGACTTTTAGGATTTTTGGGACTTTTGGTACTTTGATGATTTTTTTGATTTTTGGGCTTTTAGAATTTTTGGGATCTTTGGGAC
The DNA here is from genome assembly GCA_945859555.1 of Megachile ligniseca. Classification (NCBI taxonomy): domain Eukaryota; kingdom Metazoa; phylum Arthropoda; class Insecta; order Hymenoptera; family Megachilidae; genus Megachile; species Megachile ligniseca. Next base: position 8,455,883 of record OX243783.1, read on the forward strand.
TTTTGGGATCTTGGAATGTCAGGACATTTGGGACTTAGGGATTCTAGATTTTCAAATTTAGTACTTTGGGATATTGGGATGGTGGAATTTTTTACCTTGGGACTTTGGGACTTAGGAAGTTTGGAATTTTGGGACCATGAAATTTTGCAAGTTTGGGACTCTAGTTTGGAATTTTAGAAAGTTCTAAGGCTCTAAAATTCTGGAATTCTCAGGTTTCAAATTTCCAATATTCCAAACTTCCAAAGTCCCAAAATTACAAGGTCCCAACTTCCCAAAATCCCCAAATTCCCCAAACCCCAAAATTAAAAAACTAGAAATACAACAGAAAGTCCCACCTACAACACCCAAAAAAAAATCATTACCACCCACCTATTCTCTACCTATATCGCCGTTTTCCCAAACCTACCCTCTTGAACCGTATAAACCGACTCGTCCAATACAAATTTCGACGACTCCCAACACGGAACAAGAATATTCATCGGAAAACTTGACCGACAACATCCGTCCAGCCGGTTGTTCGTTCGAAACGTCGTCCGCAGTAACAAAGTACGGTATGGAACTACAAATTTGCTGTAACTGGCTTTGCCCGAAAGGGATCACGAAAGTGTAGGGAGCAAAGGGCGAAACACAGAGGTTGTCGTCCTGGTCTGCCCGCAGGTTTGTCATCGTGACCAGGGTTTATTGCCGAATGATTCGAGCGGGTTCAAAGGGCCATGTCCCGCTGATAGAAAAAGGGGTATCAAAGCCTGTCTAAGAGCCCTGTAACGAGGCTGGCTCGCTCTCGAACACGACTGATGAGGCTTGAACGATAAGAGGGATCAAAGCTTCCTCGAAATCTCTCTTGATAAGATGAATGCCAAGGAGTTTAGGGTACTTTGATCTTGCTTAGAACTGTGCATTTCGATCACCATCGATTTTTTCCTCGGCTCATCGATCGGATATTCATTTAGTGTTTCGTCTACTTGATGAACCTTCGCTTGCTACAATTTCGTTTTGCTCGGTGATTAACTCCTTTATCAAGCGTTTAACGAAGTGATGATTGGAACAGGTTCAAATTTTGTCAGATTTTGATGGATTTTTATATCCCTAGTTCTGAATTTTACATCCTTGATTCATGTGATAAATGTATAAAATTGATAACAAATATCATCATCTTTGCATCATGTTCATAGTTTGAATGATGCGTTTAATTCCATTAACGAGCGACGACTATCGTAATTCGAAAGGCACACAAACGTAACGAGCTTGCAGTTTTTCGCGGAAATGCATATCCAGGTGGACGAAGAAACGGGGGGTCGGTTAGATAAAAATTGACGATGATGGAGAGAACCTCGCGTACAGGTTTGTAGGTTAACGATTACCCGCCACTAGGATGGTTTCAACGGCGAGCAATTGGAAGCACTTAGATCTTGAAGCGCGTGCATTGATCGAAAACATCGGCGAACCGTGCAGCCTGTTTGCTTTTGCCGGTGCATCGACCTATTATGCAGTAATCTCATATTCGATGAATCGGTTAGCTCGCCTCTTGAGACCGACGCGGCGTCGTTCCTGAAACAATGCTTTCTGCCTACCTCGTTTGCCTTCCTCCGATAACTATTTCATCCTCGTTACGATCAGATGCTTCAACGAACGATTAACGCTATATTTACGATACAAAATTATCTCACATTTCTTATTTTTTATTAGGAAAATTATCCTGTGACTCATATGTGCTCAGACAAACGCTGATTTGTCTTCAGACTTATTGCTAAGTTCATGGGTAGTTGAAGTTGAACATTCATTGAAGGCGTACGATCTTCGCAAACTTTTGCTCGCAAGGGTTGAAAACTATGACTTGAGATTTTGTTCTTTATGTTCTTCTTCAGAAATGTTCTTCTTCAGAAGTATACCGTGGTTAATGATCTTAAATAGTTCTGTTTTCTAAATAATTCTCTGAATTCATTTCTGTATCAGATTTAAGTCATCCGTACAAAAGTGTATTTTGATCTATAAGTTCTGCACTTGTAACATGGTGTCATATAACTAGAACCTTACATCCATTAACGATGCAGAAAGTGAATCGTTATGAATAATGGTAAATGCACTTGTCGATCAGTATCACATAATCGTATCGTTAATCACGTACGCATAAATCGATGAATTCAATTATCAGTCAGTATATAATCGTACAATGTATATTCATAAATAGGTAATATAAACATATATTCATAAACCGATAAATGTAATGATTGATCAGACATAATCGTATCGTAATGTATATTTATAAATCGGTAATATAAACATGTATTCATAAACCGTAAAATTGTAACTTTTGTAATAAATAAATCATCATGGCAATTCCACCACGGAAGAATGGCTTGTATTTGAAATATTAAATCCTGACATGTTTCTCTTTTTACAAAATGAACTATTTAAAGTTAAATCAATTGAGTCTGGTTCTGCAACATGGATGTGGAAAGAAGGAGAAAGCGATTTTGAGGTGTTTGACGTTAGTATGTGATCTCGATCCTGGTGTTTTCGGAGACAAATCAATCGTCGATCGGTCCGAGCTAAACTGGTCCGGAAATGGAGAAGCCTCGGCGAGCCGCTTTTCCGTGTCAATTGCACTCCGCCAAATGGAAATGCTTCCCCTCTCTTAGGTCACCGACACGACACCGCAAAACCGTGTTCTCGAAGCTATCCGGATCGATTTATCCGGGCGCCATCGAAAACAGGAACGACCGTGGCACGTTGATTCTTTTCCACGGTATTCCCTCTGTTCCTTCCGATCGAGACGTTTCCCATTTTTCCGACTATCGCGATCGAGCCGAGACACAGAATATCCCATGAAAACGATAAACGCGTCTGTTAGAGTTCCACGAATTGGATTTCTCGATTAGAATCACTGGATCGTGAGGGTACCTTCATTTTTAAACGTTGCCACCAACTCCATCGGGACTTACGACGCGATGACTGCCGGAGATTTACGTTCATACGAGGCATGAACTGTATTTCTGGTTCATGGTTAAGTTAATTATCTGTGTTTAATTTAATAATATGATCTGGGGATTTTGGGACATTGGGACTTCGTAGTCTAGGGACTTTGGGGTGTATGAACTTTGCAATGTAGGTACTTTGGGATCTAGGGATTTTGGAGATGTGGTACCTTGAGATATAAGGATTTAGGAATTTGGAAAACTAGGGATTTAGAGATTTAGAAATCTAGGAATTTAGGTGTTTAGAAAATTTGAGAAATTGACAATTTCATAATTTAAAAATTTCCAAATTTCAGAAATAGAAAATTTGGAAATATGAAAATTTCGTGATCTAGAAATTTGAGAATTTCAAAGCTTGAAAATTTGATAACTTGAGAACTGACAAACTTAAGAATTTTAAGACTTGAAAATTGGGACGTAACTAGAGAACTCGAATACTCGAACGCCAAAATATTGGAAAACGTGAAAATTTAGAACCGAGTCATAAATTTTTCGTGCCTTCAAACCTCAATAATTCAAAAACTAGAAAATATCAAAATCCGTCACTATAAAATTTTAGTAACTCGAAAACCGTGAAGTTTATACATCCTTGTACCGAGTACTTGTACGTAGCATGAGATCGAACATCTGGCAGAATCTGTAAATTTTTACCGGTTATTCGTGAAGGTACAAAGGGAGGAAGCGATAGGTGCGAATGAAATCGAATTGGTTGCTTGCCCGACGATGAATCGACGATGGTCTCGGCTTGTCTGTATGCATTATGCATGTCGTTTCGAAACACCGTATGCAAAGTGCATCGAGCGCACAATGCACGCGTGTAGCAGCAGGAGGCAGCCTGTTTCTCCGCGGATTAACCGGATTAGAGAGTTTACAGGCACGAGGACGAGACGAGTTCGTTGACTGTCAAACTTTTGCATTACGTCGCGTAAAAGCGAAACGTTGCTATATAACGCCTCTGACACCATCTTCTTCTTCCGTTTCCGCCATTTTCGTGTGTCTACTTCCGCTGCGACGTTCAGTCTACCTCGTTACCACGCTCTTTCGACAAACGATTCTTCAAGGATTCTTCTTCACGATCTTTCGAGATACGCTTCCTACTGGCGGAATAAAGCTAGGAATTTCACTGAATATTTATAGTAACTTTTGTCTATTTTATGTGCTCTGATTCGCTGCAATTTTATTGCTTCATTTTTCATTCATTTGTTATTTCGTTACTGTGGATTTTATTGCTTTATTGTATCATTATTGCACTTTTTATTATTTCATTATTTTATCATGTATGTTTCCTTATTTCATAATTGTATATTTTATTATTTCGTTGTGTATTTTATTGTTTCAATATTTCGTTACTGTCTACTTCATTTCCTCTTCACATCAGTCATGCATATTTAACTCTTTCATTATTTCATTGCTGTACTAATGTTAAATATTATATGAATGTTTCAAAATCATGGAATTATATTTAAAATTATATATTGTATATGAAGTTGTACATATGCATATGTACACATATATGCACATATCTGTTCAGTATATATATATGTACAGTATACACATATGTGCACATGTATGTTCATATGTGTTTAGTATGCATACATGCACATATGTGTACAGCATTCGTATATGTCCACATGTATGTACCTATATGTTCTGTATACACATATGCACCTTCGTGTAAAAAATATTTCCTCAATGCAGGTACGATCGCAAAAGATGCATTTCATGTTCCAACATGAAGGGATAACAATTTTTGATAATAGTAATAAAGTTGCTCGCAGGTACACTTCAGTGCGAAATGTGAACGTGTAGATACGTATATATGTATCTTTCATGCACGTACGGTGTCACGTGCATCTCGAGAACCGTAAAACATATCTCATGTTCGTTGCAGCAATTGCAGCCGCGGCACGCACGTTTCATTGCTACCGTGTGCCTTTGCAACTCGTATACGCGAAACGTTCGCTTCGGTGAATAGAACTGCGGCTCCCTCGCTATAATCGTCTGTTCGGAATTCATGTGACTGCGTTTCTTGGAATATTCCGTGAAATAATCGAATGATATTATGCGCTAACGTTGCTCCGTTACCGAGCTACATTTTCTTACATTTATCGCGACGGAACGTGAAAATTACTCTGGCTGAAATATAGCGGTGAAAAAATGTTGATAGAATTATGTAGGCTGTTAATTAATTATGCATCTATGACATGTCGACGGTGGGTAAACATAAATCGTGAGATCTCCGAGATTCGCGGTTTAGAGATTGCATGATTTATGTACACTTTGCTATAGGTTGCATGATATATGTCTACCCTATAGATTAACTGATTTATGCATGTCTTGCTATAGGTTATTTGATGTGTGTATATTTTGCAATAGGTTACAAGATTGATATGTATAGTTGCTTATTATGTTATGTGATCTGTGTGGACTATTACCTGATCTATAGATGTTTTCCTATAGGTTATTTGCCACTAGTATGATCTATGTGGACATTGATCTCAGATTATCTGCCTCATGTCTTGCTATAAGTTATTTCACTTATGTGGACTTTATAGTAAGTTACAATGTGTATAGTTTGATAGACCTACATAAAAAAACGATGTGCAATTACAACTAAAATAAAATGAAACTCTAACCTGAGATCATTGAATCCTTAAAATGGCGACATATCAAAATCATCCGGTAAACGAATTCAGAGTCGAATTCTTAAAATTGAGAATTTTTCAAGATTTCTATATTCCCAAAGATGGTGAAATGTGGAAGTAGGTGCCAGAGTGTTTCGAATCGTGATTTTCAGTTTCGGAAAGGTAAATCCTATAAATAAGCGTGATCTTTCAAGGCGTGGCGAGGCGAAAATTATAACCGACTATTTACATCAGTTAACCTCGCGGTGGCACGAGGTGGGCGTAAATTATGGATAATGTACATCCACTACATTAGCTCACTCCAACGCAATTAACTCGTCGAGTTGCCCGCATTTTACCATTAGTGCCCTCTTGCTTTCCAACGCTGCCCTCCGTTCAGTTTCATTGTTCGCTTCGTCATTGCTTTTCCTTTTATCTTCGTGTTACGAAAAATAAATCTTTGATTCAATTTTATTTTGTATCATTTCCAATAGGTGTTTTAACCCCTAAGTCAAGATGCAAATTCAATATTCAATCATTTCTTGGAAAAATATTTTTGAGTGCGAATTGTTATTAGGAATAGTTAACATATTGGCTTCGGGTATTTTGATTTTGTGTCTTTCGTGACATAAATTCTAAAGCAACATAAATAAAATAGAATACAATCAAAATACAAATAAAATACGATAATACAACATAAACATGCAGTTGCATTTCATTTTACCCCCCACAGGTAATTACCATAAAACTAACCAGATGCAAATATTACATACATGGTCACTTTGATCGTTAATGAACATATATCCATTATCAACGTGAAAGTGAAAATACCTCAATTATTTTTATATTTTATAAACCTTGGAATTCTCTTTATGAACATTCCACGGAATCATCAAATTACATCATCGTTAAACTGGTTTTCAATATGTCAAGTTTGCTAGATATTTATAGTTGCATTACGTGTGCGTACACACGCAGAATAAATTCTACCACCTACTTAACTGCCTACAATTTTACTACCTACTCTGGAAATCCTTTTATTCGAGGACAAATATGTGTCCTCGTGTAATGATTAATGTTCAAACCTCTCGGCACACATGGCATCTGTGTAAATTCAATTTTCTCAGTTCACGTCTTTTGAACATGTTCTTGTTGAAAAGCGATACTAATTTTAAAGTGTTTGAATGAGCAATTCTTTCTGTAATTAGAATTCTCTAAAATATAAACTGTCTTTATGGTATACACAATTGTTCAATCTCTAAAATTTTCATTTCTTAATTAATTTATTACATCAGCAAAAAGGGACTGTTCTGATCTCAGCGATATTCTGAACTGTCGTAAAATTTTAAAGTTACTTGATTAAAGCAGCTAAAAATGAACTGTCCAATCTCAACAATATTCAGAAATGTCTTAAAATATTTATTTCTAAGTTACTCGATTAAATCAGCTAAAAACGTTCACTCACAACGATCTTGAGATATTCGTCCAAATATAACTCGATCAAATAAAGTTGAATAAACCGAAATTCGTCGAACGTACCACGTAAGGTGTTAAAAACGTAGTTAAATCGGAAGTGAAATTAAGGAATCTCTCGCAATCGAGTAGTCCACAAAAAAATAAAATGGACGTGGAGGAGAATGAAAAATAGAAAGTTCCGATGTGTATTCGGATTACCAGCTGCGAAATGCGGTTCCCTGATAACCGAGATTAGGAAGACGGATGGGCCGGTGGTCGCGTTTCCGGATTATAAGCGTATTCGACTTAAATAAATCTGGATTAAGCGTAAAAGCATTAGCCTCTCGAAGTTTCGTTTCTGTGTGCAGGAACGTGTGTCCTGCGGTGTGTTATGGAATTCTGTGTGGTCGATTTTAAAAAAAATGATATTCTCGTGGATCTCTACTGGAAATATCATCTGTTTGATGCTTGAATTAAGAGATACGTTCTGTAACTCCGGCGGATACCGGATCACATACGGGAAGATAAAAGACACATTTGCTGCTGTACAATTTTTTGCACATTGATTTATTCAGGAGATTTTTATCACATTTTTATTTTTGTCATTTTATATATTTCAAGGTGAACTTAATGAGTTAAAATTGATGTTTATCAAATATAATTATGAGTACACATAAATTATCTTTCTTGTAAATTGAGTTATTATGGAAATTTTTTAAATGTTACGTTAGATGTGTTTCTTACTCTTCATGTATTTGAAGATGAATTTAATGATTTCAGGACTTGATCAATTTTGCAGTAAATACAAAATCACATGTGTTCTTAATTATGAGACTACTTAAATGTTTAACTATTATCCCAGTATTTAAAATATTTCCAATTCTCCATTTAACCCACTAAATCCTCGACATCCACAACAAATGACATTACAAACTTGACGTATACCAGAAACCTGCAGAAGTGAAGAAAAAATAAAATCGATGACAGAACAAATAAAACATGTAATAAAAGCAAATAACTCGTATAAAATGTAAACTGCATACATTGGAATTTCCAGTCGTAATTAAATCACAATGAACTTATTAATCGGTGCTGTTCGATGGATAAAAAGATTAAAAATTAACTAATGAAATTCAGTTGAATGACAGGTTAATGGATGCTATTCAGCTTTAAACGGGGTGCAATTACGTAGCTGGATGGAGTCCGTAGCTACGTCGTCGTCGAATCTAGTCCGGACACACTTAGGCGAAATTATTAATTACAGTAATTGAAAATTGATGAACCAGTTCCTCGAAGTAGAAGAAGCAATAAAGAAAAAAAAGAGAGGAGAAAAGAAAACGAACGGAAGGAGAATCAGTTGGAGTTTCCTGTTCATTGAACGTGTCCCGTTTTGCTCGATTTGCCGCCGTTTCATTAACATCGATCCCCCGATCGACATCCGCTTTTAACGCGAATCATGACGAGAATTCGCGAATTATTCCGTGGAAATGAACGCACAAAGCACGGTGTTCCGCGTGAAAATTCACGATGAAACACGAGGGGTCGTAAAGGTGGATACTGAATGTTTAAAAGCGCGAGAAGACAATTTTCTTTGACGCTTCGAGGCGGAAAAAATGGCGAAGGGAAAGCTGCATTTTGCTCGCCTTTGAAAGGAAAGACGGCACGAATCGAGTTCCTTTGTAACTTGTTTCGTTCGTCGTCTCGCAGAAACGTAATTTCACTTTATAAAAGTATCATTCATTGTTTCATAATTACGAAGCGACCGTTCTCTACCCGGGGATCGATGTCGTTGAAATCTTTGATCCGGGGAGTGGCACGAGCGTATTGTATTTAGAAAAATTGTGGTTATTATTGCGTGACAGTGAGCTGTTATTACGTAATTTAGAGACGAGTCGCGAGAGATATTTAACGGCAGGATGAAGGAGCTGTTTGAGGAAATCGATAACCAGACGAGAATTCATAAGGATAAGATGGCTGGCCCTCTGTCGGCGAGTGCTGAGAACGCTACCAAAATTCGTACGATCCATCCTGATGTACATACTCGTCTTTAGAAATTTTGTTTATTACTGGTTGTTCTTTTGCAAAATTTGGTCGATATCGGAGTATGACGCTTTTCCGAAATTTCGTCGAAGCATCCTGTATAATAAAACGTCATCTCGTTAACTAATTTTTATTAGCGACACAGTTTTTCACACCAACGCGTATATTTACATTCGTCCGGGCTCGTGATTGAACACGCGTGCACCGGTGTCATCGGGGATTAATTCTAGCAATTAATCGCGGCTTGATCGACGTCCTCGCGGATCGAGCGTACAGTCGGCAGCAAATCTCGCTTCACTAGGGAAAATGTGGCTATTAAGGGAAACGAGAACTTTCGCTCGACGATTTTTAGCGAATTTTCAACACTCTGACGTTTGGCGATTTTTAGATATAGCAATTTCGGGATGTAGAGATTTTTGGATATAGGAAGTTTCAAAAGCAGAGATTTCGGGATACAAGGATTTTGGGATATAGAAGTAGTCGAAAAACTGAAAACTTGCAGTATTGAAACCTTGCACGAATGAAACCTCGAGAAATCGAAGACTTGGAGAATCGAAATTTCTAAAAACTGCGAACCTGCAGTATCGGCCGCTCGAAAACTCGAAACCTCGAAACCTTGAAAAATTTGCGGTACAAAAAATCGAAAACAGCGAATCCCGAGCGTTGCGAACGAAAAAGTTGGAAAGTTTGCTTGCATGTCCTCGTCGAAAGAAAGTCTAAATTGCAGCCGACTGTACAGTGTTGATTAGTTTGGCGGGACGGGGCGGGGGTTGCGAAAGTTGCAGAGACGCGTTGCGGAGAGGAAAGTGGGACAATCCCGTTCTCGAGCCGAGCGAATGCAAATAAACGGTTTTATTCGCCGTCGCCACCGCCGAGCCGTACCGGGACGAGGCATTAATCATGAAAAGTGGCGTACAATCAGCAGCTGAAGGTTACACGGTTAATCCAAAGCCAGTCTATTTTCGGCCGCGAAGGTTGCGCCTTAACTTGCTCGGCTCTTTTATATTCAGACCTGCTTTACATTCCACCGCATTTCGAGCCTTATTCTACACCAGATTAACCTCCTATCGTTTACTATGTTGAAAACCGTTCTTCCCACACTCTGCATCGTCCTCGCTTATTATCCTAATCGTTGCTACGCGATACCCTTCATTCCGGTTACTTCAGATGCTTCATTATTCTATCGTGTTTCTTCATTCCGATAATGCAATGCATTTAGGGACGATTGTGGATGGGATTGATTCGATGGTATGCGGTACGATTATGTACTTTGATTATGGTTGAGGAGGTACTCTTTGTAATTGAGCTGATTTTATAGTGTTCTTATTTCAATTTCTTAAGTTTGCAAATTTCCTAGTTATTAGATTTTCAAGTTGAATCAGCAAGTTTTCAAATTTTATAACTCTATTCAGACCTAACCTGGTACTGACCTAACCTGATGCAGACTTAATCTGATGCTGACCTAACCCTATGGTGATGTAACCCTATAGTGACCTAACCTGATGCAGACTTAATCTAATGCTGACCTAACCCTATGGTGACCTAACCTGATGCAGACCTAATCTGATGTTGACGTAACCCTATAGTGACCTAACCTGATTCAGACCTAACCCTATAGTGACCTACCCTGATGCTGACCTAACATAATACTGACCTAATCTGATGCAGACCTAATCTAATTCTGATCTAACCCTATAGTGATCTAACCTGATGCAGACCTAACCCTATCCAAATCTAACCTGATGCGTCCTGAAACGTCCCTATAGGCACAGCAGATAAAAGCCTGTGTATATAATATTCGTTGAAACGTACGTATACAATTAATTATTCCTATAAAATCGCCGGATTCCATCAATAATGAACGAAAGGATCATGTATAAAATTCTATTTCATGCATTATAGACGAACGATTTCATTTTCGTTTCCATAATCCTCAAAGGAGCGGGGCAAATCCCCGAGAAAAATCTGTTGAATCCTTGCGGAAAATCCATTCGATGGCGGTTTTCGAAAAATGGAGAAATATTCTTTAGGGAGAGAGAGCAAATGTAGTGGCAAATGGATGGAGCACTCGTGAGGGGGGTAGGTCGAACGGGTAGCTAACGGATTCAACGGATATTCATCAAACTATCGTACGGTTTGCATCGATCCCTCTTTTATATACCTACAACCTGAATGCTCTCGAGCCGATGTATACACGTCTGACTTGCTTTTCATCGTTCAAAGATCTTCGTCTACTTTGTATCTCGCGTCTCGAAATAGCCCTTTACGATGCGGATTAAATCGGAAAAAATTACGTTTTTTCACTGCGGGACTGGACTCGTTCTTCGATTGTTACCTCACTCGAGCACTCTTTGATCAGGTCTCAAAGGGGTTGATCTTGTGGAATTATTATGGAACGGTTGGCCATATTTTATACTCATCAATGATTCAAGGTTAATTGTGGAGTTCAATTTTAATGTCGATCGTTTAAGCTGGGCACATCTTGAAATCTAAGAACATTTTTCGTATGAGTTCGACATACACTTTTTTGCAAACTTGTAAGTTGAAGAATGTGTTAGAGTAGAATCATATACTTCATAAAGTAGAAAAAAATTAAAAATGGTGTGGAAAAATAAACAAGTAATAAGACATTCCTGTACACATTAGTTCTTTATTTTGACGAACATCAAGGGAGGTTTTAAGAAGACTCAACAAATTTTGTAACTTGTGAAGGGGTTGTTTCATTTCTTTGGTAGCTTTAGTGTTAAATGATCAGTAGTTATTTGGTAGTTGAAGTGTCACATGTTTTGGTGGTTATTTCAAGTGACTACTTTAAGAGTTGATTTTAGCTTTCTTGCAAAAGATCGTTCTCAAAACTATTTGTTTATCGGTGATTGAAAGGTGTCTGAAGATAGAACAAAAACGTCCCTGATGAACTGACTCTTCATCTTTACAAAATTCATAACACTCAAAAATACAATTACATCAGGACTTTATTCAAAATCCCTGCTTCTGACTATCTGAAGAATACCTAACTTTAGAATGTCCCATAAAACGTAAAATTATTACAAGTGTAAATTCCCCTTCTGAGGGTTGATACACTTTCGAAAGGTCATCCCGAAAACTATTATCGTTGATCGAGGGTGTGTCTGAGGGCAGAATAAAGGCCTGATGGATTCGCAGAAAGTCTGCATGGATAGCCTTGGAAGACGTTAAGCCCGGACGACGATAATCGGATAGAAGTGTTCCATGGTCGCATCCGAGAGGGTATTCGGCCGATTGCAGGTGACTTAAAGCCTTGGCCACGTTTCAAAAGCGATTCCGTTGGCCCTTCGTCTCGAGTGTGTGTCTTCGTAGCGATCCAACGGTCGATTAATCGAAATTCTAGCCTCCCCATAGTGGCTCGATCGAACCACGATTCAATTTGGATCGGATCGATTCGGGGTTTTCGGTGCGGCAGGCGTACATAGTCACGAAACTAGGCCACGACGCTTCATTTTTTAATGCATATATTCCGGGCATGCCCTCCTCTTGTCCCCGCCCTGCTTTCATCGATTTCCCGAAAGTCTATAAATTTCGCGGTTTGCCGTGCAATCCGTGACTGTTGAAGTTTTGCGGATGGCTAATATGTATCCTTGTTTCGGGGGAAATCGAGGTTCAAGCGATTTGTGGATCACGGTTATGGTTGCTGGCGGTGGATCCAGATGTTCGTCGATTTTAATTTAATTGGGGGTTGTAAGTACCATAAGAAGGAAGATGATTTTTTTTTTAAATGCGAGTTGGTTAAGTAGATCAAAAGGTCATGGAAATTCTTAAATCCCCAAATTATCAAGTTTCAAATCCTCAAATCTTCCAGTTCTCAAATCTCCAAATTCGTAACCCTCAAATCTTCAAGTTGACAAATTACCAAATTCTCAAAGTTCAAAAATTGTTAATTCTCAAACTCGAATAATTCCAAAGTTTCAGTGTCAAAAAATCTTCAAATTCTCCAAATCCTCAGGTTTCCCAAATTCCCCCAAATCCCAAATCCCAAAATTCTCCCATAAAAAAAATATGTAATAACCCATAAAAAAATCGAACATAAATATCGTTCATTCAATATAAATTAAAAGATCGAAATTACTATTTCGTTACAAGATATCGAACCGAACGTAACACAATTAAATACACTTTGTACATGACAAAGTTTGTTCGTCACGCTCAATGAAAGCATCCTCGAGGATCAAGGGCTCATCAGGGTGTTTCTCAAAGTCACGAAGAAGCGAGGACCGATAGTAATTATGGATAATCGCCGGCAGACTTTACGATCGAGTTTCGACCCTAGAATAACACCGGAAGGGCGTGCGACAGCCTGGTTAATTGGTAAAGTTCGTCGTTCATGGTGGTTGCCTACTCCTGCGAGTAGTTTCGCTCACTTTTAATACAGTTGCGGCCAAAGGGCGGGTATTAATAGCGGTTTCAAACTTTTCTCCTGGCTAATTTTTTTTTTCAACCGAACACCCGATCGGTGACTAACACAATGGTCGTTTGAAATATTTGAAAAGTTCAAATTCCATTTGGAAGCTGCCTCGAAGTTTATATAAAAATGAACGATTCCTATAATTTGACGATTAACAATTTTTTTAAAATTATTTCGAACAAAATTTCATAAACTAATATGTTTGGTTAAAACTTTAAATTAATATTTTATATTTTAGTTCTAATTTCTATTTTAATTTCGTTTGCATTTACATGTTTAATTTGCATATTACAAAATTTTAATCTGCACATTTATATTTTAAAATCCTCCTTTATATTTTTCCCTCGTATTACAAGTTTGCAGTAAGATCACGATGGTACATGATTTACATTTTTAAATCGTATAGTTTACGAGTGGTACTTGAAACGGTGAGTAACAAATGATTCGTATAATTTAAATGTTTAACGCTGCTCAGTTGAAAACTAAGCTTGATAAATCGTGGCGATAGAAAAACGAGCCGGAAAAATTTCGAATCTCCAGGATAGCAAGAAAGTCACGTTTACGCTGAATACTTAGTCCTTGTCAGAAACTTCAACCCCTGAGGGTGCTTTAGAACCTATCAGATAAATCTACTACAATATCGAAAGGGACCAAACTTGCTGCTTCAAACACTTTTCGATAGAAAATCTTTCTCAGCATTCACAGTTGAACTGAATGAACCTGTTCGTAAAATAAATCACCCCATAATTACTTCACCCCACAACATTTACAAAACATTCGTGCAGCACTTACAATTTTTTTACAATGTTCATGATTATATTTAATCTTCGTATAAGTCACTATTAATTTTACAATATTCATCTATAAAACCCTGTTACAATATTCATCTACAAAACCCTGTTACAACATTCACAGAAATCATTCAAAACCTGAAAAAAATATTTAAAATTTTCTACGGAATTTAATCTCAAAATTCACATACAACTACATACTGTATACAGTGTATTTTAATTAAGAGTCAGAGTATCAGTTCTTGTAGAGTAAAATAAATATGAAATTTGAAATTGAAAAAGTTTCATCCCCCACAACGTTTTCGGTTTCGGAAGCGGGATTAATTTATCTTTTTCGCATTGTTATTAAAAATTTGTTGAAATAGCACGAAACGGTGGACTGTTTAACTAGAAAAGTTAGATAGCCAATTAAGCCGAGTTTCTATCCGAGTCACGACCGGCGAAACGAAGAAACGTCGAATCGACTTATAAAAATGTCGATGAACGTTCGTTGCGAATGGGACGATTTTTACGAAGCTTGGCGATTCTCCAACCTGCTCGTACGTTCATGTCGGATCGAGAGGAATGGCAAGAGGAAAAGATATTTCTCCGGTGGGAGCGTTTTCTTGAGAACCGAACACCCGTTGTAATTGATGTTTCCTAGATCAGAATTGTTGCGAATTTTATTATGAAAAGCTCTGCGAATCGTGTTCGTTGACACGATATTTTGATATTCTGTAAAGAGATTAACAAAACCAACTATACCGAGAGATTATCCTGAAAGTAGAACTACGTTATTGATTTTAAAGTAAACTAGAAATACAGAATAAACTTTATTAGAAACAAAGTGGAAAATTGGTACAACACTGAAATATTCAAGCATTCTTTAAAAATATGAGAGACATTTCTAGAGAACGACCACATTTTATAACATAAAGTATGAAGCTTGAAACCAGTCATTTTGAAACGGTTTAGACTGCGCTGCTGGCTAAAACTGTCGCTCCATTTTTAGCTGTACTACTTTTGTGAGTAACACTGTTACCTTTTGCTTTTGTACTATCATTCAAGAATGTAAGATGAACAAATGAAAACAATTTTTGTTCCGATTAGTTGCTGAATAGATGATTTTTTAAAGAGAGAACTTTTGATAGAATTGTGTATAGAAAGTGTAATAATTCATTGAATATAAAACTTGTAAAATTCTACTAAGTAAAAATGCACATAATTAAATAAAAATTATCAAACATGATTCGCATCTACATAGACATGTAGTTTCTCTAAAAAATTTCACCTAACCAACAGAATTCAGAAAGCACCGAATTAATGGCACTTCCATATCCCAGTTCCATTTCTAATTGCGCCCGTTCTTCGTCCGGACATTATCCCGCGAGATAAAAGGTTAACGAAGGGCCAAACAGCTGGTGGATCCTCATCAATTAACGTTCCCGGTCCGTTCGTTAGTTCTCGTTCCGTCCTTCTGTCGGGAACAATCTCCTAAGCCGGTGGTTTGATTTGTTTTCTCGAATCGAAATTCGACCGGCTGCCACACGATACAAGCCCTAAGAAAGGGGAACGTGAACTGGGCCATAGAACTTGGGCAATTAAGCGCTTTTACGTGGCCGCAGATACTTGTTCGAAACTTGTCCCGAACCGCATGCTTCGCGGCGTCTAGTATCCGTTTGTTGCAAATCCTCCGTTGATATTGAAAACCCCTTGTTGTTAGCTACTACCTTATTATAATATCCCGTTCTCGGTTCTCCGCGTTAACTTCCGAACTTGTTATCCAAAATATTCATTATCATAATGATTCTCCTTTGCTTTGTTCCTCTCTTGAATTATTGCATGCTACAACATTTGCGATCACAATTCGTATCGAGGAATATTCAGGGATATTTAGGACTATACTGTTCGAATATTTTCTTTTTTGTCCAATAAAAGACAGAATTTTCCTTTTGAAACAACCCGTACAGGGGAAACGGTCGTCACGCCGCGAAAGCTGATTAGCTCGCTGATTAATTATTGATCCACGGAAACGTGAATTTCCATAATCCAAGTGTCCTTTCTCTCGTGATCCGAGGCGTCGCTGTTTCTGCAAACGCTGAATCGTTCCATATTTATCGCGAGTGGCTCGACTTTCGAGGATCGTCGCCGCGTTCAATGTTTCGCGCTCGCATTAGAGAAACGTCTTGAGCCGTTTTAATCCCACCCCGTACTTCTAATGTGCCTGTCGCGTGAAAATTAGACTTTAACGCGCGAATACATCCCTGTAACTGGGAAACTGTGCAGCCGATTAAATTTCATTCAACTTTGAAAAGTCGATCGTATGCATAATTCATATTTACATATTTAAATATTTTTGTAGCATTATTGTAACTGCATTTAGTGCAGTTGGTACAGTTCGTATCATAGTTACTCGAAATTATATTGAATTGATATTAATATTTTTAATTAAAGTAATGTTTAAATTAGTATTTACCTAACATTGATATTTTAAATTGAACCAATATTTAATTGAATGAAAACAAATTGGTATTTACCAAGTATCAATATTTAACCAAACATATTCATATGTGCCGCATGATACATCATTCGAAATTGTAATTAAATAAGCGATTAAATATACTTGAACATACACATCAATGCCCCTCGATAAAATCAATATTTGAAGAAAAGTATCTTAAATTTTGTAATTTATAAACATGCGAACCAAATGTCTAGTGTCTGACATGTTAGTTAACCTAGCGTTAAATAATTGGCATATTTTCATTCCGAACAAGCTCGTTACATCGATCGTCTAATAAATTCGAAAAGGTTCGCCAGCTCGATCACTGTAATTATTCCAAGGGACATGAAATTTGTTTGTAGCAGTAAATTCGCCCCATAGCTCCACGCTAGCTTATTCCTTATTCCGTTCGATGATAATTACAGGGTGCTCGTCGTTGCAGCGATTGCACCGTGCAATTTGAAAGTCCAAAACGTTGCTACGAGTGGCTCTCGTATTGTCTTCCATTTCGGCTAAGGCTCTTTGTGTCTTCTCTTAATTGCAAAATATCATTCCCGGGTTCTAATTGTATACCCGTGCCAAACACGATTGTACAAAAACGGGGCCGCCATTTAAACGGCGCGCAGTAATATCGCGAATATTCGACGTCGCAGAAAATTCACTTTTTGCAAAAAGTGAAACGCAGTGAATGGATCATTTGGCGGCGGCGAGTTGGAAAATACGTAATACTCGAGTTTCGACGGCGAATTTTTGGCGAGAACGAGCGCGATACAATTTGCATGGAAATTAAAATATCACCGTGCGACTGTACCCCGGTAACCGGCCATTGTGAATTGACGTTGAAGAGCTCCAAGTATTTCACGCTTCGCGTACCGCCATTATTTCTCTCGTAGAAAATAGTTCAAGGAGTTCGTTCAAATTACTCCTCCAAAATAACAGTTTATGCAAACGTGGCGAACCTCGGGTTACGCTGGATCCATTCACGGTTCTTTCTTTTTAAGAAGCTTATTAATGTGCAAATGTAATCTTACTGATGTGTGAACATATCTTATTAGTATCTAAATAGAGCATCTGACTGATGCATAAGTAACATGTTCAAATATAATCTTACTGGATCATGAAGGTGTCGTATTCATTTTTAATATCAGCCTCTGACTAATGCATAAATAAAATCTTCAAATATAATCTTACTGGATCACGAAGGTGTCTTATTCATTTTTAACAACAGCATCTGATTAATGTATAAATAAAATGCAAAAATATAATCTTACTGGTTTATGAAGATGTCTTATTAACATCTAATTGATGCATGAATAAAATGCAAAAATATAATCTTACTGGTTCATGAAGACGTCTTATTAACATCTAACTAATACATAAATAAAATGTACAAATATAATCTTACTGGTTCATGAAGACGTCTTATTAACATCTAACTAATACATAAATAAAATGTACAAATATAATCTTACTGGTTCATGAAGGTGTCTTATTCATTTTTAGCAACAGCATCTAACTAATGCACAAGTAAAATGTACAAATATAATCCTACTGGTTAATGAAGGTGTCTCATTCATTTTTAACAACAGCATCTAACTAATGTATAAATATAATCTTATATATGAAGATACCTGATTAATATTTCAAAATCATTAATGCACAAAACTAAAAAAATTGTATATTTGTTCTTTAACCTTTCAAAACTTCTATATGATCCTATATGTGCACATATGTCAATGAACTAAGGTATCAATGAACAACTTGATGAGATAAAAGTATTACAAAATATCAGTTTTAGTGTATCAAGTTGAAGTTCAACATCTGATGTGTACGACTATGGTGGAGTCTCGGTATATGGCCCTGAGTTCGGATAGATCATGAAGTTTAAGTTTAGAAATTTCTTAGTTTGAAATTCTGATAATTTCTGAGTTACATGATTTCAAAGCTTAAAAACATGAAAATGGTAAATTTTCTAAATTTCTAAATATTTGATACAAGAAATTTGGAAGCTTGAAACATCCAAATTTAGGAATTTCTAAATTCTTAAATTTTGTCTGCAGTACTATGTTATCGACCAGATAAATAACAAAATTCAATAAAGTACAATATTCTATCACATAGTATCCACAAATTAAACTGCATACAAAATATGAATAATATCAATGTACCTCTACCCACTGAACAATTTTCTGACAAGTAAATAAGAGAGTACGAAAATAAATTCCCCCGAAAAAAAAATTAACAAATGATCGAATAAACTGATTGCCCAAGCAAAATGTCAGACGTCGAAGAAATAAAAGTCGAACGAAAAAAAGTGTCCACGTGGTCGAAAGTAGCCTAGATGGTCAGTAGCCTAGATTAAATCGACTTGTTCCCATAGGTATGTTAGATATTATCCTCGAATTGTTCGAAAGTGGCACGTGAACTATCACGCGAGGTACGACCCTTTTCACCCCCTGTTTTCACCCCCGTCTTGGTCGACCTCGGCCTGAACTTCGAAAAGGTTCTGCTCTTTTTGCCCCGTGCAACCCTGAATTTTATGCACGTGATGAGCGATCGTTCGTCACATTTCGCTATGCCTGCGCACAGCATTGAATGCCGCTATGCGACTTTCGTTGCAAAACGAGGCTCGAACATGAATTTCGTGACACAGGTATTCGACCTTGACTTCTCTCGATGCACCGCGTTTCAGCATCGATAGAGAGCGACGAATTTATGGAAGTACGCGTCGGAGTTTCCTTTGATCCCGTAAAGAGTTACACAATAGCTGTGAATAATCGCGTAATCAATCATTACGGTGTGAATGGAGGTACTGATAAAACGTTGAATGGAAATCGGGACCGTGTGATTTAATGAAAGTATCGATTCTCTGTTGCAGGATGACACGCGTATAATGAAAGTGGGTGACAAGAAGAGATGGATACACGACCCTAACAGTAAGTATACTTATCGATATACCGACACGGTTTAGTGACGTAGAAGTAACGCGAAATAACACTTTTGATATGTGAGCTTCAAGTTTAATATCCGAAGTACAATTGTCTGATATTCTGCAATTCTTTTATTACAAAATTCTTCAACTTTACAATTCTTCAGATTTATAAATTCTCAAATTTCTACATTTAGACTTTTGCATTTTCAAATTCCTAAATTTCTTAGATTTATAAATTCTCTAGATAACCATATTTTCACGTTACTAAATTCCCTAGATACCTACATTTTACTGAATTCCCTATATTTCACGTGAACCCTCGGTGCCCCTTCATAACAACGATTTTACTATACGAGAGACGTACGCAACGTTGTCGGTTGTGGAGGTACAAAGGGTTAACCCGCGGACCTATTATTATGACCACCCTCGAATCACCGGGCAGACTTCCGCGGTTATTTCTGCTGAAAGGGGACAAAGTAATTGCGGCTAACATGCCGACGATTCCAGAGCCGGCAGCTAGCACGACGCGATTCAATTTAACGAACGCACGTAGCACGCCGGGAACCGGCAGAAAAATAGAGGGTCGAAGGGGAAGGGATGAAAAAGGAGATCTGATTTATCGATTCCGGGCCGGTTCGCATGGCTGCTGGTTCCGCGACGAATATTTTCCATCGCCTCGTGAGATGCGTCACGAATTTCTCTCCTATTTTCACCCTGTTCTACCGTCAATTAGCTTCCTTTGCACGGACGAACTTGCGAACAGACTTGAAATTTGTATTCGGTTACGTTTCTTCGTTTATAGCGGAATTTTTACTCGGATGGGCTAATTTACGGTATAAGTTATACATTAATTTGGTTAAATTTGATTAATATCGGAAACGTGGGAATTCCCCAAATCCTATATTCTCTAAATTCTAAATTCCCCAAATCCTAAATTCCCCAAGTTCTAAATTCTCAAAATCACAAATTCCCCAAATCCTAAATTCCCCAAGTTCTAAATTCTCAAAATCACAAATTGCCCAAATCGTAAATTCCCCAAATTCTAAATTCCCCAATTCTCAAATTCCCCAATTCTCAAATTCCCGAAATCCCAAATTCCCCAAATTCTAAATTCCCCAAATCCTAATTTCGCCAAATCACAAATTCCCCAAATCCCCCATGTCCCAAATTCCAAATTCCCCAAATCCCAAATTTCCCGAATTCTAAATTTCCCAAATCCCAAATTCCCCAAATCTCAAATTTCCCAAATCCAAATTTCCCCAAATCCTAAATTCCCCAAATCCAAATAACAGACAATGAGGGATCGTCAACAAATTCGAGAAGCAAATCGGAAAATTTTCGTTCGCGGTCCACGCAGGAAATATTCTAACCAACATTTTTTTTCTATCGTGCGTTACTTGTTTGCGTGCTCGTAAAATGAATGAAAGGAATAAAGGAAAATAGTAGCGGAGCATTAAAGGGACGGGGTGCGACGAACCGCATAGTAGAAGATAAAAGAACTGAATTGTTATCGTAGCAATAACGAAACGAGTACACACGATTACATTCATTCTTTGTGTGTTGTTCTCGCCAGACTGATCTAACCGTGCAATTTACAAAAGAATCGTATTTGTTTTCACCCATACGAACCAGTCGCCCCCCCACGCCCTCTTCGCTAACGATTGAAAACGTAATCCGTTTGTTTCCCGTCGAACGTGTAATACCTCCTATCTCGTACGTTGCCTCATTGTAAGATAAATTCATTCAGAAATACAAAAGCTTCGAATCGAATGCGGCTGATACATTACCGGCAATAAAATATCATAGAATGTTTAATGGATTACAGCTGTAACGCTTACGAATACACCCGATATTTGTAACGTCGATGTTTATCGCGTTCCCCTATCAAACGGTGGGGTCACGTTTCGAACGAGACACGCTTTGCAAGTGAAAATTTTTGCAATTTGCATTTTTTTCATTTGCGAGATGTTAATGCGTTATTAGAGCGAGAAGAGGGCCGATACGGTTCGATGTGGTTATTATTAAAACGAGGAACAGCTTGGACGAAAGAGGGAGAGAAAAAAAGAGAGGGGGCTGAATTCATTGTTGCGCGCTTTGTGCGAAAAGTTAATCAAGAACGAGTTTCGGTACAGTATTGCAAAGCAGCTCGAAGGAATAGGTAAAAGTTACCTACCCCTGGACCGATTAACATAATACTGCATAATTTGCGTACCAAAGGTTCCTCAAACTTCGTCGGGAAACTTTAATGCTCTCCACCCTTCGCCCCCCGAAGACTTCTTTCGTTTTCCCTTTTTTCCCATGGCGACAGAATTTGCACTTCGAGAAGTGGGTTAGCCACCAACTTCAAAGTAATTGGCTATTTAGCCGCGGATAAAAAGGAACACACGGCACAGCGAGGTATTCGAACGAACGAACAAGACAAAGTTTTTTGAATCGCCGAATATTTCGTCGATTAATGATTTCAAGTCTCAGAATTTGAAATTTCTGGAATTGTAACATTGCATTTAGCGAGACGCAGAAGGTACATAATTTTCAAATTTGCAAACTTCAAAATTTTAGGATGTGGAAATTTTGGAATTTCTGAATTTTATAATCCTTTTACAGCTTGATCAATTTAAAGACTCTTAAAATTTGAAGTTCTCAAGCTTCGATACTTTTTAATTTATCTGGGGAATTTAAGAATTTGAGAATTTGAGGGTGCTGAAATATAAAGAAATTAGGACTTGGGCAATTCAAAACTGGAAGAATGTAGAAATATAGCGAATTTTTTTACTCTAGAATTTTTGTGCCTAGGGAGTTTAGGAAGTTGAGAATATAGATATCTAGGGAATTTTAACATGTGTGGAATTGGGATACTTGAGAATTTAAAAATCTAGGGAATTATTGATCTCGAGAATTTTGTAATCTAGGGAGTTTAGGAAGTTGGGAATGTAGAAATTTTGGGAATTTAAACATCTAGAGAATTGAGGAACTTGAGAATGTAGAAATCTGGCGAATTTAGAACAATTTGGGAATTCGAAAATTTAAGAAATTTAGGAATTTGAGAATTTGGAAATTTTGGGGAATTTTAGAATGTGAAAATCATAGAAATTCACAAATTTGAAAATTCGAATATTTGGGAATTTGGTAAATTGTAAATCTGGAGAATTAAAAATTCTTCAGATTACAGAAAGTCGAAAAATTCAATATCTAGGGAATTTATATATTTGTAACTTCGAATACTTAAGAAGCTAAAAATTCGCAAATTTAATCTTGATCAGTATATTTGATTCAGGTGGTAATTTCATCCTGATTTAACAATTTCAAATACAGTCCTTAATTATGATTTCACTTGACTCATTAATTAACTGGCACACCGCGTAGAGGCAGTAATTGCGATTCAGAAATCTTGTTTCGTACTCGAAAGGGAAATCGGTAACGAAAGACTCTGTCAACAGGTTGAACAAGCCGTGCGATTAAATTAGCTCGACGTGATAAATGAAATATCCGGTTTCTAATCTTGCATGTCACGGCTGAACACAATTATTTCGATCACGCGGAATAATTGATGACGCGACGCGATATGAACATCTCTGCGTAGCATCTGCTGACGACTCGATTGTTCAATTTACTGTAATCGTTCTACGATCGAAGGATTCGAATTCGAATCTCTATTCAATAAACTGATCCGATAGATTCATTTATTGTGCGCGCTAAGAAAGGTACATAAAGATGAAGAGAAGAAGCGCACCGATAAAAAGAATATTGAAGAAATATATGAAAGAAGAATATTCAGATTTCAATACCGAATAACAACAATAAATCTTTCATGCTTGAATTTAATTCATCGAAGACCATCGGACCTGTCAAATACCGTATTTTAATTAAATTCTATTGATACGTATTCATGAAAGATTAATCGATAATAGTTATTTCATGTATTACATATGTCGTATTTCGTGTACAATCGATATTTATTTTACAAGACAAAAGAAATAAGAGCTTTAAAATTTACCGACATTCGGATAAAAATTTCGTTAATAAAAATCTGACGTTTTATTTGATACAAAAATTACGTTTATTTGACGGAGCTTGTTTTTGATAGAGAAAAAAGAGGAGAAAGAAATATCGATAGAAAATGTGTAAACTTTCCTTTGGCTAAAATTGCCTGAAGAGAAATTGCGGGCGTTACGACTAATTGTAAGTTGAAAGAAGACGGTGTAGCGGAGGTTAAACATGCTCCATAAGCCAACGGAGGAGCATTATAAATCTTCCTGGTGGTTGTATCTTGACGTGTGTTTTAATGGTGAAATAAATTGCGAGGGAAAAGTCGTTCTCGATCCGTGTTACAACTTGTTACTTTGCTTCCAATAACGCTGTTGTAAATTCCACGCCGGCGATGCGATACATGCAATTACCCTGTATCTATATAATTTAATCATGTATCGAAGTAATCGAGTTCCCGATCCTGCCACCTTATCTCCTTTGGTTATCTTTCATTCCTGTAGGCAAACGCACGGATACGCTAGGAAGATCAACGTGCATCGATAAATCAACATTTTACTAATTAAATTTTGTAACTTGATAATACCGTATTTGTATTATGGAAATAAGTAATGTCATATTTGTGTTGTGTAATGGAAAAGAAACCCCTTTATGTTGTCGTATATTGTCGTACGTTAGAATATTGTATGTTAGATTAATATTCGATGGATTATTAGACGCTAGATTAGTACTCGATAGATTCTTAGACGCTAGATTACTACTCGATAGATTGTTAGCCGCTAGATTAGTATTCGACAAATTATTAGACGCTGGATTAGTACTCATTAGATTGCCACGCTTTAGTTTACCATGTGTCAGATTACTATCCGTGAGATTACCACGCGTTAGATTACTATTCATTGGATTACTACCTGTTAGATTATCACGCGTTGAACTACTACCTACTAGATTACCACGTATAGTATCACCACGCGTTAAATAACTGCGCGTTACGATACTACACGTTAGATTACTACTCGATAGATTACGACGCGTTAGATTACGGTAACCACGCGTCGAATTACTACTCGTTAAATTACCACAAGCTAATATAACAGAAAATTTATTATTATGCATCGAATTACCACGCATTGAATTATCACATATTGAAATATCACGTACCGGATTATTGCGCGTTCAATTATTACACGTTGCATTATCACGTGTTGAATTACCATAAAATGAATGTGAAACCATTCATATATTATACGAACAATAATTTGTGTGAATGCATAAGTGAGTGTCTCGTTGAAAAAATTTGCACGTAACTTGAATCGATGTTACGAATTACAGTAGATCGTGGAAGATAATGTTAATCAAGGTTCTTGTGTAACAATGTTACGAACATAATGATAATTTACACGGTGTTGCTTGTGTTCGCGTTATATTCTTTTAAAGCTTACTTTATGAGTCTGGAAATATGAGATGATTTAGGATGGCAGTTTACGAGGGTTGCTACGAGAAAATGGAGAACGCGTCTGAAAAAATGTGCTACGTCCATAAATAAATAAAAAAGTAGAAACGCGGCACAGGTGGCCAGGTATAAATAATTATAATACAATATCTATAAATTCAAAACTGCTCGATATATTCCAAAATTCAGAGGAGAAGCAGAACTTTTAATTATGATATTACATTGATAAATGAAGACTAGTCATTCGAAGTGAAACTCATTTCTTGGATACTTATAGCCACTTATATTCTTAGTACACTTATGTTCCCTTGTGAATCCTGATTCCACGCGTCGTTTATGACGCTGTGACACACATACAAGGGTTAACAGCAGCGATATCGATTCCTGGTAGCAATTTCTTCGTGCCGGTTATTGTCGATGGTTTATCTGGTTCCAGAGGTTATCCAGCATCTTCGATATTAGCATCGTCGATCATTCAGCCCTCGAAACGTATGATCGATCGTCGGTGCTATCTCCGTTTCGCGACGTCCAATTCACGTAGAAGTCTAGCCCATTTTGGCCGCATTGTGCTCCGTAATTGTCAGTAGCCTAATATACGCCGTAATCGATATCGTAATACCATTTTGGGGGAGGTGTTTCACAGTTGGGAGGGTCACCGAATATTCCGATAATTTATGGGGTTAAATGGTTCCGAGAACATTCACGAAATAACCCTTTTCATCCTTAATAAGCGTTTCACTCTAAACTGTCCTATCTAATGTTCAACTATTAATATCAGATCGAATTAGTCTCCGTTTCGATTCGTTTAAATTATGATACGTTCTTTATATGGATTCGTTATAAATTTTACATTGCTAAAGATGTTAGGTCGTTGAATTTTCAGTTCTCATTTTCTAATTTTAGGGGCTTGCAATTTTCGAATTTGGAAATGTTCAATTTTTAATTTTGGAAATTTGGAAATTAATGTGAAAATTTTTAATTGTTAGATTTTCTAATTCCTATATTGTCAAATTGAGGAAGCTTTGGATTTCTATATCCTTATGTTCCTAGATCCCCAGATTCTTAGATCCCTAAATTCCTAGATCTGCAACCCTACGTCACCAACCCTAACGAGGAGTACTAATCAGATTTCATCCTCCCCAAATTCCCTATAAAATCACCCCACGTTACCACCCCAAATTAGAAGTATTACTGATCAGATTTCGACCTCCCCAAATTCCCTATAAATATAAAGCCAAACGAAAAATATTGTTGACCACCTTCCCGAATTAGCCTCCGCCATTCACATTTTCCACCCCGAAAGGATTAGAATGGTCGAGGTAAATTTGAAAGTTACGAACGGGGTTACGGTTGATTGCCGGCTCGAGAGCAGAAGGGGATCGAAACTAATTCCGTCGTGGACGCAAGGAGGCAATCCGGATTTTCGCCAAACGAAATGATTCGTTTCTTTGATGTAGCCGCGCGACGAACGTTCAATGCCCGGGCACAATTGCATTCGTCTGGAAATAGTCGACAAGCGATATTGGTCGTTTCGAAGCATACCGCATTCGATTGAATTTCTCTCCTGCCCATTAACTCGGAGGCTCTCCCTCGAACGACGCCATTTCATGTGTAACCCTGATAGCTAACCGTCGCGATCATTACGCTTCCTCCTCGACGAGTTACGTCGGACACTTTTGTCCCACGGAGCTCAGATTGCGCCAGTCGATTGCTACACTCGTTTGGCTAATTGTAATCCTACGTTAATTGCATGGTTACTATGTTACAATAGTACTCGGTACAATAACACAATGGCATTATGGTTACTTAATACAATTGTATTAATACAATTGCTTACATAATACACGGTTGCAATAGTATCATAAATGCAAATTTGTACGACGGTCTTTTAAATTGGACGTGCACCACCCCTTTTCCGTGCTTTCTCCATTTGTCTGCTTCTCCATTAGTCTTGCCTATTTTATATATTATAATTACATGTTATATATTAAGGTTATATATTATAAATGTATATTATACACGAAGGTATAATAATTAACGTATGTACAGAAAATTGTAGTCATAGATGTACTTGTAAGAGTACCATCTTACATGTCTGACCATTCACTTGCTTATACTACTTAAACCACCGCCAGTTTATGTTTCGCCATTTTATGTCTCGCTATTTTAATATCCCTTAGAATGAACATAACCCCAATCCCCACGCAACTTTCGTCCAAATTGCAAACGAAATTGTGCATCTCGACGAGTGAAAATGGCGGATTTGTCGGTGTTCATCCAGCGTCGATATAGTACGTCGGAAAGGAAAAAAGGAAAGAAACGAGAGCGTATCGCAAATAACGGAGGGTTCAGTTACGCGTCTAATTAAAAGTTTCGCCCCGGCGAAGTTCCACTTCCCTTGGCGGGCAACTAATATCCCCGAAAGGAGCGGAATAGCGGGCGGAATTAAAGTCGAGCGTACATGAATTAAGGAATAGCAGCCAGCCGTTTCGTGAACTGCTCGTTTTCGCCCAGGTAACACGGCCATTTGCGTGGGCCGAACTTCCGGGATAAAAGACGAAAACGAAAAAGAAACTGAATGGATCAAAAGGGGTGGTCAAAACCCGCTCTGCGGTTTCTTCGATGCGATTCCCGTGTACATCGACACCGATGCACCGCTTTTCGCGCGAATGAAATGCCATGACCATTCTGAACGAATGGAGATTTTGGGGAATTTGGGGATTTCAGAATTTTTGGAATATTTGGTGAATTTAGATTCGTAGAATTTTGGGAATTTGAGGAATGGGGTTTTAATTTGAAGTTCGAAAAGTTATAGTTATTGAAAGTTTCGAAATTTAGGGACTTGAAGTATTTGAAGAATTTGGGTCATTTTTGAGATTTGGGGAATTTCGAAAATTAAACATCCCTAGATGTTTACAATATCTTTACAATATTCCCAGACCTCTATAACAACCTAAGACACCTAGAAAATCCCTACATTTGCACAGTTCGGAGAACATGCCAGTTGATTTCGGTGTTGGCGAATTGTGTATGTGAAACGTGTGTGTGTGGGATTCGTGTGTAACCCATAAGACAAGTTCTTTAGTCCGATCGAATTTCCATGCTACGAATGGAGGATCTAGCCGGATCTGACTGACCGAACACGATAAATCTGCAAGCGGAAAATTCGCCGCGACGTTCTTGAACCTGCGCTCCCCTTTCCTGTCAGAAATCGAACATCCGTGCGAGTCGTCGAATCGACATTGGATATCCAATTCACTTCGCGTGGAAACTGTCGGATCGCATTATTGTTCCCGGTACACGCTCTCGGTTTGCAAAGACATGCAAACTTCCGGCGTACGAGTTGCATATTCGATCGACGTTGATCACCGGAGCCGTTCGCTTAAACGCGAATAAATAAACGTCCTTCCTGTCGCTCGGCAAATAACAGTTTTAAGGCATTCATAAATACAGCGACGCACTTAAACAAGATAGTAAAGATGACTAACCCCAAAACCGCGTTATATTTCTCTTTTCCCCGACTTCATTTAGAAAAGAAGAGTTATTGCCCTGCCCCGCTTTCCATAATCGCCCTCCATTAAAACAAACATGCTCCCTACACTTAATATTCCCTTCTGGCTACACTTCCAGCTACGTCTTATCAACGCTGTTGCTAATGAACGACATATTTAATCAGGGATTATTAATCTATGGTAACCGTTACAATGTCATTGAATCTCCACGCGAGATTTTACGTATTAAGCTTCTTATTACCTGGTGGGATTCTAGTCTCCTTTTGCGAACATCGAAATTTAATTATTAACATTTACTTGCTTGATTACCACATTGAACATTAATTAACGCTTTCAAATACGAGACCTATATCTATCACTTATTGAAACAGTCACATGTTGTACTGAGCTGCATTCCCCACACTTTATATTTATCACGCATACAATTTTAACACATTGTATTTACCTCGCGTTATATCGCCACGCGTTAGATTTATTACTCATTGAATTAGTCACGCGTTGTATTTACCGTGTCTTCAATTTATTTTCCTTTATATTGCCTCATATTATATCGTCTATATAATCATTCTCTCCTTGCACAGCCGTCAACGGCAATATAACGAGAGTCTACTATACCGCAGAGAAAATGTATCGTACTTCATATATTCCTTCTGAGCTCACCTCGAATATACTAATATTTATGACATTAATTACACAAAGTGCACTTGAATACTTGCATAATAAATACAATTTTATTTTCCAGGCGAACTTTGTCGTCAGCTGAATTGCAAGAAAAAGGACCTGTGTTTGCTGAAGGACACGTTCACCGCTGTTTGCGTTTCAAAAAAGGAGCTTGAGAAATCAGGGTAAGTATTTCAATATCTCGTCAAAAATTCCAAAGCCAAGGTTTAATAAAAATTTACAAGTTAATCATGTATGTGTAGTCTTGAAATATTTTAAACTACATTACAAAAGAGCTTTTTAAAAGCCCATCTTTCACATTGTGGCAAGTTTGATAGATCCATGAAAATACAATATCTTCAATGCATTGGAGAAAGATTCAGCGTCCTCTGAGGATGCTTCAAGAAATTCTTAACATTGTAGCAAACTTTGAACAACTGAAGTATTCAAATGCACTATTTCTTATTTAGATAGATAGCCGTATAAACAATTCTATGACTTCTATATTAGTTTTTTTTTCGACTTTGCCATAGTCGAAGAAACACTATTTTCGTAGGCCAGAAATCGCGTTTAACTTATTCCATTTCCAGGGAACATGGCATCTTGATATGCAGGATCTGCTTAAATTTTTAAGATTCATGAAATCGTTTTTCCTCGACGTGGGAAACTTTCGTTGATGTTATATTTTACAAGTTACTTTTTTCCTTCTTTCTTGCCTGTCTTGGTTATTACGTTATTTAGGACGATAGAAAGTTACTGCAGTTTCTTCATGGATGCAATTTTAATTTAAACATTTTGCATATTTTGATGTATTACTTTAGTGATAATTATTTATGTAATTTAAAAAATTCTCAAATTAACCTATATTTACAAGTACTCAAATTACACAAATTCCTAAATTCTCAAATTAAAAAATGTTCACATCTCCAAATTTCCAACTTCAAAATCCCCAAATTCAAATATCACCAAAACATCTCAGGTCTCCATTTTCTGACTCTACCCTTTCACATCGAAAATTGAAGTAGTAACTTCCCGCCATTTCCGTCAAAGTTTGAAAGTTTGTGGAGCAGTTCAAACAGAATCTACTTTCAATGGACGACTTTATTTTTCAGAGACATAATAATACCAAAATCCCGAATGGTTCAGCAAAACCGACGAATGAGAACAGAAACTTCGGTCGACACAGAAGACGACGACGCCTTCTTCGATTCCGAGGACGATGACGAGGATCAGGACGAGTCCAAGTAAGTGAACAGAAAATTGTTTCTCACGAAATTGTCTACTTTATTATTGCGCGGTTAAAATTGAACCTACAAATTGTATCTTCCAGTCGAGGCAACCTCGATGAACATTGTAAAAATGAAAAACTTTGTTCTTTGATTACTTTGTCGGATTCGCAATTCTTTCTAGGTTATGTAACCTTCGTACGAAGCGTATGACAGTTACAAGGGTTCGTACGACAGTGAAGGTGTGTACGTTAAAGAAATCGACTCGAATTTAGAAAGCTTAAAACGCAATTTAAAACGCAATATATATACTGAAGCTTAGGCGAGATGCAAAAACATAAGACATGAGGAAAACGCGGAAAAATTGAGACGATAATAACGCGAAACGCGAATATCGTAACCTGATATCGTGACGCAACGAAATTACGCATCTCTAACCGTCCGATCAGAAATACACAGTTTAATATTAATTTTAATTTATTTAATATTATAAATTTTAACTTACCTTAGTAGATTCATTTCTCAAAACACACCGGCACCACGAAGTCACAGGAGTGCCGCAAGCATGGTTGTGTCCCGCAGGAAAGTTATCTCCTGTTGTTCAACAACTGGCTCGCAGGTCATTGTCTGACGTGAGTGTCACTCGGAAGAGAATTCGAAACACGATATTCCGTAATTTCAAATTTCTTGCAAGAAATGTGCCTTGAGATATGATTTTTCACAAACAATAACTAGTCTTGTTATTAGAGTACGACAAGTTGATCGATCACTGGATCGACGCGCACTTCGCTCGATGCGAAATCTATAGTGGAGGGGACAGACTCGCGCATGCGCAGTCGCTCTCGGATTCGTGGCGGGGCGCATTCGCCTTTGACCCTACAATGTCATCGTAACCCTATCGATCGATTACAGTTTGATAATTTGGAAATTCAGAAATCGACAAATTGACAAAATAACAAAATTAAAAATTTAAAAATTGTCAAATTAAAAAGTTCATAAATTCATGAAGCTTGGGAGTATGTAAAGTACAAAATAAAATTTCAGTTTTCGCTGTCAGCAATTTCATAATCGGAGGGTTAACGACGTTATCTGGTTAGCAAATATTCCATCGATATAATGCTGCCCAAGGATCATTATCGATTAGAATTTTTATGCAGATTCAACGGTTCTTAACGAACCAGAATTTCCCATGATAAAATATAAGGAAATAAGGGATGCAAAGTTGGACTTTGATAAGACAACTTTCAGCGATATTGAAATACCGAGTTAAAGCGAACTGCGCTGCTTATAAAGTTAGGGAAAAATTGCTTTTTCCCACAGAAAACGTTACACGATCTGTTCGGTTATTAAACGAAATAGAAATATCTGAAAATTTTTACCCTCTTTTTTTTTAACGTGTAAAACGTGACAAGTTTTCAGCTTTTGAAATTGCTCGGTTTCATATATCAAACAAATAAAAGAATTCCATTTCGGATTGTTCTGTTTTATCGATATTCACTTTAGTTCAGTTTTTATTTATTTGTTAACAAATAAGAATATAGGTTTTCCTTTCATCTTTATTGATCAATGTAAAAATTTTATAAACAATAAATATTAATAATTTTAGTTTGATACATAAATAAATAATTTAAATACAGATTGTAAAAATTAATATAAAATTCTCGTAAAAGTAATTATTGAGAATAAAATTTAAATTGGGAATATAATAATAAATATTCAACGCCCATATTTAAATTTATTTTAATAATCAACAGGTCATTTTCTGTAAACAAGATTAATTATCATCCTCTAATTATTATTTTATTTTTCTATCAGTTTAAAAATTAAGGACCAACATCAAAGATTGGAATATAGACATTTTTCGAATTAATCAAAATAAATTCAATCACCGAGCAGAAATTAATAATACTTTGACACAGCGAATTCTTTGCATCCACGATATTGCACGGTATTCCAATGAGATTATTCCCCGGCAAATTGATATTACCATCGTCGAAACAATCGAGCCGGCGCAGAGCATACAAATGTTCGGTAAACAACAATTCGAAGAATTACCGTGTGTACATTTATTGGGAAAAATCTATCTAGAATCGGTCGTGTGTGCGATGAAATTCCTTGGAAAGAAAAATAACGCGCTCCATTTAACCAGATGCACGATCCACATTTCGCCGATGAAAAATAAAATCTGAAGAGACCGATGATCGTTTAATGAGGCCCAATTTGTACCGAATATCTTTCCCGAGGAATCGGAGGAATATTTCATTGGTTCCGGACGACAAACACGATCGAGCAATTCGGTTTAATTGGTTCTCTCCGGTCGGCTGTCGCGTATAAGTTGCCGGGGTTAGAATCACAAAGAAGGAGAGAAAAGAGAAGCAAAATTGTCGGGAAGCAAAAAGGAGTAGCAGGAAAAACAGGAGAGATCGAAGCGTGGTCCCAGCGGGCAAAAATAGACCCAGCCTCCGTTCTGTGTGTGTGTTTTTTTTTTTGCTCCTCTCCTTTTCTCTCTTTCTCCTTTTTTCGCTAGACATTTAGCAGGAAGTATTGGTTTCGCCGGTTCTCTCCGCATGTCGAACGCGTTTTCCCTCTGGCTGAGTCGAATAAAAGGTTAGCTTTATGGGTCACGTATTCACGGTTTCGTGCCTCTTAAGTTTCAATGCGATCATCCAGACGAGGGGGAAAAAACAACGAGTGTTCGCCTTGCATTCGTCACGAGTGTCGCTTATAAAGCCTCTGAAACGTGTTTTATTACCCTCAATCTGTGACCGTTTGGTCCCGGTGGCCATTTTCTACGATTATCTACGACTATATGGCTCTTATAGGTTGTTTGTCCGCTCCGCGTGACTCTTTGGATTTCCTGCAAGCTTTCGTGCTAAGAAAACCATATATCTTCGGTTGTTGGTCTTTGATGTTTCTCCAAGAACTCTCAAAGAAGAGTGTACGTTTTCGAACGGGTCGCCATTTTGGAGATATTTGAGGATTTTTTATATATGAGTTTACTGGACGGTCTTTCATTGCAAGAAACCTTCCACGATTTTATTGTAACTTTTAGTAGTCCCCAAGAATTTCGTCAGGTCTGTGTAAATCTATAATGTTACACATGTGATACATGAACATAGTGACAGTAGTCGAAATTAATAACAGAGAAATAACAATTGCCAGCAAAAATCTTCCAGTGCAAAAAATTGAGAATCTTCAGTAACCTGTGGTCTCTAAATTGCCCTAAAATACATCGCTCGAAACACAGGTGCACAAGTAGAGAAGATCACCGTTACTCGCAAGTGGAGGAACCGAACGCATGGTCAGACACGTGAGAAGAGAGTCGACCCGCCACCGCAAATTACACTGTTCCCAGTTCGAAATAACCCCGGTGACGATATTTTTACGAAGAATTTTCTCGAAGGACACGCTCGGAATGAGCCAAGAGTATCAAACAGAGCGAGCGAGATAAAAACATCGAGGAAGGGTGAAAGGTACGAAAAGGTGGGGTGGATGGAAAAGCCTCTTTGCTCTGCTCGCTCGTGTAAATTTAAGTAGGAAGAAATGTCTCGCTGGCAACGTTCCTCCACTCTTTTTCCAGCCATCTTTCGTCTTCCGTCTGAGCTGTTCTCCCCGTGGAATTTTCCTCGATGCGGCTTCAACCTTCCTCCTCGTATCCTCGCAAAGAGAGTAACTCCTGTGTTTCGTTCCGTTTCGCGTGGCTGCTAAAGTAAACGCAACCAGGTTTCAAGTCTTACCCTTCACGGTGTCGTTCGAAATTCATTTTTTATTACTGCCACGGTATTGGAACAGCCTGTGTCGAAATCCGACCACTTTCTGAACATATTGGATTCGGACTTTGCCAAGGAATTTAGGGGACGATGTACGAGCTTCAAGATTAGTGGTTCGTTTAATGCAAGTTCAGGATATGCATAGTCTGTTAAACATGTTTAATAGTAAACGCACTGAAGGGTGCACGCTCATTGCGAGATTAAGAATGAGGTTCAAGTATAAACGAATTATAAAACGTAAGTTAATGTATACATTAATTCTTTACAAGTAAAACAAGTAAAATAACAGTTAATTATCGATTGAAACATGAGTCGAAGCAGTAGAATAGGATCATAGACAAACGGTAATGGGTATACGCAGTAGCAGAGGATTGTATGCGGTCAGACAAGTAGTATAGAACTGCACGTAGTCAGACGAGTGGTATAAACCCGTATGTGGTTAGACGTGTGGAATTGAACGGTAGATGATCAGACCAGTAGAATGGTTTCTGGGTTTCCATTTGGTCAGACGTTGGTTTACTGTACCTGGTTATCTTATACATTGATCTATTCTACTTGTCGAATCTCGAACATACATTTTAAATTGAACTAATTCTGTACATGTTAATTAACAGGTATCGTACTGTTTAATTCTCAAGTATCAAATTATCGAATATTAGATTTAGGAATTTGGAAATTTAGAAGCATGGAATTATTGAAGTTTAAGATTTTCCGAATTTAGAAATTCCAAAGTCAATTTCTATATTCCTGAATTTTCTTACGGAAATTTGCAATTTTCTCGATTTTTTATTAATTCCCTAACTTACCCAAGATGCTGCATTCTTAAATGTTGAAACTTCAAATGACTAAATTCTCACATTGCTAAATTTTCAAATTCTACAAATTTCCCAAATGTTCAAATTTCGAAACTGTCAATAAGCAAATCCCCAAACAACCGTATTTCCAAATTGGCCAAATTCCCAAACTCCCCAAATTTCAATCGAGGAGAACTGGTAAATATGCGAAATTCTGAAATTACCGAAATTTTCCAACTTCGAAATTCGGTCGGCCCAAATTCCCGCGAATGTGCTCCACTTATTCGTACATCGTTCTCCCCGTCCAAAAGCCCGCAACATTTGAAGCGTTCCGAACGGAATGCCAACAATTAACGCAACAAAGATGAAATTCATGGCGAATAATTACGAACGCAAACGTCAGCAACGGTACATAAAGGACTCGTTTAAAAGACGTCTCCAATATATTTCTAAAAAGCTTTTAAAATCAGTCGGAACATAATGTATAAGTTCCGTTGAAACAGCGGGAGAAAAGGAGGATCTGAAAAAGTCTGGCAAGTGTTACGCTAGGAAGAATGCGAAGAATAAAAGGAGGAACGAAATAAAGGAAACGAGAATCGCGCTTTCCCGTGAACAGAGAGAGAGAGAAAGAAAAACGTAGTCCAAACGAAACACGGTCGATTCCGAGCAACGAAGAAGAGTGTATTCTTTTGCCCGGTCTAAAAGCGGATTTCACCGAGCACCGTTTTCCAGCTCGGAGAAGAGACCTCGACTGTCCTCATTTTCGGAAGGCCACTTTCGTCTTTCGCACTTCTCTTTGTCGCAATTAGCGAGGACTTTCGAAAACGAAAGTAACGTGTTTCGCTCGGCCGTGAAATAATATCGTTCCACGATGATACTTTGCGGAGATACAAAAAGAGCAGATTGTACGATTTGTGAATGACCTTTTAGTTTCGAAGCTCGGAAGTTTTAATGGAGAATATTCTGTTCTTTGGGTGATGTGTAATTAGCGTTTGATTGTGTGGTTTATTTGCTGGGGAGAATTTGGGGAATTTTTTTATTGGGAAATATAGTTGTGGGAGAAGTGTATTTTTGGGGAAATTGTGGATCTCTACATTTTTGAAATCTCTGAATCCCCAAATATCTAAATTCTCATATTCCTAAATTCCCAAATCCCCAAATCCCCAAATTATCAAATTCTCAAATTCACCAAATCCTAAAATTCTCCAAATCCCAAAATCCTCAAATTCCCCAAATCCCTAAATCCCAAAGTTCTCCAAAATAACAATTGAAAATCTGTAATTGCCTCTTAAAATATATCGCAGAACAATAAAACTCATCGAGGCAAAGGAAAATAAATTGATTGAAGAGTGCCATTAAATAACACAACCGAACGAGCAAGATCTCCGTGATTGATGAAGAACCGACTGAATCGTTTGTTTGGCGAATTGATAGCAGGCAATAAGTATTGATGATCTAATTTCCGGGAAAAGTCGTAAGAAACTTTTAATACCGCTCGTAAACTCGCGAGCGTAAACCTGCAGATTATACCAGCTCGTTAAATTATCTTCTTTTTGAATATAAAACTTGAGAATGAGTTTATCACCGATAAATTTCACGAGATCGATGATATGAAACTCGGAACAATCCTTGCTATTATTATTCCGGGACATTAAAAATGTTCAACTTGCTGATAAATTTCGATTCCCTGACTTGTATAATAAATTGAATCTTCCCCGTTAAAAGTTTATGTCGGCACTCGTTAAAACGTGAATTATTACTGTCGCGATATAAATTGTCGTTGAAGTACCTGCACCTTTCGATCGACTTTGAAAAATTAATTATATTAAAATTTAATTTGATATTTCACATTCTATCTAAGAAACTGTCGACGAATTCTATATTCATTATATTCTATAATCTTCCACATATTGTATTTGGTTTTTTAAATATGTTCTATACATTTAATTATACTGCAATGTGTTCTTTGAACATAATCTATAAATGTATATTCATTGCAATGAGTTTATGAAGCATAACCTATAAGTTTATGTATATTACAATATGTTCTATAAACAAGTTTTACAAAAATTGTATTATATGTTTGCACAAATTTACCGATAGTATATGTTCATACAAAAAGAACTATATTAAATGTTTTTAAATACTGCACAATAAAAAAATTTCATTAGACTCGTTCAATTAAATGCAACATTACCAATGAAAGTTGCCTATAAATTTGCTATTAAACAATTTATCGTTGAACGATAATCAGGAGTGTGCAGAAAGGAGCACGTGCCAGGGGTGGAAAAATCGGGCGTTCATTACTCGAATCCCCTGAAAAGGTCGAAAATACTGCTCGAAAGACGTCGGTGAGTTCCTTTAATGCTCGAAGTTATTCCTCGTGTACCATAAAGAATCGTTTCCCAGCTACTCCTCGCATTCGCCCGGTCCCGATTCCTTCCGGAACGAGAAAAGGGAGGCTTTTGGACCAACGAAACTTGTATTTACGATGCCGTGTGCGGAAACGAGTCGCGACGTGCTACCGATACCACTCGAAAGCTTCTCATTGCCTATCTACACGATACAGAAAACGGAAAATAAAAATTATATGCTACACAGTTCTTTTTAATGGAGGATGTTTGTGTGATGCAACTAGTTGCTTTGTTCAGGAAATTCATAACTCTATAGTTTCAAATTTCTAAATCCCCAAATTCGTGAACTTCCAAATTCTCAAACTTCTAAATCTCTAAGTCCCTAAACTGCATAATTCCTAAATTCCCAAATCTCGGTTTTTGAAATTTCACTATTTTCAAAGTATCATGTTCTGTATCTCCAAATCTCCCAAATTCGCAAATTTCAAAATCCTTCAAATCCCTAAATTTTTCAAATTCCCCAAATTTCAAAATCCTCAATTCTCCATATCGCCATATTCTTAAATTTCTGTATCCCCAAATCCCCAAATTCTCAAAATTCGTCAAAGTTCCCCAAATTCCCTAATTTCCAAATCCCAAAATCCCCATATCCCCATATCTCCAACTGTCCTTATCCCCAAATTCCCAGAACCCGAAAGAGAAAAGCCCGTTGAAAGAACCACGACACAATATCCTCGCGCAAAGTGTCAACAAAGGAGACATTGTTTGAAACGAATTACAACCAGGAGAGTATCAACGTGCGCCTCGTTTCATCGATGTGAACGCGTGACGCTCGCGTGTCGACGTGTGTGCGCTCGCGTGTCGACGTGTGTGCATGTACACGCGCGGAAACGCATCGACGATAGCAACCCCCCTAGTAAATTAGTCTATCCGATTGGATTCCTTGCTGCCCTTTGCCGTCCTCTGTGTACCTATCTCGACCAATGACGCTCGCTGGGCTCGCAGAATTAGGCTGCCCGGAGCGTGTGTATCCCTAACCGGACGCCGAAATGAATGCCGTTGCATGCAATTCCGGCTGAAATAGACTGGCGGTCTCTGAATGTATTTTGCGGCCGTGTTGCTCCTCCTCTCCTGTTTTACGCAAGTTAATGCACCGTCCACCATTTAACGCGCCTGCATTATTTAGCAATCGATCAGCCCTCGTTGATCTTGTCCTCTAATCACTCAAATTTCGGTCTCTTTCGTTTCTTCGGTTATTATACTCATCGTCGACGGTATGATACTGTATAATTTGCACTTGTGCTGGACTTTTGGTATATCGCCATTTCTTGTATATGAGTGGAATTTGCAATTGTGTTAAATTTTTAGTGGATTTCAAGTTTTTATCAGTTCAGTTTGCAGTTTTGCTACACACTAAAAATTCTGTCAGTTGCAGTTATACTTGCCTCTAGATATATTGCCACTTATGATTCATAAAGTTCGGATCATGTTAATGTATTCTCTATTCGTGTACTTCATCGTTAGACGGATCAACGAAAACTGATTGCTTAGGCAAACAACTATTAGAAGTCTCAGGTCATTGTTTATGAACACGATACGCGTTATACGATGCTCGACGAACCGTAACTTAGCCGTAACAGCATACGTACGTATAGGATTTTCAAACTATATTAATGTATAATAACCTTATATACTTAAGCTCTTTTTAAAAAGTATAATAAAATAAAAATCGAATACCGTGCGTATTACACAGTCAGACTACGCGCGTTCACGAAAATGTGGGTAAACAACCGTTTCATTGATTAACCATATTTGTTCTCGTCTGTTTATCAATTTATCGATCCCGCAATTATAAACTAACGTTATATGCAAATAAATAAATCAGCCAGGCACACGATCGGTTAACGATTTGCAAATTGAACGGCGAATACATCTCGTGGGAAGTTGGAGCAACGCAATTGGCCGCGGGAATCATTTCCAAATAGCGCGGAAGAAAACGAAGAAACAAAAGTTGTTTCGTCTGCGCGCCGTTCTCATTGATATTCATTCGTCCATCCACGGACGATATTGTTGAAATTCTAATTACACTTTTTTTTTCCCACGGTTGCTCCAATTGCTAGGCCGGGGATATTCCGTGCGACGAGCAAGAAATAAATTGAAGCGGACTTTTCATTTTTCTCCGGCACGTTCGTGCGATGCCTCTGCCTTTGTTTTCTGCCAAAAATTGAAACACACGGTCCGCGGTGAAACACGGTTCTCCCGAGCCGAACTTTTCGGTTCTCGCGTTCCGAAATGATCGAGGTTCGTAAATCGTCCGGGATTTATCAAGAGGGCTACACTATTTCCCTAAGGGCGATTCCGCTGGAAATCGGGGCTAACTGCGTTTAAATTTTACACGAGGCACCGCATTATCCACTAGAAGAGGTACTCCGGTGGTAATTGCTACACGAAGAAAATAGCATTTTCTACTTTCGTCTGAAATAGTACTTCCCTAAATTGAGGGAGAACGATTCCGAGAGGGTCGTTAGCTTCCCTTCGAATCTTCAGTTACGGGGCTTAAGTGTTCCCTAAAATCTACTCGGAAAAAAGGGTAGTTCCCGTCGAAAGAAATCTTGACGTTTTTAAATTTACTTTGGGGCCGCGCTTTTCAAATTTTAATTAGATTAAGTAACGTGTCAATATTGAACTACTATATTAAGAAGTTCAAAACTTTAAAATTCCTACATTGCATAGTTTCCGTATTGCAGAAGCCACCAAACGTCCAATATCCCCGGACGTGCAAATGTTCAGCACATTAGCTGCAAGAAAATTGGCAAGTGTAAGGAATTATTCAGATAACAGGTTGTACTTGTAATTCGTACTGACAACGCTCTCTACTTTGGTTGTAAATGCGAGATGACTGATACCGTAATTTGCAAGCTCCAATTCGTCTATTCGAAGGAAACTTTTCGCATAAATAACTACTTGCCATGGTAATCTGTAACCCAAGTAGATGGATCTCCGTATATGATCAGACAAGTGAAACGTACCGGACATTTATTGAACAGAAGAAGACCACGAACTTATAACTACTGAAAATTTAATTACCTGCGACCCCTATTATTGTGTTAACGGTTATCTATTATTTTCGTTATATTTTTTCAGACATTTTTCAAGTTTTTAAATTACGTTTTAAATATTTTTGGAGTTTCAATAATTTTCTACATTTTTATATCTTCAGTCATATATCCAAAAATTTTACAATTTCTCAAATTACCAATAAAATTTTCAAAGACCTAAAATTTGCCAAGTTGCCATATTTCAACATTCCTAATTTTCCAAGTACTACAAATTTTCTAATTTTTTCAATATTTCAAATTTCCAAAGTCAAACTTCCAAGTGTTCCAAATTTTCCAAATTTCCGCAAAGAACCAAAAGTCACCAAAACCGTCGCAAAACGAGGAACAATACCACATATTCTAGCTAGGCCATGTCCGTCGAATTAAATAAAATAGAATTACCAGTCACACAATTGAGCATTTGAAATGCATGAAAAGCTCTGGCCGTTAAACCGCAGGAAATCGGCACGGAAGATGAAAACGCGGCCAATAAAGGAATCAAAAACGTAGAGAAAATAGTGGAGCGAGTATTTTTTCATTCGAACCGCACACCAGCCCGACGCTGTTTACTTCTAATTAACAGTACGCGGCGGCACTTTGCGAATTAAAACTTCTCCCTGTTTGCCCTTCTCCCTCGCCCTTCTCCCTTGCCCTTTTCCCCCTGTTTCCTGTTTGCTCTTTCGTTCAACGTCCGGAACGAGCCAACTCGCGATTCCGTTTTTCTACTCGCGACACCGCTCGCTTTTCAATTATCGCGGATCATCGTTGATGAAATTCTTGGGAAATTGATCGATCACTCACCGATAACTGGGGAATTACGTACTCTTCGTCGGGTTTTTTTATGGTACCGTGCTTAATAACTAGAGAGCGTCTGTAATGGCTGGTGAATGCCATGTAGATTGATGGTTTGTCTATTATTTTAACCCTTGCACTCGAAAAGCACTCATTGACTTAATTGAAAAATATTTCAAATTATATTATTAAAGGGAACTGTACAATTTGAACTTTTAATATTATTTGAAATAAGTAAATTTTAATTAGGTCTCTAGTGTACATGTGCAAGCTTGGCGAGTACAGACAATTAGTAGAGAAATGATAACATCAAGAGAGTTCATTAATCTTTCAATTAAAAAGTTTTAATGTTGCTCTGCTAACGAATTTAGATTTAATTCTGATCTGAAAATTTGGAAATTTAAACTTTTAGGAAGAATCAAAATTAATTAAAAATCAAGTTGAAAATTTCAGAGTTTGAATATTAAATGATGGATTTAGAAATTTAGAAAATTTCGGAACCAATTTGAAAATTTGCAGATTCAGAGATTTAGAGACTGAACATTGACAATTAGAGAATTTGTGCGGATTTACTAAATATTGAAAGTCAATTTGTCCGGAACAACGCACGAAGGTTAATTGATGAAAACCGATATCTCTGTGTGTCCATCAATTAATACGCTTACAGTATTTCGATCCGGCTAATTCCGTGACAAAATGTAGCATAATTTCGCGATAGAGTCACTTCAAAGCAGATGTGGTTCGTGCTACAGGAATTTCGCGTTGCACAAAATATATGTCCGGTAGAAAACACGATGTTACATTGTTTGCCCGAAAAACCAAATATTTGTGAACGTAACAGCGATAACACAGACGCGAGTGCACCGTATGTGTGCGTGTATCGTGGTGCGTATTCGCAGAAGTTTCATTTTTACCGTAGCTTCGACTTTTCCAGCAGTTCCCATTTTTCATACTTATTTGCTCCCGGTGAAATTTGAACCGGGGTATAGATTACTTTGGACATACAGTTTTTTTCCTGTTAATCAATTTACATTTTCCTTAATGGCCCGCGCGTTTTGAAACCTGCCACTGAAGCGAAAACGAAAGAGTAAATGGCATTTTTAGAGAATGGATTGTACTATATGAACGATAACAGTCATACAAAATTAAATAAAAATTAATAAGAATTAACTCATTCGCTCTTATAGTAGTCCATGTTTCATAATTTTTGTATAATCGAATATTTGAAAGAGAAATATTCAGATCTAGACGGTAAAGACAATTAAAATGAGTCCAGAGGTAGTCAGACAAGTAGAGTGAATCTATAAGTAGTCAGATCCGTATCATCAAGCTGTGGATAGCGTCACAATTGATTTTCCGTATTTAATTAAATAAATCTCGTACGATTATAAATACGTATTGAAATGGAGTAGGTAGTGAAGTACAATGATCAGACAAGTGAAATTGGACCGTGCGCAGTCAGACAAGTGAATTGGATTAAGAATGGTGAGACGAGAAGTGATCGTGAATGGTCAGACAAGTGAAATTAGTCGTACGCTGGTCAGACCAGTAGAATATGACCGTAGAGCCAGACATAGCTCGATCAATACAATACTATTTTTCACACGTTGACTGGCATAAAGGTCACCAGTGATTGACATGACGAACGAAACATCATACGAGTTGCTGAATGTCACACGACGTGTTGAGATTTTTAAATTTTATTTATTAAGCGTATAGATAGACTTCAACGCTTATCATAGAAGGCATGATGCGGGTCAAATTGATGCTGGTCCTTTTAAATATAATATACGATACATGATATGCGATACATCATTCATGATACATTATGCATTATATCAGATACGCGATACGTTACATATGATATATAATTAATGACGCTGGATATGCAAGACGTGTGACATGATACATCATACATGGTACATTATGCATGATGCACATATATTAGATGATACAAGATTCGTGACATATGAGACATGATACATGTATAGTAGATGATGTAAGATGTGAGGCATGAGACATTCAGACCTGAGACTGAAAACAAGAGACACGATGATGCGTTTGTACATGATATACATATAATAGATGATAGGTGTAATATGACACATGAGACATTGGAACGTTCGACATGAGACAATACATGATACATAATACATGATATGCAATATATGATTCGTGAAATATGAGATAGGACATTGGACATGAGGGACAGGATACATGATACATCATTATTATATGTATATCATTATACATGGTACACACATATGATGTACTATACATGATGTATAGTAGATGATACAGGATACGTGCAACATAAGATATTAAGACATTGAGGCATGAGACACGGTACATGTTACATCACGCATGATACATACATAGTAGATGAATACGTGAGAAGTGAGACATGAGACATTGAGACACGTGACATGAAACGTACATATAGCATATAATGTATAAACAGTACATTTTCATAAGTCTGTCCAAAAGGAAGTAAAATATAACTACGTTCATTTTTAACTCGAATCGTTATTCCGGGCACGACAGAGGCCATTTCGGAAAAATTTCTCTATGAGCAGGTGATGTCGTTTGTTACCGGAAGCCGGACCGACTGAAAGCCGAAGTTCCAGCGAACGGCCACCTAGCAGAAATATATAGCGACCGTGGGTCGAAAGATAAACGTGGGCGTGGGTAGGTGGGGAGTCAGCGGATTACATTTCGCATTCATGGAATTCCATCGAGTTCGCGTAAATCAAAAGTTCCGGGGCCAGCCTTCGAAAAACTCTACGACGGAACAACGACGTGGTCGTTGTCGTCGTCGACGACGAGTCGCGTCCCGCCGAATCGTAACTACAGCCGATACGATCGAACGAACGTGAACCGTAAAAAGAACGAAAAATCGTGGATCTCGATAAGAAGTAGCAGTGTTCCACTTTCGACGCGATGAATAAATTCTATGCGTTCTGCGAGAACTCATTGTTTTGCCGGACAGTAAACGTGCCACGCGATTCTGTCTCGATTCCGCGAAAATAGCGTCGCGATAGTTTAGAAATCACATTTCACGAGTTTTTTTAGTTAGAACACGGTGGACTCGCGTTATATTGCCACCTTTAGGTAGACGTTGCGATTAGCTTCCACGATATCAATCTTCACGTATTAAATTACTATGCAATAAATCACCACATATTGAAGTCCTATGTATTATATTACCACATGCTATATCGTC
Organism: Megachile ligniseca; assembly: GCA_945859555.1. Taxonomy (NCBI): domain Eukaryota; kingdom Metazoa; phylum Arthropoda; class Insecta; order Hymenoptera; family Megachilidae; genus Megachile; species Megachile ligniseca. The sequence goes on from OX243783.1 coordinate 8,500,486, forward strand.
ACGTGTTATATTGCCACGCGCTATATTGCAGTATGTTAAATTACTACGCGTCATACCACGTCATATTTCCATATTTAAATCTCCTACTTGAGTTACTCGCATTATATCGCCACTAATTTAGGAAACTTGCTAGTCATTTCAATATATTGCCATCCGCAAAAGACTCCTAACACCCCACCAATGGCCGTATAACAAGAGTTCTGTAATTAGTAATAATATGAGTTAATTAATGCAATACAGTATATACGGTAATTAGATCTATTGTTTCATCATCCGTATGGCTTAAATCTGTCGAGTTTCGATCGATGGTGAAAGAAAGAGGCAAGTTTCACGTTGGTTCAAGTATTTCAAGCGAAACAACATTTACTCTAGCATGAAAATTTCGTAGCAAAAGGTCGCGAAAAGGTTTGGAAATCCGGCAGTGCTGGATATAAAAGTTTTTCCCGACTGCGGGAAACGACGATAGCACCTGAACGAAGTTTGAAGCTTCTCACGAGCCTCAAACTGTTAGCTCCGGATATAAAAGAACGAAATTAAAGGCGGATTCAAACACGTCTTTTTACTTTTGTATTATTTCACGGTGTTGCATCCCCTTTTTTGTTCGGTCGAGAGTTGCCAACTTCGAAGAATAAACTTTCGGTCGATCAAACGTACAATCACTGTTATCGTTAGATGCTTTCGACGTAAAAGAAGTGGTAAATCATCGAGCAAAAAGACGCGTTGTAAAATTCTTCAAAAAAGTTACGTGTTGCGGGGAGGATCACTGCGAATGTGATTTGCAAAATTTCCGGAGAAATAACGCGTGCAACTTTATGGAACGTGAAACCACGCGCAAATTCCAGCCATGTATCGCGAAATGTATCTCATAATGCGCCCCGTGAATTGGCACATTTTGCCCGGCCTCAAACAAAACCTCAAAACTAGCTGGACTCAAAATCGTAAAGTGCGTAGAGATATACCTCGTGCAATAAGTACTTATTGCCGTTCAGTTTCGAACAGGTGCATATTACAGATACCCAGAGAAAAATACAAATATTACTTCTCGCAATATCCGGATAATAACAGAAAAATAAAGAGGCCATTCTTCGATATGGATACAAACAGAAATGTGAAGGTGTATCCCGAGGATATTTCCACACGATACCGAGAAGTTTGTTAATCCACTTCCGTTCTATTCGGAAAAATATGAAGCATAATATTGCTTGAAAATTCGAAATTTGAAATTCAAATGGTTTCATGCCGGGAGAATATTTTGAAAAACAGCGAGCCAAGCACGATCGTTTACATAAATTCCACTGTTCCTTTTTGACGGCAAAGGAAAATTTGCTCCCGGATCCATATCTCTTCGAGCCAGCCAGAAAACTGTGTTTTAAGAAAATGGCGTCGTAACTACGTTACATCCGCGGGTAGAATAAATGCATGGAACATCAGGAAGTAGACTCGGAGATACGGAAAACAATCGTAACGCCGGAGTACTATTGCCTCCGCGCACGATTTCCGTGGTAGATTCAGATTAAACGGTTAAATTTATGCAGAATCTCGGTCTTGAAAGAATACGTGTGCAGAAGGAATCTAGTAGGAGGTAGTCAGACGAGTGATACGAAACAGTGAATGGCCAGGCAAGTGGAATGGACTCGTACGCGATCAGACAAGTGGAATCGGGCATTAAGTAATTTGACAACTGATATATTACCATTAGTGATTAGAACCAGTGGAGATTGTACAGTGACAGGCAAATATCGTGAGATCGTATGTGGTCAGACAAGTGGTGTGTGATTATTGATGATCGTATATGGGCTTTAGAAACACATGTGATCAGACTAATTGCTAGTATAATACAGGTAGACAGTTCGATACATGAAGTCATAGATGAACAGAGTACAATAGTTTGGTAATCATACATAGTCTTTATGGAATCATATGTGGTCAGGCAGGTAGAATTAATTGTGGTAGGTTGGGAATATAATGATGGACTTACTGTCACTGTACATTGTCAGACAAGTGGAATGAGATCTTATGTGGTCAGACAAGTAGAATATGACCTCGTGTGGTCAGACAACAAGTGAAGTAACAATAATATACAGTCAGACACAAACAGAATCTGAACTGATTCAATTCCAAATGTATAAAATATCTTCTTTCCAAAAATTCATCCCTCGTCAGTTAATGCACATACACCAGGTTAGAGAAGTTCGAAATAATAAGTTTTGCAGAATGTTGAAATTGCCAAACTATCGGACAAATGTAAAAGTTCTGAGGTTTGCATAATTGTCCTCTGACAGCATTCTCCATAGAGTTGTTGGAAGGCAGAAGAAGCCAACGTTGCAGCAAGTATACGGTAATTCACGGTAGATAGCAGTTTGTCAATTGCGCTAGCTCAGCCGATGTTTAGCCGAGAGCTCAAAGCCTTAGCCCTTTAGATCTGACGAATCAACAGTTGCAGCACGAAGCCGTCGTAAACGGTTGCAGGGAATTATGAGCAGTTACAACGGCAGCAACCGTGCCATAATAAAGAAGCTTCGTAGGTTCGCGAAAGGAGAGGTTGGTCCCTCTGTGTGGATTCGACGGGAATGCCTGCCGGTAGATTGTGCTTCGTGGCCGGGAATTCGTGGTCGTCGGCAAACGCGTAATTAGTTTGGACCGAGTAACGCAGTAATTAAGCTGGTTTAACTCCTTTATCAAGACAGAGGCTCGTCTACCTTGGCTTCCTAACAGTCGACTCCCTGCGGCTTCTTGGTTTCTACGTTTCCGTCGTCGAGACTAGAGTCGCGACTTTCGCTTCCGAACTTCGAACATTTATATCCGTCGAAAGAACAACCTTTAGTTGGTCAATTCGCGAATCACGTTAACTCGTGATACATGAACGTTTCGTTCGATGGCGCAATCTCGGCCGGTATTAGGTTTCGGAATATTTCAGGATCGTTCAGTTTCTCAATTGGAAAATTACTGATTATGAGCACCGCCAGTGGAATACCATCGGTATCGAGTTTAACGGCTGATCGACCGTTATTATTGAGTTCTACTGCTTGGTGATTATCGGTATCACGTTCCGCCGTTCACACAGGTCAACATCGAGTTTCGTGGCTCACCGGTATTCAGTTTTACGGCTGAGAGATCATTAGCTAGTATGGTGTTGTATTTCGCCATTCGAACCTTATTGGATTTCAAACTTGACTTGCAGTATCGTTGTCATTGTATTCTGTTACCTTTTGAAGACGATTAATAACCAACATCGATTACGTAGCTGATACTGGTACACAATTTATATACAAAAGAAAACAGTATACACTTCATTATCTTTCGGACTTCACATTTTAAACACTTCACTGCCTGATTTTATGAATGTACAACACAGTGGTCCATATTTTTAACAAATTTATTTCTGCAGTCAAAAATTGTAATTATGAACGAGGAGAAATATTTTGAATGATATAATTAAGTACCAAAATTGCTGTTGCTGTTTTGACAAAATTTTATGTATTTGTGAGAGGATACGTCAGAGGGTGGTTTTTCTACGAAACATGAATTTTTGAAAAACCGAATCGATGAAAGGAAGAAGCTGACGACAGAGAATTAGAAAAGTTAGAGGAGGGTCGATGACGAGTATGCACGAAGGTAACGTGGTTGCAGGGTATAAAGAATAGCTCGTTAAGCAACGGTGCACGCTCGTTTCCTTGCTTAAACAGCACGAATGGAGAAGCGACGTGCTACAACGTTAACGATTTTTTTTTTCTAACCAGAAACGAAGCTCGACACGTAATATCACGGATCGTCCATTTAAAACGGGACCAGCTGCCGAATTATTAACTATCAATTACACGGGCTGGCTCGTCGATAGCGTCGGAGTCGATTTGCTACGTAATCTCGAACGACGATACTTGCCTCGGGAACGAATTAATTCGCTCATCGATTCGATTATATTGCTACCGTGCAATTTGCGTTGTTCGAACCACCGGCATTGCCGATCGATTCAACGCATCGTCTACTTGCTTTTTGTTATTTTCTGAAAAAAAGCTACTCCTTCGTTGATCGCTTTTGCGATCCGTTTTACGTGGCGATTAAAATGCAGTCTCGGGGAAGAATGAAGAGTTGCAAAAAATGGGGATAAAGATTTTAATTGGAATTGATGAAGGCGAGCTAAATTCGAAACAAATTCATTTTATTTTATAAATAAAATTTTGTATTGTAATTTTGTATTTAAGTCATATATTTTTCAAAAATTATTGAGACCTTAATGACTGAATAAATTCTTGTAAAATGTCTTGTACCTTTCAAAAATATAGCTTACATCATGCAGATAATTGTCGCGATAAATTTTTTAATAGAAAACATTTTCTCTGAATATATTTACACGAGTTCAAAAGCACATCTTTTCAAAATTGAAAAGAGTTATGCAACGAAGAGTTAATTTAACATTTCCCTTTCACGCGACACGTCCATAAAGATTCATCGGTACGAGAAAAGTTGCGAAACGAAAACGTCGAATATTTTGGTGAAGGTTCTTTTTTCTTCGTGTACAAAAGAAGTAACGAGCACATGTTCATAACGGAGAACATTTTTCGCTGGATACGTTGAAGGAAATTCCAAGCAACGAAATTTAACAGAGCCGTATAATACCGTGAAAGAGGAAGTAATATTATAAAATTATAATTAACATGGCCGAGCGTGCTAAACGTATTATAATAGTATTTCAGTTTACGAGGCACGAGCCTTTTCACGAGGCGCAACATTGTCGGCCATGCTAACCTTACAACTTGGTAATTCCGTGTTATGACGATGCAGTGCTTAACGATTATGCAACTCTCTTGTGCTGCGAATATTCCTCGATTTTTCCCGCTGGAAAACTGTCGGGAAATTTCGACACGGAATTGTACCAAACTTCGCGATGCAAACACTGCCATAAACGATTTAACACATTATTTGTTACTCTAATTTTATTGTTTATTGTATACATGTATACAGTTCACATATATGTATGTATGTGAATACATGTATGTACGTACATGTAATGTACATTTAATATCTTATCGTGTATGACATACATACATACACATGTGTACACATATGTACATGTATGTGATATACAATAAGATATTGTGTGATATTACTGTTATACATAACGTTATTATATAATGCTATTATTATCAACCATTATACATTATTATCACATGACAACTATTTATGTCCCTTTTATATAAAACATTAAATAAACAAAATACGTGATACATCAGAATATTAAAACACCATTTTCCCAGACTTAACGTTTGTACCTCGTGCCGACAAAAGCAGTAGTAATTAAATTAGCGGTGAAAATGCGTAGAAAAGAATTTAGAATCGCGCAGATGGAGGGAGATTAAATGGTTCGTTTAAAAAATGATATTCCATTATTTCATTGTAGCGTCGACTTTGAAAGAGAATAAAATGACAGCAAGAGAAAATGGAACGAAGCTGCATCGCAATGCGGTTCAGCAATTAAAGTGTTGCTCGGGGAACAGTTTCATCTAACGACTCTCGCGTTCCCTTTTGTTGCAGATGTCAAGAATGTCCTGTGGTGAAGCCGACGTTCCTTTGCGGAAGCGATAATCGCACGTACAGTTCCCCGTGCCGGCTCGAGTACCACAATTGCATCCACCACACGTCAGTTCGCACTACATGCAAAGGCTTTTGCCCTTGCAAAGGTAAGAATATGCGATTCTAGGTACACTGCTGACTATGCTTGAAAATTGCGATATAGGAAGAGGTGACTCATTTGCTAGAATCTGACGACTGAGAGGTGGGATCTAGGATCACTTTAAGGGTTTATAGGTTCTCTGACGTAAACCTAGATTATTCAAAATTTTTGAAATTTGGAAATTTGGGAAGGTTGAAATTTTTTCAAGTGTGAGTATGTGGAAGGTAGAAATTTTCAAACTTGAGTTGTGAGAAGTTTGGAAATTTTGAAATTTGGGAATTTGGGGAATTTGAGGATTTGGGGAATTTGAGGATTCGGGGAATTTGAGAATTTGGGAATTTGAAAATTTGGAAATTTAGGAACTTGGAAATTTGCAAATTTGCAAATTTGCACATTTGCACAATTGGAAAATTGGGAACTTGAAAATTTACAAATTTGGGAACTTGAAAATTTAGAAATTTGGAAAAACAGAAGTTTAGTCAAATTTAAATTTGCTATATCCCATTGATATTTTTGAAATTTGGAAATGTTCAAAGTATCAATATCAGTCCCAATAACTTTCCACAATAGAATTAATAATTGCCTAAATTTTCCTCCGTTTCTTCACTATTCTATCGAATCGAACATCATTCTTAGCGTGGCCACTTTTTCACCAAAATCGGACACTCCTCGAGCGTTTAATCACTTTAACGAACCGTTCGTAATCCGGAATTCAGGGGAAGCATTTTCTCTGTACTTTACACGTGGAATTAATTCGTTAGTTTATTCATAGACGGCAGCGTGTAGTCGGTTTAACAATGGAGCCGTGTTTGCGCCTCTCCGCCAGGACCCAGGTACAAGCACACCCTCCATGAATATTCATAATTGCCTGTTAGAACAATAATGTCGCTGTTAAAGCGTATGAAGCTGCACGTCTCGTGTCTGCGCGTCTCGTATGGCAAGAGGGAAGAATAATCAGGGGTCAAGGAATGTCGACTGCGCGGTGAAAAAATTGAAAATACAGACTCGAGTACTTGCGTGGAGAAAAGTTCGCGTGTAAAACGTTTACTTGGAATAGTACTTCATTATTCCGAGAACATTGTCAATGTTTCACGTTCAAAAAGTTTCTAGTATTTATACGTCATGTAGTCAATTTTGGGATACATATTTCTAGAGAATATTGAGCTACTATTTCACGTTTAAATATTTCTTCATCCCTAAGAATGACTAATATAAATAAAAATCTTCGGCAAGCTTTTCCTGTTATTTATCGTATTCGATAATACCATTAAAAAGAACAAACAGCTCTTAAATTTAACCCGCTGTCGTTGTAGCAACAAACAAGCGAAACGTCGTCGCCATTTTAGTCGCAGCGCAAATAAACGCGGGCCAATTAATAAAAATCACAGCCAGTGCCGGGCATAAAATATTCGGGAATGTCCGTGTAAACGTCGACGGTCGTGTTTTATCGTGTCGAGGGTAATAAGGGTCGGGGGCGAGATGTCGACGCGTTTGTTTAAAAATCATCGAAAAACCTGTCCGCCAGCGGGCGAATGCTAATTTTGGTCGGTTTGTTTACGCGCGGTTAATGAGCTTCCCGCCTCGATTTTCAACGATTTTTCGATGTTGATATTTGATCGTTCCTCCTCGTAAAAAAGCTCGATGAAAATTAAACGCAAGAGGTTCCTTTGATACCTTTGGTAATATAAATTTTCTTTCGGTTTTATGCGGTTGGAGAAATGAAAAGATTCACGTAATAGATTCACAACGAGATTTACGCAAAACGAGTAATTGACGCAAGAGATATTGTGTATATACGTATTTGTATAAACTTCAAGCGTGTACTTATTAGTTGATTAAAGCACGATTCGCTTGTAAACTAACTTCCATCAAGCTAAAAGCATGTTCCTTCGGCGTAACTTCCTCCTGTGTTGGCTTCTCCCATTTGCAGAAAGTTTCTAATTTCATGGAACTCCACATTCTACGTCGCTGCTGCAACTAGCCGACAATATTTCGGTAATGAACGTTCGATAAAATTACGATTCTTGGAACGCGATTATTGCTCGAAATTTTATCTACGCGAAGGAAGCTTGATGAGTTTCGCGAAATGAAGAAGGAATACCTTGAAATTTAGCATGAAAAATGAAACTTTTAATGTTTCCCGAGACGCGAAACGAGAATGGCGGTAACGACGCAACGAATGTTTCAGCGGCTGATTTACGGGCGCACAACAAGAAGATGCAAATACAACGACAGAAATCTTTGACGGGAAAGATGGCGAGGAACCGCGACATCACGCTTACACCTCGGGTCTTCAATTATGACAATCACCATTATCAGTATCTGAAGTACAGCAAACGCGCAAAGGTGAGTGCAATTTTTATAGTTTTACCACTCGATCAAAATGGCTGCTCTCGGATTTCGTATTTTATATTGAAAAATATTTTTACCGTGTTTTTTGTAAATATTTCATATTTTGTGAGATGAATGATTGTATATGTTAATTATTTACTTATTTTTCTACTTCATTCTCAATTTAAAAGTAAATGTATATTTAACATGGGTTCCAGTTTTAAGGAGAACAATTTTGTTTAAGATTTTAAGTTTTCCTAAAAACCAGCATTCTAATTAAATCAGAATTAACAATCGAATGAAATGACGTCACCAAAAATCCCTTAAAAAATCCAATTTCTCACCGTACTTAATATCGATTGTATACTCCATAACGCTCTTTATTCCAGCGATTTCAATTTAAATCACTGAAAACCCATATCCCCGTTTGGAACGCTCCCCGAGGTACAAAATTGAATTTTCGAAAGCCTTCGAAAATTTTAATACTGCGTCAAACATTTCGTGTAAACCGAACGTTATCGAAACAACAAGTTTTAATTAAAACATTCCAGCTTTTGATCTCCGTCGGTTAAATTGACGCGGCGATGAAAAATGGTGGAAATACTAACGTGTCGAGAGATCGAGTGACCGTCCCAGCCTCTAATAACGCGATATCCTGTTAATCCTAATAAATAGCGGTCGTAACAGTCGTTATTGTACGCGTAGCACGCGGATAATTGGATTATTAGTCAATTAGGGAGAAATTATGACGTATAATCGTCTGGGAACACGACGCTGGACACCGAAGGAGCAAGCCGGACCTTGACGTACAAACATGAAAACAGGGAACCGTGTGTCGGGAAATCACGAGAGATCGGGGATAGAAACAGGAAACTGGTGTAGCTAGTCAGCAATTTGAAATTCTGCTGAATCGAGGCTGGAAACGAGTGTATCGTGCGAATCGTTCTCGGTCGATCGAGTTTTCAAGCTTCCGTTCGAGCTCCTTGGCTCTGCCAGGTTACATGACCATTCGTTTTATTACAATCACGGCAATTCTCGGTGAAAATGGTTAGAAAGTTGCCTGGCTTTTTTACCTTTCTAATCTGCAGTTTATTATGGTTTGAAGAGAACGATTATTTGGTTAATGACTGTTGATACATGTGGATTAACCCCTTGAATCTCTTGCGTCAGACGAAGCAATGTTAAAATAAATAAGAAAAATTGTAATTCTATAAGGGAACTTTATGTATTATTATTTGTGTTAAACTCTGGATATGATCGAGCTGCAAAATTTTGATTTGTCGTATCTGAAGTGTAATGTGCGTCACGAGTGACACATTATAAGGTTAAGGTGGTGTCTGAAATTTATAGATATTTAGAAATTTGAGAATTTAAAAAATCATCAATGTCCTAATTTCAAGACTTCAAAAAACTCAACTTCCGAATTTGTAAATTAATAAAAATCTGAAAACTTGAAAGGTGAATATAAAAGATAAACAGAATTGATAACGATAAAGTATGAAAAGACTCGAAGAAAATTTTTCCTATGGGTATAAAAATAATACGATGATAATATTTCCGATTGATATTCAAGATAGACGGGTTTGAAAATTTCTCATCCGTCAATGGCTGTTTCCTCTTCTAATATAAGCGTTCCATCTTCCCTCCCGAAGAATATTGAATTTCCTACGTCGAAAGGATTAATAAATTCGACTGGAGCGAGACCGATCCCCTTTCGTTTCCGTCTCAACCCCCGGGACTCACCCCCTGTTTCACGTATCGTGCTCGCGATACGTTATCACCCCGTCAGCGAAAACGTTTTCAGGAAATTACGATTCGTCCGACACGAGACATTCCAGATTTTCGATTCGAAAAGATGTATCCCTCGTGTACCGGAGTATTTATACAGACGGAAGGGCGGAAATGGGGTAAACACGAGCGGGAAACCGTATCGGAGAGGGTGGTGTGTTCGGTTTGTTTTTAGCTTAACAACAAAGGGTGCGCGTATCAAGTTCACGAAACGGAAGAGGGGTAAATGCAGTTGTTGCGTTACTTCGGGATTGAAATCGTCTTTCGAGGGGCGCGAAATGTTTGCACAGGGGATCATGCGAAAAATGGAATAAAACGGATATTTACGACCGTTTACAATTTTTAACTTCCCTATATTTATTCTTTGTACGCGTACAAAAAATTCTTTCCCTCGATGTATCGTTACAAGTTAAAATTATAACACACAGTATATTTATTATACAATTTAGCCAATATATATAATAAAACACATACTACATATTACAAAAAAACAACCATAAAATATACATGAATTTATGCTTGCAAAAATATGCTCCTAAAAATATAATAAATTTTTCCGCTCCATTTACCCTTTCCTGTCTTGAGCCAACAAAAAAATGATTTATGTTAACAACGAGACAAAAAGAAGAGAAACAAAGGCGAATTTGAAACAGAGGTTCAAATAAATGATTCCATCGGAATAAAAAAAAGTCTATCGAATCGAAATCGGGGATGAAAGTCGTGAAAGTAATCGATGCATAAATTTCGAGGCAAAGGGAATAAAAGGAAAGGAAAAGAACACGGATAAGACACGTAAGAAAAGAAAGGTAGTAAGCAGAATCGAGTGGGTTACGTAAATCAAGGGGTGCGCCTTGTGATCCCTCCGCCCCTGTCCGTAAGATTTCTATCACTGCTGGTGTTTTATCGAGCGGTTCTGTGGCATGGTCTACCTTCGACCTTAAATTACAAGGTCGTCGGTGAAACCTAGGAAAGCATAGATGTTTCGTGTAAATCGATGCACGAGCGAAATCCGAACTATCGAACGAATTTTGGTATGTTTAAATATTTTTCTGGGTGATATGTTCTATGTTCTCAAAATTTTACAGTACCAATATTCTATAATTCTAAAATTTTACAACCCCGAAATTCTACAATTCCATAACTACAATCCCAAAAGTCTATCAGTTTGAGATTTTACAACCCCAAAATTCTGCTGTTCCAAAATTGTACATTTGTAAATTTCTACAACCCCAAAATTCTGACATCCTAAAATTTTGCAACCCTAAATTTTGCATCCCAAAATTTCACAATTTCACAAATCTATCATCCCAAAATTCCACGATGTCCCAAATCTATCATCCCAAAATTCTAATATCCCAAACTCTAACTATTCTAAAACTCAAAATCTCACCCGAAATTTCTAAAATTCCAAAAATGTAAATTAAAATCCCATAACAAAATAATCTAAACCTTGACAAGTATCTGAAATTCGAAATGATTAATATCAAAAAAGTTTATCGAAAATAGCAAGATATAACATTTCATCCAAGATCACCTAAGATCATATTTTTCAATTATTCAGTAAAATTAAAGCGCAGCGAATCTTATGCCACAGGAAATTCCAGTATTGCACGGAATGAAATACGATAACGAGTCCAGTTCATAGTAGGTTGGGTAGCTGCGAAAGGTTAAAACGATTCCAACCCAACGGTTCAGATTTATTTTGCAATATAGCCCGACAGTATGCTGATCGCCTCGAGAATCTGTGATTCCAAGTTAAATAATTCATCGTTTCTAATACGAATAGTAATAGCAACGGTTTTAAACACGGATCCTTGTGAAATATTCACGATGCACGGTTTTACTCGAGTCCAACGAATATATGAAACCATAATTTGTTTGTGTATACGTTGTCGATCGAGTAAACTGCTATAAATCAAAACCATACCAATATACTACTCGTTGTTTTTTTTTTTACTTCAAATTGTCGCGTGTCGACGGAAAAAGCGAAAATCGTCGCTGTATTTTTGACAATGAAAAACTTGATGAAAATTTCGTTCTTGAAATACATGATGAAAACTTGTACATTAAATTTAAAATGTATAATTAGAATTTCATCTCGAATTTAAAATGCATAGTAAAAAATTTCATTCTGAAGTTAAAATGCATGATGAAAAATTTCGTTTCGAATTTAAATTGCATGACTTGAAGTTTCTCTTCAAAAAAATGCATAATGAAAAATGTCAGAAGTGAATTATACTTTTTAACTTTTATATTTTTTTTTGTTTTCTTTGCTGTATTTGTTATGATATCAAATGTGCAAAAATGTTTAAAGTAAATTGTACTGTATTATATATATTGTGTATGTAAATTATATTATATATTTATACGTTATAATTTTCTACACGAATTACATATTGTCTATCTTTGGCGTTTAAATTTCGCGGCATAAACAAACCGCTCCACCCCCAATCTCTCGTCGCAGAAACAATGCTGGTCTCTAAAATTTTACATTTGAAAATCGGAAATTTGTCCGCGTAACGAGCAAACTTTTCGCAGTCGACGAAAATTACACTCGAACAGTGTTTCCGTAGCTTTGGCCAAGAAATTTCCGGGCAGAAAACCGGAATGAAAATTATCATTCAAGATGCTTGACAAACGCAGAATAAGATTCATTACGAAACTCGAAACGAACCCCTTAGGAATCTTCCGCTGTAAATATCTACTAAAATACTCGGCAGTTTCTCCGTTGCTTGAAATATTCACTTGCTGTAGCTAGATACATACGGTATATATTGTATATAATACCGGAGACAGAAAGAAATACGGAAAGAAGGCTGGGCGGCCGAAATAAATAACGGGGGAAGGAGAGAAGGGAAAGTACGAGGGGTAGGATATCAATAAATAAAAGTTTACCAACAGCGAACGTGTACGTCGAGGGGTTGCTTGTATATGCGGACTGAACTGTCGGAAATTCTCCTACCAGAATCGGGAATTAGCGTGTTGTGTCGGTAAATCATAAGTTTCTTCGGGAATAGTTTCCGCCGGTCTGACAACCTGATACGTATACCGTTCTGACGAATATCAAATTTATACTCCACCAATCATTTTACAAGCTTCGATTGAATATTCTAGTTTATCCGACGTATTTATCGCGAGAAGATTTCTTCTTGTCTTGGTAGGGTGGTTTTGGTATTTTAAGGAATTGAGGATTTAATTTTGATGGAATTATTTTTGGATACAATTTGTATAGAATTGGGATGGAAAGAGTAATTTTAAGATCTCTAATTTCACAATGAATATTATTCATACAATATTAGTATTTCAAAAATGTTACCAACATAATCGACTGAACTCTCCAATAAATCTCCACACATTACATAATCTCACTATTGCAGAAAACCTTCCTCCCAACTATATCTTGACCAATTACATAATTTTTGACCAAACATAAATTTACTTGTATGCAAATGTGTGTAAAATATAAACTACCAAAAAATATGTAAATAATAAAAATATGTAAACTACATAATTGGTCAAAATACTTTACATAACCTATAAAATATATTCTGGTCCATATACAATTTCTCTGTCATCCTGGTGGAAGACAATATAACAAGACCTTACTGTAATTACCAATTAAAATTTGCACAGAAGCTAGAAATATCAAAAGGGTCTGAAACGTTTTGAAAGTTAGCCGCTTTGAGAAGCGTAAAATAGCCATTATCGAGGAAGTAAACGAGATACAGTGTACAGAAAACTCGTGGGCCGTCTACAAAGAGGAACTAGGCGAATTAGGAGGGGACAATGCGACAGATTTTCAATTTAAAAGCTTCTCGAGGGCGAACAACGCGACGAAAGCTTTTGTCCGATAATTCCTCCGCCTCCTATTTCCTCCTTCCTTCTCCCACGTTCCCGTATTCCTTCTGGCTCTTGTCATTTGAATAGATTAGTCGATTCAATGAACATTTCATCGCGCGTTTTGCTCGCCGCTGTCTTCCATTCTCGATTTTCAATGGGTTTTCGCTTTTGTCTTACTTACTGCATATCCTTCTCTCTTATCTCGAAGGAAAAAATGAAATAAAAGAGAAGACGTCACAACGTGATAAAAAAGAATAATAAGGGAAAGCCACGTCGCGGAGTGGAAAGGTGTCTCGTTAAAAGTTCTGTTTCGCTGACAATAAGCCGGGATTTTCGTCAGCCGCGACACGGAACTCTTTTTTTTTCCACCCCCCTTTTTCGAGATACTTTCGCTTGAAATTTAATTTCGCCGGCGATCCGGGATCGATCGGAAGCTCGAAACTTTTCCAGGCCTCGAACGGTTCTGGACCCGACGAAGAAATTTTAATCGAGCCAGCGGTGACGTTGCGCAAACAACTGTCTACCGACTTATTAATTTTGACAGGCTGATATTGTGCCCGGTTCAAACTTTCGCCAGAAATCTCGAGACTTATGATGGAAAAAGATAAATACGGAAACGATACAGCGGCACAAAATGGCCGAAGTATTAACTCCGTTTAGTCGTTGAAATGGCGGAGGTGCGACTTTGTATTAGACTTTTTGGTGCTGGTTTGCACCCCTTACAGATCTGACATTATTTTGTTACCTGTTAATTCATTAGTGTTTTCGTTACTTATAACATTCTGAGGAAAAAATTTCTTCCTACAAATTGTTGCTGTTAAATGTACTGTCTTAAATGTACTGAGGATTGTCGGGAATACATAATATAATTTTTCATTAAATCGACAAACTTAACCAAATGAATTTGAAGTTAAAAATCGACGTGGATTCTGGTGGGGCAAATGTTAATCTCGCTTTGAAAAAATTCGATTTTAATTATCCAGCCCGTAAATCCAAGGATTTCGACGTCCTGGATCTCATGATACTGATGGAGAAAATGGAGGGAAGGATTAGGGAGAGTGGAGGAAGTTAGTTCTACGTCCCGGTAATCAGCGGTCGTTTCTGAGATCTGAAAATCGATCGTTGGTGGATTTCCTTTCGGGGATCTTAATTAATTTCCACGATCTTCCGCGAGTAATTTTGCTTTTTTGCTTGGCGACGTGCTGATCTCTACACTTTGCGTCTGTGATCACCGGCGTGGCGTTGGTAAATGCGATTTCGTTCCTTTTCGAGTTTAAATCCTCGAGAAATTACGATCCTCGTTTCGGTGACTTCGTCGGAATCGACAGTCAATCGTTTCAAATCGATATAATTGAATAGGAATTAATTAAGAGACGGAATTAAATTATTTATATTTTTTACTGATTTACATAATGTAAGATTTAACTGTATAATGAAACACTATTGAACAAGAACTTTTAGATCTAACAAAGGTTTTTAGTATTTATAAATGAAACTTTTGTATATTTTAATGAAACTGCTCTTTTTGCTGACTCTGCGAATTTCAAGCCTTTTTTTCTAACACATTTATAGTTTTGATCAATTGTATCAAGTAAAATATTCAGAAAAGAGTATATTTATATTGTACATATGTTATGCGTTCTACATGTTTCACACATGATTACACGAACGCTAATGCACTAGTCCTGTTAGAATTCGTTTATTATTTATAGCGTTCCTTTATTGCGCCAGTAAGGACAGAATAGAAGAAAAGGCAGGAATAAATCGCTTAAGGAGATCGAAGATAAACAACCGAAGGAAAATGTACGGATGGAAAGGTTAGAACGAATGGGAAAGAGAGAGACGTTCGAGTGGAAGAAAGAGAGTTTAATTCGAGAAGCTGTTCGAAGTGAAATTAATCCTCGGGAGCCTTCTTAAATTATTCCTTGCCACACCGGTAATTAATACTTATCCAACCTTGGTTTCTTTATTACGCTGGTACCCTTTAGAAAACCAGGAGGTGGGGGTTGAAAAACAGGGGTAATTTCACCTTTATTGACTTTTACTTCGAATTAAGCGTTCGGATAAACCACTTTTTAATTAGTAAAAAGAATTCATTCCTCATTAGGAACACATATGTATACATATTGCTAATAAAAATATTACTATAATAACGTTACTGAAATTACCGTGATCGAACATCAAACTTGACTCACGAAAATAATTGTTTTATATCGTTGATAAACTATTTAACGCTGAAATGAGCATCGCTATTTCTGCCGTGGCAATTACAGTATTAATAAATGATTGCTTCATCGTGTCTGACTATATCTATCCATTTCCACTGCGTCGGTCAAGCTTTTAAGCTCGTAAGCTTTTAATAAGCTTGTAAGCTTTCAATTTGGTACTTTACATCGTTAATGTAACATCAATATTGTAGCAAGTTTATCTTCCCATTTCTATGATTAATTATCCGATCGCGCGGAAGTCGTGGAACGGTTTCGTAAACTAATAGCTTTTTTAATTTTACATTTTGTGTAAAATGATTTTATAGCAAATTAAAATCATGGCATGATCTAACATCATTTCCCAGAAGAACTATTTACTTTCAACCTATAATTCATTTAAGATTTTTCATTCTCTTGATGAGTACCATACGGTACCACTATAAAAAATTTAACCTTGAACTTTTAGTCAAGGTCACTTGTACAAGAACTGTTATTTGGAAGTTTCCAATGATTTAGAGCTGTGATATCATATTGCATGTGCATAACATACTTTGCATATAACATGTGAATGCAAAATACACACACATGGTAATAAAACATTTATGGATCCAATAAAACCTTTTAATGAAATATGTAACATTTCATTTTTGTTAGAAGTTCACATATTAATTGTACACAAATTATGTACTGAGGTGCAAGTTATACACGAATTGTATGCAATGATTATATACGAATTGTACTGAAATTAAATAGAAACTATATACAAATTGTATACGAATGATATGCAAATGATGTACGAAGGTATTGCATGTACATTTAAGGTAGTCAGGGGGTGGTTTTGTTAGTTTATGTACATCGTCGAGGGTAAGGGGTTGCAACCGGCCGTAACGACGTTACAGCTCTTCGTCGTCGGGCGACGCTTTCCGTCGGATCGATGGAAAAGACGCCTCGTCTGGGCTGCTTGAAAATACGAGCCATCGACGTGGAGGGGTTACGATCGACCAATGGGAAACCTACCACCGTCCAAGGATACTCGACGTCCTTGTAAAAGGATCGAGGTCCGATCCTCTCTGCTTATCGTTCTGGCATCTAACTATTTTTAAACGTTTAATGCCCAAAGGGATCACAGTTAATCAGGATCTAACTAAATTACCCCCTAACTTAATTGCCCCCGAATTAGATCACTTGTACCTAATTAATCTTGCGCTTTGTACTACTAACATAATTGTTCCGTTACCGATACACTACCTGATTGCGCAATATTACGCATTTATCTACACTTTTGTTATATCGTAATTTTGAGGCTGGTAAGATCTGATTTTTGGAAATATATTATATTGTTCAGATAGTTGGGGTGGCGATGTAACGCGAGGTAATATAATGCGTGGTCACACAACACATTGCAATATAACGCAAGATAACTCCACACGTGGCAATATAACGCAAGGTAAATGCGACGCAATATAACACGAGTTTATACAACGCGTGACAATACTAAATTCTAGTCATATAACGCGTGATGATATAAATGAAGGCAATGTATAATGTAATAATGCAAATAACTGCCATCTAAGACGTAGTAATTTACCGTTATACCATGTAACGCATAGGAACCTCCGTATAACGCATACGAATACACTGTCAGGTGATATAACACTAATCAGCGCGAAATTGATTATTCATTAGCCACAGATTTCGTTTGAAAGGATCCCTGATGAGCGAAATTCGTTGCGGGATCGAACACGAAAATTATTAACGTTTTCATGCGAACGCGTGCGCGATGATTAATTAGAAACGAAACGTAAAAGCATCTGCCCCGTCGTATCGCGGACATTATGCAGGCAACGAAGCAATTTTTGAAACAAGGAATCACGCAACCAGCAGGAAATTAAAATTCAACGGGACGTTTAATTAATTCGAAAGGAGCGCGGTTCAACGACAATTCTGACAGGAGTGCCGGTCTCATTTTAATGCGAATGTTTCTGTTGACGCGTGTTCCAGGCACTGGCCGGTAGCAAATACGACGATAAACATCTGATGAGCAACGAAGTGATGGAGAAAACACCATCTCCGCTGAAGTCAACATATAGTTCTCAGTCGTCAAGGAATTCCGATTGTCCGCCGTCGTCGAAGCCTGCTATGGCGAATCGTCTCTTGGATTGGTTCTCCGTTGTCATGGCTGACTCTAAACATCGTCGTCCGCATCCTAAACCTAAAGGTATAAACCTAAATGTAACACGAATCAACAGTTTCCTTAGTCCGTTCGTTTATTTAAATACATGAGTAAAATGACAGTGTACGATAAAGCTCGTAGAGTTGGTACAAAAGTCCCTCGTAGCATTCGACGTAATACAAAAGCATCACGGATGTTGTACATCCTACAGAAACATCGTAATGTTATTCATCGCGTACAAACTTTATACTGTTAAACGACATAAACTGTGAAACGAGTTTCAACGAAAGAAGCGCGCAACACCTGAAACCCCTCGTAAGAACGCGTTCGGGTATTCAAAATGGTCGAAACTTTCGAAATACAAACGCGTCGAACATTCAAATTATCCGAATTATTCAAATAGTCGAACAATCCGAAGTCTCGCAGTTAAATGACTGAAGGAAGTTTGACGACCGAAGTTGAATATACAACAGACTAATTGCTCGGCACGAAAGGATCGGACTTCTCTCTGGACATTACGGTGCCAGGATCCAGCACCACAGTTCGAAACTATCTCACGTCGCGTCGTTGCACGCTACTCGTTGCAATCGCTTTCGTACCAGTTCAGAATTGTCCCGTTAGAATGAATCGTTTCCCGTCCTGATCTGCCACGATTACTTTACCGTGTACCCCGCGAAACTTTCACCATGGTTTACCGTCTCCATTCGTTCTTGTACGCGACCTTCCTATCAATTCTGTCCCGAGCAAAATTGATGAATTACTCAGCTTTGCCTTTCTACTCTGTATACGTAAGGATTATATTCATAAATCATAATACTAAATTCATAGTCCTAGATTCTATATCATATCCCTAATTTATCTCGATATCTCAACATCCCCACGTGCCCGAGAATATAAAATATCTATATTCCGAAGCTTTCATGATTTCCGAATTTGAGGATTAACAAATGTAGAAAGTGTTAAAAGCAAAATATCATAAATGTGTAATTTCGAAAGTTCCGCTACTCTCTAATTCGATGAAATGTCTGTAATCCCGATGCAGAGCTGTCGATATTTATAATCCATTTGCTTCCATTCTCGGAAAGAGAGGTTACCGGTGGAATTCATATTTGATTTTTGCACCGTTTCCAGGTCATTTCCCCATCGGTTGCCAGAGCGAGGTCAGGTGGATGTTCGGACATTTGGACAGCGACAATGATGGCCGATTGTCTCTTTCGGAGCTGTATGGACTCGAACACGATCAGAACGAGCCTTGTCTGAAACCGTTTTTGGATGGCTGCGACACCGACGGGTGAGAGACACCTATTTTCGCACGGATCCGTGCGGGATTTTTTTTAACGCGAGCACATCTATTTGCTTGTAAATCATTAGAGTTCGCGCGAGTCGAAAAAAGGGAACGAGGAGAAAACCCTTTCAGTTTTTAATACCTTCGAGGGGCTTGACGCTCGAACGTAATGGGTCTCAAGCGTACGTGCCTATGGAACCGAGTGGCTTGGTTTGTCGAGAGGCAGACGGACGTGTGTGAAACTTTCATTCGACGTCGATTGATTTCTGCGCGAGAACATGGAAACGAGATCCGTTGTAGTTATTATTTCATCCATCGCAACGCTCCAGTGTTCCGAAATTGAAAGAAAAGAATTTCATCGGCGACATTTTCGAACTTTATAAATTTTACAATTTGGAAATTTCAGAATGTAACTTGTACATTGTACTTACAAATCCGAAAAGTTTTATACATCCTAATTTTTAGATATCCTATAATCTTACATCCCTTATGCTATTTATATTACTCATGAGACCGATCTAAATAATTTCCCGGTATCAGCAAGTTCCTATCAATATTCCTATATTTACCTATCGCAAAAATTTTCAGAGACATCTTCGTAAGTGGTCCCGAGTGGTGTGGATGTTTCTCAAAGGCTGAACGTCCGTGTGCCGCCGTTCGCAAACGATCATCCCCCAACGTAGCTCCAGCCTGCGATTCCCGAGGGTACTATCGAAGCACCCAGTGTCATCGTGGTCTCGGGCTATGCTGGTGCGTCGATCCTCACGGTGTGGAGTTCGCCGGCACTAGAACACGTGGCAGCATGCCAGATTGCGGTAAGCATTTTTTAAATAATAGACATTGTATTATATAAAACGTAATACTGAAAATTGTTGGTATGCTTCAGACACGATCGTGAACAAGATCAGCAACGGAGGCTTGAAGACGAACAGCGTGGACTTGGACGACGACGAAGACGGTGGCACAGACTCCGCCCAGGACCTCGAAGGGTCTGCCGATCAGCCATTAGACTTTTAGACCCCTTAGAACCAACCAGTAACAGCAACAGCAGCGGCAGTAACCGAAAGCGAGCACCTTGACGTGATATCGAACAGCCGGACGACGAGGTTCTTCTTGTGAAGGAGAATTGAGAAAAATCTCGCCCGGTCGTCCGCTGATTTTGAGTATCGCCGTTGTCATCGGAAGTGTCTTCAAAGAGCGACGGCTGCGTGAGCCTAAAATCAGTTCGGAGAGCAACGAAAAGCGGGAGGATTAGCAGCTAATACCCTGGCATCGTAACACTTGATACACATCCTCTTTTGATCCTTTACACAGGTATCCAGTTGGTCGTACCATTTTGACCTTCGAGTAAAAATACACGATGACATGTTCTTTCCGATTGATCCAAATTGAGCTGTTTAAGAAACACGAAGTGCCAAACGGGTGAAGAAGCTGCTGAATCAGAGAATCTCCTGGGCAACAGGAAGCTTAAACAGTGCAATAACCGAGGGGGTAAACATCAGTGCAATAGAACAACTTTTCACACGAAACGTCGACGAACTATATTTATGCGTGAAAGAAAGTAGAAGTTTGCGCGATGAGGCGAGAGGAGATAAACGATGCAACAGGGAACAGGAATAAAGCTCATCCTCCATCGGGTAAAATTCACAATGTCCACTCCATGACGCATAGAGATTATACCTTTAACGAGAAAAATACGGGGAGAAGAAAATGAATGCTCTATGTAATTATGATTTCTAATCGCGTTAGATTAACGATGTCTCGGATTGTAACGTCTAAGTATAATGCATATATATAAAGAAATATATATATTATATATATATGATACTGTCTATGACTTTACGATAATACAGCGGACGAGGACAAGCTGGCTGAGAGAGAAAATCCGGCTGATCGTCGGCGGACACGAAACACACCCTTAGAGAGATGCACACGCTTAAAGATATAGAGAGTATCGGAAGTATTCGCATATATCCGAATCACAAGGATAGTTTTAATTCAGCATCTCGCGCACCTTTTAACGATTATTCGCAGGAAAACGTGAATACGCCGAAACAACCTGGATAGATATTCGCGTCACCCACGCTTATTTATTTCTTTCACGGTTCTTAACACGTTTTCTTACTTTTATTTTCTTTTCTCTCGCAGCCATCTTGCGTTGCGAGATTTAGTGTAAGATATACTGCATAAAAGAATGACCTATTTCGTACTCGCTAACTACTAAATCGTCGCGGCTCGATCACGACGGCGAAAGAAATTGTTACCATGCATTCTTCGTCCTATACGTAATTACAATTTAACTCAATTAGGGCTGATGAAACAATACACAGTAAAATAACTATTATTTGTAACAAATTATGTTACACTTAAAGTGTCTCGTCAGGCGGATGTAATTTAATTTGTTTATATCTTACATTTCTTGAAATATCAAGGTAACTGTATCCATTGAATTTTTTCCAGTTCAATAGTTTCTTTTTAATGTTGCATTGTAGTCTACGAAAAGACTATAATAACTTAACATCATTTCATAAGCAATTATATTGTGCAAAGTTGCATCAAGAAAATTGACCTTGAAAATATTCAAACAGTGCAAGCATGATCTGTTTGATATCTAAAAAAATGTCACGTATGAAAGAATAAAATTGCATTCATCTAATACATCTCTACAAATACGACAATTCATTGAAAACATTACTTCATACAGTTAATAGATAAAAAGTTATTTTAAATAATAGTTCTTATTAACTCGCTCTCTATACATATACGTATTCTTTGAAAATCATTGTTCTGTTCTCTCCATGATTTTACTTCGTAGAAATTGAAAATGAATAGTATGAGTTCTTTTTGTATAACCGACCCGTCGTGATTCGTCTGCGTTTACTGTAATTATAAGCATTTTTACTTACGACTTTTACTTAACGAGTGTGTGGTACACCGTAGGTACTAGAATATACATAACATGTAATCCGTAGAAAAAAAAAACTGATCGGTGTGACTATGTGAATATGCCCTAGTATTAGAAGGCAATTTACGTAGGAATAGCCAATGCAAATTATACGTATCTCTCATCTAGAAGGAGTAACATTGAGATTAAGTTTTTAAGCCTAAAGCATGTTTACTTTGATGCACTTATTTTGATGCATCCATCAAAACCCAGTTCGACGTTCTGATATACTGTTAATTAGAAATATAGTGTACTTTGAATTTTAGTACTTATTGTTATCGATCAGCAGGATTCGTTGTATTTTTTCTGTAACACTTAAAATATAGAAAGGAACGTCAATAAGATACTTTTACACCGACGGTCGAGTACTGTTTTGTTGTTTCGCATAAATTGTCCGAGAACAATTGTATTTTAACGAATAACATAGATTGTCGCATCGTCTCGAAAGCATTATATAAAAATAAGAATTCGTAGAAATCCACCGTGCCGCCATTGCGTTGGTGTACGGGAACCTCATTCGCGATGAATTAATTAACTCTTTGCTACGTCGAGCGCAATTTATATTCAGCCTGAATTATTATTAATTATATTGTCGACTTAGATTAACGAGCATATTAACTTTCAAGCAACCGTACATAGTTTTACTGAAAGTCTTGCATATTGTATATACATAATTATATACAATGGGGAAAAAAATCGTCTATGATCTTCGTACAGTGATGATTTTTGTAAGGTATGCACCTGGTCAAAGCGTAAAGAATTTTTACTTCATTCCAGAGCTACTATTAATATTTCACCAAACTGGTATTGTACATGTGGCTGTAAGAATTCTTTATGAATAAAGATTGTTGTAGAAACCTGGGAGATGGAGTAATTTCAAACCTTACACTAAATAATAATTTAACATGCACATTCTCTGAAAAAGCACTATTAACGCTTTCTTTATTCAAAATATATATTACAAACAACAGATTTTTTATAAATGCATTCTTTACAAGTGAAATAAAAACTGGTACAGAACATCCATGAACATACTTCATCAATATTTTAGCACAGCTCTCAAGCTGTAATAAAAAAAGATTATATTTTAGTAAAGATGTAATAGCAGTATCAATGTAACTAGGATCTTTAAAACTTACCATTTGCCTGAGTGCAATAGTTCAAATCCTTCATTAATCTTTTCAAACGGAAGATTATGTGTAATAAATTCATCAAGAATCAACGATTTCGACATGTACTCTTTTACGAGTTTAGGTACACTTTCCTTTGATTTCCAACCGCCAAATGCAGTTCCTTTCCAAACTCGTCCCGTCACCAATTGGAAGGGACGAGTACTGATTTCTTGACCCGCTGCAGCGACACCCACAATAACGGATGTTCCCCAACCTTTATGACAAGACTCTAATGCAGCTCTCTATAAAATATTTCATCAATCAACTATCCTTCTTTACAAATATCCAATGTTAACTAATGTGATAAAAACTTACCATAGTATTTACATTACCAACACATTCAAAAGTATAATCTAATCCACCATCAGTTAATTCTATCAGGACATCTTGAATTGGTTTGTCATGATCCTTAGGATTCACAAATTCAGTGCATCCAAAGGTTTTAGCTGAAAAATGAAATAACTTAACTCCCTTTTGTAATTTATGTAAAAAGATAATTATATTAATAAGTTCTTTATCTTACCATGCTCAAATTTACTTGGATTCACATCCACTCCAATAATACGCTTAGCACCAGCTTTCTTACAACCAAATGCAACTGCCAATCCAACTGCACCCAATCCCCAAATAGCACATGTACTTCCAGGCTCTACTTTGGCAGTGTTAAGAGCAGCACCATATCCAGTAGGTATTCCACATCCCAATAAACATACTTTATCAAATGGTGCAGCAGGATCAATCTAATATTATATAGCACATTTATTGTAATTGTAATAGAAGTTGATAATTGTGAACCTATATATGTGCAATAAATACCTTAGCTAAAGAAATATCTGCTACTACTGTATATTCTGAGAAAGTTGAACAACCCATGAAATGGGCAATTGTCTTTCCTTTGCAAGTAAATCGAGAAGTACCATCTGGCATCACACCCTTTCCTTGTGTAGCACGAATCTTGCTACACAAATTTGTCTTTGGAGAGTTACAGAACTTACAGTCTCCACATTGAGGAATGTATAATGGAATTACATGGTCACCTGAAGTTATGATATAAAAAATATAACACATGTTTTAATTAATAGACATAATACAATATTAAACAATGATTAATACCAGGTTGAAATTCTGTAACTCCTTCTCCAACACTTTCAACAATACCACTACCCTCATGGCCAAGAATGCATGGGAAAATTCCTTCTGGATCTAATCCATCCAGAGTGTAAGCATCTGTATGACACAAAGCTACAGACACAACCTTAACTCTTACTTCATGTGCCTTTGGTGGTGCAACTTCAACCTCTTCAAGTGAAAGAGGTTTCTTTGCTTCCCATGCTACTGCAGCTTTACATTTAATTACCTAAAATATCCGAAATATTTTACTCATCAATTTCATCTCAACAAAATAACCGCCAAACGTAGATACTATATATAATTCTAAATGTAATTATTTATTAAAAGTAATACGAAATAAAAACAAATACCTTTCCTTCAGTGCTCGACATAATGAACAATTTAAAATTGTTAATTGACAATGTACGATACGAAAGAAGTTGAACGAACAGAACACCGTTTAGTAATAAAATGCCGGTCCTGATGTACTCAACAATAAAACGAAATGAATTCAAGGTCGTACTTTGCACGCAGTACTACATTAATGCTACTGACATCTAGTGTATATTACAATACAGTTTAATCTACAATAATTTAAACTGATTTTGAAAATATAAAACTCGTTTTTTAAAATATCTGAATAAATTATTATCTGTTTGATTGTAAAAACTTAAATCTTAATTAACAACCTTATTTATTAATGTTAATATCTTTATTATTTTATTGTACATGCATTTCTTGTATAATGAATATAATTTTCATAAAAAAATACTACAAATAAATTATATTAAAATAGGAAAGATTAATACTTTAAAATATCTTTTTTATGTTGATTTATTTATAAAAAAAATTCATGATAAATATCTATTAACAGATTTTGGACTTATTACATTTTCATCTTACAACTAATTATCATGAAGTTGCACAACTATTAGCAGATTTATGTAACATGACTCAGCATGACTTGTTTTTAAGACAAAGTGTTTATTTGTACAAAACAATTTTTATTATTGCCTTCACAACTTGAATTCAGAAATCATATTTTGGGTACATATCACATTGCATAAAATATAATACATCTTTTAAATGAGTTGTAAATGAAACTCTTCTTGCTAATATGTTGCTTGAAATGCAGCATTTGAATAAGTCACTAGTTCCAACAGTACTATAATACAAGAGATCAGATTTTTCAGAAATTTCTGTACTGAAATAAATTACTATATACGAATTAAAACAACAAACTTTATAATGCTAAATTTAATATGACTATTTATTAATTGTTCATACTTATCTATGAACCTTTTTACCTAATCTTAACATAGGTAATGTCTTTATAAGAGTAATAAAATGTGCAACTGTATAGCCAAGAAGAGCTCCCATTACACAAGGAATTGGCCAAACTTGCCATGGTCGATCCCAATCTAATGGAATTACAAAAGCACCTAACCAAGTACCCAAAAGAGTTGCTTGAATATTTGTTTTCATAGCATCCACCAGAACATTACCTTTTTGTGATTGCATTCCTGTCATAATTTCTAATGCACTGTCTACTCCTAAGTGCAAACTTGCAGGAATAAATGTGAGACTAGTTAATGTAATGGTGAGCATGGTAGTTTCTTCGTGATGTGCCATTATAGGTGCACCAAATAATATAATTATAATGTAATATACAGCAGACAAAAGAAATGCAACTAATATGAATTTGAAAAGTTCCTTCACATATTTAGACCAAGTCCTTTTGGTTTTTGATGTCCTCAATTCAGTTTTTGCTATAATTGTTGACTCAGAATGAAACATAGGGAACAACAACTTTACCACCTCTGCGAAAAGCAGAATCAACAACACTGGAATGAATTTGTATTTCCCCACATTGTACAAGTTGTCATTTAACTTGAGTAATATCAGAATACCAGGGAAATAAATGCAAGTGAAAGAACAATATGACAGTAGCAGTCTTTGGCCCAGCTTATTTCCAACAATCATGTTCATTACTTAACCTGCAATGAAAAACTTGTGTATTTTAATTGTACAATTAAAAAGAAATTGTTATAAAATGTACTAAATCCTTACTTGGTTTAAAATACTTTTGCCAAATCTAACACCTAATATAAAATACATACACGCTATATTATCCTATCTTATTATACGTATTTTGTCTAAAATGTCTAATAAACTTTTCATGTATATTATACTGTAAAAAACTTCTGATATCGAAATGCATAAAGGAATAAAAATTATATACGAGTTAATTTAATACTTCATTAAATTCTTTAAAATACGATATACTGATTTAAAAAAGTAATCACATAACCTATATATTATGATATTATGCGATCAGCTGTAGAAGGTTCACATACATAAAAGGTCTAACGGAATGAACCAAATTTATGTGCAGTTCAAAAACTTCGTGTTCTTATATTAATTATCATGGGGAAGAATAAACAAGCGCAACGAACAAAAAATAATGCGAGGGTAAGGGAAAAATTATATTGATAATAAAACACAGTTTTATCAAATAGAAAGAATACTGTAGGTTAAATTTCATAGTTGTCAAAATGTTTATTTATCAAACTTCTCAGCACATTTTTACAATAGGATATGTAGTTAATGAACATTTTCTTTTGTAATAAAACTATTCAAACTATTTTATAATGTGAATGTGATTTATTTCTGTTATTTGACACATGATCTGTCAAAAAACAAAAATAACATATTGCTGTTTATTTTTTAGCCATCTAACAGTAGCCGAAGTGCAGAGCTTCTTGGTACATCTGTGCCAAATTTTGTTGGTTTTTCAGCTGTAAAGGATGGAGGATATGTACCTGTATTACCAGGTTTATCCCTTTGTAACACAAATGAGGTTGAACTGAATAATGTTGATACAAATTTTCAAATAGTATTGAAGAAAATGAATAAAAAGGATGCTACAACAAAGTGCAAGGTAAGGTATTTTGTATAAGAATAATAATGGAAATAAAAATGTTTGTACTTTTAGGCTTTGCAAGAGTTTGCTACAATGTGTAAAGAATCAGAATTATCAGCTGTTGAAGGAATGTTACCATTTTGGCCACGGTTGTATTGTGCCTTAGCTATAGATGTGGAGCACAGAGTAAGAGAAGCTGCACAATTAGCTCATGCAGCTGTTGTAAAACGTGTGGGAAAAGGAATAGCAATGTATTTGAAACAAGTAGCAGGAGCTTGGTTCACTTCACAACATGATACATACCCTCCTGCAGCATCAGCTGCTACTTATTCATTTAATGTAATTTATTATGAATAATGACAGATATTTAAAACGAAATGTATTAAATGGATATTTATTAATCTAAGATTTTCTTTACACAGGACACTTTTCCATCTAAGAAAGTTATTGATGCTATTGTGCATTGCCAAAATGAGATCTTAACATATATTTGTGATAACATCACTGTTCAAACTGCACAATCTTTATCTGTACAAAAGTAAGTTTTATATTATTTTGTGACTAGGAATCTGATCATGAATATTATTATACTGTTTGTTATTAGGAATCTTAGCACAGAAGAAATGGAAACAAAATATCAAAGGGTACTTATAGCAAGCTTGCAGGGATACAGTGTCTTCTTAAGGAAAGTTCCTATTAAAGAAATTGAAAAAATGATTGATATTCATAGGAAAATTATAAGTAACAACAAATTTTGGAAGTTAGTTAAGTATGATGCTCTTCCAGTCAAAACAGCATTCTTTAATGTATTAACATCAATAATTGAGAATGCAGATATATTGTTGCAAGATGAAAAGAAAAAAGCTGTAACAACTATTATGAATAACCTTGATGAAACAGAGCCTGCACTGTTGTCTGCTGTATGGGAATGTATGCTTGTCACTATAAATAAAATACAGGTAAATATTATATTTTTATAGTATTTAATACGATACAATTTGTCATGTTAAATTACATAGAATCATTTTTATTTAGGACTGGTATTGTCTAGTAAGTGTGGAAAAACTAGTATTACCAAAACTGTGGCGTGTTTTAAGAAGTGGAGGACAATGTTGTGCCAGTATAGTATATCCAAATTTGTTACCATTTCTTAGTCAATTTCCGAAATTGAATATTGATTCTTATCATTTGTACACGAATTTCTTCAGCAACATGCGGCAAGGGTAATTAACGATGAACATATTTTAAACATAGTAAATTACATATAACTTTAAAACTCCTGAATTTTTATCCAGATTTTCCGTAAAAAGCGTACAAATAAGTCGTTCAGAAATAACTGCAGTCATGACATCGTTTATTGAATGTTTACGTTATTCTATTCTTCTGAATGTTAATAATCAAGATTTAAGCAATGCACTTCTCAAAGAACAGGTTTTTATTACACATTGTCTTACAAATATTTTATCTATTGTACACGAAATATTTAATGCTGCCAATTAATCATTTCAGCTCATACCAGTTTTAGAGATGTGTTTAAAAGAAAATAGTCCTATAAAATCAATCTTTTTCTCTAAAATTACTCACTTAGTGCGATATTGGAGTAAAAACCGGCACAATGATGATTATAAATCCTATTCTATTTTGATGCAAGAATTTTGGAGTGAACTTGATAAATTATTCAATTCGCTCATAAGTGCGTGTCAGCATTCTGAAACGTTCAATATTTTAGATACAAACAATGCTCAAATTGAATTTTTAATTACGCTAAAAACTGCACCTGTACATGCCCGTAAAAATTTGAAAGTAAAATTCTGTAGTTCTGAGGAGGATGGGCCAAGTCAACCTCAAACCGAAATTATCAACACCGATAATGTTGATACTGAATTTTTTGCCGAGCTCAATAATTTCGTCAATTCCCTATGCATAAAATACTTAAATCAAATCACTAAACAGTCTGAGAAAAAATACATTATACATTTGAATAAATTAATAATATGTTTCGAAAGCACGGATCTCTTTAAAAATTTGTCAGAGTCTCTTAAAACGCAAGTAAACTTCTTCGATTTTTATGATCAAACTTTACGAAACTGGTTATTAAAACCGTCAAAAGAAACTGAACATATAGTAGAATTGATATTTAATTTTATGAAGTATATGAATGATTCGGAGAAAAACGAAATTCTGAAGTCATTGACACAGGTAAGATACTTACTTTTTTACACATTTTTCGTACAAATACACGCGGTATTTATTTACTTTTAGTTCGAAGATATTACAACATCGAGAAGCATCATACAATGTGCGCTTTCTAAAAAACATAGAAACGATGTAATAATAAAGAAATGGTGTTCTCAATCAAAAATAACTAATTTATTAATAGACGTTGCAAAAGAAATTGCTTCGGGCAATTATTCTGATTTAGAGCAAAATCAAAAACTTATTTTGTTAGCCTTTGAATCTTCTGACGACGGCAGTAAGTGTTTATTTATCGAAATGATATTTTCTTAATATAACTTTGATTAATTTAATGTAATTTTTAGATTTATTGATAAAGGAAGGGGGACTTAATGAAATTATATTTATATTATGCAATTCTCTCCATGAAATAAACGAAGAATGTTTATTAGATTTTGCAAAATTAATATCTTGTATTGTTCCGCTAACGTGGATTCATAAAGAATCGATACCTGGTGCTATGCAAATATTGGAAACACTTTTCGAATTGCTTTCACAAAACTATTTCAGTAATAATTCCAGCTTTATTGATACAATGAGAGAAGTATGGAAGGAAGGACTCTTTGAAGCCATTCAAAAACTTTCAACTACCGAATTTATTAATTTGACTAAGAAATTTGCAACTTCTATGTGGAGAAAAATATATGACTCGTAAGACTCGTTGTTATATATAAAATACTTTTTATTTCGTGCTTATGATTTATGTAATAATTTGCAGGAATGAGGAACATGTTAAGGAAGTGATAGTGGATATAGCAGTCGACTTTGTTGAAATTGTGATTAGTAATAATACTTACGTAAACGTTGAACACGCGAAAGAAATTATTTTAACGTTCTTAATAGATAATGATATAATAACATGGATGACCGAAGTAACTGGCATAATTGTATATGGTGATGTATTGTGCGGTAAATTATATGTATCATCTCTCGATCAAAACATACAAATTTATCAAAAGAGTATGTCGATTGAATTAACAAGCAGTACTGCAATTGACAATACTGAGAACTGTTTAAAATGGGCATTATTTAATATAAATTTACTAAGTAATCTCTGCTTAACATCAACTAATAAAAACAAAGAAAAGGAATCTGACGATGAAAAAGTATTAATACATAACGTGAATTTACCGGGAGTTACGAATTTATTGATAAACATTGTATACTCAATTATTTTGGGGCAAATTTATTCTACTCATTACAAATCCGTAAGTATAGTAACAGCTTTTTTATTTTTGATAGTAATTTCAAAATTCCATTGATTGCTGATTTGTTACAGACAAAACATTACAATAACGTGAACAAAGTTCTGACAACTGTGCAAGATAGTTTTAAGCAATTACAAATGTATATTAATGAAGATACAGTTAATAATATTATGAATCACATTAGACTGTACGTATTCCTTTTTAATTCATCAATCACTGATTAATTCATTTTATAAGACATTACTTATTTTGTGTACATTTACAGGAATTGTTCAAACTACGGATGTATGTTATCGTATATAGTATATTTTTGTTGCAATGAGTTACACTTGGACAAAGAACCTAAAGAATTGTTTGAAGATTATAATATTAATGATATATTTGCTAAAAACAATGAAATGAGATTACAAGGGTTACAGGTAATAAAATGTTAATCTTAATTTAATTTTATAGTGTATAATAAAAAGATCTTACTCTAGGTTTTGTCGAAATTCCAACGTTCTGAAGACATATCGGTATCAACAGATGACGATGTGTATGCTTTAATCGCAGCAAGAAATGTCTTTATCAATCAAGAAGATAATTCAAACTATTTAAACATTTTAGAAAAAGTAATATCTTACGAAAAAGAAAACTCTTCATTATTACTTCTCGATTGGTAATATATTAATTCTTGCAATGTTATTAAATTTATTAAATTAAATATAAAATATGTATGCATTATGTTTGTAGCGATATTTCGCATGCTTCATGGGAAAAGTTGAGTTTGCCATTAGAACTGATAAGATTATTGACAGTACTTATTAAAAAAGTACCTTTCAAATTAACCAACGAACATTGGAACTTTACTCTGATTTCATTAGTTATGTGGCAACTTACCATTACTAAGTCAAAACGAAATGCCAACGAATTTAAGGTTTGCATTGAATATATTCTACATTATTTGAAAAATGATGTTAATTTTATATTATTTATTCCTTCTCTTTTAATGTTACAGGTATCTGCATTGACAGTGGCCGTTTGCCAGCTTTATCGTGCACTTCAGACTTTAATTCACAAACACGATCAAGAACAAGCAACAGATTTGTCACCAACATTTTTGGATGAATGGAAACATGTTTTTGCTTCTGATATACAAGGCGGAATTATTCAATCTTGGATAAATTATACGAGTAAGATTATAATAAAGTATTGCAGTGTAATTGATAACTTTAGATAACATTTTCGTACATTATGTTTTGCAGATTTGTACAACGAAAAAACAGTTTTGAAACATATTGTACTGTTAGATCACTTAGGGAGAGCCGTGAAAATGTTAAACGGAGACGTAATTTTCAAAAATCAATCAAATATATCGTTAAGGGACTCCGTTAAGTTATCATTAAAATTACTTCAATCTCCTGTAGCCAGTATACAGTTGGGCGCTTATCATGTATTAAAACATGCGGTGCCTGAACTTGTTCGTCAAGACAAAGTTATCGTAGAAACAGAAAACTTCGATGCAAATACATTGAACATTAGGAAAATGGAAGATGTACTTAAAAACACTCAAAATATCGTGAATACCATTTTGATGGATTTCAAGTAATTTTTCTTCCTAACACGTGTACATGGAATGTTCATTCATATGCTAATTTATAATATTTCCATAGATTATGTGACACTGTCAGTTGTACCATTCAACCATACACAGACTCCTATACATACACTGTAGGATACTTGCTAACATGGGCTATTATCCTGGAAATGTGTTCGCATGCTCATGGAGATTTACTTTACCAATATGCTGAAATACTCAAGTAAATATTCCTTTGGTTTAGAATTGCTTAAATTTTTAGAAATACATGTTAAAGATTTTTTATCCATGGTTATAATTTCAGGGACAACTTCTTCTCCAGTTTGTTGAATAACATATTCCGATTGATGCCGGTGGAGGTGCTTCAAGATAATAAGAACAAGGGTGCAAAACTAGTAGAAATATTTTCTACTGAACCATCTCTTAATTTTGGAGGTAAGAAATCAATTATGTTTCTTTCAAATGAAATTAGGGATCTAGAGGTGTACTTATATAGAAATTTATTTGTAACATTTTACAGAAAGTTGGACCGAATTGAGGTTAGACCACATAGTGTGCTGGCTGTACACAAACAGTTTAAGATATTTGCCAGTATTGGTAAGGCAATGGTGGAGTACCGCTGACAGCAGAGTCAGCGTTGCAGTAGACAAAATCACAACCCATTATGTTAGTCCCATGCTTTGTGAAGAAGAACTGCTCAACAATAAATTACAAAGTATTGAGAATATGCAAGTAAAGGTTCATCCGACGTTTCGCGAGGTTGTTGCCTTGTACCAAATGGACGATACTAAGTTGGAACTTAATATTGTGTTACCGTCGAATCATCCATTGGGACCAGTCACAGTTGAACCTGGTCAACACGCTGGTGGCACCGCAAATTGGCGAAATTGTCACATGCAGTTGTCCATATTCCTCACTCATCAAGTAACGACCCACAGTAGTCAAATAATTGTATCGAAATGTGTATTATAATATCTTAATTGTTTGTCTCTTTTGTAGAATGGCTCTGTATGGGATGGGCTAGTATTATGGAAAAAGAACTTGGACAAAAAATTCGCTGGCGTGGAAGAATGTTATATTTGCTTCAGTATATTTCATATAAATACATACCAAATACCGAAATTATCTTGTCACACGTGCAGGAAAAAGTTCCATACTGCGTGTTTGGTATGTATTACATATTCACTAGATAATTAATATTCATAATTTACAATGAAACTTCATCTGATCCGTTTATTGTACTTTTCAGTATAAATGGTTTAGCACAAGTCAGAAGTCGACATGTCCCATATGCAGAAACATATTTTAAGCTAACATCTTCATAGACAAAATTTGTATCCCTGTTTAAAAAAAAATGGTGTACATAATAAATTTAATCGATCGTGCAGTGCACAAGTTATGTACATTTATTGTATATTATGAAGAATATTAATAAATTTGAATTTACAGAAGCGTGTTATGATAATAATTAATAAAATGATAGCAATACGATATTTCTGATATACATTACGAATTTCGTGTTATCAATTTTTTTATCGATTTCGCTTTAATTGGTGTCAAAGTTATTTTTCGGAAAGGTACTTTAAAACATGATATCACTAATCATTTTATCCTGTATTTCGGGAAGAGTGCTGTCATACGGCTTAGCCAGATAGAAACGTGAGATAAGATTACACTTGTTTTTAATCAGGTGCAGGTAAAAGATAAGAGTCATTCATTTTTGAAGTGTGAAACAAGACAGACTTCAACATGCCAGGTAAGTTTATAGAATATTTTTTAATACTTTGATAGCATCTCTTAATATAAATTAAATATGAAAGTTACAAATACATGATAGGAGTGTTACATCGGGGCAGTCGAACTATTGATATGTACAATTAGCAACAAATTAAAAATTGAATAATCACCATCAATTATTTATACAATTATTCTGTTTATTCTGCCTCGTTGATGATTATCATTCGTTATTGCGTTTAATGTTTTATTATTACAAGTGTTCACAGATATTAAATGACTAAAAAGGTAAACGAAATATGCAATGGAAAATTAATGCGGCTATACATTTTTGTTATTTTTTTTTCTCAAATAAGAGGATATTCAACGCGTTAAATAATGTAACAAATTTTTAATATAAATTCATAAGGGTTTCGAGAAGAAAAATAAACATTTATGCAACACGTTGCACAAGCTGCCTTTATCAGTTTCGTTCTCTTATCAACCGAGTTCTGGAAAAATCTTATCAAGATATAGTTAATACTTACATCAGTATATTATTAGTACATTTGTACATTCTTTTATTTGTTGATAATTACATAACATGTAATTGTACACGTTACATAACATTTTCTAACGATCTTTGTAAAATGATCAGTTGTTCAAATTACTTCACAGAAGTAATTTTCGTAAACTTCGTATTTTTATATTGGATGTCTTCGAAGATTTCGAGCTCATCTTTTAACGCTAAAAAGTTCGTAAAACTGATTTTATGAAAGTCAAGCTCTGTAGTCGAATCTTCATTCACTCAGCAGGGGGTTCGTGAATGTGTTGAAGAATCAGAGGCAAAATTTGTCAGAGCTGATTGATCTCGTAACTAAAATTTAACTTCAGGAAGTTAACTAATTGGTACGATTAAAGCTTACAGATGGCTTCACCGAAATGCAGGACAAGGTGTACCACATGCAGCAGTTAGTGGAGGTCGTGACAGCGATGGATCTACCATCTACGTCGGCAGAGCCTTCCATGCAGGTGATATGCTGCCGGCTAAAGTGATCCCCGACAAAAATGTAGCCTATGTGTGCCACAATGGCGAAGAACATGCCAAACACGATTTCGAAGTGAGCAACATACTTTATTCTTCCTTCGCGATCATAATACAGCTTCCCACCATTACCAATTTCACAAATTACATAACATATTATTTCGTGTTGCGTATTCCCAGAGTTCAACGTTAATGTTAAGAAATTTCAGAATTTTGAGTACCTTATATTTCACTCTCACAAAGAATTGAATACAGCTTTCAAAATATGGTTCCTACATGACAAAGTAAATATCAAGTTCGGTATGAATTAACATCTTTGATATTTGGTTACGAATAACCGTTCGAGAGTCGAAGCGATTAAGTTCAAGGCGAATCTGCAGGATCAACGAGCTCGAGTGATTTCTAGTAAATAATAAGTCCTTACGATCATAAACTTAATCTCCTGGTGTAACTAACCAGCCTCTTAACGTATGCAACACGAAATCGAGATTTCGTGTCAAGGCAAAGCCATTTTACAGAATGGGAATACTATTTGTTACGATTTGCATCAAGCTTTAGCTTTGTGTAAGATTGTGCGATTGCCTTGGGGCTGTGAAAGAAATTCAGAAGAATGCACCATTCGTGCGTTTTGTACCATCATATTCGTTTTCAAAGATAAATCTGTGTACTATATTGAAATTTATTATTTAAACTTGCTATATCTATCAAGTTTCTGATGTTAAAATTTGCTATAGCAGAATATATTTATACTAGAATATAATATAATAATATAATCTTATGCATTTAATTTATTATACATTATACACAATTTATTATATCACACAATTTGTTACACAAAGTTTATCACACCGTCAGTTTCTAGAACTGTTTGTTTTTCAACTGAAAAATCGTAATCGGAAATGCTCAGAGATAAGAAAATGAGTTTGTTCAAATAATCGATTCCAAATAAAATGAAGTCATCTCTATCTACTCTATATCAATAAATCAATAAAACGTCTTATCCGTAAGACACTTACCGTTTCTCCGTAATTTTAGAGAACGTAACGGTCAAGGATGACGAAACGAGAAGGATATAATAAGTTCTGACGAGAATCGTTTCCGTTTTTATAGGTATTGTGCCAAGGTGAATTCGCATGGGAGTTCTGCAACAACGGAAGCGTACCAAGCGATGCGGTAGTCGGAGGACAAACCTCCGATGGAGAACCTTTGTATGTTGGCCGTGTTCTCCATAATGGATCCCAAACAGTTGGCAAGGTTGGCATTTTAGGAACTTAAGGATTTGGGGTTCTTCAAATTTGGGAATTTAAGGATTTGGGGGTTTTCAAATTGGGGGATTTCAGGATTTGGGGTTTTTCAAATTGGGAGATTTAAGGATTTGGGGGTTTTCAAATTTGGGAATTTAAGCATTTAGGGTTTTTCATATTTGGGAATTTAAAGATTTGAGGATTTTCCAATTTAGGAGTTTAGGGATTTGGGGACTTCCAAGTTTGTGAATTTAAAGATTTTGGAATGTTCAAATTTTGGAACTTAAGGATTTGGAAATTTTACAATTCGGATACTTGGAAATTACGTACATGAAATTTGAAATCTTGAAGATTTGGGGATTTGAGAATTTGGAAAGGTATCCATATGACGTACGATCCATACATGTACAATGTACACGTAAAAAATGAAGAATGAAAATTGTTTTTTTTTCAGGTTCAACCAAGTCACGGATGCTTATACATCCCCTACGACGGTGAAGAATTATCCTTCAAAGACTACGAGGTCCTCGTAATTCACTAAAACTGTTCATCAAACATCATCATTATACTAACGCATTTATTAATACATGACTCTTACACTTATCCTGTAATTGTACCCTTATAAACTCACCGATACTATAACAACACAGGAAAATAAAATGTTTTCTTTAAAAGTCTGAGTAACCTTCTTCCTCTTTTTGCAATAACTATTATTTGATACAGAAGTAGATTTAAGAACACCTATTCAAAATTGCAACCAAATTTTAAAGCAATGTAATAAATATGCGAACATGTGAGAACACACGACTTATGCTAAAATACATAAAAACACATATGTAGTCCTTTATTATCATTTACAAAAATCCTATTACATTTATAAATGACTAAAGTAACAATTTTGTATAATTTTTAAAAACCCTTCGCGATAAAGATACGTATAGTGTTCCTCCTAAGGTGGCCATTTTCTGATAAGAGAAATGTCAGGAAAAGAATATCCGAAGGGGCAAAATTTCATTTCAATTTTCCTCTGTTTCAATACCGTAATTGTTAGTTCCGTCTAACGCACCTGGCAAGGGTTTACAGTTTGTGTATTTATTTCATGCCGACTTCGAATGAAACGAGCATACGCCGTTATGTTTAGCTCGAGGGGCTCGAGGTCGTTTCCTTGCCAAGATCTGTTCCGAGTTCGACAACGGACGTGTCGGTAGGACACGAAAACAACAGATCTGTTATAGCTTTGAATCGAATATTTTATAGCATCGCTCGAATTACGAGCATTACTCACTTGACGACGTCATACGGTCAACTTGAGAGGCAGTGCCGTAGTTGAATCCTAGATTCGTCCCACGATTCTCCCTAAAACCTTCCCTAAAACCCTTCCTCGGGATCTATCGTGCTCCCTCGAGTCACCTGGTACCACGCTCAAAATCGATTAAAAAGCAGGTAGATCAACCGGAACAACGTAACATTGACCGAATTTCTACGTAGCTGCGGAAGGTCTAGAAAAATCTCGAGAGCATCGAGCATGAACGGACGTAATTGGTAATTCGTCACAATTGACCGGCCAGGAAAACGTGATTATGGGACCAGACAGGTCAAGCATGAATTTAATATAACACAATCTGTTTAATTCGTCGTTCTAGGTAACCATCGGAGACGGCCCTGCCTGAAATAGGCTCCAGCCGTAGAAGACAAGACAGTCACTCGTGATTATTTTATCAACAAATTGCCACATTTAAACGGCACCTCGACTCTGGCCTACCAGAGATGACGATTTCAACGGTGCTGTTTACGTGTGTCTGAAGTCTTTCGGACCCTGAAACGGAGACTTCATGTGGCGGATGAATCTTGATTTGAAAATTTGGGCGGCAGAACCTTTCGCATTATTTATTCAGAGGACGTAATTGGTCCGAATATGGGCTGTTTGAAATGTAGGGTCACATTAGGGGTTTTGTGCTAATGTTCCTAAGTAGGATTTAGGAAGAAACCAGGCAGACAGATCGATAATGTCATCTTGTAGAACATGTAATTTTATTCATACAGATTTTATTTGGTAAGATCAGTGTGCTATGTGACTCAATGTAAGTTCCGTAATAATTATCGATATTTTGCAAAACGATGAAGTACACAAACATTGAGGCTGTACGAAAAATAAATAAAAATGCTGACGAGTGGTAGGAAGTACGTAACGAATGGGAAAACCTTGTTTCGTATTTTGGATTCTTTGCTGACTACATCAAATACTTGTTTTATTGGGGATATGTTATAATTTCAGTATATTGCAAAATTTGTAATGTCACACATTGAACGTATTGACACACACGGTGAATATTAAATTCACGATGGTAAAAGATGAAATAGTTTCAAGGAAAAAATTAGCAAAGCTAATCCAAGTTGTTCACAGAATTCATGTTATTAATTTGCGGAACGATTTCACTAGACACGTTACTATATAGAGTACGAGATTTAAGATTACAAAAACGTTTACCTGACAAGTCCAAGGCGATGATGTATACCGAATAAAGAAACAAACAAGTTTCTTCTTGACCTACATTTATTCACATTCGAAACAGAATATGCAAAACAGATAAGATACATAAATAGATGAATGATAAATGAATTATACATGAAAAGGCTTGTACTTAGGAAGAGTTCTTTAATTTTAAAAAAGTAATTAAATTTGATAATGTAACAAGTTACAGTTGTTAAAAGATTGTGTGCATAATTAAATTAGAATCGATTGGGAAATATGAAAATTAAGAACTATGTTATATTTAGATAATTTTTTGCAACGTCCACCATTTTGGTTTTTATGGGAGGTTATGATAGAAGTATCTCAATTCCCAAATTCCCAATTTCCCCAATTCCATATTTCCCCAATTCCCAATTTCCCCAATTCTCAATTTCTCCAATTCCCAATTTCCCCAATTCCCAATTTACCTAATTCCAATTTCTCCAATTCCCAATTTCCCTAATTCCTAATTTCCCCAATTCCCAATTTACCTCGTTCCAATTTCCCCAATTCCCAAATTCCCAATTTCCCCAATTTCAATTCCCCCAATTCTCAATTTCCCCAATTCCAATTTCCCAAATTCTCAATTTCCCCAATTCCCAATTTATCCAATTCCAATTTCCCCAATTCCCAAATATCCAAACCCCCAAAATTCCAAACCTCAAATATGCAATCTTCCAAATTCCCAATCATCCTCAAATCTTCAAATCTCTCAATGCAACAAATCCCCAAATCCCAAGAGACCAAATTCCCAAAAATTCCCAGCTCTTAAATTTCCCAAATTCTGCAATATCTCCAAATCCCCGAACTCTAAAACATCGAAAACCCCTCCAGCAACTCCCAGCAATCTCTGTCCGCAAGCTCCTCGGGGTCCATCACTGTATCAAACGATCGAAAACAAAATGGACGACGAGAGAAGGTCGAAGCATCCTCGTTCACCGACCACACAAGTTAACCTTGATCCGAAAAGCGTCGAAGAGCGGAACCGGAAGCGTGGACGGTCAGACGTGATCGCAGAAACAATTTCTGTCGACGAGGTTTCGACGAGTAACGAGAGTAGTTCAGAGGCTAGGTGGATGTACCCTTGTCTACCTCCCCGCGTGTGGAGAGGACCCTCCGTATCTCGGAGGGGCCAGATAGAGGGAACACGAAGTGGTGGAGGCAAAACTGTTACAGGAGGTGGTCGAGAGGAAGAAGGTGGGAAAGAGGTAACACGCTGTATCGTAATGTACGATGGTGCATTAGCCAGAAGTAGACAGTCAGACGGTCTCTCGCGGACCGGCTGAAATTCGACGAAGTTGCAAACCGAGGAACTAGGACAACCCGAAGAACATCCCAGAACGAGAACACGAACAGCAACATTCCCAGCTGCATGACGTCAAACTAGAAGGCTCGACCCTTCGCAACCCTGAAGACTACCTTCTGTACGCACTCGATCATGTCCGCGACCGAATAAGACGACCTACGATAAACTTCATCGGCCCACACCGTCTTGAGTATTCCAGCAACGAGCAGCAACATGTCGAAGACGAGCCCGAACGGGGTGGTGGACCCCACGACGGAGAAGAAGCATGGCGACCCGGTTACCCAGGTGTCCGATCAAGCCGTCGTGTGGAAGTCCATGACCCTGCGTCAGAAGTGGTCCTATTTCACCAGCAGCATCACCGTAGAACCCATGATCGCCTGTTTCGTGATTCCGTCGATGTTAGCTTCTCTGGCGACGCAGAATCTGAACCTGGAGAAGGCGTGCAGGGTGAACCTTGCCTACTCCGACGAAGTGTGCACCGCGTTGGCTATGAGGAACACGACGGGCTTCGAAGTCGAGGAGATAGCCGTGCAACAGCTGGTCGCCGGTATGCAGACCTGGAAGACGGCTCTGACCAGCGGTCTGCCGACCATTTTGATCCTCTTCATGGGTGCCTGGAGCGATCGTACGGGTCTGAGGAAACCGTGTATGCTGCTGCCCATCGTCGGAGAGTTCCTCAGCAGCGTGAGCATGTTACTGTGCACGTATTTCTTCTACGAGGTACCCATGGAGGGCACCGGGGTGCTCGAGGCTCTGTGGCCGTCGCTCATGGGCGGCTGGTTCACCATGTTCATGGGTGTTTTTAGTTACATCGCGGAGATCACGTCGGTGGAGTCGAGGACGCTTCGTATCGGTGCCGCTAATGTTTTCTTGTCGCTCGGTGTACCCATCGGCATGGCGCTGTCAGG
The DNA here is from genome assembly GCA_945859555.1 of Megachile ligniseca. Classification (NCBI taxonomy): domain Eukaryota; kingdom Metazoa; phylum Arthropoda; class Insecta; order Hymenoptera; family Megachilidae; genus Megachile; species Megachile ligniseca. The sequence continues at coordinate 8,541,677 of OX243783.1, forward strand.
GATATTGTACTTGAAACTGGGATTTTACGGTGTTTTCGGGATATCGACCATGTGTTACGTGTTGACGTTCATTTATGGACTCGTGGTGATCAAGGAGGCGCCCAGAGTTAGGCTCAAAAAGACGGAGAAGATGTCCTTGTGTGGCGCGATAGTGGACTTCTTTGCGTTCAAGCATATTAAGGAGACATTTCGGGTGGCGTTTAAAAAGGGACAGAATAACAGGCAGAAGAGGGTGATGGTGCTTATGGTCGTTGTTATGGTTGTGATCGGTCCGCTATATGGTAAGTGTCCTATGGAATATTTCTTCTTCATGTAAGACATCTTTAGGTTTCAGGATTAGTCAGGAAATCACCAGGTAGTCAGAAAGTAACCAGGCAAGCTAAGCAGGTAGTCTGTGATCAAGTTACTAGAAGTGAAAGAAGTCGATGCTTGCTTCTAGCTACTTGCTAGGATATTTGTCTGACTACTTGTCTAGTTTACACGCATCTTACTTTGTGTTCTGTTTACATTTACATGACATGCATGATATGTCTGTCATGGGGATTAGAGATGTACTCTTCAGATATATTATAGAATATTTAATACTAAAAATAGGAAGATGGTGATATGTTTTATTAATAGCACAGTGGAAATTCTAGTTTAGATAAGGAGTAGTCTAGTGAATAGGTACTAGATATGCTAACCTCCAATTATTACAATTCATACAATTATAAAAACAAATCCCAAAATTTTCAATATTCAATCAAATTAGCAATAACAAAACCGACAGAATTTTCTCCAAAAATTTGTGTGATAAAATTCATAACACGCTATCGAACAGTGAGTACATTATTTTTCTATTCGTTCAGCTGCAGTATTCGATTTCTCTTTCGACGTAGCTTATCGCGAGTAATTATTTCCTCGCTCCGTTGAATCCTCTGAATACGGTCAAACGATGATATACAAAAACAATTTCAACTCGTTTGCGTACGAATCGTATGCTTTTTTTCCTCCTCTAGTTTTCAACTTTTATTTTCATCAACTTTCACGGTTTATCGCTTTGACGAATCGACTGCACGCACGATTATACAGTCTTTAGGTAACTGAAAGTTTCACTTTATCGACGTTTAGATGAAAGTGGGAAGAGTTTCACGTAACTCTTATTAATCTTGCTACTATTGCTGTGGTAACCGCGTGCATGATTTCCATCGGTAATTGCAGTATTTTGAACATGGGAAAGCGGGAACGATAAGCGTACATAGAAATGGTCAATTTTGATGCGCTGATACAAATGATATACTGGAAACTATAGTTAGTGACCTGTGCTATATTTAAATCTGCGGATTTGCAAAATTATAATTTTATCAAATAGGACAATTCTATATTTCAAAAATGGTATGGAATTTTAAGATGAAATATCCTACGATACTCATCAACAGTGAAAATTTAATTCTTTTCCAAAAAAGTTTTACGATTCGCTCGGAGGAACAATAATTCAGCTGTTAGTGTCCTCAATTTTCTCTAAATAACCGAGATGCTAATCTCGAACGACAATGCAGTTGCATCCGTTGATTACGGATTATTAGCGCATCGCGAATTCTTATTGCAACAGGGAATTCAAGGCAGCTGTCCTTGTCATAATTTAATTAGACCGCTAATACGCCGGACATTATAATGTTTCGTTACGTCTTTATTCCCTTGATACCAACTGCAAAGATCGTCGCGAGTAATCATGCTGCTTATAACAATTTCGTATAATGGCCTTCTTCCTGATTTTGAGAGCCTAATAATTAGGCGTTCGTGGATATTTTGCGAAAATTTTCTATTTCTTAATCTTCACGTCGCTAGTTCGTGGTATCGTCTTACGTTTCCTTCAAACCACTGTAACCGAGAACATTATGCTTGCATGTAGGAATTTAATTGGATACTCTATTCTCCAAGTCCGAATTGTTCGTTTGAAAAGTTCGGAGATTGAAAATTTATACATTTGAAATGTTCGTGTACATTTGAAAATGTGTAAATTTTAATGTATGAACATTTACAAATTTACATTAAAAATTTATAAATTCTAATCATATTAACATATCTGACAATGTGCAAATTTTAAAAACGAACATTCGTAAATTTAGATAAAATATGTATAAATTTGAATCATATTAACATATTCGATAATGTGCAAATTTAAAAAAAAGTCCACATACATAAATTCAAGAATCAAACTCCTATTAACACACTCAAAGAATTCTAAATACTAAACCTACCTCTTCATTGAACAATCTCACATATAACTCCCCCAGAAAACATAAATAATAAATTATCAACAGAATTTTCCAATGACTCAAGTAATCTCGATTATCGAATATTTAATTCAAAGAACAAAGCAGACCTTTAATGAAGTCTGGTAGTTAATTCGAGAACGGCAGAGCAGTTAATTTGCCGGTAAATACATGGAGCATGCGAGTGAGGCATATTAATACCAATCATCCGAAACATTGTGTAATTGGCTGGTACAATTGGCTTACGCTAATTAAATCAAGCGTAGCCGTTAATTCGATCAAGTTACCCTCTTTCGACATTGCTTCGCGCGTGTAAGCATGTTTATGGGGTGAAAGTTGTTCGTGATATTAATTGCAATTGCAGTAAATATACAGATTGAAAGACATAGATTTGTTCAGAAAATGACACTCGATGAACTTTGTTTACTTTGAAACGCGAATGCTGGGGCCATTAATCAAATCCTTGTTAGCGTTGCATAATCGTCGACGATTTCTCTGCGCGTTTTTCTTTTGTGTTGAGTTCTGTTTAGATCGTTTATTTGTTACGCTGATCATTGACACGATTAATATTTTGGTAGATGGTGATGTACACAATGATGTTAACAGATATTTAATATAATTGAATTTCAAGAATTGAATATCACTGATGAACATCAGAAATTAAATATATTTGATGGACACCAAGAATTGAACATATCTGGACAATACCAGTGACTTAATATACCTAGCAAACATCAGTAACTTAATAAAATTGACCACCAGTAATTCAACACAGCCCAACAATTTTCGGTACCATGTGTTAAAATAGTATACAAGAATTTTTAATTTTACCAAGCTTGCAAATGAATGACAATACCGTTATCACACGTGCGAAGTCAGTGCACCTATTTAGAGCTAGATTCTGTGCGTACGTGTGCTAATACGGTCTGATTACTTAAGTACTTTGATGTAATTTCAGATCTTTGACCGTCGGAAATAAATCTAGTTCTGGTGATTTGAAGGGTTCAAATTGTTTAACACATTAAGCTTAGATGAAATAGACAACAGACATTTATGCTAATATTATCAAATGTTTTCTCTCATTGACTGATTTAAACTTAACTCATATGTATATCGTATATTTAAAGTGTACATTTTGTATACACGTATAAAATGTACATACACATATTTCAAATACATTCTATATAATTTAAATTATTTATTTCGTTTTTCTACGTGTACCTTATATTTTACATATGATTTTTTCATGTCTTGAAATGTTACATATGTGTAAATGTCAGTGTGAAAGAATCACAATAAATGTTAAATATTTAAAATTGAGGTCCTGTTAACCTTGCAATGTACATTTCAGAAATAGGAACATTCTAAATTTGATTTCATATTCTTCATTTTGTACATTCATTTTATATTCTACATTTCATATGTCCATTTTATAATCTTCATTTCATGTGTTCATGTCACATTCTCCGTTTCAAACATGCATTTCATATTCATTTCCAATTTTAAACATCAAATTCCACGAAATGCCAGGCAATGTTTCAACTGTCTTCCTTGAAGAACTTTTAATCCAAATAGCATCGCACGTTTTGTAGGTCTGGGTCAGGATTTCCCAGAGGGTCAATGCAGCGGTGGTAATAAATCACGCGATGGTATTTCCTAATTGCAAGAACAATTCGAATAGTTTTATTACCGTGAAACCTATAGAGCGCACGAATTCATTCACAGCAATTTCGATGTGTTATTAGCCGCCATTACATAAGGATACACACGGCGTTACACAACAAGTTCGTTCATCAAGTCATTCGTTTAATCGTTCTTAACATGTCCGGGCCATTATCACATCGTTTCTTCGTTGAACGATTGTTCTTTCATTAAACTGTTTCGGAAATTCCATGTATCGATCTACATGTGTGATACTTATGATTACCACCACTAGGGTAACTAGTTACTTATTAGGGTACCACTAGTTTACGTCGTGGGACTCCATTTTGAGTTGACTGCATTCTGATTTGATTTTCCATTCTGTTCTCTCTTTTCTGTTAGCAATTTTACCCTCCAAACCTGATGTGCTGAATTAAAAAATTTAACACGTTGACTACCACTTTGAGGCTGTTGAAAATTTTATTAATATTTCTATTCTCATCTTCACAATATTTTGTTGTATTTATTATTCAGTTCCAAGTAGTTATACTAATATTTCTAATTCTTGTAATATAAGAATTCTTCCAACATAAAAATTCTTATGAAAATTGATATGATAAATTCGTACGAAAATTTAAGCATCACATATGGGTAACATGGCAGTTAAGTCTACAAGTACATTTATACAACAGTCAAAAACATTATCATTCCTCTATCGTCAAATAAATTTTTGCTTCTCGTTCGTGACTAAAAAAATGATCGCAAAAAATGCATCTATAATTCCAAGATATACTTAAATAACGAAAAACCATGAAGTCAGCGTTTTTAAACGGTCCCCGACATCTGTAATTTTCAGGACTTGTAAACAACGTGCAGAGACCATTTCCTTTTGTCAGTTCTCATGCAAACTGTCACGTTGAAAATTGCGACGTTTATTGCACGACAGGGATTTTTAACATTTCCGAGTCACTTCGAACATTATAAAACTATTTAGATCGTTAATCGTCGTTGAAAAACTCGAGGAAGCTAAGTGTCGTCACAAGCATGGTTGCACGTTTTTTCACGTTCATCTTGAGAGGCGATAATTATTTTCGATCGCGTACGTGCGTTTTTCAAGTTGAATTCGAAAGCTGGTACGGATCGCGAAGCAACATTGTTCAAATAAGGTTAAACGGGAGGTAGGGCAATTCTGAAAAACGTTTTGACCATGATCTTTCATGCTGTTTATAGACGGAATTGTTCCACCCACATGGATTTCAAACACCGCAACTCGAGATTTGCAAAGGTTGCAATTTAGATTGCGATTGTAATTTGAAATGAATGAAATAATCGTTCCTCTTCGTGTTCTTCTTCTTCGCTATTCACATTGTTACTCTCGAAATTATTGATTGATATCAAGGCCTATATCCCTCCGTGGGATATCTGATAGTTTCATAGCGAATTTTTTGGGTACATTGTTTCGTTCGAGTATTGGAACTATGGTGGGGTCAGTTGTGACCCAGATGTACAAAATATACTTGGAGGCAACTGTCTGGTTAGATAAGAGCAAGACTGAGAGAAGAACTAGGTTTTCCCTGAATTCTTCTTACAAATTAATTTGGCAGAAAACACTAGCAAATGTTTGAATTAGCAAAGCACCCCTTGAAAGCTCAAAAATCTACAAACTTGCAAGTAACGGCAATTTTTTGTTATCACAATCAGCATACGTTGAATAACAGTAAATGAAATTAGAAATTTAACGAAAATGTTTCAGGTGAAATGGCAGTGATGTACCTTTACACGAGATACAGGTACCACTGGAACGAAGTGATGTTCAGCATGTTCACCACGTTCGCGATGGTAACGAATTTAATCGGTAAGTAAATAAAGAATTTCTCTATATCCTTGATCTATCTCAAGTTTTCAAGATTTAAAGATAACTCGAGACAATACAGCTATTTCAAGGTTCGCTAAATAATAACATGACTTACATAAGTTATAATAAGACTGCGAATATTTATGCAAATATGGACATGTATGCACATTTTCTATACATTCTAAACAATATACTTTGTCTTTATATCTTATCTGTGTAATCATGGATAATTCATAGCATTAAGCAAATTTTGTAGTAAAGACATTATAACAAGTACTCTTTAAATCAATACACGATGTTTCATTTTTAATACATATATAACTATCTTCTGAACTATTTATTTCTGACAAAATATAAACAAGATGGAGGGTTAAATACAATTTTTTCGCATTAAAATTATTTTTATTTAGTTTACTTTCTAGATAAAATTATGTATTCGTAATGGTGCCTAGTGTACCATTTTTCATCGCACGTTGCTTCATTTTCCCCACTTTCTGTCCATCTACCCAAGAGAATAAATATGGCATAATAATCAGGAAGTATCATCGATCATGAAACGCGATTCCTCCATCAATTTCCATAATGGAATTCAATTCCCTGGTATTTCTTTTTTCCACGGTATACAACGGAAATGTTGCTTGGAATCGAAGGCACCGATTGTATCTTGTTTCTATTTACAACGATGCATAACGTGCAACAATGTACATGCGAATCCCCTTGAATTGCCTCTTTCTAAATCACTGTTTCTTCACTATTATTACATGCTTTCAGTTGATTGAAGGTTTCTCGTATACGTTCGTGATAAATCAACGACGTTCAGGAGAGTTCACCATTCACTGTTACAAAATACCTTCTGCAAAATTCCTTATATGGAGTAAAAGTTTCTATAAACACTACCTTAGTTCTTGCACTACTGCTTTTTACAAATTGTACGTTTTTACTTTTTATTTATCGTAGAATGCAAATTATGATGCTTACAAATATGTCAGTTACTATATCATTCCTGATACTGATAACTAAGAATTTTCATGTACATCTTTAAGTGAATCTTCAATAGAAAACTTCAAAATTTTAGATTAGGTAAATAATTTTACAGAAATTGTACTTCAAATTTTATTTCATTATCGATTACAAATTTGCTGAAAGCTCCGACGTCTTTAATGAACAGCTTACCCTTTACACTCTTTCGCAAATTATTATATTTCTGTTTGCCAAAAAGACCTCGATAAAACCGCATTCGAACCTCGCACGATTCAACAAGCACTTTTTTGCTCAATTGAACTACGAAAGCAACCGGAACCGGTTATACAACGAATGGTAATCGCTGTCGACCGGAACTGTCCACCGCCATTTTGGTTCGAAACCTTCGATCGATCAAAAAATGATCATCCAGAAACTGACTTCTCAAATTCGAATTCGACATCTCACGTTTTTAAAATTGCCCTTCAAATCAAGCTATAATTATAAATCAAAATTTCCGATGGTAAAAAGTGTCGGGAATTCATTGAGAAACAAAGTTCACAAATTCGAGTTCATCTTCATCCCACAATCTCACCTTGAAGATGATTGATCATCTTCGAATAAAAAATCCTGAGTTATACAACGAGTAAGATTACCAACAATTATCCTAGATTTCTCAACTCCCGTGCAAATCGCGGGTCCACGAGTGAAAGGGAACGATGTTAACAAAGACAATTATTTCAGGAACTGCAATATCTGTCGGCGTGTTCAGTCACATCCTGAAGATCGATGATGCTATCGTTGGAATAATGAGTTCGATGAGCAAAATATTAGCCGGTTTCGTCTACGCGTTCGCCACCACCGATTGGATGATTTATTTAGGTAAAATATACCACAAAAAATTCATCAAGAAAATAAATTAACATCCGCCTTCACGTTTCAGCCGCCATCGTAGAAATCGTGAATGGAACATCCTTTATAGCTATGAGATCGATAGCATCGAAACTGGTGGCCACCGACGAGCTCGGTAAGAATGCAAATGTGCTTTATTTATCGTCTACATTTTGCAGAATGACACTGCGGAACAACTTTTTTTTTAAGAAACGCGTAGCGTGTACCGTTACGAACGCGTTTAGATCGTGCCTCCATGCTTATGTAATTAGCAAAATATCGACTTATATAACGCGATGATAGGTGTAAAGCGACTAGGAAAAAAAACAATGTAATTGTGAAAGGAACGTTTAATAAGACGTATCGATAAAAAAAGGAAATATCAAGGTATGCTAAAAAGTTTGCTTTTTTATTTATGGAGTTGGCAAACCTCGCGAGTATTCAATGCGTAAAAGATTTTCTGTAAAAACGGGACTCATGGTTGAATCATTTCCCTTCTCATATTGCAATTTATTCAAACTCTGTACATTTAAATTACATTCAGAAACTTGAGAATTCAAAAGCAATTAAAACACTTTATTATACATATACAAGCTATAAATTGCTTAAATAAAAACCCAAGTAAATCGTGTTCCCAAGTACTTTTAATTCCATTGTACTTTCGACACCGTTTCCAACCAATCTTCCGCGTCTACTTCTTCCGTGTGCACCTAAGTTTAACGAGGTTCACCCATTTGGTAAACAGCTTCGTGATTCCTTTTTCTTCGTCTTTTTTCCCTCTTCTGTTCGTTCTATCCAACCGCGTATTAGCCCCGTTATTCGATCTTTACGTAACTACTCGCAGAATCAGGAAACAGGGTTGAAGGTAAAAGAAACTGTTGGCAATATCACGGTAGCCTAATTCTCCTTATTATTTGCAGGCAAGGTGAACTCGTTGTTTGGTGTTTGCGAGTCCATGATGCCGCTCGTTTACGGCCCCATGTACAGTTCCATTTACGCCGCCACTATGAAAACATTTCCGGGGACATTCTTCATTGTTGGCGCCTGTCTGACTATGCCAGCAGTCTTCGCGTTCTTGTAAGTTCTTCCACTTCCGCTTCTACCGTGTGCCATCGTTTTCATTTTTTACTACCCTTTCTACATCTTTTTCTTACAAAGGATTAAGTAGTTAACTTATACAGAAATTTAACATATTAATGAAGAAACAAATAATGGTCCTTTGGGTAGTATTGGCGAATTTATTTGCGCACTGCCATTCTTGTCATTCCCTATATCATCGACGAGATATAGTGTGCGAACTGTTCTGAACACATAATACGTATGTGTTATATACCTATGGAATATATTGCAAACAGAATAAAATCAATATTAATAAATATATAGCATATTAATTAATAAAATCGATTTTAATTGCATTTTTTTTTAATGAACAAGTGGCGCCATCTCTCCGGCGAACAGGGTGAACTACACACTTTTGAAACTGTAGTTTAATTAGTTCCCATTTTCTACCGCTAGATGGCGGAACATAAGAAATCCTTAGGCTAATTAGAATTAGCCTAAGACTGATTCAAAATTGATCATAGTTTGGTGAAGTCAAAACAATTCGAAGTTCTTGCACACCGATTCAATTCATATTATAGTTAATTAAGCTAATAAAATCTAATCTAAATCTCGATACTAATCCACCAATTATTTTATCAACAGATGGTTATATACGGAACACAGAAGAGATCGTAAGTTGCTGGAAGAAGACAAGAAAGCGAAAAGTAAGGTCGAAGAAGCAGATGAAAACGATTCGAAGACTGAAAAATGGCAGACTGCCGGCGAGAAGAAGACGGAAGTTCCTACGATGAACGGTGTCGCGAACGCAGCCTTCGAATCTGACCATTTGTAAATGAGAACTTAAATCGAAACGACGATGCATAAGAAAGAATTATCATTTAATAACTTTGCGCTGAAATAACTTACGAACATGCTCTTGTACAATCTAAAGAATCTTCCCAAAAAATGATCACGCATACGACAAAATACTTTCGCGTTGACAATCCAAAGGATGCTTATATTTTTTATTTAACATAACAACAATGCTCAAACGTGGTTATTCAAATACAGAGTACATTGAAAAACTCTCAAGTGAAAGTAGATTCATTTTAACAAATGATTTATATGATATACTTACTTTTGGAAGTCGTTGACCCAATGTAGTGCATGGGATCATGCACTCTTTCAACGTGAGAATAAAATAACTAATTCAGTTACAATTATGAGAACAGATAATCAAAAATATTTATAGTAATAGCGATTCGTTAAAGCTATTCTTTATATCAAATTCCAGTACAAGCAGTTTCCGGTACTTAATAAACAATAGTAACGATAAATAAAGTGGAACAGACATCTGTTCATTTGTATCAGTATTACGGACATTACTTGCACATATTTTTTCCGATCATCAATGTTAATGGGAAAGAAATAGGCAAAATGAAAAATGTTATAAAAACGTAACGTTACGTTACTGTTAGATAACCGAGATATGGGTTTTATCTTGTGTTCGATATTCTTAAGTGAATGCAAGTATTATAACAAAAGACAAAGTACCACGTTTTTCGTGAGAAAAAATTGACCGACCGATCTGTTATACGTTTTTATTAATTAGTATTTACATTAAGAACCTGCATCATTTTCCGTACACGCGCTATAGCTTATTGTGATATAGTACAATAGTTTTGTATTTAGAAAGTAAATAAAGTTTACTGAAACAATCAATTGTTGTTGTAGCATTGACTGCTGTCCACTGAATTTCTGTATGATAAATGACGTATATATTAAATGAAAAAAGTGATATAATTAACCCAAATATTCGATTATCCTTCTGGAAGTAAAATTCAATGCAAAATAACTTCTTGTATTTAAACATTTATTTATCAAGATTGTTATAAATTTAAACCATTCTCCTGAGGAGCTCATTGATCTTATCTTCACGGTTTCCAAAATCACCACCTTCAACATAGTGGTTAGTCTTCTTACGCCATCCACCAGTGGGTGTGTTAAGCTGCAGATACAAAGATTCACATTAGTATTTCAAAATTCAAATATTTATGCATAACTATTTAATTCATTATTGAAATGTTTGAGTTTGACTAAGATATGCAAAAGTACATGCATGCCATAAAGAGAAACTCATGTTACTTTACGACATAGTAGGAGGTTGATAGAACAATAAATATTTCTACCACCATGCCTATGTCGTGAGCGAAGAGTCTATGAAGTTATGTACCTTGAATGGCCACAGGAAATTGCTTGCAAACTTGAACTTTGGTCCTACTGTGAATATCTCATGGATTAAATCTTCCACACAAATAACACCAAAGCGACCTGTAATAATTTAATTGGATTATTATCAATGAAATTCAGTTCAATTATGATTGTGATTTGTATGAATCTATAAAAACCAAAATGTAATTTATACAAAACGGCGATAAAATGATTCAATTAATCTTTGACAAGATGGAAGGGAGTCACATTACCAAGTAAACGTAACTTCCATGGAATTGTCAATGTATTAAAATATAACAATTAAGTGAAATTAATACTGACCAAGTTTGTTCTCAATAACAGCATTACTGGTAATAGGAATACGTTGCCTATTTATTTTAGCAAATCCTCTCTTGTAAATCAACTCTCTGACTGACTTCAGATTTGGATATCCCCAAGTGATATAAGGCTCAACAATACGAAGCATGTTAATAGTTGCTTTGTTCAATTTCATGAATATGCCATTATTGATTTGTTTAAGACGGAACAGTTGAAGTACTTTACGTACTTTTGGAGCAACTTGGTTCACACTGAAATAATAATAATTGGTCATACACTGAATAAACCAGTCGAATGAAGTAACACTGAAGAAATATAATTCACCCTCGAATACGGATAACAAAAGCAAGGCGTGCTTCTCCAGGGATATAATAGTTTCCACGATTTTTAGCTTGTCTCATCAATCTGATTTCATCTCGCTCCTTTCTTCTGTATTCTCTGACATACTTTTCTGCCCTCTTGAAAATTTCTTTCCTCTTCTTATACTGACTTGCACGTCTCTAAAAATTAGGAAAAATAACTGTATTATTATTACCGCTGATGTATAATACATAAAATACTTTGAAATATGAATTAAATGTACCTTAAGAGCTACTTGAAGACGCGCAGCTTTCACAGCTACACGAGTCTTCCTCCTCTTAAGTACCGACTCCGGTACTGCCGGCAGCTTCTTAGCTTCAGGAGCTGTTTCCTTTGGTCTGTATAAGTTATCATTAACATTATAAACAGTTCAATGTGTGTTATGTATACATGAACCTAACGAGACGCGTGGTACAAGTGATTTATGTTAGGTTAGGTTCTAATAAACAGTGAAGTACATGATTATTTCAAATAATGAACACACAAATTTGATTTAACACGAAACAAAAAGTAACGTATCATTACAGAATTAATAATCTTTAGCGAAGGAACATTATTTATATTTCATTTCGTATTGGTGAATGGTACAAGGTGTCGGCACAGAACAAAAATGCATCATTTTTCTGAGAAAGAAGAAAACTACAATGCTTATATGATTCAGAATTTAAACAGAATCGATAATAACACATTTCTGAAATATTATAGGCACTCTAACGAAGGATGTTTATAGATTTATTTAAGCTTTTCGACGACACTTACGCATCCGCCATTCTTCCGAGACGTAAAGAAATTGCCAACCGTTGAACATGCAGCAGCAGTCAACGCACGGTTGGGAGTTGGCAACAGTTGATTCAGGTTTGGTTAGGTTCCCAATGGCGGCAAATTTAATTTTAAATTCGATATAATAAAAATATCCTTTCAGTCTACTGTTTTATATTTCTCATTTTTCAGGATAGGATAATCAATTAAGGCAAGTACACGTTAAAATAATCTCAGTTGTATTTCGAAAATTCAATTCATTTGTCGAATACATATGCGAAATATCAACGAAGTTCCTAAACTCAAAGAAGTATCCAAAAGAGCTAAATTACGTATGCGCGTATATTAATAATAACTTTACGTATAATTCTGCAAACAGAATCAAACGAAGAACAGAAAGAAAAAAAAAAAAATTGAAACATTAAATAAAAGAAAAATCGTCGTATTTACTTTTTCTTTATATATAACGCATCGTTCACACTATTATACATTATTTATTATAATTATTGGCAGATGGAAGTGGCATTTTAACGGTTTGGAATTGGTCCAATAGTTCGTTCTTTATTCCTCCTGATTACGTTGACATCGTTAAGCCTTTCTGACAATATAGACATCAATAGGCAAGTATCGTTTCGTATACACCTTTGCCCTCTCGTTTGTTCAGCGGAAGTCGGTGACGATTGAATCGTCGTGATTATTTTCGCCCGAAAAGACACGCAGATCGCTAATAAAATCAGAGACTGAAATTGAAGTACAAAATATCTGTTATATCTTCGCAACATTCTCAGGAATTTAAATAAAAGTTCGCTATACAAAAATACGTAGAATTTAGGAAAATTTGTTCGATTTTTAGAATATTTTTAATTAGACATCTGTGAAGCAAAAGTTAGACACTAGTTCTATATATTATGAAGGATATTGTTATAAAAATTGGTATAATTTGGGTATTTTGTATTTCAGTTAAAGTCCCTGAATAAAACGAGTCACCATCGTGATGAACGTAATGCGCGTGGACCAACGGCGATTCCATGGCTAAAATAAGACCGCTGTCATTGACGACAGTGAAAAACGTCGTAACAGATATCGTGATTAATTATCGACAATCGTCGTCTAGCAACAATCCATAAATAGCAAATAATAATACGCTTGGATCAATTTTATTCACCCTAAAAACGCAAGAAATTCCACGTGTTCGCAAATAATCAGCTGAATAGAAAAAATGGTCGGAATACGATATACAATACACCCCTATCGTTACAAAGCGACACAATTAAACGAACGAAAAAAAGAAAGAAAGAAATCCGTGCCACGATACATAATTTTCATAAACGTGACAGAAGTACAGCAAACGTGTAGCAACGAATATATTTTACACATACTTATGAACACTAACAATTCGTCTGGAATACTTGGAGCAATATCATTTGTGTCTCGCAACCCCGTCGTTCGCGCCATCTTGACAGAGGTCTAAAGCTTTCTAGAAGAAAAAAAGAAAAAGAAACTCAACGGATTTGGTCCACGTTAGCAAAACATAGCGCGCGCTCACGGAATTCACGGACGATATCATCAAATATTCTCGACGCAAAAATAGATCCTTGTTCGTTGATTGGCTAAGAGAAAGGTCGTCGATCAATGGCCATCGTCGATGCGACCGGTTTCGTCGTTGTCCTCGTCGAGCCCTCGATTCGGGTCGTAATCGTTCCTGACGAACGACCCTCGTTAATCTTACATAAAGCGAGTCGGAGCAACAACATCAACAACAACGTACATTCACTCAACAACAGTCCGTTTACTCTTTCGCTCTCTCATCTTCTCTATTTCATCTTGCATTTCCCGGCTCTCTCTTTCACACGATTTTTCACGCTTGCTTCGGATGCGTCGCGGGTGCAGCTGGCTCCGAACGGAAACACGACAACAGGAAACCGGTGTACATGGCGAACAGGACGGTTATGGCGATCAGCATGTACATGTAGATGTTCAGTTCCGGTTGACGGTACCTGTTCTTGCGCAGCCACTCCAGAACGTCCTGTTCTTTGTGCAGATCACCTTTTATGGGAAGGAAACATTATCTTACAACGTGTACCATTTAGTGCCATTCAAGACATCATAGTTCCTAATTACAAAATTTCTAAAAAGATACAGTAAAATTTACCTCGATAAATACTGGGGAATCTCTTGCGGAAATAAACAATGGCGGGAAGTTTCGTGACACCCCATTTCCTGGCGTATCTAGGATCCGCCATCTTGACGAACGTGATGTCCAGATTATCCGTTTCTCCGTCGATGTTCTCCAATTTCTCGTTCACTTCTTCGCTCTCTTTGCTGTCGTGTTCATCTACAAATTTCGTAATTAAAATCATCGTCCATCGAATCGAACAACGATTCGAGATTCGCTTACAAAAGAAGACAGCAAGGAACTCGTTTTCGTCCAGCAACTTGTCCAACATCTTTTTGTTCACTTCCTCGATTTCGTTCTTGATCTCGAAGACATCCTGAGAAGTTAGCCATTGGAGAATCTTGTCCTCCTGAGTCAGATCGCCGTCGTAGATCAGCGGTGTTTTTTTACGGAAATAAACGAGCGAAGGAACGTTCAGGATTCCATATTTCTCCGCGACCTCTGGACTGTAGATCTTCACGAAATCGATACCGAATAGGTCCGCTTCGCCGTCGATTTTCTCTAGAGCCTCCATGATCTCGTCGCACTCGGGACAGTCTTCGTCATCTGATCAACACGAGACATTGATATTCATAATCGAATAAAAACGATAATTTGATAACTAATTTCGCAACTCACAGAAGAAGACAGCGAGGAATGGAGATTCGTCGAGAAGTCTTTCCAGCATCCTGTCGTTAACTGATTCGATCTCATCGGCAAGCTCTCGATTGTCGTCGTCGATTAACCACTCGAGCACCGATTCTTCATTTTGTAGGTCACCTGTTATACAATATCGCAAGATCAATCAATGCTGAATTGCACCGGTACCGATAATTGAGAAAGAAGATATCGAGGAACCTTCGAACAAAAGAGGATTGCCGTTTCTAAAATAAACCAGCGCAGGGTACGTTTTGATCGAGTACCGTTTGGCTAGCTGAGGATCTTGAATTTTTACCAGGTGGATGCCAAACACGTCGCACTCGTCGTCGATCCTTTCTAATCCTTCCAAAATCTCGTCGCATATGTGACAGTTTTGCTTATCTGAAATAATACTTCTCATAACTGGAGATCTTGGGATATAAGGAATACTCTTGAAAATGTCTTACAAAAGTAAACTGCAAGGTATTGAGTTTCTTCGACAGACGTTTCCAACATCATTCTTGTGATCAGTTCGATTCGATCCTCCGTCTTCTGCGTGATCAGCCATTGCAGAACCTCTTCCTCCACCGCCAGATCACCTGTGTAAAAATATATAAAAATAATATACCAAACATAATATCTCTAATTCTCCTTTCATTCTAATTATATAAAATTACCTTCGAACACGTTAGGTATTTGATTCTCAAAATACACTAGCACAGGGAATTCCGTGACCCCGTAATCTTCTGCAACCTTGTAATCCTGAAAAGAGATCCCAGAAATGCAAAAGTGTCCAGTAAAGATGAATGAACTAGCTCACCTGTGTTTTAACGAAAGTGATACCATGTCTGTCGCAGTCGTCATCGATGTTCTCGAGTTCCTCCAAAATCCCCATGCATTGTTCGCAGTCGACGGAATCTAAAGAGAAACTATATCGTTATAAAATTCACGACTATTTACGGGAGAGTAATGATGGCAAGATCGGGTTCAGTTGGACGATGATCTAAGAAAGCGTCGTACACGGGGTGACGAAACTAACTTCAGGGGTAACTAAGATCTAACGAAAAAATACCGTGTTCGTAGAGTTTCGGTACGCAAACAGTGATTGTACTTTAGAAGTACACTACGTCTATCGTGGACAAAACAAAAAGGCATGCTGAGCAGCAGGGTCATCTAGGGACACTATGGTTCTGTCGCCTGGCTCTATGACTCTCTCTTGTGCATGCTCTCTAATCGTGCAGGTACCTGTGTGTGATCGTGTAAGTGTGTCTCAAAAATATTATTTCCGGAAAAATCTGCAAAATGCATTTATGAAACAAAAAGTACACTCGGTAAATTCATCGTCCTCAAAATATAAAAATTTTGAATACGGTATTAAAAATTTGATTAAATATCAAAAACTTAATTTTCTGAAAATGCAAAATAGAGAAGCTGGAAAAGTAGGTCGAAAAATAATGCATAAAATATAGTATTATGTGAATGCTCGTGTTGAGGGTGCGCACACGGTGATCAGTTTCTGGATGAACTATCTGGAACATAACGTTCTAGAGCAAGAAATCGGGTCGGAAACTCAATCGTTTTCTGGTCTGTGTTCACGTGTACCATCGAGTTCTTCGGTTGCTTCGTGTTCGACGACGATCCTGCGTTCCCTGTGGCGAGCCTGCTTGCGTTGATATTTTGCCTGACACAAGTCACAAAGCGTTCTGTTCCCTGCGGCATTAGCAGACAACGTGTACGGACGAGACACAAGATAAAACAGATAGAAAGATAGAGAGAAAAAGGCCAATAGCAACGATCATGAAGAAACGTATGTACAACGAGACACGGAAAAGACGCTGGACAATTTACAGAATGATACCTGTAGTTAATCATTGCGGCACATTAAGCGCAATTCTTGAAACAATACACGTTAACTATGTACATACATTTGGTTGGTGTACATGAAATGTCGCTTTATTTCTATTTGGGAACTAGATCTACAACTTTATAAATTAGGAAGAAATTTATATTAGGCTTGTGGAGTAGTTTGGAAGTTTGGGAATTTAACTGTGTAGACATTTTGAGCTCTCTCACTTTTTAAATTAGGTACTTTTGCAAAGTCTTTAGGTTACTTATAGATTTAGGTATTGTGAATTTCCAAATTTACGTGGTGAGAATTTACACGTTTCCAAATTTAGGTATTGCGAATTTTCAGCTATCTAAATTTAGGTATTGGAAATTGTCAAATTTTCCAAATTCCAAATTCTCAAATTTCCAACTCTCCAAATTTAGGTATTGGAAATTGTCAAATTTTCCAAATTCCCAAATTTCCAACCCTTCAAATTTAATATTACAAATTGCCAAATCCTTCAACTTCCACTTCCAGTCTATCAAAGTAATAAACAATCATCCAAATTTCCTCTCAAAAACGAAATTTCACGTGTACCAACCAAACATTACTCTCGATAGCAGTACTCGATTAAATCGAAGAGCACAAGTTGCATTGATTCAACGCCGTTGCTTCCAGAGCAGGAATTGATATACGCAGTCAAGTTGCTGGCTTCAGTTACTCTTTTCAGTAAAGTAACCGATATGGCGGTATGAAAACTCGAGGATGAGGTCAAAGATCGAAAGGGTACTTTCGAACGATATAACTCGATCGATGATGGAAAATATGAACGATCTTAACATCCGCGTATTTACAAATGTGATATGTGAGCAGTACGAAATGATTCGTGGAGTATAATGAGAAAATGTGAAGTGATTAAAATTGATGCCACGCAACAGGCTAGTGATACATTCCTGCTTGGCAGTTGGCCGTTGATGAAGCAATTCCAGACTTACAGAAGTACACCGCCAATGATTCGGACTCTCTTATCAAATTCAGGAGATCCTCTCCCTCCAAATCCTCGATTACCTCACCGGAAGGATCCTTTTGTGTCATCAACCATTGGAGAATCTGCTCCTCGTCGTATAGGTCACCTGAAATTAGGGAGTTCAAAAGGATTAAGGCCGATTTAGGTTTAGGACAAGTTTGATTTAAGTCTGAGTTAGATCAAGGTTAAGTTTCACTTAGGTTTGGGTTAAGTCTGACTTTGCAAGTTTACAGTGAGAATGAAAAGGTACCTGCATAAATGACTGGTTCTTTGGAGGACATCTTGAAGAATAATATGGCGGGCAGAGCGAAGACACCATAGTGTTTGGCCAGCTGTTTGTCGTCGATCTTCACGAACTTGATTCCAGCATTGTCAGCCTCGTCGTCGATGTGCTCGATCTCTGCCAGAACCCTGCCACACTGTTTGCAGTCGTTGCTGTCTAAACATACGCGCGCCACCGCGTTCGACACGCTTGAAAGTTTCATTTTTTGACTGAAACCCATCCTATCCTAATACCACCTTTGTACTTTCGTATATCAATGAGAATCTTCAGGGAAATATTCTCAGAGATTTATCAAAAGTTGTAAATAGGCTGTTCAAGTGCTTAAGAATATGTGACTATTAAAAATGCAAATGATAACTAAAAATATTTAATAACAATGTCTAGCTCATCAATTACATCAAACCCAGCTACCCATCTAACAGGTCAAATTAATTTTACTAACTAAACAACACTTGACTCACCAACCTAAAAGATCAAATCCTTGAACCATAAATTAATTATATAAGATATAGATATAGATATAGATCACCAAATAATTCAGAGTAAATTCATACTAAGCAACGAGAATGCAAGTACTCACAGAAGAACACAGCCAGGTAGTCGGTTGTCTGTCGTATCTTGTGGAACATCTTCTTATTGATCCGTTCGATGTGATCGGTCAGCTCCATGTTCTCGGGGTTGGTCAACCAATCGAGTATCTCTTCTTCGTCATCGATGTCCCCGTCGTAGTTGATGTTCTTCCCTTTGCGGAAGTAGGTGATACCAGGCGGATTACGGAAACCGTACTTTTTGGCCATTAAACGATCCTTCATCCTGACAATCTTTATGCCGTACTCAGCAGCCTCGTCGTCGATCAGCTCGACGTGCCTGAGCACTCGAGGACTCTCCGGATCCTCCTCCTTGTCTGAGGGATCGAGATTTCTCTTTTCTTTTAGACATGACCCGGTATTTACACCCTTAAGCGATCATTCTTTCTCGTTGGACTTTATTCGTTCGTTATTTGAAGTTGATGCACTGGTGTAACTGCGAGTTGGGGTGGGGACCTTAGAAATGGGGATGGTGCTGATGTAGGACGTTAGGGATGGTAAAGTGGGGTTTGAGAATTTGGGAATTTTTGGATTTGGGGTGTAGGGATTTGGGGGTGTAGGGATTTGGGGATGTAGGGATTTGGGGATGTAGTGATTTGGGGATGTAGGGATTTAGGGGTGTAGGAATTTGGGGGTGTAAGAATTTGGAGATGTAGGGATTTGGGGATGTAAGGGTTGGAAATCGTAGGAATTTGGGGATGTAGGGATTTGGGGATGTAGGGATTTGGGAACGTAGGAATTTGGGGGCGTAGGAATTTGGGGATGTAGTGATTTGGGGATGTAGGAATTTGGGGATATACGGATTTGGAAATGTAGCAATTTGGATATGTAAAGATTCGGGGGTGTAGGAATTTGGATAAGTAGGAATTTGGGGATGTAGTGAATTTGGGGATGTAGGAATTTGGGGATGTAGAGATTGGGGGATGTAGGAATTTGGAATTTTTGGAATTGGAAAATTTAAAACTTGAAAACTGGGAAAATTCTAAGTTCTTAATATCTCATATCCTACATCCCTCACACACACATGGTTAATGCCAGGTGTCAACCCCATCCCTAACTTACACCAATGAGTCAAATACAAACAATAGCAGAATACACCTCTCGAGAAGAATGATCGATTCAATAAATTTTGAAATCTTCCAACAATCATATTACATCCCAACTTGTATGTGGACAATTAACGATATACAAGTATTCAATAAATTACTTGAGATTGCAAGGGTTAAAATTCTAAGTTATTTATCTCATCCAAAAGAAAAATATAAGAAAATACAGAGATAAGTGTTCGGGCGTTCACACAAGGGTTAAATGAATGTTAAACTTTACTTACCCCTCAAACAAAAAAGTCAAAGTGAAACTCGCAACTTACTAATTGCAACATTTTCGACAGAGAAATGAATGATATCTTACAGAAAATGACAGCCAGGAATTCTTTCGTCTCGATATACTTGTTCAGGGTGTCACGATCGATCTCTTCGATACTCTCGTCCGTCTTCTGCTTCACCATCCAATCGAGAACTTCGGCCTCGTCGAGCAGATTACCTAAGTTGCATCATAAACGTACCTCGAATATCTTTCTCTTGTTCTACTTGAACTATTATTTGAAAACTACTTTAAATGGAAACATATAAATTGATCTATGTGCAAGGATCTTTGTTGACTTGATCTGGAATGGCTATTCGTTTCGATCGTTGTGCTTGGAGATTTCTGGTGATTTCTGGATGCCTCAATAAACTTACCATGCTCTGCGACGGATTCAACGATGAAAATTGAAAGAAACGAGAGAGAAAGTGATCGATCGCTTATTAATTCGTTTCTAAGATAATATGGTGATTTTTATAGTCTGATACAGGGTGGATCAAATAAATTCAAGTAAAAAGAATTGGCATACTAATTCCACCTGAAACTCACACTAATCACTTTTTAACAGAGGATTTAATATACAAATTAAAATACTCATTGCACTAAAAGGGAGAATAATAAAATAACGCTCTTTTCATAGCAGTCACCCTAGAAAAGTCAATTTTCAAATAATAAAAAAGTGATTTCGATATTCGTTGTAATTTCGGAAAATTTGTTTCACCCTGTACATTTGTGAAGAATGTTTTTTTATGAAAAGTGAGGAAAAGTTGTTGAGTATTTAAGAAATGCGTCTCTAATAAGCTTCTGTACAAACTCAGGAAAAATCTACGCAGTAAATTAAACAAGGAATAATTGTATTTCAAACGATTCTCTTTTTTTATCGAATGTTGTGCAAACTGTGGATAAACTACAGGAATCGTGGACATTGACGTAGCTAGGTTTTCTGTCTCAGATAATTGTAAATTACTTCGCGTTATATTGCCAAAAGTTGTAGATATTTGAAATAGTTATGTGTAGTTTGGCCATGTGTTACATTGCTGTGATGGTATAACAATGTTATATGTCTACGAGCTGATATCTCAATTTTTGTTATATTGTCGCGTCTTATATCGCCGTGTATTGACTCTACGCGTTATATCGCTGCATATTGATATTTGTACACGTCAGATTCATGCATTGGTATAGCAACGTGTTAGATCTCCACGTGTTGGTATTCCAACACAAGTTAAATTGCAGTGTGTTATATCACCGCTCTTTGTATCACCACGTTGTGCCACGTTGTGTCACGTGTTGATAATATATCACGTTACATCACCATGTGTTGCAATCTCATCACGTTACATCTCCACACGTTGATATTGCAACGCGTTAAATCCCCAAGCGTTAAATTCCTGTGCGTTAAATCCCCACGCGATAAATCACGGTGTAATTACGGTTAAATCTTTACGTGTTAAATTTCTACATTTTAGATCTCCACACAATGCCACTCGTCAAATTTCTCTATACTGTATAATAACCTTTTAGATCGCTTCGCGTTATATCGCCATATTCAAAATATACGATCTACTTTTTAATGTAAATCAAGTGAACCGCACCTAGTTACGTCAATGACGGGTGGGAAAGGACTCTACGACTACCATTAGCGATAATGGGCAAAGCAAATACAAAAGGATACTAATTGGTACTAGGAAACATATTTATTATCGAGTTTTATTATCGTACATGTTGCTCTTATGCGAAATTAACGTGGATGCCGTGACACGGCTAAAAGTGCGCAAACGTTTAACGAGCAATTCGATAATCCATGCCCTGATAATCGTGATCACAGACGCAGAGCGATAATCAACTTTCAAATCTCCCGCCATATTTTCCTCCGTTTACAAATCGTAAAGTATATTTTTTACAAGATCGTATCGATTATCGCGTCCGGAGCTCGTAGGTTTGTACGGATTATCGGCATCCGATTGATTCGGTGTGAACGACAATGAAATACAGAAATCAGACAAGACATAAGACACTTGTATAAATAAATAAATAATAAATAAATAAGGTGAGCGTGTGTTTCGGTTTTTTCCCTGTTGCATTTCATCGGATCCTGTTTTATGGATCGTTCGAAATAGAAACAGGGGACAAAGAACAAGACTTCTCGATGTTCTTCGATTCTATATCTTTATTATATGTGTTCTGTTTTTTTTTTTTTTTTTGGTTTTGTTTTTTCTTTTGTTTAGTGCTGGCTCGTGCGGCCCAGTAAGCAATCAAGCGATTAGTGATAGCTGGCGTGATAAGAAACGCACGTGTTCCTCGACGTTTTTCATGTTGAGGAATCGAAAGAGGGATGTTTATGTCTTTGCCACGATCAGGGTAGCACCAGGAAAAAACAGCTTCGTGTATCGATATGGATGTACAATCGATTGCAATGATGGCTTCTTTTGGGAAGAATAATTATTGGGGGAGGTAGCTTTTCGTTATTTGCATGGCATATTTGATGAAAAAATAAAATTGATAAATTTCAATTTAACTACTTTTCTTATGTAAACTTTCAATTTTTCAATTTCTTATTTATACAATCACTCAATTTTTTAATTTTCCACATTTTCAAATCTGCAAGTTCCAACCCCCAAATTTAAAAATCTAGAAAAATTAAAATAACTAAATAAAATTGCCATCGCTATAACAAGCTTCCTCCCCCTAAATGTCTTCTTCCCAGAAAAGGACATCATTGCTCACAGTTGTAGGTCGTGTTTCGTGCCATGTTCGTGCAGAATGAATCTACAATGTAAAAACAAAATCACGTGTTCTATGCAAATACCAAATATGATACCGACACTACATTTTGAAAATCCGGCGTATCACGCGAATCTAGAATCTGAAACGAAATAAACTATTGAACTAAACTTCGAGTCGCTGGAATGGAATCGATGGAGAGTGAATATAAAAAAAAATTGAAAAAATAGTCGTTTATTCCAATCAATATACGGTCGCCGTGATTCACCAAGTGGCTACAAACCTACTTACTGTTCACGTCACACAAGATGGCTTGCGGGGCAGTACAGTAGCAAAAGAGTTCATGCAGATAAGTCTATCAATATAATGTGACTAAATGACGCAATAGATGAAACGATAAAATCGTGTGAGTCATGTCTCTACGATCACACTAGTGAAAAATGAGCTCCCTAGTTACAAAACCGGTAAGCTCATTATTTCCACAACTCGTCTTGTGTGACGCGAGCAGTGCATCGTCGTCGTTGCATCTGACATAAACATACTCTGAGAGATCTGCAGATTGATCAAGGAATTATACAAACGAGAATCCGTTCGCTTTAATCCTGAAAGCGCGAGTAAATGTCCATGAAAGAGGGATCGTTAAAACCGTGAATGAATAAACTCTTCCAGGATTAAAGCTGTCGATTGAAAATAACAAAACATCATCGAAAGTATCCGTCGTTACAACCTATACCGCGAGATCTAAGTAGAACGTAGTGAAACGTTCGACAATAACGAATAGCTACTCGTAGCTTCCTCTCGATCGTCGACGAGCTCGCGTCGTCCTCGGGACATAAAACCGATCAAATGCAATGGGGCCTATCGGTGTGTATCGAGTCGTCGCGACGATTGAACAATTAAAAAAAAAAAAGCCGACGAGATCGATCTTTTGGTCGTCGAGTGTCGACAATCGAACAGAATCGTACCCTGTTCAGCTTCTTTCTAGGCTCTCTGTTCGAAATGCATGTGGACCGACAATAAACGTGTCACACGGACTGGCAAAGTCTTGTCCTTTTTCTTAGTTAATGACAAATAGTGTCACGATTGAAAGCAGATGTTCGAACCGTGACGCAAGACGGTGACATTGCGTTGCTTTTGGGTGAGGTGCGGGAGAGAGACTTTTTAGCGCGATTTTTTATTGCGATAGAGTGCTATAAATTCAGTAATTACGGATACAAGGACGTAAAGCGATGTAATATTTGTCAAAAATATTTTTTTGATGAAAAAGACGATTGTGGACTTCGACGTGCGTTAATTTCGACGTGCGTTGATTCCGACGCACGCTAATTTCGACGTGTATCAAGCTTGGCGCACGTTAATCTCGACCCGCGTGAGTTTCAACGTGCGATAATTTTAACACGCGAAAATTTCAACACGTCCGAATCTCAGTACGCGTAAATTTCGACGCGTAACGATATCAACGCGCGTCAATTTCTACGCACGTCAATTTCAACGTACGGTAATTTCAACGCACGTCAATTTCAACGTCCGTCAATTTCGACGTGCGTCCACCTCAAAAGATCCCAACTAGAAATACTCGTGAATGTGTGAAAAAAATGAATAGAGCGTATATGCAACGCTGCAAACATGAAATCGCAACGTCAAAAGTCTGTCGACCGCACCTAACCTAACCTCTCCGGTTCGTTCGCGGCTTTATTGAATAGATGCTTAAATGATACTTAAAAAGAAAAGAAAAATAAATAGAGAAAGAGATAAACCGTAACAGAAATGAATGATCGTGGGATAGGATTGGGGTGGCGCATGATACGTTGACACGATTTTAATCTGTCTGAACGATGAACGTGAAGGAAAAAGAAGATGATCGCGTTGATGATGATGATGCTTCGATTACGATGACGATTGCACGCATTCAGGAACAAGATCGTTCGATGAACGAAACGTATTATTTTTTTCTTCCTTCTTTTTTTTTTCTTTTCGTTACATTGCTTGTTCGTTCGTTCTTTTATTCAACGTTTCTTCCCTGCTTCCATCTTCCATCGGGTTTTCATTGCTTCCCTTCCCGGCTCCGATTCATCGGTTACTCTCAGTCTCTTTTCGTCCTTCACCTCCACCATCGCACTTCCGTTTCCGCTCGGTCATTAGACTTTCATGATGTACGGAAGTCCGGCCACAACTGCAACAGGCCACAACCCCGACACAACTCTCAGTGAGAGATAGACAAACTGAATCCTCACGATCCTTTCTCATCGCGGCGATTTTTTACTTTTTTTTTATTACTTATAGTTTTCGTTTTCCGTTCAGTCTCGCATCGTAAGATCGTTAGTGGTTACGATTCCTGGCATTCTGTCGTTCTTCGTTGTCGACGGTACAGTTCGGTGAATTCGCGTCTTGTAACGTTTTTCTATCATTTATCGTCACGGATTCGATCGGCGATTACAAGGTTCTTTTGGACGGACAGACACACGGTGTGACAGGAAGTGGGAAGAGGATATCGTAGAACAGTTCGACGGAGGTATAACGCAATCAGGTCAATAATTCTATGCATTCAAAAACGAGGAAGAAAGTGAAAGAAATGATCGATCGTTGGTTATAACTCCGTCCCGGTCGAGTCGTTCAACAGTCACGGGGTTGGGTGGGGATGTTTCCGTTTCGCGGACGCTCGATTACAAAAAAGTGGTCGATCGAACATCGCGCTGTTAAGAAGGCTAGACTCATTGTCAGTCGCGAAACAGTTATCCCGTCGTATTCGGGGGATCCGAGTAGCCAGCCACCGGCTTCCCGTAGCATGTATCTTGGATCGTCTTGCTCGTCCAGAACTTGCGGGCTCGTGATTCTCTTCATGGACCGCGCGAGACACCTGTATTCGAGATACGAAGACGATTCGTCAGCCGGGCCCATCTCACTGATCGTTTTCATTCCAGCCCCCAATCTTCAACATCGGCTGTCACTCGTTTCTACCTTCTAACTACGTGTTCCCCTACGTTGTCGATTAAATCACCGATTACCACGTGGACGTGGTTCAATTTATACTGAATTTTTTCGATACAATGTCCATTATCTCAAGTTACGGGGACTTTATCAGAAATATAGGAATTTACACATTTTAGGATGTACAGATCAGAAGATATAGGGATAGATATTGGGTAATTATAGAGTCTGGAGTATAGAGAGACTTTGATCTCCCTAATCTTGTAACTTAGTAAACTAGCAATCTAGTAGTCTAGTAACCTAGAAATCTAGGAGTCTAGGAGTCTAGGAGTCTAGTAATCTAGGAGTCTAGTAATCTTGAAATCTAAGAACCTAGGAATCTAGAGATCTAGTAACCTAGTAATCTAGGAGTCTACGAGTCTAGTAATCTAGGAATCTAGGAATCTATGAACCTATGAATCTAGGAATCTAGAAATCTAGGAATCTAGGAATCTAGGAATCTAGGAATCTATGAACCTATGAACCTATGAACCTATGAATCTAGGAATTTAGAAATATAGAAAAGTGAAAATCTAGTTTATGAATCTGGGAATGAAGGAATCTAGGTATTTATAAATCTAGGAATCCAGATATTTAGGAAGATAGTGATCATCATCTCACAATACCACACCCACACAAATGTCCCCATAACAATATAATTGATCTGCCATGATCAGTTGATTGGTATCCATTGCAGGTCCACGTGGTGATCGAGCAACGATTTAACCATCGCGATTTTACCACAGCCAGTTCAAATATTTACCACTTCCGAAGAATCCTTTCTTGGCCTTCTGGTCACCAGTGGATTTGCTACTCCCCGACGACGACGATGACGACACCGTAGCGGTTTTTCTGCTCTCCTTCGCCGTGAGCTTGTTAATCGGCTTCAGGCCAGGCAGTCCCAACTTTTCGGACCTCTCATGGACTTTGCCCTTGTCCTTGGCCAACGGGCCGACTTTCGTCATCTTGGCGACCTTGGTGCCGTGGGCTACCTTGGCAGGACAGCACTGGTAGGGCTCATAGGAGGGAATCTTGGGTTTCGCGCTTTTACCTCCCATGCCGATGTAGAAACAGCCGTCGCCTGCAGTAAGCAAATATACAACGAGTCAGATACAGAAGTGATTCCAGGCAAACTTCAGTGTGAGATATTACAAAAAAAAAAGAAAGAGATAGAAAGAGAGAGAGAAAGAAAAAAAAATTATTGGCGAGAAAAAATTGGCTAGCCTACGATTGATTCGTCCTTTCACGAGTCAATACCAAAACAAAGTTCGGGTGAATCTTTTTTTTGTTCTCGTTCGGGATCGAAAGACAAGAGAGGAGTGTGGATTTGAAAAAACAGAAAGATTGAAAACAGACGGAGAAAATTGTTGAGAAACATAGGTCCTTCGAGAAGATGCGAAGAGAATTGACTCGTGAGATTCTGACGTTAACTAAAGTGCAGAGAGAACGTGTCACTCCAACCCCAATTGCGCAGCAAAAGCCAAACGTGCATGTCTCTCACAGACCAGAATATCTCGCGGCGAGTCGACGACTCTTTAATGGTAGCCGTGTTTTACCGTGGACCAGCCTCCACTTCGTGTTTCAACCAATCGATACAAAAAATCGTACATTGTTTTCTGCTCTTTGTGTACGTGGGAGAAAGATAAGGTGATTGTATGTCGTTGTCCGCGAGATATTCGAAAGGAACCCCACCCATTTTTTATCAAGCGGAGGCCAGTCCGACATTTCTTCGACTCGGAGAGCTCGCTGCAGACGACAGCTGTCAACTACAACAGGAACCATCGGCTCGCTTTGGAGAGATCGTTGTTATTTTTCTTTTTTTTTTGGGTAGTAAAAGGGCGATCGAAGTCTCCTGGAGCTACGTATTAAAGACTTTCGCTTTTTATATCGTACACGAACGACGTACTTACCTCGAGAATAAAAGACAATATCCAGTAATATAACAAGGTAACATCTTTACAGAAGCACAAGAAAAGCCGCATTTATGCGTGTGGTAATTATATCGAATAGGGTGTACCTTGATTTTGGTGACCTTGATGTTTGTACGCTGTGAAGGTCAATTTTTTGAGTATGGGTGGTTTAGAATGTGGGGAGAATCTGGGGAGAGATCTAAGGATCTAAGAATTTAGAAGTCTAATGATAATTGGGGAGAATATAGAAAAGGTTACTAACATTGACATTAGTATGGATCTTGTTTGAGGACTTCTTGATTATCATGCATTATATGGACATGAGATGAATCGCCACGTGGGTGATTGATAAGCTTTGAATTACCACTGTTTCTATGCGTGGTACTATCACGTGTTGATAATCCATGTGGGATCACTACGAGTCGAACTACCACGCGTCGAATTATCACGTATTGAAATACCACGCATCGAATTATCACGTATCGAATTACCACGCGTCGAATTACCACGCGTCGAGATACCACGCGTCGAGTTACCACGTATCGAATTACCACGCATCGAATTATCACGTATCGAATTACCACGCGTTGAATTACCATGTATCGAATTACCACGTATCGAATTACCACGCGTTGATTTACCATGTATCGAATTACCACGTATCGAATTACCACGCGTTGAATTACCACGTATTGAATTACCACGTACCGAATTACCACGCGTTGAATTACCATGTATCGAATTACCACATATCGAATTACCACTTATTGAACTACCACGCGTTGAATTACTACGCGTACAAATACCACGCGTAAAACCATCACGCATCGAATTACCACACTTCCTTCAAAACCTCAAAATATCTGCCATCACCACATTACGTGCAAACTTGCACATTGACAATTGACCTTCATAATATAATACACCAAGGTCAAATCGACGAGGTTCACCCTGTTCTACAATAAATATAATTACCATGCGTATACTAATTACATGTACGATGAAAAAACAATCGAAAGTGTAATATTGAATCGCAAATTTAAAACCGTGACAACTTGGCCACGTAGCTCCATCGACAAATAGGATATCCACAAGGCTTGCATGCAAATGGAGAACCATAGGGTAACAGAATAAGGATGGACACTAAATGGAGAGGCAGGTTGTGTCAGTAGGGGAACAGAGAAATAAAATGAAAGAAAACGAAAAGAATTATAATTCGTTCATGCAGGTACGCCCTACGGCCTTCAATCGGGCCACGAACGCCGAGCCAAGTCTCGTTTAGATTAATTGTTATTGGTATCAATCCGAATCGCTCTACTGGTATACACATCTCTACGGTTCGTTTCTCGTATTGGTATTATTGATATTGTTTTTCTGTTCGTTTTCGCGTAAACACAAAGCCCGTCAGTCACACTTCGATCTCTCACGTGAACTCCTCTTCGGCGTCCTCGGTTGTCGTCGAACCTTTACCTTTGTCCAGGATATTCTTCAGGGCTTTGTTCAATTTCTTATTCTTTCCTCCGTTGTCATCATCTTCATCATCGTCATCGTCATCGTCATCGTCGTCGTCGTCGTCATCTTCGTCTTCATCGTCGTCATCGTCATCATCGTCTTCGTCTTCATCATCATCGTCGTCATCATCATCATCATCATCATCATCATCATCATCATCATCATCGTCATCATCATCATCATCATCATCATCATCATCATCATCATCATCATCATCATCATCATTATCATCATCACCTGTGTATTAACAGGGTCATCGATAATACTTCAGCGCGACCGGAAATGAGAGCGTGTACCTAGGTTTTTTGTGACCGATATGGCCTCTCGGTCTAAGGGATAGCATGCATTTTTTTTACTGTTTAAAATGGACGATATTATTGACGGCATATCACAACGAACATGGACGAATTGTTATCGATATCGTTCCCTCATGGGTGATCGCGACACGTTTACACACATTTGGTTGCATTTGGACGAAAAAGAAACTAGTCTGTTCGCGTTTTGTGTCGTTCGATATCCAGTTTTCATTGAATTCTTTTAATTCTTCATTGGATCGCTTTGTCGCGAGTGATTCGACTTTATAGATAAATGGTGAAAGGTGGACAGCTTTTTAAGAATTTTTTTCGACAGTCGAATAGTCGAACAATCGATCAATTGGACAATCGATCAATCGAACAATCTATCAGTCGATCAATCGATCAGTCGATCAATCGATCAATCGAACAGTCGATCAATCAATCAATCGATCAATCGATCAATCGAACAATCTAAAAACTAAAAAATTAAAAATCTGATATTTTTAAGCTATTAAATTTCTAAAACTGAATATTTGAACAAAAAAGCTGTCCTCCATTCAAATTTTAAATTTGTCCATAAATCGTTCGCTTCGCGGCAAAACAGTCCAATGAGAACGCGACCAAAGAAAGATCTTGCGGCACAAAAGTCGTTAAAAACAGCTTTAAAAAAGCCTTAGACAGAGGAAGCTTCGTTGTTCCCCGATTCGCGAGGAATATTGGTAGCTACACGTTTCGCGAGATTCATTTAAAACTATCATTCAAAGTAAAAAATATAAATCGTGATTATTATGGTGAGATGGTTGCGTGAGAGCGAGCGGTGAGACAGCGATAGAGAAAAATGTAGAATAAAATGACAGTGCGAGAAAAAAAGTGAATAAAAAGAGAGAAAGAGAGAGAAAAAAAAGAGAATGAAAGCTCGCAGTGGTATCAGTGTGCTTTTTAAATGCATTGTGAACAGTATAGTCAGTTAGCCAGAGCGATTGTTGCCGCATCGTTAGAAGCTAAATGACACGAATCGAGCTTTCTCATTTTTTTTTTTCACCGAGCTTTGTGAGATCTTTCTTTTCATTTCGTTCTTGTTCTTCTCGTTTATACCGATTTCCCGTCCCCTATTATCTTTTCTTTCTTTATTCACCACCGATCCTCTTTTAATATCAACATCAATAGTTAACAATATATTCGAATTGTTAGGTCATTTCATAAATAATGTCACTACTCGATTTATGCAAAATGAAGAAGCAAAATATCATTCATTTTCAATTCTTAATAATACCATGATAATTAGTTATACTCATAAGTAATATACATCATATATAAATTCGTTTTCATTGCAATATTTGACCATAATTTAATTTAAATTAAAAAAAGAAAGAATTTGGATCGAAAGTTCATCATCTAATAGTTAAATCTAGAAATATTCAGCACTAGTGAGAGTTAGGATAAAATAGCAAATACGAATGTAGATTCATTATCATACAATAAATAAATATTATTTTATAAATAATATTATTTATAAAACGACCCAACTATCTTGTAAGCGTTAGTGTTACTCATTATATATTCACGCGAAGAAACCAAAGAAGAAAGATATATATTTGAAAATATTTTCAACACACGATCATGGAGATCGCGGTGGTGGCAGAGTGACCGGGGTGACAACCACAGCGCGAGTACTATACTCGTAGCCGGGTGGTATAGTAACGACCGAGATTAACGTCACAAAGAACAGTACACCAGTAATAATAATCATCATCCTAGAAATCTCCTTACTTTTCTGTTCGATTAGCCATTCCAGAACTCTCTCCTCGTTCTTAAGATTACCTACAAAAGGCACACACGCATATCAGGATCTGCTCAGTTTTGCTCGATAAGCACCGAGATTCATTGTTCGGCGCGGAGGAGGAAAAAAAGGGTTTTTATTTATTTTCGTCGGGGTTCCTTCAAGAGTTGTTCTTCATTTTCTGCTAAATTTTGCCTTTTTTATGTGATCATATAATAAAATCGTTAAGTGATCTGAGAAATACATGTGATGGATGCTTAATCGTTTGAGTATGAAGGGTAGATCACACCTAGGATCTTAGGATACTGAAATATTAGGACTGTAGAATTTGGGGACATTAGAAAGTTGGAACATTAGAATTCTGGGACTTTTAGATTTTAGGACATTGACATTTTGGGACTATAAAATTTGCGGACACTGAAGCTTGAGGAAGTTAGGATTTTATGATTTTGGGACTTTGGAACTTTGTAATTTTTATACATTATAATTCTGGAACAATTCAATTTTTTTAGAGACCCAGAGAATATCTTTGGACTATAAAACTTGAAATTATAAAACTTCATATCTTTAAAATGATAAAATCTCCCTCACAACCTACCCTCAACACTCAAACGATTAATACTTTAAATAATCAAAATCATCATAATGATCATTGTTAGTCAATGAAATTAAACCTAACCTTTATGAAATGAAATTTAAAAATGTTCCTTAAATCCTCAACTAAAGAAGAACAATTTTTCAAAGCAGAAAAATGAGGATATCGAATGGAATGTGAAGCAATAATTTTTGAAAGGTCCTTGCACGTACAAAGATGACTTTCAATGAAAATATAAAAAGGATCGCGGGTATTGAGAACAAGCCAAGGATAAAGCAGCGTCGAGACTTACCGTCATACATGATGGGCACTCCAGTCTCGTAATAAACGAGCGCCGGAAATGAAAATACACCGATTTCAGCGGCCAATTTCGCGTCGTTCGATTTAACGAACTGTATACCGTGTTTGTCGGTGTCGTCGTCAATTGTTTCTAGTTCTTCCAGGATTTCCGGGCACGATTCGCATTTATCATCGTCTGTTAAGAGAAAATATTTAACCCTCTAAGAGAACGCTTCTGTTCCACCACCATTTTCTTGACAATTTTCGAGCTTTCAAATTTCTAAATTCTCAAATTCTTAACTCTCCATACTTATAAATTTTCAAATTTTCAGAATGCTAAATTTCCAACTCTCCAAATTTTCAAACCCTCAAATTTCTACATTTCCAATATTTCAGACTCCCAAATTTTCACGTCCCTAAATTTCTATATTCCCCAAATTTTCACATTCCTAAATTTCCATATTCCCCAAATTTTTACATCCCGAAATTTCCATATTCCCCAAATTTCCAAATCGCAAAATTTTCATATTCCCCAAATTTCCAAATTCTAAAATTTCAAATGTCCCAACCTCCAAATTTCCAAATTCGCAAGTTATCAAAGTCCTAAATTTCCTAAATCCAAATTCCCCATATCCCCTATATCCCTATATCCATATCCCACTTCTATAAACACCCTAAAAAACTTCCCCAATGAAAATAATTCCCTAATAAAATTGCAGAAATCGACACCATTTTTCCAAAGGAAGCCATGTTCCCCAATGTAACCTACCCACTAATTTTGAATACAAATACTTAATATTAAAACTTATAATCCCATTATCAAAATAGTATGAATAATGTACTTACAAAAGAATACAGCAAGATGCTCGACATCGTTGATCAGCACCTGCAGCGTCTTCCGGTCTACATTCTCGATAACGTCCGGTGTTTGGGTACGCAATTCCAGGATCCAATCCAAAATGGCTTCCTCGTGCATCATGTCGCCATTGTACACTTGACGGAACTTGTGTCTGTAGAATGCCAATGCTGGTAAACCAGGCAGATCGTATTCTTTCTCGATTCCTTCGTCGGAGATTTTCACGAAGTCGATGTCTTTCTCTTCGCATTCGTCGTCGATGTTTTCGAGTTCTTGAAGAATTTTCTGGCTCTTCTTGTCTCCTTCCTTGTCTGCGGTTAGGTGAATGATCTCCGGTTAATTGTCTCGTAGGCAACGAATAAATGGTGAATGTTTATACAATTACTTATATATATTGTGAAGTATTGTTATAATAATTAATTCAATTATTATGACAATTATTATGTCTATCATTACAAATCATAATTATAGTCATTATCACAGCTATCATAACAATTACAAAATAAAGAATTATTTTTTACAGTTGTTCAGTGTTAGAACAATTTTCAAAACTATTCAAAATGAAAATGCTTACAGAAGAAGACAACAATATAGTCATTTTCTTCAAGGATGTTCTCCAACATCTTTGCATTCACTTCCTCGATCTTCCCAGGAATCTCGAGGGTGTTCTCATCGGTGATCCAGGATAGCACCTCGTCCTCATCCTCGATATCTCCTTTGAAAATCAACGGTTCCTTGTTCCTGAAGAAGGCCAGCGTAGGGAACGTCTTGATTCCTTGTTTCTTCGCAAAGGCAGTGTCCTCTGTGGTCACGAAGATGATTCCTGTCTCGTCTAATTCATCATCAATGTTCTCGAGTTCCTGCAGGACGTTGTCACACTCGTCTCCTTCGTCGCAATCTCCACCTAATTAAACAGAGTCATAGAACCGTATTAGGTGACTATACTCTCGTTATATTGCCAACTGAGAATTTGAGAATTTGTGAGTTTGCGAAATTCAAGATGGGATATTTGGGAATTTAGGGATTTGGGGATTAGGAATTGGGGATTTAGCAATTTGGGGAATTAGGAATTGGGGAATTTAGGAATAAGGGATTTAGGAATTGGGGAATTAGGAATTTGGGGAATTAGGAAGTTGAGATGTAGAAATTGGGGAATTAGGAATTGGGAAATTAGGAATTGGGGAATTAGGAATTGGGGATTGAGAAATTGGAAAATTAGGAATTGGGAAATTTAGGAATTAGAGATGTAGAAATTGGGAAATTAGGAATTGAGAAATTAGGAAGTGGCGAATTTAGGAATTAGTAATTTAGAAACCTTCAGATACCTTCATTCCCTCTACATCTAAAAAAAATGAGTATCTTAATTAACGTCAAGAAAAAATAAGTATTTCAGACTAGCTTTATATCTTTAACTATTGCTACCACACAAAATATGCATATCACACATGTCATATACTGAAATGCATCATACACACCATACACATTATACGTATCCCATAACATACAAAATAACCAAAATGAATAATGAAATACTCGTGGTCTTCACATAGCAGTAGAATGAAGATATCAAATAAAATATAATTAATTACACCTATACTCACTAAAGAATGCAACGACGTATTCGTGTTCCTCGATGAGATCGGTCAAAATTTCATCGGTGACCTCCTCGATGGTGGCAGTGTTCTTCTGTTCGATCAGCCATTCGAGAACCTCGTCCTCGTTCAACAGATCCCCTTCGTATATAGCCGGTATCTTGTTCTCGAAGTAGACCAAAGTCGGCAGATGATCGATACCGTACTCCTTCGCCTCTGCATCGTTGTCCATTCGTATGATGACGATACCTTCCTTCTCCAACTCGTCATCAATGTTCTCCAACTCGTTCAGGATGCGTATGTCCTGCTTGTCATCCTTGTCGTCTACGAAAAGGAATCAATTCGTGTCTCGTTTTCGCTCAAGATCGACCAACAGCACCTACCTAACCGGTAATAGTGGAAGAATGTTAAAAGGAGGTAGAAAGACGAATCGATCGCTTACAAAACAGGACTGCCAAGTATGGTGACGTCTCAATCAGCTTCTCCATCATCTCGTCCGTCACTTCCGGTATCTCTGTGTGCTTCTTCTGATGCAGTAGCCAACCCAGCAGCTGATCCTCGTTCATCAGATCCCCTAAAATGACATTCCCACTTAATATTCTTCTTTATTGTCTTCGTACATTTTCACGTGTGACATGTGTATATGTGAAATTGCTATTGGTGGATTAAATGTGAAATAAACCCTGATATTTTTCGTGTATGTAAGTCATTTGTTTGTCACTGATCAAGTCACTAAATGAATTTAAAAGTGATATATTAAGTATACCTTCGTAAACGTGTGGTATCCTTCTCTCGAAGAGTACCAGTGTCGGTAACTGCTCGATGCCATACTCCTTCGCCTCATCAAGGTCATGGATCTTCACGAACGCTATGTTGTGCTGATCACAGTCGTCGTCGATGTTCTCCAATTCGCCAAGGACCTTCTGACTCTTCTTCTGATCCTTGTCGTCTGCCAAAATATAAGACATAATCAATTATTTAACGTAATAATAATGTTAAACAATTTCAAGTTGTTGAATCCATTAGAGTCTATCATATGAACACCTCTACATACTTCATTTTATTTCTGCTTCTTGAGTACTTCCCAAATCTAAGTTTAAATACGTACTTAAAAATTGAACAATTGTATGGAATATAAAAATAATATTTATTTTGGAATGGAAACTTGAAGTTCAAATTCCAAAATTCGTGTTTAATATAATGTAGCTTGTAGGCTTAATATACTCCATAATGTAAATTCAAACTAAAGCTTGCAAACGTAATAAATTGTGTAAAATTTATGGGTTCTGGGACGTCAGTAGTATCTTCCAGAACTCGATAAATCGTACATTGCTAGTTCAACAAATTCCAAAATGTAAATTCAACAAGTTCGACAGGTTTAACAAGCCACTCCAGATATAACAGCAACCAAATATAAAATCCGATATAAACAAAATAAACGATGTGAACTTACGTATGCTTATTCATACGAATAACTACGAATTCATACGATATTCTCCACTGAACAAATGCAACAGAAATGAAAATTGAAGTTATAAATAAATTAATCACTGACAAAAGAGGACGGCTACGTGCGGCATCTTCTCTATGACCATATCGAGCACTTCGTCGGTGATGTCCTCGATATGATCGCTCTTCTGTTGCAGTTCCAACCATTTCAGAACCTTGTCTTCGTCCTCCAGATTGCCCTCGTACAATGTTGGTATCCCATTCTCGAAGTACAACATGGTGGGTAACTTTTCGATGCCGTACTCCTTCGCTTCCTCCGGGTTGTCGATCTTCACGAAGGTCACGCCTATTTGATCGCACTCGTCGTCGATATTCTCCAATTCATTGAGAATCTTTTGGGACTTCCGATCGTTGTTGTCGTCTGATAATTCACAATTATATTATAGAGACATAGGATGAAAATGTATATCAAGTAATTTATATCTCCACACAGCACACATGCTTCCCCCCAAACGACATATATAAAATCTTACAAAACAGCACGGCAAGTGTTTTTCCATCTTTAATCAGTTTGTCCAACATTTCGTCGGTGATGTCCTCGATCTCGTCTCTCTCCAATTGCGACAACAGCCATTCCAGAATTTCCTCCTCGTTTTCCAGGTCACCTGCGACAAGAGACTCTCGCTGTATCATTATTTCCGATCACTCTTCGATCATCTTTTTTTCCCCGACTGCTCGACCCACCTACCCACCATCGTAAACATTAGGGATTTGCTTTTCGAAATAAACAATCGCAGGCATGGAATCGATTCCAAAATCCTTCGCCGCCTTCTCGTCGTCAATTTTGACGAACTGGATTCCGTGCCTGTCGCAGTCGTCGTCGATTTTCTCCAGCTCGGTCAGCACCTGCATCGAATCCTCGTCACCGTGATCGTCTGGAGCATTCACAGATGAATAGTTCATAAATGAATCATGGGATCGTTAACGAACATGTTAGTAAAGTGGTACACACAGAAAAGAACGACCAGGTTGTCGATGTTTCCGATGAGGGTCTGCAAAGTTTTCGCGGTGACGTCCTCGATCACGTCCTCTTCGTCCCCTGTGCTTTTGTTCGCTACCAACCATTCTAGGACATCCTCTTCTCTGTTTAGTTCATCTGTGGGGAATTTTAGTGATATATTTCAGTCGATATATCAGGTAGTTATGTGAAGTTTATAATTCTTATGTTGGTTATTATGCTACCTAAAAAGACCACCTGATGACGGTGGATATATTGTTCAAAGTAATGATGGCTAACAATTATGTTACATTATAGACTAACCTAATATTGACTAACTTAATGATACCTAATCTAATAGTGACACACTTGATAATGCCTAGCCTAACAATACCTAACCTAATAATATTTATCCTAATAGTACCTAACTTAATAATACTTATCCTAATAGTACCTAACTCAATAATGACAAACCTGATAATACCTAACCTAATAATACCTAGCCTGATAATACCTAACCTAATAGTGACAAACCTAATAATACCTAACCTAATAATACTTATCCTAATAGTACCTAACCTAATAATACTTATCTTAATAGTACCTAACCTAACAGTACTTATCCTAGTAGTACCTAACCTAATAGTGACAAACCTGATAATACCTAACCTAATAATACCCAACCTAATGATACCTAACCTAACAATACATAACTTAATAATAGTTAACCTAACATCTATCTAAAATACAAATCCATTAGCATATCAACAAAATAATTGTCATCTCAACAACCATAAAGACTTACGCTCATAAATTATAGGAATCTGGTGCCTATAGTAGACCAGAACCGGAAGTGGGCCTAGATTATACTCATCAGCAAGCTCTTCGTCCGCGATCTTCACGAAGCCGATACCTAGTTGGTCGGCTTCGTCGTCGATGTTCTCCAATTCCTGAAGGGCCTTCAGACACTTTTTGCAGTCAGGCTTGTCTGTCCCATTTGAAATAAAAAGCAGCGTTATCGGGACGTCGGAATTTTACGTTAATACCAGAAAATCTAATAGGGGTAGGTCGGGACAAAATAGGGTTAAAGGGTTCTTCTTCATTCGGTCATAAAAACAAATCAAATATTTTTTCGAAATCGAATACTTCAGAAATTGTTTTCATAAAATATCTATTATTTTACTGACTCTTTTTTTCTAATGTTGAGAGCATGTGGAACAATTTTTAATTTATGTTGAATAATTTATTTTTTGAATATCAAGAGGAAGGATATATCAGATTAGTATGCAAAATTTCTCTCGTTGTCAGTCATGATGCACATTCATTCTATTCTAAGGGGCGACAGGGGGGTACACAATAATGCATATTCTAACATCTACATAATAATTGTTTCCCAATGCACAAGCATTCGTCGCGTGACTTTTCAATGTGAAGAGACATCGTTTCATTGTTCCATTGTTATTAATTAGATCGCGTCGAACTTTTTGTTCGCGAGACTCTTCTCGTTTCATCGTCACCATTTTTCCCCTCCGGATCCCGAATTCCTCTATTATCGTAGGCGAAAATAGAATAGTGCTGCAAGCAATGCAATGTAACTCGAACGTCAACGTGAAACAGGCAGTAAGTAATTAATTATCGATTTTGTTACGTAAGTGTATTGGTAGGTTAAAGTACGTATATGGAAAATATACAGTCATCGATGCATGGATCAGTTTAACACTTTGATGAACCATACGACTTTAATTGCATTGTATACTTTTGCATCACATTTTACTGTAAACTTTACAGAGCTTTGTAAAGTAATTCAATTAATTGAAGTTGTAGTTAATTCATACAATCTAAATAAATATTTAAACTTGAATAATTGTAAATTTTGTACTGAGTGAAAAAAACGATGTGAATGGTCCTCAAAGAGTTAATGTGAAAATCAAGCTTGTACTTGAAGTGCAATTTTAGAGATTTTTCTCCATTGCTCTGTCATTTTTTGACATGAAACAAGTATGTACAAATAGATAAATAAGGGTGGTTTTATTCCGTTCGAATAAAAATTATTGATAAATCAATGCATCGGATGAAGTATAGGTGTAAAAGCATTGGAAATGAAAGCTGTACAGCATTTTAGAACATTGATTTCATTGAAGTGTGTACTTACTAGAACCGGCACCAGCACACCGTTGAGTGTCCGGACCTATTCATACCAACACACACAAGAACGTTTCACATATATGTATTATGTACAAGTATGTTTGTACGTCGAATCGCAAAATGGAAACGGTTATATTCGTATCGATTTTTTTTATACTATACGTATGTATATCGTTCCATCGTGTTTCAAGATTGTGGAACACGAAAAATGCTTTTTGATCGAGTCATTTTGCGATACGTTAATCGTTCCACAACAGAGACAACGACAAATTTTCGCAGACAATGGAAACGAGACAAAAGGATCGACAGGACTCGGTGAAAGGATGGCGAGACGTTCACGACGCTCTTTGAACGAAGAACAATTTTTTACATGCTTCGAATATAGGTACAAGATTTTAAAATTTGGAAATTGAGAAACTGGGCAATTGGAAAATTAGGTACTTGGATAAAATAAAACATTTAGTCAATTCGGAGATTGCGAATGTAGGAAATGGAAAATTGATGAATTGAATAATTGAAAAATGGAAGAATTGAATAATTGAATAATTGAATAATTGAATAATTGAAGAATTGAAGAATTGAAGAATTGAAGAATTGAAGAATTGAAGAATTGAAGAATTGAAGAATTGAAGAATTGAAGAATTAAACAATGGAAGAATTGAAAAATTGTTAAAAAATTTGTAAACTTACAAATTAAATTTGAGAAAAATAGATAAGTAGTTACTCCAATTATTCACATGGAAAGTAAATAATTGAAAACAGCGATTGGAAAAATTGTTCTTCGCAATAAAAGTTAAACAGAGCGTTAAAAGGCGGTAATGTATGCGATACGTCGATGACATTCGATAACGTCGTGAAATATTCACAAAATCCACTGAAACCAACTACAATATCTCGATTGAGTACGTATCGTTAATATCAGTGAAAATAAAACCAAAGAAACCGCTCGAAACTAATGAAACTGTGTTAATGCAACCGAGTCTCATAGCTTCTTTGCTGTGAAAGCTTTGTTAATCTTTTATGTACAATGTCAGACGTATTAGTTGAGGCAACAAAATAATAAGAAAAATATTGTGTGCTATGTACACGAATCGTACATGATGATTCCAACGTACTCGTCGTATATGTACATAATAAATAATCCGTCAAAACGTTTACCGCCATTGGACAAGTCACCGATACCTCAAAATTTATTATTTTTTAAAATTCATACTATCGGATGATTACGATTTTTTTAACTAAAAATATATCGATATTTTATCGTTCATCAACGTGTTAATAATTTTGTCCCTTTTTATCCACTCTTTCATTTGCCACGTTTTGCTTTATGGTGTTATACTTTCTTTTATAATCTTCCGGATGAAAGTGAATCTGGTTCGGGGTAATAGACATGATTCTGATTAAAAATTGCACGGGTTTGGGAGGGTGTAAGAACTCACAGAAAAGGACAGCAACGAACTCCGTATCCTCGACAATTTTTTCCAGGATCTTCGCGTTAACTTCTTCGATACGATCTGGAAGATCCATCGCTTCTAGACTCGTCAAGAAGTCCAGGACATTTTCTTCGTCCATCAGGTCTCCTGAAATATGCAGAAAATGGTGAGAAATACTTTACGAACTTCGTATATAATCTATCTTTTAAAAGATAATTATATTTCTTAACATTAATTCATCACCAACTCCATCATATGTATGTCTAATGATATGAATATATATTTTAATTAAAAATGAGATCATTTTTATTGAACACAAACTCGACTTGCATCATGTGCCTTTTTATATAATTTTGGAAAGGAAGAATCGTGAAGATCGTGCACGTGCATACTGCGTGTTATCAAATGGTTCGATGGAGTTAATAATATATTTCTAATTGCGACTTCCTGTCGTTTCTGTTTACCACCTCGTCCAGACGAAAATAAACTTTGTTGCGGTACAGTTGCATCGGGTACAATTGGAATAGATGCAACCTGTCGTTACATCATCGAACGAGAATCAGTCGAAGTGGAAATCGTTCCGGTTGGAAGCTAATTGCAAAGCTTTCCATCCCGATTTTGTAATTCGTTATATACTTCAGTAAGAGATATTTCGTCCGTCGACTTAATAAATCCGGTTGGCAAACGCAAGCTTTGCCTGATCACAATGTAACACGATTGATGATCACACCTGTACCTCGGTTCACTTCCGCGTTCGATGTCTAATTTCTGATCTTCTTTCGTGAACGATATGTAGTCGACGAGATAAGATAACTCCGTTTTAATTAATTCATTTTTATTTATTATAATTATCGATGAATTAATAGTATTTAATAAATGAGTTCAGATGAAGATATAGAGTTTTTGTATGTTTGAAATTTTGGAAAATTTGAGGTTAATAATTTGGCTTGCGGAGGCTCGTGTTTCTGAAATATCAAATTTCGAAATGTACGACTGCCAAATTTGTGAATGCTATTCGCAAATTTTCAAATCCAAAAGTTTCCAGTTATTACTCTTAACTTCTTGATTTTTACATTTTGAAAATTTCTAAATCCTCAATTTTCTTGTTACAAAATTTTCGAATTGACAATTTTCCAATTTCGAAATTTTTCAATTCTATAATTTCTGAATGACCATTTCTTCAGAAATATTCTAAAATTCCCCATTTTCCGAATCTTCCAATTCCAACTTACCAAATTCCCTAGTTCGATTCCTAAATTTCCCACATTCCAAATACCTAATTCCCAAATTCCCAAATTCCCAAAATCCCAAACTTCAGTTTACCAAATTCCCTAGTTCAATTTCTAAATTCCCCACATTCCAAAGACCTAATTCTCTAATTTCCAAAATCCCAAAATCCAACTCACCAAATTCCCTAGTTCGATTCCTAAATTCCCCAAATTCCCAAAATCCATCACCCACATAATTCCTCAAACTTTCCCCCATAATCCCACCAGAAACCCAAAATATACTCCAACAGATCTCAAAAATCCCCAAATAATTCCACGAACGTGCCACGTATCATAATCCTCGAATCGAGTCATCAAACGATCGAGCCGCGTCGCGACGCGACAGTATCATATTGTAGCAAAACGATTCCGTCCCAAGCGCGTCTCGATCTAAATGTAGAGAGGCAGCGGCTCAATGAAACCGTAAGATACGCTGCATCGCTTTCATTACGTAACAGCTGCATTCCTTGTACCCAATTAATTTCTCCTGCACGTACCACGTGCCGCTGGTCGAAAGGGAAACCGTTCGCCACGCGAAGCGGGTGTGCATTCTTCTTTCCCTAATGAACGAGGGTGGATATGTCGAACAAAAGTCGAGCACACGACGGTTCCTGTTTTACAGGCTAACCTCACGAAATACCAACGGCTGGGACGTTTGCCAGATCGCGAAGGTGGTCAGACACCGTTCTCGACTCCACCGAAATCTACTTTCATGCCGATTAACGAGATGCCTTCGTGAGATTCGTTTTATCGCAACCATTCAGGTGG
Organism: Megachile ligniseca; assembly: GCA_945859555.1. Classification (NCBI taxonomy): domain Eukaryota; kingdom Metazoa; phylum Arthropoda; class Insecta; order Hymenoptera; family Megachilidae; genus Megachile; species Megachile ligniseca. Next base: position 8,584,441 of record OX243783.1, read on the forward strand.
CCAGCTGAGTGCTTTCTTTAGAGGATTTACGAAACGTGATGTAACTAACATTTTGCTTGTTTAAGATATTGACTGTATAAGGATTATTGCCGTTTAGAATCTGCCAACTTATCAGATGTGTTGATAAAGTAGATTTTAGTGATTATATTAAAAAAGTTGAAGAGATTTGTTGCTATTATATTATCTAATTCGTTGGAACTATAATTTTTATTTTATTTACTTATTATTGTTAAAACGAAGGATTTTGGTCATTTTAAAACTGTGAAGTTTATGTGAGTTGTTAAGTATTAAAGAATTCAATTTTTATTACTGTAAACCGAATTATAATAATATTTCAATATTCCAGTATCGCAACATTCGAATTCCCGCGTTGAGAACACTAATATTCAAATTTTCGCGCCGAATTTTCGAAATTCAAATTGGAGTCAGAATACTAATTAAAAGATGAGTAATCCCTAAAATCTGATGAAGTAGATTTACCAAAAATTAATCGATATTCGCCTCAAAAAAGGGAAACAAAACGTGAACAACGAAGATGACAAGAACATGTCTGACCATACGCAGTTTATTCTACTGAAACCAAGAAAAAATTGTTAACAGGGAAAATTCGAGAATACCAACGATTGTTTCGTGGATTCTGGGTCAAGTACTATAGCTCGGTGAGTCTCGAACCTTGTTTCTCATACCTGGCAAGGTTACCGAGATCGCGGCCGGATTCCAATAAAAGTTTGGCGAACTTTCAGCCATTAGGAATCATTACTATCCGCTTTTGTTCGTCGTGCGAATGAACACGCGTTGTTGACTGACGGAAAAATTATCGGCTTTTCCCGAACGTTATTATATTTACCTTCGTAAATGATCGGTTCTTTCTCACGGAAATACGTGAGGGCTGGGAAGGTTTTGATGCCATATTGCTTGGCCAGTCGTTTGTCGTTGATCTTCACGAAGTCGACACCGAAATGATCCGTGTCGTCGTCGATCTTCTCCAGTTCGGCCAACACTTTGTCGCATGTCGTACAACTTCTCGCATCTGAAATATTATTTTTCTTTATTATTATAAATATTCATGTTAGATTTTATGTAACTCGTCAGCTTAGAATTTAGTACACTACTCTTTCACACTTAGAATTATTTTGTTATTAGAGTATTATTGTAAAAATTATGTTCGAAGATTGACATGAAATTTATGTTATACATAATTTCTTTGGTGTTGCATCTTCCATGAAAATAATTACAATATTTCTAAAATGGTGCCGGAAGTTGAAGCTTTATATTATACCGAATATTTATATTTATCTGTAACAATTTTCTAATAAATTTTATGAGACAGCGTGTGACATCTGACAAAGTACTTTTTAGACAAAAATACTCTCATGATGGCATTTGAAATAATTGTTCCTAGAATCCTATAAGATTGAAAATTTATAAAAACGTTTGACAAGACAACAGGTTACGTTAGGGACTCTGAAAGATTTATTAAAATTTGTTACAAAATATTGAGTGTTCATAAAATTTCATAAGGAAACATTCGAAGTCTATTAGAAACGTGATTTATATACGAGATGAAGATGATTGAGACGAGAAAATGAATTTTCAGTAAAAATTCGACAAAAAGTGGTTCGAGACGAAAACGTTTGGCAAGAAGTAAGAACCGAGGTTAACGATTTCCCAGCGATGGTGGGGTCCTTCATGTCGGCCTTGCGTCACGTTACAAGGAAAGCTAATCCTTCGCGGACGAGTTTTACGCTTATCGTCGGTGGCTTGGCAGTTTCGAGCGTTCTTGGCCAGCTCGGTCGGTTCCGCTCGCTATTGCAGCTGCGCGGGTGTTGGGTTACAATCATTGGATATGGGCAGCAAGGTGTTTCTCTGCCGTTTCTCCATCGATACCCGTCCATTTTCCCTCGTTACAACCTCAACGATCGGTCACGAGAAAAGCCGCAGAAGGAAATACACGCGCTTTTTCGAGCCTACGAAAACGAACAAACAGGTGGACGTCGCCATTTTTGGTCGCCACTTCCTCAGAATAGCGTCACAAAGACTGACTCACGCTCTTTCTCTTTCGTTGCGGTTGCTTCGTTCGGATACTTGATTCGATTCTATTTTTGCGAACCTACCGGTGCTGCTCTCTTTTTTTTTTCATGTTCTTTTACTTTCGAGGAAAATTATTATTGTTTACGAGACGGACTGCCCTCGTTGTTGGCCACTCTTTATTATTACCTTGACTCCACGTTCTCGTCGCTTTATTTTCGTTGCGTACATTTTACTACACGTATATTTTGTATTCCTTCGTGATCGTAAAGTACGGTTCAACACTTGGTTTCACACCCTCGCACCAAGTCTGGCAGAGTGTACCGTCCGCGGGCAGCGAAAGGGCAGGAGGTACAGAAACGAGTTGTTGAAAAACGTGTGCCAGTTAAATTGGATCAACTCCACACGCTGCTTGTAATGGTGGAAAGCGGGGAGAAATTCTGCACGAGGATTTTCTTCGGGCACTTGCATACATTCAGATCAGCTTAATTATTTGTTTTTACCAGAATATTTTTCAATTTTATCTTCTGTGGCTGTTTGTACTCATGTACCAATTTACCTAATATAATCACACTGACTTTATAAAACCATAATTTAATTCTAAGTTGTATTCATTATTGTTACATTCATTTTTATTAATAAAGTATCTGCTATTAATATGTATACGAATTTATATTAACGTCACAACTAGTACAGTTTCATCCACTTTTCATATAAAGCAGTAATCACCGTTTGATATATCATAAGTCAATGTTGGGGTCACTCGAATGACCTTCAAGATTTATATTCAAAATAAAACGAAGATGTTTAAAATGGTGAATAGTTTTTCATCTGAATAAAAGTATATTAGACAATTTTTATTTTTTAATCTTAGACTTGTACTTATATTTGTATTTATATTTATATGTTATAAAACAAACAGGAAAGTCGGTCACATAACCTAAAAAAAATACCATTTTACACGTGTTATTTTGTAAAAGAAAGAATTGGTTTATGGTGGACAGATTTTCGACCGAGTGATCTACCAGTTGAAGCAAAGAGACTCGCAAACAAATATAAATAGAACGACACAAAACAATTCTATTTTTATTTCTCTATCGTGTCCACCCACTTGTTCCACTCCTAAACGGATCGTCGGATCGGGAACGAGAAATAAGCGATACGGTAAATCTCGATTTCACGTTCAGCCTATCGATCATCGTAGTCGTTCATGAATCATTCTGTTTCTACCCTTTGAAATTCGACGATTAATTTCGTTCGACTGACTTCGGTAATTGGAACCTTCGTCTGTTGTAATGCCAAGCAATTTTCTGTTCTCGCGAGATTCGAAAACCGAACCATTCATCATTCAAATTTAACATCAAGGAAGTATCGTAACTAAACAAACAAAATGGTATAGCAATTATTAAATGTACCGAGTAAAGTGATGGAAAGCTATTTAACTGATCGGAACGGAATTTGAGACTTGATGAAGATAAATTTAATGTGCTTGAGACAGTAGACACTCATTATATTGTCATTTTTATACGGTCATTGCCATTGACATAACGTTAAATTGCCACGTGCTATATTGCCACTGTTACAGTATTTTTTTTACAATTAATAACTGAGTTAGATGTAGCATATTTGGATTAGGATTTTTAGTAATCCATGAGATAAATACTCTAAGTTGTACAAACAACCCTGTGAACAACCCTTAAAATACAATTAACTAAATATTCCAAACCCTGTCTACCCTGTTACAAATCAAGAGATCTCTTACAAAATTCGAATCAACTCTTCGATCTCAGTCAATGCACCCCTTCGAGCCTCTCATCGAGCACATCTCCCGTCCATCATTCTGAAATCCATCAGTCGACATGATCGAGAACAGCGAGCTGTTCGACAGAAGCATGTCAATTTCCAGGTCGAGAAAACAGTTCTTCGACATGAATATCCATTACCGTTGGTTGTGATATCCTAGCTGGATATCGCCGATATAATGGGTGAATCAACCTTTCTTCGAGATTTCAAGGTGGCTGAATCGAGGCACTCGGAGCGTTAGAGCAAAGTAAGAGCAACGCAGAGAACGCCGTGCGCGCGAGGGCAAAGAAGACAGCCCGCGAGAGGAACAGAGACGACGAGATCGAACGACGGCCAGTGCCTAGTTTACGAGCCACTAAAAATACGAGAACGAACGGCCTCGCCGGTTTCATGTACACTCGCGGGCATGGTAGGCCTTCCTAGGGAAAATGGCGACGTCGAGGGAAGAGATTCAAGCTTTGTTTCGTTCATTTCTGATGGAGAGTTTGAGAATTTATGAACTTTTGTGGTTAGATATTTGGAGAGTTGGGGGATTTGGGGGATGTTTAGGGATTTTGGGGATTTGAAATTTTTGAGATTTGGGGTTGGGGAGTTGGGGAGTTGGGGAGTTAGAGAGTTGGGGAGTTGGAGATTTGGAGATTTGGAGATTTGGAGATTTGGGAGTTGGGGAGTTGGGGAGTTGGGAATTTGGGGAGTTAGAGAGTTGGGGAGTTGGAGACTTGGAGATTTGGAAATTTGGAAATTTGGGAGTTGGGGAGTTGGGGATTTGGGTGTTTAGGGGTTTAGAGATTTACAGATTTGGGAGTTTTAGAATTTCGAGATTTCGAGGTTTAGAGATTTAGAAGATTTTTGAGATTTGGAAATTTAGGGGTTTAGAGATTTGAAGATGAAACTTGATAATTTTGGAATTCAGTAATTTAGGAATTCGAGAGTTTGGGAATATAGAAATTCCATAATTTGAGCATTCGAAAATTTACAAATTTAGAAACTTGAGAACCTACAGTTTAAAATCTTTGAGCTCACACATTTAATCCTCCAATTCGAAAGAAGTATATTATTATAAACTGAGATCATACCCTAGTAATAGTAGGAAAGATCTAATTATTATACTCTTACGAATGATTGATTAAGTGGTTTGTGGAATACTAAAGACTGTGTTACATTACACTATACTAGAGCTAGTACGATCAACTCCGTTGCTATATTTATATTGGTAGAAAACCAAGTGGATGGTAGAATACTGAGGTCTAGGTTGCATTAGGTTAGGCTATACTCTAGTTAGCTAGATGAATGCATTTACTATATTTGTGTTGATAGAACACAAAAATAACTCTATTATTTAATATCTCTTATATCAATCAAATACTAGTGCTAATATTTGAATATTAATGTCAATATTTTACAGGTATCACTCTAAAAATTAATTAAACTTGTCCCATAAAATCTACATACTATACTACATAATATACCAAGTTTACTATACCACAAATCTACTTGCGAAATTTAAACAAAACGAAAATGAAACATAAACAATGACTTTACATTAAATATTGATGAGTATGATATATTAAGATCACTCCATTCTTCAAAACTTAGACAAATGATAAACCTTGAAATTTTCAATAAAGTTTACCCACACGAAAGTACTAGATATCCACTTAATTTTGTGAGAAAGAGAATAAATGTTCAAGGGGTGAAACAACCTAGAAGAGAATTAAGCTCCAAGGCAAGATAATTTGCAGACACCCTTAATGATTCTTCTTCGCTGTAGGTCGAAGGTATCTGGAGTCGATGGTTTTATTTATACCGGAAGAAGCATTCGAGGCATATCTTCAGGGTCCAAACCCGAGTTTCTAAAGATAGCCTAACTCAATCGGCCGTATTTCTTCCCTCTAGACGCGTGGGTTACGATTGTGTCTGTATTGGTGGGCTGTAAAGTTCAAATCAACGATGTGGGACAACGCGTGGGTGTTCGAAACTAACTCTAAAAATTCTGTACACACTATAAAATTCCCTAAATGAATTTATCTCGACACGTGCGACAATTAACCTCTTTTATTTTTAGTCGTGGTCCATTTTTAAGTTATGGTTAATTTGATTTGGACATTTTGTATTAAAACTAAATGCAAGTTCATTTTTAAGTTACACTCAATTTGACTCCTTTAAAATTAAATGCACGTTTGGAGGTTAGAGAGGGTAGAAAATTCAAAATGTATTTTCCATATTGCATTTCTAGATTATATTTTCTCTCAAATCAAACATCACTAAGAACAGGTTTAAAAGTTACAGTAAAATTAGAGATATATGTTAAAATAAATATACTGAAATAGTCAATTTCTATTTTATGTTCTCATAATGAAAATATTATTGAATTCAAGTTTGAAGGTTAAACGAAATAACAAATAAAAAATATGATCGTACAATCTCTACAAATAACTCCTCTATATTTGGCATATTCAGTTTCAGTACCGAGTTAAAATAACTCTATAATACAGTAATACGAAGGTTAATGGTCAAGGTTAACATTACAGCATCGAATTAAAATAACCAATAGAATGTTTTCCTAGAAATCAAATAACCGTCACAAAAATAATCGAATATAGATCGTACTAAAACCTATAAAAGCCATCTATAAGATTAGATTGGTCAATAATAAACTGCTATGTTTACAATATTCTTCGCGCGTTCTTCCTACGCCAGTCTCGAATTTATCGATCGATCTTATTAAAACCCGTGGTTGACCCATCTTCGATAATGCTTCACGTCTCAAAGGATTATGATCCGACAGAGGTATAATTCTGGGATGAAAAAGCTCGAGTGGATGTATTTTTAAACGGGAAGCTATAGTACTAAGAAAACAACGAGAATTTTTTCAGCAGCTTTTAAAGTTGAGGGAGAAAAATTGGAAGATGCTTCGAGTCCATAGAAACCGTTTCACTTCTGTATAAACAATCTATAGCACTCTCGTGTGTATATGTGTAGACGAGTTATGCGAATCGTTGGCAGATGATCAATCTGCCTTATCACTGAATTGGCAATTTTCTTTCTCGATGCTTTTCGTGGGCAGTTGTAATTAAATTAAATCGAGATCTTCAAGGTTCCTCGAAGGTAAATAGTTCTGAACAATCTGAAGAAACTGTACTTTTCAACAATTCTTTTTGAAGAAGTTTTATTTTTGGACAATTCTGTTTGAGGAAACAAATTTTTGAACAATTGAAGAAACATACTTTTTGAAGAATTCTGTATAAAGAAACAAACTGTGCAACAACAGTTCTGTAAGACAAACTAACAGTCCTGAGAGACAATGTTTTATAAACAGGAAATTTAATAAATTTTTACAAAGTACAGTGATAAATATTTTATTCCTACAAAAATATAGTACTACAAGTTCAATGGATTAAATCATTGATTTTCTAAATGTAACTTTATGTAGTTATCCGAATCCTTGAAGTACAATTGAACATTGTCAGCAATAAATCGTGTTATAACAGAAAATAAACATGTTAAGACGCCTTCAACAATGGCGTTTTTATGTACCCGATAGTTTGGAGTTTAGATCGAAAATGTGCTACAATGTTCTAGCGAAGTATAATTTTAGCAGTTGGCTAGATTTACCGAAAGATGCACTTCGTTTGCTCCTTTGTGGCAGACACGCGATCGTGTTGCGCGTTCTTGAACAGAATATCAACCTTGAGGTAACGGATTAATAAAAAAAAACACGATGCAGAGGAAACGTGTTTTCGGTAACAGTAAAGTGTTTCCTGTTTTCAGACGATTTTAGTTGTTTAATAAAAGTGAAACCCGAGACGACAATTTAGCCGTTGGTTATACAAGCCGAGGTGGTTTATTAGTAGAACGAAATTTGTGAGCTGACGTTACGAGTTTCGGCTTCCATATTTCAATCGAATAAGTTCAGGGGTGAAATGTTCTGTGTCGCTCGGAAGACGATCAAGAGATAATTGTCTTGTTTCTATTATGTGACAGAAATGGGGAAGATGTGGAACAGGGGATACTCTTCTTAATTGATGGGCCGGAATGGGTTCGTCTTTCATGGGGCTTGACAGGGGACTCTGGAAATATCTGTTTTAGATGTCTTCCAGTTTGGGTCGTTAACTATTCATAACTTTGTATTTCTTGTTTGAAGAAATTTATGAGGCATATCTCTAATGTTGAATTAAATTATGCAAGATACGAGTGTATCAAGTTTTGTAAAATCTTCTGAGGAATTTTAATTTTTTATCCTTTGGACCAATGGTGGTCTCAATGTGTAGTTTGTAATTTTTAGTTTTAAGGGTCAGGGCTAATTTTTTCTATTGTACTGTCAATTTGCACGTTGCTACAATTTTCAAAAATTTATATAATATTTACAATGCTTTTAATATTCATAAATTACTTTCAGTGTTCAATTTTAAATGTTAAAATATCTCAATCAAAAACAAGTGCTCCAATCATTTTTCCTCCAAACCATCATATTCTCTAAACAAGCCTATAGTGTTTTACCAAGTACAACAGATGTTCCTCAAGCTAAATTAACATTTCCCTAATAATATTGATTTAATCAATGCAAGTAATTGATTTTTAATAAGATGAATATTAACCCTTGTACGTTTAGCTACACATTCACAGTTTTTTGTAACGCCACTTACATTATATTAAAGATATGTGTAAATCTACAAAGCAAGCTTGCAAAATAACATATATGTTATAACATATCAACGTGAGTTTCATTAGATTTTCGTTCATAATGGTACTCAAGCTTTATAATGGCGTCAAGCTAAATAAGTTATAGGTCCAAATCGAGGAGTCAAAAAAGACCCAAAAACCTTCTAACAATGATCAATAATCAATTTAGCCTAAAAGCTTATGTCGTCAATCTTTTACTTGAAGAATTAGTTACATGAATAATTTTTAAAATTATTAATAAAATATCTGCTAATGTAGCTAATAACGTATCTAATAAGATATCTAACAACGTAGCTACCAACGTATCTACTAAAAATAATAATTAATGAATAAAATCGTTGATCAGCAAAAGCATGAAGTCTTATACGAAAGTAACTCAGAAACACGTGATTGAGGACCTTGAAGAATCCAAGGATTTCGGTTGGAACGAGCATCGACCCCGATCCATAGCAAGAAAAATCCCGGTCTCGAAATTGAAACCGCAAGAAAAAGCAACGTGGCAAAGAAGCCGCGAGGACACGGTGTCTGGAAATAGGTTCGCTTCGCGAGCTCGTCGTCCGGGTCTTCTCGTCGTCTCGACGCGTACGTTCGTCTTCACCGCTCGTCGATCGCGTGTTTACCGCGAACCCGATCGATTTTCGAGCTCGAGTCGTGCACCGATCATCGAGATCGACCGGGGGATAAACGTTATCGCGTCTCGTGCAGAGAACCGGCGATAAAGAACGAGGTAGAATAGACGTCGTGGATGTTTTCAGGCGAGACGATAGTGAGAGGCTTGACGGTTAAAATAACTCGAACGTGTGCTAAAAGCGGCGGCTACCGGAGCGCCGGCCTTGCTACACCACGTTCAAGAGGTATCGCTCTTTTCTGCCGATCGACCAGAACCCGGCCAACGCGATCTTTCTATAAAAAATCCACAGAATAATCATTTCCTCCGACGGCGAAGAAAGATGCCGAGATAAAGAACCGAAGATCGAGACGTTACTCTCGAGGTATGTACTATTTTTATAGGCCGCGAGGGAGAAAGAGGCTCGAGAGACGAGGAGAGTGTATTTTCAGAGTGTTCGCGTTACATCATGAAGAGAACGAGGATTTGATGAAGGAAGACGAAGGAAAATCTTCGGGGTACCAACTTTAAGTTGAATTCATTGTATTTACACTTTTTAATGAATTTCACGTGGTAAATAACGCGGAGGAAATTGTAGTGCTGCAATTATACTTATTCAGATTACGATCGATTCAATTTCAATTTTTAATAAGTGTTTTATGAATTTAAGATATGTAATAGTGGTACTTGGAATTTTTTGAAAATTTTGTCATTCTTAAATTTGAGTTGTCATATTTTGTATTGCCATGTGTTATATTGCCATTGTATATTGTACCGCATTACATTCTCACGTACCGTACTATTATGCGTTATATTCCCATATGTTGTATCTTTAAGTGTTAAAATGCCATGCACAGTATTGCAACGTGTAACGGTACCACGCATTATATGGCCACGTGACGTATTTTCACAGATTATATTGCCACGAGTTCTAGTATGTAACTGCGTTATATTGATACGCATTGTACTGTTAATTGCTATATTGCTACGCGTTGTATTGTTATGTGTTGTATTCCTATGCATTGTATTTCTGCGTGTGGTAATATAACACGTGGCACTGTAACGTGTAGCAATATAACGCGTTGTAATATTATACGTAGTGATACGTGTGACAGTGCAGTATATGGGATACCACGTGGTAAACGCGTAGTCATACAACACATGGCAATATAACGTGAGGCAATATAACGCGTGGTAACACAACGCGTGTTAATATATAATACATAGTGGTACAAGGTGGAACAGTGCAATATAGGGAATTCCAGCATGTAGTAATATAACACGTGGCAATATAACGCGAGGAAATATAACGCAATATAAGGCGAAGTAATATAACGTGTGACAATACAACGCATAGTAACGCAGCATGTGGCAATATAACGCGTGGCAACACAACATATAGTAATGTAACGCGTGGCAACACAACATGAGGTAATATAGCGCGTGGTAACACAACGTGTAGTAATATAACGCGTGGTAATGCAACTCGTGCGATCATTTCATTCTGCTGCATCTCTTGGCAAGACTGCTCGAATTGCCTCGTACGGATGTCGGTTATTTCGTTCGTCTTCTGGCATGTCAGCCATTACATCAGCTGGTATTATGAAAACGTGATTCAGGGGATGGCTGCGACAGGCACGCGGTTTATTGCAGCTACATGCACACGTTCAGTGGAACAGGTTGTCAACAGGTCAGGTTAGGTTAGATTAGATTATTCATTAGGACAAAGATTCAAAATTCTGTTCTCTTCTTCACTACTTTACTATAAAAGTTTCCTTTTGTAATTATATTCAACATTTTGTTATTTAATGAGACATTACTGAGTCATATTTATTATACCATAATAAATACATCATGATGAATCAAAATTGCTTTCGATAACAAACACTGTCAAAATTCTATAAGACATTAAAAACAATATTCTATAAAAATTCTATCGATAGAAATTATATTGTAATAGTGAATTAAAATTGTTTTCTATAATTGCAGTTACACTGTCAAAATCTCAGTCAATCTGCATCGACTGCTCATTGAATCATTTTGATTATGACTTCGATGGAAATAAATGAGTAGCTGGCAACTCGATCGTTCTTCACCTACGTGCGTCATAGTGAGTCAATGGTCGCTTTTCCTACCTCTGTTCAATATAATTGTTAGGTTGTTTTAAATTCTCACACTCGGCTGTAAACTTCATATTTCATTCGAAATTCCGTTTCGTTCACTCTCTTCCTGTTTCGACGTCTGCTGAGAATTCAGTCGATTTATCTCAAACAAACTGTTTCTTGGTTTATGTACTGTAATCGATTACTCTCCTTATTCATTTCCAGGTTAAAAATTCCAGTAATTTATTTCTTTTGCTAAACATTTCATTTTTGCTCCTGTTTTTATCGAATTGCTCTTATTTTTCGAATTTCGTTATTTCGATTTCTGAATTTTGGCCAATTTCACCGTTGGAACTTTGCGACTGATTCTATTTTGTGTCCGAATAATATGAGAACCTTCCGTGTTTCTGTTCCACGTTTCATTTGAATAATTTCAGTGTAAGTTTGAGCAGTGTACGAATAATTTCGGTGCAACATTGCGGATTCTCTGTTTCTGTTTCGTGCGTTCATAATTTCAGTGTCACTTCGTCGACAGATTCACGACGTCTAAATCCACGCTCCGCGGATACGCTGAATATTCGAAATTTCGAGAAATCTGGACATTCGAGTCGTGCAAAATAATACACAACGAAATCCCGTGTCAAATTGTTCCACACACTACGACGAGTTACACGAGTTATTTACAGTGCACGCATTCTGCGTTCGTGCGAAATTTCAAACAATTCTGCGATCCATATTCCGATAATCTCTCCATTGTGCCAAGAAATTCCTGATCCCTATATTCACGTCCAAAAATTCATAGAATCTCGAAAACAATATTTTGTATCATTTTTTGACTTTTTTCAAACTTTACAAGGCTATATGAACGTATACTAACCAGTATGTGTACATTATAGTAACGTAACCTGACATAACCTAACCTAACATCGATTCATAAAATTTGTATCACTTATCTGAAATATTAATATAGTACTAATGAAATTTATAGTATGTCCAAATATATTTTATATTCAAACATGAATATATAAAATATATTTATAAAATATACACTATATGTCTGAAGATCATTTAACTATAATTGTAACAACCTCAACCATAAAAGTACAATACATTAATATAATATTACAACAGCAATTTTAACAACAACTGTAAATATTTATTGTATAATTCTTACTAACCGTACAAAATGTATTGCACAAGTTAAAAACGAGATTACAAGAACGATGTGATTAAAGAAGAGTAACAATATCACATAATTTCATCGACCTCTCGCGTTAATTGTACTTAATATCTCGCAGACGTTCACGAAATCTTTCGTCTGACTCGAGACGGCTTGTCCTACTGAGTGGATCAGCCACTTGGCAATGGGAGAGAATTTAATACCTGTTAATTGTCACGCGAATGAATTCCGCGTGTTTAACGTGTACATTTTACACGTTACATGCATAATCATATCCCATGACATACTCTGTCCAATACACATCAAGGTCAATGTTCATAAAAAGATCCTACAAGGTTCTATTCCCTTGTGTGACTATGTTGTAACTGTACATCATTATACATGTTGAAAATTATAGACATGCATTATAAATATTATTACACTGTTTGAACATTTAAAAAATTTTTTAAAAGATGTTTCTTTCATGCAAATAATTATTTCTCATATGCTTTGCAAATAATTATTGTCCATATGCTTTTCAGATAATTATTATTTTCTAATAATTATGAGTTTCCCCAATTCAAGTAAATTGTACAAGGTACTGTACCACTTATGACGTACACACGTGCTGGTACACATATGTGAATACATTAACTGCACCTCTAATCATAAAAATATGAGCGACAAAAGAGTAACATGTGTATCTAAAATAGAGTCGACGAAAAAGGTTAGATATACAACTCAAACAAGCCAAACAAAAGTAATGTTACAAATTACATATTGAAAACTGGAGTAAAATTGTTCATTGAAAAGTGTGATCTGAAAATCGTTCATCTGTTGTTCCTGAATTTTAGCTTCTTGCTGTGTACCAGAGTGATGCCCCTAAACCCTTGAAACCTCTAAACCCTTGAAACTCCTAATGAACCTATACTTTAGAATGGCTAAAATTTTGATCCTAACGAGATGACTTCCTCTAACGAAGTAGAAATCGATTCAGAGATGCTGAAGAAAAGAAGAGGCCGAGGAGGAGTCGGTTCCGACGAGAAACAGAGGCGTCAATCTTCTGCCGGGGGATTTATTTATAACGCGGGAACGCGCGTCCCCGCCTCGGTACGTTTAACAACCGTTGCCCGTATTGACGTCTCACTTGTCGTCTTTTGCACGCAAAACGATCTCAATGACGAATCGCGTGCTGCAGTTCTGGCTTTCATCGACACCCACTACGGCCACCGATTATATAATTCGGCGACGACGAAGGGAACGAAGAAGGAAGAAGAACGAGGGAGGAACCGACTACACCGTAGCCAAGAAATTATATGCAACGAGCTGATAAATGCTGTCGATCTAGAAAATCCATTAAAATATCGGATTCGCGAAGAACAGACGGTTATTCTTGTCCGGGTGATTTCATCCTCGCGTTCTGATACCTTTTCCTGCGAATTAACCCAAATTTCTGATGAAAGAAAGGACGAGTCTCATCCTGAACAGGAACTCCGAAGGCTACATAACGTTATAGGTTACGTAAGATCAAAGGTCCACGTGTCGTTCTGTACTTCCTCAATATCCACTAGAGACGTGCTATATCAAGTGTCATCAAATATTCCCTTCAGGGTGTGTCCAAACATCGTACGATCAAGTACCGTTGCAGTCGAGAAGATGGCAGTTGGGTGACTCTAACACCTTCTTAAAGACGCACTCGTAATTGGCCAAACTGATGTAATGAGCTTGCATCTGTTGCCCGACTGCCAACTTCTGAGCTCCAACCGAAAGATGCAACGGAAGGAATTCCTCGAGCTGCAGAAACTGCCCATTGCCAAAATTACATCACGGACAAGGCAACATCGGAAGATGTGGTTCCTGAAGCACCAGCCATACCATGAAACAGGGAACACCATTCGTGTAAACACTTACACCAGTACACGGCAACAAAGTCCTTCTCGTTGAGGATCCGTTCGAGCTGTTTGGCGTTGACTTCCTCGATGACAGGCTCGGAGTCCTTGTGACCCTTGCCTCGGGGCTCGTCTCCTTTCGTCTTCGAGGCAGCGTCCACGGTGCCCAGGAGGGCGCATAACACCGCAAATACACCCAGAAGGACGATCGTCTTCGCGTATCCTGTCGGCATCGTTGGTCCGCAGGTAGTACTCCTCCTTCGTCTCCGCCAGCACCACCACCACCGGCCGAACCGTACCGTCGAAACGTCGTTCGCCGTCGACATCGCCGCACTGACTGGCACACCGGCTATTTTTGATTTTTCGAACAGCGCCGTGACCACGACGACCACGCCACGGAGCGTCATCGACGTCGCGTCGGCCACCACATCATCATCGTTGGCTGTTTTCAGCTTCCTCGCGCCACCCCCTGGCGACCGACCGGGATCACTGGCTACCCGACGCTTTCGCCTCTTCGTCCTTGGTGCGCTTCTACATGATTTATGCGACCACTGCATTGTTCAGGATGTTGGACACTATGTTCAAGATGTAGGACACTAGGTAGTAGATGTAGGACATAATGTGGAACTTGATGTGGTAGACCTTAAGACTGTAGGACCTAATGTACCAGGTGGGGTACTCGATGTGGACACTCATTTAATGTGGATACATTGGGAGTTGTTGACCTATATGTGGGTACCAACCCAGGTGTGGTTGTTCAACACGATGACTACTGCATTCGTGATGATGGACCTAATGTCCAAGATGGATACGACATTAAAGATGTTGAGGACGATGTTAAAGATTTTGGACACAATGAAGTAGACGTAGAGTTTAATATACAAGATATGAGTCTAAAGAATGTGGGAGTTAATACACCAGGTGCGATGTTCATTTCTCCACATTGTTCAATGTGGATACATTAGGAGTTGACCTACATGCGGGTACTAGGTGATGACTTGGTGTGATAGATACTCATGTGGTTGTTTAATGCAATACACACGAGTACTGTATCTGTGGTGATGTTGGACCTAATGTCAAAGATGGACACAATGTTAAAGATGTCAGACATGATGTTAAAGATTCTGGGCACAATGTAACATGTGGGACTTCATATGGAAGTTATGGATTTAAAGAATGTACTTAGAAGAACTCAACGTAGACGGTCACTCGATGTGAACACATCAAGAGTTGACCTAAATGTGGATTCTAGATGATGACTTAGTGTGTTAGATACTGATGTGGATGTTTAATACCAAGTTCCCTCTTCTTGGTATAGAAACTAGTGATATACTGAACGCCAGGAGGATGTATCTACTTATGATGTTATCTTAGCTCTTAATCAGTTCCTGGTTATTGATGCGCTGATAATATAGCAATTGATGAATTACAAAGATTGTGTAACACTAATGGACCCACTCAATGACAAGTGATTACAATAGTACTTGTGGAGCCAGACCATAATTAACTCTGAGTGATAAGTAGTTCTGACAATGAGTATACGTTATTATCCTGTACGTTGCACAAAATGGAGTCCATGCTCTGATGTCCTAATAATTTTGGTTAATTACTGAATGTAGGTTATTGATTATACTATAAGTATAATTTGTGTCCTTGAGTAAACATTTTTAGTTTATACCATCTTGTAGATACAAACTTACCATTACTCACATGACACAATGTATAATAATGAATACGTGATATATGAATATACGATAATATCCACACAATGTCTATTAACAGTTTCAAATTATAACCTGGTAAATATCCCAAAATCCTCAGATCATCTAGCAAACGTAAGAAGATATAAACGCGAAAAGTACTTGTGGCTCGAATAGTTTGCGAAGCATGTAACATATGAATCGTTCGCAGTTTTATGGGTTGTAGAAAGCGGAAGGATTTGATTTACGATATTTTGATTGGAGGAGTTCAGAGACGCCGGTATGGAGGCTTGTTGCTTCAGTAGCAAAGACAGACAAGCTTTAAAGCTATTGAACCGTTCGCAATGTTCATAATACACGAATACTGTGTATCAGCAGTTTGCTTTCGTCAAGAGTATAACCTGTTGGTTATTGAAAATTGGAGAAAACAAACACGGTATCTTCGTAATCTTCGATATCTTTACGAGTGGTATTTCGTTTCTTAAAATCGATTTGCAATTTATTTATACACGACTGTATTATACATTGATTATCTGACTGTATTATTATAGATTATATTATATACACTGATGAATTTGAAAAAATTTAATATTTTATTCTAGTGATCATTTTTACAGGTTGTTTATTAAGTAGATATTCTAAATCCGTGATGAACGTTGAAGCAAAGATTAAATTTCGATAAAGTGAGATGTTTGGTTTTTTCCTAAAACTACCTTAAGAAAATCACGTGATTATTTAATGAATCAGTTTAACGATAATCGCAAACGAGATTACGAATGCAATCTATTGAGGAATTCTATAATTCTTTTTTTAGTATATGATCTTGTGTTCGTTCACGTACGGTGTTATCTGAATATCAATGAAACCCGCGATCGAATCGTGATCAGCGCCATTGACAGATAAACAACGACTGGTAATTAAATTGTCGCCCTAACTTTAATATCAATATCATTTAATCTTCCACAATATATGGAAACAAACAGACTCAAAAACTCACATAAGGAAAACAAGTCTTATAGATGTGACAGCTGTCGATATCTATATATTTGTTATTGATAACAATAATTTTGTGGAAAAAAACGAATTGACGGATTTAGCAACTCGGAGTTCCGTCAAATTTCTTTGTGACAAAGGAGGTGCTGAGGGTCGGCTGATATTTCTGGGTAATTTTAATAGATTTGCAATTTTTATGTTTTTGGATTTTTGCATTTTTACATTTTCGAGATCGTGGATTTTTGGACCTTTGTATTTTCAAGTTTTTTAATTTTCAATTTTTATTTTCCTAATTTCCCCAATTCCCAATTTCCCCTAACTTCCAATTTCCCCAATTCCTAATTTTCCCAATTTCTATTTTCCCCAATTCCCAATTTCCCCAATTCCCAATTTTCCCAATTTCCAATTTCCCCAATTCCAATTTCCCCTAACTTCCAATTTCCCCAATTCCTAATTTTCCCAATTTCTATTTTCCCCAATTCCTAATTTCCCCAATTCCAATTTCCCCAATTTCCAATTTCCCCAATTCCTAATTTTCCCAATTCTCAATTTCCCCAATTCCCAATTTTCCCAATTCCCAATTTCCCCAATTCCTAATTTCCCCAATTCCTAATTCCCCAATTCCCAATTTCCCCAATTCCCAATTTCTGAAGCTGTCAACTTGTTCCATTTTCCCACATATCAAAAAGCAATCAAAATTATATATCAACCCTAATTGAACCAAGCAATATAACAAAACGAAACTTTTGAGTCCTCATTTATAATTTATATCAAAAGTGAATCCTCAAACGAAATCGATCTTTTTCCCATCACTAATATTCCCAACAATAAATATTCTTCTTCATCAAGGGATTTTCTCGTATCACCAGATTACGTCGATTTTTGAGGTTCCAGTATTATCTGACTCACTCTGTACATATATATACTAGCATGTGGATCATGCTAGGACAGGTAGTTGATCAGCGGCTTCGCTGCTGGACGGTGTATCATGACGGTCGCCGATCGAAAGTCTCGAATTGCCATCGCAGGGGGTGGTTTGGTGCGTGTCCAGTTTCTCTTTAAACAATAGTTACATATGGACGAAAAAAAAACCATTTGCAACTTTCATTTGGTGAGATAAAAAAATACAGTGCATTGTTAATCTTTTAGGTTGGTGCCCTCGCTGCTTGTTTCTTTGCGAAGAGGGGTCATCGGGTGTCTGTTTATGAATACCGTCCGGGTAAGTGTTCAAAATCATCATTTAATGATCCTTTGTTTACATCTTTATGATATATTAATTATTAACGTCAGCAAACAAAAGTTATACATTTTTGATGTGACACCTAGTGTATGTCTATGTTTTTATTTTATTGTATAATACATTGTCTTGTATATAAGTATTATAGTATTATATTATTGTATTGTATTATAGTTTTGAATATGTAGGTATATGGATTATGTAGTTTAGTTTGAAATAGATACACGGATTATATACCTCAGTTTATAATAGATACATGAATTTTATATTTTACAACAAATACATCAATTATATATTTTATTTCATAACAAGTCAATATTCTTTAGTTTACAATAGGTGCATTATGGACATTAATTCACAATAAATACATAGTTCACATTTTTTAGTTGACAAACATATATTAAAAATTTAACTTCGTGTCCTTGTTCAACCAGAACATTTTCGTATAACTACAAGCAATTTATCTTTCGATAATTTATTTTTATATAACGTTATAAAGTGTTGCATGCATTTTGTTCGAGCGATATTGACTAATCCACAGATAACAGGTTAAGACACAATATAATTTGACATTGATCTAAAGATGTTAATTGTACGATACAATTCCTTGATGATTTAAGTTGACTTTCACCATTTTGTTTCTTCTCTTCTTTCTCGTTCGACGTCAAAGTTGTAGTGTTTTAAAGTTGTTAAAATTATAGTAGCGTTAAATATTTTGTAGTTTAAGAAAAATGCTTTTGCAGACGTCAGAGAAGAAGACACATGGGGTCAAAGTATCGACCTGGCGCTTTCAGTCAGAGGTCGTGAAGCTTTAAGGAAAGTTGGCCTCGAAGAAACTCTGCTTGAACATGGTATCCCTATGCGTGGTAGAATGCTTCATAACAAGGATGGCAAGTTGAAAGAAATCATTTACGATGGCAAAGGAAATGTGAGTGATATAATCAACGATTTCGTCGCGTCTAATCTTCCTTCTGAGGGATATAGTTTCAGATTTACACTCCTTATATTACCATTTACTGGTCAAATTTTTTCCATTTCTAAATTACTACATTACCAAATTGTTCAATTCCAAACTTAAAAATTCCCAAATGTGTAAATTTGAAATTGTAACCTCCATTTTGAACATTCCAACCCCCGTCACACAAAATCTCCGCAAAACATATTTCACCCATTTTATTTCGTTGCAGTGTATTTACTCGGTCAGCAGACGATACCTGAACGTGGTTCTGTTGAACGGTGAGCTTTTCCATCCGTAACCTTTTTCTACAAAATTAAACCTTTCCCGCGATTCTACAACATTTGCAAATGAAAGGAACGAACACGAGATGCTTGTCGATCGAAAAGAATCGTCGCTGAATATCCGATGACGCGGTAGTGCGTGAAGCCGCAAGAATTCGAGAGTGTCACGTTTCTTGTTACTACCAGCTTGTGCTTCTTGAGATCTTGTGCGTGAACCGTGTATGCTCGACCGCCATTTATAATCCACTCTGCACCTACTTACGCTTTTTATTAGAGCACCTGGTTACGCCATTTTAATTTTCTTTCTGAGCATCGACAAGTTTTGACTAGTTTGGGTTCTGTCATTAGTCGTTCTTGTCAATAGATAACGTTTATTTCACTCATGAAACGTGTATGCTCAGCTGCTATTTGTAACACACTTACGTGGAGAACTTTTTATTGGAGCACCTGGTTACACGATTTAACTTTACTAATTTACTTCAAATTTCTTTTTGAGCATCGACAAGTTTTATATAATTTATAATATAGTTTATAACTAAAACGATAGACTAACCGGAATAAATTTTAAAATGGGTTCTGAATTTCTTAATAAATTTGTTCAACAGCCGCAGAGAAGTACCCTGAAGTGAGCCTCCACTTCAACAAGAAGATCATAGACGCTAACCTGGAAGAGGCAAAGTTAAGAGTGCAAGAGTAAGAAATATATTTAGATGTTTGTGTGAAGTGTATGTTGTTCCTATTGATGGTACATTTGATCAATATTTTAGTACCATCACCAAAGAAATAGAAGAGGTGCAAGCTGACTTGATTATTGGTGCTGACGGTGCTCACTCGAGGATCAGGAAAGTTATGACCAGGAGGCCACGGTTTAACTATAGTCAGACGTATATTGAACATGGGTATGTGGAATTGCATGTACCTCCTGGAAGAAATAACCAGGTAAAATATATATTTATGTATACAGCTCTTTGTACAAATCGAACCTTTCTGAATATTTTCTAAACTGAACTTGTAATCAAATCAATGAAAATTGTAATCAAATTGGGTAAAATCGAAATGTTGATAATAATTTAAAATTTAATGTAAGAAATAGAACTTTCATATTGAACTTTGTCTATGCAGAATTAAATATATTTCAATTTTCACTCAACCTAAATTTTTATAAAGTCTGTGGAAAGTGGTGAAAGTTCGCAGCGATGTTTGTGACGAGGAAAATTTTGTGTTAAATGAAATGTAATTTTTTAAGTAAACAGACAATTTTTACGTTTTCTTTTTGTTAAAGTTTGTGATGAGCAACAATCATCTTCATATATGGCCACGAGGAGAGTTTATGATGATAGCTTTACCAAACGAAGACCGCACTTTCACTGCAAACTTGTTCGCACCTTTCGACACCTTGGACAAATTAACGACGTCAGAAGCGCTGCTAGATTTCTGTGAAGAGCAGTTTCCGGATTTGTTTAAACTGATAAGTAAAAAGAAACTCGTGAGGGATTATTTCGCGAGGGAACCGAAAGCTCTCATTTCAGTCAAGGTAAATATTCAAGTAGGCTTCTTTAACCATATTAAATTAAAAATGAAAATCGTATGCTGTAATTTTAGGGAGATTAATTGAACTCCAAGATTAATTTTTTATTAGTGAATAATAATTGTATAATTTATTTTACAATACAATTTATTGTACAATACGTGTAATATTGCGAGCTGAATCTTCTCCATCGTTAAAAAATAATTCTATATAAATACTATGTAATAAATATGTTTCAGTGCAAACCTTATCATGTTGGAAAAACCACCCTCATTATTGGGGATGCTGCACACGCTATGGTGCCGTTCTATGCTCAAGGAATGAACACTGTAGGTTTTATATCACATATTACACTACATATTCATATTAACATATACAAACTATATTAACATAAAATGATTATTCCAGGGATTCGAAGACGTCTTGTTACTCGACGGTTTAATGGAACGTTACGGCTCAGACTTCAGCAAGATTCTTTCGAAATTCACAGAATTACGATGCGAAGATGCCCATGCAATATGTGACCTTGCCATGTACAATTATATCGAGGTATTTAAACATTTCTTCGAGAACACTATAACAGTAATTTTAAAGAACAGATTAATCACTGAAGTCAGATGGTCACAAGTAGTTTCTCGGAAGACAATTAAACTTAACAGCTAAACAATCTAAGTCAGTAATTTGCTACAGACATTTCTTTCTATACTTCAATTTTATTACAATTGCTTAAATTACATTTTGTCACTGTTAACCTTCTGTAATCTTACAACATTCCAAAACGAGCAATGGCGGCTCATAGATAAAGGGGGTTGCTACAAAAAATTTTAGTCTTCGTTTTAAAATTGTATGAACATGTATAACAAGAAAATTTAGTTGGAGACTTCATAAAGAATTAAAGAAGAAAGACATATTAAATGTGTTAGGTTAATATCAAGTAGAAATGGGGATGCATTTCCAGTGACTATAAATTTGAATATCTATGGTCCATTAATTTCAACTTTTAATCATCTCCATCACTTCTAATCTAGACATACAAATCCACAGCAATTGCTAATGTTAATCTTGTCAACAAGACCAAAAGTTAGATTTTCATTCAACATTTTCAACAACTAAGAAACAATATGTACAAGATGTTTTAATTTATACATTTCCAGATGAGAGATTTAGTGAGAACAAAATCGTTCCTCTTCCGCAAACACCTCGACACGTTCCTCTACAAGCACGTCCCAAACTTTTGGACACCGATGTACAGCACCATCCATTTCACGCGAATGAGGTTTCGCGACTGCATCGCGAACAGAGAATGGCAGGACACGGTAATCATTCATTATATTAATTACTAATTATTGTATCATTCATTTATTTCCTCTTCGCAGATATTACGGAGGATCGGTTGGTGCATAGTATTCCTAATTCTCGCTGTAATATTAGCCCCATTCATTCAACTACGCACGGGGGATAGTATTCTATAAACGATGTATTATGCATGTATTACACGCACAATCACGGGATATGTGTGTGCGTATCGATTTTTATAATAAAGTACCCTGTAGAGTTAATTGGAGATTTGACGTATTTATTAACCCTCGAATGGCTCATTCATGTAACTTGTTAGGTTAATAATTCATTTTAAATTGCGAAGTTTGAGCTGATTTAACTCCTTGCACTATTTTGATAGTGACGCACTTGACGCACTCAACTGTGATCAATTTTACTCGGATAATACGCTTCAATTTGAAGTTCAAAGTCAACGATTGCTACCAAATTGACATTTCAACTTTCTTAGTCTGTTTCAATATTATAGCTGTGATCAGAATCACAGAACCTGATAAATCATGCAAGGGGTTAAGAATTCGTGGGTTTGTCAGGTAGAGATTGCACAGAAGTTAGGTCAGAATTAATGGAATTCAACGATTAGCAATATATACTGATAACGATATGTAACGAGCATCAACGACACGTGAAAATGTAACACGTAATAATAGTACTAAAACTTGTAGAAAAGTGATATGTGATGTAACGAGTAACAGTACAATATCTTCCCTATCTAAAGACCAGTGGTCCTACCTAAAACTGTACAAATTCCTCCCATTTCACAATATACGCTCACTAATTACAGAACGATTCATAAACGTATTTGAGCAAATGTCGCTTAAGGCCATCTTTTTATATCGATTACAGGGGACAATGTACAATTCTTAATTCTATTGGTTCTTTCTTATGCAAACTTATCTACCTAACTAACAGAAGGTACGTGCAACTTCGCTCGCACGATTCTACCGGTAGAACACTATCAGGAATCTTAAATTCTAAACGAATTTTCTGAATGGATTCACTTTACGAAGTCCACGGAGATTGTTATCACTATAGGAACTCGAGGTGTACAGAGTCTGCGTCCTTCACGTACTTATGCTTGTGGGTTTCGAACAAGTCTACGAGCTTGTTGATGAACTTTTCGTGGTACTCGTCGATCTGCTCCTTTGTGGGCTCTGACACCTTCGGTAGCTCGAGTGGACTGCCAACTGCAACATCGCGAACGAGATTTGTAGAAATTTCTTTGGTGTTTCATAGTCACTGTTTTGGATAAAACGAGCTGTGTTGTTTTCAATTTTGAATTGTTGTACAATAAATACTTTGCAAGATTCTTATTTTAACAATGAACAAAAACCTTGATTTTGGTCAATCGTAAAATATTTAACTGTTTAACAGCAATCTTCTGTTACGACACAGAAATGATTCTTTATAAACAGGTTTTCAAGTAACGAAACTTTTGTAGTAACAGTATGAGGAACAAAAATTGTTCAGTATCAACAAAAATGGTAAAAAATGATCTTTCACCTCAATTGGGTTAAGTAAAAAGTGTGGAGCGTGCACAATTAGCATCGCATGATTCGAACAAACTAACACTTGCAAATCATAAATGCAAATGTAGTCAGTATTAATCTACGTGTACTAATCTATTAATAGTAGAACATTTACCAACGATAGTCACAGGCTTCCGATACGGAATAATACCGAAAGAGTATTGGAAGAATCCACGACCCTTCAGAATGATGGGTGCGAGTCCAATAAATTTGCGAATGTGGTGTTGAATCTTCTTGAGACGTGAACCCTCAGGTCCGTACACCTGGTCGTATACATCCGTTTCTCCAAACGAGAAGACTGGTACCAACGGTGACCTTTTATGGAAGTAAACAGTTTACACTTGTAATTTTGTAATATCATTGAGTATTGTAAGTTTATTGGGACAGGAAAAATTCATGATAGACTCGCGTTACTTTTACAGAATTATAAACGTACTTTTACGAATAATTATGTATTTTTTCGGATAAGCTGTGAAAATATATTAAAACTTCGTATTGACTGACAGCGGTCTTTGCATAAATTTCGTTGTTACAAATAAAAAGCTGTTCTCCAAAAATATTTAGTCCAAGATGTCTGTTATTTCGTCAAGGTTATGGCAAATGACATCTTAAAGTCATAGATTTAAAAAGATGACCCACGTAAAAATCGTAAAAGATAGCAAATCTAACCCATGCTTCAACGCCAGTTTCACGAATCCTTTTCTTCTTTTTAGCAGAAGTCGATAAGTTCCTAGAGTACATTCCAACGACTCTGCTGCTCCGCCGACGATGAGGACCGTCGCTCTTCCGGTAAATGGCGGCTTAGGTTTCGTCGATAACTGATAATTCAAGCTCTCCTCGTTGCTGCTGACTCCACCTATATTTTAACGATATTTAATTTATTTTCAGATCTCAGTTTTGTGGTGAAAACTGTGATAGATTGTAATTTTATATAACTTTCAGAAATTAGTACATAACAATAAAGGTAATCATTACTCTTTGAACTTGCAGTTCTTAGAATTGTAATTCCTCAAATTCGGTATATTTCACGAAAGTTGAATTTTATTAGTTCTTCAATTAATAGTTCTTTTTTATTAGACCTACAAGGCATTGGTTAAAAAAAGAACAATATTTAAAAATATTAATAGAGAAGCAATATCTGGCAGGATAAGAATATATTTCGCAGTTGTTTAAGTGGTTTCACAAGCAGTTAATGATCGCAGTCAACGTGTTTCAGATGCAGTTTTTATCAGCGATGTTAACGGAACATCTCAACTGGGTTAATAGACAAATAATTTTTAACGGACAACGGCACGTACCGTTCATCAAAACGTACTCGCGAAACAGAGGGATCTTGAAGTGCTGATCCAGAACCACGATCCGGACGTCCAAACCTGGAAACGTTTCTTTGCAACCTAGAATGTCGGTCCCGAAAGCGCCGAACACTCCTGTGGATAATATACCGTGAGGTACACTGCAGAACAGGTAATTTTTATTTGGTTCTAACTCGGTGGTTTTCACTAACTTGATGGGGAAATAGTCACAATAATACTGAAACCATGTGCAGTTTCTCAACCACCTCGTCCATCTTTCGCTGAAATAAAAATTTCAGTTTTTATTGATTTTTGTGTTTTGTAGTAGTTCAGGTTGTTTGAGACATTTATGGTGAATTATTTTGAATATATGAGAAATATTAAATAGTTGAAAACTAGTGTAGGTTAGAAATGATTAATTTTCTGAGGAAATTCGAAAGCTACTGTACAGGTAATTTTGTTACACTAATATTTTAAATAATTAAAATAGCATTCAGGAAATAAACGTAACCTTTTTACAATCTTGAATAATATTGAAATTAGTACAAAGTCTTGAAACAATCTTGAATTACCAATAAAAAGATAAGAAATACTAATCGGAAGAAAGGAAGTTCTTTCCTGGTCAGATTAAAAATATCAAATCTTGAAGAAGTCCAAAATATCGCACCAAGAACTCAATATTATTTTAGAATCGTTCTACTGATCTTACAAATACTAAGTTTTAAAAATTCCCAAGAAAATATCTAATCATACTTTTTTCCGCAATCGCAAACGTTTGTAATTCAATTCGCGTATCTCGAAGTTGATAAGAACGTTTATCGTCGATACGAAATCTACTCTGATAAGACTTAATCATAAATGTTTGACTTTCTTGTTGAAGATTAATGGTAGACGTAAGAGTACACGCTCAAAAATTATAGTATAATTAATTTCGTAAATTATATGAAATAAAAATGAAGAATTGTTTAAAGTAATAATAATGAATTGTATGAAAGAACGATAAAAATGAATTAAATAAAAAAATAATAATGATGAATTGTATGAACCAATAACGATAATGGATTACATAAAATACTGATAATAATGAGTGACATTAAATAATAACTTAAATGAATTTTAAAAAATACTGATAATAGTGAAGTACAAGAAATAACAACAATAATAATTAATTGTATCAATTAAGGCAACTTTTGATGTAAATTTGTAATTAAACTTTTCTATAATAACATTCCAAACATGGAAGTAAATTAAAGAAAGTGCATAAACAAAATACAAATGCATTGAATACAGAATATATAAAACTAGTTCGTATTTGTTAAAATTAATTTGTGTTTGTCGAAGCTAAATTTGAACTTGTTAATATTTAATATTATTAAGCTTACCTCCTACCTCCCTTGTTCCCCGTGTCCCAGTCAAAGTACATCCACAGAAAATACAGTAACACGAAATAACGTATGGTCGTGGTATAGAACAAGAGATAAGCAGTGATCAGGTAACCCAGTAAATCTCCAGCGCTCAACCAAATGAACCATATTGCGGCTGACAGCGTTTCCAGTCTTCGTTTCAACGGTACATTCAACGGTGCAAACTTTATACCCAACATCTCCATTCTTTTGTTTCTACTTTACGTAGCATCAAAGCTGCTGCTCCAGATCTGTAAATACCAGAGATTGGCACATTTATCAATAACGTTATTCGACTAATAAATTCCTATTCTCAAGTTCTTCTCTAACATTTAGATTTCATTTCTCATTTCTAACTTTGGGGTCATCAGCTTTGATATGACTCAATAGTCAAACGAAAACGATGTTAAACATAATTTGTTCTTGATAATATTAGTATTAAACATTGATAGTAGGTTTAGGTTAATGCAACTCTAGGATGTTGAACATTCTTTATTCTTGATAATATTAGTATTAAATGAATAACATTGACAGTAGATTAGGTTAATGCAACTCAGGCAAAGGACAAACATTCTTTATTCTTGATAACATTAATATTAAATAAATAACATTGATGGTATATCGCTTAATATAACTCAATAGTCGAAAATGATAAAATGGCCTCGTCAACGTGTCAAAATGGCGCAACTTCTACATTTTAAATTACGGAAATGAAGATGTTTGTGCAGAAACGTCTTAATTATTCTCAAGATGAATAATTGTATAAATTATTTCATGTTCCATCTCTTACGTATTCATGTGTTTTATTTTTAATATACAATACCATGCATATAACATTGTTATGTTATCTGTATAATTAATCAGTTCATAAATTCAGTGTCGAGACTAAATTCACTGATTTCGTTTACACACTCGAACTGTCGAGTTTGTCAACCTTCCATTTTTATTCATTATCTCACAAACGTCACCCGTTGCATTACTAATGAGACGAGCACATTAATTATGCATTGCAACTATAAACAAAATTTGTTAGTCTTATGACACGCTTTTAAATATTAAAGACACGTTGGTCTTTTCATTTGATGTTTTTCCTGGTCTCATCTTCTGTATTGTATCGTATAAAGACTTTAAAGCAGTGACTTTTCAAGAACGAAGCTAAAGATATTCGGACTTCTAAAAATATCCGAACAATCGTACTTCGAAATTTCATTTATCACTTTTGGTAATGAATTTGTCAACAAATCGGTATTCATTTGTTAAGATGGTTTTTGCTAGTTTTGAATACACGAACACAGACGAGGTTGATAAGATGACTAAAATAGAAACAATGAAGTTTGTTTGACTCACGTGCCTGATAACTCACGGTCAGCGATCTTCGACGAAATGAGAAAAAATTTTGCTGTACTGCATCGTATTTGCCTGTACTTTGAACACGTTCAAGGTAATTTATATTTTTTCGGACTTTTTACGTTTCTCCAGTGTCGTTTTCAAGAATGGCGAGGTTAAACGTATGCGGACGATCAATTGAATGGCAAAGTACCTGTCTACTTAAATAAATTGGTCTTGCTACAATGTATCGATAAAATCTTGACACGATAATTGCTATTGACGATTAAAATGCATTGTGTGTCTATAATAAACGATGTAACGTATTATATAACATGTGATACTTCTTCTAAACAGAATATTTAATAAAAAGGTAAGATGTTAAGTATTTTTTGACCTATTATATCTTTATCATTTAAATTTTCTCAAATATTAATTTCCAAATTTCTACATTTATAATTATATTTAAATAATAGAATTGTTAAAACAAATGTAAATTTTGCTCTCACATGCATTTTACATACAATGCATTATAGTGAAATGATCCATCTGAAGCCAGTAAACGCCAATATTTTCTTCATAAACAAAAATGACCTCCCCATCCAGGAAAACGTGTGTGCATAGTCATACGATATCGTACAGCAGCACGAATGCAATATAAACAAAAAGCTGAGTACGTGGAAAATTTGTTGGTTCAGTACAACGTACATATTCATGCGTTATTCATATGCAAAATACGAAGTCTGTTCCAATAAAATATTGCGTAAAAATCGGTGATAACATCTCCATAAACGTTTATGAAAAGAGAACATTCATAACAATTTTTTTGTTGAAAATTGTCAAGTGTATGTACAATTCATTTCAGTCAAACATTTTATAAAAATTCTGATTTTCAAGATTTTCCACTTTCATCTCACTTGCATCTTCAACACTGAAACCAAAGCATTTATGTCCAAAATTTGTTTCTTTCAAACCGTAAAATTTTCTAGAAATATTCTTGAATTTTTATTGAGATATTAATGTACACATTAACTTTTACTGTATCAACTAAGTGTGCATAATAGGTTTAAGTATAAAAAAAAGTTTCATAATTCTAAAATTCGATAATGGATATCCACGCTTTGGGAATCCCTGCTGTAACAGATAGTACGTATCAAAATTACAGCGTCCATGTTTCCCATCGATCACTATTCTACGTTCCGAGAATAGTATTTTACAAATCGATGGACATAACAGTGTATACCGCTACTCGTGGTTTCTCCGCCGGTAATTAGAATAGTGTGTTTAAAGTGTCATCGACCCCGAGATACCGCCGGTAACGTTACCTATTCCCTCGAAATTTTGGCCTCGAAAGCAAATGGAATGTGTACACGATATTCCAGTTCTCCACGACCGTGATCGGGAAGATACTGTTATGTAAAGTTAGGATAGGTTATTCGAGGCTTGAATTCGTCAATTCTCAAAATGAACACATTTATATGCACTTTCCTGTGTCTTTTTTGGTCACTTTCTGTTTTATTACTCATTCACTTTTTATCCTTGTAAACAAGGACCACCTTCATTATACGTGTTTTCGTTTGTAATGAGTACTATAAAATATAGCTGTACTAGGTTTATAATTTTGGAAAAAGTATTTAGGTATCAATTTTTGATCCCCCAAAAATGCATTAATATGAACATTTTGTACCATATATATAGTGTTCTCTTTAAATAAAATAATAATCCTGAATTTTGTAAGTGAAAATAAAACCATGTACTGTAAAGTAATCATGTATCTTCTAATCTTAACGTTCTCATGCATGGCCACATACGAAGATTTTTATATAACTTTCTCCCAGTTATCGATTAAATATCTATATTCTGTTCACGTCCTTGTATAAAGATATTAAGTAATGTAGAATATCATGTTATAAATAATGGCCGAGATCTTGAATAAACTGCTATATTTGGAACAAGTATAAATTTTACACACATGAGTATTAAGATAAAAGACCTCTTTGAAGTTCAAGTTCAGAGGATAATTAATATTGAAATTTTCAAAGCCGAAAATTAACATTTCTACAGTCGTTACTTGTTCGTAATTTTCACACTTGTTTACCATTGTTTTATCGGTACACGTTAGACTGTGGGTTAATTAGAATTCGCTGGTAATTCTGACTCTAATTTACACCTTGTTGGTGTAAGTTACATTGTTTGGTAATTTGGACACTATTTTGCTAACGTACGACGCAGACTTTCTGAAATATGTCACAAAAAAATGACATACCACAAATCCTATATTTTTCACGTTACAAAGATTTCATCTTTTCTTCACCTTCAGGAAAAAATACTTTGAATCATCAGCCAATAAAGAAGTTTCCATAAATTATCATATTCAGTCGCAATCAAAGCAAGAACGATTACGCAGATTTACTGAAGAAATACTTATCTCGGTTGTCCAAGAAATAGATCATAGAGTTCCTTTGAAATCACTAAAATTTTGTTTTATTTGTAAACATTCTGAAATACTCAAAACCTGACGACCTCAATGAGATAAGTGTCTCATGATGTTACGGTATCAGAATTTATTAGTTCGACACCATACATCGCCCGTTTAGGCCAGGTTGGGAATCAGGAAGTCGTTAAAAGAATGGTTAATAAACGACTACGCAGTCCACAAGTCGGACAAACGACGATTTTCGTTTAATACGAAGTTAATGAAATTTTGTCAAACGATTTGCGTCAGAAAATTGTTGGGAAACAAATTAACAAACGTGTTTATTAAACGAATATTGACACCGATGGAACGTAAATAAAGTTCAATGATTTTAGTGTAAATTGGAAAAGGACAGCAGAAGATTCGTAACAGTTTCAAAATATTTACGGAAGATTTCGTAATATTTTTTATTAACGTCATTAGAAAATTGATAACGGTACAACAGAAGCGATAGATTCTAGAAACTTTTGTTTGAAAAATTAATTGTCGACTTCGTTAAGTTTTTGAAAAGTTTTCTTTCATCAAAAAGGATTCTTTGTTAATATCTTAATTAGAAAATTGGAAAAGATGCTTAGTGTTATATCTAAGTGATAATTTTATGATTGTTCATCAACAATCGAAATGTCCAGTTGCATTTAATTAGATTTTCCAATATCATTATGATCACAGAGTTGACCAGTGAACTGAACTTTTAACGAGCATAAATAGACAATTTTACTTGCAAAATTGTTCACTAAGAAGTGACGATGATCTAAATTCTAATACACGAGATCATTTCAATATGATAAAATATCAATGTACAAGTTTTGAATAGAATGCTGAAGTTTCAACTGATGTAGGATAACATTTCCTCCAAATTAACAGTTCTTCTAAATTAACAATTCTTTCAAAATCAATTCATCGACAGAATAATTAACTAAAGAAGTCATCAACTGAAAGATGTTGATAAACTGAAGTTAATCAAAAAACAAGTCTTGCAAATTAACAATTCAACCAAATTCACAATTCACCCAAATTCTTCACCCGACCAAAAATGAACCAAAGAAGTAAAGCAAAAGTCTCGGTAAAATCGTCCGAAGGTCACAAAGATCCGATAAGAGTCTCCCCAGAAATACTCAAGGTTTCAACAGGTACAGGTCGGTGCATCTCGGCTCAGTTCGTATCAGAAAATGATCAGAAAACACGAGAATGGACAGGGAACGATCAGTGTCGCAGTGACACGAGTCACCAAAATAGAAGATCAGGTGACTGGTTCGGTATCACGTCGATTCGAAGCACGCGGTTACCTGTTATCTCGACACGTTTGGCCATTTGCGGACGCTGAGCGTCGGATTTTCTCTTCTGCTTCCGGCAGATGGTTTCACGTTTGATGGATCTTCTGTAGGAACACCTGATCGCGATCGTGCGCGCAATCAACGCGGAATTTAACGGCGTTCAACGCTTCTCTCCGCTCGGCTCGGCGTCGCGCTGCTCACTGGCTCGGCGCCGCGCGTATAACAGGAAAGACTGGCTTTGTGAATGTACGCCGACGCTCCGAGTACAACAACACGCGCGCGTTCATGCACGCGGTTGAATCAATGAGGATGCTCTGCTGAGAGCAAAACAGAGTATAGCGTAGAAAGTAGTGATGGCTTTGATCCGTGCTCGTCAATCTGATCTACTCTCTACATCCCAGAATCAAATTTGTGTGACTGTTAGATCAAGATGTATGTATCCTACATTTCTAGAGTTCTATATATTTACATTGCTACGTCTAGACATGTTGAATTAATGAGGATGCTGAGAGCAAACCAGAGTATAGCGTAGAAAGTAGTGATGGCTTCGATCCTGCTCGCCAATTTGATTTTATCTACATCAAGATGTATGTGTAGTCCTACATTTTTAGATATCTATATCTTTACATTGCTATCTTTACATTGCTATTAGATAGAAATTTTTAAATGTTGAACGCCATTCGTTGCTCCAAATCGTACAACGAACACTAATTTCTCTTTCAGCCAGGAATAAATGACACGACACTTTCTGTTGAAACAATACGTTTATTGCTCGATCTATAAAAAAACAGATGAAGGGGCAAGGTGTGCACCTGTTTAAAGGCCGGGCGCCAAGAGAAAAATATACCTCGATTAATTAGAATCTATATCAATCGCGACAACAATTACAATTTAATTAACCATGTGATTACCGTAATCGCGTACGTATACATACACACGACAATGCACGTGTAGTTTCCGAAACTTGCCTTCTCGTCAGCTACCTTGGCCGATGATCTTCCTATTCGCGATTTGGTAAAAAGTGTCGTCGTATAAAAAAGAAAAATGGAGCGTACAAATTGCGACATCGAGTACAAATCCACCGAAATTTCAGTTTCGCTTATTCTTTAAGGTGTTCCTTTCTTCGTCCGTAGACGAATGGATTTGTATATTTCATTAATATTCATATAAAATGCGTGACGCTAAATTTCTTCGATGTGTTTTTCCTAATTAATGCGTTATAATGTCTTTTCATGAAACGTTCTTGGAACGATTTGAAATGTATTTAGAAATCGATTAACATTTAGTCTTGTGGAAGGGGTAATTTCGTGAGAAGAAAGCGAACGTGAAATACGGTATTTCGGTAAAATATCTTCCTTTCGGAGAAAATGAAATGATCTTCGACGAATATTGAAATAAACTGAGGTCGATGTATTTATACCGAATACACGAATATTCAAATGAAGTGGATGTAAGATTTAATAACGCTACATTGACTCGTTATTTATAATTGATCACTATCGATTAACCTCAAGCTTGCCACCGATTTTGCATATTCGAGCCGTGGCATTGCCTTCCATTACAGCAATGGAATAAATAAGCGTCATTTTCTACAAAAGTGACGGAATAATTGCAACAATTTTGCACGAACTGAAGCTCATTTCAATAAAGCTTGACGAAGAAACACTTCACGGTTGCATTAACTGCGTTGCATTTATTCGTGTAAAATTTATTTCTGTCACCGGTATTGTTCGACGACCATTGAAAGCGGTGATTATGTGATCGCGAGGTTTGTTTTCGGAGTTTTTAACAGCACGAACGTGCACGACGAGAAAAGTTCGGAAATTAAACGTGAATCTCGGGGATTTTAGAGTAAACAGCACCGTTCGAAACTGACGCCACACACAACACAGTTTTACAACTTCTTTTTCGATCCGATCGTCTCCGTTTCGAGGCCTCTAAAAGCGAGGGAACAGCGGTTTCGATTTACTTTGTCAAGCCGAAGATTATCTTCTAAGCGTTAAGCCTAACTCACGAGCGTACTCTTTTAAAGTCTTAGCGTGATCTGTGCTCTACTTTCATCAACTTTCTTGTTTGAGATATTTGTCGAATTTTGGATGTAGTGGACTCGTTACGTCATTTTTGTGGAACCTCTGGGAAATTTGGGCTTTTCAAAATTTGGAACTGTAGGGATTTACAAATATGGTCATTTGGTCTCTTGAAAATTGGGAAATTTTGGGATTTGGATTATTAGCAATATTAGTTCAAATTTAGATATCTAGATTAACTTTGGTCTTATGATAATTTTAGAACTAAGGGATTCACTTGAGAGTATAAGAATATAAGAATTTAGGATCCAGGGACTTGAGAAATTTAGAAATGGTTTTCAAAAATATAGAAAGGCAGAAATTTCATCTCTTGGAAATTCTATACTTTGCGAACTTGAGAGTACGTTTTGGGATTTAGGAACGTAGGATTTAATTTATAAACGAAAATAATTTGCAGAATAACTTTGTTGATAAATTACAACTTTCTTTCTAGAATGTTACACAAAAAAGTTTCATAATACTCCATAGTTAAGTTCAATTATTGTAATAATGTATTAATCAATTAATAGTTTGTAAGTTTTCGACCGCATTTAAGTTGACACGATCAGTTTGACCAGACTAGGACTTTAAAAGGCTTCAGACAGAATCTCAGTCGTCACTCGCATAAGCACGCGATAATTACATATTGTCACAAACCTCCCCTTGCCTACGACACATTCACTTACGTCTCTTACAATCAACTCTTTTTCAACATAATTATATAGCCGCGACAAAAGCAACGTTCAAACGTCAAAACCGTTTAAGTTTCTTTCTTTCAAATTATCTGCATTCTCTTTTCCATAATTCATTTCATGTAGTTCAATATTTCTGTAATTACATAACATAAGGTATTAAAGTATTACATAAGGTAGCAAACTATAACCTCAAAGTCGCAGATTAACCAATTCGAATAACATCAATATTGTATTAATATAATTTCTCTTAATGTAATTCTTGTTAATTAATTTGATTCTATATTTTCAGAATGCAGATGCATTTGAAAAATGGCGACGCTGAACGAAATTTCGCGCGACTCTCTTTATATCAACTAGAAACAATTCAGGGACGGACAGTGAGGTCGTTAAACGTATAATAAAACGTTGAAAATTTCCATGAACTGACACAGGCGTGTGACTCGATTACAAATGATTTCGAGTCACTCGCGTTATATTAAACAAAAAAATCGAGGAAGAGACACTCTCATCGAAACGAAAAATATTCGAGCAACGACAACGTGAAAAATAATCATCCTCGTAAAACGAACATCTCTCAATGACATGATCATCAATGATTTCGGGATGAATTCTTTATTCAATGAAATGCGATTCTAACGCTATACTAACGAAACATCACCAACGCAATAAAAATTAATAGAAAAAGTATCTCAATGATCAAGCGTACTCGAACTATACAGAGGTAAACATATGGAAAATTATTTTTACGTGGATACACACATTATTTTCCTTCGACTGAGCCGCGATCGATCAACCACGTTTCCGATGTAGAACGCGAGAAAGCTTTTACGAGAGAAACGGGGTTGATCGATGCCGATCACGTCGACTTATTTTCGCCATTTCGATCGCCTAAAAATGCTTAACAACGAGTATAACGATTCTGTCCCACGAAATTTACGTATACAGGTAGGTATACGATTCGCGAGAAAGCTCTTAAGTTTATTGCTTCATCTAATCTAGAATTGAACCGCGAGTACGAGCTCGGCATTCAGCTGTTGAACGTTTCAGGGATTAATACGTGTCGATGACGAATCATTTGTATCAGTTTCTTTCAACTCTATCTAAACTTTTATTCACAGTTTGATCTTTCAAATCCCCTTGCTATGATCGTCACTGTCGATTGTATATCAAACCGTCTAATCTTGATACACAACCGTGAGTTCATCAGATTTTATTTGCAACAAGAAATATTTAACTTTCCATAGCTTATTATCAAATGTAACACTTTACGATCCATGTTTCTTCTATGGTGTTATTTTTAAAGTATCCTGTAAGCTATGGAAATTATTGAAACAGGAAATTGCCTCTTTTTACATGAAAACAAGAGACTTGCGCTTCATTGGCACGAACAGAACGTTAGACGGTCACAATGTAACTCGATTAACGGATCACAGATTGTTTGAAGCGTTAAAATCTAAAATTAAAAAAATTGCGTTTCACATATCCAGAAACGCTATAGCCATCTGGCGTGGAATTGTTGGTACTAAACTGTTAATAAAAGACAAACAAGATTCTGCAATAATGATTAGCTCATCTTTCTAACCGATGAGATGACTCTACTGAAAACAGAAGACATGAATCAGTAATACATATTTTAGATACATGTATTGGACAATATATATTGTCAATCTTTCAATACAGAAATACTGACAATATTATATTGATAATAGAGAATGTACCAATAAAATGTGTATATACCCACTTTGTTATTACATAATTCAATAGATAGAAGAAACAAAGGTTAAGCTAATTTCTGCAATCACTTTTATGTTTCATATGAATGTTCACATATGTATTATTTGATTGGCTGTATAAACAGATCAGGAGAATTCTAATGGTCTATGGTGCCCATACGAAACAGAGTGAATCTTCAATGACCAAGAAACAGAGCTAACCTATAAAATCGATTCGTCATCGACGACGGAGGTAAATTTCTGCCTTTACACATCAGTTTCATATAATCTTAACGAATGTAACGACACACAGGCTAATTATAAGTCTGACAACTCACAACATCATAGAGCAAACTCTTTCAGCCGACGAGATTCAGCTTTCAGCTCTGTGTGGTCGTGTATCGAGACTGTTCGACGTCATAACGACGTTACATAATAAAATATCGATACAATTTACACACGTTAAATCGAATATACGCTCTTTCGCTGTACAACGACGGATAAGAAAATAACAGAAAAGCGATCGACAGTTCGTATTAAGCCGTCTGATTTTAAACTCTACAATTAGTCGTCGACTCTCTCTCTAAATCGTTAACATCATGACCCTGTCTCGAAACCAATTGAACTGTTTAACATTCAAGGGTAAATATCCTCTCTATCATAACAACGACGACGAGAATACTGATTATTGGTGTTTTTGGCAGCCGACACTCGCACCTCGAGCGAATAACAATTTCTGGTATCCTCGAACCACCTATGATCCTTCTCTCTCTCCTCGGTGGCTGTCTAAGATTGTCCAATATCCTCCTGTAACATCTGTAGCCAATCGGAGAAGCTATCTTGTATTTTCCAGCAATAAACACGTGATGACGAAGGGCAGTGGTTTACTTGATTCTTCAACGATCGATTGGCGAATAAACGCGCGAAGCACCGTCGTTTCATTTCATTTCTTTAACGCGAGGCACTTCTTCGAAGCGACGCAGACGTCCCGGTGCTTTGGATGAGCCGTCTGATCGACAAGATCCTTGTCGAGAGTCGACGGTTATTATTTTCGCGTGTAGTACACACGCTTTTTCTGCGGAAGCGGGCATTCAGGATGGTCGTCGAGGAAACACGCACGAAACCGTACTATCCGGAACAGTCGATCCGAATTTCTTCTATCCAGTGCTTCGCAGGATGGGAATCCGCGTCTGTGAGTTACGTGGACGTCGACGGCGACGAAGAGACTGGGTCTGGTTGATAATACCTCATTCCGTTTATCTGAAACATTTACACTTTCTTAATCCACCCCTTTCACGTTACTGTCAGAATGATACGAGAGGGGTAACACGTTTCTGGAGAGGTTATTTTTTAATTTTTCTGGAGATTGATAAAATGTCGCTTGAGTATATGGACAACTGGGGATTCTTGAAAGGAGTTAACTTTATCAGTCTCTTCAATACTCTCCATATTCTTTCATTCGACTTTCTTTCCCAAGATGAAAGTTCTTACCGTCATGTCATATTCTGTAATATACGCTGGGATTTCTAGCTGCTCTGGTGACATAACTTCATAAAGATACTCCACTCCAGGTAAGCTGTGGACTTTTTGTTTGATGGCTGGAGCCATGAACGTCGTGAACCACCATGTCATCATCTGGAACAGAAATATGTGAGTATTAAATATTACTTATCAAGCTTTAATAAAAAATATTAAAATACAAGAACAAAATATTAAAATAGAACGATTATTGATCTGTTCAAAAATAAAGGATTGTTCTTTCTTTTTGATGTTTTGTTGAGAAATTCGCGATAAAACGGAATTGTACAAATAATAGGAACCAATTATTCCCTTTCCTTTTTTACGCTTCATCAAATTACTGCGAACCGTGGACTAACGCGAAATCCAGATCAACGGATAATAATTGGCCTCGTGGCAGGTCAAGGATTTCAGAGATCGCGTTAGCAAAGCGGATTCGCAAATCGCGAAACGTAAAACGTGTACGGTAAACGGCTACCGGAAGAGGGTCGGAAGATTCGATACGATCGTTCGTGAGAAACATAGTTTCAACGTGTGCTTCTACGCCTTAAACTAGCACCTTATCAACTACTGAATCGATACACGAACGAAACGATACGAAGTTTAGTTGGAAACAGCCTTGAGGATGGAAAATCTTCGACACGGGAGGATGAACAGAGTAAATTCTGATCGATAATCCTCGATATTTGAATGGTGAAACCTTTTGTGCGTTGGTAAAATCAAATTCTCGTGCAACGATATTTTTTTATTTTTATTTTTAACCGAAATTAATGAAAACAGCATTGCAAAAAGTAATGGAAGAAGTGAAATACAAACCTTGGTCCAAAAGGTTGGATGAACGATGTAGAAGTGTTTAAGGTTCTTCTTATACCTGGAACAAAACAAAAATAACATTGTAAAAAGAATTAAATATTAGCATAAGAGTAAGAAATTCTGTATTCGAACAATCAAAATTTCTGATTTAAACTAGTTTATCTATATGAAATTCCCGTAACAGTTACAAACGACCCTTTTTATCCTATAAATCTACGCTCTCATGGTCACCAAGTCATAAAGAGATGATGTATTATTCCGATTATTATGATTGATCATTCGCTACGCATAAAGTATAACACGTACATAGTCGTAAACAAAACATCCAATTTGCATGATACGAATCATGTGAGTGACATGATGCAATGTGTATGAATCATAGATTGAAGAAATGAAATAAGATTGCTATATTAAACATAACTGATTACATCCTATATATTATATTGTAGGTATTGCAATTTTATATTATTCGAGTATTGGGTTTTGATAATGTGTAATTTTGTGAATGCTTTGGATATGAGTAGTTCGCCAATAACAATTTCATTTACTATAATTATAGGAGAGAAGATTGTGGTGGGCGGTTTTGGTCTTGTTGATAGCGTACCTGATTTGTAATCTAGGGGTAACCGGTTCGAATCCAGGGTCGTGTGTAATATTTATTTTTCATGGATTTTTTCAAAATAAATTCGAATTAATTCAATTATTTACAACTGAAATTCGAATACACTGAATAATTCTCCACTGAAAATTCGAATCTTTGAATTCACCAAATATTCGAATATTCCTCGAATCTTAAATCCTCCAAATATTCGAACATTCCTTTCTTCAAGTCTTCGAATCCACCGAATAACTCAACTATTCTAAATTGAAATTCTACTGATATTCAAATGTTCCAATATTCGAAACATAAAATTCAAATCCTCTACACTATTCAAATCGAGTGGTCATCGACTATTCAAAACTTGTAATGTATAAAATATTTTGCACCGAGTCCAAAATTCAAATACACAGAATATTTGAATTGTTCGAAATACTCTAAATTAAAATACGATTAAAGTAAATCTTACTTGTAAGGAAGCACGTTGTACACTTCACGTAACCAATGCAGGCTGGGGTAGTTGCTACTTGTTGTTAGCGTGTGGAAATAAGCGATAACATAGTCGCCTTTTACAATTGGATCTAGCAATTGTATCAGATACAGCAACGCCTGTAACAGAAATTGAATGTTTCCTGTTACTACAATCTAGATTTCCTGTAAAGTGTAAAATATTCTCATGTCATTCTGAAAGTAGACAATAAACGTACAAACTCCCAACGAAACGAAAGACTTGTCTTGAACAAAAATATTGCAGTACTTTGCGTTCTTTTATCTGTGTACCTTATTTATCTGTGTAAGTGTAACTGTTTTTAAATTATTTCATTGAAAGTGAACGATAAGAAAATTGTTATTTAATAATATTGCAATAGCGTGTCTTACCGATTATTAATTATTACATTTATTCAAATGTACGATAAGATTTTATTATTATATTTGATATTTCACTTATTACTTTCTTAAAAATCGTGTTAGTACCACGATTGCATGGTACTTATGCCTTAAATATAGTATGTACGTCATTGTTCTGTGTACACTTAAACATTTACGAACTTTTCTTAGAATATCACGTAGGCCAGCATCGTACAGAAAGATTAATGAAATTTATGGCACCCGTTATAGCGTAAGTATACAGAGGCGTGTTACGCAAATGTGACAAGTCATATTTTCCGAAATTCACCAAAAGAAGAAAGTAAATGAAAACATTTGTATACTCTCTGTTTTAACTATGAAATTAATCTACTTTTTGTCAGAGAACTGATATTATCTAACCTTCAATATTTTACCAAAAAAGAATTTTCGTTCGCATTTTATATATCGAGAAAGGATTAAAAATTCGTTAAGGTTCACGAAGTAGCCTAACTGAAAAGGATCAAATATACCTTTTTTACATTCTACGAAATGAATACCTACATCCTCTTTTCATCTACGAGCAAAAGGGTAAAAAACTATTTTCTTTTCACTATCCCACGAAGCAAGTTTCTACTTCACGAATTTATCCACCGAAAATATAAAATAGAACCTCCTTTCTCGACATTCTACGGGACCTGTATCGCTATTTTATCTTTTGAAAGAAGATTAAAAATTTATTTTCATTCCATTACTTCGAGGGGTGGGTTCACATTGAAAAAAAAGTTGTCGGGAAAAAGTCCTGGGAAAATGCAAACTTAGAAAATTACAAAATTGCACAATCAGAAAATTACAACATTACAAAATCAGAAAATAAAAAATTGCAAAATCACAGAATCAGAAAATAAAAAATTGCAAAATCACAGAATCAGAAAATTAGTAATTTTAAAAGTCAGAAAATTAGAAAATTTCAAAATTGTAAAGTTGTAAAATTGCAAAATTAGAAAATCCGTAAAATCTACAACCATGATCATTTAATTCCCATACTTTGCTCATCAAAATAGATGCATCTAGCAGACCCTTTCCCAGCCACCGCGTTGAAAGGTCAATATCGTACAAGACAAACACTTATTTAATCGCCGCTAAATGACCCCTTCCTTCTATCCATGAAACGAACGTCCGTTTCTGTGGCCGCCGAATGCGACACCAAATTCGTAATTATCCTCGTTACTTTGACAACCCAGCGAACGTAGCAACAAACGTGAAACGTTCGCAAACAAGTCTTTGATCTCAACAGAGCGCACTCGTCATCGCGTTTTAATCGATATCGCGACGCTACAGCTCGAATTAGTACTCCGTGGGGTGCACACCCCCGCCACGGGGGTGGATTCGTGACGAAATCAGGTCGGAGGCCTCGCGATTAAAAGGGCAAAAGGGGTTGGCGAAAGGGTTACCTCGAAACGGTCCACACGATATTCACGCGGAAAAAAAAGGGCTAAAGATTTCTTTGCAATTCTCTCACGCTGATATCGTTTCCAAAGGATTTTACACGCTTCGCATTTTTTTCCCTTTCGATCGTGACGTCAGACTGTCGAGCGTGTATTTTAATCCGATATTATGGACGCTGCTGTACCTATATGGGTCGAGAATGTGTTTTAATAAAAGATAGGGAAAGGGTGCGGAAATTTGAAAGGGTACGTGTTCTCGAAAGTGAAAAGATGAATTTTAATTAAGTTGGAGTTTAGGGGCTTTTTAAGATCGGAGAATCGTTGGTCAAAT
The DNA here is from genome assembly GCA_945859555.1 of Megachile ligniseca. Classification (NCBI taxonomy): domain Eukaryota; kingdom Metazoa; phylum Arthropoda; class Insecta; order Hymenoptera; family Megachilidae; genus Megachile; species Megachile ligniseca. Next base: position 8,626,071 of record OX243783.1, read on the forward strand.
TTTTATAAGCTGAGAAAAGTTCTTGGACAAATTTTGGAAACAGCGAAAAGCAGGAATTTGAAGTAAAATTTAAAAAAATTAGAAAGTAGATATTTGTAGTCGAAATAGAAAACAGTAAAGGATATAAGTTATTGGTCTTAAAACATTTGAAAGTAGAAAAGTTTAGTCTAATTTTAAACATTACAAAATGAAAGTTATCGCACTAATTTGTAAAAGATAAGACAACAGAAGCGTTTAGCTAAATTGTTTCATAATGACAAAATTGAAAAAATGTGTTCCAGGAATTTTTTTAATTTTCACAGTGTGGAATAATTAGCTATTTAAACATAGATAATACTGGAACATTAATTCTGTATAATTGAATTAATCAAACATATTTTGGATAATCTAAATACTTGACGTGTATCACTTCCAATTTTCATGCAAGTATACGTGCATTTTAACAGAAATTTTGTTCAACTATTTCAAAGTAGAATTATTTGTACAAAATTTTGCGCAAAACACTGTTAAATAAATATAGGAAATATTACTTTGACGTTTGAAAAGGGTCTTGAAACTTTGCCAAATGTTATCAGTTCTGATTGTTTTTTGGAAACTACCATTTAAACGTGCTGAATTTGTGAGCTTGCCAATAAAATTGCAAACAAAACATCGGAGAGTTCAAGGATTTAGCTGATGGTGTTAATCATCGTTCTCGGAAATAAATTTTCAAATGCTGAGTCACGTTTTTGAATTTTTATATTTTCTAGGTACGAAATTCCTGTGCTTCTGAATATTTTAATTCCTAAATTTTTGTACTTTCAAATTTCTAAGTTTCTAAATTCCCTAGTTCCCAAATTCCCTAGTTTCCAAATTGTCGTGTCAAAATTTCCTAGTCCCCAAATTCCTAATTTCCAAATCCCTAGATCCCAAATTCCCTAGTCCCCAAATTCCTAATTTCCAAATCTCTACGTTTCCAAATTCCCTAGTTCCCGAATTCCCTATATCCCAAATCCCTAGATCCCAAATCCCTAGATCCCAAATCCCTAGGTCCCAAATCCCTAAATCCCAATATCCCTAAATTTCAATATTCCTAAATCCCAATATCCCTACATCCCAAATCCCTAGATCCCAATTTCCCTAGTCCCCAAATCCCTACATGCCAAATTCCCTAGATCCCAAATTCCCTAGTCCCCCAATTTCCAAATTTCCAAATTAACGTGGCAATACACAAATTTCTAAATTTCTGAATTTGAAGCTTTGACCTTAAAATTGGAAACCGAACTAAAAACTTGAACCTGGGTACGCAGCAATACAAATAGTGGCAATATAACAGGATTTCCACTATGCCTTATTCACAATCACTCGCATCAATGTATTGCCTTATCAAACATATCAGTTCACAGACTACGTGTGTTCGATCAAACGTTCCTCGCAGAATAATCGAGAGTTGTAACAGCGTTATTCAAACAAGAAATCAATGAATGAAATTTAAAGGTTCCATTCGATAACAGAGTTTGTTATCCTAAGGAAAATTGAACGATTCGTCTGATCGTTCAATTTTCTATCGAGGTCACGTTTATTCGTCCAGCAGTGTCAGCAGTGGAGATCTATTTAACTCCAAGTTTCGATTGTACACGTGTCGTGCACACACGCAAACGAGGAAAAGAATAGAGCCTCGTTGAACAAGTAATAACGTGACTTTTCTATCTAATCCGTCGTTAATTTTATTAATTGAAAAATGCACTTACTCGCGAGTAATAATAAACTTTAATAACGGAGACGAAATAAAAGTTAGAGAGCTGCTTCAAACGGTGGAAACACAAAAGGAAAGGAGAGGATTGATTTAATTTGATGCTTTCTTCACCTTTGCGAGAGCGAAAAAGGTTCGAAAGCTCGTCCGAGCAAACAGTTTTATCATGTCGAACAAAAGGTACAACAGAAGAGAGTTTCAACACCTGTTCGAGCGTAAAGAATAGACAAAGAACCGAAAGTTACGTGAAACGACGAGCATGTATCAAACAAAGCCAACGACTTTGTATCTTATCAAAAGGAGAACCCTAAATATCGGTAATTTCACGGTGGCATAAAATTAAGCCTCGTGACGTGTCTTGCAACATGTACAGTATTTGTATCGCGACCCTGAAAATTCTCATTATCTCGCCAACACGTGTAATTAGCGTTCGTCGGATGAATTGCACCGTTAACGTTCGCGTTAGACGTTCGGGAAAGAAATTTTCGAATCTTTTCAGAACATCCGACGAGATAATAAGCGGATAAGTGCAGTTAAAAGTATGCGATAATACATTGATTATTTTATTTCGCGAGAGGATGAGTGGATTTTAGATTGCAAGAAAACAAATGCTTATCTTATCGCGATCTTGTTGTCAGAAGTACGAAAAGAGTTGTATGTGTTTATTGTGAATTGTTGTGGGTTATTTATGATTGCTGAGTGTTGTGCATGAATCAGAGATATCGATATGTTGATTGCTAAAGCGAGGATGGTTCTGATGCAATTGGTTAGCAATTCGAAAGTTCGAGAATCCTGAAGTTTACGAGTTTATCGTTTTTAGAATTTGGGATATATTGCGATATAACGCGTGGTGATATAACGCGAGGTAATACAACGCGTGGCGATATAACGCGTGGTAATACAACGCGTGGCGATAAAACACGTGGTGTTGTAACGTATGGCAATATATCACGTGGCGATATAACGAGTGATAATACAATGCGTAGTGTTGTAACACATTGCAATATAACACGTGGCAATACCAAGAGTGGTGATCTAATACGTGGCAATATAACGCGAGACGTATATAACATGTGACAACGAAGATGAAGTAATGCACCATTTAATATTTATTCTACGCCTCTTTCAGTGAATGCTATTTGAATTCTTAGTTATAAGAAAAATTAAACGAGATTGTAAGGAGTGTATTGTGCTTCTACCCTGCTTGACACAAGGAGCAGACGATGGAAACGACGGGAGCAATCCTCCTGCGAATGTAGGTCGCTGTCCGAGATTCAAGGACGCATTAGATCATTCTCCCTCTGACCTCGCGAACAGTTCCAGGTCACACATTTATCGGTTGGCATCCGGTGAAAAGTTGCACCGAAAGGATGTGCTCGAAGCCACCGTTTCGATGAACCGGTCCATTCGATAACTTGACGTATAAGGTATCGACAACTGGCCTGAACGAAACATGATTCGATTTCGAGCAGTCTTCGCGAGAGACGAAACTGATTTTCTGCTCTTGTGGTGAAAAACGAAACCAGAATTTTGAGCATTTATATTTGAGGTTTAGATATTATATATTCTTTTTTAATAATTTATTTAACTTGCAACTCTGAAGTATAAATTTATTTTGCGAATTGATAATTGTTGCGGTGGTAAATATTTATCAACTTTGATTGGTTTTTATACATAGAACTTTGATGCACGTTTTATAGTATTTTTACAACTGGATTTGTGATTGAAATCGTTAATCGAAGTAATTGATTTCAATTTGAGAATAAGTGGCTTTTGTGATCTAGGTTCTGAAAGCTGCCTTGAGATATAAAGTGCAAGGAATTCTAAATGAATCTATACATATTAGTTATTTCCGGGGCGTACGGCTAATTTTGTGTCAAGTACCTTGAAACGAAACGAGCGAAAAATTCCAGCCGTGTGATAGAAGGCTGCAGCCAAAAATATATACACTCCGCTGCGAGAGCTGCTTTTAGCTAAAAACAATTTCACGGATTGTGTCAGATATAATTTACAAATTTCAACATTTTTCATTTATAGATTTCTACATTTCTGAATTTGAAATTTATGAAATTGCAAAAATGAAATTTATGAAATCACAAAATTCCTATACAATCATTACAAAAATAAAATAACTCTCAGTGACCAACTTCAACCATCCACAAAAATCCTCCCACCCCTAAAATCCCAAAAATAAAATAACTCTCAGTGACCAACTTCAAACTTTGACAAAAATTCTCCCACCCCTAAAATCCCAAAAATAAAATAACTCTCAGTGACCAACTTCAACCTTCCACAAAAATGTATAAAAGACTAACAATGTTGCCACATTAAAACAATCGTAGCAGGAGAAAATATTTTCTCCGAGGAACAACAATATTCCCTATAAAAAGAAGCGAACAAAAGTTGTTGATTGATCGCGAGCAGCGAATCGATCAAAGTCGCGTAGGAAAGGGGTGGTTTTAGGGCGAGGTCGAGCAGGTGTTTCCGTTTCGATCGTTGCCGGTTATATCCGGCGATGCTTTCTTCAAAAGGACGCGGCGTCGAAGAAAAAGGGTCACGTGCAGGGATGAAAACAAACTTTTCCAGGGTGGATCAGCCCATGACGACATTGCAAGCTCGTACGCCCTCGGCTTCGGGGTTGTTCCGTGGTCGGTCTATTTCTGGACGTGTAAATATCGATTCGCCGGCGGTGGTGGGCTTGCCACCAACGAGCAAAGGGGACCAGATACGAAGGAGCAAAGATGATATTGATACGCACAAGATCGGGGGAATTGAAATTAATTGGAAATCTTTAACGAACACTTTACTGCAACCCTACTGCAGACAGGGAGAAATTGCATTCGAAACTGAACCTGTTCATAGCTTATTTATTTGCGATTTTTTAGCGATTTCATATGAACTTTAATTATCAGTTAACAGTCAAATTTTTACCGAATGTTCAATAAGGTTGGATTTTTTTAACCTCTTGCAGTATAATTTTTTTGGTGCGTCAGAACTAACTAATCAGAGCTGCTATATTAAAACAGACATACAATCGTTGACTAGGTAAAATTTTGGACTTGAAGTCCAAATTGAAGCATACTCAAAATCCAAGTAAAATTGATCACAGCTGAGTGCGTCACGAGTGCGTCACGTGACTCGTCAAAATAATGCAAGATACAGTGTATCGATTGCAAACTTTAATTAAAATACGACGAAACAGAAATTCAAAACTCCCAATATCTCACCCTTCACGAACAACTATATCCATTTAAAGAATTCTATGAACATAATTATTTGAAAGTGCACAGAAATATTTGAAGTACAGAAGTAATATTTCAAGGATTACGTAAAAAGTATAGAAATATTTAAAATGAATCTACATGTGCAACATTGTATTATAAACGAAGTCAACAGTAGTTTGCTACATTTTATGACACGCGGAACAGAATTGTCAAGTCACACTTCATCCATATTCAGTGAGAGCATAAAGAACCTCATTATGATAAAAAGTTCCATAATTTTTCATTTTCCAATGAGATTGTGAAAAGGAAACATAGGTTGATGTTATGTAGGAAGAAACGGAATTATCAGAGAAGTTGAACTTTCGTGAATGACGTTCAACTTTGAACCATGCAGCAGAGGGTCGAGAGTCAGTGATGCAAGATGATTCATTTATAGAGCCATTCAACACGACACCTAGCATGGTCAAGTGATCAAGTGACGATCAATTCAGAGACATATCGACGATAATTCAGTCCGACTATCGGACAAACGACGTTCGGAATAAATATTCAATCGGTGGAATGAATAATTCGGCACTCCCGGTGCAAAGTCTGACTGTGTTCGACTGAATTGCTACTAATTTTGACAATAACGCTTTATTTTATGATTGAACTTTTGCTAGATGGGAAACACAGTGATGGAATAGCAAAGGTATGGGAGTTCGGAGGTTCAAGTATTTAGAAGTTTCAGAAGTTGGAATCTTGGAATATCAAAATGTGGAAACAAGGTACAAGTTGCAGAATTCAAAAATTCCAAAATCTTAAAATCTTGAAGTCCTAAAATTCAAAATCCCAAAATCCGAAATAATTGCATAACCCTAAAAAAGAAATGTTAAGATCTCAACAGATCTATGATTAAAATCGCGCGTAAAAATACTCGAAATAAAAAGCGAAACAAAATGATGCTGATAAATATCGCAAATCACCGACGACCCAAATAAATCCACTTGTAATTAAAATTTCAAGGTACCGAAAGACCCGTTATTTTCGTCGTGGAAAATTTTAATAATGCATTCAATAAGAGCACTTTTTTCCGCTGATTATGCTAAAAATCTCGGTTTCAACGTGGAAACAACGTTAAACCGAGTTGAAATACCACACAGTTCATTATAAGACGTGGCAAGAAAATCCCGTCGATGCAAATTACATTCCGAATTCGTCTGAATTCTCGTTCGTCGGCGAACGTCCGCTCTAAACTCGGCTCGATGGCTCGTTAAATATTTATAACCATCTTCATTAACTTCGTAGCGACTGTACACTCGAGTGCAACGTTGCCTGCTTTTGCGCTGAGGACGAGTGTAGGGACGGAGCCTCGCAACATACGTTTCGCAATTAGAGAGCGACGTATGGTTAGACAATTTTTAATTTTTTAATTTTCAAAATTAAATCTTGATTTTTATCAAATTTTTATTCACTGAAATTGTTGATGCAGGAAAGTTCCAAAATCCAGTTCGAAATTTCCAAATTCTACATTCACTGATCCCACATTCCTAAATCCTGTAGTAGCAAATCCGCACATTCCAAAATTCCAAATAACCACATTCCACATTTCTAAATAGAAAATTACAAAAATTTCACATTCCAGAATTCTAAATTGTTACATACTTTAATTTATCATTCCCACATTCCCAAATCGTCACATTCTTACATTTCACATTCCTACACTCCTAAATCCCAAATTAAAAAATTCCCACGTATTCAAATCCCAAATCCCCACAATCCTAAATATGAAATATCCCATATTCCCGAATTCCTAAATCCCCACAAATCCCAATCCCCAAATCCCGAATCTTGAAATTTCCAAACTCTCGATTTACCAAATTACCAACTCCCTAAGTCGCATACCGCAACCGTTAAATTTCCGAATTTTAAAAGTTCGAAATTTTGTGAGCTTTCCCCAGAGGAAGCCAGATTTGCTTTCGAGTGTACCCAACGGAACGGTGCGCTCCGTGTCGAGTCGGTGCGTCGATTAAAACGATAAATTCATTGATAAATTCGATTAGCGAAGTCGGCGATGTTGAATTTCGTCGAACAGAATCGGAGCAATTTGCTGCCGGCGAGAACTGTGCTAAACGGATCGATCGACGCTCGTAAAAGAACTGCTAAACACGCCAGTCCATAATAAAAGAGCCGAGCCTAACCAACAGTGGAATACACGTATACACGCTTATTGATTTTGTGCCGGTGACACACGCCTGCACCTTCGACTCCCGACCATTTCATCGTGTTCGGCTTGAACTTGGATCAATTTGCGAGGATGATTCGGAAAGTTCGCGGAAAATTGGTGTAAGTACCGCGTTACAGGCTGCGACGGTTGAATGTTCGTTCATGGAATTTCATTTTACCTTGTCGAGATTGATTTTAGTGGCGGGGAACCATTTGCCGACGAACACGACCACCGGTCGTCCCTGACGATCGACTCCGCTCTGGTACAAACAGCCGATTCCCGAAACTTCCGAGAGGTCCTCTGTCTTCGCTCTTCTGAGCAACCTCTCGTATCTGAAACAAACGAGCGAAGTTCATGTTAATGTTTCGCGAAATTAACTCTGTGTTAACATTTCAGGTATTGTATGAATTTTTTAACAATTTTAACATTCATTAGAATCCCGGTAGAAACGAGAAAAATTTTCCAATCTTGTTACGGAACAAATGTCAGAGCAATATACAATTTCCGAGGTACAACGTTTGGAACAAAAGATGCAATATTTCACAAACTCCTTGTTTCTGCTCTTGAAAGAAAAATAAATTCTGCAACAACGTTGCTTACGTATATAGTTTTATTTAGAAATCGTGCTCATCGTTTTATTTGCACTACGTCACTTTCGTAATCGGGTGAATCAATAACAGTTTTATGATATTTACCGTGGATCTTCTTCGATAGTCGAGAGATAATATTTAGAGTAACAATTCTTTACAAAAGAAGAATTCTGATTTCAAAATTCTATCAAAATTCTAGCGAGTTATTTGTGTTACAGTAGACTATCGTTATATAGCCGTTAATGAAGTAATATGCATAGATACTCAGCATATTGTAATACAGCACATATAACGCGTAGGAATTGAATCCATAGAAAATGGATACATTGTAATACTAATCTGTGGTAATATCACACATGGGAGTACAAAAATATCCGACGATATAGCGCGATGCAATATAACGCGAGGTAATGTAAGACATAGAAACTCAACATGTGGTAATAATAATGAATGATAATATAATGCACAGTGACATTAACGTGGTGATTTAATGCGAGGCAATATACTGCGCGGTAATATAACAGTCAGAAAATAAATGCGTGGTAAAATACTAACACATGAAAATACAACATAATGTCCGAGTGAAGGTATATTGGGAATCCACTATAATTTAATTGGCCAATTATACAACCACAATGTATTCGATTTAAAAAACGATAATATACAATTTCAATCATATGTCGTAAAGCACGAGTTTCATTCACGGTTCAGCTCGATCGTGGAACGTGCATACTGTGTTTCGACTTTCAATTACGCGTATGCGAACACTTTTCGCAAATATTAATACGTTAATGGATACATTTTCGTGATATTTACACGCAAAAACAAAGAAAAGACAAAACCACTCGTGTCTCGAATATCGATGTCATCACGTACCGATAATCGCTATGACGAGCGTGTGGTTTTGTGCAAACACGCGAACCTTGTTACGAATCTCGACACGCTTGACTTTTCTACCATATTTCACCAGAATTCAACATGTATTTTTTCTTCCTTATCGAGGCAATATTATCGAACGCATTGCAGAGTCATTCGAATAAATTTCTTGCTTTACCACACATTGTTGAATAACTAAACGCGGTGATCTCATTTTACGACTATAACATGATATCAGGCCGCGTACATTTTACCGCAGGTAAACGAAGAACACGACTTCCTGAAGATTTTAACGATGTAGACTAGTCGGTATTCAGAGAGTTGTCCAAGAAACAAGATCGTGCAGCAGATAGATAATAGAAACAAGCAAGAGATACAGGTTAACGCGTACATTACCACGGAGAAATGGAGAAAAAACATACACAATGCTTTGCACTATACGCTGCTAAAAATATAATAGTTCTCTGCCAATAGCGAATGGAAAAGGTTAATTAAAAGAACTGAGCCGTAGTACGCTTGATAATTAACAGTATCGCGTGTTGTATTAGACACGGTTGTTTCTATTGCAGCAACCAACACGTTAATTAAGTTGAACAAGAAAAAGTCAACCTCCGACGTTATTAAAATTGCAATACCAAATAGTAAATGGAATTATTTAATCAAAAAAGTAATCCTTAATACCCTTGATAATCCAGGTTATTAAACGCGGTTGTGCCAGTCGACGCGTTAATTAGGTCGAATAAGGAAAAGGAAAATAGGCAAAGAAAGAAAACCTTCGATATCGTTAAAATTATACTGATAATTCCATATAACGAATCTACAAACTTAATTAAAAAAGTTAATCCTTAATAGTCTGGATAGAGATTACTTTTGGTTATGGCGAATTGGACGCGACTGTTTCTACTGCCGCAGTGAAAAAACGCCATATGTAGTAAGACATGTTGTAAGACGATACTGAAGTACTAGTTATTGAGTAACACAATATTAAATTGAGGAATATAATATTCAATTATTAATTATCATAAGACATATGTGAAGTGTAGCACAAACGCGTGGTAATACAGTGCGAGGCGATATAACGCGAGGAAAGTCAATCCGGCGATATAATACGAAGAAATGTAATACGTGTCGGTATAACGCGAGGAAATTCATTGCGTGGAAATTCAATGCGTGGCAATATAACGCGAGGATATTCGATGCATGACATATGATTAGAAACTTCATTGTGTGCCGATATAACGCGAGGGAATTCCAATCATGGTGATACAACGCGAAGAAATTCAATGCGTGGCGATATAGCGCGGGGGAACTCTAAATGTGGCGATAGAACGCGAGGGAATTCCAAGCGTGGTGATAGAACGCGAAGGAATTCTAAGCGTGGTGTTAGAACGCGAGGAAATTCAATGTATGGTAATATAAAGCGAGGGAACTCCAAACGTGATGATAGAACGAGAAGGAATTAAATGCGTGGCGAAACAGCACGAGTAAATACAATAAGTGCATTTTCAACGCATGATGTTAAATCCCGTAATACATGTGTCGGAATGCATGGCAATACAACGCGAGGTCATATAACGCATAATAATACAACATAAAATCTCCATTAACTTCTACAGTGTCAATTAAAAAAATAACCAATCGAACAAATTAACAATAATTTAAAAAAAAACACATGGAAGTAATTGATCAGATATATAATTCCGAATATAATCCTTGATAATTCATGATATCATTATCGCGCGTCATGCTAGACACGTCTCTTCCTATTGCGTCAATTGGATCACATTTAGAGGCGATCAATCGTTAAGAAGAATTTCAGTGCATCGAAGCGACATTTTGTCGTTCTACTATCGACTTTTTGTCCTGTTTGTATTTTTGACCCTTTTACCACTAGACTTGTTCAAGGTCTAGAGCTGTGTGATTGCGCGTCATACATGCGACAAACAATACTAGCTCATTTTTACTCTGAAGCCCTTTTAACATCCGTGTGCGAGCCCGTTTTCATCGCACACGTTCACGGTTCTCGTTTATCTCTCATTTGTTTATTACGAGTTCGCAACACATGCCGTCGTTTCTTTAATTGTTACTCATGTTACGAGACCGCTATTGTTTTTCCAGCGACAGCTTCTCACGAGACGAGGAAAACCGTTCGTCGAAACTGTTAGCTAATTTCGTATCGACTCCTTCGATACAAAAGGTAACCGAATCGATGAGTTTTAATTAATAAATTATTTGACATTTCACGCGTTGAATGTCACCGTGAGAACGTATATGTATAACAAGACATTTTATTATCAATTACATTTATATTAAGAGTACAACAAATCGACATATTCGACATTATTTCATACAACATAGTTTCAATATAATGTACCGACGAGTTAAGCGCGTAAGCATGAAAAACATTTATTCTCCGATTCATGTTTTTTTTCTGGAAAGGCTCGATTATGACTCGTTTCGATTCACCCGACTGCGAACGTCATAAAAATTCATCGCGAAATTGCTAACGACCGAGAGAAATTCGTGAACATTTCCTCGCGAGTTTAATATCGAAGTACTCAGTGTTTTCTAGGGTCTGGAATGATTAATGAAATCGCAGCGTTCGATGATTTCACCAACCTCGGCGTAATTGCGAAATCTCCAACGCGGAGAGATTAGCGTGGTATCTTCGCGAATTTTACACTCGTATATGGAATGCATCAAAATGAATGACATACAACAGACTATTTGTGTCTTCACTTGTTTATAAATTTGTACAGCTAATTTGGTAACTAAAAATACAAAAGTTGCCAAGAAATAAAATCAACAAAATACAATATAATTAAGGATAGTCGACATTGCGATCTAGAGATATAGGGATTTGTTGGTATCTAGGGAGTTACTGAGTTCTAGCGACTTACTAAGGTTTAGGGATACTCGCATCTATGTATACTGTGATCTAGAGATATTAGAACCCATGGGCTGGGATCTAGGTTTATTGCAATCTAGGGATATTCTGGCATAAAGGTATTGAGATCTAGGGATATTGGAGTGTAGAGGATTGACAATTAAAATATCTTGCAACATACCGATATTAAATGTATGATTTGGTCTTTAAATCGATATCAGTTATGAACAAAGATCATACCGCTTATGAAATTGCGAATGGTTCGGAGAAGTTCAATATCTAATCAATGCGTCGCGTTCTCGAATTCCAAGGACTTCGATAATTTTACCGGACTCGATCGAATTGTTTTTTACATACGCCACAAAAAAACGGGAGCGCAAATTGCAAAATAATTTGCGTCTGAAATTTTTCACGGTTACAATCTCGATTCTCTCCGCCGTCTGTTCGTTTTCCACGCTGCTTATGGTGCGCTTACACTAAACGAACAAACACTCATTTTCTCCCCTTCGGCTGAATTCGAAACCTTTCTTTCACCTCGGTGAAAGAACGTTTGTTCGTTTAGTTCAACGCGAACGACGCGAATTATCTCGACAAAATTGTCGAATAAAATAAAAATAAAAGAACGTTCAATTCGAGGTAGAACGAGAATCGGTAGAAAATATATCGGCCGAAAAATCACTTTCGCAGGCTCGTTTCAATGCAAAGCATTCCCGCCATGATTGCGCGTTACATCCTCGGTCGAAACGAAAACCGAAACGCTTCGGGTACCGCGAAACACACGCGGGTGTGCGTCTCTGCGTGCTATCGACCAGCATCCACTAGAACGAGCCCGTGATTCGCTGCTTTCCCTTCGGGGACAACAAATCGCTGGAAAAATCAGTTTTCTTGGACCGCCACCAAACGCAGCGTAGTCGAAGGGCGAGAAACAGAACTGGGCGTTGTACCAAAAATAATTGTTCCCGCGTATCGGAAAACGATTAAGCCCACGTACTCGTGGGAGCCCGGGCTACCCCGATCGCGACGATAAAAAACCCAGACACAGAATTTACGTAACACCAGAGCTTGAAAATTGCGGAAAATAAATGAACGTCCTTACGCACCGGTCTTCGTCCTCGATCATATCCACCATGTCAATCATGACCATTCTGACAATGTGCACCCCTTGTTCACGAAGAAATCACCCGGCGAATCTTTTCCGTTGCGAACAAAGTTTATTTCTCGGGTTCGATCGACGAGGGAACCCCGGCTGGTATCATCGGAGCACTGAACAGACTCTCACGAAGATGCGTTCTCGTGGACGATGTAGTGGGAAAAAAAAATGTGAACGTTTGTTTGGTAGACGCAGGGAGGCGTACACGGACACACGTATCGAAGGAAGAGGAACGATCGACGCGACGAGCGTACGCGGCGAGTCGCAACACACTGAGCCGCCTGAACGAGGAAGACGAGAGGCGAAACTACGTCGGGACGCCGCGTCTTCGTGGGCGCGTGCCTCCTCCGCCGCGACGAACCGCGTCGAACCGCGCCGGCTGCGTCACGGCGCCTGCTCCGCTTAGGGTACTACGTGTTCGATGAGTAAAAAGACGGGACCGCGATAGAAATAGAGATTCCGAGAGTTATTGCGTTCGATCGGGCCAAGGGGAACGATTGATTAACAACTTTGGAATTTTGCGACTTTTACTTTTTGCAATTTTCGGATTTTTGGACTTTTAGATGCAAGTGTGGAATTTTGGGTGTTTGAATTTTGGGACTGACATTTTGGGATTTTGGGATTTTGGGACTGACATTTTGGGATTTTGGGACTTTGACATTTTGGGACTTAGGAATTCTGGGACTTTGACATTTTGGGACTTAGGGATTCTGGGACTTTGACATTTTGGGACTTTGTCATTTTGGGATTTTGGGATATTGGGACTTTGACATTTTGGGATTTTTTGAGTTTGAAGTATTGGACCTGGGGAGTTTTGGGACTTTGAGATTTTGGAATTTTTGGGACTTTGATACATTGGAATTTATGAAGTTTGAAGTATTAGAACTGTGGAATTTTGGGACTGTGGGACTTTGACATTTTGGGACTTAGGGATATTGGGATTTTTGGGACTTTGATACTTTCGAATTTTTGAAGTATTAGAACTGTGGAATTTTGGGACTTTATGGCTTTTGGAATAGTTGGGATTCTGAGACTTTGGAATTTCGGAATTCTCGGACTTTGGGGCTTCGACATTTTGTAATTGTCCAACTGAAATATTTTAACTATGGAATTTCAGAATTTTGGGATTTTGGGAGTTTGATACTTTTGAGCTTTGAGATATTGGGATTTAACAGTGAGTTATTGTGATTTTGAAAATTGGAAACTTTGAGACTATGGAATTTTAGACTCCTGAGATTTTGGGTCTGTTGGGTCTGTTCGGACTTTGAGACTTCAAGTTTTGGAATTTACAACTTGAAATTTAGAAATTCGAAGATTCAGAAGTACAATAACTGAAAATTTGAAATAAAATTGGATATCCATACAACCATTCAAAAATTCATGAACCAAATTCCACAACTAATTACGTTCATTCCAGCGCACTGTACTTCAATGGAATCTCTATAAAACGATGGCCATGATTCGTTGACGTTAAATCGAGTGGTCATTGAATGTATACGAACTCGGTAAACTAGAATTCGAGCTAGCCACTTTGTTTCGCAATCGACTGCATCTATGCAAGCATTGTTTCGACAGCTTAACGCCAAAATTGCGTTACGCTTTCGAATTTCTGGGTCGATTGTTTCTAAATGTATCGCAGTTTCAATGAACGAAAGCTTCTTAGTCGACTATTATATTCAATTATTATTTTAAATCGTGACAGTCAACACTCACATTCAAATCGATACATCTGCTAATTTCATCCCCTATTAATGACTAGCTTTATGAAACTCAAAATTATTTGTTAGATTCTTTATATTAAACTATAAAAATTTCTTCCTCACTTTAAATTACAGATGCTTTTATGGAAAAACAAACTTTTACTAAAACGAAGAATAATTGTATAAATGACTTTATGTTTCATCCCCTATTTATCCTTGTACTTTAATTTTCATGTTAATTTCTTATCCTCCAATACAAATGATTAGTTAAAAAACAGGGAGAAACAGCAATCCACTTGTTATCGATTATCGATACAATCATTTCAGTGTTTCGAGGAAATGAAAATAGGACGTTCGATTTCTCGGAAAAGCTACAAATAAACGTGGACTAATCATCGGGTTTGCATACCATACCATAAATGTGGCCTTTCTTCGAATTTACCACGAAGTGTAAACGCCTCGGTTCCTCCGGAAGCCGGAAGTGTAATTTTGGCAATTCCTCGAGGACGCTTTTGGATCGTGAGAAACGTTCAGCGTGCTTTTCGACGCACGTTCGTTCTATTATCGTTACACTCTGAGAGCCTTGAATTTACGCGGGAAACATCTGGGAATTCTGGGAAATTTCCAGCAGGATTTTTTGTTCGGATGCGAGAATAAATTTTTAGTGGTAAATCTGTGACATAAATCTTATAATAATCTGAATTATTAACATCAAGAATTTATTTCTTATTAGTGCGGTTGTATTGAGAATTTGCTTTATTAATTTTGAAAAATTTTGCAGCATAATTTCATAACTCGTCGACTTTTTACATTACTTCAATTTTTAATTTTCCTTGTCTCCATTAAACAAATCATTAATATCGAAAATTAATTTTAAATCCCATTATAAATGATTGAATTTTGCGAAATACAAGAAGTGTAACAGATCTCGAGAAAATTATCGAGCACGTAGTTTCTGGCTGTTTTTCAAAACACTCCAAATGCATATTGGTTTATTTTACGATAATGCATGGTCGGTAAACGTTTAGACGTCTGTTGAGGATAGAACATCTGGCGCCGTGAACGCAGCGATCTTCGTGAGTGAAAATTGCTGCATTTATAACAACAGACATAAAACTTTCGAAAGTGTTTCTATTTCCGTGTACGCACCTTGAAACATGGAGACACACAAGTGAGAAAACGTCGATGGTATTTTACGACTTGACCAATCAGTGAATTGAAGGTGGAGTAATGATCGTTAGAGATGGATTCGCAATAGATCGTTTGATCCATGGCTCGGTTTCACGATTTCGACAAAGGAGTGCCTTTGATTACACGTTTCGTGGAAGGAACGCCTTGGAACCATTTTAATCGAGGCCACGGTCGCGAAATGGTGGACACACTTCAACACGCAACCTTGGAGACCGCTCGTGTACTTCTTGATTGAGAAAATTTTAATCGTTGCATAAACTGTAATTTTGGTGATTCACCAAATATTTAAATCTCCAAATCCCAAAATTCCTAATTTCCCACATTTCTAAATCCCCACCTCAAACTCCCAAATTTCCAAATCCCCAACTCTGAAATTAACAAATAGAGAATTCATCATTTTGTCATCTTTTCTTACATTTCTTCAACCACGTTAGCAAATAAACTTCGTCGGCTTCAGCTAGACTTCCTCGACATTAGTAAAGCTTTATCACGATAAAATCGGCGACAATAAACCTTGACGAGGTAACTTCGAACTTATCTTATTTAATGAATCGTCAAACTGTCAGCCAAATAATTTATCATCCGAATGACGCGAATTCGAGTGACGGTCGGACTGAATGAAGCTACGTGAAAATTGGGAAAGATCGTAGCTTATCGATGATATTGCGTTGTTAACCATTTTCCACGTAGACTCGGTTATTTCTGTGCTACGGAAACGAGACTACGGACGTGGAAAGGTTACGAGGTCATTTGCATCGCTGGTATTATTGACAAGGACCATTTATGTATATAAAGACAGACAGTGCCTTTTTTTTCCTCGTTAATGAATAGGCAAGAGTTTCATTGACTGACGGAAAATCGATGACCGCTTTTTAAAATGACTAGGATATAGTATTAGGGACGACTCTCGTTATATTGCCATTTTCGTGTCAACTCTCGTACACGTCAATGGTGCACCTTTTTGTTGAAGAGTTACGTTGACTCGTGTTATA
Source organism: Megachile ligniseca (assembly GCA_945859555.1). NCBI lineage: Eukaryota > Metazoa > Arthropoda > Insecta > Hymenoptera > Megachilidae > Megachile > Megachile ligniseca. Next base: position 8,642,619 of record OX243783.1, read on the forward strand.
TTACCTACACATTACTTTGACACGCGTTATATTACCTATATGTTATATTGCCACATGTTATATTACCTACACGTCGCATTGCAACGTTTTGTATTGTCTACATGTTATATTACCACGCGTTGTATTACCTTCACGATGTATTGTCATACGTTGTATTATCAACATGTAATATTGCCACGCGCTGTATTACCTACATATTGTATTACCTACGCATTGTATTACCAACACGTTATATTGCCACGCTCTACATCACTACACCCTCTATCTATACACTCTGAATCACCACAATTTATATCGTCATATTCTGTACCAGAACGTGTTATATAACCACGAGTTACACCCACTCCTACAAGACCATCAATAGTAATATAACAAGTCTACTATAAACAAAATCATAAAATAAATTTAAAATAACTAATACAATTGAATTAACAATAATAAAATAAAATTATTCAGTTAATAATAGATTAGACTACATAATATTCAAGGTACTATTTCAAGTATAATCACGTTTGAAAATGAATAAAACGTCAATATTCACGTACTACGAGTTACTACGCGAGTACTATTACCATTGAAGAATTTGTTTTCTTTATCAATGGAACGCGGTTACCGAATGGAACATTCATGTAGCGAATGTCGGTATTGAAGGAATCTATATTCGTCACGAAAAAGTGTTTCCATAGAAGATAGTAAACATTGCATCAGTCGATAAAAAGGACAGATTCAAGCGGTAAATTTTGTTCTGTTAACGAAGTTACATGAATCTCCGGTTTGAACATAAAATCAGAAAACGTAATTATATCGATGGGTTTCCTTCAACAGTTAGTCAGGATTTAGATCATAAAATAGCAAGTCAATTTGTCCTTCGCAAACAAAACTGCGCGTAATACTCGAGAACAAGTAAAAATAGCACTGTTTGTATTTGAATAGTCAAGAATAACGTTATGACGCACGTAAACGATGTTGATTTCGTATAAAATTGCATCTGCGGTGTATCATGAATGGAATTTTGTGTACTTTCATGAAACCAGATACTTTGGCAAAAATACGTACAAAATATTTACATGAACAAATAACATGTTGCAATATGGCATTCTATATTAAAGTTTTATCACTGAGGACATAACAGAAATAAATGCCGTCGCAAATGTTGATATAAAAATATTTTTAAATTGTACCTTTCTTTCTGCTGCATCTGTTTCAGCATTATATCCGCCAATGGATCAGCAGGTGGTCTCTCACCGAGAAGTCTTTGTCGATCCAAGTCACCCTGCATCTGTGCAAATGCATGTTCACCAATGTTTACGGATGTCTCCAACTGTGCTGACAGTTCTACACTTTCATCACCTATAACATTATACGTTTCGATTATGCATTTTGATATTAATGAATCAATCAATATATCTTTGCTGGTAATATATATCATTTCGTTTAGTTACCATGTAAAGCATGTTGTGGATTGTCAATGATCCTAATCTGTCTGTCAGGAAGTAAAGGTTCTCCATCCATACCACCTATGTCGTTCGGTAATTGCCAACAAGCATTGTCCTGTTCTGCTAAGTTTCTTGGAAAATAAAGTGGAAGAAGAACTTCATATATTCCAAGATCACTTGGTTCCAGAACAAATACAATGCATGTTATTGAATCACCATATTGCTCTAAGAATCTTCTTATTGTTCCTAATAAAACAAACAGTGACGAATTTATGTTTAATTCATAAGATGTGAAAGATTCCTAAATCCCAGTATTAAATAACATGTACTTACTAAGAGCAATATGTGCTCCAGCATCAGGAGGATAATTTCTTCGTACTGAATTAATTACGGGTAACGCAATCGTACGTAATCCGAGCTCTCTTGCCTTTTGCAACACATTTCTACCAAACAATTCGCGTGTTATTTTCCATATGTCGATTTATTATCTCTTACATAATTTGAATATCAGTAATATATTTACCTATAGCAGCAATGTAATGTATTCTGAGCTGCTGTTTGGTACTTCACATTATAAACAGGCCCAACAGTATGGATAATAAAACGTGCAGGCAATCCATGACCTTGTGTTACTCTTATTTCACCAGTCTTACATTCTGAAAATGTCAATACGGTTAATTACATATACTATACCTAAATGGAGTAACAAAAAAGAAGCAATACCTTTTACTTCATTAAATATTTCCATCTTAAGGGGTGAACCAGCACGAGCAAATATTCTTTGGCACATAGGGCTATTATCATCCATTGTTTCATTGGTGGAATTTACCACTGCATCCACTTGTAGAACAGAAACATCTCCAGTCCTGGAACGGAATTCATTAAAGCATCTCATAGGAATAAAATTATATCTGTTCCTTCCAATTCAAACTTACCATAGCGCAAGTTTACTGTTAATCGCTGGCTGACATGGAAAGGGACTTATAGTATGATGCGTGGGTTCTCCAATAGAATTGGAGTAGTCTGTGAATCGATGATGGACAGGGAAGTCGGACCATTTTTTCAATGCGCCCGTCTCCACCACGTCTGGGGCAACACCCAAGGGTTCCATGAGCCTCATTCAGCTGAAACAAAAATTTAACGTTATCATCAGTATTCATAAGACTTTATTTCAATCATTCTACTACATAAAACAACTTCTTCCCTCATACATGCAAAGTACCTAACCTCACTATTCTGTCAACTGGTACTTAAAGCAATTCTGTGCAAATGTTCTATATTTTTCTTAATGCATCTACGAAATATAGATCCTGTTTTATTAATATCTCTCCACATCCTTCGTTTTCGAACGCAGAATTAACTCTGTTATAGTTTGTTACGTTCGCACGCGAAATGTCACGTTGACAGCTATCGTGCAGGCGCACGAGTGACCTTCGCGTGGCGCGAAATTCAAATTACTTCCAACGCCACGTGCTCTTACTCTACATGAATCCGTGCAGAGGTCACGGATATCGTTCATTTGAGAAATATGACGAATCCAGTGACACGAAGAAGTCGTGAACGACGCGTACGCGAGAAAAATGAATGAACAGAGGCTTCATTGAGTTAGAAAGGCAAAAGAAAGGCAAAAAGGACAAAGTTGGTCCAAGACGGAGATGAGACAGTTGCTGACGCACGGACCATCTTCCAATATCGCAGAAACCTAAAAATAAACAGTGCACTCGATAAAAATCTGGGACACACCCCTGGGCTAACGGGGGCAGTAAGCAACCAAGGACGTAACCCCGATCGGAAGTTTCGAAAAACAACTTAATTCGTGGACGACCGGGTTCTGCGCGCATGTAGTCACGTGCCGTCCGTTCAGGTTCCTCTCTGTTCGATCAACGCGCAAGGAATCCGTGGGTGGTTCGTGTAGGACACAGAAATGTAGGCTTCCCTAATGGCAAGGAGACAGAGGTTGGCGCCGTCTGTCCGGCCGCGCAACTTATATCCTGGCAGCCCCATAAAGAACAAGATCATCGACCTCCTTGTGCTAGTGGCTCTCTGCAATCCTTACCAAAGACTTCCTACTCAACCACCTGAGGTACGAAGTGAAAACCGAGAATTACGTTCATCGATTTATAGCTCACTAGGATAAGACTGGAAAAGTAGAGAACTAACGGAGGAATTACTTGAGCCCAACGGAATTTCAGAGCAGAATTTTATCGGATTCTAGCAAAAGGAGGAGAACGAGGAGGAATTATGGGACGTTTAATCCGGGGTACTCGATAGGTAATTTACATTTGATGGTTGGTTTAAATTGTGAGTGTTTGTGCGACTTAGGTTTTCATGGGAAGGTGGAGAGGGGAACTCTTATTTGTTCGTTTAAAGCGACCTGGTGCAGTCGCACTCGGGGACACATTTTGGGACTTTTTAGGAAATTATAAAGTTTTTGGGGTTGAAATTTTGATAGAAATAAAAGTGGTTTTGGAGCATCGAATTGTGAAACTTTGCTGAGGACTTCCGAGTGTCGGAATTTTCGAGAGATACGGAAAATTCGAAGGCAACAAACGAGGAAAATTTGTATTCAGAATACGAATGTTCGCGAAGTGCCGTTTTACATCGATATTATTCTTTCTCTGTCTACGTTTCGAAGCGTCTTACCGTTGCGAAAGAAACTGGAGATATTATTTGCATAAGTCCGTTTGTCAAGCGACGTTACATCACCTATCGTTTAAAATAGGATACACCCGAGGAAAAGGGATGGGAAAGCCTGTAACCTCGCGTTTGACCATTCGAGCACACGAGAAAATTAGGATGCCACGGAACAGTTATGCGTTGTTTAAACAGAGCTGTTATCAACGATGAGCAACGGAAAATTGCACAATGGAACGAATTAGCATTTTTACGACTCCGTAACCGTTCGGGCTATAAACCTTGGCGAATGTGGAACAGAATGCTGATCGATCGTCTAAATGAATTCTGATGTTTACCCTGCAAAGTTCTTGATATGAGCGCGCCCGTTAAGAACACATCCGGCCTAATCGATTTTAAAGGGAAACGTTGTCTCGATGATCGAACTGTAAAGCTTCAAGGGTCATGGCCACTTATTTAAGATATTCCAACACCATAGATCACTAATCAATATTTCACGAGATCTTTTAACGAGGATAAAACTTCGAGCATAAAATAATTCCCTAGAAGATGAGGGTTGAAGAGGTTCGGAAAGTGAATATTTGAAAAACCAGCGTTTAACGATGATTCGAAATCCACGTTTTTCGCGTGTATTTCTCGTTAATTAAAGATTCAATTGCAGATACATTAATTAACCGAAGAAATGCTTTCCGTGTGATAAAAAATGTGCTACAGCTTTTTTGAGCGACGAACACGAGAGTTTCGGTGTCCCAGTTCTACCAAAGTTTTAAATTGAATTCAGCTTCGTTAAAGAGAGCAAAAGGTCAGTCAAGTTTGTTAAAACGTCGTTCAGCGTGATCGTGTACATCTTCCAGGATTATCGAACCATTAAATCGGTTGTAACGCAAAAATGTTCATGTTATAAAACATACTTTTTTACAAAATTGATAAAATCGAGTAAGAAAGGGTTAAACAAACATTTCTGAATATTCAAAGTGTATTCACGAATTCAAAATTGCAACTCTTTTCGTCGATTTTGAAAAAGTTAGAAGCGAAGAAGGAGAAGAATCTTTGAAGGATCCTAACTTCAGGGAAGAACCTAATCAGTCACGAAAGGGTTAATGTTTCGATCTATTCGAAGCACAAAGGTAAAAGCAGCAGAGTTAATCGACCGTGTACAGGGCCCTCCAGTTTTAACACGTTCGTCCTTGAAGCTGCATTCGGAATTGACCCTCAACCTCGAACTCTGAAGCCCTTTGACCTATGTTACTCCTTTGGCCGATACATTCTTGTAAACTTGCGATCTATCTATGGGGATACAGTAGACTCTCGTTATATTGCCGCGGTCGGGGCTGTAACGGAGGATTCGATGAGGTGGAAATTGGGGAGTTTGGGATTTTGGATTTGCGGAGGGTGGAAAATGAGAATTTGGGGAAATTGAGAAATTGGGAATTTTTAAGTTTTTCGAAATTTGAGAATTTGGGGAAATTGAGAAATTTATAATTTGAGAGTGGAAATTTGAGAATTTGGGAAATTGAGAAATTTGTAATTTGAGAGTGGAAATTTGAGAATTTGGGAAATTGAGAAATTTGGAATTTGAGAGTTTGGAAATTTGAGAATTTGGGAAATTGGAAATTCGAAAATTTATAAATTATCAAATTTTCAAATTTAAAAGTTTGAAAATGTAAAAATGTGAGACTTGAAAATTTGTAAAATAGTTGAACAGAAAATTAGTCGAATTTAAGAAAACAGGAGTCTTGAGGATTTAAGAAAACGAATTACAGAATTAAAAAAGTTGTATCATTTGTTTTCTTGGTAAACTACATTTTTTTCTACGATTTGTCGCAGTATCGGAAAATCACGAGTTGAACCGAGAGTCGCCTCGCGTTAGCCTGTCAGAAAAAGTTCTCGTTTCAAGGAAACCGAGAACTTTTCTTCATGATTCTGCTTCTCTACCCTCGGGAATCTATTTCTGCGGATTTCGTCTATCTCGGACGAAAGATAAAGCTATCTCTCTGTGACCTATATCAAACTATTATCGACGGAGGCTCTTTTCTCGCGAGTAATGTTGGAGTGAATGAAATGAAGATCTTTCGCTGATGCAAAGTCTCAAATTTATGAACTCTTCAAATATACTAATCTTCAAATCTCTAAATTGTCAGTTCTCAAAATTTGCAAGTCTTCAAATTTACAAATCCCCAATTCTTTATTTTCCAATTCCTACTTTCCCCAATTCCTAATTTTCCAATTCCTACTTTCCCCAATTCCTACTTTCCCCAAATTCCAATTTCCCCAATTCCTAATTTTCCCAATTCCAATTTCCCCAATTCCTACTTTCCCCAAATTCCAATTTCCCCAATTCCTACTTTCCCCAAATTCCTACTTTCCTCAAATTCCAATTTCCCCAATTCCTAATTTTCCCAATTCCAATTACCCCAATTCCTAATTTTCCCAATTCCAATTTCCCCAATTCCTAATTTCCCCAATTCCTAATTTCCCCAATTCCAATTTCCCCAATTCCAATTTCCCCAATTCCAATTTCCCCAATTCCAATTTCCCCAATTCCTACTTTCCCCAATTCCCAATTTCCCCAAATTCCCTATATCCCTAGATCCATAAATGTTCAAGTTCCAAAAGTCCCAATACTCGAGAATCCCCAAATCTACCTCACCATATCCTAAAAAAGAACGAAAAGACCCCTTAAATGGATGCCCCCTAATATCAGTATGAGGTAAACCAAAAAAATGATCAAGATGGCTGTCGATAAAATGACAAAAGAAACCTAGTCACTTTTCGTTTTTCACGATTGTCATTCACAAGGTACGGGCTGGAATTATAAATAGCGAAGGACTCGATCGAGTAACGGCGTTAAAGCAATCATGGTGCACGTTTGAACGCGACACTATGAAATGGTGACCCGTCGGTGACCCACCAAAGGGGTAATTGAATGTGTTAAGCGCGGCAGACGAATGCACCGAGGAAGCCTTTTCGATATGCGCCGTTCTGTAACGCGGGGCTTCCAAACAAATCCTTTGTGACCGGCTATTCCCGTCGATCAAGCGAAAACAGCCAGCTCGAAACAGGAAAAAAAAAGCGATCCAAAGGAAAGAGAATCTCCGGATTTCGCTCCACTTGACCCGTTAATTGTGTTAGAGACTTAAAACAATATTTCTGGGAAATCGAACGGGATGCAACGAGCGAGTGGAACTCCATTTATCCGCCGATGAACAGCGACTTTATTTCGTGCAATTATTTATTTCGCTGGATTTATTTCGAGCTTGAAAAGAACTCATCTCAATATTGTGCATTTGCTGCAATTTGCAGGGAGAGATTTTTAATTGGAAGTTCGGTTGTAATTTTTTAGGTGAATTTTTAATTACGAAATTTGTGCTCATGGCGGAACAGGAATTTCGAGGATGATAAAATATTTGAAAGAATATGTAATTGGTTTTTCGGTCTCGTTGGAACGTGTAATATTTAAAGCAATCCACTATGACGAATAATTTATATCCCCTAGGTACGGACTTCCGGACATTTCTTCTTCCTGAAGAATGAATGACCCTCATTTCGTGAAAAGACCTTTAATTGATAAATTAATACTTGAAGTGGAGTACCACTTTTACGTCGACCAGAAAACAGCTCGAGTTTTAATCAGTCGATTAATTATACGCTCTCTCGGCTTAGAATATTTAATCGTTTCGAAACAGAATTTATATTCTGTGTAAGATCTTCTGTAACATTGATGGAATATTTCTGAAAGTTATCGAAGGGTGTCAAACATTGACGAAGACTTATCGCTCAAAAATGTGTTCATATCCAGTTAGCAAGCAACGATTATCTGATTCGAACTCGTTTGCATTGTGATAAAAACCAATGACACGTATCTACTTTCTTGAAATTTTATCGACAGGTGGGTTTATCTTCAACTCTTCCATTTTCATCATTTCATCGATTTAATAATTCATCAATTTATCAATTTATTAATTAATCAATTCATCGATTGGTCAATACATTAATTCATCAGTTCGTTAATACATCAATATATCAATTCATCAATTTATTGATACATCGATTCATCAATGCATTAATTTATTGATTCGTCAATTCATCAATACATCAATTTTTCGATTTATCAATTCATAAAGATTATTCACTCAAACAGCACCCACTCAGATTGCAAATGGCTGGTCATTAAATAGTAACAAATAACCCTGAAAGATAAAATAAACCTAATAAATTTCTTTGACAGTATAATACAACTATGATTCCATGAGCGTGGTAATTAATTTTAATTGATATTTCAAAACAAGTTTTCCCGATAAGTCACTGATTTATAAAATCGATAACACAAGATGCAACTTTGTTTCAAAACTCTTACACAATAGCGCTATAAAAATAAACGAATCTCGCATAATTATATAAAATGATGGTATTTCTGGACATTTATAATACCTCAATCATTTTTACATAACATCGCTCGCAGTCCATAGTCTCCTTATCTTAATATAAATAGGTGTTGCGAACACGTTTATATACACATTACAAATTAATGTCCACGATCGTATCTCGAGGATTAACATAAACTTCTGCAGCAGCAGCCACGTGGAAGAAGCTCTGCTACTTAAATCAAGACCGATATTGCTATCTCGAAAGCGTTAAACCGTTTAGTTTGGACATCGATTTTTATATATAACGAATAAGAAAAAGATTTCTTAACACGATAGTGTCTACGAAGGTTACGTATTACAATATTGTATAACAACATTACGTAAGAGGCAATGATTTAGCTGCTTAATACGATTACATCGATTGCCTTAACGCTGAATCATCGTTTTTTTAAAAATATTCAATACTTTCATCCAGTTAACTACGTCAAACCTTCGTACGATGGTTCGTTGATTGCAAGAAAATTGATATCAAGGTTTCAAACATCAAGAAACTAACTCATCACGCCAGGAATTAACCCCTCACACTTTTCAGGATATAGGGATTTTGGAGATGCAGAAATTTTGAGAATATACGAATTTTGAAGATGTAGGAATCGGATGGAATTTTAGGGATATCGGAATCTAGGGATTTGGGATCTAAGGATTCGGGATTTAGGAATATCGAGATCTAGGGATATCGGGATTTAGGGATTCGGGATCTGATGGTTCGGAATCTAGAGATTTGCTATCTAGGGATATCGGAATTTAGAGATTTACGATCTAGAGATATCGGGATCTAGGGATATCGGGATTAGGAATATCGGGATCTAGGGATTTTGGGGTTTAGGGATATTGGGATCTAGGGATACCGGTACGTGTGGATATCACAATCTAGGGATATCGGTACGCGTGGATATCGGAATCCAGGGATATTGTCACGTATGAATATATCGGTATGTAGAGATATCGCAATCTAGGAATATCAGTACGTACGAATATCAGAATTTAACGATATTGGTTCATGAGAATGTCGGTGTATATAGGGATATTCGTAGATATGTATATCGGTACAAAGAGATATCGGTAAATAATGTTATCGCCACATAACGACGTCGGTAACTAGAGATATTAGAGATATAAAAAGCTTGTTAAAAGAAATACAGAAATACTCGGTACTCGGATACTTAGGGGTCTACAAGGTTGCAAAAGGATTAATGGGTTCGAGGTTGGGAACGCGCCTTGCCTGGTGATAAACCGTGATCGTCAAAGAAGTACGTGTTGACACGAGAAAAGTAGGGGACAATAGGATTAAACGCGGGATTCAGATAAGACTTTTGATAAGATTACTGTCGAACGATACTTCACACCGTGCACATTTTGCAGTTTTTCTATTTTCGCTCGGAGATCGCTGCAATCATTCTACCACACTGTCATTTAATTGTCTGTATTTCAATTTAATTATTTAAGCATTAAATCGTATTCAATTGCTGTATTCGCAAATTTTTATCTATTGCGATATAAAAGGTTTACTTCATAGAATTCGAATATTTGGAATTAAATTAATTTATTATATGATATTTGTGTAAATTTTCTTTTGCATGTAGGTCATTCAAAGGGTTATCTTGATCCTAATATTTTGCACGCTGTAAACAATTCGTTTTGTTCCATGATACGCATCGCATAGTTTGCACGCTTTTTGCGAGTCCAATATGCCATGAAGTGCACAAACATTCACGATCTATTCATAAGGGATGATATTTCATTCCGTGTGTTTACAAAGTTGCTCTCGAGCCCCAGGATCTCTCTTTCACGGCACAATCGCCGTAAATCAATAATTAAATTGTTTGTATGCATGGTATCGCGTTGAAAAACAAACGAAAACTTGGATTCATCAATTAAAAGAAATAATACGGTACTGTGTCGGGACAATGCATGAAACGTATCTTCAGAATGATTCCGTACCCTGATGAATAATAATCGAGCGTTTGATAAAACTGACACTTGCTTTTAAATAATCGTCTTTTGTACGGAAAAATTTCCACGAAGTATGCTCAATGCATTTCGTATTGAAGTACTAACTGAAACCGGTCTCCGCTTAATTAAACATTCAGAATGCAAATTTAACGAATGATTCGCCGTCGAGTATTTTGCGCTAGATTCAAGTTCGCGTTATCTTAATAGGTTCGTTGATATTGGTAATTAAGAGCCGATAGATTGCACGATTGTTCGCGGCAAAAATGAATTTCGATGAGCGCGAAGGAGGCCAAGAGGGACAGAATCGATTCTGATCAATCGCAGGAATCGGAATTCTCCGTTTAATGTCGTAATCAATTATTTTCGACCTTTCAACGAGATGTTCAATCTCGAAGATGGCGTGGAAAAATAATAGTCGTCGCCCGTGACGCAATCGACGGGATATCTTTGAAGTCATCTTCAATATTTATCGTTTAATGCGATCGAACGATTTTCCATCAGCGATGATTGCCTTCGGAAGACAAACGAAATCACTTACGAAATCTTCGCAATTCTGTACCTGCATTATCTTTCCGTACGCGAACGTTGTGAAATGGACGTGTGCTAAAAATAAAATTCTGATCTATTAATATTGATGTTATATCGGAAGTGATATTGATATTGAAACTGGTTATGTTGATAAAATTAATGATGCTAACGATATTGATGAAACAGACAAAATTGGCAATATTGTTGATATTGACGATATCGATGAAGCTGATGAGATAAATGAAATTGGAAAACTTGCTGAAATTGATATTAATATTGGTACTGCTACTCACATTAATACTAACATTGATATCGATTGATATTGATATCGATATTGACATTAATATTGGTATCAGCATTTTATTACAGAGCTCACTGTTCCGTAACAATACATGTGATCATATTATCGCATACTGTATCAATGATAAAAATTGAGATATAAATACAATTCTTTTTTTCATCGTAAACATAAACAATTATCAACTAGAAAATCTAGAATTTTCCAACAGATAACAAATTTTCAGCAATCTAATTCGATCGTATCTCGACTAGTTCTCAACTGTTCGGGGTCTCCGATGTCGAATATCATAGCTGAAAAATTCCTCAGATCGTAGATCCGTTTTCACGGCGCAAACAAAGACAGCAAAAATAGCGGAAAAGCAAACTCGGCCCGGCGTTAATGTTTGTTCGATAGACACGGCGTAATGCGGTATGTACATGTTTCTGCGTATCGAACACGCTAAACGGAGCGGAGAAAGCAAATCGACCTTTCCGAACAGGATGTTTTCGTGAAACCCACGGCAAAATCGGACGTATATAATACACGTCGCAGTGACTGTTACTGCAGACCGGTACAAGGATCATTCGAAATGACGTGTCGTTTACGTCAACTTCCAGAAAGCGGCGATTCCAGAAACAATGGATCGTCCACGCTTTGGCGCGCAAAATGAAGCGGAAAATACTAACGATTCCTTGGAGGAAAACAGCCGGGGATTACAGGTTTGCTATTTTAAGTGAACAATAACCGGTAATCGGTCGCTGATAACGATCGTTTGTTTGGCTTCTTTTCGACGGCTCGGTGATATTTTTTGAAGCAAAGATCGCGAGCGTAGAACGCAACGACGCAGTTAAATGATCAACGGAATGAGTCATTTGTATTTGTTGCACGAGAAAAGAACATTACGACGATGGAACAGCTGTGGTCGAGGATTATCAATCAGGCTTTGTGATCATTGTTTTCGTATATACATATTCGTTTGATAATGATACAGTTGCGATCTTGTTCTCCAAATTCGTTTTTAGCATTTATCTACGTCATGGACATTTTTTTACTTAAGAAACATTGGAGATTTTGGGACTTCAGAATTTGGGAATATTTTTTTACTTAAGAAACATTGGAGATTTTGGGACTTCAGAATTTGGGAATATTTCAACTTAGGAATATAGGAATTTGGAAATTTTATGATTTTGAGACTTGGTAATTTAGGGATTTGGGGAATTTGGGATTTAGAAAATTTGGGATTTGGGGAATTTTGAATCTGGGGAATTTGGTATTCGGGGAATTTCGAATCTAGGGAATTTGGGATTTAGTGAATTTTGAATTTGGCGAATTTGGGATTTGGTGAATTTTGAATATGGGGAATTTGGGATTTGGTAAATTTTGAATCTGAGGAATTTGGGATTTGGGGAATTGTTATTTGGAGAATTTGGGATTTGGGGAATTTCGAAACTGAGGAATTTGGGATTTGGGGAATTTAGGATTTGGGGTACTTGAAATTTGGGGGATTGAGATTTCTGGTAATTAATACGAGACATTTCATGAAACAAGAAATTAGGAATTAAGTAATTTTGAAAATTGAGAACTAGTGATTTGCAGAATTAACAAAGCAGAAGAATTAGGAATTTGCAACTGTTATAGTTTCAGAACTGAAGAGTTTAGCGAGTTAGTAATACCGTTTTTGATAACCACGATAAAAATGTTGAAAAGTTGATACGCGTAAATTGAAGATATTCTATCACGTTGTACGTGAACAGTTCAGTGCACTGTTAATCTAATGAAACGACTTCTAAGTTAGTTGAATGGTTCGTAGTTTCCGTGTCAAGATAAACACCATTTCCTGTATCGGGCTTCTCACGGATTTCATTGTTGCAAAATGTTTGCAGTATATCGTACAGAATGGTTGTAGTTCTCAATGGAACTTCGATTCTTCTCTGAGGTAACTACAATGGATTTCATTTCGTAATCCTTCTCCAATCGTGTTCGTTTGCTCGTCAATGAAAGGAGAATAACTGTTACATGGCACCGTGCAATCGTTGATTCAACAATCACACTGTGTCAATTGGAGTTTTTCGACTTTGGCACTTTAAAATTTTTCATCTTTCGTATTTTGGGACTTCAGTACTTTTGGATATTGGGATGTGGTAATTTTGGAACTTTTAGGACATCGGAAGATTAAGATTTTGGGATGTGGAAATTTTGGGAACTTCACATTTCTGATTCAGGAATTTTAAAACTTTGAAGATGAATAAATTTGATATTTGAATTTTGATCAATTCACCAATCATAAATTAACATTTCTAAATTTGTAAACTAGAAAACATGGAAATTTCAAATAAACTAAGAGCGAGTAGGCCATCAAACATGACCCCAGCTACAAAACTAACAATAACCCCCAGTGACTCGCCCCAGCAATTAGAGCGCCGCGTTAAAAAATTAATGAAAAAATTGTTGAATAATCCATGCAATAATGTGCCCCACCGGGCAGTCTATTTCTACTGCGGCGATCAAAGTGCTAATTTCAGCCTTTTCTTCCGCGAACAGTATATTTACGCTGAAAAATTCAAGCGTTACGTTCGTCCATGTTGCACACACTTTTCATCTCGAAAACATCGTAAAAAATTCAAGGATGAAAGCGTTACTCGTGCACGCGAGTTCTCCTTAAAACATGAAACCATCGTCTGGATTCGAGCAAAGTCTGATTCATTTTATTGTCACGGAATCTTGTGTACACACTAAAAGCTATGATAATCAACGGTAACTTAAAATGATATCCCCATGAGCTCATCGATATTATCTTCGAGTCGTTAGAATTTCGAGTGATAAAAACGATTTGAAATTCTTTCGAAGAGAGGTACGTAAGAAAGTAACGGACAAAGGAACGTGCGAAAAGGCAGAGCCGAAGCGAAGTGTTTGCTCGGAACGAGCGAGACGTATTTGAATAAATTATGCACCGGTGAGGAACATCGAAAAAAGAATTATCATGAGAAGAAGGACGGTGAAGAGAAAAGTTTTGTAACGCGGAGGATTTTAGGCGGATGTTCGAGAAAACGGCTCGAAATATTGCACAACCTCGCTCGCTACTTCCACGCTAATTTACATTCAACTTTTAAATTAATTTCTATTTTTAACTTGGATGCATTCGGACCGTACTGAGATACTACTTTTTTCACACGGTTCGAAATAACCGTCCCACGGTTTAAGAGGACATTTATTATTTAACTTGGAAAATGATATTTTGGGGTCTAGGAATTTGGGAGCTAGGGATTTCGGATCTAGGGATATCGGTGTACAGCAATATTAGAATCTAGGGATATTGGAAATGTAGAGAAATTGAAAGTCTAGAGATATCGGAAATCTAGCGATATAGGGACATTAAGTTGTAAGTCCACTGGTTCTAGGGAATTTAACAAAGTAAAATTGTAAATTGTGCATTTCCGAAAGAGATAAATGTATTACAAAACAATTATTCCAAAGAAGAAACATTTATAATCGTACAGAAGCATTGTATTCGTCTTTGAAACGCGAATCTATTTTATCCACAAATGCCCACTAAATACCAACATTAATCGTCTCTTTTCTGCAAATAATTGTCGGGAATTTCATTCTTCTTGTCAGCAACTCGCCAAATTTATCTTCGCCCCAAAGAGTTTCTTTCTTATACCAACAAAGAATAAAAGGAAAAAAAAGGAATCGCAAGTTGTAGAGAAAAGAAACTTCTTCGAAATCGTCGCCATTCAGAGACACTTTCCACCTCGGTGTCCATCCTCGATTCTCATCGGTGACCAAAATGGACGCTTTACTGTTTCTTAGTCGCGAACAGTGTGTGGAAGAAAAAAGGAGGACAATTGAAACGATAAATATCAATGTAATAATTATTTTTGACAGTTTGAAAAAGATAACTATCTGTAATAATCATTATCAGTCAAAGGTTGCAATAACTAGCTATATGTAATTATATGTAAATAATGAAGATATGATAAATAAATAATGTGATCGACTTGTTTCTGAGGTCACCTTCAGGCTTTTGTTATGACTCAAAGAAGATAACTAGGTGTAATTATTAGTATCAGTCGAAAATGTACATGTAATTATATGTAAATAGTAAAGATATGAATAGTAATAAATACCTTTACAAAGAGCACTCTTATAAATTGAATGGTTACACTCTCCCTCCATGGAGACTAGTTCCAGAAATGCGTTCTTTATGCGAATTTATTTTGCGAATACTATGAAAATAATTTCACGAAAGCCTCTGAGCCGATCAGAATGAAATTCCTGCATCAGGAAAGATAGCTGCAGTATTCGTTTAAAATCGTTTTAATCCAGCGAAACGTTTCCCGGTATCTTCAGGTCCAAAATTGGCTAAAAACACGACGGTGTCCGGAGCAAGTGTCTCGTTGATTGTTCTCTAATTAGCGAGAGCTGCTGTTGCAACGACATTTTCTCTGGTGACTCCGGAGGACCCTTGAAAACGGTGCTTCAGCTTTCGAGCAGCTGCCTCTGCAATCTTCTAGCATTCGCGCGGAAGAGCACGCGAAAATCTCATCCTCTTTCCGCTCCTTTTTTTTTCCCCCCGATTCTCCTCTCCCTTTTTTTATTTTTGGTCCCCGTTACGACCAACTGGAATTTCGTGGGATGGCGTTAGCACGCGAAATTGAATTTTTTAATTATCGTCAGCCACGTCGGTGCGGCAGGTTCGCGAATAAATGAAAAAAAAAAGATAAAGGAACCTTTCGCAACGGAATATTTCAACGGGAGGCATACAACGGGGACGAGATGAATTTATCGCGTACAGTTTATTAATGAGCCGTTTCTTTCTCGTTTTTGTTTGCCTTTAAATTCAGGTTAATTTGACCGGGCGAACGAGCAACGGGCTGAGGTTAACTAAGGTGTAATTATGATTTACTTGTTTCTCTGCCACTTCACGGAAGTTAGTTACCAAGGTGTTATCTCTTTTTTTGGTTAATCTTCGAGGTAGTCGCATTACTATTTCTAGTTGCCTGCGAAATTGCTGGTAAATTGCATTGGGTGGGAATGATTGCAATTAGGAGCTTTGTTCGCGGAGGTAATAGCCGGTGAAGTTCTTGAAACAATTTTGGAGGATGAAAGACGGAATCGGAATTCTTCTCAAACAAGAAATTGTGATTGGCTGTTAATTAATATTAAGAAAAATAGGTGTACTTCTAACGCAATACAATGTTTCTCTTATCATAAATTATTCTATCACATTTGATCTCAAATTTTTTAATTCTACAATTCTTACAATTACAAATCCAAGTTCAAAAAATCCCTGGAATCTCAAATCTGAAGATCCCAAATTCCCTAGTCCTCTAGAATCCCCAGACTCGGTTATAATTAAATTCGGAAGTAGATAAGCTTGAAAATTCCTAGACCACAATATCCCTAGATTCTTCGATTCCTATATCCCTAGATAACTTGTATACCTATATTTCTACATCACTTTATCCTAAATTTGTAAATTCCTACGTCCTCAGTTCGTAAATCCCTAAATTCCCATTCCCCTATATACTCAGTATATTTCCATGTGAAAATGAAACGTAAACGTAACAAATCGGCGAAGAAGCGAGTGATGATAAATAGAAAATGAGAGAAGCATCGTGTTTTCCGCGATTCTTCTACCTTTCGACTTCCAGATGTTCAGGATGCTTTTCATTTCGTGTTCACGCGAGAAACGGCTATAAAACGATTCGTCGTATCTCACCGCGCGTTCCTCATAAAACTAAACTATTCCGTCAGTCATGAAATGTTTATCCCATAAATCATATTTCCAATTTCTACGGCAGAGAACAAACGATTTTGCTCGGAACACGGTCAGCCACACCGCTTAAACAAACAACTCCATTCAGTATTTGCCCTCGTGTTATCCATGTAACCTAATTACAACTGAAATTCCATGTAATCATCGACCTCATTGAACGCGATTTCACGCACATTCAAATCGCCGTTCGTCAACGAATTAATTACAAATCAATCAACGCGATTGCGTAGAATCAACATGAATGAACAATCTTCCACCGCAAAACGGTCCAAATTCCATATTGCTCGGGGCGAGATCGGCAATTGTAATAACAATTATGTAATAATCTTGTTATTTATGTATGCTTCACGGAAATTGTGCTGTTGATGCAGGATAAATTAGGACGATTTTGTTTGACCACTTTTTGTTTCAGAATCGATGTACCGAAGTCCTGGAAACTTGGCTATTGCAGTGTCACAGTTAGAGTTCTGAAGTACAGAATTTAGGTCTCGAACAAAAATATCGAATTCTAGGATTCTAGAATTTCTGGTTTCTAAAATTCTAAAGATCCAAAATTTGGGAGTCCCAAAATTCCTATATTCCAAAATTGGGGAGTCCCAAAATTGGGGAGTCCCAAAATTGGGGGGGCCCCAAATTCCTATATCCCAAATTTGGGGGGTCCCGAAATTACTAAGTCCCAAAATTCCTAAGTTCCAAAATTGGGGGATCCCAGAATTCCTAACTTCCAAATTGGGGAGTCCCAAAATTTGGGGGTCCCAAAATTTCTAAGTTCCAAAATTGGGGTGTCCCAAAATTCCTAAGTTTCAAATTGGGGAGTCCCAAAATTGGGGGGTCCCAAAATTGGGAAGTCCCAAAATTGGGAAGTCCCAAAATTGGGGAGTCCCAAAATTGGGGGGTCCCAAAATTCCTATAATCCAAAATTGGGGGGTCCCAAAATTCCTAAATTGCAGAATTCCTAAGTTCTAACATTGGGGAGTGCCAAAATTCCTAAGTTCCAAAATTCCAATATCCTAAAATTAAAAAATTCCATATCCCAAAATTTTACTCCAAGATCCAAAAGTCCCAAAACATCGAAAAATGTCGAAATACCAGCTCCATCAATCACGTCAGCACTAATATCGGTAACCGCCTCGTTTTTGATCGTCACATCGTCGTAAACGATCGAACATGATCTCACGCTAACACACGACATACAAGGACACGAAAGGATTCTTCGATGCGAGGACAACGTTAACGCGAGAGATAATGGTCGACCTAAATCGTCGATAGAGGAGATCACCGTGACCGAACAAAGCAAAATCAGACGCGATTCAAAGCTCGATGCCAAACGATCGGTGCGAAGAAAGCACGGAGCTGGCACGAGTTGGCCGACAGGCTGGTCGGGAACGTTATGTCGGATCGTTGACCCGACATTTCCCGAGGAATGTTATCAAACCAGTATCGATTACGCGCGAGAAAACCCCTCAAGATGTTCTGTTCGGCTTGCGGTTGCTTCCACGGCTTCGAAAGCTCCTTAACGCGGCCGATCGCTTTACGCGGAAACGGAGCAGCCTTTTTATGCGTGTCATTTCGATCGAAGGACATGGAAAATTTATCGAAATTTTTACGAACATAACAGAAATTCTAACAATTTAATATTCTTCGTTCGTAGTTATGTACTTTTTTATCAGTATCATGTAGCTATAATTAGTATATTCGTGTACGTTCTGATCGCTATCATATCTTCATGATTGCTATTATATATTTATCAACTTTTTGATTACTATCATATGTGGTTAGTATCATATATTTTTGTACCTTTTTTTAGAATCGTATAGTCATGATAAGCATCATGTTTGGACATACTTTGAGGTTACAATTATAGGAGTATGATTAGTGTCACATATCACATATCACATATAACACATCACATATTTTGAGTAGTATCATATAGATATAATTAGTGTCATATATTGATCACTAATATCGTATATGTATCGTTAGTATAATATTTATGACAAGCATCATCAGGAGCACCTACATGTTTTTGTATAAAATTTATCAAATTCTGATCACATGTCCATACAAAGCAGACCAATATTGATTTCCAAAATATTCACGAAAATTGCATTTGATTTAACGTTACTTGAAACAAATTTTGTGGACACTACAGAATCAGAAGATATTTATATAATCAGAAAATTTGTATTTATAATATTCAAATGTCAAAGGTCGGAGCAAACCAGTCGGGTCAAATAAACGAGGGGCAGTGAACTCATCCAAATTTTTTGGACCAAAAAGATATATTAATGCATCGATATCGTAACAAAATAAACAAATAAAAATCGATAAATCGAACCTCCGACAAAATTCGTATTTACAATATTCAAATGTCAAAGGTCGGAGCAAAACAGGGATGGACTTTTTCGAAATTTTTCGGAGACGCTACGGAATCGAAAGCTGTATCGATCCACGTCGGTGGCAGTGTCGATTCGTTGTGATCGGTCGGAAAGTATCCATCGAAACAATGGAGACCCGACGAGTACAATAACGGGTACAGAGATACGCGTGACCTGAATTATGAAATCCTCGACGTGTACAGCGTTCGTTGCAGCTCGCTGAAATAATTAATGGCGGGAAAAAATGGTATCCTTTTATCACGAAATTCGATGGGGATTATCCGGCATCGACACGTGAACCACCGTCAAAGAAACGTGATCGCAAGAACGAGCAACTGTCGAATCATTTTTTCGAATAAATGCGATCCTTTGAGTTGCAATGTTAATGCACGATACACCTACACGGGATTAAAATTATTTACAAAGGAAATTAAATGCCTGATCGAAAGAAGCGTTGCTTTCAGCGAAATTACGCGAAACAGTATGACGTAACTGGAGAACCATCCACGTAAATATCACTGTGATATATATAGAAAATCACTTTATTAAAACCAACATCCTTTCGTGAAATTGAAACAAACAGAATAACTCGATACCTGAGACTCGAAAGCTTCGGAATTAAAAAGACATTTTTATTTTATATAACCAAATTTTTGTTTATTTTGTATGATCAAAATTTTTGTGTATAACCACATTTTGGTTGGTTTCGCGCAATCATGTTTTTCCATATGTTTAACGAGAAGATTGGGAACAGCAAATTTTCGTATACAAAATCGTCGATAATTGCGTTCGAAGATTATTTAACGGGTTCCTATACGTTACCACGAAACGATCGATAAATTTCACGGATCTCGTGTTCGTATAGAACGGGTACGTGGAAACCACACTGTACAACACGGTGCCACGATGAAATTCGTTAATTAATGCCGTGCCAAGTCATCGACTGGTATGCTTTGAACGGAGCGCAGTTGATAAAGAGGAGAGATTCAGTACGATGTAAAGGCGGTAAACGAGCTTGGCCGAAAATGCATGACCTAATTATCAAACACGTGACCCCTGTTATCGCAATGGATCGACATAGTGTGGCCAACCCGTACCATCTTGAGAATGAACCATGGTTATTAGTTCATTGCTGCGGGTACCTTTCATTGTGTCCTTTACTAACAACTTCGTTCAATTTAATATACTCTTGATGAAACGTTAAACCTTCGTTGCATCAATTTATTAATTTTGTGAGGAAGAACGTAAATTCAACGTACCGCAAATTCGACGCACCGCAAATACAACGCACCGCAAATACAACACGCCACATTTGAAACAATACGTCAAAATACGTTTCAAAAATACAACACAAATATATATCTTGAAAATACAATGCGTCGAGATACATTTTGCAAGTACACGTCTCAAGTGCTCCTCGAAAATATAATGCGTTGATAAAACGAAAATAGAGTACATCAGGAACATAAATACTTGAAAATACAACTAGCTGGAAACGCAACGCGTGTAAATACAAATCGATAAAGTACGATGCATACCAATACACTCTGCCGTATAACGCATGAGAATATAAATGAAATGTGCGAATAATAACAATATACTAAAACTAATTTGACTGAAAATTGTTCCCGTTTGATGTGACGAACGTGATAAATTTTAATTGGAAATATAAATGACGGCTCTTTTAGGTCGTCTCGTAATAAAACGAACGGATGAATTGAGAGTTGAATACATATGATATGTCGTAACACGAGAGGAAGTGAAGAAGGTTCGACGTTTCGAGGCTCGTGTGTTCGAACGTCAATTGGTAGGCGCTAATCAGAGCATAACAGGCACGGATCGATGTGCATTCAATTAAACGGGATCACGAGTCCGACGAATTTAGACGTTAATGTAAATTATTCTGCACACCGAATTCGAACTTTCGTCTTCTCGATTTTAATTGAGAACCGAGGATGAAAAGCACGATCCCTGGTTATTCCTGTCGTTTCGTATGTTCGATGGGTTTTAAAATTGCACGAGCAGAACGTGAGTCGTTCGATGGTCATACGGATGAGTTTGTGCAAACTCTAAGATAATTCGACGGAATTTATATTAATCCTGTCCGACATCAGAGCTGAGAAATCGAATGGAGGTTACTTCGTTAAATAGAATTGTATTTTACGAGAGTTCGCGTTACTTGAACTTGGTACTATAAATCCGCGCAAACTGTCTCCAGTAACCTAAGCAATAATTTCTGATGGATTAAATTTTCTCTTTGATTCCGCGATATGCCCGTGGTACAGTACATTGCGGTATAGTTCATGTACGTGCTTACAGGGTTCGGTTCTACGGAACGCACATGTATATTTATGCCCGAAGTTCTGCAATCGACAGTTCAATAATTCTGAGAGTAGAAGTTCTACTCTGCGACACTTGTTGTAGAAAAACACCGTAAATAATTAATGGATAATACGTCGTACTTGAAGATTCGACGAGAACTCCGAGAAAACTTTGTTCCCTGTCGAGCAACTTTTCATTTATCAACGACGTTCTGCTAATATTTATTTTCTTCACTCAAAATGAAACCATTTAGTCGATAGCTACGTTATCGAGCTTCTCGCAGTTTCAGATAAACTATCGATTCTCGTACGCTGCACAGGATAATTACTCAATGACTCAGAGTTGCCTAAGCTACATTCCATCATCATATTTCACAATATACTTTCTCAATCTTCCTCTTATGACTTTCAATTTTAATATGTCTACTGGACGTGTAATTAATTACATATAAATTAAAACTTTTCGAATTAACATTAAATTAAAACACGTTCTTTTAAGACGCACATGGTGCGTCATTGTATGCATCGGATCTTTTAGGACGCACACGGTGCGTCACCGAGTACATTAGACTTAAAATAAATAACACGTACGATGTGCCATCGATTACATCGAATTAATAATTTAATTTATGTGTGATATATCATTGATTAATTCGAGTACACAGTGCAGGACACATCTGTTATATCAGTTGGCGTAGCAGACATAAGATGCATCATTGATTATATCGAAAGTGTTAAGACGCTTGTGACGTGTCTTCGGTTGTATCAATTATTTAAGACACAACTGGTGCGTCACAGGTTTTATCAAATAGCATAGGGCACACAACGTACGTCATTTATAGTATCGAATATTTTAGAACACGTACGATATGTCATAGATTGTATACGACACACGCGATGCATCATCGATGGTGTCGATTTTAAGACGCACATGGTGTGTCACACGAGAACAATCGTGGATTCTGTTGCGAATGGTGACCGAAACGCTGGGACAACGTCGGTTATCGTTAGTCGTCTGTGCACGGTCGTTCGAAACGGAAAAAAGTAATGAAAAATGGAGTGCGTAATGGCCGTTCGATCGATACGCATCGAAAGAAACGTCTCGGTCGACTGGCGTTGTTGGCGATGCTTTTAAATCGCGTGACAAGTGCCATTAGCTGTGGGGCTTGGGCAATAATGCATAAAGATTGTCGTGCGACTGGACGGCGGATAAATAAAACGCAAGATAACGGCGCGATTAAAGATTGAACGGCAAATCATTTGATACGCTTTTGTGACCCGGCATCGCTCGCTGTTCACGATATAATTCATCAGCGGCGTTGTTAATGTTATTTATATGCGCAACCACGATCGCAAGCAAAATTATGCGGCTATCCCCTTTGACTTGGATTAAATTCAAATTTTACAATATTACATTGAACTACAGTTCCTTTAGGAATTGTGATTATTAATTGCAAACTCTCATTATATTGCCGGTATATTAAATGTTACACGAAGTACAAAGTATCTTAAATACCACTCCTTTATTATCAAAACACGTAGAACTCTATGAAGACCGTATATTTTAAATTATAGTGGACTCTCGTTATATTGCAAATTCTTCGAATTCTCAATACGTGGGACTGTCATGTTTATGACACTTTTTGATCATTGTAAGACACAGAAATTTACGAAATTTACCGCGTACTTTAAATTACAGCAAACTCTCGTTATATTGCCGATTGAGCGAATTTTCCTTTACACGAGATTTTACCCATATTAGTAGTGCACCACATTGTCGTATCACATGAGTCACGTAGTTTAAATTACAGTGCACCCTCGTTATATCGCCGGTTGACTCCATTATACAAACTTTCATACACACTATTAACACTTCTTCGCTATATAGTACATGAAGATACAATATATTGTGAACCCGACAAACTGTTTCTACATCGTGTACAGTTTCCTCATTAAAAAACTGACATAAAAACGTAAAACGAAATGAGATAAAGATTGTAAAAAATTGTATAAATGTTCATCCATTACATAAATTAGAACGCCTATGAAAGTTGAATGTGCGATATACAGATCACAACTGTGATTTGATTCGGAAAAGGGTTAATCATAAAATCAGATCCACCTTTTAAAGTTATATCAACCCGTTCGCCATAGCTGGCCTGGATTAATTACACGTTTTCTAAGAGCTTCACCGACATCACGGTCCATTACGATTGCAACGTTCCCTTTGTTAAACTCGTACAATGGCAACTATGCTCTTTACCAGGCTCTATTATAAGACCAATTGAAAACCCTGATACAGGGTGTACTAGGTACGTCGAACTTTTCAAATGAAACGAAACAGAACTGCAAGTTATTCAGTTGCCCGTGAATAACATTATTCAGCTTATTGTTTGATTGCTGCTCTATAAGATAACTAGTGCTTACTTGTAAGTAAGGTTAACCTTATATGATATATCCAATCTTTTGCACAATCGTGGAACGATTCGAATCTCTCGTTAACAATACACCTTTCACTTGGACGAACACTGTAGAATTCAATTCTACGATGGATCCAACGAGGTAAATATTTTCAGTGTATCTTCGGTTTATCCTGAACCAGTGTCAAACTGATAAACACTCGACGACCGTTTTGCTCGGGGCAAGTTTAATTTCTTTTGATTTGTCAAGAAGGTGCATACCTTTAAATCTGATCAAATGACAATATAAAATAAGATATACATGAAATAAATTATTTTTATATTTGACATTATTCAAATGACTGCTTGATAATTTAAATATAATTGTAATGAGGATGGGAATCTAGGGGTGAACCTAGGGATTTTAGTATCCAAGAGTTCGAGAAACCCGATTGTCATTGAGCTGTAATCAGGCTATGAGTCAATGTTTAAGTTCGCTTAAAATAGTAAGCTAGATAGCAGTATAATAGTATAATGACACAGTGAAATAGTATAGTACAGTTAGTAAGGTGGAATTACAGGACAGTAATAGTACTAATCAGGTAAGTAACATGTATCCAAATACATGTGCCTGATATCGAGTTCAATGGAAGAAGTTGAACGTTCTCTCCGAAGGATCAATCGAAGAAACTAATGTTTCTGCAAAGAGGTTCGTAAAGAAGCAAATATATTTATTCGTACATTTGCAACCCTACGATAATCGGGTTCGAAGAAGCACGTTGTAAACAGGCATCGATGCACAGCTGAGACGGGAACGAGCGGATTGGCGCGAAGACGACGAATACGAGACGGAGAATGCACGACAGGAATTATCGACGCGCGCGGCTCGAGTATACCGCTATACCAGCTACCCGATCAAGGTCGCGACGAGGGTCTTCCGCTACGTTCGCTTGCAAAGTCGATGGACACGTCTAAAGACGTCGATCCTTGCTTATAACTGATAGCAGAAGACACACGTCCGATTGGTCGCGAAATCAATCGATAAAAACGGGCCTTGCCGTTATCGAACACCAAATTCGATGAATATTTTAACGCCAACCCACTGTTCGAACCACAATTCAAACGTACGAAAACGCGAACGAGACAGAGATAAACAAGGGCAGCATCGATAACGATCCACGTCCCGAACAGTCCACCTCGTACAATCGAATTTCTGTCAGTCTACTGTCAAATATTCGTCGGTCACTCGGCACCGTAAGTGTCACGTTCGTACGATGAGCTTTTCGCTCGAGTTTACGCGACAGCGACTAACGAGAAATCGAGGGTTATTACGGCCGTTGTGTGCGATAAAAAGTCTGACAGAATTTCCGTGAACGTGACGAGGATACGGGAGAAAGCGAGACGGAGAAACCGCGTGCTTAGTCGCGCCGACGCATCGTTTACGGCTATCACTAACCTGACAATCGTCTGCCTATGTGCGCGGCCAAAGGTGGACTAAAGTGCAGCCCCAGGTGTTCGACAGGTTTCCACTTGTCTGGTGTCACGTACGCTTAGTCCTTCCTGCTTGATCCTTGTCGGACGTTGCTCTCGATATCGAACGTTCACTGTTTCCTTCTCCTGGCAGAAACGT
The DNA here is from genome assembly GCA_945859555.1 of Megachile ligniseca. Classification (NCBI taxonomy): domain Eukaryota; kingdom Metazoa; phylum Arthropoda; class Insecta; order Hymenoptera; family Megachilidae; genus Megachile; species Megachile ligniseca. The sequence continues at coordinate 8,668,384 of OX243783.1, forward strand.
CACCTCCGTTTTCTCGTTCCCGAGCTGGTCTCGTGAGCGCAGCTCCGAGCGAAAACCCGCCAAGATACCCGGGTATTTGGTCGCATTCGTGCACGAACAGTAACTGACGGCCTTGTCATCGAGGCGATCAGTACGGCACTTGAGCGCGCGTTCGCTCCAGCGGTCGACTCGCGCGTCGACCAATAGGAACGCGGTGCGATGCTTCCTGCGCCTGCGCACTACGCAACTCCGTGGCGGCAACTTTCGAATCTCTACTCTCTAACCCGCTGACGTTCGCACGACCGTCGCTACAGTATTAACTTATGACACAAATTCGTTGTATCTCCTTTAATGAAATAAGATTCACTGCAGTACGATTATACTCATTCCAAAAATTGTATCTCTAACATAATTAGAATTTTTAATAGTACCTTCATTCTAATACCACATAATAAAGATATGAAATTCTAGAAGAGGACCACAAACTGCTCGTTTAAAAAACTATCTGTTTTTTATGATTATCTTGTACATTATGCATATGTACCGTACATGTTACTCAAGACAATATAAAATGTAAAATTAAATCGAAATAATTTTATTTGTCTCCGTTACAAATCTTAAAATTGGAATACTGTAAATTAAGAGTTATATAAACAACCGATCCTAAGTGTTTCCAGATTAGTACATTATAATGCTAATATATACCTCTATAATTACCGCTGTAATTGTGTCGAAAGTTTCAAGGATAAAATTACTATTATTTGTTTCCAATCTTCACACGCAGAAACAAAATGTACATACATTAAGCTGTTCCGAAATAAAGAACAAATAATCAGAATAGTTCTCCTCTTATCCATAATTAAAGGAAGTCTACATCGAAGCCAAGTGTATTTAACGTGTACCGCGATAACAGTTTTCGTTATCTTATCCGTGAAACATCGTTCTTCCATCTGCTACAATTGTGGAACATAATATATTGATTGTTAATGAAACTTTATTGTGACATTATAAACGAAGCAGAGTAGAGAAATACACAATCTTGTGCGCGTTTGTTGTTAATTCTGCATACTTTAAGTACAGATCATTTATATGAATGTCGTGACACACCCGCGATGATGTTAATGGTTTTCTGGAATGAATAAATGCTTGGTGTAAAAAAATGATTGAATAAATTTAGATGGTGTAAAAATATATGCGTATGTGAACTAGATGGATTGCAGAATAATTTATCCACACTACTTTACGATTTCTTGGTATGCATTTGGACGTTCGTGATTATCTACACTTCGCTGCTAGATGGCAGCTGCTGCTTCGTACTTTGCAATTGATACGAATACAAATAATTACGAAAGATGCACACGTTAACCATTTTCATTAAAACTACGATGATTTAAAGATTTTATTTATAAATACAATTTCAATGTTATTTATAGTAATTTTGATATATTCATCGTTCGTTTGTCAATTCCCGATAACAAAATTGTTCCAATAAAATAATAAAAACGGCTACCTTCACGAACCACTGATCAGCGTCGTTTTTAGCCTTATTTTTCAGCTACAAAGTTTATAAAAATGTATTGCTGTGCACGTGGTACATTTCATTGTCAGTACACCAACGAAGTTCAATTTGATAAACTGAAAACGAAATACAGCGTCGATGAAGATATAGTGGTAGATTATAAGTTACAAGATAAAGTTCGTACAATTTTATCGATAGACTTTTTATAGACTTATGCCGTTATATACCTAATTGATAGCTTAAGTTTTATTACAGTCTCGACTTATCTTACTGTTACTTACAATCTTCAGGTACGTACCTCGACACGCGATTGGATCGGAATTTTCCCACGAGGATGGACCAATCTTCAACAATACCTCACTTTCGAATACGTCGTTATTGCACCTAGAGACTTATTATCATCCAATCGTAGCGTCATGTTTCTGCACACTTTTCATCGAGAGGTCTGGAAGTTGAAAAATTCAGTTAAATATCATTATGATGTTTGATACATAAAATTATGACTTGTGTCGTTGACAATTTTTATAAATTATTAATACGGTCATCTAAGCACTCATAACGTAAATACCACTCTTGAGTAACTTAAAATATTCAATTAATTTTTCAAGACCTAAGTTACAATTATTAATTTACAATTATTGTGAAGCGAGTAGATAAGTTTGTGAGATTGATTTCAGTAAACCTTGATATGTTTAAAAAACTGTGCAGGCGTCGTCGAACATCGATTACCAATTCGTCTACGTGAGCAAAGAAATAAAAGTCCTGGGGACCAGTTCCTATTTCCGGTTCGTCCTGACACCTCCCCTTCGTTCCCTCGATCGAAAACCCGACATGCCAGAAGTAAGTCGTCGTCGTCTCGTAACAGCGAATTCGCAATTTCCGTTCGTTCCTGTAAAACGGACGCACCCTATCGAACGCTAACAATCAAATGTAATCCTACAGATCGTCAACGACGGTCATTTACCGTTGATCGTGTCGCCCAGACCGATCGATATCGAAAAAATAACGAAGAGCAAATCGATCGACAGCATCCTCGAAGCGCATCGCACGACGTGCGGGTACTCGGATCAACGTCGAAGAACGTGTCGAGTTTGCAACGCTTCGAAATTTGATTCATCGTACACGGCAAACAAGGTTAAACTTCCATTAATGTCTTGAAGTATTCGATAATTTTCGGTGCATGTTGGTAAAACTTTCTCAGTGTAACGATTTGGAGATTATGGTGTTTGGGGTGGGTTTGGATTTTATAGAAAATGGGGATTGATCACTGTAATTGATATAATTTACTTGGTGATTTCGTAATTTCCAAATTTCTCATTTTTCGACTTTCCCAATTTAATAACTTCAAAGTTACAAATTTTAGAAGTTTCATAAACACAAATGCTAAATTTCCCAATGTAAGGTTAGAAATTCGATCTGAAAATTTTGAGACAAATTTCAGATCAAAGAATGTTTTAAAAGATATGCGATTATAATAGGCACAGTTTTTAACGTTGCTTAATGAACAATTGATGGCGCGAATGGGACGATTGGAACGTGATTTGGGGTTGACGGAAGCGGCCCTAAAGAACGAGAAAATGGCGCGGATGGCGCTGTCGAAAAAGCTGCATATTTATGAGTCTTTCGTCGATGAAATGTTCCGGCGTTTGAACGCTATGGAGATGGTGAAAGTCAGAGATACCATGAAGAGGGAGGTAACCATTTTAATAATAGTTTCAACAATAATAATTTTGGTATTAGTTTCAATAACAATACTTTCAATAATAATTTAGTAATACAATAATGATAATACTTTGAGTAATGTATTAAGTAATAATTCGGTAATAGTTTCAATAACAGTTTCACTAACAAATGTAATACTCCCAGCAATAATAGTTTCAATGAAAACAGAAAATAGAAACAGATTGCAGATATCGAAAGGTTGCAACGAATTGAAGCTAATTCGGTCGCTCGTTCATTACTGATTTAGATCACAATACAAAAAGTGAAGTCCAAAGAATTATCTTCGATACGCGACCAGCAAGGCGACAAGTCTGTTCCAATTCCAGAGGTCTCGATGTTCAATCGATTCTTCGAGTACCAGACCTACAACGATGAAGAAATCACGGAGACAAACAAAACTCAGGAGATTCTTCAGCAACCAGTAAAATTCATTCTATATTTCTCCTCACAACAACAAATCTAACTATAATCCCTTGAACAGAATTTATCCGATGATTTCGTCAAAGTAATTCATAATCCAGAACTTGTCAAAGAATTATTTATAAAAAATGAAACTACAATGACTGTCGATCATTCTGAAGTTAATTCAGTTATGGAGGAACAGATGAAGGAATTCGACAAAGAAGTATCAAAAATTGTGGAGGATTCTGATCAGAGGTAAATGTGTTCAAGTATAATTTGTATAGTGAATAACGTGTTTTTTAATAAATGTAGATGTAGAAGTAAGGAGGACACGAGTGCGATAAACGGGCAAGGAGATAAGGTTGATTGTAAAATCGAAGAGAACCGTGTTCTAAAAGCAAACGAAACGGAAGACAATGTGGACGGTGATAATGCTTCCAGGGCAATTAATAGTAATCAGATATCCGACGGAAATAATTTACAGGGTAAGAAATTTGAGTAATACTAGTGTTGTGGGGGTCGTTAATATACACTATGCAAAATGTGAGTTGATAGAGAAAATAATGACTAAAAAATATTTTTGAAACTACAATTCCTGTGTCTCACAAATTCCAACAATTTCTACATTTTCGTATTTCTTGTTATAATAAAAAATATATTATTAAGACCGATGCACCAATGATCCACAGCATTCAAGGTACAACCATAATGATGCAATGTTTGTCTCACAGAATGGGTGCTCGAAGGCGAATGCTACTTGAAAATGTCTAATAAGATGCATCAGATGATCGATAACGTCGAGAGAAGTTTGAAAAATTGTTTGAAAGCTCAAGGGATCCATGTCGCGTCTTCTGATACACCAAATATGGAAGGCAAGGCGAATCAGGAGACACCTCAAACGTCATCGGTTTTGATAAAATGTAGAAACGCTAAATTATCCATTATTACGTAACTGAGAGATCTCTGTATATGAGGTAATATTGCAAGAAAATACTGTTCCATATACTAATAACTATTTTCGTAAATATTTTAAACTGCAAATTTAAACAGAAATGATTTTCTCCACATGCACTTACCCAGCTTCTATTTTTATTTTATGTTATCGCAAAAATTTGATTCGTGTGAGTGATCATCCGTAAATTCTACGAAAACGTATTTGCATCATGCTCTGAGTCACTATATAATAAATACGACACACGAAAAAAATTGGCACAGTTTCTTACAATCGTTTTATTTAAAAAAATCAAGTATTGTATTGCATTCTTAGTGTATTTCATTATATTGAATCGGAGACTAACACTTGAATTTTTAATCACAATTATCTTAATGGATACCGCCGATATTTCATTTATATATGTTTACAGATACAGAACAGTCGTAAATTAAATGGATTCAAGTTCGCTGCAAAAACCTGCAGTCTGATAGAAAAATCCAATTGTCGTCATCAAAAACACGAGCTGTAAATAATAAAATGTTGAATATTCTGCGTTCAATATCCGCTTCTACGTTATTTCTGTTCGTGCTAAATGCGTTGCATCCATTACGATCCTTTCTGTGCGATATCGAAACGTTAATAAACACGTTTCAGCACAACAGCGATTTTTAACCGCAAATTTTATCGCAGAAACACATCCACACGGTGTCACATTTTCATATTCCATTAATACTATTTTTAATTTAACTGTGATCGATTTAAAATAAATAAAATTACATTAAAAAGTTCAATCGTTTTCCTAACCTCAACAAAAATTGTAGAACATATTTAATATTTTTGATAAAGAAAGAAGTATATACGATAGAAGTACGTTATTGTTAGACAGAAATCCTGGCTACGTCAATGTTCCATAAATTATTTTTAACCGGACAGTATGCAAATGCCTCGCGATAAAGACCTGGAACTCGAGATAACAAAATGGAGTCGATTTTTGCATTAGCGCTTACATAAACGCTGTTTTGCTACGAAATTGTATCGCAAACTTAAGTTTCAAGTCTCAGTTGTTTGCTTACTGTCGAATTGTTTATTTCGGAAAGAGTTGTACGAGGTCACAGTGACAGGGTGGAAAACGTCGTACAGGAAGTCGAAGTTCTGCCCGCGAGCATGTGCATCGCCCCGTCGAAACATTCGAAAAACCGACTAAATATAGAACAGAAGCGGCGTTATTGTTGGGTTGCACGTATTTTCGTAGCTGCGTCTCTTTTTCCACGGTGTCTTCGCACGAATTTATGAATTTACGACGCCAGAAAGTTCGCCGTACAATGGTCGTGACATCAGTCAGTATCGTGACACGATTCATCACTGTCAAAATACTCGGGGGCTCTGAACTAATTTATTTATAATCCATATTTCTTTTATTCGCACTTTTTCTTACCTTACACTATTTCTTTTGATAGTGGTTTCATATTACATGAATGTAGATTTTTATACCTGAAATCATGGATTGTAAATTTTTATAATTTCTGGCATGTTTTACTGTTTTTATTGTTTTTTTATTTCAATGACTTTTGAAACGAAGAAGAAATTACTGGAGTGAAAGTTAATTTGCAATGTTCACTTGTTTTGATAAAATGAAGTCTTAAGGGGTGAGTTTCATCCTCCCCTAAATTTCACACTACTACAATAAATAATATTTCTCCTTGAAAGTCTTCTTTGAAAAATGTACCTTTGAGTGTTACTTTGAAACCTTCAAGTAATTTTACTTGCATCATTATCACATATTTCAAGGTGCCCTCCACATCTCATAGTATTTCATAGATGTGAATACAACTATTTAAGTACCTTCCAACTTTTACTTTAAAATCTCCATCTTGTTCCATTATTGATAGCATAATCCCTTCACCACAAAAAAAATGGAAAGAAATATGTATAACGCATTTTTCTCCCAAAATGGCGGAGTGAACATCTGGCATCGAACAGCAACAAACCTAACGAACCTCCAGCTGATCGATGCAATTCAGGAAGTTTATCAAGGTGTTATCGACTTCCTAGATCACAGCCACACGGAAGTGTGGATCGCGCATGCGCCAGATCCAAAGCCGTCTTTGCGCACGCGGTCTTTCGAAATGGTATTTTTAGAGAAGTGAGTCGCTAGTTCGCAAGCAGCGACGGTAGTCAAGTGTCGTCGTTGACCCTAAGGAAATCGAACCCTGGCGAACTATCGACAACTCGGATGACCACCGGTGAGTTCTCTTTCTTCTTCGATTCGAACGATTTTCACGAAGAAAAGCTGTTCGTTTACTTCGAACCGTTCTGGCAGTTTCGCAATTTCCGTTGTTCCTTGCGCAATTCTTCCTCGTGACGCGGTGATTACGCGATTCACGACACGTGCTACGAAAAATCGGTGGATTCGATGCTCTCGACGTGCCTGCTTAGTTCTCTCGTGGATCTAAATTTGGAACCCGTGCTGCACTCCTTGGTACACCTATTTATGATGTATTTATGGCAACGGACCGACTCGTGCTCGCGTTTGTTTCGCATGTTCGATGGATGTTGTACAATCTCTCGATTACACGAACCGCAGTAAACTGCCACCATTTTATGTCCGTCTATTTAATACAAAGTTCTACTTAATAGCTTATTTATATTTTCTACTTCTGTAAAATATAATTCGTTGCGTTTACTTGGGTTCATCTTTATTCGAATTAAATTTTATTATGTATTTTGTGCGAGTTAATTCAACATGTGATGGCATCAATTTTTTCTGATTTTATCATTAAAATTTAACAAGAAATTTTGTAGTTAAACTTGAGACTTTGGTAAATATTGTGAACCACCGGTGACACGTGTGGTATGAAACGTAGGTTGGGCAAAAACAAGTGTGGGAGCAGGGGGATGAATATGGGGAGGTGGAGGAGTGAAGGACATTTCACCACCTCCTTCAGTTTTGAGACACATAAAATGTAAACATGATGATTTATAAATTCGGAAGTCCGTACATTGGAAAACTTACAAGTTCGAAAATTTCTAAATCTGGAAACTTGAGAGAGTGTAAAATTCTACATCTGTAAATTTGTAAATTCGAGACTTCGATAATGTGAAAATCTGTGAGTTTGAAAACTTGAATATACAAAAATTTGGAAACTAGAGAATGTGAAAATTCAGAACCTTGAAAATATAAAAATCCCTAAACCTCAATATTCGAGAAATATAAACTCCATAAACCCAAAACCTGAAAATTTAAGAATCCATAAATTTCTAAATCGGAACGTGAAAATATAAAGATTAAAAAATCTTTATTTGTTGCTCCCTCCCTAATAAAACAACGTCGCAGATTATTATTGTTGCGTAAAGGAAATCGTTTTATTTCGCACGAAATAAAAATTCTATAGTTGGTTCTTTGTTTTCCTTCGTTTAGCTCGGAAATACGCGTCCGTTTTCGATCGTAGATCGAGTTATATTTAAGCATATTTACAAAGCTGGCGTTGCGAGCAGAGACGCGGTAGCACGCGAGTCATAAAGCTTCTTCGAACATTCCCTGTCGTAAAAGTGGCACCTCTGATCTTCGTCAAAAATAAAAAAAAATTGAAAGAAATCTTCAATTATAAAAAAAAAAAAAAACGAACGAGTAAGATTTTTCGAAAGTTCGACGATAACTTTGAAGATTAACCCAATGTTTCTTTTTCCTTCTGCCATCCGGTGGAATACTGATTCTTTTTTTTATCCACCGTCGATGGACGTCAATGCCCATTTTACGGTGAAGGATCGAGATTGATCTGTCTTCTAAAAATACGAACTGACCTGGCCTGACTTTTTTCTCTGTGCCAACTCTCTAGCTACGAAGTTGATTGCTTCTTTGTACATCGCAGATATCGATATAGATTCGTTTACCTTAGCGTTCGCTCTATTTTGAAGTTCTCTGCCGTTTCTAGGAACAAGGTACTTGTGAAATTGAGTTAGGGGGACGTGATGGAATTAGGACCCGAGTAAATGTGAAGAGCAAATAAATTTTAAATAAGTATAACTTAATTGTATATTGGTTCTCCTCAGAAGGTTAACAGTTTCTAAGAGATTGAACAATTTTCTGGAGAATATATAGAATATATTCTATAGAGCAGATAGAACTAATTTAAATAAATAGAAATTGTAGGTTAAATGCAGTGACCAAGAAACATTTGCATATTCGTGATTAAAAATTTCGCTTATAAACTTTCCGTATAAATTGCATGCAGTTTTTACAGTCTTATAGTCCCCGTCTTATGGGGTGAGTTTCATGAAGAGGCAAATTTCCCAAAGGAATTGTCCATTCGAGTAGAACAAGGCACCATTGATACAACTGGCAGTAATAACAGCGACGCAATTTGCTTATTTATTTATAAATTGTATAAATTGTATAAATATGTGAATCTTTTATAATGTGATACACGTGATATTTTATTTAGAACTCTTTTGACGCAGTCAATGGGTCACAAGTTATTTTAGATGGTAATTTCTATTGACTCACTTTGTATATTGATTATTAACTTTGATATTCAGAATATACTGTTTCAATTGTCTCTGAATTTTATTATAGTTAGAAGCGTTTGATGTGAATTATAGAAGGGAGACAACTATATAAAATGTTTAATGAGTTATTTCAGAGGGTAGTTCTGACTCACCCTGTATAGTTATTAAGATCCCTGATACATTAAATTGTTTTTTAAAGACCTTTACCATGTTTTCAAGTTCGCCATATTCCTTGTTCTCCATGACAGGGCAAGTATTAAAAAAAAGACGAATTTCGCGAGGAAATTGGCGCAGCAAGTAGAACAAGCGTATCATGGGTGCGACGGCAAGTAGTAACGGTGCACCATCACCGTCGGCGCCATCCATGGAACGAAACGAGGAGGCGTTTATCCGCGGTACAGAGGAGTCTTACTGTCCAGAATACACGAACGAAAATATACGACAAAGGAGGAGGACTGGCGCGTTCGATGTGGGTGAAGAACCTCGATCACAGGTTAAATTTAAAGCGGATATTTATCGGTGTTCGGCCTGCGGCTGAATGAGAACGACCTGTACGCGAGTTCGAAAATGCTTTTATTCGCGTTTTATAGGGTCCGAGTCCTTATGCGACCTTCAGGGGCGAAGAATACTGGAGTCAAAGACCGTCAGCGCCCAGTTTGTCGAACTTGAGACATCCTCGTCGAGAGACTTTGGTGAGAATATTTTTCTTTTTTATATTCTAACAATTTATGTCATCTATTTTCAATTTTATGACAAATTTATTTTCTCGAGTTTGAAGCTGATTAAGTAGTGAAAATATATACTGTATGATACATTTGAGAAAACAAAATTGTTCAAGATTTATAAAATACACGTGCATGAATTAACATAGTACTTCTAACTATTAGAAGAGTGAAAACAATTTATAAGAACGTACCTATTTAACAATTGAAAAAAGGAATATTATCTTGTTCATTTTATATTGTCAAAGTGCTTTGTGCACCTTCCATCAATATTATTACACAATTAAAAGTTATGTACTCCACAGTCAAGATTGTGGACTATTACTTCATTCGCTATATTTACTAATGAGTTAACTTTTGAATTTACCTACCATCTTAATCCTCCCACCTCCTTTTCATTCAAACTCTGAAATTTGATCCATGACGACATTTCAGTATTCTAATCCCCGGTTCCTGGTACACAATTCTTTCCTGAAGTTCTCTAAAATTTTATATACGTTTCGATGATTCAACATTGAGCCCTGAAGAACTTGGCGATGATCAGTCAAGACCGTGAGATCCCATTGTGTCGGTGGTTCGAAAAAGCATCCTCAAAATTTAATAATACGCACTTACATCACATCTAACGGTACTCTTCATCGGGACGATCAAATCTGTTTATTCGATGAAACAGAGCTTATTTTCAATCGGTCCGATCAGGTTGAATGTTATGGTTTGAGGAAATTTCTGATCAATCCACCCAAGGTCTGATCTACTCAAACTTTTGACTCCTATCTACTCAGATCATTAACTCTAATAAATCTCCAGTCTTTGACTAACCTACTCTCAAATTTTTGATCAAGTTCCAATCTCTAATAAATCAGTCTCCAACTAAGATGAACCTACTCAAATTTTTGACCAAGCAATCTACTCATACCTAAACCCTGCAACCTACTCAAATCTACTAAGCCTCGAACCTCCGCAAATTTTTAAAACTTGCGTTTTATTTGTCAAAAGAATGCCACAGTTGTTGGCTCGAAATTTTCCGAGGCATTTTCTTTTGTCTGACGGAAAAGCGTCGCGAGTATCTGGCTGTTCTCCAAGCGCTGGCGTCTCTTCATGATTTCGGGAGAACACGCTGAGTCACGGTCAACCACAGGCAGAGTTCGCAGGCATCGATCACGATCACGTGTCTTCGTGTCTCGAGTTCCTTCGCAGAACTCGACGAGTCTGGTGCCAGTGCACTCTCGTGGATCGTTCGATGAGGATCCAGCTTTAAAACTCGCGATCGATCTCGTTGATACACGCAGTCCCTTGTCGACGCTGCGTACATGGATACGCGAACTACCATTCGTTTCTGCGCTTTGATCAGAGTTAGACGTGTGCGATACTTTTCTAGTATTAATCGTTGATCTTCGTGATTTAGTGAACACTTCGATTTGTGTGAGTATTTGTGCTATTTCGGGGTAGATTGAATACTGTATTGATTTTGTTGGAACAGTATTTTATTTGAAGTGAAATAACAGAACAGTCATTCATCTTACCATACGATACTTTATTTCTTCTGTAACCTTATGAAGATATGCGAAAATAATTAATGCTGACATAGGAAACTTAATTCAAAATTGCATAAAAATGAATTTTATTATTAACCATTCATGCACTCGGTTTTCTCCGGCGCAATGCAAAGAGAGCAACGAGCCACGTAACCATTCCTTGATCCAGAATTCCGATCGTCGATCGACTTAGGTTCCGATCGGCGTCTCTGAAATTAGTCCATTTATTTATATTGCAGTTGACGTACGCCGCACAGATGACAGGTTGGCAGTCGGCCGAGGGGCACAGCCCTTCGTTCTCTCAGGAGACGATGGAACTGTCTAGAGTGATCTCTCAGTTAGCAATGGCGAATCAACAGCTGGCCACGGCGCACGCGGCCACCTTGGGACATCTAGAGACCCTATACGTTGAACTTCGAAAGGAGAGAGAGTCCAGAAGACGCGAAACGATGGAGCCGTCGAAGAAACGGCTGACGATCGAGCAAGAAGACTACGAGGAGAAACGAAGAATGGAGGCGGGGATCGACAGACTGGAGAACCTGTCCAGTGACTCGGATACTTGTGTGATCAGACACAGAAGCCTGTGTCAGGACGAAAACAGGAAACTTCGGTCCAGGGTCGACAGATTGGAGATGATGATGAACAGAGATTTGAGGTGTACGAATGAAACGACGGATGAGTGCGACGATTCGAATCGTCGACAGATCGATATCGGCTGTGATAAGCTTCCAAGCACCGTACCTGAAGAATATAGAACGAGTGACATGAATCGAGGGGATCTCAGGGTGGAAAATCGGCGAAGAGAGTCGAGATCTGATGACGATACGATGGTGAATTTGCATTTAAAGTCTGGGGAAGAGTGTGTGATGAGCGAGGGGGATGAGAGGATGCTCAGGGAAGAGGTGATCAGGCTATCGGAAGAGGTCGAGAGGTTAAAGGCTGAACGACTGGAGTACCAAAGCTTGAACCAAAGACTGGAAAAGGAGTTGTCTGAGGAGAAGACGGTGGTGGGCAAGTTGACGATGGATTATGAGGTATGGCTTCTCGTGAAGACAGAATTGTGTATTCGGTGAAATAAGCAAAGTATTAATATCATTGAGATTAATTGAGCACCATGTGAATTTGTGTGGTATGTACACATAGGTGTAATGCAGACTTCTTCATTTTCTTTTAAGTATGTCTGATGTGGATTGAAATATGGATACAGCACTCAGGCTCATGTTATTTCATACGTGTATGATCATATGTTGCATATATTATTTCTTTGCACCTGAATGTACATATATCAAACCAAAATTATATATGTCAAAAAATTACAGACATGTGTCATACCAAAATTGCACACATGTATAACGTCAAAATACACATACGTACCAAACCAGCCCAGAGGTCCACCATAAACATACCGATTTTCATGCAATAAAATTAAATTGTTACAGGAATCCAAAACGCGACACGAGAAAGCAGAATCAAATCTGCAAGAGCACAGAGAAGAGTACGATAAGCTTATGGAAAAGTTTGACATAGCCAAAAAGGAAACGGAAAGGTTGTTGGAAGAAATTGATAAGTTCAACACGCAAAAAGACACTGCCGAGGCGAAGATCTCTAGTCTAGAGCAGGACCTAGAAAAGTCTTTGTTAGAAAAAGAGCAGATCAAAAGCATAGAGAGCCAGAAGACTTTGAAACTGAAGGCACAATTGTCCGAGGAGGTTTCGGATAAAAAGAAACAGATCAAGGCTCTCGAGGACGCTTTGGATGAGATTCAAAGACTGAAGGAGACTATCAAGACTGAGAAAAAAGGCGATGATGACGCTACGAAAGAGGACGTTGGTATGTCACTTTAATTTTCATTCTTGCAACATTAATATGTTACAATGTAATTCACGTAATTGAAATATGATCAATAGGTCCAATCGAATCGACAGACGATTCGCAAGAAAATTCCTCAGCAGAACGTGCAACGAATTTGGAGGAATTCAAGAAGGAACTGACTTTAAAAAGAGAAGCCAGACAAAGAGCCATCGCTGCTGTTTCCTCGGAAATGGAACGGCTTAGACGAGAATTAGATGCAGAGAAGGAGGCTCATTCAGAAACGTCAAGGGTGTTAGACCTTTTGAGGTCCGCACAGAACGATCCTCAAACACAGACACAAAGAAACCTGGATGAAAATTCAAAACGATCTAGGATGAAAGATCAAAAGCCGGATGAACATGAGCTGGCTATGAAACGAATTGAAGCGCAACGATTGGCGAGCATCTTGAAGGTAAAGTGACACTTTATAATAAATTTCAGCAAGACAGATAATACTGTTGAATAGCTTCATTCATTTGTTTAATTCTAGTTAAAAATTTAGTTAGCGTTATATTGATACATGTAGCATCACCACATGTTATATTACATGTTACATACTCTACCATGTGTTATATCACCAAAACATTATATGATTAGTTTCGATGTGAAAGAGATTTGCACTGAAATCTTCAGGTCTCCGACGAGCTGAGAGCCGACATTCGTTTCCAAATCGACAAAATGGACGACCTCCGTTACCAGCTGGAAACAGACCCCGATCAGCATCGATATCGCATCCGAAGCTTGGCAGAGCTGACGAACAAAACGCGGGAGGCTCTTCACAGAAGAGAATTACGTGCCAACGAGCTGAAGGACCATCTCGCGCAGATTCTGGTCCGATTAGGGGACAGAAGTTTCTTGGACCTGAAGGACGACGTTGGCCTCGAGTGTGAGCGTCAGCTGGAGAACATCGATAGCCTGAAGAGCCTCTACAACGAAAGGCTGAAAGTGCTGAGCGAATTGAAAGAAGCCGCTGCCAGGGAACTTGTGGATGTGAAGGAGAGATTGGATCAAGCCCTGAAGAAGTCCGAGTGCTTGGAGGAGGATCTTAGGAAGGCTGACGAGAAGGTATTGTGAGACTATAATGTTGAAACGAATAAAGAGATTTTAACTTGCTGTGTGGGTCAGATCGATACACAGGATACGGAGATATCGAATTTGGAGTCCCAACTTGGACTTACTAAGGCTGACTGCAGGGATCTTCAGAATCAAATGTCAGTTATTAATGGGCTGTTCACTCAGATGCTGCTGGGTGCTTCCTCTGCTGACATGGACCTTGATCGACTGACTCAGTTACTTCAGGTACTGTTAATTCTTTTGCAAGATATTCTATGCACGATTGACAAGTTATACGAGTTAGATGTATTATCTGAAGGTGGGATGTTAATGTGGAACATTTTAAATTGCAAATAAATTTAAAGAATAAATAAATGCAGTATATTAGATAAATTAGTATATAGTATCTCTCTTCGTCTTCAGAAAGTTTACTATACAGGTGTTTATCTTCTACGAAACAATTACCTTCTTTGTTAGTTTCGTACCTCGCCGATAGATGACGGTAACAGTACGGTCGGCGGCTTGATATAAAATCAACAAATATATCAAAATAACTAGTTATTAATCTTCTGGCTGATCTAATTATTAGGAGAATCATGATCTGATTTGTGACATGGCGAGAGAGGAAGGCACCGAGGCTGCAGCTCTTCCGAAGCTTCTTCTTGACTTAATTGAACAAGTGGAAGGTGGTAAAGGTTCTCAGAAACGGACAGACAGTGAAAATAATGGAGCTGAAGCTGAAGTGGAGAAGAAAGAAGAAGATCTTCAGCAAGAAGACATTGCACACAATTTACCCAAGGTAATAATTAAAAATATTCTTCCTGAGACACATACATGTAGACATCATACATGTAGATATTCTTGAACCATATGCATGTGTGTCTATATGATCATCTATTTATATGTATGTGTGTCTATACATATCATTATATGTACGTTTCATGTGTGTCTACACATGTGTCTACATACATGTCTACATGTGTCTACATACATGTCTACATGTGTATATCTGTTAACATATGTCCACATGTATATCTATATGTGTCTAATTATATCCATATGTGTCTATAGGTGGTATATGTCCATATATGTCTACATGTGTTTACATGAATTTATATGTGTCTATGTGCTTATATGTCCATATGTGTCCACATATGTAGCTGTGTAATACGAAATTAACAAAACATCTAATGAAATTATTATTAACAAAATACATTACGTTAGTCATTAAAATTCGAGAATCTTGATATAACTCATTTTTATCCTCAGGTATGGCGTGTTCTGTTAGAATTGCTAAGCTGTCACGCAGAAGGTACACCATCCGCGTCTGCAGCATCCTTTTCGGATCCGAACATCTGTTACAAGTCCGTTGACACACCAGCTGGTCCCAGACTAGTGATATCCGTCAGCAAAACGTACATTCGCCTAAAAGAATTGATCCTGGAGAAAAAGCACCTGGAAAAAGAGATGAACCGAATGAAGCAATTGAACGCGCATTTGGAGTGCAAACTTGGTGAACAGGTAACAAAATAAAATAATTAGCCAACTAATATTGCAATCAGATTACATTAGTAACAAATATATTTCGTATAGATGCAATCTACAAAATATAGATGTAAGATTTTTTTAATGAAAAGAAATTGATACGTGATTTATCAGGAGAAGAGATTATCAGCAGTGTCTGCAGAGTTGAGCAAAACCTGGACCATAGTGGATCGCATGCAAGCACAACATCATCAGCTACACACTCACGAGAAGATTCTGCGATACGAGCTTCAACAAAAGCGGAAGATGCTTCAAGAGCTGAAACAGGAACTGGAATATTGTCGTGAAAAGTGGGAGTCCGCCAGACAGAAGAATACAAACACTGAAATAGAGTGGAGAAGCTTGAGACGAGAGTTCGCTGCTAGAAAAGCTCTGGCTGCTCACGATTCCTTTAACAATAGGTAAACTAAAAAAATGGTATCATTGTTAAACGAAAGCATAGGTATTATACTTCTTTATATAAGAATTATACTTCTTAATGGAAATATACTTTTGGTATTAATTGTGATTACTTGACTGTTTAATTTTAATTGTCAGTGCTGAGAGTGGATTCAGTGATGAACGAGGAGACGACACTGATGAAGAAGAGGACAATTCTGTTGAAGAAAGAATTAGACTCGGTCCACGAAGGAGACCACGAAAGGTTGATAAGGATAATCTTAAGTCTAATCATTAATTTCCAATTTTTGGTGACTCTTATTAATTTGTGGTAACTACTGCTATCTAATTTTGATAACTTAATCGTTGAGCTCTAATTTTGGTAACCTCAGTCACTAACTACTGATAATTGTAATTACTAATCCCCAACTTGTAGTAATTATTATAGGTAATAATGACCAATTTCTAGGTTCTAAATAATTCTAATTCACGATAAAAATTATCTTCAGGAGAGTCCTCGAGCTCCAACCCCAGACACCGAATCAGAGCAACCAACAGACACCGAGCTATCCGAATCCAAAACAGGCTCTTCAGCAACGTTGGAACAACGAACATCCACACCCGAAACAGAAGCTGAGTTAGACGAACCTGAAGTGACAGCCCCCATTTCCGAGCATTCAAACGTCACAGATAACTCAGTATGTACTTGCAAAATTTCAATGCCTTAATCACAAAGCTTATAACAAAATTTCTTCAGGTAAATCTCAAGAGTTCTCAAGAGTCGTTGGATCCCCTGGACCAAGCACTGACGAACGTCATCCAGAACCTCATAGCAATCGAAGACGTCTCAAGTTCCTGCCAGGAAAGTGACCCAACGATGATCGAGGAAATCCCTGAAGAATCACAACCGACCACACCTCACCTGGAGTCATCAAAAGAGGATCTCAAACACACGATTTCAGATCAAGTTCCTAGTGTTACCGAAGATGTGCACACAACTTCAGACACGGATGAGAAGCAAACGGGTGAGAAAGCAAAGAGCGAAGATACCCCGAAATCGTCTGTGTCTCACGTACCCATCGTAACTAGTCCAGCCAGCACGCAGCCTGTGTTCTCCATAGGGCCCTTCCCTCCGTCCATTGTGACACCTGCGACCGTGAAAAATGCCCAAATCAGCGGGACACCGGTCACCCGTTCGCATAATCGATTTTCTGCTCCAGTTTTCGGTGCACCTTTGACGGACAATCGTTTCGACACAAGTCAGGATGGCGACTCGAAAGAGAAACGGGTCGACTGCGACAGCGTGTCGGTGGACTCCTCTTCGAGTATGGAGACCGTGAAAGAGTTCTCCGTGAGGGAGCCTGAGACGACTGAATCGAGACAGGAGAGCGTGCAGGAATCGAGCGGGATTTCGAAGCAGGAGGAGAAGAAGAGCGCGAAGACCAGGACTCCTGAAGAAGCCATGGCAGCGCGGGAAGATAGACTGAAGAGACTGGAAGAACAAGCCAAGTGGTTGATGAATAAGATGAACGCGACCAGCAGGAGAGGGTCGGCGTTGAGCAACAGGCTTGAAGAGCTCCATGAAGTTTATGGGGAGCCACCTGTTCCTCCACCCATGCCAGATGTGCTGCCTGCCAGGCGGCTCAGGACTAATTTGGCGGATCTACCTCGTCAGGTAGGAATTTTTAGTGGTTAGGGATACATTTGGGGCTTTTCGAGGGAACTTTTGGGTCTTGGGGATTTTAGGGAATTCTTGGAGTTTCATAATAAACTGTTCCTAGTAAAAATAGCACGT
The DNA here is from genome assembly GCA_945859555.1 of Megachile ligniseca. Classification (NCBI taxonomy): domain Eukaryota; kingdom Metazoa; phylum Arthropoda; class Insecta; order Hymenoptera; family Megachilidae; genus Megachile; species Megachile ligniseca. The sequence goes on from OX243783.1 coordinate 8,686,325, forward strand.
ACATAAAATATAAAGTTAGAGCATTATTAATTATCATGTTGTTGTTTCAGGTACCTGAATCATCCGAGGGTACTATAAATATCGAGAAGTCTGTCTCGAACGGTGGTTCCAACGACTCGCCTTGAGACGTCCATGATTTTTCATTGCACGAAGAAACATTACTCGACGTTTATTTTCGTCGGCCATGAAAACGTGAAGTGCACGAGCGCCATTTCCCGAGAAACGTGTTGGCTCTCGATTTCGGGAGTCGTTGCATAATTCTGATTGACTCGGGTCATTTGGTACCTCGGTTAATCGTGACGACGTGTTTTTATAATTACGCGAAAACATTATCGCAAAGATTTATCACGTTCTATTATTTTTATTATCGATTGTGTCATCGTTTTACGGACGTGCTACGTCTCGTTCCTAAGTGTGAATGTCAATGTGATTACTCGCGAATCCGTTCCTCTTTTGTACTTTCTACGAATTGTACCTACAAATTTCACTGTATAAATAAAACGATCTGAAAAACTATCAAATATTTTCGAAACTGTGCAATTTTTATCGATATAACTTTGATATAATCTTCTAGGTCTTTATGTAGTCCGAGGACATTTTGAACAACGTTGTTTTTGTGGACCTCATTCCATGATTACATTTTTACTGATTATTATTTAGTTATGTTAATGAATAGTCAAGTGACAACAAAAGTTGGGGGATGTAAAGTTAATATCAAAATTATTTCACGAACCCCACAAGTCTGCAGACCACAATTTAAGAACCTGCACTTCAAGGTTTTATAAATTACCCTAAATAATTGTATTAAACTGTATAGTACTCTAAATAATTATTAAGGTGAAATAATCCATTAGTATCAAGGGTAATTTTGAACGTTAAGAAGACATAATTGATGGGATCGATATGATTTATTTTCAAATAATTAACAATTCTCAGGGTGTAAAACGTCTCCTCCGCGTACATGAGCTTGAATCGCTAAACTATATACCATGGATATGTATAATATTCACAAGGCTCCTCCGTGGATGAATAAAATTCGTACAAAATCGTTCGCGTAACAAAGAAAGATAGCTCTAGGTACGCCAAGTTTGATTTGTTCGTCGCGAAAAGGCACTCCGGACAAGGTTTTCAAAATGGATTCCGGTCAAACCGAAGCTACATAAAAATGACGCTCGTAAACTACTTTAGGTCTCTTTACAATGATTCCGTTATGAAAGACACACACTCGTTCACATACACTCGCGCAGAAATGATTGTCTAAATTTTTCTCGTGCACACCTTTCATTCCTGATCGATGATCTTATCTTACGATTTATCTACAGACTTTATACTCTAGTTGGACTTCTACCTTATCGTTCACGTCGATTAATCTCATTCGCAGCAATAACTGATATCTGTACCTTTTCGGTCGCATGTGGACGCGGTTCGTATCACAGTGCACGTCGTACACCATTCGTCGTTTACGCTATGAAGACACCGGAAACACTTACACTATGACACGAGGAAAACGGTACGTTGGCACGTTTTGCAAGGACTCGTACGAAAATACGGTAGGGAGGACATGGAGAGGACTCTCGTTATATTGCCATTTTGCGACTGTCTAACGTCTTAGGATTTCACTTTTATTTAACTTAGGGTATTTTTTAGGATATTTTAGAATATGGGAAATTATGGTAAAATTGGAATTGGAGAAAATTTCAGAGTTGGGAGTTTCGGGGTTTGGGAAATTTGGAAAATACTTGAATGAAAAGTTAAAAAGTACAAGCAGCATAAAATATGAAAATTAAAGTTAGGAACATAAAAGAATGTTAACCCTAGTCGATGGCAATATAACAAAAATCGACCATAATCTTGGAGAGAAGTATTTTGCAGTCTCTGACGCAAAAATTGCTATACAATTTAACAAGGTTTTCAAACCATTTTTCTTTTCTCAGCGCATAAGCGTACATCGACAAATTTACAGGTAAATTTCGCATCGAAATTTCGACAATAACACGTCCTTAAATATAAATCCTCCGAAAAAATATAATAAATTATGTATTTGGTGCACGCGTTGTGCGCGCATAGCTCGTACGATAAGGCACCTCGATGTTCCATTGAATTTTTTGTACAAATATCATATTATAGTATTATGTATATTAAACAATATTAACGACACTTTTGAACTGTTTCGTAATACGTATCACTTCGATCGTAATCGTTGTTTAATCACCGAGAATATCATCCACACGTGAAGTCACGATCTTAACAATTCTACTAAATTAATTTAAGTAATTTATGGCTACTTTTCGGCCCCCTTAACAAGTACAATACAATACAAAATACATTTCGTCTCTGGTTTATATAAAAAATACAAAAGTCTAAGTCGCTAGAACTCTCTCTCCCGCTCTTTTTTTTTTTAATCGATAATTCGATTTCTCCTATCAGTTCGGAGTAAAAATTACAATAGAAAATATTTATATTTATATGTATTTATATCGTTCGCTTTATCGATTGTTATTAACCCTTTTTTTGGAGCATGAGATTCGTAGTAATTTTTAAATTTATACTAAATATATTTTCATGTCTCTTCATATAATTATTATAATACACTCTCGTTATATTGCCGTTTTGGGTACACTTGTGCAGATTTGTCATTCTGGGATTGGGCGTTACGTAGGGATCTGTATTTCAATTTAGAAATTTTTGGATTCTGGTTTGTCAATTTTTCAGTTTTTCAATTTCTCAATTTTCCAATTTCCTATTTTCTCATCTTCTGAATTTCCCAATATCCCAATATTCTAATTTCGAAATTTCCCAATCGTTCAATTACCAATTTTCAAATCTGCCAATTTCCAAATTTCCATATACAAATACATAGATCGCTACGTGTTACATCACCACACAGCATATCGCAAGGTTATAGTGTCACACGTGCCCCAAGAACGTCACACGTACCCCACATAAGAATCCAATATATCACCAACTTCACAATCCTCCCCTCCCAATCCCAACCGCACAATATAACGAGATTATATTTACAAATGCACACAATTTTTTCCCTCACTCCACAATATTCCAAAAGCTTCGTACCTACTAATCTCATTAAACGACCATAAAAACCCACGAAACAGATTTTCCAAAGGGTCAAAGAAAGAAGAAAAATGACGATAAAAAATATTTATATACGATTCACTGTATCATTTGCAAGTATCTATTCTCCTCTAGCAAGGAGCTCAGCGATGAGGTCATATCATTGACCACCATATTGGCGCTCGAAGGCAGGGGTTGAGGCAGCGATAAAGGGTGAGTAGAACTGGAGACGTTAGTCTCGTGAGTTTGAGCATTTCCCGACCAGTTTCTGCACTGTTGCACGTATTCGAGCGTCCTCCTGTACGAGTCTTGCCTCATACCCTGAGGAGGTTTAATGGGTGATCCCTGCTGCGATTGACTGATATCCTGGCACTGTATCTCGGGCAGGGTCGTTCCAGACTGCTCGTGATAGCATTGCTCCCCGTAACCCCACTGGCAGTTACAGTTGTATTGGTGATTGGGTGGATTGCTTCTGGCTTGACAATTGTGCGGACAAGTCTGCTGGAGCTGCACCCTGCAGTTGGTCTGCTGCGCCGTGCACAGCTGAGGAGATGTCCTCTTAGGTAGACTGTTCTCGGTAACCTGTCTGTGGCTGCCGTTTGGATGAGCGCAGTTGGCCATCTGCAGACACGGAGTTGCCTGTGGACCTTGCTGCTGGCAGCCCTGGAGACCGGACATGTTAGCCACCGGCTTGGCCTGGTTCATGTTCAGTTGCGAACAGTGAGGTGACATCTGGGCACACTGATTCGTCGCGCTGGTCTGTTGACCAGTGTGCAAGTTGGGCACCTGACCGTTGGGTGTCACCATCGGCCTGGCGCACTGAGTGGTCACCTGACCACACTGGGAATTAGGATGATTGATGGTGGGCTGATTAGGCATGGCAGGCGGCTGGGTGCAGTGAGGTGATAATTGCGGACAATTTGCGGCTGATCGCATCTGCACGCACTGCTGTGGGGTCATGGTAGCATGATTTGGCGGAGCACACGCGGGGTTCGCGTGGTGGTTCACTTGGCCGCCAGGGTTGCCGGTGCAGTTCGCGTTCATTTGACCCTGGCAACCGTAGTTGGGGTAGTAGCCGTGGTGCACGTGGTTCTGGGGGCAGTTCCTGGTTAGTTGAGCAGAGTTCTGAGGGAGGTTCTGAGGAGCGTGTTGAGGAGCCAGAGCACCGGCTGCTGGCGAGGTCAGAGGTTGATCGCTTATGTGACTGGGTGCGTAGTGGGATCCTGGTGACATCACTTGACCTGCTGCTGGACTCAGTACCTGACCACCGTTCGGTTGAGATGGATAACTAGGTGGAGGGCAATATTGAGGGCTGGGTTGAGCGGGTCGAGAGGGACACTGGTTGTAAGGAGACGGGGAAGTGTTTGGGTAGTTGGTGCACGGTGGTTGCGCGGGTTGTGGCTGAGGATAACAGTTTTGTGGATGCGACTGACTGTAGTTGCATGTGGGCTGCATTTGACGCTGATAGTGCAAGGGGTTGGTGCAAATCGGGGACTGGCAGATGGGTAAGGGACTGCTGCGATAGTTAACCTGATTTCCACTCGCCTGTACCTGAAATAACACCCTCGTTAATCGATTGTCCCAACAAAGTCCTTGTCAAATTACTCCAAGGCACATACCTGGTTCAAGTACTGCATCATCTCGTCAGGAATGACCAGCTTATTCTCCACCATCTCGCCCTCTCCAACTTCGTCTAGAATAACTTCTTGATTAGGGTGGTGTTCAGGAAGCTGGGCTGACCTTGGCCTGGGTGGCATAGGCGGTGAGTTCCTCTGAGCCTGATGACCCCTGGTGGGTTCAGACATGCGACGATCACCCGAAGGCTGAGTGCAGTGTCCGGTCGGACCGTTCCAATCTCCTGGCATACCCTGAATACCCTAAATCCATCACACAACATTAAACATCCATCCAACATGTCCACATCCACACTGTATTCCTCATCATACAACTTCATACCTGAAGAGACATGTTCTGCGTCTGAACCACAAGGTTACTGGTCGAGTAAGGACCCTGAAGATGACTCGGCGGGTTCATCCTCCCGGAAGTGGTACTCATCTGACTACTCCTTCTAGACGTACCCGGACTGATGGGGTCATAAAAGCTACCAGGGCCAGCTGGACCCATTCTAACGGCGCTAACACCGCTAGCCTGACTGCTTCGTCTGCTGCCAAAATCCGTGGACTTCATGCTACCGTAATAGGTGCTGACAGTGCTGTTGCTGTCTCTTCGTGGTTCGCTCAGCGGTTGTAGCCTGAGCTGAAGATCGGACAGACTCGTCTGACGAGCGGGTCCACCTCCTTCCATCTTCAGGTCCGTGATCCTTCTGTTCAGGTCGCCGATGTTGCCCTGGGGACCCATGCCACGTGTACCTCGTATTCCGGACACGCTGACGGGTAGACTTGGCATGCCCTTGGCATTCAATCTGCTCTTCAGACGGTTTCTCGACGCGGGAGGCGGCGGCTGCTGTTGCTGCTGCTCCATTCCACCGACCTGTAATCCAAATTATAGGTTAGGTATTAGGATTAGAGGTTAGGGTTGGGCTGTTTGTAAATGATGGGTATATCTGTCGCTAAATTCTGAGGATCTGATGGTAATAGGACAGAGGCTTTGGATTCTGGGACTTAATGTTTTGAAGTCAAGATCAAACATAATCTTGCATATACTCAACCAGGCATATTTCATCTTCAGATCAGGACACCATATCTAGCTTTCACTTAGACACATGAAGATATACTTTTTCTCAAGGTTCACTTCAACATCGAAACTCACCATAGCACGAAGAGCAACTGGAAGGTCAGCGATGTCCAGATCATCCGGCTCCTCGTTCCAAGGTTCTTCAGCAAGTGCAACACCATCGCCAGTCAGTGCACCAACACCAGCAACCTCGTCGTTGCAGCCACCGACCAATGGACTACCTTGTTGTTGCATCATGGGTGGACTGTTAGCTTCGCTCTCGGATTTCACACTGGGACTGGACAGACTGGGTGTCTTCGGATGGAGATCCTCACTTCTGCTGGGACTGTGACCTCCTGCACCAGCCTCGTCGCTTCCGCCACCATCTCCACCACCTCCTTTGTGCTTCTTGTTGGCGTAGAACTCTGCACCGTGCACGGTCTTCACGTGCTTCCTCAGGGATGATGGGTCTGTGTACCTCTTTGTGCAGCCGGGTGCCTTGCAGACGTACGGTTTCTGAAGAAAGAAGTGTATTCATTATATTGTACCCTAACTAGCTCTCCTCATCCCTTAATCGTTATGTCAACCATAAAACACATAATGTAAATCATTCTGATACTTACTTCATTGGAATGGGTCCTATTTTGATGTTTAGCACGATCACTAGCGTTGCTAAAGGCTTTGCTACATCCAGGATATTCACACGTGTACGGTTTCTCACCGGTATGAGACCTAAGATGTGTCTTCAGATTCTCCAATCTCGAGTACGCCTTGAAGCACCCCTCAAACTGCAAGGAAAATATAAAAATATATAAATTGATCTTAGAATTAACCTTTGAAGTCTGATGGTACTTACGGTACACTTATGGGGTTTTTCACCGGTATGCCTTCTCATGTGGACCACCAACATGTATTGAGCCTTGAACGGTTTTTCTTCCCTAGAACACTCTTCCCAGCCACAGACGAAGCTTTTCTTGTTCGCGTGAATGTGATCGTTGTTGATATGCTTCACTAGATCATCCTGTGCAATTTTGAAGAATATAAATTATTAAAATCATTTTATATGAACAATGAAGAGTGTGAAGAGAACTACTAGAATCACTCAGTTTATAGTATTTATTATTTTTAATAATCAAGTGCTCTGCAGAATGTTGTGAAGTTGTTACCTGGGTGGGGAACTCCAGACCACAATCTCTCCAGTGACAATTTGTCTCTATGAAGTCACCAGGTTCGTCTCGAAGGTCTTCACTGGGACTGAGACCTTGAGGATGAGTTGGTGGTGCTGTTGTTGTTGCTGCATTCGTTGTTGTTGTAGCTGGTTCTCTTTTCACCTTAGTGGACGCTCTTCTTGAAGATGTGTCTGCTTCCGCGGTCACAGACCTCGTGGACGATTCTGACGCCTTTCTACATGATTCTGCGCTCTGCAACACAATTTATAAATATTTTTAAAAATATTATTCACTTTGATTTCGTTCTTTGCAATTCGTGTTATGTACTTTATCTTTGCAGTTCATTTTTTAGTTACATTCGAATACTTTTGCAGTAGATCTTGAAAGACTAAAATTCATTTAACATATGCACTTCATTTTTTAGGTTATGTTTAACATAATAGTACAATGTATTGTGAAAGAGTAATTCATTTAACAATTAATACTCGATTCTTCAATATCATTCAGTTGACCAGAATTATGCAGCGAATTCTAAAAGGCAGACATTCATTTTATACTTCATTTTGTAATACGATTCAGTCGCATAACAACGCAGTGAATTCTAAAAGACAGAAATTCATTGAACATTTACGCTCAACTCTTTAATACAATTCCGTTTAACTTAGCGGTGAATTGTAAAAGAGTAAAACGAATTTAACATATCTATAACAAATAATGAATGCATACGCAGAGTGAATAATACATAAATGATGAGGTTTCCCTCGAAACCGTTCTGACATAGTATGCATACTCTCCACGGAGTCTGAAGCCGCGACTCATAATCGTCATTAAATAACAGCTTGCAACTTTCGCGGCAGTTTCTTGCAACACAGGCGAAAAAGATTGATCGAGTCTTGCATCAAACTTCAATTTACACCGAAGCAATTACCGCTTTATGTTATGAGCGGTGGTAGCAGCCGTGCAATGCGATTCGACGCTTAACGTTTTAATTCGTTCGCTCTGACGAGCGATTATATACGTTCTACACGAATAGACGATTAGCGATGACGAACATTTCAATAGCGCGAGAGTTGTATACCTGAGAAGTTAGGGATAATTTGGGAATTTGGGGATTTGGAGATTTGGGGATTTAAGGACTTGGGAACTTAAGGATTTTAAGATTTGGGGATTTAGGGGTTTGAGAGCTTTGGAATTTGGGGATTTGGGAATTTGGATATTTGAGGATTTGGGGATTTTAAGATTTGGGGATTTTTAAGGATTTGGAGATTTAAGGATTTGGGAACTTAAGGATTTCAAGATTTTGGAATTCAGGAGTTTTGAAGTTTTTGGATTTGGAAATTTGGGATTTTGATGATTTGGAGATTTCAGAATTTGGAGATTTAACGATTTGGGGATTTAAGGATTGGGAGCTAGAGGAATTTGGGGATTTGGCAACTTGGGTTCTAAGAAATATGGGACTGCAAGAATTTGTTTTTAGAAATTTGGAGATTTATGAATTTGAGTTGTGGCATTTGGAATTTAAGGAATTTGGAAATTTAACAATTCCCAGATTATATAAACTTGAAGACATCAAATATGATTCAAATTGGGAATAGATCCTAAAACACCGAAAATGTAGAAGTTCAAATATTCAAAAATTGTATAATTCCCATACCATTGGTATAAACATAGTCATAAACCCGAACAGTAAACTACCACCACCACGTTATCAGCATGGAATCTCCAGGATCGTACAAATATAAAATCATAATCATCCGGCAGATCCGACATTCTCGAAATTCAGGAACAGTCGTGAACGCATCAACACATTCCCCAGAATTATTGAGCAATTCAACTAATCGTAAAATATATTTATAACACCCTGGATTATAGGATTCCGAAAGTGTTAATCCGACGAACAATAAAACCGAAGGGTTCCAGGCACTAATGTTTTAACGATATATCCGGTGCTAGAACGAGTGAGAACACGAAGGGATACGTGAATGAAAGTTGCTTCGACGTTCGGAAATGTATTGCGCAAACATAGGAAGAGAAAACTTTTAGCACTTTCCGGTAGCTAGAATAGACGGACAAAATGGAGATAGAGATGGTAGATAGTGACTATTAACACTTTCTGGATGCTTTCGACAGCGTGGCTGTTGTCGCTTTGATCGTGTGTCAAGTAACACGTGGATGGTTTGTAAGAGTCTTCTTCGATTTACTCGTCGGGGCGATAAATTTATTACACAATAAACGCAACGTCACCTTGTAAATGTGAACAAGAATTTACATACTTCTGACGGCAGTTACATGCAGGCTGATGAAGATACGGGTATGGACACATGTGACAACGTTTTTAGAAACTCACAGTAGTAATTACCATATTTTAATTGAAACTTAATTAGAGAAGTATACATTAATTTTAGGAAGTATATGTTATTAAAAACATACAATTATATGTTTGATTAGGTTAGGTCAGATTTGAAGTACAAAATGAAATAACAGGTATTTCTTTGAGATGTGACCTTGAAGTTCACCTAGATGTTCACCAAAAATATATGACCTTGAAGTTATTCATAATATTTCAAGTTGACCCAGAAGTTTGATATTGAATTCACTCAACGACGTTAACATACAAGCTTAATATTGAAGCTACCTCACAAGTTTGATGTTAGAGTTAATTCTGAAGGTTAACCTTGAAGTTGATCATTTGACCTTAGAGGTTAACTCATAAGTCTCACACTGAAATTAATCCAAAAATTTGATGTTGAAATTAATCTTGAAGAGTAAACTTGAACTTAACCCTCAAGACCTTGAAAATAACCCAAAAGTCCAACCTTAAAGTCAACCTTACAGTTTCACCTAGAATCTAACTCAGAAGGTCAATGATCAAATAAACTACTATAACATACCTCACCAATAAAAACAGTTAATCTAAAGATCATTCAGATCGTCCTGAACTTTCTTTAAACTAGTAGATCTATAAATCCATCGATCACGAGCTGCAAGGAGCGTGTAGACGCAGAAACGCAAGCCGATGCAATCGGTGCGGGGGAAGTTTACAGCGTGCGGACACGCGGCGAGTCGTGTCGTCGGGAAAGAGAATGAAAACGCCTCGAAGAGCGAAGATAAATCAGAGCAGGAGGAACGAACGAGACGAAAGAGGAGAGGACGAAAAACGAAGAGGAAGGAACGGAAAGGAGAAGAAGTTAAAGAGGTTGATCGAACGAAGGGATGAGGGTGGGATCCGGCGAAATAATGTGCGCGAGATTGCTTGTAACCCGAGGAGCATGCGAGGGTAACCCAATCTTTTTCTCTTTCTCCTCGATGGTCTTCTTCTGTTGCGTGCCGCGAGGACGAAGCTGAGAAGTCTACGCCTGGAAAGGTGAGAGGCTGCGGGAACGATTATTTATTCTTGATGAATCGATCAACGGCTACCGAGCGTACGTCGCTACCTCGCTGCCAATAACAATTCGACACACACCTGTCTTCGGTACAGTCAACTGCAAATATTCCCTAGGGACGCAAACCGAGGGTTCTTCTATTTTTGGGGGATGGAATTTTTGTGATACTGGGTGCAGAGGTTAGGTGTTTGGAGGTTTGGGAATTTGAGGATCTGATTTGCGGATTTGGGGATTTGAGAAATTGGGAATTTGGGAATTAGGGAGTCTGAGAAGTTGGGAATATAGGGATCTGAAAATTTGGAAATTTGAGGATGTGAGAAATTGGAAATTTTGGAATTAGGGGATCTGAGAAGTTGGGAATATAGGGATTTGGGGATCTGAGAATTTGGGATCTTGAGGATTTGGAAATTTGGGAATTTGGGGATCTGAGAAGTTGGGAATATAGGGATTTGGGGATGTGAGAATTTGGGAACCTGGAGATTTAACAAATCTTGAATTTGTACGTTCAAAAATTTGGAAATATGTACATAGACAATTTAGGAACGTAGAAATTTGGGAATCTGACAAAATAAAATTTGAAACTTGAAATTAAAAAAATATGGGAATCCGCCATATTTAGACTGCGAGTACATCCGAGACCAGGGATCCTACAATCTGTGATACGCGTGTGAAACACGGAGGAGAAAATATAACAGGTTTGCATAATTGTTGATTTAATGATAGGCCTGTGAGTAATTATGGCTGGTGATTTGCAAGGTTTCTCTGTGAGGTTGTTTATGGTATTTTTAATTGCTTAATTACTGAAATCGTTGATAATTCGAGTCGATTACCGGGGGAACACTAATTAGATTCTAATTTTGTTCAATTATTATACAATATATAAAAACTGCATAACGTAGGATGTATTTATGCATTATGGATAAGTGATCTTTAAAAATTTGAAAAGCAAAGAAGCTTAAGATGTTAATAATTACACTAAAAAAAAATTTTAAATTCTCTCAAAATTCTATCAAATTTTATCTGTGAAAAGAAAACATCACCCCTTATGTATATTTTGCTATTAACAAATACAAATACAAATTATTTCAATATTTTTACAAATTTGTTTTTCTCTGAATTCCTAATAGAATTTACCTCATTCAATACCTTATTCAATATGCTAATCTCACTTGCAATTAACTCACCTCACTTTTTGGTGGTAATCCACCCCCATGGGGTCCGAGTGCTGTCGAGGCTGTCGAGTGAGGTGGTACACCTGGATACAATTGCGTGTGTGGCGATAATCCATGAGCATGGGGATGAGGATGAGGTGGTGGAGGTGGTGGTGCTGGGGGTTGTAAAGGGTGAGCATGGGGTAAAAGGGCTGCTGCAGCTGCACTCCTCAAAAGGTGAGCCTGTAACTGCTGCAAATGAGGTGCCATTCCTGGATGCATTCCCAAAGCTGGACTCATTGCTGCAACAAAAAATTCAAATTATATTGTTTACGTCCATCAACAATTTCATACATTAATTTTACATACATCAATTTAATTTTACATGCACTTCAATTTCATTTTACATGCACATTAATTTCATTTTATTGCTTCTTGATATTTTCTATTTATTGCTTCTGTGAGTGTTCTCATTTATTATGATATGTGCATTTGAACACATTTCTCAACAGTTGAGTAGTTTAATTATGATGAAATCCTAGCTCCAAATCACTTCAAAGGAAGTATACAAACCTAGCAAAACATCTAACAGCAAAAGATACTTCAACTGCCTCAAAGCTACAATAATTTCTGTGCCCAGAACCCGATAGAAACATCATCAAGGAACACAAGGGTTAAACAAGTCAGTCGGCGCAACAAGTGATACAGTTTATCGATCGAGATCAAACGCATGTTCCCTCTGGTACTTCCTGCAATACGATTAATCCGGCCGGCTTTCTACGGCGATTAATCGCGGGGAAAAGCACGTTGTACAGAGCCGAAAGCCGATACGGTAACAGCGTAACAACACCGTGACACGGTGGGGGGAGAAAAAATAAGTAACCATGTGCCGGGGCAAATTATTCGTGGCAGATTTCGTGGAGAGATACGGTATTGTAAAGAGTAAAACGGGGCCCCGTTGCACGGCGATTGTTCGAACGAGGGTGGTGATACGAGGATAATCGATAGAGATCGAAATCGGACCGCGTCCATTTTGTTGACAGTCGCGGCACGACACGCCGGACTTCCGGCACGTAGCCTAAGCTTGCATTTCAATGGTAAAGACTCTTCTGGTACTCTCTTACGAAACCGTATGGCTGTCCATGGTGTTCGATCGTTAATCGTACGACCGTGTTAACGATTTCCTCGTTCTAATTGTAACACGATCGATTACGCAGATGAACACGTTCTTCGACTTTGTGAATTCTAGGATAAAAAAATGTAAAAATTTTCAAACTTAAAATCTTGAACACCGGAAAAGTCGAAAGTTGAAGTACGAATAAAGGAAAAGATAAAATTCGAAGACCATCGAATTAGAAAATAGGAAAGTTTTGAAATAGCGATAATGACGACGGTATCGTGACTAGGCGAATCGTGAAGGTACGATAGCTTGTTACCCGATAAAATATTATCGATACGCACCGCAGGCAGCAAGTTGGCTGGATAAATTGCTATGGCTAAATTAATCATCGTTCGATATGGTGTTGCCGGTACGTTACGTGACGAGCTTTCGAATCACGCTTCCTTCTAATTGAAGTCTCTACTGACACTCCTTCTATCATTGGTCTATAAATTAGTTTCCACGATACTTGCGCCTCGAAAGGCAAAATTCTATGCCGCATACTTATGCCAAGTAATCGTCGATGCTTGGCTAAATATTGCGGATAAAATTCAATTAAAAACTTAATCGATTACGCAATAAAATCGAGCGTCCTTTTAAAATGTTCAATAACTTTATACCGAGGCGACTGAAAATTACAAAATGTCCGATTGCGTTTCTGGTTTTGACAAATCTTTCGTTTTATTATCTTTGTGACGAATATACTAAATGTATCAAATTATACATATAATTAGACAATTATATATAATAATATTGTATATTATTATTTTTGTTATACGTAAATATATGTATGAATATTATTAACATTATATTTATTTACCTTAACTTCAAGTACCCAATGCGAATTATACTTTCAATTAAAAAGGCAAATATAATAGGTTATATCAAAATATTTAGTACACACAATATCGAAACTTTGTAATAAATATTAAAAATATAATGAAAGTACGAAGACTAAAATAGAAATATGGACCATGTACGCATTGAAAATGAATATTATCGACCAAAGAACCATGACTCCATAAAGTGTTTAATGACACCCTCAAATCAAGAACAGTCGACTTGCGAATTACGGAACTACGATATCGAATAGGATGCCCCGTCGCTTCGAACAAGGATTTTACGTCTCGTTCCTCATTGAACGCTCACAGGAATGACAGAAAAATGGCGTTTTACGTGTTGAGACTGTAAAACGCTTGTCAGACTGTGTTTCCCGAGTCGCGATTCAAATGAACGTAAAACCGTAGAGCGCTCGAGGTGTACGCCTACGATGCTTTATTTAAGGACACTATAATTTTGTGGAATCGGTCGTACGCTGTGCAGCCAACTAGTCATTTATTCGTTTACGAGAAGATAATCGCTTAATCACTGATGGCTTTCTCTTCTCTCGGTCCTTGTTCAACCGTGCAAATATTCTTAAAGCGTACAATAGCCTGCGAAATTCGCGTTTATCGTCCTGGTCTTCGTTGAACTTCCATTTTGTTGACTTAATAAATAGGGGTATAAATAATAGTCATACACGTGCAACGAATTTAAAATAATATTAAGTATATGTAAAATTATATAAAAATTAAGTATACACATTTTTATAAAAATGTATCAAAATCTAAGCAAGAGGTGGGACAACTACTTCACCTAACCTCAAAGAGTAACAATATTTTATCTAATTATTTTTTCTAGGATCCCTAGGTATCTAGGTCCTTGCATCGCCATAAAATAAATGATGTCAAACGAGTATATAAAATCTTATCTACGATTTCCGTATGTTTGCACAGCGAGTAAAGAGAAGATAAACGAGGTAAAAGGAAAATGGCGGGTGCAAATTTTAACGAGCGACAACGTCCCGAGAAGCATCGCGCCGACAAACGATCGACGAGCGCGCGTCGCTTGAATTTTAATCCGTTAATTGCTTCATTTAATCGCAAATTACCGGTCGTTCTTAACTCGCGAGCAAGGAGGTCCGACCGATTTGTGGGATACAACGCGATTCCCGGTGCAGCCGGCTTTATAATGACTTCATGCGCACCGCAAACCTTAATTCGATACCCCTTGCCGCCCCTTTGCTCTGCCCTTAAACGTCAGGACCTGATCCTTGCGAAGACGAGGCCTCCGCGTTTACGCCATCGTTCAATGACTTTATTCCTTTCGTACGGGTTTGGTAATTACCGTAATCTGCGGACCGACCCGGTTTCCATGAGAAAATATCGGTTTTAACGATCGATATTCGGAATTTCGGATGCTGCAATATGTAAGTTTCTTTTTAACTGTCTCCTTCGGGTATTTTTCGTCTTTGAACTCTTTGGTTATTTTTTTACTCGGCATGGTTTTTGCTGTGTTTAGACTTATTGGAGATTCTGGGGAGAAGGTTTTAAAAATTCAATAATTCTCCAATTTCTAAATTTCTAAATTTCTGTACTTGTATTCCAAGTTCCAAATCTGTACTTTGCCAAATTCCTAAATTTCCGAATTCCTATATCCCCAAATCCCTAAATTCCAAGTCTCTATATTCCCAAATCCCTAAATTCCCAAGTCCCTATACTTCCAAATTCCAAAATTCCCAAAACTCTAAATTACCAAATTCCTAAACTCCCAAGTCCCTATATTGCCAAATCCCTATCTCCCCAAATCCCTACACTCCCAAGTCCCTATGCTCCCAAATCCCTAAATCCCCAAATCCCTAAATTTCCAAGTTCCTATATTCCCAAATCCCTATCTCCCCAAATCCCTAATTTCCCAAGTCCCTATACTCCCAAATTCCTATCTCCCCAAATCCCTACACTCCCAAGTCCCTATACTTCCAAATCCCTAAACCCCCAAATCCCTAAATTCCTAAATACCAAAACTTAGAAACAACCAAACGAAAAAAATTCGACTATCAGAAATTGTCAACTAAGAACACCAGAATGAACACATAAGATACATAATCCAAAAAGTACGGTTGTCACGCGTTAATCGCGCATTAAGGAATCGCGCGAACGCACAAACGACCGACATAACACGTGTAATTACAGGCGTATAATTCACGTATCGCGTATCTCGCGAAGCGTTTTACAGCCGCGCGAGTCAAGGGCCCCGATTGCCCGCGACGAGCAGTTTGCACGAGCGCGTCGGTAATTACGAGCGATCAATCAGCGTGGCCCGTGAAAACAACATCGGTGACTTACGTTTTCGGTGTGTATCGTGCGCGGGTGATCTCTTAATTACACCTTTTTCACCGTCCTGGGCATCGTCGCGATTCACCTGCTTATTTATTCCGAGCGTAAATCGCTCGTAACGTCTTGCTCGCGACTTCCATGCAAGCGGAACGGACGATTACGCTTGCACAGGTGCGGCGCACGAACTTGACACGATAAATTTACGGGCCGAGAAACGGCAATCAATTAAGTGCCAGCCGGTCAATTATCAAAATTGCCTAGCGATTCTACTCCATCGAATATGTTCCTGTCCCGATATCTTCTTTTACTTCTTTTTATGTACTCTTGTTGAAAGTTTTATTTAAGCTTTGTTATCTGTTACTCGGTTGTGGTTGCATTCTGATGTATTAGATTAATTAGATGCAATTATTGAAGTATGTACATTACTGAAATTTTAAAGAAGATCGTTCTTTATAATGCACTACCCTGAGCCATGTTAAGTTCGTTGAAAATTGTAACAAATGGTAACTTTATTTTGAATAAATTTCATTGACTTATTTGACGATAACTACGTAAATTATTGAGATTTTAAGCTTCTACTGAATAATTTTATTGTCAAAATGTATTCTAAATTTTGCTTAAATCTGTACGTGTATAATAAATGTCTGATATTTCTTTTTGTACAAAATTGTTTTCGAAATTGTTTGGCGTAAAGTTGATTTATGAAAGAGTGATAATGCAGTAATTTATGAATGAATATTTACCGGCAGAAAGATGGCCGTAGCTGCCACTCGCACTGCTGCTTCGAGATCCATTCACGATGGAGGCAAGGCTGTTCGGGCTGAATCTGATCATGCTGTCAATATCGAAACGATCCGAGTATGGTGAACTGCTCAGCGCTCGTTTCCGGCTGGCTCTAATGGCGGAAGCTCTTGGACTTCCTAGCCTCGATGATGCTGACACTGGAAAATAAATATTACGTTCAAAATTAATACTCCTCTTAATACCATTTTGACGTAACTGAAATGATATCAAAATGGTGAGAGCATGTCATACAATAGAGAATTTTATAAAGATACTCCGTGAAGAGTTCACTTAAGTCTAAAATTATTCTTAACAATAATTACACTGTTCATTTATAACACATCAGACTGCAAACTGTAGATAAATCATACATACAATGTATCTGCAAAACGTAAATAAATCACACATTGTACGAGATCCGCAAACCACAAATAAATCATAGAACGCACAAGATCCGCAAGCTATTAAATAATTTCCGTTTACTCCGCAGACTTCGATAAATCATAAACGCGTTCGTGTAACAAACACATAACGTGTTCGAAACTCGTCCTTTTCTCAAAAGCTAAAACAGTTACAATAAATTGAAACGTATGATCAGATAGCTCCGTCATCGAAATAAGAGAAATGGCTACCGAGTCTCGTTGCCGGTACCGCGAGTGCATCGGTTAATCAATTAATTTATCCCCGCATGATGTTCGATTACTCGAATGATAAAAAAAGAAAGGAAGAAAGAACGGCGAAGCTGTCACTCCAGGAAAAGGTGAACAACTCCCGGCACGATAATCGGCCGAGCAGGCATTAAAATCAGCGGAGGTTCGTTAGCTGGCCGCCACGAATATTGGCCGTGCGGTGAACGGGAATCCTCGGAAGGGAATATAATAAAGTCGATGCTCATCGAACAGTCGATTTGCAACGCGAACACGGCCGACAACTTGGCGAATATTCCACGTGAAAACCGGCGTGGTGGAACCAGTTCAATTAAGCGCTACGAATTCTCGCGGCTCGTACTACCAAGAAATATTCCAAGGGTAGATTCCTTTATTTTTCGACGGAGTCTGCTTTTTGGTACGCGCGCTCGTAACCAGGTACAGTCAACGGCAAATCAGGCTTCTCTAGGGAAAATCTGCGAACCGAGTGTGAACTGGTAATTCACTTCTGATCGTTTACAAACGTTTTAGGGTTGTTTAGGGATGGGACATTTGGGGATGGGTTCAGAATTTGGGGATACAGACTATTTTGGGATTTGGTAAGATGTGGACATCTAGGGATTTGGGGGTCTTGGAACTTGGAGAGGTAGGAATTTGAGGATATAGCTAGGGATTTGGAGACTTGGGACTTGGAAATCTAGGGAATTAGGAATCTTGGTAATTGGAAATCTAGGTAATTAGATATGTAAAAATTTAGGAATCTTGGAAAAGATCTAAAAAATTGGGAATCTAGGTATTTGGAGATTCAGGGACTTCTAGAAGAATTTTAGCAATTTGAATTTATAGAAATCTAGTAACCTAGAGATTCCAAAAAGAGTAAAAAATTCCTAAATCCAAAAATTGATAAATTTATAAATGAAAATATTTGCAAGTTAATACACGTGTGCATATCCGAAGGAAATCCATGTTGCACCTGAGTGTACGTATAGAGAATACGAGCGTAGAAGCCCGTTGGAGAGACACGAGGCGAAGAGGAGAAGAGAGAGAGAGAGAGAGAAAGAGAGACGATTCTGCGGCCAGAACGTTTTAGCGGCGATTTGCCTGCGACCGCAAGCCAACGACGTAATATACAAACCACTTTCTTAAAGCTCGTGGTGGCGGCATTTGCTTGTAAGTACGAGGCATCGTTGGTTCTCCGCTTCTTCGCCTCCTTGCTTCTTGCCTCCTTTTATTTCCACCCGATGATATACTTTTTTCGCGCCTTTATTATCTACGCTCTTTTTCATCCTGTCTTAAGCGTTTTTATTGTTGTATATTTTAATCCCGTTGATGCTTGCGGCCACTTTTTTACCACGGACGGTTGTTAACGTATCTGTTCTTCGTTTTCTCTGCGATGATACCTCGGTGGCGGTAGGTGCGTCAGATGGGGTACAGGTTTTTGCATTTTTTCAGTTTTGGAATTGTAGAACTTTAGAATTTTAGGAGTATGAAATTGTGGAATTGTATGATTGTAGAGGAGTAAGATTGAAGAATTGAAGAATTGACTAATTTTTAAACTTTGTACTGCTGAAACTTAGTAACTTGCATACTTTGTGATTTTGACAATTTGAAAACTCAGTAACTTTGGAATTTTTACATTTCTCAACTTCGCAGTATTAGTACTTTATATATGAATCACTTTATGTGTGAATTTTGTAACATCGAAACTTCGAAAACTTCGAAAACCTGTACCTTCATAATTTCGACACCCCACAATTTTTTACCTTAGAACCTCTACCATTTCGCAATAATTTCAGAATTATTAAACTTGAATACTTCGAATCCCTGAAAGTATACCTAAAACTATGCACCTCCATTCTTCCCCCTCATAATTTATAACGTTTTGATCCGAACACCCTTATCGCAACCGAGCCAAAGTTTGTCATCATCCGCAATCTCCCATTCTCCGTTCCCCTTTTCATTTCTACCTCTGGATCGTTCCCGCCTATCCTCTATCTGTTCGTGTCGTCTCACACGAGCAACGCGATACACAGAGAGCCACGAAGAGGTTCGAGGCAGCTCTTTCTCCTCGGTTTCCACTCGGTTGATCGCTCGTTCGCGCACAACGGGTGTAGAGTTACTCGCGGTTGAAGCTTCGCTTCTTCTTCGTCCTCTTCTCGTGGTCCCTGCTCGACGTGCTCTTTTATCCCCTCGCCCGGTTATTAATTCGAGCACTGATCAAATTTACGGCGGTGAGCGAAGAAAAAACGAGTAAACAAGAAGAACGCGAGCGGCTGCCATGCGGTTTTTCCGCATGAGTTCGGACGTTTAAGGTTCCTCCATTTTATGATCGAGGTCGTTCGAGGCTCTTCTTCGTCTTTCGAATACTTTATCGTTCTTTGTCGATTATTTTCTATACAATTACATTAATACTTTTGTCACTATCTCTTCAATTTGCAAATGTTATAGTTTTTTTTATCCCTTCATTTATTGTTTGTTCTTTCGTATAAATTTCTCACAAAAGCCAGTTTTCCTCTTCGCTACTGCTGTTACTCTCGCGATCGTTAATTATTGTATATCTCCGAAATGAATTTGCAGATAACGTTGAATATCAAGAGGTTTCGAGAGGTGACGCAGAAGACTCGCAATTGGTCGGACGCGATTCTCGATGCACTTTTTATGCAGGTAGATCGCCTTATCTGCAGGATGCAAAGGGTTGGTCTGCTCGTCGTAAGAGGCTCGGACTTTAATGAATATGCGAACGATTCACAGCATCTCCCCTCAGCCCGTGCGTCCTCGTGACCCACGACCCTCTGGACTCTACACGCTCCGTACGTTCCAACCCTCGTCCCCTCGACGTCCCTTCGCGGACAAACATGGGATTGAGACATGTAAATTGGTGCAATCGGCCACTCCGATCGGCGCGGCTCATTCGACGCTACTCGCCGCACGCTATCGTCCTACTGCTCGCTTCAAATCATCCAACCCATCATCTTTGCCAACTCTAAATTTTTAATTCATCGTTCAAATTTTCATATACGGAAAAGTTCTTAAATCGCAAAAATTATGTCGTATCTTAAAATTATATCGCGGTATTCTAAAGTCTACTTCTATATTCAAAGGTTCAATGATGCTATGATTATAACCTCTATATTAAACAATTCTTATATCGTGAAAAATACCTCCATTAATATATTCAAAAGTTCTTAAATTCTAGTATGATTATATTCTAAGATTTCAGAGATTACGATATTCCTTAGATCCTTGTATCCCCTGGATCCTAGTATTCCCAATATCTCCCAGGTCCCAATATCCCAATATCTAAATCCCAATATCCTCCAGATCCCAATATCCCAATATTCCAATATTTAAATCCCAATATCGCAATACCTAAGTCCCAATATTTCAATACCTAAATTCCGATATCCCAATATCCCAATATCTCCTAGATCCCAATATCCCAATATCCCAATGTCCAAATCCCAATATCTCCCAGATCCCAATATCCCAATATCTAAATCCCAGTATCTCCCAGATCCCAATATCCCAATATCCTCCAGATCCCAATATCCTCCACATCCCAATATCCCCCACATCCCAATATCCCATCCTAATATCCTGTAGATCTCAACATACCCCCAACCCCAGTATCCCCAAAATCCCCATATTCTCCCTATATTCGTACGAGACACCTATGGAAGTTCACGGTCGATCGAGGGTTAATAATGGTTGTAATTGTCGAGAGGTTAACGCAGAAGAAGAAGCAAGAAGACGAAGAAGAAACGTGAGACAACCTGTAGGGTAGGCGCTAAGGTGTTAATGAGGTCGTGTCGCTCCGAGTCGATTCAATTATGCGCCGGTGGCGACTAACGAGGCCCCGTTTACCCTTTCAGTCGTCTTTTAGCCTCTCGGCCTCTTAACCGGTCGATCTCCTACCTGCTGCTAGCTCTGCTACACCTACGGCCAGCCACGAGTACCGTGCATATCAGGATCTTTCATTAGATTCACTTGTCGTCCTCGAACCTCATCGCTGAAAAAATTCTCTGATTTCGTTCAAGGAAATCGTATACTCGCTCTCGGATTCCATCTGTGTACGTCTCTCTCTTTTGACCATGTACAGGGTGGTCACTTTAACGTTCATGTTCTTAGTTATTTCTGAACGATGTATTGGCAAATTTTTATATCTGTACTTTGCTGTGAATGTGGATGTTTGTATCTTGTTTATACTCATCATCTTGTGTTATTTGTCTGATGGTATTTTATTATAATCAAAAGATGTATTAACGTTAGGGATAATTTTGTTCAGTTTCTTTTAGCAATGTGCAGTTACTTAGAGTTCAGAAGATGATCACTGAATGTAACCTTTTTGTGAATTCTATATACGAATTTCATTGAGTGCAATTAGTGCAGATTAATAGTTAATTCATAGCTTACCGTCGATGGAAAAAGGGAATTCCGAGGAAGCAAGGGTGCTGGCTGGCCCCGCTGCATGCAGAAGGTATTCGGGCCCCAAACCACCCAGTCCTGAGAACAGACCGAACAAAAGAATTACGTACAATTATGAATAATAGAGCGAGAGAAAATCTTCCATGTAATACAACGTTCTCAAGTGGGAAGTATGACAGAGTTTAAAGAGGTTGATTCTCAAAGAGATCCTTCCGGCGGAAATGCGGGCCCTTTTCTTTCTCTCGAAGGTATTCTATGACCCTTGTTACGTTCATCAAGAAAGATTGATATATTGTTCTAGGTTCGTGCGCTACGTTAATTGTCTCACATTTATTTATCGAGGACGTTATAATCGGCTTATACATATGTATATCACATATGTACATTACTTGTATATATAATTTGCTTATATTATAAGATTATCATGTATATAATTTTATATAATAAAATAAAACATATCTTTAATTTATCAACGTCACTAGTTTTCTCATCAACACCCAATGAGATGACCACCCCCAAGTGGCAATGACCACCACAGGGAATAATCGTGGTGGTTGAAATTAGGCGACGTGTCGTTCTAATTATCTCGGAAGAAATAGAGGAGAAGGTAATTACCGTGTAACGAGGCGTTGGGACTGTGCGTGGAGGCCTGAAGCTGGTGGTAAAGGTGGTCCATGTAGTTGAGCCGGTAGGCGGGATGCAGGGCCGTATGCTCCGAGAGGGGGTGACTTCTGCGGAGGAAATCACCGCCGGAAGTCCCGTTGCCGGCTGCCCCGCCACCTCCGCCCCCACTCCCACCCCCGCCCCCTCCGCTGGCACCACTTCCTGCTCCACCACCGCCCCCGGTTCCTGCGCTGCCGATCGCCGTCGTGCTGCTTGTCAATCTGCCAAAATAAACATTTCAAATGTTAATACATTTTATTTGTAACTATTTATTACTCATCTCAACCCTAAACTTGCGGACGTTGAATAATTTTTGTAATTGAAAATAAAAAATCTAATATCCGTCACTCTGACAGAGTCCATAAATCTAGTGTTAATCACCTAAGTTCGACCAAAAATGATAGACTAAAAATTGTATAAACGCAATAAATAAAAACAGTCGTAAGAATCCTAAGTTTGCGGTATACATTGAAAAGGTAACAGTATAATCAAATTTAGCTTAAACATCAAGGTTACGAAGAACAGTTATCCAGAAAGTGTCGGTGAATGACGGTACTGTTGAAGAGGAGGACATAACTCAAAAGCAGCCTAGCGGGATTAATCATCCGGGGAGGACAATGCAAAAAGAGAGGAACGGTCGTTTGACGAATGAAATTACGACACGCTCAAAGCCAGGACAAATGGCGCGTGTCTCTTCGTCAAACATTCTATTTTCGCCGCGTCGTCGTCGGGGAACAGGTGTCTCCTAGCGAAAGAGGTCTCTTGTTTCATCCCCGTTCGTCGGAAACGCGACGGATACTTTTTTCCCGTTTGAACGACGCGGACAAAAGGTGCTCACGAGAAGAAGAACGGGGATGAAAAGTTCGTCTGCGAATCCGAGAATCGTTCGTCACGCACGGAATATCGGGAAACGACGCGTGTCCCGCGACTTTGGTCGCGTTCCGTTTCCTTCGGGGACCGCTGTCGGACACTCCTGAAATTCTATTTGCATCCAGTTACCGATGATGGATCGACAATTTCGCGTGCGAGTAATCGTTAGTCGAGACCAGCCTGCGGACGCGTTCACTTGGCACCGATTGCGATTATTGTTGGATGTAGTTAGAATCTAGGGAATTTGGTATTTGGAGGATTTGGGAATTTGCGGATTTGGACATTTAGGAAATTATGGAGTCTGGGGAATTTGGAATTTGGGATTTTAAGGACTTTTAGGAATGTAAGGATTTAAGGATCTAGGGAATTACCAATCCAGAAATTTGATAATCTAGGGATTTTCTATCCTAAAAATTCTTGAATATAATTCGAAAATTTCGATATGAAGAGAACTATAAATTCTGCACATCGGAAGCTTCATACAGAGTACCAAAAGCGAGTACCATTATAATTCACCAGTGGAAAGGAACTAGCGTTGTCTCAGACGGCGCAGCATGAGTGGAGAAGCACAAAGGGTGAAAGAGTATGCGGCAGGTCGACGAAAAGAGACGAGGCAAGTTTTGAGTGACGATCATTCGCCACGCTCGAAACATCGGGAAATGGCGCGTGTCTGCTACCTTCAAAGATGTTCCCCGAGTCCCGTCGTTAGTGGCTCTTTACGACCACCTCTTTGCGAGCCTCGAGATTCTTCGAGGAATCGCGAGGAACGTCAGGTGGCCTGAGATCTTTATTGGAAACTCGCCGAGCCGCTTGCAATCCGCTTGCAGCTCGCGTCCAGAACTCTGTGAGAAGCTGCAGCGAATCACTGCCAAGGTCGTCTCTTCGAGGAACTTCTTCGACATTCGAAGAAACTTTTCTTGCGACGCGATGGGGAATTGGGATTTTCCCATGGATCTCGACAGATATTTTTTTCGGAAATTTGGTTATTTAAGGATTTGGGAGTTCAAGGTTAATGTGTCTGGAACTTGGGGTGTTGAGAAGTGAAGGGTTTCGAGATTTTTGGAAGAGTTTGGGGATATTGGAATTAGAGACATTTGGATATTTCGGGAGTTGAGGATTCGAAGATGTGGAAAAAGCTACAAAATAAAAATTACTGTAACCAAAACAAAAACTTGCCGAAACCAACAAAATAGAAATCGAGTAACTGTTCTACCAACCAGATAAAAAAAGATCAATCAACACCCGCAAGAAATTCTCAGTTTGAAATAGAAGCGTTGTTGCGACATTTTCAGTACCGATTTCGCCGGACGTGGCATCGAGGACTTCGGTCGTTTTTTCGGTGGCGTCGTGCATTGTATAACAAAGCTGTTAACACGATCGGTCGTGTAAAGCAGGTAACGAGCATCCAGTAATCGAGATCCGTGGACTCTAAGTAAAGTCAAACAGTCGAACCGAGCCGGTTGTCTTTGCTCAGCAAACTCGCGCCAGTGCGGAGCCAATATTTAGACAACGATCGGCTCAAACATCGTAATACGCGTTAAAACGTTATGACACGCGCCAATTGCCGTCTCTATTCCCCCATGGATATCGTTTGCCTTTCAACGAACACCTTTGACACGTTCTGATTTTTTACCTTATTTTGTACAGGGTGTTTCAAGAATTTAGTATGCTTATCCAGGTTTTTATATTCAGATTATTTTGGTATCTAGGTTATGTAATCATTGAGGTTAGGAGTCTAGGGAAAATAGTGTAGAGAGGAGGACCATAAAGACCGAGGTCTAGAGAATAATTGTGGAAGGGTTAAGGAGTACTTTCGGATCTAGACATTTGGGCTGATACTTGCAAATGTAAATGAAACTGATTTGGTAAATTTTAGTTTACTGATGTCAACCCACAAGATGGCGCGTGAAGAGCTACGGCTTCAATTGAACAGAATTGTTACTGTCATTATTATTCTTATTTGCCGAAATATAGCGGTGTTCCCAGTGGAAGCTCTTTGGTTCGACCTCACCAACTCCGTACATAAATTTGTACAAAAGCAAGGGTATATCCAGGCAGAAGTCCCTGAACGCGTAAAAACATTAACGAAAAAGGCGAACGGAACATCCATGAATTAGAGCAGGGTCGTAGAAAGTTCGTAGCCGAATCCGGGACAGAAATTAGGACGCTTTGACAGGCTGCTTAGTAGCAGGCCCGTAAAAAGCCTGGCCACGAGAGGAGCCAGAGGGACAGGGGACATAATTACAATGAAAACATCGTCGGCCCTGTTGGCTCGACGTCTTTTTGCCCGTCGTTTTCTTCTCACTCGAGTCAGACGAACAACCGAGACAGAGAGGTTAGAACGAGAACCGATTCTATTTCGAATCCTGCTGAGTGCCAGATGACTCGTGGTACGGTTCTGACTCTCTGCTCACTTCTCTTCCTTTCTTTTCTTTCTTCCTCTTGTCTCTTCCTTTATACTATCTCCTTTCAATACCGATGATGCGCTCTGTCTCCCTCGCAACCAGTTTCCTTCCTCCATTTAGTTTGTCAAGCGCTTTTTTTTCGAACGGTCTATTAACTTTCGCTTGATATTGTTAGATTTTTAGGTTGTGTTAGGATTTAGGATGTTAGTTAATTCATCATTTCTGAGATTGCAAGTTTGCAACATTCTAAAGATCTTCCTAATTATCAAATTCACTCCTAAATATTAAAATTTCAAAAATTCTTCAAATATTGTAAATTCCCAAGTTCAGAAATTTCTAAACGCCATAATTCTCGAATTATTACATCCTCAAGTCCCTAAATCCCCTAGTTCCCAAATCTCCTAATTTCCATATTTTCAAGTCCCCATATCTTCAAATCCCCAATTTCCCAATTCCCTATATCACAAATCCCTATATTCCAAATTTTCCAAATCCCCAAATCTCCAAATCTCCAAACCTCTAAATCCCTAAATCTTCAAAACCCTAAATCCTCAAATCCCCAAATCCCCAAATTCCCCAAATTCCCCAAAACCTCCAGATATCCAAATTTCCACCCTCTCAGTCTCAAAAACCTCCGCGCCAAAAAAGCAAACATTCTGTCTGCCGATCTCACCCGAATTTCTCCGAAGTGCCGATTTCGTAATCTCGCGGCTATAAAACCCGTTGTCATATAACGTGTAGAGGAAATCGCGATGCCTCGTTCTTCTAGAGAAACGAAAAAGAAACGACGAAAGCAAAGTGCAGTCGAAGGCCGTAGGAATTTCAAGAAGAAACCAACTCGCTGGCAGACGGACCGTAGATAAAGATAGATGCGTCGGTTTCCGGCGTGGCGAGTTAACGACTCGAGTTTTATCTGTCGGTCCTCCATTCGCGTCCTCTTGTTCCTTGCCGACTGCCGAGCTCCGAAGGCGTGGAAAGAGAAACGAAAACAACTATGAAAGAGAAATTAATAATAGCTTAATTGGGAACGGGTAAACAGAAAACATGACGCGATATTTTTCATACGTGGATAAAATGATGTTCCAATTTTTCACCCTATGATGATTATACGTTAACACTCATTTTTCATACTGTAGAATCTTGTAGACATTTTTTACTTTTTGGTGGTTGTATATATAGATTCAAATCTTTCAACTTTTCATAACAGTGCATTTATTATACATTTTTTACCCTTTGATGATTGTACATATATTTGATGATTAATGTATACAAATATTTCACCCTTAAATGTGCATATGTACAAATTTTTCACTTTGTAATGACTGTACATGTTCATAAATTTTTCTCTCTGTGATGATGTATGTATTTTCACCCTCTAATTTTTATACATAAATAAATTTTTTACTCCTCGATGATTGTATATATTCATAAATTTACCACCCTCCAAAAACTACATAAATTATACAATTAAGTGAATATTAAGTTTGATGATTAGCCCAGCTAAGGGTAATTAAGCGAAAGAGGGTTTGACCTGTCACTCAGATTTGATACAGGTTTTCATCGACTGTGATTGGTCATCTGCTACACATTGTAGTCCCTGATAGGCCTCGTTCGGTTAGCATTGTAACCATGGCGGAAGAAGGGTATAAGGAAGCCAAGTAGTATAAGGGACGCAAGCTCATTAACGTGACTCGTGGTAATGAGGCGAGTTAAGCGTTGTCCAGGAACATCTGCCAGGTTTCACCGGTGTTCTTTCACGTAGACAAGTTTCAAAAGAGAACTGTTCAAAGTATTCCTTTAGAAAAATGTGCATACAAGTACATTCTGCAAGCTTCACCCTTCACTGCAACATCTTGCTAACTTTGTAAAAACCAATGCTGAACTCTCACGGATACTGCGGGATAATTACATGACAAACTGGTATTTTCTGTTAAAAAAATTTATTCAAACAAAATCGGTAACAAAAAATTATAATTTTAAATTGTAGTCGTAAATATGCACTGTATAAAAGTAACATAACACTTATATAATAATTACAGAAAATCATACAAGTTTTCAAGGATGTGTGCAATAATCTCTGATCACATATGATTACGAGAACATGTCAGAATTTAACAAATAAGTGAACGAACCAGCTCCGTCAAAAATGTTTGATCGCCGATAAAACTAAATAGGAAAAAATAAAAATGAAATCCTGGAACGACAGGTTTATCGTCGACGGAACAGCTCGACGAAACTTTAGCGAATACTTTGTAGACCCGTAATCGGTTAGAGGATGCAAAATCGCTCGTTGACGAAGTATCGGCCCTGCGAGGACGACAAAGCGGCTTCGAGCTGTTTCGAGAGGGTGAGCCAGCAAAACGAGCAGAACACGGACGAGAATGGGGGACGAGTTTCGCGGCTTTAACTCGGATTAAGTCGGGAGCCTAACACTTCCACGGGGTTTCAGGTTATGATATTTATTGCCCCGGCTCGGTGAACCCAGCCACGGGACGATCGCGAGGGGAAGGAAACCATATGGTTGACGCGGCTGAGCGGCACGCGCTTCAAACGCAATCGAAAAGAAGACCAGTTTTCATCTCGCTGAAGCTTCTTAAGTTTCATATATATATTTCCTTTGATTTTATTGAGAAACAAGAATTTTTCAAGGACAGATTTGCTTAATTTTATTGAACAATATTAAAAAAATGATAAAATAATGAAATAATAAAATAGCAAATTAGTAAAGTAGTAAAATAGTAAAATAGTAAAATAGTAAACTAGCAAAGTAGTAACACAGTAAACTAGTAAACTAGTAAAAAATCAATAAAATAATGAAACAATAAACTAGTAAAATAGTGAAGTAATAAAACAGTAAACTAGTAAAAAATCAATAAAATAATGAAACAATAAACTAGTAAAATAGTGAAGTAATAAAACAGTAAACTAGTAAAAAAATAAATTAATAAAATAATAAAAGAGTAAACTAGTAAAACAGTAGAACAATAAGCCACCCTACCAAATAATAAAAAAATTAAAACAATAATATCTCAGCAAATTAGCAAACACACATCAGCAACAAAAGCCACGTGTCGAATAATGGCGGGAAACCGTAAGCCCCAAACCGTTCGGTGACCAGCCAACGGTGGGAAATGGATTAAAATTCAATTAAAGTGGGAGTTAGGTGAATGTCTGAGATGATCGCAGGTGAATGGAATGATTGATTGAAGCGATAATGGTCGATGGATGTCATGCGTGGGTGCCAGTTGCTTCACATCGATTCGTTTTAGAGATAGCGTTATATTTATTCAATAGATAGAGCTACCGGGGAAATTGATTGGTCTGTTGGTTCTCGGTGTGACGTGTTCTATGAATTGGAAATGATTTGTCGGGCTTCTGTTGCGTTCGAGGTCGCATCTTCGATTAGGTATTAAATCTTCTTATACCAGGAAAATTATATTCGTTACTATCTTTATACATTAGTTGCGTTAATATCATCATTTTGAATAACGCAGCAGTTATAAAAAGTAAAATCAAAATACATTTTGAACAAGTTATCTAAATAAATCGAAGATACTCTAAGAATTCTATTTGAAGAATTAATTAGTGAAATAAGAAGTTGAAAATAAGAAGTAGATCTTTCGACAATTGCTGCAAGAATGAACTAATAACACGTATTATAATTAGAAATTACATTTTTAGAAAGTAAATCGCACCATTTTCCCCCAATTAAAGAAGATGGCGGTCATCGTACGATTATATCAGGAAGTCCCGCGTTTTTTACGATCCAGCAGGGAGAGGAGGCTAAATATAAAGCAACCCGGGTGAACTACGACCCGGTGAAAACGTCGGTAAAAAGACTATATCCGTGCGAGCGAGGAGAATAACCCCATGTGCGAGGCGTTTCACGACTTTTCGCGGGAAGAAATTCTCGTTGCGCCTTTCGACGCGTTCGTGGCAGCGTGCCAGCTACAAGGAGATGAATCGCGGACAGGATTCATGAAATTGCCATAAAATCGTCGAAATCGAGGGTGCAGGCTCCGTTTGGTACCAGGGTATATCTCGATATCTTCATTTAACATCTTTAAGGTCATCGAAAAACTGATGGATGTCCAATTCTTTTAATCCCATAAAACATTATTTTTTTGTGTGATTGATTTAACAGGTCACTTTTAAAAAATGATATGATATATTAAATTAATTAAACACTGATGGTAGTCATCTCAGAAAAAAAGATTATGTTCGTCAACATAATACCTACGTAACCTCTGTTCATTTTGATTATTAAATTATATATTTAGTAATGAATGGTCATTTTATACATGTAGTATGCATATTAAATTATATGTGTATTGATGAACGTTTATGAAATTATATATGCAGTAATGAGTGTTCCTTAAAGTATATAATCGAGTAAAGTATGTAATACACTTTAAATGTATATCTGTATTAAGGAATATTTATTAAATTATACATCCAGTGCATATTAACGAATATTCATTAAATTATAAATGCAGTGAGTGATTATGAAATAATATATGTTTTAATTGACGTGTGTACATTTTGATGAAACACACTAGAAATATAAAGATTCCACCCCATACAACTCATCCACAAAATTTCTAAGAATTTTTCTTACATTTTCAAGAACGCATCAAATTACAAATGAAATCGATACAAAACCAATATAGACTTATTTGGCGATTGAAGACTGAGAAATCTGTACAAGCGTGAGTAACAGGGTTTTTGTTCGCTTCGTGAGAACCGGTCATAATAATGTTTTCGTCGCATTGAGAGCTCCCCTTTTCCCTCGACACCGTTCGAGTTAAATGAGGGCCTCGTTAATCAAGATATTTACACGCGAACAGGGTCGCGTACGCATCGATATGCAAGCCGCGGTCGCGGTTCGATCGAAGCCGCTCCTTCGTTGAAAATCCGGCCTAACGCCGCTATACGCTAGCTTCGCGCGTTATTTATAGGCCATTCGAACGCTTCGTAGCGCCTCGCGTGTACGTGAGCCTAATTCATTTAACGCGGACACACGCTCGTCCTCGGCGAATTCGTTCGGCGACAAGAGGACGGCGCTTCTAGACGTGGACGATCGTTATCACCGAATGTTTTTTCAATTAGCATCTCGAATTAATATGACTGGGACACGTGAGGTCCGTGTTAAATAGCGACGGTGTGACGTTAAGTTCCATTGAAATTGGTTTGGTAGGTCATTGGTAGATGTAGATAATTTTGTCATATGTGAAAGATAACATACATGTAACATATTCACAATATTGCTTCATTACATGTGCATCAAATTAACCGATCTAGTTATCTATACATCTTTCTGCATATCGATTTAACTATCTAACTATGTCATTGGTAGATGTAGATAATTTTGTCATATGTGAAAAACATGCATATGACATATTCACAATATTGCTACATTACATGTGCATCAAATTAACCGATCTAGTTATATATACATCTTTCTGTCTGTCTATCTAACTCATTGGTAGATGAAGATAATTTTGTCACATGTGAAAGTTAACATACATGTATTCCACTAACAATATTGAATCATTACATGTGCATCAATTTACCGATCTAGTTGTCTATACATCTTTCTGTCTATCTGACTATCTATAAGATACCTGTCTAATTATCTACCTTCCGTTGTAACATATTAGTAGTTTTCCTATGAATCACTATGGTTACCTGTTCCCTCGTAGGGTTGCACAGTCGACGTTAATGCGTTTTTTATGTATCCACCAAAGAAATTTATAGCAACACCCACTGAATTTATTGCCTCTTGTTTTAACCTCTACGGTTGCAACAACACGGTCCCAAAGGAAACCAATTTCTTTCTTTTTACGAAAAGAAATGATCTATATCAGTTGAGTAGACAGATTCTGTCTTCGGTGAAGATGGTCTAATTTTCATAAATAGTTTGGTTCTAACTTCACTAATTATATCTACTGACCATGACCACATGATCATGATTTTTTAATATTGTCTGATATGCTACAAAGCTTGAAATGAATAGTCATGGGGGTGGGGACCTCCAAGTAGGGGTTGAAAAACAATCTTATCGAATACCTTGAAAATTAATACACATTATTACAAACAAAATAACCTAAGGTGAATAATTATCAGGTACCGACAATTTCTTAAGGGTTAAATTTGGAAATTTAGAGAGAACATGTGAATGGACGAAATTCGGTAGTACCGTTTAAGATTTCCTTTCGCGTGCGTCTCGAACAGCCCATTAAATTAAGTCCACACTTTTCCCCTAATTAACGATGATCCTCTCGTCAGCGGCGTGCGTGGTCAGCGAGCAGAGGGAAGCAGAAGACGACCCCACCCTGTCCGGAACGATTTACACGCGAGATTCGACTACCGTTCCGGGGGATTCTTTTTTCCTTCTTGTTTTTCTTTTATTTCTTCTTCTTCTTCGAGAATATATCCCCAAAGTTACGTGACGGGTGTACGGTATTCATCCCCGGTCGGTTTCTTCACGGTATAGAAACTCACCGCCTCTTTGTCGCCTCTTCCTTTTCAGGTTTCGGTAAAATCGACATGCAAGGCAGGCAGCCATCCTCTGTCGCCACGACAGGATGCGACTGGTCGACTCTAATGAAGTAATTCGTGCGCAAAAACGTTACGCCGTACAACGTGAATTATTCATCGACCCTCGATCCGCGCTGGAAAACGTTCTGCCCTGATCAGCCACGCACTACCGACAACATTTTCCTACTTCGACACCGTGTTTTTCCATTTACATTCGCTTTTTAAACGATTCAGGACGCTGCGCAGTTAATTGGAGCCACTTGATTAGTGCGCCGAGATGGGTATTACAGAGGACCAGCAAGAAATATGCTGATCGCTTGATTATTAACATCTTGATGACCACGTACAGCTTCGGGGTATTCTACGCTTTTTATCATCTTGTCGTTTTGTTTATCTAGACTCTTCTAGTTGACTGTCTTCTTTGAGTGCTTGATTTTCTGGTATTTTGCGGTGGGGGTAGGAATGTGAAGCTCTTGAAAATTTGAGATCGTTGAGGTTTTGAAAATTGGAGATTTTTGGAATTTTGAGGTATTAATTTTTGGGATTAGGAGATCGTTTGATCACTCCGCAAATTTTTAGTTTTGTCACTTAGGGACATTGAAATTATCAATTCCCAGACTTGAGGATAATAAAAGTTGCACAATGCCATCTATCAAAATCACAGTCTTCAGCAAATAAAAATGACCAGTCAAAGTAAACACCTTGACTTGATATTCTTCACCCGCAACTCTCACTTTGCATACAAGTTTTGAGTTGAAATACGCGAAGTTGAGTCGCCAATCTAATATTTCGTAATTATCCAACGATTGTATTCCACGTAGAAGCAGCTTACTTCTCTAAAAGAGCTTCTGAAGAGAATGTGAATGAGCACGCGAGCGTGAATAGAGTATCATTCTCCATGCAAAGTGAGACGTGAATGGTAATGATGATGTATAATAGGTGTAAACGTTTAATGCTTTAATACGATGATGCCAGATATCAGAATCCATCACTGCGTATCGCGTGCGATCAAGTGCTAAGTAAAAAATGAATTGATGTTTACGAGAGGACAAGTTAGATCTATTCGAGATGTTAATGTACAGATGTCAAGCCATGAGTTGGCGCAGTGACCCAAAGTAAAAGAAGCTATCCGTGAACGCAAGTACTATCTCACTCTCGAGACGTTTGCCTGTCATTGTTTTTGGCCTAATTGGTGTGCGACCGCGGGTGCCAATACCGCCGAAAATACGTGTGAGTTGTTTTTTTATTCTGACCAATTGTAGCTCTTCTAAACACAGCCTCTTCACGCGCCAACTGTTGGGTTGACATCGGTAGGTATATCTATGGGTATAATATATGTGGTTCCAAGTGTGACAGCACGTGTCAATGGTGGATTCGATACGGTCTCTTTCGACCACGTTAGATCCATGGACAGTCGACCATTGTCGACAGCTGCCATATAATAACTCGAGTTGACTGTGCTCGATGACTGATAGCTCGCACCAGCTATGCATATCAACTCGATAAATCTCTGCTTGGCGAAACAATCGCGATTCGAGGAGTTATGCGATAAAATGGATAGAGGTACGTAAATGTGTGCATTGTGCATCGGGAAATTATGTTAGAAGTATAGTTGTTTGAGGAGGAAATATAGATGTGTGGTCACTTTGGTGACATTTGCAACCTTGCTGATGGTGTTGGTAATATGAAGGCACTGATGACGTACAATGATGACATTGATGATACTGATGACATTAGTATGTATGTCTGCGGTGTTTATGATGTTTATGGCATTGACGACATTCATGAGTGTTGGTGTTATTGGTCATAGTGATGACAACGGTGACATTTATAACACTGATGATACTGGTGACATTGATAATATTGTTGTCACTGTTTACATGTACCAAATTCTTAAATATATAGGATTGTACCAAATCCTTAACGTACCAAATCGTTGAAATGCCAAATAACTGGTACGCAAAAATAAAATGATACCCAGCCGCTGAACTTTCTCACAATCGCTTAATTTCGAGCCGAACTTTCACTCGTTGGACAACAATTGAATCGATCTCCCCCAATATTTACGCAACGCGTTAAAAAGTCCCGGTGAAGAATAGCGAACGAATCACCAAAGCCATTCCGCGTCGTGTGGGAAGTAACGATCCGTGGAGATGAAAAAGGAACTGGAGGAACAAGAGGAGGATGAGGAGGTGAAGGAGGAGGGACAGGACCTCAGGTAGAGGAGGAACGAATATCGTGGGTACACCGAGGGTCGTGACTAATGACTCTATTGACGCTCGGAGAGAGAAGTTGGAACCAGAGGAGAGGCGAAGGTCGTTTACCGGCAACAGACGAACCGACTCCGCTCTTCAGCGTCTTTCTTTTCGCTTTTTCTTTTCGTTTTCCGGACGGTCGATTCGTCGATACTTATTCCCAACGTGGCTTGTTATCTGCGGGGTAAGGAGGGTCAGAAACTGTCGCCACTGACCTTTTGGTAATGAAGCTAATGTCGGACGCGACGGGTGGCTTTCGCTGCTACGTTTTTGGTCAACCTTCATTTTGGTTGTTCTGATTTGGGAACGTTGAAAGGCAATTTAGGGATTTGATGCACTAGTGTACAGGTGTTGGTGTACTTGAGATTTGGAAATTTTTAAAGGTTTGAGATTTGAAAATTTGATGACTGAGATCTGACGTTTAAGCTGTTGGAGATAGAAGAATTTTCAAATTAAAAACTGACCATCTCAAAAATTGTTTAACTCGATTATTAGAAGTTCGAAACCATTTAGACACAAAAACCCGTGAATTCTCTTCAACCGCGCTAAAGAATGACAAGAACAAAAACGAAGTCTCCATCAAAGAACCTTCACGGTCGCGAACAAAGTACGAAGAGTGCAACAAAGAGGGTTCTCCCAACCCCGCGAGGCAAGAAATCGATCTTCAAACTGCTTACGTAACCATGAAGCAGCGGGGAAAAAAAATGCTACGAAGAGTCCTGAGGAGCCAAAAACTGGCAATTCCGAGAAGAAGGAAAACTCGTGCTTATTCACGCAGCCCCACCTTCCGGACTCGTGTCCCCTTTTTTTCTCCGTCCCTGGTCCGAAAGTTTCGTCCGTGAGCAGAAACGATGAAGATTTTAGTTGCGCCCCCGTCCCCGCGTCCCGAGCCCTTGTGGCCGGCTGTTTCGCTCGAAATCGAAGGAGCCGGCACGTTTTGTCACGCTTTTTAGACAGAACGCTGTAACGCGCTCGTGATTGCCTCGTACAATTACCTTCCTCTGCCTCTCACTCCCGGAACCCGTCGGCTTTTTCTATCCAGCCGGACCGGTGTGTACGCACACCTACAGCTAATGTACAACACGGTGCGAGCAAGGCATAAAACGATGGGGCCCGCTTTTTGCCCGTACGCCACGCTTCATTCCGACCGGCGAAATTACCGCCGCTCGCTCGCTCGCTCGATCTTCCTTTTGGGAAGAAACGCCGAAGCACGATGTTCGTACGATTCGAACAACCGGCGAAAGTCGATCGTGAAATTATCCCTTTCGGTAACGCCGCGTGTTCCTCGATATCGATAGAAAATATTACTAGGCTTTGCGTTGAGGTTAGGTAACTTGGAATTTTATCTCGTTTGTGGATAGATATGTTTTGTCTGTGTACGACTGTGGGTTTTATTATTTGTCAACTCTGAATCATAATTTTAGTAATCACACTTTCAGAATTGCCCTAGGGATATTTAAGGTTGGTCCATCTTTACAGTTCCAATTTCACCTACATCAAATTTTTGGACATTTACGGATTTGGTAATATTTGGGAATCTCAGAAATTTGAGCTAAAAATGTAGGAATCTTAGGATACCATAATTTAGGGAATTGGGGATCTAGTGGTATGTAAATATAGGGAATTGAGGATCGAGGGGTATATAGGGGTATTCAGGGATTCTGGAAGTTAAGGATTTGAGATGATAGAACTGATAATTTAGGGATTTGCAATCTAGGGATTTATTCATCTGAAAATTTAGGGATTTGGGAATTTAAGGATTTGCAATCTAGGGACTTCTTCATCAAAATTCGAGTAAAATTGATCACAGCTGAGTGCGTCACGTGTGCGTCACGAGTGCGTCACGAGTCAAACCTGTCAAAACAATGCAAGGGGTTAAGGATTTAGGAATTCAATAATTTGGTAATTCAGACATTTTGAAATTTGCAAATTTCACTAAAACAATGCAGTTATATGTAGAAGAAATCTAGATATTTAAAAATATGAACATTGACGAATCTACAAATTTATATCATAATTCAAATCCTTAATGATCTAACAATTTTGAGATTTGACAAGAAAATCTTGATGAAAGAAACTTAAAATTGTGTTGAATTCGTTAGAAACTGAATCTTCAGCCTACTTCGTGAACGATATCAATATCGTTTCGAAGATCATCATGAATTCTAACGCGCATAGACGTTTATTGAGTCTCGACTTTCTCCCTCGGAGACGTATAGATCGAAGTATGTCAATTTCTTGTTTGCTGGATCCCGAGGAAACACGAGACAAGTACCATTATCGAGCGCCAAGTGACAAACGATACTGTCGTACAGAATTCCGTAAAATCGGTTGAAATCGTATACTTCTTAACGTTGACTCATCAGGTTTTCTCGAAACGCAGCAACGATACGAGAGCGTGTCTTGTACCGTTGTGGGTTTACAAGCCGTGTCTCCGGAGAGAAAGTTGAGTTATGCCATTGAAGCATCTACACCAAATGTGCATAACGTTGTGCAATACACAATGCCAAAGGATTATTTACAACGTTGTCAATGACCCGAGAAGTTGAGCAAGTCTGATCCTATATTACTTCGAACATCGATCAATAAAAGCTTGCGTTGCTTGCGCCACCATTTAACAATCAGCCATTCCATCTTCTGAGCGTTAAGAAAATGTTTATAGGTACGCTCGTTTGTATCGAACTGCTATATTTAAATAGCCATAATGTAAGCACAATTTATGACACTTCTATGCTATGAAATATTTTATGATAACTTTTTAGATACGCTTTTATAATCGCGATTCTAGATAGTTTTAGAAGGATACAATTTTGGGGTTGATATAAGGCGAGGCTGAGTGTTCAATTTTGTAATGTGTTGAAAATACAACGCTATCAAAATTTAATTTTAATGGCAATACAACAAATGCCAATTTAACGTGTAGTGATAGAACGCGTTATAACGAGCTACGATTTCATGCGTGGCGATATAATGCGAGGCGTTATAATACGTAATAATCGTTATTTCCAAATAAATGCAAACGAAAAGTTGAGAACGTAAAAATGCAAGGTAATTTCGTTCACAGCGTTTAAGTCGCGTTTCATCGCGGATCCCATGAGGGTTAATTTCCCATGAAGGATCCCACGAGACAACGTGGCCGGCGCTGCGTCGCGCGAACACCGTCGTAATAGCGCGACGTGTGCTCGCGCGAAGCAAGGTCGACGCGAGTGCGAGCTTACAAGATTCCCGGTTCCCTTGGCCCTCCTCCACCGCCACCATCTCCACCTCCGCCTCCGCTATCGACCCTCTTCCTTCTTCTCTTCGCCTAACCCAACCCCTCGGTCCGTGAACGTGCTAATAAAATGCACCAGGCTCGTTCGCTTCGCGCGCGCGAGCAACCGAACCCCTCTTTACATTTACATGCCAAGCGGCTCCTCGAGGACGCTGCGCGCTCGCGAGGACATCGCGCTCATGAATTTATCCCGAGAGGAGAGAGAGAGAGAGAGAGCCCTTCTCCGAGAGCACGAGGTTACGGGAGGACAGCAGGGAACGAGATGATAGCCCGATAACGTTGCAGTATCATTGGACCAGTTCGCTGAGGATGCTGAATCGAAAGCTCGATGGAATTCCTTGTTGCACCATTCCACTTCTTTTGTGTCGATTTAAAGGGTTGTTCGGGAGATGATGTTGCTGGACCTCGTTTAGTCTGTTCTTTTACTTGAGGAGACTATGAGTTCACAGCTTTTTTTGCTTTATCGGTGATTAGGGAGTATTATGACGATTTTATAGAGGTAAGTGAGTTTGAATATTTATAAAATATTTCAAATTTTCAAACTCAATTCCCAAATCGTCAAATTATGCAACCATAATTCCCCCGTAACCTTCAAACACAGAAACTATTCCAAAATGGCAACGTCGATATCCTTGGTATTTCACAAATGAAGTCATAAAAAACACCAAATACACTGACGTAAAAAAGGCAATTAAAATGTCCGATTACACGGAAACATTCGGAGATAAATTAAAGTCGATAAGTTCGAAAAAAAAGGAGACGAAAGAGTCGAAGGTTCGTGTTTAAAGGATTACAACAGGTAATTACTTAGATGGACGACGAAGATTGAAAGCAGCAGCAACCGAGGTGAGCAGTAAAATAATTAATTTAATATTCAACGAGCGGACGCGTAACAGAGGACCTTGTAATTTAATTGAATCCAACTTAATATTCCGTCAAAGCATCGAATTATTGTAATCCTTACATTCCGATGTCATATGAAATCCTTATGGTCCTGGAATTTTATTGAATCAAAACACATCTCACCAACACTATAAACATTTTATTATTCAAATTTTCAAAAATCTGTACTCATTCGAAGTTATTATATAAAGTTTGGTTTACAAATTTGACAGTTGGTTCAGCTGGAAAGTTTGGGTATTTTGATTTGACAAAAGAAATGTGATAAATAATTCCAGGAAGAATGTTAAAAATTTAAGGTCTTAAAATGCAAGTTCTAGGTCTAACACATAAAATGTGATGAACGATTTTATGAAGCATGTCGACGGTCCTCAAATTTGCATAATCATTATGAATAAGTTATATACAAAGAGGAGAACTAAATTTTCCTCCAGAAAATCTGCGTAGCATATTTTTAACCTGAACTATGACAACTCGAATTATGGGCCACATCCCCTGAATAATTCATGTTAGATGACTTCATGCAGGAGATGCAATTTATTACTTTTAAAGAACGTATTATATTTGTACCTGGAAATAAAAATTTCATATTCATATAATTTCCCATGTCATTTTGTTCATCCATCGATTAAATTGATGGTGTAATCGTTTACCCTCAACGTACAATTTTCTGGACAGCATCGGTGACTGCTAATTGTTCCCACAAGACAAAAATGTTAGGTATATTATGCATTGAGTGATCCTTGAATATGTGAACTACAATCAGAGAACGCAAAATTGCAGTGAAAATACGAGTCTATCACATGCGAATCACGTGCGTCACGAGTGTGTCACGATATTGTAACGCAAGGAGTTGACAGAAGATGGTTCATCACCCTTAATTTTCGTCTTCGGTCGATCGGTCGCGCATGTACGTCGAATCGAACGATTTCCCGGCTCGTAAAGTGGCTTGATTTATTCGTGGCGCGGTTCAGCGTGGAACAGCGACTAATTAGTGCGATTAGCTTGCGCCACACG
Source organism: Megachile ligniseca (assembly GCA_945859555.1). Classification (NCBI taxonomy): domain Eukaryota; kingdom Metazoa; phylum Arthropoda; class Insecta; order Hymenoptera; family Megachilidae; genus Megachile; species Megachile ligniseca. The sequence continues at coordinate 8,725,863 of OX243783.1, forward strand.
ATCTTCGTATTCGTACGAGCGACATGAATGGAAGGCTTCGCCTCGTGCTCGACCGGCTAATATCTGAAAGCTGGCCGATCGGCCAGGTAACGAGCGATCACGTTGAAAGGTGAGTAATATCTAGTTACCACGAGCCGCGTCGTATTTTACGAACGGGCCGGACAGAGAGAGAGAAAGAGAAGTTCGATAGACCGTTACACGGTCGATCCATGTATCGAAGTTGACGCGTCCGTTGATTTTCAACCGACTCGACGTAACGAAGGAACCAATTAACGAGAAAATCGTGAAGATTGAGGTTCACTTGCAAAATCGGACTAGTGTAACGTTTCGTTGCGATACGTTTGACATGATTTCGCGATCGGAGGATTTAGGTAAAATGGTCTACTGAATTGATCACGGTTTTCTGCGCTCTGAAGAAATCGAGGAACATTTATGGATTCGATACAATCCTACATCCTGAAGACCTCGTACCCGAAGATCCCCTTTGGTCCCGAAGTCCCCATATACCCATATCCTTAATTAGCGTGTGCCGAGTGTGTCCGTCGATTTCCCTAGCGTGATCGGACGTATTAATCGCGCGAGTGGCCGAAACGAGAGGGAGAGTGAACTATAGCGGTCCTAAAGCGTGCGAGTGATGCGTGCACTTGCACGGGCATGCCGCGGGAATTGTAAATAGTGTGGCCAGCGAAAGACGATGCAGAACATCGTGGCCGAAGCGGCGAGACACGCTGGGGTAGAAGGACTGGAACGAGGCAAGAAGCAGGAGAAGAGAAGAAGGATACGGGAACACGGCAAAGAAGAAGAAGAAGAAACGGGACAGGACAGCCAGGCCGCCGGCGCTGGGCTGCGCGTGTATCCGCCCACGTAATCTTGATTGTCGACACACCTCCACCTCCACCACCTTCTACCACGAAGTGCACCCACACAATCGACGTATCTCTACATACACACGCGCACATAAGCGTTCGAATACAACCGAAGCAGATACAGACGTGCAGAAGAGGAGCCTGTGGGTTCGTACGAGCGTCCGGATGCAACCTGCCCGATCTCACCAGGGGCGGATCAACCCTGAACGCGCGCGTTCCCCGCTCGCTGTAAACTATCCTCTCTAATTGAATGCGCCCGATGGCTCGTCGTGTAATTTACTCGGGGCTTTACGATGCAACTCCGAGAACAACGCGCGGGTGGAGTCGCCGGGGCTTTTCTGCTTGAGACGTTTTGGAAACGAGAGGGCGAACGCTCTTCGACGTAACTGGGGTCCGCGAGGGTTCAGAAAACTTAGGTTCATGGATAGGTTTTTTTGGCTGGTCGTTGGTCTTCGGTTTTTGAGGATTTTGAGATATAGGAATTTGGCTATTTTGGGGGTGACAGTTGCTATTATGAGAATGTGGGAAAGTTTGTGGAGATGGCGATTTGGGAATATAGGGATCGAGGGAATTGGGGATCTAAGGAATTAGGAATCTAAGAATCTGAAGATCCTGAGAATTAGGGATATAGATATGTACAGATTTAGAGATCTGGGAAATTGATGATTTAAAAATTTAGGTACTTATACATTTCAAGAGATCTTTCGACCAAGGTACTTGGCACCCTAGACATTCGTGCACCCACTGACGTACTCTAGGAATTTCTTCAATCCACAAAAAGAGTGCCTTCCTTACATAAGAACTGATCATCCAATGAAGTATACTACTCCAAGTCCAAAATATAAGTAAAAGGTACACCACTCGCGTTAAGGCCGAAATACAAAGCAAAAGGTATACTACTCGCGTTAAGGCCGCAATACAAAGCAAAAAGGATGCGGACAGCGGAGCGAGGGGACCCAGGGTTCGCAGCCTGTTTCGGTCGTTCATAAATCCTCCAGGTTGGATCCAACCTGCCTCCACCTCCTGTTCCTCTTCTTCGTTCCTCCTTTTACACGCACTCACGCACTCACCCAGACAACCAGAAATTTAGTCGTGAGCACACCAATCCTCCTTACCTTCTTATCCAATTTCTTATCCCTCTTCTGCCCGGCCGCCCCTCCCGCGGCCACGCCATTATGCTTCTCGTCCCTTCATTTGTTTCCCGGTTTCTCCCTGTCGGGGCGCCCTTTCTCTCTGTCGGGCCACGGACAGCCCGGAGGAAGTCACCCACGCAAATTTAATATGGAATCGCGTAAACACGCGGTTTCCCGCAAAATGGCCGGCGAACAAAGCCCCGGCCGCCTGATCGCGGATTGAATAAGTGCTTGTTGCGGTACTCCTGACTTGGATGGTTAACGCGCCCCCCTCTTGCGGTCGGACGGATATTTCATTCCCTCTTACCGTTGTTGCTCACGGTTTTTGCACGATTTTGCGGCGCTTTTCGATGAAGAGGATAGATTCGGTTCGACCATTCAATTAGGTCAGGAATCATACAAATTGTACGGTGGAATCAATTTTCATACGCATCATCAAGAATCCTACTTTCTCAATGTGGATTTTTAGGGATTTACAAGATGTGTCAGGGGTGAGAAGTTGGGAACATAGGAATTACTAGGTCTGGAGATTTAAAGACCTATTTGAGGATGTGGGTATTTGAGGAGCTGTTTGGTGATCTTGGGATGTGGACATCTATGGATCTGGACATCTAAGGATTTCGTGATTTAGACATGTTGTGACATAAGAACTTTTGGATCTGAGAATTTGTGAACATATTTATTTGAAGATCTAGAAAATTGGAAGTGTAGGAACTTCAGGGGTAGACATTCGAGGACATAGATATTCCTTGAGATTGTAATTTGAGGACATTAAGTTTTGAGAACTTCAACTTGCTTTTTAGACATACAATAAATTCTGCAATCTCTTGATACATCTTCAGGAATCGTTGTAGTAATTTGTTCATTACAACCATAAAATCCATCCTCCACCGTGTCATTTTGACATACGAGTTCACCACAAATGCGGCGTACCTTTTCAGAATTTCAAATGTAAACCAAAAAGTGATCAACCTTAAACCGCCGTTTAATGATGATCGAAAAACCGACAATTTTCTGCCGCGCCTGATGAATGTATAAAAGTCGTAATCCGGAAGCACCGGCGGTGAAGATGGCCGATAACCGTTTAGCGAGGATCGGTTCTCCCATCATAATTCCGTAATTCAAGGATCCAGCTTTATTGAGACGGCAGCACGGACACTCTTAATTAACGCGAGGCTACTCTCGCCGTTGTACAATCGGTTCCCGGGATCTAAAATCAATTTAGATCCCCGATGCACGATACAGACTCCCCCTCGGCTTCTTCTTTGGCGATGGTCGTCGTGGTACTCTATCGGGCACACGGTGGTGCCCGAGGGGCTCCGAACGGTGGGACCGGGCTTCGATTCGAGAGTGGATCGCTATGATATCCTTCGCGAAGATATTCGTTGATGATCGTCGCTGCTAATGTGCGTTGTTTATGAGCCGACGATGCTTTATGGCACGGCTCAGAAGCGATTTCGATCGTGGATACCGGTTGAACGACTCGACGCTGTTGAGGAAGAGAAAATGATACTGGGTTCGGAATCGGGAAATTTTTTGGGTGGATTTAGGGATTTATGGATGTATGGATCTAGGGATTTAAGGGTTCAGAAATCTATAGATCTGTAGGTCAAGTGACCTAGAAATTTAGAGATATAGGAATCTAGTGAATCGAGCGAATCTAGGGAATTCACGGAATTGAACGGATCCAAGAAAATCCAGAAGGTCTGGAACATCTAGAAAATCTAGAAAATATAAAAATTCTAAAAAATCTAGAAAATGGTAAGTCTAATCTAGGAGACCTATAGATGTGAGAATCAAGATCAACTCCAAATCAGCAGCTATCAAGCTACCAAGATACTCCACAAAATATTATTGTCATAATCTCTTTTACACAGTAAAACTAGCATCCCCCGAAAAGTGGTCTTCGAGTGCCCTAGCCGTGCCCGGTTCCCCCGAAAGAAGAGATAAGCACGGCGAGAGTTGCCCGCGAGCGTAATAACTTAATTACGCGATGCCGTGGCCGGATAACGTTCGGGTGTTGAGCGTGGGGTCCACAGGAGGTTAAGGTGGGCCCACAAAACTTTTTCGTGGGTCCCCGATGCGTGTTAAAAGGATGGGTCCGGGTGGTTGAGGGGGGGCGAAAGAGGACCGCGGACCGGATTGTGGGCACTACGCGAAGAAGCGTAGGCGTCTTGCTCTTTGGCCCGCGGGGGGTTTTTTGTGGGGCGGACAGAGCCGCATTCTCTTATTTATTACCCGGAATATTAAGTTACCCACGTTACCACGGAGTACCGGTGAGGCCCCCATGGATCCTAACCACCGGCACCACCGTTGCTGATGGGCGCACACGATCTCCTATCTTTCTCCCGCTCTGTCTCGAGCGTTGCCAGTTTCCGACCGATTTAATCGCAGCAAGCTTTCGTGCTGTCGTTGCGACGATATTGCAATTTAATCGTTCATTAGCGCGCTGAATTATTTGTCGCGCGTGGACGACTCGAGCCATAACGACTGCACCGGTATCGATGTTAATGCGTTCACTGGATAGTCTGACTGCTTAAATATGGCAACCTTAAAATAACATAGTAACTTTAATTAAATAATTTATAATAACGATGTCGATTATTTTATTTAAATTTGTTGTCTCTTCGTTGAATCTGATTTCGAGGGTTGTTTGACTGTTCACATGGAAACTGAATGGTAATTGTGTCGATAATTATGATAGTCATGATAGGTCTGATAGTTCTGACAGTTCTGCCAGTTCTGACAGTTTTGTTAGTTATACTAGTTATGATGGTTATGGTGATTATGATAATTCTGACAATTCTAATAGCTTTGACAGTTCTGACAGTTATGATGACTATGATAGTTATGTTAGTCGTGAAAGATATGATAGTGATGATAATTATGATAGTCATTATAGTGACGATAGTTATGATAGTCAAACAGCTGTGTGATAGTTAAGGAAACAATATAAACATAACAGTATACAGACTTGAAAAAAATGTCTACCTTCCCCTAATTGAAAATACTGCTTGTAGTGTACAATAAATATACCAAACGTGCAAATATCTGACGTTTGTTAAAGCCAAAAAATGTTATTCAATTTTGAACCGCTCCTGTGTCGCGGCGAACGTGTTAATTCGACGAGCACGGTCGAAAAAATATCTAACAACCTTCCGAAAGAATGCAGAACAGCAATAACGACCAAAAACCGGAAAGTATCGTCATCAGTAGTCACATCAGCGAGATCATCAGCAAGTTCGCGTTGACCTCGAGGTAACATCAGAAATGGTCGGAGTTGATAGTGTCGCGTAACCAGTTTCCCATTCGTCGCGATTCTAATGACGAAATAAAAGCAAATGATCGATCCACGGTGGCATCGCGCCACGGTGACCATTTTTTGCTTGTACAACCACGATGAGGTGATAATTTTCTTCGCGTGGAACCGGCCAGAAGAAGATTATCACCGGTTCGGCTGCGTTTCTTGCAATAACTTTGTTATGATGAACATCTGCCGGTTCGTTTCGTAAGTGGCAGGGATTGGCGGGCGTTTCGTAATTACAGAGGAAATGGAGGGTCTAAATTGTAAATTACGAGTGCAGTCGGTGTGGTTTTAGACACGTGGAAGTAGAAGAAAAAAATTAGAGCTCGACTTTGGGACCAACACATATTTTACGGGGGTAATAACACGCTCAGGAAGTTGACGAATGGAAATTGTGAAGGAGGAATACTTCGATTATCTTTTCATTTCTATTAGGGACATTTCACCGGGTAAAATTATCATTTTTTTGGATACCACATGTTACACAAAATATTTTGTGGACGTATCTTACATAGTACAAAATACACATTTATATTTGTACGAACAAATCTATAAAATATAAGTTACTTAAGAGTGACCTCGAAAGTGACACTGAGTTCCACATACAGAGTACAAGTACTAAATATTCAAACATTCCAATAACTGTTCAAATTCGTCGTCAATAAAAGAGTACTTTCCCACAGGACCTTCAAATATAATTTTATGCGACATCCTTACATTTTAGCGAACAACCCCTTAAACGTAGACCCGGCATTAAACGTTCGTTTATTCAAAATTCACCCCGGTGGCAGGTGCGTGGTCGGAAAGAAACGCGACAAAATCGACAGCCACTTATCCGAGGCAAAACCTGAACCCGTATGGTGACCAATAACAGGGATCATCCGCGAAAGAAGCCACCACGGTGTTCGTGAGCCATAAAAGTCCACCGTGGTCGGACTGGACTAATGTTCCGTCGACAATTAACCAAACTCCCCGTGCAGTTTTCTTTTTCCGCTCGTATTTTCGGGAGCAGGTGAGAGGTAAACGAGAACGCAACTTTTACAACTGGAGGTGAATTCCGACGATTCGTGTACGAATAGATGGCTGTACAGGAGGAAGGTGTTCAACTGGTCGTTAAGACTGGGAAAACACGGGAGGTGTCCAGCAATTAGCGTGGACAAAAACGCGTTTCAGGTCGCAGACTCTCTTCGACCGTCGACGAGGGTCAACGACAGGGAGGGTCACTTTTTGGGGTGACGTCTTTGTGTAGTGCAGAATTTTAGTATATCAGAAACTAGTTTTACTAAAACAGCTCACAAGTGTTTAAGTGACCCACACTAAATATCATCACAGAATATTTGAAATTTGATTAACACGTACATCACACATATCCTACACGAATCGTTCACAGTCCCACATCACAATTTCACCGAGCACCCCATAAACAACACTCCACTATCAAGTCGCCATAAAAACTGGGCAATGACCGTCTCGAAATCGAAGTAAGAATCTTTATCCAGGATCCATCGATTTCAGAAAATCCTCTTCAGGCTCTGTCGACTTGGTCGTCACCCATCAGCATCGTGGACCATGTCGGACGAACGTGTCCAAGAAGGCGGAGAATGACGAGCGAGTCGAGCGGGATAAAGTTGGCCGGCAATGAAAAGAAGAAGAAGAAGAGAGACGAAGGGGAAGAAGAACAAGAAGAAAGACAGGCTGTGTCCACAGGATGGAAGGAGGCAGGAATGCCAGTGCGTGGGTCTGTTGCCTCTTAGACAACGTTGCCTCGAACCCGCGTCTCTATCAGCCACCATAAATAATTCTGCCGGTTCACCGTATCTCCGTTCATCGTCTACTCCCGTCCTCGTTCGATCCATGGGGTACCACGGTGTGTTTTTCGGCTACACGGTGGCATCCCTGTGTGGACCGGTTGGACTAGAAGCGTTTCGTATACGTTGGGCCCTTTAACAGAGATAGCACTCGAAGATCGGGAAGGGGAAAAAAGAGCAGGTGGAACGGGACCCTAAGTCCCCTCTCGAACCAACGCACAGCCTGATCGAAGCTACATCGAATTTCGCTTCGGGTCTTAATTCTTCACGGGGCCCGCTATTTTCTGCCTCTACCGAGACCAAACCATCATTGCGTAAGACAGAATCGTTGAGATGTGCACGTTATGTGGACAATTGTGGGTGCAGTGAGTGTCACGACGTAATATACTTTTCGGTTTTATAGGCAAGGTTGAGTCAATAAGTTAGTATGTGCTAGGATAGGTTCATACGTGCATTCTCGATGTATGTTTACCATATGTGATTGTTACAATGTATGTCGAAAACTTATGTGGGTAGTCCATTCATACGTACTCATGCATATTCATACATGTTCACACATGTTCACACATACGTATATACATGTGTATTCGTACAAACATATCAGCACATATACATACATACTTGTAGAAATATATCCATGCATATGTCATACTCATATCAACATATCGACATATCAACATCAATATTCATATACACTTTTGAACATATGTACTTAAACATATCCATAGACACATGCAAGCATGCATAATCATATCCACATATCTATACGTATCCACACGTACACATATCCACACATGTTCATGTACAATCTATCTAAAATTCCTCAGCATAGTACTCATCAGTTTAAAACAACAAATTCCCCACATTGAAACAGCCTAACTCCCCGCAAATAATACAGTAACAAATATGAGCAATCAACAGAATTTTCTTTCCCCAAAAGCAAAAAGCGAGTATGAAATCTTGTACAACTTCAATCTAGCATCGTGAGAAGAAGAGGAAGAAGAAGAGGAATGAAGAAAAAAGAGGAGATCAGAAAAGTGGACGAAGCTAGCAAGAGAAAAATCGGAAATCGCGGGATGCAACAGCACGATGCACCGGTGTTACGCGCGTACACGCACCACAAGAAGCGCGTCCCTCGTTAGTGGCACTAATTACGAGCCGCTCGTTCGCCCCCTCCCATTTCCTCTTAATGAGCGTCCTACTAGAGGCACGCGAGAAAAAAATTGTAACGCCGCAGGAATATACCCGGAGATCGAGCCGGTCCGAGACGATCACGAGAGGAGTCTCGAAAAAGAAGAAACAACGAACGAACTACCTTAAGCCTTAATTATCGATTACACGCACGGCTGTGATTACGAAATACGTTGTTCCGGAATAATTGCGCTCGGAGATTATGAAATACGTTTACTTCTGGAGGATTTGTGATTGTGGAGTGGTGTTAGGTGCAGTTCAATGGTATTTGTTGAATGATACTGAGGTTTTTAATGGGTTAGGTTAGGTTCACAAGTTCGACGAATTCTAGGAATTTGACAAATTCTACAAATTCCACCAAGGCCACCAAGTCCACCAAGTACATCAAGTACATCAAGTACATCAAGTACATCAAGTACATCAAGTACATCAAGTCCACCAAGTCCACCAAGTAAACCAAGTCCACTAATTCCACAAATTCCTAAGTTCCCAAATCCTCAATTCCCTATAACTTCATATCACTCAAAGTTCTAAATACCTAAATCCCCAAGTATTCCTCCAAATATCTCCAAATCTCCAAATTCCCCAAATTCTTCAAATTTCCCGAATCTCCCAAGTCTCTAAAATCTCCAAATTCCCAAAATTCGTCGAATACTTCAAGCTGTCCAGATCACTCTAATCTCTAAACTCCAAAAACTCCACAAATCCCTAAAAACTCCTGAACTCGCAACGGGGAGCAAATAAGCTTCCCCTAATCGCGACAATCTCTCCCTTTGAAATCCTCGGATAGAGGCAAGAGGCAGACGAAAGCGACGGTCACAGTTGAACGAGAGGGCATCCCCGCCAGCTATTTGAGTAACCGCGATCGTTCGACGGAAATCGTGAGGAAACTGTGGTATCGTTATCCAGTGGGAAAAGACGTGGTTACGAGGTGTTTAGCAGGCGATGATCGCGCGACGGGAATCGGGATGCGTGTCGATTACAACGAGAACACACCGTCGGAGCGAGAGAAAAAGAGAAGAGAGGAGAGGAGGGTTTGTGGCCCGTCGATAGAGTCGGCTGCCAATCGGCCGTATTTTCTTCCCTCGGAGCGTGTTCGCGATTCCAGACGAGCTTCGCCCTGGAAACGAACGTCGGCCAGCCGGAGGTCTTTATTCGAATCACGAACGCGAATCACGTCCTGCGACGCGACGGGAGAGGGAAGCAACCTCTCGTAACAAATATGCATCTCCCTCGAACATGATAAATCGTGCTCCTGCCGTGTACGTAATCGGGCGCAGCATGCGAAACGCGATCACACCGCGTTTTCTAATTAGAGACGCGGTACAACGATTTCGCTTAATTTTATCGTTTCGTGGATTTCACCAGTTAGGTTTCTACTTGGTATTACTACTGTATTTTTACTGTGGTTCAATTTTTGGCTTTATTTTGATACATCTGGATGGAGGATTATTTTGGTTAAAAATATGTGTAGGGGGTAGTGTTATAAATATCCGATTTTCGAGGTGGAGAAAAGGAAGGGTATAAATGTAGGGAATATCGAAAAGAATCTACGTATCGTCTAGGGATAGTGCAATAACAATAGGGATGATATAGGAATATTGCAATACTTCAAAACCCCAAATACCAATTTTGTAAATATATTTCCAGGAACGTCCACACCCAGCATAGTAGCCTAGCTGGCAACAAGCATCGATATGAAACGCGTATACGATTTCACGGAAAATGAAGAGCAAAGGAATGGTATCGGATCTGGCGAACAGAGTCAATCAGCGGGGAGATCTTCATTGAAATCGCGAAGGCGAATCACGTCCGCGCCGAGAAGGGACATCCCCGTAACAAATATGTATCTCCCTCGGACCTCATACCCGGTGTAGTATGCGACAATGCACACAACGACAGCCACCACCGTTGAAATATACGGCGTGGCACACGCACCAGGTCCTACCTTAGGCTACCAATGCCGTCCGTGTGCGATCGTGCATCGTTCTCCCGAGTCTCCACCACCGGCTCTAACTAACTAGCGTACACGTTTCTCCCGGGCCCCGACCTACACACGTCGCTTATGCGTGCATCTTCCTAGCGATGTACGCGAGCCACGAGCAATTTTCCCTAAATTGCATGAAAGCTACAAGCAAATGATAACAACATGGATTTGATTGTTGGAATAAGTTGGAGGAAATGAAAATAATCATTTGTGTGATATTTGAATATTTATAATAGCACGTAATCTAGTAATTTTTTTGTAAGTATACTCAACGTTCATTATGTAATTTGATAGTTTTTACTGTATGTTCAAATATGTGAATTTGTCAATTTATGGATGAGTTCTGCAAATATAGTTTGCAAGTTTCTACTTTCCCAAATTTATACTTAAGGTCAATTCTTAAATCATCAAACCTGAAGTTCTTCAAATCGGTTCCGTAAATTTTCCAAATTTTTCAAATCTCCAGCTTTCATTTCCCAATGTAGGTAATCGTTAAGTATCCGGATCGAAAGAAAGTTAAGGTAAATATAATTGAGAGAGGATTTGAACTCGGTTCGAGGTTGGCTCGAGGCTTCTCCTACGACCAGGAAAGAACTGGACCCTCTAACAAAGAGATGTCTGCCCCGTCGGAGTCCTCGAGCGCGGGCGCGCACGTGTGTGCGTTCGTCCTCGTGATTACGTTCGTGTTGCTTCGGCCATCCTCGTGTCCGAGTATTCGTTCCGAGGGGCCTCTAAGAAGGATTAAGGGGGACGCACACGTGACGTTCTCGGGGACTCGAGTAGACGAGCCTGATGGGCGAATCGAAGAAAAAAAAAGAAAACGAACGAAGCATCGATTATCCATCCGGCGAGTTCGCTAATTATCCGAGGGAAAACGATCAAGGCGACAATGGTTTTTAACTCCGACGACCGGTCACGATTAGCCAACTCCTTTTTGCCTCAATCCGATTCATCGATCGTGCAAAACGACACTGGAATCGTTTTCGGACTTTCACTTTCCCATCTGTCTACCGCGAATTGCGCTGTGTAACCGGGAACTTCGGATGATAATACAGTTGTAAAGCTGTTGCCTCGTGAATTATGACATGCTTCTTGGATAACAATCCTCGCAGATCATCTCTTTCGTGATGATTCAGGGTTTTAGTACAAATTTTTATGTATTTTCGTCTGATTCTCTAAAATCTTAAGAAATTTTAACTTGATGTAACATGAACTTCATTCATAACTTTAATGTTCTTACGTGGTTACTAGGTTATCTAGATTATCTTGAGATAGGTTGGGTTAAGCAGTCAGGGTAGTATTGTTTCTCACTGTGAAAGTGTAAGAGTTTCATGCACAGTTTAAATGCTGCTAAGTGATTACCATCTAGGTTAACCTAAGTTCAGCACTACAAGTGTTAAGTTTGCAAGCGAAAATAAATAGATGTGAAGATATAGTTTGAAGGAACAAGTACAATCTTCTAATTCTTCATTTTGGTGTTGTCTCAAGTGCTGTCAGGTCCTCATGAGGTCATACATTTTACACATACTTCGCTTTGTATATAGATCCTAATGTGTTTGCATCTACGATCATCAACATAATTTCAGTCAACATAATTTCTCCGAACTGTGGCTGTATCAATAAGATGTCATACCGATGTGTATCTCTGATTTCTCGGGAATACTTCGAATCCCGTATGATCCGTTTGTCCAGAAAGCTCTGGAAAGTTCACGGTGTTTTCAGCTCGATCTCGAATCCCGTGGCGAGACTCCCTGGAACCGGTAAGAACATCACTCGGGCGTTTCGATCGTAACGCCTCGCGAACGTAACGACTCCGCATTCCGACAAGAAAAATGTCGACCGGGAATATTCCTGCGGCTCCGTCCAGTCCCTGCCTCCCCGATCTTCGTCGTTCACGAAAGGAACACGCAATGCGAGCAAACAAGAAGAGAAGAGGAGACGAGCCGCGCCGTGCGAGCGACGAGGACGCGAACTGCCTCAAGCTGCTTCACACGTGGCGACAGTCGCGACGTATTCACGCGTGCGTACGTATTTATAGCGGCTGGTACATTGTCGGCGGCTTTTTAAAAAAAGAACACCGGCCATGACAGAGCGAAGAGGAGGAAACGTGCGCGAACCAACAGATCCGCCGGGACGATCCGCGATCATTGTTGCGACGTTTCCGCTTCTTACAGCCTTCTTTTTGCGGGGAAAAAAGAACCTGAAGAGATACCGAGCCGCCGGAGAGATGAGTCGAGAAATTTGTACGCGTTCATGGCTCGCGTTTGTTCGACACTTACGGCACGTTTATCGGCAACTTCAATATCTTTTGTGGATCCGATTGGGAGCTACTCTCGCTACAATTACGTTTATTGAGTTAATTGATTGAGAGCATGTGGGCCGATTGGTTTAATGGCTGAAAAGGATTTACGGTTCAAACTGCTTTTTACTGTGCTAACATACTTTGTGATTTCATCAAATACTTCTAACTTTTTTAATTAAGGTTACTTCTAATGATAATCATTTTGTAGAAAGTCTTAAATATTCCCTTCTTGTTATGATGCATTGAAGTAGTTACAATATATGCAACTTGTGATGTGGAACTCTAAATCAAATTGAACTGCGAATCATATTTTGAAACTTATGCAATGAACCTGTAAATTCTCTCTTAGAACTAACATAATGGAACTCTGAATCTTATATGGAATTCACTATGTGAAACTCTAAATCTTATATTCAATTCACTGGTTGAAACTCTGTCTTATATGAAATTCACAAAATAGAATTCTGTCTTATTTGAGACACGTGAGGTTCTAAATGATCATTAGAATTTATATTATTGAAGTTCAAAGTGTATTTGAAAGTTCGAAGTGGAACCTACAAGATAGCATACATGAAACAAAAGAAGCAGATGGAAAATAAAACAAATGAAGTAAAGCAAGAAGTAAGTAAGAAGTAAAGCAGAAAAAAAAATTTAACAGATGAAGCGAATGAAAATAAATTTCAAATAAATGAAATAGTACGAATAAATAAGTAAGAGTAAGTTATGAAGACTATAGAGATATCCCGTAAATAAAAGAAATTGCTCGAGATCGCAATTTCTGAAACGGAAACCGCAGACGACCGCAGGTAAGAAGAAATGGGTCCTCCACGGAATCAATCGAAGTCAATTGACGATCACCGAAAATCGTGCAACGATCCGGAGCCCGTTTCTTGCCGAAGAGAAAGGGTGCATCGATGCATGCAAACGTCCAATCTCATCTCGATATTACCATTGTTTCTTCATTCGTGGATCGACAATGAACGCTGTCGATGTTGAATGAGACTGGGCGTGTGCCGTGATCGAAATGCTTCCACCTTGCCGAACAAAGCCGAAAGGGGTTGACGTTCGTCAATACGTCAACAGCACGGGTCAAAAACGTTCTGGCCGACCGTCGCAACCCTCTCACTTTCAATTAGCACCGATTTCAACCACCGTTCGCCTATTCTTCGTTTTATGGCCCTCGAACGTTGCCACGGACCCTCGAGGACCGGAAGGGAGGCGGTGTCAACGTGGTTTCCGGCCACAAAGCTGCTCGCTGGACCGTGATTAAACCGAGCCGACGTACCCCGTCGACTTTATTGCGCGACAATATAATCATTTTGCGTGCTACTAGCGCGAGCAGGAAGTCAAGCCGGGCGTGTGCCGAACCCGATGGGCAACAATGAGCCCGCGAGCCAGCTCGTTTGTTTGCCAAACAATCGGTCGCGAAAACAACCGCGGGGACAATCGGCCCATTGTTTCGCGGTTCGCGAGAGAGGCCATCGCGAGAACGTCGGCGTCGATGACGTCCACGGGAAACGCGAGTATTTAGGGGAGAACCGGGGAGAGCCTTGTTTATGGCCGCTCGAAATATCGTTAATTGACTGACCCCGGCATCCGCTTGCACGACCAAACGCGACTCCTGACGTGCGGTTAAAATGGGATCCGCATGGAGAACATGATCGCGATAAAACGGAGGACTTAATGGCTCTTTACAGAGGGGATCAAAGATCGACCATATACCAATTATATCAGCTGGGGATTGCTGAAGTGATTGTTTGTATCATCCTCGTTAATTTTACTTATGCAAGGATTTTTCACTGCTTAAAAATAAAATTGGTAAATTTATCAATTTTGTGAATTAAAACGCCTTCAAGTCCATAGCTTCCTCGTCGAAAAAGAAAGCTAAGTTACGGTCGAGTGTCCGTTCACTCTGCCGCCCCCTTCTCGACCCAAAAAATTCCGGCAAAAGCCGCAAAGCGAAGCCGTTTCGAAATTATTTGGACGGAGGTCGATGATGCCGAACCGCCCGCGGTTTCTCCGGGTCGTCGAATGTTTTCGCTCGACAATGCTCGACGAATCGCGTGCGTTTCCGCTCGGTCAGCGTCCCGAAATGTCGGTGGAACATTTTTCGCAGAGGTTTTACGCGTTAACGGCCGCTATTTGGCCGGCCACGTTTCCGAAGAATCGCATCCCCTTCCTCGCGACCGCAAACAACCCGTCCGGACAAAGACGAACCGCTGCGAACCATTTGCATACACAACCCGAGCAATTCGTCTCGAAATGTCTTTATATCGCCGTTGACTTTCCGCATGATTCGTCCCTTTCATCGCCGTAGGACGACGAGGAATCCCTTTTTGCATCGAGAGGAAAAAAGGGGGCTCGCAGCGTGCGCGCCTTCCGCGTGGTTTCCGCTCTTCGTCCGCTGTTCGTCCGCTTAATCGTGGCTCATGTGCCGCTAATTGTCGACAACAATCGATTCTTCAGCCTCGGTACGGTCGTTTGGCGTTCTTGAACGTTCTCTTGATCGTTCTTCTTTGGAAAGGGCTTTAGAAAGGGTTGCACCCTCCGGAGGACCACCTTCGTTCGCGAGAATGACACACGCCGTGATTAATCGTGGCACGGGGTTGATCGAGAACTAGGAGATGCTTCATGGATCAGTGATTTCTTGAAATAGAGAGGTGAGGAACTTTCAATAACGCGATGAAATGGTTCAGATTTCAACCCCCGGGGAAGTTCTCGTTTTAAGCAGCTAGAAATTGGTGAATCGGGTATGTGCGATTGTTTTGTGCATACGTGAATTGAGTGGACCATCGGGGTGCACGTGAATGATATTAATACTCAGATAACGGACCTCTTTGATTATTAGGCTATGTTTCGTGTGCAGTGTATGTATAAATATAGACGTTAATTATTCAATTATATCAATAACAAATAATTACTGAAATAAGCACAAGAGTATAATAAAATCTTCATTTGTACTAAAAAAATTGTGAAAGTCTAAGATTAATGTATTGTTAAAAATTGTTACGGATGACACGGAGTAAAGGAATTTTTAGTTACTCTGTGATCGTGTGTAATGTAGAGATTTGAGGGACTTAGTCGATACAATTGTTTCTCGAACGATCGAGCAACTTGAAATATTCGAGTGACCAACACGATTCGAGATATTCGAGCAATGGTAGGCTCGCTTTCTCCAAGCATTTGGACAGCTCTAACAGCCACGCATCGTTCGGATTCGAAACTATATTTAAAAGTAATGGAACGAGAACCAATGACCTAACAGCGTCGCTGACACGATTATGACTGTATGTTGCTCGCCTGACTGCATCTAAATTCTACTTAGACAATTATCTCTACTGTACAACCGATTCGTTGCTAGAAGAAAAACACTAAACTTATGGACAAGATTTATTCAAGATTTTGGAGGATAAGATTTTAACCAAAAAACTCAAAGACTAACCTAACCTCAACCTCTAAATTCTAGATTATCACCAACTTCCATGTAATCCCTAAATTCTAGATTGTAACCTCAGAAATTCCAAAAGGTCAAACCTAACCTCTTAAAGCACATTTTCAAACTACACCATCAAAGTGATCCTTTCATACAGTTCTCAGCACGCGTCCCATGGTACCCGATTACTAAAGAGGGTAAAAAGGGTTCCGAATATTAAGTTCCCCCAATTAAATTACACCTTTTGATGCGGCAACGTGGAGCGGCTGTTAATAATCCAGGCGCTGGGAAAATCACGAGGCGGCGATCAAAGCGTGATCGTTGCATCTGGGAAAATACACGAGCGTGCAATCACGAGGATCTCTAGTTTGCCAAAGATAATTGCCGGTTGTCCAGGAACCGTGAGCATGATTCGGTCGAGACGTAACCGAACAGAGTGGTCCAGGCTGCTGTTGATACAAACTTCTGTCCCGTCAGAATTAAGAGATCCTCGTGTTTCATCGCGTAATTTCTTCATCGTGCATCCTCCTCTCGGCCTCGAAAACATCTCGAAAAAGCTCTCTCGCGTTGCCTTTGAACGCTTCATTCGCGAACTGTAATCAGTCTCGCGTGTGTTAAACCCTGCGAGCTACGAGCCTCGACGACCTGGATAGCTCAATTGCTCGGGGAAGGTCTCGGTTGATGAAGGAGATGAATTTTCTGACAAATGTATCTCGCAATTTGGGCTTAGGTTTGCTCACGTGGAATTAACATATTGTTCCTTCGTAAATGATCCAAGGTCAATTAGACTATATAAAGTATCAAATTGTTATCATGGATCTGGAGGGTTAATTTTGCATTTGCGTAGGGTACACAGTATAAGTCAGTAATAACTCAGGAATAAGTCAGGAATAACAAATGAACCTTTAACGAATGTATGAATAGCGAATGTACAAATAACGAACGTTCAGATAGCGGACGTTCGAATAGCGAACGTGCAAATAACGATCGAATATTAAATGAACGAATAGTGATTATTGATAAGTAATTAAAAGACTACAGTCACCAAACAAAAACACGAATATTCAACCTTACTTCTACCGATTATTTCAGGAAGTATGGCATCAACGAGGTGGCCTAATCAGATGGCGATTGAGACCGCAAGTATCGTCATCCGTGTTCAAAATTGCCATCAATTTCGAATGCTAATTCCGAAATCTCCGGAAACCTCGTCGGGCCAATCGTTGCATAAAAAGAGGTCCACTTCACGAATCATTAACCGGCCACAAGTACCCCGTTCAGAAGAGGTCGATGCAGAAGAATAAAGCAATCATTCCAGAAAATCCTTTTCACTTCCCATCGATCCGTTGACCAATAACATTACCGATACGACTTGACGACTTTCGATCGATTCCCGGACGAGATATTACGTTCCTCGTTACGGTTCGATGACGCGTAACGACGAACGGAAGCCGAACGAACGACGATGATGTAAAAACGAAATTCGTGGGGCGTCAAAGGACCCCGTGCCGTCCCTGAAGCGATCACGACGGGTTGTTTGCTCTCGCTCGGATTTTACGGCTCCGACAGGCCAGAGCCAGGCCAAGTCTGGACAATTACTGGTTGTTAAATTCTCCGCCGACTACACCGGCAAAACGATCGCGAAACTCTCCATGCGGACGTGTCTTTGCGATCATCGCCAGCTGCAACCGTGCACTTTCAGAAGCCTCGGTGTACACCGGTTTTCCTCTGTTTAGAGGATTGGTACACTACGTCTCAGTTTTTCTTCGTTGATTTCTAAATCTAAAGTAAGATTCCTAAGTTCTAACATTTCACCATCCAAAAGTTCCGAAATTCCACTCTCTCAAAATACTACATTTTCAAAGTTTTAGTCTCCAAATTCCCAGGTGTAAAATTCCAAATTTAAGCCTTGAAATTACAATACTAATCGACTGTCTCTGATGATTTCGAAACCGTACTTGCAGGGATCACGATTGAATCGTGAGATAGGAATAATCGATGGTGAACAATTGACTAGAGAAATAGTAATTATTGAGGCTAATATCGATTGATCTCTAATAGATCGTTACTCGTGTTATAGCTCCTATTACAAAGACGTTCTATTAGTCGAACACGATTTCCACCGTAATTTTTTACCGTTTACAGGTATTATTACCGACTTAATTATAGTGTAATGAACAGGTAATATTGGTTGAATGCGGACGTATAAACTGCAATGCTTATATTCAATTTAGCAATTATAGTGCAAGTGAATAGAGAGTTCGAAATTTTTGCATTCTGACACTTTCGGATTTTTACCTTTAACCGTATCTGACCTTCCTTCAAAAATTGTTCACCTCGTTTTTAATAGAAAAATCGTTAACAACACATGAGGAGCAGTTAAACGTAGGTTAAAACGAAAGAGCGGGTCATCGGCTCGATTAGATCGCATCGATCGGCTTCCAGATCGTGGTTGCCACGAAGGACCCGTTTCGGTCACGTTACTTGCTTTAATCGTGACCACGGCTCAAGATACAATCGTGACTTTTCTCCCCGGAAACATTATGCGAACACGTTCGTTTCTACGTTCTCGCAATTACGCGCTGATGAACGCGCGTGCACGCGCCGCGGATGAAGTCATCGCGTTGACGCGTCGTTAATTCACCGAACAACCCGCTGAAAGCACCTCAACGGGTTCATAATTTTTTCAAACAGTAGGGGATAAAAAGAACGGCGAAACAAACGAAATACCTCCTTCGTTTCCTCTATTTTTATCCCCCCATATCCGTGGAGTTACGAGATCTTGTCTTACCTTAACTATTTATTTGATTAAGTATGATTCAATGGACTTAGATGATTTTTTTAGATGATTGTGTGTGTGTGATTTAATACGATTATTCTATGGTTAACTATCTTAAATACATACTGTGGTTTCTTGCTGTACGCCATTTTGTGTTCAATATGTCTGATAAAACCTAACCTAATCTTATTCTTTTACCGAATCGAGTAATGTGAATTTTAATTATATTCCATATTAATTGATCTGTTCTAAATATTCTTGTTTCAATAAACATATGCAATTCGAAAGAATATCTTGCATCTCATCGACGATTGATTAATTTTTTAGGTTACAATTCATCCGCGTCGCATAAAGATAAATTGAAGTAGCAAGAGTGACAGTATCGAACACGTAGGATATTTTAAGAAATTAAAAAAAGATGTCGGCCATGTACCCCATTCGATATATATATCGAGCTCAATCATAAAATAAATTACTTCGATAACTACATGTACCAGGTTGAACTGCGAATTACCAAGGCAGATATTCCCGAAGCTAATTACCGTTATCAGTTTCCACTTCGTTATTAAAACGAGAAATAATTCGAGCGGTGCGTTAATTAACAAAGCAGAAACCGGAACAATTATCGGGGCACGATAATTACGTCTCCCCCCGTAAGGAATCGATCTTCAAATTCATACATATATTCATTCGCTATCGCGTTTATGCAAACGTCGTTCATCGTGGTTCCTTCTGCAAAGAACGATCTAGAATCCTGTGTTGGCCGAGCGATAAAATCGATGACTTAATAACCGAGGGCTAATAACGGCAAAGAGGCCTAAAAGAAAGGAGGCTGTGTTCCTCTCAGCGCGTATCCACGGCATCAATCTCGCGTCCAACATTGTAATTCGGGACGGCCAGCAAAATCGGCCAATAACTGTATTAACGGCTCCGGTAATACGTAACGAGAGAGACGGAGAGATCGTAAGTAATTCGATGTAACGTCCCTTTAATGAAATTACATCCTATTTGCATCGGTAATACGGTGGACCGAGACTGAATAACCTGTATCCAAATAAAAACTCATTAATTTCCTGATCGGGACCGGGTGAGCCTCGATATCATTCCGGTTTCAACCGGGCCCCGTTGATCCGGCTAAAAATAAACCAAAAAGGAACGAGCTCGCGTACGGTGATCGATCTCTCGAACGTATTCGAGAGCATGTACCAACGAGTTACCTGTTGCCACATGTTAATCGTCGCGACGCCACTTTCTTCGCTTCCCTTGCACGCAATGCGTGCCTCACACGGCATTCGATAAAGAAAATGGCGCCCGGGGGAAAATCAGTCTCGTCGATTATCGTTACCTCCATATCTGGCTTACTGACACTTTTCGACTTCCTCAACATTTTGCACGCCATTTTATTACTTTACAATTATTATAGATACATTAAATTTTATCTGTGCAAAGTGACCTCAATTAAATTTTGCCAAGTTTCAATCTGGATTAAAACCTGCATTAAGCTTGAGGTCTGAGTTGGGTCTCAATTGGGTCCGACTTGGGGTCTAAATCTAAATTAAGTTTAGATCAGATCGGATTTAGATATGTATTGTGACTGGAGTGGATTTAAATCCTCAGTTAGGTCTGAATTAAGTATGGATCATATGTGATTTAGGTTAAGTCTACGTTAAGTGTAGATCAAATCTGACTTAGGTCTGCACTGCGTGTGGATTTGGATTAGATCTGGATTATGTCCAGATGAGGTCTAAGTTAAATCTAAATTGTATCTAACTCAAGTAACTGCATCTGCACTAAATACCGATTATTACATTTGATTTAACTATCAACCCTGCCTCTGAACCCAAGTTACACGTCTGCTCTAAATCCGATTAAATCTAAATTGACTATTAATACCTAATTCCGGTCCAGCTTACATTAAGCTTCCCCCGTTTCACATCTAGATTACGAATCGAAAGATCTTACGTCTCCATTAAGTCTGCATTAGTTCTAAGTTAGATCGAATCTGCACACGGTTCTCACGTGAGTTATCTCGCATCGCTATAATCCAATCAAGCAATTAGCGAATGAATGAAATAGTCGTTAACGAATGTGTTCACAGGATTACGTTAAACGGCAAGGATTATAGTCCAGTGTAAATTCATATTCAGGTGCAGAGAGCACGCATGCGAGCACGAGCGACTGCACGAAACTTGTAACTTGTTTCGAGCATATGATTGGATAATGTCGATCATCGTGATGCAAGGATGATGGGAGTCCTCGGGGCTGTGTAATCGTTTCTGTCAACATGGTATTTTACGATCTGCGCGGTAGATACGGATACTTCAAGTGCTTTGTCGATTATATGTTGCTAACTTTATCTAATTAAACAATAAAACTGTTTCGACCTGAATAGCTGACATCGTGCAAACGACGTGTATGCGCACATTCTACAATCTTCGACGTCGAATTATTCATAAATCTTCGTGCAAACTGTTTTGCATACATATACGAACATAAACATTTATTACTTTAATACAAGTGTACACTTCTTCGTTACATTCACACTTTCAGTTAAATTTTCAGATCCGAAAAACTTGATGTTCTAACCTTCATGTTAATGGACCTGCTCGAGGACCTACAAGCCCTACGTACTTCCCTGTACATCAAGCTTCAAGAGCAAAGTCACGGTTCGTTCGTCCATAATTTCCCTGGTTTTTTCGATAAAGGAGAGCCTGTGTCTCGTTTTACGGAAATGCAGATCACCTCGTATAATTTCTCTTTCGGGTCCGCCTTTGGTCCGAAAAACGACGCTTTCCTTCGTGAAATTCGTCACGGCCCATTCTCGCCGGCCTTCGCTGATCTCCATGACAATAATAGAGATATTCTCCGCAAGCGGTTCGGCTCGAATTCGAGAAAGCTACGTCCCTTTTGGGACTTGGCCGGAGCAACGTGGAAACTGGCGAGAATAGGAATCAGGAATTAGGCGTCTCGTGGCCAGAACCGACCCGGGTCCCCCGGTGAAACTACCAGCTCGAAAGAATAAGAAAAAACGATGAATGGGGTCCGGGCGCATACCTGGGCCCCGAGAACCTGGTCAGAAAACGAAGAGGCTTCCTCGTGACCGACGAGCACGAAGAACGCGTCCGGGAAATTCCGTGAAGAAAATGGTTCCACGTTACCCAACGTCTTCTGTATCTTTCACTGGAATCTGCTGCCAGGAAAGTTTCGGTTGCTCGTGAAAGGGTTTGACAGTAGATATCGTTGATTTACGGCGTTTGAAGATGTTTGAGAAGGTAATCATTCGGATTTTTAAGCTTTGTTTCCGTTGGGAGATTTGAGAAATTAGGATGTTGCTTCATTTGGTAACTTCAGGTTGGTTTGTGAAAGTAGGTGAATGTTTGAAGATGTTTGAGGAACTCCCTATTCAATTTTGATCTCATTATTTTTGAAAATGACATTCTTTGGATGAAAGTCTCAGTTTATTCTAAAACGATTTGAAAAATAGATGTAGATAGTTGATGGTGGACGAATGTTTGAAGATGTTTGGAATGTGGGTCGTTTGAATTTTGGGGGTTTAAAGTTTCATTTATTTCGGGAAAACTTGAAAATGAAGAGGTTCTTCGAATCTGAGAGTCGATATCTTTAGTTTTACGACAGTAGGCGAGTGTTTGAAGATGTTTGATAAGAGAGTCGTTCAAATTGTAGAGGTTTAAAGTTTCATTGAAGTTGAAGACATAAAAACGAAGAGATTTCTTGCATTTAAGAGTTTAGTCTGCACTGAAAATATTTTAAAGTTATTGATTCATGACAGTGTATAAATATGTTTGAAAGTGCTTGATGAATAGTTTATCTCAATTCACATTATAACTGTCCCCTGTTATCAAAGGAGAATAAAGACTCTCGAATTGAAACATCATTTTCCTTAATCAAAATGTCTGTGAACGAATGTTTGAAGGTGTTTGAAGACGTTTGAGTGAATAGCTCCAATTTTGAGAGCTAAAAATTTAATTCCTTTTAAAGAAACTAGGAAGACGTTTCATAGTACTCGATTTCTAAAAATTATTAAAAAGACCTCTATCCATTAATTCAATGGATATAGTACATCCGTCTCGAGCAAAGTGACCACAAATATCATGCAAATGACACATTACTAAAATTTCGATTGAAATATCAATTTGCATTGCTAATAAAAGACACGCATTACGGGTAACAAGATGTAAATGTCGCTTTTAGAGTCAAAGTCAATAACTGCTAATTGAGAAAGATCTTATCAACTTAATGAGAAAAGACACTCTCGGCTATGGAACTATGGAGTGCTCGAATTCTCATCAACATCTGTTCATCTTAAAATCTCACATTTTTTATAATATATCTTCAGGTTGTGTAATTGTAAGGTATGTACCTTTGGTTTCACATATGCTGCCTGTCATATTTAGGGATGTATGTACCCTCTATGTTATATTTATATGTACCCTTCATGTGATAGTTAGAGGTATATCACCCTTTATGTCACATTTGTAGATATATGTTCCCTTTATGCCACATTTGGAGGTAGTTCGAATTCACATTTGAGGTTATGTACGTGACACCCCCTATCGAGGTTACGTACCCCATAAATTGCACGCGTGAAGGCAATAACAGTAATCAAGTGTCATAAACGATTGCAATCAAGAACGATAGTCGTTTTCGACCGAAACTCACCCTGTATCGCCGCTAAAAGGGCAGTCCCCGCGTTTTCAACTCCATGCACGTACAAACGGCAGCAGCAGTCCTTAACAGGCAGTAGGGAACGTATCGGCGCGATCGCTGATCAAAACAGAGTTTATCGAATAGAGAAATCGAGACGCGATCTACAAATCACGTGGCTGCAACATCAGCACCAGACGTCTTCATCTCGTACCAGCTCTCGATGTTCCTTCGACTCTCCTCTCCCGTCTTTTCTACAGTCCGTCTCTCTCTCGCTCTATCTTTCTTTCGGCTCGCACAACTCACGTCCAGGCAATCAGGTATGATTGGCTCGATCCACGCTTTCGCACTAACCACTTTATCAAAGCGTCCGTTCTAAATAAACCTGCATTTGATTACAGCCCCGTGCCACCTTGTCGTTATCGTCCCTTATACCTTCCTCCTTCCTTCGCACCTACCGATCGAATCGTTTCACTTCGCTCCTCGACATCAAACTGAACTCTGTACAGGTAAATATCTTCGTGTGAAAACTTCATTCGAGAACATTTATCTTCCCGTTATACTCTTTTGTAATTAGTCTGTTGCGATCATGATATAATAGTTCACTTCACTTTTGAGATAGGGTTCTCGATGTGGACACTTCACGTCTGCTTCGAGGGAATACGTGATTGGCAGGCTTCGACACAGGACACTGTGGAATGGACTTGTTAGAGTGTTAGGTAC
The DNA here is from genome assembly GCA_945859555.1 of Megachile ligniseca. Classification (NCBI taxonomy): domain Eukaryota; kingdom Metazoa; phylum Arthropoda; class Insecta; order Hymenoptera; family Megachilidae; genus Megachile; species Megachile ligniseca. Next base: position 8,750,054 of record OX243783.1, read on the forward strand.
ATTAGACGCAGATTCGATGTGGGCAGAGAAGCTTGCGTTAGGGATACTCGATTTCTACATTTACGAAAATTCCAAATTTTAATGCAGGGAGTTTATGGCAGTACATTTGGCACGTGTGGAGGTTCGCAGTTTGGGAAATATTCGACATTGTACACTTTCGACAGGTACTCTCATATACGATGTTTAGAAACTTGTCACTGAATGTTGACACGTGGTACAATTTGAAACCCCGTAAATCTTAGGATACTGCACACTTCTTTCTGACACGTCAAAATGCAAAATGCCTGTACAAGGTTGTAAAACGTATTTCGCGTGAAAATTTGTGCGAGTCAACATCCTAACGTTTATGAGGCACTGACACGATAGCCCCCTATACCGAAATCTTAAGAAACACTGTGCACTTTCTGACACGTGTCAAAAACCCCTAACTGCACTCCACCTCCACGCGTGCCAACGAAGCCGGCTCATCGAAACGTGGCTCCATACGAATAAAAACGTTCGTAACGGTAGAAAACTGTGTCGGGTATAAGGGCTACCTATGAGCACTCCTTGTGAACACGCGTATTCGAGCAGATCGCAAAGGTTACCTTCGAAACACTCGTATTAGCACGAAATGCGAGTGTTTACTCGCAAGACGATCGAAGGCCCAAAGCGCGAAAAGCGTGTAAAGGTGCGTGGAACCGGTAGGACTATTCGATCGGAGTGCCGTGAGCTGGACAACGACACCGGTCGGATCGAAATAGTGTTCGTAGTGTTGGCTTGAAGCGCGTCGGAACACAACTGAAGCGGTAGGACCACCCAGTCGGTCGAGGGCCCCTGCCCCGTCCGGATACAGTTCCCTGAGTATACCGTGCAAGCTCTCCCACTACCTCCTTCAGCCTCTTCTTTGCCACGCTATACTCGCTGATTGAGCTGGACTCTAGCAGGTGCCTCAATGTCTTACTCCGGGGATGGAAGATTGCTTTGGCAAGGGAAGGAGCAGGCCGAGGGCGAACGGGCACAGGAATCGAGCTGAGGAAGGAAGGAAGAGTTAGGTAGGTTGGACGACTACCTCCGACACGATCGTGTCCGATGCCTGATTGGAGAGGGTGGCCGCATGCTGCAACGCTCATCGACAAACTTACTATTTATTATAGGCTTACATGCTATGTTCTTTCATTATTATTACGTTTTCTGTTCGTTTCATGATTTTGATCATATGGACTTGTTCAGTAGCGTATGATGCACTCAGAGGATGATTAGGTAAGCTTTTGGTACCTTCTGATTAATTCCTTCTTCGATATGTTAAGGTAGCTCTTTGATTTAGTGTGCTTTGAAGAGGGTGATGATGTGTTAGGGTAATGAAGTTTTTGAAATATTCAAATATCCCAAATTCCCCAAATAATACTCTCTACCATTACCTAAATTATCTAACATTACTTCGTGTCTTTTCCCGAAAAATACCATGCACAGGCCCGAAAGCACCGAAGCTGAAAAAAACGAAGGAATCGCAGGATCCAGAGGATCGGTGATTAACACGAGGAATCAGGATTCGATGTTATCGTCCTGAGGACGATCGTTTTAAACGTTCTCGTCCCCAGCGTTCAGATAAGGCGAAACGGTTCGCTGATCCTTTCGGATTTAAGGACTGTCATTAAGGCGCCTCAAGGTGATGTCTCCCTTAATGGGGCGTCGTTAAATTTGCATCGGTGTTATCGTGGCCGGTCGTGCATCGTGATTAAAACCGACGCGGAAAAATCACCGTGTCACACCTTTCTCGCCTCCGACCTTCGTGGAGGATGTTCAATTAACTCGCCGCGAGTCCCTGAAAATCGCGAGCATCTACGCTCCGACTGATAACGGCCGATAAAACGTTTGGCGGCCTCTCAAAGAATTATCGATCCGAGATCGTACCGCGTTCGCGTTTAATTGTTATTTTATTACGGTCGCGTTACGTTCTTGCCGCCGATGTTGCAACTTCGGAAAATTTATTATGCTCGTTTCTTTTTAATTAATATGACGATAGTTTTTTGTATGCTTGTTTTCTTGCTGATTTTCTGGTTGGGAGACGATTTCTGCGGTAAATATGTACGATTTTTGGTGTGTGTGCATTTTTAGGTTATGTATGTGCATTTTGTAGTACATTGCAGATGTATATGTATGTGTATTTTTTAGTACAAGAAAGATGTACACATTCTGGTACATCATGTATGAACATCTTTTGGTATCATTATGTATGTGTATTTTTGAGTACAGTGTAGATGTTCATATCCTGGTACGTCACATATGTGTATCTTTTGGTATAATATGTATGTACATTTTTGATGTGTATACTTCTTGGTGCATACTATACAATTTTTTTGTTGATTTCATAGATGATGGGAACTATCTTATTGAACAATAAAAGCCTCATTAGTTACATACAGATTACATACATTTGAATTCACCACATATGAATAAATAAGTGCCTGAACTGATAACAAGCAACAATTTAAGAGCAAAATATTTTTCACCCAAATTAACGAGTTTCCATAAAATTACAGATAAATTAAGAAGTCGGGCAATTTCATTAATTATTGTAACACCTTCATGCCAATAAACGAAGCATCGAAAGAAACCAGCCGCAATTTAAATGTAAACGAGCAAAACATTAATCGACAGGTGAACGAAGTCGAACGAAATTTGTCAATATTTTATTTTATAATTAAACGATACCCAGGCAATTTCCGAGATATAACGAAGCCGGTAATTACGAAATTCTGCTGTTTCATTTTCGAACCCATTAAAACTGAAATTCATATTTTTACAAACGCGGTAGGATCACAGGTACGAGCATCGAAGTTTTAGTATCAAAGTGTTCGTTTGCAAGTAATTAAGACGTAATTCATTAAGGTCATTACTCGTTGAGAAGATTGAAGCGTAACAAGCGGAACGCGGTATAAAAGAAATATCTTTAGAAAGTTAGTGGTTAACACAACAATGTTTTTCTTGTTGCATTTCTTTGTTGCTTGAATAAAGCAATTAAGGATTCACCCCTGGCGATGGAAATGCTGAAATATTTGCGGCGAGAACGGAAATATCAAAAGCTTATGGGTTTCCTTAAAAGGAAATTCTTTTTATTTAATCAACTTATCTTGATTTTTACTGTTATGCGTACTGAAGTTAGTATGGTTAAAGATAAGGATCTGAGTATATTTTATTCTGCAGTCTTAATTGATTTAAGATATGGTAATCATGATTTATACACTTGAGAGACTACTTTTTTATTTATATTTTAATATACTTTTCTGTTTTTATATACTTTAGTATGTTTTTGTATTTTATTATGTATTTTTGTACATTTCAGTATGTTTCAGTATATTTCAATATTTCAGTATATTTCACAATATTTCATTACCCTCTAAAATTCTCCATATTTTTCCACATTTTTTTATTCGGTTAAGTACTCTTCTATAATATTATACAAGTTTCTATATTGTCCGATATTTACCTAATTCATTATATTCTGTGTACACATTCCTAATTGTCCATATTCCCTATGGTTCTCATATTTCACGTGCTTCCCACGTTCCCCACATTTTCCACACATTCTATTCTCTTCATATTTCCTACATTTTCCATACACCCAGATTTCTCACAGTCTTCATCTCCTTAATATTCCCCATACACTAACACTCACGATCTAATTAATCTCATCAAAAACAACTAGACACGTCCAAAGTACCAAAGTCCCAATTAATAATAATTCAATAATAAATAATAATCGAACGAATAATTAATGATTCAATAATACATTATAATTGAATGAACAATTAATAATTCAATTATTAATAATAATAAAAATAAGTGATAACTGAATGAATTTACTAAGAATGAAATTTTATAAGGTACCCATGGGCCCCGTGTATATTCGTCCCTGTCCGAACAGGCTTCCCGCGAAACGATCCACGGGGACACATCGCGATTCCCCATAAACAAGCAAATTGCCCCGGCGACGGCAACTCAATATTTCTCCGCGAAGTCAAGAGGTATCTGTCTCAAAGTGGTTGCACGCGAACCCATGAAAAAGCGCGGCCCGGCATAAAAGCCCCATATCCCCCCGTTGACCGTTCCCAATGGTAAATCACGCCACACCCGAACGGTGAACCACCATGCCGTACGCTCGAGTGGCTTTTCCACAATCTCGATCGGTCGTGTACAATTTCGTGCGCGACTTACGTGCATGAGCGCGAGATTTAAGTATATACCTGCTTACGACGGGGGTAATTCCACGTCGCCGTACCGCCATAAAGCCACGGCGTGCAGAGTTCACGGTTATGGGGTCTGCGGCTCCTTCTCGTTCGCCTTCTCCTGGTATACACCGTCGTCCTCCTTCTTTTCGCGATCCTCGTCCTCTTTGCGCTCTCGCGTTCTTTCTCTCGCGGCGCGGGATCTTACAGGGCTTTATGGTCAGAGTCATGGGATCGTGGACTGGCCGGATCCCATGATCGATGGGGCTTTGGCTTAACCCTTCTGGACCATGGCTGCCTCCGGCACGCTGCGTTCGTATATACCACCCTCTCTCTCTCTCTCTTTCCAATGCTTTCTCCTCTACCGTTTATTCGTCGATTTCTTTCCTCTGTGTCCTTTCATGTTTTCCACCGTGTCTTCCTTCTCGATCTCTTTCGGAATGCGTTTTCGGAGCAGCCTTTATATCCGATCGTACACTCGGATGCAATGCTGGATTCTTCTCAGAAAGCTTTTGACATTATTATGTTCTCTTGTCATTCTCTAATTACGTGTGTTTGAGTTTGGAAATTTTTATTCAAATTTTTTATTCAAAATTTTTATTCAGGTTATTTCATTGAATATGTGTATTGTGAAATTTTTTGGTTATCAAGTTTTTGAATTTATGAATTTACAAGTTCCTTTCCCTAATCTTCACACGTTCACATCTTCACATATTTAACCTTTCAAAGCCATACATTTGCAAATAATCACTCTTCCAAATCCCCACATTTTCAAATCCCTACGTCTCCAACCCCCATTTCAAAATTTATAAACCCGTAAATATATAACCTTGCAAATCCACAAATTTGCAAATTCTCACTCTTCCAATTCCCCATATCCCAAAATCCCCACACCTCCAAATTCCTACACTCTCCAATCCCCATTCCAAAATTCCTAAACCCATACATAACCTTGCAAATTCTTAAGTTTGCAAATTTTCACTCTTGCAATTCCCCATATCCCAAAATCCCCACATCCCAAAATCCCCATATCCCAAAATTCCCATATCCCAAAATCCCCATATCTCAAAATCCTAACATCTCCGAAATCCCCATATCCCAAAATCCCCATATCCCAAAACCCCAACATCCCAAAATCCCCACATCTCCAAACCCCTACACTCTCCAATCCCCATTCCAAAATTCCTAAATCCCTACGTCTCCAACCCCCATTTCAAAATTTATAAACCCGTAAATATATAACCTTGCAAATCCATAAATTCGCAAACCCCATACATCCAAATCGTCAAGTCCCCAACTGAGATCACCAAATTTCTGTCTACGAAAAGCTCCAACTTTGTGAATTCGAAGAATCCCAGTAATTCCCAAAAATGCAAAATAATTAAACAGGTTCCCAGAAGAAGGCAGATTTGCAGGCGAGTGTACGCGAATCCGTAGAATGGTGGATCAGGGGGTTGACGCGGGGACCCGGTGATTTATGTGGAGCGGGCTGAGCTTGAGATATTCGCGATTAGCCTGGTACTTTAGAACGGATCGCGGACTTGATGGCTCTGCTTTCGCTACTTAGCCGTTGGAATGTTGAAACGTTCGGGTTCAACTTGCTCCGGGGATGACGATGTTTATACCACGAGAGATGCGATCGTGATGATACAACTGTTGCTTTGTGCGTGCACCTCGGACTTGTTCTGATTCGTGTCGGATTTTCTGCTGCATCTTCAAATCTAGGGAATTTCGTGTTGGGTGTCTACATACTCTTTCACTCTTTCTTTTTATTTGTAGTATGAGGGTAAAATTAGATCAGTAGTTGGGTGATTTCTTGACACAATTTTTGTTATAATTGTTAGAACTGTGATTTTTTTTTATATTAGATGTTAGAAGGGTGAAATTTATTATATTGTTCATTATACTATAAAGGTTGTATATAGATTATGTAGGTAATAAAATATTTGTAATATTCAACAATTGATTGTTTCACAAGTAGCTCTTAAGCAAAGATGGCAATATAACGAGAGTCTACTATAGTCCAAAATTTACGAATATGCTGAACAATCATTTCCAAACCTTCAATTGGAAGAATTCGGAAATTTCTGCTGCCAGCTGTTGAATTAAAAAACCGCAGATCGAATGCGCGGTAAAAATCACGAGAAAAGAGAAAGAAGTCGTCATTGGCGGAGCAATCGTTCGAACTAATTGTACGATTTTGATACGAATCCACGGGCAACGGTGGATTTCTGGTCCTGCCGCCTCTTAAGGGCAGCCCTTAATAATATGTGGACGGAAAGATCGTGATGGGATCGAAGGGATTATTACGAAGGGCTAGTGGGGCTGGCTGGCAGGGGATCGAGATAAAAGCAGGAAGAAACCGCAGACCAAAGAACGAGAGGGTGAACAGAAGAGTCTCGCCGGAGGAACGAGGACGATATACCGCGAGAGAGGCTGAGGGGCGAAAGTCGAAGGGGTCGAGTGAGAGATTTGAGAGTAAAAGAGGCAGATAGGCGGGTACGAAGCCCCAGAGAGGATAATTGAGTTATTACTGCAATTGTAGACCACCTTGGAGGGCCCCGGAACGACCATAACAGGTTCTGAAAATCGCATTCGTATCTGCCTACGATTCTCCGGCTCTTTAGCGATAAAGGATTATCGTCGGGATGCGTGCGCCGCGGCGATTACGCGCGAGGAGAAACCACGGGACTTCTGGATCATCGATGTACACTCGGATACAATCGATAGTTTCGATAATGATACGTATCCGTATGCATGGAGACTTTTTTATTCGCAAATTTTCATAGACTCGAATTTTTTTATTTTTGACATCATTTTTCATTTCTGGACTTTTGAATGTGCAAATCTGTAGATTTCTAATATATACATTTTTGAATTAATAAATATATTTTTTAGTATAGCAAATCCCTATATTACCATATTCCTAAGTCCCAGAATATTCAAATCCCCAAATCCCAAAGTTCCCAAATTACTAGACCCCTAAATCCCTATATTGTCATAATCCAAAAGTCCTCAAATTCCTACAAACCCCAAATCCCTATATTCCTATATCGCAAAATCCCCAAATCCTAAAGTCCCCAAATTCTAAATTACCAAAATCCCAAATTCCCCAAATTTCTATATTGCCAAATTTCTAGATCCTTGAACCTCTATAGTGTCATAATACAAAAGTCCCCAAATCCTTACATTAGCATAATTCGAAAGTCCCTAAATTCCAAAATACCAAAATCCCAAATTGCCCAAATTCCCCAAATCACAGAGTGAGACTTTTTGAGAGTGCACATCGTCCTACTGGTTTTAACAATTCCCCTAGAGAAACCAGATTTGCTGGCGACTGTACATGGAGAGTCCTTGTAGATTGCAGGATGAAGACGAACAGGAGAGTTTAGGACGTCGATGGTTTGTAAATTGTGCACTGGTGGACGGTTCGAGTAGAAACTGTTCTGTTTGCAGGGAGTTCGTACGGTGATGTGTAAATTGTTATGGGGGAATGGCTGTGGAATATTAATGGCAATTGCTTTGTTAACTACGCCTCGTGTAATGGGGTTCGAGGATTTAGCAAGTTGTATTTGATGTCGTTTAGAGACGCAGTGAAGGAGCGTGGTTATATTTTCAACGACGAGTTAATAGTAATGTGTTTGTTTATGCGTTGGACAATTTTAGAATAAAAATTATTTGGTTTCTTGGTAATAAAGTTTCTTTACTTTTCTATAGCTAGTTAGAATTTGGAGATTTAATAGTATAAATTGTAGATAGTTTTTAATGTGTCTTAACAATTATTTAACCATCTATATTTAGTATTTATTCTAAGTAATATGACATTTTTGTGAATACTCATTTTTAGTACATATTATTTTTAATAAATCATTATAGAAGTATTTTAATAATTGCAATGCCTGTACTCACCACAGTCACTTCATACTCATTTCCTCAAAAAAATGATAAAGAGACAGGATACTCACCTAAAACAGAAATACAAGAAGATTAGTGAAATAAGAAGCGAACAAGATAAAAAAACACAGACATACAATTTCCCGTTAAAATAGAAAGCGGAACTAAAATTAGAGAGGTCGAATCACACAAAACCACAAGATCTACGATCGAAGTTGGATGTAGTCGATGATTGATCATCAAAGACAAGTTTTCGAATAATTCCAGGAAATTAGCTTCTTCCGTAGAACCACGGTATTGATCTGTAATGGCTCAGACTCTTTTTACGAAGAAATGATACCATATGTTATGTAGCAGTGGTTAATATACTTCACGTATGTTGACATCGTGTTATATCGCAGAGTTATTGTCACAAGTTATATTTTGCAAACTTGTTACTTTTTAAATTCTGGAATATGTATTTTGATTAATTTGTCAAGTTTTGCAAGATTTTCAAGTTTTGGAAGAGTTTCAAATTTTCCAAATTTTTCAGGTTTGTCAAATTTTTAAGTTTATACATTTTTGTTACGTTTTTCAAGTTTGTCCAGTATGTGAAGCTTTTCAATGTCAAGTATGTCAAGTATGTCAAGTATGTCAAGTATGTCAAGTATGTCAAGTATGTCAAGTATGTCATGTTCGTCAAGTACATCAAGTATGTCAAGTTTGTTCAATTCTTCAAGTTCGTAAAGTTTTTCCAGTTTGTCCAGTTCGCCAAGTTCTTCAAGCGTTTCAAGTTCTCCAAATGTTCAAGTTTCCACGTTTTTCAGATCTCCTGAATAGCCAATCCCCTGTTCGTGATTTTCGAAAGAGCCCAGAGATCACCTGCGTGTAATTACCGAAATAAAGCAAAAGATCCTGTCGGAGTCCACCTACCCCGTTCATCGGTATCCTGGACAATTAGGGGAACAGATGGCAAGGTTGACGCTCGTTACACGCGTCCCTCCGCATCGGTTAGTCGTGGATCACACGGTGTATCTCCGCGGACCGAGCATCTGCCGAAATAACGACTTAATTTGGCCGTGGCTCGGTTAGCCCGCAGCCAAAGGTGGCGAATCGGCGGACCGTTGTTGATTCTCGGAAAAGAAGCTTCTCTCCGATTCCGTGCGCTGTTTCTGACTCAGCCGATGTGGCCGGCTACCGAGCTGAATTTCAGAAGAAATTCCAGATTAAAATCTTGGGGCCTCGGCCGTTCTGACGTGCTTCGAGTCAAGGACATGGAACAGCTCGTGAACTATCATCCGACGACCATTAATTTCTATGCCCGCCTTCGTTACCGGTTGCCGCGACGCGTTGTCTCGTTACGCGTTTCCTGCCTCTCGATTATACTCTTCCCTCTATGCATATTGCAGATACGCACTCGCAGGCGGTTGAAAATATGCTCACTTTGTAGTTGTGGTAATTATTTTAATATCTGGTTGGATTTTTGGGAAGTATTGATGGTTTGGAGTGGGTTAATTTGGGGACAGGAATTTGGGGATGTAGGGGTTGAGGAGATATAGGTATTTGCAGTTTTTGGGATTTGTGAGTATTATATCTTGAGGAATGTATGGATGTGGGGATGTCAGCATCAAAGCATTCTGGATCCTGGGGATATGGGGATCTAAGGATGTTGGGATTTTAGGATGTGGGGATTTTGGGATGTGAGGATTTTGAGATCTGAGGATTTTGGCAAGTTGGGATTTTGGGATGTTGAGATTTTAGGGTTTTGGGAAGTTGGGATTTTAGGATGCAGCAATCTAGATGTACTGGGATCTAGGTATGGGATAAAGTCATTTATGACCACATATCAATCTTCCCTGACCAAAATGCGGAACGAACAAAAGATTCAATAATTAATCGATCGATATCGTGCGATACCGAGTTGCAAAAAGGTTTCACGGTGTAACACGAAGAAAGCCACACCTAGATCCCAGAAGAGCCATTTGGAACATAACGAAGAACGCGTTCCTCTCTCTCGGGCGAACTTGTAACCCAGCCAGGACTGGGTCCATGTTCGTCCTGTTGTTTTCTTGCTCGCGCCGATCGAGGCGTTGGGGATAAATCGCCTTAGCGCAACAGTATTAAGCAGAACCGTGAATTCGTAGCTGTATACACGCGTATAGGTACGTCCGTTCGGCTTTGCCGGTCTGTGGCCGGTTTTTCGACCCACGAAAAACGCTCGTTCGCGATCCTGTGTGCGTTTCTAATCCCGAAAACCTACACCCCATGCAAATTGTGAGAGCGCGTCAGATCGTAATCTCGACGGAGGTCTTAGGACGAGGGTGGATAAAGCCGCGCTCGTGACTACAAGCCTAATCGCTATTTTAACGCCTTCGAGTCAACATTCTTCAGGTTTCACGATGCCTTTTAGGGATTATTTGGTATTTTTAGTTGTCTTCGAAGGCTACCGAATGCGTTACTAGATGAGGAGGATCTACGAATTTTGGTTATAGGACTTTAGGGGGTTGGGAATTTGTGGGGTGATGGGACTTTATGAAATTGGGGTAGGTATTTGGGGAACTTGGAATTTGGAGATTTTTACATAGGGGAATATAGGGATTCTGGGGTCTAGGATTTTAGGGACGGGGAAATTTGAGAATTGTAATGTTTAGAAATACAAATTAAAAATTTGACAATTTGGAACTTTGAAACCTCGAAAATTCAAAACGTGAAGATACGAAAATTGATAAAATTCAAATTTGAAAATGAAACGAGGTTCAAGAACTTTTAAGTCTACGTCCTTAAAGGAAGCGTACATTAAGAGCGTGGAAGCAATCGTAAGAACACGGGTGAAGAACGTTTCGTGTTCTCGGTTTGCACGGGCATATCTTCGAAGGAGCCAAAACAGCTCGTTCGAGATTTAACGCCTCAATTACGAATTCATCGCCGGGGGCAGTCAGCTTCGGCCAGTGATGGGATGAAGACGATTTCAACCGCCACGCAACACGAACACTGCCGAATATATTGAACACCTTGCTACACAGTTTAAAGCCCTGGCCGTGTATCTCGTACATTTTGCGCTTCCTCCTGACAGCTCGAGCGCCGTAAAACATTCCAACGAAACAATAATAAACGGGGATATGGCTGTTGCCGCCCTCGACAACAACCTCGAGCTTTTTACGTCCGAAAGAATTGCAATAAAAATCCTTCGGGACAAGCTTTAGACTGATATTTAACTTTATGGTGGGTTCGTGATCTTCCATATTCCTTTCCAATTTAGGGATTTTGGGATTTTGCTAGTTTTCGATCTGGGGAATTTGTAATTTTATAGAACTGGGGATTTGGGGAATTTGGGGTTTTCAGAATTGGGGATTTAAGGAATTTAACGGTACCAAAATTTCTAGATCCCAAATACTAGGATACCCCATTCCCTATATCTGCGACCCTAGGTCCCTCAATCCCTAGATCCCCACATCTTTATATCCCCTAAATCCTAAATTTTCAAGTTCTTGTACCCCCAAATTTCTTTGTCCCCAAATTCCTAAATTTCGCAGTCCTCAAATCCCCAAATTTCTAAGTCCACAAATTCCTAAATCCCCTTATCCCAAAATTGATCATCTCTTTCTGCATTTTGCGGTGTTTCCGATCCGCTGCTACAAGAATCTAGGGAATTTCGTTATCTGGAGAGCTGCTGAGATGGGAACGTTCGAACCGCGACTTAAAAGCGCTGAGGGCCAAAGACGCGCGTCCATTGTCTTTATTTTGTGTTCGTGGAACCGGCCGGCATGTGGCAGCATATTTCGAAGCTTCTTATACGTAGCTCGATCGGAGTTGCGACTTCCAGGTTTCAGCCTGCCCCGCGTTTCCACGTCACGTACACTCGACACCAGATCTGGGGAATTTGTCAGGAACTTGAAAATCTCGGGTTGCGTTAACCATTCAGGGTTACAGGTGTTTGAGGATTTGAGAGATTTATGAATATTAGAAAGTTAGAAACTTGGGGAGCTAAGAATTTAGGAACTTTGGAATTTGGGACTCTAGGAATTTGGGGACTTAAGGATATTCTATAGATATGCTGTGTGTAGAAATTTGGAGACATAAGAATTGACATACGTATTAGAGACCCAGTAGATTTGGGGATCTAGAGATGTGAACCTACGGATTTAGAGATCTGACATAGCACTCTAGAAACGAGAAAATACATATGTCATCACTTGTGAACTTGCCGATTCCACTACTTGAAATTCAAGAACGTAATCAGTAACAAAAATCGTCAACCTTACTCCCTATTTACAAAAATCCACCGCAGCCTCCAAATGTGCGCGGCCATATACGCGTCCAACACACGAGAAGGTTTACAATCGTACAAGGAGAAGAGTATGGCGGAGGAGCAGAAGCGAGGAGATACAGAGAAGGGCATGTAACGCGGGCATAGTATATAAAGGCCAGGATGTATCGAGGTATACAACGGGGCCTAGTAAGTTACACCTTCTGCCCTTATCTGTGAAGATCGGTTCGGGTACTCGGATACCCGGCCGCCTTTCTTCTGCCTCTTTCTCGCTCCTTTTCTTCTCCGAGCCCCGTTGCCCTCCGCCTCGCCCCTGCCCTTTGAATAACTTTACTACCGGTTTCGTGCTGCCTCGCGTCAGCCACTAAACTTTCGGGATAACGCGCGCCTCCTACGCCTCCATTCCGCTCCGATCAGCTCGCGTCAATTCAACGCGCGCGTGGGTGAAGATTGCCTTGCGGGAAAAGTGGATCGCGGTGGAAAATTAGGGTATACAAAGGGTTGTTACAAAGCTTATTTAGAATTTTTACAAAACTTATTTAAGGATTTTATGAAGCATTGGTGATGGATGTCAGATTTGAACATGACATATCTTTGAAATACACCAACGAGAAATTCATTCGAATCAAAGGTTAATTTCTATCGTATCGATAATAATAATCGATATTGCTTAATTATGAAAATATGGAGAATCTTCTTCACATACTTTCACCGTTTATCCCAATTTACCGCGTGGCCAGGAAACAATACCGCGAGAGAGGATCGAGTGTCCCGTCGATGTGGACATCGATCGAAGATACGGTTGCTCGATCGACCAGCAAGATCTCGTCGATCCCGACTCCCTCGTAAAAGTCCCTCCGAAGTGGGCCCACCGTGTTACCTGAGCCTTTTCGCTGGGAAGCTGGCGTCTCCCTCCGCCATTCCCATTCTTCCCCGTTTCGTCGGGATGGGAAGAGTAGCTCTCCAAGAAGCTACATTTGCATCGGGACGCGTTTGCACAGAAGCTGTGACGGCTTATTAGCCTCGAAGCAGCTGCGTGCTGGTAATGAGGACCAATCTTGCTTTTACCTCCAACCATCTTTCTGAACCTTCATTTCTAATACCTTTCTACTTCTGCATTGCATCGATTTGCTACATTTTATACATTGGTTCGTTGTATGCTCCCGGATTAATTGCAACGTTGATATAAATTATACTCTTGCACTATTTTGAGGACTCGTGACGCACTCAGCTGTGCTCAATTTTACTCGAATTTGGAATTCAATTTTAATTATAGTCTTCATAATCAGATCGTTAAATAACATGTCTGACTTTTCAATTTTCTTTATTCGTCCTTGTAGCAATAATTTGAGCATGCAGCTACCTGGAAAATTGTAGGTTAAGATACCTTTACACATCATCCCTTATTTATTTTTCTACTTCAGTTTCAATTTAAAAATAAAATAAAATAAAAATTGAATGTACATTTATGAGTGTATGTGACCTTAACCGTGATTGTACAGTTTGTTTTAGTGAGCAAAAAAAGGGAGCGCTTTTCTTTGAACATTTTGGCCGCGGCTACCGTTCCTCGAGGAACGCACATTTGGACAAACGTCTCGGATTCCATCGGGATCGCTTCGCGTGCAATTTCGAATCCCTGTGCACAACACGCAAGCGTAACTGCTTCATCCTGTTAACCTCCACCTCGGGCAAACCGCGTTTACGCAAGAATTTAATAATTGCCAGTAAGTACACGACGAACCGTTTAGAGGGTGGGTATGAAACGAGGGATGCTGAGGGCGACATGTCCGGCGAACCAGTCCGCTTTCGATGAAGAACGGCTTTGTACGACGATAATTCGACGGCCATCGAGGGAACGGACACGTCGGAGATAGGTACAAAGGAGAGTACAATGTCTTTCTTATGACGGCAGGGATCGGTACGGTAAAAAGCTGATCGGTTACAGGGAATCGACCTGGAGAACGTAACGCGGCAATTTAACCAATTTGCAGCCAAGTCGCCGGCGTTTGATCTTCCTGTCCTCGACCTCAGGAAATTCTACCCATCATCCTTGGATTTAACCGATAATTTATAGATACTAATTACCTTTCCTCCTTTATGAACTTCCTTCCAATTTTTCAATAAAATTCAACTGTTTAGTTTTTTCAGAACTAGATAAAGGGACACTCGTGATGTGTTATTCAATGTAAAATCTTATTTCAATAAAAATAAAAATAGGAATAAATATTTGTATCACAACCTAACCTCGAATAATAAAACCTTGCTCGAATAAAACTGTTTCGATCAAAGTACAGTATGCAATAAAGTACGTAATATCAGAGATGTATTTAGTTTAAAATCTGTAACCAGAATTGCATGAAATTCTGAGCAGTAATTTCCATGAAATTATCCGCAACAAAGTAGTAACAGTGATTATAGGTTAGAACACGAGCAGCATCGATGTATAATAATGCATACAACATTTAAAGAGCAACAACGATTCCCTGATACTTTCACCTGCTCGATAGGCAATCTAAAATTATAATCCTCGTGTCTCTGAAGATTAATAACAGCCTATTTAGACTTCAGTCTAGCTTGCATGATAGGCATCGTGAAAGTAGAATTATCCTGTTTGTTGTAGCTCCATCATTCGCGTTCGTAAATACTACAAAACTGCAATCTTGCCCTCTTCACGCATTAAAATTACATTTTCAAGCGTAAAAACAACCGAGAAGGTATTTGTACGGTACAATAAACAGCAAATTGTTTCCTGTTTGCAGACACGTTTATATACAGGGTGATTCCAAAGTAATAATACTATATTAGGGATGACTACCCTTACATTAAAGTTACACTAATAATGACTGAAAATGATATTTAATTCTAAATTGTATACATTTTTTGGGACACAGTCCACATTTATTATTTATGATATAGTAAACTAGGGGTGTTCAAAATTTACCTCCAACCATACTTATAAAAAATCGATAACCTAAGAAATTCGTGACAATTAATATAAAGTCTACAACTTTTAAGTTTGTAATGCATAAAATAATTCTAATCTTGCATGCAGCCCATGCGTGGCCCGTTCCTGGGCAATTTACGCGAGCCCGAAGTTGCCCAACGCTCGAAAACAGACAAGGAACAGGCGTAAAAACGGATAACAATGATTTCGTTGCACAACAGGGACCGGCGTTACATTATTACCGACCTTTTCTCGACTGGTTTTCGGGAACTTCGACCGGTGTCGTAACATCCCGAAAATAATAAAGTTGTTGGTCGACTCCTCCCCTCGCACGCCTTTCCTGCTCGCTCTTCATCGCCGTCCGTGTAAACGTTACACCTACAGGGACTATACACGGGTTGTACTACATCCGCGTTTTATGGTGGACCGTCATAAAGTCGTAGCGCAACACCGTATTCGGTATCCACCCGGTATACGTGATATTCACGCATTCCTTTTACCAGCTATTTACGACTTTTCGGCGGTTCTCTGACTGCGAACCAGCCGTGAAATTGATGACGGATGATTTCCACGCGTTATATGGCAGGGAACAATGATTTCGATTGCGATAACACGATATGGTGGGATATAGTAGGTGTTTATATTCCATGGGGTTGTAAAGGTCTGAATAGATGTGGTCGACGTATAGCAATGTCTCGGAATTATTTAGTTGTTTCTAATACGTTTATTTTACTCATAATTGCATAAAAAAAAACAAATGAAAAAAGACAAATTTTTTGAACTTAATGGGATTTGCACTCGCGAAGCTCTAATTTGAAAACCTGTCACTCTACCACCTTAGCTAAAAGAGCAATCTGATTGTTCATAAGAAGTTCATCATTTCTAGAAGTCGAAGAATTAAATTATAAATATCTTCTCAAAAAATGAGTCTTGTCAAAAATATTTCTTCGTCAGACTTATAAGAAATTCAAACTATACCCCCCTTATTCAAACATGTAACCCAAATTCAAACTACACTGCTCACATTTAAACTCGTAACCCAAATTGAAATTATACTCTTCATATTCAAATTCATAGCTCAACTTCAAGTTATAATCCTCATATTTGAACTTGAAGACTCATGAAACTAAATCTAAAAATATTTCCAAATATTCGGAAAGATCAATGAGCAGAAAAAGTAATCGTAAGAAAGTAGAAAAAGGGAAATTTTAAACTGTCATCCGAAGAGCAACAAAGCTGCCGATGAACATATAGAATCTCGAGCACGATCCAGAGCGCAGGTCGCTTCCGAGAACAATGATCGAGCGAAGACGGGGAGCAGCGAGCAGCAGAAGGAGCAGCAGCAGCAAGCAGCGAAATGACAAAAGGAAGAAATGTCGAGCGAGTGGAGCGCGAGAGGGAGAAAAAACTCGTCCCGGGGCCCATCGGACATCGTGGACCCCGGTCGTCTGGCGGGGCCCGCAGCGGCGTGGACGCACGCGCTGACGCGACAACCTCATTTGTGCGCGACGGCTTCCACACAGGGACACGGCCGAAACGGAGTAGGAACGTAAAGAAAAAACGAACAGGACGAGCGGCGAAACGACAGAAGCGGAATGAAGGCTCACGAAGGAACGAGGAGCAAAGCGCTCGACTAGAACGGTGCTGGTCAATTGAGCGGACCAGTACAGGTGCAACTAAATTCCTAAATTTGATACGTTACGCTTCTTAATTTTCAGCCTTCTAACCGGGCTATTTGGGAAATTGATCGGAGAAAATATTTCTGTATTCTCAAGTTGAATATTCGAGTCTCGGATAAATAGTGGAATAAGTTGCAGATTTTTTATTTTGAAAATTTGAGAATTTTAAGATTTTGAAGTTCTATTTATTTCAAACTCTCAAGTTCTCAATTTTACAATGTTTCAAATTGGTAAACGTACAAATTCCAAATATCACATATAAATTTCCAAATTATCAAATTATCAAACTCCAAGATCCTACGATCTCAAAGTTCTTATCCTTGGATTTCTAAACCTGTAGATCTCCAGATCCCTAGATCTCTAGATCCCTAAATTTCTAAATTTCAAGATTTCCAACATTGAAACTTAAAAAATAAAAAATTCCATTACTTGGTATATAGATTCCGTCCAAGTGAATGTAAGAGAAATAGTATGAGTAGTATACAAGTGGATAGTTTGTAGAGAAGAAGAAAAGAAGAAGAAGAGGAGAAGAAGAGAAGAAAGAGAAACATAGGTACGAAAGGACCGATGGACGACGGTCCAATCAACAGAGCTGGGTACCTTGCTGACGTGATTACAGCTGCCGCGCGTGACCAGAGAGTTAGTTCGACGACTCGCTCGCTCCTCTCGTTTACGCTTCTGCCACCCGCTTCGACTCGACGCGATCATTGACTTTTCTCCTTTCAACTTGGTTTTAATCGCGAATAAGGTCAACAAAATTTCCAAATATCCATATCTCTAAATTTTCAAATCCCTAAATATCCACATTTCTAAGTTTCCAAATTTCTAAAATTCCAAATCGACAAATTTTTAAATCTATGAAATTTAAATTTTGTACATTCCCAAATCTCCAAATTCCCAAATCTCCAAGATCCCAAATCTTCAAATTCTCAAATCTCCAAATCCCCAAATCTCCAAATCCACATATCTCCAAATCTCCAAATCTCCAAATCCCCAAATCCCCAAATCCTCAAATCTCCAAATCTCCCAATTCCCAAATTCCTATATCTCCAAATTCCCAAATCTCCAAATCCCCAAATTTCCAAATCTCCCAATTCCCAAATCCCCAAATTCTCAAGTCTCCCACCCCCAAATTCGAAATCCCAAAATTTGAATCCTCGAATTCCACATATGAATCCTTATCCAGATAGATATAATTGAAAATAGAAGTAAAAGTGCGTTTGACGTTTAAGTCGAAGTAGAATGAACGAAGCAAGATCCGTAGATGCATCCCTGCATCGAAGACGACTTTACAGCGGTTCGCTGGGCCTGTTTTTGTGCCAGGCCAAAGTCTTCAGGGCCTGGTACCTCCCCGTGCTCCTTTACGAGGATTGTACGCTCGTATAGCCGGTGTAACCCGACGGTTTCTTAATCACGAAAGAAAACGATGCTGCTTCGCCGTAGATTCCACGGATTCGTGCTGCTCCATAGTCTTTCTTCGACTCGCTGGGAAAAGTCAATTAACCCTGATCGAACATTATTCTTCTTTTATTATTCCTCTTCTTATATATAAAAATTGTAGCAATATACACATGTCAAAATTATAAAATCATTCTTATGTAGACCAAATAAAACGTCCCCATAGAAACATATAAAGAGTACAAAAAGAAACAAATTCATTAAATACCCAACGTAATTAAATTTCGCTAATTGAGACAGGTAATGAAAGGTTATCTAGGAAGTTGATCACCCAGCGGAAGAGAAAAGGGGCGAAAAATATGGCCGTATTAGAAGGTGGAAGGGAACCGCTCTATTTGGCGGGCCGTTGCGTTCCATGTACGGGATACGGTCATCCTATTCCCCCCTCCTTCATCGAGGGCCCCCCTGGAGACCCGTGTATGCGTGCCCTTTTACGTCCTACGACTCGTCCTGGGGAACCACGCCAGGGAGAGACAGTCCCGCTGGACATGTTTATTATTTCAACGTCGAAGCCTCTCCCGAGATTTAGTGGCCTGGACACGGGTCCCCCCGTTCACCCTTTGGCCCCCCTGGCCGACCCCCTCTCAACCTTCTGTCCCACCCAACTCTCCACACGGTGGTACAAGGCAATAAGATCAGATGAAAGAAGGACCTGGCGAACAAGTTGCGAGGAACACGTCCAACTGCCAAACCTTTTCGCGTTCTCCGGGGACGGAGAACGTTTCAGCACGCGATAACTCTGTTACCGCGTCGTTTCGATCATTTCGTACGTATTTACATCTTCGAGGTAATTGAGCGGCAAATTTCAATGCTCCTTTTTTATCTGCGATGCTTACAGCGATGATCTGCACAGTGGGCGCTTGATAATTCACCGACTTTGGGGCTCTGGGTGGGGAGGCTTCTGAGAAATTGGTGCTTTGAGGTAATTGAGTGGCAAGTTTGAATGTTCCTTTTTTATCTGCGATGCTTACGGTGATCTGCATGTGGGCGCTTGATAATTCACCGACGTTGGGGCTCCGGATGGGGGTACTTCTAAGAAATTGGAACTATTCAGAATAACGCCGTGGTGATACAAAGGAGGGGGTCATGATGGTGATTTTGTGAAGATGCTGGTGACTTTATGATGCTTTTACGAAGAATGATGGTAGACGAAGGTAGGAATGTAATGATAGACCATGCTGCATATTGTACTTTATTCTGATGTAACAAATTGAGGAAGGTTTATGCCACGCAACAGAAGTATGTTATATCGAGATGTATATCACCAAGGTACTATATCCTTGTATCTCTACATCCATAGATATAGGTATACGATTAAATCTTAAAGTATGGAAGAATAAGTAAGATGAGGGCTGTTATAAGTAGTTGATGTGGTCGGTTCGTAAATCGGTGCCTACCCACCGACTTTAATAATAATAATAATCGATTAATTGCTACTCGGCCGAGTGTTTTACGAGCAAAAAGCAGCGTCGAGATCGATTGATAAGAAAAAAAATTAATTCGGGCTTAAATACCGTTGCCGTTCGTGTTATTTAATCGCCTCATTATATACAGCGTAACGACTACCGGATGAAGTACGAGCGGCTGCGCGGAAAAAGACCGGCCCGGGTGCATTTTATCCGTGCACGCCTTTCATAAATTAAATTGTCCGG
Organism: Megachile ligniseca; assembly: GCA_945859555.1. Taxonomy (NCBI): domain Eukaryota; kingdom Metazoa; phylum Arthropoda; class Insecta; order Hymenoptera; family Megachilidae; genus Megachile; species Megachile ligniseca. Next base: position 8,770,135 of record OX243783.1, read on the forward strand.
GCTGTTGAAGCATTCTAGTCGATACGATTACTGCGGCATTTACGGGGACACATCGCTATCGATAATATACGACGGTAGATTGTAATTTCGTCTTTCCGGTGTTCTGAATCACTGGGCTCGTCTTCTCACGGCCACATGAAAGTCCTGCAGGAAATTTGAATAAAAATCGGTGTTTTTTACTGGGTTTCTTGTAATTGCTCGACTTAATCTTGAGTTAGTTACTATCAATCGAAAGTAGGAATATTTTATATACTGCTCATAAATATGTATAAATTGTAGCATTATTGATTGTTATTGATCAATTCGATCAATTCGATCAATTTGCTCAATTTGATCAATTCGATCACATTCACTAGTTCGATCAATTCAATGAATTCGGTCAGGACAACCAATCAAATTCAATAAATTTAATAAAATAAAAACCAATATATGAACATAGACAAATATTACACATGGGACACATCCACAAATACAACGAATAAATTGCAACCCCAAAACAGCTTATCTAACAATTTATCTTTGATAATCGATAGCAAAAACCGATGTCACACAAAAGATGAATGAACTTATAAACTAGCACGATTAAGAAGAAAAAATAGAACGTAGTCCTACGAACGAGTTAACTCGCGGCCGATTCTCCGGACAAAGATGTTCCATCCTGTTCTTACGAAGCTAGTATGATCGGTTCTCGCTCTGGGCCCGTTTCCCTGCAGGTCGGGCCCACGCGATGTTGCCACGTCTCGTTTGTGGGAGTAGAAGGAGTCGGAGGGGGAGAAGGATGGAAGGACAGTGAGGTGCAGAAGGTCGAAGGAAGCGGATCGAAGGTAAGAGCCGTTAAGTCGGTAGCATCCGAGACGATTGGCGCCTGATTGGTCGCCGTTTCCCGCGACCGGAAGCTGTGCACGCGCAAACCGCAAATAACCGAGCGCGGTCCGCTCGAACGGACACGCGCTCGATCGCTCGCGCGCACACGTCGATGTTTCTGCATTGTAATCAATTATTTGCTTCCGATTGTCTCTTGGCTGAGTGACGTTCAAAATAGGATTATTGAAAACATTGAGTTTGTTAATGGTGTAACGATGTTAAATAGGGATTTGGGAGCATGGGGATATGGGGATTTGTAGATTTCGAGGTACAGCGGTTTTGACATCTGGGGATTTCTGAGTGTAGAGATTTTGATGTCTGGGGATTTCTGAGTGTAGAGATTTCGAGATCTGGGGATATCAGGTATTGGAAATTTCAGAATTTAGAGATCTCGAGATGTCAGAATATTAGAATCTAGAGATTTCGATATTTGAAAATATCGAATGTTGGAAATTTCGGGATCTAGGGAATTTTGATACTAGGAATTTCGAGATATGGGGATTCGGGTAGTGGGAATTTCGGGATCTAGGGATTTTGGTTACTGAAAACTTCGAGATTTTTGAATTTTTGAATTTACGAATTTCGCGATCTATGAATTTTGTGATCCGTGGAATTTTACTTTCTCAAACTGAATGACCGCAGTCACCATAAAATAAATTTTCATAGAACACTACACAGCGCAAGAGTCCCTAGAGAAAAAGAGATCAATGACAGTTAATTTTTAACCGCAATCAGGCTGGGATCTGGCTGGTTCTGGATGAATGGCGAAGAGAAATTAAAGTCGGACACCCGGTACGTAATATATCGGCTGACGGCTCGGCGGGCACCTGCTATGAAAGAAAACTCACGAGGGGGAATACGATAAAGGGCTGGATGATTGTGATCTGAGAGTCCGAACGCGATAGAGCCATAGATCATCGTGGACTGAGGCGGGCCCTGACTTTAGCTTCGCTGTTCTCTCCCTCGGGGCCCTTTTCGTCTCGGGCAGCATCACGATGCAACGTGCAGGGCCGCATCTAACCGCGCATAACTTCTCCGTGGCAGCTCCTTTAATTGGTAATCTCTGCTGCCTATGAGCCGGGGCCCATTTCGAGCGGAATAACGCGGTCTATCCGGTGGAAAAAAGCGAGCGGCGTTTGCCTCGCCACTTGCCAAGCTGATAATTTAGCCCGCTTTGATATACGAAGCACGTGCTCTAGTTTTTTTCAACGGGCTGCCAGTTACACCGGGTCTATTAAGCAATCAGCGGATCTGACCAACGGCTCTCGATGGAAAAGCGGCCTCTAATCGATCTTGATGGACTCTTCATCGATGGATCTTGGCTCGAGGCTTCTGTTTCTTTTTTGCTTTTCATGCTGCTTGTTTTTCGTTTAATCGATGATCGCTGCTTCGGGTGCTTTTTTGATAGGGAGATTGTGCACGTTGTATGGACATGTGTGTGATGAAGTATTTGGGTGCTTTAGGGATTTCTTGTATTCGTACATTACACTGATAAATTTTTAACCTCAATTTACAAATATTTATATATGTATCGAAAAATCCCTGGAACCGAAATCAATAGATTCCAAAATTCCTAGATCTCCAAATTTTCAAACCCCCAAATTCAAGAATTTGTAAATTCCCAAATTGAATTGAAAAATTTCGATTATATCTTGAAATTTTGCTACAACCCCTCGGAACGTCTCTACGAAGAGACGAATGGGTCAAATTGGTATCTGATCGAGGTAATCATAACGCGAACGGTGAAAACGGTAGTAGTTGACCTTTCACCGAAACGAGTCGACGATTTATGAAAGCAGCTGGTCGCGAATAAGTTGCAGTGGCGTTCTCAGGATGCTCCATCTAATCCTGGAGGAGCGGCCGATACTTAGCAAGGACATTATAAATTTGGATCTAGTATCCTGTAATTAGACGATGCCAGGGCGTGTTCGAACCTTCTACCTTCTTGCTGTTCGAGAAACATCCTTCGAAGATCACAGATCGCCTTGGGATGTATCGACGGTATATCTCGATAATTATGAACATGTGATCATGTATGCACGTGGTCGATACAGGTGTCAGACGGTTGGCTGTTTTCGAACGTGGGAAAACAGATATTGGACAGGGGCTCCGAGATTCGTATCTACGACACTGGTTTTGATGATTCTTTTGAGGAATCTTGTTATATATGTTTACACCTACATGTTTACTTGGTGAAGTAATTGACTATAAGTTAATGAATAAGATTTGTGGCTACTCACAATTTTTACGGTGTAAGGGACAATTTTTGTGTTATATGATTGTTGAACAATTTTACAAAAATATTTTGTTTTATATTTCACAAAAATTGATCTAAGTACATTACAAGATTTTCATGTTATTTAACTTCAAACAAAATTGTAGTTTATAGTTTCAACTATAGTTACACTTTAATTATTCTCGTAACGCCAGAACGTTTAAAAAGAATAATAAAAGTCGATTAACCATGGGAGATTATGGCGAATAATTATTTCCCATGGTGTAGCGGTCGGTACAAATTGATTCAGCTGCGATTAAAGAAAAGGAGCAATATAAAAGAAAAAGCGAGTGATCAGCTCGTTTCGAGAAGCAGATACCAATGAACAGCGTAATCTCGAGCATGTGTCGCGACTGTGGAGCTTGTAATTAAGTGAGATCAATTGCTCCACAGTGTACCGGTAATCTTGTTAGTCGCCACTAAATAACAGGACAAAGCGGCGACGGTAAAGCGCACGATTTTTTGCATCGGTTATCGCCGACATGCAAATACGCCGTTGGTATTTATCTCTTTCCTCTCTCCAATGTAATACATTCAGTAAAAAAAAAAATGATAATAACTTCATAAACATTTCTTATGTAATAACATATTCTAAATCCGATAATTAGTGTTTTATAACTTGGTTTATGCACTGTTTTACTTTCAATTTTATAATGAGGTTTTTGTAGGCAGGGAAGTATCTAGGAATTTTGTTTGAGGTGGTTTAGGGACTTTAATTTTAGTGATCAAAAATTAGAAAATGTGAAATTTAGCAATTTGGAAATTTACGTTGCAAAAACTGTAAAATTTGTAAATTTTCTAATTTCATATTTCTATGAAATAATTATCGCACTCTTACCCCTCCCTACGCCAATGCTACCAAATATAAGAGCGACCAAGAAAGACTATCTCCATTACACACTAACGAGATAACAAATACAAATCCTCGAAAAAGAAACGCAAAACCGTTTCCAACCCTCAGACATCCAATTAACCTTCCCAAAACTTCGAAATCCTGTACATTTATCGCACCCGTAAAACCCGTAGTCAAAATCGCCGAACCGAGCTAAACGAGCGTTAACTTGCCCTCGGAATCGAAATCCAATATCCCCGATCCCATCGACAAATCCTCCGGCAACAAATCGTCCATCTAACACATCTCTCAGATGTCTCGAATTTCTTGAAATCGTATACAGGTTTCATCCCCGTAGTGTCGATACGTCTGCTACTTTGTAGTAGCAGACATCTAGATCGTACTGGCATCAAGAAGAGTAGGATCCTTAAGAAACGAGGACGATAAAGGTAGCAGAAAAGAGGAAGAAGAAGACGAAGAAGAAGAAGAGGAGCAAGGTAGGAGGAGGCCCTTCCCGTATTGAGAGCGAACTCGATCTTCGACTGGTCGGCATCAAGACATTCGAGACTTCGACAGGGCAGCAAGATCGACTACAGCTCAATCACTCTTCGTCTCGTATCCTCCTTCTTCTCCCGCCTCTCTCTTCCCTCTCCTCTCGCCGGTCCCCGTCGCCCCACCACTCGTCCTCCTCCTTCTCCCACCTGGCCCATCCGGCTGGGCCCGTGGGTCCCCTCTTCTCGTCTCTGCGCTCCCGAGCTTATCGAGGCCCGATCTCTGGGCCTCTCGACTTCACGTGGCGTGCCCTAATGACGTCTCGGAACGAACGGGTACCACCGCCATCTAACAAGAGACTTTTTCACGTTCCAATGCTAATCCCCCGGGAGTCGTTCCCTTCGGCTTCTCTCTTCGAGATCAACGTTTCTCTGTCCGTTTGGGACGCGCGAAAACCGACAACGCGAAGTACGTTATTGCCGAACTTCGATCGCGATGCTTATCGACGGTGTCCGTGATTTGTTGTCGCGGGCTGCGCTTCGTTGTTGCCGAAACACCCGGGCGCCAACTCGTGCACGTAGGCTGCATGCAACGGATTTGTACGGATATCGTACGATATGTGTATACATATGTGTATACAGTATACATATATTCTATACTTCTGTTCATAGCATGTAACATATTCTACTTGAATAGAATGTAACATATAGTATATGTTAGGTTAGGTAACATATGTGAATATAGGATAAAGATATATAAGTATACATTCACATATGTGACATGTTCTATATGAATATATTACATTCTATGGATAGAACAATATGTACGTATATTAATATACTTACAGAGAAGAAATAAATAAAAGCAGAGAAAGAACATTGTATATACATCGACGGCAATTAATAAAAAGAGAAGAAACGAAGAAAAGTAAAAATGAAAGGGAAGAAAAGAAGAATAGAGTCGGAAAAGATCATAAAAGGCTCGATCGTGTTATCCAACAATATAAATACATCTATCGAATAGAATAATGAACTCGTTGGCGAAGTTAATGGAATTTCTGCCCGCCTTCGGTGCAATTAACCCGCCGCTCGAGCAACAGCGCGCAATTTGAAACAGGATACTCCTCCGACTCGATGATACCACCTGTTAAGCACGGACGCGCGCGCGAGCGTTTCATATCGCGAGGCGTGACGCGGCGAAGGGGTTATCGTGGTTAAATCGATCACCGGCGAAAGACGATGCCTGGACGAACCAGGTCAATGAATGATGAAGATAACAGCGCAAGAAATTGCGAACGATCGATTCACCAGCCCGTACAAGACACTCGATCGCGTCGCATCGATCGATGCCTTCCGAATAAGATGCATCGCTCGATCTTTATTCGAAGAAACTTACGACATATCCAGATCGAATTACTTCGAACATAATTGTTATTTGTTACCGATACGTTTGATCGAATGATAAAAATATTCGGGTGCACGCGACGCGTATTTGGTATTAAGGTGTATGTCGATTACGAAATTATACGAGACATAACCAGAAAATTGTTATATATGAACAGTGATATAGTTACGATTTAAAAATTTATGTATGCTCCTGCATATGTCTCGTGAACTATAAGCATAGTTAGAATTTCTCTCTTATTTCAGAGAATTGTAGTTTTGTATCTCTGCATATGACTATTTTTAGGGTTAACAACCTTGCAAAGTTTGGGCCACACTGGTGTTGCAAAGATCAAGTACCTTCGGAGGTTAGAAAAATACCCTCTCAGTTCTGAAATATATTTAACAAAACAAGCAGTCAAATACTTCTAAATGAATTTCATCTTGATTCGAGTATAATCACACAAAGTTTGATTCGTCTGTACCATCCTCTGAGATTGAAAGGACTACATTAAATTTTGCAAGAAGCCTCGAAATGTACGACCTAATGATACTGTCAATATCCACAAGTCCACAAGAAAGAGTACCAAGGACCTCTATACGAAGTTCAGAAATGATCAACAGGAAGTGATTCTTCGAGACGAAGATTGAAAGGCGATTGAGCACCACTGGGTATAATTATGACATCTAATTAGGTTTTTAGCGGTTGGCGGGTTGGTTTGGGCCGCAACAACCATCCAGGACCTGAACAGCCGCAGTCAAGGTCTTTTTTCCACGAGCCAGCTCTGGTTCTGGACTGTGGCTCTGGAGCTCCCCTTCCTCCTGGACCCCTGATCCCGCTGACTCGACCCTCTCGCCGATAGAGATTCCAGGCGAGTCCCTTTGTTTTGTCCCGGTTGCCCTTTTTGCGCTGCGACCGATTCAATCGACTCCCGTATACAGCCGAACGTCTCGCTTCTCTTTCGCCGGCGACAGAGAGAGGACATCACGATGAGCCTCCGCGAGAAGTCGGCCTTGGAGGCCAGCTTTGACCCGGAGGAAGCGCGAGAACTCTGCTGAGGGAACGTTTTCGTGTAACAAGAATTTGCAACATCAGGGGTAGAACTTTAGAGAATGCAAGATTTTGTGGTATATCGATAGAAGAGTCATATCATACATTTGCTTCGATTAGACTTTAATCATCTTCAAGTGAAATGTGCAACTTAGATCCAAACTGTTGTCCACTTGAAACGTCTTCAAATCAACCTTCCAGTCACATGCATAAGTCCGTAATCAGACTCTACTTAGCTCCGATCAGACTTTGATCATCGTCAGGTTAAGTGTTCACATGTCAACCTATCCAAATGCATCTGAAACGTCATCAAGTCAACCTACCAATCACATCCACTTGCATAAGTCTTTAACCAGATTCCAGTTAGCTCCGACCAGACTTTGATCATCCACTAGATGATCTATTATTGTTCATACACCTACACCCAAACAATTGTCCACATATAACGTCATCAAGTTAACCTCCAATCACTTGCATAAGTCCTGAATCAGATTCTATTTAACTTCGATCAGACTTTGATCCTCAGGTGAGGTATCCAGAGGTCAAGCAATGTCCAAACGATTGTCCAGACGTTGTCCACGGTCGTATTCCGCGTTTATCGTCCGTGTCAACGACCGTGCATCGGAATGCCGAGGATATTTTAACAGTCTCGCGGCGTTAATTACTATTATACGGCACGCAGCGTCCCGCGCATCGCTTGAGTAACAGTGTGCGGCTTGAAACGAGATACTCCGCACCTCGGCCTCGCTGATACCACCTGTTGAGCGTTAACGTCGATGTATTTCATATCGCGAGTCCGTCCGTGGAAAGAAGACAAAGAGGAACAATCGTGCATCCCGCACGAAAACGTGCGCCAACCGCGACAAAAGGCAACAAGTCGAATTTCTTTCTACCCGGGGTGAAACGAAGGACGTTCATTTTATACTTCCCCTGGACACTGATCCGCGCTCGCTGCGTTGTTTATTGTGAAAACAAGTCGTTCATACTTGGTGGAGAAATGTATGAAAGGAGCCGTTGTGCGAATGGTTCAGGTTTCTTTTTAGTAAATTTTCTTTCGTAATTTCTTCGGTTAAGGAGGATCTTAGATGATGTCGACTCTGAAGATTTCTGATGCTTTGAAAATTTGATGTACTAGATGTATTAATAAATTTTAATTCAAAATCTCCAAATAAAATATCAGAGACTGTCCATATTCCAGTTAAAAGAAAATGATAAATTTTGCAAAATTTGTATATAATTTTTGACTAATAACGTCTGAGAAATTTCAGGCCATCTGGAATAAGGTAACCAGGACACGTCAGATTATTAGATTAGTGAAATTATTCCGGGAACGGAAAGTGAACGAAGGCAGAAAACAAGGTACACCTGTTCTGACACCACCGAGGGTGAAAGTGGAGGGAAGCCCTGCCTCGTTCTAAGGGTTGCTATCCCTAAGGGCGAATCGTTTATGTACAGACACCTGTTGCCCTGAGCTCATCAAAGGTAATCATTATTGACCCGTACACCCTATTAATTTAGTACTCCCCACCGCACCCTCGGGCTGCCTTTAATTCTCTGTATGTCTGCCAGCTAACTCTATGCAAATTTTGTGAATTTTAATTCACCAGTAAAATTATTTGCATAATATTTCATCAAATAATTTTAATCAAATGAAACTTTCTACAACAATTTTATACAATTTGATTGAATATCCTTATTCAACCCTGTCCACAGCAGCAGTTCATACATCACTTTTATCAAATAATAATTTCAACGTAATTTGCATTTAATTTGCATTGATTTGCACACGAATGAACATAATAACGATAAAACGCAGTTTTCGGTAGATAAGGGTTAACTTAGTCTGTACTATAAAATCCTCATAAAAATACGGTGATAACCGGTCCGCTCTTGATCGATTTCATCGATTTCGACGGTGAGCTATCATTTTTTCCCGCCGTAACCAGGAAACGAGAAAACAATTTTCTTCACGACCCACTATGAACTAGGTACTATTAAACTGGCAACCAAATGATTGCGCAATGCAATTACACACGGATTGCTGGATTTATTACATAAGTCGTAGCTGGGCACAAGCGGGGATTGCTCAAGCGGAAATCGGAAAATTAATGGATCGAACGGAATGATCCGTTAGCAGATTGCTACGATGATCCGAAAAATACTACGCCGAGATATCGCGTTGAGAAGTTAACGAGCTTCCTAAAATGGATCAGATTAATCATCTGTCTCGGTTACGGGTGTAATTGGACGAGTGAAGGGACCAACTCTACATACGTACTTTTTTATTTTTCTCTGGACTTTGATCGAGAAATCTAGGAGAAAACACTTGTTTTCATGAAAATCGACATGAAAGTATGTTTATAAGCAAAAGGTTTAGATGAATTCCTTTTTTTTGTGATATTTTTCCATGTTTAGCTATCAAGTTTATAACATGAAAAAGGACATGTATGAACCTACATATGAACATGGTCAAATACCTAACTTGTATATGAACATGATCAAATATTTATATGAACTTACACATATGTGTATGTCAACATATGTATACTTGCATAAACCTTCATATGCAGATGAACATATGTATACTTACTTACACCTACATATACACATGAACATGTATCCACATAACCCTACAGGTGTGTTCATCAGCATATATCAATCTAAACCTACATACTTACATGGTAATATAATAACGTGAATGTAGAAAATATATTAGCTCATATTTCTAAGAATGCCATACACCATGAAGACAAAGAAGTGAAGCTTAAATTTTCTATGCTAGAATTAGTATGATCTTCTAAAACGACCAGAGGAGGATGTGAAAGGGAAATGGTTCAATCAGCCCCCCAAAAACATTCGTTTTACTGCTTCCATCCCGTGAGAGAGATCGCATTCTTACAACCAGTCGCATTCTTCCAGTTCCCGGAGGAATCTTGAGGGAACTAGCTCGAATCCCCTCGACGAATCTTGACGCCAAGCGAATTAATTATCGTCGTGAGAATCGGAAATTGCGATCGTTGTCAGGGGACAGAGAGAGTTTTTATCTCGCGCCTCGTTGCATCGAGCACATCGGAGCCCGGACAAATCGAGACGAACGTCAGTCTCCAGGGCACGCGGTTGTTCAGACTGGAATACGCCTTTAGGCTTCGTGTCGCTCGGTCGGCGGCCGCTTTTGATCAACGACCGCCTTCAATAATTCATCCGCGACTCGATCGTACAACCTTCGACTTGTTACTAGCCTCTACGACTATTATAGTTCATCTCTTCAAATGGTACTTCCATTCCTCCCATAGCCACTTCAAATTTGTTAGAATGCTTTGGGAATGAGGAAGAAACTTAGACAGGAAGATGACAAACATGTGGAGAAGAAGATGAACGAATTAAAAGAAAACAAGATGAAGAAACATAGACAAGAAGATGAACAAATTCAAGTAAGAAAGAAGAAGAAACACAAAGACAGAGAAGTTTTTCCATTATCCAATCTTTTCTTCCTATAAGACATAACTACCTAACATTACGTCCAATGTTCGTAAGAGGAATCAGACTTGTTAGTGAAAGGTTGAAGGATATGAACAAGAAATATATTGCTTCCGCAGTATCTTCAAGTACCTACGAACAAATATCTTAATACAAGTACCTTTAGACAAATATCTTCATACATGTACCTCTAAACAAATATCTCCACACAAGAACCTTCAGACTATTCAGAATATCTTCATGTACCTTTGAACAAATATCTCCACACGAGTGTCCTCAAACCTCCAGATATCAAATATCTCGAAAAACCACCCCCGGATGTCACCCTTGACATCAAGTTCCGACAATCCTAAACTGTAAATCACCTCGAAATTAACCTTGAAAAGGTGACCTTGGTGACCTTCGAAAAGGTGATATGAGTCAAGGTAATTCGATTTGTGGAGGGCGAAAAGAATTTTCGAGCGGGCCACGAGAAGAGTACGGCCCTGTTGCAGCCTCCCGTCGTGGACCGGTTCAAAAATACCACGGATGCCCGCGCTGCGGGCGACGGGGGCGGGTAGTCGGGGCTCCGGTCGAGGAAGAGAGAGTACCATCGAGGAAAGAAACGAGCGACAACGACGGAAGAGCCGAGAGTGAGACATAGAAAGGGACGGGGTGGAACGGAGGTGGGGTAGATGGTCCTGGAAAAGGACGACACTGCAGGGGATGCGGGTGCCAGGAACGAGGGAGAAGGACGAACACGCGAGGACCGCTCCGACAGCGAATCTTCCAGGCAAACCGTATAGTCAGACACAAGAGAGAGGGACAAAAAAAGAGGAAAATAAAAGGACCTCAAAGGAGCAGGGGGAAGAGACTGGAGCGACAAAGATGGAGCATCGTCGAACGGTGTAAAGGTGCGTATCCAACGGCAAACAGTTCGAGAACGCTGTTGTGTTCGAGGGCAAACAATGCTCGCGAGATGTTTGCGAACGCTTTGTGATGCGGCCGCTTTTTGCGAACGCTCTTCGTAACCGATTCATAAACAGTTACGTTTAGGTAAATATTCTGATGTGTGCATAGGTTATCGTTTGAGAGATACATTTGAGTATTTGAACACCATGGTGTATACGAGTTACAAGTGTAAAATTTTGTGTATTTGTTTAGAATTTGAATTGCAACTAGTTTATGTTAACATCTCCTTTTGGTTAGATTCAGATTAGGTTAAGATGTCGGTGTTGCATTAAAGATAGGTTAAAATATACGTTAACGTTATGTTAGCATAAGAGTATTGTTAAAGTTACTTGAGATTATGGTTGAGTTAATACTAGGTTAGAGTTATAACAGTATTAGTATAGGATTATGTTTGAATTAAGTTAAATGTAGGTTAGTGTTAATTCAATTCAGTGTTGCGTTAAACTTGTATCTGTTAAACCTTTGCATAATAATTCGTGTAATTTTATATATCTGATCAGACGACTCGCGGTTCCCGTAAAGAACGATTCATACATTGTCGGTGTCTGACACTAGCGTACCATTGGAGACGCACCTTAAGGCGAGCAGCCGAAGAAACCGAGAGGAAGATGAGGCCCCGGTGGAGGGAGAGAGGGTGAATCCGGAGGTAGCGGCAGAACGCGTCTTTATTATACGAACGGACCGAGAAGCCCAGCGACCAGGCCTGCCTCTGATGATGTTGTACTCACGACTCGCACGTTCTCTCGTACCTACTCGTACTCGTTTAGCTTTCTCGCGTACACGAGCGTGCCTCGTCCACGCTCGAGGACCTCCAAGACGTAGGGGGAGGAAATCGGCGCGATCGTTAAACGGTCAATTATCACTGGCCCTCTCTCTCTCTCTTTCGAGTATCCTCGCCTCTCCTCTCCACCGATTTCTTTCTCTCTTCGTCGTCGCGGGGTCGTTCCCTCTTCCTTCGGTTTCACCCACCCCTCATTCCTGATCCAGCTCTTTTATTGCACTCTTTATGGTTTTCTTTAGCTTTATATCTCTGTTCCGATGCTTGCTCGATCCCTGTTCTCCTTTTGCCCCGAGAGGGGTACCTACCTACCCGATCCTGCCCTCGATCCGGGGAACGTCCTTCTGGCCCCGTTCCAGCGGGCTTTTCTTTTGACCAACGTAGCGTGAGGTCCTTTTATTATTATCGAATAGTTTAGCCGCCCTTTGTCTCTCTACGTCCCGCAGGAATTTCGCGGGTGATCACAGATACGGGGATGATTGATGAACTCGAGGATTTTTCGTTCTTTTACTGCAAGGTTAAGAGCTTCATTTTCATGTTTGGGATGGTGGGAATGGGGCAGTTTGGTACTAACAAGGGTGGTGAGGGGTGTAGATATTCAAGTTCTGCAAGTTTTCAAATGATTATAGTAAAAGGTCCATTTTTAAGCCATAACACTAACCTAACACGATCTGTATTTAACGTAATCCAAATACAATATGGCTGAAATTCGGTGTGTTTCAAATTGGACCTGATCCGAATTCAATTTGTATTCTACTCGAGTAAAATTCGACTGTCGATTCAAAATGAGTGAAAATCACTAAAATTACAGTGTATCTCCCATCTCACAGAGTCCCGATGTACGTGCCTTGGCGTCCCTGGAGTTTTCCCTAGATGGACCATTCCCGTCCGGTGAGAATTTCGCTATCGAAATCGCGGGAATCCCTTGACAGCGCGGTAGGTACCCCAGCAGCCAATTCGAACAAGCTACGACGTGGTAAAATGAAGAAGTTGTGTGGCGGTCGGCGCGAACTCGCCGGATCTGGATCCAGCGAGCCATTAGTCGGCCGATGGTCGGACCAATAAAAGCTCGCTGCTGCCGTCCAACGGCCATAAAGTCGTAGGATTCCTTGTTATGTGTCCGCGCGTAAGGTACGACGAAGACGGCGATATAATGGAAAAGTGAAAAAGGAACGGTGGCGTTGGAACAGAGAGAAACAACCGAGGTACACGGAGAAGAGGGTATCCCGGGAGGGTGCGATAAAGATGGAGATTGACAGAAGCGAGAGAGTAGCTTCCAGGTTTACCTCGGGGGAGAGAGTAAAAAGAAAAGATTTTATATACTGATAAAGAGAGACAGCTAGGGTGGAAGGGAGAAGAAGGTGTGCTGGGTGAAAAAGGCAGAAAAAGGCGTTAAGAAGGCGCGGCTCTTATAAAATCGTGGCCAGCTCCTTTATTGGCATCGGGGCGGGAAATTATGTGTACGTTCCATCGTGGAACCTGTTTGGGTCCGTTTCTCGCGTATAATTGGAACGTTCGGGGCCAGCCAGGGACACCACTTGCGTTTCGTTGCCGCGGATCATACGTTTCCCTACGGACTTCCTTTGGGATATGCTTTTTGTTCATCGGCCATTTGGCCACGTCCTACTAACTCCTTCTCTACCCCTCGAACGCGAATCGCGATCGTAACCGGAGAACCGCGACTTTCGACGCTGAAATATCACTGGCGATTTATATCCTCAGGAAGGGTGCGTTATATCGGTAACGCCATTTACTGTCGTACACAAAAATTCCTGTTCTCGAGATTCCCAAACTTTGGTCTCGAATTATTTGAATACATTTGGATACAGCAACATTGGAGATAAAAAGGTGAAAAGAACAATTACTCGATAGACTACAATACTTATTTAGCAAAATTGCGAGCTGTACTTATGCAATCTTATTAAATTCAGTGTCTTCTACAACTGTACACAGTTTGAACGAAATTGGTGTAACCAAGGTCGTGACCTTATCACCTTGCATCAATGGATAAAGCTACATAATGACTAAATTTATAACATAAGTTTCTCTCACACCCTAGTTCCTCAATAATTTCATTATCAACAACTAATAATATTTGTTTCATTTTACACTGACTATTCTTCATTGTCAATTATTTATATTCTACTTAAGTGACGAGTAGCCAACGTAAATTTTTGTCAACTAAAGTGGTATAACTTAAATGGTATAAAATGTGAGTAAATCGTAATGAATGTGGTCTAATTATAATTGTTGCTAAAGAAGGACTATGACATAACGTTTAGGCGTGTTTCAATGGATTTGTGTGTCAAAAACGTATAAACTTGGATACCGTTTAGATGAGTCGCGTGAGGCTCGCTCAAACGAGTAGATATTTACGAGGGGAAAAATGTGCCGACGTGGTAGCGAAGACCCGCCGAAAATTAGCCCGGTGACAACGATTAATGATCTCCGTTAGTTCGCTCGCGTGATTTAAATCTCGTCCACGACTATATTCGCGCGGCGTTCAACTCGCATCTGCCAGTCACTTTTTGCCGCTCTTTCATGACACCGTCGCAGCACAGGGGTTACCCGAGTGCCATGAACTCGTGAACCCTTCGGGCAACCTTGAGGAACGAGGTTGCTCTTCGATATTTGGTTCATGGTCTCAAAATTGAAATCTATACAATTTGAAAATTTCAAAAAATTGAAATTGAACACTATACTTGAGAACTATAAATAGTGTTCGAATATATCTGACGATGACTATTCATTTTTATTACACCGATCAACGTGTTAATAAACTTCAACGTGTCTCACCACACACGTCCGTTTCTACTGTGGCGTTCAAGGTGTTAATTACGATTGCGTTCGCATATTTCAAGTAAACATATATTCTCCTACGTAAATTACCTACTCTTTTACATACGTAATTACATTGTGTGATTTGTATCATAATTAATCATGAAGCGTAATTCTGTTCGAATACCTCCATTAACTACTGTATAATCTAAATATCGAAACAAGGACGTGATATAAAAGGAATCTTGTATTAAAAAAAAAGTTTCCAGGTAATTATGAATCAATTACCGACAACTTTTATCAAATTAAATCGCTACCAAAACAATTTAATTGGTACTAAATAAAATCTTTACAAAAACAATTAACCACCTAATTAAATACTTATCAGAATTTAATTGATGTGAAATTAATTCGCTACCAAATTGAATCCTTACCAAACTAATTATAATTTTTATTCGATTAAATTGCTTCCAAATTAATTTCACTTTTACATAATTATTATGTTATCGAAATAATTTATAAGTTCTTATTAAAATTAATTGTTGTCAAATTAAATTCTTACCAAAACAATATAATTGTTACCTTTAATTCACACTAAATTAAATTCTCACTAAAAATGAATTTACCTATCAACCAAATCCTAGTTAAACCATCAATTGAATGATCAATTATCCTCTATCCATAAATCTATGCTACAGTATTCGAGCCCACCCTGTACATGAATCACCAGATTCCACTCGAGCGGGTCTCTATGTCTCTATTAAACGCATAATCGTCCAGGAATTCTGTCGAATGTCCCGTCCCCCAAAAGGACTGGTATCCCCGAAATTTCATAAACAATAAATTAAGCATTTATTGCTCGATTCCCAGAATACGAATGAACGATAATCGCGGCTGGTGCGAGTCCCGGCCGTTCGAGACGAGAAAAAGAAAGACATCGGAACGAGAGGAGCCACCTATCCGCGGACATTTCATTACCGGCCGTCTTTTTCTGCGGACGTTCCCGAAAATCTCGATATAATCGGCAGCCTGGCGAATTAATGAAAGCAAAATTAAAATGCCGGTCGTTTCTCATTAATCTCCGTGGTGCGCGTAAGAAGCAAATGACGGGTGTACAGGCAACGAAAACATGATGGAGTTTTCGGGACACCCCGTAGAGCAGCCCATCAGTTTCTCTCTTTCTCTCCATCTTTCTCTTTCTCTTAGCCTCTTAAGTGATGGCGGCCATAATGTTTTATGCAACGGAGTAGGCGGATGGGAACTCGAACCCATCGCGGCCTGTCAACGCGCGATCATAATTATTTGGCGGTCCGCACGACGTCGATTCTTTTTGATGTGTGTCTCTGTTCGTGTGTTTGTATACAACGCGGATAATACTGGCTGCTGCTTTTTGTATGCCCGGTAATGATCGATGATGATATCGTCTCATTGGGATTCTTATCAATTATAGGGAACCGTTCAAGATGGAGGAATTGTTTGTAGAACTTGTGAGTGGCGTGGTAATTGTTAGGAGGTAATTTGATTCGAAATGATTCAATTTGAGGTAATTCGAAATGATTCAATAGATTTTCATTGTTTAAGATGTGGTTTGGATTTAATGTAGGTGACACATGAAGTGATGTAGATATGAGGAGATTGAAGCTTGATGTCATCTAAATTCGATGTGGTTCAGACTCATTGTGATCCAAATTCGACGTAATTCGAACTTCACATGATCCAAATTCATAATTCAATTCGAATTCAACTTGATGTGATTCAAATCTGACACCATCCAAATTCAACACAATCCAAACTTGACTAACGAATCAAATATAAATAGACTTCTCTTCAACTCTCTCCCTGTACCATACTTCCTTGTACTATACGTGTATCAAACGTCTGTCCACAAAGTCAGCGACACTCGACATCCTCTCCACCCCACAAACACTTCCTCCAATTCTAAAACCACCAAAAAATGAAACTAAAAAAAAAGAATTAGAATAAAATCCATAAAATGCACAATCAAATCAAGCGGTATCTCTCTGTGCAACACGATCAGGTGTACGTTTTCCAGTTAATTAGCTCTAGCTAGATAAACACGTGATTTCTCTAGTGTATAATCGACGCCGACCGGATATAGGCGCGACATTAGAAACGCGGCCATATGCAGAAGAAGTGGTAGCTCGTTAGCGTGTGCTGCAGGAGCGTACGAAGGGTAGGTGCAAACAGGTCCATTAAATCGAATGGCGAGACATTCTTTTCGCGCGCTCGCCGCCGATGTAAATCGAGCTTAATGGGCCGCGTTAATTGAAGCCGCGTCCGTCCCGGGCTACTTGACTTATCGCGGCAGAAATTCCGCGCAGCAGGTTGTTCTTGGAAAAGAAACCCCCGGGAGAAAAACGCGTCTTACGTACGCATTTACATGAGGCCGTACGTTTCTATCTGTCCGCACCTGTACGCTCGGATAAGCGAGTCGTTGTTATCTGACTTTTCGGTTCGACGAGCAGCTTTACGATATGGCGGCGATCAGCGGGTTCGGTGAAAATTATACCATCCGTTTCGACATTGCTATAGGTAGACATTTTCGGATTGTAACAGGACTCTCAATGCTCGTGTGTGAGTCAAGTATGTGGATAATTTTTGATGTTAGGTTAAATTGATGTTCTAGACATATGAAGTTCAAATACAAATGCTCTGTCAGCAACCTCAAAATAACATCGTATTAGTAAATTCTCCTTGAAGTTTCAATTTGAGGCAACAAATTCAGCTGCAAACCCGACGATTGATTTATCAAATTTCACTTAAGAGCAATCTCTATAACTCATCTGTTCGCGAGCTCTTTGAACTGAAAATCCTCTCCGTTCCAAGCAACATGGTTGTTCACTAGATGTCTATTTCGTCTGGACCAGTTTTCTCCCATTAATTCTGCGCCGAGCAGCAAACGAACGGGCAGAGGAAATCGCTTCGTCAACGTCAAAGTAAGTTGTCGTATCCCGCTAATCGTGGAAACGTATCGCGAAAACTCGAACGGTTCCGCGATGACTTCCAATTAGAAACTAACAATAAGATTATGGAGAAAAGGAGACGATGGTCGTTGATGATAATAGTTGAATAATTTTCTGATCTCATCCAAATTCGATGGGGTCCAAAGTCGATGTAACTTAAACTAGATGTGATCTAAATTCAATGTCATCCAAACACGATGCGATCCAAACTTAATGTGATCCAAGTTCGACAGGATTAAAATTGAAACTAATTCAAAGTCGATGATATTAAAAAAATCGATGTGATGCAAAAGCAATGTGATCAAAATCAGACACGAACAAAGTTTGGTGCAATCCAAACGGTGTGATCCAAACTCAATGTGATTCAAATTCGACAGCATCCAAATTCGAACTAATTCAAAATCAATCACAACCATACTCAATGTGATCCACATTGTATTCAAAATTCGTCACGAGGTCCAACTTCGTCGAGATATAAACTAAACCTAAGTTCGACTTAATTCAAAGACGACACTATCCAAACTCGATGCGAGTCAAACTCGATGCAATCCAAACTCGACCCAATCCAAATTCGAAGCAAAAGCGTGGAAACGTACCGTTTCGCGATGCCTCGCAATTAGGAACGAAGATTACGTTGAAGAGAGAAACGTCCTCGTATGCTGCTGGTCGCCGACCAGACGCCGTGGAATTACGTCGGGCTATTTAAATTTATTAATTGAGCGATATCAATGAACTCGTGCGCTAACAGTGCTCTCATTGAATTCGCCACGGACTAAACCGCGTTCGCGATAACTCTTCTTCTTCTTCGTCACTCTGATCCGTGTTTCTTACTCGGACAATTTTTCGCGACACGTTTCTTGCACGTTATGGCGGAACCTCTTCATTTTTCTACGTTTTCTCGTATGGCTATCGATTGTAGAGTGGTGCAAGAAAAGAGATGCATATGAAGGATGGATAAATATGATGTGGTATCTAGGCTTTTTAAATATAAATTAGAGTTACATACCAAAGTTCCGCTTACAAAAATATTGCAAAATGTTGACATAGTTTGTTTAATAATTTCAACTTGAACAAACGTTCGGACAGAATGTTGCCGAAGGTGGAGGAGGTGAAAGTACGTTTTTAGCAGTTCGAAACGGCGTTCGCTTTGATTCATGGGGCGGAATGCGTTGTGCACGGGTACCAGTTGTCGAGGCGACTTGATTATTGCTGGACCAATCATTTTAATGGCTAATGTCGAGGGCGACCGATAACCCCACACGATAAAAGGACCGTTTCTTCTTCTCTGCCGATAGATTTAGCCAGCACGATGACAGTCGAGTTACTATCTTCACTTTCGCCACGGTAAACATCATCGACGTGTCAATTTTCCATTCGAACGGCTTCGAATTTCAATCGGAGCAAACATCGATTATTTATTTTGTATCATTACAATTGTAATATTACTATATCAAACATAAGAACTTCATAATATAAATAATATATAAATTACAAAAATTAAGTTGCTGATTAAAAGTTGAAATTATTTTCACATAACATCAATAAGTTATAAAATACCATGTTACACTAATAAATGATAATAAATGCAATAAATTACATAAGATATTATAAAGTATAATAAAATATATAATAAATATATTCAGCCATCTACACATTTACTAACCTCACAATCAGGAACAAAGTACAATTTACCTTATAGTATCAAAATAAAAATAAAATTACCAAATTCCAAGTAAGACTCACGATACAAATCTCAATAAATCAATTTGAAAGAGCAAAGATTTCGTGCAAACTCGAGCCCATCAGGCAACAAAAATGGAGGAAGAAAAAAAAGATAAAAAACGAGGTGTTTAAATTAAGTCAAACAGGTATAAACGAGCGAGAGATTGAAGAGAAAAGAGGCTCGACGAAAGCAGACCGATTCTACTTGGCTGGCGTTCATTGAAATCGAAGACAAGGAGGCTTTAACCCTTTCTTCGCAGCGGACGTGTTCGCGACAAAAGGAGTCTAAAAGCGGGGCACCGCTCGCAGTTTTGACAAATGGAGAGCCGGTAGCGCGAAGATGCTGCCCCAAAAGAAAAATAAATCAGGAGGCACGGTTAAAAAAATATCAGAGTGTTTTCGGCCGTGAAACGCCGACGAGCGTGGCCGCTTAATCCTGATTAATGCCCTTGGAAACTCGCGCTAATGCTAATGCCAACCGAGCTACGTTCCCCTTTCTTCAACCCTGTGCCTCGACTTCGGTTTCTTTCATACTCCTTCGCTAACTGTTTCCGACAGCTCGAGATGTTTCGAGAACTTTGCGAGATATCGTTAGACACAGGAAACGTTATTGATATTGGGATATTGGAAGATTGGTATGTGGGGATGTAGCGGGTACTACGATTTGGGGATTTAGGATTTTGGGATTGGGAGTTTTGCTGTTAGGGGGTGTGGAGAATTGAGGGAGTAGGGATTTGGGGATTTAGAAATTTGGGGATGTAGAAATTCGGGGATGTAGGATTTGGGGGAGATAGAAATTTGGGGGTGTGGAGATTTGGGGATGTAGGAATTTGGGGATATAGAAATTTAGGGAAGTAGAAATTTGGGGGTGTAGGAATTAGGGGAAGTAGAAATTTGGGGGTATAAGAATTTGGGTACGTAGGAATTTGGGGATCTAGGGATTTCGGAACGTAGGAATTTTGGGATGTAAAAATTGCTATTTATAATTTAGAAATCTAAAAATTGTACAATTATGGAATTTGGAAATTACATCACCTTAAAATATAGGTTCCTGAATATATTAAATTCAGAAATTCAGAAATTTAGAAATAATAAAACTTGAGAATTGATAAAATTTTCCCAAAAGCACCCTCCAATAAATCTCGAAACTCCCACACGTGACATCGCTAATCACCAAAACTGAAGAGACCAAAGAAGAAAAGGAGACAAAAGAAAAAAAATAAAAAGTCGAACGAAGCCTCAGGTTTTTTTGAAAGAGGCTCACTGTGAGAGCCGCTTAAGGATCGTGACCGGCGATTGAGTTGTATCCAGCGTTTGTTAAGACTGCTGGAGAGAAGAAGAGAAAGCAAGATGGTCGATCGTGGCGGCAACGAGGCTGAGAAAGAGAGACACGATTCGAGACACACGAGACGATGCATCATCTCCGGTCCGCGATGAATCGGACGAGGACGAGCGTACGGACCTTCGTTGGAGAAGAACCAACGCATAAATTCACGTGCACATCCCTGCTCGTTCGAGACGGAGAGACGAACTTAAAGAGAGGGAGAGAGGAGAGTATTCACGTGTGCGAGCATGCGAGACAAAGAAGCGATCGTGCAGTATACTCGCACGATCTTCGTGGCGCAAACAGCCTTTGGCTGCGAGTACTATCGTGAGGCAAGGCAACTTGTATCCACACATACAAACGACACCCTCTTTGCTTCTTACGCACGTGCGTACGTTTTGTTCTTTATTGGGTCGCTTCGTAAGCGTGCCTGAGTTTTTGAAA
Source organism: Megachile ligniseca (assembly GCA_945859555.1). Classification (NCBI taxonomy): domain Eukaryota; kingdom Metazoa; phylum Arthropoda; class Insecta; order Hymenoptera; family Megachilidae; genus Megachile; species Megachile ligniseca. Next base: position 8,791,489 of record OX243783.1, read on the forward strand.
CTTCTGCAATTTTGTGTGTTCGCATTTTATGGAACGATATGAACAATTCTCGAATAGTAAATTTGACTCGATATTTTTTGAGTTAGGTTAGGTTTAAATCCTTAATTCTGTGTTTTAGAATTTCAAGTTTATATTAGCAAACTTCACAAGTATGTTCTTTATCAGGAAGGAAATAAATTTTAAACTTGTATTTAATGTGAAATTACTAGTTAGATATATTTAAAGCAAGTTTCGACGTGTTAAATTCCGCGTTACTACGCTAGAAAGAAAAGAAACAATTTTCTTTGCAAAATCCCTATATCTTTAATTTCCAACCCTCTAAATCCCCAAATTCCACAATTTCCAACTCTTTAAATCCCCAAATTCCATAATTTCCAACCCCCTAAATCCCCAAATTCCACAATTTCCAAATTTCTAAATTCCCAAACTTCACAATTTCCAAATCCCAAAATTCCCTAATTTGGCAATTGTCAAATTCCTAAATTTCCAACCCCTAAATCCCCAAATCCCTTAATTTCCAAACCCCTAAATCCTCAAGTCCCTTAATTTCCAAACCCCTAAATCCCTAAATTCACAATCTCCATATCACTAAATACAAATATTCTTAAATTTCCACACCCCTAATTTCAAAAATTCCCCTATCTCTACCTTCCCATTCTACATCCCAAAATCTCCACCTCATAAAATTCCCTTTATTACATATTACATATTTACAAATACATACCTAGTTCCAATACAAAAATAACACTTCTCGTTAGTGGATCCAACGAAATATTTAACCCCGTCTGTTCAACCCCCTTCTTCCACCGTTCGGCCGTTCTTTCTCAAGGTACACAAAGGATAAACGACGATCGTTTCGGTACACGGGTTAGCTGAGTAAACCTAGGCACAACCCTCTTCGTCGGATAAGATCGCGGCTCGGTCTCGAGTCGACGGCGGAGTTAAAGGATAATTTAGTAATTACGGCCAGATGCTTGCCCTAAGGCTAACCTCCACCACTCCCACAAACGTAATCGAGCGAGAACACACGCGCGAAATCGAGGCGAGCATCGCTTGCGCCTCATAGTTTCTTCTGCTTTGTGATTTTCTCGATCGAGATTTTCATGTTTACTCACTCAACTCATATAAACATTTTCAACATTTCTAATTGCTCTATTTTTATTGGTGCAAGTTTTATAGATATAAGTTTCTGTTATCTTCAACTTTTGTGTTTAACAAGAATATAATATTTTGTATATGTTCAAATAATTATATATGTTATAATATATGTTCAAATTATAATTGTAACATGGTGTTGTTTAATGTTAAATTTCCGTGTTGACGTCATCCTAACCTATAACTTATGAAATAAGAGTCAGATCTTAGACTCCTTTAGATACAATTTAAGTATGCAACATATATCATCTCCTTCTATTTGTTTATATGGGACCATACAGCTCTATACCATATCGTACTTGTTAATACACTAGACACTCATTATATTGCAACTCTCTAATCTCTTCAGGGCGACACTCCACCACTAGGATATAAAATAAACAGTACCACCATAAACTCCAGACAGAAGTCATCATAGGATTGAAACAAAATATGTACCAAATTTGTCCATTATTTAAATTCTGAAATAATTTTTGGAGAAAAATTTTGCAAAAATGTGTGAGCGTTAAGGAAACAAAATCGTTCGATCCGGTTGCAGAGTTCGCGGCCTCGCGGATCGGCGCCGGAATAAAGAGGCTTGGAGGTTCTCGAAGAGGAGGACGAGGAGGACGAGGAGGTTGGAAGCAGCTACGAAGATGAAGTTTGCAAGGGAGTAGCACGACCGAGTCGCTGGTACCATGCATCATCGATCCGGACAGCTCGCTGCCCTCTCCTCGGACCTCTTCGCCGCCGTGTTCCGCTCCGTTTCGTTCCTCCTCGCGACTCCTCCGGTTGGCCTCTTGCCTCCTAACAGATCGTCCTACCTACCTACTCTCGACCTCACCATCCTCGAACCCTCCCTGTGGCCTGGCAAAAAAGACCCTGAATACTTGGCCCTGCGAGGGGTCGAGATCGATCGATCGCCACGAAACTTTATAAGAGAGCCGCATAACTTCGCCAACACCCACTTCTGACGTTCAAATTTCGCGCCGTTATTTCTACTCGGAGTCGCCTCCATCGACTGTGACAACTATTCCATAATTTACTCAAAAGATTCTTTGAAATACCGTGTAAGATTATACAATACACAAAATTATACAATAACCTGAATTACACATTATACCTCTAATCTATAGAAATGCTACAAAAATTGTTTGTCACCGTAAATATGAAGTATTAAGAAGTCATTAAAAAAAAATGCGAGGAATGGTATATTTTATTGGACGAAGGAAAAAGTTCACGTTTAAGGTTTCGTTATATGTGTTCACTTCAGTGTTTATGTCGTGTTTGACACAAAAATCACTATAGGGAAGTTGCGAGGTGGAACAGACGCTTAGGTTATGGGTAGCGTTCTGTGGAGACTCTAGTGGATTGTTTTGTATAAATAGCTATCCATGTATAGCCAGCGCTATGTTCTATATTTTTTCATACGAATATTCACTAACACAGTCCACAACATATTACTACATTACACCGCGATTTACTCTCCAAACACTGAATTTTACATAAACCACTTTATTGTCAGATAACAGTCCTAACCCTCGGTTATTAAATTCTAGCAAATTATATAATAATAAATTATAACGAGTAAATTTTATACCTAATTTTACTTGCTATTTACAGAATGTAGAACTGAATGCGAACGGAGAACGGAGCGTATTTTTTCCCATCGCATGCAAGATATCGTTTTCGTTCCCACTTCCTCAGCGTTCAGTACCTTCTTCCTGTCAAGACCTTTTATCCATAAATTTTGTATTCACCTCGGTGAACGAAGGAGATATAGCGATCATGATTGCCCGCTGAGAGCAAGCATTAGGTGTCAGAATACCCAGGATGTAGCCCTCTCATAGATTGCATCCCCTCCGCGACAAAACGCATGCAAATGCAAGTGCATCCTGGAGCGATGTTGTACGATTACCATAGTTATCGCGTGGAAACGATGTCGTTTCCAGCTGGAAGACGTACCTACGTTCTTTATGAACATGATTGCTCTCATCAAGCCGGACCTCTTTCATAACGACGTCACAAAAACGAACACACCGAGGCTAATTTCTGTGATCCTGATAGTTGCTCTCGTTTCGAAATAAACCCTATCGATGCAACATACGTTCTCGATATTTTTATGGAATTAATAAATCTTCGATGTAGTTTGTTGTATACGTTATTGGTGCACTCGCGTGCTGCGAGAAATATTAGGTTAATAAATTTTAAATATGGAGTGTACTTGAAGATATGGGGTGTGAGTAATATCTGGGCATGAGTATGTGCCAATGTGTCATTGTATCGAATTTTATAATTTATGCTAGTGTTAATTTGTTTCAAGAATCATTTGTTATAATTAACAAACAGCCATTACTGCTATAAATAAAACGCTGTGAAACCTAACCTTAAAATTGATGTACTGCAAGCGCCATTTTGTAACACTTTTATGTCATGAAATCATACGAGAATTCATATGTTTCAAAATCGACTAATGTTCACTATAATTAAGAATCAGCCATTTTATATTGAAATCAATAATAAAAGTATATTACAGCTATTAAATCGTAAGCTTTAAATCGATCGCAACATTTAACACTTGTGATAAAATCATAAGAGAATATATAAAAATCGGAACCCATCTTAACACCATACAAGAGGAAAAAAAGAGGTGATTTCACCGTAAGATTTCCTCTCGGAACTCTCGAGAGCACTCGAGAGTGCATTGCCCAGTAGCAAAAGACGGGAGGAGCGGTTTCCAAGCTCGGATCTCGATACTTATCGCGAACGAATCGAAACAACCCGTTACGAGCAACGGGAACGAATGAAGAGTCGATCGTCGAAGAAGGCTGTCGATTGGTCGGTAATACGATCACGTCCCGATCGGGTAAAACGTTTCGAGATGCCGTCCAATTGGCGGTTGCATAAGAAAATCGTGCGGCGGCTTCCGATACTCGTTCGAAGCTGATCCGCGGATCGGTTGCTCGACACGGCGATCGTAAATTCAGGATCGACGACGACGACGTTGCGTCGCTGCACGCTTCCTCGTTGTAAATTAACGAACGACGCGGCGCCGGTACCGAAAGCGTTTATGGATCGTAAAAGTGGCGAGATGTAAACTTTCTTGCGAAAAAATCCCGTCCGGACAACGCCGGTAATTTCCTCCAAGATCGTAAACGCTGGACGAAAAGACCGGTCTATCTTCCTCTAGGGATGCCTTCGGTAACGGGTCAACGGTGGACATCTTGTTCCGTGATCAAGTTGTCTTTCCGACGATGGGGAACGAGTCTCAAATTCATAAAACCGAATGGTTCGAATATTCCGAATGTCATGCGACGGGAAATAGATGGCTACCATAAATTGTTGCCGCACGAAACTATTTGCCTCGAATCAATAGGACTTTATTCGACCTCTGTTCTTTATTCGCTCGTTTGCGATTTCATTGCAATTTTTTTATTTTATTTGCTTTATATTATCCTTTACATTTTTTTCCAATCTGTTATAACTTCATCACATAAAAGTATCACAAAATGATACATCAATTAAAGGCTTGGAACTTGTAGAAAATGGCTGACACCATCTTTGCACCACAAAATGGCTGACTTCAGTGACTTAACGAACTTACATGTCTGACTACAGACGTCCTTATCTACTGCAGTTAATACATTAAATCTGTCTACATAACTACTTATGTCTACACTTATTCATATGTATATACATTTACAGCCTAATATATTTCCCTGAATTTTCCGAATCATGTTTCAACCATATTGTTAAAAATTATACGAAATGTTCATCAACGTATCGCAAAGTAAATGACACATATCTGATAAAAGTTCAGTCATATTCACCGAATCTCGAGCTTATTCTACAGAAACGATCATCATAATTCATCGCCAATTAATGCTGACCATATACAGAGTGCTTTAAATTATTCTTCTTTCCACGAACACTGTAATTCCCTTGTATTCCGAAACATCGATAAACAGATCGGCTGCTCAGAGCAGCTCTGTTTTTCATCAGAGAGCACACACGTCTGAAGAGCCGAAATTAAGTGGGATTTGCTTCGAAATATCTTTGGACAGTCTCATAATTATACGAGTGTTCATGAATCGGTGTACAGAAAAGAATTTGATAGCTGTAGAGACATGCATGAATCACTTTGTCTCGTTTCCATGAAGAACGCTGGTGTCATCATTGCGTGGTTTTAGTAGAAATATGAAATTATTAAACATATGGTTAAAAGTTGTTACGTTGAGAATGTTTCCCATAAAGAATAAATTTTGTCTAAAAATAGCCTACCTCGTACAAAACCGTAAGGGAATGCTATTTTTACATCACGAATGTTATTCAAAAAAGGTTGGTAACAGGAAGTTCTGAATTTTGCTTGTTGTTTTTTGAATCAAAATTCAGTTTGAGAGTTTCGTGAGCGTGTTGTGAATCGAGTGGTGGGCCATTCGAACGGTACATTGAAATTCGAAGGATCCTGACAAACGCAATTCCCATGGGATGGGCACGGTGCGTGGGTCGAGGTGTATAACAAAGTGATCGTCCTCACCCACACGCACAAAGAGAGCGCGTGGCCGCTTAATGTGGGTGCACGGTGCAAGATGAACGCGTGCAAGCAGGTACGCAATAATTCCATGGTGCACGTGCTCGTGTGATTCACGTCGACGTCTCTGTTTTCGATATGCCATGGGCCATCCACTCGTGAGAATAACCTTCATGGAAATTTGCACGTTCTTCTTTCAATTTTTCAATTCCTTAATCTTTTAACTCTTTAATTCTATAATTCTACATTTTCTTAATTCTTCGATTTTTTATTTTTTTATACATTAATCAGTCGCTTCTATAATTTTTCAATTCTTCAATTCTTTCACATTTCAGTTATTCAATTTATCAATTGTTTAATTTCCTTCTGATTTGAGGGTATTTGATTAGTTCGAACTTGATGATGTCTGGTTAAACGTGCTGATGTTTGATTTGTCCAAACATAATTGATGTTTAATTGGTTCAAACTTGATGTATGTTTAATTGATTCAAACTTGATTGACGTTGTACTTGTTCAATACCAGATAACTGGTTTAACAAATGGATTTAAAAGATCAAATGTTTGAATAGATTGAAAAATTGTTTATAAGTGTAATTTTGTTACATACATAAAATCGAAATAAATTGACGAAAACCCGATAGAATTTCAATAAATGCAATTTAAATTTAAGTGATACAATTGAACAATGGTCGAATAATAATATCGGTTTGAGTCCGTCGGTACGTAATTCACGTGAACCGTTCGCCTGCTTGAAATACAAGAATTCCAAGCAACGTGCAAGGTTCCAGGAAACGATTGCGACGCTACTGTTCCCAGATCACGACTTCCTTCAATGCAGAAGATCACATAGATCCTGAGGAGTCGAGGCTAGAAACTACTAGGTCCAAGAGCAGAGATTGAGTTACCAAGATAATCGGATGCACGCCCATCCGAGTACGGCCACGCATCTCGATATCTCTTAAGGCTGATTCACAACGTACGAATCCTCATTCCTCGTATACTCTATATAATCCAAAAAAAAGAACAAGGCAGTTATATTTCTAATAACAAAAATCAATAGATACTTTGGAGAGATATCGCGAGTACCATTCGGAATTTACAAATTGAGGCAATCAAGCGATTGAAGATATGGGTAGACATGGATATATCATGTATCGATTTTTTTATAGTAAGATTTTTTTGTATAACATTAATGAGATCGATTTATATCGTTTTAATAGCTGTGTTTCTTGTTATCGTACATTAAAATTTTCTTATTGTATAGTTACTGTTCTGGATCAGGTACAAATCAAACAATTTTAGGAATTAAACTGACAAGAAATTAAACTGAACAAGCCAAATGTCAAATAATTAAATGTATTAAATAATTTCTACTACAAATTGAACAGGTTATAAAACAATCGATCAAACTATAAATTAAATAATTACACAAATCACAGGTTAAACAATTGAACAAGTTACAAGTCAAACAATTGAGCAATCTACAAAGTAACTATTTAAACAGACCCAGAGTAAACAACTGAACAACTCAAAGTAAATAATTAAACAGACCCCAGCTTACAGAAATGAACCCACAACTCAAACAATCAAGCTACAAATCCAATATATGGCCAAGTTACAAATTAAATAAATAAAAACAGACTACAAACTGAACCACCGTATAAACTATAAACTGAGCAATTGAGCTACAAATTTAGTAATTAAAGAAGCAATTAGTTCACATATTGTGATACTCAAAATACTTATCAGAGACAAGTAGAAAGAATGCGAGATGCGTGAACAAAGGATGTTCGTAGGATCTAGTGGAAGTGGGAATAAAATGTTTTGGAAGGCGAGTCGAAGCAACAAGTGGCTGTGAAAAGAGGCCCCCATGGATTCAAAGGGGTCCATAGATCGAAACGGGCCACGAAAGGAAGATGGAGCCAGGAACACAAAGCGATAAATCAACGTAATAAGGCGGCCCCTGGAAGAAACACCGAGTCCATAAAGATGTTGGTTTAGGACGCGGATTTTCGAGATGTTCCCCGCGGCATTCAATCCCTCTCTTTCCACGTAGAAAATCACCAATTCGATTCGAATCGTGTACTTTCAACCATTGAATTTATTGATCGAACATCGAGAAATCGGGTTGGAAACTCTGTCTTCGTGAACTTTGTTGTCGACGTGTTTCTTCGAATACTAATTGCTTGTATGCTTTTTACGTGTATTAGTTGGTTGCTGGGTCAATCTTGACCCATTGAATACTGCAATGGTAGATTCAATGCAGTTATTCGAATTTAATGATGGATATTTCAGTGTAGTTCTATATTTATGTGGATAACTTCAATTTTTAAGTAGACTCTGTACACATTCAAAAAATAATACGAAATTATGTGGAATAGTATGGAATAATTTATGAAATGAAAATGAAGGTGCATGAATGAGTAATACAAGTCGTCTCTTGAATTATTTACCGAGTGGAATGCCAGAAATTTGTTGGCATCCGCTTTTATTCGAACGGAGATTCGATTCGATGAGTTCGAACCTTTCATTTTGTTCCAGGAACGAAGGAAATCGAATCGCGGCGAGGGTAAAAGCGAAAGATTAAAGAGTGGAGTTAATGGCTCAATTAGCCCGCTGGCGATCACTTGAAATTCCACGAGAATAATGAACTTTCGATTCTTTTCATTTTTATAACAAAAGTCATTACGAATTTTTTACTTTCGTAAATTTCTACACGTTCCGATTTTTTAAATCTGCCGAGTTTCAATGTGGACGTACATTTATACAGAATGTATAAATTCATTTTGAAAATTCAGAGTTGATAATTCTACATTTCTAAATTACCAAAAAAAAAATTACAAAATTCTACAAAATTTTTACAAAACCACAAAGTTTTCAATAATCTCCCTAGGGAATTATACGTCCATCCCTCATTTAAGCCGATAATCCACAAGACCGTGTATCGAAGAAGATTTGTCACCCCATTAGCTCCCATAATTGATGATCCCCTATAATTCTCGGTGCCTCTATTTATAGAGAACGCACTGACAGCTGTTCATAAGTTTATGGAAACTTCTGCTGGGCTTTATGTATTGTAACACGACCGAGACACATTCCATTCTGGCCGCGTGCGTTCGTATCTTTATTGCAACCCTATTATCACGTCTTATTATACGTTTCCCTTATCACACGCTCGACAAACGCGCACGCGGAATGCGGTTCGAAACGGCGAACACATTTTTCTGACGGGTTTTATTGTGCAAACGTAGCTTATACGAAAGTTATGTATACGGACATATTATTTTCTTTATTTTCTCGGTAAAATATTTAAAACTCTCTTGAAATAAACGCCGACCTAAATGAACCGGGCATAACTGACATTTTTATGCCGTTGTGAAATGTTCACTTTTAAATAGTATCAATATTATGTATTCTATCAATTCTATCAGTAATATACTGTTCCATATAATCAATCAATGCTATCAATAATTATATTGCTCAACACAATCAATATCACATAATCTATCAATACTATCAATAATTATATTGTTCCATATAATCAATACTACATAATCAATCAATGCTATCAATAATTATATTGATCCATATAATTCATACTACATAATCAATCAATACTATCAATAATTATATTGATCCATATAATCAATGCTATATAAACCATCAATACTATCAATAATTATATTGTACTATATAATCAATACAATATAATCAATCAATACTATCAATAATTATACTGTTCAATACAATCAATAGTACATAATCAATCAGTGTTATCAATAATTATATTGTTCAATACAATCAATATATTGATGATATAACATAGGATATTTACTACAAAAATAATGATAGAAATTGTTATAAAAATATGTAAACTAAATTGTCTTTTTAGAATCAACAAACTAAAAGACATATAAAGTTTTCACTTGTTGTCAGACTTGTATAAATAGCTTTCTACCTGTTGTCAGAGTTGCATAAACTTGGAAATAGCACAAGATCTCGAGTCCCAAAAGAAGACACGCGGTCGATCGCGTATCGAAGGGGCTGAAATCGATGATAAAATCGAGGAACGATCGTCGAAACGATATTAAACTCGTCCTGGTGTGATGATTTTACGGTTTCCGCGGTATCCATGGATTCCAAAGGGGAAGCGTTAAAAGAAAAATAAGGATGGAAAAAAAAAGAAGGCGTTGGAACTCGACTCGGTTCACCGCCTCTGTCAGCTGTCATTAAGCGTCGTAAAGTTGACAGCGAACACAGAAGTCAATGGCGCTGAATCCTGGACACCGGTTGATCCTCGAATAAAGCGGTTATCTTTATGCCTTTTCTAAGAAGATACCCGATCTCCTTTCTTCCACCGCCATTCGTTTCGAATCTAACCTCGAAATTGCTTCGATTCGTTGTAAATGGGTCTATGTTCGGTTTTATTTATTCGTTCGTGAGATGCGGTTTTCATTGATCATTATTAACACGTCGACGATCATCTTTCAGATAATTTATCTTCTTTTTGCTTTTTAATTAACAGATTTCTTGACATCGACATAGGGAATATGGTCCTTAACTGGCAATCCATTTAGTGCAATTTATTGTACAATTTTTTATAGAATTTTAATCTACTCTGTTCATGTTAACTAACCTAACCTGACACATGAATCGATCAAGTTAGGTTAGGATAAAAATTTAAACAAAAATAAACAGATTTGAATAATAAAATGACATATTAGACCAAGACGTTAACTATCATTTAAAGTATAAACAAAAATACATTTGCATAATAAAACATCTAATAAAGTTGAAGATGACATAAACTAGATTCAGTTAGAATTCCAGAAGACAGCATCAGTCATCCGGAAGCTCTCGAAGAAATAAAAATAAGGAGTAAAGAAAGTAAGAAGAGAGCAAACAACCAAGTAAGGTGAATCTGACGGTTCGTCCAGAGAAAATACGAAAACGAGACCCGTCAGGTTTTCTCAGACAACATCGCGTCGGTATTCTCCTCGTACTCGCCAGCTCACGTGGACGAGGTAGAAGGAGAACGATGCTCTAAGGTTCGTCGAAAAGCGCGAACGGTCGGTCCAGGAGGTGGGTGCATAAACAAGCTCGTCCCCGCGGAAGCACGCGTGGCTCGCATAAAATCTCATAATGCCCTTGTCCAAACAAACTCACGGTGGCAGTGTTATGGCGTTCGAGAATTTACCACTGTTGGAAAGCGAGGGAGGAAGAAGGTTGGCGCGTTCGGAAGAAGGCGGGAGTGGCCAGAAGCGAAGAGAGATCATCTCGCCGCGTAGGAGCGAGCCACTCGAGAGCCACAAGCTCGTGTTTAAATCCAACTACAAGGTAAACCCTTGTACATTGGCGTAACTAGGTAAAGGTTGGGATGTACTCGGTTTTCATCAGAAATATTAATACATTTATGTAACGCGTGGTCGTTTAGTATTTCAGAGACTAATGTGGCGAGGTGATGTGTGGTGATTGGGTACTTGAGGATTTAATATGTGGTGATATGACGCGTGGTGATTCAACGCGTGATAATTCCATATGTAGTAATTCGACGCGTGGTGATTCGACGCGTGGTAATTCGATGCGTGGCAATTCCACGTGTGGTAATTCGACGCGTGGTAATTCGACGCGTGGTGATTCGGTGCATAGGAATTCGACGCGTGGTAATTCGGTGCGTAGGAATTCGACGCGTGGTAATTCGACGTGTAGTAATTCGACGCGTGGTAATTCGACGCGTGGTGATTCGGCGCGTGGTAATTCGATGCGTGGTGATTCGGTGCGTGGTAATTCGACGCGTAGTAATTCGGTGTGTAGGAATTCGACGCGTGGTAATTCGGTGTGTAGGAATTCGACGCGTGGTCATTCGGTGAGTAGTAATGTGATGCGTGGTAATTCGACGCGTGGTAATTCGGTGAGTAGTAATTTGATGCGTGGTAATTCGACGCGTGGTGATTCGACGCGTGGTGATTTGACGCGTGGTAATTCGATACGTGGTAATTCGACGCGTAGTAATTCGGTGCGTGGTAATTCAGTGAGTAGTAATTCGACGCTTGGTAATTCAACGCGTGGTAATCTAATTCATAGTGATTCAACTAGTAGTATATGCAACACATGGTGATTCAAGTCATCGTACATTGAACACATAATAATGTAACTCATGTAGAACCCTCGAGACCATACAAGACATGGCGATATAACGCGAGACAATGACACAATATACAAGTATCCATCTTGTACCAATAACACCGTATAAAAAAGTTAGTTACGCCACTGCGTTTGTACAACACTTCTGATCGGTCCGTTCTTAACCTGACCACGGATTTTGTATCAAGCTGCAACTCGCTAATCCGATTGTAGCCAGTTTGCCGCGTATCCTCTTGTGAACAAGGAATCTTTCGAGGCGACTCGTCCTCTTTGGATTAAGAAGCTATCGTTGGATCGCGAACGAGCGTTTTTCTGCTCGATACGAGTTCTTGCTTGCTCACCTCGACAACGTGGGACAGTGTCGAGTGTGTGCGTTCGTGTGGGACAAGAGGAGGGCGCGAATGGAAGAGGTCTTTCGGTGGAATGCTACTTTTGTCGGTGGTAATCGATGAGGTTGATGTGATAATTAGAGGAACAGATGTTTAAGCAAATATACAGGGTGTTGAAAAATGGAGAACAAACGATTGTTAGGGATATTTGTACGTCAATCGGTTGCGGGCAGATTGGGTGCCCGGGAGGTGGCTCGTGGGCACATGTGTGCGACGTATGTGTATTGGGTGACAGAGGTATAATTATCAATTTTTTAAGTTGGAGTATTTGGACAGTTTGGGAGCTCAAAGTTAGGGAATTTGGAGATTTTGGGGATTTGGAGAATTGAAGATTAAGGAATTTGAGAAATTGTTAAAGAGGAGACTAGGGAATTTAGGGATTTGGTGATTTGAAGATTTGGGAATTTAGGGACTTGTGGACTAAGGACATAGAAAATTTGAGAATCCACAAATTTGTTAATTTACAATTTTAGATTCCAAAAATGCAATACCTGAAAAGAACATAAAAGTCATTTCCCAAATCCGACTTTTGTATCCACCATACTAAACCAATCAGCTCTCAACGAAGTATCCCCAACCGGCGTCAGAGATCCACTTCCTGGACCACGTTTCCTGTTCCAGCGACGGTCTCAAACGAACCACGTGGAAAGGTCCCTAGAAATATTTGGCCATCGTGTGAAAGCCGTGTGTTGTGTGCGAGCGTGACGCGGAGATTTAAGGCGGCGGAAGTGGTTGCAGCACGGTATTCCTGTGTTTGCAGACTAAAGACAACACCGGCGTAAATCTGTTTGGCCAGGGAAAGCCTGGCCACGTGGCGTGCACGTTTCCCGCGTGTTCCGGTTGCCTGTCTAACAGCTCGGTCTAATATTTCCCCAGAAAACACGCCGTAACGACACGGTTTCCACCGATTATCCCCCGCTTTGCAAGATGGACTGCTCGAAACGTCATCGTTAATGGCCTTGATGAATATATTAACCCCTTCGTTACTTTCGTGCGGAGCACTCGAGCTTCAATTTAATTTGTTTAATTTATGTTTCATTTTTATTTTGGTGCATGTAAACGGTTCTATTGCTCATTTTTTTTTGTCATTGATTTTTATTGGGAAGAAAATTAAGAATAATTGTTACGTTTGAGGTTAGGAATGCATGTCTATGAAGTAGAATATAAATGCAAGTTTTGATAAATTGATATTATTACATATTTGATAATAATTTGATATTATTATACTAAACTCTGCCTATTTTCCTCTCTCCTCAAATTCTCATCAAACGAAACAAAAATTATAAAATTCTATTATGCACATTTTTAAAAATTCAAAACCAGCAAAACACTGACATAATATAAATAAAATAACTGATTTATCTCTTGTTTAATAAAAACCATCCCCAAAACACAATCGAATTTCCATTAGTATCAGTTCCATAACAAACGATTCGTTCCGAACAATATTATTGCAACATAATCTAATTTCAACCACTATCTATCATCATAAACGATCAGTTTCACAGATTGTCTTTCAATTTCCGCGAACGTAAATCGCAGAGAAGCCGCCTCTGATACCGATTATTTACCCATGAGAAATATTCGGCCGTGTGACGAAGCAAAGCAGACAAAACAAAGCTCGATTTATCGGCGTGTATCACCGACTAATTGTCTCGTTAAGGCGATTAGGCCTTTTCGGGCTGGACTTGCAAGTGCAATGGCGTGAAAGTCGCGTCCTTCCCCTCTGCTTCTCGTGTTTCGACCGTTGGAAACGCGACGTATGTTATTGGCTCTGATGAACAAGTTCATGTTTTGTGACCGAGAGGGAACCGGTGTTATTAATTGTGGGAAGAATTCGACTGTGTTCAACGGTTAATCCTACAACGCAGGGGCGTAGCAACGACGAGATTGGTACAGCTGTTCGTGTAAAGATTGGGGTAAATTGAAATAAATTGCTCGGGGGTCTTAGATTTTTTTCGGAGAAAATTCGTAAACATGTGGAAGTGGGTTCATGGAGATTTAGTGATGTAGGAGTCTGGGAATATGTGGACTTCGGGGGGTGCAGATTTGGGGGTGTAGGAATTTGGGGAGATGGAGATTTGGGGGTATGGAGATTTGGGGATGTAGGAATTTGGGGTGATGGAAATTGGGAGAAATAGAAATTTGGGGAGAAAGAAATTTGGGGGTGTAGAGATTTGGGGATGTAGGAATTTCGGGATATAGAAATTTGGGGATATAGAGATTTGGGGAGATAGAAATTTGGGGGTGTAGAGATTTGGGGATGAAGAAATTTGGAGAGATAGAAATTTGGGGAGATTGAGATTTGGGGGTGTAGGAATTTGGGGAGATAGAAATTTGGGGAAATAAAAATTTGGTGAGATAGAAATTTGGTAATATAGAGATTTGGAGATGTAGGAATTTAAAAACATAAAAATGTGGATATACAGAGACCCAAAGATGCATGAATTTATAGAATTCACAAACCTAGTTACACAGATACCTGGAAATATATCTTATCTTACGCAGCATTATAATATAATTTACTGTACTATAAATGGTATGAAGTAGCCAAGATCCATGACCACGCTTTACACCTTCGTAATCGGTATTTACCAATCATTAGCACAATTATTGACTCGATCACCACCTACCAACGTGGAAAGAAAGCAAAGAAGATAACAGAACCGAAAGAAGATAAACATAAGGAGCAGGAGAAAAGCAATTCACCCCCTCCGAGGATTTCTTCGTTCTCGCGTTACCGGTTCGCCGTGGGTAACCGGGTGTCTATCCACCGCTTACAAGTCCATGGTGCATACATGGTGTTCTAAATTCAACCATAACATATTTCCTTTGTACATATTTCTTGGATAGTCAAATGATTTTTATGAGATATTTGGCAATTTGGGAATTTGGGGAGTTAGGGAGATAGGGAGTTGGGAATTTGGGGATGTACAAATTTGGGGAAGTAAGAATTTGGGGGTGTAGAAATTGGGGGAAGTAGAAATTTGGGGGTGTGTGAATTTGGGGAAGTCGAAATTTGGGGGTGTAGGAATTTGGGGATGTCGAAATTTGGGGGTGTAGGAATTTGGGGATGTCGAAATTTGGGGGTGTAGGAATGGGGGGAAGTAGAAATTTGGGGGTGTAGGAATTGGGGGGAACTAGAAATTTGGGGGTATAAGAATTTTGGGGTGTGTGAATTTGGGGAAGTAGAAATTTGGGGGTGTAGAAATTTGGGGAAGTAGAAATTTGGGGGTGTAGGAATTTGGAGCAGTAGAAATTTGGGGGTGTAGGAATTGGGGGAAGTAGAAATTTGGGAATGTAGGAATTTGGTAACTTGGGAATTGGGGAATGCAGAGATTCAACAATCTAGAAATTTGGTAACTTACAAATGTAAGAATTTGAGGATTTACAAATTTGCAAACAGTCCTCTTTGATAACTTTGAACATTTAAAAAATACTCCCATATTGAACCTACCAGCAAATGGAGGCCTCGCAAAATAAACGAGAGCATCACGGCGTAATACGGAGAGTCCGAACACCCCGTATATACCGAAGTGTACTGTTGGGTCCTGGTATCGTATCGTGGTCGGGTATCGTGTGTCTCTGGTGCTCGTAGAGCGGCTGTGTACGTACAAGGGGCATCGTGGCGTTATGAACGCCTGGAATTTATCAATGGACGCCGCGCCAATGATAAATCGCGCGTGTGCTTGGTATCGCGCCGCGGCTTTCTATTCGCGCGAAACCGCTCGAAAGAAGAGAGGGGTCGAGGGGACCCCATCAGGAAGGTCCAGAGAACGAACGTCTTCCTTCGAAGACGAGCTCCTACCGTGTACATCGCGATCCTACCTCGCTGACAAATCGGCTCCGGTTTTTACACGCGCAACGCGCCTCCGGGACGGCCAGGGAATACGAGATAGGGGCTTCTTGAAAATCGGATGCGTTCCTTTTTTTTTTCACTTTTTATTTTCGTTTTGAATATATGACGGTTGCCGGTGGAAGGAGGATAGATGTGCTACCTCAAGATGAACACTTTGTTTTTGACCTTTGATGTACTGGGTGTTTCAGATTTATTTCGTTGGTTAGGGTAGTTTTAATTGTTATTGGGGGTGGTTAGGTTAGCTAACCTAGCTATGATTTAACTTAATCTAACTAAAGTTTATAATGTCCTAACTTAACTCGATATAACTAAACTAATATAATCTTGTTCAATCATACTTTAACCCAATCTAGCACAATAAAATCCAACCTAACCTAATGTACCAAACTTGAGTGATGAAATCCAACATAACCTAACCTGATACACAATTCTATTCCTAAAGTCTCATCTTACCTGAAATTAAATCATATCCAGTATAGTAGACTCCATCGTAAAATCAGACAAAATTGTTCAAAGGTCTAACAAAGACTCAATTGCACCTTAAACCAAAACTGTTATCGAAATACCGTTAAAGCATCGATAATACGCAGCGTGCCAACTTCCCAATTCGCACACCAGAGATCATCGAATCCAGTTGGAGTCCGAAAAATGCAGAACAATCCTGTAGTCCGCCATCGGAGAGCGACTGCGACGATAATTCGAGCATCGAACCGATTCGAGGTCTCCGGTTAAGAAACAGGAAAAGAAATCGCGCTGGCAAAAATAAAACGATCGAGAGGAAGAATAAGAAGCAAGGAATCCCGAATCGATTGCCTTATCTGCCTCGGAGCGCGAGCATGGAAGCTCCAGATTCTCGTGGAAGTCGAGCAGCGAGCGGTCGTAACGTCAGGTAAATCGGGGTACCTGGTCGTCCTTAGGCATTTTTATCGCGATCACCGGCCCCACGCATACTCGTGGGAGGAAAATCTGATCTTGTCCCTTCGCGGACAATGAACGCCCGTCCCGTTTATGAATCTCTTCATTGCGTGGGCAACACCGAGCCTCGGGCCAACCGGAATGCGCCAAACACGCGGACGCTCGTCCACATCGCTGCGCAAACGAACCGGACTACTGCTACCAGATGTATACTGACTTTCACACTTGATGTCACTTGAAACATTGTCGGTCATTCCGTTGTTTTATACAGACGTGAAGCTAGCATTTGGGGAACAATGAGGATTTGTTTACTATGTGAAACACTTAAAATAGGGTTGATGATGAATAGTATAGATTCTGATTATTACTAGTTAATTTATAGTTCATACAGGTGGGAACAATGGCGGGGATTCATTCGGTGTGAAAGATGTTAGATATTAGATCGTGTTAGATTGTAATAATGTAGTAGTTTATATTGATGGCAATTAACTGTGTTCATCAGATACCCTAAACCTGTAATTGTTCGGGTCCGGAATTTTCAAACCCTAAATTTTGAATTTTACAAATTCTCAAAACCTTTGAAAGTTAAAGTACAAATTTCTAATTCCACAATTGTTCAATATCCCAAATTTCCGAATGCCCAAATTGCCTAGATCCTCAAATACTAAAATTCTAAATTTCCAAATCCCCAAATTCCCTAAATGCTTAAATTTCTAAATCGCCGAACAGCAAATTTTCAAAATTGCCAAACATCCGAGAAATTTCCAGCGAGAACAAGCAAACGATACGTGCACCGATAATTTCCGTATGGTTAACGATAATCCATGGCTATTGGTACACGACAGCCCAATGATATTTGCATTTTCTGGCACAATCACGCCGTTACTCATTACTCACAGCTCGTTGCTCGTCGACAACGTTCGAGGATCGGAGCCAGACACTTCCTGGGACCCGGTGAATACGATCCAAGTGCACTTGCCGATTGCAAATACGAACGGTTGTCGTTTCGCTAGCGAGAGCTTTGCTGTATAACACTTGCACGTCTGTCCGCGAATACATTATGCCCGTTGTACGCGTTACATTATCTATGATTAAAAGCTTCCCTTTAAAACGACAGCAGAAAGAACGAAGAATCCGATGTTTCGTTCCCTGCTGGATAGATTGCGATGCTTCTTCCTTCAAGTTTATTCTGGACAACCAATGATCGACGATACGTAATCATTTTATACATTTCTTCTGTTACATTCATTCATTGTGGTATGTTCTTTAATTTGTAGAGAAAGATACATTTTTCTGGTGAAACTAATTTGTCAAAATAGTTTCATGAAATCTCCGTCAATAGTTTCATGATATTGTCTTATAAGATTTCGTGAAATATTGTTCATGAATAAATAAATATTTATTTTTATGAAATATATACTGAAACAACGACATTTTTGTACACATCAGAATGAACGAAGGAAACTGACGATGTAACTTATTAAATTTTAGTAGTACATGTTATAGAAAGTGTTTAAATTACTGTAGAAGTTCGTTTCTGTATAAACAAGTTTGAATTTGCCGCCAATTGCGGTTGCTGTGAACCAACATGGCGGACATATTCCCATCACTCCCTACTTTACAGGACTACTAGATCATTTAACAATCTTGATATGTACACGTATAAATAATAAACTATACTAATCTATTACCAAATTCAACCTCGTTAATTAATCATTCTTTCCTGTATTTTCGAAAAGAGGATGATAAAACGTTAAAAATTCAAGGATTCAATGATCGCATAATAAAATTAAACGATCTATACATGTATAAACGTAAGGATTCCTGATTTACGAATTCCCATGAACTCGTCGCAATTTCCTGATGTTTTGATCGATAACGAAATTGTGTGTGAACATTGGTTCAAAACGAGGAGGAAACGCATCCGTTGATCCTTCAGGAGCGGTGCTCGTCACGGGGAATGAAACGGACGATATCGTCGGGCTGGTGACGGGGCAAAACACACACCGATGGCAAAAATACATCGTCTCTCGTATCCTCGTAAAGAGACGAAAATATCCGACGTGCCGGGCGAAGGGAAGCGCCGGCCGACGCGTACCATGAATTTTACGCCTGCCGTCGGTCTCCGCTCTGTTCGCCGCCTCGGAAGCCTTCTTCGCGACTAACTGCGACATTTAGAACGCGGCTTTCTCAACGATTTATCGAATTCACGACAGCGAAACTCGGATGGAAGACACAGAAATGTCCCCGTTCGTCGACGCCGCGATAATTAGGAAGAATGGATACAACGTCCACAGTTCCAACTTCTTGAACTTCATATCTCTTTTCGACTTGAGGTTGTTTCACGTTAAAAACACTAGATAAGACTCTCCTCAAGGACATGTCATCTTTTTATCAAGATAAAAATGATTGTAACTATTAATAGCTATGTAAATATGCAAGTTTGTCTTCTGTTGGGTACTCTTGAAATTATTGTGGATTTTAAATCATTGTTAGTTGCTGTGGATATAAAGAGTTGTTGTAAGAATTTTATAATTGTATAAGAGTTGGAGGTTATTTCTTTTCATAGTTCAAAAGTCCAACTTTCAAAAACACATAATCATCAGAATTCAATGAATCAATTAACGTACACATATTCTTTAATTATAATTTTAAACTAGTAAAAGGCACATAATTCAAGCTTAAGAGGGTGGTTTAAAGAGGCAGTCAGCATCAACGTCAACTTCTTCATCGAAATCAGCGTCGTCGACGACGAGCATTCGGAAGTCGACTGGCCGCCATTCTGTCACATAACTCGGGGTGGCTTTACGACGTTTTACAAGCGTGTTGCCGCTGTAAAATCGCTCGTCTTCCTCATAAATATACCGGCCTGGTAAATTGAACTCCCTCTTTGAACCCGTCCCAGATGATGATATTCTTAAATCCTCCCCTTTTTCTTCGCGTGCACACTTTGCTCGAATATGGTTTATAACTCTTCTTTCATGCGATGCACTTCAAAATTTCACTATTATACACGCAAGTTTTTATTAGACAATGTATACATTTTTAAACCACCGATAAGCTCTAAAAATTTTCATTTGTAAGATGTTGTATCGTACATTGGTAAATTGTTTAAATAACCGTAACACAAAAAATATTCGACGCCGCAAATTTCGATTCCGTAAACGGTACGAAAGAGTCGCGAGCAGATTAAAGATATTTTCACGGGGATATAACAAATTATTGAGAGAAAATATCGGGACGGGTACACGATTGCTGATGAAGAGATTAAAAAGGAACTTGGCGAATACACGAGTGGGTCGATGGCACCTGACGATTAATAAAGCAACACGGCCTACGCTGAGGTTGATGATAAAATTGTTAAGAAGAGGAGACGTCGTTAAACATGTCCGACGACGTCGAACAAGCGGGTTTTCACGGATGATCGAAGGGGTGGCAACGATCGAATTCGCTGCTGCAATTAAACGCTTAATTGGACCGACGTTGGTCCCGGACGATTGCTCCGTATCGAACACCTGCCCACGTGTTTGATCGCCCTTGCGATCTAGATGAATTATGAAGAGGTTCCTATTGAATCTCCTCTCTTCACGGAATATTTTAATCGTGATGCAATTATCGCTAACGCGGGACGACAGCTACTAATTTTTAGGGAAAATGTCGACAAGGGGCTCAATTAAATAGTTGATGCACGAGTATCCAATGGATGAAAGTATAAGGTACAGAGTTACTGAAAGTATTGAATACAAAAATGTCTAAAGGTATCGGACACAAAGCAACATGGTATCAAATACATCACAAAGTGACAAAGAAGATAAACCAAATCTGTATTCAACTATTCAGTTAGGTATTTTAGCTAACAGTCGGGTGACAGTCAGTTAACCCTCTGACTGTGAAAGACGTATATATACGCCCTCTAAATTTTCCACGCTCATATATCCTGTTTTTCTAACTTAATCTACAGGCTACACGTAAAAAAGTGTTGCAGGCAAATAACAACGTGACTCAGTCATCTTGACACATTCGTTATTAAATTGTCACAGTAGTCTGTTTATAATCTCGTTAGTGGAAAACTGTTGACGTTAGATTTCAGGTTCACATTGACAGTCGAAAACGATGTTAGTATCAGCTCAAGCATACATGCAAAACTGACAAAGTTGCCAAGGTGCAAATAGATTGAATTAAAAGAGAAAAGCTGTTGGAAGAAATCGTAGTGAATTTAGTATCGAAAAGTATAGTCAACACGATCGACGTTTCCGTCCGCGTATCAGCCGTGAAAAGGGTTAAGCACGCCGTTTAGAAACGTCCAATTATCCCCGGCGTCGGTCGGTCGACCGAGCGTTTCCACGAGCCCGTTACTCTAGCCTTAACAAGTCGTCGAGGTAATCTCGTTGCGTGCAACGACGTGTCGTGTTTGCGGAACGTGAAAACGCGCGAAGGAGCCTTAATTAACTCGATTAAGACGTTAAGTCCCTTTTCCATCGGCGTCTGTTTCTGCTCCACTTCGATTGCCGGCAGGGCCGGCGCCAGGGGGTGCAGCAGCCGTCGGGCCCCGATCTTCAACGATTTTCAGACGACCTCGCGGAGATCGTCGTTATAAAATCCGTGGAACACGAACGGGTAACATCGTGTTCGATTTGATTCATTAAGGGTTAATTAAAGGCCGTGAATCGAGACGATGCGCAAAACGGATAACGCCCGATGATTAAGCACGACCCAACGTCAGGCTTCGCCTCGTTAATTCTCATTCAACGGACGATCGTACGAACACCGTCGAGCTTTCGCACTGTTTCGTGAATTATAATTGAATTAAATACCGCGTGAAGTCCGTGCACGAGGCCTTAATCATTCGCGTGCGAACAAGCACCGAGATCTGTTTCGTTCTTCACGCTACGACGGTCGCGACATTGTTTCGGAATTATCGCGAACCCAGACTTAACTCCGGACAAGATAATGGTAATGGAGCTATTGTGGGGATATCTCAGTCAGATTGACGCTCTTAATTACTCTTACGATGATATGACACTCTTTTTATTATTATTCTTTGGTTTTGCTGCGAGACGAGGTAAGCATGGAGCTAGCAGAGACACGGAGGGACACTTCAACCCCATGCAGTAAAGATTTTCAAAGTGACTTTTGAGAATCTTCAAAAATTAAACATTTTTAGATACGGTATTTAGGTCTCCAATTTTAGTAAACCATTATTTAAAAGTACAGTCTAACATGAAAACATGTATGGATTGATTTATATCCCTTTAAAATCAGTTTTTAATTTCGGTTGTGTACAAAGAAGACAACTTTCCTCTCTTACTTTATTGTTTTTAACCAAATTTATTTACATTCATCAATCTTTAATAACACTTTCCAAACTCCGAAATAGAGATGAAATCCTCCCGCAAGAACGTCTGCGGTTCGCCACAACCGTTAAGGTTTCGATATAATCTCCAATTCCGATTATCCACACGAGAGTTAATACAAGTTTGGCCGCAGATAAAAAAGAAAATGGACTTACGGGTGAGGCGGTGGAGCGTGAAAAGCAGCAGCAGCCGCAGCGGCCGCAGCAGCGGCATGGTGTTCCCATGCGGCCGCGGCCGCAGCCGCAGGATGCGGCGGTGGCGGTGGTCCATGATGTGGATGAAACGGCGGCGGTGGCGGCGGATGCGGATGCGGATGAAACGCCGCGTGGAACGCGGAATGGGGATGATGCGGGGGTGGCGGTGGCGGCAACAGCGAGAACGCCTCTTGATGATAGGCGACCTCTTTTTCCGGCATTTTGTCGCTGTTTTCCAGGGTCAAGTGCCGCGCCAGTGATCTGGCTGCCTGTGGGTCCAGGATCAGGGAAGATCGTCCTGTCTGACACCCCGTGCCCGTCGATGCGAACGGCTCTCGAGCCACGATTGCATAGTCCGTTCCTGAAGAGACACCACCAGTGTCCCTTTTGATGTCACTCGTTCCTCGGCAACGCTTGGTACTTTATTCGTCAATGCGTACCAAGGTCGTCACCACCGAACCGTTTCTCATCATCCTCGCGAACGAGACACTCCGGCTCCCGTCGGCTAGCTGCCGCTCCTTTCCTCTTCCTAATCAGCCTACTTGACCTTCGCTTCTGATCAAATCGTCCTCCGGGAACTATCCTCGACTCGGCACACGAGACAGTCTCTTCGCTATGGACTCCAACCGGGGGTGACACGAGGACAAACTGTCAAAGTCCGAGACATACGCTCCTTCACTGAACTGTCACTGGATCTGCTCCGGAATCACCGCAGACAGTCCGCGGCACACCATGACAGACACCACAAGTTTCACTCGCAGCCCGGTGAACGTCACACCGTTTCCACCCCGAAACAACCACTTCCGAGTAATCCGACAGACACGCGATATCCTGGATGAAAAATGTCCAGCATTGACGGGTCCCGTGAAGGACCGGTAATTTTCCGGGACTATGAAGACGACGATGCTGGTCGTTAGGGGTAACGAGAGTCCCAAAAATCGCGGTACGAGACGTGTGTGCGGGCTGTCACGGTGCTCGTGCTTTGGCGGGTATGGCGGTACTGAGGGTCCACCACCACCATTACCACCACCATCGGTACGAGCGTTCACGAACGGTGGTGGCTGCGGTCGTGCGTTCTCGGCTGTGCATGCGTTCGACGAGGACGCGTTTGGAGGAAAACTCGGGACTGGAGAAAGAGAGAGAGCGATAGACGTACGCCCCTGTCACGTGCGACGGAGACGTTCCAGGGTAGGAACCGAGACGGAGCGAGCGTAAACAGGAGAGGGGTCCGGTACGCTTCTTTGGATGGGAATGGTGGGAAGAATCTCTGGTGGAGAGAGAGTCCTGGGTAACGGATGGTGGGGACGAAGGCCGAAGAGAGAGGACTACTCCGGTCAGATAACGAAAGAGGACGGAGAACGCGTGTCAGCTCGACAACTCAACTAGCACCAGCCGTCCCTGACTCCCACCCTCGACGCTTTCGGCTCCTTCCTCTCGACCCTTCGATCCCGAAGGCGTACGAGGCGGAGATCACAGGGTAGGGAGTGCGTGGGTGTCGCGACAGGGGAACGAAACTATTCCACAGGGAGAGACTATCCATCAGAACATCCATAGACCGACTCGTGTCCAACGTGATGGGCACGATTAGTGCATTCGACCGGCCACGGTTATACCTTCTGGAAACTGTGATAGGGATTTTGGCCGGTTTAAATGACCACGTGGAGTACTTGAGCATCCTAAGTCTGGGATAATCGTGTTAGCTGACACGTCGATCATTGTCGAGATAGCTTCGGTAATTTTACATTTGATGAAATAGTTGAAAATCTACTATTCTGATCATACATTTGTGTATCTAATATATACCTTCGATTTAATTATTTTTAATTAAATTTGACAATCAACATAGGCTGACTTCTTCTAGAAAATCATGACCTCTTCAAGATTAATAAAAAAAGAAACATCCTTATTTAAAATTAGTAATTAACTAAAATAAGGACAACAAGGTACAAGAAGAAATAGTGTCCACAAATGGACACTAAAGATCAAATCACCCACGTATGTAACATATGACATCCTTGAAACAGTAAATTGAAGTAACAAAATATTAAAGCTATGATAATAATAAATTAGAATTATTCGTCAGATTCTGATTTACGCGATCGAAATGGACCGTTTCAGAAATGAGCTTTCTTTGCCTAACATCCTCGTTTGTCACACATGTGGTGCAAGCAGCGCGCGGAAACCCGAAACCAGCGGAGGCGAAAATGCGAAGAAAGGCAGAACACGTTGACAGTAGGCGGTTGGGTTCCAAAGAATTCGTGTCGTCGGGTAGCCAGATTTCACTATGGTTTTCGGGGACAAATCCTTCGAAAGAAGAAATATTTGACTGGTCATGGCCTACCGGAAGGGAAGCTGTTCTCGAGTACCACTTGTAGAACGGTAGGAGTTACCTCGCACGTGTTGCATCTCTAGTTGCGTATTTTAAAGGAGAGCTTGATTTTGATCTTGTGACGCAAGACACATTTTTGGATTATAACTAGGTGTAAGTTTATACAGTAGAGAAATTTGGAAATTTTTGTATTTTGAGAATACGGAACATTAGGGATGTGGGACTTATATATGGGACAAGTATAGAAATGGTAAATAAGGGGATGTGGAAGTTTGTGACTTTGTTAGTTTGAAAATGTAGAAATTTGGATATCTCGAGACTTTAGGAATTTAGGGATGTGGACCTGAGACTTTGGTCATATAAGGATTTGGGACCTTGAGATATTGATAATAAAAGGATTCCAACCCCAAATAGATCTCCCACCAAACCAGTCAGCATCGATCTCAGGAATCCTCAGTAATTCTCGCTCCCGAAGAGTAATTACGTTCCGTGAAACGATCACAAGAAAATTCCGTGCAGAGCAGGTAGATTTGATTCCGCGGAACCAGTAGAGGTACAGCTCATAGAGTCATTAACAATCTCAGCGTCTCGTTACGGTTATCCCGCGGGTTCTGGTGGCTGTCGTAATCCAGGTAAGCCAGGTTCGGGGCGTTGTTGCGTTGATGATCAGGAGAACGCGTCACGTATCCAGCAAACACCCGTGGCCGGTTATTATTTTGTTGATTTTGCCCGGGTCGGTTATGCTCTCCCACCAGCTTTCGTCCGTTCACCGGGGACCTAATTATCCTTCTACGAGCGACCAATCAACGCACGAAAACGACAGCACCTTCGGTCGGTTGCCACCGTGCGAGCTTCGAGCTTCCGACGAGGCCGCGTTTTAGGGCGGCGCGGATTTTAGCGAAACGAGCCGCCCTAATTGTGCTGTTCTCGAGCGCGGTTAGGACGATGATGATACCACCGACGTTTGATGGCTTCCTCGAGGTAGACGGCATCGGCCAACAGGATGTCTAATGGCCGATTTGAGGGAAACGATCAATTTGAATGCCGCAAGCTACTCGCTCGGATCTTGATGATGATGCCCGACGCGTAGCAGGAAGGACAGGGTGTGACTTGGAACTCGGATACGAAAGGATACCGTTCTTCCGGATGTTTCGGGTATTTTCTTTCATCCTGCGATACTTGTCAACTCTTACCATAGATTTATGGGACCCTTCAACTCATTTCTTATTGTCAATTATGGAAATTTATACTATTAAACATTTTTATGTTCAAATAGGCATCATTTCTGGATCCTTAGACTCCAAAATCGCTTTAGGTCATTGGATACAATAACAGTAAAATCCTTAGATTCTAGGGAAAATATCTGTACTGTTCTTGAGTTACAAAATTCTTAGATCTTGGAGTCCCTAGATTTCCAAATACCTATACTTACAAAGCTCTAAATTCATAAATCTCTAAGTACCCAAATTCGTGATTGCCTAAATCCTAAATCTTCAAATTTTGAAATTTTGAATTCCTAAATTCCGAACCTCTACATTCCGAATTCCTAAATTCCCAGTTCCTAAATTCCCAATCCCTAAATTCCCAATCCCAAAATTCCCAATTCCCTAGACCCCAAATCCCTAGATCTGAAATCCCTAGATCCTAAATCTCTAGATCCTAGATCCCTAAGTCCCCAAATCCCTAAGTCCCCAAACCCCTAAATCCCCAATTCCCTAACTCACTAAATCTCTTAGTTTCCAAATACCTAAATCACCAAATCCGCAACCCCCAATTCCCCAAATCCCTAAATCACAAAATCCACAAATCCTTAGACCCCAGAAATCCCTAGCCCCAAAAATTCCTATACTCCAAACTCTCAAACCCCAAAATCCTAATCTCAAACCCAAAAAACTATAACCCAAAACTTCTAAATCTCCCCTAGATCCAAATTCCACAGATCCCAAACCCGTAAAAAAAATCCCTATAAACCATCTCACCAAGTTACTCCGTTCCCACGTTAAATCAACTTCCACGCAATCAAACCGTGTCTACATTGCTCCCGAAGCTAAGGCGAGTAAAAAAGATGAATGTAATTATCCCGCACAATCGGCCCCACAATGTCCACAGTAAACCTCGAGACCTGAACGACTCAATCGCGAACAACAGTTGTTTTTTCACAGGATATCATCAGGTTGTTCGCATTTTCCGCCATCTGAAAGCACGGACAGGTTTACGGGCGATCAATATCGACGCGCGTACGAACACGTATCTCGATCGATAGTCGAACCATCTTATGGAACGAAAAGATAGTAGTCGATGCAGCTCCTATCCGGCAGATCCAATCGATCCGTCTTGACTGAACTGCTATAGCAGTCCCGGCAAAAAGCGGCTACCTCGGTTCATGGTAGCCGTGTAATCCAGTGTAAACAAAAAAGAACGAGTGTTACATGTACTCTAGACGAGTAGCAGTGA
Source organism: Megachile ligniseca (assembly GCA_945859555.1). Classification (NCBI taxonomy): domain Eukaryota; kingdom Metazoa; phylum Arthropoda; class Insecta; order Hymenoptera; family Megachilidae; genus Megachile; species Megachile ligniseca. The sequence goes on from OX243783.1 coordinate 8,818,792, forward strand.
GCTGGCAACAACGCTGCTCGTTACGATCAACGCCACCAACACCATACGCCCGTTTCATCCTTGCAACTCCTTTTCTAACAGCTTCCTGGCTTCCACGTCAGACCCTGTCTTCGTATCAATGCTGCCTGCTCGAACGACAGAGTTAATGCTGGATCATCGGTATGGTCTGTTTGATCCATTGATAGATCGATTCAGTTTGATTGACGCGTGCTATCAAGTGCTTGGCTACCGATATGAAGCTCATAGACATATTTATTATGACTATTTGCATAGAACTTATTCTGATTACTGCCATGTCTTCACTGTTACATCTCCAAAATTCTAAAATTCCTCCCAAAGTCTCAACAGCATCAGAACTTGATCTTATTATCTCTTCCCTCCTATATCTTAGACGATCTAATTATTCTCTTTAACATCATCCTAAGCTTCACAGAAGGTTCAAAGGCTGGAGTCTAAATAATTTGAGAGGTGACAGCGTTTCGGAATGTCGTAAACGTCTCGCTTTCCCTTCCTTGATGTTCGCGAAGATACGAGGCTAATAAAGATACCGAGACCTATCGTAAAGCGGGGTCACTCGTCTTTGCAAATAGAGCATATATAAGTTATTCGATGACTTAATTAAGCTAGGAAATTATGCCAGCGAAAGAAAAAGGAATTATCTGCATCTCGAGCAACGAGCCTAGCTGCAAGATCCAGGGTGCTGACTACGGAAAGGGAGGACTGGAACCCTTTAGCTGGTGGTGGGAGAGTGGGCCGGGTCAATGATGAGACTCCTTATGGGGGGCCCTACCAGGTACCTGTTGGTCAGGTGGGTCCCACTATTGCTCCATCGCGGTTGCTTCTCTTTCTGCCCTCGGTCCAGGCCATCATCCCTCTTCATTCCTCTCGGACTCTCCTCGTCAAACCGTGGGTACCATCTCCTTTTGTTCCGTTCCAGGCACCGAACCATCCCGGGGATTATTCTTCGGATCCCCTTTGATCTTTCGGCACTCTTGCTTCTCATCCAGGCCCTCGAGAAGTTCCCGGAGTCGCGCGAACAGTGATTTCTCAATGCGTCGATTCCTTCTCGGCTTGCCTTTTGATGTTACGCGAGCCTATAGTCCTGAATAATTAATCTTGAATATATGATGAGCACCGGTGAAGTTGTTGCCTCCTTACGGCTTGTTTAGTATCCTCGATATTGAGATTTATCTCTGTTTGCTGAACGGTGAAGGTGATGGTATACGTAGCTGTTTATCTGATGAATAGATCTACGTGGAGACGATATTTTTGCGATTATGGACGTTTCTTCTAATATACTCTTATTGCTAGTGGGGTTAGCTCGAGATCAACATTTCGGTGCAGTCTTGGGCTATCAAGGACTTAGGACTAATGACATCCAATTTTCTGATTTTCAAAGTTTTAGATTCAAGTCTCCAAATTTTTATGTGTCTCGGTTTTAAGTTCACTAGTATATAAGTACTTCAGTTGCTAATAAAAAGAAGTTTGTATGAGAAGAGTTCTTCCATCCGCCATTTTAATTAAAATATTCCCTCAATTGCTGTACCTGTAATTCTATATAATTCTATATGTAATTCCACCTTCGCACTCTTCCCATCAAGCCAGCTATTTAATCGATTTTCACAATTACCCATCCAAATTTTCCTCTCCCTTACGCACAAAATTTAATAAAATGTCGGCCATGAAGCTGTCAGTCGCGTAGCCCAAATCCAAAGTAGCATCATCATGTTATACTCAATCATACGATCCAGCGGATCTCAAGTAAAACGGACTGTTTTATAACTTCTGGCGCATCGAGTTCCCGCGTGTACAAACGAGCGGGGGCCGGAATTCATTATCGTTAATCACTTCGATCCTCTCGACCCCTTCAACGAGCCATCGTCATCAGCTCGTACATCTCCGGAAGACCGTTGTCTCGGTCCCGGTGGTAGCCAGGACGTTCGTAAAAGAGGTTTCACGCGAGAAACGGAACCCGACGAGAAGGGGGGAGAGAGAGAGGGGGCTGCGGCAATTCGTGACTTCCCAGAAAGGTGGAGAAGAAGAAGAAGAAGAGATGCTCGGTGTGCCCGGAGCGGCTCCCTCGTGGTTCTAGCTCATTAACCGTCATCCTTCCCTCCACCCTGCCCTCATCATCCTCTTCTGCACGTCGTTGGCGTGACGGCGGGCCCCTCGAAGACGTGCGTGTGCGTTTGTACGCGCTCATCAGGTAAGAAAGAAGCCGCCTGTGCCGACACGCGGGGCGCTAGGCGCTGGGTCAGTTAGTTATCGGGAGAGGTGGGGACCCGAACGAGCCTGACGGGCCACCGTGGTGGGGGAGATTGGGCCATATAGAGGGGCGTGCGGTCACGTGACGGTTACGCCGACGGGAGACGCACGCACGGTGGGGATAACGGACCCCTTTGCCCCGCTGCCAGCCTCAACGAGCGATCTCGTCGCTTTAAACCGGTGTGCGTCCGTCTGACGAGATAATTTGTTCCTCGTTTCCTGGGATTTCGTGAGCGGGAAACGTGTGCTGGCCCCTCGGAACGAGCCACGACTCCACCTTACTTAACTATCCACTCGATTCTCCTAGATCCTACGAAATTCCTTCTAATTATAGCGCTACTTGCACCTTGACGGTGACTAATTAAGAAATCTCTTTGTGGCAGGGTGGTAGGCACAGTCGGCTCGGTATAGCGTGGTCGTAAGTCTGGGAGTTCAAGACCCACAATATTCCTACACAAGTTTTATACTTTGGCGTTCAACATTTTTTACAATCTACACTTTTTATCGATCTATACGTCAATAACTTGAAAGTCCGTCTTAATTATTGTAATTTCGAACATGAAGTCTGGGAGTATCCTACAGTACAGTAGCAGTACATGAGTCTAATATAATTTATAAATAGTATAAACTAGCAAATGAAATAATGATTCTTAACTGACCTATAACAACTTCAGAGTCTTATAACTCCAATGAGTCACCACCTCAGCAACTACAACCCTGAACGTACAGTGCGAAATATAGTAAGAACCCTAAAACAAAATAAGAACTATACAACCCTAATACACAGTTTATCTATGAAATAATATAGAATCAGTTAAAGATTCGGTAAATGCACCATCGAAGTATCATTTTCAAAGTCCCGAACGATTTTCTGATCCACAAACTTCCATTGGGAAAGACGAAGTCAGGTGCAGAAGAAGAAGAGAAGGAAGAAGAAGAGTCAGAAAGGGAGAGGTAGAACTAGAGGTGGCGCGAGGCAGACAGGTTGGTCCGTTCGCCACCCGGGGGCGCCCCAAGGTGGCCGGTGCTCGCACGCCGTGGTCCGAATGAGGACAGAGCGAACGAGATCTCGTTAGAGCGACGGAGAACAAACGAGACTCGAAAAGACCCGAAGAAACATGGTGGCCTCGCCCCACGCGAAGACCTCCCGAACACGGCTTCTCGAGAGACCTCGCTTCTGCCTTCGACAAGTTTATCGATGATGCTTCGCGAAATTTTGTCGTGCAATTTTTAAAAAATTTTTATTAGGAAGGTTATACTTTTATGTAGTGATACTCCGCTGTTTAATGTGCAATTTATCTAGGTCGCTATTTCATTATTCCACTATTTTATAATTCTACCTCGATCACTTTCACACTGTTCTCCATATTCCACAATTTTACTACTCTTCTTCATTACGTTTTTTGCATCACTAAATTTTGTCATTCTTGTTTTTTATTAATCTACTATTTTGTCAGGTATTTGTATGATTGTTCAACAATTTATTTTTCTGACTGATTAAAGCTCTAATTCTACAGTTGCATCATTTCACAAGTCCCCTTCACATGCTACCCTACTTTGCTATTTTCTATTTCTTACCTGTTTCACTATGCAACTGTTTATCGATCTGCACAACATTCTGCAACGATAAACAATTCCAATTGGTATTTAAATGGAATTCGAACGTGTCCAATGGCAAACCCTAACCGTTACTCGTACATTTTTCCCTACACCGACCCGATTTCGCAAACAGAAAATTCCATCTCCAACTATTTAAACCCACTCGAGATCATTCCGTTTGACAAACGAATAGCTACTTTGCATACGCAGGCTAATTTCGCGCACGGAATCGGCTCGTTTCCGGCGGAGTGACACCCAGTACATCATACGTGAAAGATTTTCAGGAGGATAACGGTGATCGTAAGTTTGTAAAGGAGCCTCGATGAATATGGAACTCTTTCAGCTTCAAATTAGTTGGTGAATTATGAATGAGAGAAGGAGGATAAGGCTGACGATTGCCGGTGATCAGGCTGAACAGGTTGAAAGGGGCGTCCATCTTTTGCTGAAGGAATTCCGGCTCGGTTTAAAAAGGCAACACGTCAAGTGGGAACACGAGAAATCGGTGGATTCGTTCTGGCCGATACGGATTATCTCGTCCGTGGACAGAAAAATTCACCTGTCTCTTATTTATGTATCCTTCTTTCCGTGGCTGACGCAAACATCTTTGTCGGATCGGCCGCCACCGACCCAAGATATTGCCACGGTCCTATTTACGTCCACCGTATTCTCCCTCTTTTTGGCCGTCCGACCGCAACTCTAATCTCGTCCTTATTTCGCCCACTGGACGTCGCTCGAGGACCGAAAGGAAACCCTAAGACCCTATTCACACCGACGCGTCGCGACGGTTTCCTTCTGTCGCCGTCGGAACGTGTCTACAAATTGTACACGAGATTACTCGGACCCAACGGGTCTGCTGGACCGTCCCGCTAACCTGCTCAATAATTAGTCGGTATTATCGCCGGCCTGTATATTTTTATTTCAAACCGGGGAGAATCAATTTCAGGTGAAAGTATTTCAGACGTTCAACGCGAGATTGCGAGGTAATTAACATATTGAGAACCGTGGATGATGCGGGAGCCTAATCTGGAGAGAAGCGTAATTATTATTGTTGACGTACTGGGTGTGGAAATCTGAATACAAATTTTTGATAGCAGGTATTTTTGCATCTATGGGATACATAGGACTGATTTGGGTAATTGGAATTTGGGAACTTTAAATTGACAGAGTTTTAAATTACAAAATTTTCCTCAATTTCTAAATTTTTGTTTCCGTATTTAAGTTATCAAATTTTCTAATTGTCTAGTTGGAAAATTTTAAAACTTTCAAGGTTGCAAATCTAAGTTCTTCAGGTACAAAAATTTGTAAATCAGAAATTGGTGGACTAAGAATTGCAATATAACGCGAGTGCAATATAACGTAACGACTTACAATATCCCTAAACATCCCAATACATCCCTTGATCTCAGATACAATTCTTCGATATCGAACAAAACTCATAAGGCAGCTGTGAAACCCCGAATAAAACTAAGGTCTAGTAGAGTTCGTAGTCGGTTAAAGAGTCACCGGGACATAAAGAGTCGGTGTTACGAGGCTGTCGCGGCACGAAATTCAAAGCGACAGGGTCGTTGGATGGCGAAGGGGTCGAGGGACTGTGTGGAGGAGGCCTTAATCTTGCGGTGGATGTGGCGCGGGCCCCCACCGTGTACGTATGTCCTCTAATCATGGTTGGGAAGGCCGCCACGGTCCGGGATAGAGACGTTCCACGTCCTAATTGCTATATATATGCCAAGAAGGGGGCCTTCGACTCGGTCTCGGTCGGTTATGCCCGTGGCCCACGGTGTTATTAAACCCTCGGGCCCCGTCCCACCTTCCTACACGTGGAAACCCCTCCCAAATATACGTCACGGAACGAAAAACTACGTCGCGAACGACTTAACTCGCTCTTCGTACTCCCTATCCAGATCTCACCACTTTTACTCATACTTCCATAAATTCTACGATACACTTCATATATTGTTATGTACCATGATTCGTACTTGGAAACAGAGTAGACATCTGTTATGTCAAATGGTAGTCATTTTGTTATGTAGACATTGTGATAGACACTTTGTTATGTAGGTGTTATAGTAGTCATTTTGGGTCGAAGACATTATGATAACCATTTTGTTATGTAGACGTTGTAGTAGTCATTTTGACTTGAAGACATTATGATAGCCATTTTGTTATGTAGCTATGACAGCCATTTTGTTATGTGCGACATTATGACAGACATTTTGTTACATGAAGGTTATGGTAGACATTTTGTTACGTAGATGCTATAGTAGTCATTTTGTTTCAAAAGCATCATAATAGACATTTTGTTGTGACACATTATGGTAGACATTTTGTTGTGTAGACATTACAATAGCTATTGTGTTAAGTACACATTATGACAGTCACTTTGTCACACAGACAATATATTGTATCCCGTAGAAAGGTCCACATCACATCATCTGATCAAAATCATCAAAACGACAAGACACGAGCGATGAAGCGTTGAATCATCAGATTCCAAAGTCGAGGACCGAATACCGAGGTTCCCTCGTGGTCGAACGAGGTCCTCCAGGTTAAAGTGTGACTTTCTCCGGAGGCTTCCAGACCTCTCCGGATTCTCGCTAATTCGTGGACGAGCTTATCTCGGGATCTCGTTTGGGAGCAAGCTACTAACTCTCGACACCTCGGTGGTAAATTCTCCCTTTCCGGCTGCTCGTGTCCCGGCCAGGCTCGTTCGAGGAGCGAGCAGAACGAGGATTCCTCTCGCGGACGTATCTCAGCCGGCAGCGTGCAGATCGGCCGGTCAGATAGCTTGGGGGGCCTGGAGACACCAGCATCCTCTTCAGGGAATCGTTCGAGCCGGTGGACGAGCTGGAAAAGCGTCAGGTACCGTCGTAAATCGGGTATTCGTCGATGCTAGACGTGGAAAATGGATCGGGCAAACCCCCTGCGGACTTTTCACCCTAACCACCATGACGTCTGCGTTTCTTCTTCGTGATGCTGCGCTCGTTTCTCTCCGATTCGGAGAAGAAATGTCTCTTGCCATTGGCGTAACTGACATTTTTGGTTTGCTACGTGTTCATGCATTACATCGTTATATCTCTCAGGCGTCAACTTCTCATGCATTGTATCATCAAATCAGCATCAGAAAGCATCAGATCCCCACGTATCACATTCTCAAACGTTAGACCCAAATATATTAACTCACCTGATAAGTCTCCATGTGTTATATTCGCACTCGTTAGATCCCTACGTAAATCTCACTCGTATCCCTATTGTACCACATCGTGTTATATTCCAATGCATTGTATAACTATTAATTAAATTTCTATTCAATATGTAACCATCTATTATATCCCTATTCCATATGTAACCACTCGTTATATCCCTAATCTATACGTAACCACCCGTCACATCCTTGTTCAATATGTAACCATGAGTTACACTCCCATTCTAGATATAACCATCCATTATTTCTGTTTGATCCGTCAAATTCCTGTCCGGTATATAACCACCCGATAAATCCCCTTTCGGTATATACTCGCTCTCTACTCAGAGATAATCTGCTTTACCTATTCTATCTATACTCTACTTCTATCTTATTCTATGGTGTCCCACTAGGCCCAATCTAGTTACGCCAATGGAGCCCGCGGGGGAAGAGAGAGACAAAGGAGGCAGAGGATGGTAAATGGGGCTGTAAATCTGACGGCCAGACCCATTATAAGTTTATTACCGACTTTCCACGACGCGCGACACTTCTTCGACTACGAGGCGGATTCGAAACCTGTTACACGAGAAACAGCACGCCTCGGCTTGTTACGGGCTCGGGGTGGTACCCGTGCTACACACGACGAAATATTAGTCATGTTAGTTTATTCTGTCGGAAATGCTTAGGATGCTTTTGTGCCCGGGACACCGTACCGCGATCCGTGTTTCGATTCTTCGCTCGATGGGACAATGGCATAATACTCGAGAATGAGGGATGGTTGGATGAACGTTTAATCGACGTTGTGTGAAGCCAAAGCCATAATAAATGTGAGTTCCTTTGGTGTTTGTTGCGGTTTTGTTCGGAGGATTTTGTGGAACGGAGGTTACCATGATCGAGGCTGATCCGTGCTATTGAAACGTGTATTGGAAAAGAGAAAATTTAGAAGTTCCAGAATTTAGGGACATCGATCGTACTTATAGTTTCGATATATTTGTAGAAAATTATTTATGTTGTTAACAATATACAGGTTGTAACTAGATGAACACTCAATGAACTCAAGGAGATAAATATTGAGGTTCACTTTTGAACTTCAACTTCATTCAAGTCATCCTAGCCTGACTTTAATTAAACTTCAAAGCTAATCTAACCAAATGATACATAATGCTTCGTTCAAACAACAAATCTAACTTCGAACAGTACCTAAATAAAATAGAAGTAAAGTTTGAACCGACTAAGCCTAAACAACCATAGTCGATTTTCAACCCTAACAATGATCCAAGTATTACCATATTCCCGCATGATTCAGCATACCGCGATAGTAATCGCGCAGGATTAGACGGATTGAAGCAGAACGGCGGTCAGGAAGAGCAAAGAAGAATCAATTTTACGTTTTTCCCCCCGAGCGTCGCGATCGGCGCGAATGAACAGCAGGTAGAGCAAACACGGGACAAAAGGGGCCCCTGCGGGTGACTTGCGAAACTTCTTACGCCCCTGGAGGCTCGTTCTAGGCCCCTCGGTGGCTCATAAGGGCCGCGAGAGGGGCCTTAGCCGTGGAAAAACAATGAGGCGGCCCCCGGATCGGACCCGGACTCGCTCCGCGGCCCTTCTGATTCGCCATGAAGCAAACAAGAAATCGAGAACGATGGCTGCTTCATCTGCCCGCGTCTTCTCTTCCTCTCCGCTCGTTTCTGCTCGAGAAACGACGAATGCCTGCTTCGGACGAGGATGTCCTGTTTCGAATCGCCACCGAAACGATGGCTGTTTCGTCCCGGCTGAATACTGCGATTACAGGGAATTTATAGGGACTTTCTTATGGTACGTTGAAAATAAAGGTACGAATATTGATGATGTCACTGGAAGGTCGTTAAAGTGGTTGCAAGTGGATGATATAAGAGGGAGCATGTAATAATTGTTTAAATTTATTTATTCTTACTCGAACTTCAAACCTAACGGTATACATCCTCGTCATTTAAGTCTAAAAACATTATTAGGGTAGATTTGAGGATTCACAAGCTTCGAATAAACTTTAATCTATTTGTTCTCGTTTATAGCTCAAACCTAGTCAGCAGTCTAAATTATGTACCGACCTAACCTAACCTAACTAACACATAAATCAAATAATCATTTTACAGTATACTCGAAATGTAAACAAGAATGAGATAAATAATTATTTTCCAGAAACCAAGAAATTAGCAAATCAGAAATAGACGATCGAAAGTGTTAACATTGATTCTAATGTTTCGATGTCTAACCTCGAAAGCTTTGAAAGCATTCTTGGAACGTTGAAAAGCTAGAATCCATTCGTTACAGCGGCTCGTTCCTCATTTTCGGGGCCACAACCCTCTAACCGTGTCGTGCACGAGGGGCCAGGGACGTAATTAGCGCCAGTTCGATCCCTTTGTGTTATTCACGGGGCGTCGAGAACAAGATGATTACTGGGTCGCTACGGACCCGACACAGCCAGGCGTTACTCGGCCTGTTCGAAAATGAAAAATCGCGGTCCTCGTTTATGTTCTCCTTCTACCCTCCATTTTCTTCGCTTTTTCTCGCTGGTGCCCTCACCTTTTGTTGTATGACTTGACCCCCTACGAACTCGTTCCTTTCAAACGATTTTCGACGTCTAAATAACTGGGGGTCTTCACAAAAATTCCATAGTTTATTCAAGTTTAATTATTACCAACAAAAGGCTCATAATGACGAACTTTATATAATTTTCAATTGATGATTTATTAAACTCTTTTGCTTGAGAATATATACTGATTTTGAACATTTTAGTGGACGAATATTACAGGTACCTTCTGCTATGGGTTATAGTACATTCTGTAGTTTGGAGAGTTGCTTGATTCGCTTTTGTAAAATTATTATTTTTGGGGTTCTTTGTAATTGTGCAAAGTTTCAGTGAAATTGGTGGATCCTAGGTCATGACCTTTCTTCAAACTTACTGTTTTATATTGCGCCAGAAATGCATACATTATAATTATATAACATCGTCTTTAGTGAATGTAAAATAACAAATGTAAAATAAATTAGCAAGTAATCGAATCGTAATTCAAATAGATGACGGCTATTTATTGTACAATAAAAATGTTCGACACGGAAGAGCATGAAAATGGAGAAAAATGTGTCGTTTCTTCTAAGCATGTCACGGTTAGGTATCCCACGATTTCCCCCATGGTTCGATTTACAGGTCGTCTTTATTGCGACACGTTCCAAGGATTTGGAATGGTCGACGGAAAAATGGGAACCGGTTGAGGTGGAAACGTGCCGACGAGATAGCGGGCCACCGTGGAAAATCGGATTTCATCGTCTGTTTGTTATTTTCGCGGCGCGGTGAAACGTTAATGGACGCCGAACGCGCGCGTTGACGCACGGAAGCGTCGATGAGGCTTCTCGAAACTACGGACGCTGAAAAGCGACGACTCCGTGTGGCGAATCGATGCACAGCTTGAGATGCCATAAAGTGACACTTTCAGGAACTTTTCTGATGGATTGAGTAGATATACCGTTTACTTCACAATACTCTGCATTTTTGTGAGCCTCCAAGTTACATCTACTGAGTCAAATTTTACATCAAATGAGTGGGTCAAATGTTATATCGTTGGGTCGATTTGAAAATAAACTAATAAAAATAAATTATTTTCAACTCATTCACTTGAGTATTATTTTATAAATTTTTATTCTGTAAACTTCTAGAGGTTTAGTTTCTTGTTATGTTAATTGAGGCTTTAAAATGTCCCAAAAAAATTTGTTCCAAAATACTAGAATAAATCTTGTTATTTAATTAACTACTCGTTAAATGTGGATCTACTAATGACGCGAGTCTGTCCTTCAATGTGACGCCATTATCGAAATATTCTGCTGTTGCGCAACTGTAACGAAAAGAAAGGACATTGCGCAACGACTGAAAGGAAGTGGTGTAAGATCTAAAACCAGAACAAAGACACGGTTCACTGTTTCCAAACGAAATTCCAATTGCTTATGTATTTTGAATACGCAATCATTGCTTTGCTAATATATTTTGACAAGCTTTTTGATTTATCCTACTTCTTAATTACTTTGGTGGTCTTTCAAATGTTTAGGTGCTCATTTTTCATTTCCTGCAAATATAGGTACATAATTTTAACAGCAAAATTATTGGTAAAATTCAAGTATACTTTCGACAATGAAATACTAAAAATTTATATATTTATTTATTTAGCTACTTCATTATTTACGTATCAGTACAAAATATATCTTATTATTAACACAAAGTATCAGTTGATATTAATATTGCTTAATATAAATACTTCAAGTACAAATAACTGAAAGAATTGGTCTAATATACTCAAAAAATGAAATAACAAAATGAAATTCATCTAAAGACTAACTCATCGTTAAAATTGTTTAAAAATGTCCGCTACAGGCAATTTTCCTTGCAAAAATGATGAATCGATTCAGACATCGTCTCGCGCGTTCTCTATCCAACCGAGAACAGCACCGGCCAAGGATGAAAGGCAGGTAAATCCCGGCAAATGACAGGATCTGTCCCACTAATGTCCTGGCTTTGTGTCACTCATCACCTTGACGTTCATTCTGTTCACCATGACCCGTCGCAAATCGCAAACTCGAAAACGCTATGCCTGTTAGCGAGCCGGAAAATCAGGGAAAGTCGACGGACAGGTGTGTGAGTACTTATTCGTTCGATGTTGAACGTGATGGGGGTAGAAAACGTATGGTCGAAACCATGCAAAAATATTTTCTGCTTCTAAAAACACAAATATGGATATCAATTTTTAAGGTGCATCTGTGTATTTTTCAATTCGTGGATATTTTTTGTATTTAATATTTACTGTCTGTGTTTCTTTATTTAAATATTTGCAGTTTGTGTAACCCTCTTTTATTTAATTTAATATTTATTGTTTGAGTAACTCTTCTTTACTTAATTGAATATTTGCTGTTTGTATAACCCTTCTTTATTTTATTTTTTATTTAATATATTGTTTGTGTAACTCCAAAAAACAAATGTACCATACATAATCAAAAATTAATTACCCATAAATGCAAATGGTCATAAATAAACTACCCAAAGAATATTTTTGAATAAAATTCAGAAAGTCGGAACGAGTCAATTAGAAGGAAAACACTCAGTCATGTCTGAACTTCCCGGATCCCTCATTATTCTTAACGATTTCCGGCAAAGGTCTTCACAACGACGGCAGCAGTCGAAGATTTCCAAAGATTTCCCGAACAAAGCAAGAGAACAATGTCCGTCGAACATCAATTGGCAGCAGTTCTTGCGGCAACAACTCATCAACCTTTTTTCATCGGTCGAAGAAGAAAAAAGAAATATCAGGAGAGGCTGTTTCGTTGGATTTATCTATGAAATTGCTTCTTTCGCCGACATTTTCCTTCGACGGTAAGGTGACTTCGCAATTCTATAATGAGTTGTCATTTTGTTAACATCAATAATGTCAGACACGTTATTTTTCAAATGCATCAGGTACGTAAGTACGTTGCTCACGTTATGGGAAACTTTTATACGTTACAATCGATCGGTTTTGCGACGTTCTTGTAAATTCAAAATGTTCAGTTATGTAAAATTTTTGTAGGTCAGAATTGTTCAGGTGTGTATTTCTGTAACTTAAAATTGTTCAATTCTGAAATTTTTATAGGTTGGAATGGTTCAGTCAAATAAATTTAACAGTATGTATAATAATAATTAAAAATAAATAACGTTTTTCTATTTACATGAATTGATTGTACAAAGTGACTTCATGTTTTAACTTTGTACTTTTTCTTACATACTAAATAATATACAGATGATTTATATTTAATTCATTCATCGTATAATTCAAATATAAGTACTTAACAGAAAACTTGTAACATTTTAACACTATTTATTTATTATTATTTTATAACATACCCTGCGTGTTTTCCACAAACTAAATCGTTCAAAATCCAACTAAAATAATTACGTCGAAATCTCAAGACGAAACCCTAAAATAAAATTCGGCTCCCATCAAACTATCAAAACAACTTCAAAATATGAAGCAGAACAACTGTGCCTGGAGTCTGTAAAAACACCATAACCAAAGAAGACATCATCCAGCACAATTCTCTCCACCCACCGTGTCCACAAACCGATCAGAAGCGAGAAAATTCCACCGTCTCGGGGCAGAAAAAAAACGAAGAAAGAAAGAGGTCGAAAGAAAAACCGTGTCGAGGAGGAATTCGAGGAAACGACGTTGAACAGGTACGGGTCCACTGCGTAAACGAGCGGCCATAAAACGGCAACATTCGTTCGTGTTCGAATTTTCTGTGAAATCCTTTTCACGCGTCTCGGTTCCGCGAGCAACGGGGGCGGGCCATCGAGCGGGGGCGAAGAGGGAAGCAGCGGATGGCACCTCGTTCTGCTCCATAGATCACGGCCAGGACTCCTTTTCTGCTCCCTCTTTCAGGAAACGGCACAATGCTTAGCTTCTCTGGCATTATACGAGGCCGCGGCTCCGTGGCCTACAATGGATGCGAAGTCCGCCATTGTGAGGGTGATTTCAGTGCCCTCGGCCCTCGACGGAAGAGACGCTCTTTTTCTTCTGCCCTGTTGCGGGATGTCTTCATTAACGCGAAATACACAGCCACGGGATGAAAGCTTGTTTCTTGGAAGAGTCACGGTTTGAGTTTCAGCACAGAGCTTATTCGCATTGTGATCTTTGGTGAAGTTTATTACAGCTATCGCCACGTGTTATATGGCCATGTTCAGAAAGGTGGATATTTGAGTTTTAATTTGGGACAAATATATAACAATTATATAATTGTAGAATAGTGGGATTTTTTGGAATATGGGGTGGGGATTTGTAGGGTATAGGGAATCTAGGGATATGGGGACCCTTGTGGTATAGGGATCTAGGGATATGGGGACCCTTGTGATATAGGGATCTAGGAATATGGCGACCCTTGTGATATAGGGATCTAGGGATATGGGGACCCTTGTGATAGGGTTCTTGGAACGTGGGGTTTTGTGGGATATAGGTATCTCTGGAGTATAGGGATATTTGAGAATTTTAGATTTGGAAATTTAGGAATTTGGGAATTTGGGAATTTGGGAATTTGGGAATTTGGGAATTTGGGAATTTTGGAATTTTGGAATTTTGGAATTTGGAAATTTGGGAATTAGAGAATTTGGGAATTATTGAATTCGAGAATTTAGGAATTTGGAAATTTAGAAATTTGTGAATTTGAGAATTTGAGAATTTGAGAATTTGAAAATTTGAGATTTTAAGAATTTGAGAACTTGAAAATTAGAGAATATAAAATCTTGGAAAACTAATAGTACAAAACCTTCTAACTAAATTAAGAAACCCAAAAATGTCCAAGTTCCAAAACGTAATTTGTAATCAATACCCACAAACCTTCTCACACATAGTTGCCAACTGTACCAGCGTCCATAATCCCCCACGCAGTCACCTAGATAAAAAATCCTTCGACTATCATGATATAGGTGAAAGACAGCTCTGTCGAAAAAAAAAAGAGAAAAAGGTAGACCCTGACCAGCATCGGCTCCGTTTCCGATTTCTGGTCACAATGGCGTTACATCGAGCGCGCATGCCACGAAATAAATTGTCCAGAAATTTCAAAGGTCGGTCCTCTTTGTGGGGATTAGCCGGGCACCGCGGGCTACCAGCCACAAATCACCTGGTACCAGTTACCAGTTACCACCTATCACGTGGCTCGTCGTTGATACGCGAGAATTATTGCGATCGTGAACCGGTGTGAATCGTCGAAGAGGACTTTGTCCACTGTGGACACGCAGGGTGTCAGTCGCATTGTTTGTAAACCAGGCGTGATCAAGCCTCTGTGGACGATTTATAACGATCGTCTCCACTGGGAGGCTCTATTCTCGGCAGGAATCGATCGCCGTAATAAAAGAGTTCCGACGCGATCGAATCGTTCGAGCAGCATGAAAATCACGCTCGATTACCTGTGTCGTCAAGCAAGAAGGAAGATCGGGATTTTTGGGAGACGCGTGAACGGGTTTTGTCCTGAAATTTTTGGGGAGAAATGGGAGGGGATGTGTAAGAAAGTTTAGGAGATGTTTCGATTGGATGAATATGGGAAAGTGGGTCGATGCGGTCTTATAGTGAGAGGTAATGGTGATACACGTGGTGATACTATGTGTTAGGATGCAACATATAGGAGGTTCAATGCATGGAGATTATACACATAGAAGTAGAATGCGTGGTAATGTAGCACATGGCGATATAAAGCGTGGATAACCTATACGTAGAGGTACCACGAATGGCGATATAACGCGTGGATATCCAACACATAGATACACAATACTCAACTCATAGCCATACAACGGACGGTAATATACTTCGTGACCCAACCTCATCCAAAGAAAGTGGATACAAATTGGAATTCCCAAAAGTTCGAGAACAAATTTTTTTCCACGATTCTTGGTATAACAAGGATATCTGTGGAGGACAGTTCGGAGGTTCCTAACCTAACTCGTATTTTCCGTCGACGAAATCTTATCTGACAATCAGGTCGAAGCGGACACGAGGAAAGAAAAGGGGCAGCGAGAAATCGGTAGGGGTCCATGGCCAGAAACACGAGGACGCAAGGGTTCCAATTTCTCCGGGCGTGCGCAACGTGTCGCAAAAAGGCGTCGAGCCTACCGATTCCCGGAAAAAAGGTTCCCTTTGACTTCCTTCTGTTGCGCCAGAAGTCATTTCCGCTTGACTTCTACCGCTCGACATTCCAATAGTCCCAATTGCGAATTCTGTCGGACGAAGATTGTATTTTGTAAAATTGTAACTGTAACCTGGAACGTATTCTAGGTTCAAATCTCTCCTGAAATATATTCCAGGTTATCTATACCCTGACATATATTTCCAGACGTATTCCTAGCTAAAATCTCTCCTGACACGTATTCTAAGTTATCTATACCCTATTATGTTGCAACATAAATTCGGTCCAAAGCCCGACTGTTTATCTCACTGCTTCGGCAATTAGTTTTCAATAAAGACATCAAGAGAAATATATGTAGGTTTAACAGAATGAATTTATGGTCGAACCATACATGTTATAATCAAACTTACATTTTAACCAAACCTGTGGAAATTTATATTTTAACCAAATATGTTCCAACCAAACTTACGTTTTAGCCAAACATGTTCAAACCAAACTTACATTTTAACTTAACCAAACATGTTGTTCCCAAACTTTTAATCAAACATGCTGTCACCAAATTTACAATATGTTGTAACCGAACCAGATGTCTTGTGAGCAATATTTTGATGAAAGTCTGAGTGATATCCTGCAGCATATGATATCGCGTTTGAAGCAGTGTAATAGTGTAGGATGCTGGTATCGTTTAGCAAAAGGAGGATTGAACGTCGTTTCGATTCCAGGAGCGAAGCGTGTGCAGCTCGCGAGAGGGCCCAGCTACGCCCCGAGTGCTCGTGGAACGCGCAGAAGAAGCGGAGCTAACCCGGTTTTCCAACGAATTCGACGACGGGGACGAGGATCGGTCGGGCCTCGAAGCGTTCGAGTAACGTTCGCTCCGCACGAAAAACTTGCACGCTTCGTCGCCGGTAATTTCAACGTAGACGGGCCGGGCAAAAAGAACGTGGCCCGACAAAAGAGGCCCGATACAGGCGAAATTACCTTCCCGACAACCTTACACGGCCACGACTCGGCCACTCCTAATAAGGGACGACGGTATAAATAAAGTCATTTGCGGTAGTTGCCGCTCGTCCGAGGGCCGTTCGACGAATCGGCCCTTTCGTCGCGTGTAAAAGAGACCTCGCAATGCACCGTGGACCACGTCGATCCGTGTCACACGAGCGGAATGGGCCCTCGACGGATCGGTTTGTTTTGTGGATTAGCTCGCGTGTTTTTTTTTTTTCGCCGACCAGGACATTGCTCGCACCGAGTCGAATCGGGAGACTTTAGCCGGCACACGTCTCTCGTTTTTTTGATACTATGGGTATTAAGCTTGGACAAAAATCAGAAGAATTCTTTTTAAAAAGGGTCTTTGTCTTGTACGGATTGATGATTTGATATTGTTCTCTTGGGGGATGTGGAGGTTTTATTCGGAGGACATTGGGAGGAGCATATGTGGATTCAAGGGCTTGTAATTTTAAATTTGGAAATTCTTGAAGGTCCTAGTTTTGGTAGGCACGAATAAGTTCCTAAATCATCAAATTTACAAAGGTCGAAGTTTTTAATTTTTTAATTCTGTAAATGTTTACATTCTTGAAATTCCAATTTCCAAATCCTCAATTTTTTTAATATTCAAATCTCCACACTCTCAATTCCAAAATTTTCAAGTGGACAAATTTCAGATTTGGTAATATACTAAACATGTAACTGAAGATACAAATGTAATTTTACGTTTTAAAAACTATACTACCAGCGTCACCTATCGTTGAACGACGTAAATACCGAACCGGAATATTTTTTCTTTCTCTGTACATAATAACCAACAGGTGACTTTTGTAATTTATTAATTACATATGGATAATAATTATATCTCCATGAACACAATATAAGGATAATATTACACTGTTTTTATACATCCTTTAAATTCATTTCAATTCGCGCCATTAAAACAGCACTGCTGTCACCATCTAGCGGTAGGCTCTAACATAAATTTGATAAACTTATAAAATATTTTGTAATATTATTAAAGTGGTATTAAACTTTAATTATGCAATTGTGCTAACAATACTTCTGACGTAACTATTTATTGCTAAAAATGAGATAAATTACTAACAGTAAATTGTGTGACTTTATAACACATTTAATAATACTATAATTATTCTTCCACAATAAATTAAAGTATTTATTATCGCAATGACAGGATACAATCACAAACAAAACAACGTTTGTATTACTCAGTTTTATTAAAATTACGTAGCAGTATACAGACACTAAGTATACAAAAATTACAATAAAATTAAGTAGAAGAGGTTCTCATAGAGACGGTATGTACAACAGAATATATTCATATGTATATCATTATATATCTATATATATATATATTTATAAAATTAATATCTAGGCGTACATGTGGTATGCTGTATGTATAAAGAACAACTGATTTTGGACAAGTTAGTTACGAGCATAATCGCCGCCATTTAACGATACAATCTCGAAAGGCATATTTTTTTTGGTTAAACGTGATTTTACACAGATAGAGGAAAAGAAACATAATAATAATAATATTCAGAAAGAAATAACATCGTTAATGATACACACCTGTCCTCGGTAATGCATACGCATTACTACGCTACTTATCTATTGAGCTAAATAAAAAAAAAGGGGGATGAAAAATGTAAAACACGTACTGCTCGCTCTTCCTCGAGTCTGATTCAGCGACGTTGCCGCGGCTTCGTCTCGATGAAAGTATTATATTGACGAACACTCGATATTCAATTAGCCGTGACAATTTGAGCGTCAATCGGGCTGATTGATCCGGGGCTAATTGACGTGGACGAAGTGTCCGATGCGATGTCGAAAAATTATCAATCGTACTATGGTCTCAACTTTCGCTTAAAAAATTGTAGACTCCATCTCACATTGGTGGGAAATTCAGTTCGTAAATTTTAAGGTAAGTAGAATTTAATTGGGGTGTAAATACAATTTTTGGCAAGCTCGAAAAATTGTTAGGCATTTCGAGGGTGAATTTTTCGGGGATGAAATTGTTAGTCATTACGGGGGTGAATTTTTATGGCTTCAGGAAAGACAACTTTGCAAAATATTAATTAAAATTTTGTTTTAAATGATTTTCTACATAATACTATACATTCCAGTTTAAGATATTCAAGTCGTTTGCATTTTCAAACAACCTGTATCTAAGATTCAACATCTAAAAACCCCTAAATAGTCAAAAACAAATTTCTAACAATTTTGCACTAAAATAACTCTGCTTGCAAGAAATGTTACCTGATTTAAAATAATTAACAATAAAGTTAAAGTAAATAAAATCTCAAAATATTTTTGGTCCCACATTTACTTAAAATCAAAATGGCGAACAGAGGTTTGTAGTAAAGTTCGATTGATTTAATTCGAAAAATCGCATTGAATTTACCACGCAGCGACGAAGCCGGGCAACATGACGAGACTCGCCAAAGAATAGACTAAACAAACAAACAATAACAACAATAATAATAAAATGTCTGCTCTCGCGGGCGATCGCGAGCGGTTCTCGAATCCGCGGGCGATCGGCGCCGTTCACGACTTATGACACTGCGTTCAGTCACGCGTCGATTCGCGTGTAGCCTTTGCGGATTATCACGAAACGTGCTCGAAATTTGTTCATTATCCCTCAAATTTCGATTAACATTTTGCAAAAATATACTATAGTTCAATTCAACTTAAAATTATATTCTTCTTATCTTGCAATTTGTTTCTACTGACTAAAATGTTCATAAATATTGAACAATTTAAGCTTCATAATAAATTTTGAAACATTAACATAAATTTTAATTATTTATATTCTTATCCTCCTTATACAACGACAAGTTAGGATAGGATAAAATGGAAGATAGTATTAGATACATTTTGCAAAATGTTCATCGATGAAGTAAACGCTCGAATGAAATTTCTGAACAACGTTTCGAGTCCGCTCTCCATTAAGAAACAAAAAGAACAAAGAAGAAGAAGAAAATAAAAACGTGAAAACGACAGTCGGAAAGCTGCTGTAGCTTTCCCTTTCATTGGTTGTATTTTGGCACGGGGATAAGTAACCAGCGCGTCTCTTTGAATCTGAGCTTCTTTGCGTTCGATATAAAAATACAAAAAAAAAAAAAACCGTGAAAGAACAAAAATTTCCGTCGACGGCAAAGAGAGCGCCTGTCGCGATCGAAACGCACGCGTAATCTAAGCACTGAATCAACGTCCATAAATAAATAGAGGAAAGCGTTGCTCACAACGCGAATTTCGTGTATTTTTCGTGAAAATAAAAATTTCTTTCTCCACTTTTTGGTCCCATCGAACGTGCGTTCAGGTCGAGAAAAAAATTTCCTTTTTTACTACGAGACGCTTTCCTGTCAATAAATAATCGGGTTTAATTTAACGAGATAAGACGATTAAAGCTCCCTGATTCGTTCGTCTCGATACCGGCAATCGTTTCGAGAATATTGGAATCGATTGCGTCGATGGAAGGACTCGTTTCCTCTTTTATTAATCGATCTCTGAACATGTGGAGATTACCGACCAGCGGTCTCGTCCACGATCAATCCGTCGACTGGATCGTTTCCTTTTCTTTCGGTTTAATCGCACGATCTTCGATGCCTAGAGAGAGTCGAAGTTCGATTCTCGATCGCTGGTCTGCAACAATCGAACGATAAATTCTATTAATTCAACAGTAACCGAAAATACCTAGTTACTCTGCCATATTATTTTGTTTTCAATTACAAATCTAGGGATATTTATATTTAGGGATTTTCAGGATCTAGGGATTTTCGGGATATGAGAATTCTCAGAATCTAGGAATCCAGAAATCTGGGAATCTACTGATCCAAACTTGAACCCCCACCCTCCATATACCACTAATATCAGCAATCCCACTAAAAACTAAAAAACCAAAATAACTAGTAACCAAATGAAACACCTGCAAACACTAAACCATCCAAAACAAAAGAAAACAGAAAGAAAGAACGGAAGTGACAATAAGAAGCTCGAATTTCAATAGTAACATACCCTGTCCTGGCTATAAAGAGGCGGATGCTGGGCCGGAAGTCGAAGCGTGCTGCCCAGATCCCTCTCGGCCATCGTGTGCCCTTCGCTGGCACTGTCTCTGGTGTCTCTGTTGTCTCTAGAATCCTTCACGCTGTTTCTTCTGGCATCCGCGACCTTGGTAGGAGGTTGAATGGTAGTTTCCCCGCAAGATCTGGCCAACGTGGAGCCTGCCTCGCCTAAGTCGAGCCTCAGCAGCTTCGTCGGTGCTTGGATGGTCGTCTCTCCGCAGGATCGAGCCAACGTCGAGCACAGATCACCCTGAAGATCAGCGGTTCTCAACACTTTCGTTGCTGTTTCCACCGTCGTCTCTCCGCAGGATCTGGCCAACGTCGAATCGGCGTCCATCGTTCGTGTCACTGTGGCTGACACCTTTGTGGACAACACAAATACACATTAAATTGATATGAAGGTTTGACATACTCAAGAGTGTCATTTCATGGTGCACTGATTTCGATCGTGATGTACGTCACATTTTATTTTAGATTCTGATAAATTCACTAGCTCTTCAGGGTCTAACTCTTCAAAAACTGATTGACAGTGTGAACTGTGTATTTGATTTTACTTGAGAGACTTGTATGCGAACCTCGAAGAGATTTATCTCTTCGTCCATTTTTTTAGGAATTCAACTTGTTAGAACCTGAAGAGCTTGTTTGCTAGATAAAGAGCCTGTCGGTATATTTGTTAGACCCTGAAGAGTCAGTCAGAACCTTTGAACGTCAAGAACTTACCAATTTGTATGTTCCTAAAAAATCTGTTACTTTGTTATTTGAAGAGTCTGTTAAACCTTAAAGAACCCCTAAATTTGTCAGAGCCTATTCGTCAAACCTTGCTATGGGTTAAACATCGGATCCTCCGTTGATTAAGATGAATTGCCGAAGGCTATTAATTAAGCAAACAGAAATTACCTGGAAACCGGCGCTAACGAGAGCTCCAGTTGGCGCAGCTGGTGCCCTGATCACCTGCACTTCAGCTTCCTTGCAGTCCTTCTGGCTGGAGACGCTTTGCTTCCGGTTTCCGGTGTTGTGCGTGCCGCTGTCGAGGTAATTGAGCAGCTTATGCTCCTCTGTCGAGAAGGTGCTCATGCCGGACTTGTAGTTTTGAGGCGATTGTGGGGCCGATCGATATTTGGCACGTGGGATCATCACTGTTAATGAACGGTCTCGTTGTTCGTCGCTCACTGGCACTGCTGATGGTAATCAAGATTATTATCATGAAAATTAACTGTATGAATAATTAATTATTGTAAAATAATTTGTTCAATCATACTATGTGTACAGATCGTTTGAGGATAAAGTTAAGATAATATGTGTAACCATATTGATAGCATCATAGTATACCATCGTTTGTTAAAAGACAAGGAGAATAAAGAAAAGATGGAGAAATAATTGAGAGACGAAAAAAGAAAATTGATTGAAAGAAGAAACAAGAATTAAATAGAATGAAAGAGAAGATCGAAACGAAAAAGAACAAAGAAGAAAATTGATCAAAAGAAGACCAAAAAGTCATAAAAGTCGAAGAAGAGAAGAAGAAGAAACGAAGAAAGATGAAAGAAAAGTAAAGAAAGCAGAAGATATACCAAAGACTAGAGAAGGAAAGAAATGAAGAACTCGAACAAACCTGAAGCAGGAACCATGGTAGCCTTCCTCGGCGGATGTCTCGGTTTACCACTGATCTTGCGAGCTGGTCTCTTTGATGGCGGCAAGGGTGCAATCATCTGCGGAGGCGGGGGCAGAACATGGGGCACATGGTGAGGGATCGCCAGATCCGTCACACTGCCCTCGCTACTGGTGTCTCCTCCAGTTCCAGGAATCATCGCCCTTCGGTCGCCTGTTCTTCGTCTTCGGTTTGGCTGACGGAAACACGCCATGCCCACACAAACTGCCAGCAGGCCCAGCAGTATTGCACCGGTCGTAACCAGGGCTATCAGTAACACTAAAAACAGATTTATGAATCTTAGAACATGGATACCTCATGAGATGTAAAATATTTATAAATATTTATAAATATTTCCCTTATAAATATTTCATGTTAAAACTCATGAGCGTTTACTTTATAATCTATATTCTATAATTTATGTTACAAATTGTGGACATGAACCTTCATAGTCAAAATCATAATTCTTGCTTAATCACAACTTGTTACATCAAGTTCCATAATTAAAGTTATTTTCCTGATACAACTCTGAACAGTACTGTTCACCCACCACAAGATGAACTCTGACAGATACTGAAACTCAGCGATCGATTAAAGCAATAGCGATCGTTTACCTTTGAGGTTAACTTGACAACGCTGACCACTGTGCCAAGGGAAACACTCGCAAACTTCTTGACCATTCGTGTTGGTGACACAGTGTCCTTTGTTGTTGCAGCTAGGACATCCCAGAGGAGCCTGAGAGCAAACTCTTCCGGGGTACATAGGATTCTCCGACAGATCTGCCCATCCCTCTTTGCAGGAGCACTGATATGACCCACGTAGATTGAAGCAGGCTGCGTTTGCAGAGCAATCGTGATAAGGTCCACCCTCTTCCGTTGAGCATTCGTCGAAGTCGACTGCATTGATCTGAAATGTATATTAAATTTAGAGATTTCTATACCCTGTTGATTTATATAATTGTTGACTAATAATTTGAAGTTATAGTCACTCACCACATCAAGGTTCTTCGAGGCATACACCTCTGTGCCTCCCAAACTGTAGTTGCTGCTGATCAAGTACTTCCGAAGAACCTCCTTCAACCTGGTCTCGTTAGCATTATCGCTGAGCTGAACATGGAATTCCACTTTCGTTGGGTCCGGTGTCAAACCAGCTATATTCAATCCCCTATAAATATCCCTCAAATCGCTCTGCATCAGAGTTCGATCGAGAGCGTCTTTGATTGGCCCTAATAGTCTTCTATAGGCAATGGAGTCATTGACGCTGGCTTCGTAATTAATCGGCTCGTGACCAATGCGATCCAGACCGACTCGTAATGTGTAGGTGTAAGTAGCTGCAGATAAAATGTGAAGATTGATTTTTGGGAAATAATGTGTACACTGTGTGGAACAAGTGGTAACTTACGTTTACAAGGTCGATCAGGGAACATTCTCGCGAAACCTGGACGACATATGCATCTCATTTCGGTTCCAACTTCTATGCACATCTCTGCCCTGGAGGCTCTGCATTCGGGCGCACATTGGTTGGATATGGGCTGAAGGGACACCACAGGTGCACCGAGAACACCTCCTGCCAGAACTCTGTGCACCTCGTTTCCGACGGGGTCTTGTTCGTCTCTTGATATGTCGTCACCGTATTCTGCTTCAACCTGTGAGGAAATTTATGAACAAATTTTGATGAGAACGGTAATTCAAATCCACATCATCCAGATTTCAAGTCAGTAAACTACCTAAATCCACATCATCAGGATTCACGTAAGTCAATCATTCAAATCCACATCACCCAGTTCTGACCTACTTACACTACAATATAAAACTACAACTGATTCTTAAATTTACCTCTTCAGCTCCAGGTGCAGGAGGCTTCTGATCACTCATCACCACAAAGATAGAATCATTATCAACGACGTTCTCGTACGACGAAGGTATCCTGGTAACAACTGACTGCAGAATGGTCGACGTGACCGTAGAAATCAAGCTTGTTGGACGTAACAGTGTTTCCGTTACCGTCTCCACAGTAGTAGATGTCATTGTATGCGTGAGAAGAAGGGTTCGTGTGGTCGGTGGTGAACCTAGGACCGATGTTTCCGTTCTAGTCACTGTAGATGTCTGGAATCGGGTAACCTAGGTGTAAGAAGTCGTAGCACTCAGCAAAAGAAGTATGTACACATAATCGCTGTGATAGAAAGGAAGATGCGTGTCAGAGTATGTGAGGATAGGTTGAGCAGATACGTGATGGTGACAAGTGGTTGGACAAGTTAGAGTGGTTTGACAAGTGGAATAGGGACGCAGGATAGTGGACGAATAGTACATAACTTCGCGCGTGATTAGATAATTAGGAGATGGGAAGTGTGAGACCGAACGCCTTCAAATAAGTGAAATGAAACCTTAATGAGATAACGGAAATGTGATCGTAACTAGTCAGATAAATGAAAGTTATGATAACGAGATGATAAGACACAAGGTAAGTAAAGTGGAACCTCAAGTAGTCAGACTAGTAGAATAAAGAAAGAGGAAAGCAAACAAGTGGTATGAAATATCCTTGACCACATAAGTAGCATAGGTATTGTGTGATCAGACAAATTGATCAAGTTGTAAAAAGGCAGATAAGTGAAAACAGATTTTAGGTGGTCAGACAAGTAGTGATAGATTGTGGGTGGTCAGACGCGTGACAGTAGATTGTAGGTGGTCAGACAAGTAGTAACAGATTGTAGGTAGTCAGACAATTGAAAGCAGACTGTATTTTTTCAGACAAGTGGTAGTGTAGGTGGTCAGACAAGTGGTAACAGATTGTAGGTGGTCAGACAAGTAGATCAAGAACATTAGAAAGCAAACAAGCAGTATACAGCCTACACGACTAAACACTATAGTGTATCTAAATTGTCAGACAATTAGTACAAAACAGCAAATGATCAGACAAGTGATATGAAACTATACATGATTAAACAAGTAGTATAACTAAACTTAACCTACCAATCACCCTCCCTTTAAATATCAGTCTAACTCAACACCTGTCCAAATTTGTGCATCAGCCATAAAAATTTCAGCATGCATAAAGAGTACATATAGTACTCAAATCATACCTCTTTCGGTTTCGTGCGCATGGTAGTAGACGCATTAGCAGCTTTACGCATAGTACTACTGACAGTGCTCTTCGTCATCTTGATTATCGATCCATTCGTCCTATCATTGTTCGCCGACAGGGTACCAGTTACTTTCACGATCGAACTATCAGTTCTAATCACCACCGTGGGTGAATTCTTCACACTAGTCTCGTTTAACCTTTTGTGTTCCGTCGTGGATGCTACAACCAGTTTCGTTTTCTCATCTTTCGACATCGTGGGACGTGGCTCCTTCTTCTGGGTGGTGACCACGTGAGTCAGACTTTCCGTAGGCTCCACTCTGGTCGACGGTAAAATATTATCGTAACTCGATTCCAGGAAGACTGGATGCTCCGGGCGTTTCACGGGATTTCTGGGAATCTCAAAGTTATGGGACCTAGTTGGTTCAACCTCTCGACTCGTCGATCTGCTTGGTTGAATGTGATTGACCTGCAGTGGTCTTAACTTCGTTGGAATCACCATGTTCGAAGACAGCATGGCAGTGGGTTGTACCGATATTCTGCAAGATTTAACGTGACAAGAGATTCAGTCGCTCTAGGTAACTTAGAATAGAAGATCAGTACCTGGACACTGGCCTGGTGTCGAAAGGCCTCACGGTGTAGATGCTGACGTGTTCTGTCATCCTGGTCTCAACCGGTCTGAGGATCTCTGGTACATCCACGACAACCGGGAGATCGACTGTGCCGTGTATGATCGGAATCTTCGATTCCATATCCTGGACCACTGGGATGTGCGAAGTTGCCACTGCTGTTGCAATCTGAATGGAACCAGATACTGCAACTGCGGGTCTAACTGTAGCAATTTCGAGGGGTCTGGTGGTCTGTGTTGCTGGAGGCGGTGGTACCATGTCCTGTCACATACATGAACCATAATAAATAAATGTCACTTGCCTCGATCACCCTAGTTTGTTCAGAATTCGAGTCAGATCGAATCACAGTTAGCAGAACTACTTATGAAGCAATGTAACTGTGTCTAAGCAATTTAAGTCTGAACAATTTAAACAATATCTGAATAGTTTAAGTCTTCAAATAAGTTTTGAACAGATTTAAGCTAAAATTCACCTGAGACAGTAGTTCCACGATGAAGGGTCTGGCAACGGAAGGTCTGGGACTAGGTGGAACCATGGTAACACTGGGTAGAGGTGCCACAGATGATTCCTTCAGAGGAATATACTTAGGCGGAGGTTTCAAACCAGACTCGTTCGCAACTCCAAACGAGAACCTGTCCTCAGTAGGTCTACTAGTTGTAGTGATATCAACAGGAGGTGGTGATAAACCGACGACATCTCGCGAAGGTATGGGTGGTGGCTTCAAATCCTCTTCCTCGTTCTTGTTCGACTGACTGGATCCAATAGTAGGCCTCAGGGGTGGTGGCATCATATCTCTGGACGGCACACTCATTCCCTCCATGCTGCTCAACATGTCGGTAGACGTTTCAGCAGGACGAGTCCTAATGTTTGAGTCACCCTGATTCGCGTCTGATAACGCGAAGTTAGTCTGATAAGACGTTTCGAGAGACTCGTCGTTCTTCGTGTCAGTAGAGTCACTCTTCGTGATCAGCATGCTGGGTGGTCTTTCAGTCTGGGTCTTACTGTCCACTTCCTCGCCCATTGCCTCCACAGGCATGGAGAACCTTATGTTAGGTCTTTCAGGTTTGTTATGGCCAGAAGAGATGGTTATTGGTCCGGGTACCTGAGGTTTGGGTTTGGTGATGATATGTGGGTACTCCGGATGGATCCTTGTTCCTTGTCCATATTCCGGTTGGGTCACCGTAGGACGATTACTCTCTGGACTCATCCCCATGTCCGACTGGGGGAACTGCTCTTCAGGGTAGGGAGTCGTACTGTTCCTGAACTGAGTTTTGACCGTCTCATTCCTGTTACTCTGAGTCTCCGAAACCTTCACACCACTGTCCCAATTCAGATCCACGAAACCACCTAACTGCAGGTGGCTCTGGTTCACCTTGCTACCCTGAGTATCGTTCTTGAAGGACTCCAGATCTGGCTTGTCTTCAGGTCTCGTCCTCGTGTGATCTGGTCTGGCCTCTGGCTGAGTCTTGGGTCTGGGGTACGAAACTGGTCTAGTTTCCGGTTTACTTGGTCTGGGATAAAGTCTGCCAGGCTTGTCAGAGTCGGGCATGAATTGTGGGATGATGGCTGGTGGCTTCAGATCTATGGTGTCATCCCGTTCATGGGGCTGTGGGGTGGATGTATGCTCACCTTGCTGATTCTTGTGACCCGATGGCTTCTGGGTACCGTAATACGTCGAGGGTACACCCTGCACTATCTCGTAATCAGGTTTCCCCTCCTTCCACTTATAACCGTAAGTCATCGCGTCTTCATGGCCACTGTAGACCCCGAATGGTTTTCCTTGCACGATCGGCATCTCCTGAAGCTTGGTGTTGTAATAGTTCGGTCCGTATGGTACTTGGGTTGACGTAGGAACATTTTTGTGGGTAAATGGCGACCCCTGATTCAACCACGCAGGTTTCTGGCTCTGGTGATCCACCTGTTTCGATCCTGCGTACGTGTTCTTAGTTGAATTGTTAGTTTGACTAACTGTAGCATCCGTCGGTTTATCCTTTTGAACCTCCTTCGCTGGGTTTTGGTATTTCACCTGCTCCGAGGCTTCACTTTCGGAATCCAAGGTCTTTTCAGTCTGACTGCCACCCTGCCACGTTTCTGGCTGTCCTTGATTTGACGGAGTCTGATCAAAGGTCTGATGCTGACTGTTCACTGCTGGCTTTGTGGGTTCTGGTTTTGTCTTGGGTTTGGAGGGATTGTGGTACTCTATCGCTCCGGTTGGTATGTGCTCTTCCGTTTGAGGTCTCACTGGAACTACGTTTGTAGGACGTTTGTTTTCAGGGTAGAAGTGCAGTGGTCTGTCTTGAACGTCCACGTGCTGAAAAGACAAACACATCATTTTTTCTCACTTCTACGTAAACTGCTGAATTACTTCACTTTATGACTGTTGCTGTCACTTCAAATTTTAGCAGTTTGGAATGAAGTTATGATATTCTAACCAAGGTCACCTAACATACGACACCCTAAATTTATTCCCAACAAATTTCAATAGATTCTTTGATTCTTCTATTATTTACCTGAGGACGAGATCCAAACGAAGGTTGCCTCTCAGTCACCTCCTTCACATCTGGCTTGGATGTGGACATCCTAGGTGGTTCATGATGAATCTGCGGGTTCGTCGGTGGACGATGAGGCAGCACAAAGGTATTCTGGTTCTTCACCGGGGGTCTCTGAGACCCGTTATAAACAGGCTTCCTCACGTTCGGCCTCTCAACGTACACAGGTCTGTCCAAAGGACGACCAGTAGTAGTCCTCAAAGGAGGACGCGGTCTAATTCTATTATTTACCAAAATCCTCGGCGGTTTCTTATCCGCCTTCCAATTGGTATTCAAAAGAATTTCATTCCCGGAGTCTGGCTTCGCCAACAGGATGTATCGATGAGCGTTGTCCGACGAACCGGACATTTCCGTCCTCCTCGGCGGAGTATTTGGGTCTGCGGGCTTCGGTAGCTTAGGGTATTGACCTCTCGGTGGTAAATGATTGTTGGACAGGACGTGAGACGGATGTGGTACACCCTGCGGACGAATGTTCACCGTTTCCGGCCTGTGGTGCACCAGGATCTCCGTGTGCACGTGTCCTTGACCACTTAGGGTACCTGAACCGTCAGGGTGTTTGATCAGGTGCACGTCCGATGGCTTCTTCTCGGGTCTTCCCACGGGAGCTTCCAACTTGTCCTGCGGTCTGTCGTACTCGAAACGACCTGGTGATAATGGGATCACTGGACGATTGTGCGAAGAGTGTTTGTCGTGCTGGGTCTTGAAGTTCAGAGGTGGCGATGGTGGGACCATGTAGTCTGCTGGGTCCTTTCCGTTGGAATACTGTGGCAGGTCCTCCACCTAGTAATATTTAGCAATTTTTATCATTTCTGTACCTACACATATACTGTTTTAATCTTTAAAGTTTGCTACAATTATTCAAATTTCGATAAATGAAAATCGCAAACTGCAATTACCCTTTGAATTCCAACGAAACCCAATCCAACTTCCGACTCAGGATACGGTGAAGGATCGTCAAAGTACTGTCCACTGATATGTGGTTCACTCGTGTCACCGAATATCAAAGCTTGAGTCCCACCCTGAGGAATCACCACATTGGCCACCTGACTGGGTTGGATGTTGACCAACAATGGTTGTCCCGTCGATCTGTCGATGACGTGTGGTACCTGATGAACTATTGGCTCTGCGGGTTTGGGTTTGGGTTCGGAACTTTGAAGGACGATGGAGGTATCGGGGAGCAGAGGATCCCTCTGGGCCCATGGTGGTCGTTTCTGGTCCTCGGAGAGAAGTGTGGGCCATGGTTTCTCTTGTGGTGGCTTCACCGAGTCAATCTTCTGAAAAAATCATAGTCCATCTTTCATTCATCTGGAGTTCTTAAATTTATGAGTTTCCCTACATCCTCAAATTCATAATATTCATCCTCATAACCATACCTGATCAAATTGCGGATGCGGTGGAGACATTTTCAGAGGATCCTTAGCGCTCCAAGGTCTCCTCGGCTTCTCAGGACTCCACTCCGGCTCGTTCAACTTCAAGTTCGGATTAGCATACTGCTCAACGTTAGGTCTATCCGGGGGTTTCAACAGAGGATCATTTTCCATAACATCCTGTTTCGAACCCATCCTCTTAGGCGGTGATTGAATAGAATGCAACTTCTGAGTCTGTTTGGGTATCAAACCCTGATTCGTGTCGATGGGCATCGACACCGGTATCTTCAAATGCTCTTCATACACTTGATGAGCTGGATATATCTGTATCTGAGGTCCCTTGTGACCCTGAAGAGTTTGTTGCGGCTTAGAATCGTCTCGATCGTTCTCCAGAACTTCCAGAACCGGGTGTACCGGTATATTTGGTACTGGCAATGGCGGTGGCTTCATACCGATGTGCTCTTCGTCCTCTAAGAACGTCTGAGGCGGTCTCGGTGCCATCTTTCCGGGCTTGCCGATGATCACGTCGCTGTTTGCAGTAATCACTTCTCCTGGAGAGATCGGAATACCGTCTGCCAGGCTGGAGGCCACTTTGTGACGAGTCTCGATGTAGTTGTGGTTTAGGTTCGCCAGATGAGTACCTAGAAGACATCGTTAATTCATTAAATTCTATATTTCGGTTGGTTTTGGTTGAAATTAGATGATTTTTCAGATAAATTATTTCTGTATTATATCTGACCACAAACGCCATTTTTCACTATGACAACATGTTAATAGCTGAAGAGTAATTATTTTCACAACAGTACGATACCGAATAGTTACGGTAGAAAACGAAGTATAGTTTGCAGGAAAATGTTAAGCGAAACTGGCAAGTATTTCCTTACCAATGTTCTGGCTTTCAGCAGCCTCTATATCGCCATCGGCGAACTCGGCCACAGGAATGTAAATCGGCGACCTCTGAGTGGTTACTTCCTGAACTTCCGCTTGCGGTACAGTGTCGTTTCTCCTGGTTGCTGACGTCTTTCCCTGAAGCAAACCCGCCATCGCGGTGATAACCGGCCCCAGGGCGGACAAACTATTGATTCCCAAGGATCCGAGACTGAGGAGGTTGCTCACTTGAAGATCGCTGGTGTTCTGATTAGCTGGTTTCTTGTTTTGAACGGTCTCCCCGGAAGACGTCACATTTTGTTCCTGAAATGAACATCACAGTAATGTTACTCAAGTAATATGATTTTGTTTTTTTCATGTAACAAGATTAATTACCTGATTGATCTGTTCAGAGGGCTTCAAGTTCGATTCATTGACAACCGGGGACGCTTCCGTGGACACCAAACTTGCTGAAACTGCTTCATCATTCTGCGTTTCGATTGAAGAGGTTGCTTCCAGGAAGCTGCTGGTTGTGGTAGGATCTATTTGATCCTCTTCGTCGAAGAAAATGATGGTCGATCCTGTAACTACGTTTTTC
This sequence comes from Megachile ligniseca, assembly GCA_945859555.1. Classification (NCBI taxonomy): domain Eukaryota; kingdom Metazoa; phylum Arthropoda; class Insecta; order Hymenoptera; family Megachilidae; genus Megachile; species Megachile ligniseca. The sequence goes on from OX243783.1 coordinate 8,850,306, forward strand.
ACTGGATCGGAGTGGTGTGCGGTGGTTAGCAAAGCATTCATGTATCCAGCGTCTAACAAGCTTGGTGCAATTGATTCGGTGACTACGTTTTCTACGATGTGGGACCTGGAGGAGACCGTTGTCGAGGTTTCTCCGTCTGGTCCAGCCTGTAATGGAACGAACAATTTGGTTTATGTATGACAATTTTCCCAAACTCTCAACTCCCCAAATTACCAAAGGTCCAAATCATGTCCAACCCACGACACATCAGAAATATGCACTAAAAATGCATAACAAACAATTTACAGTTAAAATAATCACCTGAAGCAGCGTGGTAAAGTACGTGAATGTCGTCAAATAGGTTTTCGTGGCAAAAATTTGGATTGGTTCCGGAGTAGGATTGACCAGGGTGGTCTTCGTGGTCGTCTTCTTGACAGGCACTTTCTCCAACACCAAATCGGTCGATGTCGCAACGTTCGTTCGAACTACGGTGCTGCCTTTCTCTAGGAAGGTGTTATAATATGTATAGGTGATATAATAAGTCTTCATCATGTCGGTCATGCTCTCCTCCGTGCTGTCCAAAGCTGTTAACGTGGTGGTGACGCTGGTTGGTCGAGGTGGTGGTGCAGATTCTGTGACTATCAGCTAAAAAGATTTATTAGCAAGATTTATTTATTATTACTATTTAGTAGTAATTTACTTATTAATTCACTTTACTGTTACTACTATAAAAATCTTTCAAGGTTTGATAAAAGATTTGATAGAATTAAAAATACATTGGCAATAACAAATATAACCAACTGTACTCTACATCATTTCCTCCTGTATCATACTTTCCACTATAAATTTCCCAACATGACCCCATACTTTCACTAGCATAAAGAATAACCTTTACGACCTGTTCTCCAATAACCCGTACAAGATATCGAAAATCGTCTGATAAATATTAACCTGAGTAACAGTGTCACTGGTAGTTTCGATTCTGGTTCGTCCATCCTCCATGAAAGTCTTCTCCAACATCCTGGTGCTAAGATACGTGTTCGTTTCCGGTCGTGGTGCTTCGGATGGCTCGAGGATCATGTGAAGATAATGCTGAGGAGCGGTTACCGTGTTCGTTATCACCTTCGTGCTGCTCTCTAGAGCATCGTTTACGTCCGAGTGATCGGTGTTCAGAGTTAAGTAGGTGTAGGTCGTTTTGAACACCTCTGTCCGGAGAGTCGGCGACGCGTCTAGGGTTACTGCTGCGGTCTCTGAACCTGGTTTCCGGTGACGTTCTTCCGTCGCTGTGTTGGCTATCACCTTCAATTATTTCAAGTTTGAGGTAAAATGTTGAACGTATTTTAAATTATATTCAAACATTGAGATGTGAAATTTTTAAATTTAATATTGTCTGAGGTTTATGAACTTTGAGACATTATTTTGTGTTCGGGGTTAGGTAATATTAGGAGAGGTTACTGTTGGATTAGGTTGGGTTATAGTTAGATTAGGTTCTGACTAGGTTATAATTAGGTTAGATTAGATTTTTCAGGATTTATGAAAATTATTGTTAGGTTTGGTTAAGTTACGTTATGGTTTAGCTAGGTGAAGCTTATGGTTAGGTTCAATTAGGACAAGTTAATTCAGGTTAGGTTAGATTAGGCTCAGGATAGATTGATGTTAGATCAAATTAAGCTAGATCCTCTCAGGTTAGGTTAGATTAAAGTGGATCATCTCAGGTTAAATTAGATTAAGGTGGATTTCAAATTAGACTAGATTGAGGATACTTTGACAGTAAATTATTCTCTACAATCAATAATTTCATCATAAACTGTCCTCTCCAACAATTTTACCATAAATTATTCTTTACGGTCCACAATTCCAGCATAAATTGCCCTGTAATCTCAACATTAGAACATAAACGTGTATCTAAACAGCAGAGTATTAACATTATTACCTGTTGTTCCGTAGAAACGGTAGTTGTGCCGTCCTTGGTGATCGTAGTGAGATACGTGAACGTGGTGGTACACGTCTTGGTGACAAATTCATTGGGCTTATCTTGAGGAAGCATCATGACAACCGTGTCGGACAATGTCAGCGTAGGTTGAGGCATAGAATTCTCCCATCGTAATGCCGGCGTTGGACCGGCAACGATCACCTCGACTCCATTCGACATCACGCGAGTAGCTAAGTTGAACCTTCGGCCTTCTTCATCTTTCGCTTCGTATTCTCCTGTCGTGTTACAATTCCACAGTGAAGCGATTACAACAGAGTCACGTTTTCGCGTCGACAAATGCCCGTTGACAATGTACACGTTAATCGGTTTACCTGAACAATCTAGAAACTGTACAGCTGTTCGGCCCGAACGGACTATTCGAACGTCCGAACCACTGATCATACTTTCGGAGTACAGAGGAAACGAGTATTCGACAGAAACAAAAATGTACAGAGCAGACGAAATATTTGAGAACGGAAAATTCAGTATGTACAATATATATGTTGGTTCTTCATTTACAGGTATATACACTTCTATTGTACAGGGAACAATTTCGACCGCCATAAGCCAATTTGAAGTGAGACAAGTATGTACAGTCTCGAGGGGGAGAGAGAAGTTTCTATTAGTCTAAAGAATATATTTTACATGGATCGTCGTGTGGCCCGAAAATTTTTGTCACTTTGATGGATTATGAACTTTTTGATCTTTAAGTTTCGAAATTTCGAAATTTCTTGATTTTCAAGTCCTCTAAATTTCAATTCTCTAAATTTCCATATCCCTAGACTACCAAACTCTAAGATTCCTATATCCCTAGGTCCTAAATCCCTAAATGCCCACATAAATCTTAAATGATCAGAATTCCCCAAATACATACATTTCAAATTCCTATACTATCAAATCCCTAGATTCCTAAATACGTACCCCATTACCACACTTTTAGTCATACACACAGAAAGGGTTAACACAAGTTTGGTAATATATATCACCACATCTCAAATTCACAATCCATCATTTATCTAATATTGATCATTCAACCTAATCATGAGTGAGCTTCGGGGCACACGACGATCGTCATAGAAAATGCTCGGACAGCCGGCGTGGGCTACTCACCAGCAACAGGAACTGGACTATACACAGACGACGCGGGTTTCGTTGTCTCCACGGTAGGAGTGACAGTCACCGTGACGGGCACCGTCAACGTAAGGGTCGTCACTCTGGGTCTGACGGTCGTCGAGGATGTCACTTTCGTCTCCAGTCCGTTCAGTTGCGTCACCACGTACGTGTACGTTCTCATGCGTGTCGACGTCACGATCGTCTCGGTATAGTAAACGCTCGTGCTGGGTTCAAGGTCGGGCGTGGATATCGTTTCGTGCACGTCGGCGATCGGTTTCGAGGGTAAAATCTCGGGGAAGTCCGGCCTCGACAGGGACAGATAGAGGTCGTCGGCTAAGCCAGCCTCGATGTCCTCGGGCGTCGGCGACGTAATCGATGTCGTCACCTTCGACGAATCGAGGCTGGGGGTCGTTTCGAGGACCATGGAGGTCCTCTTCGTCCCTGGAGAGGTGTAATCGACCTCCAGGGGGATCACGCTAGGTATTTCGGTGTCGTCGAACGAGGTCGAGGCGGAGGAATCGTGGGACGTCGAGCGGGACGTCTCCAGAGGCAGAACGCTAGCGAGTGTGGAGGAAGAAGTGGGTGAAGAGGTTTCTACGATCGGTTGCACCGTTAACGCTCCTTCCTTCTCTTCTAACCCTGACTCTGAAACTGCAGTATTCTGCACACTGGAGATTTCAGTGTGTTCCTCTTCTGGGTGTTTCGAATCCTTCGATTCAGTCTGTGTTATCGTAACTTGAGGTTCGATCTTCTTCATGGAACGTTCTGAATCCTTCTGAGCGATTGAATCTTCTGACGACTGTGTCGTAACTTCAGATGTCTTCGAATCTTCCTTCGACGAACTTTCAGATTGAGTTACTGTAACTTTAGGTTCAATCGTCTCAGATTCTTTGCTCTTAGACTCACTTTGAGTCACCGTGACACTAGACTCAACCTTCTTATTCGAGTCCTCAGGCTCTTCCAATGTACCTTTGTCAGCTTCAGTTGGAACCTGCGACTCTATTTCTTTTTCCTGGGAATCTTCAGTAGTTGAAGTATCTTCAACTTCGGTTGGAACTGTTGTAATGTCAGGTTGAGTGTCTTCTTCGGTTGATTCTTCACTGTATGTGGATTCAGTTTGAACTTCAGGTTCAGCTGATTCTGGGTAGTCAGTACTGTGAGGTTCTTCTTCTTCAACAGTTGTTGTTTCCTCGTCAGTGGATGTTGTTGTCTCAAATTGCTCTTCGGAAACATCTGCACTGGTTGTTTCCACTGATTCAACTGTTGTATGTTGCTCTTCTTCTTCTTGTTTTTCTTCTTCTTTTTCTTCTTGTTTATCTTCTTCTTTTTCTTCTTGTTTTTCTTCTTCTTCTTCCTCATATTCAGGATACTTAGTAGTTGGAGTTTCTTCTTCAACAACCTTCTCATCTTCCGGTGTGACCGAATCATCAATTGCCTTCACGGTCGTCACTTCTTCAGACTTATCAGTTGTTTCAACAGATTCCGTCGTAGTTTCTCCTCTTTCAGATACAGCAGCTTCTGTGGTTGTATCTTTATCTGAAATCTCTTCAGCCTTCGACGTGGTCGTTGAAAGATCTTCCTTTCCACTTTGAGTGGTCGTGTCCGAGTAATCGTCGTACTCTTCATATTCGTCATCAGACGGTGGGAAGAAGAAGTTATCGGTAATGATCACTGGTTCATCTGTGGTCGTTTCTTCGAGCACCTTCACCGCAGTTTCCTCCACCTTATCTTCAGTCTCTAACTCTTCGGGTTTGCTATCGATAACGTTAGGCGGTTCCTTCAATTCTGGAGTGACGGTGGTAGTAACATCTTCCTTGTTCTCTTCCTCGTCGTCTCCCTCTTCAGTGTACTCTTCATCGTACTCGGAGGACACGGTGAAGAATCCAGTGGTGATGATAGCGAAACTAGACGTCGGTTGAACTGGTCTGACAGCGACCAGCTTCTTCCTGGTGATTCTAGCCTTCTTCTCGGTGGTCGTTGGCGAGACAGTAGTCGACTCGAGTTTTCTTCTTCTGGTTATGGTAACCTTGTGTCGTCCAATCTCTGGTCGATAACTTTCAGGCTCCAAATCGCTCTGTATCGAGTTGGCCAAACCCAGAGTCCTAACTCGAGTCACCACGATTCTTCGTGGCGTGTGACTGGCTACCGTTAACGAAGGAGGCTCTTCGGTCCTGGGTGCCACGGGTCTGCGTCTGACGACGGTCAGCTTGTGCTGTCGTCCGTTTTTTCTGACCACGGGTACGCGTATTCTGACTCGTTTTCTGGGCGTCTCTTCGGGGTAGTCGCCGCCAGGCTCGGACAGAATCCTGGACGACCAACTATCGGTTCGCCCGTGCACGTAATCGGGGTTGCCTAGCTGGTAGTCGTGAGGATAGTCATCTGAAAAGACGACGCTCTCGCTGTGTCAGGGGTGAGGTAATCCTCGTCGCGTGTGGATTAGATTCTACGCACACGGGGCGGTCGTCGAGTGTGTTAAGCGTCCGGCGAAAGGGCGGGTAGGTGGGTTAAACAACATTGCCAGATCAGACATTCCATCAAACGTGGTTTCGTGCACTTAGTAGCGGTTACTCATCGCGCGGTGTGCATATACTGCGCCGTTGTCCGGACAAAAACAGAGAGAGGTACCATGCGTTGAGATTCTTTGTTGTCGTGTGGGCGCGCGTGCGGCGGCGGATTCAAGGCTGTGTTAGTACGTGGACGTAGTAGAGGACGAGGAGGATCCGTTCGGGTGGGGAGAACAGAGAAGAGAAAAAATGGGGGAGCGAACAGGACGTGTGACGGTGATCGAGAAACAACGTGGGTCTCGATCAACCGAAGCTGCGAGCTTTCCACGGTTCTCGGAGACGACGTGGTCCTCGGCGAGGACCGTCCCCGAACACTCGCTATATTACACGGACAGCAACGTCGCTGTGAAACGCGGGGACGGACGCGTGACTACCGGCTTACTACGGAAAGGTCGTCAGCTTCGATCTAGGTGGGCTTTCATGAGTGGCGATGGACTTAATCGAATGATAACGGTTAGAGGGGCAGAGAGAATGATTTATGGGGGGAGGTTCTAACGTAACGCGGGATGAAGGGTTAGGTACGGATGGACGTGGAAATGTGCCGTCCGACGTCACCCACTACGCTCTCGAGACTCTGTGTCGGCGCGTGTGCGTCCATCGAGTCCTCGCTACTCGCTAGAACAGGGATCTCCGATCCCGCGTGCAACGAGGGCGGGATCGAAGCCCGGACCTCCGCGTGCGTATCCTCCCCGATATCCCTTCGTCTCCTGGAGGAGCTGACCGCGTCGCTCACTTTGACGGTGCTTAAAACCGTGCTGAACTCCCCTGGCCTACGACCGGACACGTACAGAGTCACCACGCTGGACTCCTCCTTGTGGCCGCTCGAGTGATCTTCCTTCTTCTCGTATTTGCCGCGGCTGTTGCGCGGCTTGGAGATCTTGGACGGTTTGGCGGATTTCTGGTACTCCTGCACGTCGTCGTCCTCTCCGGAGTACTCGTAGCTGTCCTGCTTGTAGTCCGAGTCGGCCGGCTGATGCCTCCTCTCGACCTCACCTGGCAGAGTGTTGCTCTGGGTGAAGGGAGGCGCCGCGAACACGGGATCCAGAAGAGGATTTGCGTTCTTCGGAGGCTGAGGTTGCTGAAGGAGCAACAGCAACGAGTTCAGGTTGGCCGCTGGCAGAGCAGCCGTCGGGGTCACCACCACCGTGTCCGTGATGAACTCTGTCGCGGTGACCACGTTGGTCGAGGTGTCCACCAAGGTCGTCAGGATCTCTTTGCCGCGGAACGTGAGCGGAATCACGGTGCTCTGTTGCTTGGTGATGGTGGTGACGTAGGATGTGGTGCGCGTGTTGTACTGGGTGGACGGTGTGCCCTGCGGCTGCAGGAGGGGGTTTGCCTGACCTAACTGACCGAGAAGCAGCTGCGACAGCAGGATGTTCGCGAGAGGAGCGTTTTCAGGTATGGAGGGCTGTATGGTGGACACTACGTTCTCTACGGAGTACACGGTCGTGGGTACGATCACCGATTGCGAGGCTCTGCGACCTCCTAGGGTGGTCAGCGTGTGGGAGACCCGGGTGGTGGGCGTCTCGTGTAACAAGAATCGAGTTACCTCGGTTTGACCTTGCAAGTTCGTACCCGTGACTTCGCTAACGATCACTACCAGCGGCCTGCCGTCCCCACCTGTCACGGTACTGTACTGGGAGGGAGCCAACACCTCGGTGCTGGCCTGAGCGGTTATGATATTTCTCTGTTCCGTGATGCCGTTATTTACAACGGGGATCGTCACCTCGGTGGGCACGTAATGGGTCACCGTGATCGTCCCGTCAAAGTCTGGGTAAACGGTGGGTGATTCCCTAATGTCCTCGCGGGAACCTCGAGGCCTCTGCGAGGAGGATCCTCGTTTGCTACCGTTTCTACTCGACGACCTCGAAGGAGCACGAGATGGCGGTACTCGTCGGGAACTGGTCGACTCGGTCGACTTGTTAGAATTATTTCGTAACCTCGGAGGTCTCACTCTTTCCGTATTGCTCGTGGTCCTGCTGTTCGATCTGGACCCTGAAGAGCTCGGTCGTTTATAGTTCGACCTACTCGTAGAGGTTCCATCTTTTTCCCTTAAAGTGAATTGTCTTCCATTATTGGACGCTGGCGACGGTTTTATTCTGGACGAGGTTCTGTCACCATTCTGCTTTCTGTTCCTGACGTTACTTTGACTCGTTTCCGAGGACTCTGCCGACGTTTTTTCAGGGTTGTTGCCCGACTTGGTCGGAGGTCGAGAGGTCGATAAAGACCTTCCTCGGTTATTGTAACGAGCGATGGGTTTAGTGGTGGCTTTCGTGGTCTCCTCTTTATTCGACGCGCTCTCCATCACGTCGGACTTGTCTTCAACCTTCGAACTCGATTGATTGGGTCGTCGGAATCGATTGGTTAGCGACCTTAATTGACTCGCCTGTCGACGAGTTCTTCTCAATCTCGAGAACGGTCTGATCTGCACAGTTGGCTTGATCGATTTACCGGATCGACGATTAACGTTCGCGGTGGTTCTATCTTCGTGTTCCGAGCCCTCGTAATCGTTGTCGGCTATTTCCTCGACAGGATCATCTTCGAAGTTCTCCTCACCCTCTCCTTCCAAATCCTCAGGGTCTAACTGCTCCTCGGTAGGTTCGGGTTTCTTTCCAAATAGCCCTCGAGGAGGAAATAAACCTGCGCCGCCCTGTCTAGGTCTAGTCGAGATCGGCGTATTGCCTCTACCGTTGGTACGACCATTGGTGACCTTGGGAGTAGTCGGCGGAGTCGTTCTATTCAAATTCCCGTTTCTCCTGGTAGTCGTGGGTGGCCTCGGAGTGGTTCCAGTCCTCCCAGAATTGTTCAAATTAATCGGCCTGCGGAATCTCAAAAGAGGATTGGTCGACCTCCTCGACGACTCCGTCGTTGTCTGCAGAGGTGTCGTCACGGTCTCTCCACCTTCCACATCATCGGTGTACAGAGTCTCGTCCGTCACCAAGGTCGTCGTTGTGAACTCGTTAGCGTCATTCTCTTGGTCATCGTGTTTCACTGTTGGCTGTCCACGAAGGAGCGTCGAAGAGGCTCGAATAGGTGGCCTGTACCTGCTGGAGGTTCCAGGGTACACGGAACTCGACGCACGAGTCGCAGCCCTTGCCGAAGAGCCCCTGATAGAAGTCGGACCGCGTCTGTTCCCTTGGAACACCGAAGACGGCGTTATTCTAGCCTGCGGTCTACCTCTGGTGCTTCCCACTGATGACGCGTAAGAGCTCGCAGTACTCGAAGAGCCCCTTCTTCCAGCGAACCTTCTTGAGCCTGCCGGTGACAACGTTGAAGAGTAAGGACCTATCGGTGAACTGACTCTGCCCCTCGACGAAGCAAATCTGTTGCTCTTCCCGGCTAAGGTCGCCGTTATCGTCGGGGTCGCGTCCGTTCTGGTGATCGTGGTTGCACCTTGGGCACCTTTTCTCTTCGGGTTAAACGTGGGTCTGCTCCTGGAGACGAACGGCCTGATCGCAGGCGTGAAGGTCCTCTTTCTCGTAGAGAACGTCAGTCTGGACTTTTTCTTGGAACTCTGTCCATCTTCACCCTCTTCGCTCTCCTCTTCGCTCTCGTCGTTCTGCTCGGAGTCTTCCGCGTCAGGAGACTCGGTGGTCGGGTCCTCTGACAAGGAAGACTGGATTACTGCGGGTGACGGTGATATTTCGGGGATATCCGTGGGTTTGGTGGGTGGCAAGGTCGCTGTCGGCGCGATGCTGATGGTTGGAGTCGACAGGAAGCTGGAAGTGCTTTCTATGATCTGTGCATATCTACCCTCGATGCTCGTGCCGATTACTTTGGACTGATACACTATGGTAGTTCCGTTGTTCTCGATTTGACCTTGGATCAACCTCACTAGGCCAGTTCGGTGACCATGAGTGGGTGGAATGGTCGCCTTTCTCTCTTCGTTGATCTTGGTACTTGAAGTGCTCTCGATGACCTTGGCGTATAGACCATTCAACTGGGTACCAATCTGCTTCGTGGTGAAGTAGATCGTGGTGACTTCATCGGCATCCACCACGCTGCCCTTATTCATCGACAGAACACCCGTCGGAAGAACTGGGGTGGCTATCGATGATGGCAGAGGCGGTGTCTCTATTCTCGTCGAACTTTCAACAACCTGAGCATACAAGCCGTCGATGTAAGTACCATGAACATCGGTCATGTAATGAGTTGTGGTTCCATCGTTAACTTGACTGGATCTAACCGTAGAAATGAGTCCTATCTTCGGGACTTCGCTGGTTTTGGATGGAGTGACTGCCTTCTCTTCGGTCGCCAGACTTTGCTGATAAACGGGTCCATCGATTGCTCTTCCAGTCGCCAACTGGGGTGTAGCGACAACTTCAGGTACGGAGACACTGGTAACAGTCTCCAGTCTGCTGTTCAAGATCGTCTCGTTACCGATGTATGAAGTTGTGAAGTAGGTGTAAGTGGTATAGTACGTGACGGGTTCAGGTGAGATAGTAGAAGACTCCAAAGTGCTCTGTTCAGCAGGAGCTGTAGTGATGTCTTTGGACGTGGTACCAAGTTCCTCCGTTTTGACGTTTTCAACGGGGTTAACAATCGAAGGTGTCACCTCATTATCAGCAGTGATTTTGGACTCCTTGTCACTAACAGGACTCTCTTCGCTGAAGGACGACACTGGTCTGTAGGTCATGACGACACCCAGTTCGACGGTAGGAGTGGGTGCAACACCAGGAGTCACAATGTTACTGACTGTTTCCTCTCTACTCGTGGTAACCGTGTCACCACCCTTGTAAAATGTGGTCCAGTAAGTGAACGTGGTGAAGTAAGTAACCGGCAAGGTGCTCGCTTCCATAGGTACCACAGCGGTGGGTCTGATGGTCTCTGTCACTACATTGGTAACAGTTTCCAGACGACTGACCACGTTCGATTCATCACCCTTGTACATCGTGGTGAAGTAGGTGAAGGTCGTATAGCTGGTTTGGAGAAGAAGAGTCGGAGCTGGTTCTACTTCGTGGTGATTCGACTCGGACAGTTCCTGATCCTCCGGAACCGCGTTCCTTTTGTCCATCACGTCCAACAACGTTCCACCTCCTGAACTTGTCGAGGACACCACGTCGGTGATCATGGAGCCCAACACTTCTCCCTCCATTGGAGGATTTGGAGTCACCTGGGCGTTCACCTCGAACCCACGGAACAAATCTACCTTCTCTGTGGTGGGTTCCTGGGTAGTCGGGTACTCGGTCGTTGTCTCTTTCAGCTCAGGTACTGTCACAGGCTCTTCAGGGGTACTGGACTGCTGTTGTACCTTCTTTGCCAAAAGCAGAGCTTCCTCCTGAGACTTCTGCCTCTGAAGAGCTTCCAGATACGCCAGAATCTCTGGAGGAACAGCTGGTTTCGCTTCTACCGGTTTCTCTTCTGCCTTTGGCGTAGTTGGAATCTGCGTTTCTTGCGTCACTGGCTCCACCGCTGTTGGCTGAATGGTTTCTGTGACAACGTTGGTGAACACCTCGGTCCTAGTTTCAATTTCCGTCTCGTCGTCAACGAAGATGGTGGTGAAATAAGTGTACGTTGTATAGTAAGTCTTGATCTGTTCCTTGACTTGTTCAGTTGCCAGAGCCGGAGTTGGACTGGGTTCGATTTCAGGAACCGTCTGCTTCGTGTCCTCAAAATCTTTGCTGTCCGCTGCTTCCGTAGGGATGTTGTGATCAGTTGTGGTGTCCTGCTCCTGCAGCGTGGTCAAAGTCTCCTCGGTTGTCTGTTCCAAGGTTGTCGGATACTTCTCAGTTCCCTCTTCGCGTTCAGGTGTGGTGGAAGGCAGAACACTGTCCGAGATCTTTGTTGGCGATATCAGGGTGGACTCATCCTTGTCAAACAATCCTGCCACAACCGCAGACACTCCGTTCGGACCAACGGTCTGTGTGATCACGTTCGTTTCAACCACCTCCCGACTGGAAATACTGGACGTACTCTCCTGGAAGAAGGTAGTCAGATACGTGTACGTGGTGTACAGGGTCTTGAATATCAGCTCTATTTCCTCGTCCTGCTTGGTAGTCTGTTCCTCTTCGGGTACGTTGACCAAATTCGGAGTCGTCCTCGGTGGTTCGGTCAACGCTGTCGGAAGAACGGCAGTCACAGTTGCACTAGGTACAATCAGTTCCGTCAAGTAGGTGACATCCGAAGAGACCACTTCTCTGGAACGAATCGAAGTCGTGGTCTGATCGCCGTCAGGAATGAAGAAGGTAGTGAAATAAGTGAACGTCTTGTACACCGTGGAAGGAAGAAGTCTGGTAGCCAGTGTGACCTTCTCTTCATCATTGAATACATTGTCCTTGCCGTCCTTGTGCCCGAGGTTGTTCTTCGAGGTACCTCCTTTGATGCTGCGACCCTGAGGATCTCCAGCGATTATGTCATTCGGAAACTCGTCCTCCAAGGTCGGGGCAGCTGACTCGGTAGTGCCTAGAACCCTCCTAGCGCTCTCCAGGATATCCTTCAAGGTCGTCAACACGCTGTCGGTGGTGTCTTTGAACGGAGTGGTCAGCTCGTTCATTTCTAGAGGAGATTCCTCGCTCGTGGTGATTATTCTGGGTGTAGTACCCGTTGTCATTTCCAACGTGGTGTCCTGATCACCTTCCGTCTCCTCCGTGGCGGTGGTTCCATAATCCACCGTTGTATCTCCGGTGCCATAACTGGCAGTAGCCTCGTCAGGGAAGAAGTACACGTTCGACGACGTATGAATGACCTGCGCATAGTCGGTGCCAATATAAGTACCATAAATTAGACTCTTATAGTGCGTGGTGATGCCATCCTTAGAAGTGGTCGAGTCCAGGACCTTGAGGAGCCCGGTGGGCTTCAAGGAAGCAGTTGTCACGTCTGGTACCAACAGCAGTGGCTCCGTGGACGTACTTGAAGACTCGACTTCGAAATCTTCCGTGACACTGGGCTGAATGTTGGCTCTGTTAATAGCGTCCAGAAGAGGGTCACCCGTTGGGCTGTTGGGATCAGACTTCCTTCCAGGTTGCTTCGTTGTCTCTTGACCCGCAACGACGCTGGTGGGTCTGATCTGCACAACGGCAACCCCGTCGTCCGGTCTCAAGGTCGCGTCACCTTTGATAGTGGTCGCTGGACGACCTGCCGGAGCCGGCGACGTGCTGGGCGAAAAAACGATGACCGTTTCACCCACGGTAGTAGTAAAGTCGGCGAAACCATGATACGTTACTGTAGCCAACGGTTTGGTGTCCACCTTCTTCTGCACCTGAGCTTTAGGCTGAGGCTTGAAGATCTTCGGCACCCGAGGCCTGAAGCTTTTAGGTTGGTCATCCTCCAAATTGTCGAAACTGCTGCCCACGTATTCGTGTTTGACGGTGTACGTCGGTAGATTATCAGCTGGCCTAACCTTCGCGGGTTTGAACCTCTGATCCGAGCTAGACTCTCTTCTGCTGAATATGTCGTTTTCCCTAGAAAGTTCGTCCAACTTCGTCGCAGCCTTTTCGCTGTCTTCGGAACTCTTTTCCTCGCTCTCGTCCTTCGCTTCCTCGATTTCTTTTAACGCCTTGATAGGAGCGTTATCCAAAGCTATCCTGAGCTGCCAATCGTCACTGGGCGTCCTCGAGGGGTAAACTACGTAAGGAGTGGGCGAATCGGGAGCTGGGTCCTTCTCGTAAAATACCCTACTCGAAGTAGCCAGAATCCTAGCGTACAAACGACCATTGTCCAGGGTGGTACCCACCACCTGTGTGGCGAACTCTGTGCTAGCGCCGTCCTGGACGAACGTTCTCGCGGTTTTCGTTAGGAGACCGACCGGAGGGACGGATTTACCGGGTCGTGCCGAGACTAGGAGGACCGTGGTTACCCCTGGGACAATCGAGCCATGGAAACGAACGAGTTTTCGGGGCCGTTCAGAAACGGGGGACACGAGCCGCATGGGGGAGCACGAGTTCGTTCAACCGGTCATTTATTCGGTCGATCGATTCGACCGAGGTCCAGTCACAAGTTAATTCGTCCGTGTCGTGTCGGTGTTCGGTTGTTAGCCGATCGAGCGATCGGCCGATTCGTTTGTTCGAATACGTGTAGTATTGATTTTTGTTTAGTTTAGATAATGTAGGTCGTCGGAGAGACGGAGTGGCGGGCGGACGTTGGAGGCAGACGGCATCCAGTTGTTGAGAAGAGTTGAAGAGGCGAGGAGCAGGCGGGAGCAGTAACAGAAACAGAAAAAAAGAGACAGACGATCTTAGTAGACGAGTCATCCTGTTGGTAGCCTAGAGCACCTGCTCTATGTCCCCGTTACCCTGTCACGAGTATCGATTTCCGATCGTCGCGCGTTCACGGACCGATCGTTCCGTTCCGCGGAAAACGAGACGGCCCTGATCGCGATCGATCGAACATGTCACAGGCGTTAGGTTTATGTACGTACCAATGTATGTACATCTCGAGGGACCTGAGAACTCGTTACACATCCGTTTCGTTCTCTTCGGCAACGGATGATTCATAATTTTGTAATTACTTTTTCTCATGATTAAACGAGCGGAAGTATATTCTCGTTCATTGTGATTATTTGTGGTAATGATTTTTTACGTGAATAACGTCTGTACCCTGTGGTTTCAGGGTATCATGAAAAGTTACTATTCTTTTTATTATTGTTTTAGAAGTGATATAGTGAGTTAGAAATTAAATTTTCATGTTTAATGTTTTTCATGGTTCAAGATTTGAATACGATATAGCGATATAGTATGTCCTACAGCACTTGGTAATATAACGAGTGGTGATATAGCAAGATAAAACGCATAGTATATGGTGATTTAACGCGTAGTAATTTAATGTGTGCTTATAAAGCGCATGATAATGTAGCTTGTAGCAATACAGCGCGTGACAATATAGCTCGCGGCGATATAATGCATGACAATATGGCGCAATAGCAATATAACGTTTGGCAATATAGTGCATTGGCGATCCAGCGTGGCAATATGATTCGTAACAATATGACATGTAGCGATATAATGCGTGGCAATTCAGCGCGTGGAAATATAACGCATGGCGATGCAGTGCGTGGCAATATAGCGCGTAACGATGTAGGACGTGGCAATATAGCGCGTAATAACGCATATGTTATTTACTCATATATTCTATAAACAAAATAAAATTGATTTCACTAAAAATTTACAAGACGTTATTCACGCAACAATTTCACGTTTCATAGAACCGTCACGAATTCTTTCGAATCATTTCGTTGATCATAGTGATTTATCAAGTCCCTCGAGGCTATAAGTAAGTCGCATGTCAGTATATCAACCCTTGTACCCATAGAAAACGGAACGCAAAGTGTGCGAACAAGAAACATAGCTACACAGAGAGAAACACATATTTCGTAACAATAGTATATATTTTTATTATTATATACACGGCCGCACCTCGCGTCAACACGCACATGAAGATATTTCCTTGCAATTTCTTTCATTTTTTTTATATAGAAATTGAACGATTGGTTTTGCTGTGAAAAGAGAAAGGCCAGACAGCTAAGAGAAAGAGAGAAAGAGAGATAGAAAGCGAGAGAGAAATGTTGCCGATGGAATTGCACTTGAACGCGATATTCATTCGAAATTAATAGGCCAATGGAACGCGAGTAACGAAATGCATTAATACCAGGAGAATTGTTCATTCGAGTGCAATTCCGTTAGCAGGGCTCGAGTAATGGATGCAAGATGGCCGCGATTAAAATGCACGACACTCACCTTCTAGATCCCTTTCTATCCTAGGGGCCCTAATTTCTGTTAACGATCCTTCATCTGCAAACAAAAACGTACATTAACATTAGTATTCTAATTCATTCCATCATCATTAATCATCGGTATTGTACACCGTGACAAATAGAAATCGTTAATACTTCGATAAATTATCTTGTTCGTTCGTGATTTTTATGCTTCATCTTTTTTATCTTGTCATTCTTCTTTTCTTATAAATTTATGCGTTTATTATATAATATATCTGCAGAGTAAGAACAAATAGCGTAACCTATAAATTTTAAATCATGTACATACAGATGTCAACAATTCATAATTATATGAAAATATATAGGATCATAAATATATGAACATATGCTGTTTCTATTCTAATAGTTAGTTATGTCTATGTCAAATACTAGGTGCAATTAAAAAATTAATAATCACGCATCATGAAATGCAATTCTGAAATTAATTGTAGTTATTAGTAATCTCTGGTAAATTTGAAATCAGTTCTCGAAAGTTACGTACATACATTTGAGTGATGTAAAACGTAATTTCTTTTACGATCTTCTAATGATACTGACATTTCCATCACAGTTGCATTAACACTTTTTATCGTTCTATGAAATACGTATAATTCATTGGTCAAGGACGTTTAATAGCATGTTTGAGAAAGGAAGCTGTGGGTGGTGAAGGGAAGTTCTCGAATACTTCTTTGAGATGCTGCATTTGGTCAGCCTAGTAATTTTGGTGACGTCAGGCAGTCAAAGGTGTCAATAAAATGCAAATGAAATGTAGATGATACTAAAACCCATCTTTTACCAAAATCACGGAGTGTAACGTGTAGTTTTATTATTTAAATCTGTTTTCATTGGAAATTTAAACCTAACCTAAACTGGTAAATTTCTAATTATTTACTTGAAGGTTAGGTTGAACTTGAAGTATGAACATTGATGCAAATTCACTCATTTTCGTCGAAATTTTAAAGCCTGTCTCAGTAACAAAAACTAGTGTCATAAATCAAATCGTTCTTTTTTAAACTCACATCAGGTCAGATTCCATGATTTAAGAATGTGACACACGATTTTATCATTCAGATTTAAGTTTCATATTCAACTGAATCTAATACATAATTTTATCATTTGAATATAATTATTCTTGTTCCAAAGTAGGTCAGGTTAATTTTGGAGTGTGAACAGGATCATTTTACCGTCCAAATCTGACCCTGATTTAAATTTCACATTTAATTTAATCTGATACATAATTTTATCGTTTGAATCTAATTATTTTTATTTCAACTTAGATGAGGCTATGTTTTTGGTCTAAAAAAGAATGCAAACATGTGACTCTATTATTCAAATCTGTTTATCCTCGCTTGAATCTTGAACCAAACCTGTCTTTATACGTAACCTTACACTTTTATAAAAGTACCTATATCGGTTCATAAAAAAAAGATTCATTTAAATTTATGTTATAGGTTAGGTTAAGTCATTTGTAATTTAAACAAGAAACATATAATTATATATATTGTACTACAGATTATTGCAACTAATATTTTTGCAACCAGCTACATGTGTCATACTTGACATAAATATTTTTACTACTTCAATAAAGGTTTTGACAATGAAACCAATAAGAATTAATTCATTCGAAACGTTTCAGGTGAGGTTAGTCACATTTAAAGTTTAAACAAGAAACATATAATTATACATATACAGCAGCTTGCAGCTAATATAACAATTTTACATAACCAAATGTCGAATAAAATTGAAGGCAAAGACCAAAATGGCAGCCAGGTGTCATTGAAATAACAGTTTCCAGCACGGCAATTAAGGTTTTGAAACCAGTAGTTATCCACGAAAGTCAGCCAAATAATAACGATATCAACCTGAATGCATAAAGACAGCAACAACCGGTGTAATATTAACACCATTAAGGCGTTCTCAGAATAACAAAGTAGCGAGGCCTCGAATTCCGCGACGCCTTCGGTAAAGTAAACCGGTGAACGGACAGAAATGGGACGATGATCGAAGGAAGACAACGTTACGATCGCGAAACGTTGAATAAGGTATAGATACGTATGGGAACGAGAGAAGAAGAGGTCCCAGGCTTCGTCGATGCTGAAGATGTCGTCCGGAGGCCGAGACGTACAGTTATCTGACCGACTCCTTCTCTTCGCGAGAATATCTACTTACTCTTCCGTTTCTCGGCTCGTGCCACGTGCAACGCACACATACACACAAATGTATACATGTATTCGGTACATCGTGTGTGGTTTGCACGCTGACGGGAAGAGAACTCGCGTAATATCGTGCACTGGGTGCATCCAATGCGGTAAATTTATTCATGGAAGACGGAAATCGATACAGGTGCTTATAAGAAACTGAAAGTAACTCTCTTATTGGAATATTGTATTTTGGTTATTTGTTCGAGAGATTTTTCGAGGTTTTGGAGATTTTTGCGGTGGGGTGTAAAGGGGGTGCAAAGGGTTTGTGAAATTCTTGAGTGATTTGGTGTTGAGGAAATTTTACTCAGGGTTAGAAATTGGGAAATTTGCAAATATTCAAATCTTGAAACCTCAAGATGTACAATTTTCCCAAATTCTTAAATTTCCCAAATCCCTAATTTTCCAAATTCTAAATTCCCCCAAATCCCTAAATTTCCAAATTCTAAATTCCCCCAAATCCCTAAATATCCCAATTCTCAATTTTCCCAAATCCCTAAATTTCCAAATTCTCAATTCCCCCAAATCCCTAAATATCCCAATTCTCAATTTTCCCAAATCCCTAAATTTCCAAATCGTCATTTCTCCCAAATCCTTAAATTTCCAAATTCTCAACTTTCCCAAATTTCCAAACCCCTAATTTCCCAAATCTCCAAATCCTAAATTGCCAAATTCCCAATTTCCCCCAAAATTCCCAAATCCCCCAAGTTTCCACATTTCCAATTTCCTCAAATTTTCAAATTTCAATCATTTCAAGGTTGAATTCTGTTTCCAGCGGAAGTTAATATTAATAAATGTCGTTCGATACTTTGAAAGTTACCAATTGAGGTAATTCTTTCTGCGCTGTTTCATTCATTGCTCATGGTCGATTTGTCGAGTTCGATTTCGCAGAATTTCGTTCGTCTTGAATGACCGTCTTCGTGACCCGGCTTGCCCTACCTGTCTCACCTGTTCACTTCGTTACCCGTTAGCTTTTAGTGCCATTGGAATCACTATTACGTCACAGTTAACTCAATATTGCACCTCGAAATTGCTTACAATCTTCCAGTAACATTACAGTTATCTTAGACAGTTAAATAAACAAGAACAAACATATTTTTTCTGATATTAATATTGCATATATTATTACAATAATGTGTAATATCATATGTTATTAATACTATTATTATATGTAATAGTATACATTATTTAGGTAAGATTTTAATAAAAAAAAGATATAAATTGAAAACGAATAAAACAGTAGAACAATGGTATTCCTAATTCCAGATTAGAGAATGATTTTGTTCAAACAATAATTAATTTATACTCATGATCTCTGTTATCTATGTAAATTGTATTATGTTGAATGAACCTGTTACAAAATTCACGTGTTCCTTTCAAATTGTAGGTTAGGTGTCATTAATAAGCTGCGTTTATGTCTTAACAGCGTGTGTAAATCTTACTATCTGATATTCAGAATACAACGAAATAAATTAATATTTATTACCCTGCGGTTTCAATTTATTCGTACGAGTGCATGCTGAAGCGAATTTCTCCGAAAATTTCGTAATTTGGTTAGCAACTCTGCAAGCACCTCTTGTGTCATTCGTGTCACCAGTTTAATTAAAACGTTAATTATAAAACTAGCGATGATTTATACGTTTTTAGAGTTAATAAGTTTGAGTCTTCTTCAATCTTTTTGAATTTGTGTGTAGGTAATTTTAAAAAGAATAACTACAATTTTTATGAAATATCGGTAAACACAATGGTTTACATTCCACTTCAAAATGATATATGAACAAAGATAAAAATTCAAATTTTAATAAAATACAATAGTCAGCATCACAAAAAATTTATATACCAAATAGTCAATAAAAAAGTACAATAAATCGAACATCAAAAATTCACCAAATAATTTTCTAGTTATAGTTTAGTGAACAAGTGGAGTAAATTTTTGGGGGCAATTTCGAAGGAACGAAAGCAGAAACGTGACAAGAGTCGGTTGCAGTCGTCGGTCAAAAGTTGACAACGATTCACGTGACATCCGGTTATACAACGGTGGCCATTTCTTGGTATTCGACCAATCGGGACCGACGTACTCTCGTGGTTCGAGGTCATCCTCGTTCAGGTGCATTAGGTCAGCTGGTCGACTTCGAGACGCCCTTGTTTCGCAGACGATCTGGCCTGGGGCCAACCAGGGCCATTTTACGATCCATGCCAATACGGCCATTCTCAATGAATAACTATCGCGATATACTTTAATCCTCTTTCTATGACATTCATTCTACGACAGTTTCCTGACGTTCTCCACAAATTATGCAACATTATTCTTTAGAGAAAGCACTGATATACAGCCTGAATTAATTTAATAGAAATTGTGGACTGTGTCTTAAATTGGTCCGATAGAAATTATGAAGTACTTCATGCATTAATTTAATCAAAATTGAGAGGTGTATCCAAAATTCAGATGGGTGGATAAATAAATGTAACAAAAATAAATAAATTCCCCAAATAACAAGTCTCCCAAATCCCCCAAATAAGTACAACTCACTATACATCCAAATCGACGAATTATTAAATCAACTAACCACAACATAAAATTCCTTTCTTTCTTACAATCCTTACTTTGTCAACAATCACCAAATGAAAGTACACTTCATGAACCTATAAATAGATGCTGGGCTCGAATCTCGAGGCAAAGATTAGCGTGACGAAAGCGGAAAAGGTACGTAGCAGTTCGAGACGGTAGACTGTAGACAAAAAGTATATTCCATGGAAATATACCGTTTCGTGCGGGTATGTACGTTTTATTTCACTGCTTCCACGTCACGCTCTAAGCTTCCACGCTCGTACGAATTTCGTGAGCAACAACGATGAGAGTCTCTAGATCTAACATCGAACGTGACCGCGCATACGGCTGGGACGTACAGTCAACGGCAAATCTAGCTTCTCTAGGGGAAATATGTCACCTAAGGGTAAAGTAGGTCTCGCACGTGTTGATTTTTAGGAATTTTGAGAGATTTCAGTAAGTTGCGAATTTGAAGATTTGGAGAATTGAGGACTTAGCGATTAGAGAACTTAGGGATGTGGAAATCTAGGGGTTTTAGAGGATTAGGTAGTTGGAAACTTTGGGAGATGGGGATGTAGGGATTTGGGGATGTAGAGATTTGGGGATGTAGAGATTTGGGGATCTAGGGATTTGGAGATACAGGAATTTGAGGATTTAGGGATACTACAAATTTAAAAATTTTGAAATTGAAATTTGAAAACTTGAAAACTTGAAAATTGAAACTTGAAAAACTGAAAAATTGAAAAATTGAAAAATTGAAAAATTGAAAAATTGAAAAATTGAAAAATTGAAAAATTGAAAAATTGAAAAATTGAAAAATTGAAAAATTGAAAAATTGAAAAATTGAAAAATTGAAAAATTGAAAAATTGAAAAATTGAAAAATTGAAACTTGAAAAACTGAAAAATTGAAAAATTGAAAAATTGAAAAATTGAAAAATTGAAAAATTGAAAAATTGAAAAATTGAAAAATTGAAAAATTGAAAAATTGAAAAATTGAAAAATTGAAAAATTGAAAAATTGAAAAATTGAAAAATTGAAAAATTGAAAACCCGAAAATTTGGAAATACGAAACTTGAAATTGACATATGTGTGAATATAAATTTCGTGTGACATGTTGCACCGGAATGTACATGCAGCTCACGCAGTGTTCCGAGCGCGAAGTCGCCGACACGGTGACCCTGAAGAAAAACGTGTCGCAAGTTTCAACGATCTCGCTGGACAACGTAACCCAGTTGGCGTCCGTTCGAAAAAGGGGAGATCTCACTTTCCGCCCGTGGGCGAAGCCGTTTACCCTGGATCCATGGCAATTTCCATCGGCACGTTCAACAAAACAGACTGCCACGAGTGTCACTTACTGAGGACACGAAATTAACCAGCTTCATAATTTGGTTTTTCTTCTTTGTCAAATTTTATACAAATATTATCATTTACTTCAATCACAGTATCTGCAATTTCTTCTAAACACAGTTATTTGAATTATAATTCAAAATACTAATTATTCACGATTTTTTTAGACACAATTTCCAATATAATAATGCAAAAATACATATTAACACATTAATTGTGTTTATATAATTGATCAAGATCTATAAAATATTTGCAGTTTATGACAAACGCTACTCTGTCGTAATACCTGATCATAAAATACTGCGATTATGCTAGGCATATTTATTACGCTTTCACCTCGATTTACTGTCGTTTAATTGGACTTGTGCTCTCGATAAACTTCGTGGGTCGACAGTTACCCACGTGGCATTAAACGCGTTAATGTGGATATCAAAAGAACGTTCGTGTCTTGAAATAATAAAATAATTCTGTGTACCGATATGAAAAAGTGTAGCAGGAAATCATCCCCAAATCCTCTAAGTCCCAATATTTCCAACATCTCCAAATCCTCCAACTCCCAATATGTCAAAAATCCCTAAATTCTCCAAATCCCAATATTTCCAAAATCCTCAAATTTTCCAAATTCTCAAATCCCTCAAATCCTCCAACTGCCAATATTTCCCAAATCCCCAAATTCCCAAATCTCCAAATCCTCCAACTCGCAATATTTCAAAAATCCCTAAATTTTCCAACTCCTAATATTTCCAAAATCCCCAAATTTTCCAACTCCCAATATTTCCCAAATCCCCAAATCCTCCAACTTCCAATATTTCCCAAATCCCCAAATCCTCCAACTTCCAATATTTCCCAAATCCCCAAATCCCCAAATCCCGAAATCTCCAAAACACCCAACTCCCAAAATTCCTAAATTCCCCAAAACCGCCAAAAGTTCCCAGAAACAATAATACAGATTTTCAAAGCGTGCTTGATGTTATATAACTCTGACACGATAGGTCTAATTACATCTGCAACCGCGTTAATAGCCGCACGCACCGACAAGAGAATGCAAGGCTCGTTAACGCGGAGTATTGCGCGAAGTATAATAAGTATTATAGAAGATGATGACTACTCTTACTTGCTCAATGAGTTTTTCGCAACGGACTCGCCGATGCGTGAGTCTGACCATGTTCAGAGATATACGAGGGTGGCAGAATTTCTGCGAAGCGGTTATATCCCGATGAACGTGATTTTTCAGCAGAACCACGTTAGAGAGTTTTATGATATAATACTGTCGCGAGTATCGCGGGGATAATTCAAGCGTTAAGCTTCAAGTTTTTAGCGTTCGACGGTGGAAAGGTCAGTCTGGTTCTCTTATGTAACCAACCGCCTGGACATTTTGAAACGGGATTTTCTAACACTCACGGTTAGAAAGTGTTTCTCTGACAATCTGTAAACGATTTTCTAGCGAAACACTTTAATATATTTAGTTATTTGATGCACTTCGGAGGGAACGAAATTAGGAGAGGTAGAAATTTGTATCTTTCTTCTTTTATACCTTACTTTTGAGCTTGATGACTTATATTTTTAACATTAAAATTTTCAAATCTGTCAATCCCTAGTTTCAGTTATTTAAATTTCCGAATATACAGAAGTTTTAAGTTCAAGACAAATATCCAATTTTTCAAATTCCCAAATTCCCGAATTTTAAAATTGTAAAATTCTAAAATTACCCCGAATCATAAAATCCCGAGTTCAGCAGTGCTATGTAGAGATTTAGAAATCGAAACCATTCTGTTTCATTTACATACCAAGGGATTTATATGGGCTAAGAAGCATTGTGTTCCTCGTAAGAGCACAGAAAAAGTGTCTCGCAAACCATAGGCAACGGCGTGTTTCCACAAACCAGCATTTACGAGCGGGTAATTAATGTTTCACGGTGGTTATGCATGTATACAAAGGAAAAGTGACGGTTGTATGGTGCTCAAAACGATTCCGAAAGAAGTTAGCGTCGCCATGCATTCGTTGATAGCACTGTTACCGGTTCCCACGATTGAACACTTTCTCTCTCGAACACGCTTTGCACTCTCGATCAACAGAATTTCATCTTATATTGCCGTTCGAGCCGGCGAAACTCGCTTGAATATGCGGGGAATTTGAAGATTTGATAGTTGAGGAAGTTGAATACGTTGGGATTTAGGGATTTAGAGCGTTTGTGGTTTGACAATTTAGGGATTTTGAATTTGGTGAGGTTTGAAGTTTAGGGAATTTTTTGGAACGTGACTATTTGGGAATTTGAGAATTTTGAAATTTTAGAAATGGGGAATTTTATAATTGGGGGTTCGTAATTGGGAAATGTTGCAATTGGGGAATTTTGAAATTGGGAATTTTGAAATTTGGGAATATTGGAATCGGGGAATTTTGGAATTGGGAAATGTTGGTATTGGGAATTTAGAAATTTTGGAATTTTGTAATTTGGGAATATTGCAATTGGGGAATTTTGGAATTGGAGAATTTTGTAATTTGTGAACTTTAGAAATGGGGAATTTTGAATACGTTCAACATAAAAATTCTTTGCTGCAGCAATAAAAATGAGCAGATATGAAATACGTAACAGCCACAAACTGTAGTTAAACTTTTAAAGCGAAGAAATTTAGGTTTCTAGGATACAAATTGACTTTTTTATTGGACGATTTATAAGGACAATTCATTTCAAATCGCAAGATTAAGGATTTTAGGACATCTTCTCAGTAAGATTATTTATAACGATCGTTTTATTCGAAGTAACATCTGTTTCGTAAATATTGCTATTTCATCTCGCAAGAAACATTTCATTAATAAAATGATGAATTTATGCTTGTAATATATTTACGAATGAGAAATGCAGATTTTCAACTTCCAAATTGCCAATAATAATATAAAACATAACCATAATCGACATAACATGAATACTAAATATAATAAAAAATTAAAAAAATATTTATGAAAAGTCAGAAATAAAAATACTACCCCATCAAATTTTCTGCAGCTTCAGTAAAGTTAAAAATTTCAACTCTAAAAATTACAAAGGAGCAATATTAAATTTTATTTTGTATTTATTTTATAATAAGTGTTTGTCGAATGTTAAAGGTTCAGATGGCTACTCAAGAGCGTAATTGGTGAAGCAAGAGCCAGACACGGTGTCCCTGATGGAAAAAGGCCGCGGAAAGAGAAGCAAAAGGCAATCGCGGATACGAGGACTGCATTTAACGGTATTGCTCGCTACTCCACTTCGTGAAGTGGCTTCGACCAGCCAACGAATCCTTCCGACACAAATGCAAGATGTGTCGTTTTAATCTTCGTCCTCTTGTCTGCTCGAGTATTCCTGTTTCTGTGTGTGTCGCGATATCACTGATCGTGATTGATTGACCACCGAATTTCAGATCCATAATCCACAAATATTAAATATATCATACACCATACTTTCGAATGAAGTGAGAACTAGTACCTCGGTTAAAAGTGCAAGCTTCTCGTTTTTCAACTGACATTTCCTTCGAGCGAAATGTAGTACATATGTGTAATATATAAACTCGCATGATAATTCTGAAAGTGGTTAGAATCGATTGCAAACAGATACGACATTAGAGGGGAGAATGACCCTGGCAAGACTCGTTGTCACGTTTCGACCTTAAGATACGATTTCACGTGGCAATAAATCGCGACATTTACTGTCGTCCTATAAAATGCCATGTTGTTACGTGACATTGAAAGTCGCTTTTGGCTTGGCAACACCGTAACATTGTTACATACATGACAACAAATAATATTTTTTCATTATGACAAAATATTTTTGTATTATGACAACATAGCACTTCTTTATTACGACAAACACATTTCTTACACTAAAAATAAAAATCATAATTTCCTCCTACAAAAATGGCAGTAAACATGTCTGTAGCAACAACCTCATTATTTTTCAATAACCGATCAATTAAAAATCGCGTTAAAAATGTAAGAATAGAGAGTGAAAATGTGCCTTCCCATATTCAACCGATTCCACGATTCGTTCAGTGGAAACGAAGTTCACGCTACTTTCGTGGAAAAACGAGCAGTGGCTTCCGGTGTTGGTGCAAATTAGAGAAAGCCGATAACAGGAAGTGCCCGTGGTTCTGCGATTGTTTGCTAAGAACGTTAAATCGACTGCTACAAATTTCAGAACAATAACATTGTAATATATCGACCGTATAATAACGACATTACCTCTTTACGTGCTAATTTTAATCTGTTAATAACTATTTGAATATATCTACATATTCGAATGTATCAATAATAATTTGGTTGTCAATCTACTTGTCTCGTTATCGAATGCTTGAGGTTATAATAAATTGTGAGAACTTGTGTCAATTATATTGTAATTGAATCATTTAGTCTCTTGTTTGCATGAATAAAAAATTAGGTTACATGTGTGTTTCATCATATGTGCACGTATGGTCAAATTATTGAAATATATACAAATAGGATATGAATATTCAGTTTATTTATGATATTTATATTATTTATATTATTAATG
This sequence comes from Megachile ligniseca, assembly GCA_945859555.1. Taxonomy (NCBI): domain Eukaryota; kingdom Metazoa; phylum Arthropoda; class Insecta; order Hymenoptera; family Megachilidae; genus Megachile; species Megachile ligniseca. Next base: position 8,876,241 of record OX243783.1, read on the forward strand.
TTATTCAAGATATTCATATTCATGTTACTGTATATGCAGAGTAACATTGTAAATGACATTAAATATCACTACACAATATGTAACAATATATGTATAAGCAATACATGATATTCTAATTCGGTAATATATATAATATATAATATTCCTCAAAATAACAGGTGAACTATTTTTAGCTATTAAAGTAAGCTATGTAACTGCATCGTCCAAAGATCCTTCACACCAAAACCCTCATTGTTTCTCCAACACATCCACATTATCTTAAGACCATCTTAACATTCTTCTCAGACCGCACAAAGATCTCACACAAATCCACTCGAAGACCTGTAAATTGCAGTAGCACCAGACGTGATATCTCGCGAACGTAGCAATTCGAAGAACGCCGATTGCCCGTTTACCCGAGGATGGCTCGAAATCGCGAGGAAAGTAGAAAATAAACGCATCTCGCAACCATGGTTGCCAACTTGTTGACCCAATAATTGTGCCGAGTGCATTCAGGACGGCTCCATTCTCGGCTCGTGTCGTGACGCAAATCGTCGAAAGATGCAAGAAGTGGTTTGTTGCGAGGGAACCGTGTGTATCCGTCTGCCTATCCGTTTGCTTGACTCTCTGACACGCTGTCGGTCACGTGCGTCCGACAACTCACGTGGCGCTGGTCATGCTCCGTGTCTGACACCTTCGCTAATACACCTTCGCACGAACAACTTGTACATGCGGTGAACTATGCAACCTATTCGAAAATACGTGTACGAAGGCTGTAATGTCGACAACTTTGTTGGTAGTTATAGGAGGTTAAGCCGTAGGTTCATAGGAAGCCATAGAGTTATGGTATTAGTTAGAACTGTATTAGTGAGTTCAACTCTTTTAGTTAAATATACTGATTGTTAGCTTACGATGTCCATTCAGATACCTTCATATATTTAGATGTTCAAATACGTTTGGCTGGTTGGAATATACTTAGGTGACAAAGTTATGGTCATGGACTTAAGTGTGATTAACATGCAAAGTCTATTCAGGTAATTAGATATATTTATCTTACTAAGTGTACTCTGTTATCTACATGTAGTTAGGTATTTAAATACATGTATCTGGAGTATGTTTAGATATTGAGGTTATGATTTTGTACCCCATATGTACTTAGCTCATAATATCCATCCAGGTACCTTCATATAATTTGATGTCTAAATACATTTGAGTGCTTGAGATTAGATGCTGCTATTATATGTTGATACTCAAACGACAAAGTTATGGTCACGGACGTAGACATGTTTCACTTACAATGTCTGTACAGGTACTTTAGTTTGAAAAGTGTGTCCTACCTACATCCTTTAAAGTATTTCACCTATTCTGTAATGTGATACTCGTGTTTCGAGATTCTTCGATTACGGAATCGAGCAAGGTAAGCGAGCGGAAGTCCGCGAAACGATTCAGCCGAGATCACCCGGGCAAAGTATTCGAGCGGGGAACGGAAATGGCGTGTGTTCTCGTGGTGCACGCACGTGAACGTGTTACTCCACGTTTCTATGCGATGTTTGAAAAGCTCACGGGATAGTTCGCCGGCGGATAATATCGTGATAATTGTAGCAACGTTCGGCCGAGTCGTTCGCTGTATAAATCACGGGGGAAAATGGAACGGTAGCTCGTTTACGAACTACACGACTTTAGAATTACTTTGAATGAACGGGGTGTTCTTGAGAAATATCGGTTGCAATCTTCTTGATACGTTCCCACACGCAATGGACCTACAGGCTCTTATGTTGTGAACGTATAAAGGGATGTGATGTAAATCGTTGTTACTTGATACTTAACAATCGTATGATTTATAGGTTCACTTATCCTACAACTTTTCATACGCGTGTTAAGGTATTTTCTACTACGGGAAAATTATACGTTTATTCGTACATACATAATTTATACATATGTACAATGTATGTACACATGCAATATAATATGTATTTTATTTATTGTATATTACTTAACCCCTTAACATATGATTTTGTCAAAAAGTGTGTCAGACAGACCGTCACAATTATTGTAATATTAAGACAGACAAAAAATGTTCAAATGTTAAAGATATTGTGGATATGATAATCAGTGGACGGGTTGTAATTGAACTCGAAATTTAATCATGGTAAAAATGTGAGCCAGCTGTGTCTAATTTCAACAGTTATGTGCGTCGTGTGTGCGTCATGTGTGCGTCAGCTCCATGTCAACTCCTTAGTTGACAAAGATAAAAAATAAAACTTGAGTGTCAAACTAAGTATATTTAACTCAGAGATTAAAACAACATATGCAGTATTTACATGTCTCTTATTATGTACTAACATCCTCCTAAATAATAAAAATTTGTTATTTTCAATGACAAGTACCTCGAGTCTATAAAAATATCATTGAATCAAATGCTCGAACATAAAGGTAAATTACAACTGATAATCCGGTTGCAATAATTGGAAGCGATCTTGAAGTCCGGCATAGATCGGCCATACAGCCTGATCTCGATACTCGAAACTTTCGAGATAAACTGGTTCCCTGGTACGCAGATCGGAATTTGTCCCCGATACATCTCATTAGCTTCGTGCATCCTATCACTGGGTATCGATAACGAGCAGCTTCACATTCCACCTTTCAGACACCCTATATCGCCGTTTTCATTAGACGATCGTTTCGATAATGATCGGGGTTTGTGGTCGGTTCTGCTTGGACGCTTCGGAAGCGTTGGGAATTACAAGCATCGTGGAAACTCGAAATTATCGAAATGTCTGCATTGAACACGATAATGTTTTATAAACGACGAACTTTCAACGTCTTTATTAATCTTTAGCTACTGTTAGAAAAAATAGAAAAATTTTATAGTAAATTGCATTATGTACAGATGTCAACCCACGAGTTGTCGATCCAAGGTAAAAAAAGATACCAAAAAAGAATGATATAGTTTCTCATTTGAAAAAATTTAACTTTCCTGTCATTTGGACGATGCTTTTAGCTGAACGAAAATTTCAAGAAAAGGGTTAAAAGTGGAATGCACTTGCATTCTATTTGCACTGTCTGAGCAGCTGTTTATACCGAGCTCGCTAATTACCCGAAAAGAAGAAAGTCATCGAAAGTCGAATCCACGTAGAATGCAGACAGTTGAAACGAATTCGAGTGGTCCATGAATAATTCAGCTTGTTCATAAGGAGTTTCTATTTCGAGGTTTCATTAACTTGATAACAATAGTCGGTGTTGGATACTCGCAACCGATAACTTCAAATTGCACTTCAAACATGACTTTCAAGTTCTTTCACCTCGACGTGTTTATCGAAGGATTTATAACCTGAGGTTATAAATGGTTAAACTAATAACTTTGTGCAGGATGAAGGTACTTTAGGTGTATTGATACGTTATTTAGTATTCAGTTTTCAGAGTTTAAGAATTTGGAAAATTTGGAGATTGACTGTTTGTGAATTTGGGAATTTTGGAATTTGAAGATGGGGGATTTGAAAATTTACAAATTGGGGAGTTTGAGAGTTCAGAAATTTAGGGTTTGAAAATTTGCAAATTGGGAGTTTGAGAGTGTGGATATTTAGGATTTGGAAATTTACTAATTGGGGATTTGAGAATTTGGAAATTTAGGATTTGAAAATTTACAGATTGGGAATTTGAGAATTTGGAAATTTACAAATTGGAAATTTGAGAATTTGGAAATTTACAAATTTGAAACTTGAGAATTTGAAAATTTACAAAGTGGAAAATTTGCGAGTATCGAAATTTAAGAACATGGGAATTTGGGAATTCAGGAATGGGAAAAATTTGAAGATTTTGGAAATGAAGGATGTTGAAATGTTGGAGGAACTAGTGCACAAATGTCCGCCAAACAGACCATGCAATTACTATAATTATAAATCGAACGATCAGAAATCGATGGAATTATTTTTCACGTGTCATTACACAAGAATGAAGAGCAGACATCTCGTGCAATGATGTGTGCAATAGTTCCGCTACATGGTCATAAATTAAGAGGCAAACGAAGCGATAAAGAAGACAGGTAACGAAGAAAGCAGGAAGATCAAGGATGTGACAATTCGTTAATTAGAACGATATAAAATCTAGGACACGATTAAATACTTATTGGTTTAAACCTAACCTAATACATCATCTTCTTGTTCAAATATATTGTTATCTTGTGTATCTATGATTTTCTTTGTCTTTTTTCGTTTATACATCGTCAGATGAAAAATCGATTCACAGACCGTTACGAGTTCGGCTCGGAAAGACGGAGCTGAGAAACGAGTGTTACGGGGCGACGAGCTCGCATCCGCCTCGAAATAGGAAGCCTTGTGCGATGTACAATGAAACAATAAGATTGTTACGCGCGAGGAAGGAAAGGCAAGAGCCCGGTGCCCTCGAAAGCTCCCCTTTCGTTCGCCAGTTGATCAGTGAAACTTGCATATTTGTTATTTATTAAAATATTAAATTTGAACATCTATATAGTTGCAAGCAATTGAACCTACAAATGTATCATTCGCAAGTGACTAAACCTGCAAGTGACGAAATTCGAAATTTTTCATACTTGAAAGTGCATTTGAAAGTGATTAAATTTGAAAGTGACTGAAGTTGAAAGTAACTACATTTGAAAGTGACTAAACTTGAAAGTGATCAAATTTGAAAGTGACTATATCTGAAAGTAACCAAACTCTAAAGGACCTAATGCAAACATGACTACCTTTCAAAGTGATATAAGAGCTACGAAACTCTGAAAACTTGCAAAAGTGTAAAATTGATAATGAAAGTATCCCAACCTAAGTCTCTGAATCTTCAAACTGAAACACTGTCAGATGAAAAAATTCACTTAAGGTATCCTGCAAGTTCGAATGCAACAACATAGTTCTCCAATAGCCTGCAACCTGGGTTGCACAAGGATATAAGCGCTCGTTCGTTATCGTACATCGATCCGGCAATTATCGAGAGTTTCCGGTTGTCCGGCACCTTTTACCTTTGTGTCGGGAAACTGTTCGAGAGGCTGTAAACCCGCTTGAATCTCGACCGCTTTGAACCCATTACATCTGTTTCTTGCGACTGTGGTCCATGACCCACTTGAGCATTCTCCGTAATTAGTATCTTTTTGTCTCGTTTTAAAGAAACGGTGAACCAACCGCGGGGTGTTGAAATCGGTAGAAGAAAATCTAATAAGACAGCTGGTTGACACATTCCATGGAAAGTGAATAAATAATCAGACCAAATAATAAAAGAGACGTAAGATATTTACGTCCTTGTATCAGAATTTTCAGCGATCTTCATTGATTCTCGGTGTACCTGTCGGAACAATGGCCGACGATTCGATCTCGAACGAAAGATCGATAGCACCGGACGAGACCGTTAATAATCCTGGGGCATTCGTTCCCTCGAGCGAATATCTGGCGAATCCTCCACAGGAATTAGAAAGTGACTAGAGGATATTTAGGTTACACGGTATCATTAATTGTTGCTGGACGTACCAATTTCATTCGTTATTAATTACTCGTTTTGCAAGTGCACCGTCGTCGAATGGGTAATTGATTGGTGATGCCCGCGGTTGGGACTGTTATTAATTTGGTGAACGAAGATTCGAATCAATTTCGTAATTTTATTACCAGTTTTATGTAACTTTTAGACGTATTAGAGAATTTAATGCACTCTGTCGCAAATTGTGTGCGCAGCTGTCTTATTACTGAAGGAGTAGATAATAAGATAGTATACGAAGAGATTGTAGAAAGATTGGTCCGTTGACGACGCACGGGACTTGCGAGGGTTTTAGCACAATGTACTGTTATACTGTTGCAACTCTGTTATATTTATGTCACTATGTCAACTGTGTTATTTTTATGTCACTGTGTCACTATACAACTGTGTTACATTTCTGACACTACATGTGATCACACGAATACATTGAATTTTGTTATCGATTTTGTCAAGAACTAATTCTAGAATCAATTTAATTCGACACCCCTATAAAATCTAAGTCAGTCCCTCAACTTGTAATCTACGTATTTTCTTCAACCATAACATAGAGTTGCTTGAAGATGTGAACGACCCAATTGTCACGTACTTATCAGATAGACTGTTAACCAAATATTGTCCATAGTGAACCTGTCGGATGTTCAACCTGACCAACTTCGTTTGGTGCACGTGGGCCCAGATGTGGGCCGCGTCGAAAAGCACATAGCCCGAGGCCCATAACGGGTCGACACACTGACTCGTTCCACGGGCAACACCGGCTCGTGTAATCGCTCGACGCGAACACGTTGCCCGGCGGCATACTAATCGACCCCTTTGTGCTGCCTCTGCTGCAATTTGCATCGAATTTATTATCTGTCCCTGTGTTCCTTTCGTTTCGGTCTTACTTTCGAGCGTGCACGTGGCTTCTTATCGCTTCCAGCTTTTCGCGAGTTCAGTCATGGGGATTTTTTTTTATATCAAAAATATATTTATGAAGGACGTTGTTCCTGCGAAACTTGTGGGATGTGTTTCTGCCTGTGAACATTTGAGGAATTTTATTTTAAAATATACGTTTCTTGAGATTTTAACATTTCCAAGTTTGAACCTCTTTAAATTCTAGTCTTGAATTTTTGTATTTCTCGAAACCAAAATTAAATAGACCTTAAATTCCTTAAGTTCTTAAATATAAAAGATAAAAGACCTTAAGTTCTTAAATATAAAAATTCCGGTAAAAATTCCCATCGCAAAAGTAAGAGATTGTATCTTAGAGAATAAGTGGACCATAAAAGAATGAAAATGCAGTGATATTTTTTCTGTCCACGGTAAAAGTGGCGCGAAAATGCTTTCTGTCTTCAGCATCTCGGCAGATAATCAGTCGCATAAATACTCGCGGCCTATATTATGGTCGACGAACACGAAAACATTAACTTTCCCTGTATCAAGGCGTGTCCACGTTAGAAACACCTGCACAAAAATACTTTACCGAGCCATTAAGCAGATTTTCACTTTGGAAAAGTCTTCGATAAAATATTTCGAATAGCATTTACAATTTTTCTCGCGGCTTTAAACAAGTGTTACTGAAACAACTTTTCTTTCCTTGGCAAAACAAAGTTAACAAACCGATGAAATTGGAGTAACCGGTGTAAAAATGTGTTTAGATGCAACTGAAACTGCGATGAGCACGAATCATCGGTGTAAATCGTTTGTATTTTCGAACGATTTGTGAAAGTATTTTCCTGTTACCGAGCCAAGAACGATGTGCACTTTCATCGGACGTGGAAACCGCGCCTCGATATTTGTATCGTCGATTATGAACGATAAATAAAGGGTGAATCGATGTATGATTGATTAATTGATGATTCTATGTCGTTGAATTAATGAAACACCGCGACGAGTTTATTAGAACGTTGAACGTGGATTACTGTAATCGATGATTCACGGTTGTGTATGGTAAACGAGCCTATGATGCAGTGATTTATTTGTGCTTCGTACTGTATACTTGATGTTACGGTAATTTGTTACAAATATAGAACGCAGAGCTTTTTATTGAACGATTCATACGAGGATTTGTGTAGATAACTTTTGAATGAATGATTCTTTGAAATTATGTGTATAAACAGATATATGTAGAATGTATAAAATGAAGCATAAAATAACACATAAATTATATATAACATATACAAGTATAATAAACAATATATAACATGTATGAAGTGTATACAAAAATATAGCAACAGTATACAAAATATGAAGAAATTATAAATTACATAAAATGTATAAACAATATGAAGTATGCGTAGGTTATATAAAATGTTGTATAAACAATCCATAAAATTAAGCAATATAAAATGTGTGGGATACTATAACATGGTGTATGCTCACACAGTTGTCGGTAGTCGATAGTAAAATAAAATAATGTCGAATCGGATACACCCTTTTTCTACATATGGCAGCCAACACTTTTCCACGATCTTAATGCGTATTGTGGGAAAGGAATTGGCGACTTTCGTTCCCAGGAAGAAACACTTGCCTTCTCTTTATCGAACAATGTAGGGGTAATTTTTCTCGTGAAAGGTAGATGAAAATCTTGTAAAACACGCTGTGACTCATTCGAACATAATTAATCATAGATACATTCTAATACTTGTATGATTTTCCATCAACTTCAACAGAAGTAATATTTTGCTTTTGTTGATATGTTTACTATGTCAGTCTAATCTAACCTAACCTAACCATTCAATCATTAAATCATCCAAGATCAACCACTTCATCTAATTAACTTCCAACCTAACCTTTCCATATTAAAAATGATCTACAGTACAAGAATGCCTATGCATTACAATTTATCTCAATCATTTTTCATTTTAACAATCCCAACGACACTTCAATAAAAAGGTTAACATTATAACTGCAACGGGAAAAGAATAATTGTGTATAAACATCGATAGGCAACAAGACAATAGAAACAATAGTGATTGGCGATGTGCAGCCATACATTAAACGTGTGCCATTGATACAGCGAGTCTATACGTCCAAGCGTGTTGGAGGGTATGGTCAGAACGTAGAAAGGCATGGTATTCGTGCTAGTAGGTCGTTTATGAACCAAGCCCATAGAAGTTCCTCTCTAGAGGAGATCTCGTAATGATACATCGCTGATCATGCTCGAGATCGGGAGAACCGAAAGTTTTCGATTCTTACCGTTTTATAGGCATTGATAAGCATTAATGGACAAATTAGGCGAAGCTCTAATGGACAAATCAGACATTTAACAGTAATGGAAAAATTTCTTTTTTGTGGTGTTAGATAATGTGTTTATTTAGTAGTGTTTAAGTACTGGATAAAGGAAATAAAGTTTTATATCTAAGTGGACTTGCACCACTTTCAAAATAAATGGCCCGTATAAACATAAACAATATATTCCAATAATTATTTTCTAACAATGTCGAACACATTAATCTCCTGCATCTGAGATTTGTCTGAATTCAACATCAAGGTAGCAATAATTTTTATAAATTTTTCAAAAAATATTACGTTATTATAATTTCACCTATTATTACAAATTAATACACCATTTTTTTTCAGTTGTTATTTTCATATTAAAGTACATGTTATATAACAAAACACAAACAAGTATAGAAATCACGAAGCGTGAAGATAACCAAAATCTCTCCGCACCATCTAAAAAAGAAAGTATCGTGAAACTATCTAAAAAGTTAACAGGTGTTTCTAACACCGCAAACATTTTACGAGAACCATCAATATTCACCAGTTAACCAGGAAGCCTGGAAGTTGAAAAGAAATTCAAATTTCGTGCCAGAAAGGAGAGAATGTGTGTCATCGGCTTCACAGATGAGGATGCTGCCGAGGAGAGGGCGAAAGGGAGGGCAAGAGAGGGCAAACCGAGAGATTAATGGTGGATCGTTCGATCTTGTGGAATCCAGCTTATTCGATCGGTAGAAAGCGTTTTCACTCGAGATGCGCGATACGTGTCTATGATAATGAAATCGAGCGTTGGTCGGCAACCTGACTACGCCGATTTCTCGTTAAATACGCTCGAATCATTAAATTTCATCGCGCGTTACGAGGATCGCGTGGATCCGCCGACTGCATTTCACACCCGCTGCGTTTCCGCGCGGAAATCGGCGGACGAAGGGCAAATGCGGATGGAAAGATGGCCGTCGACCGTGTGGATTCCTGACTGGGTTTGATGACTCCACTAGGATGGTTTCCGGAAAAATTTGTGCGGTTCGAGATTAAGATCTCGAGACACTTTGGACAATTAGGTTTCGGTGTTCTGGGGTTTTTAGGGTAACAGAATTTTGGGATTTTGGGACTTTGGAAGTTTTGGAATTTGAAAATTTTGAGATTTGAAATACTGTTTGTCAGAATACATGTGAAAGTCATACAGTTGTGTCGATAAGTATTACACATATGAGAATATAGCTTATCGATGAATATCACACATGTGAGAATAACGCAATTTGTCAATTAATATCAGTAACATGAGAACAATATAGCTTGCCAATAAATATTACACGTATGAGAATAATACAGTTGTGTCGATAAGTGTGAGACACATATGAGAATAATGCAATTTGTCAATAAATATCACATGAGAATAAATATCATATGAGAATAATACAATTTCTCAATAGATATTACACATATGGGAATAATACAATTTGTCAATAAATATCATATGAGAATAATACACCTCATCAATAAATATCACACATATGAGAAAAATTTCACAATAAATATTACACATATGAGAATAATACAATTTGTCAATAAAAACCCACATATGATAACAATACAATTTACCAATAAATACTCATATGAAAATAATATTTTACAATAAATATTACATACACGAAAATAATACAGTTCAATTACACACATGAAACTAATAGAAACAATGTGAATTAACAACATATCACTCCTCTACCGATCCTTTCACATGTAATTGACACTGAACGTAGAAATAGAATTAACCAAAGGGGTCAAATGTCCATCAACAGTGATTTACAGCTAAAACCCCATCGTTCGAAACTCTCTAAAGGTGTTTCACTTCCTTTTGAGGTTCATCTCGAACAAGGAAACAGAATCTCCGCGAATCGTTGAATAGGGTATATTTCAAGAAGAAGAAGATGCCTGTTAGAAAGATTTAGGTGATCGAACGTCGATGCCGCTGTGCCAAACAGTGGAAGGATGCGCACGGTAGTTTCTCTTGCCATAAAACGTGTCAAAGGTCGTCGGCTATACCTGCTACTTTCTCAACGGTTGTATTTAATCCTCGTGTACACGTAATTTCGCGTACAGGATCGCACGATAACAAGGAAATAGGTGAACGGATGCTTGCCAGAAGATCGTGTGGCTCGATCAGACCTCGATTCGTCGGCACGGAATTCGATGTGACCCACTGTAGCCTTAATATACGATACTTTGCCCGTGTAGGGACTTTAAGGACAGTGGAATATCGATGATTTGGGGATTTGTGGAATTTTCAGATTTTTTAATGTGGGAGTTTTTGAAATATTTGGCAGATAGGAGTTTTAGAAGGGTTTGGGTATTTGGGGATATTGGGATATAGCAATTTTGGAATTTAGGAGTTTGGAAATTTAGGGATTTTGGGATATATGGAATTTTGGGACATAGCGAGTTTGGGATATTGAGATTTCGGAATGTAAGAATTTTGGGATATAGCGATTTTGGGATATAGGAATTTTGGGACATAGCGATTTCGGGATATAGAGATTTCGGAATGTAAGAATTTTGGGATATAGGAATTTTGGGACATAACAAATTTGGGATGTAGGTATTTTGGGACATAGCAATTTCGGGATATAGAGATTTCGGAATGCAAGAATTTTGGGATATAGGAATTTTGGGACATAGCAATTTCGGGATATAGAGATTTCGGAATGCAAGAATTTTGGGATATAGGAATTTTGGGACATATCAATTTTGGAGTGTGAGGACCTCGGCACATAGAGATGTCAGACCATACTAATTCCAGAATATACCTATTCATCCCAGATGACCAATTAAATAAACATAAGTCTCCTAACAAATGTTCGGTTTTCGTACAGCAGCACACTTTCTGATTTTCCGAATTACAGCTATCATCTCATCTCGAAGATGTTCTCGAAACGTAACCGCTTTCACGAGATACTTTCTCGAAGTGACCCTTCTCCAGGAAAGCATCATTAGGATCCCTGGTGAAAAGGACACGTAGTGCATCTATATAGACTCATGGTTAGTTGCATAAGTGATCGGTTTCACCCACGCTAGGTATCACACGCAAGTGCACGATAATTGTCGAGGGCAATGTCTCCCGAGGGAGAGAGGACAAGAGAGATGAAAGTCCCTGTCAACGTTCTGGCATGCACCAGGAACGGGGACAGAGAAATCGTCGTGGTTTCTGAAAAATCGAGAGTTATATGTACCGGTGTCGTATCACGAGTTGGCGCCTAAAGAGGCTGTGTTTAGAAGAGCTACAATTGGTCAGAATAGAAAAAACACATTCTTCATCTGACTCTCATATGGTATACATATTCCATACAAATATGTATGTTGTTATACAGATATGTTGTACGTGTTGTTTCATTTGTTGCTACATGTCTGATGAGTTGAATAGCAGCCATGTTGCTCAAGCTGTCAACTTACCAGACACACACTGTACTTGTGTCGTTTTACAGATTAATCTTCTTCATGTATGAATACGTATGCAAAAATATTATGTTGATGTGATTGTGGTGAGATTATTTCTGTTCATTTATGGCTATCTAGATTTATCATCTAGGATTATTTAGGATAATTGAGGATTATGTAGGATTATCTAGGATTATGTAGAACAGTTCAAACTATATTTTATAATTGATACATAATTTTCGACACTATTTTGATACAACGGAGTGAAAAAAGTCGATTGTACAATCGAATTGAGAATCGATGTAGCGAGTCAGGGCGTGCTTCTCATTTTCTTACATGGTGAATTGTGAAGGGAAACTAGCGAACTTTAACCGTGAGAACCTTGGAAGTTAAACGTGACTCTTCAACCTAGTAACCAATAAACTATAAAATTCCAACTACCTATCTCGTAACAGATCTAGGTCATTGACAGTACAAGAATAATTTTGTCAAATTATCTACTTTCATAGATTAGAATTTGTGGACAGTCTGTGAAATACTCTTGAAGGAAATTTCTCCTGTAATCATTGTTTGACCTACTAATCGTTCGGTATTCGAGCGATTCTTTTGTGGATGAAGATCGAAGTATCTCGTTGCCTCGCCCACGAAATCGAGTTCGCAACAAAACGGCTTGGCATTCGTGGCGAATGATCGAGTGAGAATTCTCCGTTTAACGATTCAGAAGAGAACGGTTGGATGCCATGAAAATATCAATGTCTGCGAACGTAGAATTCAGATTACGAGAGGACCAAAATGTGTCTCCACGATTTCCCAACGATAGAATATTAGGTCAACGTATTGCGGTCTTATAATATTTGACTTCAAAAATTTATGGAGCTGTTAACTATTTCAAATACGCCTCGTTATGAGTTCGTTAATATACATAACGTAATTGTTATAGTTTTAATTAGAAATATCTTTAACAGTCTTAAATATCTTTGTTTGAATTTAAAGCGAAATTCAAACACCGTAAATTTGCACATTTGCATTCGCTGCTTTATTGCCGGATAATGTTAATGAAGTAATTAGGTTGCTAGTGTAATATGTAAGCAGAACGTTGCTACCTTTTTAATGAGTATCGGATTTTATAGTTGAAACATAGTTGAGTATAAAATTACATTGAAAAGTTGTAAAGAATTCGTAATGCAATTCGTGAATTTAGATGCAATTGTAGAATTGCATAGAGTGTAGAATTATTCAAAAGGTAATTAATGTAGGAATAATGTACAAACTGTATGATTGCTGCAAGTTTTATTAGCACCGAAATGCATTATAAAATTCAAGTCCATTTTAAAACAAAAATGCATCATGAATTGCACATTTGCAGATATTCGCAAGTTTAACTCCTCATGTTTTAATTAGAAATTTGCTAATGTACATTGTACAAAAAGTACAATCTGTTATTTCTTCGAACAGCACTGAATTTAAAATTGAAATACAAGATACTAAATAATTGCAAAGAAATGTCACAAAAACTTGACTCAAGTATATTATTCAAAAAATAATTGTGTTAATCAAATAAAATACAAACAAAATAATCGTACCATCAGCAGTGATATGTTAGAACTAAAACACCACTAAAAACCTATAAATTATACTACCACAAAAATCTGTGAGTTCATTAGCAACCTAAGTGCAGAACCATCCAATTAACGTACAAATACCTACTAGCAGTATAAAATAATTTTTTCCCAATCAATACCGGAATGCAGGAGTTTGAAAGGAGACGCGAAAGGTAAAGATCGGCAATAATTCGTGAGTTTACAGTGGTCGTACACGCGAATGCAGATTTCGGAGTATCGAGACGCATAATGGCGGCAAATGTCAGTGACAGGGGCGTAGCAACGTGAGGCGCATCCTCGAGGATCGTGCACTTGCACTTTCGAAACGCATGCCAACGAGAACACGTAAACCGACGACGTAGAATCCGACTGGTTGGAATAATTTACCGTAATCGTCTTCGTGGATCGCATTCGCGCCTGTTGCCGCAATTATTTTTAGCCATTCACGACGGGAATGTATCCTCCCCGCCTTTTATGAATGCAACTCTCCCTTTTCATACGATTTTAGATTATCGACAACTGCCTCCTGAGAACATCTTGTGTTTTCAACAATGGATTGATCGAATCAAGTTTTTGTTTGCTTTTGGATTAGTTGATGATATTCATTTTATAATACACTGCTTTCGGAGATGAATCGTATTAGCATTTATTAGCAATAATTGGTATTAGTATTTAGTAACAGTAAATTGTATTTATTAGCAGTTCGTTTGAACATTTAGTAGAAATCTAAAATAAAATTTAAAATTGAACTGAAACATGATCAAAGATTTCTGTATACTGAGACATCATGTGTTCAGACACATATGAAGTCCTTATGCCTCCATATCCCTATGTACATCCTAACCTCTCAAGATCCCCACCGCGATTACAATTTATTGTTCACTTATGTTTAAACTAAAACAATTCAACGAACGGTTCATCTAGCTTTCAATCTCTGATGAATATAATTAAAATCCACCTCGGTTCTCAATTACTCAGTAACGGTTGGTATGCCAAGATGTGCAAACAACCAGTATCTGCATCCAGCGATCTTAAAAAGCGAATTCACTAGCCGCTATAATTGCGCTGTTCAAAATGAAAATCGCGACGTTTCGTGAAAGTCGTTAATTAAAATCGTCCTCGTAGCTGTCGGAGATAAGCCGCAATCCAGATCTTATTATCGAATGCACACGTTCGTATTCGCGTGTTCCTTCGAGTTTCGCAAATGCGCTCGCGTGAGATACGTGACTCGGCGCGATGTCATTGTTTCGTCAACCCGGTGAATATAAAAAAATAAAAGAAGGAAAACGCGAGAAGGTGTTCGTTGGCAAAATCGTTAATCGGAATTCAATCGAGGCGTCTGTCGCACCCTCTGCGCGCCTCGCGCAGCATAATAGCGAAGGGAAATTAGATTTCAAAAGATATTGACACATATGAAACTTTCTTTTACTAATTTTCTATGTTGGCTGCGTTCGAAAGTGCCTATATCGCATTATACAACTTCCATTCGATTGCAATTATGGGTGCAAGAATGTGGACGCATGACAATTTGGGGATGTAGAAATGTGGAGTAGATATGTAACATGTGGAGTTCTAAGAATGTAAACATGTGTATAAGTAGAGAGTTAGAGTTTTTGGGAATGTAAGTACTTATGGATCGAGACCTTTATGAAGCTAAATATCTATCTAGGTACCTATGGACCCAGGTACCTATGGACCTAGATATATGTGGATCTAGATCCACATATGTAGCCAAGTACCTATGGATCTAGATATATGTGGATCTAGATATCTATGGACCTAGGTACCTACAGATCTAGATATCTATGAATCTCGGTACCTACTGATCTTGGTACCATCTAGTTACCTCCTGACCTATGCATCAATGCACCTAAGTATCTATGAACCAATAAGTACCAAGTTACCTCTGGACCTAGGTATCAGTGGACCTAGGTATCTATGGTCCTAACTACTTATAGGCCTAACTACCTCAAACCTGAGATACTCACGTACCAGAATACCTATAAGCCTAAATACCTGCGAATCTCGAACCTGTAAATATATCTACGAATCGAGATACCTATAAATCTATATATCTACGTACCTATGAACATAGGCATCCACAGTAGAATCACGTAAACCTTTAAGACCATTCCTCATATACATTGAGGTACACGAATCTATTCCAAGAATGTAGAAATTGACGAATGTGCATCAAAAGATGCCACAGTGAAAATGAACATAATTGATTGCGTGTTATATAACCGACTTTTCCTGTGTCAACGATGGAAAAGTTAGCTGAAGCAACGATCATCAGCGTGTTCGGTTACGAGGTCTGTTCTTGTTGGAAGGATGACGACTGGAGGGAAAGCATGAGAATTACGTCAATAGTCGACGATGATCCTCGCAGTTTCCCAGACACTTTCTACGCAATCCTCGAGGCTGTGGTTTCGCATCATTAAGAAGGGGTCGTTTGGAACACGGATGGGGCAACGAGCTACAGATACCTGCGGAATAATCGTTCCTAATGTATCGAAAAAGGAAATGTGAAACAGGTACCTTTTGTTTATTTCTCTTGTAACTTCGGGTACTTGGAAACTTTCCTTTCGGTAATTTCTTATGGTAATTTCAAAATGTGAACTTCTGCAAGTTTTTGTTTGCTGATGCTGTATTTTATTATAATTATTGCCCCTGTTTGTAGGTATATCTGCGAGTCCACACTCTGGACTTGAACTATGTCGAATACAGTATAGAATCACTACTATCTATAAAATGTATCTTACATTATACATAGAAATGTATATTTCTAAATTTAGAAAGTACACAAGTCATCTGAAACTAGCACCTATGCTTACATATACTACTACTTATGCACTGGTATCCATCAAATCTAAAATATATATACTATTAATATTTAAATGTAAAGTGGTCTGTTTATCAGATTTAAAACAGTAAAGTGCAGTATCGCATTTAAATATTAATTAAATCGTAATTCCACAATAAGACTTTCATCGAAGTTGAAACCGAATCATCGACTTTCGCTGTACGTCTTCGATAACTTGTAAACGGCTACGATCGCGTGGCACGAAAGACGATGGGCTTCGATAAGATCCGCAAGAAGCAACCGCATGTGCTCCTCGAAGCATGTAAACACGGCTTTACACGCAAACGAGATCGCACGCGTGTCGATCGACAACCTGCCCGCTTTCGTTTCGCTCGATGCTTCCTTTTGGTTTCCTCTTAAGTCTTCCGAAACACTAATATAACTGTTTTTTATACTTAACGAAAAACAATCTTTTCTTGTAATATAATAATTTGAGGAACATCGAAGTTTGAAAATTTAGAAATTTGGAAATATGGAGACTTGAGAATTTGCTTGTTTTGAGATTTCAAAGATGAGAGATCTCAGAATTTGAAATTTGGAGATTTGCCAATTTATTTAGAAATGT
Source organism: Megachile ligniseca (assembly GCA_945859555.1). Classification (NCBI taxonomy): domain Eukaryota; kingdom Metazoa; phylum Arthropoda; class Insecta; order Hymenoptera; family Megachilidae; genus Megachile; species Megachile ligniseca. Next base: position 8,893,375 of record OX243783.1, read on the forward strand.
GGAAATATGGAAATCTACAAGAATCAAATTAACTTTGTAAATTATCAAATTTGAGATTTTGATCATTTGAAAATTTGACCGACTTGAAAATATGAATATTTTATAATTTGGTAATTTAAGGAATTAAAACCTTGAAAATATAGTGATGTAAAAGTGAACAAATTTGAAAATATGAAAATTGTATAATTTGGTACTTTAAGGAATTAAAACCTTGAAAATATAGTGATGTAAAAGTGAACAAATTTGAAAATATGAAAATTGTATAATTTAGTAATTTACCAATATCAGACCTCAAAAGTATAAATGTGAGAATGAAAGAATTGCACCCACCATCTCCATAAAGTCGTGCAAATCGCATTGTCCATAGACGACAACAAAAGTTTCAAGTCCCACAGAAACCTACAACTTTGTCGTTTGGTCGTTTCTCAATGGCGTTCGCGTAACTAGCGACGAGTTAAACATCGCACCGCTTTCCACTTAATTGTTATCCACTTCGTTAGGCAAAGTGTCTGAACGAGCACCGCGGCCGTCGAGAAATTATGCAACCGAATGCAACGCATCCGTGCAACGGCGCATTCAATTTCTCGCCACGTACGTGCAATTTTTTTGTTACGGTGTCAAAACGACCATAAAACCCGCAATCCGAGTGATCTTTCTGGACGATACTTTGCTCTTATGTGTCTTTTGTTGTATTACGAAAAGAGAATACATTGACCCCTTGCCACATTGTGGCAAGACTCGTGACGCACTCATAATCCACATATGACAAAATTTTATTCGAATTTTTATGAAGGTTTAATTTGAAGTTTAAGACGGATTATTATTTGTATAGTCTAGGATTATAGAATACACAATTGACATAACATTATGTATGTTCTTATTAACATAAGAAATTTATAGCATAGAATGTCATCAAAGTATGTTATAAGTTATTGTGACAACTGATGATACACATATTTATGCTTAACCTCTTACATATGTCACCCTCGTGACGCACCACTGCAGTTCACATGTGATAAACAAGACATTTTCATGGCTCAACACATGATTGACATATTTTTGCACAAACTCGATTCTTTTCCATATTTTTGTCCCGTATCTGATGAGCCAAGTCCCATTGTCTCAAACTTTCCAACCGCTCACTCCAATTAACACTTTAATTAACAAACAGTCAAAATGCACAAATACGAGTCCTCACAACTATTGCAAAAGTACTAAGAATTAAATAATAATTAGAAGCAAAACACTTCAGAAATTCACTCTTATATAAAATTATTTAAAAAGTCCGTAAACAAGTTTCGGTTAAGAAATGAAGGTTTCGATCAGTTTCACGAACGATCAAAAAGTGAATCGATTTGTATCGATCGAGGATCCGGTCGAACGAGGCAGTGTTCCCAAGCGAGTGTTGGAGGATTTCGCAAAGCACGAGAGGCAAAAGCTGACACGAGAGGAGGAAGACAGATAGGATCTAGCTTCGTTGCATAAGGATGAAAGTACCGACCGACTGAGTAAATAATAACGGTTACGTGGCTCTTCTTCTGTACTGAAAACACCATAATGAGTGGCCGGGTACGGTGTCCCGGTGCGTACCGTGGGACCCGCAACGAAACCTGGGACTTTGGGACCATTGATCGTCACGAAACAGTATGGCAATTATCGCAGTCCACTGCTGCGACGATTATTACCCTTTCATGACAACGGAATCGACTTGGATATTGCTTTTTATTAGCATTTTGAATGTCGTGGGAAATCGACGGGACTTTCGGTTCATTTATTTATTTCTTTTTAATTAGAAGTCGCTACGAAGATTATATTGCTCTTTTGAATATTGCTTTTATCTGTTTTTAATTATAGTGTCGTGATATACATTTTAGGTGTTCTTCAACTTTTGAATTATTTTTATAGAAAAATTCTGAAATTTCCAAATTTCTCAATGTGCTAATATCCACAAATTTCTAGATTTTTTTATTGAGTACTCGGATGCTCAAATTTTCAAGTTCTGAAAATCTTAAAAATTCAAATCGCAGATCTCAAAATCTCAGAAGCTCAAAATATCAAAATATGAAAATTAGAAAATTTAGATTTCAAGACTTGAAAATTAGTAAAATTTAAGATTTGAAAACTTCACAATTACTAAATTAGTAAAATTTGCAAATATGAAGAAACTTAAAACCTTGAATATGAAAAAGTTTCCTCCAGCAAAAAGTTAAAAGAAAACGAGTAGTTAGTCGACTGATCGTTGCGACCTTCATAGTAACAGAGAGGAGTCCAACAGAGTTCTCGATTCGTCGACCTGAAAATTTTCTTGTCATGGGAAATTCTCACGGAAATTTGGTCGGTTTTCACGATTACGCGCGATCAAGGTAACCAACCAGCCTCGCAATCGCTTCGTCACGACTCGACGTTCCCGCTTTTCTCGCTGAAGCGTGTCGCAGAGCTGACTAGATGGCCGAGTTTATACCTGCGTGTATTTTTTTTTTTATTATTTTTTTTTTTTATATTACCAGAACACCACAACTCGCGGATGTCCTATCGCAAACGGCTTTGTATTTACTGTTAGTCGAATGTGGGATAGCAGGTGGATGTTCACCGGTGTTACTACTACCTCCATTACCGTACAGATGCATCATTTCAACTCGTTAACCGATTCTGACGCATTTCTCCAACAAAATAATACTATTCTTTCAGTGATGTTAAAAAAAGTACACTGTTGAATCTAATTAAGCTTGTTAAGAGACAAGTGATAATTATATGAAATTTTGTTTCAATAACAAAATTCAAAATCTTACAAAATCGCTCTAACCCCTTAATCACCCTTACAATGAAGGCCCAACTCGCTCCTATCTCGGATCATTAAATTATAGAATCATTTCAGAGATGGCGAATACTCGCTTAGACACACAGTGAATAATATCGTTTAAAATATTGTTATCTACAGTACGCGAAGAGAAAGAAGTAACGTAACTGGCACTTAACTAAAAGCAGTCAGCGCAGGGTATCATTACGACTGCTCGTTCCGCGTTGAAAACTCTCGTTTTTTTCTTAACCTACGATTGTTTTCCGCGGCTTCACCGGGTAACGACAGGTTCCGTGGTTCCGCGTAAACATTACCGTTATAAACTCAACGATCGCCTATATAACGCGAGTTGACATTCCGTCTCGTGTCGTTATATAAACGCTCGATTATCGAAATCTCTCCTCGCGTGTCCGATTCAATCCACCGCGCGATCGTCGTACTCGATTTTATCGATTTCTGTTCTACTAATGTACAGCGCTATTCAAAATTCATAACTTAAACTATTTCATATTTGATCTCGTATAAAATCAATTTTACTTGAACTGCAAGGTGCGTCACGAGTCTGATGTTATAAGGGGTTGATATGAATATTTTCAATGAGGTACATAAACAAATTTTTAATAATATAAGTTAAGTGTCATATTGGGTGATTTATTGAAATTAACCCTTAATCCACTATAACCCACATACCTAAGTTTCTGTCCCAAATTATGAAATACCCTGTACATTTCGTAAATTATGAATCACCCTGTATATTTCATAAATTGTCACCCATAACTCGAATCTTTCAACTACAGTATTTAAAGTACTATGCGAATACGTGTTCTTTAAAGGATGTTTCAGAATATCGGCTTTAAACGAGCAGCGGTGTGCTCAAGCAGCCGGCAGTAATAGGCAACAAGTTTTTGTACCCGGAACCTATTGGCCGGCGCCATGTCAGCGTTTTATCGTTCACCCCCATGTCTCGTGTGTACGCTGACATCGTTTTTTTTATCCCTTTTTTATGCTACTATGTGTGTGACCCACTTTTTCTGCGCCATACTATTATCCATTCATCGTCCATTGATGACTCTGAGTTCCTTCGGAGCCGTGTATCTTCGAAACCGGTCGTCGTATCGGTTTAAAACGAAATTCATTAAAATTCGAACTAGCTTCTCTACATTTTCTACAATATCTGTTTCTTTCTGGTTGAAACTGAGGACATGATCCAATTTTAGAGAAAATGGCAATATTAGAATCAGTTGCAATATTGGGTGGCCAAGATAAAAGAGGTTATACATCACGTGACTCCTTTTGAGAGCCAAATTCAAATATCACGTACAGCATGCCTCTTATTTTGACCACCCGACACTTCACACATATCTCTTGTGTTTGAAATATTTTTTCGGATGAAACTTCTTGCATCGACAAAAATAATCAAGAAGAATATATATCTTTGTCCAGCAGTTTGAATCGCACGCAAAGAATGATGAAAACGCAGATACAAAAGGGTGATACGAATAAAAGGAAGGTACATATAGTCATTAATGTGCGAACGTACGACATTTGCATGCACAGCACACGTTGCTGTTCTGTACGTGGTCCTTTCGCGTCACGAAATTACAGAGCGTTTAGAAAAGTTCCGAGGTCGGTGATAAATGAAACGCGACGAGGACCGGTTCGATTAGCGCATGTACGAAACTTGTATCTCCCTTTCGAAACCTTGCTGTTCCTTTCTGATAACTGCTGCTATTATTAACGTGTAAAACTGAATTGGTGTCAGATCACCAGCTGCAACCGAATACAGTTATCTCTCGCAACATTTTGATCTTTCTAACGTCGTTTCTTCGAACTGTGACTACTAGGACATCTAGTTATTTCTTTCAAGAAATTTCGTTTATATGTTTATTGCAATTTTTATTTGTTAATTATACTTGTATATATAACTAATAATTATCAACTATACATTAATTGCCAAGAACCTGTCCTTCCATTATAGTCATGTACCAATTACCGATCTACCAATCTATCAATCTAACAAATCTATCAATCCATCAACTCGTCAAACTATTAAACTGTTAAACTATCAAGTTGTCAAGCTATCAATCTATCAATATACCAATATACCAATTTCCAATCTATCAATCTACCAATATACCAAGTTTCCAATGCCAACACGAATACCGGTACCAATACTCACACTCGCTGTACTACTTACGCTAACTAGCATTAACAAAAGTTGTTACTATTATAAAAAATAATGATCGGCTATTAAATATTGTACACCTGTTCCTCTACAATAGGCCGTTAAAGAAATAAAAAAATCAGTGTTACCGATTTCTTTATCTCTCCTTATTCTACTCTGTGTCAATACACTCGTATACCACACATCAGCGCACATATTCACACACGTTCACAGCTCTGTGTACGAACTTGAAAAGTTCCAGAAACCGAAACGTAGCAACATTTCGCGTTACATTTCTCCGGTTTAACGCCGCCATTCGTGACGGTTCTACGATTCTTGTGTATTTAATTTCGAGTCCCGAAGCAATAATAACTGGACCGTAATTACGATTTAAATTCACCTATACAGTTACCGGCTGCCGATTCCAACGAATAAGATTGCGTTTCGAGTTCAACGCATTCGCGGTCTATCGTCGGAAACATTGAAACCTCGATATCGGTTCTGGCGTACAAACGAAAGGAAAATCCGACGCCCGCTCGAATATTCAACTCGCTGAATCAGAACTGGTCCCACGTTTTGTTTGTCTTTCAACGGAATCGTCCGCTCATCTAAATGGTATTAAAGTAACGGTGAGCACACGGGATTGCATAATGCACTTAAAACGTAGAAATGCAACCGCGCCGTCGCACCGGCACTAATTGCGGTCGCAATGGGCTCGATGTAAAAAAAGCACGCATTGAAAACCTACATGCACGTTCCAGACACTTGCTTCGTGGAAGCCGTTTCAACTACCGTTTTACTCTTTTTTTTTCCCCGGGCACAAAGGAAAATTTTCATTCACCAATCACTCGAATTCAACTACATCAGATTCGATGCATGAATATTTGATGTCTTTCGTTAAGATCTTAGTTATTGCAAATGGTACTGACTGTCTTTGTATATTGTACAAAGACATAGTTTCAAATGAATTACAAATAATTTTGTTTTTGTAAGTCTCTCAATTTAAGTGCATTTATCATTTTGCAGATTCTAACATCTTCACATATGTTATTTAACATATGTTCACATATGAATTGATTAATATATTGTTATATATATATCAATATTATAAGTACGTAATATTAGAAATTGATTAATATATAAATTTTACACATGCATATACACATGCGTGTATGCATATGTGATTTGTCATAAGTTCTCGTCAAAGTGACTATGCAATATCATACACAAAATATTAAGATAAATAAAAATAATAATATCACACAAAATGAACGTATTACCCGTCGCAAAAACCATGCGGGTAACTGTGGAATAATTACAGAAAACGAAAGTAAAAGGTTCATGTTTTTGTCGTTTCTTGGTTATGCTATCATGGCGCCGCGTTGGTAAAAGTGACCGCCTCATAATGCACATCAAGATGTACATTAAACGACGATGGGTTGATAGGAAAGCACAGTGGGTTGGAAATGTGCACGTGGGTTGACAAATATGTCGCGAACATAGCTAGGCACGCCTGCGGATTTCCTTGGAAGAGTTGACCAAGTTATTTGTTTCTCTTGGTTATCTAACCTTCTATCCACTGTATGCTGTAATAACATTTCGACAAATCTCTATACATTGCATAATATATAATATACGAAATGTAGCATGTGGAGCCATTTTGTAATTCAACGAGGATCGAACGTTTTGATAAAATTCCTCGATATTATAACATGTAATTAATTGTGTGAAGTATAAAGTGGATACACAATCAATTTTTACTTTGACAAGGATTAAAAAACATTTTAAGGAAATCTTAATAAATTGGACAATTTATAACACACGATTGTACGAAAGAACTTAAACTAGAGAGTCATTTGTTCAACGAAGCTCGACAAATATTTGAATAAAAGTATAAACTATATAATTTAAGACAGCATAATTCGAGCAATTTGTAAGAAGTCCGTCATACTGGTTGATTCGATCATCGAGGTGTCGAACGATTAAACAGCCCCAGTTTTCTCTGTCCGGTAAACACCGTGCGTTTTCGTTAATTTACTGTGAACTTAATGGCGGCGTTGCTAATCCGGGCGCTCTTCGATCGCTAAAAAAAAATCCACTTCTAACGGTATGCTCGGAATTTTCACGGTACAGCGAAGAAACTCCTATTTGCCCGCATTCCCCCGGTACCGCAGACAAGCCGCTATTATCTGTTCCGAGCTTTCGTTTTATTTATCCAGCTACGAACTGACACACGCCGCTACGTTCGCGAAACATCTGCGATTTCTATACGCTCGAACGATCATTCGATTCATCCGTCGAATACCGAACGGACTATGTGATCCGTTCGAACGTGCACGAGATTCTATTCCACTTGATTTCCCGCGAGCTTCGCGTTCCGACGTACGCGATTTATTCCGTTTTCAGCCGGACAAACATCAACATAGTTGCGACGTTGCGAAAGAGTCGCGATTTTTACGAAAAATTTCCAATCGAAGACAATAAATATTTCTCAGCTATTTTGCTCGAACTTATTGGGATTTTATTGTCACTGAGAAATTATTAAATAACACATGGTTAGAATCTGGATTTCAGGATCTAGGGATATTGAGATCTAGATATACAGGAACATACAATATAATAATATGAAAATATAGTGATTTAGTAAGAAAGAAATGTGAATACTAGCCACTCATCGATCCATCAAGCTAAAGTTCAACGATCCCCAACAATTTTCACGTTACCAGGATTTCCTTCGTTGCACCGTTTGATCGCACCATTGCCCGTGTATGACAAACAACTTTCTACGTTTGTTGCGTAACGTTGTCGGCAACATATCAACGCTGTTCCCTGAATTTCGTAGCTAGACGTAATAAAAAGTTCGACACCCCGAAAGCGGGTGAATTATTCAGTGACGTGTAATCAGTCCGCTACTTGGAGGCATAACGAGCCGCTACAACGGTCAAGAGAATCCTGGAGCATGCTCGCGATGTGATTTAGGAACGTTCGAACGAGTCGGGGTATTTATAGGTACCAAAGGATCGCAGCCGGATATGAGCATGTGGTACAGATTTCTGGCGGGAGTAGTGATGGCTTCGATTTCGAGTTGAAATCGAATGCTTTTTGAATCGAGTGTAAGACCCAAGTTTGGGTTAATTCATATACGACGAAGTCCAAATTCAACGCAATTTAAATTTAATGCAGTTCATATTCAACGCAAGTCAAATTCGAAGCAGTTCATATTCGACATAAACCAAATTCAACGCAACCCAAATTCGACGCAATCCTAATTCAACGCAACCCAAATTTGATGAAATCCGAATTCGACATGGTTCAACAGAGCACCACCCAAATTTAATGCAATTGAAATACGCTAAAACCCAAATTCGATGAATTCCAAATTCAATATCATCCAACTCGAATCCAAACTCGACGTAATTCAACTCACCACAATTTATTCCACAAAATCCCTAAACCTATTTCCACCTTGCGTAATCGAATGAATATTTCTGCCTAAACAATGTACCTTTCTCCACAATTTTCCCAAACTTGTAACATTCTAACATTTTCTTCCTCAAGGAAAAACGTACCAAAAGAAAGGGAAAACCATTGTCTGTAATGCAGTGGAAGACTTCCTCATACAACTTGCAATAATTATCAAAATTATGTGAGATTCGAAAGTAATTGTTTGAAAAGTCGCAACAGAGTGTATCGAGTAGCCATCACTATGTAGACCCACCTTATTGAGGATTCGAGATCTTTGCTGTTCCGCATTCCGGATTGCACACCTTCGACATGCAGTAAAATAATTATTACAAGAGAATTTGGTATTAAATTGGAGAAGAGTAATAACAAAGAGAATGCTGCAAAAATTTGTTCAAGACTTTCAATCCTGTACAATTAATAATAAATTTCTAACAGCAATCACCAGTTTCATAAACTGCAGTGACAATTTGTTACATCAATCTTAATGACAGAATAAGAAATCGTACATTTACCATACAATGTTTAATTTTCTAGTAGTAAAAGAAAATGAAACCCGATGGTGTAAAGACGTTGTGCAACGAGAGCGAAGATCAAAACCGGCTAGAAATTCCAGATCGCATATGTGCATCGTAAGTAAATATGAAAATGTTCTAACGCTAGCCTGTAATCTCCGATCGCAGGAATGTAAGGACGCTTATTACAATTACAAATCTAATCCTTTCGAGTGCCACAGCGATCATTCGTCTTGCTTTCTTCTTATGTAAAAATATCGTTGACGTTTGTTCGCGTGGCGATTCGACGACCGTGCAGATCGATAATGCCTTCCGTGTTCGTAGGAATATGATTATTTAATTGCGGATGAGCGAAGCGCAGTTACGAGATCCGAGAAACATTTCGAAAATCCAACGATCGATGAATTCATGATTCAACTACGTGTCGAAGAACTTGAGAGTAACGAATTGGAACCCCGTTTCGCTTTCTTCAATCTTTTTCTTACGGTTTTGTAACGAGCCGAGATTTAATGAGATTAAGTGAAATGCTGAATTTGCAATTTTTCTTTTACTTTGTTATTCGATATCCAACGGGGATCTTCCAGGTGTTATGATAAAGAATTCGAAGCCGGGTTTAATTAAGTTGTAATTTCGATAACATGTAATTGAGTTACTTTTAATGAAGTTAATTGCTACTTTCACTCGACGCGTTTGTGGTGGTGCTGTTTCTAGGTGACGTAACATGTGGGGATGTTGGGGGATATAGGTATCTAGGGATATTGAGATATGGAAAAATATTGATCATTCGTTTGTAACAATAATAATTATAAAAATAATTAATAAAAGTCCGACTTAAATCAGACCCTGAACAATACCTAGAAAACATGGAACTAGAAATCATCTGTACAGTGTCATCTTCACAGCCTTCGACTTAATTTGTCACGTTTCCGTCAGCCCGATCGAATAACGTAAGTATCGTAAATAAGCTTGATTGCATATCGCACGTAGGCGGAGGAGGAAGAACAATGATCATCGCGGATGAACCACGGAAAGCCTTCTGGTTACAACGGTAAACGAAGAGTCCTAGGACGAAGGACGACGGGTTGCTGGCTTCGTTATGAGTCATCGAATCGTTAAGTCGACGTCGACCGCGAGCAACGGGATTACGCACACGCGGATACGGGATCCCGCGATTTCAATATCGACGAAGCCTGTAATTTGACGAATGATCGATCGATCGCTCTCGTGGATCTCCATCGGGCATGTCGACGCGTGGGTCGACCATCATTATTTGCCGCGCGGCGAAATAACAGGAAGACGGCTGAAGAAAGTATTGTCCGGTCGAACGACGATTTTAACGATTCACGAGGGAAATGGACTAGGAAAATTTAATAGGTTATTGTGACTAATTTGATGGGGTTAGTTTGAAGGGTTTTGGTTAAGTTTCGAGGTTAGGAATTTGGGGATTTGGGAGGTTGGAGTTTGGACATTGGAAATTTTGGGATTTGGGGATTTGGGGAATTGGAAAGGGGAGATAGAGATTTGGGGTGATAGAAATTTGGGGAGATAGAAATTTGGGGAGATAGAAATTTGGGACTATAGAAATTTGGGGAGATAGAGATTTGGGGGTGCAGGAATTTGGGGAGTTGGAAATTGGGGAAGTTGGAAATTGGGGAAGTTGGAAATTTGGGGAGATAGAAATTTGGGGAGTTGGAAATTGGGGGATATAGACATTTGGGACTATAGAAATTTGGGGAGATAGAGATTTGGGGGTGTAGGAATTTGAGGAGATTGAAATTTGGGGATGTAGGAATTTGGGGAGATAGAAATTTGGGGAGATAGAGATTTGGGGGTGTAGGAATTTGAGGAGATTGAAATTTGGGGATGTAGGAATTTGGGGAGATAGAAATTTGGGGAGTTGGAAATTGGGAGAGTTGGAAATTGGGGGAGTTGGAAATTGGGGGAGCTGGAAATTTGGAGAGTTGGAAATTTGGGGACTTAGAAACTTGAGAAGTTGGAAATTTGGAAAATTGGAACATCAGGGATGTGAAACTTAGAGAAATCAAAAATTTAAGGACTTAATTCTTCAAATTTTCATCTTCCCAAAACATGAGGCTTCCAGCATTTAGTAATTTAAAAATTGTAGAAACTTTACATTTACAGAATTGAAAATCCAGACATTCAGAAGTTTAATCAAATTACCATCCTACAATTACCAAACAAGAACAGATTACAGTGCAGTTAAATGTCCGTTATACAAACAATTTCCCGGGTCCTGACCTAATCAGAACAGTTATTTATACGTGCAATTAATAACGAGATCTCTGGTCGAGCAACTGAATAAATGAAGTTCGTAAAGGGTAGAGAAGAACGAAACACGTAGCTCGTTAGTACATGACACAGAATTAATGCAACATGTCCGAGTTGCTAATAGGACGACGTTAATGAGGATCGACGAATGAACGTGGTTACAGGTTTTCGAGGTCGTAACTGTCGAATAGCCGAAGGAAAATCAGAATTCACGAGCAGTCGTCGATCTTTCAGGCCAACAGACGTTCAGGCAAACCACGTAAATGGGTTTCTGGCTTACTGGACAATTTTTTCCTCGTCGGAACTAGTTCTGTGCTTAGAATGCATCTACCGATGTTAACCCACGAGGTGGCGCGTGAAGAGGCTGTGTTTAGAAGAGCTACAATTGATCAGAATAGAGAACGCGACGATCAACTTGAATTACGCCATTTTGGAGAACCGAACCGTGTTCTTTTACTTCATCCACGTGTACAAGATTCGATACGCGGACAACACTAGTCTAGTTACGGTTTTCCTTGGGTCCTGGAACCCGGACTCTTGGTCCTTTCACAATCCGACGAATGTCAAGTTAAGAAACGACTTTAGAGGGCTGCCGATCGTGTTTGGAGTTTTAAATGGAACGATCGATGGGCACATGGACACCACGGAGGAAGAGACGGACGATATTGCTCCTCTCCTCGATTTCGCCAACTTCGTTACCAGTAGCGTGAACGCAAGGTACACAACCTACGAGTTGGCGCGTGAGAGGCTGTGTTTAGAAGAGCTACAATTGGTCAGAATAGAAAAAACACACTTCGGTGGTAGCATTGGTTCGGCGATAGTTAAAGACAACTTAAGGTCGGCAAACGTTTCACCTCGAACGTCAGAACGTGGGGACTGTTCAAGATGGAGTGCGTCCCTTAAACCTGGCTCAGCCTCCTACCAGGTTCAGGGTTGCGAAGAGTACCGATGTCAACCCACGAGTTGGCGCGTGAGAGGCTGTACTTAGAAGAGCTATTGGTCAGAATAGAAAAAACAACTCACACGTATTTTCGGCGGTATTGGCTCTCGCGATCGCACACCGATTAGGCCAAAAACAATGACAGGCATACGTCTCGAGAGTGAGATAGTACTTGCGTTAACGCGCCAACTCGTGGGTTGACATCTGTACACTGCGCCGGTTCTGCGCTTTTAATCGTATCTACGATAGGAAACTTGCGACACTCTACCGTCACGAGAAATTACAAAATACTTATTGTGTGTGCTGTTCGATGTTATTGATCCTTTCGAAATATGAGTCACGATATTAATATTTTTTTTGCTTCTGGTAACGTTGATTTCGTTGACATTTTTATACATTTGCAGTTTGCAAATATCTATTATAGATTTTATTACGTTATTCGATACGGTGATTTTATGTACTTCGCTGATTGTAAAGCATCGTTGAATAAATATTTATTGTGTATGTGACTTATATATAGTATAAAATTGTCAGTTTATATTGCTGGGTCTAATTGTTCGCTATGTTTTTTAGCAACAAATGACGTTTGTATTTTTATATGTACATCTGTCAAATTATATGATCAATTGACATTGCGTTTTTACATGTATTACATAAATATTAATGTTGTCTTTTTGTGCATATTATAAAACTAGTTAACCTTGTATTTTTATTTATATTACATGATTAATTAATATTGCATTTCCACGTATATTGTATGAATAATTAATCTCGTAATTTTATGGACGTTTCATGATTAATTAAATTGCATTTTTATGTATATTTTATGAATAATTAATATTGTCTTTTTATATCTTAAAACAAACATGTACCTAAACAAAAAAAAATTGTATGTTTAAAAAAAATAATAATTAAGATATTTTATACATTTTATATTGCATAATGAACAAGATAGGTATGAATATAAATAGGTATTTAATTTACTAAATACTTGTTAAATACAAGTTTGTAGACAGAATCTCGGAATGAAATGTATCTGCATTTTACATAAAGAGACTCTTTCTGTCTCCCAGAATAGAAAATCGAATCACGAAACTTCGAAATCGAGTCCCGTTGCAAAATTGATTTCGTCACGATCGATGGTGATCTAAATTTATCCATGATCGAACGTATGGCGATCGAGAAATCAGTCGTGTGAAAGGAGCATAACGGAATCAATGATAAAACAGCGGATCGAGAATAACGAAGGATGACCAATTCCGATTTACTGTAATCATAAAAAGTAATGAAAGTATTGTTATCAAATACAATACATAATCAAAATTATTTATTATTCAGTTATTGAGACATATACAAAAATTATACTGTCAAAAATTTCAAGTTATAATTCAGAAACTGGATTAATTCCAATAATTGTTAATAATCAAGTTAAAAAAAATTAAGAATAATTAAGAATAAAAAAAATTTTAAATTCTATTATAATTTCTAATGATTGAATTTTTATTTTTAATAATAGAATTCTAATATTTATCGATTGAATTATCATTTTTAATAATTAAATTCTAACTTCTAATAATTGTTATTCGTACTCCGATAATTATAAAACTTTTGTCTCCTTATTATACCTAAATTTAGCCATGGAAACAGCAACAGAGACCAGTTTTCTGAAATTCTGGTTTTTATCGTTCTTTTGGCTGACTGGATTCCTTGTCGCGATATTTTCGACATTCTAATCGGACCGCGTTCAACGACATCGGTCGAAACGGATACGGTTGTCATAAACTGGCTACTAAACGATCTTGTACCAAGAATTTTTGGGACAGAACTGTTTTTTTCACCGTCGAATCCCGTTTGATTCGATTAGTTATTCCCTTGGATTAGGTTTCCCCATTCGGGTTCTAATTGATTACGGTTCTTAAGCGAAAGCGATTACGGTTCTTGTGTCTTCGATAAAGTTCTCCCTAATTTCAAGCTGTTAACAATATTTCAACGAAATATTTGTCAAAGATGCAATTTGTAATTTGTATCCGATGGTATGATAATTATGAAAATTTAGTTCAAGTGACTCATAAATTCATTTCAATTATTTAACCTATCATTTTTTCGCGTGTTGTGTCAGTCAAAGCCAACTCATGCAATATTCAAATAAATAAAAAAACTTGACATGTTATACATATTTTGAATTTATTGATCTTTAACTGTACGAAGTGTACTGAACTCAAAAATTAATCGCAGAGCAAATACTGTTGTTATTTTTAGAACGGTGTGTCACAAATGTAACTAGATGTCATAAGAGCTGAAAGATTTAGCGATAATATTACTCATAAATTCGTATAATTATAAGTCACTGATTTAAACATGAATCTAGCAGAAAGCATAAAAATCTCACTGAACAAACATAGATAAATCTCACAAAAGCAATTTAACGAAAGTTACAAAAATTGAGTTACATAGAAAGTTACACGAATGGAGGATCACGATCTCGATTCCGTTGCCACGATTCGATGAGAAGGATTTTTTGCTCGAGATCGTCGATACTCTCTCCGTCGAAGATGTCAGATTATTAAAAGAAAAAAAAGAAGAGCAAGGAGGAAGAAAGGTGGTAGCTGCAAAGAAACCGTAAAGGCACGAGATTCTTTTACCGATCGAAGCGCCGGAGAAAGTACTAGCGTAAGAAAGAAATTCAAGCTGTTCGCAGGAATCCCGTGACGCAGGAATTCTCTGGTTTCCTATCATTCAATTTCACAATACGGTTAGGTAACAATTGTTGTAGATCTGGCAGTATTGTAAATAGTTGGATTGTTAGCAAAATTGGATTTAATGAAAAATATTGTCTGTTGTTGCTTTTGGAAATTTGTGGGTTTGCAGAGTCAAGAATTTGCAAGTTTAGTAATTTGAGATCCTAGTCATTTGGTAATGGATAATTGTTAGCAAAAGTGAATCTTGGTAATGGATTATTATTAGCAAAGCTGAATCTGATGAAAATAGTCTCTTGTCTATTGATCAAATTTCCTTCTTTGAGATCTGAGCGTCGGTTCACTTCTCAAAGAGTATTACAAGGCTCAAGACATCCTTCCGACTCCTAAATAAAGTTCATAGCTCAAAACATAAAAGAGTACTCTTCTTTTCCACCCATTTGCAATTTTTTCCTGTCTTTCGACCTTATTCGCAAGTTCATAACGAAGGTTGCCGTTTTCAAACGGGTTTAGGTTTGTGTGCGAGCACCAAGAAACGAGAAACGAACTTTCACCGGCAGAAGAAATTCGATCTCTTTTGTTGCGATCGATCGGTGAAACGAGTTTTCGAATTCTGACAAGAACGGTTGGTTCAGGATTTCCAATTTTTGGTGATATACCGTTTCATTTTGTGTATAAAGGACTCTCAAGTAGTTCTTTACAAGGTCGCAAGTTTGCAAGGTTACTAACTCTTCTTCACAAGGTCACGAATTCTTTACAAGGTTAAATCTTTAGGTTACTAGTTCTTTATGATACTAGTTGTTCTTTACAATGTTACTAGTTTTTCTTCAGAAGGGTCCAAGTTTTTCACAATGTTACTAGATCTTCTTCACAAGGTTAAATGTTCTTTACAAGGTTACTCTTCAATGTTCCTAGTTCTCTGTACAAGGTTACAAGTTCTGTATCTCGAAAGGAATTTAAATCCGCTTCATTCCTGACAGAAATATATATTTCTGTTTACACAGAAATTCTCCGAAACATTTTGCATGAAGAACACAATTCTAAAATTATGTAAAAGAAACGTATAAAAAGAAAATTTATTCAGAAATCCTAAAAGAACAAAATCAAACATTCTTCAATTACTATATTATCGATATCAAATAAAATTAAGGGTTCAATAGTGGCTTTTGAGCCTGAAACTCTTGCAAGAAGTAGGCCAAAAGAGGTAGGTTTCGGTCAGTACGTCCTTAATCGTTCAACAGGTGAACTTGAATTCCAGCAGCCAGAGCAGTGTGCCACTATCGGCACCATTCAGAAAACGAGGAAGCAGAAGGTTTGCCAGTGATGTCACGTAACGAGCCGTTAGGAAGGCCTTTTGTTAACACGGTTGCATAAGATTATGCAAAAATCTGGGTCACCGATCGGACAAGAGAAACCAATCCGGGGCTTCGATCCTGACGCGTACTACGTTATTACGCTTCGGGCCGGCTTTATACGGTTTAGAACACGCGACACGTACGAACGGGATCCGTTAAACGATCGCGTGCGATCTGTCGTGGCATTCCGTCGCGTTTCCTCCTTGGATCGCTCTGAATCTCCGCTCGAAGCAACGAAAGTGCGGGTTTATGAAAGATCGCACGCGAGACGAACGCGGAAGCGGATAATTTTGAACGATTTTACGCGTACCGACCGCCATTTTGGTCTCCGTTGGTCCACACGCGGTACTTGCAGTTGCAGTGTTGCAGTAGTTGTAGGACAGGGTTCAATGTTTAATGTTCAATTTAGTATTTGAGAAGTTGTGAGACAAGGTTCAAGGTTCAATTTGCTAATTGGGAAATTGTAGGACAAGGTTCAATATAGTACATTAAGAAATGTAGTACGATGTTCAATATAGTAGTTCAAGATGTATTGCAATGTTCAATATAGTACTTCTAAGAAGTGTTGTATGATGTTCAATATAGTAGTTCAAGATGTATAGTAGAATGTTCAATGTAGTATTTTGAGAAGTGTAGTATGATGTTCAATATACACATAGTATTTCGAGAAGCATAGTACAATGTTCACTATGCACTATGTAACACTTCAAAAAGTGTAGTACAACTTTTATGATACACTTCAGTACTACATAGAACAAATATTGTATCAGTTTCATTTTAAATAGATAGATAATAGATAAACGTTTTGAGGGCAACAAGATAAATTTTGATTAATTGAAAGTTAAGAAACGAGTTGTAAATGTCTCGTAACCGATCGAAGTGAAACCACGACGAAATATCACGTAGCCCCGTTTTCACCCAATCATCATGATGTCCGCCTTGCACGAGTTCTCCGCACGATCCAATTAAGGTTATAAAACAAATTTGTGTATTGAATGTTATTTGCATTCGGTGTTTATGGAATTTTTGAATGATCGAAGCTTAGGGTATATAAATTCTCAAATATTTAAATATTCGAATCTTGTAATTTCCGAATACTAGACCATTCGAATACTCGTATATCCAAATTTTGGTGTATTCGATCACTAGAACACTCGAATGTCTCAGCACCGTTCTATTAGAAACGAGGAATGAAAGGCCGACGACTACTGGAAGGCCATCGAACAAATTGAAACGCTGGACGCATTTAAACGCGTACAACTAGCACATATACCTGTATATACCATGTATATACATTCAAGCAGCTGCAATCACTGATTTTTCAGTCTTGATCAAGGACGAGGCAAGAATTGGAAAGGGACGTGCCGGGTCACGGTCATTGTGACCCACCGTCCTTATTTGCGTTCATACTGTGACGTTAATCGATTTTTCCGCATCACTTTCTCATTATCGATGACTTCGATCGATACTTCACCTTTCATTACGTAAAAAAAAGGTGAAAATAGTATTGACTCATAGTCGCAAGTGTCGTGACCAAACTGTTCGTTGCATTTGCAATTTAATTGAGCCGAGTAGATTTGCAATTTAATTGAACTTGGTTCGTTTTTTATTTCATCGAGTTATATAAAATTTTCTATTTAATCGAGCTGTGTAAATTTTTTATTCGAACGGAGTTTTTCTATTTAATTGAGCTGCGTGTGTCTGCAATTGACTTGATAATTCACGTTTGATTCGTTATTTAATCTCATTCATTTAAGAATTAACTTCCAGTTGTTAATTGAGTGATTTATAACTGATATGTAAAAAGTGGCACGTATACATTTTAGCTAAAAATATCTCTGTTAGAATTATTTTTTTGTAAATATCTATAAATCTGTAAAGAAATGTATAATTAAGAATTTATGGAAAAAATGTGTAAATATCTAAAAATTTGTATGCAGGAAAAATGTGTGTCTAGGACTTGATTTAAACGATCTGAGATCTGAATTGAAGTGTTGTAGCACAGCATAGTAAACTGTCTCAACGATAGTGAACCATGGATGACTAACACAATTAAAAGGGAGACAGTAAAATCTGGCGTTCGTTATAAAAAAATGTGCCACGGGAGTAGCCGGTTCAAGAAAGTGGACACGTGGAGATCACTCACCCGGGCGTCCGAGCGCCCCGGGCGATGAAAGTTTGCATTCCCCCGTATCGAGTCCTCGGACCAGGGTCCTAATTTCACGAACTCGAACCCATCCGTGTTCCGAAACGAGACAAAAAAAAAAGAAACCCTATCGATCCCACCTGCGATTCCTTTTGATGACCTACAACTTTGACGTACCGATTCTCAATCTCACTTTCGTATTTTTCTCTCATTAAACAGCCGATAACGGTTATTTCTATTTATCTACGAACTCCCGCTGTAACAAGGCTAAATAATTTTACTTTTACGAGAGTAGAAATTAATTCTTGTAGAGTCATCGAAATGATGGTACTTGACATCGAATGTTGGTACTTGTTAGTATTTGCTCGTTAATTCGAGTGATCGATAGCAAAAAGAAAGTCGGATAGTTGAGTCACTGATGCATACGTCAACGAAAGGTTTATCGTTAGAATTGCATTCCTGTGCCGATACACTTCTGTCTCGTGTCCTTTTACGTGGGCAGCCATAACCGTGTGACGCAAATGCCACGAAAATGTCGCTCCACCAACTCGTCGCCAACCGGAGTTCCTTCTAAGTCATTGGTCCTGGTATTCGATTATTATGCTGGCAGTGAGACGGTGGAATAACATTGTCGATGAATTTAATGGACGATAATACGTTATCGTTTGAGCATTGAAAAATGCAGCCACGATGTTATTACACTTTGAGGTATACTTGAATGTGATCATTTTGGGGACGTGGTGATATGGAGCATTTAGGGATGTGGGGTATTCACAGGTATCTGACATTTAGGGGTGTAGGGACATTCAAGGGTATTGGACATTTAGGGATATGGGACATTCAGAGATATTGGGTATTTTGGGGTATGAGGTATTCACGGGTCTGGGACACTGTGTTGGACCTGGGACAATTAGAGGTGTGGGACATTCAGGGGTATGGACATTTAGGGATGTGGGACATTCAGAGATATTGGGTATTTTGGGGTATGAGGTATTAGGGGTTTGGGACACTGTGCTGGATCTGGGACAATTAGAGGTGTGGGACATTCAGGGGTATGGGACATTTAGAGATATGGGACATTTAGAGATATGGAGTATTTAGGGGTATGAGGTATTCAGGGGTCTGGGACACTCTGTTGGACAATTAGTGGTGTGGGGACATTCAGAAGTATGGGGCATTTAAGTATGTGGGACATCAGGAATATGGGACATTTAGACATGTGGGGTATTCAGGAGTTTAGAACACTCCACTGCGTCTCAGACAATACTGGTGTGGGGCATTTATGAGCTAGGGCACTTCGCTGAGTCTCGAAAGACTTAGTAGTGTGTGTCAGAGTCTGAGACTCTAGGTCTTGGAGGAATCTATTATCTTTTAGGAACCTACTCGAGGTTGAGATTGAAATTCGATCGATGTCGAAACACGACGGATGCGACTTCCAGATTGATTGAGTACGGTAAAACGCGATGAAAAGAGACGACCAAACAGGGAAACGAGGTTCGCGCGCGGAACAGAGGCGGTTGCATTATTCCAGGTATTTTTGTCGGCGCCGGTTGGCCTTGCGGACATTACCTCCGGTGTTCCATTCACCATGGCAAAACAGGAGAGATCGTCGTTCGCAAGGATCTCCTGTAAACGGAGCCTCGATTCCAGCCAGCCGGCGAGGCTCGTTCGTCTTCTCGGTGAAAGAGTCGTCTACGGCTGGTGAATGCGTAATATACGATCGTATCGCCGGCCCTATGCACGATAGATGCCCGCAAACGGACCGTGTGCGGCTTGCAAAACGTCTTCCCCGTCTTTACCGCGATCTTATCGGAACCGCAGTTTGTTTTCCGCCGCGTATTCGACGCCTCTTCTCCGAATACTGTCGCGGATATTTTTCGTCGATACGTTCCTTGCTACTAAATTTCAGCTTCTGTGACTGTCACTCTTTTCTGATTAAGCGTACGTCAATTTTTTTTTTAATTTTTCTATCTCTGAATTTGTGGATTTTCAAATTTTCGAATGATGGGTTTTTATATTTAAACATTGTTTAATTTTCAAATCCCTAAATTTCCTAAATTTGGAAAGACCACAAATAATTTCCCCCAAAAGTGTCTACGAACTATCACTAAAAAGCTACAGAAGAACAATTTTACCCAACCCTGCCAAACACATGTAGGTAACTGGAGTAACGATTGACGACACACGTACGATGGTTTCCACGATAAAACGAGTCGAATCTAACAGATTCATTGATCGAGAAAAATATCGTTCAGACAAACGAACTTCTAACATGTTGATACATATTCGCACAAAACGTCTACGGTCTACGTATATCTGATCATACCCGTGAGAAAGTAGACGCGAACGGGCGCCAGATCGAAATTGATAGCTGCTCGATGCAGCACAGGGGAATTAGTGAATGAAGGTAAATTTGAGGTACGCGTTGCATCGGATTCAATGGAATTAACATTAACGGCTACGAATACATTAACGAGATAATGGCGGCTGTTGCGAGATCGCGTAACGGTGTGCGCGACGTAACAATACGTCGCGTAAATTCCTCTGACCCACATGATCGACGAAAATAAACAGACTCGTTGCAGAGAAAAATTGTTAAGGGAAGAATTAGCAGACCGGAGAGGATTTTTTTTTTAACGAGTAAATACGCGGGTTTCTTTTTCTTTCTTTACTCGGTTCATGAATGTTTCATTTCGCGGTCGAGTCTTCGTAGAACGGTCTTTATTAAACATGCATGTAATCATTCGCCGGCACATAATTCCTCAATTAATGCCGGAGCGATGACTCGAGGCTTACGGCGGCGAAACGAAAACCCCGATCTTGTACTTTCGCGTTTATGGCGGTGGGGAATTTTGTTCGATGTTTGGTTTAACAAATACCTTGACTCGATATTTATATTAGGGAGTGACAACTCTAGAACCATTTAGTTTAAAAGTTAACATGACGCATTTTACTCGTTATAGTAAATTACGGAAATTATTAAGCTGCTCGAAATTTATTTTAACCTTTACCATGATCAGGAACAATTGTATAAATCACTTCATCCCTTAAATCGTACTATATTTTTAAGCTAAGAGCAAGTACACATCGAACTTAAACCTCGTGCTAAATAAAACCTGATGAATCAAGAAATGTGTGAATTTTTAAAAAATGAATCGTACGTGTCTAAAATTATGTACATATTCAAAAGTGAATTGTCAGCGACATAGCAACCGAGCATATATTTTTATCGCCGAAAAGTGTTTTTTTGCAGCAGGGAAAGAATATCGACTGACGCACATGGCGCTTCGGGCGTTCAAGTCTCCGTCAAGCAAGAGAGTTGTCCGTGGCTGTTGTGCAAACGACATTTGCATCAGGTTAGCCAGCAACCGGCTGGAAACGCGTTAAACACTTTCTAATTGGTAGCCTCGAGAAGGGAGAAAAGACTTGTCGCGGAACGCGTTGTGCAATTCGCGAATGCAGGAAGGGTTTCGCGACGGGTAGTTTCGGTTTTGGCGTGATTACAGCGCGTTAATTCCCGACGATGAATAGGAAGCTGGTTTAGCTACCATTCGAACAGCTGTTCCTTCCTGAACACGAGATAACGCGGTTGTTTTCCATTAATAGGACATCCACTTTTACGCGGACTCTCTCGATGCTTCGCGGCGATTGTTCGTGTCGCGTTCTAAGTGTGCAACTGTTTTTCTGCGATTAAAACGCGTTCAGTTAACTAGCTTTACACGAAACACTCGTGTTCGTTGGTTAAGAGTCGTTAATTAAGGAAGGATTTTGAATAGCGTTACGGTGAACTTCGTAGCACGTATTTCGTGTTATATAGCCACGCGTTATATCGTCATGCGTTGTATTTTCACGTGCTGCATCTCATTGTATTTTACACACGTATCTCTACGAGTTGTATTTTCACGCGTAGTATACTCACACGTTCTACTTTTCACGCACTGTATTTCTCATGTGTTGTAATTCTCGCGCTGCAACTCCACGCGTTGTATCTTCACGCGCCGTATTTTCACGAATTGTATTTGTCACACGTTGTGTTTCTGCGCGTAGTATTTCACACGCACTGCACTTCTAGTGCGTTGTAATTCTCGCGCCCTATATCTCCACGCGTTATATCTTCACACTTCGTATCTCCACGCGTGATATTCTCACGAATTGAATTTTTCACACACGCTGTGTTTCTCACTTGTTATATCCTTTATGCGTATGTTTTCATGCGTTGGTTCAAAAGTACCAATTAGAACATCCTAGCATTAAGGACACCAAATTTGCATCCTACACCAGCAAATCGCTATTTCCAACAATCGAAATGTTACAGACATACTAACCTACCCTATCCATCAAACCTAAGTTGTTCAAGGTTTCCACCCGGACCAAAGGTCCAAATCTGTACGCACACGAAGTAAACAAGTGTACTCACCTTGGGATCGCGTTTCCACATCTCCGGCGAGCAATAGTATCGCCAGGAGTAGCAATTTGGTGAACCAAAGCCTCCACATGTCTTCTGCCATCTGCTTCGTGCGTCCCACGAAATTACCAGGCTACGTGTTGCGCTCTCATGTAAAAGTTGGTCCCGGATGGATACGTAGCCCGTTACATCGGCACCAAAATAAAAAGTAAGAACGTGTGCACTTAACGCGACCCGTTTATCACCTCCGTGCGCGACGCGTTTCAGGCGCGAGATAGCAAACGAACGACGAGCAAAAGGGTGGACTATTTTTTTTTTGTCGATTGTCCAGGAGTTAGGACGAACGATATTATCCACCTGGTCACCAGACAGAGTGCGGTTAACGAGAGCTACGGTACTCGACGAGCTGAGCAGCCGACCGATTGACCTTTCTCCGGGTGCGTAACTTTGTCTGTGTCCCGGTGAGGACTGAAGGGGAAGCAAGGCCCGCCGCCGGCTGTTGGGGAACCGGAGAAAGGTGTATCCACAGAGAGAGAGAGAGAGAGCGAGAGGAGAGCAACTAAGGCCCCTCTTCTATCGCTACGCGCCCCCCACCTTGATCCCTTCGGTCCCACTCTCTTTGTCTTTCCCGCTTGTTTACCTCGTTCTCTCGTTTCCTTCTTCTGGAGAATGGGCCCGTTTGCCAGACGCGTCGATCTGTTCCTATTCGTACGCTGTCTTTATTGCCATTGTAATTGCGAGAGGGAACTTATCGCCGACACACGCGGCCTTGCGGAGTTATCGTTCCTCGTCGTTTTTTAACCGAGGAAGATGCGCTGACGGACGGGGGTAGATTTCAACTTTGCGCGAGGTGGACTCTCGGTATATGGCCCTGGATGGGGTAATAGGTGTTCTCCACTCGTGGTGGAGTGTGGATGCTGGGGAAAGGGTGTAGGGAGGGTTACGTAAAGATGGAGAGTTTCAGGTATAGGGAATTGGGTTTGAAGATTTGGAGTTCTTGAACATTAAGATTTTGGGTATTTGAAAATTTGAGAATATTGGGACTGAGGAGTTTTAGGGTTAAAGATTTAGGAATTTAAATTATGGAGAACTGTAAACTGCCAAAATTTTTAGATAACGACACTGTTGTACTACAATTCCTAATTAATTAAAGTTTCTCCGTGTAATAAAAGATGAAGGAATTTCAGTTTCGGTGTCTCGTCGGCAGGAAATATCTTCGTTACAGATCGAAACACAGCGTGGAAAGATATCGCGGCAAATATTCATAAAGAAAGTTGTTCGATTAATTCCTGTAGGGAGCCGGCTCGGCCGTTCTTTTTCCTCGTCTTTCTCATGGTGATTATACTTTGTGGTAGTTCCTGTATTGCTACTTTCGAACTGTACTGCATGGTCACCCGTTACGTGGTAATTCTAGCGAGACTACCAATGACGTCGCCGCAGCTGTTATATTTCAGTTAATCCGTCCATCAAGCCGGCGTTTCATTAATCGAAAAATATTTGAAACCCCGCGGTATCCGCGGCAACAACCGTACGTCAAACTGTAAATTCACTGTAAATCGCATTGAATCGTCACGGAAATATTCCTGGCACGGATTGAAATGTTAGAAACTTGATTTATGATCGAGATAAATGGCCTACATCGAATTTTTGATAGAACGGTAATTGCTATTGAATTCTATCGAACACGGTTCTGATTGAAATTCGACAAATTGCGCGTTATCGTCTTAATTTTAGGTCTCGGTCGTTCGGAACGTTCAATTATGATTAATCGCGGTAAATTAGGACGCGAGACGGGTTAGAAGATATTAGGTTAGATATGGTAATGAAACGAAGGAATCTGGTCACTCTCTTCGTTTCGAGGAATCGCAAAAAATTACTTTCAAAAATAACGGGTCTTCGATTTACTTTTCTCTCGAGGAGAAAATTAATGTATGCGAAATGATCGGCTGAGAACACGAAACATCGACGAGATGTCCCTTTCGATGCTTGAAAGTTTCGTGTAAAATGTTTCTTAGTCGATTCGATGACTAACTAAACATTGCGTCAAACGTTGTGAGAAAGTATGTGAAAATGTTAACACTGACGGTTGCATCAAAGTATGCATCATGCAGAGATATGAAAATCAGGATTACGGGATAAAAGTTGAAACATCAGGTATTGATTCGTCCGGAAAGTCGGCGACGCACGGTATTTAGATTTGTTGTTATTACTAGTATATGACACGTGCTGGAAATTTGGAAATTCTGAGGGAATTAGGGAATTGGGGAATTAGGGTTTTAGGGATTGAAGGATTTAGGGATTTAGGGATTTAGGGATGCAGGGATTTAAAGGGTTGGGAATTAAGAAATTTGTATACGTAGGATTTAGTGATTTTGATATTCATGAATTCAGAGATTTAGAGATTCAGGGATTTGAAAATTTTCAAATAAGGGAACTTGAAAATTTTATATTTTGTACATTGAAATTCTATATTTTGAGAATTGAAGTTTAGGAAATTATATGTAACAAGCTATACAATATATACATTAAAAAATATAAAATTCATGAATTCAATAATGAAAGCATGAAAACATTAAAAATGTAATAACGAAATCCTTTAATTTTCCAGAAAATAATTTCCGAAAGTGTGATGGCAAACGGATCTGAACTGCGAAGTTGCTCGAAGCGTACGTAAGCGAACCCGGTCGTTTCCGAATAAGGTGGTGGTTCACCTGTTGTCCAGTTGGCGTGGAATGAACTCAACGAAGAAACGGGCACGGTACTTGAAGGAAGCTGTACAGGAGGATAGTGGGACGACGCTCGAAGTGGGAGGTTCGTATTATATGTGGCGACCCGAGGACCTACATTCACGAGGAACGAAAACGCTTCTCTCCGATGCGATGTCTGCGATCGAGGATCGTCTCGGGTATTCGTGTCGATGCTGTCCGATTCTCGAATTCCCTCGCCGAGATTCCACCGGAGAAATTACCCTCCCTTTCCCCGCCTTTCATCTTTCTTTTCGCCTTTTTCCCTCGGCTCGTTTGTGCTGCCTTTGCATCCGGGCGTCACGCTCGTGGACCGCGAAATTGAACGGCTGACGTCGGTCCAACAACGTTCCGCGACCTGGACACGGGGGAAAATTAAAAACACCACGGAGAAACCTTTGTTTAGACGAATGACAATTGCACGATACGCGAGCACGTTTTGATGATACGCCTCTCGGACTTAATGATAGCCCGAGGACTTTCGTGCCTGCTGCCGATCATCTTGTTTACTTTTTATAATAATTAAACTGTCATCCTTCTGCGGCGAATGGAAATCGGGTAATTTCTGTGCCCAGTGAAAATATTAACCATTCACTGCAAAAGACTTTCTGCAAAGTACTCTTTTTTGTTTTAAGATTTTCAGAAAATATAATATTTAGTTGTAGATGAACAGTAAAGTACAGTACATTACATTAAGTAAGTAGTGAGTTTGAATTAAAATCGCCTCACCGTGTAATTAAAATCAATGACGAGTGTATCGTACGTCTTTAATTTTAATAAACTTCGATTAATTCACTTATCGAAGACATTTACCCGGACAGTTAATGAAACACATATCACCTGACGCAAGAATTGTACTTGTAGATTAGCTGTTTTATGTCGAAAAGAAAAAATTTATTTGCAATAAGATGAACGCAGTTTGTATTAAGGTAAACATTAATTCTTGTGGAAGATACCTCGTTAAACGAAATATCGAGGTTGTACGACTTGTAGAATTCGAAGTGTCGAGTCAAACGAATATTCATTCTGTGCACGACATACTAACCCGTTCGTTCCATATAATGAACTAGATCCGTAATATATGTGTGACATAAGTCACGCGTCCATAATATTGTTTACTGCTACGTGAGCCGAAAGAAATATAAAATTATAATACGTTGAATATGCTGGAAGTTGCAACTGCAGTTATATTTAATGACATTTTAGTTGAAGTTGCAATAATATTTCATTTTAATATAAATTACAGTTGTAATTATATTAAATTAATCATATGACTCGATTTAATTTAACTCGTTCAATAATTGAACTCAAACACAATTAACCGCAAAATAATCGTAAAAAATGAAGTTCCAAGTCTTTCACGCATGATCGCAGAAGAAGAAATTCACAAATGGCCGACCTAAATCCTAAATTACTACCAAGTTTTCTTCGTCAACACCTTGAATCGTGTAAACACTTATTCGGCCAGTTCTTCCGCATAGCATTGCCGAGAAATATGTAGAAAATGTCGGCGACAAACGCGAAAAAGGCGTAGTCGAACTTTCTAATTCGATGGCAAGGATCTGTCTAACGAGCGACAGAACGCAAGGACGTCCAGAGATCGTAAAGCTCAAGCGAGCGTAAAAATGACTGCCGGTGAATCGATTGCATCCGTTGCGAGACTCCTGCGAGAGAATCGAAATAAGATTACGCCGTATCTGGCTATGCACCATCGATCAATATTACGTTTATAACCGCGACCGCCATCATTCAGTTTTGCGTAATTCCGATACGATTACGTTGTTCTATTTCGCAAGGATGATCCTTTTTTTACCGTATTCGGAAAACTTTTGTTAGATATTTTTTAATTTTAAATAGCATTATTTGAATAGCAACTCACTGTTACATCTCTTGTGGATCGTCAAAACAGTCGAAATTTATCCCACACAGCACCAAGTTAGTCCCCATTAAATATCCATCATCCTTGGAATGAAAATTTCAATTATTCTTACCACACCGCTAAATAATAGAAAAGTATGCGCATGCTTTCCTCGGTTAATGATAAATGATACTTGATTCCGTACATCTGTATAATTTACTGAGTAACTGAAGTTTTTGATCGCGAGATCAGCGACTTAGAGAGATTGATGGAACGTGGCAGAATGGTGGAATGTGGTAAGACTTGATACTTTGAAGAATTTCTGCGTGGAATGATGTTTTTTAGCCACTGCTTCCGTTCCTCGCTGCTGAATTTTTAATTCGTTATTACCACATTTTTGTGCAAATGCCAGCCACGATCTATTTCTTCATTTACTGATTGAAAATTAATACGAATATGATATTAGAATTGAAATGGAACATCTGGATACTTTCTGTTTGAGAAATTGTAAATGAAAAGCATTGTATTATTTTCTCTAGATATATTTACAAATGTTTACAGAACAATTTTGCATCAATAACACATATTTTATTTTGTAAATGCAACGACAAATTGATATAATTTCCAGTTTGGTGAGTGAAGTTGAACTGAATTGAGTACAAATTTTATTGAATTCTATCCATTTAATCAATCGATTCTATGTCCTTACACGTTCATTAGCCTCTTTTCTCGGACCCAGTTTGCTGCGTTTTTACTTAATTTGTAACAACCATAGATCAAGCGTCACATTTGAAACCAAACGCTGGACAGAGTGAAAGCGTAACTAACTTATGAACGGATTTGGAAGCCAGACAAACTTAGATCTTCCAAATATGTCGAATAGTTCGTTGACAATAAATTCAGTACTCTAATTATATTGCACCTACTGTTACTTAAATTGCAATGTACGTTATATAGTCGCCCGGTATATTATATGACTACAGATCATGTAGTAACTTTTTAACTAATCTAACAATATAACGAGTCTGTTATACAGTTCCATCCGTTGCAATATAACGAAAGTCCACTGTCGAACATATTTTTTATTTTGCACTTAATCGGATAACTCTAACCACGACTTATACCAAATATCGAGAGTGCATATAATAAAGTTCGTCAATGTTAGTAAAAAGTTGTAGAAAGATAACGAAGATCGTTTCATCGATTTATAACAGACGGCGTATGCCAATAATTTATCAAAGCAAAAGCCTCGCTAACTTTCACTCTTATCCACGTGATCGGTGTCCCCCTCTTCGCTTTTCTTCGTCATAGTGTTTCAGAGAAATTCGTTGCAACTGTAATCGTTGCAGCTGCGTTCGAGACACGCACAGGAAGTCGAAGGTTCGATCTATCCGGAGCGTAGGAGAATAAAAATTGACTCGGACTTTCTCGAGTCATGGTTACGTTCTCGAATTACTTCGCCGCTCTTACGCACTTCCGAAGATTCGGATCTTTTTTCATCCGAAACGTTTCCCGCGTTTCAATCCCATTTCTGGGAATAATGTGTTTCTATCGTTATATAATAAAGTAGCATAAGGAACGAAATGAAGAAAGATCGAGGAAACACGAGCTTCGAGAATTCGTGTACATGTGACTCATTCACATGTTCCAGTTTCGTACTGGATTTCGCAATCGAACACTTTTTTTCTTGCTGTCGTGTTTTTCCTTCCTTGTGGCTCTTTTGTTCCCCGCGGGAGATGAGAGCGAGACGAATTAACGCAAGTCGTAGAATTACACAAGCAGAAACGAATGAAAGCGTTGGTACTTTCGTTTTACAAGAAAACGTGGTTTTCGAGGGGACAAGAAAATGATAAATCATAGAAAGGAAATTAGAAAAAGAACAATTTATCGTTTATTCTAGCTCCATAGCAGATTCTGTAGGTTTACTGTCTTCTGTAGAATTGTTTATAGAAGAATCCTCTGTACTTTTAGATTCTTCTTCTTCCAGAGAACTTTCTGATTTGTCAGACGTTTCAGTCTGGGTATCTTTCTTTATATGCTGCTTTGGTGGTTTATTCATTTTTTGTATTGCTTCGTTCAGATGTCTCTTACCAAACCTCCTGAATTTAAAGTTGGACATGTATCTCAGTTCACCATTCCAGTCTATCAACATCTTACAGAAGGTTGTATTTAAGATATCAGGAATTTCTGAAATACAAGGAACATTATATACATTTATTTAGTTTTGTTTGCTAGGTAAAGTAGTTCAATTTTTACCTATTCCACAGGTATTGTACTCTTCCTGTTCACGTTCTTTTGTCATTCTTATCACATCTTCCCTGCTGGCATGCTGTTTATTCCTTTTGTTGCTGATAGAACGTTTAATCATAATCTGTTCCAATTCTTCGTCATGCCTCGCTATGTACCTTCAAATTAAAAATAAACTTATAGATACAGTGTTCGTTTCAATTCTCAATTCATAACTTACGTTTCTAACAGACGGGCAGTTAATTCTGGAGTGTATGGGCACACATCTGGAACCATGTGTTCTTTGATCCACAACATTTTCTCTCCTATTATATTCTGCTTTATCAATCCACCCAACTTTGCTTTTTGTCTGTTGGATATTCTGAAACAAACCACATCCACTGTCTTGTAACAGGATACATTAACTCGTACAATTTAATAGTAATGTAATTTACTTCTTAGCTCTTTTTGCAATGGCAATAGACTTCCTGCTATTAGGGTGCGCAAGTTTCTTTGCTTTTGAATACTCTTTCATCATTGCAACCTCCTGTAACAAGAACCATGATAATCAATCAAATTTCTGAAGTTAAGGAAATGTTTTATTTACGTTATAAACTGATAAAGACTCACCATGTTGACAATTTGTTGTAATCAATGTCCTAACCTTTCAAACTTCAATACCATGTGGTTACTCAACAACTTGGAACTCCCAAGGGGGATACCCACATAATAGCAATGGTGGCGACGTCTGTTGGCAATCCACGCAACACTGAAGTTTATTATACCTTGACATCTTTTGGCTAAAGAATTTCAAAATTTTTCTTCTGTTTCCTTATTTAAATAAATATAAATATGATAACCTACTCCAAATGGTGCTACCTTCAACAAAACCTTACTAATTGAATTGTACAAAAAATTACTTAAAAGTAACGATCCTCAGGAAGAAGACAGACATTTTGAGAAAGTGACTAACGGGGATGAAACTGTTTCCCAGTATATTGCTTCTCTTAATTTTAACGTCAGATGCAACAGCTTTTGGCAGAAGAAAATCTTCCAAATGCGGAGCGGACTGCGAGTATACTTCGAGCGTTTCTAGTTCTTATAACCGTAGCGATCAGAACAAAACATCTGATTACTATTACGACTGCGATCCCAAGCTCGGAATTGTCCAGAAGATACCCTATTTGCGATCCTGCTCTACGTGTAACACCATAGAGATTGATTTCTCGTCTGCCTGTATTAGATGTGGCATGTGTCTTGCCATTTCTGACAAGGTTCAATCCTCTACTATTATATTGTTATAATCTGCATCGATAATATCCTCCTTCGACATTCGAAGAAAACAGAAATCGATTTACGTAACGAAGTATTACACGTAACGATAGAATATAATATCAAATTTTTGCACGGGGCAAATAAGATGTAAATTATGTACACGGATTTATGTAACAGGTAATTTGATATATGTACGTTTTTTAGATAAATCAAACGTTGATGGATGTCCAGGAAATGTTACCTGATGGATGTTTGAATGATACGGAAATTGAATTACTTTTGAGAACCATCTGTGACCATTCCTTCCAACAGTATATACAATGTTCTTATTTTTGATATATCAATTAGATGGATAGAAAAATATTCATTTTACAGTTACAGTCTTCGACAAATTAATGGGAGAAGGTTTATCTGTGATTGGTTACCAGGTTCTACCATGGTCTCTTCGTCGGCTGATGCACTGTGGCCGGAGAAGTTAGCAATTAACTTCTTACAATAATTAGTAAAGTTTATTACACGACAGAATCGTAGAAGTTGTTGACCCTCGGTCCAAAGTCGATACAGTAACATTAAAAAGATAAGGGTTCCCGTATACAGTAGTATTTCGATATATTGCCACAGGTGTAGCAGTGATAAATTGTTGTAATTGACAATATATTATATTTTTTTTTTATAACAACCCGTGTTATTGCGTTCAAATCCCACATTGTTTTTTTAAACTGACCACAATAAAATTAATTTCTTTCAGTCTTATAAAATTCTTCTTTTGTACATTTTTCTTTCTATTTTACTTAGGTTAAAAGATCTTTGTCATTATTATCTGGACGCAATTGGAGAACTGCAGTTATACGAAAAGTGGCAGCAGTGGTGCAAGGATGTAGACAACTTTCCAAACTTGTCGAACGTTTTGTGCCGGTAATAAAGGGAAGCGAGTTGATCGATAAAAATTAATTAACCGTTTTTATCGGAATTTCCCAGAAGTATGCACGGCATGTTACATGACTGCAGAAGCATGGAGGACCTGAGCGAATACGAGCCGCCGTACAAAACTTACAACGCCAAAGTGAAATTCACTGCAAGCTACGATAAATACAAACGTGACTGAACAAATTTTTTATTCCAAAGAAACTTATTTTCTTACATTTTTATTTTATATTACAGAAACAACAGACAGATATATATATTTTTATTGATTATATTATTTAACTTACACTTGTTCGTTTATACTATTTTAATACTGTAAAATTTTGTAATAAATTGAGTAAGTTTTTAGTAATTGGGATCTTTTTCCATTGATTTTCAATAAGTGAAGTGTACGTGGATTGTTCACGCGGTGAGACACAATACTGTTACATTTTTACAAATATAATATTGATATTATAAGAAGTTATAACACGCTCCTGAAGTGCTCTTAATATTTAAAAAGCCCGCACAATATTGGATACATAGCCATCTACCGGTAGTTTCCCAAAACCTACCGATCTTAAAGAATGCAATATATTTAATTACTAATATCAACGCAGTAATCAACCTGCAATTGCCTTTAAAATAGTTGTATCATGATAGTAAATCGTTCTGCTCTCACCAATGGTTCTCAAACATTGATTATTTTACGAAAGGTTCTGTTTCCTCACAAAATGGCGCTGTCGTTCCCAAGCGCGCGAAAATACAAAACTGAAAAGCAAATCTCCCTTACTAAAAGGATCGAGGGGCAACCCACATAAAAATTACTGGCAAACTCAGACATTGAAACTGCTTAATAAGTTAAAAATAAGTCCGGCACACTTAAAATTATTGAATACTCGAGTAATCAAACAGCCTTCGGTAAAATCATTGATGAAAGGGAAATACGGTATCGGCGCTGGTCTCCTTTGTTTCTTTACCAATCTTTTTCTTCGGCAATCCATGAAAAGGAGCCCAATTCATGCGCCTAGAGCTCGCCTGTTTCTTCCAGCTCCGAAATTTCGGCTCGCAACGCTGGAAACTCGTTTCGCCTTCCGGACGTGTTCCTTCCTCTACATTTTTCTCTCTCCTGTTCGAAGTTCCCTTCAAGGTCGTAGTGGACGAGTCGAAGAACTTGTTACCAACCTTCGTGGAGTCTTGTTTCTTCGTAAATTCGCTTCGAGAGTGCAATTGCGGAAAATGTGGCAAATGGGGAAAGTGTGGGAGATGAGGCCAATGAGGGAGGTGCGAGAAGTTTGGCATCAAATGGTGCTGTCGCATCCGACGGACGATGGTGTCCTTCATTTGCCAGCGTTTGTTCCAGATTCGTTCGATGATGCCGATCGAAATGGCGGATACACCGCCTGCGATCAAAATGAAGAAGGCGGAGTAGACGTCCGTTAGTCTCGCGCTGTGGAAAGTGGTGGCTAATTTGCAACGAGGCATTTCTGGCAGCATTCGTTCGGTGATTCTGTTCAGTACTCCTCGTTCACGAATCTTTAGGATGCTGCAAATTCAGTAGTATTAGGGTTGGAGAGGATTGTTGTCATTGACGTAACTAGAATCTTCTGGAGTAGGAGTGCCCAAGTGATTTTTGATTGAGAGATTTGGAGATCCACAGATTTATACTGTAATCACTACCTAGTTACGTCAATGTTCACTAACCACCAATATTAAATGTTACGATCTTTTACGTACTTCAAATTAATGACCTTTTTGTAAGGGCAAGAATTAGCCATAGGTAGAGCTACCATAGTGAAGGTTTGTGAAAGTGATAGTTCCCTTAAAGAACATCTTTCCTGAATCAACGTTGACCTAAGGGCTCGTCTGGCTAAGGTGGCGCTCACGAAAAAACCATAATGTCCTTTGACAGCTTTCGCGAGACCGGAAGTCGTATCTAATCGAGATTCTCGATTGTTGAATGCTCTTATATACAATTCTCGAAGATTACTATCGTTCACGTTCTATGGGAACGAAGATATATGTTCAATATTCATGAGTATAATGTCGTGTACTATAGTATAAATATAATCAAATATCATGTTAATTATGATAATATAATATGAAACACAATTTGGTGGAGAAAATAGAGCACAACTCGCGAGACAAATTGAAACAACTTGGAAGACAACATGAAACACAACTTGAAAGAAAAAAGTGATAGACAACTTGCAGCACAAAATAAATCACAACTTGAGAGACAAAATGAAACATAACTTGAGAGACAAAGTAAAACAACGCAGTTTGAGAGACAAAGTGGAAGACAAAACGAAAGACAACTTGAAAGACAAAATGAAATATGAAGTCTGTAAACGTTACTAACAAGAAATGAATTCTTTGCATTATTATTATATTATTAAGGGATAATTTTGTTACAATAGACTTACTCGAATATATTCATCGTCCGTTCTGCTGTATCCCAGTTTGAAATTGTGCGACAGAATGTCAGTGATTGATTTAATACCACTGACTTGTACCGATAATATAGAAGTAATAAAACCAGCGTAAGCACTATAAGTGACCAAGGAAAATGTCAAACTGAATAATAATACTGTTTTTCCCGACGGATTTCGTGGTGTCCATAATGAACCTATTGACACAGATTCAAAAATTAGAACTCGGTTAATGTGTTACTATTAAAAAAGTATAACACGAGTATCTTTCACGAATCGTTACGCAAGAATTTAATAATTCGCAAGTCATCGAGTTCATGAACTTAATCAAAACTAAACTTAGACTAACTTAAACTTTGCATGAAATATTTCTTTGAAACATCACGGTAATAACAATGTACAATATACAAAACCTTGCATGCACATTATGCTGATGCACCATAAAGCAGCCTCCCCAATCCCGATCCGTTTCTCCTCTTCGTAATGTAGAACATTCTTCGTGGCGTAAATAATCAAACCCATCACTATCAATATAACAATGTACGTGGAAAAAACGCATCCCAAAAGATAATTATTAAACGGTTGTCGAAATATATCTCTCATCGTCCCGATCTCTAACGGATGATAATAAATGTTCCTCCTGCGCAGAACGATTCATCCAATACTCGATTCCACCAAACAATTATCCTAAGATCATAATTAACCCCTTGCACCATTTTGACGAGTCTCGTGACGCACTCGTACTTCGTGATCAATTTTACTCGAATTTTGAATACGAATTTGGAGTTCAATTATAATTTGCGTAGTCAACGATTGCATAATACCAGAGTGACATAACATTTCAACTTCCTTTCTCTGTTTTAATACTGCAGCTGTGATTAGTTAGCTCTGACGCACCTGACAAATCATAATGCAAGAGGTTAAGAAACCATGTTCTCACATGTAGCGAATCAGTGGATGGCTAAACGTCATCTCCGTTTGTCGTTCCTCGTTCACGGTTATGTAGCCTAACCCGATGTCCACGGTCCCAGAGACGACATCTCCGAGAAGGTTGTTCCAAACTTTGTTGTTCAGAGTACCGAGCTTCTCGTGCGGCACCAATTCTATGCTGAACAATTCAGATACTCCTGAAAACCTAAATCTTAGCATGTTTCTTCCTACAGAAAGCATCTGTTTATCGCATAAGTGTTTTTCAAATTTCTTCCTCGAAACAAGATACACTCTTGGGTCAAAACGATTTACCGGTATAATATTATGAAAACAAGTTTTTGTAGAGGGAAGATTACCTTACTTTACACTTTACCTTACACCTCTCAATTACTTTTCTAGGAATACCACGTCACAATAATTTCTACTGACACTTTTATCGTTTATACATGTTTACACATGCATAGAATGATTGATTACAAGTGACATTAGATACATCGTGTCAACTTGTATCATTCCACTGATAACGTAATCGCTATTGACTCTTCTCTTTTTGCAACCATTTTGTATTTTGAAAAAAGGAACAACGTACTAGGAAAACGAAGCCGAAGAAGTTCAAGAAAATTGATCTTTAACCTTTCAAGTAAAAACGTCTTTAAAATCATGTCTATCTTCTCGGAATCTCTTGGTTTAAACTACAGAAATTGCGATAGAGTTCTTTCTCTGGAGTCATGGGTCATATCTCAAGATCATCAGACCTCTCGTTCATGGATTGGTAGATAAATAAGTTACTAGATTTGTGAACAACTAGATCATTCCTACACATATCGACCCAGTTGGCGCGTGGATTCGAGGTAAAAAAGCTATCCATGAACACTTCGTTACAGTTCGACAAATAAGAATAATATTGACAATAACAACTGCAGAACGCAATTCGCACTATCTCACTCTCGAGACGTTTGCCTGTTATTGTTTTTGGCCTAATTGGTGTGCGACCGCGAGAGCCAATACCGCCGAAAATACGTGTGAGTTGTTTTTTCTATTCTGACCAATAACTCTTCTAAGTACAGCCTTCCACGCGCCAACTCGTGGGTTGACATCGGTACTCTTCGCAACCCTGAACCTGGTAGGAGGCTGAGCCAGGTTTAAGGGATGCACCCCATCTTGAACAGTCCCCACGTTCTGACGTTCGAGGTGAAACGTTTGCCGACCTTAAGTTGTCTTTAACTATCGCCGAACCAATGCTACCACCGAAGTGTGTTTTTTCTATTCTGACCAATTGTAGCTCTTCTAAACACAGCCTCTCACGCGCCAACTCGTAGGTTGTGTACCTTGCGTTCACGCTACTGGTAACGAAGTTGGCGAAATCGAGGAGAGGAGCAATATCGTCCGTTTCTTCCTCCGTGGTGTCCATGTGCCCATCGATCGTCCCATTTAAAACCCCAAACACGATCGGCAGCCCTCTAAAGTCGTTTCTTAACTTGACATTCGTCGGATTGTGAAAGGACCAAGAGTCCGGGTTCCAGGACCCAAGGAAAACCGTAACTAGACTAGTGTTGTCCGCGTATCGAATCTTGTACACGTGGATGAAGTAAAAGAACACGGTTCGGTTCTCCAAAATGGCGTAATTCAAGTTGATCGTCGCGTTCTCGTCGAATCGTTTCATTGGCGGATCTTGGAACCTGATGGAGCTTCCGTAACGTTGTAAGAAGGAACATGTTCTGAGAGGAAACAGATAATACTGTTATTAACTAGCTTATTAACATTGATTAGCTTTTTTTGTTACTCTTGAACGTAGTCACGTATGTTACAATAATGAATTATGTACATAATGGATTTATGGATTTAGATACTTGTGGATCGAAGAATTTGAGAATCTAGGGATCTAGATCGTTTCAAATACCGAATTTCCCAAACTGAAGACTACTCTCCAAAGTTGTGGACGTTTCAAATATTAATAAAGTTATCTAGGATATTTAAGTCAGAAAAGTCTGTAAATTTGAAAGATTCGGAACTCGGTGAATACATGTAAATGATACCTGCTTTGATACGTTTTCGGTAGTTTTTGCATCTCCGAATAGAAAGCGGAAGGAGTGGCAACGACAACATCGCTATCGATACCGATATTCAGATGTCGGAGCACGGTATCGATCGTAGCATCGTTGTTCCTGGTCGTGATCATCAACCAAGAAATGTAATAATTGAAGAGATATTTCTGAGACGCCTGAAATCACGTGTCATACGCATTATCTGTAATTTTAACTTGAACAGTTATTACATAAGCAAGTTTGATATCGAACGACAGCCTTTAATTAAAAGTGGTCGCAATTTTAACTTTCATATGTTATGTTAATGTACCTTTGTGACGACTGCTTTCATAATGCGACGATGAATCACAACTGAATCGTCGTGCGAGGATAACAAAATGGCGACGAATAAAACATTGAAAGTTGGACAAATTTATGACATAATGAGAATGAAACAATTTGTAATTTTACGTTAAACCGACATGTGACATTACAAATGATCGTGTCCGTTACATATTCGATGTATATGTACATATCGCTTATTAGTTATTCGGTGTGTATACAATGGTCTATCCAAGAAAAGCGAATTAATAAAACCGTGATCGTTACGTGAAGACAGCGCATGTTAAATAATCATACAATACTCTGGAACACGTGATTTCTTACGTGTAATCTAAATGATTCTGGCGCATAATTAAGATGTTAATGTAAACGCTGGGAAACATGATGTTGCATTACTGCCGAAAGTCATTATCGAAGCAAGATATTAAAATGGAGCGCTGACGACTCGAGGAAATTATTAATTGATAATTTTTTTTATTGACTAATCGATGGTGATTAGTATGGACATTATTTGTTATCTAAACTTCCGCATGTCGTAAATTTCGATAATTACCTCTCTGATTTAATATGTACAAATTTTTGAAACACGAAAGATTATACGAAAATATAAATTATTGGAAAAACTGTGATTTAGTTCACCCCTACAAATCAAAAATAATAATTCTGTTTATAGTAACATGTACTTGCTGAAAAACTTCCTGAACTTTTAAGAACTTATCTCAGGTATTATGATGAAACAAAAATAAAAAATGACGACATTGTTTGTAACAGCCGAAGGCCAAACATGAAAACAAATATTTATATACGAAAAGATACAAATTTATGTTTATGAACTTCTTCATTCGGAACTTGGCATAATTGGATGCATTGATGAGTGGATGAATTGAATAGAGAAGTTAAGAACGTCATGACTTGATAAATTGATGAATTAATGAGTTGATGAGTTCAGGAGTTCAGGAATGAAAAAATGCAGAAATTCAAGAGTTGATCATTTCACGAATTCATAATGTGTCGATGAATTGATGAACTAATAAATTTATGAATTTACGAAATGCCGAATCGATAAATCGAAAATTTGATAAATTGAGAAACTGAAAAATTGAAAAACAAAGAATTGCAATATTTCGTTTGACAGTGTAACAAATGATGTTACTCGAAAAGCCCGCAGTGAGTCCATGAGCCGAAAGCACCGATAAGATTAGCACACGTGTTTCTCACCATGTGTAGAACGTTATCAGTGGATGTGAGATTCAGTCCGTCCAATAGGACGATCGATCCGATTCGATGCTTTTGGATCACAAGGGCATCCGGTACGTTCGGATTGACAGCCGACTGAATTGATACGCTGATACCTTCCTCGGCGAAGCATGCCATCAAAGGTCTCATATAAGTAAATACACAATCTGTACGAAAGGCAGAGTATTAAAAAAAAGAAGGTGTCGAATATAAATGTAATAAGAGCAATGGGATCACGACCCACTGATTACACGACGATTATCTTTTTTATTACGGGAACTTAATGCGCATTAATTTTGCAAACGTTTCCATAGTTTTATGAGTGAATATTCTAATATTTAAAATGTTTCGGTAATGAACGCTACTTTAATGCATTAGGGAGTTAATCGTGTTATGTTGCATATACCATTTTGTTTTGAGCTTCTTTCATTTTTATTCTACTTGTGATGTACGTTGAGTAGGGATGTAAGGAGATGGATTGGATGTATGTGGTTAGGGATACAGAGTTTTGGAGATTAGTTTACGGTTCTAGGGATTTTGGTATCTTTATGGGAATTTAGTAATTTGGGGATCTAGGGATTTGGGGTTTTAGTACCGAGGAATTTAGGAATTTGGGGATTTGGGGATTTGGGGTTTCAGTAGGTGGTAATTTAGGGATTTGAGGATTTAGGGATTTGGGGTTTCAGTAGTTGGAAATTTAGGAATTTATGGATCTAGGGATTTGGGGTTTCAGTAGGTGAAAATTTAGGAATTTAGGGATCTAGGAATTTGGGGTTTCAGTACTTGGGAATTTAAGAATTTTGGGATCTAGAGATTTGGGGTTTAGGTACTTGAAAATATAGGTAAGATAAAATGTAGATAATGTACCTCAGGCATCTACATTGGGAGTCTGAAGATGTATGAATTCACACACACAAAGATCTACTTATTTAAGAATATATTCAAGGATCTATGTATTTTGAAGTTTGTTCTAGGATTCATATAATCGAAGACGTAGAGATCTCAAGACTGTTTCATTAAAATACGGAATCTTTTACAAAAGAAACAAACCACTTCGCAATGAAAAATTGTATTTCCGCAACTAAAAAGATTTCACTCACCGAAAGAAGACAAATTCTCAAATAACACTAGCTGATCCCAGGATTTCCATTTAGCAAATTCCAGAATCAACTGCAGAGTCAATGGTGACGGTAAAATGCAGGTACTCGTTGCAACGTAAAAAGTTGTTATTATAAACCACCCTTGTTTCATTTTCTTTTCGTGGCTAGTGAAACGGGCGAGGTCGGTTTAATAACTGAACCGTGGTATAGTTATTTTCGTAAGGACGAGCATAAAGCTTCGTCCGACTTGAAATCGGCGATGCTGTTTCGATTGACGTTGATTGTTCCACTGGCGAAAACCGTGAGAATAATTGATGGGCTGTCTACCCAACGTACGAATGAAACATCCCCCTTTGTTATGAAATATCAAGATAAAAATTTGTACATTTTTGTATTCTTGTATAATACTCGAAGGTAGTCGATTATTTTTTGAGCTCAAAGAACATTTACACCGACTAGGAATATTACTCGCGTCAAATTTATCGGAATTTTGATACCTAACGATAAATAATTTTATTATTACCTATTTATTGTTTAAACACTTCAAAATAGTTAATTATTTAAACATTTTTTTTTTATTTATGGGTTCAAAGTCATCTTGCAGCTTTACTCAAAAGCAAACGAAATTTATTAAAACCTTTTAGAAAGTTTAAAGAAACGTACCTATGCAAAATATCTATGTTTGATGAAATATCTGATGTTCTAAAAATTGACAATATTTATTGTGCGATTGTTTGAAACGCGGTAATAATTCGACACTAGTACAATAAACTTCAGAAGAGACACTGAACGTCTTCGACAACGATCGAACCTGGACTGAAGATCATTCTAAGTATAGTCCTTTTCTTATTCCCAACAGTGAAAGGTTGTAACAAGTAAAGCGATATGCTTTTAACCAATTACGAGTGAAATGAGTCCCTAAGGAACAGGAGCGATAAAATGTTCGAACACGATGAATTCCACGAGACGATAAGGTTGAACATTTAACATAGGACAATTTAAATATATCGCTTTTCCCGCCATTACCAAAATTTACAGTTAGTTAAAATTTACTATCTTTTGACAATTTGGTGGTTTCGTAATTTGCAAAGGATGTGGGGATTTGGTGCTTTGAGTTTGCAATTCGAAATTTTGTAATTCGGCTATTTGAGATTTTTGGAGTTTAGGGATTTGTGAATTTGGAAATTCAGAAACATGGAAATTTGTGAACTTGCAAATTCAGAAAGATGGAAGTGTGCAAACTCGAAAATTTAAAAACGTGGAAATTTGTGAACATTTCGAAGTTTGACAAAATGAAAATTTCTCTCCCTGTGAATTTTTGATTAAAAATTTGATCTTCCGAGTAAAGAACAATTAACCCTAAAATATTGCATAGATCTTCCCCCTCTCTTTCGAAGTAAACAAAAATGTCCCTTCTACACAAGGTATCCAATTACATTTTCACCTCTTTTTATCGCCAGCAACAGCAATTAACCTCTATACCATAAGAATACCTTCCACCCTTTCAAGGGGGTTAATTACGTAACGTCACATTTCAGCAAACTACCCTCCAGGGAAATGAACCAGAATACAAAAACGAATTCTATGTTCGAATCAACGAACAAAAATCAGATATAATGACTCACACATTTCCCCACAATTTAACGAACTATTGTAGAAACGTTGTATAACTGCCTTAGTTACCGTGTTTACGCCACATGCTCCATAAATGTCAGCGTGTTTTAATTAATTTTTTCCTTGAACTACATATACAAAGTTCTAATCTTATATAAAAGCACAGGTTAATAGTTTGAATAATGTACTATTTTTTGCCAAGGAACTGTAACAAGTTCTTATTTGTTATTTTAAATGGTCACTGAATTTTGTCAGCGTCGTTATTGATGATTGATGATTTCACGAAAGCATGCATTGTTTCGAAAACATGAATTTCGGGTTCATTGGTATTTTTTAGACGGAAAGAAGTCACAGCTGCAGACGTATTGAGGTTCGCGCAGAAAACCCGTTGAATGAGGACAATGATGTGTCGATAATAGTATTTACTTGGCGTAGACAGAAAATCGATAGAATTGATGTCAATCGAACAGCGAACAACCGTGAGAATCGTTGCTTTATCCTCGTTATTCTTACCGAATACTAACCTTTTGTTTATTCGCGAATTAATCACTGCTTTTCATTTAGTATACCAATTAATTCAATGTATTCGTACTTTTTGATGCGTTAGAAGAAACTGATTTATGATTGTGACGCATAACCTTTTACTCTGCCTAGTTTTCATTTCATTCTAATTTTATTCAGTTAGTATTAATAATTTCATACAACATTTTAAACCTATATT
Source organism: Megachile ligniseca (assembly GCA_945859555.1). Classification (NCBI taxonomy): domain Eukaryota; kingdom Metazoa; phylum Arthropoda; class Insecta; order Hymenoptera; family Megachilidae; genus Megachile; species Megachile ligniseca. Next base: position 8,935,549 of record OX243783.1, read on the forward strand.
AAAAATATTGAAAACAAATTTAAAAAAAATAATTTGGCACAAGGATATTTGACCATCCCCTTTGAAAAAATATCTAGAAGCTTAAATTTTTAATAATGGCAGGAACAGTACACTAATATTTTTTTCTAATCAACAACTAACAAAATACAAATTGTCTCAATTTCCAAAATTGCCAGCAACACCATAAAAATATATAATTTTGAAAGATTATAAAGTGCCTTAAGTATAAATAAAGTATCGAATGGTAAACGATTTCGGAAATTTTCTGGGTTTTCTCCAATCAATCGAAAAAAATGAATGTCCACTCATGGAAATAAACATATTTAAATATGTTTGAAAACATGATACGTGCAAAATCTCATGCACGCTATGAGTGGAAACGAAATATCTTTTTTTAATGCCATCTCAAAGTGCACCCTGATAATTCGACGTTTTAACTAATATTCCAATGTTCACGTGATTCTCTCATCAGAATACATGCGTATCGCTGACGCAACGGAGCCACGAGGAGGATTTTGGACTTTAGAGTTCGGATTAATTTTAAGAGATACGAAGGAGCGAACACGATGACTAAACTTCCATGAATGATGAGAGCAATCAAGGAAAAATAGGAACTGCCCCAGGCAAACTTATCGATATAAAATGAAGGACGAAGAAAAGTGATGATGCGAAATTTACCTTGACAATTGCGATTTGATTGAAAATGCGTAATGATTTATATGTAAAATAGAGAGGATAACTACTTTCAAATAGTCCAACTTTAGAATCCTACCGAAACAAGTAGAAATTTTACTTAAGTCACTAGTAGTTAAGTCATTAGTACATACGTAATGTTCGCGTAATGCACAAGTAATAAAAACCGAACAGCTTTTTAGTCATTCAACCCGTGCAATTAACATTATTCTGTATGCGGAGTAATACTATATTACTTCACCCTTGACATTCATGATAATTTGTGGACATTGTACAAATTCAATTAACCGTTCGTTCACGAAGAGTATCGATATGAGTTGTGTTTGCAACAATATTTAAAAACGTGATGTCTTCATTATTGCTTTATAATTTTAGATTTTAATTTATTTTCAACATGCTCGGCGGAGGTAAATGATGACTTGATGTAGTGAGGTATTTGATTCGTAGTGACATGTAGTGATGTATTTGATTCGTAGATATGTATCAGAAAGTATTGGCAGCTCCTTCCTTTCCAAAATTACTGTAAACTTGAAAATTTCTAAAATACCAATTTTGAAAATTTGGACATTTTTCAATTTCTGGTTCGATCATTTGTAAAATACTAAATTTATGAATTTTAAAATATCTACATTTTTTATTTAATTTCTAAATTCGAAAATTTCGGAGTTTGAAAGTCATTAATCTATAAAATGTGAAGATTTAAAAGAGCCTATTACTTTTATATGTCATAAATGCATAAATATTGCAGTCAAATAACAATCGCATTATAAGACCCTACCCTAACAATAATCAAACCTTTGGCCCCAGCTTTTCTGATAAATTTTGTGTATACATTTCATCTTCTGGAATCTGAACTTGATAGATCGATGAGTCTTGATAAACTCTTGCAAGATAAACCATATCAAGATAAGAAAAATAAGAAAGTATAGTAAAACAACGCGAAGATGAGTGAAGTTGCTTATGCCATTTTAGGTACAATGATAAAATTTGTCAGTTCTATGGGTTCCATAGAACTAAACAGTTGAGAAGCACTGGTTAAAAGAAACCCCCATGACCTGCATGATCGACCGAAGATAAGAGTGGGATTTTGAGCACAAATGGCCCTTTAGCCAAATTTAATTTAATATTAAAAATTTTAATTTAAATTAATTCAATGAAATTGCAACTGAATATTTAATATAATTTTTCATTTTCATTTTTAAAAATTTCAGCTATTTCTTTGGATATTATTTTTCCATTCAAAAGAAAGTTTTCTACTAAAAAATTGAACCGTTCAATTTTAATCAAAAAATTCTTGTATACAATTTCTCAGATTGAGTCATACTTGCCCCAAGAATCGACCCAAGATTACGGCGTGTATTACAATCAAACCCAATAATCAATAATTACCCGAATAACGTGTAGTAACATCTTTTATAGCAGTATCGAACAATAAAACTTTCCTACAAAAAATGACGACTACATTTATAAATACGTTATCAAACAGCGAATCTAACAAGATTTCCGTCCAATTCAATTCCTCGGTCACTCTCCATTCACATGTTCAGACGTAGCAGTACCAATACATAAAAAGAAATAAAAAGCTCATTTCTTCTCTCGTTATCATATCAACCTTTAAACTGCTAACTACCTACAGTTTCACAAAGATGAAATTATACGATGCTGTCACGTTTTCTTTCAATAATGACGACCAAAGTCAAAAAAGTAAATAAAAGAGTAAGATATTGACTGTCGACAAAGGTAAAAAAGAACAAAAGAAAATGATTCTCGGCGATGTTCGGTGAAAGACCAGGCAGCTGCCAATAAATCGACGCAAGTTGCTTTTAGACGAATGACGAAAGAGCGCCGTGACGCGGCGCTGTCGTCGTTTCCGTCGAGCGTCGAGGCGCGTTTATCGTCGTGCTGGTGTTTGCCGGCAATCGTATTTAACTCCGGTCGCGTGGAGCCGGCATTTCAATCGTGCTTTGATGTCAGATCGTTCAGTTGCGAGACGAGACACGTTACGCTAAAAGGTGAACATAACCGAACGTTAAAAAGGAACAAGTCTGGTGTGACCTTATTATTTCGCGTTTTTTTACGATCGTATTTCTTGCGTGCCACACACCAGGGAACAAACGGACGAACCAACATTCATCGAAAAGGTTAACCTGCCAGACTCGACGAGGATAGAGGCGATCTAGGTACGTTTTTCTGTTTTTTTCCAACCATTAAAGAATGATCCGTTACGGCCGGTATTATAGTTGAGAATTTCATAGAATAAAACGTACCGGCACGCGTTCGAGAGGTAAACTAACGGGCGAGCCTTTCTTTTTTCTCGTTTTCTTATTCCGGTAGTGTTATTTTAAATTAAAGTGTGTATCCGTTTCGATTTGCTTTGGAATTGCTCGTCACACCACCGGTCACCGTGACATCGCGTGATCGGACATCTCGCGTCGTTTGAGATTTATCGGTGTTTCTGGATGATGTAATTTAACGTTGTTCGGTACTTCAACGGACGATAGAAATTGATTAATATCGCGTCGTTTGCGGACCCGTTTATTTTTGCTCTGGCAATGATTTTTCTTTGCCGCGACGGAAATTTTCTCGAAAATTATCGGTTAATGTTTGATGGGTGCGACATTTTTGGTGCGATGTTCAACTAACGGACACTTCAGCGTAATGGAGCGTACAATATAAATTTTTATTTTTATTTTTACTCGTTGAATTGTATATCGTTTCGGTAGAACGTAATTCGGTTACCGTTGTTGAAAAGCTGAGTAATGGTAGTGTAGCGTAGGATCGTTATATAGCTGCCTTTTATATGACACGTTGAGTGAACTTAACGCGCACTTTCACGCACGCTAGAACTGTTTCTCCGCAGTTACATCGAATAGAGATTTAACGGTTATAAATCCAGAAATTCTAATTCAAAAATTAATCCGAAATTTCTAATCTTGGAAGATGCATCTCTTCAAATTAAACTTAAAAATTTTCAGCATCGAGTTTTCGATCATGTTCAAGTGCAAATTTTGATTCGACCCGAATAAACGACTATTGTTCCATAGCTCTAGTACAATGAAAAAGACTTATTGATTGTCAGAGATCTAAAATATAATATATTCTATCGTGAGTCGTGCGACGCACTTTATTGGCAACGATAACAGTAAAAGCGTGCAACTACGGTCGCACGATAACGAGGATCAGTCAGTGAGTCAATTTGCGAAAGTGTTAATAATAAAATTCACACATCGCTCGATACGACGCAAAAATAGTTAAATGCTTTTTATTACGCCTGACAGTTTGTTTTATTTACGTCGTATATACTTGGTCTCTTTATACTACGTCCATTCGAGAGTATCCGTCCGTGCTTTTCTTCACGTGTAATTTGTACCAAGGTCATGTCGTTAGTGTTCTTTTTTTACATTCATCTATCGAATACCACACGAAAATCGTAGTAATTTTCAAATTTTCAAGCAGTTCGACAAAATGATTTCAATCTTTCAGTGCCTACTTCGCTTTCTATTATTAAATACCTTTTTACAAATTATAATAAGAATCATACAATTGTACCTTAATAATTGTGACACGATTTATTTTGTGACATTGATACATTTTAATTATTTTGCACTGATAAAAAAATAAAAGTTTAAACAATAAAATTGCTACTTATCTATTAAAAAAAGAGTAGGACCAGTGTTGTAACTAAAATTAAAACTTTATTATTAAAATTGAGTAACCGCTTACAAAGGTTTCATTCGTTTGAATTTGGAGGGAAGCGAAGTTTCTCGAACTTTCCCGAACGATCTCGCGTTTGAAACGCACCTGTTGAGTTGTTTGTTTGAAAACATTTCTTCCCTTGCTGGCAGAATATGAACGTATATCCAGTTTTAGGTAATTTTCGATATTCGTACGTCTCTTTGCTTGAGGCAAGGCTTCCATTCACCGTTACCGAAATTGACGATTGTTTTTTCGCCGTGCAAATTAAGCTGCTAAACCGGCTGCCAAATATCCTTCGAATCTTTAAAATCTTAATCGTAAAAATATTCTTTACACGATATGTAGATACCAAACTTTTTTATTACGAATTATATTATCAATTTTCGTCATTTAAATACTTGTGTACAAGAAATGTTGTTTACGAATGATGTATCTAATTTATTATCTGATGTATTTTGTTTTGAATTGAATTTTGTTTTGCAAAATATTTATTTGACGAATTTGATCAAATTTCGAATCTTTTATCGACGGAAATCTATATAACCGTGAGAATTGTTGATAATTATTGGCATTTTATGTTTAATCTGTTCGCGACACGTCGCAATTGCAGTCGCGAATTGACGCGAGGGTGTAATCACCCACCGGAAACGCCAATTCGATTAGGGTCGATTGATGGCACCGGTTCGATCCAGCTCCGTGTTGCGCGTTGCACGATGAAAAATAGTCTTCGGCGTTAAAAAAATTGATCTACAGTGATTCACTCAAAAAATTGCCTATCTTTACCAGTATTTTTATAACCATAGTATATTAATAATCAACGATAATTAATCTATATATACTCAACTATTTATTGCCTTTAACCTTTAAAGTCTACAATTTATTTTTGAAACGTAAACGACTAAGGTCAAGTTCCATATTATTAGTAAGAGAAAATGAAGAACTGAAATCTATCGAAATATCAAAATTTCAAATGCCGTATAAAAAGCTAGTAGCAGTTCATTCTGCATATTCAACAGAGTTGTAAACATTACACACAATACGTGGATATCATGCGTCATTTTCACACACTTGCTACCATTTTTTGTGACTCAGTGAGAATGTTAAAGTATAATGAGAATGAGAAATTAATCACGTGAATAACATATTGACGTCGTGTTGCAAATGTAGACTTTTTACCGTTACTACTTATAATTACTTATCATAAATGAAACATATTTTTTATATGACAGTTAATGTTTACTTCAACGCTTATCGTGTTTATCAGGTTTCGTAACATTTTCAAAAACAATAAACAGTGAAAATAATCATTTGATTTTTATAAGGATGGTAGGAACATAGTTACTCGACTCTCGTTATATTGCCGGTTGAGTTCCTACGGAGATACAAGGATTTTCTTACATACTACTGACGCTTTCTTTATCATTACATATTGCATGGTCACGCGTTGTCACCACATGTTATATCGCCACGCGTTGTCACCACACGTTATATCGCCACGAATTATAACCTAACTAGTTTCATCGCTGCGCTTACTATTGTCACAGATTGTAACATTAGATATTGTATTGCCACACGTGATATTGCTATGAATTGTAACATCACGTATATCGCCACGCGTTATATTGTCAATCATTGTATCGCCACACTCAAAACCCACATAAGCCCGATAATTTATCCACCTTTGAAAAATTAGAGACTATACGTTTCATGTGAGCTCAAACTTAAGTCCTTCGCACATGTGTTCTGATACAATTTAATCTCAACATCTATAAATTATATTCTGATTAAAAAAACGTGGACTGTGCTCCGTTGCAATATTTATTTACTTCATAATCATATCGTACTTATTATTCAATAAATTGTAATAATCTGTACATAAACAACACATTAATGCGGAGTAAATTCTTTAATCTCCAGTGACATCGACAAAGATATGTCATCATAAAAATTTCAATATGAAAGTACTGTGAATAATCGTTTACAGAATCTTGTACAAAACAGTATAACCTTCGAAATATTGTCTCCTTACTTGACCATTAATTTGAGCAAGATTAACTGTCGCTAATAACAATAAATAACGAAGGTAAAAAGTTACATGAAAAATTAGATAACCGGTTCCGAGTAATCGTCGTTACAATCTTTTTTAAGGTAATGGTCCCTGAAGATGTTTTACTATCACGATTCTCTGAGAAAATGAAATCACAAGGGCCGTTCGCGTGCTGCTGACTATCCTTGTTTTCGTTAAGTCGCGTTTCCATAAAGGACACGTAATCTCTTTGAGTGATGTAATGACGGTTTTCACTTTCCAAATTGATGTCCGGCAAACTACAAGTTGTTGGCTCACGTAACACGCGGATAAGGAAGCAAATCAAGTCTTTGCGATCCTCTCGCGTTGCATATCTCTGCTGATTGATACTGGCTCGCAGGATAAATCAGTCTTTCGTGCATGTACGTACTTGACCGGTCACGTGACGCGTACGCGCATGCGCAATGGTTGACGCTTTTGAAAATGGATACGAAAATGACGAACAATTAAATGATATTTTTAAGTACACACGAATTCATCTGACGTTTCTTATACAATAATAATGAGTTTGTACAAAAGTTCCGACTTAATTCTCGTTCAGCTTTACTTTACTGTCTTAATTATAAATCTGAATTTGTATCTTTCAATAATTATTCTATTAGCGGTCACAAATGACTTTTTTCAAGTATCTGTATTGCTTAACACCGCGGCTATCGTGAGTGTATAGTTCAATCGGCAGAATATAGTGTATATTCATGAGATCGTTACATAGTAATTAATATTCCGAATGTCAATGTTCAGAATTGAACATTTTTCCTCTTTTAGTCGATTCCAACATTCAAATGGTAAATAGTTAATTTTGAAATGCTTCGCCGTTTTAAAAGATCGTAAGTTAAGCATATTTACACGCTATAAGGTGTAAAGTGTGGAGTATTTGTCAAATATTTCAAAAAAACATTTTAAAATATTTACGGAATATTTAAGAATTGTTCGAAAAGTGTTACTCAAGCATCGGTCGTGTTTTGTGAAAAAATATTCCTTCGACTAGTTATTCATATCGTGAAAGAAAATATTTGTAGAAAGTCCTTTTAACATTGAAATTGTATGGAATTCGTTAGTGATAATTTTCGATTTTGAAACTTTATAACGCTTCAAATTTTAATCTCCGGTTTTTTAGCCTTGAATTCTGATTTACATTGTCGTTAAGTATTACTCGCATACAAACGACTGGACATTTATGTAACAAGATTCAAATGTGTTGGTTAATTTTTACAAGCTAATCTGCTAGCATTATTTATGTGTTCTAAGTTTTTTACAAATTTTATGCAAATGAAACTTTTTAAATTTTCTTTTACCTGCAATACCTCCCGAGGAATATCGTTTTACATAATTTACTTTAACAACTTTAACAACATAATTTATATACGTGCATATTACGAGTCCACAGTGAATTGCTGACAAAATGTTTTGTACGTTTCTCACTTGTCAACAATAATTGTTAACTACGAAACAGGATAAAAACGTTAATTAAGCCTTTTAAAAGTTGTTATTAATCTTAGTTTTTATCTCACTACTTATTATCCCATTTTTGTGTATGTATTAGACGTGACATATTTTTTTCTACTATACGTAATTCAAAGTTACGTTACCGTAATCTCGGTTAATTTACAATTCAAGTTTTATGCCGTAATTTAAATTACGATATGCGTATAATAGTTATATCGCCGCTGGTTATATCGTCAAGTAGTGTACATAAATAGTAAAAGTAAAACTGAAGTAAATTGACATTGTACTTAACACTAAATCCCCAATTACGCTGAATACATCGTAACTCATTTAAATTACATAGAACATCTGATGGTTGAAATTATAGTTAAATTAGAACTTAAATTGCTACGAGATGAAATAAGTAGCGATGGTGCCATGTTAGTTTTCTGTGAAAACGTGATCATATTTCATAACGAATGCCTCTGGTTGCATCAACATGTTAGTTCCAATAAATTCGGCTAACCTTGTAGCAAGTGTAGATTCATTGCAACTTGTTTACGTGGTTTCAAGTTCACCGATTGGTACACGTGTTCCTACGTGGTTGTTTCAAGCGTCAGCACGTGAATGAACTACATTATTGATGCACACTTATTATATCATCATACTGTTTAGGAAAATTTATTACGAACGTATATCGATGAATCATATCATCGTGCGTGCATAGGTCATCAATATGATCATTACAAGTGCATGAATCCACGTGATGCGTTAGCATAACACAATAGATCGGTCTTTCTTTTAGCATATTTCGAACGTCATTAATCATCCTGAAAATTCATGAAATTGTTGACATTTGATTTGCAAATAGTATCGGTCGAGTGACGGTGTGTTTTTCGAAGGAGGAAAAGTCGACAACGTAACAAACATTGTAACGAGAGACATTATCAATCGGACAGTTCTAGGTTCGAATAAATATTCATATGCAGATCCGTATGCATTTTAACATTTTTCTCATAGAAATTTAAGACATTGAGGAAAGGCCAATGTTATCGTCATATCTTTATCTTCGAATCTATTTTACTTGGTCGTTCGATAAATTGTTTGGAAAGGATTAGGAAGTACCGTCTTTATTCACCGTTCGAAAATCAACCATCCTGTACGATCCGATTCGCTGAACTGACCTCTCTACGTCTTCGTTCCACTCGCATGATCGCGAACGGTTCCTTGAATTCGGTGTTCATCGCGCGAGAGTCGAGACCCGCCGAGGAGGGCCGAACGTGGCCGAACGGTGTTCGCTCGGCTGCACGTCACGCACGCATCCATATATACACGTGCGCGAGTTCCACGCGGCAAACCGACTTGCCGGCGATTCTATCCGAACACGAACGACAGCTTGCGCTAGGAGTCGTATGAATTTCGATGGACACTATTCGTCCGGCTCAGGTGGCGAGAGCAGCAACAAGCGATACGATTGGCTCAGCCCGTCTCGGCTGAGCAGCGTCGCAACGTGTCTGATTTTAGGCGTACCTCTATCAAAAGGCTCGGCTATAACTATCATGTAAGCTGGCGACGACCAGATGATGGGCACTATTTCAGTTCGATTTCTGCACTCTGTTTTGTGCCCTCGGTTCAGAAAACCTTTCGATTGTCTTATGGAATCGAATATTTGACCGTTTGCTTCGTGACGGGCCGATTACACCGGTAGTTTTGAACCTCGTGCGCGTGTCGAAAGATGTAAGAATTTATTTTTGTTCGCTTTTTCTTCTCTTTTTTACTATTGCCTTATATTTATTTCAATACGATATGCTGATGTAACATTTTCGTTGCAAAAACGGTCGTTACTGTTAGGATTACGTTCAGCGTTAGAAATTAGGCGCGTAAATCTGCAATTTAACAAAAACATCGAACGGTTTAATTGAATATACTTGGTGGAAATGATAGCGTTCTAAATATGTAATCGCGTTGTTACATTGACGCAATGCGATTCATTTACATTTGTTGAATCATTTTATGTAAACGGTGATTCTGTATTCGTGGGAACGGAAGAGATTCGGAATAAAATTATCGAAGAGTCAATTTTTTTGAAAGAAAGGTGAGTTGATTTCCTACGAGGAAAATGTCCCAGTAATTTAAATAAGAATTAGAAAGGAGAAATTCCGGTTATTATAGTTTTCGTTTACTCATTATAACTTTTCCGTTTATGCATCGGCAAGTGATTATTAGTTTTCTTCTGCATAATATGTAAATGATTCTATTAAACTTAGTTGCTACTGATTTATAAATCTCTTAATATTCTGACGTTTATTCGTGCCTCTTATACTTTTACCGCTTTTAAATATTTAATTTTTAATTCCTGGGAATACTTTCCAGGATTAATACTTTGATTTGTCGCATGTTATTTTATTATTATAACTTAACAATTGATCATTTTCCTGCACAAATACTGCACTATAAGAGGGATATGTATGCATGTGTGTTATATCAAGATTTCTAGATTCTTCTTCTTGCACCCTAAATCAATTTTTATGCCTTGGATCACTAATTAGATCACTATATTCCTAGACAAGTTACTAGAAACATTAATATTTATACCTAGATCCCTAATTATTTATTTCTACATTCTTAGATTCGTAGATTCACATCTTCCTAAACTACAAATATCCCTAGATTACTGCACACCAGATATTCTTAACTTTACAATAACACTGGAGACACTAGCCAAATATCCCTAGACAACTGTAGTTTCTACCGAATATCCTTAGATGTCAAATATCTCCAAATTTCAAATGTCTCTATACTCCAATATCCCTAGAGACCCATAAACTTCTCTAATTATAAATCTAGACTTCTCCAGTTATAAAAGCTGCCAAATCTCTTTATTTTTATCTTAATCCCTTGATATAAAATATTAAAAAGTGATCAGAAAATCATTAAGATAATCCGATAAAAAGTACGAGTGCTGTTATAAGTTGACAAAGATGAATTAAGAAAGTATCAAACGGGCTTAATGTCAAGTCCAAGAGGAAGATAACAATTTGAATAAGTGCCAAAAAACTAACACACTCTTAAATCAGATTATAAATAATACCTGAATCGCACAGGTTCTCTCAACATATCAAATACGTTTCAACGAGTAGGACTCTCAATGTAAACATTGAATATTGAAATAGACGGATTTGAATAGTTTGATCATAAGCTAGTTCCCACTACGTAGTTGTATTCCGATGTTTTGTCGTTTGAAACTGAGCATCGATTTCTTTGGTTCGAACAGGAAGTTCGAGGTCGAGGTTGAATCCATTAAATCGACAATGTAATCGTCAAAGTATTTGAAAATCGTGTGATCACATGCAGGGTTAACATTAGGGGAACTTGCCAAGAAACGAGCCTTCGCGCTCCCTGGTATTTCAACGAGTTCTTCAAAACATAAATTCGAGATTTGGGAGTTTGGACGTTTTGGGAGTTTTATGAGGTACGGATTTAGACTTTTGGAGACTGGAATTTGGGAATTCGACGTTTCAGTAATTTGGGGATTTGGAAATCTTGGGTCTTGGTAATTTGGGGATTTGTGGATTTTTGAACTAGGGGATTTGGGGGATTTACAATTTGAATTTTTAAAAATTTGGGAACATAGCAATTTGGGGACTTGGTAACTTGGGGATTTGAGGATTCTTGAACTAGGGAATTTGGGGGATTTACAATTGGAATTTTGGAAAATTTGAGAACATAATTTGGGAACTTGGAAATTTGGGATCTTTGTAATTTGGAAATTTCAGAATTTTTGAATTGGAGGATGTGGGGGATTGAAACTTTGAATTCTTGAAAATTTGGTACCATAATTTGGGGACTTAGAAATCTCCCAAGATTCTCGTACCACCGTGTTCCTCCATTATACACGAGGGTACAAGTTCTTCGAGCAATCTACGGATGTTGTTGTAAATCGAAACGTTTTCAAAGCCCGGTGTCACCGATCTCTTCACGGCATTGTGCACTCGCGAAACGCAACACCAACATAACGTAATATTATGCCAGTGAACAAGTGTTTTGTTTCGTTGTCGTGAAATTATATTAAAACCTTATTGTACATTAAAATCCTTTCTACGAATCGAGTTTTATAATTCCACTCTTTATCGATCGTCCACTGTAACGTTCGTTCGCGGCAACACGGTATCTTTCCATTCGTTCACATAAATTGTAATGTACCAAATTACATGTATGCATATAGTTTCAAACGGCAATGGTTTATTTTTCAAAAGAATTCGAACGTAAGGTACAAAACAGGGTACCACAAAAAGGTTATAACACATGAAATGAGTAAAATCGAAAATTATACTGGTTTCCAATTAAAAAGATAATAATCGATTATTTAAAGGAAAAGTTTAAAAATTGAACTCTACTGCATTATAAAAACGGGAATTTCCATCGAACTATGTAAGTTCTGTCGATAAATCGTGGTTTATCAACGGCCAATAAATTATAATGGGTCCGGTATTAGTACCGCGATTAACAATATAAATTTACGATAAAAGTTTGCGAAACCATAACCGTTTAATTACGCGATATGATATTTAAGAATGCCCACATCACGGAACGTGATAGATAGAAAGGTCAATTTGTTCGATAAATTATGTAATTCGTCTTCCTTCTTTTCCATTTTTATTACCTAATCGCACGATACGATTCGATGTAATATATTAATATATACATGCAAACTTCTCGTTAAAGGCAACTACGCTTGTATTTCGAATCCACGTGTTTTATCGTTTTATGTCAAATGCGTTAACGTAATGTTTTAACAAAAAAGATGATGGCATAATCGATAAAAACAATAACTAGTAATTACTTCTATTGACGTTCGTGCTGTAATTAACGAGGCATTAATCGCTTAAGGGGATTGACGTTGCGCAGCGAAGTAGAATGACGTAATTACTGGCAAAATTAGGCGAAAATTAGATTCTGTGAGTCAACTATTTTTGACCTTTTATGAGAAGTTTTTTGGGGTATAATAGAACGTTTGGTAGGGGAAGGTGTGGTTACTGTATCATATATGCTATAATATGATTATGTGTTTACGTGGATAACTATTTTTATGTCATACGAAAAGTATCTCGAATGGAAAAGTTAGAAGATCGAGCCACGTTGTTATAATTCTATTTATACGGTTAAACGTTGTCGTAGCGAAAGGGTTAAAGATTATTAGCTAGGATTTTGCAACGAATCACGCGTTGTCGGGTCGATAGTCGGGTCACAGCGTCATTGGATGATCAAACATGAAAAAAACCGAGGTGATTACCCATATCCTCATTATTTCAAACGAAACGATCGCTAATTGAAATTCATCGCGATTTCCCTTCACGGTTGTCACAATCGATCGTATCGAATGGTCAAGTTCAGTGAATGGTCATTGAAGGCTTTGAAAGTCGTTAACCGCGCACAACCTTGGCACTGAGAACTCGCGAGTTTCCTGTACGCACACATTCAACACTGCGCTGCACTCGAGTGCCGATCGATTTGATTTGCTAAGCGGAAACTGCATTTCCAACATCGTGTTTAAACGAATATTTTATCGCGCACGTTGTCACGTGCCTTATTCAGTAGATAACACATTAGCCTTTCATTATATTGCTGTAAACGTGACTTTCGAGACGGTGAAGTAGCGGGCAGTGATTTTCAACTGCACGAATGATTAACAACGCAAATTAATTTTAATTAAAGTTTCATTTAAGCTTCACTGTACAACACGCGGTAATATAACGCGACATAAAGCGATGTAATGGAACACGTAATAATTCAGCCTGTAGTAACCTAACGTGTAACTATGCAGCGTACGCAAATCTGATGCGCGGCGATATAATGCGAGGAAATCTAACACGGCGATATAGCACGAGGAAATCTATCACGAGGCGATATAACGCTTAGGGGTGATAGAACGCCACCTATTCGTAGAAATAGGATGTGTGGCAATATAACGCGAGGAAGTAGTGTACGTAATAATTTTACGTGTACAAATAGAATACGCGACAATACAACGCTAGTGAGAACATTAATTTGTGTAAGTCCATACAAAAACGGTCATATAACATGATCTGTTAAAGCATATGCAACGAATTCCACAAAGCATAAAAATTGATCTATCAAAACAAATGTAACGTAATTGAAATGTTTATTGATGCATCTTTGCAAGCATGCAATTAATACTCCTCAGATGTTGTTGACACTAGGCGCAACTTAATTGACACTCAATAAAAAACTTAATAACTAATCTTAAGTAAATTGAATGTATGATATGTATTTTTCAAGTATCATTCAGTGTTACTGCTTATTTAACGTAAATAATTGGTATGTGCACATGTACGATTGACAGCGATTCACATTTGCCTTTTCAAATGAACTGATCATGCATAATGTAATCGGCACGAATAATTTCTAACATCTTTGTCACGACATTTGTATGGTCGTGTGTATAGCGTCAAATGTAAATTGCACGTATAATATATTGGAAGTCATGAAAAATCACTTTTGTTTTTCTACATGAGGTTGCTGGAAAAAGTTACCGAAAAGATATTAAAAGGTTATCGATGATAATAAATCAAAGTCACTTGACGGTTTTTCAGTTTCACGCGAGAGTACACGCGGAGAACATGTTCCCGCTATATGTACATACATGTGTTGTACATTGCTGATAACGTGATATGCTCGGATTAGTTGTATATGTCGAATGCGGTCCGAATAATCGAGCGAATATTCTACTACAAATTCTGTTGGAGCGGAAAATTCTGGGAATCGAATGTGGATAAAGTTCTTTTCATGCAGTTCTATAATTTTAAATTCCTACATCTGAAAATATTTCATTTTTATGAATTTATAGGTTGATATCGAGTCACGCGTGATTGCTTCATTAATTTTCACATTTTGTAACTTAAATACTTTCGAATTTTGAAATTCAGTCATATTCATAAATTCATATTCATAAATTTACAGATTCAGGGATTTATCAGTCTCGAACTTTAAACATTATCGAATTCTTAGGAACTTTCGAATTTAGTAGCTTAGTTAATTTGAAGATACGCGAATGTTTACTTGAATTGTTTGAAAATTTGGTCTAAATTTTTGATCGAATTCGATAATTGTTAAATTTGTAAATCCCAATTTCACGATGTGTTAGATGCAAATTGATGCCCAACAATTTTAAGGATATAAAATCTCCAATAAAATCCGATTAATTTTACGCAAGAAATTCAGAACCGAATAACAACAGTCGTCAGCTGCTCTCCGCGCACAAGAGCAAGGGTTAAACCAATATCCATTCAGCTTCGCTGTTCATCCCGCTAACCGAGCCAGCCAGTTCCACTGGTTTCTTTCTCGAAAAGTTCCCCACCCCTGTCGGGCATTCTAGTGTCAAGGTGATGGTTGGTCGTGCGAGCATTCGGCCATTCTCCGGGGGTTCAAGAGACCCCAACGTTGGAAATTTCGAGTAACAAAGTCGTCGACGTCCTGCTGTAACCGTCGGCGTCGGGACGCCGGTGCCTCGAGCCTGCGCCTGGACGATTTGTCGGGATCCAGCTGCCAGTCGATAGGCGACCTCGTTCGGGTTTGCGACGGATCCTTCGGGCTCCTCCACGTTCCCTTGCTTAATCCTCGCTTCTAATTTCACCGATAAACAAAGTATTACAGGTGTCATCGAGACTTCCGGTGTCGCGTTGAACGAATGACGCGAACAATCCGTGAAAGTGTCCATATTCGATCTCGTTTGAACATGGCTGGGGGTGTTTACTCGTAGATCGCGGGCAAAGTTTGTCGTGCTCCTACGTATATGATACATACGCGTATATACGTTGGTACATACACGTAGTTGATAGAAGAGCAAGGTTTGATACACCTGGCTGTTGGCGGACGAGAGAATGGGAGCCACGGCAGGTGTCAGTGTTCGACTCGTTGATTTGATCGGGGACACTGCTTTCGCGGCTCGTATTGATCTCGTGGGGATGTCCTGTTTTGACGAGACAGAAGGGTTGTTAGATTTCGTGTCGAGATACGTTGCCCGACGTTCGCATCCGAAGGACGAACGATGAGCTACGGAATGTAGGTGAAACGGACCGGCATACTCATGGACAGGTACGATCTTATATCACGACTGTGCGGATTTAACCTCAAGTACGCACGTGCTTATGGTGTCGAGGGAAGGGGGTGCTAGGGACATTTTCTATTGGATTCACGATCGATCTTTAAGCACCAAATTCCTCGAGTTTAAGTTTCGGAGCAGATTCACACAAGGTGTTAACGCTCAAGTAAAGCTCTGAAATATTTGAATTTCAAAGTTCTCAAAACTCAAATTCTTTGATTTTACTATCTCTGAATTTTTGAACTAACTAATCTAGGGATTCCCAGATTTTCTAATTCACAACTCAAATACCCAAATTATCCAACTTTTAAGTCCTCAGATCAAAAATTCAAATAAAACCAAATCCACTTTATCGACACGATACCTTTGTACACGAAATTCGAACAGTAGTTCCATGTTACTTAAAATATCGTGTCTTCAATTAATTACCGAAAAACGTAATTATGTAACATCACGGAATTTAACGAGCTCCAATAAATGAATATTAATTACGTGTTACGATGTTGACGACTTACGATTTATCGCTTTCTGGATAATTTGGTTCATCGCAAAGTCCACAGTCACCTATGCATCGTTCATTTTCCGTCAAAGTTGCCGTTTATCTCGTAGGAATATTTTTATAGATATTTAAATCGGGACGATAGAATATTCGTGTAACATTCTTAAAAAAAAAAAAAAGAAGAAAAAATGATACGTTGTATCTTGATAAAGTTTTATCGAACACGTTGCTCGGAAAGTGCCCCTTCTTCAAAAATCGCGGACAATTATACATATTGTTGCATGTATATTGCATAAATCACGTTACTCGTAAACGATATAAAAGGAGCTCGTCTCACCAGTTCTACGCCATTCTTTCTGTCTTTCATCCGACGAAACGATCGTAACACTTGTATCGAACGGATTGTTCGTTGCTTCGATATTCTTTGTGGAAAAATTGCAAGGTAGGCAATATAAGATGAGTTACGATATTTTTTATATCAATTACAGACGTTAAATTTTATAACGATTTTGCTCGTGTTCTGTCATAACCGGGTGCGTAATTTTAAGGAATTTCTTTTCCGTAGTTTAAACATTGAAATAATATCAGTTAATAATATTGCATAATATTGTACAATGATAATTTAGGTTAGCGTTCTGTATTCGAGACGTATAATATTCGAAGGGTATAGTGTTCCTTTCTTTGCTTGTCTGAAAGCTTTTTCGGTACGCAATATCCACCCTCGTAAATGCGCACCCTTGCACACGTACACAAACTTACACCCTTACAACCACCATTTTACCACAATGGCAACCGGTCGTATTTTTCAAATCTTTCACGTTCATCCTTTTCTCCTGTCGTTTCAACTTAAGCGGTAAGATGCGCCGCGTTATATTTGTTATACAAGATGTTCCGTAACTTTTAATTAATCTTGCGGGCGGTAAAAGGGGCGGAATTCGTAACTAAAGGTTCTGCGAGTTTAGCTCGGTACTGATTATGCATGGAGTTATTAATAATTAAAGTTGGACAATCGAACTTTTGGATTTTCAGTTTAAGAAATTATGCGTGGCAATTTAACAAAGTGTAAAATTAAAGTGTAGTAATGAAACAAGTGGTAATTTGATGTACGGACAAACATGTGGTGATTTAATGCGAAGCAATGTAATGTATGAAGCTACAGAGCTTGATTTTATGACGCGTGGAAATGAGATGGATTGAAATATAACACTTGGAAATTGAATAAGCAGTATTATAACCCGTGGCTTTTGAAGAAATGGCGATATAACGCGAGGAAATGAAATTGGCGATATAACGCGTGCAAATAAAATTTGTGAAAGTACAACGCGTGGAAATAGAATACGTGGTAATATAACGCGTGGAAATATCGCATGTAAATGCAACAAGTGGCGATATAACGTGAGATACTACAGTCCGTAGCAATACAATGCATTAGAACAGAATAAGATGCTACTCTAACCAAAGTTCTTAACTCTAATAAAATTCGAAGCTTATTTAAAATTCGTAGATAATAATCAGCAACAGGTCCAATCAAATTAATTCAGAATTAATAAATAAACAAACGTGTCGTTCAATCGAAATGATCTTCGAAATGGAAAGTGATTTCGGGTTGTATAAATGTATTTAGAAAATAACTGTTTGAACAAGGTTAATGGTATCTTAAAGGGCAGCCATGAGATCCGAGGTGGCGAATAAAAATTCATCATCTTCCTTTCGCGATGTTTCTTGCTAAACGCCTGTGTCCTCGTGTTTCATAATTTACATAGAGATATGGGCAGTTAAAAATTCGTTGTACCCGGATTACCATATATTATGCAACACGTATTAAATAATTAATCAGGCAAAAACCGGCCGCGTACGTGTACGTTCCTTTCGATTTTCAAGTTCATCCACACCATATCTGTTTACTGTCCATTACTTTTTGCATATATGGACAGCAATATTATATTGTCTCACTGAATAAATATTAACTGTGTAACAATTCTGTCATTTACAAACAGATTACCGTGTTTGGTATTGAACTTTCGTGTTTCTGAAATGTTAATTTTCAGTCATTCACATATTATCAGATCTCTAAGTGTATAAATTTTTGAATTCAGACATTCGCAAATACTAAGTCTTCAAATCTAGAAATTTGCAAATGCCATATTTTCAAGGTTGAGAAATTTATAAATTCGGGAAGTAGACAATTTTTAATGGAAGTCTTGTACGATTTGCTTGCAGGAATAAAACGAATATGGCGCCAAACATCACCAGCTCTCCAACGGGTGTTCTGTTCGAGGGTGAGACGTTAGAGGACACCCCGGTGGTGGTAGAACCAGTCAAACAAAAATATGTAAGACGTATTGTCTGGAGAAATGTGATAATCTTCAGTTACCTTCATCTGGCAGCTGTTTATGGACTGTACCTGGTGTTTACGTCCGCCAAATTTGTAACGACCTTGTTTGGTGAGTTAATACACATTGTTCTATTTTACATTAACTCCTTTTATCATTTTTGCTCGTGTGATTATATCCGTCGAATACTAATTATATACTATAACCGTTTAAAAAGCTTTGTACACAATTTTTCCGAAAAAATATCTCTTGACAAAGTTAACGAAAGAAAAACGTTTTAGCAAAGATAATATTTATCTTTCTTCGTAAATTAAACATTAATTTAGAGATTCGTAGGTAGAGTGTATATAATATATGACGTACGTGTATGTACATGATCTTAATATAAATATATAAAATTGATAGCTATAATATTATAGTCATTGATATTAGCGTACAATTAGAACAAAATATGTATAAATGACTTATTGAAGATGGAAATCATTCTGTTTATCATTCTATTTATAAACGATGAACCGCAAATTATCCGGCTGAGAATTGTATAGATTTAATTTGAAGTTTTGATCATTCAATTGAATCTCCCTTTATTCGTAGTTTTACTCCAATTGAGTATCAAGTGACAAAGTAATTGAAAATATGAATATAAATAACGAACTCCATCCAGTGCAGTTAAATCAAACGCAAGGAAAAAACATGTACTTGTTAAATAGTTATTCAGAGGAATTGATGCACAATGGGGGTGACGAATTGCTCCACCTGTTGATGCACACAGATTTTCGTATCCTTCGTGTCTGGCTTGCATCGTTGCCAAAAATTTAGAATAAACTCACTTTTTCGGAGTAAATTTACGGGAAAAATATTCTTGGTTCATTGTGAATAAATAGGGTTGTAATGAAAAGACTTTAACATCGTTATAATAGAACGTTTTAATTTTACAACTCTATCTGATCTATAAGGTACAATTAACAAATAATCGTTCTTTTGTTTCCATTCGACAGCATTTGTGCTCTACGTTTTCAGTGCCTTGGGAATCACAGCTGGTGCACATAGATTATGGGCCCACAAATCGTACAAGGCAAAATGGCCGCTTCAGTTGTTCCTCATGATCTGCAACACCATGGCTTTCCAGGTAAGTTTCGATAATATTTATTTTAAGTAGCTCAAATTTCCATATTCCTTAGTTTCTCAGATCCCAAATTTTCTAATTTTCAAATCCCTACATAATTCAAAATTTCACATTCCCCAATTTCTCAAATTCCAAATTGCATTATCCAGCGTCCCATTTCCCAAATTTCAAATATCCCAAAATCCTACAGCTCCAAATGTTTGAATCTCCTTGAATTTCATATCCTCAAGTTTCTCTTCAGATTTCCAATCTTCTCTAATCTTTGTTTCCTGCTTGTTACAGGATGCAGCGGTCGACTGGGCGAGAGATCACAGGCTCCACCACAAATACAGCGAGACGAACGCAGATCCCCATAACGCAAAGAGAGGTTTCTTCTTCGCGCATATGGGCTGGCTACTCTGCAGAAAACACCCTGACATCTCAGAAAAGGGCAAAGGAATCGATCTCACTGACCTGAAGAATAATCGCATACTTGCTTTCCAAAAGAAGTTAGTATCCCTTGTTAACTCGTTCTTTAACCACAAATTGCACGTACAGTTTGAATTTTAAAATAAGAATGAAAATGAAAAAATTGTGAAATGTCAGATGATTACAAATTAAGTTTTAAAAGTTCGGTTTCATCAAGAAAATTTATAATATTAACTTAGATAATGTAATAGAATAATAGTTTTCACGATAATAACTTTGTTTTTTCGTTTGTTCCCAGGCACTACAAATACCTCATGCCCTTAATGTGCTTCGTCATGCCGACTGTCATACCTGCTGTATGCTGGAACGAGACCTGGTCAAATGCTTACTTCGTATCCGCAATATTGCGATACGTCTTTTGTTTGAACATGACGTGGTTGGTCAACTCCGCTGCCCATCTGTACGGATTCAAACCATACGACAAGTTAGTATCAGTAACAGTAACAGGTAGAACCCGAAAGAAAAGTTCAATATTTGCGACTACTTCCGACCACTGAACAAACTTCATACTCAAATATCTTCCTCATTTCGAAAACGTTTAAGTTTGAACCTAATTGGTGCTGTCCATCTCGAGCACATTATTTACGCGGCATTAATTTCATAAAGTAGAAGTAAAGTTAGTAAATAGAACAGTCACTGTGACATTTAGTTAAATAGTAAATCAGAGACTTGAATTCTGAAGGCCCGAAGTTTAGAAGCCTAGTTCAGAAGCAAAAATTAACGAACTGTCAATTTGTTTTAGGTACATCAATCCGGTTGAGAACAGAGGGGTGGCCATCGTCTCTCTCGGCGAGGGTTGGCACAACTATCACCACGTGTTCCCGTGGGATTACAAAACGGCAGAGTTGGGTAACTACAGATATAGTATTACAACAGCTTTCATCGACCTATGCGCGAAGCTCGGTCTCGCGTACGACTTGAAGTATGTTCCCGACGATGTGGTGAGAAAGCGAGTGGAGAGAACCGGCGATGGAAGCCACGAAGTGTGGGGCTGGGGTGACAAGGACCAATCACAGGACGACAAGGAACAGACGGTCATAATACATGGTCTGAAGAAAGAACAATAAAATACGATTCTGTTGAATCTTGGTGGGGGGGAGTCGATCGTTCGTTTCATCGATTTACAAACGACGATCGCGTCTTTTTGTACGGTTCTTACGAGAGGGGCGGGATGACAGTTATCTGAGAATTAGTCGAAAACTTGTTGGAATGTCACTTAATTATACGACCACGCGGCTTGTACGAGGATCGCGGTTTATGTTTTGTCTTCTACTAACATCAACCCTGCATAATCTCCTATCGATGTACAATAGTACAAACACTGTTTTCTTTTTTTCTTTTAGTTTTTCCAAAACGAATCTCAGATTTCGTTGTTACACGGAGATCAATAATTTCCTTTCTATTTGATAGTTTAATCTCCTGTAAAACTTCTTTTTGTTTTATGATGGTATATCGATGATTGGTGCAAGATCTTTGTACACGCCGGCAGAATCGGTTTCTAAGCGGGAACATTGTCCTTATTCAGGGAACAACATCTGATCATTTGGCAGGTTCTAAATGTATTATCAATGATCCCTGCTTGAACGAGTGAAACAATCCCACGATCAGTCATCGTTTGGCATTTCCTTGAGACGTTCCTAGACTGCAGCGATGGACTAGCGTTCGTTGATCGCGTTCAAACCGGATCGGCTTCCCAATTCTAGTCGACGGTTGTTCGACCTGTAACATGTTTAGACTGTTCCGTACATAATTTAAGGTTTTGTTTATTCTTGAATAAGTAGTAGTGGGCTATGTTAGAATGTAGATTCTATTTTACGCTCTCCGTAGATGCTAGCGTATTCCTGATGTTTGAACAGCGCAGGGTGGCAAATTTGCTAAGCACGCATTCCGTGAACGCTAGTCGAACGTTAATTTAACGATGACAGATCGAACGAGATGGAAATCGATGTTCGGTTAAAATGAAAAATTAATAAACGAACGATTTAAGTATGTCATGTACGTATATGTGTATATTAAGCTTAATACAGTGAGCATTCGTTCGATCCCCGAACATGTTGTCACACGCCGATATGAAATCGTTGAGGATCGATCCGTGTAACTACATCGGATTTCTTCACCTGTTTCTTGTATCTTGTGTTTCTTCTTTCTTGTCCGAGGACTTCCTTCACGATCCGGAAATGCTACTATCCTCCAGATTAAAACAGAAAAGTAAAAAACATTCCAGTATATCTTTCATCCCTCTTCACACCCGGTCATTTAGACAGTTACGATGTAAATATTGTTTTATATATTTCTCTTTTTGTTCCTACAGTGTCGTCAGACAACACTTAGTTGAATGTTGTTCCCTTTCCCTGTCCTTTTCTTTTTCTGTACTCATTCATTCTTGATCCATTCATCGACTTCTATTCATGATTGTATCGAATTTAATCTTAAAAAGCATAAACTACAGGGGTGATACTGTTCCTCTTTTTTTTTTCGGTTACGTAATAAAGTAATTCTGTATCAGTGGATCAATTTGAACGATGACTGGTCTATAAGAAATTACTATTTAATAGTTAAGCGTGCAAATGGTCGAGAGCTTTTATGGTACCAATGATGAAAATTGATACTTCGTTTAGAAATAAAGAATGTTGTCGCGATTAAAAGCTTTCGTAGAGGCTTTAACAAACGTTTATATGTAATTTTGCGCTTTTGAAGGTTAAAGGTGAAAACAATATCATCATTTAACTTATTCGCCCGTTTCATTAAACAAAAACAAAAAATAAACGAGCACACAAAGGACAGGGGATTTGTGTGGTATGGCAGTTTGTACGAGATGAGAGCGAGCAATTGTAAAAAAGTTATGAAAAGATTAAAAAAAAAAAATGGAAAGTCGAGAAAGACTTTCAATTAGATTAAGGTACACACCCTGCGCCATGGTGATTTATACGTGTATATTTGTACGCAAGATAATTTGTTGCAGATATTGTAAAAACGACAAAAAAATCAAGAAACATTGTACGCTTACTGTATATTCAATGGAAATGTTTACGATTGTTATACGATCTCTTGAACACCCTGCAAGATATTTCATAAATTTTCAGCGACATTCCGACCATGAAAATTCCTACAATCCCATTTTACAAATGCGTATAATCAATTAAAGCGGTGGTGAGCAATTGTACTGACAACCACTAGACTTCCGCTATATTGCCGTGGACAGGTCTGTAGAAGCGAAAGCTTGGAACTAACATGTAAAGCGATCCTTCCAAGCAAAATTTCTCAATTTCAGAATTCGGAAGTTTATAAATCTGAGATTTTGAAAATTTCGCGATTTGAGAGTTTGTGATTTTGAAAAATTCTCAAGCATTTAAAGACGAGAATTTCCGCACTTTTCTACACTTGAAGAATTATGAACTTCGAAGTTTATGATACATCTGTAAACATGAGTTTGCCATGTGAAAAGCTCTCAGAATCTGAGAATTTGTGATTTTGAGCCGTCGAACAATTGTGAACTTAAATGACTGACAATTTCAAAGTTGGAAAATGTGTGACCTTAAAAATTCCAAATATCTTTACTTAAAAATTGAAATCTCTAAATTCGAGAACTGGTAATATCAGGAATTTGAGAAGTTTCGTCCAGCAAAAGTCTCCACTCGTTTCGTCCACTCTCCAAAAACGACCAACGATCATCCGTCTTCGTTTCCACCTTCGAAAATGGTTTCTTTCTCCGCTTGTTGCACGCGAACCGCGTCGAACGCATGATCGTTGCACAATTTCGTCACGGGACGAGGCTAGAACCGGAAACGCGGGGCGTTTCCGGTATTTTCAAAAGGCGCGATGCCTTCGGGATTAAAGAAGACTTACCTGGGTTACAAATGTGACGACGTATTTTCACGACGAACTCGTTGTTTCGCACGTCCGTGTCCTTCTTTCTCGATGAATGTATAGATAACAGATGTATAAATTATTCTATGTGTAATACCGTATACAAAGAACGAATACGCACGCACGCACGCACACACGTAACGTGTACAAGCATGTATACACGTTTTTCTATGAAGCGTATTAAAATCGTCGACTGGTACACGAATAAAATTGTCGCGATTAGCTCTAAGGTTTAAACATTGAAAGAAAAAAGTGTGCTGTTACCAGGTTTTCAAAGACAAATATATGATGTTTTGTTACCAAAAATCATCGAGGATCATTTATTTCCAGATACGTTCGTTATCTCGTTCCGCCATATTATCGATCAGAATGCGGCCCAGTGTATTTTATTTGGAACACTTGATGGATCAATAAAGATTTCGAAGGTACACGGTGTTCGGAAATCACGCGATTTTCCTTTTGTATTCCTGTCTCGTGAATTAATTATTTTCAATCAGACAAACATTATGGCTCAAGTTTGTTATTTGTACAATTTACTATATTTCTGCAGTGAAGGTTAGTCGGTGAAGGTTAATTCAATTACAGTTGCTGGTTATCGATAATTTATTATGTAACAAATCGGTGTACCCTTTATTCTTGCACAACTATTATAAAATAGTTTCGAATCTGTTATGTAGATTTATATTTTCCAGACGGAAATGCTTAAACTTGTAAAGATAATTTCAGTGGAAGACACAAGAACTTTCCTACACAATGTTGGAAGTGGTTTAATACTCGATGCAGTCTGGATGAATCATCAATAACCAAAAGCTCGGTAAAATTGAATCTCGTTACTTCGACAAATGTTTTGTTTTTTTCTTCAATGACGAATCATCAATTTTTCTTTCAGCGTGTTGTACTCGGACTTCTGCTTCAACTGCGATAAACCTTCCCTGAGTGGCAGCTTCTTCTTCGCCATCGTGTGGAGAACCTGCAGAAAACAGAAGACAGGAAATAAATTTAGAAATAATAGTTTATAAGTTGCATAGGTTAACTTAGTTCTATGTTAATTATATTGATATATTCATATTGTTAACTGAGCTTATATCAAGCTATTGAATATGATACAATGTGGTACAGTATGTTGCAAGAATGTTAGGAATTATTTATTTGTTTACGTCATCATGAATTATTTGACTATATTATGATCTGTTTATTTCACATCATGAATTATTTATTTCTGTCAGATATTTAATTATGTCACTGTGCTTCAAATTTTTATACATTCAAGACTCCTGCATGTGTGGCAGTATAACAAGAGTCCATTACAATCTTGTATCCACAGCCTTGTCCTTCAAATTTTTTAAATTCTATCCAAATATACCTCTTTTTATTTATTAGTTCTTAAAATAGAATTCTAAGAATATTAAGATATGTTAATGCAGCGAATGTAATATGTTATTCACAGTGAAACAACATTTTTTCAAATTCCAAGCAATAAATCAGTCATAAATTAAGTTCCTGAGGTAAAATAAATACTGTTCAACTTTGTCTCGTAATTTTTCATGAGACGATTTTTTGAATTCTTCAAATTACAAATAATTTTTAGAACCATTAAAAACATATTACTTCACCAAATATGTTAATAGGCATATTTGCAAGAAAACAATTTTTTCTTTCAAATTCTTGCAATCAGACGTAGAAAAATATAAAAACTATTCGAAACTTCGTCATTCACGGTGAAATGCTTCGTTCTTCAAGCTTTTTGAACTGTAAAGAATGTATGAATGAATAACGAATATACATATGCATACGAACCTCCCTGACATCTTCCGTTTCCGTAGTTTGTAATTCGTTGATTAAACCGAGTTCGTGGAACATTTTGATGAAGAAGGTGGTGCAACCAGAACCATAAGTTCCAAATTCACCACTCTTCCAGTCCCATGGCACCGCGTAATGGTACTCAGGCCAAAAAGATTTTGTCACGAAGAACACGCTGATGCTATCCGGTGGAACCCTGAAATCGTTGCGCATAAATTAACCAGCTGCCCTATTTTGTTAATATAATCGATTCAAATTAACCTTCCTAAAGTTCCGGCTCACTTTTCAAGCTTGCATCGTGATTTTGTAAATTTCCAAGAAAAAATTTACTTCAAGTTTCAACGTTCAATAACATAACTTTTTTACATATCGTTGATTATGAGGACATTTCATCATATATTCTTTTGTCAATGATGTCAACGAATAATGACCAAAAATGTTTCGCAATCGATAAATAATGCATGACTGTGAAAACAATTGCCGTTTTTGTATATGTAACAGTATAAATTTTGCGATCGATTTTATGTAGATATTTAATATTCTTATGTTCTTGAAACAAATGAAAAATGATTTGATAATACACAATGTTATTCGATAGAAAGTTAAATATTCTTTTTGGTGAACACATAACCTCAAACGATTTTTTGACGATTCACGTGCAAGATATATGTGAACGTATGTGATGCTTAACCATGCAACAAATACAATCCTATGTTTACAGAAGTTTAAATTTAATTAAACCCTGCACATTGTGTATACACAAAATAACAAAGTATAAGAAGTACTACAATTTTTAATTGGAAAAAAATCATTACATGTACTTCCGAGTGTTACGCAACAATTATATCGCCATCTCGTTATATCGCCACCAAATATATATAAACGTTGAATATCTCAAAATAGTTGTTAACGAATTGTATTATGAAGTTTTATTTGTTCGATATTGTAACGATCTCCATAAATCTCAGCATTCATTACTGTAC
This sequence comes from Megachile ligniseca, assembly GCA_945859555.1. NCBI lineage: Eukaryota > Metazoa > Arthropoda > Insecta > Hymenoptera > Megachilidae > Megachile > Megachile ligniseca. The sequence goes on from OX243783.1 coordinate 8,962,647, forward strand.
ATTAATGAGTGACAATATAAGTCTCTCGAAATTGTAAATTGTCAAAGATTCATTTTATTTGGTGCGAATACCGTCGTGGTCAATGACAACGGTGCCATGGCTCTTTGGCATGTTAAGGAAGAGCGTGTACAATAAACGTAGAGTGTGCAAAATTGACATTAACTTGTTCCCTTGGATGTTCCAGACCAGCAACGCGCTGTTCACCAGCCAGGAAACGTTCACGGTAATGGCGAACCGTAACAATCCGGTGACCACTATGGTGGTTGCCATCGATTCGTCCCAGTATGCCAGTGGCACGTTCAGTGGCAGTATTATTCCGAATATTATGAACATTGGCCAGTAGAACCTAGACATATCGAAAAAGAGTGTGTCATCAAAAGTGTTCATCCGTAGATATAAAAATTGCTAAAAAAATGTTATACTACAATTTTTATATTCTTAAATTCTCATACATTTTATATTGCTATACACTATACTCCAGGATACCTATGTCCTCGTATATCTATACTACTAGATCTATGTATCCCCACATTTCTATACTCGTAGATCTCTACATTCCTGTATCTTTATATCCCCGTATCGCTACATTCCCGTGTCGCTATATCCCCGTATCGCTATATCCCCGTATCGCTATATCTCCGTATTACTATATCCCAGTATCGCTATATTCCTAGATCCCTATATATCCACATCCCTATGTCCCTACATATGTATATACTTAAATTAAAGTAAACGTTTACGAATCGATGTTTACATCCTTTGGATCCAAATGTATCCGTCCAGTTCCATATCACGCATATCAATGTCGATTTTCGCTTGCTCGTATTCGCTGGTCCGTGAGAGAACGTTGGCTATGTAATGACTGTAAAGGAACCCTTTCTTGTGATTGTAAGGATCCTTGTCAGTGCCGTAATACTTGTGATGGAGTCTGTGGTACAACACCCAGTCGTATATGGAACCCTGCGAATAAGTATCAAGTTTTATTGATTGATCGTTTTTACATGGTTAGAAGGATCCGAGGATATTTACCACTCCGGCGAGCGTGTGCGCTAACATGAGGAACAATCGAAGATTACCCGATGCCGAAAATGTCCTGTGGGCCCATAACCTGTGAGCACCCATGGTCACCCCTAGGCTACCGATGGCTGTTATCAGAATCGCTGAAACGTGGAGTAATTATAAATTGTAGAATTTGGGAGATTTTTGAGATTTTGGGATTTGGGGGATTTGGGGAATTTGGAATTTGAGGAATTTTATATTTGGGATTTGGGAATTTGGGATTTGGGGAATCTGAGATTTGGAAATTTGGGATTTGGGAAATTGGGATTTGGGGCATTTCAGATTTGGGAATTTGGGATTTGGGGAATTTGAGATTTGGAAATTTGAGATTTGGGGAATTTGGAATTTGGGAAATGTGAGATTTGGGAATTGGGGATTTGAAGGATTTGGAATTAGAGAGTTGGTATTTGGGGAATTTGGGATTTGGGTAATTTGAGAAATGGGTAATTTGGAATTTGAAAATTCGAAAATTAGAGGGCTATGAGATATGAATTTGTGATTTTGAAATTAGTGAATTGGAGACTTGAAAATTTTATAAACAATACCTACCTGCATAAACAAAAATTTGAAAATAAAGAAACTTAAATTTCTTCAAGCTATTACAAGATCAATATAATACAATAATACCTAATTACAAGGACAATACTGCATATTACATAAAACATAAATATATTAAAATTTCGTCTGAACTCTTGAACCACCCGATATTCAAATAAACCCATTTACATAAAATTATTCGGAAACGCAGAAAAGTTCGCGCTAACACCAATATTAAACCTAGCAACATGAAATAAAATTGATCGATCGAAAGTAAAAAACTGCGCCATCAAGCGAAACGAAATGTTGGTAAAAAAGGGGAAAATTGCTTACTAAAGAACACAGTCATCCATTTGGCGGAAGTGAGCATTAACCATACGCCATAGACCCCAAGAATGTGTAGGTGAATGTACCACAAGACGGCAGCCCACTTCATCGGTTTCTTCTCGGCCGACATTCTGGTATCACAAACGAAACTTCACTCGGATGTTCCTCTATCGTTTAAAAAAACACCACCAAATCTTACATTCAACCGGTGTCTAAAATTATCTTTCACAAAATTTCAAAATAATTGATCAAATTCACCAATAAATTCGTGGCTCGAAAAATTTAAAAAAAAAACTCTAACAGATTATTTGTTATATTATTTGTTAAAGATTGGACATGCATGCGCCATTTCTGCAAAGGGTTAACGAAAAATATTGATAAATCAATGAACGTTTAAATTTGTTGAAACAGAAACGATTGAAAGATTGAAATGTGGTTTTAAGTGAACTGTTCTGCTGGTGAATTTACCTAGCTGTTACCCTGGCACGAAACACGCTTCTAGAGGAGCCGAGGAAAACTACTTAAACGAATGCTAGCCGCGGACCTCGCCGATCAACCTCATGGCCTCTGTTCGAATTTCATTAGTCTTCAACATTTCACACTGTCATTTCCTTTGTTTTGGTGACAGACTTCGAATCATGTTCGCCGACTCCGTTACGGGAAATGTCGAACTTCTGACGATTTTGTGTCGGCCATTTTTATGTAGCGTCGTGGAACGAGGATATCTTGAAATTTGGAAATTGAGAAATTTGATAATTTAGATTTGGTAGAATATGGGGTTGGCAGAAATTTGGTTCTGTAGAAATTTGGCAGCCTACAAATTTAATTTTATATAAACTTGACAATTTAGAAATTTGGGTTTGTAGAAATTGAATTTTATAAAAATTTGACAATTTAGAAATTTGGGTTTGTAGAAATTGGGGTATGTAGAAATTTAGTTTTATAAAAATTTGACAGATCTGAAATTTAATTATAAAGAAATTTGACAATTTAGAAATTTGTTTTTCTGAAAATTTGGTTCCGCAAAAATGTCGTAATGTAGAAACAAGGCAAAGTTTCAAGTTACAAATGTTAAAAATTAATTTAGAAAATTAAACTAAATGAACCAAAAATTGTTCGTACTTGCACACAATCGATATCGGACGTTAAACTCTTTATTGAAAAAACATGAACTATTCATTAGGAATATAAATAGGCCATTGATGGGTCATGAACTACTTCAATCTCACGTTTCTATTACCTAATGAATTTCAAATAACGAACTAGAATTCGAAATAAAAATATTGAAATTAGATTGTAGTGCTCCAAATACATTTTTTATAAACGGACTGAGAAATTATTCATGTGCCTTTCGTAAACGAGTAGTTCTTTCGAAATCATTTTAATTCAAGAATTTATTTAAACGTTTTAAACATACTTCAGAATTTGTTATTAATATTTCCCATTTATTTTAGAATATAGAAGTGTTATCTGTGATCTTACAAATTTATATCACTTTTTAAAATTACCGCTGAATTGTGGCGCCATTTTCAATGACTGCGTGAACTATTTGTCGATCGTGTCGATAACTCAATCAATAAGTTATCGATTCATTTTCGATGGATTTGGTTGCAATTGTTGTCTAAGTAAACATTAAATTACATATGAAAATTTTGAACAGAAAGAAGTTATTTGTCGAATAATTGGACTTTGGAATTTACCGACATAACATAACTAGTTTCCGAGTTCGCTTCTAGATAGCATCGATAACTATCTTGTGGCGGGCTTTTCGAAAAGAGCATTTCTGACATGTCTGTTTAAATCAAATTCCTACAATTTCAATAACCATAATCATTCGTAAAGTTAAAATAAATAAACCAGTATTAATAGAACATCCATTTAATAAAAAAGATATACCATTTAATAAATAACATCTGTTGATCGAGGAATCCCTTTTTACAATCTGTATAAGCTTCCCTGGCAGTGGACACAAGTACACATTCTCATAAAATAGTAGCAAAGAATCTTTCCTAATTCTTATGTACAAATATAAACTACTTTGTTCACTGTCACATCTCCTGAAAAGTTCGACAAACTCGAAGGAAATCAGAGTCTTTAAATAAAAAGTTCATTCGACTGACTTCGAAACATCGGTCGTCGAGGAAATCGGTTTTTCACCAAACAAAACAAATTCCTCGTATTATTTTTCAAATTTCAAGAACGTTGTACGTTCACAGAGGAATCATCGATGCTTCCTGTCCATCATTTCTAATTCCTGAAGATCTTCAGCAGGAATATCGGCGTCTCCATATCCCCAAATATGGCTGCCATCGCCGGATCTGTTCGCTCTTCGTCGCACCATCGCTGGCGACACGTATTTGCGATCGTACGCCCAACCGACCCACGCGAAGAAGTCGATGAACGCCGTGGTGATGTTCAACGAGTAATTCCCTAGCTCTCCCGTTTTGTAATCCCACGGGAACACGTGGTGGAAGTTGTGCCACCCTTCGCCGAGGGCTGCGATGGACACTGCGACGTTCTCTACCGGGGAGATGTACCTGCAATTTATCAGTTTTTAGCAAAAGAATTATGCATATTTTGTGTAGGGATATAGTTACAATAGGAATTCTCCAGATTTGGGAACTTGGGGTTTGGATAATTTTGGGATTAGAAATTGGAAAATTGGGGATGTGGGAAATTTGGAATTTTGAGTAATTTAGAGAACTGGAATTTGGATAATTTAGAGATTTCGAATTTAGGTAATTTAGGGATTTGGAAATTAATGATTCAGAGATCTAGGGATTTAGGAATTTACAAATCGTGGGATTTAAGGATTTAGGGATTTAGTTTATCAATTTAATCTGGAGACGTAGGGATTCTGGAGTTTTGCAATTTTGCGATTTGATGATATAAGGTTTTGAGAACTTCGGGATTTGGAAAGATAATTTAGGGATTTAAGCACCTAGGTAGTTCAGAAACTTACTTGTCATAAGGTCGCTGACCCCACAAATGAGCAACGCTATTTACAAAAAACGCAATATTGAGGGTGACGCAAAACCTGAAGTTGAAATTCACCCAGAAAGATATCCACAGTGATTCTGACCAGAAGTAGCATGGCACTCCCACCGGAAATACGATGGTTAATAAAATAAATAGGGGTACGTACAGTCTGCAAATAAAAAATGGTCATTCATTACAATTCAGAAGCTAACTTCTTTTTACAAGTATTATAACATCATCAATATTTTAATCAAAATATTCTACAGAAAAACATGTTTAGACGAATAACATAAAAGCTACGAATACGTCAATATATTAATTTTAAAAACACGTCATTAATTTTTACAATAGAAAGCGAGACCACAACATATTGAAATTGCAAATTTCAATTAACATTTTATTCATGTTATAGTAAAAAGTATTGACGTAAATACGTGTACAAAGTACGAATACGTTATAAAGTATTAATATTGACGTCAACGCGTTAATTAAAACAAAATGTCTGCAAGTATGAGCACTCTTCTGTGTAGTACCTTTTCTGCCACATGACAATAGGATCAGCTTCCAAGTCGCTCATGTCGACAGCTTTCCTTTTCGAAATCACGTCAGGATGCGGTGTGATGAAGAGCCAACCCACATGGGCGAAAAGAAAACCCCGTTTCACGTTATGGGGGTCTGCATCGGTTTCGCTGTACTTGTGATGCACCCTGTGGTCCAGCGCCCACGCGTACACGTGTCTCTACACATGAAATGATCAAATTTTTATTTTTTATACTGCAGATTATATTATACTGATAGTAGATTGCCATTTTTTTGGATCTTGATCCACCATGTTTCTCATTTTGTTTAACATCTCTCTGTTATTCTATATGTACTACATATTCACGTTCTACATTAAATATACTCGATTCTACTTAACTCCTATATGTCCAAGGTCTATATATTTATCTTCTATACATTATCTTCCACTCAAGTTCTATATTTCACTTTTCGTTCAGCCAACAGAAGTATTTATGAAACTTTACGAACCTGTCCCGCTATAGTAAAAAGGAAAACTAGGAGTAGTCGCAGGGGCCATTTTGCTTTGTACGCCCTGTGGGACCACAGTCTGTGCGCACCCGCCGTTATGCCGAAACCGGAAGCGTAGACGATCACGAATGCTGCAACAGAACGTACATTAGATGTATTTATAGTTTTCGAACTCGGGTCGAGTATTTATACTTCAGAACTTGACCGCATAAAATGTTGTCGATTTGTCAATTAACTGCAGGTCAGTTCGACTTACACCGGAAGTATCGGTTTCGTAACGGCTCTTAAAAATAAAGCTGTTACTCGAAATTGCAATAAACCGTATTTGTTTTAATTTTGTTACGGAAGAAAGGAGAAAACAATTGAATAAAAAATAGTACAGATAGATTTTTTGTAATTTCAGTAATTTTATGAGCAATCGATTGTATTATCTCAATTGTGTTGAATATCTGAGGCTACTGTTTATTTGTATTAGATAAGCACGTGTCAGGTGTTGTGCCCATAATATGACCAATATCTTTTCAATATTTATTTTTTATTAATAATTACCTTGAAAAGATTCAGTCTTCAATAATTCTCGTTGAAATAATTTTTGCTAAACGGACGTATGGTAAAAACAAAAAGAGGTGAGTCAGATCGCAGATAATAATGGACTGGTTATATTTAATTGCATTCAAACGATAGAAATTATTTAGCACTATGAGATAACGACTATCTTTATAATGGTTCGAGTTATGACAGCGAATCGATCTAGAAGTTTCTGTAATTTATGAAATTCTTTGCCAAGAGCAACGTCATGGATTAATAATAATCGCGCAGGAAATGACTACAGGTTATTTCTGTCGTTGGTGTCAATTTTTACAACGCAGACATGATGTGTGTCTTACGAGAAATCGGCACGCAAAGCGTTTCCGTTACGACAATCATTCTTGGAACCGATTATATAATTCCTGTAATTTTTTGTCGTATTTCTTGCAACTCGCGTATTCGAAATATTCGGTGCTGTTGTAGACTTAAATCATTCGAAACATTATAGATTCAAATCTTGGATCAATTGGTGCAATTTGAAACTTAAACGTGCCAAATATTCGGTGCAATTTGAGACTTGAATTTTTTAAATGTCCAATGAAATTCACAATTTCAAAATGGTGCAATCCGGAATTCACTCTAAATATTCGGTGCAATTCTACAAATATTTGGTACAATTTAAAATTCAATCCCCTTGAACGTCATCGCAATAAAATTCAAGATGGACTCACCAAGCGTTCAAAATAAGAAAATATTGAATTCAAATAAAAATTTGACGTTTGAAATTGCAAACTTACCCCAAATAGTAGTCAGAAGTTTCGCTTCCACAAAGATCAAATACAATCCATAAACACAGCCAGCATGAATGAAGATCTGCGCGAACAAGTCCGGCCACGTGATTCGTGGAACGTATTCAGTTTTACTGCTGCGATAACTTTGATCGGCTGCCAAAAAATCATCCGTCACCGCTATTCTACCATTCTTCGTTTCTAATTTCTCCTCTTCGGTTCCCAACACGTGGCGTGACGTCGGTGGAACCCGTTCCTTGTCCAACGCCATTTTTCCCCCTTTCTTGTTCATCACACAAATTCACTTTTCGTTAATTCAATGCCTCGTGTGAGGTTTATATAATACATTTTCAATGTTGCCTTCTTATTTTTAATCAAACTGTTCTTTTTCAAATGAACTATGCTAATCTTGACACTAATTATATTTTAGTGAGACTCAAGCTGTTACGTGTTGAATATTGTTTCTACGAACACGTTTATTTTTAAATGCAGTATACATTCAACTTGAGTAATTTGGTTAGTAGTTAGAATTGGTAAGTCTTTTCTAGTGTTCATTTACTGATTTCATACTTTATTTGTTAAATTAATATAAAATTTTTGTGAAAAATGCCTGTCCAAATTTTATTCAGTATAGAAAATACATGAAGACGTTTCTCATAAAAATTTTGGATAACTGGCATTTAACATTCGTTAACATTGATGTATGCACAAAAATTACTGACAAATGATACTTACAGTAATTTGCATTCATCGACTCACAGTTGCAACAATTAAAAAATTAAGAATCCCAAATCAAAATAACTATCAAATTTTCTTCATAAATCCTCCTCAAATTAATCGCTATAAATTACAATAAACATAATCCTCACTTTTGAATAAATCTGAAATGGAGTTAAGTTTTGTTCGTGACATGTAGACAAGTACATTAAATCTTTAGCTTGAACTATATTTTCATGTACCGATGAAGGTCTTAAAGATAGATATCACTAAACACGACGAGCTTCGAGGAGAGACTGAACGTTAAAGAATAACCTCTATTGATCGTAGGGCCGCCACTTATGGTATCGCTACGCACTTTGATTAAGTTATTTGCTTTGAGATACTCACTATTGCGATTCGGGCATTGATGACTTTCGTAACAGCTCGTGCGAAATGATTCGCATTAATAGCAACCGGATCGATAGTGCTCTTAATATAATAAGCATCGTATCATATATCTACCGATCTTTCGCGCTGATAATCGATTACATCTGCCACCTTATCATAGTTCCCGACAAGTATCCACACCTGGATACAGGAAATACTTCACCTGTGTTAGATCATCGATAACGTTCCTCGAAATGACACTTACGGTGTCGGGATACCAGAAAATTCATCAGAACGATAATATTTTGCTATTGTACATCCACACCTTTTATATATTTTTCGAAAATATCTGTCATATTATTTCGAATTTTTATGAGGAATTTTCAAAGTAATTCGAAAATTATTAAGTGGTGTTTGTATGTAGGAGAGAATTGAAAATACTTTGTGGGAAATTGTGCTGAAATATTTGTGGGAAATTATATGTTTATGCACAATTGTCATGACCTTATCTGTTCGAAATAAAAAACCTAACCTAACTTTCTACATCATAGCAATCAACGTGTTAATGTCCCAATTCTGCAATATGTAATATAATATTCAAAGTATATAAAGTACATAAAATACACAAGAAGAAATAAACGTATGTACACGCAATAGAGCACCCCATAAGAGAAAAAAACAAAATAACAGAGTTCAATGTGGCATTACATGTCATCTCAAAAATTATGGATTTAATATTGTCACAACAATATTATCAAGACAAAGTTTCATTGTGAACGTAACAAAAGTTTTCTTGAAAGTTGTTCAAAGAAGCCATGTGTCTTATGGCTAGCCATAGGAGGTCGATCTAATATTGCTGCTCCACGGGAAGCGTGACGTACAGACAGTTCTTATGTTAATACAAGTTTGTAAACCATCAGAACGTAGTAAATGATTATTGAATTAGCAGAGTATTTTTAGTTTCTTCTTTTCTGACCTTCACGTTGTCCTTCACGATAGAAATAATTACTATAATTACTCTGGTATAATACATTATTATAACATATTGTACTATACATTGTTATACTTTAGTATAACTGTTGTACTTTAGTATATTATACGATAATAAAATATTTTCTAATGCAATGTTTAATATATTGTACGATTAACAATAAAGTTTATAGTATTTTAATTTATTATTTCATGATGAACATGTAATCTGAAACGACAGATTTCTGATTTTCACAAAATGATCAAAACCTGTAAATCTGATTTTATTCAGAATTTAAGAAATTTGTTTACGGTAGAAATAACAAAAATTAAATTATGAATTCAGAATTGTTCTACAAGCGTTTAATTTCACAGAGGAATTTTATAAAAACCGATCAGAATGCGGGATACTCAATTTTATCGATAACGACACATGGTTTCCATGCTCTATCGTATATTTACAACGCACCAGTCTTTAATCAGGATTTATTGTTGGGAATTTATAGTTCATGGCCGAATCGTTCTTCCTCTTCAGATCGTGTTTATTTAGAGATGTTGCTTATTCATTATTAAAATTGTCGAGAAATGGTTTACTGAGTTATAGATGACATTGTCTTCACTTTTTATCGTAAACTTAGCCGCCATAGTTCTTTGTATTTAAATTTCCCGCGTGTCGATTCGAACTTTCGTATATTTTAAATATCTTAAAGAACTAGAATTATAAATATACATTCAGAGATGTATTCACATTAATTCTATTAATATATATCTTTCTTTCGATGAACAAATTATATTTCTACTTCATAGTGCGGACAAAAGCATCTGTCTTTAATTATTAATTTTATTTAAAACATGAATACCAAATTTTGTTATTCAAAGCTTGTTATGCAACTTGCCTTAACAATTAAAATTTGTAAATAATAACTTGTAATAAATACTTGACTGCATACTACAGTTTCTTTACAATTATTACTTAAATAACCGTATCTTTACCTTATTAAATACGTTTGCTTTTTCCATTTCTGTATTATATCACTGATGCCACTAATTCTCAAATATCGCGATTCCACCAAGCAAAATAGTTGAACTTAAGAAAGAACGCAATCAAACTGCAAATATGCGTCAAAACGAGAATTAAAAGATAAGATACATGTACATTGGACTAGCCGAGAGGATCGACGAATTCCTATAAATAATTTGAACACCCGTCACCGTGTCACAAGGACAAATGTCGATGCCGTGAAACACAAAAGCTAACAGGCTACTTGCCCTGGCCACGTGTTGCCCGGAGCCGAATCAACCTACATAGAAATGTGTCTAACTCTCCCTCGAGGTTATTCGCCATTATTAAAGAATATTCCACTCGCTGGAACTCGAGAATTATACAACTAACTTGACATGTGATCCAGATGAATCATCGTTCAAGCGAAACGCGTTGCTCATCGAAATTTGTACCTTCTGACGCGGAAATAAAAAATTCCATTGTAAATAAATATTTATGTTACGTTCGCTGCTTGCTGCCATTTCGAAATTCTAATTGAACAATTCATCGTAATAGTTCTTAAAATAAGTAATAGCTTTTAAAATTTTTTAATTTCGTACGTTTATGATAATATCGAGATAGGGGTGTTGGAGAAATAGTGGTGAGATGTCTTTTGGAAGTTTTGAACTTGCAGAGGTTTGGGAATTTTAGGAATGATGTGAAAAGAGAATTTGAAAAGGAAGGTTAAGAAGGTGAAATGGAGAAATTTGTAAATTGGTTTGGAAAGTTGGGGCTAAGGAAAATTGGGGTAATTGAGAGTTTCAAGTTTGAGGAATTGGGAAGGGTAGGAACTTGGGGTTTGAGTAATTGGGAAATGGAATTTGGGGTTTAGGAAATTGGAGATTTGAAAAATTGGGAAATGTGGGAATTGGAGTTGTGAGAAATTGGGAAATGTGGAAATTTGGGTTGTGAGATATTGGGAAATGTGGAAATTTGGGATATGAGAAATTGGGAAATGTGGGAATTGGAGTTGTGAGAAATTGGGAATTGTGGAAATTTGGGATATGAGAAATTGGGAAATGTGGAAATTGGAGTTGTGAGAAATTGGGAAATGTGGAAACTTGGGATATGAGAAATTGGGAAATGTGGAAATTTGGGAAATGTGGAAACTTGGGATATGAGAAATTGGCAAATGTGGAAACTTGGGATATGAGAAATTGGCAAATGTGGAAATTAGGAATATGAGAAATAGGGAAATGTGAAAACTGATGATATACGAAATTGAAAAACGTGAAAATTTTGTTTCTGAGAAATTAGAAAATGAACTTGGAATTTGAAAAATCAAGAATTTCCAAGGAAGATAAAAGTGAAGAAGTACGTAGCCGTACTTTTTCGCAGAAAAGTAAAAGCGCAAAGCCACTTGAACTTACATTTACTCGGCAATAAACTGCAGGTGTTCGATACTCGAAAATTCGTTCGTAATAGATTATCATTTATTCCATCACTGTATCCAAAGGTCACATCAGAAGTTTTGCTCAGAGTCATAAAAAATTAAATCTCAATTTTCGATCGACTTACTTCGTCACCGATGTTGTTATTATCCAATGGAATCATTCTTCGTTATCGAAATTCTAACGTAATTTTCTGTTTTTCCACCAAACAATTGTGTACGAACAAAAACGATATTCGACGTGCGTGTTCTTTACTCGAACGATTGACGCAGCTGTGAGATTACGTATCTGGACGATTATATATTAGATCGGAGAGAAAGGTTAAACAGGTGAGAGAATTATAATCAACGGACTTTGAATAGATCATTTGGTCAATAACGTTTGACACATTTGTGGCTTATGGACAGGAACTAACACGTATTCACCGCACGCACGCTCGAGTTCCGCGCCCAAAGTCTCATAAACACTGCTGTTGACGTTAACTTGTACGACTTAAATCCGCTCGTTGCGTGCGCGAACTCGAGTCGCATGAACAGCCTCGATCGTATGAGGATCGACGCCAAATTTTAGTATATATTAGCAACATTTGCGACTGGGTTAATGGAAAACTTGCAAGAAAATAGCCTCATGTTGTTGCAATTTTCAATTTTACAATTCTTTCCGGTCTTTATTCCTCAATTCGTCAATTTCCCAACTCCTCCTCTGAAGAATTTCCCAATTCTTCAACTCTTCAATTTCCCAACTCCTAAATTCTGATATTCTTAAATTCTTCAATTTTTCAATTCTTCAATTTTTCAATTTTTCAATTCTTCAACTCTTCAATTTCCCAACTCCTAAATTCTTCAATTCTTCAATTTTTCAATTCTTCAATTCTTCAATTCTTCAATTCTTCAATTCTTCAATTCTTCAATTCTTCCATTCTCTTTTCTCTCCTAAATTTAAAAATCCTCAAATCCCTCATTTCCTAAGTCCTTAAGTCCCCAAATCGTTAAATCCCCAAATATCAGTCCCGATAACTCCTCACTCGACACGTTCCACCCTTTATACTGCTCCAAATAACATCCTCTCGTTACATCCCTCTCGATAACATCCTGCCATCTTATCCCGCTCGACAGCCTCCTCTCTCGCTTCCCGACAATTCGCCGTCATGGAATCATAAAATGTGCTTTAAAAAACTAGTTCTGAACATTGGACGCGTGCATAATTTACTAGATCTGAAAGTATAACAAGTGTAATTAATTCCGGCAAGCAATTAGATCACTAATAAATCGTTATGTAATTGACTAATCGGTCAAGGCGCCAAGTTTCTGATTAATCAATTATCGTACATTGAACGGCCGTTTGGATCATCCATGCTCACCGATGATTCATGAATGTAGTGCGTGATGTTATCGAACGCATTTAAATATGTACAATGTTTTATACGTGTACTCGTAACACACATGTGCCATTCAATTGATATCGAGCGTTAATGATCTTGCTTTTGATACTGCGTATTATCTAAATACAATTCACTTTATCCTACAGCTGTTACATGTCACTTCATAAATTCGTGAGGTAACAGGTGCGTTAATCGATGATTCATCGGTGACTAGCGTGTAAGACAACTAAGTTAACAGCAGTTAATAAGAAATGAACTAATGCAGTTAAACGATTAATGAAAACTAATAAGTACTGTATTTTACTAAAATCAAAATTGCATTTATTTTTACGTTACCCTATTTGATATGATGAATATGTAATTGTTAATTATAGAAATCGTTTTTATCAACAGATGTACGACTTCAGCACGTTGGCAGCACTTGAGCAGATGTTGGATCTATCGATCTTTTTATTTTAATAAAAATGAACACATGAAATGAATTTTCAAAAATTTGAATATTTGAATAATTCAGATTTATTGGTATTCAAATTCAATTAATATTTAAAGATTTCAGTGCTTGAAGTATTTGAATAATTCAAATATTTGAACTCGTTAAATATTCCAATTATGCAAATATTCAAAAGTCCCATTTGTATGAATATTCGAATAATTCAAAATTCAAATCCTAAAATATCCAAATCCAATCTACAATTAATCACTCATTCAACTGCATCAAATAATTCAAAATTTGAACCTTCGACAATTCAAGTACGTAGAACAGTCTCTTGTACTGGACTAATATCTTGTCACACAATTACCATAAGTTCTAAGATATTTAACAATTCCAGTTATATATACAAAACTTTTTATTTGTTTTTTTTTGAAGAAGGTAAACCCAACCTTCACCCAATTATCGATGAGACCCGAAGGCTTTTAGTTCTCGGCGTCTCCAAAAATGGCGGCGGCGGCGCCACGGATGAATCGCAGCGTCCTCCAACGAATCGGGTACGCAGTGTCTTCAGAATTCCGTTAAATAATTTCTGTTGCTCGGGAATTTTTGATTTTGCGGTGGTGACGCGCATGCACCGACGCCTGCTGTTCAAGGTACACGCGTGATACGATGATTTCACGGGGCAAAGAGGGGCAGCAAGAGAATCCAGGGGTGGAAAACCGCAGTCGAGCCTGGGGATGGTTCGATGGCTGCAACCCCTGGCTCATCGGTACAGCTATGCTCGTTTTGCTTTTCAATTCCGAGATTTAGTGGACTGTTTCGTTCATTTTTCACGATCCATCATGGCGATCTGATCGGTGTGAAGTGGTAGTACGATTTACGATTGGGGTGTTCACGAAAAGCTTCGTTCCTCGCTTCTTTCGAATCAATCGAACTCGCTGCGTAGTTTCCATTGTATAACTCCTTCGGTTCTTGTGTAATAAACGGTGGAACACGTGATTTAGTTTTCTTAATCACGCTTTATTAAGAAATATTGAAAGTGAAATTTAAACGGTAAAAGTACGAGATTGAGTGTTTATTCGTTTGAAAAATATCATTGCGAATTTCTTTCAATTTGAGAACGGTGCTTTTTTGTGGGTATACTAATCGTCATTTACTACAGAAATTTGTGTTAGAAGTACCAGCTTTGTGTGTACACGTAGTTTCACCAGATTCGTCAACATGACAAATTCTTAGAAAATCTTTATTCTTAGTCATTTTAATGTGAGAATTGTCATTTTGACGTATCTGGTGTCGTAGCGTAACATTTGTAGTGCGTATCAGAAGTTTGAATTGTTCAAATACTTGGAATTATCAGATTCCTCGCGGTTACCGCCGAGAGTATTTGAATTTGGCGCCATTCGAGAAAACAGGGTGCGTCTGAACTCCCGGTACTCATTGTCAGTTTCTTTCAAACAAAAATTCAATTCTTGATAAATCTTTGCATTCTTTTATGGCGGATAATTAAAATACATTCCAAAATTATAATTCCTCTTTTAAATATTTAAATTTCGCGCCATTTGATACATTTAAACTTTTATTTTTGTCGACCAAAAGTGCAATCTCTAAGTCTTTGATTTCTCTAAGACTTTAAAATGAGAAAGATATAACATCTTATCATTAGAAAATATAATTTAATACGAGAATGCACCTGAAATTTTGATACGCACTATATGGTAGTGAAACTCGATTGTTTTCTCTTTTAACAAAAGCAGCTTCAGCATGCAGTATCGTTCTGATTTTCGTATCTCCTTCACTGTCACTCCTTTTCTCTTTTGCAATATTTTCCGCTCACTCGTTTAATTTGCGTTAGTCGAACTATAGAATATAATCACACTTTGTTGTCGTCGCGTTGCAATTTCTGACGCATGCGTTATCGTGACAATTGTTTTGAGAGAAACTTGCTGAAACGAATAAAAGTTTGCGACACGCATAGCACTTGTTAAACGCATTAAAACTTGTGATCGTGCATTCTCACACCTCTTTGCTGCAATTTTCAACGTGTACCCACGTTGGCACCTGAGGTCCACTCAGAGTAAAACAAATTGGTATCTCAAAGTACGAAATTTCCAAAGATACAAAATACCAGTGTTAAAATTAAAAAATTCCAAATTTACAGTCTCGATGCTTGAGTGTTCGAAAATCTGCAAAAATAGGTACCTCAAAGGCTCGATACTTGCAAATAGACAATATCTCAAAGTGTGGAAGTTTCAAAGTACCAAATTACAAAATCTCAATGTTCAAAAATCTCCAAAAACTGGTAGCAAAGACAAGATCTCAAAGTATGAAAACTGCAAGGTATCAAAATTCCAAAATCCCGATCCTTAGAAAAATTCGAGTCTCGAAAAATCAGCATATCAGAGTCTCGATACAAAGATAGAAAATCTCGAAGCGTAGAAATTTCGAATGCTAAAAATATCAAAGTCCCGATTTTCAGTGGGACTACGTGTAAAATCGCAGTCGGTATTTGCTGCGCACCCCACTTTCCTAAAAGTGTTACACGTTCACCATTTTAGTTTTGCGTCTTCGAACAGCTGTTTTCGCGTACGGAGGAGCAGTCTAGCTGGTACCGTTTGTTTGACAACCATAATCGCCCGGGGGCTTCGAAAGTTTAGCGTTTCGTTCGAAACGGAACCTCACCTCCGAGCTACCACCGCGTTTCGCCTTCCTTTTTTTTCCTTTCCTTTCCTCCTTGCGTTTCTTTTTACCGCAAGAAGACACACGAATGGGTTTAATCAGATTCGATCGTGGGAGAAAGTCGTATCTTTCCTCCGGTAGGATACTCGGCAAATAGAGCAACGATCTCATCCCTGAATCCTCTTGCCAGCATATTTTACGAGATAACTTTATCGACTTTTTACGTCTTTACCTAAATCGTTTTATGGATTTAGGCGTTTACGAGATACGCGTTTGTTCGTTTCAAATTGATTTCATTGTTTTACGGAATTTTAGTTATTCATCACGTCTCGACACTGATTTGATTGCTTTATGAGATCTCGAGTTGAAATTTTTGTTATTTATGACATCTCGAGCTTGATTTCATTATTTTATGAGATTTTTTGTTTTATGAGATCTCGAACTGGATTGCTTCTTTTTAGTTATTTATTAGATCTCGAGATCGATTTGATTGTTTTATACAATTTTAGTTATTTATGACATCGCGAGCTTGTTTTGATTATTTTATGAGATTGTAGCTTTTTATGAGAACTCAAGTTTCATTGGATTGTTTTAGTAAGTTTTAGTTATTTATGACATCTCGAGCTTGTTTTGATTATTTTATGAGATCTCGACACTGATTTGATTGTTTTAGGAAGTTTTGGTTATTCACTAAATCTGGAAATCAATTTCATTATTTTTTGAAGCATCAACTATTCGTGACATCTCGAGCCTGATTTTATTTATGGAATTTTAGATATTCGTGTCATTTCGCACTTGTTATGTAACATTTTAGTTATTTATGACATGTCGAACCTGAGCTGATTATTTCATGACATCCTTCATTTTTCTGTAATCCTTGTTTTTATTGTTTTACGGAATTTTTGTTATTTATTTGATCTCGAGCTTGATTCTATAGCATTATGAAAGTTTAGTTATTTATTAGATTTGGTCTTGATTCAATTCTTTTATGAAATTTTCTATATTTCTGAGATCCTTGATTTGATTGTAGGTCAGGGTTAAGTATTGCCAAAGTCACGTGTGAATGATTTAGAATGCTCACTTCCACGTTTTGAGGACATTTCTCCGCCATTTTTGGGTCTAGGTTAACCTTAAACGAGACGTTTCATGGTTTCGAATCGTTGCGAGGTCACTTTTTAATAGTCGAAGTTAGAGATAAACGTTTATGGCAAATAAGGTGACTGAATTTTAATTTTGGCAAATTCTAAAATTTTAAGATGCCTGAGTTCTAAGAAAATCGTGCAATCACAATTTAACTATGCAGATATATAAATATATAAGTAAAAATATTATCAATGCAAAATAAAATGAAGAGAAGAATATTCGTGCACATCGAGCGTCGGAGCAACGACATTATCGAGGCAATTAAGCAATTACCGCGATTAAGAAACCATTAAGCATAGGAACGGATATAGCGCTAGTTTCAAAATTTCCTGTGCATTGAATTTTCGAAATTCGATTACTGAATTATACATTCTTCATTTGCATCTCTTTTGTATCAATATAAAGGAAACATACTGCTCTGTGTTTCAATCAATTTCTTTTTGATCGAACTGCACGTGTCGTGACACTTATTTTTGAGTATCGATTAAACATGCATTTATGTATCGATTAAACACGAATTTCTGAGAACATCGAAACATCTTGAAACACAGGAAAGTTTCGAGTTCCAAGAATTCGAGACTCCGCATCTTTTTTGTTATTTGTTACTCTTGCAACCTGGAGAAAATCAATCAAAATGAGAATATTTGATTTATATACTCTTTTTGACGAATATTTTATATATTTGAGATAATAATATTTATTCGTATATATGAAGTGTGAGCTGTCTAAATGAAGGTTAATGGAAAAGTAGACTGCTTTTATATTTTTTAAAGATTAAATACATCAAACTGCTCTATTTCTATGGTACTTCAACTATGTCGTAAAAAAAACTGTAAGATCAAGTTGTATTAAATTTAGACTTGCATTAGATTTCGGTGGCAATCATTTAATCCAGTGTCCAATAATCGAAAGGCAATATAGAAAATGACATTATGACGTATATAGAAGACGAAATGACGCGTTGGTAGAATAATCGATAATTAATGTGCGTTGTTTGAAGCTAATAGGAGAAACTTAGTCTTCCAAGAAGTAGTTATCAGAAATTGGTGGTTAACTCGTTTTAATTCGAATACGTAATTACTGAAGAAAAGTTATTACTGAACAAAAGAAAGAACTGTATACTTAACGAGAAGACTTCATCAGGAATTAAAACGCAAAAAGACAAATGGCAATTAATTAACCGTGAACTTAGATTTCAGAGTGAGATAATATCAGTTAAGGAGAATAAATTATTAACAAAAGTTGTCAGTTTAAATTAGTCTCGGATTATGTACGATGCTTCCTTTGCACTTTACGACACGTAATTACGTATCGTAAAGTTGCATAATATCTTCAGGATGATAAAAGGATATTGAAGTCTATATTATCTGAAATTTCGCTGGTGGAAGTTGTAAAATGAAGAATAAACTGCGGTAAGATACGCGGTAACGAGATAGAAGTTACACCACTTAGCTCTTAACAAAAAAATAATGTTTATTTATCGCTATCTTTTTATCGAACAGTTCATTAAAATATTGAACGATTTAAAAAAAACACTGTTACGTCAACGTGTTGTATAAATTAACCAATTATCGAACAGACATGTATACATAATTTATCGTTTTTTTCTATCATATATCGACTAGGATTATTAAAATGTTAGTCATTAATTTGTTACAAATTTCAAATAACGAGAATTCAATAAAATAAACAGTTAGACTGCATCTTCCGATGTAAGAAAGATGGCTGACGAGGTTAACGCGCGAAATATGAAAATAGCGTCGTGCACAGTTAAGTCATAAAAGAGCAAATTCTATAATCGAAACAAAAAGAAACATTGTGGAGAGAAGATCGGTTTACAACCGTACCACTGACCTGCTCAGGAACAGTTACCTAATCGTTAAATTCGATCGAAAAACGACTGTGTTCTTCGTGGCCGAAGTAATTGCAAACGAACCGTTATTAATACTATGTGACAAGAAGAACGAACGAACGAAGAAAGAAATCTAGCAAACCGAAGGAGAGTATCGGTCAAATATTTGTCGTACATAAACTTCCAGTGCATCTGTTAATATTGACGCGAGTTTTAGCCAGCTCAAGGCTGCACCTTCCGCTTTAGATACACGAATGTGAGCACATCTTCCAGGAATCGTTGCAACAGCCCGGGGAAAGCCTAGACAAAAATTTGTAGAAGAGAAAAATTAATGTAATTATAGGGAGAGAGATTCATGGAGTTTTGAGAGGTCTAGGAACAATTTAGGGAGTGTTGGAAAAATTTAGGGGAGTAGAATGGGAAAAATTGGGAAATTTTTTAATTTAAGGGTTGAAAAGTTTGGGGATTTGGGGATTTAGGGATATAGGAATTTATGGAGCAGGGATTTAGGGGTACAGGAATTTAGGAGTCAGGGATTTAGGAATACAGGGATTTATGTATACAGTGATTTAAGGATACAGGGATTTGAGATATGGAAAGAGTATGAATCTGAGGATTTAGAAAATTGAGAACTTGAAAATTTGAGAATTCAGAAATGAAACGTAATGAAGTAATAGTAATTGCAAATTTTCCGAATGAAATAGATGTCACATTGTTGACAGCTGTTATAAAATCTTCGATTGGCGTAAGCTGCTCATTGTTCTTTATTTTATTCCCATCCATTGTATTCATGCATCATTATATTCGATTGGCAATCTCGTAGCGTCCAGTTGATTCACGTATGATCCATATATTATGTAAATAGAAAAATGTGATCAAATTTCTTTCGACGTTCAGTCACATGAAAACAAAATAATCGAATACCGAAAATTAAAATTCATAAGCAACACTGTACCAATTTTACAAACTACTAAGAACTAATTTGAGAAATATATAATTCATAAAAAATGTAAAATTCGAAAGAAGAAATTTATAATTCGAAGAATTATTTTCCTCGTCACAGAGAAACAAAATGTCGACCGCAGAATGACTCAAGATGGTTCCTCAAGGAAAGTAAAAAAAGAAAAAAGAAGTCTTTCGGTAACAAACGTGTGTGTGAAGTTCTTTAAATGATCCACCTTTAATTGTCCTCGTCGATTCGATAGGTTAACGTCAAGTTTTCAGACAGTCGTTACAAAACGAACACGTAAATCGTTACGGTTTACAAAATTCTGTAGGAAACGTTCGCTTTGAACGTTTTGTCGAGAAATTTTCTTTATCCGGATGCCTCTTTAGAATGTTGTTTATCCGTTCAAGATCGAACGAACCTTTGGACGAACAGAATGAACGAAAATGGTAATTTGTTTTAGAAAGGACAACAAAATGTGTCCGTCACATAGTTATCCTTGAAAAATGTCGGGTCTTTATGCGAAAAATATGTTTTTCGTCTGATTCGAACAAAGATTCGATATCTAATTGGAATAAAAATACATTTTGTTTACTATGCTTCATGTATGCAATTAATTATGAACATCAAGATGAAAAAAATGCAAACTTGCGAATCGATATAACGTATATTCAGTTTGTTATAAATTAACAGTAACTTTGTCATTTATTATATAATTTAGTATTCTATCGTGTTTTATTTATAAGTACAGAGATGTAAACAGAAAAATTAATTCACGTTTATGAGACTTATTTTGAACAGGTGAATTTGCGACTAAATATCTTATTCAAATATTTGCAAATTCCTAGTGATTTTTCATTAGATGTTAATCGTGTGGTCAGAGTTCGAGTTGATTCAATACCGATGCAAATATCAAAATTTTAGCATAAACACTTCAAAGTCATTGGGTAAATCTTGGAGGGTTATCAATGGTGGGGGTATCTCCCTTGTATCGTGTAGATCACATGTATCGAGACTTTACTGTATATGGAGTGGCGATATGAACAATTGAGAATATAGAAATCTAGAAATGCAGAAATTTGGGAAACGTAGAAATAGTGGATATAAAAATTTGAGAATACAGAAATCTGGGGTGTAGAGATTCAGGAAATGTAGAAATGTTGGATATGAAAATATAATGTACCTAATAAAATATCCTCAAATCATTACTTTCACAAAAATCACCACCAGTTCAAACTTCCAAACTCACGATTAAAAATGAAGAAATTTCATCGCCCAACCTTCATCCACCGAAAAATATCTCAAATTTAATCCACCCAAAAATGTCTGAAATTCATGTCCTCGACCAGAACAATTTCAAATTCACTCGATGCACCCAGAAACGTATGAAATTCACATAATCGTCCGAAAATTGTCCGAGAATCGTTAAAGTGACGAAAAGTGGCGTCCACAGAAACGAAAGTAAATAAGGGTACAATGTTGATTTCTAATACGAATGCAGGTGTCAATTTCGCGTCAAAAGACAATCGTTAATTTTATGTAACGAATATACAGCTCGTTGAACGGCACATCGTCCGAGACTTCTGTCATTTTTTGTGTCCAACGACGCTGGCCATGGTGGGGCTTTATGGGGCGGCGCTCGGTTAATAAGTGGGACATACGGCTCTTGCATCTCGGTATTTCGTAGTGAACTCTTCATCAGGTTGGATCGATCACCTGAGCCTCACCGCGGAATATATATTACTTTTCACTGCTACTACACCGCAACGGACAACACGTTTTAAGTGCGACTCCTGGGAAACTAGACATCCGAGGGTATCATCGTCACGCGAACTTAACTGTAAGTGCTCGTTCATCAGTTTTGTGATTTTTCAACAACCGAGTGTTACGGATTTTTCATTTTTATTTCTTATTCCACTTTTGTGCTACGAGAATGTACACTTTTGGGGGTTTCGAATATTTTCAGTGGCGTAGTGGATTTTGGGGTGGGTCGAATTTTAGGAGTGTTAACATTTTTTTTTATTTTATTTTTTTAGTACATTACCTACACTTTTGTGGTAACAGGAAGATTAGACATCTGGGTTTTTGGAATATTTGCAGTGAAATACATATTATTCAGTGGAGTATTCATTTTGGGCCGGGTCGAATTTTATGAGCAGTGTTAACATTTTCTATTTTTATTTTTTATTAGCTACCCTTTTGTGGTAACACGAGAGTATTAGGGTTTTCGGAATATTTTCGGTGAAGTACATATTCAGTGGAGTATTCATTTTGGGTCGACTGAAATTTTATGAGCAGTGTTAACATTTTTTATTTCTATCGAGTGAAGAATTGCACTTCATATACTTTCATGTAAATACAGGAATTTTGCTTAAAATATTTCTATGAGAACACTGAAGTTAGACTTGTAGAAAATTTTGAGTGGAGTCCATAGTTTGTCTATTTTGAGTCGACAAGTCTTAGGAGCAGTATTAACATTTTTTATTAATATTATGAAGTACACGATGTGACATTACTGAAATACCCCGGAAGAAACGGAGAATATTTACAAAAAGGAATTGTTTTAAAAAACGTTGTTTGATCTGATGGGGACATAACGTGACAACAAACATGTGACATAAATAAAAGTATAAATAATATTTTTCGCGATCGAAGTGGAGGAAATTCCAAGGTTGAGTTTATACTTCTACATGAAACACTATGCATTTTATGTAACATCACTCCCTATGCCAAGTGTTAAAAGAACTAATATTTCGTAAGAAATTTTAGACTGAAAAATTTCGTCGAAGAATTCGGAAAATATCTGGAATTGTACTTTTTAGAACCGTGTTTTAATACTTCCTTGTTTCATATATTTCAAAGAATCCATTTAGGTACGAGAATCGTTGCATAATACTTAAGAAAATATTATTATTAAAAATATTCATTATTACCAGTTATTGTCAGTAATAATTTGTGCTTCATTTTTTTTAACATAACTTTATCGAAGAACAATGTTAAAAGCATGAAGAACGTAATTAACCTTAATAATTGTTAAAACTAGACATTTTTTTATTGGAGATATTAACTGAATCTTCGTGCAGTTATTTTGTTAACAATTTAATCTTGAAATTAGTATAAAGTGTTGCATTGAAATATTTTTATTTTCTGAAATTTCAAATTAGTCTGAAGATTTTTTATAGCGATGATTGTTATTTTCTCTTTATTAAGAAAATTGATTAACAGAATGTCTTATAGACTCAGTAGAGAAATTCTTTCAGGTTTATTCAACAAAATCATGGTTTTTTATAAATGATTTTCGAACATATCTTCTTTTCGTCCCGAACGTGTGTACAACCAGCTCTCTTCTCGGCACACTTTCTCAAGTGACAGCTCTGCTTACTAGACTGGAATTGAATCATCTCGAAGATGTAAGATACACAAACAATTTACTCGATACAATATGTAAGATACAACATTCTTGTAGACGCAACAAGATCTTAAGGATAAGAGGTTTGAAATCTCAAAATTCTCACGTTTCCAAATTTTGGAATATTTCTCTAATTCTCACGTTTACATATTTCAAATCTTTCAAATTCTCATGGTCCTAAATTCCATAATTCCCAAATTCTATAATTCCCAAATTCCACAATTCCCAAATTCTATAAATCCCAAATTCCATAATTCCCAAATTCCACAATTCCCAAATTCTATAATTCCCAAATTCCACAATTCCCAAAATTCCACAATTCCCAAATTCCACAATTCCCAAATTCCACAATTCCCAAATTCCACAATTCCCAAATTCCACAATTCCCAAATTTCACAATTCCCAAATTCCATAATTTCCTAATTCCATAATTCCCAAATTCCAAAATCCCCGAATTCTAAGTCCTAAAAAATTCTCAAGTTCCCAAATTTCAAATTCCCCAAATTCTTTCATTTCCAAATTCCAAAATTTCTCGATTGTAAAATCTCCAAACTCTCATGGTTTAATTACGAGGTTACGTACGAGTAACACACGAGGTTAGGTTAGGTCAGCACATAGATCGACGTCCGATCAAACCGACGTACGGTCAGGTTGAGGTTATGTTAGGTCAAGGTAAATACCATCGTAACATACATTTATTGAGGACATCCGATCATTTTTCATTGTTAATACACTTTCATATTAAGAAAAATTCAATTTATTCATTTAATACATTTATATTTATACACAATCTTCAATGTACTCATTTGATGCTCACATTTAGTGCACATACTTAATGTACGTATTTAGTGTACATTAAATGAACATATACTTACAATGTTTGTGTACATTATTTTAGACGTTTATGTTTATGTACACTTTCTAATGTACTCATTTAATGTCCAGATTTAGTGTACACACTTAATGTACATAGAATGAACGTAGACGTATAATGTTCATTTTGTAGATTATTTTAAACATTTATGTTTATGTACACTTTCTAATGTCCACATTTAGTGTACACACTTAATGTACACAGTATGAACGTCACTTATAATGTTTATTTCATAAATTCATAGTTGCAAACTTTTCCTAAAGTGCATATTTAATGTACACATACAATATACATAAAATGAACGTGTAATATAAATATTCATGTACATTTTGACATTCGAGACGTTTATTTCTATGAAATAAATCTTCTGCATAGTGTTAGAAGTACTTTTTCTTGTAACTTTTTCCCCTGTAATGTTCGACACATTTTGTCACATTGAAAAACAAGAATAAGAATACGTTAATAGGAATATGTGTTTGAACACACAAGGAGGAAACAACACGTGTGGCCGCTATCAGTAGGCACTGGTTAGTAGAGTGGTAGTAAATTTACGTATTAAATATCACCGTTCGTAGCGTCGAAAATTACAACGTGCAGACTTCTCTGGTGAGTCGGTTCATGTGTTTTGTACTCGCTCGATCGTTTTTCGCGCGGGTAGAATATTCGGGTTAATCGAGATTCGAATTAGCGAATCGCTATAATTACAATTGTGCCATTGAAAAGGACACAACGTGCGAAGTTTCGGAAGAATGACGGGGACGTCTTCGTTCGTTTCGCGGTTTGTCACCTCGACGATTTCGTGAGTTGACGCATGAAGTTTACAATAATCGAACTTGTAATAATCATAAGTTTTTCGTTAATTTATGTTGCATAACACTGTGACATAAGTTACACGCGATCTTTCGAAAATTTCTGCAAGGTTTCCGTGTACGCGCCACAAGATGAGTTCCAGGATTTAAGAAGACTATCAATTTTTATTTAAAACAATTTTTTATTTGATCGATCTGCGACGGCGATTGTTTGCTCGTGAATGAGTCATACATTTTTTGCTCACGAAAATAAAGGGATACTCGGAGAGCAATTTTTATTGCACTGTTTTCGTTATTTTAGCAGCGGTCATTTTGTGGCGAGCAAACATTGCATACTTATTTTATGGTTCGATATTCTGTGTCATTGTCAGTATTACGCAGAAAGTTTTTCCAGGAAGGCTACTTTGATTACTTGTTCAATGAATTGTGTTTATCTAGCTTGTTTTGTTGGCAATTTAGATTGTTAATGGAAGTGATTATAACCGATTTGTATTGTTGTTACACACTTTTTAATTCTACGTTCTGTAATTCGTTGCGTTATAATATGTTGCAGTTCTACGAATTTTAATTCTACGCGTTGTATTTTCACGCTTCGTAATTATATGCGCTGTATTTGCACGCTGTATAACTCCACGTGTTGTATTTTCACTCTTTATATTTCCACGTGTGGTATTTTCACGCTCCATAATTCCACGTTTTGTATTCTTATGCTTTACAGTTCAACACGTTGTACTTTCACGCGTTATATTTCCACGTTTTGTATTCTTATGCTTCATAATTCCACGCGCTGTATTTTCACACTTGATAATACCACGCACCTCACAATTCTACTCTAATCGTTACACATTATATAACAACAAATTGTAAGTCCACTCGTTATATCGCCACGTGTTTGATCAATTTTAGCAATACAATAGCATTTAATATACTTTATATTGAACAAATACAAGCCTACTATATTTGAATGATAAAAATTCCTCAAAATTGCAATGTAAACCAACAAAATTCGTGTATTTCTACATAAGTACCTAACTTCAAGTATTTTATTTGATACTATTCAATAACATTGGAAAAATCGAAAGTGCACATAAAACGATGAAAACCTACTTTCCCGCACTTTCGCGGTTCTCATATCTTTTGTAGTGTTAATTGTTGTCTGCTATTCGCCACACTCGTAATAGTACAGCTTTTGCATAAAATTTGAATAAGTCGTACTATTATCACTTTGTTTCCTTGAAGCAATAGTTGATAATCCACTAAGTGATACTGAACATAGTTGTCTGTGTCACTTCGGCTATTATACCGGCTAAATCGAACAAGGTGAAGACGTTGAATATTAAATTCAGACAGGAGACTACACCATGTATTGTTTATCAAAAATTGTTCGATGAGTGGTTGACAATCTCATTAACATCGGCATGTTAATTCTGAAATGGGGACGTTCCGGTTTATAGCTACTTTTGTCGTAGGTCAGGTTCTCGGTAGATGTTGAACTTATTTTTAGGTGTTTCCGACGATTTCTTCATTTTGTAGCTTGGGAATTTGATATTTTTAGATTTTTGGGGAGTTGAGAGTTTGGAAATTTAAGAATTGGGGAATTTGGAGATCTGGGGATTTTGAAACTTGGGGAATTTGAGAATTTAGAAGCCTTGAAATTTAGAAATTTAGTAATATAGAAATTTAGAAATCTAGAAATTCAGAATTCTAGAAATTTACAAATTTAAAAAAATAAAAAACTAGAAAAGTAGCAACCTAGAAATCTAGTAATCCAGAAATCTAAAAATCTAAAAATCTAAAAATCTAAAAATCTTGAAGTGTAGAAATTTATCTCGTTCCAAATTTAAAAATTTTTCGAGACCTCTTCATTAACGCCCCCAAGTGCATATCACGTTTTCTCACCGACAGGAACTTGTCCAATAACATTTGTACAACATTTTCACACGTTACAATACAAAAAAAAATAATAACGAAATTTCTGTTGTTTTCTTTTCGCACGAAGATCAACGCGGAGGTAACAGAAATTCTTTCCTCGCAAGTTTCAACCACGTTGCAATTTTTTGTGCACCAGTCGCTGACGCGAGTGAAAAATGCATGCATTCCGACGATACGTACGAATTCGATGAATTCTTTTTGTTACATGGCAGGTTAATTCTTTATATTCAATGAAATGTTTCGGAATTCAACGATACGAGTCTCACGAATTAATCTGACGGTGATAATCAGTATGTGCTCGTCCAAAATTCGGTTCACTCTTAATCGGATCGAGTTTCAAAATAACAACTCAACGACTCAAAATAATTTAACATATGTATAATAATAATAATAATATTATACATATGTAATAAAAATACATATTATACATATGCATCACATATTAATACACATATCAATACACATTATACACATGTAATATATTAATAAACATATCAATACACATTATACACATGTATTATATTAATACACATATCAATACACATTATACACATGTAATATATTAATACACATATCAATACACATTATACACATGTAATATATTAATACACATATCAATACACATTATACACATGTAATATATTAATACACTTATCAATACACATTATACACATGTAATATATTAATACACATTATTACCTGTAACCGTGTAATTAACATCCTTTCTCCTGTGCAACATGGATTCTACCCGTTTCCCTTTCATGGTGTCATCAGCTTATTGATTGTTGCTTAATTTTATTCCAACATATTAGAATCATTTTCTAATTACAAAGTACATCTCGCGATACCGAATTAACTCTCCCATAACTCAATTGCCATGAAACTAGAATGTAGGCAAAAGGAACAGCACAGCGAAATGTTCCGGTGA
Organism: Megachile ligniseca; assembly: GCA_945859555.1. Taxonomy (NCBI): domain Eukaryota; kingdom Metazoa; phylum Arthropoda; class Insecta; order Hymenoptera; family Megachilidae; genus Megachile; species Megachile ligniseca. The sequence continues at coordinate 8,990,765 of OX243783.1, forward strand.
TAATCTAAAACCCGTTCCGACGTCATAATCGTCGATACAAAGTGATCCCAGAAGGAGATCGAATCGGTCGAAGAGTTCGTACAACAAATGGGTCAAGTTTCACGAGTTTCTTCGAAGCCGGCGACACCTTGTCCAACTATTTATCTATCGAAAGTCGTTTCTTTTGGACGAACGATCTCACATATATCGTTTCCCGTTAATGGAAGAAACGTGCGATGCTGTACGGGCAGGATGACGAGGATTTCCTGCGGCCGATCTTTGTCGCCGCAGAAAACGGGACGTGTACGGTCGAGAGAAAGTATGCCTTCCTACAGAAAAATATCGTGATTCAGCGACAACTGACGTTGAGATCGATCATTTCTTTTTTCGACTTTCAAGGACTTTAATTTAGACATTTAGAGATGGACATTTACAAATATACGAGTCTAGGGATTTAGGGATTTAATTTAGGGAATTAGGTACTTGGGGAATTCGGGATCTGGGAAGTGTGATTTCGGGATTTCAATATTTGGAGATGGGAGTTTGGAGATTTACAAATATACGAGTCTAGGAATTTTGGAATTTAGGGATCTAGGAATTTGGGGACATAGGTATTTGGACAATTTCAAATTTGGGGATTGCAATTTCGGGACACAAGAATTTAGGTATTTAGGAATTTGGATATCTAAAAATTTGGGACTTTGGGAATTTGGGTGTCTAGGGATTTCGGTATTTAGGAATTTGGCTATCTAGGGACTTTTGCATGCACGAATTTGGGTATCTAGGGATTTTTCTATTTAGGAATTGTAATATCTAGGAACTTGGACATTTAGAAATTGACGTAACTGTAAAAATTTGGTATCTAGGGTTTTAGGTGTCGAACGAATCTAGTATGTAGGGATTTATGGAGCCAGGGTACTGAAAATCAAACAATTTATAGATCCAGGGATCTGGAAGTTTAGAAATATCACGATCTAGAGATCTGATAGCTTAGAATTTGTGGACGTTCGTATTTGTGACCTCTAAGATAAGGAATCTAGGAATTTGGGGACCAAGAGTTTTGGAATTCTAGGAATTTAGGAATCTAGAGATTTAGATAGCTGCAAATGAAGGAATTTATATATTTCGTCATCTGAGAATTGAACAATTTTTATATTTGGAAATGGAAGATTTGAAAACTTAACAATTTGAAAATCCAAGAACTTAAAAACTTGAAAACCCAAGATCTTAAAAACTTGAAAACCCAAAAACACAAAAACTCGTAATTTAAAAAATGAAAATACGAAAAACTTATGTTAGAAATAAAAAAAAAATTGGAACAGAAGGTTGAAAAATTGGACAGAACGAAAATTTGTGAAATGGAAATTCTTCAAGTTCACGGGAGCGTTAGTCGAGAGGAAGGACACGTTGCACCCGAGTATACACAGAGCCTTCTTTCAGATTGATCGGTAATGAGCTCAAACATGCCATTGACCTCCTTTGCAGAGGAAACCTGTTTCCAGGCTCGAAACTTCGCTTCTTTCCTGCTTACGTTGCCCCACCTCTCTCCTCTTCTCTTTTCCTACCAGTTTCGACCCCTTTTCCTGCGGATACTCTCGCACGGATACAGCATGTACCGTTTCGTGCCTGATGGAGGAACACTTTTACTCGAACGTGCTCTTAACCTTCTATCAGGGTCACTTTGTTTCACGTGGGTGATCATGTGCGCTGAGTATGGACCTTCTTTCTACGTCCACATTTTTTTCTCTCTACTTTTACCGTTCACGTGATGCTGGTTATATACCGGAAATGATGTATTAACATTCATTGTCGACTATGAGATATCTTGTAGGAAGAGTACCAGAAGTGTCAACTACGAGATACAGTTTGCGATATTAGTTTAGTTTTTTGCCTGGCATGTTTGCAAATAGGGGATTTTGGGAATATGGAAAGTTGGAAAATTTTGAAATTTTGAAATGAGGATGGGGTATGTAGAGTTTGGAAATTTTTTAGTTTGGGGGTTTGGAAATTTGGAAATATAGGAATTTGGGAATTTGGGAATTTTGGGATTTTTTAGTTTGGGGGTTTGGAAATTTATATAAGAAATGTTTAGAAAGAATTCCACACAAATTTGTAACTAGACAAGTCAAGAAATGTATACCACATATGCATGCAATAAAATACAATGGAAGGTCATAAAATTGCAATGTGTCCATACATATTCCACTTAATGTATGTATATTAGATACAATTTAAAATTTATAACTAAACCAATCACAAATGAAGAATTGAGTGCGAATTGAATATCAAAGAGGTGATTGGAACAATTGCATAAATGTTTCGATATCAGTCTAAGTTATGTGATTATGTATTGAATTACTCTCCATACAATCTCGGCGAACAATGATGCGAAAACTTTCACGTGACTAAAAAACACATTACAAGTAGAACGAGACTCGATTACCAGACGTTTTTATATTTTTGAAAGTATTTGTTAGTAGGTCACTGGATTTTCGATCGTGAAGACGCTTCGGACGTTTCAGTTAGATATAATACCACGTTATAATTTCACGCACTATAATTCTACGCGTTGTCATTCGACGTGTCGTAATTCCCCGCGTTGTAATCTCACGTGTTATAATTCCACGCGTTGTAGTTCTACGCATTGTAATTCCTTGCATTGTAATTCCACGCATTCCAACTCCACGCATTGTAGTTCTACGCGTCGCAACTCCCCGCGCTGTAATTCCACGCGCTGTAATCTCACGCGTTGTAATTCCACGCGCTGTAATCTCACGTGTTGTAATTCCACGCGTTGCAATTCTACGCGCCGTATCTCCACGTACTGTAATTCCACGTGTTGCAGTCTCACGTGTTGTAGTTCCACGCATTATAATTTCATGCATTGTAACTCCACCCGCCGTAACGTCACGTATTGTAATTCCACGCACTATACTCTCACGTGTTTTAGTTCCACGCGGTGTAATCTCACTCGTTCTGCACTCTCACGCGTTGTAATTCCACGCGCTATATCTCCACGCGTTACAATTCTCCACACTGCAAACTCTCACGCTGTAATTTTTAAGGAGCCCCATTCTAGCATACTTATTATGAAATCCTATTATTACTTCACTAATTTTAATTTTGATGTGAAGTTGGAGTACTGTTGCACAATTTCTATCGTTAAAGAACAAGTTAAATTAACCCTTATGGGACCAGAAGTATTTTAAGTAATAAGAAAGAAAATATTTTGTAACAAACTAGAATATAATAAACTCAACTGTGTAACATAACTCTGATAAGTATGATGGTGTATCCATGGCGACATTGTTAATTTATAATTACCAAATGTCAGAATAAATGTAATACTTTAAACATTTGTTACAGATTGTTCAAGATGGCGCCGAACTTGTTTGGTACGTCGTCCACATTATATTTAGAAGCCTCTCAGCAAGGTGTCCATCAGGATAAATCAACGACGGAGAAGACGAGCAGTCAGACAGTACAAGTACAAAAGTCACCCGAGAAGGTTCAAAAGAGATACAAATGGAAAATCGTCTGGAGGAACGTGATCGCTTTTATCTACCTTCACATAGGATCTCTCTACGGATTGTATCTATTCTTCAATGGAACGAGATTCTACACATTCCTTTGGCGTAAGTTCCGTTCGAATATTTCCTCTTCTTAATATTTCATTTTTAGACAAACAATTGCAATTGTCATAAATTTCACCGAGTGTCAGAACATTTTCTACGACCCTGTTACACGCTCCTCATTTTGTCAACCGTGTGTTCAATGAAATTCTTTTATGGTCGATCATTAACGGAACATGTTCGGACAACTGGTTACACGGTATACATCACGTGCATATGTTGGTCGGTTTCGAAAGTGATGATCTCCTGAGATCTCTAAATACCTGATGCGAATATAGTTATTATCAATAGGAAAGCAAGTGGGTCAGACACAAGAAAAGAAGGACTAACAATGGAAATCTTGATTAAAATATTCTTCGAACCTCCATCTTGAATATGATTCCTCGAGAAATTTTTACTCGAGACATTAGTCCACTTTTTCTTTCTCTGTTTAGTCGATTTTGTTAGATAAATGTAGCTGAGTATAATGTTCGTCATGAAATTTATATATTTATATATATTTTTAAATTTTTAGATTTATTTGTGACGCTCCTGGCGGGAATGGGCATCACAGCTGGCGCTCACAGATTATGGGCCCATCGATCCTACAAAGCAAAATGGCCAATGCGAGTTTTCCTGATGTTCTGTCAAACAATTGCTTTTCAAGTGAGTCATACATTTTTTAATTCAACAAATTTCCCCAGCGATATTTCAAAGACTAATTTCTGTAATCTTGCGTTTACACACAAACGAGCATGATTTTTTCTTGTTATAAATATTGATAATAGTTAATAATAGGAATTAACGTATTTTATAGAAAGCACCCGAAACATTATTTTTTCACAGAATCACATTTACGAGTGGGTAAGAGATCATCGGGTGCACCATAAATTCACCGACACCGACGCAGATCCCCATAACGCGCAAAGAGGATTCTTCTTCTCGCACATGGGTTGGCTTCTGGTTCGAAAACATCCGGAAGTGTTCAAAAAGGGAGCCACGATCGATATGAGCGACGTGATAAATGATCCCGTTGTTGTTTGGCAAAAAAGGTACAATAAATGAATGTATATACCAAGTAAATAATTAATAATCAATTTGTTCATAATTTTGTAAATAATAATTAAAAACAAAATTCGAATATTTTGTTCAATTTTCTGTATTGAGATTTGTTTGATGTTCAATATAGTGGAATCTTGTTATGTTACTGTTGGAATGGAGTATTCTTGAAATTGGCAATATAGAGAGAGTAATGTTCTACGTAACGTTTGATTTAATGGTTACGTAACGCGTGGAAATGTAGCTTGTGGATACCTCGTAATGATATGTGGTCATTCAACGCATTGAAATACGTGTGGTGACTCAATGCTTAGTAATCCAGCGGGTGGTAATCCAACGCGTAGTAATAATGCACGTAGTAATCTAACGCGTGGTAATCCAACGCTTAGTAATCCAGCGGGTGGTAATTCAGCGCTTAGTAATCCAACGCGTGGTAATCCAACGTTTAGTAATCCAGCGGGTCGTAATTCAACGCGTAGCAATTCAACGCGTAGTAATCCAACGCGTGGTAATTCAACGCTTAGTAATCCAACGCGTAGTAATCTTACGCTTAGTAATCCAATGTTTAGTAATCCAGCGGGTGGTAATCTAATGCGTAGTAATCCAAGGCGTGATAATTCCACGCTTACTAATCTAACGGGACGTAATCCATCGCGTGGTAATCCAACACGTAGTAATCCAACACGTGGTAATTCAACGCTTATCAATCCAATGCATAGCAATCCAATGCGTAGCAATCCAATGCGTAGTAATACAACGCGTCGCAATTCCAAGCGTAGAAAATCAATACTCGGCAATCCAAAGCATAGGAAAACGTATTGAAATACAACACGTAGTATTCCAAAACGTAGAAAAGCAGCGTGTGGTAATTTAGGACGTAGAAAAATACCGCATAATATTCCAACGCGATCATGCAACGCACAGCCCCTGACGCAGGAAAATAATGAGATTCCACAGTAACTACTAGCATTGATATAATGCAATTGATTATATGTATTGCTACTTATATACTATAGTTAAAAGTCACTCAAACTAATTATTAGGTTATTACTAAGCTGTTTCTATGAAACTAAATGAGAACTCTAGAACGTATAATTATACTACTTTCTTTTCTTATTTCCGCAGATTGTACATTATACTAATGCCAGTCTTCTGCTTCGTACTGCCTACGTGGATACCGTGCTACCTGTGGAATGAGAAACCTTTGAATGCGTGGTACAGCACAGTGTTTAGATACACAATAAACTTGCACTTGACGTGGTTGGTGAACTCGGCTGCCCATATATGGGGCATGAAACCCTACGACAAGTAAATAACTAGATCTTTCCTACCTACATTCTCCGTAAAAAAATAAACAGAACAGTATTATACTGTATTAAACACCATGAACAATATAACTTGACAAGTTATATGGTCAATTCAAAAATTTAAACATGAATTATGATAAACTAGAAAGTATACATAGTAGTAGCAATTAAAAATTAAAAATTGCAAATTCATATGTAACTGTAGTAATAATTTTTTATCCAATGAACTTGTTAATAATAAATAATGGGACGAATAAATATGGAACGAGTGGATAAATAAATAAATTAAATTTGCAGAAATATTGGACCAACGGAGAACATCGGTGTAGCCATATGCGCGGTCGGCGAGGGTTGGCACAATTACCACCATGTGTTCCCATGGGATTACAAAGCAGCCGAGTTAGGGAACTACAAGATGAATTTAACTACAGCGTTTATTGATTTCTGTGGCCGATTAGGATTGGCATACGACATGAAAGCTGTTCCAGCTGATATAGTGAAGAAACGTGCCAACAGGACTGGTGATGGATCCAGGTATCTAGTTACTTTCTTTAGAAACTTGCAGATTTTTTTTTTAATTGAGGGGTGATTTTGGGGTTTCGGGAATTTGGGGATTTGGAGACTTGATTTAAGGATTTGGGGATTTAGGGATTTGGGGATTTGGGGATTTTGGAGATTTGGGGATTTGGAGATTTAAGGATTTAGGGATTTGGAAATTTGGGATATTTGGGTATTTGGGGATTTGAGGATTTGGGGGTTTGATAATTTGAGGATTTGGAAATTTAGGGATTTAGGAATTTGATGATTTGGAGATTTGGCAAATTTAGAAGTTTGGATATTTGGTGTTTGGAGATTTGGGAATTTAGAGATTTGGAGATTTGGAGATTTGGAGATTTGGGGATTTGGAGATTTAGCAAATTTACAAATTTGGAGATTTGGGAATTTGGGAGTTTGGAGGTTTGGAGATTTGGAGATTTCGGTATTTGGGGATTTTGGGACTGAGGGATTTGGGAATTTGAGTCTCTACAAATTTCAAAATCTAGAGAATTAGAGATCTAGAAGTTGGGGCATTTAAGAATTTCGGAATTTAACGAATTTGAGAAATTTGAGAACTTGAGAACTTGAGAATTTAAACATTTGGCAATTTTAAAATTTGAGAATTAGAATTTGCAAATTTGAAGTCTCATGATAAAGAACCTTCCAAGTGTTCTCATAAATCGTGGCAATACAAGAGTCTGCTAAAAATTATATGTCTATTATAAAAAAGAGAGTTATATCCATGTTCTCTCACAAATATCTCACATAGAACAATATAAATTTCCAGGTACGATCAAAATGGAACATCAGATCATAGTCACGACGACATGAAATGGGGATGGGGAGACGTTGACATGAAGCCCGAAGAGATCCAAGAAGTGCAGATCATCAACAAATGCGACTAATTAACCGGTCGTTTACCAACCGTTATCTACATATATATCGCAAACACTTTCAATTGAATTTGAACGATCTATCGTTCACCGAACAGCGATCGATCGTTCACTACGTCAATTAATATTTATTGGACGCGTCATCGGAACTGTTTATTGTTATCGTTTTTCCACGGACAGTCGACTATCGTGGAAAATCCTTCCTAAATGAAAAATCGAACCAGGAAATCGGCCAGAGACAAGCAATACCGTAGAATTCTTTTTTCTCTATCGTTTCTTCGATGTGATCGAACGAACTGTAACAGCGAGCAGAACGGAAGAAGAAAAAAAAATGATCGAACTGTTGCAGTCGACTTCTCGATCGTGGAATCAAATGAATTCGTGGCCTTTCGATCGTATTGTCTGAGACTCTGTCCGAAGAATCGATACCTGTACGATACATGGACAGCTGATCGATCAATCATCTGGTCCTGATGTATCTCCAGCGATGTAGAATTATTGTAACCAAAGCACTGTATATCGATCGAGTAGTTCTTTGATACACGGGAAAGGCACTCAACGCGCGTTGTCGTCGAATTTTCACGATTATCGAAGCTGGGATCGATTACGAAATCCATCCATTTTCTTCTCTGTGGATTGGCTGCAATACAGCTAAATGAACGCACAATTTATTCAATCTTAGAACTTGTTCAATCAAGTACTTTTTTATTAACACTTTCAGTACCTGTTTAAAATAGTAAAAAATTTATTATTTTATTTTCGGGGATTTTATGATACAAGCTTTTGTAAAGTGTATTAGAGTATCTACTATATCAACTGATGATTCAAAGATGTCGCCCAGCCTTCAAATCGAAGCTTTCCCTATTTTCCGTTTTGTGCCAAACGTTTTGATTAATTTTATGAGGATGTACGAGAATTTGAATTGCAACGGGATCACGAAACAGTCCTTCCATTTTACGAAACATACAGAACTCTTAGAATTTTTTTATACGTGCGTACAAAATATATTAAGGATGTACTCGCGAAGCAACGTCGATATTAATTTAATATTGCATTGATCCGAGCGTCGAAAATCGTTGGGGAAATTCGATGTCGAGAAGACTCGAGCTCGATCTTCGATCTTTCGTCTTCCGATAAAACTGTGTTTCGCGAAATCGAGCTCGAGTTCATGAAACTGGAGGTGCCATTATGAGTTATCAGTATACTTGACGATATATCGATAATATCGTTGAGATATCATTTGGGTTAATGGGGAGCAAATCATTCGCATCTATTCATTTCTAATTGTATCATTCAAATTTATTTATTTTTATTTAAACTTCAAATTTAACCTTGTCATAACTTTATTATATTTAAAGTTATTGTCATAACTTTTCAGATTTATTTATTTTTTAAACAACCTAGCTTGATACATTAATTTTAACTTTTCTAACGTAACCTGATACGATTCTCGTCACCAAAATTTATCAGTGTTGGCAAGGTTAATTTAACTTGAGACAAGATAAACAAGTTAAAATTATATTATATTTGTGTATCAGGTTAGGTTAGAATATGAATATGATTTGAACAATAAAATTCATAATTCTAATAATTGTATCTCAACGATGTTACCGGTAATATTTCAGTATTGTCGGTAATAGAATTTCAATAGTTATCGATAATATCAGCACCTCTGCGTGAAATCGCGATCGTTTGCCGTTAAATAGCGTCAATTAAATTAAACGTACAATTAGATCGTGTACGAACGGACACGATGCGAGCGTTGCTTTCGATTAATAGTCGTTCATCGATTAATGAAAACAATAGCCACAAGCGCGACAATCCAACATCGACGACTTGCCTTAGCTTCTTAAACTGAAATATTGTTTCGTATCGCTCGCAGGCTAATGGAATTTTACGAAATGATCCAGAAATATGACTCAAAGAAAATATTTCAGATTTTCAAATTTTCAGTGGCGAACGTGTGCCTTTCCTTTTCTCTTTCTTGTTAACCGGATGATTATTTATTTTGTTGCCGAGAAACATCGCGGTTTAATTTATGTATATACAATATACGAAGGGAATAGCGCACAAGTTGTTTCTTCCTCGAGGACTTTCCCTAATTTTATAACTGAAAAATAATAATTTGTCGAGTGTACTCTGCGCGTATGTGCATCCCTAACATATTATTCCTTTTCTGAATAAACGCAGGAATAGTCTTGGATCCTACAACACGAATTGTTTATTCACCCGAAGTCCTGGCTATTTTCGTGACTCCTCGGAGAATTATCGATGAGATCGATAAATATTTGTAGATACAAGTATATTAGTTTATCGAAAATTTCGTGCGTTACACAGTGAATATTATTTGTATAAAGTACAGTGTATCGATTTAGTTTATTTATTATAATTTATGGTATACGAGGGAGAACCCTGAGAGAAAATTTCTGGTAATTTAGTGGTTTAGTTTATTTAATTGGTGTTGTACAAACGTTAGAGAATAAAGTAGAATACGAAATAAAAGGTTTTTATGTTGAATTATGTTTGAACATTGGCAAATTTTTGTTCGATTATGATCTCGTACCCTAAGTACTAAAACATCTACGAGTATTATATACGATTATTGAATACGATTTAAATCAACATCGTTTATAAATTATTCTGTAATAACTTATCTGAATCGTTATTTAACGACATAATAAAAAAATAATTATACTCTTCGCTGAAAATGGTAGATTTATCAGAATGCAAATGACCACCATTATTAACCTAACCTAACTCTTTCGATCGCGTAATGATCTTCATTATAAAATCAATTTAAAAATGTCTCCAAAAATTCCTCGATATAATAGAATTAATCGTAATAAATTATTTTGTAATTTTTATTTACAACAATTCTTTATTTTGTAAAATATTTATTTATTTAAATATTCATTTTTAAATATGAATTAAGAGAACGATAAAAATAACATTATTTTACAATAAAAGTTTATTGTTTTAAAGATTTCATAACATGGATCCGTTTCTGTGTCTACTCAGATGTGTTTTATTTGCTCAAAACAAACATCAACGTTGAGAAATTTCTCTACGATGTTTGAAGTTACATGTTTGTCTTCAAACACTTGAAAACGTTTCAATTTGTATTTCCCTGACTTTCCCTGGATACTTGCAACGTTGTGAAATAACGAAATGAGCAACAAAACAAGTGAACTTCTTCACCGATAGAAAGTTTATTGATAAATAAATGGTGAACGATAGAAGACGAATCTAGAAAACTTAGATGTTTTTATCAAATCGTGATTATTATCTGCTATCAAACACCGATAAAACATGATTAATTGAAAGATAAAACAGTGATCTTTCAGAGCGTGACTTTCATTTCACAGTTTCGAGCATTGGCGTAGCTGAACGAACTTTAAACGATTCAGTAAAATTTTGTATTACAAAGAAACAACTATTTCGGAACAATCGATACAAAATACAGAAAATAAAATAATGATCTTATTTAACAAAATTGTAGGTAAAAAATTATGTTAAGAGACCTAATTACACTTGGACAAAAATCATAGTTACGTCAATGGTGACAAGCTATATACTTCCAGATCGATAAACTAGAAAACGTATTAAATTTATCGCGGTAATTTCTCGTGCTGTTAATTCATATTAACGATCAAATTGGAAAAGCAATAGAATTATCTAGTTTATCTTGAAATTGTAAGAAACTTATCATTCTTTATAGAAGCTTTTCTCAAGATACCTTAATTCTTTTATATCACATTCATCATGATAAATCCATTCGAGCTCAATAAGGGTTTATTAAAAATCTATCTTTTAAACAAAACAACAATTCTTAAATTTTCCACTTTCCGTTTCAAAGATATACTTTACTACACTGAAAATAAATCGTACCATTTTCTATTTTACATATAAGATGCAAGTATGGACGTTATAAGCCGTATGAAGTCCCTATATGAACCTCCATATTTAATATTGGCGTTTTCATTAATTATTATTGTGGATTGTAAAATGCAGAATTTGTTGCAAACTGTTATTATTGTATTATATCGGCTTGGGTTGATGACTATTCGTTGTATTGCCATAATGTATTATATTACCGTTTGTCTTGTAGTATTGTGTTGTATTGACGATATGTTCAACTGTTGACGTATATTTCATGTTATACTATTAGTGTTGTATAGTCACTGATTTATGTATTCAACGCACAGTATTGTTAGTGTGTTGTATATTCATCGCATTGAATAGTCAGCGCGGTGTATATTGACGCGTTGAATAGTCAGCACGTTGTATATTCGATTCGTTGAATAGTCAGTGTGTTGTATAGTCGGCGTGTTGAATAGTCGATGCGTTGTATAGTCACTGTGTTGCATAGTCGACAAGTTTAATAGTCGGCATGTTGCATGATTGACGCGTTGAATAGTCAGCGCGTTGCATACTCGATACGTTGTATAGTCGGCGCGTTGAATAGTCGACGCATTGCACACTCCAAGTATTGAATAGTCGACGCGTTGCATAGTCGACGCGTTGAATAGTCGATGCATTGTATAGTCGATGCGTTGAATAGTCGCCGCGTTGAATAGTTGATGCATTGCACACTCCAAGCATTGAATAGTCGACGCGTTGAATAGTCGACTCGTTGCATAGTCGACGCGTTGAGTAGTCGATGCATTGTATAGTCGATGCGTTGAATAGTCGACAAATTGAATAGTCACTGCGTTGTATAATCGACACGTTGAATAGTCTCTGCGTTGTATAATCGACACGTTGAACAGTCAGTGCGTTGTATATTTAACGCGTTGTATAGTCAATGCATTCTATAATCGACGCGTTGCACATTCGACGCGTTGTATATTCCATTAGCTATTTAATTCCTCGTGTAGTCCTCTCATTAAATCGTCAGTACATTGTCCTCTCATCACATCAAATAATCAACCCGTCATAACATCGATAATAATGTCATAACATATTATATCACCCCTCCTTATAACTCAACCACTTTAAATTTAAACTAAGTTTTCCATTAAAAAAGAACCAAATCTCACCTACATCTCATTTCGAACCACACCTTTTTAATTATCAACATTTGTCAACTATTCAATTACATATAATTTCATTAAAAATGAAATACGTACAAATCTTTGTTCTTTTATTTTTCAAACGTAAACACTGTCAGTCTTAATTAATTTTAAAGAAATGTATAACAAAGTTTTATCATAATTTAAAGGATGTACAAATATTTTGGATTTCTTTGAGATAATTAATAGTGATTATTTTTATGTAAGAAATAAATGCAGAAAGATTCGTTTTGCAGGTCGACTGCGCACCGAGGTTATCATTAATGCGAGCAAGGTTATTCTTTTACTTGACATCACTGGTGGCTGGTTAATGAACGCAAACTTTGCATTATCAATTTCAGCCAATTAACCGGAGAATATGCATGCAGTTAGTATTCCCGTTACTTTCAATTAAGAGCAAGAGAAGTGGTCACTTCACCACCGGTCGGTTTATGGCAGTCTTTGTTCGATAACCGATCGAAGAACAACACGAAAGTGATGATCGATTCTCCGCTTTCGTGATCGGATTGAAAGTGAAAGAACGTGTGAAGATTTTGTCCATTTCTTGAAAGATCGCAGGTAGTGTGAGCATTCAATTAATTATCAAGTCATTTAATAATTAATTTATTCGTTTCTTATAATTTATACTTATTTTTAATCGAGGGTGTCAGTTATAACCAAAACGTACGAAAACTAGAAACGCTTATATCGTTAAAAAATTAATTACTTTATTAATTACAAAATTTTGTATTTTAGCAGATTTTGTATTTTATTGTATTTTTTTTGTATTTTGTATTTTAGCAGAAAACTTTCGTGTGTTGATAAACAGTCAAAAATTTGAAAACTTTATCGTTCAAATTTATAATTTAATTTTGGTTATATTGCACGGTATACGATGATATTATTGAACAATAATTTCGCATTTTTTAGTTTTATCCTTTAATGATATTCGATTGAGTTCACCTGTGACTCCACAACCAACGCGTTAAATAATATTATCATAACAATAAAACGGTATTCAGCAACAACAAAAATTGACGAATGTTACCAATCAATTTTTGTCAATCTTTCAATGTTGCAAGATAAAAGGTCACAGAAAAGGCAATGACACGGATCGGCAGAGCGCGTTGACAAGAATTTTAACCAGCATCCTTGAAACGACGGTGAAACTCTAACTCGAAGGACAAAAAGCGAGACACACTAGGACTTTAAAACAAAACAGCAGTTTCATTCGATTGTACTCAACCTTATTCAACATTAAATTGTCAAACAATTCTAAACTATTAATATTTTCTTTATTTAATCTAAAGATCTGAGTATGGGGATGTAGGAATATAGGAATATAGGGATGTAGGAATATTAAGATTTAGGGATATAAAGATTTAGGGATGTGGAGACTGTAGGGGTTGAGTGATATAATAATTTAGGGATATAAGGGTTTAGGTTAGGTTATATAGAGATTTGGAGATATAGTGTTTAGGGATATAGGAGTTCATGGATATTGGGACTCTGATATAGATTTAGGGATACACAGATGTATGGATCTATATCTAGGGAAATAGGGGTCTAAGAATATAGGGACTCAGGGATAAAAAATATGGAAATATAAAAATGTAGGGATATACAGTGAATATGATACCATATCTGATTATGGGATTAACAATATCTATCCTAGCCATAGTAGAGATATCGAAATACTAATATCGATAACAAATAATATCGATAATTTAGAAATCTTAAAATTCCAAAAATACATCATCACGTATTACGATATTTTACGTAGATTAATCGAATGAAATAAGAAGTTCGAAGAAACAAAAAATCGATATCGACGGTGTCACGCGAAATTAATCGTCCACGAGTAAGTTCACCGTCTCTCGTCGGCGATTATTCAATTTTGCGGGTCACCTTGGAGGCCACCAAGCATCCTGCAAGAAAAGAGCTAATTCAATAATCATAGTGAACTCGTTCAGTGTTGACAGTCAATGGTGTCTCGCGCGTGAGTTTTCCGGAATGCATGTTCCGTTCCGTTCTGCTTTTCCTACTCTAAATAATGCTCGTCGTTTGCTCGACAAACCTCCTTTTCCGGTGTCTGCACATTTTGAACGGCTTCGCTGTGTATGGCCATTTAACGAGAATAGAACGAAATAACCAGTTAAAGTGATAGGATGCATTTAAACTCTTGTACAATCTCATTGGATGCTGTTGATCGATTAGAAAATTGCCTAACAGAGCCCATACTTCAACTAAATCTGACACCTTTGATTGCTTAAAAATATACACGTTAATGAAAAGTATTTTCAAGAAAAAATGTTGCAAAGCTGTTTCGAAGCAACAGGTGTCGAATGAATTCAATTTAAACGCACTGCGAACAGGAGGTGTTTAAATTTCTGTCTCTTCGCTCGCACCGCGCTCTCTCACTATTCGCACATTCAAATTTCCCGCCACGTCGGGGTTTTTTATCTCCTCCCGAAAGAATCGCGTTCGAAAAGCAACCGACACTGGAGTAATGTTTTTCTTGAACGATCTCGATGCCTCGTGGATAAATTAATTAAAGATGAGACGTAATGTTCCAGGTATAGTTCGTTTTTCTTATAAGTGACGCATGCGCACTGAATGGCGACGAAAGCGACTAAACGCAGCTCGAGTGGCGCTGAGTACCGCGGTGTCGCCTACTCAACTCCAAGAAGGAAAACGACGCATCGTGAAAGCGGTCTTGTTTGTTTCACCTGCAGCGTTTGCTGTATCCTCAGCCTAATTTGCACATGTCTGGCCACGTTGCTGGTACTTGTCGATCAAAAAGTCGAAGCAGTCGTCTATCAATACCGTGAGTGAATTTTGATTGTGTCGGCAAGTGTTCCTAGTGGTATACTCATGACTCACAATCGGGTCTATCATTGGCGGGAAATTTAAATTTGTTTGAACCAATTATTTCTGTAGTGTTTGTAACTATTATCCAAAACTACTGATCGCACTTAACTTGTAATTCGATAGATTGTCATTAAATATTGAATATTAAGGGATTACTTACAACATATTAAACTGTAATTTTAAAAATTATGTCTTACGAATATTATGCAATATTTTGTATATCTTGTATTTTAAATTTTATTTAATGTTTTGCATGTCTTATGTTTTACATTTTATTTAATATTTTGTTATTACACAAAGTTTCAGGTCCCAGTTTACTGCGAAGATTGAAAGTAAAATTATAGAGATTTAAAATTTTCAATATGGAAATTAATATTTGGAAATATACCTTGAATACAGTTAGTTAATTTTAATGATTTGTCTCGGACGTTAATCATATTTTAAGTTTAAGTATTATCCAATATCGAGTAGCCCTCGAAAATTGGCAGTTCAATGATAACACTCGAATGTTGATAACGATATTATATATCTATCTGAAAACATATGCGGCTCCATTTGTATTATAAATGATTTCGATGATTTTCTACACTGTTCTGTATATCCCTAGATTTCTGTACCTTTTCTACATCCATAAGTCCCCATTACACAATATACCTAGATTCATATCCCACATCCCTAGATCCCAAATCTGCTAGATCCTCAAATCACCACATATCCAAATTACACTCCAAAATTCTTTAAACTTCAAATCTCCTAAGTCTCCAAATTCCCTAGATTTCCAAATCCTCCACAAACTCCATAGATTCACAAATTCCCTAGAACACCAAACTTCCTAGATCCCCTAAACTCTATCTCTCCAAATTCCTTAGAATCCCAAACTGTGGTGCATGCAAATTTGACCTGAACTGACCTTGGACCTCGAGATCTGAAAATGTCCTAAACACAAAAATCCCCTAGGAAAACTTGCTAAAAAATTTCTAGATCCACAATCCTTTGGATTCTCAAATCCCTACCTCACATCCCTCGATCTGAAACCATAGATCCCCATACTAAAAGTCTCTATATCCCCAGAATCTTCTAGACCTCTATGAACACCCCATAGTTTCAATAAAACTAGCAAAGTAAAGCAGAAGTATCCCTTTCTATTTTAGCGATCACTGAACGAATTATGTCTATGGAACAAAATTGCCCGCCAACTCCTCAACGAATCGAATGGATTCTATAATTAAAATCGCATAAACAGAGTGCACAAATGGCGTTAAGCATAAAATGTTTCTTTCTGCCCCGAGGTAGAATACTTTCGACCGTTTATTTTTGCCGCAAACACATTGCCAAGGAATTTTCCACCGGTATTGTCAGCTTATCTCACACGTTCAAACATTTTTATCGTAATCTTGCGACGAGAATGCAAAACACTACTTGATCCTCTTCGTGCAATATCCGCGTTGAGACTCTCGTTTCATCCGGTATCTTTCTCTTTGTTTTTAGGTTTCACCGCCATGAACAGGGACACCATCTCCGATTTGTCGTTCCGTTTGCCGAAGGAAGTGAAACCCTTGCACTATGATGTTTATCTGCATCCGGACTTGAACAAGGGCACCTTCCAGGGCAAAGTTACTATTCTCATCGACGTTCTGGACACGAGGAGGTTCATAGCGCTGCATCAGAAGGAACTGAATATTACATCCACCGTGCTGAAGACCTATGATCGCGAAGAAAATTATGAACTCGAGGTGCTGGATGTTGTACAGATCCCGAAACACGAGATGTTCGTGGTGGGGACTAAGGATGAACTTCATACGGGACTGTATAATTTGAGCTTCGAGTTCAATGGCGCTTTGCAACCTGATAAAATTGTCGGATTTTATTCCAGCAAATATAATGATGCACAGAATAGGACTAGGTGAGGGCTGCGTCGAACACGAGTCAATTTCTGAATTGATGAATTTCTATATTTTATTAGTTTCTCAAGTATCGGATTTTTTCCCCAATTTCTGCATTTTCAAATTTTCGACATTATCAAATTTCTACAATTTCCTATTTTTCAGTTTGTGAGTTTCTACATTTTCAAATTTCTAATTTGTCGAGTTCCTAAATTTCCAAATTTCTATATTCTCAAATTTCTTCATTTCCAAATTTCTACATTATTAAATTTCTAATTTGCCTTGTTCTCAAATTTCCAAATTTTTACACTTCTAAACTTCTTCATTCCCAAATTTCTAAATTCCCGAATGTCTAAAGATCCATTTCCCCAAATTTCCAAATAAGAGCCCCAAAGTCCTTAAGTACATAAATAAAAAATCTATCACTACAATGAACTTTAACAGATACATCGCCACATCGAAGTTCGAACCGACATACGCAAGAAGAGCGTTTCCATGTTTCGACGAGCCAGCATTCAAAGCGGAATTCACGGTGAAACTAGTACACCCAACCGGCGAGTACAGTGCCCTATCAAACATGAATGCCGAGGTACACCAATGATACCCCGTCATTTCTTTCAACCATATCAACCATATTTATTTCAATTTTCAGTGTACAGAGATGAATCAACCATCTCAAGGATTAACAACGGTGACATTTGCTAAAAGCGTGCCGATGTCCACATACTTATCCTGTTTCATAGTCAGCGATTTCGTGGCGCTCACCAAAATGGCGAACGGCCTCGATGGCCGTCAATTTCCGATTAGCGTGTATACTACCAGAGATCAGCAACAGAAAGGCTGGTTTGCTCTCGATGTCGGTGTATTGATTATCGAATATTATATCAAGTTGTTTGGCATCGATTATCCTTTGCCAAAACTTGGTGAGTCATTTTCGTTTTGTTAATTGATTCTTTTTTTATTTATGAGTTTGACATTTTTATTATATCGAACTAGGACCCATTCAAAATTTAATCTCTGACAAAAATTGTTTACGAATATTAAATAATAGTAATTCGAAAAAGTATAATGGAAAACTTTGATCTTTTCAGATATGGCGGCCATTCCAGACTTCGTATCCGGTGCTATGGAAAACTGGGGACTTGTAACGTATAGAGAAGCTAGATTATTGTTCGACGCGAAGTCGAGTGCCACTTCAAAGACGTATGACATCCTCACTGTAATTAGTCACGAGTTTGCTCATATGTGGTTTGGAAATTTGGGTGAGCATCAAATCTTTTGTTAAGCTTGTTAATATTGTCAATTGTAATTCTATGGTTCTCATTTTCTTTGTGGCCATTTTTCAGTCACCATGTCCTGGTGGAACGATTTGTGGCTGAACGAGGGTTTTGCATCCTTCATGCAATACAAAAGTGCTGATGGTGTTTTCCCTGGTTGGGGTCTGGTTAGTTATTTATTTAATCGTATTTGCGAAGGTTTAACAAAATTGAAAATCGATACTGCTGCTTATAACCGATCTTTTCTGAATTTATAAAAGTACAGAGAAGTAAAATACACATTAGTTTATTTAAATATTTAAATAAAAATTTTATTCGATCAGTATATTCTGCAGCAATAATATTTGCATAATCGTCAAAAAGTGTACGAATAGTGTTACTATTTTTTACAGATGGAAATGTTCCTCGTCGAACAAATGCACTCTGTGTTCGTGACAGACGCGAAATTGAGCTCTCACCCGATCGTTCAAACTGTCAGCAACCCCGACGAGATAACAGCGATCTTCGACGAAATCTCTTATAAAAAGGTGTCTACCACCCACCAAAATTGAAACAAATAATTCTTCGTTTCTCCAAATTGCATGATTTTGTTCAAGGGTTCCTCGGTCATTCGAATGATGGAAAATTTCATAGGACCCGACGTGTTCTACGGTGCCATTACTGCCTACCTGAACAAATTCAAGTATCACAACGCGGAAACCGCTGATCTTTTCAAGATTTTACAAGACTCTTCCCCGGATAAATTGAACGTAACCGCCATCATGGATACGTGGACCAGACAGAAAGGATTTCCGGTTGTAAACGTGAAAAGAACGGGCAATAATTATATGCTAACTCAGAAACGATTCCTCGCTGATCCCGATGCTCAATTCGATGTTTCAGAGTCAGAATATGGGTGAGATTTGATACCAACTTATTAATTGATAATAATTTGATAATAACTTAGTTGCAAATACCCTACATTTTTAACAATGAGCATTGGTTAATTATTTGACTTTAAAGGTACAAGTGGACCATCCCCATCACTTACATCTCCAACAAAACATCCAAACCTGCGCTTCTGTGGTTCAACAAGGATGCCAGCTACTGTAATTATTTGATCATTATTGCATGAAAGCTAAATCTTCCTACTGAAGGAATTTTCCTAAAAAGAGACTATTTATTTACAGTACTAATCGAGTTTAAGGAGTCACAAGAGTGGATCAAGTTCAATGCAGATCAGGTCGGATATTATCGCGTGAATTACGAGACAAGCGAATGGAACGCTCTCAACAAACTTCTCCAATCTGCTCACACGGTAAAGTAGATACCTACCTTTCTAACACTATACACCCTTCAACTAAGCCCATGACACTCGCTTACAGAGATTGTCGGTGTCGGACAGAGCGCATCTTCTGGAAGACGCCTTCAGCTTGGCAAGTGCTGGAGAACTCGAATATGAAATAGCGATGAACATGACGGGGTATCTCTCTCGAGAAAGCAACCCCATTCCGTGGAGCGTTGCATCCTCTAAATTAATTGCTCTCGACACTTTATTGTCGTCCACCCCCTCCTCAGCGATCTTCAAGGTATTTCTAGTATACCTCTTCAAGGTATATCAAACTCAACATGTTAAATTTTATCTCAAATAAACTTTGTTTAGCAATACGTAAGAGATTTGGTGAGCGCCATTTATGAAGAAGTAGGGTGGACCGTGGACAGCAACGAGGATCGCATACATTTGTACGTTTCGTTATTTACAAACGTTCTCTAACAATTGAACAACGTATTCTATCACGTTATTGTACTTATACAGGAAACTTCGAACGACGATTCTCGGACTGGCCTGCTCGGTGGAGCACGGGAAGTGCCTGGAGGATGCTGGGAAATTGTTCAAAAACTGGACGGAGAACCCCAAGGATGTTCGTCCACATCCTGACATTCGCAGCCTGGTTTATTATTACGGTAAATTGCTTGCACTCCGCTGACAAATGTTTCAAGAACGGGTAATTATTGGTCTCTTCGTTTCAGGAATGCATCACGTTGGCGATGAGGCTTCGTGGAACGTCGTGTTCAAGAAGTTTGTCGCTGAGAGCGATGCTGCGGAGAAGCTGATGCTGCTCCGGGGACTGACTGCCATACGATCTGTTTGGATTTTGAACAAGTAATTCTGCTCTAGATATACGTTTACTTAAGTTTTTTATTTTATTAAGAAGATTTGATTTTGTGATTTGAGGATTAGCGGATTGGGGATTTGGATAGTTAGGCACTTGGTCATTTGAGGATTTATGGATTTGAGGACTTGGTCATTTAAGGATTTGTGGATTTGTGGATTTGGTAATTTAGGGATTTAGTCATTTAGAGATTTGAGGATTTGATGTTGAGTATTAAAGATTTGACGATTTCCAGATTTTATTACCTTTGGGACTTGATAATTTGTGAACTTGACAACTTATGTTTGGAACTACAAAATTTAAAAATGTAGATTCATCTTCATCTATTAAATCCTTACCACCTTCTCTCGTTTCAGATTCATCACGACAGCCACAGACGAGAACTACGTTCGCTCTCAGGACTTCTTGAACTGTTTATCCGCCATTTCTGAGAACCCTCTAGGAACACCGTTGGTCTGGGACTGGGTACGGTCCAATTGGGACTTCCTTGTGAACAGGTACACCTTGAACGATCGGTACCTAGGTTCGTTGATTCCGTCGATCACGAAGACCTTCGCGACGGAGACTCGTTTGGAAGAAATGAAGGCGTTCTTCGCGAAATACCCAGATGCTGGCGCTGGCGTCATGAATCGAGCGAAAGCTTTGGAAACTGTATCGAATAATATCAAATGGTTGACGAAGAATCGGGAGAAATTGGACAATTGGTTGAACAGTCGTGACAAAAAAACCAATTGAGAAAAAAAAAAACAGTCGTTGATTTCAATGGATGTAGATGATACTGAAGAAGTGAGAAAACGTGTTCTTATGAAGATTTTATGGACAATGTGATTGCGATGCTTGAAGTTACAGTGATTTCTGAAGACTATAAATATTTAAAACTTAACCCTCGGAAGATGGCTGGGTCAATTGTGGATAAATTTTTTAACGAAATCTTGTACTAAAAGAACAGTAAAAAATGTTGGAAATTTGAGTTATAGGTTAACCATGAGCCAGCGTCATTCGAAGGTTAAGTTGAATGGTGGTAGTAATGTAAAAAAGATTCTATCAATAGTTGATCTCTAAATCACCGGAATTTTGCAGAAATTTTTGTATGAAATATAAAGAAATTATAATTTTCTGGGAAAATAGTTGACATCATCTTAGTCAAGTTTTAAAAATCAAAGAACGTATTATAAAAGCTTTGTTCAAATAATTCTTTTTGGATACAGATATACTTAAATATTTGTTCTCAGGACAGCGAGAAACTATCAAGCTTTATAAAACCATGCATTTAACTTTTTTACTTCACATATTTTGTAAGAATGTATACAAGAAGCTTTGTAATGTTTTTTCAACGAATAAAAGATGGTACAAATAAATCTCTAGTTTCTTCTAATTTGTTTCTGCTTTGCATATTTATTTTTATAATTTATTTTCAGGTATAACTTGCTTTATTTTTGAAATCTATTTTCGGATACAATTTGTTCCTAATACCCTATTTATTTCTTAAATCTACTGTCAGACACCAACTGCCGATCAGATCTACTTCAATCGAAGATCCAGTAATTGTATTAAACATTGATCAGTATTATCACCATGTGAATTCACTGCAACATCAAAAATAAATGTTCTCAGAATTGTTCATTTTTCCCAGACAATTGATTCGGATGATCATCTACAGAATCAACCAGGTAAACAGATAAATGTGAATCGTTCGATTCACCGACACTTGAAATCATCGGTTGTAATAGTCCGCCTCTTCGCTATCGATTGCCTCGTCACCGCGGGAGACCTGTTAATCCGCCAATTGATCTGTCATTGACAAAACGAGCCACGTAAATTGATTCGTTGAACAAACGAAGACCGAAATTGAGCTTTCGCAAATATAGCTTGTGGATTATCCTTCGGTTACGTTTCGATGACTCAAAGAGTTTCGAAAGAGCAAAAGCTTGTCGACTTTTAATAGTTGTTGAATTTGACCGGAGCACCTCAGGCTATCGAGAGCCGGAAAGGTTGAGAAAACATTAGTTCGCTTTCTCACCCTCTTCGAAAATTTAATTCCGTAAATCTGCCACGTCTCTTTCGTGTCGAATATTTGCATTCGATCCTTAATTGCTGTATTAAATATAATAAATCGAATGTACGTCATAACCGAATTAAACTTTGCCTCCGAAAGGTTAAATATGCTTGACCATCGGAGGAGATATTTTCGAGTTGTCGCGTGAAAAGTCATCCATTATCGGCCATTAGTCTTCGTCGAATAATAAATAGCCATTGAGGACTAACAAGTATCGAAAGATTTCAATGGAAGCAACTAGCCGTTCATAATAACTGCTGCTTTTGGGCGGTCTTCAGCCACTGAATGGACCTTTGATTAGCATAGTAAATTGACACCCATTTCGTTAGTCCAAGAATAACTTTTCGACCGTGAGATTTGTGTAAACGAGGGAAACCCGAAATAGACCGACAATTAACTCTTGGATAACTTTGTAATTAATTCGTATCGTGTAACATTGCTTTTAACATCACGTACATAAATTATTTAAATTACAGGTATTTCACAAAGTAGTGATTTATACAAATTATTTATGTGTCCCTTAAAAATAAATCAGTCATTTTATGAATTGTCTAAAATATTTTAGAGAATTAAATCCTGGATAACTAATAGTAAATTATTTAAATGACAAAATTAAAACATCTCATAAATATTTCATAGTTGTTCACGACGCCTAATTAAAATAAATAATTTCACAAATATTCTACGTAAGTAAACTCTTCTACTAATACACTATAACATATACAATATACAATATATATAATAATTAATCCTACAAAGTTAATTTGTCTCATGAGTACCTCTGTAGAATGCATAACAAAATGGCCGCCGAAATTACGCAATAATCGAGTGAAATTATTAATCACTCTAAAATAAATCATGTTTAAGGGTAAAGGTTTTCAACATATAAGTGTTCGTCCGTCTGAAAAATAGCCACATTCATCTGTCTGAGAGCTGTATTATCGGGAGAATAATTTATAAAGGCAGCATCGACCGATTCCCTTTGTAATCTAGCTAATTTCTCGACTCGCCAACCTTCTGCCCACAATTTCATCGTTATCCAAGGAACGTGTGACGTACGAACGTTTCAGTTTCTTCACTAAAGAACCCTGTTGACGTCACGACTCTCTTCATCCAATTCATCACTTATCTTCATTCCCCATTATCTTACTCTTCGGTTTCTTTCGCGAATCTCGCGTGTCGAATAAATCGTGCTCGCGTTTTTCGTCTGGTTCGTGGTGAATTAACTGATTCGCTTTGATGTTTCAATTGGACGTCTGCCAGAAACCTAATCGTTTATTGTCACTTGCAGTTCAAACACTAATCAGAGTTGCTTTAAATCTTGATCGTTGACTGTGGAGACGTAAATTGAACGGAATATTATTTATTCTGTGTATGATTGATCAGATTAGGTTTTGATTTAACTTGATTACATTTTGGGAGGTGATTTAATGATATACGTTAATGAGGTTCTGGAGCCTTTTGTTTAGGGATACGTGGAACCTGTGCTGGCAAAGTTTGCGAGACTTGGGGTAAATTCGTTGGGGAAGTGTGGATACTGATCGGGGTGCGTTCTACTACGGTTGTACTAGGTCGATTTGCAGAATATAGAATATTGGAATTGTAGATTTGGGGTTAGAGAATTTGAGAATTGTAGATTGGGGGTTGTAGAAATTTGGGATTGTGGATTGGGGGTTGTAGATATTTGGGATTGTAGATTGGGGGTTGTAGAATTTGAGAATTGTAGAATTGGGGGTTGTAGAAATTTGGGATTGTAGATTAGGGGTTGTAGAAGTTTGGAATTGTAGAATTGGGGGTTATAGAATTTCAGAATTGTAGAATTGGGGGTTATAGAATTTCGGAATTGTAGAATTGGGGTTATAGAATTTCGGAATTGTAGAATTGGGATTATAGAATTTCAGAATTGTAGAATTGGGGGTTATAGAATTTCCGAATTGTAGAATTGGGGTTATAGAATTTCGGAATTGTAGAATTGGGGTTATAGAATTTCTGAATTGTAGAATTGGGGGTTAGAAAATTTCGGAACAGTAAATTCGAGGTTATAGAACTTCGACACTGTAGAAATTCGAAGTTATAGAACTTCAGCACTGTAGAAATTCGAGGTTATAGACATTCGGGGTTGTAGGAACTTGCAATTGTAAAATCGGTTATAGAAACTCAGATTCATAAAAACTTGAATTTATAAAAATCTAGGGTTGTAAAAACTCGAGTTTATAGGAATTTGGATTCATAAGAACTCGAGATTATAAAAACTCGAACCTACAGAAACAAAAGCTTATAGAAATTCTAGATTGTAGAGCTATAGCAAAATACCCCATAAAACCTAAAAATGTCATAACATCTTTGTTTTCACAGCACGAAAACTTTCGCATTCTATAATTCTATTGAATCGTATTGATCGTGCGACGAGTTAATTCGTTCTTAAGTTCCTTTCCAAGAGTCAAAGTTTAATCGTGTTAATCCCCAGCCGGTGAAGCGTTAATTAAATTTATAATATACAAGAGAGGACTTCGTTTCCATCAGATGGATTAAACATTGATTTAATAAGAAAACAAAGAAGGTGTCTGACTTTCAGGATTATTTCAGGATGAATACGATTATTTCTAAATTTTCTGCAGAGAGAAAGTTTGAAATTTCTAAATAATTAATTTAAAGCATTCGTAAAAAAGTTCACATTAAATGTTCCTTGAATGAACAAATTTTTTAATATTGACAAAGTTGTACCGTGAAAAGAGTAAGTAAAAAAATAAATAAAATATAGAACAGTTACAAGGCGTAATAAAACACGAAACTAATATAACCGAAAAAGGATAGAAGCTCCTAAAAGAGAAACGGGAAAGGAATGAACAAAATGTCCGGGGAGTAAGTTTCAGAAAGGTGTAATAACGCGTCATCACGGAAATAAGCTTACAGCTCCTTACGTGGAGGAAAAGTTCGTGTACGAAATTCGTTGTCACTTTCTGCTACTGTTTGCCGAAGGGGTTTGATAAAGCTTCAGTGTCTATTTACAAAAATAGACCTCTATCGATTCGAAGAACTTCCAACCCTTCACAGATCGTTATCTGAGATAATAATTTTTATGCTTGAAATGTACATACGTAGACCGAGCGATTAAAAGCACTTATTGGATTTTATCGACAGATAAGATTTATGACGTTTTCAGATTTTTCATTTTCCAATAATGCGATATGGGAGCTCGTCATTTCAGGCATGTTTGACTATTAACGAGTAATACACCTTATTTTTATATTTATCGAAGATTTTCGATTCGAAACTCTCGTTATATTTATTCAATATTTTCATTAGACTTTTCCTGTTCCGTTATTCATTGGCTTCGAGTCGTTTATTACTAATTAACAAAATTATCCGATTGAATATGGATTAATATGATCGTGATCCAAAAACACCTGCTTTGCATGGACATTTCTTTAAATATTTGGTTTCGCTTTTCAAGGATACGAGTTGTTTCCTCAAGTTTAAAAATGCTGTTGAATTAAAAACAAATTGTACTGTTGAATTTTTGCTTGTCAGTTTTTCAAAATGAACTCATAAAAAGAATTAAATAACATAAAATATTCAATTTAACTATTGAGTTCATTACAAAAAAATACACAAATAAAATACATATATTAATTTATTAAATTCACAGGTGTTTATTATAAAGTCAAAGTACATAAATTTTTTTATATAAAATGTAAAAATTATTCTTCCAATTAAATTATTGTTACAATAATAATTTTGAACAATTATTTTAAACTAGTACTCAATAAAAATGAATATTTAATAATAAAAGAGATATTGATAGTAGAACGTTAAAAGCTATGTGTTTTTTAACAAATCGAACACGACGAAATTATTATTGAAATTTGCGATTCTAATTGAACTTAAGTGATTTGAATAATTGTTCGATTAACGGAATAATCAATTCAGAATTGTACGGAGCGACGGGACTTCCTATTTGTGGTCCTATCGAATAAATTCAGCTGTGTATACCGATTTTGTAATATCATAAGACACTCCTCTGTTAGTTAAGGTGAAAAAACACGGTAGGCAGACAAATTATTCAGTTTCTATCGTCGCGGACCTTTTTTCTTCATTTTTACGAGAGGAATAAAAGCTTGTCCCAGTTTTTATGAATCATTCAATCAATATTCCACTTTCATCGAACTCAATTCGTTCTTCGTACATTTTACATTTATTTCGCAGTGTCTTAAAGCGTAAAAATTTAATGAAGCATGTTTAATGGATGGTGAATGATTGGCGAGGTACGATGAAATTGTTAATTGAATATAGTGATAATACTGAAAATCAGTAAAATTGTAAATCAATAAAATGGTAAAATGATAAAATGATTACATGATAAAATAATAAATTGATAAGATGACGAAATGATAAAATGGTACAATGTCAATATTACAAAGTGACAAAATAATGAAATGGTAAAATGATGAAACAACAAAGTAATAAAATGATAAAATCATACAATGTTAATATGACAAAGTGACAAAATAATGAAATGGTAAAATGATAAAACTACAAAGTAATAAAACGATAAAATGATACAATGCTAATATGATGAAGTGACAAAATAATGAAATGGTAAAATGATAAAACTACAAAGTAATAAAACGATAAAATGATACAATGCTAATATGATGAAGTGACAAAATAATAAAATGGTAAAATGATGAAACAACAAAGTAATAAAATGATAAAATGATACAATGCTAATATGATGAAGTGACAAAATAATAAAACTATAAAATGATAAAACATCAATATAATAAAATAATAAAATTGTACAATGTTGCTATGATAAAATGACAAGATAAACTTGTAAAATGGCAACACGACAAAATGAAAAATTGATAGAATGACAAAATGGTAGCACATTAAAATAGTAGACTGTGATGATAAAACGATGAACTTGTAAAATAAAAAAATAAAAAAATAGAAGAATGGTAAAATGGTAAAACATCAAAATGTCAACATGATAAAAATGACGAAACATAATGGTAAAATAATAAAATAGAACATAAAATTCGAGTACAATATTTCTTCTAAAAAATTTGCAAACAGGTCGACACGACCCCAACAGTTTTTTTTGCACAGTATTAAACAGAAAATGGTCAGATTTCGTCAGTGAATTGCGATCGCAATAAACGATAACAGAAAAGAGACAAATTAGCTTTCAGTGCTGAAAGCTATCCCAATTACCTTCTTATCGATGTTCCCTATCTCCTATGAATAAAAAAGGAATAAAAGAAAGCATGAAAGCTGCCCACTTTCCAGAATCATTCGGTACACCCACGAATTTACCGATTACTTATCGCGTTAATCGAACTTTATCGTTTGCGAACATGGAACGATTTTCGCTGGAAAATCTACTGCATCCCCTAACTGGTACAAACGTAGAAGCACGAAGAAAAATAAACAATAAATTATTTCTGAATATAAAACTAAACAAATAACTAATAATTGATATTCAATCAAATTAGAAATCACAAAATGACCAAGATAGTTTAACTTAGTTATTCGAGTGAAATATGTGGAGGATTTTGTAAAAAGTGAACAAAGCTTAATTTTTTGTTTTCAATAGACAGTAGTAGAAATAAATGTTCATTCTGTAACTCATTATTCTGCAGTCTCATCTTTCTGTTTTCGTGCACATCGTCGCGTGTAACAAGTTGAAAAATCATTTAACCTTCGTTCATTTTTCAGCATACCATGAATTTTGATGGCGGACATCGAATAAGCAACCAGCGATTGTTTTCAAATTTCCATGAATAAATCATAAATATAATGGTTCCTACTTTTTCGTCAAAACTGTTGAAACAATCTCACTTAAAGATATTTTCACAGTTTACTTCTAAACGAGGGAGCAAGTATCAATGTGGTCGTTGTTTAATTACACTAGCACCATCGTTCACTCGAAATTTCCGATAAATTTGTAAAACGCAGTCACTTCTCGAAATAGGAGATAGGAGAATATTGCTCGAACGCATTATAATTGGCTGCTTGCCCACATCCAAAAGCGAAATGCACTCCTCGACTAGTTTAGTTGTTGCTTTAAGAAAGTTTCAAATAGCAAACGCCGAAAAAATGCAGAAATAATATAAAATGATGTATTGTTACATGTTAAATTGATTAAACTTATATTACTATGCGTTGTATTACCACTGATTAGATTGCCATGTGTTACTACCTTGTGTTAGATCGCCGTGCGTTATATCGCCACGCGTTGTATCGCCACGCGTTATATTCCCACGTATTATATCGCCACGCGTTTTATTACTACACGATTGTATTGCTACGCGTTGTATCGCCATGTGTGGAATTTCCGCGCGTTATATGGCCACGTGTGGGATTGCCACGCGTTATATTGCCACACGTGGGATTATCACGCGTTGTATTACTACACAATTGTATTGCTATGCGTTGTATCGCTATGCGTGGAATTGCCACGCGTTATATCGCCATGCGTGGAATTGCCACGCGTTATATCGCCACGGATTATATCGCCACGCGTTATATTACCACGCGTTATATCACCATTCGTCAAATTTCGCGTTGTATCTCCACAAATTTGTAACAATCGAACAAGCAATAATAATAAATGAACAAACACAAGAGACAAAAATAAACAATATACAACGTACCATACATAGACGTACATTGTACATATGTAATATTTTTATTGAACCGGAATAATGAAATTGATTACCGAGAGCACGCAATACGATCGGTTTTATTCTTATCTCCAGCGTAGTCCATTCGACTGGCTATTCAATTGGCCATATTTCCAACGCGGCATCAATTATTCAACAGTTCGGCACAAGCGATTTCGCACCGCGGTTAATTAGTCTGATGATTCCTGTCCGTTTAATTAAAAACTGTTTTCGCCGGTTTCTGGTGGACGATTCTTTCCTGTCCTCCGAACGCGATCAGCGACACGTGCAATTCTCCTATACATGTTTAATGAACGACGCTATTTTGTTATTCCATCGGTCAAACGAATTGAAGGGTTGTTTGTATCAATACATCTTTAAATGTGTACGCATGCACATGTAACAACACTATAAAGAACGGGCTGATGTAAATGTTTGCGCACGCTGCAACACATCAGGAAATTCAATAAACAAGTGTATGACCATATACGGTGTACATGCGTTGTTCGATTGGTAAATTGGAGACATGGGAAATTTTAGAGACATGTAAAATTTGGGAAATTTTGGGAGTATGAAGAATTTAGGAAATTTTGGGAGTTAGAGGGATTTGGGGAATTTTGGGGATTTCAGAAATTTGACAGATTAGGAGAATTTGGGAAGTTTAGGGAAATTGTGCAATTTGTGGAATTTGTATATTTAAGAAATTCGAGGATGTTTTATAATTTTGAGAATTTATGGATCTTTTAGATTTCCATGATTTTCGAAAACAGTCAAAGGAATTAGAGAAATTTGTTTATTTGAGGATTTAAAAATTGGAGGATTTTAATATTTGATATTTTCGAAAGCGTTTATTAAAAGTCCTTTGATAAAAAAATATATCCTCGCAATAAAGCGTGCTACATGAAAGCAATTTTTCCTTTAAAAAGAATCGTGTTTCGATTAAATATGAATTGACATTTTAAAGGTTTGCCTTTCACCTTTTCCGCATCGAACTGCACAGTATTTTCCCTATTTCTCTGATTTATCGCTGGAAGCGTAACTCTTTCACGAGCCAACGTTCTGTAATGAAAAGCTTTAAAAAAAAAAGTGATGATGATATTTCGAGGATTAAATTTCTCCATCTGTGGAGTGCAATTTTCGATTCGATCTCGCAGCGACGATCTTTCAACCTGATTCCGCGATCGTTGCCAGTTCCGTTCGCGTGGAAATTTTTGCCGTTGTTCGTCATAGTTCCTGAATACAAATCGCTGTTGCGGCCGGCGTTCGTCTAAATCCGGTGCATCAACGCGAAAACGCGTGAACTTCCAACCTTTCGTAGGACTCGGCGAAGCTTGAACTATGAAGCAGATCGATCGATAAACCACGACAATGGGCGGGGAGAAATGTTAACGAGATGACGTTGGATTTCAGAAAAAGAAATTTTCTAATTATTAAAACTTGATTGTAAGTCTTTTCATATATTGCAGATTTGCGACATTTCTTCAAATAAATTTTTACAACAGGAAATATTATCGCTACCTGAGTATACTTTCTTAAATTGCACAGCAAAGGGTTAAAATTAAAAACAAATTGTCACGTAACGAAATTAGTCTGATTTGGTTAAAAACGTCGTTAGAACAATTATTAACAATTTTTATTAATAATTAACAATTTTAACAATTTTTATTAGCAATTGAGCACGAATTTTGTGTATTTAGTGAAGCAGATTATTAAGAATGGAATAAAATATAGAGTTTATCGTTTCTGCTTCCGTAGTACCGATATTGACCTACCGAAATAACGAAGAAACTTTGTACAAACACCTTTTCGATCCAATTTTCTTATCAAATTATAAACGCGTTTGAGTCGTAGTTATTCGCACGAGTGGACCAGATAATTCAAACAGCGAGGAAGAAGTATCGAGTTTGTCGAGAAATATTAGTTCGTCGTTCAGGAAAAATTATTGGTGGAATCCTCCATATTTATTTTTATCCCAAATTACATTGTACTCAAACCAAGATGTACACAATAATTAAATAGTAAATAATTTACAGAGTAAACAAACTCACAATCTGTTAAATGGAAAAGTAAGAACGTAAATTGTTAATCAATTTACTTAATGTAAATTCTTACATTCTCTCACGAGGACAAGCTTTAAATAACGAATGACACAATTTTGCACAACTTTTACGCATCAATCATTATTTATTCGTGACAAGATAAATTAAAAAGGACAAAACAACAAGGAATTTCAAGCCAAAATCCACGAGAAAGGACGCAATCACAATTTCATTGATCTGTCACCTCTTCATGAAACTTTCATACGTTTTTTTCACTCTTTTACATCGTTCATTTCAGTCACTGAAACGTGTTAAAAAAGAGCGGACAAATTAATTTGAATAACGATTATCAGCTCGCACTGGAATTCATGAAACTTTCATACATTTTTTTCCTCCGACATTTCTCGGAAGCTTGATATTGTTTGAAAACAATTGCTTGCTTGAAAAGTTAAAGGTTAGCACTTTAATTACCATGATGGGTGTACGTGACCGACGCTGCAAATTCAGTAAAGATAATTATTTACGGGAAAAGTAAAGCAAAGTTTAAGGACTCTTAATGTTGACAATGATGTATACTAATAGATTAAAAATAAAATTGAAAGATCTTTGTTATTAATAATGTTATAGTGTGTCTGAACGTCAGGTTCCAATATGGCGGTCACATGTGGCCGCTGTAAATTCAGCTACATTATTTCCACAAAAACCAAACAAA
This sequence comes from Megachile ligniseca, assembly GCA_945859555.1. NCBI lineage: Eukaryota > Metazoa > Arthropoda > Insecta > Hymenoptera > Megachilidae > Megachile > Megachile ligniseca. The sequence continues at coordinate 9,022,861 of OX243783.1, forward strand.
AATTTGAAGGTTCTAGCTGTTAACAATGATATATCTAACCTAACCTAACAAATAAAAAATGAAATCGAAAGAAAGTATCTTAGTCATTAATCTGTGTTATAGTATGCCACAAAAATCAGTATTTACCGTGTCTATAGTGCTAATAATCAGTATTACAGTGTGTCAAACACACAAACATCACTTTTTACCGTGACAATCAACGTGTTAACGAAGGATTAAAGAAAGAAGTTGCAGTTCACCTGTTGCACGCTTGAAGGCCCCGTTTCATTTTTAACGCGGAGCCTTATCGAGCAGAAGCGATCATCCGTGAGGAGTTTCTACCCTCGTTTGTTGCACGATACCCCGAACGCCGGACAAAACGATAGTGATCGATTTCCTTCGATTCCGAGAATCGTGGCGACCTATTGTCGAGAGTTTTAATTCCAGACACAGGATGTACGTCACCTGTTGCACACAGTGCATCGCGACAAACAGTTTTCTATGTATCTGAAGAAATCGACTGACTATCGATTCATGTACTAAATACACGTGTTGTGTATGTGTACGTACATGTAACAGCGTCAGGTTGAGAATTAGAAGTTGATCGAGATGATTGTGGAAATGTTTTGATGTTCTTAGAAGTGTTGATTGTAAGAAGTGATGAAGGTTTATTGGGTTGTTGTGTTGGATGTGGTACATTTGTTATATTGCCGGTTTGGGGTTGGTGGGAGGGTATTGGTGGAATTTGGGGATTTGGGATATTGGGGAGTTGTAATTTTGAGGTTTAGGGAAGTGGAAATGTGAGAATTTGGGTATTTGGGAAATTGGGAAATGGGTAATTTGAGAAATTGGGAAATGGGGAAATTTGGGAAATTGGGAATTTGGGAGATTGGGAAATTGGGAAATTGGGAAATGGGGAAATGGGGAATTTGGGAGATTGAGAAATTGGGAAATTGAAAATTTGGGAAATTGAGAAATTGGGAAATGGGGAATTGGGAAATTGGAAATTTGGGAATTTGGGAATTTGGGAATTTGGGAATTTGGGAGATAGGGAGATTGGGAGATTGGGAGATTGGGAAATTGGGAAATTGGGAATTTGGGAATTTGGGAAATTGGGAAATGGGGAATTTGGGAGATTGGGAGATTGGGAGATTGGGAGATTGGGAAATTAGGAAATTGAGAATTTGGGAATTTGGGAAATTGGGAATTTGGGAATTTGGGAATTTGGGAATTTGGGAAATTGGGAATTTGGGAATTTGGGAATTTGGGAATTTGGGAAATTGGGAATTTGGGAGATTGGGAAATTGGGAATTTAAAAGTCTACACAACTACAAATTTGAATGTTTGTTAATTTAGGGATTTGAGTAAGGGGATATTGCATAAATTACAAAAACGATTATTTCCATATACCATAACCCTACCAAGATATAAAAACAAGTAAAAACAGCTACATAAATCACAACTCCATTTTAAGTTTCGATTATACAACGAGTACGGTATAAATTTATCGCATTGTATCTACAAATTGCGTCACAGGTGTAACAATATTTTAGGGCAAAGGTTTAATAATTGTCGTGTAAAGCGGTAGCTATCGAACGAATAGGACTCGAGACGAAAGACGCAGGTGCAAAGGCAATATTTTGTTGTGAGGACAGCTTAATGCCGCGCGATGCCTCTTTCAAATTCCCGGCGCCGCTCGAACCCGCTCACAACGCGTTCGGTTCTCGTGGATATCGGTCGTTTACGAAACTCCTTCGAACACCTCCATCTTTCTTTTTGTGAACATCGTTCGAAAATACTCGATTCAGTGTTGTCACCTGTGCGCCGTGAACGGTACGCGATTTTTTTCTTCTCTTCAACGTCGGAGTTCGTTATTCAACAAGATTGAAATATAGCATCTTAGCAAATAAGATTGCAAGGTATATTCTACAAGACTGCGAGGACAAAATCGCAAGTTTGCTGTTCTACAAAATTACAGGTGTTTTAGTTATTCCACAGGATAAGTTTATTTTTTTAAAAGAATTTTATTTTACTGAATTGCAAGACTGTGTTATTTTATGAGATTGCAAGTTTGTTACTGTACAAAATTGTAACTGCTGTTATAGAAAATCGCAGGTGTTTTAGTTCACAAATTGTGAATACTTGTGAAGCTTTAGATTGCGAATAAAGTTTGCTAATGAATGGTGAAAAAGGTGAATCGTGATTTTTTTTTAAATTATACGTCAAGAGTTTGTGAACGTAAGTCGATATTTTATTTATTTTCCGAAAATATTGAATCATTTAATTATGCGAAGTCTCGCTAAACGTTTCATTTCAAAATGACTGCTTACCATAAATTGTGAAATATCTTCAAAAAATATTTGCGAATACAAACATTATTTAAAAACATATGTCAGATTTCTGTAAAGTCCACAAAAGAAGTTTCTGATTCAAAAATAAATAATAGAATCTTGCGATACGGAAAATAAGTCCATTCTTCGTATATCAAAGCTTTCATGAATAATGTATTTTTATATAAAGCTTCCTTGAACGATCGTGATCCTTTGTCATTATAATCCTTGTAACCCTCTTAGAAATGAATGGTTAGGTAAATTCTGAATGATCTGTTGAATGCTGTCAAAGCTTCTGTTCATAACTTCGCGTGAAGTGTTTATGTTTGTGAACAATATGTTCAAAGAATGACTGAGAATCTTGTAAATTATGATTTCCTTGATACTGTTTGTTTGAAACTCTGAGGAGCATCTTCAATTTACTTCAAAATATGTACAACATGTTCACGCAGCTTTCAGGATGAGGAAAAAAGCGTGTAAACACTTTGGTGAACGTCGGCTTCAATAAACAAGGTGCATATTTTATGAACAGAGATCTCTTGAAATTGTAAATTCTATTGAATGAAACACGTTTCATTCACGGGGCTTCCTGAAACTTTAAAGGAACTCTTTGTGGAATATTTTAGTATACTGGAAATATTTTATCAATTCTATTCTGCAAGTTGGTTTGAGTGCTTATAGTTTGCTTGTACTCTTTTTGGGTTATCGATTTTTACATTTTATCATTTTTGGTTTACATGTTTTCAAGATTTCTGGACTTTAATATTTCAAATTTTCGAATTTTCTAAATTATCAAGTTTACAGGTTTTCAAGATTTTAAGTTTCCAAATTGTCATCTAGTGAAATTTTCAAATTGCCACACTTTCGAATTGCCACATATTCAAATTGCTACATTGTCGAATTGTCACATTGTTAAATTGCTACATTGTTGAATTGTCACATTGTTAAATTGCTACATTGTTGAATTGTCACATTGTCAAATTACTACATTTTTGAATTGCTACATTGTCGAATTGCCACATATTCAAATTGCTACATTGTCGAATTGTCACATTGTCAAATTGCTACATTGTCGAATTTTCACATTGTTAAATTGCTACATTGTTGAATTGTCACATTGTCAAATTACTACATTCTTGAATTGCTACATTGTCAAATTGTCAAATTATCAAATTGCTACATTGTCGAATTGTTACATTGTCAAATTGCTACATTGTTGAATTGTCACATTTTCAAATTGTCGAATTGTGACATTATCGAATTGCTACATTGTGAAATTGTTAAATTGCCACATTGTCAAATTGTTAGAATATTACCTTCTCACATGGTCAGATTATCAGACTTCCAAATTTCCAAATTACCAACTGTTGAAATTCACAAAATCTCATTTCCTCTTCAAACACCTAAACCTCAACCTTCAACTTCACAGAGGCGCTCATCAAAGAGCAATAATCTCAGTTATACAAATGTTCATCCCTCGGTACATCATCGGTAATTAACAGTTACAACAGTCTCTACATAATTGCGTCCATTCAAAGTTCCCCGACTGCTGTGTTCACCATGCAAATACCCTAATCGAGAAACTGAGTTCCATCGTTTGAACTTCCGTTTCGCGAAGTAAATACTTTCGATAAATAGCCGTCCTAATCCATCTGCTGCTGTGCACAGTGAAAATTTCTACAAACGAAAATTGAGAAGAAAATCGATTGTGTATGAAAGTGGTACCGCATTAGCAATGACCCCTATCGCCGCGATAATTAATGGCGGTCGAGCGAAACGTTTGCGATAACACAGATAGCAAAATGTTGTTCCTGCGATGATAGAAAAAAAATGAAGTGACAGAGTATTTCCGTTCATCTCACGAAAGGCGATTGAACATGTTATAAGTGATCGCAGCTGAGAAGATGGCAGTTGAGCAAAAACATATACGGTCTCGTTATCTGTGTGTTGTCCTCATCTTTGTGTGTCACTTTAATACTACAGCTACGAACATTACATACACACTTGTTAAATTTGAAACAAAATCAAAAATCAAATCTTACATGAGTAAATAATGAAGCATCAACTATTCTTTATCTGTATAATATGATTTCGATAAAAATACAGCAACAAAAATTTGTAGTATAGAATGTGGAACCTGAAACTAGTCATTTTGACTGGCTGATAGTTCTATAAATAAATAAATAAATAGTACAATTTACATTAATGGTGACTTCAATTCAAAATACAAATAACAATTTTGTGAAAAAAATTTGTAAACGTTCTTAAAGATTGAGGTACAGAATTATGACAAATTATAGTGAACCGCCATCTTGTCATCCCCAAAACTAGCTTGCAACCTCGAAATAAGAATGAGTAGCTTAATAAAAAAAATTGTGAACCTTTCTAAAGATTCAGATGCAGAATTAGAACAAATTATAGTGAATCCGCCATCTTGTCATCCCCGAAATTAGCTTACAATCTCCAAATAAGAATAAGTAGCTTAATAAAAATTTGTGAACGTTCTTACAGATCGAGATGCAGAGTCATGGCGAATCGGAGCGGACTGCCATCTTGTCAACTACAAAACTAGCATACTAGCTCGAAATAATGCCAGATGCGAAATTAATCAAGCGTTCTTGGGATGATTAAACGCGTCGTTCAGCGTGCACGCTTCGACCGACGATCGAAGAAGAATGTTCAGTCGCGTGCGAACTGTGATACGAGACGATACTGAAGAGAAGATATAACAAACAAAACAGGACAAACACAATCGCACAATGCATGAAATTGTTTATTGATTATAAACAATTGTACCAAGTGAGATTCTTCCGATTTTTTTGTGCTTCGAGTTTCTTGTACATTTGATTGATTCGAGATGATTTGAATGGAGTTTAACGAAGATCATAAAGAAACTTGAATAGAACTCGAAGATTGAAATTAACAATCGATTGTGATCGAATGAAGAATTGATTGAGAGGATATAGAAATGAGAATCTTGAAGAATCGGTTTTTAACAATCGAGATTAGTGACTAAAAAGCAGCTAGTGAGGTTACTTAATCAAGAAGATTGATTTGTGGACTGAAGATACTGAAGTGTCAAGTTCAAGTATGGTTCGGTGAAATATGAACTTTCATTGACTCAGGATGAGTGTGGGGGAAGGAGTCAACGTTTGCGATTTATTTTGGAAGATGAGGTAGGTGAACTTTAACATTTCTGTATTTTACATTCAAGTTTTCCAAATTCCTAGATGCTTTATTTCTAAAATTTTAAATTCCTAAATGACCATACACCTAAATTCCCAAATTCTTATATTTCCAAATCTATAAATTTCCAAATTCTCATTTCCAAATCCCTAAATTAATAAAACACCCTATTTCCCAAATCTTTAAATTTTCCAAATTTCTAAATTTCCCAAATTCCAAGATTTTCCAAATCCCTAAATTTCCCAAAATTCTAAATTTCCCAAATTCCTAAATTTCCCAAAATTCTAAATTTCCTAATACCCTACATTTCCCAAAATTCTAAATTTCCCAATCCCTAAATTTCCCAAATTCCTAAATTTCCCAATCCCTAAATTTCCCAAAATTCTAAAAATCCCAAATTCCTAATTTCCCATATCCCTAAATATCCCAGATCCCCAAATTTCCCACAATCATAAATTTCCCAAATCCCAAATTTGTTAAAAATCCAGCGAATAAAATTACCAATAAAAGTTTCAATCTCTCAAAACAAAAAAACGTCGAAAGCATCAGCTTGAAGCGTACTAAAAAAAATAATTCAATTTTACGGATAAAGGATCCTTTTTACCTGAGATAACTCGGAACTGCTACTTGTTAGAGTCGGAATTGATTGATGAAGTGAAGTACCGTTGAAACGTGAGTGTAAGATACGAAAGAGCAAGTTGAAACGTGAATCTGTTTCTCTTATCCTCTTTTCCTTCTCTTTTTTTTTTATTTGAAAACTGAGCGAACAGCTTGACAGTAATTGGAAAACAGAAGCGATTGCGAACAATTTAAACGATATCGCTGCAATCGATTGGTGAAATAAAGAAACTGTTCGAAACGTGTAGCTCTTTTTATTATTAAAAATACGAAAGAGTACTTGACAGTGATTAAATGAATATAATTCGCAGTATAATTGATTGGTAAATTATTCTGAGAACCTTGAATTATAAATACAGCTAATTTTTATGCGATTAATTTGTCGATAAATTATGGCGAAGAAATTATTAGAGGATAATTTTCATGACGTGTTAAAAGTATAGGGAAGATTATAACTTGAAGGTAAAACTTATCTATTTCGTGATAAAACTGCGAGGGGATGTTAATTAATAATTATGAGAGAAGAAATTATAGAGTGCGAAAGTTGAACCATTAGTGGAGGAAGTACGATTAATTTATTGATTAAATACTTCGCGTAGCTGTTGAAATCTTCCGAAACACGATAACGCTTTTGCTTTAAAAAGCAGATTGTTATGAATGAAGAAACAAGTTTGTGGTATATCGTGTTCACTTGTTTACTTTGAACTTTGTAAATTTTGCGTATCTTACGTTCTGTTTATTAATACATATAGGTTAATAATATAAGTTATAGTAACAATTTCTTGTTAATAACAACATAGGTTATTAATAGTATTTCACTCAATAATAATATAGGTTATAGTAATCAATTTTTGCTAATATCATATTAATTTTCTCTAAAGTACTAACTTTCCTTTCATAACAGCACAGGTTATAACCGTAACTTCCTGTTAACAGTAAAATAAAGTACAATTATAAATTTCTTTTTAAAACTAAAATGATTTATAATAATACCATCGTAATAATAGTAACAGTAATATCAATTTTCTTTTAATAACCCAGTAACAACCCAACAAAATTAACAGCTATATTAATAATCGTCCATCCTCATTCTTTTAAAGCGTCACCCATAACCCCTATGACATAATCAACCCCCCATGAATAATTTGATAAATGACCAAACTAATCGCGCATTAATTTCACTCACTCTTTAATACACTTCCACAAGAAATACGATAAACGCGTTGGATTTGGGTCAATAAGCTCTTCTTTCTTGAACTTTCATTCAGTGTGATAAATATGAAAATTGCGTGATGATCGAGTAATAATAAAGTTGATAAAGGAATCGAAGAAGTATGACGGAAATTATCAGGAAATTTTATATCAATTATTTTACCTCAATCACGTGTTTAATATGTTTTAGTCAATATTTACTGACATAACAAATATGTCGAAACAACAACTTGGAATAATTATAAATTGACGTATTTTAAGTAATTTGACCATCATAATTTTATTGCAGAAATATATAGTGATTAAAAATATTATTGCAGAAATAAAATTATTGTGCATCGTGCTTATTATTTGCACAACGGACTGTTCGTTATATTGCATCATACGTCGATTTCATATGAAAATCTTATCAAAAGATATGAATTAATCAACGCAACTTACAATAGGAACTCAATTATCGCAAACGTGAAAATTGTTGATTATAAAACAGTTATATAATTGTGTGAACTGTTACTATATCGTGGTAACAAGACTTGTACAGAGATTAACTATTATTAACAACAATGAAATAACAGGGAATTAATTAGATCATTAATCACAATCATTTTTCGTAACAATTAATCATGAGAAAATAACAAACTTTTTGTACTAATTAATCACGAAAAAATAAAAAAATTTGTTGTACCAATGAATCATATAAAAATAACAAATTTTCTGTAATAATTAGTCACAAAGAAAATAAAAAATTGTCTATAACAATCAATCAAGTAAAAATAAAAAATTTTCCATAACAATCAATCATGTAACAATACAAAATTTTCTGTAAGAATTAGTCTGCATCACCAACGTTATGACATCGACAATAGATAATTAATTAAATAAAAAGAAAGGTAAATTAGGGAGCGAAGTCAGGCGATCCAGGTGAACACGATCAACCGGAAATATGAAAAAAAATACGTTGGTCATCCCGTTTCGACACGTGGATTAGACAGTGTACGTTTCACAGGAACCATAATAAACCTGTCCTTCCACATTGGCGATTTTCTATTAATATGCTTGAACGAACGACATTCTCCATTGGTCGTCTGGTCGTCCCTGAGGGAACAGGCGTCTATGTGCCGGTCGAACGATCTATTTTCAAAATCACCAATCGATTTCGAGGCTCTCGATCCACCGAGGCATAACCAGATACCGTTTCGACCTGTTTTTCGACTATTCCGATAATTTACGGTACAGCTATGCAACATTCTCGTGCGAGAATGCCGGATTCTACACAATGATAATCGGAAATATTGCGAGTCATCTGAATCGAGTGGAACATTTTGTAATTAACGTTATTTTGAGTTAGAATGTTTAACCATTTTGGAGGTACACTAGCTTTTGATACACTGCTTAATTTACAAGTTTGGGAATTTTCAGATCTCAGAATATTGAATTTTTGTATTTTAGGATTTTTGAAACTTTTTATTTGCTAATTGTTTGGTTTATTGTTGTATTTTCGCATTCCCCAATTATCAAACTACCGAGATTTTCCGCTTCCTAAATTTTCAAATAAATACCTAAATTTTCAAATATAGTATTTAAATCTCCAAATTCCCAAATCCTCAAATTCCCAATATTCCCAATATTCCCAAATTTCCAACTTCTCAAATTTCCGAATTCCCAAGTTCCAAATTCCCAAATTCCCAAAACCCCAAATCCCCAAATCTCCAAATCCCTAAATTTCCTATATTCCCAAATTCCCAACTTCTCCAATTTCCAACTTCCCAAGTGCCAAATTCCCAAATCCCCAAATCTCAAAATTCCCAACTTCTCAAATCTCCAAATCCCCAAATCTCCAAATTGTGAAACCCCCAATTACACAAATCCTAAAATCCCCCAGTTTCCAAATTATTAAATCTGCAAATATCCAGATTTCGTATCTCTAAAATCCGAAAGTCCCCAAGTCCCTAAATCCCAAAATCCCAAAATCCTAAAATCCCCAAATTCTAAAATTTCCTCCTCCACGAATCCTAAAATCCCCAGTCTCCCCAACTCCAGAATCCCAAAATCCCCAAATCGAAATTCGCCAACTCTCAAAATTCTGAAATATACTCCACAGCAAACAAAAATTATCTGCGTCGACCCTCACGATAATGAAGATCGCGTCCCGATGATCGTCCAGATCGAAAACAAACAGTCGGAAGTCGAAGGGTAATTCGAATCGATCCATGAGTTAGTTAGAGAGGAGTGAAATTGGACGAAATTGAGTTGATCGTCGTCGAGGGACACGAGGAAGTCGAGCGTTCGAAGATGGCCGACTTGAATTTCGAGTGAAACTGGAAACGATGTTAATAGAAACGAATCCATAGATCAACGGTGAATTAGTTGTTGACGACACGAGCCTCGGGATTCTGAGAATCTTCGAAGAAGAATGATTTCTAACGGTTTCAACTAATCCCTGGATACCGAAGAATCGGCCATTAAATCGTTCGTGAAGATGGATCACGCTGGAAAGGAGAATTTACTGATCACAGGTAATATTATTGCTACTTTTAATTATTTGTTGGACAAAATTGAGGGTTAATTATTTATAGCAGAAAATGGGAACTTTGAATCGGGAGTAATTTAGAAAGAGTTCCACCATTTTGTTTTGCAGATGTGAGGCTTTCATATTTGTAAACGCGCATATTTTTGTATTCAGTAGGAATCTAGGGATATCTAGGTACACAGGAATCTGCAAATATAGAAATCTAAATATATGATAATCTACAAACACGAAAAATACACATGTCGACACCCACACATGTACCACCGTCAAAAATAACAAATTCCCTCCTACGGCAATATATCGAGTGTCAATTTCTCCAAACATCCAAAACATCCAAAACTCTACAACCAACAGTCTACTTACACGCAAACTTGAATAATTAATTGTTGTCAAATACAATGCTAACTGTCGTTAAATATGTACACATACATTACACCAAAGGTATGCAATATAGAGCGTTGAATGTATGTCCGATAGTTGCAGCGGACATGTTCGAGAATTACACGAGCCCGATAGTGGCATTTCTGCAACGTGAAGATTCGCCGACGAGACGGGATCCGTTGTACATCGTGTTACCGATCACGGTGATCTACGCGGTGATCTTCTTCACGGGACTGGTCGGCAACGTGTCCACGTGCGTGGTGATCGCGCGTAACAAGTCGATGCACACCGCCACCAACTACTATCTGTTCAGCCTGGCCGTGTCTGATTTATTGCTGCTGATATCTGGCCTGCCGCCGGAGATGTACTACATATGGTCGCATTTCCCGTACGTGTTCGGTGAACCCTTTTGCATTATTCAAAGCTTCGCCGCCGAGACGTCCGCGAACGCCACTGTCCTCACCATCACCGCATTCACCGTTGAAAGGTTCGTAACTGTTTTACATCTTACGGAATTCTTAACCTTGACTTCTGTTTTTTTTCGCTCTCTTCATGCGGGACTGTCTTGCTTCTTCAAATTACCATGCGAACGGTTTATTGGATGTTCATAGGTTTCCTGGTGGTTTTATGTACTTTTGGATGCTGCATTTTTTAGGGTTTGTGTGGGAATAGAGAGTTATGATAGAGAGTTTGTAGAAAGGAACTTCAGTTTTGGGATATTATTTGGGTATATGAATTTTGGAAATTTGGAACTTGTATGTTTGGGATTTGGTAAATTTTGTATTTTGGAATCAATGGATACCGAATTTCCAAATATTGAATGCCTAGATCCCAAGTCTATATGTACCAACTCTATATGTTCCAACTCTCTACATATGTCCTAACTCCATATATTCCAACTCCCTATGTCCCAAATTCCTACACCCCAAATTCCTACGCCCCAACTCTCTATGTCCCAACTCTCTATGTCCCAACTCCTTATGTCCCAACCCTCTATGTCCCAACTTCCTATATCCCAAATCTCAAGATCCCAAACCCCTATGTCCCGAATCCCTATATCCCGAATCCCTATATCCCGAATTCCTATGTCCCGAATCCCTACGTCCCAAATCCCAATTTCCCGAATCCCTACGTCCTGAAATCCCTATATCCCAAATCCCTACATTTCAATTCCCTAAATCCCAAATCTCCATATCCAAAATTTCAACATCCCAAGTTCCTAGATTCCACATTCTCACGTCCCAAATTCCTAGATCTCAAATTCCTCTCTCCCAAATCCACAAATATTTCGAAAAATCTCCTGATTCTTAAATTTTGAAATCCCCCAAGTTTTCGTACGGGGATTTCAAGTGTTTCCCATCGAAGTTTATTGCCTAAAAGGAAGAATGCCAACACATTGAATACAATTACCTTGACTCACTTTCACTTTTAAGGGTTCCATTCGGACAAAAGAGGAAGTATATTGCGTTCGGTCCTTTTTATGGTAGCCCAGTCAGCCCTTAACGGTTACGTAACAAGCATTTCAGCCACCAATCGAGGGTGAAATTGTTCCCCGTGGGCTCGACCGTTAGATTTCGTGATTCTGGAACTGTTATGATCCCATAGTCCCTTCGGGCAATAATTATAAGCAGCCAGGAATGTTGCACGTTTACGTGATAAAAATTGATCGATCTTCTTCTTTTCCTTTTCCTAACTTTCCGGCTAAACTTTCTTCCATTAATACAACCCTCCGGGTTTCCAAATTATTTCTCTCGGGGGCTGTTTTTGTTTTGTGTAAACGGAGAAGGAAATATCGATTGTTCTAGTAATTATGAATAATTGGGGTAAATTTTGTAGTTGACTTTGGAGGGAGATTTGATTTAGTGGTTTGAGGATTTGAATATTTGGGAATTTGAAAATTAAGTAATTTTAGGATTTGAGATTAAGAAATTTAGGAAACTGAAATGTCAGATTTGGAAAGTTGGGATCTTGGATATTTAGTAATTTGGAAATTTAGATTAGGTTAACATTCTACTTTACAATGTCTTATAACGTTGTAAAGAAAACCTTGCAAGTTTGATAATTTTCCAATCTACACATCATCCCCCGAAATATCAACTACTAAATGACTCGTCACACCTTCCCAAAATAACCCCGTGTATCATTTGAGAGGTTAAAACAATTAATATAATGCCGAAACGTCAACACCTGTAGTCACCCACTTGTCCAAATTCCCGCAACATTTTCAAATCTATTATTACAGCGACACACCCACAAAGCAACGCAGGAATACTTTGAAAGGTGATTGACACTCAAACTTCATTAAACGAAAATAAACGTGTCAAGAAACGCGTAACAGAATGAGTAGAATGACAAAAATAACCGTAATGTTTACTTTTCTCTAATTTCCGTCTTACAACATCGCTTCCAGCGAATTACATTTATTTTTCCCTTTCATTCAAAATTACCCTCGGCGCTCGTGTTCTTACTCGACAAATATTATCGCACTATAAATCGTTCTCTCCATATCTTGTACGCGGTTTCGAAACGTTCGATAAGTATAGACCTAAACGTTTCCCATCTAAAAGCATCGAGCTTTCGGGGTGTACGGTTACATGTCATCCCCCTGTCAACCGGAGATTCCCGAAATTGACGGAAGCAACCCTTGCCACCGTTTTTGGAGCAAACAAAGACCTGCCTCTTTCGGGTCTGTTATTCTCCTTTATTTCGGTGGCCATATAGGGGGTGGGTGGAGGGTGGGGAACGAAAATAAAGCTCTCTGCCTTTGTTCGTGTAGTTCCAGACTGTGTTCCTCTGTGGCGATTAGGAGAAATATTGTGGTAAATGCTGACACGCAAACTTGAAGAGGATACTTCTTACTGATTTATGATTGACGCTTAAATGATTTATTACGGCGCGATTGAATGACGTTTGAGTGATTTATTATGGGGTGTTAATGGTTTCTTTAAGGTGTCAATGGTAATGGTGCTTCTGGCTTGTTTTGGGTCACTGGGATTTTTTGGGAGGTGTAACTGTTGTTTTATTGTTTTGTGGGTTGCTATTTTAATATTTTAATAGCTAAATGATTCATTAATTGTCAAATTTATTTTTTAAAAATGTTACCTTTGTAGAAAAATCTCCACTGCAATTGCTTTTGTTAGAATGAAAATTTAAATTCAAAAGGCTAGTATTCAGAGTTCAAAGGAAAAACTTCACCCGATTAAAAAGCACATTAACAATTCTTATCTCTAAAAAAATAGTAAACGTTCAAAGGTCTTTCAATCTTATTTTCACTATGTTCTGTCTCTTTGTCTCGTTGTTTCTCAGTATTGAAAATATCACTTGATACTTGCCTTGAGGCAAGTCGGCTTTGTGAAAAGCGTTTTCAGCATAAGTTGACACTGCTGGACAAAAAAAGAAGCTTCTTTGTAATAGAAAGCTTTTCATGGAAACAGTTAGCGTAGGAAGCTTTTGTGAAAGTAAAACTGATTCTGCCTTGAAATCAGAGAACCTTCAGTATAGTATTCTATTACCTTATTTCTTATCTGACAAGCTTCCTGACAGATTCGTGGAACTTCTTTTCCGTATAATTTTTAGAATCTTGGTATTTTGGTGTTGAGAGATTTCCATGCACAGAAGTTGCAAATTTACAAATTTTTATGTTGATAAATTTTTTGATTTATGAAAGTAGATATTTGAAAATGTAAAAATATCAAATTTGGATGTTTGTCAATTAGATATAGTAATATATAAAAATATCAAATTTGTAAGTTTATAAATTTAAAAATTCACAAATATAAATATACCAAATGCATAAATTTAGAGATGTGAATTTTGAAAATTGCACAAATTGAGAATTAAAATCCCTAAAAACTTATAAACCCAGAAATATAAAAATCTGAAATTTCCAAACCTTCAAATCTTCCAACATAAACCTACCAACCCTCGCATTATATCACCATTACTCCCATTAAATTCCGAAATTGCAAGATTAATCAAAGAGCCATTATTCTTAAAATTTCAGATACGTCGCCATCTGTCATCCGTTCATCTCTCACACGATGTCGAAGCTGTCTCGAGCGGTAAAATTCGTGATCGCAATCTGGTTGACGGCACTTTGCCTGGCGGTACCGCAGGCCATTCAATTTGGGGTCATTTACGAGTATAGTAACAACGGGTCTGCGATCATGGACAGTGCTAGATGCTCGTTAAAGTGGGTACTAATTGCTCACGCCTTTGAAATATCGACCATACTATTCTTCGCTGTACCAATGACGATCATCACCGTTCTCTACATCCTGATCGCCATCAAGCTGAGGAGATCGAGACTGTTGACGGCCAGCACCGTCAAAAGGAACCATTTGCCGGCTGGTTTGAATCACTGCGAAAGCGGCAGGGCAAAGGGTTCTGCTCAGAGAAACGTCATTCGCATGTTGAGTGAGTAAAATCTTCATTCAAATTTGTTATTTTTAATTTTACGATCTTCATTGAAATTTTTTATTTTTAATTTTAGAATCTTCATTGAAATTTTTTATTTTTAATTTCACGATCTTCATTCAAATTTTTTATTTTTAATTTTAGGATTTTCATTCAAACAAACAAGTTAAAATCGATGTAACCATAATTGTCAGCCATATTTGAAAGCGACCCACATATTCAAAACAGTGTTCTAAAATTAAAATATCAGAGACGTTCCATTCCACGAATAGAAACAACAGGAAGTATTTGTCAACCATTGATTAATAATAATGAGAGTAATAATAGAAATAGTGGAAACAGAGATCTTGATCTCGGAATGATTTGTCTTCATTGTTGAGCCAACTGCGAGTGTACCTTGCGGCATGGCGCAGGATCAGTCGGTTTTACGTTCCCATAAAAATAGCTTCATCGGTGATAAATTCTTTTAAGAGCTTTAACACGGTCTTAGACTGCGCGAAGGATTTATTATACACCCTCGAGTTCTGCAATCCTTGCTAAGTAATGATCAGCATTGCTCAAACTTGTGTCAGAAATTAATAACAATTTTCTGGGTTAAATATTAGACGATAAATGTGAGTCAAGAAGATATATTGTGATTTGAACAAATTCTTGTAGGACAACCTTAGAATTACATTGAATTTCGTAGGACTGTCACTTTGCAACTTCATTTTTTTTAATTTTAACTGATTGACTTTCGTGGAATTTTTTTATTTCGACAATTTTAGTGCATTTCATAAAATTCTTCAATTCTTCTGGAACATTATTCATTATCGAAAACCTTAGAATTATTCAGTTCTCTTTATTCTCCACTGAATTGCTCTCAACACAAAATGGCCGACTGCTGGTTTGGACAAACATAAAAGCATGTATAATCTAACGCAATTTCATGACATAAAAGTGTTACAAAATAGCACTTGTAATACATCACTTTAAAGCTTAAAGCTTGCCAAAACAAACAGTAATCTACATCAATCTGTTCAAAGACCAACAAAAATTAATGACTTGAAAATATCACAAAATGGCGCTTATAAACTTTGAGGTTAACCAAAACTTGTCTTTTGTAAAGACAAAAAATGTAAGAATAATTGTAACAAAAGTATCACAGAATTTCGAATATCGTTTGAAAAACAAATACGCACAGATTTCTCAGAGAATTTGATACGGTGGTTCTGTTTGATGTGGCGGTAGCGAAAATCGTTTTGTACCGTTCGATACAATAGAGGGTCGTGACCGCATGACACCATAAACTGGCCGAAATCACGAGGTCATTCAATTTTACGGGACCACCTTTTGGGAATATCGGGAGAGTCAGGTACCGGAATATCCGTTAAGTCGAAAAAAAACTTTGGGGAACGCCATCCATCAGATTTATGATAGCTAATTCAATTACCGAACGTCCTCGTGATAAAACCTTGGATAAGTCGTTCGAAAGGAACATAAAGAATTCGGAGGTATGACATTTGTGAAATCTTCTGAGATTTTTGTTACTTTAGCTGAATGGAGCATTCGATTGGAGAAAAGGGAGAATTGTGAAAAAAATTCCAAAGACCTTGAAGAGAAAATTAGAATGCTAAACTTTAATTTAAACCTGCAAAAGTAAAAATAAAAAATGAAGTTAAATAGTTTAGCATTCTCATTTAAATATCTCTGGTTTATAATGTTTTGTAATAAGTTTATGTCATAAAATAGTACATTTTGCAGTCGTTTATTTGATGTACGTCACTTAAAAAGAAATGAGTGAGCACTGTCTACACGTGTACGATAAAAATCACCCCAACGCGCCACGTGTAACGAGGAAACGAAATGATAGAAAGAGACATTTACTCGTTCGATAGGGGAGCATATTTTTCCTTCCACGTGCATCAACATTGATTTTCCATATCGTTTACAACTTTCTTAGCTCGACCATTCGGGGAGAATTCTACTTGATCACGTTTCAAGAAAAAGTTCACCATCTTACATCACTCTCTTTAGCAAAGTTCAAAGAGCTTTCGAACACGAGTAAGACTTTCATGCTTTCTTTAGATTTTATTTCAGTTTGAGTTACTTGCAAATTTTTGGATTTTTCATTTGCTGAGTTTCTAATGGTGATGGTTGTGAAATTTATGAATTTTTAGGATTTGGGATTCTAGAATTTCTAAAGTAAGTATTGACATTGTTGAGCTTGGAAGTTCTCAAGTTTACAGATTTTTAAGTTTCCAAATTTTCAAGCTTTTAAATTTGCAAATTTCTAAGTTTGAAAATTTTCTAGATCCCAAATTCTCAAAATTACGAATTCTTATATTCCCAACTTCCTACACCCCCAAATTCTAAAATTCCCAATTTTCTACACCCCCAAATTCTCAAATTTCCAAATTCCTATATTCCCAAATTCCTACATCCCCAATTCTCAAATTTCCAAATTCCTATATTCCCAACTTCCTACACCCCCAAATTCTAAAATTCCCAAATTCCTACACCCCCAAATTCTCAAATTTCTAAATTCCTATATTCCCAACTTCCTACACCCCCAAATTTTCAAATTTCCAAATTCCTATATTCCCAATTTCCTGCACCCCCAAATTCTCAAATTTCCAACTTCCTACACCCCCAAATTCTCAAATTTCCAACTTCCTACACCCCCAAATTCTCAAATTTCCAAATTCCTACACCCCCAACTCCCTAAATTCCCAAATTCTCAAATCCCCAAATGCACAAATTTCCAATTCTGTTCTCGCCATCAAGTCCTCTGTCAAAAGTCCTGTTCCATTCACCAAGCTATATTTTCGCCGCAACGCAAAATCGCTTACGCTGTTAAGAAGTCGGAGGCGTCGTGACGCTTTCTTTAGTTCGCATTAACTTTGAAATACGATGACAATAAAATTTCACCGGAAACTTCTCGTCCTATAAATCCTAGGCAGAATTGTTCAAGTTTGTTTACGATGTTTCTTGTTGCGACAAATTGATTGGCACGACGAAAACTTGTTGACCATTCTCGCGGCCATTTTGCATCGAAATGGTGTCTTTCGTAAAAGAAACTTTACAAGATTTTAAACATCGCTGTCCAACTTGTCACTATTAATCTAACTTATCGTCGTTAAAATAATGAATTTATTCCTGTCTCGTACAAATTTTTTTTTTTACACGTTTTTTTTTAGTTAGAGTTTTTTCACTTACTTGTATAATATTGAGATGCGAAGTGTAATATTTTTTAGGAAGTTTTCGCATAATGTTTAAGTGTAATTTTATGTTGAATTATTGGACAAGTATAATTTTGAAGAGTATTTTTAATGTATTTTGTTAAGTTTATATAAAATTCAAGCTACTCTGCTATAAAGTTTTATATTTACACAAGTCAAGCGAAAGCTCTTCATTCTTCATTCATTCAGAAACCCAAATTATCACGTTGCCTTCGAACATTGTTTCTTCTTGTGATTTAACGAGGCCATTTATTGCCAACAACTAAAGGCAGCACAAACACTCTATTAATACTTCTCTTTAGTTTCCACTCATCTTCAACTACTCTCGTGAGGATCAAGTTCGATAGTGACGAAACGCACTATAACCTAACCTACGTTGTTCATTTATACAAAGTTGCAGAATTCTTATTTTTAATTAATAATTTTATGAAATCACAATTTTGTAATTAATTTCGTATAAAGTCGAATGCAAAGAATCAGTAAAAATATCTGAATATCAGTGCAGACATGAATTTCTCATACTGGATACATATCGTTACAGTGTTTTGATCTTGCTCATCGAGGGTGCAATTCGCCTGGATCTTTTACGATTTACGTAAGCAGATAGATCAGGAAATAGACCGCAATTCACGGCAGACCTCGTAGAATGTTACACAAACGGTGCTGCCAAAATAAGGCTGTAAATAGATCTCTCAAGATCGTTGTTGCTGATTCATTTTACAAAAAAAAAATATAAAAATCATCAAAACATCGTTGTGCAATTTATAACATATTTACAGTGCGACTAACGTGATTCTTAAAATTAAGTGAAAAATCAGGACACAATTTGATGATATTGCATAATTATTATATCTGACAAAATTCATATCATAAAATTATATTGACACTACACGTATATTCAGAAATGTCTTTATTTAAAAATAACTTCAAAAGGTATATAAACAAGTATCTACAAAATTAATAAAACCGACCGGTCTATCGATAAACGCTACAACAATGTTGCAACATAACTCACACCTTACATAACAGTTATTTTGTCACAATGAACGCATGACAAAATGGTTGGCAGCTGTTTCGAGGACCGCAAAGCTGTCGCGACAAAATGCCGCACGCGATCCCCCGTCCAAAAGTTCGAAAACGGGTTTTCAAAAAAAAAAAACGAGGGATCGAAGATAATGCCTGCGTAGAAATTTACGAGTACACAGGGGGCCAGTTGATCTTCATCCTCGATTGGTCCGTTCACCGATCGGAAGATAACTGACAAAAATTACAGCCATCATAAGCTGGGGGTAGGATAGATTTTCGCGTTACGATTAAAACGTGAAATATCGAGGTGAAAATCGAGGCTCCATGCAAATTATCGAACAAGTCTCCGGTTATTTTTACGAATGATATGATAGGCGTGGACCATTTTTTTTTTACGACGCTTTTATGGATTTTCGCTTCTCGAAATTGTCAGCGTCAAATTAATTCGCGCAAAATGTTCCGGACTTTTATGATAGATGGTTTTTTCACGGGGGAGGTAAATGGATTTGAAACAGGAAAAAATTGTTGGAGAAAAAGAGACATTTACACGCCAATTTTAATATCGTTTATAACAATTATCGATTACTAAATTATTTATCAATGATTAATTATAAATTAGTTATACAATTACCATTTATTAGTTACCAAGTATGTGGTACCAGTAGACAATTACATACAATTATTTATTTATTTAAAGTTATCAATCATTAGACAATCATTCATCAATCAACAATCACCATAAGTACCAAGAAGTCACAAGTGCAGACTACCAATTATCATAAACCAAATATCAATTACAATACTAAATACAAATTACAATAAGCCTAATATCGATCACCAATATTTTTCGTAAAAAGTTGTCCACTCTTTCTCCCCAACATCGATCGTGTTAATTCGATTTACAAAAGCTATCAAAAGTACCGCGATCAATAAGACGAGACCGGAATCAGATTACGAGACATCATCGTTGCAGCAAGATCTATTTTAAGCCGACATATCATGCAACGAAATGCATCCACAGTGTATTATCGAATTCGATAGCAGGCTGTTGCTCGTCCATTTACGTGCAGGATTTATTACGGTAGCGTTTCGACGTTAACTCGTTGCTTTATTTCTCTATAAATAGCCAACGGCTCAAGGAATTTCACGACTGCTTCACGTAACGGCAATAATTTCCGCGTTTCTTAAACGCCGGACTTCTAATTAACCGGGTCAGTTTCGTGACTGAATTTCCAGCGACGCTTTTTTAAACAGCCTCCGCGAGGACTTAGAGAAAATACGAGAGAGAAGTTGAAAAGGATTCATCCGAGATTCCGAACGCAAAAGCGAATGGTAATAAAACCGCGAGGTTAAACAAAAAAACAGCGGCGTTAAAAGCTCGAGGAAACATTTTAACGAAACGTGTTTCGTGAACGACATTCTTTCTTTTAAATTGCAGCGAAATCTGCAGGAGTCAGGATAGAAATATTTCGACAGAATCTCGTGTCCTCCAAGTCAGGACCTCGCTGTCCTTGTTCGCGATACCTTTATTTGCGCTTCGGACCGAAGTCGTCGAGCATCATCCTATCGCGAATATAAATGTTACCAAACAACTTTTTCCGAATTCGACGGAATTTATTCTAGCCAGACGACGATCATAATATTTACCCCGTTCTTCCGACGGAGTTAAGAATCGGAATCAACGAACGATTGAGTCCCGCCGTTTCGAACAGAGGGTACACGCGATTGCGTTTATTTTCCGAACAAATATTTGACAAGGAACGATTTATACAGTCGTTGCAAATAGCGTGCAGCTGTAACACACGCCGGACCGGGAGAGTCGATTTCGATGCATATGCGTCACACGACGGTGAAACGACCGATTCAGAAACAATCAACCGAATCACGCGATTGTTTCTGCCAATGAATTGATTCTGTATGTCTACGGTCAGTATCGTGAAAACTCGCAACACAAATTAGTGACAATTTAATTCTCGCTGTATGTAAACAGAATGTTCACGCTTGATCTTCTCTATCATCAATTGGTATCATAATTGGTTATGTATCTGCATATTGCTATTGATACTAGTATCAATTGTGATAATTTTCGGACGGTTATTTAGCGAACGGTTACCTATCGAGCGGTTACTCAGCGGACGGTTACTTATCGAGCGGTTAATTCTAAACGACCAGTGGACGATTATTTATTGAACAGCATTTGGTTATCAAACAGGTGATTTACAAGTAGGAAGACATCGTAGATCTTTCAAGAAATCAAATTCCGGATAATCTTTCTTGTCAGTGAACGTCTCTCGTTGAATATTCATGTAAGGTGTTTAAATAAAATGGAAAGAATATACATTTGTACGCGACAAATTTACAAATAGCCGTATATCTTCTTCGGATAATTAAGCATTCGCACCCATCATTTTTTGTTATTTCTTGCAAAGTTGTTTTTTCTTCGTCCTCGGAATAAATCAACGTCAGAATGAGCGGGAGAGAAATGGCGACAATGTTCGGCTTAACGAACCAAATATTTCAAGCGAAAGAAATTATTCTTTACGTATTTCATGTGCACGAAGTTATGCTTGTTACAACAGGTTATTACCTTTTCTTGCTGTTTTACGGTTCGAAAATTGTCGCAACGTCTTCGAGGTTGGGTTTAAACGTTATTATTGAATTTGCGAAATATGTTGGCGACGGTTTATCGACCAAGATGTGTCAGGTTTCTATGCGTAAAATAGAGAACGGAATGTTGTCTTTTCAGTTGCAGTGGTGGTGGCATTTTTCATTTGCTGGGCGCCGTTCCACGCCCAAAGGTTGTTGGCTGTCTACGCGCAGAATACAAACGGGGAACCGGAAGACGTCCTCGTAATGGTCTACACCATCCTCACATACGTGTCAGGGGTGTTTTATTACCTTTCCACGACGGTCAATCCGTTGCTGTACAACATCATGTCCAACAAATTTAGAGAAGCCTTCAAGGTGAGTTATCACTTGAGAATTCTTAATTAAACTTTCCTGTTCTTGCACGTTCGAGGAATTCATATCTTCTATATTTTTCTATTCTATCAATATTCAAGAGTTAATTAGAGAGTACCTAAGATGTTAGACAAAAGAGAATATGTTAGACAATTTCGTTAGAATAAGAGTGAACAAACGAAAGAAAAGAGTAAGCATGAAAATTAAAAGTTGAAAAGAACAGAGTGCGTTAACCAAAGTAAAGTTAACTTTCAGTCGATGTTGTCGAATCACTGCGGGCGGAAGTGGTCCTCCCGGAAGTCAATCCCTCGACAGCCGACTTACAGCAGCTTGTCAAAGTATCCAAGGTCCACGACGAGGCAGGCGGACGATCGTCAAAATTCGCCATCAATATCCGTCAGCGACGAGAACCAAAAGCTGACGGCGAACGTTCAACGTCCAACGAACTCGAACGATCTGAATGGATTGGCCGAACGAAGGAGCCAAGACAATCGATCAACCTCGAAAATCAACAGAATAAATAATCACAGGGAATACGGTAGAAGCATGTCCAGAGGATCGAATTCCAGCCAATTGACCTTGATGACTTCGATCAGCAGAAGTTTTAACGAAGGGAACAACAACATGGCCGCCGCGTGCGTGAACGAGTGCTTCTTGAAGATGCAGTCACCACCCAGGGCTGTCACTTTTGGTAAAATTTTTCCTATTTGTTCGATTGTATCGAAAGATTGCGAATTTGGGAGGTTGAGAATTTTTGTGCTTGTCATTTGGAAATTTTTAAGATTACAATTTGTAAATTTTTAAGATTGTAATATGGGAGTTTTATAATTTGGGAATTCTTAAGATTATAATTGTGGGAATTCCTAGGACTAAAGTTTGGAAATTTCAACAGGAATAATCGCGGAAAGATTGAGACTAGGAACCAAAGGATTGTTCTCGCACCAACAGAAGGTGCCGACCATCCCCTTATCGAAACCGGAAGTGACGACCGAGCAGCAACCACGGTTTCAGAGTCACCCAAGTATCGAGAGTGCGAACACTATCAGCAATTCCAGTTTACAGGATTTCGACGAAACTGAGTTTACCGGGACGGAGTTGGCAAGATACATGGGCGAATTGAACTGCGACTTGGTTACTTGACCCCCGTCTCCGGGAATGGACACATAAGCTTCTAACGAATGATATTTTTTAAGAAAACATTCGATCTGTGCGGACGTTCAGCAGTGATGGTCAAAGAAATCTGAGAATTTTGATAATTGAATACTTGGAATTTGACGAATTGAGAAATTGAACAATTTTTGTAGTGTTGGATGGTCCAGGAACTGGAGAATATGAAAATTTGGAAGACTAAAAGAGTTAAGAAGTTGTAAATCTTTAAATTGAAAAATTGAAAAGTCGAAAAATTAAAAAGTTGAATAATTGAATAATTGAATAATTGAATAATTGAATAATTGAATAATTGAATAATTGAATAATTGAATAATTGAATAATTGAATAATTGAATAATTGAATAATTGAATAATTGAATAATTGAATAATTGAATAATTGAATAATTGAAGAATTGAAGAATTGAAGAATTGAAGAATTGAAGAACAATTATTGTACAAAATGTTAAGCTTAAAGCGTGAAATTGACGAAAGTGTTGATCTAAATGCTTGTATCTAAATAATTTAAAGAAAAGTGTGTATAGCTATAACGATATTAAAACTGATAAGTTATTATTTAAAGAATGTATTGATTTTTCGTTTTGACAATATTGTATTAACAGAGTTTAAAGCTATTCAAGAGCAGATGAACTATTTATTGACTTTTGCCACTTGTACTTTACAGTGCAAATGTAATTATATATATTTATTAACAAACGAAAATATTATTAAACAATTTGGTATTAATTTTAACTGTAAGATCGAATATTATTTGTGCAGCATGAAAAGGTAATTTATACAACAGAATTTTTTATTTCAAGAAAGACATTTTGCATTTTTTACTCATACCTAATAGTAATTTAAACCCTAATTTTTTGTAAATATTTGTTGAGTATTTCTCTAAATTGTATTGCATCGAAATTAAATATGAATTAGTGTACCTCTGTCAATTGATACTAAATTGAACATTAATCAATATTAAAAAGCAACAGAGTTTTTACTTATTAAACAAAAATCCAACTTATCAATGTTCGTGTCTGACATACGAGAAAACAAAATCAAACAATTCTTCTCGTTCGATCTACCAGAATTAAAAGAGACCTACCCTCGCTGCCCTACATCGTATCAAACGATATAATTAATCATAATTTCAACGCACATTTACATCCCCTTCTTATCGCAAAATCAATAAATCAATATTCACCTTACCATCAATCACCACCGCAAAAAGAAATTACTTCCTCGAATATAAAATAAGGACACATTCGATTAAACATTATGTATTTATTATTAAACACATAATTATGTAACAAAATATACAAATTGCAAATACATTTCAAACAGCACGTTGATTAAATATCAGAACAGTTATCACATTTAGAAATTGAAACCTATTTATTTAAATTTGGAAAAAGGCATTTACTTCAGAGTCTCGTTATATGGCCACCACGAATTTCAGCCAAGTGCATAAAAACTTATAAACAGTAATTCAGCGTGTTAATCACAAGTGTCTAGAATGGTATTTTTGGTATCAAATATAAAAGGAGGAAATGGTTTGTGAAAGGAATGATGAGACATCAATGATCATTTCCCTGTTGAATTTAGAAATCGGTCTTTGGGCGTTTTTCCAAGTAAGCCTTGATCTTTGGTAAGGATTTCACTGTCTGGACTAATTTCTGTAATGATGGATATCCAGCGGTCACGTCAGACCCGTTGATAACGTTCAACATTTCTACTTGGGAAGCGAACGTTAGATCCGGCCACGTCAACTGCAAAAATATCATTCAAATTAGCAAATCTCTATAATAAATGTGTAAATTTACTGTGGAAAGCAAATTACCTTTCCTCCAACGAAGTGGCCTCCGTTCTTCTTCACTTGTTCGTCAAGTTTCTGAAGAATGAAGGGCTTTTTTGTGTCAAGGGTCTCCTTCAACCTAGCCTTGACAGCGGTGTCCTTTTCCCAATGATATTGCGAGAACGCTGTAGAAAAACGATTCAAATTAAAACTGCTGATCAATCGTCAAATGTACGTGTGTGGTAATCACATGCTTAAAAGACATATTCACCAGTTCTCAAATCATCGAGGGTGTCGATGGTGGCGTCAATTTCGTACGCTTCATGGTCGTTGGAGCCATAGAGATTGTTCTTCTTCGCGAGATAACGAGCGATGGCTTTTGATTGGTAAAGGGGTTTACCGTCGATTTCAAGTACTGGTAATTGACCCAATGGCATCTCTGGAAAATGGACAATGAACAGTTGAAAAGATTTTGTATCCATTTTTCTGGAGGAAATTTTTTAATTGAACTTTTCAGGTACAGAAGACTGCAAATTTTTGCATTTGGAAAATTGAGGAATTTGGGAATTTAGAAATTTGGGGATTTAGGAATTCGGGAATTTAGCAATCTGGAGATTTAGGGATTCGGAAAGTTACTAATCTAGGGATTTAGGAGTTCGGAAATTTAGTAAACTGGAGGTTTAGGAATTCGGAAATTTAGAAATCCAAAAAATTATAAATATCAGAAAAAGAGTTCTATAATTTCAATTGTCCCTGAAAGTGTTAGTAACCTAAACGGTACCTAAATAGTTGATCTAATACGTTTAGCAGACATTTAGCACACTCACGAGTTTTAAGTTGAGGCCATTCTTCGAAGTTGATCCTCTTGTCCTCGAAGCTGATACCACTCTGAGACAGGATGAACCTGATTGGCTCACCAAGTCCGGAGACGTTGAAGTATGTTAACTTGTAGCTGGGCATTGTCTGCATTAAAAAAATTTTCGATATTATTTACCTTTGTCCAATCATTAATTATAACATGACTCCATAATTTATCTACACTTATATCTGTTATGATATAACATCTGATGAATTTGTTACGTAACAAATGCAAAATTTGATAAGCTGTTTATGAAACTTTGTTTCACACGTAATAAATCCATATGTAATGAAACACATAATTGCAATTATTCAGGACACAATCGTCCAATTTCTCAAATTTATCTCCCGCGTTTCTGCAAACAATTATCTCTTAAAATAGTACACACAAATAAACCTTAAGCACTTGTTAAATAAAATGCGACAATTTTAAGATTACATTATCTGCACGGTAAATGATGATTCCCTCCAAGTGTCATTTGTAAATCAACCATTACGTATTACAAGATAAAAGGGTCATAAATTTTCCAAACAATAGGGCCTTTGTGCTGTCTGCATATAATTCAAACGACAAACACGCGAAACGAAAGTAATATTATTTCGAGGATTTTTTTGTCTGCCTCCATATGGAAGGATTTACCGTTTCAAAAATGTATTATCTTTTTATCGATATGAAAAGGAGATAAGCGATATCGGAGAAAAAATTTGCGAGATTCGATATAGGGATTTCCTTTTATGGAGTTAACGAGATTCGTTTGATTTTCAATTTGCAGTTCGATTACAGAGCAGGAGACACAGTTGTTGATTGCTAAATACAGAGTGGTTGATTGTAGGTTGCGTATCAAGGTGAAAACATCGTATATTATCTCGTATTTACTTATGTTGCCACGGTAAACTTTAATCGTTCGTCCTTCGTTCGATCCGCCATTTTTCAATAGGACAAAATCGATTTATCGCTGCTCCAATTAATTGAACGGAGAGAAGCACGTAAACTTAAACTGCGAATGTCAAAACAGATAAATGGCAAAGAAATTGATCGAAACGGAAAAATGTCGGACAATTGAACTGTGACACGGTAGCCATGTTTAAGAGGCTGTACAAGATTTTATTGAGGCTGTCAGACTATTTTTCTAATTTATTACTCTTACAACAATGTTTTAAAAATATTGTTTCAGTGGTGTTTGGAATTTTTAACTTGTGTATTCGATTTAACACGTATGTCTTACTGAAGATATACACATATGAACATCTCTTATATTTGTACTGAATGTTTATATATGATACATTAACATCTGTAGAATGAGCGTAAGTCGTGTTATCTGTAGACTGTGGATATCATAGATTACATAATTGCTGACTTAGATGATTTAATTTTGTAGATAACTGTAGAGTTTGTAGTATTTTAATTTTGTAGATAATTGTAAAGTTTATAGATACTTTAATTTTATAAATAATTGTTGATTTGCAGTACCTCAATTTTTAAAATAATTATAAAGTTTGTACATATATGCAGATAATTATAATTTTGTAGATACATTTGCAGATAAAAGCTCCATAGATTTTTATATATTACAAATGCATGAACATCCACAGTATAATTATTGAAATTATGCTAATCCTGTTCAAAATTGATCTTTCTAGATAATCAAGTATGAATCTTAATGTATCACCATAGAAACGAATAGAACAACATAGAAATCAATAAAGCTTCGATTGACCTAATTTTTCTCATACGATAACCATGAAATGTCAGAAAATAAAAATCTTGAAAAAAGTTTCATTTAAAGCACATATGCAAAATTGTCAAATATCGACAAGTACAGAAATATTTATCATGGTTATCGTTTTATTTGCCGTTCCATGTATTGAAGGTTACAGAACAAGTATCTGTTGGAATGATGGCAGAAGGTCTCAATCAGTCACGCAACCAATGACAGTGCAAGATTCGAGAACATTCCGAAAAAATCATCACCGACAATTTGTAACTCATTGCTACGTGAAATCGGCCAGTTTAACGACGATAAGATTGACGTTAATTGGTGATATCTTAGATCACTTCCCAGGACTATATCGTATCAGTTACGTCTATCGGTATTAGCCTAATCATTGGTATTACTTAAGTAGGTAATAAAACGTATTGGTACATTAATGTAAAATTAAAAATATAACTCAACCTTTACATGTTATGATAGAGATTTTAATTTTTTAAACACTGTGATGACACGTATGTGATTTACAGAAAAATATTATTTATGTTATGGATAATTTAAGTTATATGTTCTTGTGAAAGTACCATTTGAAAATTGATGTAATTTTTAAAGATAGCAAAGTAAATTTATTTAGTCAGCGAGGTAAAGTGACCTTGGGGATTCTAAACTTGGTAGTTTGAAGAAGATTCAGTTATAGATCTTTGTGTATTTTCATTGTATAAACTTTAAACTGTTCATATCCGCTCGTAGGTCTAGGTCATAACACTTCTGTGCCTGTGCTATAAAGTAGAACACGCGAATTGAGATTAATCTATCATACATTTTTTCATACTATATTTTTACTTTACTATACTTTAGTATACTACATTTTTTTATACTCTTATATTTGTACTGTATAAAAATTATGAGATAGCTAATTTTTGTAAATATCCTGTTAATGTTTGAAAGCATTTTATACAAATTTGCAATGCCATTCTGTATTCACATGCTGTGCAAGTTCTTGGTACTGCAACCTTGACGTTTTCGCAGAATTGCAAATGATAGTACTATTACTATTATAGCTGAAGGAAGCTGAATAACACCGGTTAAACGATTTCAATGGAGGATCTACAGATGCTCATTAATTAGCACTGAATGTTGAAACCCGAAACTAAATAATTTTTAACTCTTCACAAACGCATACACGAATGTGTGTTCAAACGTGTCAAAAATAGTAACATTCGTATGTACATCTAACAAATATTATTCTACGTTTTCGTAATGATTATAAATACAATTCTAATTAATTCAATCACAAATTGTACCGAATTTAGCATTAACTTTACTCAATGAACTAGCTTTAAACAATATTTCCACTATTTACTTTTCACAAAAGAAAATTTCTATAGTAAATAATATAATATTTGTGACTCGAAACTAAACCACAAGTAAAAGCAAAACAAATGACATATGATTCTACAAAACGAATTATTAGGCATATTATACTTGAAATCAATAATATTCCGTGCGTGCAGTGTGTGAAGTTTAAAACCACATCACCCGCAAGGAGTTAACGTTCATGACGTGACTTCCGGGTTTAATATAAAGTTGCAAGATGATACACTTACACTTGGTATAGAACTAGAAGCAGCGATCTCTGGAGAACTACTGATTCTACACTCCATTCCTACATCCTATTTATTGCCTGCATATAATTCACGATATCTACACTCCCCACCATTTAGAAATGGAGGTCATGTGGTGGGACAGTTATTACACGACCACAATCCTTTACAATCTTGACAATACATTTGCACTTCTCTTGGCAAAATGCAATGTCATGTATGGTATTGCACTACATAATACATTGTAATAATATGTAATATTATATATTATACACACTTATATTGTACATATGCTGATATTTTGACTGAACATTGTATTCAAACTTGAAATTTTATTTAAAAAGAGGATAAGGAAATCTAATTTTTAAGATTTTTTTACTGGAAGAATTAATATTCCGTTATTGGAGCTATAAGTTTTTAAATAATGCAAGTTTCAAGTACCAGAGTTTGGGAAACTTCAAAATTTGTTCTCACAGTTTCAATATTGCAAAATCCCAAAAAGTCTTGAAACATAAAATTTCAAAATTTCGTACGCTCTGTCGTCCGCAGATCTCAAGTGCCGAAAATTTCGAGAAACTGTAACAAGATTGCACAATTCAAATTGTACGTCATCACGTTACAAAAAAGAAAGGAGAGGTTCAGAGAACCTACGAATTCTGCAAGTCACGGAGACTATCGAAAAATGACACTCAAGCGTTCGTGTTTACTCTATTACATGATTCGGCAGTGAAGATAAAACTGCAACCTTTTTGCTTCAATTTCTGTAGTAATCAGAATTGCCATGTAAAGATTATCAATAAACACAACCTTTTTTCTTCGAATCTTGTAATAATTAGATGTACCATGCAAGGATCACAGATCAGTTAAAGATGTAGAGGAGTTCAAAAGGTGTATTGAATATGTATAATTGAACTCGCGACGTTGACAAATTACTCGTGAACTTCAGTATCTCATTACACCGTTTAACCTGGTGTACAAGTGTTAATAATGCCGTATTTTATTGTCATGTGTTGTAACAGATTGCTCAACTAAATGTTTTCGATGTTTGTCAAGTGAACGGGTGTACGATACATTTTGCAAAGCTGATTATCCAAAATAACAAGTTTCAATCCTTCAGATACCGATTTATCTTCGTCGTTATGTAATAACTTGAGTTAACGTTGTCTTTGTGTATTACAATGAGTCAGCTTCCTGTAAATAGCAGCCCATGAGCAGGTATTGGAACAGTTATTACTCAATATACATTGCGTAACATTGTATAAGTCAATAAACGTCCTGCTGGAAAAACTGATTTACGAGGTGTTTCGATGTTGGTGTAACTAGAATCATTGCTTAAAAGGGGACGATACCCTAACTACACATGAATATCTATACAATGTTATTTAATGTTATTGTATTTAGTTACATTGTACATCGAAGAACTTGGTAATCGTGAATTTGATAATTGATGATTTAGGAATTTGAGAATTCGTCAATTTAGATTCAATTATCAAATTTAATGAAAAATCGTTACATTTTCGCGTTCGTACACTTTGTTGTAAATGCCAGTCACGCATGATTTATATCCTTAGACTGCAAGGCATCCGAAGGTGAGGAACGAGTAATTAATGTTGCATGAATCAGGAGAAGATCAATTTTCCTCTTTTGATGTGTATACAATGCGCACTAATCATTAACGAACAAAACAACGTATTGTCAATTTAATGACAATGAAATATAGTAAAGTATATAAAAAAAATTGTATGACAAACGAAGATACCCAAATTTTAATGATCCCGAAATGTGATAATGTAATAATTTTTAATTTTTTAAACAATCATTGTCACGTTTGTCCACCTCGCAAAGTGCAGATCAAGTCAAATAATCTATATAGGATGATTTTTATTTTTCAATGTCTTATCTGTATCCAACAACTGGTTTGTTAGATTAACTACGGACAGTCGTATCTTGTTTGCTAAATATAATTCTTATGTTCTTCCATAACAGAAACAGAGATAGAAATGTACGTTTTATCATTCGTGATAAGAAATTTGTTTGTGCAAAAGTTCTCACTTCAATTGATGTTTATTTAAGTAGAGGATAATTATATTGATCCTTATCGATCTCCCCATTTTCTGGAACGTGAAAATTAAGTCCAAATTTGGAAGTTTAGAAATTCAGAATCTCCTGACCTTGACAATCGGCCACTCGTATGTCTTACAATACATAAAACTTCTGTTTTAAATAAAGGTACCGATGCAATATATATTAATTCTCAAACTGCTATGAATAGATTCGATATTTATATCGATTTTGATACATGTCCAACACATAAATAATTTCAAGGATGTGATCTAAGAAGAAAGTCGGAACAATTAATAAAATGAAATGTTTATTTTTGCAAAAAAGTACAACATAATCTCAACAGTCTATTTATGGTATACAAATATCTCTGTACGGTATATGAATACTCTCGTTATATTAACCGTGTATTAACGTGGCAATCTAAAATAAGCCATATCCAACTGGCACAGGTGTTGCTAGGTAAACTGTAGTAGGGGTATTCAAAATAATACAGCACAAGTCTTTCATGTGCATATAAAAATACTTCATGGGTTTACAATTCTCTTCTGACCGCGAACTCTACGCATTTACAAATAAAAAAGTTGATACGAAAACAGTACATTTTTTTTAAGCATCAGATTGCGGACGTTTTTCGACCCAACTTTTAATTTTGGGTTCAGCGAGAACCTTCTCTTGCAGTTGTTTCAGGTTGTCATATTTCTCTATGATATTATGACCCATCATGAAGTTCAGATAGTCGAGAAGAGCAACAAAGGTAAGGTCAGCCCAGCTAAGAGCACCACCAACGAAGTAACCGCCGTTTTTCTTCACCTGGGCGTCCAAACGTTCCAAGTAGTATGGCACCAGTTCTTGTGCAACTTTGAGTTTCTCAGGTTTGACTTGCTCATTGGACTCATAGTGGTAGGCACCAATCTCTGAAAAATAAGATCTATGTTTAAACAATCATGCTCTTTATAAAGCATACCTTTTTACAATTGTTAAATACTTACTTGCTCGAAGATCATGAATAGTGTCAACTGTGGAATCAATTTCAAGGGCTTCCCAATCATTCTTACCAGCCAAGCCAAACTGTTTGGCCAAGTAGCGAGAAATGGCTACAGACTGACAAACTTTCTTTCCATCAACTTCCAATACAGGAACCTGGCCAAATGGCATATCTGAAAATAACAGGAAAGGCAAAATAGAGAGTATATCCTTATTATCAGAAACCTCTGAATACCGAAGCAAAAAAGAAATAAAGTAAAGTCATTATTTCTTCTTGAATCATTTGTATAACATTACATAGATTTATTGCTTCCTGTATTATTACAAATATCTATTTAGAAGTCATAATTTTACTTTATTGATGATATATCGATGAACAAGGGGCATTGTCTTGTGGACAATAGCTATTGTCTCCAAGATATCTCATGGAAGGATAAACAAAAATTACATAAACATCCTACAATATAATCTACATTTTTACAAAAAGAAACATTTGAAACAATGAATTGACTACATGTAGGAACATATCTAAACAAATTAAATTAGTCTGAAATTTAGGCTTACCAGGCTTTAGTTTTGGCCAGTCTTCTCTGTTGAAACGGAAGTCTTCAAAATCAACTCCACCATAGCTGAAGAGAAAACGAATTGGTTCTCCCAATGCCTTAACTGGGAAATAAGTTAACTTGTATTGGGGCATGTTGCTGTAAGGAAAAATAAACATAAAATTAATTTATTACAATACATTAATTAAACAGAAAACTATCACAAGAAAGATTAAATTTTATCGGTATATATAACATATAACTAATTTATTTACTTTGTTGCTAAAAGTTTTTTTAGATAGAACTATTTGAATCACTTTCAAGAAACGTTACTTCGAGATGTTAGTTTCACAACATGGAGGTACGCGTGCAAATTCTGTTTATACGCATTTTTCAAGATTCTGTGAAAGACATTTATGTATTACTCTCTGTTAACATTGAGGTTTCAACTTTCAGCAACATAATTATCGTAAATTCTTTGAAACGCTTTTCTAACAATGTTAAATCATCGACCCGGTCAATGACACCGAGTTACTTTTTGCGAAAGTTCAATTTATCGATCACGAATTTCCAAGTATACGGAAGAATAATGTGAAATTGTTTATAAGAAATAAAACGTGAGTAATTAAAAAGCAGAAATAAAATACGAATACTTTACACTTTTTCTTATTGTTGGAAGATGCAAAATGTGAAACAAGAGCAAAATGCTTCCGAACCGGCCGGCAAGTCGTAATTTAATGGAACTTTATTATGCTGCTATATATAGTCTATCCTTCCCAATCTACGTTAACGGTATTTCATTGGTTGAGACTGTTGATGCTAAAAAAATATGAGATTATATAGAAACATCTAGAAGAACTAATTGATTTCTGCACTTGTAAACTTTAACAAATGAAAGTTAACGTTCTTCATAAATATAAGTTTATAAGAACTAAGTGTTAATAAAAGGAATCAAATTTATTCAATAAAGAAGTGTTTTACGGACATAAGAGGAAAACGAAGCCAATATGATAGGGGAAACTCAATGAGCTGTAATAGTCGATGTTCAAGTTTGATTGGTTGCTTTCTACGCATGATCCGCAGCGCGAATTATAAGAAGCTAAAAATGATCCATTAATACAAAATCTTATGTTAATGCGAAACGACTGATTATTTTTTATATACACGTATTACATTAGATTACAAGATTTTAAGTTAAAAGATTTAAAATTTCTCAGCTATTCCAAAATATTGTACAATGTTACGCAATATGTATCCATTGCGCGAATTTGGAGGATGTGAAGTAAAGAGTTTGCGCTATTCGCAGTTAGATGGCGGTGCCGATACTGTCATCGAAATACTATCTTATCGAAATAACGATTATACACGAAAATAAGTAGTAAAGGAAGTAATGATTATTTTTGTAAGATGTTATTATTACGTTCCATTAGTCGGCATTTTTTAAATTACAATCATTTATCTCATATTACATTATTTCTTAACACTTAATCAGTAACATTTAATCATAGTCGTTCAGAATTCAAATTATCGAGTTAACGCTACATCGATTTGAGTGTTGACTAAACTATTTCGCAGTTCAATGTCATAGCCGCTCTTAGTGTTGTTTAGTAAATTTTCGTCGATTAAAGTGTAAACTAAACATTGTACCATAATTCGAGCAATTAGATTTCTATGACGCCACTCTTTCCTGCAAATTTTATATTAGCAAAGATTCATTACTTTCAAAAGTATTATACATCATGAAAATACAAGAACAATATGTAATCACGAAGGAGACATAAGCCTGTATCTATTCTGTTCATAGAACATAATAACGGAACAAAAATAAATCTTTTCTTTGTGAATATCAAGTTTTAACTAAAAATATAGATAAACTACGTATCTTATATTTTTGTTTGAAGACCTTATATATAAACGTACATATAGTATTTCATATATTCCAGAAATATTGACTGTTTTTTAAGCTCAAGTGTTCAGGTTGTATCAGAAATGTACAGTTCAATCTAACACGGTTTTAACATTTTAATTTTTCGCCAAATATCGCGGCGTATTTATAGACAAACATTCGTATCATTTTATTGATAAAATTACAACATTGACAACTCGCAACGTTAACGAACACATTGAATTATATTATTCGGCCAAGCGCACACGTAGAAGTAAGATATGTAGTCGTCCTCATTTTTCCCGCGTGATTTCGAACGTTTTAAAATTCTGTGTTAGGTCGCTTGGCCAGCCAATCAATGATCGCAGGTATCTCGTGAACCCTTTTCTTCAAAGCTCGAAGACCGGGATAATTTTCTAGGGCCGTCATTCCAAAAATATTTTCAAAATTCTCCAGTGCCACTGCGAACACAAAATCTGCCCACGTTGTCTGAAAAATAACAATTTATTTCTCTGAAAAAAATCTTTCCTACGCGTTATATTTGAAAAGAAAAGTATAACGCTGACATTCAATAATGAAATAACTGAACGTTTCGGTAAATTTTTTACGTTCAAACATTGTTAAGCGAGATTTTCCTCGTCGCGTTAAAAGTTTACCCAGAAGTTTACGTAAGAACTTCGATATAGTTTTTTTTCCTTTCTAGTCGTTCGTTGTCGTCTTCGAAGTTTCCCGCGTAAATGGTAAAAATCTTAATATCAAATCCGCAAGAACAATGACTTACAGTGGAGCCAACGGCGTAGCCTCCGTTCTCGCCGACAGTTTTCTCGAACTTGTTCAAGTAAAACGGTATCGTTTCTTTTAAAAGTTTCGCCTTCTTCTCTTCCTTCTTGAAGAGATCCTCTTCCGTACGATATTGGGATATAACTGGAACGTATGACGTTAAACGTACCATTATTTATCCTTTTTACGGAGAATGTAACTAAGAAAGTTGGTAAAAGAGAGGACACACTTGTGTGTTGTTTAAGATTGCTACAATTTCATTCTAACTTTGTTCAGACAATTTTGAATCGCTTCATTTTATCGTCGCACAGGGTGCACGATATTTATTAAGTTTAATTAAAAAATAAAAGTGGAGACAAATTTTAATGGCGTTTGTGCTGTATGGCAATATAATGTATGATGTTACAACAGTTTCTAATATATGTAACTATTCATATAATAGTGTATTATGTTGTATATTTCCATTGTGATCAACGCGATGATACGCATGTATAGTACACTCGCGAATAACAGCATTTTTGCCCTTATTACGTCTCGAATACGAAGAATAAAAAGAAATGAGGAAAAGATGAAATCGCGTAGTCGTGTCATCGAATTATGCCGTGGTTTCTTATTGACGCTCGTTATGGTAATGGTCACGGTTAAACGGGCTATCAAAAACATGCATCATTATAGCTTCAAGAAAATCTGCGATGTTCCAGCTGTTCAGGTGCATCGAATCGTGAATCATCGACAGATTAAAGCGAAACGGAAATAACGAAGAGTTGTAGAAGCGACGAAAAAAAAAGAGACTAGAAGGAAAAAGAGACGCATTCGCGCAAAACCGTGGAAATCTATGCGCAAAACACATCGACGTCCGTTTTAATCGCAAATGATACCCGCAGCGATTATTTCCTTTTTCTGCCTTATGGATATTGCTGGGAACATATTTGAATTGTTTTTTCCTCGTTTTTAATTCATACGTATCTTGCGAACGACAGGGGAATGCATGCACGGAATTAGAAATGAAGCTCGTAATTTTTTTTTTGTTGCGATAGTCAACGCATTATGCAAACGAACCGAGGTTACACAATCATGCATTTCGTAATTGAAAATCAGCAACGTTATCGCATCCCGAGATCTTCCTTCGAGTTACGCTTCGTTTTTATTCCGACCGGTTGTTCAGCGACTGACAAACAGAGGAAAGTTACTAAACAATAGGCGAACAAGGGAAGAAACAGAGACGACGCGGTTCAGAAACGAAGCAGATAAAGGGAACATTCGCATTCTGATCGCTCACATTGCTTCAGGTCCCCAAGAGTATCGACGAGAACGTCGCACTGCATCGCTTCCCATTCGTCCCTTCCTGTTAGATTGTGTTTCCTCGCCAAATATCTTGCCACAGCGTTGCTCTGCGATATCGGTTTCCCGTCTATCTCCAGCACAGGCAGCATTCCATAAGGCATCGCTAAGAACAAATGCTGTTAGCTTCGAACAGACTCGATCGATGGAAAATTGCGGCCGCCCCGAAATATCTATGTACAGTCAGACGCAGCGTAGACTTACGCAACTTAACTATATTCCTCATCTTCGAAATTGCAGTTTCGTGAATCTCCTAAATTCCTAGACTCCCAACTATCTAACTTCTCGTATTTCATCACCAAACTCTTGGATCTCCGAATTCCAAGACATTCTAATGTATATGTGTCCATAAATTTCTAGGTCCACAACTTGTGACCCTAAATTCCTAGACGTACACTGCATCTTCAAATTTCGAGTCTCTAGATACACGGATATCTACATCTTCAAATTTTTTAGATTACCAAATCTCTACATTCTCAAGTATTTACATTCTCAACTCCCTAGATCTCCATATTTTTACATCTCTAAACCTCTGGAGCCCCAAATCTCTACAACCACAAGTATTTACATTCTCAAATTCCTAGATCCCCAAATCTTTACATTCCCAAACCTCTAGAGCCCCAAATCTCTATATTTCTAAATTCTTAGATCCCAAATCCCTAGATCCTCAAATACCATGATCCCCAAATCATTACATCCCAAAATATCTAGAGTCCCAAACCTTTACACCCCAAAATATCTAGAGCCCCAAATCTCTACATTCCAGAGTTCTTATACCCCAAATCCCTAGATACCCCGATCCCTACATCCCCAAATCCCTAGATCCCTAACCTCTACATCCCCAAATCCCTAGATTCCAAAATTGCTAAATCTTCCAATCCCTAGATTACAAATCCCTCTATTCGAAATTTCTAAATGAAATCCCTAGACCCAAAAGATCCCTCGATTCCCAAACTCCCCATATCCCTAGATTCCTAAATTCTTATATACTAACATCCCTAGCTCCCTAAGTTCCCCGATCCTGAATTCCCTAGATCTCGAAATATTTCTAAATTCCTAAATCCGCAAATCTATATGAATTCTTGAGTCTCCAATTTGTCACATTTCCAAGTTTTTAAATTCTGAAAAATCCCTAGAAATCAACTAGTGAAATTTCGTTTTTCCCTTAGTTGTATTTTCCATAGGGGAGCCAGATTTGCTCTTGACTGTACGTGTATAAGTTGAGCCACGAGCCGTGAATAGCCCGGGCGAAATTATGCCGGTTTTAATCAACGCGTCCTACTAACGAAACACCCTCCGTTTTCCTTTTTTTACGGAAAATGTACAGGGTGATTCATGTGGAGCTAACGATCCGAATATCTCCTTTAATCTTCACATGGTTAAACTCATTCCACATTCTTCACTCGTTTAATCGTTAGTAGAGTTTAATATACCGTATATAAAATTGTTATAATTAGAATTACTCAAACTTCACTGATAATTTTTAGAAATTTATTGTAAAATAATAGTATGTCTTATGTTAAAGTCATGTTGTGTATTGCAGTCTTTGCATGACTGCAAACAGAAATAATATTCTGTACGCAATTTGATCGAAGAATGTCAAGGTCATTTTTAGGAAAACCACCCGGTACGTCGTATGAAAAATACTCGGTCGACTATTCAGGCCAGGCTGATAATTATGTTCGTCCTTCGATACAACACAAATCACTGAATACCTTCGTTGCGTTAAATACCAGGGTAATACCATTTGCGAAAATTGTTCAGTGAAACAGCGACAAGACAATTATGACCGATTTTTATTTTGTAAAACTAAAGAACTGATAAACATTATCGGTGAGTTATCATAAACTACGAGGGCTATTTTTAAAGACTGTGAAGAGGAAAATATTTGTCTAATTGCCCGTTAAGCTTGTTCAACAATTATGTCTGTCCTTAACAACATTGTAGGTTATTAACTCTCAACTATCTTTGCAGAATAAAGTATGGCAGCAGTTTTCAAGAATTTTAACGTTATACCTGCTTGAAACATTTATTTAGGCTAGTTTGGTAATTATGGCTGTAGGATCGTATAATGCAAGTACTAACATACTACATAGTACTAAAATTTACTACTATAAGTAATTTCTACTAAAAATATAACTGCAAATGTTAATGATGTACATAAACCTTCCCTAACTTTCCATCTATCAAGAACCTGGTTCATCGAACACGTTCTGCATCAAAAAAGGATAATTTTTGAACACCACGCGTCTGTGTTATGATTCCAAACCAGTGAGCAATTGATCAAACAAAAATAGATGATCGATTGTTTCGAGACACATCACGGGCAATTAACAAAATCGAGAGCAATTTTCATTCGGTAACACCTGTAGATCCGAAATATCGTCCTCGATAAAAATCGTTCAAACAGGAGTACAAAATGGACGCCGCGTACTCACATTTCTTCAATTCCGGCCAGCGTTCCTTGGAAATTCTCTCGTCGACATAATCGATTCCTGCGTATGCAAATATGTAGCGAATATGCTCGGCACGACCGCGGGCGTTAAAGTAGATCAGTTTGTAAGACGGTTGTCCCTCGGTCATTTTTCTTTTCTTCCAATTATCTGAAACAATTGAATATTCCGTTCTCGTCGTTCACTCGTTTCATTAACACCTTGTATTAATTCAGCATCTTAGTGATTTTAATCTTACTTTGATAATGTAAGTGTTAGACCCTTGCAGTATGTTAGGTCAGACAGAAATAAGTAGTCACAATATTAAAATAGCAAACAAATTGATTCCAAATTAAAATTCACTTAAAGTATAAGGAAATTCTTCTCTGGTTATGCAACAAAACGAGAAGGAATGATTAACAATAAAAAAAAACGCCACCAGATGGTCGTTCGATAAATTATTTCTCGTCGAAGAGATTCCGTTGTGTTCTCGAAATCGTCGGACAATAGTCCCGACACTTTCTGCCACCCATCTCGGAAAAGAAGCTTGAAAGCAGAAAATACTCCGAGAGCTTTCTGTGCTCTCTCGAAAGATTTTTCATCCCGTCCATTCTACCCTCGGTCCACCCTCTTTTTTTTCCGAACTCGTGTATCGCAATCTCCTTCGATTTGGTCGACAAACCTGCGTACAATGTATATACAATACCTATATAAAGCTTTGTAATTGTTGTTTACGACACGAAAGTCGACGGAACACTTGTTGAAACATTAGTTTGTAGCCTTCTACGCGATGCACGAACGACAATGACAGTCTTGATTACTGTGTAAATTTTGATAACTGACGTGTATTTATGTATCGTTGTTTTCTTGCCCTCTCATTCAAACATTGCCCCGTGATGTTTTGCATTCATTCGTGAAAGTTTTGTCAATAAAATTGTCACGGCAATTTTTCCATTGGGACGGAAATTAACTTGTTCGAGCTTTGTTTTCTTTTCTCTTTCTGCTGGGGTATGTTGTTAGAGTATGTCGAGATACGAGGCAGATTTCTTTTGGGAAAGTGGCGATATAGGGAGAGGTTCCACATCGAGTGGGACTCGATTGATTCCAAAATTTTTATATTTAGTCTTGAAGGTTAGAATATGGGGATTCTAAAAATTTGAGAATGCAGAAATTTAGAAATTTAGAAATCCAGAAATTCGGTAATTAATGATGTAGTAAACACTCAAGAAAATACCATAAACCTAGTGAGAACGTATTAACGTCAGACATCCTATAAGCCACTACAAATTACAAAAATGAATTCTACGAAAAAGTAATAACGCATTCCGCTTTCATTCTTTTATCTTTGATTAGCAGAAAAATGCTATGTAACAGCAATAACAGTGCACAAAGGTACGCGGAAATGAATTTTCAGCAAATATTGCGTCAAAGTTGATGGAGTCAATAAAACAGGAACAAAAGAAAGAAAGTACGTCGAGCGTAAAAAAGGGTTAATCATATTATTCTCCAAACAATACTCTTTATAGAAGGGTAGTTCGCGTAGCGAAATTTAAAATCAATCTCGTAGAAATTGATAGATACAGGCGAAGTTGAGAGCGAAATGAAATCGCGAGGTCAGATATCGTCCTTTCCCGAGCAATTTAACGTAGTGTATCGATCGTTACGTCACAAACTCTTCCTTCGGATTCTTTCTTTTTCTTCTTTCATTCTTCTTTCCACGTGCAGTAACGCCGACCGAACTTCATTAGTGCTTTAAACCGGACATCGAATTTCACGGAAATAAAAGGTATAGCCGGTATCAGCAGTTGATATTAATTTGTGCTGCGACAAACAGTATCGATTGCAACGATTTAATTGAAATGGAGATTGCACGCAGATGCAGGGAGATTCGAACTTTTAATCTTCATGAAACGCGAATTCCTTTTTAATTTATTCCCTCTCGTAAAAGTCCTTTTCTCAATTTCTACGTTTTCAAGTCCCTAGACTCTCAACATTTCAAATTCCCTAGATTTGCAAAACTTTCTCAAATTCCTAGATTTTCAATTCCCATGATAGATAGTAAATAAATTATTACAATAATTTAATTTAATAAATAAGTAGGTACGCTTTGAGCTCACCCTTACTATATTGAAACTATCGCTCAATGTATTAAATATACACGAAGAGGAACCTTGAAATTTGTTCCGCGTTAATTTCACGAGATCACCGAAGCCATACCAACCCCTCGAAAGCAGAAACTGGCGAATCGAGACACCGTTCGAATATCGATATCACGTTAAGCAACTGAAGATCGAACTTCCAATAACGAAATTGTCGCGTCAAAGACGACCACCGCCTGTTGCTAGGCGATGATCAGACCCGTTCCTAAGGAGCTTAGTTTTTTCGCGATTTTGCGACACCGTTGCCAATCAGTGGCAAAATCTCGATCGAAATCGTTCTCCCCAGATAATCCGATTTCGTCGGGAGAGCTTTTCCGCAGGACTTTTATTTCCGTGATTAACGCGTGTTTCCTTTCGTACGATCGTTAAAACATCGATCGAATTAAACTGAAGGAGCTAACAAACGATTCTCGTTCCCATAAATCACTGTTCCCGGCGTCATAAAACGAGCATCCTTCTCTCTGAATAATTCTTACCATCTGTTCGATTTTCGATCCTCCATCGGTTTACGATCGTGTCCGAGAACCGCGAAGTCCGCGAGGGGTTAATTCTGGCCTATCGGTCGAAAGGTGTCGGCAATGAATCTCGACGATTTCCGCGAGCATATTCCCGAGTTTATCGGGCCGGGAACACGCCCCATCTTGATAGCACCCTCTTCTACACGCACGTGAACACGCAACACCCTCGTTACCCTCGAAACCGGCGGGCCAGAGATTCGCGAACTGATTAAAATCCATCGTGGTTACGGAAGCGGTTTACGAGTCGATAAATTACGACTTCGAGGATTACGTCCTGGGAAGCTAACGATTTTTTAGATCTTTCAGAAATCACTAGAGTTTCTTGAGAATGCTAATTTAACGACCAGGGACGGTATCTTGGGTACTCGAACGTGGGGGTTCTAGGAACACAGGGATTAACGAGTTTGAAGAATCTAGGAATATACGGATTAATGTGGGGTGAATGAATATTATTAT
The DNA here is from genome assembly GCA_945859555.1 of Megachile ligniseca. Lineage (NCBI taxonomy): Eukaryota > Metazoa > Arthropoda > Insecta > Hymenoptera > Megachilidae > Megachile > Megachile ligniseca. The sequence goes on from OX243783.1 coordinate 9,064,995, forward strand.
CTACAGATTTGGAGATTCAGTGTAATTTATTTGATATTGGAATCGGTAGATGTTGCAATCTAAGAATATTGCAATTTATCTAGGAATATTGAAATCTACAGGTATCTGGGTTTATTGTAACCTAGGGATACTTGAATCCAAGGGTATTTGAATGTAGCGAAGTAGAATTGTCATATCAACGTAAAAGAGAAATATGGAAGCAAACTAATCTCGTGTTTCATTTATTCCGAATTAAAGAAAGCAAAAACTCCGAAAAATCCTGGACGATCTGGCACAGCTTCAATTTACGAAGGATGTGCAGGAACCGCAGCCCCACTCTTTCCCTGGATATCGAGCCAAAGTTATTAACCCACTCGTCCCAGAAACTATAACCGACCGACACGTGCACTCGAGTTTTAGCTTCAGATTAAATGACGGAGGACCTACGAAATATCGGTCCAAAGCTGGTACGTTGATGAATAACATTATTAATTACTCGTATCTTAAAGTATACAACTAATCACTCAAACGCCTTATGATTTATTCGTCAGGTGCGTCAGGAGGAACTAACTAATCACAGCTAAAATATTAAAACAGAGTATCAAAGTTGAAATATTATGTGAACCTTGTATTTAGTAATCCTTGACAATGCAAATTATAAGTAGACTAAACTGCAAAATGAAGAGTATTAAAAATTCAAATAATATTTCTCGACTTTTTGAAGCGTCAGTGCGTCACGTATGGAACGATGTTGTAAGGAAAGAGGTTAGGTTATCGCATGAAATTATCGTAAAATCTCATGGTTTATCGATTGAGAAGTTCGATGAAAATAACCGTAGAAAGTGTATGGTAATTGTAACAGTGTTGCACATCGAGCGACAGAATCCTCAGACAGAAAGTTTAACCCAATTTAATGACGCAAATCTAGTGACACACCGAATAAGCTTTATTTCTCGAAAGTGTACGAGGCATCATAAATCAATTAAAATTATTAATCCTTCGAACTGTTTGCGAAGTTGGCGTTATGACATGCAAGAACAGGAACGTGGTATTATAAAAGCGTAATTATGTACCGCGTTTCGCTTAATCGTGGGTAATCGTTGGTGAAATGCGTCCTCCAGCCACAATAGAGTTCCTTCGGTTAAATTGTAATATTCGTCTCTTTCACTCCTCCTTGTGACATTGTTCCATGAACGATTCAATAATTGAGACAGCGACTCGTGTAATGACAAGTAGCGTGCTTTTAGCGAATCAATCGTCCTGGATTATTCGGATTTGTACGATTATCCTGCAGCACGATGTAATTCCGAGTTAATTAATACGACCGACAATCGCTCGTATGTGCAACATTCGGGTTCTTCGAAGCTGATAGAAAATAGGTTCAATTAATTCCTGTGATCAATATGATAATAACTGCATTTAACTGTACATATCGAAATTTTTTATTTTCAAACTTTTTAAGTATGTAATATTGTACATTCTCAAATTTTAAGAATTGGGAAACTACATTTATAAGTATACAAATTTAGTCCTCAAACTCATAACTTTTCAAATCATTAGATTCATAAATCTCTAAACCTCCAAATGTACAATTACCAAGATATTGCAATTTTCAAAATTTTTAATTTTTTAGTCTTGAAATTACTAACAGTCTAGATTCGAAAGTTCCTAAATCCCCAAATCCCATAACCTCTAAATTCCCACATGTCCAAATCACCACATATCCAAACTTCTAAATCCCCAGGTGTATTAAATCCCTAATTCTCCAAACCCCTCAATCCCCTAATCCCTAAATCCTCAAACTACCAGATCCTCAAATTCCTAAATATTCATATCCCCAAACTTCCATATGCCCAAATCACCACATGTCCAAACTTCAGAGTCCCCAAATATCCTGAATCCTTAAATCTCCAAATCCCTAAATGCCCAAACTCTAAGATCCCTAGATTTCCCAATTCCCAGATCCCCAAATCCCCACATCCGCAAATTTCCACATCTCCCAAAATTCTACGTCCCTAAATTTCCTAATATCAAAATCCCCAAATCCCAATAAAACAGTCAACCCTCCATTCCGAAATCCCTAAATCCCCAAATCTCCCCGTACCAAAACTGCAAAAATTCTAACTTTCTAAATTTCAAAATTTAGAATTCATGTACGAATTCATACATAAAAAATATTGAAATAGTACACAAGAAGTGATCGACCATTTGCCACGTTTCTACATGTAAACGAGTTTAAAGAAAAAAGAAGAATAAAAAGAAGGATCGCAATGAATACTCTTTTCAACTGGCTTCCGCGCTATCTTTATTAAGCCGACGAAGATTTATTCCGGTCGCAGTTCGCATCCGCGGACCGTGAAAAGCCGGCCATGATTCTGCGGATCAATTATTCCGTCCACGAGCTCGGGCTAACGCTTCCATCACTGCGAATCAATTCGATTAATCGCGACGAAAGGATCGTTCGATTCTGTCGTTGGCGACTGATCTTCTTCGTCCTCTCTCTTGAACCCTCTGGCTGCTCGTGACGCGTCTCATTGTTTGCGCGAGATTAAGTTGCCGGCAAACGCGACAATAACCAAATCATCGACCGGATCCGATTACTGTTAATGAAATTCGTCTATAGACGGGGGTTTAATCGATTAATCGGAATCGGAATTGCAATCGGCGGCACGATCCTGATCGGTCACTGATATCTCTGTATTCCAGTTTCATGTAATCCTATATTACTAGGTTTCAATATTTGTGGATGCTGATGTTATCGATATTTTCAGATACCAATATTTCTAGTCGTCAATGGTTTCGGATATCTATGTTTCTAGTCGTCAATGGATGTGTTAGAAATTATTTTCAAAAGAAAGTAAGAGAGATCTGGGGCTTTTATGGGTATTGGGGTAAGTGAGAGGTTCTACTCAGTCCTCTTATTAAAAGGCGTCTTCGCCTTCTACCCTCTGTGGTCACATTCTTGGACCACATACTTGGGCCATCCTCTACATCCCCAAATCTGTACTTTCCTAAATCCCTACATTCTCAAATTTCTACACCCCCAAATTCTATCACCCCAAATCCCTACATTCCGAAATCCTACGTCCCCAAATCCTACGCCCCCAAACTCTACTTCCCCAAATTCCTATGTCCCCAAATTCCTACGTCCCGAAATTCCTATGTCCCAAATCCCTACGTCCCGAAATTCCTACGACCCCACATCCTACGTCCCAAATCCCTACATCCCGCATTCCTACGACCCCACATCCTACGTCCCCAAATCCTACGCCCCCAAACTCTACTTCCCCAAATTCCTATGTCCCCAAATTCCTACGTCCCGAAATTCCTATGTCCCAAATCCCTACGTCCCGAAATTCCTACGACCCCACATCCTACGTCCCAAATCCCTACATCCCGAATTCCTACGACCCCACATCCTACGTCCCCAAATCCTACGCCCCCAAACTCTACTTCCCCAAATTCCTATGTCCCCAAATTCCTACGTCCCGAAATTCCTATGTCCCAAATCCCTACGTCCCGAAATTCCTACGACCCCACATCCTACGTCCCAAATCCCTACATCCCCCAACCCTACATCCCCCAACCTTACGTCCACAAAAATCTCTAGTCATAAATATTTCCACACACCAATTTTTCCAGTCAAATATTTTCAACTACCACTACCTCTACATCTGTTTCAAGAAGAGCATCTATTTTAATGATATTGGTATATTAACCAAAATAAAACTCGCAGCTATCAAACAGTTAACACACGGCAATTTATTGACAGAACTATCGAACGTTAGAGTAAAACGCAGATATTCGAGCATTCTATACGTGTTTGTTCCTGATCAATCCGTGCGTCCGATAATTTATTATTGAATAAACTGGCTGCCGTTTGTCTTCGATGATTGGCAAGTCGATAACGATACACGCCGATAGAGGAAATGCGCGTTGTTGCGGACATTCAATGGCTATTTATGCTACACTGACATCGATTTCAATATTTTCTTGCTATCAACTTATCTTGTCAAGTCACTTATCGGTCTTTAGTATACTTGTTCATTCCGGAATACAAGTCTGATTATTTGAACAAATGTGTTATCAAGTTTATTGCGAAAGTGATACTTTTTGATCGTTGGACCGAATAGTTGGGTTGTAGTTGGAGTCTAGGATCATAGGGTTCAATGGTGTTCTAGGGATGTGGGGAGTTTTGGAATCTGGAGATATAGAGATATTGTAGTCTAGGAATATTCTTATATTGTAAGATACTGTAGTCTAGTAATATTCTAATATTTGAATCTAGGAATATTGAGATCTAGGGATCTTGTGTTATCCAGAAATATCCTGCTCTAGGAATATTCTAATATTGTAATATAATATTGTAGTCTAGTAATATTCTAATATTTTAATCTAGGAATATTGAGATCTAGGGATCTTGTGTTATCCAGAAATATCCTGGTCTACATGTTATTTAAATTCTGTGATATTTTTGAAAATAAACTTGAGAATATAGAATTTGAAGTCCAGCAGAAATGAATGAAAAGTTACTAGACTAAATTTGCAGTTCCTCGAGTTCGTAAAAAAATGTTCGAAATGAATGAAATTCAAATATCTCCCAAGAGTTTGATGGACTCCAATTGCGTTCGCGAACATCCGGGGAAATAAATCTACGTCCGTGGTCTTTCAGCTTCATCCTCTCTCTCTTTTTTCTTTTATAGAGAGAGATTGCTACGAGGACTAGTGGATAGTTCGTTCATCGAATCTCATTCTTCGTTGTCCTTTTAATCCCCGTCTTCGAACGGACGAAATCGTAAATCTTTCGAGTCCTCTTTTGTTAATGTTAATAATAGAAGTAACGTTTATCTCGGAACCAAAAGAAACTGTACCTCGTTCGCCGAGTATTCTGTTAATTTCAAACGGAATTGAAGTTCCATTCAATGTTACCATCGTTTCGAACAAAATATTCGTTAATATTTCCGGTGGAAGGTATTCAGTGTTGAAAACGAGTACGGGCTATTGTTTCATTCGCTAGTAATTTACTAAACCTTTAATTGTTTCGTGAGGGGTAGCTTCGTTTGCAATTGTGGAATATGATTTGTGTGTTGTATGGAAATGTATACAATTCTTGCGATGTACGAGGGTCAATTATGTTTATGGGTGGTGTTAAGTAATTTTTGGATGATTAGAATTTGGGATTTGGGAATTTTGAAAATTTGGAAATTTGAGAATTTGAAATTTTGGGATTTTGGGGAATTGAGAATTGGAAATTTTGAGAATTTGGAAATTTGAGAATTCGGAATTTTGAGAATTTTGAAATTTGAGAATTCGGAATTTTGAGAATTGGAATTTTTGAGAATTTTGAAATTTGAGAATTTCGAAATTTGAGAATTCGGAATTTTGAGAATTGGAAATTTTGAGAATTTGGAATATTGAGAATTCGGAATTTTGAGAATTGGAAATTTTGAGAATTTGGAATATTGAGAATTCGGAAATTTTGAGAATTTGGAAATTTGAGATTCTGCAATTTTGAGAATTTGGAAATTTGAAATTTTGAAATTTTGAGAATTTGCAAGTTTGAGCCTTTGGAAATTTGAAACTCGTAAATTGGAAAATACGAAAATTTGAGAATTTGAAATTTTAATAATCGATTACTAATCAACTGAAAAATTCGATCTCCCGTGTAAATGTAAATACGAACAAAATTACTCACTATTCTCTCTGTGCTTCGCGTTATTTAAACAAAGCCACCGCACGCTGTGCAATTATGTACGTTATTAACATTACAGTAATTATCGTGACAAGAAAAGGCGATTAATCGAAGTACATGATCATTTTTCAGCGAACGCACAGGCACGTGACTGGAATATTCCTTTGACGAGAGAGCGTCGGTTATTATAGCTGGTAAATTTTCATTATCGGGCCGCGTGATCGATTTTACGAGGAGGAAATTCGAGAGAAATGGGTAGATTGAAGGGGAACGGAAGGAACGGCGGCAAAAAAAAGGGAAGAAAAATGGTAGAAGAAAAACGTGAAAAGCTAGCAAGGTACGTATAGACAAGTTTTCAAGTGGTTGTATGAATAAAAAATATGTCGTCAACACCAGGCGACCTATTTCCACGTCTCTCTCTTTCTCCTCGATGAATATTAAAACGGAAACATTTTGCGAAACATTTACGAGCGATTGTCAGCAAGGTATATTTACGCGGACGATTGTCGAACATTCGCAACAACGTGGATGACGCTTTTAACTTTGTTAATCGTTGTATTTTTCACTGTTGCACACTTTTCTGTTTTTACATTTCGGAGATTGAAATATTGAAAATTTTAGGATTTGGGGAATTTTGATGTGAGGATTGAGAGGTGGCTGTGGGAATTTGGAATATTTGGATTTGAGGTATAGGGATTTTGAAATAGGAGAATTTTTGGGGAAATTTAGTATTTTGTCATTTGAAATCTAGGGATTTGGGGAGTTATAGGATGTTGAGAATTTGGAAATATTGAAATCTAGAGATTTTGGGAATATAAGGTATTTGAGAATCTGGGAATATAGTAATCTAGGGATTTTAGGAACCTTAGGTATTTGAGAATTTGGGAATATAGAAATCTAGGGATTCTAGGAATTTGGAAACATCGAAATCTAGTGATTTCGGGAATTTAAGAGTGAGAATTTGTAACAGTGGAGGTCTAGGGATTTTTGGAATCTTAAGATTATGAATCTAGAAACATCGAAATCTAGGGATTTTGGGAATTTCAGAAATTTAGGGTAATATCAAAATCTAAGGATTTTGGGATTTGTAAAATTCTGAATTTAGAAATTTAGGAATTTGAAAACTTGAAAATCTGAGAAAATCAGGAAAACATACAAAGCTTAGTTTGTGAAAATTTTGTAAAACCTAAGAAAAGCTTGTGAAATTGGAAAAACTAGGGAAACAATCACTGACAACCGGAAAATTGGTGAAACATGTAAAATCTAAAGAACGAAACCTTGAAAAGTCTAAAAATTTAGAAAAATTTAGAAAAACAGCAAAATTTAAAAAGCTTGAAATAAAATTTGAAGTTCGCAAATTAACACAGAAATGCAACCCGCTTTGCACGACAAACAGTGAAGTGAAGAATTGCACGAAAATCGAATAGAAAGAGAGGGTGAAAAGTCGTGTAGATCAGTCGAAGAAGGCAAGTACTCGATTCAAACTTACCGCCAGTGTCGTGAGGCGGAAATAGCAGTAGCCTAAGGGCAGTCGGACGAAGACTCGTGCAGAGCACGGCTCGCACTGAGAGAAGGCTGCCACGCGAAACGAATCCGGGCACCTCGTGTTCCTTCTCCGCCACTTACTCTCCGCCGCTTCCCTCCGCTTTCCATCCACGAACACGATGCGCAACCTCGGAATATTTATGCCACCCTGTCCCGCTTCCGTTCCACCCTCCCGAACACGCTTTTCCGAACCAAAATCGTTTCATCGCTCCGAGATGTTGGATCATGTTGACTTTCTTTCATGACTTCTTTATTAGATCGTTTCGACTAATTAGGTATTCGCGGTTTACTAATATGTTGATGTGTACTGTAATGTGGGTATATGCTGGGTTTGTGCTGTTTGTACTGCAAGATTTAGGGAGTTGGAGATTTTGTTGAAGGTGCAGGAATTTGGGAATTTGAGGATTTTAGAATTTTTGGGGTTTGGGGTTGGAGTGTTGGGAAATTTGGAATTTGGGGATTTGGAGAGTTGGAAAATTTAGAATTTGGGGATTTGGAGAGTTGGAAAATTTGAAATTTGGTAATTTGGGAATTTGGAATTTTGAGAATTCGGGAATTTGAGAATTTGGAATTTGAGAATTCGGGAATTTGAGAATTTGGAATTTTGAGAATTTGGAAATTTGAGAATTTGGAAATTTGAGAATTCGGAATTTTGAGAATTCGGGAATTTGAGAATTCGGGAATTTGAGAATTCGGGAATTTGAGAATTCGGGAATTTGAGAATTTGGAATTTTGAGAATTTGGAATTTTGAGAATTTGGAATTTTGAGAATTTGGAATTTTGAGAATTTGGAATTTTGAGAATTTGGAATTTTGAGAATTTGGAATTTTGAGAATTCGGAATTTTGAGAATTCGGGAATTTGAGAATTCGGGAATTTGAGAATTCGGGAATTTGAGAATTTGGAATTTTGAGAATTTGGAATTTTGAGAATTTGGAAATTTGAGAATTTGGGAATTTAAAAATCTGGGGCTTGTAAATTTGAGACCTCGTAAATTACAAATTTCAAAAGTTGGAAATTGTTAGATCAGAAAACCCAATAACCCAAAAAATAAATTATCAAAAGAAGTGAAGACAACGATAAAGTTGCGTAGCGATGAAACATGTAACTGGACAATGTATGAATACATAACTGATGTAGGTATAACGCAGGACGTGTGAAATTATATTACGTATATTAATGGAAAGAGGATTTGCTACTGTGCAGAGGATATTGCGGATAATTCGATCCCTCCACCTGTTTGCTTACGTGTGTCTGACCATAGACAGGCACGCTCTACTGCGGCTGCCAGGAATCCATACAATTGTTCCCTTGACGTTTCGATACAATTTGTTTGTCCTATTAAAACGAGCCTTGTTTACCCAGATATCCGTGTTCCATTGTTCTCGTTATCATCGGAAGTTCACATTATCCTTACTAATTTTTCAAGTTGTCAATTATATTTATTACATTGCACATTTAACGTTTTAACTGTTGGAGTTGAACTAGTACTGAACTTTGAAAATGAATTCGCAGGTCCATTTAAACATTAATATGACTGGGTTGAATGTTCCTAGATCCATAAATGTGTTGGTCAAAAAATCCCTAGATCCACAAATTCACAGAGCTGCTAGATCTAAAATTTCTAGGTAAAGATTAGATTCACAAATCCATTAGTTCCACAATTCCTAGATCTAACATAACTTACAAAAATCCCTAGATCACATCATTTTCAAAGCCCCTAATCACAACAGATATTTCTACATTCTCAAATTCTCAAATTCTCAAAATTCCAAATTCTCAAATTTCCAAATTTCGAAGTCCCCAATTTCTCACTCTTCCAAATTCTCAAATCCCCACACCCCCAATTTCCCAAGTTCCAAAATTGCCCAATTTTCCAAATTCTCAAATTTCCAAAATTTCCAAACCTCCAAATCTCCAAATCTCCAAATTCTCAACTTTCCAAACTTCCAAATCCCAAATTCTCAAATTTCCAAATTTCGAAGTCCCCAATCTCTCACTCTTTCAAATTCTCAAATTCCCACACCCCCAATTTCCCAAGTTCCAAAATTGCCAAATTCTCAAATTTCCAAAAACTCCAAATTCTCAAATTTCCACCTCCCAAAATTTCCATACCTCCCAATTCCTCCTCCCAGAACCGCAAACTTGTTACCTACAATCGATAACCGACATGTCACAGAAGTCCCCGTCGAAAGTGTGGAAAACTTCTGTTTTCGTTTGATTTAACTTTCGTTAAATCAAGACAAATGGCAGAAAGTGTGATTGCGCGAGATGAATCGATCGTCGCGCGATATTTCCCACGAACCTAACGCGTTTCCATGTAACGCTATATCCTCGGCATAAACGGCTACGTGAACAGGGGAAGGCGGCTAGTGTACGTTAAATATTATGCTATGCACGGGTTAGTTAATTGGTCAGAGCAAGCCAGTTAGTTTCATTATGTTACCTCCATCTTCGTGGGTTTCGCACAATGGAGGCCTCTTCTGGTATCGGGGCCACTAGGCCTCCATTCGTTCTAGAGTCCCTTCATTGCAACGAGATCAATTTCTCACGAAATTTTCGTACATATCAATTAGGTATAATTAGAATGATCGACGATATGGATTATATTAATAATTTACCAAGTATCATACAAAAGTGAGGTTATTAGATGATTAGATAATCTGATCTTTGAGTGTCTTCAAGATCTGAACAGTATATACTTTTGTACTAAAAGTACGTATGCATACACACATGTGTGCATATGTATATTTTATTTTCAAAGTACTGTCTGACAATTTGATGTTTGCATCTGATCTAGAGAATTTTAGAATAACAGTTTATGTACATATTTTTATATGAAAGACACCTACAGTCACACATGCACATACACATATGTATATTTTTTGAGTATTAACAATCTGAACTTTGAAAGGATATATTGTTGAATTACGATAAATAAACATTATAATTATCGTTGAACATTTTAATGACGACACTTTTAAAGTATTAGTGGATATTTCTTCATCAATTCGAAACTCGAAAGAAAATCGCAATGACGAGGAAGGGAGATGATAAAAATTGTTGTTAGAAAACTAGTAATACGGACGATTAAGGCGTAAATGGATTGGTCACGAAGAAGATGAGTAGCAGAAAGCGTGAATGCTTGGCTCGAAGGATCGTGGAGGGCATCGTTAATGACCCACTATAAGTGGCAAAGAATTGCACGCTGGCACGCTCTCCTCGTACCCTGATCGAGTGCAGGGCCTCTAAAATGCGAGTAACGCGTCCGCAAGTTTTGTTATCGTTGCACGAGCCTGGTGATAGAGTTTAGTGCAAGGTTAGACGGCGATGAGTGAAGTGTCGAGCATCTACGTGGCCATTGTTCCTCGGTAGCAATTAGGAAGGATTTTCGGAAGGATTCGTAGAATGTGAGTACCTGTTCTTCGTATCTTACGTCGATAATTAATATATCACGTTTCGTTACTGATTTCGTGGATCACTGTCACTGACTTATTTTTACGTTCTTATATCACTTTGTTATTATTTGTTCTCATGATCACTTTCTGACAGTAAAGTTACTTCTTCTTAAAATCACCTCCTATTTTTATTCAATCATGAATGAACATATGGTGAATCTGTTTCTCCATGATTTTTTATTTTGCTTCAAACTTTTTAATTCGTTGTTACTTTTCTATGTTACATCTGAAAGAAACAAAGAACAATAATATTGTGTGTGATTGTAAAATGAAACGATGTGTGATAGTAATGTTGTAGTTTGTAGTTTGAAATATACATAGTCATATGGTTAGAATAGGAATGAGAGGATTACTCAAAAATACAAGTACGTGACAGTGCAAACAAGTTTCCGAGATAAGCTCGTTTAAAATTATGCATACGTAAATAGAAAAAATGGAATAGTTCATTTTCACATTTGCATTATCGCTGTTAGCGCTAACGGGGCATTTGCCCTGGGCACTGTATTTAATCTTTAGAAAAATTGCAAATTTTCAGGCATTGAAATTTGCTAATTTACAATTTTACAGTTTTACAGTTTTACAATTTTACAAATTTACAAATTCACACATTCACACATTCACAAATTTACAAATAATTAATTAAAGCTTGAAGACCTATCAAAATTCACTGATTTTTAAATTAAAAAGTGAAGAGACCTAAAAATATTCAAATTGAGAAATGCATGAAGTTCTACACATCCAAGATATCAATAATTTTTAATAACATCTCAAATAATTTTGTAATAACATTCATTTCCAACAACAATATTTAATATCTAATAAATCAGTGATTAATTTTCACAGTTGATTAACGAAATTAATTATGGATTCCGCGAAGTTAAGGGTTGGTTTCGATTTTCCGATTTTCAATACACTTCCCTCTTTTAAATTTCTTGCATATCGGAAATTTTAACAAGCTTATAGTCTATTTAAATTATGAAGGTGACAGACGGTCGGACATTGTATCTGATTCGAATATTTCCGTACTAAATAAATTCACGGTTTTTGCGACTGCAGGCGACGGAATTAAAATGAAGTGCTCGGGTGCAGGCACGTTTCACGGAAACAATTAACGCGTTTTTTGTTCCGTCGCGTTAAACTCTGATTAATCACGATGTAGGTCCGACAATAATTACCGCGTGCATAACTTGAAGAAAAATCCGAAACTCGCAAATTAGATGACGAACAATCTTGCGACTTGAATGCGAATCTTATTTGATTAAGATATCATTTTTCAAATTTTTTTATTTGCACATTTTTTTGCATCTTTGAATTTCGGAATTTTTTAGTTTTTTAATTTTTGGAGTTTTGTATCTTTGAATTTCTATGGTTCTGGATTTTTATTTTTAGGAACTTTTAGGTGGTGTCATAGTTACGGGTTTCTATAGTTCTAAATTTAAATAATTCCAAATTTCTGAATTTTTGAGTTTCTATAATTCCAAATTTCTACATTTCCAAATTTCTATAATTCCAAATTTCTACATTTCCAAATTTCTATAGTTCCAAGTTTCTACAGTTCCAAATTTCAATAGTACCCAATTTCTACAATTCCAAATTTCTATATCTCCCAATTTCTATAACTCCAAATTCCTATAACTCCAAATCCCTATAACTCCAAATTTCTATAGTTCTAAGTTTCTACAGTACCGAATTTCTACAGTTCAAAATTTCTACAATTCCAAATTCCTATATCTCCAAATTCCTATAACTCCAAATCCCTATAACTCCAAATTCCTATAGCTCCGAATTTCTACACTTCCAAATTTCTATACTTCCAAGTCTCTACAATTCCAAATTTCTACTGTACCAAATTTCTACAATTCCAAATTCCCAAATTTCTAAATTCCTAAATCTCCAAATTTGCAAATCGAAAATTCCCAAAATCCTAATAAACACTTGTCTCCCTCAAACAAAAATTCTCAATTCAAACAAAAACACCATCGGTACCTCTAACCCCCACAATCATCCTACTTGCACACATCTCCCCAATAACTCAAAATTCCTCAGTGCATTTTCTCTCGATATATGGTCACTTCGCTAAACACGGAACCCGATGCCCGCGTGTTACGAGGTCTCAGGTAAATCGATCGGTGCATTTTGAAAAGCAAGGAAGTCCGAAGGCAAAACGGAACAACAAAATAAATTGAGAAGATTAATAGCAATCACCACATAGGTCGGGTTACACCATTGTCTGACGAACGTCCCTCCTAAACTTCGAAGCTGGGTTGCATAACGTATCGCGTGGTCGGTCCGCAAACTCTGTCTGGACCGGGTTAAAATTTCACGGTTGTACCTGGAAGAAATGCGATCCTTGAACGACAACGTCTTTCACCCTTCAGAAACGATCAACTCGTATACGAGAATGAAAAATGTTTTTGTTTGAATGTAATGTACTGTTGCCTTTTTGTAGAGACAGCAGGTTACAAATGTACAAAGATACATGCTGTATAAATTCATTTTATTGTACAGTATTGAGTTTGTTGTTTATAAGATTTCCTTTAGTCATTTTTATTTATTTTATTTCAACTTATTTTTTCTTTTATTTACTTGTTTCATTTTGTTTATTCATTTCATTCTTTACTTTATTTTGTTTTTATCTTATTCATTTATTTCATTCTTTACTTTATTTTATTTTATTTATTTATTTGACTTTTTACTTTATTTTATTTTATGTTATCTTGTTCATTTATTTTATTTAATATTATTTCATTTAGTTATTCCATCTTTTACTTCATTTTATTTTATCTATTTATTTCCTCCTGGAATTTATTTCGTTTTATTTGCTTGTTTAATTTGGATCTTTGGTACTTAATCAAATCGCGTTACATGAAAACTAGTCTTGTTTTTTATGGGAATTCGCGTTGTGAAAACTCGCATTATATGGGAATTTACTCAACACGATTCTCGTCACGTTGTTTCGAGCAAAGACGATCATTATACAGCCGCGAACGTCATGGATCTCGAAGTTGACACGACAAACCACTTAGCTAGAATCTAAGAACGCTTTGACTTACTTTAAAAGCCATCGATCTGCGATCGATTGATTTACGGTTCAATATCTCTGGAAGCCGAAAAGTTACGTAACGGAGAATTACCACGGTAAAATGATGTCAATTGAACGATATTACCATTCAAAATCCATCGTTTTCTTCGTGGTCTTGCGTTGGGTCACCCTCGTCCAGCTTCGAGGCTCTATTTTCAGATAATATTATGCCATCAAAAACGCGTTGGATCAACAGAGATTATTTACAAAATCAAAACTGGAGGAATAGAAATTTGAGAATGTACGAATCTAGGGATATAATTGGAGATATTGTTCTGGAGGTAGAGAAGATCTAGGGAATTTATGGATCTATGGGGTTTAAAGATATCGAGAACTTTTGGATCTAGGGAAACTGGGAACTTGAGAATTTCAGGATCTGGAAAATTTCGAAATTTGGAAGACATCGACTTTCAATATTTTGGAATATAGAAAATTCGAGGTTTGGTATTTGCAAATTTACTAAAATCTAACATGTGGTATGTGATAACAGAAATGTTGGGATCTGCACAATATTGCAATCTAGAGAATTTAAGAATTAATGCAGCTTTCATATCTAGGTTTAACTGATGTTCAATTAATTCTAAGTTTAAGCAATTTCGAGAATTTAAGAATTTTGGGATTTGTAAAGTTTCTTTCGCAAGGGTTACTTCACATTGCAACAATAATCCTAATTCCTCCACTCGCAATTTCGTCTGCTCGTTTCCAGAATTCGTCCACTAGCCTTCAGGGTCAGATCTCGAACACGATTAGTCATATAATAGCAATTATTTTATTGCGTAACCGTTCCCTCGCCTCTGCGAATTGAATTCCCTGTTACTGAGAGGCACTGCTCTCGACACGCCCTCGTCTTTAACGTTAAACGCCTTGAATATTAATGACGCCGACGTTCGATACATGTAGTTCAATTTCGATGACGAAATCGGTTCGATCGAGGGAGAAAAAGTATCGGGAATGCGAGGGAAACGTGACGTATCATTGCCACAATTTCTGTTTTAATAATACAGTCATTATCACTTCGTGATATCTTTCAAACCTCTGAAGGGCTTCGGAACGATTAAAAGCTTCTCTTTATTGTTCTTCGAAAACTTTGATGGTTTCACAAATGTTTAATTTGTGTTTGGAAATTTTACAAGGTTTGGGAGCCTTAAAAGATTTGGAACACTTGAAAGATTTGAAAGACTTGAAAGTTTCATTTCTTAATTCTTCAAAAAATTTTTAGATTATGAAAATGTTCGATAATTCATTTTTAGACATTTTGAAAATTTTGCGGGGTTTAAAAGCCTTGACTGACTTGAAACATTTAAAACCTTGATTTTAATAATTCTTCAAAAACTTTGGTTATGAAGATGTTCAATATTTGATCTTTTTACATTTTGAAAATTTTACAAGGTTTAAAAGCCTTGACAGACTTGAAACATTTAAAAGCTTGAATTTAATAATTCTTCAAAAACTTTGTAGGTAATAAAATATTCAAGACTTGATCTTTTAACATTTTTCAGATTTTGCAGGGTTTAAAAGCATTGACAGACTTGAAACATTTAAAAGCTTGATTTTAATAATTCTTAAAAAAGTTTTCAGATTATAAAATATTCAAGACTTGATCTTTTAACATTTTGCAGATATTTCAGGGTTTAAAAGCATTGAAAGATTTAAGAGCTTGATTTCGTTAATTCCTAAAAAACCTTGTAAATAATAAAACAGTTTAATACATGTTTCTTTCCTAAACTGTTAACCATTTTGCAAGGTTAGAAATCAAAAGCGTTGAAATTCGGACGCTCCGATGGTCTCGCGAGAATTAATCTCAGAATGAAAACAGCGGTCGTAATTAATCTGTTATTCAGTGTCATCGTGAGAAGGGCTTAAGTCGCGTTGCTTCTGAAAAACAGGACCGTGAAACGAATTTCCGCAGAGAACCGCAAAGCTGTTCGCGAGAGATACGTCGGGTTATGAAGATGGCCACTCGAAAGTTCCCATTAGCCTACTTCACCCAAGTGCATCGTCCCCATAACAACGATACTTGTGCCTCGTGAATGCTCACCAAAGCATTCAATGTACCTTCCAAATAATTATACTTCCCTCGTAAAATATCAATTTCATGAGTTCTATTGGTCACTTCTTATTTAACATTTAATACCCTAACACGTACTTTGTTCTCGTAACTTTCACTTTGCGGTAGGTATTTAATCATTGTAATTATTTGTAATTTTAGAAATATGGAAATTTCGGTATTTTTAAATATAGACTCTCTCAGAGTTTGTTAAGTTTTATTTTTCAAAATTACACTAGAAATTTTTTACATTAGAAATTCACAAAGATTCAAGTGTTCAATATCACTGGACCTCAAGTTCTCAAATTTAGAAATTTTGTGAATTACAAATTTTCAGTCTCAAGTCTTCAAATCTCCAACTTCTCAAATTTAGAAATTTTACAAAAACTACAAATTTACAAACTTCCTAATTTTCAACGTCAGCAGTACCAAAGTCCTCAGGTACTTAATTTTAGAAATATTTTATGCGACAAATTTACAAAGTCACAAACTTGCAAATTCCCAAATTCCAGAATTAAAAAATATAGATATTCAGTTTCAATTATTCAGTGTATCAAAATATACAAAGTATCAAAATAAAGTGTAGATTAAAGGTCGGTATAATTTGTAAGTAAAATGCGAATAAAATATTTTTCCCAAGAAAGAAGATTGAAGGGGACGTGGAGGATCGTTTTAAGCGATCCCAGGAGAGTCAGAAGGCGGAAACGAAAGGTTGAAAAGCCCTGATGGTAAATCCAAGGAACAGTGTCGATATGTACAGCTTGTTTTATTGGCTGCGCACATAAAGAGAAGCCACTATAAGCTGAATGAACACTTTCCACCCACGAAACGGTTGTATGCTGAACAAACATCGGACCAATCTCGCCTGTTCCTTTCTCTCTCGGCCTGGTTTCCTCCATCTTCGACCCTAAAACCGTCCTTTCATCCCTTCTGGTTACCATTTTTTCGACGTTACTCCCGCATGATCGAAAGCGGCGAGGAAGAGAAATTGGGGCGATGGTGATCGATTAGGGAAAGAGTTCCTTAAACTAAAAATTCGTTTGAACAATTTTATTATCTACAAGACGGGGACAAATGCAATTTGTGAAAGTTTAACTGGGTCGAATAATTTAATAGTCTCCGCAATATTCGCTGAAAATTGTGATAAAAATTCACCCTATGAAAATATAACAATTTTCCGTTGTTATCGGAATGATTCAATTTCTCTGAAATATTTACACGCTAATGAAACTTGCAATATTCGACGTTTTATTTGCGTCGGTAAATATTTACAAGGTTCGGAAAAAATTTGAAATTGTCGAACGGGAGATATAATTACCGCATGAACAATTTGTCGCGACATTTATTTGCACAAATAACGTATATGGTTTGCGTTGGTCAATTTATCAGAATTGTTTGCCGGAGCCTGAATTATTCGATGCGGTTCTCGCGTGTTTTGCGCGTATAATAACCGGACAGGAGTTTAATTCTGCGGTTTTGCAAGAGGACAGGAAAAAGAAGGATCATCATCGCGCGTGTAAACTCGCCTTAGCGCAACAACGACGCGCATTTGCATCATCTTTATGCAAATAGAATCGATCGAAAGGAAGCTCTCAAAGTCGTCCTCTCGATCAGCCCTCGACTGAATACGTGATTTTCGTCGACACTGATACTTACTCGTAGAAAAGAAAAAGTGGTATCAGAGATGGGATCCCCGAAAGCTTTCGCGGAAGTGCAACCAATGTATGCTTTTATGCCATATATGTAAAGGAAAAAGATCAAATTTCAACTACCTCTCGTTCGAAAGGCACTATTGAAAATGAAAACGAATGGGACTCGTGGTAAAACATTGACATGTCGAAGAAGATTAAATTGCTTTTACTTGTATTAATTATTATTCGTACGGGATTATTTAGGATGTTGTCGAAGATGAACGTGGGAAGATACAGGAATGTGAAAATTATGAAATGTTGAGATATGGGAATGTGAAAGTGTAGAAATAAATGAAGATATGTGCAAGTATGGGATTATGACATATGATGGTTGAGAATGTGAATATCTAAGGATGTGGAATGTGGAAATTTGGGGATGTTAAGAATGTAGCAACCGAGGAATGTAATCTTTTAGTATTGAAACTGAGTCTTTGTAACTTGGGAATATCAGACTTTGGAGACTTCTGCATTTGAAATGACTATGGAACTTCAATATTTTGAGACTATAGCCCCATAAAAAGAATTTAAAACTTCGGAACAGTGGAACTTCAGTACCTTCAGTTATTATTTCAAATAACCAACGATGAATATACTTTAAAAGAATCCACCCAAGAAATAAAATATACCTCAGTTTTTTGTTCGCGATATATTTTCCTTAGAAAGGAATATGATCGATAAACGATTCAGTTTCATCGAAGCAGTGATAAAACGGTTCAAGAGAAACGGTAAGCGACGTCAAACCAAGCTTTAAAAGTCCCGGCGGCTTAGCGTGAAACGATCGAATAAAATTGCACGATTCCGCTAGCAATGGGACATGTGTGAAACGGTTGTCTAGCTGGTCTACCTTCGGCAGGACGCAGGATAACAACTCTCAGCAGGTTCTTCGACGACACACCTCCTCGCGAGTTTCTCGTTTATTAGGAATTAACCGATGTAATAACCGATCAACGGAAAATATACGTCACTGTAAACTCGTTTGTATCGCGATACGATCGTATCTGGTGTGGGTACAACACCTTGTTATTTTTTAGCGACATAATTATTTAATTGCTTAATTCATGCTTTCAGCTTTCAACTGTAACAGGTATTAGCGTGTATGGTATTAACCCTGAGGGGCGGAGTCGTGAATGTAACCATTCATTAATAGTACTTTTATTTGTTTTAAATAAAGTTATTAGACAGTCGAGGATCTTTTAGTTACATTGAAGAAACATGTGGAGATTAATAGTTTTAATATATCACCTTCGTTTTTATATCTATACAATTTAATATTTTCGTATTTCTCACATTCTCACATTCTCACATTCTCACATTCTCACATTCTCACATTCTCACATTCTCACATTCTCACATTCTCACATTCTCACATTCTCACATTCTCACATTCTCACATTCTCACATTCTCACATTCTCACATTCTCACATTCTCACATTCTCACATTCTCACATTCTCACATTCTCACATTCTCACATTCTCACATTCTCACATTCTCACATTCTCACATTCTCACATTCTCACATTCTCACATTCTCACATTCTCACATTCTCACATTCTCACATTCTCACATTCTCACATTCTCACATTCTCACATTCCCATATTCCCACATTCCTACATTCCCAAATTCCCACATTCCAAAATCCCAACATTCCTACATTCCATCACTCCAACATTCAATCCCAAAATTCCATCATTCCAACATACCAAAGTGCTAAAATTAAAAAATTCCAAAGTCCCAACATTCTAAAATCCCAATATCTCAAAGTTCCAACACTACACACGGCCCAAACTCCGTGCGTCGCCGACTCTCCGTATCCTTATCGGTACCTCGTTCGACCAAATCGAGTTATCACTTTGGTAGCATCGTTTCGCTAATTCAATTGCACCGTATCGATTAGCAGCAGTTTCGCCCAACTTTATCACAAAGCTGATTAATGTGCAGTTACATCAAGATCCTCGAACGAAAAAAAAACTCATTTCCTGCCGGTAACTCCATTCGCGCAGCGGTTGTCGCTTAAGATAAAGTGCTCTCCCCTCGAGAAAGGGGTGAATCGCGTGCGAGCTTCCGGTTGCTTTCGTCAGCGGCGACGAGCTCGTGTTTCCGGTTTACCAGACACCTCGTTTTCATTCGACCCTACACGGGACTTCCCAGCCACGCTCTGACAAGATCCAGGAAACCTGTATCGATTGATATTGTTTGCGTTCGGTTCTGTTACGTTCACATTCTCGGAGTGTCATGAATCATCTCGCCGGTGCACGGGACGATTCGTAGCCTTGATAAACGTCCAGATGAATTATTGATGAGACATTTGAATTGATTTGAATCGGGCATCGCGAAAGAAATCGCCGAACATCGTCGACGACACGGTCGTTTCGCCATATATTGGTTCCTTCGTACGACTCGTAAAATTTGTTCCTTTTTCGCCGGGTTTCTTTGTTCGCGGTTAGCGGGTTGACGGGGCGGTGATCTTTTTTTTTTTAGTTCGTTGTCGTATTGATTCATCAGTGGTAATTACCACAGTCAGTGGTAATTTAGAAATCTTATCATATCGTTAATTATACAATTACTAGTTACGGATCAAATAAAGTCATGTTCTATTATTGTGCTACTCTGTATTACTGTTTCGTTATTACTCTTTCAGTATGTTATTATTTCATCGCACCGTTATTCTAGTGGTGTGTTGCGTAATCATTTCATTACTTTACTATTCTACTATTTTGCTATTGTTTGCTTTTGTTGTTATGTGTTCAACTATTCTACTATTGTACCATTCTACTATTGTACCATTCTACTGTTCTACTATACTACTATACTACTATACTACTATACTACTATACTACTATACTACTATACTACTATACTACTATACTACTATACTACTATACTACTATACTACTATACTACTATACTACTATACTACTATACTACTATACTACTATACTACTATACTACTATACTACTATACTACTATACTACTATACTACTGTGCTACTATTCTACCATTCTACTATTGTACTACCCTACTATCCCCCTATTCTATTACTCTAATATGCAACTATACAGCTGTTCTACTATTTTACTATCCCTTTACTTATACTACAAATTAATTGTAACTATACACTGCACTAGTATACTACCATCTTACTATTCTATCTTAATATCATTACTATCTCACTATTTCATTATACTGTTTAAATGCATAATACTATATAAATGTTTAAAAATTTGTTTACATTTCTTTTTGTGTCACTAGTAGATCGATAATGTACAATCAATCAGATTCTTACGTACTTGTACGAATTAAATCCTTATACGGTTACACAAGTACAAAACGTTTAATTTATACATGGTTTTCTAGTAATATTTCATAGTGCAGTGAAAATATCGTAAGAATTAATAATGTAGTTCGTTTCCTTTTTGCGCATACTCATTATCAATATCATTTTTTCGCCTTTGTTCGCCTCGTTCGCGTTTTTCTCACCATATTTGAAGGGAATCGCCAATATTACAGATAATCGATATATTTTTCCTTGCATATCATATCGATCAAGCCAGCTGAGCGTAACCGAGTAGATATTTTCAAGGATATCGCTAGAAGCATGTTGCAGCGCGGAATAAATTGAATTACGCGCGCCGGAAGTGGAGAAACCGGCGACGCATGGCGGTAAAAAGTCCCTAAGCCGCAGCAAGAAATAAAGAACTAGTTCTTCGACAAAAATAACAGTTGTTCGTATCGCTAATTGTTATTGCCAATTGTTGACAGGAGTATTATTTACTTTTCTTTCAACCGGTTTGCAAATGTCCTTATCGAACGTGAATAAGTGGTTTGTAGAAAAGCATTTAAATAAATTGCTTTGTTATCGCAATTTTTAAGCTTCTTCACTTTCTACGACAAAACGATCCTTAACGGTTAAATTTTTTTTGAAACGTTGAAGTTTTATATATTAAATTCTAAAAGCTGCATCGAATAAAAATTATTGATTTAACGATTGGTATTTATCGTCGAATAAATATATAAGTAAGCAGACAAAGAAAATTGCACGCCAAAAATAAAGCACCTATTTGAATTATCGTATGAACAAGAAATTTATGTGATTGAAAAATCGGTAAATAGTTATGGCAGTTATTTAAAACATCAGATAACATCAATCGTGTGCACGCGATTCTAATGAGCGTTGTTTGTTGCATATTAAGCATCTGTGCGCATTAAAAATGAATTTTATCTTGATATATGGGTGATTGTTCTCTCTTTATCTGCGTTTCAAGCGAATTAATTGTATTATGGATGGAACGAGACTAGATTTATCGTGAAGGAAATGCCAATCCTTCTTGGAATTTGCATTTACAATCAATTAAAAAATCAAGGGTCTTGACTATGATTTATTTAAGTCTCACAATTAGTTCTATGTATAATAAGTGTATTTGTGATTTTTTCCCGTTTTTAGCAATGCCACGCCTCTAAATGGCATTAATCAATGTAGACATTTTGTTTAACTGTATGATACGTGTTTCTAGGAAAGAATGAAACGATAATTAATGGGTAGATCAAATAGACTCGGTATCGAGATTATGGTAATAAATTGGAGTAGTCTCGTTATATGGCCCTGGAACGGACTGTGGCGAAGAAAATTAATTCTATTCGATTTACGTTGCAAATGTAAATATTTTCAAATTAGACATTTTTAGATTCTTGAACTAAAATATTTTCGATATTCATAAATTGGGAAATATGTAAATTCGAAATTTCTCCCTATGAAATTTAATGATTAATGTGGAATTCAGTGTAACGAGATATTTTCGGATCAGATCATATGAGGGCAATATAATAAGAGTGCCAAATCGAAAAATTCTCTAGATTCACAAATTACTCAAACTCCAAATTCCCTAGACAACAAATTACTCAGATTCAATGTCCTCTGCAGCAACAAATTCCCTAGACATTTCATTATCTCACAATCCAAATTCCCTGGCTCCAAAATTTCCTATGTCCCCATACATCTTATATACCCAAATTCCCTAGAGACCACTAGACCTCTGATTTCCCTAGATTCAAGTTCCCTAGAAGTTTCGATGATTCAGTAAGACTACATCAAAAATTATTTTCCAAACGAAAAATAGTACCTGTAATAAATTAAAATCACTAGAAAATCGATAACGTCACACAATGTATCAATACCTTAACATTCTGTTTATATAATTGCACGAAACTCAAGCAAGGAATTGCATATTTAACATCGAATCTAAATCCAATGCATTCCGAATTCCGATTCGAAAGATCATTCAATAATTGTTTGTCAAGAGAATCACTTTAAAGATCGCATGGCACGCGATCACGAGCAAACAGCGGATTTTCTGAAGAATTCTTCAACTGGCTGAAGCACCGACACGTGCAGCGAACGTTACAGGTACCCTCGATAATCAATTACACCTGGCTATTCGTTAATTGCGCCAGTTGCCGAGGTTTCTCCGTTGGCAAAAAAAAAATTATCCATACGAAAGACATCTCGAATCATTCGAAATATTCAGCCTCGTCCAATTATCAGCGTGACGATACCGCAACCGGAAGTCGACTCGAACACGCCTCCGAGCGATCGGGTTTACTCGCGTTTCACAAAAACTGTCACCGTGAAACATCGAACCACTTCGTCCTTTCGATGGATTCGCCTAGTGACATTGAACATAATTGCCGACTGTTGTTATTATTCCCTACATCTTTCCTCTTCCTGCTTCTGAAGCTCTGTTATGATATTACAGCTGTGAGATCGCTTCTAATCGATTCGTTACATTCTTTAATTATAGCCAATCGATTTTTTGGTATCGATATTTAAATGTGACGCTAGGTTTCTTTTTGAATCATTCGATACTATAGCATTCAATAGGTTAACATTTTTATCAAAATTCAAAATTGTGAAGTTTCTCAAAGTTTTCAATTCTTGCAAGGTTTTTGTTAAATTTTCCAGTATCTCAAATTTTATTAACTATGCAAGTTTTCGAAATGTGCCACATTTCCCTAGATTTATGAAATGAGACAAATAATTGAAAATATTCGGTATAGCACAAATATTCTTAGTTTAGGTATTTCAAAAATGTTCATATAACTAATCTTGCAGTGTAATCGTGTTCGAACCGATACAAAGTAGCAAATGCCGATAAAAATTTAAGATCGTTTAAAATAGTACACGGGTGTTACTTAAGACAGGAACAAAGAGTATGCGTTACTATTATTGCACAAGAAACAAAGGTCGAAGATAATCCTCTTTCTTTTCATCGCACGCGTACTGGCGGATTAGTAATGAAGATCTTATCTGAACCCGTAACGAGCTGTGCCGTTAATGACGCGAATTAAAATGCAATGTTACATTATTTGCAACTGTAATTTATACACCGTTCGATGATATACCGTTTACTCTTTCGTAGGAACAATTTTATCGCGATATTAAGAGTATGCTAATCTATACATATTTGTACGATATTTTAAAACTGTTCCAATATTTCTTATCGTTCATTTACCGGGCAATATTTTGTGTATCATTAATTAGGCAATTTATGCTACGAACCAGAAACACGTGTTCGATATTGGGTTTCTAAATCTTGATTTCTGATTTCTAATTTCAGTTCTTAAATGCCTGGTCCGACAACTTGAAATATCTCGAAATTCAGAATTCCCTAAATCTTAAATTTCCAAAATCCCCAAACTCTCCAAAACCTAAATCCTTCAAATCCCCTAATCCTGAAAATCATAAAAATCCAGAAAATATCTGTACATCTCCAATCTCCCAAGATCCGAAAATTCCGAAAACACGTGGTAATCTAACCCGTGATCTAAGTCCACTATTTCATAACCCACTCCTGTATTCGCAGATACAATAGAACTAAATGTACCACAGAATCAAAAGTATCTAATTATTAAAATTTTCTATTGAATGCAATTCCGTGTATCACAAGCCATCGAAATGCATAGATGTAATCGCAAGGCACGTGCAGTCGAAAGTACAAATGCTATAGAGCAGTATAAGCGCACAAAGTAGAAATCGCTGTCTATGAAATGGCTTCCTTGAACGGATGAAACGACTGCCGGCAAGGTCACGTAATTCTGGTCGTCTGACAAGTGGTATTCGCATTTCACGAATCCACTTTAAGTTCAAGTGCACCGACGTAAACGATCCTGAACGAGTTCGGCGCAATGTTACCTAACACTTCCTCGATTCTGGATACCCGTTCGACGTTTTAATTATTGCTACATCGTGTTCATTCGGAGTACACTTTAATCGCTGACAGAAAGCCGGCGATCGGTTTGCGAACAAAAGAAACGGCAACTTTCGCTTGTTAAATCGGCTCGATTGTTTCGCACAAATTCTTCGCGCAACTTCCTTGAATCGTTCATATTGTAACAAAGCTACGTTGCACTTCAATGAAGTTGGACTTCACACGAACTGATCATACACTCAGGGTCTTTCATCAAGGCCGTTCATATTATAACTCTTCTGTAACTAACGGTAGATATGCAAAATCACCGCGACCTTCGGTGTCTAGGGACATATAGGACTCTAGAAAATTTAAGTTCCCTCGAGAACGTGGGCTTCTAAGGGAAGTACACGAAATGTTAAATTTATGCGAATTGAAGTCTAGGATTTAGGATTTGTGGCCTGTGGAGAATGTTGGGGACATTCAGATTGTAAATCTAGGGAAATTTTGTGCTGAGATGTGCTTGAAAATATTTCGGGATCTACGGAATTGAGTTACTACGCGTTATATCGCCACGATTTGAATTCCTTCGCGTTATATCACCATGCGTTGAGTTACTATGTTCTATATCGCCACGCGTTATATTGCCGCGTGTTATATCGCCATGCGTTGAGTTACTTACAGAAATGATTGATTAATTAGTAGAGTCAAGATCCTAAGATCTCCAAGTTATGAGATCGAGCAGAGTTGTAAGAAATGCAAGATTCAGAACGAGACACAGGTTAGAATTATATTCGGAATTTGTAGAATGCAAAAAACTGTATCATTGTGGGAACAAAAAAGAATCGTAAAATATTAGAAGGTGTTCTCAAGAGGAAGCATAATTCACGGTTACCAACGATAGATGTTACGAAATACTCTGCGGGTCTCGCTTTCAACCAAAGGTGTCACGAAACTAAATTCGATAATAACCAGCATAAAAATTATATCTTCTTGTTTTTTACACTAAAACATTATGAAATTGTTACGTAAATACAGCTGCGGAAACTCAACCTGAACAATTGTTACATTTCTCTCTTTCCACTGACGTGAAATTCTTTGTTAGATCATTTTGATCGGCTACCATTTTGAAGTTTGGGATTTTGGAACTTTCTTCAATTTTGAGATATTTGAATTTTGGAATTTTGCCATTTTGGTACTTTATCCACTTGAAATTTCGATGTTTCCAAATTTGTTCAGCTTTGAAACCTAGATATTTGAAAATTTTAAAATTGTTCTTCACATTTTATAACTTGCGAATTTTTTTAAATTGCAACATTAAAATTTCTAAATTTGAAACTTTGTAAAAACTATGTCTTCAAAAGACTTCACCTATAAGATAAAAGTCGTACGTAGGCAACTTTCTCAATCAGGAGGAAAAACTCAAGCTTTCACTACAAATATAAATAATGAAGCAAAATGAGCATTGCATAAAAAATGAATTAACAACCAACTACTTTTCCTGTTCGGAAATGTCAATAATCGACCCGACTGAAAGTTACCATCGTAGTTCTAACTTTTCCTCATGATTTGCATCACCGACCTTTTTATTCGAATTTTTCGTTCGAATACACGCTCGTGAGAGCGATTTGCGTCACGAGAGAAGGGTGTATGACGCGGTGTCGGTGGTTTCTCAACCAATGGGGAAAGTAATCGCATTGTGCTTGATTTGAGACGATAATTCCCGATATCAATGCAACAGAAACGCACAGGCATTTGTAGACAAAGATCTACAAAGTGTTCGGCAACTGACCGGAAAGGGCTGACTCATTTTCAGCGTTTTAACGCTGGAGTAACGAGTGCACTCTAATTTCCTATTCAGTATCTTATCTGGCCATTAGTTTCAATCGAGTCATTTTTCAACCTTCATTTACTGGCCCGTAAAATACTAATTTCTTTTATTACATACATTTTCATTATAACACGCTGGGTTTTCCCTATCGTATATATTTTAATTATACACCAGTTTCAAAGAATGTCGAATTAAAAAAAATATTCGAGCGTCAAAGCCACGTCATCCTCACGGAGACTTGAAGTATAAAACTAATAATACTTCTGTGAAAATCTCTCTTACAAGAAATAATTCCGAATGCTGTTTGATTAAAACCGCTCATTTCAATATCTGCAAATTATAAGGCATTCTAAAATTTCTGAGAAGCGTTTTCCTTCGATTTACTGGAACTTTACATATTCATGGATACATGGTGTATCAACTGAAGTATCATTTTCTCGGACAGAATGTTTCAAAGGTACCGCAAAGGCAACTTAATTGTAAAAGAAGTGAAACATCATTTATCGAAAACTCCTCGAAAATTTGACCCCTTGTCTCTAACCGCATACTTCTGTTATGCAATTACATACATGAACACGCGGTATCTTTCCCTTTACGTTAAACCTGTCCACGGTTAGTTACTTGTCATCGGTGCAATAGTGTAATGACACTGATAACTGCACGTTTCGATGCACGTTTCGATGCACGTTTCGGTGCATCGTTCGGTGACATTTTAATGCGAGTCACGAGCGCGTAGCTTGCTTTTAAATATCAAGGATTTACGCGCAAAACCAGCCGGTGACTTTGTTTGCCCCATGAATTATTACGTCATAGACATTTTTGCGTGTCCACTTGTTCCCGTTTTTTGTCGCCAAGCGTACGTGATTAGTTACCGATTTGCGCTGGAACTAATTGTAAATTGCCAATAAAGTTACATTCATTTTTCATCTATTAACATTCTTCGATTTGCAATTAAATTCGAGACTTCCGCTTTGAACTTATCAAAATTCCGATAACAAATATTTGATCGATGTAGATATCAGTCATTTTTCAAATATTTAACGTAATTAGTTGCAACTTTGATTTGAGCTATTTGAAAGATTTTGTTGTATTGCCACGCACTATATCACCACGTGTTGTATTACCACACGTTGTATCGGCACGAGTTATATCGCCACGCGTTACGTTAACACGCGTTATATTGCCACGCGTTAGGTTCCCACGCGTTATATCGCTACGTGTTAGGTTCCCATGCGTTATATTGCCACGCGTTGGATTCCCACGCGTTATATCGCCACGCGTTAGGTTCCCACGCGTTATATCGCTACGTGTTAGGTTACCTCGCGTTATATCGCCACCCGTTGCGTTACCTCGCGTTATATCGCCATGTGTTAGGTTACCTCGCGTTATATCGCCACACATTAGGTTTCCACGAGTTATATCACCACGCATTACGTTCCCACGCGTTATATCGCTACATGTTATATTGCCACGCGTTGTATCACCACATATCGTAATGCTACGCTTTCTCACCATTAGATCGCAAAATGTCCTCTCATTTAATCGTTCGAATAATCAATTCTAATCTAATCGGAACTTGAAGGTATTTGTTTTTGCGCCATTCGATTGGCACTACTTAAAATTAATTTCGACCATACGTCTTCCTTATATAACGGTTAACTGGAATCCCCGGCGGTCATTGTTCCTATTAAAAGCGTCGAAATTCGTTGCCCGCGTCAATTTGTTAATATAGCTGTTTTGAGCAGTCACGTTTCGTCCAATTAAGTGGACCGCCTTCTTTAAGAGCAAGTGTCTGAAAATATTCCAGCTCCTCTGAATTGAACCCTCGTAATAGATCTAACCTTCGTTTGGACACAAGTTACGATACGTTGTAATAAAAATGCTCCAAAGTTGAAGTGTATAATTTGTGTAAACAGTGAACTCAATTTCTGTACATATTAGAATATCAATTTAGTGTTCGTACTTGTTCAGAATTTCATGTATTTTGCATTATGTAACTGTATTGTAAAGAGAACAAGTTTTTTATTGGTTTCAGGTTTATTGATAAATTATTGTTTTTAATGGCAATACATTTGCACTGCTGCTGAAGATAGTTTGATCACCCATTATCGATGTCACGATCAATTTGCAGCTCAAAAAGACTCATCATTCTCGGAATCTACTTAGACCTTAAAACGAAACCATCTCCCGTTTCTGCGTTATTAAGTTCGTTATTTAACATGTGTCTACTCATACGTATTTTCTATGACAAGCTAGTAATTCGTATATAATAATTTTGACATGTATGATACTTTGCTACAGGTACATAAACCTTCTGCAGAAATGTTACAGACAAAAATCACTAATTTTGAATAAAAGTATGTACTCATATTTTATTAATGAGATAAGACATTTCTCCCAATTTGTTACGAAATACCAAAATGGGTCAACCGATAATAAAAGCAAAGATACCGTAACGATTAAATCCGACAGGTGATAGTGATATCTTTGAATCCGATCTAATCTACCACCGAAATTCGCCGCGATACGGTATTACAGTTACGGTGAATTTGTATATTCATCAGGTTCGAAAGTTCCAGATCGATGGGTAAAACGATGGTCCGAAAGAAATTCTGCATCGATTTCTGTCCTCCTCCGGTTCGAGGTGTACGTCGAGTTTCGCCGGACCCGTCTTCTTACTCTTTCATCTCGGTTCTCTGCCATGAACCGGTTTCAAACTCGTCTTCGTGGCTTCTGGTAATCACAGGAACGACCTTCTCCGGTTGTTCGTCGTGTTTGTCTGTGGCCAGCTCCACGACCTGTTGGGAACCGTGTGCCTTGGATGTCCGCCTTCAAGGTCATCGGCATCTCCCGAGCGAAAGCGGTATTTACAATAACTAATTGTTTCTCCAGACTATTTCGGAGCTGCACCGGATTCATTCAACCGCGAACTCGTAGCAACAATATTCTTCAGACGAATGACAAGATAATGCGAGATGACAGCTTGAGGCGCCCAATGAAGCTGTGTTGAGCAGAGTGTCTGTGAAAAATCGAAAGATAGCACGTGCGTACAAGAGTTTCGTAATCTCGAATCGATTCGTTGGTAAACGGCCTTCGAGCGACGAACTTCTGAGCGGCGGTGTTACACTGGAGAAACAAAGCGTTACATTGTCGAGTGTGAAAAATGATTAACGCGATTCGGGAATTTGCTCCCACGGATACTTTAATCCGGTGTCATTAACTTCTTAACCGGGATTGCTGGTTGTATCTCTTCTACGTGGCGGACATATAAACGTTTGTGCTTTGCTACTTTCTTGGATGATTTCTTGGAAAATCGAGCTGTCTTTTCCTCGTTTCAATTAGCGAGAGACTATTGTGCACTGCGAATCAAATTCCTGCGAATATATGTGGAATTGACAAGTAAATTCCCTGGATCTCTGGATCCATATATCACTACATTCGAAGATTCGAGTATCCCTAGATCTGAATAGTTCGGAGGATCTACAGGTTCTGGATTTCATTGTATCTATATCTCTACGTCCCTTAGTACCGATGACTCTAGATATCCCTAGATATAGATATATGTGGTTGCCGATACTCCTAGATATCGATATACTTAGATACCGATATTCCTAGTTATCGATATTCCTAGATACCGATACCGCTAGATGCCGATATCCCTAGATAACAGTATCCCTATATGTAGATATTCCTAGATACCCACATTCCTAAATACCGATATCCTTAGATGTCGATATCCCTAGATGCTGATATCCCCTAGATCCCGATATCCCTACGTCCCGATATCCCTACGTCCCGATATCCCTAGATTCCGATGTACCTAGATACCGATATCTCAAGATTTCGATATCCCTAGATACCGATTTCCCACAATACCAATATCCCTACGTCCCGATATCCCTAGATACCGATTTCCCACAATACCGATATCCATAGATGCCGATATCCCTAGATACCGATTTCCCACAATACCGATATCCCTAGATGCCGATTTCCCACAATACCGATATCCCTACGTCCTGATATCCCTATGTCCCGATATCCCTAGATACCGATATCCTTAGACCCCATATCCCTAGATACCGATTTCCCACAATACCGATATCCCTAGATCTCAATATCCCGATATCCTTAGATATCGATATCCCTAGATCGCTATATACCTAAATCACAGTACCCTAGAATCTAAAATCCCCAAATTCCAATATCCCCAAATCTCAATATTCCTAGATTGCAGTAAACCGAAATGTCAACATCCAATCTCAATAACCCTAAATCACCATAACCCTAGATTTCAATAATCCTAGATAACTCTGGTCTAAATAATTCGAAAGTTAGCAATACATAAATCTTGCAACTCATCAGAACTTGCATAGTAGATTTACGATTGTACACTTGTTGATCGCGTGTGGCATATGTGTCGACTGGTTCACACCAGGAGACTCATCTCAAATAGTCACGTGGTGTTCTAATTATTTAACACCTCTTAAATTAATGCCGACGACAGAATTTGCAACGGTACAATATTTGTTTCTTTTCCTGTTGCGGGTCTTCGAATCGCTCTGATAACGGAATTCGCCGGAGACACTGCTCGAATATATTTATAGCAGCAATTACCTATGCAAATGTTTTTCGTCTGCGAAACGATGGGGAATTGTTCGTAATCGGCGTTTCGTTAAAATTCGAACAAATCCCTGTAAAGGTGACACGTTATCGCCCGGGGATGAGATGCAAATTCTGTTTCAGGTAGACACTGATCGAACATCTCGCGAGTACTTTCATGGTACCGATGCAGCGGTGTTTAGTCAAATGTGAAATTTACAACCACCGAGTGAGAATACTTGAAATAAGATAAATCGTGGCACTCGGTGAAAAAGAATTTTGTAATCCGTTGTAAATTTCAACGAAGACATTATTTTTTTAAGAAATTTTTTCCGAATCGGCAGAATCATGTTCGCCGTCTGCATTTACCGATGATAAAGAAAGTTCCATGAATTAAAACCGATGGTACTGATGTCAGTGTCAATATTACGGTGAAAGATGTTGAAGTGTTTGCGAAAGCGAGAACTGCAGTTTTCAAACAAATTCACTGAATATACTGAACCGTTTGCTGTGATGACTTGATTTTGTTATTACCGGTTTCCTTTTTTCGAATGTTCTAACCACTCATAAATTTCAGTACACGGTATGTACATAAATACGATAACGTTTTATGTTGTTTTTCTACATTCCACGTTTTACATCCGCGTCTCATTAATTTTCGAAAGACTGGACATGTTTTTATTGTTTTCGCTCCGTTTCGCGGGTATTGTGTAATTAGCACGTGATACAATAAACGGAGAACGATTATTATTGAAACATTATACAATATCATTAAGTATACAATTTTTAAAAATAATAAAAGATAAGGCAATGGTAACACATATAGAGGTCCTAACAAAACCAATCAATCGATTGATTGATCAATCAATCAAGAAATGTAATCAAAATAGTATCAACAGAAACAGAATTCAAGAACTTCAGAAATTAGAAAAATTTTGGAAATTCGTGACAATTTATAGAACGTGGAAAATTGAGAAAAATTCTGGGAACCAGGAAAATTGGAAAATTTATAGAATTTAAAAAAGTAGGAAAATTGATGAGACTGAAAATTGGTAAATTTTAAAAACATGGAAAATTTAGAAAAATTGTGGGAACGAGAAAAATTGGAAAATTGATAGAATTTAAAAAAGGTAGTAAAATTGATGAGACTGAAAATAAATTTTAAAAACTTGGAAAATTGGAGAAATTTTATAAACCTGAAAAATTTGATAAATTCATAAAACTTGAAAAAGTGGCAAAATCGAGAAGATCCACAAAGTCGAGAAAGTCGCAAGAATTCATAAAATGGTGAAAATTTAAGGAAATTGTAAGAATTGACGAAAATTTGTGAAATGCGTAAAATGTGGGAAACATAAATAACAGAAACTAAATCGCACGTAGCGTTGGGTCATTAAAGTCTCGACTCAGCTATCCGAAGGTTAAGGAATAATTGTTTACTGTATAGCGATAAAGAGCAATAATTGCATTGTATACATATGCAGTTAAACGCAAGCGAGTTGTCTAACATTGAAAAGGAAAATTGAAAATTGGGAACAACTTCGTCGAACCAATCCAAAGACCATTTTCTTCTATCGAGACCCAAATTTCCTCTAAAAAAAATTCTTTACCCGATCGATTCGCTATAAATCGATGCGATCATTACGAAACGGGTTGACTTGAATGAAATACGCGTTCTCGCGGACTCCGAGCGAAGGTCGCTTCACGCGAGTCTTTCCGATGATCTTCGGCGAAAAATGTGTACAATTAACGAAGTATATAGGCACATAATCGACGATGATTTCCTCGATGGAAATAGACGTGGCTAGTATGGCACTACGACTGATTAAACACACGATTACCGCGATAAAAACGCTCGTACGAAAATAACGAGCATAAAAGACGGATTCATTATCTTGTCGATTGTTTTGTCTCTAGATGTATTATGGACACTCCAAATGTTACAGAACGATTATGGCCGTCGAAAAAGCATAGTTCTCTATTACTCAAGGGTATCGGGTGTAATGTTGTACACGCGGAGTCCCCGAGTTCTCGGGTTCTCCGTATCCGGAGTTTCGCGAATGGATTTCATTACTCACTGCGACTTCGCCTTGGGCAATTCATCACTTTGTGTTCGAGGATCAGGAAGCTCCGTAATCGAGCGAATTTATTTCACCAAAACTGGGTCAATCGATCACCTGTTGAAT
Organism: Megachile ligniseca; assembly: GCA_945859555.1. Lineage (NCBI taxonomy): Eukaryota > Metazoa > Arthropoda > Insecta > Hymenoptera > Megachilidae > Megachile > Megachile ligniseca. The sequence goes on from OX243783.1 coordinate 9,098,290, forward strand.
TTTATTGTTTGCTGCTTTCACGAATAAACAAAAGAATCGACGATTTATGGCGGAATCGTGGATCTGTGGACATCTAGGGACATGAGTATCTTGGCACACGTGTGATCTACGAATACATATATGGATATAGAGTTCCGACACATAGGGGTCTAGGGACATAGGGATTTATAGACGTAGAGATCTAGGGACATAGGGATTTAGAGACATAGAAATTTAGGGACATAGGGAGATGGAGACATGGAAATCTAGGCACATGGGAATTTAGGAACACACAGATCTGGAGGACATAGGAATCTGAGGACATAGAAATCTAGGAACATAGGAATCTGAGGACATATGAATCTAGGGACATAGGGATCCAAGAGTATAGAAATCTAGGGACATCAGACACAAAGTGACATTAGAATCTAGGGATAACAGGACTAGCTACTATCAAAATCTAGTGATATTGGAATTCAGAAATATCAGGGTCTAATCGTAGCATAGAGGTATCGGAACCTAGGGTCTTGAGAATCTAGGGATATCGGGACTTCAATTGTACCGGTATCTAGGGATATTCGGACCTAAAAATATAGCAACCCAAAAAAAAAATGCAAAAACATCGAAACCCAGAAATATAGAGACGTAGAAATATCAAATCTAGTGACATCGGAAGAGATGTATCTAGGGATCTAGAGAGATATGGAAATAAAAATAATTGTCAATGGAAAGAAATCAATATCGAACGACAGCGTGAATGATTTATCAAGTTAAAAATGAAAGATACATCGTTAGCGATAAAACGATGAAGTTAATATGATAATGAAAATTAATGGTGCGAAACGGGAATATATAAATTTGTTATCCAGATTTCGTCTTGGTTTTTCTTGTTCAGAGAAACAACATTGAACGCTAAATTTATTCGAAGGTATAATGAACTGGATATCGAAGGATCGTTGTCGATTCTGTTCGAAGGAATTTCAATTTTGATAATTAATTATTGATGACGTTAATTTTGTTCTGGTTCGATCAGTATGAATTCCGCTTTAAATTTAGATACGAGTTATTTGCAAATTAAAGGGTTTTTTTTGGAGATTTTAATAACATCAAGTGTTTTATTGTTAATTTATTTTTAAGTATTTTATTACTTGTACTTGCGAGTATTATTAGTATTTTGAAGAACAACGATTGTTTTTGTTACAAACAGATTGAAACTAAAGTAAGTCATTCATTGATCATTTTTCACGCTTATTGATTCACGCTCTCATAACCAATCAATCTGCCATTAATATAAATACGATCGCAAACACGATCGAACTATTTCAATCGAAGTCAAACCCGATCTCGCTCCATCAACTCTTATCGCTTTTGTATCATTTTTATTAATAACATCCGCTTATGCTTCTACTAATAAAAAACGTATTATTAACCGCGATTCTTTTATTTGCAAGTTCGACGCGTTACGGGCACTTTCAATATTTTAACAAGATCTTCAAGGATTGGTAAACTTTCAAGGCTTTTTAAATGTTTCGGAACTCTCGCACTTTCGACACTTTTAAAATTTTTAGTTGACTTAAGAGACTCTCAAGGATTTTCGAGGTTTTTGACTTCTCAGTTTTTGATAGTTTCAAGGTTTTCAAGGTGTTCGGAAATCTTAAGAATTTTCGAACTTGCAGTTTTATAAGCAATTTAAGGATTTCGACTTGCATAATTTTCAAAAATAATTTGAATTTTTAATTTTATGAATTTGATGAATTCTATGAATTTTGTGAATATTATAAGTTTTATGAATTTTATATATTATCAGAATTTTATGTATTTTAAAAATGTTATGAATTCGATGAATTTTATGAATTCTATGAATTTTGTGAATTTTATGAATTCTACAAATTTTGTGAATTTTATGAATTTGGTGAATTTTATGTATTTTAAAAATGTTATGAATTTTATGAATTTCAAAAATTTTAAGAATTTAAGAATTAAGAATTTTTAAGAATTTAAAAAATGGTAAACATTTAAAGACGTCCAAAACTGCCAATGAAATCAAGATTTCCAGAACACCGAACAATTTCAAAATTCTCAAAACTCCAACCTTCTACAATATTCAGAATTCGAAGAACTCCAAGACTCGAAGAAATTAAACCTTGCAACACATCCAAGACTTTCATGTCTAGCTCAGAATTCTGCTGAAAATCCCCGCGTAATGTCAAGAATTCTCGTATCATTAGAAACCTGCAGTTTCAGATATCCATCATTAACTATCACCTGCAACACACGTACGTGCGTCTTTCTCGCGAAGCGAACGAGGAAAACAGTAATGCGAGATTAAACGAGAAGAAAAAAAAAAGGCGAGAACGCGTCACGAGAAAACCCAACGGCTACTTAAAACACGTTACACCGCTGATCCATGACGGGACACGGGCAAACGAGATCTGCGAAACCAGACGCGAAATCCCCCTTTGAAAGAGTTCTCCAGTGACGTCACGGGCGATTCAAGGGGCCCAAAGGCAGTCGTCCAATGGCTGAACGGCGCCGCTGGTGGGGCACCGCTTTCGTTCTTGCACGCGCTATAAAGCCCCACTAATTGTACACGCGGCCAACAGTCGGTGCGTGCCCTCTTTTAAACGACGATATGTAGCCCGGCGTCAACGAAAAATCGCGTGGTTCTCGTGCACTGCTCGGCCAAGATCATTGTCACGATCGAGATCGAACACGTGCTGCCTGCACGGATCGTTGCGATTTCGACTTTTATTCCCGTCGCGAGACATTTTTGCGCGAGTTTCGATTTGTGACGAACTATCTCCTAAAGGTAAACGCCTTCATTTGGATTCTCTAAGGTTCAGTGATTCTTCTGTTCGATTTCTCCTATCGATTCGGCTTTTCGTCGATTTCCACCACTTTCGCGGTTGTGATCAGTGTTGTGAATTGGAGCATGTGCATATCGCCGAGATTTTTTTCGAGTGATCGAACAGAGTGATTTTCGTATGAATGAATTGGGGATTTGAGAGTTTTTATATGTGCTAGCTTTGCTAATCTATTTTAGAAGAATTTTTGAATTTTCATATATTTCAATCAGATTTCAAGTTCATGATTTTTTTTAACTCAAGAATTCTCAAATTTACAAGTCCTCAATATTTTGAAGAATAACATCAAATTTTCAAACTTTATTTTCAAAATTCTCAAGTACTCAATTCTCAAATTACAAATTAAAAAATTTTCAATATTTTTTCAATAACATTCCAATATTTTTGGTTCCTCAAATTTTCAAGTTAAGATTAGAAAACTTCACAATTCACAAAATCGCAGATCTTAAATTACAAAAATCCAAACCTGCACAACCTCGAAGTCTCAAACTTTATTGAATATCCACTTCAATTTATGAATTACGCTACACCATCCAAAATACACTTAGAAACATTGCTTCCCTCGAAGAATCTCACAAACGTGCACACCTTTGTTCACCTCAATTACAATACTAATCGTAAAACAAAAGTTTCGGGTCAGAGTGCTGTGTACAACAAAATACGTCGTGGCATTAAACATTCCTAAGGGTAAATGTGCGAAATCGTGTTGCAAAGTGTACACATTGTTATTGTCGGTGTCTATTTCTTGGTATGCTATTCGCGTTTGTCTTTCCACGAATAGAGGAGTGCTTTATTGCAGGCTGTCCGATCGATACGACTAAAAAAGAATGACTTCTGCACGTATCTTGAATCTTCAGAGGTGGATGCAAATGGAATTTGTGATAAATCCTACTAAAAAGTAGACGATCCTCGCAAACGAAACGAAGCTTAGAATGCATAACCTATGTTAATTTCCTTGTTTTTCATGTCATCGTTGCATTTATACGATATCACAGCATCACAATGGTGTACATTCACTCGTGTATCTTCGTTAACGATGTTTCGTATCTAGTCTTTGGTGCATGGCATTATGTATAATATGATACTATATTTTCATTATGATGTGCGATGATTTGTAATTGTTTCGGGTAACGCAAACAAGTTATGAATCATTGTTCAATGCGCTTCTGGAGCAGCGCGTCTTCAATTCTTCCTTGTTTTCGCATGTGTCTCGCATCTGTCTTTAAAGAGGAAAAATACAGAGTTTAAAAACTGTTTCTTTATCAGTCATTGCACGAAGCCTGTAAACATACTTAATCTTGATAATATTCATCGAACTACTTCGATTTGAACATATGCTAATATTCGGATAATATGATTATAACAAATTTGTAACTTTTATATTCGTACGGTTATCTTTAATATCGTTACATGGTATATAACAACGTGTTGTATTAATATGCATTATAGTGCCACTCGTTGTATTGCCACGTGTTATATTGCCTTATACTAGCTTATCACGCGTTATATTGCCACATATTGTATTGCTACGTGTTGTACTGTTACGTGTTAGATTATCATGTGTTATATCGCCACTCATTATATTGCCACGCGTTATATTGCCTCACACTGTACCTCTAGACGTTACATTGTTACAAATTCTGTTTCCATACATTATATTACCTCTCATTATATTTCCACGCATTATATTGCCTCGCATTACATGGCCAAACAATGAATTGTCGTGTGTTATATTGCCACACATATTATCCTCGCATTATATTGCCAAAATAAGATTCAAATCTCTAATTTCCAAATTGCTAAGCTTCTGAACTTCTAAATATACTACGATTCTACTCGTTCAATTTTCATAATTTAATCACGAGAAAGGATAGTTATCGTCATCCTCAACATCGCCCAGAGCATTTAATTTTCTTTCAACATTAAATCGCACGATTATCCGTCGCTATCACACTAACTCATCGTTCAATTACTCGAAATTCCATTATCATACACAGTGACTATTAACACGCAATAAGAATTTAAATTACCTTCTCTTCCCGTCGATCGCTACAACCGATAAACGCAATTTCCCATTGTGCAATAAACAAAAAAGAAACGAGAAGAATCGTTTAACGATCAGTCTCGTTGAGAGTCTCATTATCAAAGATGAAAGAAACCCGTGTATCCCAGAAAGAACAACGCTATCACGCCAATTAATGGATCGGCCATGAGACACGCAATGTCTACTCCGTGTTTTTTCTACGGTGTTTCTCGTTTTGGAACGGATAACGACAAAAGAAAGGTGAAACATCGTCGATCTACTTTTTTACAATCGCGAATTATTATTGCGCGTGCGCACCGTTTACGCGCGCGTGCATCGTTGAATTTCCAATGGCGAACGCTTTCCCTGATCAAAGGAGAAGGCGAGGAAAATCATGTATGCAAAATCATGGATCTGTGTTAGACCGCGACTAATCCATTAATTATTACTTCTTCTGGGATCCGAGCTTCAAGGTCCACCGTTTTGTGTAATCGGTCGTTGAAGGTAATAGTCTTCGTTCAGATTTTCTGGCTGGAGGCGTTCTGCGCGGGAAATTTGAATAGCGATCTTCTCTGCGTACGATTACAGCATTCGTTAGAAATAGCGTCTTAAATAATTTATTGTCGATCAGCTCGAGGAACGTTTTCAAAGAATCGCCTTATATTCTCTTCGGATATAATTAAAACATTTTTTAATACGGTCGATAGATAACGGGTTACGTATTTTACGCAGTAATTCTTGACTCAGCTTGCGTGTCTGTTATATAAATATTTGAACCAATGCTTCAATAACTAGGGGAACCATTTCAGAATTAATTTCAATTACGTTTAGAAGTATATGGATTCGTTTGTACTTACTAATTTGTTAAAATAAATTAAATAGGGAGGACTGTATGTCTGGGTAGTTTGATAGAAAGTATTTTTAAAGTTCATCTTGAGGATTTAATAATTTTAGTAAAATTTTTGAAATTATTGAATATTGTAGAATATTGTTTGTGTATGTTACAGTTCACGTTTTATCGTGTAATTCGAAATAAGCGTAACAGGATACACGATTTGAAGTGAACTGAACTGTAAAACGAAAGATCCTTGATATCTTTTGCAAGACTATTGCAATCCTTTAATAGTTAATTACCATTCGTTCGCTCGACCGATCCTTTTGAATCAAACGAACCAATTCCGTTATTAATGTTAACGTTTATTTGGTTTCCCATAAATATGTTTTGTACCTAACGCGACTTTTCTTCGATGGTCTTCCATTGAATACGGAAAAGGTTTCACAAGAATATGTAACGGAGCAATCGGAGATTAGAATCGTTAACGGGTGAAAAATGACAGTTAGGAGCATAGAATGTCTTTCATACGGAGCTGAATTAATGCCAAGCTCATTTAAATAACAAAACGCCGTTTATCGAATTGTAGTTTACCCTGATATCCTTGCGGTTTGAGACAATTAAAGATCTCTACTGTGTTTACCATATTTACATAATTATCGTTTATTAAAGAGAAAAACAACTGACAAAGTTTATTGTTACAACCTTTATTACATCTAATTAATACATGAAATTTATAAAAATTCCATATTCAAATTTTCTAAAGTGTCCCTGAAAATTTTGTTTTCACGATTGAGTTTCTACCTTGACACCAATTAACCATGTTTCTCCTGCAACCATTCTTTTTGTTAACAAAGAGAAATCTCATTTGCACGCCTGCTTTTTTGGGCACTAATTACATTGTACAAATTACGCGGTCGTGGTCTTTGAACTATATCGAACCACACTGTTCGATCCTTATTTCATATCGAAACGCTGGCTTATGTTAATAACTTGTGACACACCTGGTGCGTCATATGATATTTAGTTGTTCGATGAAAATCACATGGTTGGGACTTTTTGACTATATCAGTGAACTATACTGTTCAATCTCTAACTGATTTCTAAGCAGTGACTTATGTTATATTGTAAATCACGTGACGCACCTGGTGCGTCATGTGATATTTAGTTGTACGATGCAAATCACATAGTTGGGACTTTTTGACTATATCAGTGAACTATACTGTTCAAGTTCTAACTGATTTCTAAGCAGTGACTTATGTTGTAAAACACATGACGCACCTGTTGCGTCATATGGTATTTAGTTGTACAGTGCAAATCACATAGTTGGGATTATTTAACTATATCATCGAACCATACTGTTTAATCTTGAACTTGTCTCAATAATTCATGTTATCTATACAATAAAACGTATGACGCACCTGGTGCGTCTTATCGTATATCGTTACACAGTGAAGACATCATTTTTGTAATTTTTGTATGCGTTGATATTGTGATGAAATAATGGAAGAAATAATGTTACAACAAATGGTGTAGTGACAGGATAACCGGTTGAAGATGATTTATTACCCGTAATCGAGATGTAATCTTCGAAGGAGGGATTGAATAAACGTGTTTTAATCGATTAATTATATTATCCATCTCTCGTTTTGTGTTCAAAGTAAAACTCAACTAACAAAGTTCGCAATTAAAAATATTTTATCATGATACGATTTGAAATTTGAAATCTGAAATTCAAAACTGACATTTGTTTACAATTTTATTTTAATCGATTTGATTTTAATTTACAGAGATCGGAATAATGACTGTGATGGTGGAGTCCGTGAAAGCGGAGGAGGGTGAACATCCGAAGATCAGCAGCTTCGATGACATCTTGCCTTATGTCGGCGAAGCAAATCGATATCAATTGTTCCTCTTCATCTTGCTTCTGCCATTCACCTTCGTCTACGCGTTCCTCTACTTCACACAATTCTTCATCACCTTGGTACCTGCCGAGCACTGGTGTGCGGTGCCGGAACTTGAAAAATGGAACCTCACAGACCACGAAAAGTAAGTGTTTAACATCTGACACTTCGTAAAACAATTATAAACTTCCTTATAAAATTATAAATTGTGCGTTTGCTACAAAATTAATGAATGTATCTTCCAGCTCTAAAGTTTCAATATTTAAAAGTTCCTCTTTCCAAATAACCTTCAAAAATTTCAGAATTGACTAACTCGAAAGTCTGAAACTTTTAGCACCGTGTTATAAAAATTCGACAAATTGCGTAAGAACCTCTCGAATCGTCCAAAATAATCCCCGACAAATCACTGTATTCGTGTTATCATCAGCAACACAGATTGTCTATCATTAAACACAAACATCCCGAGGTACTTAATACCTGAACGAAGCACGAGTACAAGTGGATCTCCCGCGGGATGCCTCGTGTGCAACAGAATCCTGTAATTTGCGAACGTGTCAATAGTAAATTCGCAACGACAGAATTTTCCGCTTATTAGAGGATTTTCACTTTTGAGTCGCGATAGCGAATCGCGTCACGGCAGTATAACCGACGAAGTCATAATATTTGCTCACGGCGTATGCACAACACGTGCCGATACCAGTTGCAACGGTGTACCGTGCATTGCACACATCACATCTTCCGCGTTGAAATTTCGGATTATACAAGCTTAGAATCTTGACAGAACTTTGTAACTTTGGGATTTTTAGAAATTCAAGAATTTAGGAATGAAGGAATTGCAGGAATATAGGAATTTCCGAATTAGGGATTTTGAATGTTAGAAACTCTTGAACTTTTTAATCCCTGGATCTTAGAACCATAGGAGTTCATAAATTTGGGAATGTAGGAATTTGCGAATGTAAGAATGTGGGAATGCCAGGGTGTTGGATTGTGGGAATTTGGGGATGTAGGAATTTGAAAACGTGGGAATTTGAGAATGTGGAAATTTGAGAATGTAAAATTTTGAGACTATAGGAATTTAGTAATGTCGGAATTTGGGAATATAGGGATTTGGGAATGTAAGAATTTGGGAAGTTGGGAATTTGGGAAGGTGGGAATTTGGGAATGTGGGAATTTGGGAATGTAGGAATTTGCGAATGTGGGAATTTGGGAATGTGGAAATTTGCAAACGTGGGAATTTGGGAATGTAGAAATTTGAGAATGTAGAAAATTAGTAATGTGGGAATTTGGAAGTGTAGAAATTTGAGAATGTGGGAATTTGGATAGGTGGAAATTTGGGAATGTAGAAATTTGAGAATGTAGAAAATTAGTAATGTGGGAATTTGGAAGTGTAGAAATTTGGGAATGTGGGAACTTGGAAAGGTGGAAATTTGGGAATGTAGAAATTTGAGAATGTAGGAAATTAGTAATGTGGAAATTTGGGAATGTGGGAATTTGGAAAGGTGGAAATTTGACAACATGGGAATTTGGGAATGTGGGAATGTGGGAATTTGGAAAGGTGGAAATTTGACAACGTGGGAATTTGGAGATGTAGAAATTTGGGAATGTAGGAATTTGAGAATATAGTAATTTGGTAATGTGGGAATTTGGGAATTTGGGAATGTGGGAATTTTAGAACTTGGGAAACTTTTAAAATTTTAAATCTGTATTTTCTCTTTCTTTTGTTGTACGTGCATTTCCACCTGCAACAGCGAACCAAATGCATTATATTACGCATACATGCGTCCATACATATTACCATCGTATAATCGAGATCGCCATGATTATGAGTAAGCAAAATTCCATATACGCTCATCGAGAAACCGCGTAAACGGAAACCGCAAGTATTCGCGTAAATCGAATGAGCAACGTAACTAGAGTTCTAATTAATTCCGAGTGAGACAGTTTTTCACAATGACAGAACGATCGTGTTTCCCGGTGAATCATTTATCTATGACGAAAAATAAGTCGCGTGTACCAGTGACTTCGTACCGTTCGATGCTTCACCGGAAACCAGTTTGGTCGACGACCTCCGGTTGATTCTAGACGCCTGATTCCTCGAACTCGTCGGCCAGGAAATTCTTTCTTGTTTGTAATTCCGCGACGTTTATCTCGAAATAGACGTAACAAAAACGTGCTGAGATCGGCAATTAACCTGGTCGACACCGGAATCTAATTATATGGCAAAACGGTCCTCGAATGTTCAACTTCGTTTCTTCCTAGTCATTCGAACATATATTTATACCATTCGTTTTTAGCTCTAATTAAAAATTATATTCTTCGTTCTTTTTGCTATTTCATTTTATTTTCTGTATCGAATGTTTTGGACTTGTGTTCTTTGTTTCCTTTTTATTTGAATGGTCAAGTATGACGATTCATTTGTACATGAAATTAATTTAGGTTAGGTTATTATGGTATAGTTAGTATTTTAAGTTGAGTGATGGAAATGATAAAGAGATAATTGGTTTTTCAGAATCGCGTTATCGATACCACCAGCGTCGATCGAGGAATTGAAAGCGGAAGATGCCACAGCGTTTTCAAGATGTACCATGTACGATGTGAATTACGAGGAAATATTGTCACAGGGTATTAGAAAAGGAAATCTGTCCTGGCCTATCAAACGGTGTCAGAACGGATGGAGTTTCAATCACACGATGATACCTTATAAGTCCATTGCTGTCGAGGTAAGTCACTTTAATTTACCATTTTACTCTTTTACTTGTTTGGTATTTTATTGCTTCATTATTCATTATTTCGATATTATGCTAGTGTGCTGTTTCATTCTTTTTACTGTCTTACTGTTTCACTATTTTACTATTTTACTATTTTACTATTTTACTATTTTATTATTTTACTATTTTACTATTTTACTATTTTACTATTTTACTATTTTACTATTTTACTATTTTACTATTTTACTATTTTACTATTTTACTATTTTACTGTTTTACTGTTTTACTATTTTACTATTTTACTATTTTACTATTTTATTATTTTACTATTTTACTATTTTACTATTTTACTATTTTACTATTCCACTATTACATTATTTCATTATTTCACTATTGCACTATTTTACCATTTCATTATACCACCATTTCACTATTATACCATTTTACTATTACACTATTTTATGATTTCATTATACCACCATTTCACTATTTGACCATTCCACCATTTTACTACTCCACCATTTCACTATTGCATCATTTCGCTATTTCACTGTTCCTTATCTGCCTATCTTGAATCAGAATTTACAAACAGTAATCTGAATGTTATATTTCGTAATTCATATCTGAATCTTATGATTTATGATTTCTTATCATAATGTTCAGATTTATGTTTTCTTATCAGAACTTTATAATCTGAAATTTTTATTTGAATTATATAATCTGAAATTTGAATCTCAAGTATATAATCAGAAAATCGTAATTCCATAATTTGTAATTCCACTTTGAATAACAAATTCCAATCTGAAGTACTTCTATTTTGTTTCCGCGTCTCGTTATAAAGTTTCAATTAGTAGATACATAACAGTTGCATTATATACCTGTTGAAAATTTAACGCTTCAGTTATCTCGTCATCACTCGTTCAACGAGCGTATTTTAATACAGATTTTGCTCGTTAACTTCGACGATGAAAACAACATTATCATTTAGAAAAGTGTCCTTGTCGATTGCACAAGCCTAGGCTAAAGGTGTAATTACCTATTGTGCTCATCATCGTTATCAGGGCTCTCGTTTAGAGCTCTTCTTCTTATTTTTATCAACGCGTTATCGTATCGATACGATATTTACAGGATAATACTAACGCTTTGTGGTTAGAATTTCGTCTTCAAATATTAACTTCAGGATTTAAAAGTTGTTACATGTATCTTCATTTATGCAACTACGCACACTGTACTTAACTGACATATCCTTGGATATAATAATTAATACCCTAATGTAAAAACCTTTTTACGATCACTCAAACACGGTAATTGTTACCTGCGCATGTAACGTTATTGCTTTATAATTTTAGGACAATTTACGGTCACATTGTCACTGATAATTTCAAAAGTCGTTCAATTTTTATTGGTTCAATTTATAGATGGATAAGACCTAAATTTCTAAAATTTCCTAAATCCTCTAAATTACCCAATTTATCACATCAATTTGTGATAAATTGTCTTCTTGTCTTATCTAAATTACAAAAATTATCTAAATTATTCACTGTAGATAAATTTCTCAAATCACCTAAATTACCCTAGAATTGAACCAAAGTTAACTGAACTAACGTAGTTAACTAAATTTTACAAATTGCATCAAGCGAATAAATTCACCAAAATTTCTCGTATTCCACAAATCACCTAAATTCCCAAAATTCCATAAAATGCCCAAATTCTCCAAATTGCCCAAATATCTCGTATTCTCTAAATTCCCCAAATTCCCTAAATTACCCAAATTGCCCAAATATCTCGTATTCTCTAAATTCCCCAAATTCCTGAAATTGCCCAAATTTCCCAAATTTCTCGTATTCCCCAAATCACCTAAGTTCCCCAAATTCCCTAAATTGCCCAAATCACCTAAATTCCCCAAATTGCCCAAATCACCTAAATTCCCCAAATTGCCCAAATCACCTAAATTCCCCAAATTCCCCAAATTGCCCAATGTACCCAAACTTATCGTATTCGCAAACTACAAAAATTCCTGAAATTCCCAAAAATCCTACAGCCCCATATTTCCACGAAATCCGTCTGATCCGAGTTCAAACGTGGTTTGTTTCTTTCGCGTTTCAGCTGGAGTGGGTCTGCGACAACACTTTTCTGGGTTCAGCGGCACAGTCAGCCTTCTTCGTTGGCAGCATCATCGGCGGCCTAATATTCGGTTACATAGCCGACCATTACGGCAGGATTTCAGCTCTGGTCGCGTGCAACTCGGTCGGTTTCATCGCGTCCGTGGGCACCGCGTTCTGCAACAGCTTCTGGAGTTTCTGTCTGGCCAGATTAGTCGTCGGCACCTCGTTCGACAACTGTTTTAACGTTCTCTTCATTATCGGTGAGTCACATGGTTAATTGACGTGAAACTATCGCGAACCCACGTGGACTATCTCTGTTTTTTACGTAATTTACACTCACTCTTTCTATGCACGTATAGTTTTAGCAGCCAGTTTGAGGTTACTGCTTTTCCTTTATGGATAAAATAAAAATAGTACTGACTAGAACACGAGAATTGATGTTATGCTAATAAACCATGTTTGAAATATTGGGATATTGACGGAGTGAGAATGACATGAATTTATGGCTTGTTGAGAAACGAGTGCTGGTTCGTTGAAGTTTCTCATTAAAATTATTACGACAGTTGCTAGAAAGTAACTAGTAGACGATGATCAATTTTATAAATAATGTACATTATAAATATTACAAATCATCTTTAAATAATTGTTTTGTATAAGTATGAGGATGTCTGGTCAAAAAAAAAATCATTATTAATTAGTAACAAGATTGTGTTAAATTATTAAGTATAGATTTCGAATAAGATGCTTGAAAATAAAAATTTTAATAAAACGAGGATATTGTAAATTTGATTTCAGTGATAGAATATGTCGGTCCAAAGTACCGAACACTGGTGGCGAACATGTCCTTCGGACTTTATTTCGCCGTAGCTTCCAGCATATTACCATGGCTCGCTTACTGGATCGCGAACTGGAGAATTCTGAGCATGGTCACCGCCTGTCCCATGGTAGTTGCTTTCGTTGGACCGTGGATCGCTCCTGAAAGTGCACGGTAATTAAACCATCGCTAAAATCCTTATTTATTGAAACAATTGTCATGTATACGACTTGTAACGTGGTCAACATATAAATATTTTATCTGTGACATATGTGACTATACAGCGAAGGCCTCAAATAATTGCACAGATATGTAAAAGTGTAATGATGCATGCAAATTGTGTAAAAGTTCTGTAATTAGAATTCGTGGAAAAGGAAAGCAATTTTTATGCGTCTGCATAAGAATATGCATTTGCATAAATAGATTTACATTTCTGTTACACCTCTTTCAGTTGGTATATTACCAGCGGCAAAGTCGACAAAGCGATCGAGATGCTGAAGAAATTTGCAAAGGTGAACGGGAAAGAGGTAAAGCAGGAAGTATTCGACGAGTTCGAGAGAAGCTGCAAATCGATGATCGAGCAAGATAAGTCGCATAATCAGTACACGGTTCTGGATCTCTTTAGAATGCCACGGCTCGCTCGTATCACCATCATGCTCATCGTTTACTGGTAAATATAACTTTATGTAATGTAATACGTTATTTTATTAGCTTTTTCTGGTTGAAATTGGAAACTACATTTGGGGATTTGGGGATGTGGACATTTTTTATTTTGGGATTTGGGGATTTGGGGATTTTGGGGATTTGGGGATTTGGGGATTTGGGGATTTGGGGATTTGGGGATTTTGGGATTTTGGGATTTTGGGATTTTGGGATTTTGGGGATTTGGGGATTTGGGAATATAGGGAATTTAGGGATTTGGGGATTTGGGAATATAGGGAATTTAGGGATTTGGGGATTTGGGGATTTGAGAAGTTGGGAATTTGGAAATTTGGGGAATTGAGAATTTGGAACTTGAGAAGTTGGAAAATTCAGAAGTTGGGAATTTAGGGATTTGGGGGTTTAGAGATTTGGGGATTTGGGAATATAGGGAATTTAGGGTTTTGGGGATTTGAGAAGTTGGGAATTTAGGGATTTGGGGATTTGAGAAGTTGGGAATTTGGAAATTTGGGGATTTGGGGATTTGGGGATTTGGGGATTTGGGGATTTGGGGATTTGGAACTTGGGAATTTGGAAATTTGAGGATTTGGGGATATTGGTATTTGGGGATTTAGAAGTTTGGGACCTCGGTAATTTGAAAAATTGCAAATTCGTAAATCTCTAAGTTTCAGATCTTAAAATTTGAAAATTAGTAAATTTAGAACTCTAAAAATTTGCACCCTCAAAACTCTCAAAATCTAAAAACTCCCATATCTAAAACTATAAAATGTCAAAAACCCCAGTACACATGGCCATACATCCCAGAGTCCAACCACAAAATCTAAATAACTAAAATAAAAAAATAACAATCTAAAATTACCTACATGCCATTTAGTAGATTGTTACGGCCTTCGACTACGTACCTATAAGTATCGAATGTACTAGCCAGCGATCAGAGCTGGTTCGCGTGCAAACGAGTACAACTTGACATTGAGAATCATAGAAAAAGGAAAAGCTAGTAAAGCATTTATTAATCGACTGGTTTGTAGGCTTCTGATGGTGTGGGTGTTCGACGGCCACGTATGGAACATGAAACTTCTGGATCCCGACGTTTTCACGTCCTTCTCTTTGGCCTCGCTCACGGAACTTCCGGCCGCGATTCTCCTCGCACTCTTTCTGGACAGATGGGGCAGACGATGGATGGGTTTCGCGTCCATGTTCCTATGTGGAGTTTTCTCTTTCATCGCATTGGCCACGCCTCATGGTACGTTCCCTTTTTCTCATTGATTGATCGTTCGTCGATTCGAAGTACTTTATGAAACACTTGAAAATTTCCTTTCTATAAACTCTTTTTGGGTTTTCCATAATTCTGTTTGAACTTTCCTTATATTCTTTCTTTCTATGTTCTCTTTAGACTTATCCTAGATCCCTGGAGTCTTCTTAGGTACTAGATTTTTCTAGATTTTGGGGTCTTATCAGTAAGGTTCTCTTTGGGATCTTTCAAAATTCTATCGTTTTTAAGCTTTTTCTAGGTTTAGATTTTTCCTAGATTCTTTTCAGGGTTTTCTTAGATTCCTAGATCTCTGCATTCTCCTTGAGCCACTGCTAGGTTTCCCTAGACTTTCCAAGATTCCCCATAATTATTTTTTTAGGTTCAGATTTTTCCTACATTCTCTTTAAACCTTTCCTAGATCCCTACATCCTTCTTAGACTGCTACTTTTCCCCTAGATTTTCTTTTCAAATCTTCATAGATTTTCCTAGATTCTCTTTAGGATCTTTCAAAATTCCCCATAGTTCTTTTCAAACTTCTAAGTTTGAATTTCTCCTAAGTTCTCTTAAAGCTCTTCCTACATTTCTACGTCTTTCTCATGCTATTAACTCAAAATTCTCCTCTTACTATATTCCCCTAGATCCTTAAACTCTCCCTAAATTCTATCAAAATCAAATAAGATTGCTTCTACAGTTATAGTTGTTTAAAATATATTTGCTGATTTCCAATTCTTTGTTCAAAGGTGCTCCAACGGTAGCCATGGCGATCGTGGCACGTCTCGGTGTGAACATCGCAGCGAATATCGGTTTTCAATACGCGGCCGAAATGCTTCCTACAGTGGTGAGAGCACAAGGTGTGTCTCTGATCCACATCATCGGCTACGTCGCTCATATTCTGGGACCATACATCATTTACCTAGTGAGTAAAAGAAAAGTTCACTTTGATACAAACTTTCAATTGTCTTTCAATAAAGTCTAATTATATTGCCACAAGTTAATGACAAAATGTGGCAATATAACGAAACCCACTGTATTTATCCTACTATATATTCAACACATTGTACATTCAACCTGTATATTCAATTTATTATCACAATTTAGTCTTTCAATAATTGAATATACAGGAGACATTTAAAACCGCACGAATAATTTGACTGCTATTATAAGAAAAAATGTATCAGGTCAAAATTATTTAGTTAGGTCCAAACAAGTTATTCTGGTTTTAAGACTCTGTATAAAAAAAATTTTCACTGATGAATTTTTGTTTGAATAAAGGCTGACGTCGACCCATCACTACCTCTGGTTGCCCTGGGCTTGTTGTCCTTTGTCCACGCGTTCTTGACCTTGGGTTTGCCAGAAACCTTGAATCAAGAGCTGCCCGAGACTCTGCAGGAGGGCAACGACTTCGGTAAAGACCAGAGCTTCTGGTGGGTCCCCTGCGTATCCTCGTAAGTATCCTTGCATTTATTTCTCAACTAAGCATACATGAAATTAATACTAAATTTGTGCAACAGGAGTGAGCCATTGAAGAAGAAACTCAGAAAGAAGGATGGCCTCTCGAATCCCGCGTTCACCGGCAGCGTTCAAAAGATCGACTGCACCAGATTATAGCGACTGCTGTTGAAACTTGCCAAATCCTTTGTAAATATAGTCGTTAAATGTGTGTGTGTGTGATGTGAGAGGTGTATGACACCGCGAATGATATGAAACGAGGAGCATTCCATAGGTGTACCGTTTAATAATTATCGAGTGTAATTAACGAAATTAACGAGCGTACAATTTAGCGCAGTTACTCGACGAAATGTTTACAGTATTCATAGAGCTGTTGAAACGATGATCGATTGTTTACAAAGCTCGAACGGATAATCTTGATGTGTCGACAGAATTTATTTTAATTTCTTAAATTTCATCGAGTGGTTTCCACGATCATTTTCAAAGAGCTTATAAAAATACGTAATTAATTTTGAACCCGAGACGCGTTGAAAGTTTGAGAAAGAAGCTTTATCTCGAAATTCGAATGGAAAAGGAATGTTTTGATAACTGTCAGTGATACCTTAAGTATTATAATTGATCATAAAAGACCTCAGAGATTCTTCGAACTCTTGTCTCACGGTTTTTCTGTGTACTTTATTGAAATGTTACATCGAGAAATATTGTAACTGTAACTTATTAAAGAATTGTGATCGATTTTGAACTCTGGTTTAAAAGTTATTACGCAAACGAACGTTTGAGGACTTGAGAAAGTATACAAACCTAAAAACTTAATTATTCAATTTGAGCATATAATTCCACAATTTTTGCTCCCATCCAAAGAATGTCTACGTTATAACAAAAATACCAGAACTTTCAAAAAAATTCCAGAAATTCCAAAATAATTTTATTGTACTTTCCCTTTCAATATTTCCTAATGACAGTTTATCTATACCACAATCTCAAACAATTCTATTACATAATAGTATTCGAAATTAATCCAGATACCATGTGTGTCTAGCAAGTTGACACATGAACCAATAAGCTCCACCCTCGTCCCAGCTGCCAACTTACCAGACACAATTAAAATGATTCGTGATAAAGATCAAGCGTTCATTTCATTCCACAAACATTTTATAGTTGAACGTTTCGAGGACGATGTCTGTGAGAACAGAAACAAGAACTGTTTACATATTCCCGACTTGTAGGTCGTGACCTTCTGCTGCACTCACACGCCATATTGAATAGCGTGATTTTTCTGAAAAATCAGGAAACGCAATTATTTGTAATAACATTAATTATTTCTGACAGTGTTATTTATTACACTGGTTGTACTAATCTTCGACGATTGTTGCAATCTTGCAAAGATTTTTAACGCTTATTTATTATACACTTACGTTGTTTTAGTAAGTGAAGTATGATACATAGTAGTATAAGTTACTTTAGTATGATAAATTTGTTAATAAATTTACTACTTCAGTAATATTTTATTAATAAATTTACTTCTTCAGTAATATTATTTTATTAATAAATTTACTACTTCAGTAATATGATTTTATTAATAAAACTACGTTAATAATATGATAAAATAAAATACAGCTTGAAATTATGATAACACAAAATTAAAAAGTAATGCAATATTTCACAGGGAGAAAAAGAAGTAAACTTTTGTAACAACCTAAAGTAGGTCACAGCTCGAAGTTGGATGGTTTACAGAAATATGTAAAACGTGCATAAAACGAGAGGTTGATACGAGAATAAAAGTGAGACGTATTTTTCAGTTGATAGCGTTGTTATTGATACAACGACGAACACTGATCGTCATTCGATGGCACAGTTTATGACAATTCCTTTCTCATCATACAAACTATCCACGTTTTTAAGCATGGATAAAAAAAACCAGCAGTTGGAGCTCGATTCGCGATGTTTTCTACAGTGTTACATTGTCGTTTTAACCGTAATTGTAATTAAATAATGATACTGTTAAAAAGAGAGACATTTTTAAGTACAGACGGTTAAAACGTTGTAATGTAAGAAACTATAAAAGTATATATTTGAAATTGTAAAAAGAATGTGTAAAAAGTCTATTTAAGATCGTAAAAGTTTTAAATGATGGAACCAACTGTTGACTTTTCAAGAAACGAGTAACTTAATACGAGAACAGATGAAAAAAGACTCTTAAAGTAAAACGTAATATTAAAAAACTATGTAGGAACATAAATTCTAAGTATTCTCGGTGATCCTATCACAAGACTTAGAAATTAAAATATATAGTAAAAGTAGAGAAATACAAACTAACATGCTCGATTTTCGCGTACTAAAAGTATCGGTGATACTTCAACGGAACACAGTTGTTACAGTTCGTGTACGTTGAAAAATGCAAATTGAATAATTATAAATATTCAGGAACCGTAATGTCGATGGTTATCGTACGAATTTTTTTGATAACACGGCAACGACCAGAAGTGTTGATCTTTTCCGAATTCTTCGCCCTGCTTGATCGTCTGAGGAAGATTCTGACCGACGGTTTCCGGTAGGAACAAAACCAACATGGCGCCCAGGAACGATACTACGCTTATTATTAGCATTGGGAATCCCTCCCAAACTTTTGCCTAAAAAATAAATTTAAAAAGTGATTGATGAAAACTATCTCAAGTTGAGATTATTATAAATTAAATTAAATTGTAGAACTATATTATGAATTATTACTACTTTTATTTTTAAGGTGATTAATAATTGACTTTAATAGAAAATGAGGAATATAAGTTTACTTACGGAATCAGTGATGTATGGCGCTATGGAGTGTGCAATTATTCCGAAAATATGAATTAATGATACACCTTGTGATCTGACAGGGGTTGGTAGCAATTCAGCTGCATATTGAAGTCCAATGTTAGCTGCCATGTTTAGACAGAACCGTGACATCACGGACATCACTAGCTTGGCGGTTACTGGATAACAAATTAATCGAGAATGAAATTTTATAGATAAACGTGACAGTAAATAATGAATTACGTAAAGAAAGATGTGATGTTACTTAAAGTGATGATATAAGGGAAATTTGGTGGTTTGTGGTTCTTAAAGTTTCAGATTTAGAAATTTGCGATATTATAAATTTTCCTAATTCTCAAGTTTCTGAATTCTCAAATTTCTGAATTCTCAGTTCCCCAAATTATCAATTCCCCAACTTCTCAAATTTCTAAATACTCAAACTCCCAAATTCTCATATTCCGAAATTCTCATATTCCCAAATTCTCAGTTCCCCAAATTCTCAATTCCCCAACTTCTCAAATTTCTAAATACTCAAACTCCCAAATTCTCATATTCCGAAATTCTCAGTTCCCCAAATTCTCAGTTCCCCAAATTCTCAATTCCCCAAATTCTCAAATTTTCAAATACTCAAACCCCCAAATTCTCATATTCCCAAATTCTCAGTTCCCCAAATTCTCAAATTTTCGTGTCCCTAAATCCCCAAATTTCCACATTTCCAAATCTACAAATTCCCAAATATCTAAATATCCAAATCCCTAAATCCCTAAATCCCAAAATCCCAAAATCCCCAAATTCTAAAATTCTCCAGTTTATCCCAACTGCCCTACATTTCCAGGCAAACACCTTACAGTCCAACAGTAAGCATTTGAAATGTATATATATTTACTTGATTGCAGGATCAGTTCAGCGATAGTGAACAAACAGGTCACCGCCAACGTGAGAAATCCACATAATCTACGACCCCATCGATCCAGCACCAGGGTCAGTAACAACCCAGCCGGAAGTTCCGTAGAACACGCCACGGAGAAAGACATAAAAACCGAGCTTTGAATGAGCTTTAACGAGTACACGTGGCCGTCGAATGAGATCACGGTGAGACACCTGTAAAATAACACAAACTTCAAAGTTAGCAAACTACAGTTTCGACAATGATTTCTGATAACTATGTAGATTATGGTTCACCTTGACAATTTTAGCGACATTGATCTGATGTGATTTCATATATGATTTGATGTATGAGTTGATGTATGATTTGATGTATGATTTGATATATCATTTGATCTGTGATTTGATGTATGATTTGATCTGTGATTTGATGTATCATTTGATCTATAACTCGATGCATGATCTATGAGTTCACTTGTTTTGAACAATGAAAATTCGCTTAAATCGACAAGGTAGACATTCTAAACAAATACTTCGTTTTCTTATATTTACCAAAAGAAGACCAGAAGAATGGTGTTCCTTGTCAACCTAGGTGATCTGAACAGATCGAACACTGTTGCTGTCTCTTGCATTCTCTCTGACGCCTCCAGATTGGTCTAAAACCAAATATTTGTTCGATAAAATCGAGATATGATAGCTGAACACATGGGCGATTGTAGGATCAAAACGAGAACAGCGAATGGTAAGTGTCTTACAAATATTTGCTCGATTGAACAATTTTTAAATAGATAGGTATTTGGGATCAGTTATAATCGATAGATAAAATTATACTCGAATTAAACAAGCGATACAACCATTCGACTTTCTCTTAGCTAATTGCAATTTGAATCATATAATCTTGAACTAATATCATTTTGTATAAATAAATGATAATTTTACAATACACGTTAAATAACATTCTCGAATGTAATTCTATAAGTAAAAAAACATATAGAATAACAAAAATTGTTAAAATAACAGCGACAAGAATGTTTTCTTTCACTTACAACGAAGACGTCGTAAATACGAGGATCCGGGTACATGCGGTTGATCCTGGCTATCTTCCGCAGCTTCCTTACAACCTTGTTCATCATTCCGTTGGAAACGTACCATCTGGAAAAGTAAATTTTCGACGAACGAATCGATAAGCAAATCTTTACACAGACTCGAATCGCAAGTTTACATACCGGGCGCTCTCGGGCAGGATCCATGGTGTAATGACCACGGACATCAATGGTATGGCGGTGATGTAAGTGAAATACCTCCAGTTAGATACGTAGTATGCTATCCACGGTAAAATGGTGCTAGCTACTGCGAAGTATATGCCGAAAGCTACATTTACCACCAGTGTGCGTTTGGAGACAGCCATGTACTCCAATACTGTGAACGACATTCTTTACTGTTAGTGAAATTGAGGATTGTAATCAAGTTGTTAGAGTCATTTTGTCACAGTCAAGTTATCATAGTCAAGTCATAACACTCAAGTAGTCATATTCAAGTTATCATGGTCGATTTATCATAATCAAATAATAATAGTCAAGTTATTATAGTCAAGTTATGGTAGTCAAGTTATAATAGTCAAGTTATGTTAGTCAAGTCATAATACTCAAATAATCATATTCAAGTTATCATGGTCAATTTATCATAATCAAATAATAATAGTCAGGTTGTGAGAGTCAATTTATGATAATCAAGTTATAATAGTCAAGTTTCTGTGATCAAGTTATCATAGTCGAGTCATCATACTGAAGTTGTCATATTCAAGTTATCATAGTCAATAATCATAGAACAATTATTATAATTGAGTTTCCATGTTCAAGTTATCATATTCAAGTTATCATATTCAAGTTATCATAATGAACTTATCATAATCAAGTTGTCATGTTCAAGTTATCATATTCAAGTTATCATAATGAACTTATCATAATGAACTTATCATAATCAAGTTATCATAATGAACTTATCATAATCAAGTTATCATAATCAAGTAATCATAATCGAGTTATCATAATGAAGTTACAATCAATTTATCATAATCACAATTTGCTAAAAACATTTCCTGAAAAGCAATCAATCCACAAAAAATTAATTCAAACAATAATTATCGTCTGACCCTACATGTCACAAAACGAACATTCCTACATTCAATTACAATTTGACTTCATTGTATAATAATTACTTGATTACTCTTTCATATAAACATACACTTGACAATTAATTAATGTCCAAAAAACTGAAAGATAACGAAACTCATAATTCGTCGATGTAATAATTAGGCCAAACATGACGATGAATCAGAGGTTATCGTCATCGTACATATTATTGATAAACCTCACCGATTATAAGAGGAATGTTGATGCAGTTGTCGAACGCGAGTCCAGTGAGGAATCGGCACACAGCGAAAGACCAAAAGCTATTTGCGCTGGCGGTGGCGATTGAGCTTAGAAGAGCGATACTGTTGCAGAACATTAAAGCCGGTATCCGACCTTTATGATCTGCTATCCAGCCGATCAAGAAACCGCCAACGATGGACCCGCAGAAGAAGATCGCCTGCGACGTCGATACGAGGTACTCTCGGTCGCATACCCAATCTAGCTAATCACCAAGGGCTAAGGATTACTCGGTGAAACTGGGGCTACCATAGATATATTTGTGATCGAAATATTTAAATAGCTCATGCATGAATTCTGGATTGAATCGAATATTTCAATATTCGAGTAATGGAAGTGTAGTTTGGAGTTATATGGACTAGGGGTGTAGGGAAAGTTTGATGTCTAGGGGTATAGGGATTTTAAGATCTGAACATCAAGGATCTGAAGATTTATGGATTTCGAGATTTGAAGGATTTGGGGGTGTAGGGATGTGGTCATGTAGGGATCTGGTCATGTAGGGATGTGGTCATGTAAGGATGTGGTCATGTAAGGATGTATGCATCTGGGGATCTAGATATCTAGAGATCTATGTATCAGGGGATCAAGATATGGAGGGATCTAGGTGTCTATAAATCTAGGTATCTAGAAATCTAAGAACTATATTTCATTAAATTTCGAATATTTGAACATTCACTAAATTTCAAATTAAACTAAATATCTTCTCAGATATCGAGTATCTGAATATTCAGAACACCCTAATTTAGAGTTATACCACGTATCTCACTAGAGTTCACACACTCGACTATTCAAATAGTCGAAACGTTGAATTATTCCGAATACCTCACCTCGGCACCCACACTAGGATACGGGATTTGCGTGAAATTGTATTCCCATCGCGTACAACCCACACTTTTGTTCGCTCGAAATTCCAAGGAACGCAGGTCCTGGCCATTGTTGAGGAGCTCCGCGAAATTCAAATCTCTCCGATGACACTGGTCGTAATAAGGATACTCTCCTGTCTCTGGAATTGCTATTCGAATTCTGGAAATATTCAAAAGTAACTATAATACTTATGGTTAAGGCTCTTCCGAAGATCAATTTTTTAAGAAATAAAGAGATTTGTTTAGTCTTTTTTGAAGAATATGTGTTGCATGTGTTCTTTATTGACATATTGTCTATTCAATATATTTCCTGCACAGTATATTGTCTACCCAATATATTGCCTATACAATATTGCCTTTATTAAGATATTGTATATATATTGCTTTTATTAATACATTGTTGTTATTATCATACATATTATTATATATAGTATTGTTATTATTAATGCACTATTTAAACCCCACCAAAATTAATTTTAAACTAAATTCAATAAATATTAATTGTGAATCTCACCTATCTTCCGCAGTAAAATTCGAGTTCACCAATTCCTCAACCTTGCACCAGTGTTCCGTGGGTGTGATCGTGATGAAGAATTGGGAGAAATATAAGAAAGCGTACGTCACACCATAAGGTAACAGCGACAGCAATAATAACCATTGGTATCTACCATAATCGCCGACATATGGTAGAATATCATCGAAACTCTCTAATTTTTGCCTCAGAGCCGTCGTCTCCGTCGGCCCCACGGCGTTGTTCACGTTGTTCACGTTGTTCTTCATGTTGTTCATTTCTCTGTAACATTACATATTATTCGAACACGTTATTACTTCGAAACACATTCAAATATCGAATTATACCGAGTATTTTGTTTTGTTCGAAATGCATTTTCGTATCGAAAGAGATTAGATACATTCAGCAACTTTCATAGTCGTGTTACCGCACAAGCAATTTTTAAATATGACCTTAGCAAATAATTCGATAAGCAGGAATAAATGAATGCGGACGCGTAACATAATCACATTAATATGTCAGAACTGCGAATATACCGTTCAGACTTCTACGGTTAAAAAATGAATCTGTTATAATCCGGAATAGAGGGTCACACACGAACAACCCGCAAAATAAAGTAATTATAATGTAACATTAGAAAGAGGCGATTAGATTTGTAGCCGACGACAATTATATTAATGAAAATCGATATCACGAAATACAGAAAAAAAGGAGTCCGTAGTGTTCGCGGTAGAGGTCAAAGAATGACCTCGAGTAGAGTATTACAAATCTCACCCGGAGTTCATATTTCCTGGAGAACGTTTCCACAACAGTCGAACTTGAGAAAGTGGTGTTGTCGAAGCGGAATACGCTAACCGCACCAATTGGTGTTCGAACTGGCTGAAATTGTCGAGCAAAGTCCGCCGTGTGTCTTGTTTTCGAATCTGTCAAACGATAAATTAATTGCGACTTATTTGTGTCGGAGCTGCTCAATTACTATTGTAACCGAGAGTCAAGTTGATCGTGACACGCAGCTCGATTGTAAACTGAATTGTAAACGAGACACGAACCAACACAGGGAGCCTCAAGACTTGTCTGCCGGGTCGAATATCGTGTGAAAGCGTACTGATAGAAACTCTTTCGGATCGTTTATGAGAATCATTAGCGTAATTAACTTTTTTTGTCTAGGCGTTATATCATCGCGCGTAAGAACACCACGCGGTCTCATCTGCATCGTTGCGCGATGTACGGCAATGCGTTATATTATCGTGTCGTATAACCACGCGGTATATGCGTTAGGTTACAGGTTATAGTAGGACGCGGTAATTTTTTCGCGATATATTGCCTTACAGTAGATAATTTATGGGTCAAGTTGCCACGCGTTATATTGCTACGCGTCAAATTTCCACGTGTTAGATTATCACGCGTTCAATTACCATACGTTACATTACCACACATTAAATTTCCCACGTGTTATATTGCCACGCATTATATTGCCACTCGTTAAATTTCCACACGTCAGATTACCACGCGTTAATTTGCCACGCGCTGTATAGCTACACGTTAGAATACCACGCACTAAATTCCCTCGCGATATATTGCCACGCATTAAATTTCTACACATTAGATTACCACGCGTTAAATTTCTACACGTTAGATTACCACGCGTTAATTTGCCACGCGCTATATAGCTACACGTTAGAATACCACGAACTAAGTTCCCTCGCGATATATTGCCAAACTTTAAATTTCTACGTATCAGATTGCCACGAGTTAAATTGCCATGCACCAGATATCTATATCACCAAATTTTAAATATCCCAACAGTAAGAATATCCCTAGATCAAAATATCTCTAGACTCCAAATATTCTCAAATAGTAAATATCCCTAGATCTTCCTACATCCCAATATTTCATGGTATAAAATACCTCTAGATTTCAAATATTCCCAAAGCCAATATATTCTAAGTCCCGAATACACCTAAATGGTAAACGTCGTTTAGTCATAAATATTTATATTATCGTAATTAATGTTTATCACAAAAATGTTAATGGTGTGATAATAAAAGTACGTTAATTGATTAGAATTACAATTCTAACACTTCCAATTGTAAGTGACTCACGATGACGTGGTTGCATACAGTTTATGTATTTCGTTACGAATTGATTATTCGAATATTTGAATACAATTACTGTATCCTATAGCTTTTTGCGTATAAACAATACCAGTTGAGAATTTTCAATAATTCAAGAAATCACAATTCGTTATATATTCATTTTGAAGAATTGTGTTCGTGCAACAAGCTGAAATAAGCAACGAAGAAAATATATCATGAATCGCTTACGTTTTTCGGATAAATCCTCGACGAATGTACTGACACGATTAAAATCACACAATGTTCTCGGAACTCAGTCCTGTTTGATCACCGCACTATCTGACAATGGACCCTAACGGCATCAAACAGCAACGTTTCAGCTGGCGTCGTTCTCCGCGCGATTAACCTCGAATTACGTAACTAGTAATTAAAAACGCTCGCCGGCTCGATCGTATCATCATCCCTCGCGAAACTATCCAACCGGAAACGCGTCTTCGATTCTTCTCGTCAAGATCCTCGTAGAACGGCTCTGATAATCATTCGCCGTGAACGTGTTCGTAGCTTGTCTTCTCGGAGAAAAACAACGGGAAATTGTCACTCGAACGGTTTCAGCCGCGATGACGAAAAGAAGAACGCGTGCGATACTCGCGAGACCTTACTCGAATATGAAGGGGAGAGCCTCGAGTATATCGCTGATATATGTAGAAACTCTGCTTGGCGAAGACGAACGCAATACCCGGCAACACGTGTTCAACAGTAAGAAACGAGTGAAAAGAGGATGGAGAAAGAATGGAGAGAGATGAGAGAGAGAGAATCGGTCGTTGGTTAGCGATTTTGCACTTGTGTACATTCGAACGCAATGTAGACTTTCTTTGGATAAGGGTACACGTGTGAACTTGACTATTTTTTCGTTTAGATATCTTTGTATTTTTAACTTTTCAAGTTTTCCAGTTTTTTTGTTGTTAAATTATTCGAATAGTTACATTTGTGTAGGACCAAATTTCCAAGTTTTCTAAGTTTTCAGATTTTCGAGTTCTCTGGTCCACAAATTTCTAGATGACTGAACTTGCAAATTTGTAAATATTACCAAATTTCCTTATTTCCAAATTTCCAAATCCCTACATTCCCAAATCCCTAGATTCCCATATTCCTAGTCTCCCAAATCCCTACGTCCCCAAATCCCTATATCCCAAAATTCCTACGTCCCCAAATTCCTAGATTCCCATATTCCTAGTCCCCCAAATACCTATATCCCCAAATTCCTACGTCCCCAAATCCCTAGATTCCCATATTCCTAGTCCCCCAAATACCTATATCCCCAAATCCCTACGTCCCCAAATCCCTATATCCCAAAATTCCTACGTCCCCAAGTTCCTATGTCCCCAAATACCTATATCCCCAAATCCCTAGATTCCCATATTCCTAGTCCCCCA
Source organism: Megachile ligniseca (assembly GCA_945859555.1). NCBI lineage: Eukaryota > Metazoa > Arthropoda > Insecta > Hymenoptera > Megachilidae > Megachile > Megachile ligniseca. The sequence continues at coordinate 9,125,866 of OX243783.1, forward strand.
AATAACTATATCCCCAAATCCCTACGTCCCCAAATCCCTATATCCCAAAATTCCTACGTCCCCAAATTCCTGTGTCCCCAAATACCTATATCCCCAAATTCCAACGTCCCCAAATCCCTAGATTTTTTCAAAAATTGAGATGAAATAAGAGTGAGAAGTTTCCTCCTTCACTGCCACATTTTTCCCTAGGGAAACTAGATTTGCTTGAGTGTACTCGAGGACCTAGAAGGCCACGTGGCCACCATTGTCAGCGAACAAATTTCTGCTCGATATACTCTTCTCGAGGATCGTATTGTTCCCTCCAATCGCTATAGGCATTGTTCGCAGAAATCGAAGATTGCTGGTTCTCGAGTTCTACCTTGAAACGCACAATAAAATTAATCATGTCTGACCACCTCCCCATTATTATTTAATTATCGAAGTTTCAATAATAGCGACTACAACTTTTATGCTCTGTATTGCTGAGAAATAAATTTTGAAATAAAAAATTTCACTTGCTTCCTAAATTATCTGTGTCTATGAAACTTTATTGAATATCTTTGTAACATAATATTGAAAATTCTTTTAAGTTAACAAAAATTTTATATAATTTCTGTAATCATTACAGCCTCCTTAATAAAATTACATATCCTTGTTATCGAGAATATTTTGCTCCGAATATTTATAACGTTCCAGAACTGGTTTAAGAACATAACTGTGAGTTTTTTATTTGCCAAAGATGAGGTCGAAGGCCACGCTTCCATTGTTTGGAAAGGAACCCAAACGTTTCGTAACGATCTGCTCGATTAATCCGTTCGGTAGTTAAAAGTCGATCTAAGTTCAAGGCGAACGAGTTTGAAAATCAACATTAATTACAACGTTTGTTCGATGAGGCAAGTTTAACGGTCACTGACATTGATAATAGCAAAGACATAGTTATGGCTCTGTTACCAAGTCTCGTATCATTTAAACGGGTTTCGTCTGACCCGATCTGGCACCGTTCCTAATCCACGCTCGCGAGAAAGGACGCACATATGTATACATATAAGCACGTATGTATGTACGGAGCAACGGTAGATATGTTGTTATAACGTTCCGTAACGGTCTATAAATAATTTCTCACTCGTTCTAAGTAAAGGCCGCAACTATTTCCGGAAAAATCTACGAAGTGTACGATAAATGGTACAGCTTTCGGAGGAAAATATTGTGCGATGAAAAACTTGGAACACTTTGAATGTTAGAAGAGTAGTATAGATATTTATGAAGAGTGTTGATGTATTATGTTCAGACATATATTTGTATCTTTTGAAATATGTTCCTATGTCTCTAAATCTTGAATATCCTTAGATCTTAAACATGTTATCCACATCCTTAGACCTCAAACATTTCTGCACCTTAAAATATCCCTGGATCTTAAGAACTTGCGTAATCTAGTTATCTATTAATCTTAAATTTGTAGCTTAAATATCCTCAAATTTTAAACATTTCTGTAACCTAAATATCCCTAGATCTTAAACATTTGCGTAACCTAATCATCTGTTAATCTTAAATATCTTTGTAATTTAAATATCCCAAAATTGTAAACATCACGTAACCTAAATATCCCCAGATGCCTAGATCTTAAATATCGTTGAAACCTAAATATCCCTAGACGTCAACACGCTGTAAATATCCTACAGATAATATAATTCGACTGTTACGGACATTTGAACACTTACGAAATATTTATCATTCTAATTATGTCGCCACGTACGAGTATCTTTTATGTTCGAACAGAATTGATTGTAACGCGATAACAACACGCGACTGATTTAAATCCTGTACAAGGACATCTCGTCTACCGTATCTTACCAAACGGAAGAATCTAATTAAACTCTTCTTTTTCTTCATCGAGTCGCGACGTAAACAAGATTTCCCGTTCAAAGATTATTTACCGTCGTATCAGCAGGGATAATGGGTCTATATCACAACTATCGAAGATAATGCAACTTGCGACGCTCGCATCGAACTACTGCAGAAAGTACAAAAGTAGCTATAGGTTTTATCTGAGGAACAAAAAGGGGATTATCAGAAGACTACGTAACAGTGCTGAAGTCACAGTCGAAATGTAATCGGACCGCGTGACTTTTCAAAGAATTACCATGGAATAGATTGTTACGTTTATTCTCGGATAAAGGATCGATTCCTCTGCCGATCCCAGTGGATTCTGTTTCATTACATATTCATGACACGCGAGCGCTGTGAAATACGTCCATCTTTCAAGAACGGTGTTACATAAAACAGAAGCGGACACGCCGAGTTCCACCGTTTTTAAATAAAGGGTAACCGTTCGGCCTCCGCTAGGCGAAAGTATTTTCCTGTCTTTTTTTTTTTCAACCTTCTCTTTTTCTCGCGTGTCACGGTGTGCACTCGCCACGACGGCGATGCAACGCGAAACCCGCGGATTCCATTCGTATTACTCGCCGGTAATCCATCAAGGCAGGCGGGATCGTTAATCCTTTCGAGGATCCGGTGTCGCAGCCATCCGAAGCATTTCGACGACGTTGCTGAACAATGAGCGATAGAAGAAAATATTGTGTTTCGTTTGGGGTGTGAATTCGGATGCATTAGGACATCAAAATTGTTCTAAATACTATTGTGATATATTGGTCTTTTAGTCATATCGAACTCGAAATATACGAACTTAAGGATTTAGAGGATAATCTAATGGATATTCTAGGGAATGTAGTCAATCTGAAAATATAAGGACGTATACGGATTTTATAGAAGAAATTTATAGGGACTCTATTTGTGGTATCTTAAGGGTCTAGGGAATCAAGGAGGTCTAAGGAAATAAGGTATCTTGAAATCTAGGGAATCTTGGAATGTTAGAAACGTTGAAATCTAGGGAATCTTGGAATCTTAAGAACCTTGTAATCTAAAGAATCATAAAAATCATAAGAACCTTGGCATCTAGGGAATTTTGGAATCTTAAGAACCTTGAAATCTAGGAAATCTTGGAATCTAGGGAATTTTGGAATCTGAAGGACCTTGAAATCTAGGAAATCTTGGAATCTTAGAAACCTTGGAATCTAGGGAATTTTGGAATCTTAAGAACCTTGAAATCTAGGGAACCTTGGAATCTTAGAAACCTTGGTATCTAGGGAATTTTGGAATCTTAAGAACCTTGGAATCTAGGGAATCTTGGAATTTTAGAAACCTTGGAATCTAGGGAATTTTGGAATCTTAAGAACCTTGAAATCTAGGAAATCTTGGAATCTTAGAAACCTTGGAATCTTAAGAACCTTGAAATCTAGGGAACCTTGGAATTTTAGAAACCTTGGAATCTAGGGAATCTTGGAATCTTAAGAACCTTGAAATCTAGTGAATTTTGGAATCTTAAGAATCTTGAAATCTAGGAAATCTTGGAATCTTAAGAATCTTGACATCTAGGGAGTCCTAGAATCTTAGAAAACCTTGGAGTCTAGGGAATAATACAAATCTTAACATCCTCGAAATCTAGGGAATTTTTTAATCTGACGAATCTTAAAATTTAGGGAGTCTTGCAATCTTAGAAACCTTGTAGAGAATCATAGAAATCGTAAGAACCTTGAAATCTAGGGGATCTTAGAAACTTAAGAAGAGCCATAATTATATAAGTAGAATTAAAAGTTCACGAAGATAAAAATATACACATGTGTTTCAATTAACAGTCTTGAATAGACTAATTAGATTCCGCTTCGTTACATATTTATAATAGTATTAATCCGATATGAATGCTAATGTACACACGCCTAATCGTTAAAAATGAAACTACGAATAGGAACGTTCGGTTTTTTCGTGGCGAATACACGTATCCGAGCTTTCGATTGCATTACAGTAATAATTATTGGTCATAGCGATAACACTCAATAAAGGTCATGAACTCCAGTCTGTTGAACCTTAACATTGAGTGTATGCATGTTATTCTTGGATCTAGTATGGTTACCCATCGAGATTAAATAATGTCAACTACTCGATGGAAATGTTTCATGGAGAAGGGAAAACATGTTGCGAAACGAAGACCTCTGTTTTCTTTTTCACTATCTAACCTAAATAGTTTGATATGCTAGGGAAATCTTTGGGAGATGGACTAATGATTAATGACAGGATAAATGAAAGTAAACCGAAACTTGGTAGCATAATTTATTCAAAATTCTTACAATTACCTTAATACTATCTGTCAACGGTGTTAAAATGATACATGATATTCTAATTGTCTAAATTTTACAGAAATTATATTACAGATTCTATTATTAATTTTACAATAGTTAGACATCATTTCTTTTTAAAATTATAACAATTCAATGAAGTAGAATACCGAGATCAATTAATATAGTATAAACCAATACTGCTCAGATAAATTATTTACATTCACAGTCAAAATCTTAATTTTCTTATCAATTAGAAATAAATTTCATGTCTCTGAACAATTACAGTAATAATACATTTGATCTCTGGAACATAGTTATACATGTGTACATCTGCAACGAAAGGGTTGAGTTTTATCAATGATCCACGAGACCTGTTAAAGTATATACATATGGAAACAGAAACGTAGACGAATATGTCATCAATTCATACCAGTAAGAAGATAATCCTCATCCCTATTCATAATATCGATTCGAGTCGATAGAAAACAGGTGTTGGAAAGATTTTAGAGGAAATCCATCATCGTCGAATCTTATTACTAGTCGCTTACGAATGTTACACGGTGAAATAAATGTCACTAGCACCGCTTCCTCGAAAACCACATTCGAGGCTCTCAGTGACTATTAGCTTCGATCTAGGCATTTTTATAGGTACATATGTACACAAATCATGGTGTATCGTCAGCGTTCACCAAATTATCTCTAGAGTTGAACTACGATCTTTTGCTATTTATTATTTATTACAAGATTTTGGGATTTTGCAGTTTTGCAACTTTGTAGTTTTGCAACTTTGTGAAGTTGAAGTTTACGAAGTTGGGCAGTTGCACTTTGAGATCTAGGGAAATTAGCATCAGGGAATTTGGGGATTTAAGGGGTTGACATTGCTAAAAGTTAGCACTTGTTGTCCTAGGGGCTGTAGAATATGCAGAGTTGAGAATTTAGGGGTTTGAAGTTTGCAATATTTAGGAATTTAGGATTTGGAGATTAAGGGGTTAAAAAATTCAGGGATTTGGAGATTTAGGGATTGAGATTTGGACATTTTAGGAATTTGATATTTGAAGACTTAAAACACTAGAATTTGGGGTTTTGAGGTTTTGGACTTTCAGAAGTTTCATTAAGACCCAGGTACTTTAGGATTCAGAAATTTGGAAATTTAAGAACTTGAGATTTGAAGATTCTCAAAGGCAGTTTGACACTTTGGTACTTCTACCCTTTTGGACTTTAGAACTCTAACTTCAACACCTAACAAATTTTTCTCTTCTTCAAACTTTAGCTCTTTTGCACTTCAAAATTTTGGAGCTCTCAATGTTACCAGTGCTCTCAGTCTCACTTATAGTGTCCTAAACACGTGTCCATGTTACACATAACATAATCCAACCCTAATTTCGATTTCTAATAAGATCTCGTTCATTTAAAATTGTTAACCTTAAATTTATCACCTAACCAATATACAGTATCATAATCCCAAATTTGAACGAGTAATAGTCACACGACAAATAATTGGTCAACGCTGACACACCCCTTTTTTGGAAGACTATGAGGATCGAGATCAAGTAACTCGTTTTACTGAAGTCCGCTACAGTTTTTCCACCTCGACGACCGAATTTCCGTTTTTCCTCGACCTCACGCTGGATCTTCGTATCATGCTGCTTCTCAAGGGCTCACCGCGAAGGGAGGCTCTCATCGAGTTCCTCACACTGTCTCGGGATATGGATCTGAATATGGCTGGTGGGACCTCTTCATCTTCGTGTTTCCTGAAATTGAAAGGTTAATTAATTTCAACTTGAAAGACTTTTGAAGATTTTCTCTCGAAAATCTCTTTACAAATCGATTAACATTCGTGTAATTTATTTTATATCAATTCATTTTTATATAACTTCTGGGTGAATTAATTTTTATGTAACTTTTATCTGAGTCATTTTTATGTAACTTTCCTATGAACTTAATAATTTTTGTGTAACAGATTGAATCAATTAATTTTTGTTTCACTTCTGAATCAAGTGATTTTGACCTAACTTATATCGAGTAATTTTTATATCACTCTTCCTATTTGAAGGAATTAATTTTTGCATAACCTTTACTATGCAAAACAACTAATTTTTGTCCAACTTTAACTTTCCCTATCTGAATTAATTTTTGCATAAACGTACCTCGTTTGATCTTGAAAGTTATCTAACTTCCCCTATCTGTATCTCCCAATTTTTACTTCTACCTGAATCAATTAAATTTCGTATAACTTTTCCAATTCCAATTAATTGTTATCTTACTTGCTGATGCAAGGAGCATCCCACAGTTTCTGATCCTTTCCAAAGTTCTCCCCATCCTGAAGGGTTTGAGGCAAATCCTTGTCCAGCGTTTCAGGTAGGAACAAAGTGATAAATCCACTCAGTATACCAAGGATACCCAACACCATAAGCGGTAGAATCGGTGACACAACGTTGAGATAGACCACGAAGGGAGCCAGGATACTTGCAACGTATCCCATTATGTGAATCAGGGCAACACCCTGAGCCCTAACTACTGTTGGCAACACTTCGGCAGCGTATTGAAGACCGATGTTGTAGGAAATGTTTATCCAAAAGCGTCCTAGGATTGCCAGAGTCGCCATGTATATCTCTGAAAAGGATAATATTTGTTAATAATTATTTTTTGGTGACTTTGTGGATTTATGATTGCTTTGGTTTGAAGGTGAGAGGAGGTGTAAGTGGGGAGATGGGAAATTTGGAAATTTAGAAGATGGAAATTGGGGGATGAGGAAAGTGAGAATTTGGGGATGGGAAATTTTTGGAGATTAGTGATTTGGATATTTTGGAATTTGGGGACTTAGGGAATTTGGGAATTTAGAGATTCGGAAAGTGAGAATTTGGGAATATAGGAATTTGGAAATTTAGGGATTTGGGGCATGAGAAATTTCTGTAGATTCGGGATTTGGATATTTGGGAATTTGGGGACTTAGGAAATTTGGGAATTTGGGGATTCAGAAAGTGAGAATTTGGAAATTTAGGAATTTGGGAATTTAGGGATTTGGAAAATGAGAATTTGGGGATTTAGGAATTTGGGAATTTGGGGATTCAGAAAGTGAGAATTGGGGGGTTTAGAAATTTGGAAATTTGAGAATTTAGAACTTGGAAAATTTGCAGAATTTAAGAATTTGAATCTTGTGAAATTTCTGGGTTTTAAAAATTTGAGAATTTATGAAATTCAGAAATTTAGCAATTTTAAATTTTGGCTTTTAAACATTTGAACTAGGGATTCAAAAATAAAATAGTTTTCGAAAATTTGAAATTCTATGCATTTGAAAAATTCATTTTTCAGCAATAAAAAGGTAAAAGACACTAACTGTTCGAAACAGTAGAAGCCCAAACGCTGAAAATTCCAGAAATAACGAGCGATCCACAAGCCAGCCATCTTCGACCCCATCGATCAAGGACAATCGTGAGAAAAGTATCGGCAGGAAGTTCGGTCGCTGCTGCGACGGTAAAAGTCATGAATACGTTCAAACCTAAGTTATCGACGTTTCGTACGTGACCGTCGAACACCAAAGAAATCGCCATCCTGGATACACAAAGAAATTTTATACGATTAAAAGTCACGCTTTGTTTATCACATTGTTCGTGGATAAAAAATGTTATAACTTGATACTACAAAGGAATTCGATGTAACAACACGTGGAGAAATTTTTAAACAAATACCGTAATGCGAAATTCCGGATGATAATGAAAGAATTTTTGACAAAAGCACGGTTCAAGATTTATAAATTATCGGTGTAATATAATACAGAGAAATATTTGTAGGAGAGTACTGTTCTTTATACAAATTCTATTAAATCTTTCGTAATTTGTAATCGATTTATAAATAATATAGTACGTACCACATGATGATAAACAAAATAGTAATTCTTCTTAATCGTGGACTTCTGAATAGATCGAACACAGAGTAGGTTTTGTCCGCTTCCTCTTCTTTGCATATCCTGTCACAGGTTTCCTGTTGTATCAAAAATTCTATTTAATTAATCTGATCATTAACAATTTCTTAGTAAAAATTGTATGTAGACTGGCTATAAATATTTTATTATAGAAGCAAAATTTTTGAGAATACATTATTCAGGAATATTGAAATCTTGCGTTATATGAAGAGTGGGGCACTTTAGGTATATTGCATAAATTGAGCTTGTTTACCCGAAATCGTTTGTATACGTTGTCGGGCACCTTGGTGCCGTTCATTTGTTCGAATTTGTTGAGGATGGTGATGGCCCTATCCACTTGCCCTTGGCTGACTAACCATCGAGCACTCTCTGGGATCAACCACGGTGCTGCCAGCGATAAAGCGAGAGGAACTGATATGGCGATGCAGGTCATTCTCCAATCGGCCAAATAGTAGGCGATCCAAGGGAGAATGCAGGCGGCGAACGTGAAGAATATGGCGATCGACATGTTTGCGACGAAGGTCCGCCATTTTGGTCCCACGTACTCTAATACTGGAACATAGAAAAACGATAATTGATAATTAAAGATCAATAGAAGAGGAACTAACTGAAATATTAATAGGAAAATAATTAATTCAAAAATTAATATACCAAGAATTCATTAAAACAATATATGAAGAATTAATTAAAAAATGAACAAGAACAAAATTAGTAGCTGAAGAATGAAATAAAAAATTACCAAATAACGAAATAATGGACAAAATATGAAAAGTGTCACATTAAAAAATTCATACAAATTTTATACAAATATTTTATGAAATAATAATAACACTTTAGATGCACTTTCTATAATTTTAACAAGATAATTTCGTTAATTCAAAGCACGAGGTAACGCAATTTAGAGAAGCAACCAACGATCGTAATTAAGCCTGCACTTACAGCTAATTAAGGGTGATTGCTGATTAGTAGAAAAAAAGAAAAAGAAGCTCTGTTAAATGAGTAACGTAGTCTCTTCATTAAACGCAATTGCTCCTATTTCGCGACATGCACGAATAGACGTAATTCGTTGGCAATGGATTTCCACATATCAACTATTTCCAGTTGAACAACCATTGCATAATAGAGCAATTGGCGTTACGCTGACGTTTCTTAATTAGTTGAACTAATTGCAATCTTATATATCGAATATCATGGCGAATCTTGTGACATAAATCTAAGAAACATTACTTCAAGATCTTCTAGTTGAAAATTAAACAATTTTTTATATTATTGGACATAAAGTGAGTAACTTAGATATAAGTTTAAGAACGAAAAATTATTTCAAAATATATCTCCCAGTTGAAAACTAAAATTGCATATATATCATAAACTTAACATTAAAAAATATTAAAGTTAAAAATGAAAAACTGAAATTTTCTCTGTTCACTCCGAACATTTAGTTTCAATACATCACTACTAGAAACTAAAGATCAACTTAAAAATAAATTGTAAGTTGCAACCATAGTAATTTCATGTACACGATAATTAGCAACAAGTTTTGACGCCTCTGCGAAACCAAGAAAATTAGCAACGCGAAAGAAAAACAAAATGTTCCAGAACGTCGCTGAAACTCGCATGTATCCATGAACAATTCCCGAGTATCCGCTAAACGCTCAAATTTGTAAATGTTCCAAGAGTATGCATTGTAACACATTCCTGTTGTGTAAGCTGCATTCTGTGGCTGAAATAGAGCGACAGATTCTTGACCATATATTTAATGCACGGTGTGCACGTGTACAATAGCCATGGAAATGGCTAAAGATAGAAATCTGTGGAAACGTTCTCCTGTACGAATGTACCATGTCGCTGTAACTTATTGTTGACACCTTTGTAGATGACTGATTTATTTCTGAAATTGCAAAAGACTGCTCACGACTTGCAGGTACATGTCCTGATTGAGGGAACATATTTATGAGGCTCCACGTTTGAGTGCAATTACAAGCAATTCATTATACAGCCACGCGGTATATTGCCACTCTAAAATAACTGTACTAAAATAACCCTTCACTACTCTCTCACAAAACTACAATCTACCAAAAACTATAACAATCCTCACATTTCTTAAAATGTGTAGACCATTCTGGGAACCATTTCCCAAAAATAAATAATAATTTGTTTCAAAGTTTTTTGCAGACATCGTGTGTCCAACAAAAATGGTTGCAAAACGCTGCAAAGAGAAAACGGGAAACATTTTCTCAGTTCGTTTCATCATTCGTTGAATCAAGGTTTATTGCCTTCAACTTCGAAGCAATCACTTTTCGCTAAAGTATTTGCATCGTTCATCACGGATAGGAGATAATTTCTTGTCGTCGGACGCGAGTTTCAATGATGAACAATGTACAACGATGACCATGATACACCGATAAGACAACAGTATCGGGAATAATAATAATATGTATGTAATTACGATCTTGTCTGCTCGTTGCGTGTCCAACAGGCGTTTGATCGTTCGACACGCGTTAAATGCTGGGTCCTTGACAGCCATTTCGAAACGAATTAACGTCCACTTCCTTTTTTTTTATAATTCGTGACACGCGATCGTAAATCGTTCAATTTTTATACGGCAGAAACTTTGTATGCTTCAGTCGTTTTGTACGATTTGGAGATTTGGGGGATTTAGGGATTTAAGGTTTTGGAGATTTTGCAGATTTGGGGATTTAGGGTTTTGGAGATTTTGCAGATTTGGGGATTTAGGGTTTTGGAGATTTTGCAGATTTGGGGATTTATGGATTTAGAGCTTTGGAGATTTGGGGGACTAGGGATTTAGGGTTTTGGAGATTTGCAGTTTTAGGGATTTATGGATTTAGAGCTTTGGAGGTTTGGAGATTTGGAGGATTTAGGAATTTTAGAGATTTGGAAATTTGGGGGATTTAGGAATTTTAGAGATTTGAAAATTTGGAGATTTGGAGATTTGGAAATTTGGAGATTTGGAGATTTGAGAGATTTACAGATTTAGAGTTTTGGAGATTTATGGGATTTAGGAATTTGAGGATACTGATCTTTTGAGACTTGAGAATTTGGAGATTTGGGGGTTTAGAGATCTAGGAGTTTAGGGATTTAAGAAATTTTAGGGATTTGGAGATGGGGTCACTTGAGGACTTGAGGCTTTAGAAGAAATTTAGGGATTTAGGGATTTGGAAATTTGGAGATTTGGGGATTTAGAGATTTGTGGATTTTTAGACTTGAGGATTTGAAAGTTTGAAATTTGTAGACATGTGGTACATGTCTACATGTCTACATGTCTATAAGTCTACATGTCTATAAGTCTACAAGTCTACATGTCTACATGTCTACATGTCTACATGTCTACAAGTCTACAAGTCTACATGTCTACATATCTACATATCTACATGTCTACAAGTCTACAAGTCTACAAGTCTACATGTCTACATGTCTACAAGTCTATAAGTCTACATGTCTATAAGTCTACAAGTCTACATGTCTACATGTCTACATGTCTACATGTCTACAAGTCTACATGTCTACATATCTACATATCTACATATCTACATATCTACATGTCTACATATCTACAAGTCTACATGTCTGCAAATCCACAAGTCTCCAATTTTCACTTTTCTCATTCACTTTCATCCACGACTAACATCTACAATACCTCCATCAGAAGTATAGACATGGTACAAATAAAACTGAAAGGTTTGACCATGCCATAGAATGTAGAACGACAAAGACCTTCGCAATTGGGAAACAAGATCACAGTAACCGACCAGCGCACGAATCTGGTCAACTTGGCCTAGTTTTGGACAATGCAGTAACTTGGGTCCGCCGTGAATTTTTCCAACCTCGACTTAACTCACGGTTGACTTAAGTCACGGTTGACTCGATTTTCACGACAGGAATGCTGTCGGCTCGACAACCGCTCGTATAATAAAGAAAACACGCGACAACGTGTCGTTGAACGAATAGAATGTCCTGTTTAACACGTTCACTATCATGGGGGTCGGCAAAGATCAACATCGCAATTTAATCGATCGCATAACGCAACGTACAGAATGAAAATTTTCGATGCAGTTCGAATTTCTAAATTCAAGATCAATTGCGGTTGTGAGACATTGAACTCGTTTTGATGTCAGTTATAATGATATGAAAGGAATTAGGCCAATTTTTGTGCTACGAAATTATAAATACACTGCGTCATTTAGAAAGAAAGGCAAGGTGATCTGATATTTTAGTCAGAAATATTTATTGACAATTTCAAGTGATGCAATACTGTTAGTTGAAGCTGAAAGTGAATTTTTTGTTAAATTATCTAAAGTGGTTGAAAAATCATGCACACCCTATACATATTTTTTAACAGAAATAATAAACTTGCAACACAAAAATCTTAATACTGAAAGAATGCGTTAGTACAAATTCACAAAAAATATTGAAACAAAAATGAGAGAAGAAAGAGTAAAAGATAGTTACCTAATATGTACATCATGGTGAAGCAATTGTCGAAAGCGAAACCAACAAAGAAACGGCATAATGTGAACTGCCAAAAGTTATTGGTAAATGCAGTAGCAACTCCTGCTACAAATCCTGTAAGATTTGCGCCAATCAATGCCGGTATTCTACCATATTGATCGGCTATCCATCCGAAGATCAATCCTCCGAAGATGGCGCCGACGAAGAAGATGCTTTGGGCTATGGTTGGCAACGAATCGTGCTCGCATACCCATCCTAACTGCAACAAAGAATCACTTTAAAGGGGTTCTTTGATAGAGGAGATAGATTTTGAATTTTCAAGGTTTCCAGGTGGGACATTTTTTAAATTTTACGATTTCAAGTTTTATAGCTGGAAAATTTGCAAGTTTTTAAGTTCCTCCACTTTGTAAATTTTCAAGGTCTCAAATTTTCTAGATTTTCAAATTCACAATCTCTCAAATTTTTAAATCTCTAAATGTCTGAATTTCACAATTTCCAGGTCTCCAGATTGCTGAATTTTTAATTTCCCAAATTTCCACATATGCAACACTTCAAATTTCCAAACTTCGACATTCCCAAATTATCAAACTTCCAACTGGCCAAATCCACTAATCGTCATATCCCCAAATTCTCAAAATTTTCAATTTACCACACTTCCCAGAACTACAATTCCCCAAAGTCCACAAACTCCCCAAAGTTCCCAAATCCCCAAATCTCCAAATCTCCAACTTCTAATTTCCCAAAGTTCCCAAATCCCCAAATCTCCAAATCTCCAACTTCTAATTCCCCAAATTTCTCAAATCCCCAAATCTCCAATTCCCCAAATCCTCCAGTCGCTAATTCTCTAAATTCCCCAAATTCCCCAAATTCCCAAATCTCCAACTTCTAATTCCCCAAAGTCCCCAAATCTCCAAATTTCCAACCCCTAATACCCCAAAGTCCCCAAATCCCCAAATCCCAAAATGTCCGCTATGTCACCTCTCGGTCCATAACGTAAAGCTGCACATATTCAGCTTCCAATTGATAAGAAGTTGATTAACGATCCACATACGAGGGATAAATAATTTATAAAACGAACCTCGCTCGCTACAGAGGCGTAAGGGACGTCGGTGTAATTGAATTCCCAACCGTGCTGACAGGATTTAGTTGGCCAGGTTGGATCCGGTGAGCGGCCTCCATTTAACAAGATCTCCGTGTAATTTACGTCGTACATACTACATTTCGAATAACCATTACTACCGAACGGTATTGCCAGTGATAATCTATAAAAAAAAGATATAAATTACATTTCATTTCACTTCAATAACTTTCATGTTGAACTTCAGCGATCGACTAACGTATTTACAGTAGACTCTCGTTATATCGCCGTAAATTGAACCAGTATATAACAAAGTTATTATTGAAATTAATTCTATGAGACATCTTATTGTTTCTGAAAAACTGCTCGTGTAATGAACTCTACGTTGTACTACGTATATCGGCAATATAACGAGAGTCTACTGTATTTGGAACGTTTGCAACTTCTCGATGTCTACGATTAAATACAAACTTCATAATAATTAACGAAAGTGAATAGTAACATATTTGTGGTTTTTTCAGCAAAATGTTAAAAGGCAATTTTTTTAATGACTCTAATCGTTTCATTTATTCGAAGGTTTTTTTCTTGCAAAAATGTTAAATAATGCTGGCTGTTTGATTCAATCGAATACTCGTTTTTTATGACAGTGAAGTTTCTGCGATAATTAGCCAAGATTTTTGGTGATTGTCGGCTGACGCGTTGATTGACGTCCAATGACGGAAGAATTCGTCGAGAAAAAGAATATTTACGGCGATGTTATCAAATCGAGTTCTTATACCGTGGCGATTAATCGCGTGCATCGCCTGACCTTTGCATGAGGACAGAACGATGGATTGCATTATGCACGCGTACGATGCATTTTTCATCCTGAATTCACCGTGACAAGGCTTCGTAAAAAAGTGATAACTTCGTGAAAAAGAAGCTCTTCGTTAATAACATTTTTAAACCACGTTAAGATCGTTGATTAGGTAGAATATGCTTCTGATTTCAATGACCTTCGTGCGTGTTGTGAAGGTCAATGCTGTGAGCAATTGCGCGTGTGCATTTCACATGTGCAATTTTGAGAAATTTGAAATACAGTATTTACGATTTCAACAAAGGTGAAATACACCTCACTTTAAAAAAATGCAAAGTGTTCATTCATGCGATTTTAATAAACATGAGATGCACTTCACTTATGCAATTTTAAAATATGAACATTTCATATTTGCAGTTTTTATATGAAATGCATTCCATACATGCCATTTTTATTATAAGCTGCACTTTATGTATGTTATTTGAAAACAATGTAAACTGCAATTTATATGTGCAATTTTGGAAAATATGAAATGCATCTCTTGTATGCAATTCTAAAACTAACAAATTTATTAGTGCCACATCTTCAGAATTTACCAACCTGTTATTAAAGAATGGTAATCTTTTATTTGGAGATTAGAGTTTCAATTAATTACTATTTATTCTTATCGTATTTCAACGTCCCATAATTATCATTTCTTCCATATCCTTCGCACGTAATCAATAATTTCTAACCAAATGTTACGTGCTCAACGTCATTTTTCAACGCAACGTGTTCACGCTCTCATTATTTTCACGAAGGTTCCACGTGAAACGTTGCACATTTCCTGCTAAATATTCGAACTGCAAACAACACCTGGTGTACAAAGAACTTCGGTGTAAAATGAATTTAAAATACGTCGATGAACATTTTGCATCTAATTACTATTTTATTGAGTCTTATTTAAACAGAAACGTCAACATTTCATTACGACGCGTGAAATTATGACACGTGGAATTACGACTCGTGAAATTAGGATGCTTAGATCTTCAACGCGTGGAATTACCACGCATGGAATTAGGACGCTTAGATCTTCAACGCGTAGAGTTACCACGCGTGGAATTACCACGCGTGGAATTACAACACGTGGAATTATAGCGCTTAGAATTTCAACGCGTGGAATTACCACGCATGGAATTACAACACGTGGAATTATAGCGCTTAGAATTTCAACGCGTGGATTTACCACGCATGGAACTACAACACGCGAAATTACAACATATAAAATTCCAACGCGCGCAATTATACCACAGATTATTATAACGCATGAAATTAAAAAGCGCGAAATTGCAACACACGACGCATAGAATTACAACACAGTTAATAAATTGAAAACCACATAGATTTGAGTATTATGAATGCAGTGCAGACTATTAATCTCCGAGTACATTAATCAACCGTTACCTAAGGAATTGTGTTATTTGAATAATAAACGTTGTAATTCTTATACCGTAACCGAAGTGCAATCTAGTTACACCTCGGAGTGTTTCGTCACCGCGTGTTTTCGCTAATACACTGTGCCTTTTTAGAGGCAGTCTGACCAGAAGCAGGCACAATCTACTGGAAGGTTTCGATAGGAAATATCGTGAAATCCAAGAACGGTTTTGCGTTGGGAAACCATTCTCGAGGAGAATGTCCGATAGGAGAGTAGAGTTTCATAGAAACTTCGAATGGGATCTCGGCTTGTTGAAGATTAAAATTATTTCTCGTATAATGGTTCTTTAATTTTAATCATATGATTCTTTTTTAAACCCTTTATATCAAGTTCGACATCACATTTCTCTTGAATCTTATAAATAATAGAATAATAGATCTTAATTAGATAAACAGATTGATTGAATATTTTCATTTATTTATTATTTATAATGAATGAAAAATATATTTGTCACATTCTCCGTTGCATTTTATTGATCTATTTTGTAAATTAAGTTGATAGGTAAAATTAATAACGTTTAATATTGCACGATAATTGAAAGAAAAAATATTCGATAAATTGATGACGTGGTAAAATATTTGTCGTGTCAAATTGATTTTGTAATGTGGAGTTGTGAGAAAGGTATTCGAAGTTTGTTCGCGTGTTTTCTTGAATTTATGGTAGTTTTTATTTCTGCCTAACAGGTGGTTATTAAGGAAAGTATGTTTGAAAGTTAATGTTCACGGTAATATCACTAATTTGTAGTTTACTGATTTGTGAAATCACTAGGTTGGGAATTTCTTGTGTATATAATCATTGGTTTGTATGTTACTCATTTGTGGAATCATTAGTTTGTAAATTACTAAATTACTGATTCTGAAGTTACTGAAATTATTTATTTATTACCTTGTAAGATTACTGATTTATTAAATTATTCGTGGACCACTGATTATTTTGCAAAATGACTGATTTGTGAATTACAAAATTACTGACTGATAAATTCGTAAAATCAATAATTGAAAAAAATTATAAATTTTTAAAATTAAATACTGATTTCTAAGTTCTTGCAGAAATTACTAATTTGTCAAGTAACTACTTCATAAAATCCCCAATTCACAATCTTCTTAAATAACCCAAATATATTCTAAATTATACTTTATCTCTTACTGAATGCATTACAAGATGTCCGTAATTCAGTCGCATTTCTTGCATTTTCATAGTAACGACTCGTGATCAATTTCTGTATGACTCATTTTGTTTTTCGTATTTAATGCAGAAAGCATGTTATTTAATTTATCAAACATCGTTTGCATAAATTATGAAAATTATAAACACAGCATGATAAAGTTAACTACTTTACAATATGCGTAGTGCAATACACTAATTTTATGTTTATGAAAACTTGCACAGCACTTCTACCGCACACTTTTTAACTCTTTTTCTCAGATACTATGTCTATAACATTCATTCACTATATACAAGCATTTCCACGACAGTACATTGTTGTGATTGTCAAATTATACAAGCTGTAATTTTCCTTGTAAAAGAAACTCATACTTTCGAAGATACAAAGAAGAAACATAAAACAGTATCATAAAACTCGCGAAGTATGCAGTTATCAAAGCGTTAATCTACTGTCAACACGGGAAAAATTGCATAAACAGATAAAATTGCTTTTCGCTGCCTATCCTTATCATTAAATACAGGTTGACGTCGATAAAAACAGCCTTGAACCTTGTTAAATGCAATTCTACCGGGTTCAATGCTTATCGTACAAATTGCGTTATAATTAGGAATTCGTATTGTCAAAATAATTTGTGTGCTTTTTTGTTATGTTATCAGGTATATTTTTAGCTTTTTCGATATCTGTATTCCTGGGTTACTATTTACTTGTATTCATATTCCCTAGATCTCTGTTTTCTTATTTTGTAATTTCACTAAATTTCTGTGATCCTAGATTCTTATTTCTACAAATCTTCGCTATTTTTCTAGATCCCTGTTTGCATTGATCCTTACTTTTCTAAATAAATATTTTCATAGAATTATTCCACTAGATCCCTATATTCTAGATCTATATTTCTGTGGATCACTGTATGTAGAAATCCATGTATCTCCAAATTCCTATGTCCCCAAATTTCTATATCCAAAATTCTTATATCCCCAGATTCCTAGTTCCCCAAATTCCTACATTTGCAAATTCCTAGATTCCCATATTTCTACATCCCCAAATTCCTATATCCCCAGATTCCTAGTTCCCCAAATTAATATATCCCCAAATTCCTACGTCCCCAAATTCCTAGATTTCCATATTCCTACGTCCCCAAATTCCTAGATTTCCATATTCCTACATCCCCAAATTCTTATATCCCCAAATTCCTACGTCCCAAAATTTCTATATCCCCAGATTCCCACATCTCCAAAATTCCTACATCCCCAAATTCCTACATCCCCAAAATTTCTATATCCCCACATTCCTACATCCCCAAAATTCCTATATCCCCAAAAATTCCTACATCCCCAAATTTCTACATCCTCAGAGTCACATATCTCCACATTCCCATATCCCCAACTAGCAGATAAATTTGCAAATTGTAAATTACGAATGAATTACATTTATTTCCTACACCAAAATAAAACTAAGGACTTGTACTTTAAATACAGCATTCTGAGTCCCAAAATTTCCCCTGCGATCTGATACCAAATTTTGCATTCCAGCATCAAAAGCGAATCTTCCTATCCACGAGAAGATCGTTCAACAGATAACTGGAAAGCTTGTAAACCAGTAGCCATCGACAATTACACGAGAATAAGCGCCTTACCGTTCCGATTCCGCGAACATTGTGAAAAACGATGATTCACACCGACCTAACGAGTATTCACATTAAATAATTACCTTTCCACATGTCTGCTAGACATTATTATGTCATATTCCAATGAATTGAATATGTAAATTCAGATGATATCTGAACATCTACTTCCTCGTTTAATAAAACTATCAATACCGTCTATTACTCTACAAATGTATTATTAGGCTCGAAACTTGGCAAATATCAAAACGCAGACATTTATTATCGTTTTGTGCCAGATGAATGTTACGTTAGGTCAGTTGGGAAAATTCTTACTTATTTTCCATATGTATTCATTTATTAGTAGGGTCGATAGTGTTAAGTCTTCAATAACCCCCATATAGCTTCTTGTATAGTAACAGATCCCCATGGATGTGTTGCATGAATTTCAATTAAACCTCACGTTGCGAAATAATGAAAAGTTTGCCAATGACTGAATGTCTTCACGATTTTCCACTTTACAAACAACGGAAACGCACCTTTCATCGACAGTGAGGTTCTCCAGCTCCGGCACCATACACCAGTACCCTTCCGGTACGATCGTGATGAATATCTGCGAGAAGTATACCCACGCGACGAAAGAGGCGAACGGTATCATCATCAAGAACAGAATCTTCTGGTAAAGTCCAAATTCGCCGACGTAAGGCAACAACTCGTCAAAGTCTAAGTCCATATCCTCCTTGTCACTCTTGCTGGACACACGCGTTTCCGGAGCCACATTTCGACCATTCTTCCGTGCGTCTTCCGGATCGACGGGTACGTCGAATTTCTTCCGCGGCGACATTTTTACTCGAACCTTGCTGTTCAAAGGAGCATATTTTCCTTCGAAGATTAGAGAACTCGTAGACTCCTAACTTTCACGTGCCATACTTCCGGTTTTATGCTCCTTTCCACGGTTTTAAACGTTTCTCGTCGAATGAACTTGACGTGAACTTGTTCAGGGCATCGAATGTGAAAAATGGCGGGAAGCGGACAAATCCTGACCGAAGTGTTCAGAACTGAAACGAACAGTTCTCGTAGCTGGCTATATAACCGACGGTGAGACTTACTCCCTCTCCTTTCCTCCTGAAAGCAGAATTCAATGTTCTGCAAACGGCATTGAACCGAACGCGTCGATTATATTCGCCATTGGCGACCGGCTAATTTCTTCTCGCGCTCTCCCCGAAGACGACGCGACGCTGACTGTTGTCTACCCGCGTCGATAAATGTTGCAGAGAAAGTATCTGATACGCGCTGCGCCGCAATTCGCTTTGATTGCGATAGATTCGCGTTGCAATTCCTACTTTCTACTGGGTACCTTACGAAATTGGGATAATACGGTAGCTGATTGTATCTACATTTTCCCAGAGACTTTTTAATCACAATAAGCATCTTGTGCTATCGGGGATCACGTTTGATCCGGTGGATTGCTTCGCGGTCGCTGTAATATGCGAAAATTTTTAAACATTCTACATTTTCGAATTTACAAAGCACTAATCTATTGAACACCTAAATTCCTCAAATACCTGCATTTCTAAAATCCTACAAAATTCTCCAAATTCCCTGGATGCACAAATTTCTATAAATTTTCAAATCCCTTAGTTTTTAAAGTCATACATTTTCCAATTCCATAAACCCTAAAAATTCTCCAAATTCTCTAAATAATAAAATTTCTACAAATTTTCAAATCACTTAGCTTCTAAAATTCTAAATTTTTCAATTCCATAAACCCTTAAAATTCCCCGAATTCTCTAAGTTTCTAAATTCCTAAATCCCTAACTTCCTAAATTCCTAAATTCCTAAATTCTTAAATCTCCAAATCCCTAAATCCCTAAATTCCTAACTTCCTAACTTCCTAACTTCCTAAATCCCTAACTTCCTAAATCCCTAACTTCCTAAATCCCTAACTTCCTAAATCCCTAACTTCCTAACTTCCTAACTTCCTAACTTCCTAACTTCCTAAATTCCTAAATTCCTAAATTCCTAACTTCCTAACTTCCTAAATTCCTAAATTCCTAAATTCCTAAATTCCTAAATTCCCAAATTCCCCAAATTTCTCCAAATTTCCAAAAACTTGATCGTGCTTAATATATCGCTATAATCCTAAGAATCTAACAAGTATCACTGTCAATAAAAAAATCTGTGCACCCCAAATTCGATACTTTCGTATGACGCATACGGTGCGTCAGCAGTTTAGAAGTCTATCTCATTCACGTCATGATTTGTAATTAACGAGAGATAAACAACCAGCTGACTCATAATTAAACGGTTTGTATAATTACAAACTTCTCACCGACAATTTTCTTTTCGCACAGCTGGCTTTGTCATCGTCGACACCATTTTTTCCCCCCTTCGCAGGTTTTCGTCACATATTATACACGCGAGTATCATTCGATAAAACGTGATACTACAAAATAGGTCGATAAACGCTTGGAAATGTCTTTACTAGACGATCTTATCTGAAAATGATATTGATACTGGTTTATGCGACACGCTTTAATCGGATCTTACGTTGGATTGAAACACATCTCTGTTTGCGAAAATATTCGAGCAACGCGTTTGATAAAAACGTTGGTAAAAAAGGATACAGGTATCTACATATAATGGAGATATTACAATGATTACGATTGCGTTGCAAGATAACAACGCACACGTAACAGGGACGCTACATTCAAACGCAATAGTACTTGCAAAATCATGGAAATAGGAGTATTGTTAACAATCAAGTACCGTTCCATGTTTTATAGTTTTATTTATTTTATGTTTGAAAATATTAAGCTCTGCGAACACTCTGTTTTTAGTATTTGTTTAAAGCGGCACGAAATGGAGAATTAAAAAGCAATTCCTGGAAAATTAATTTAATAAAACGTAATAAGAATGGAATGTTTCAAACATGTGTGTGATGTATTGCAACATATAAATATTAAGATCGTCATAAATTGTATTAAATAGTTTTAAATGGAAAATTATGATTTTGAAAGGAAGAAATAAATAAAATAAATTGCATAAGATGCAATTATTAAATGATATTTGACGGTTATTTTATTAGTATTTTTACATTCGTTACAAAAAATAATTAGATACTAGAACTTATTATAATCTACGATCAGTTTGAACGTGAAACCTGTTTCTAAAGACGTAGGCTACCGTGCATGACCCAGTTTCTTTTTTTAATTCTATTGCACCCCTTTCACTATCTGTCCAACGTAATAGGTATCTCATGAATGCGCGAATTTGTAAAAAGCTGAATGAAAATTATACCTTCCCGCAAAATATTGATAAACGCAATATCTGATAAATATTTGTACAATGAAAAGAGGGAATAAATGACGCGTGGGTTTTATGTAAATTTCTTTTTATTTGTTATACACGTATACTCGAATCATTAATATACGATGTTCTCTTAGAAACAGAACTTTCTGAACCCGCTGTCAATAATTTCTACATAAAGAAAAGCTTGTAACGCATTTGCATTTGTGTGTAGAACAGAAAATGTACATGTTAAACGCTATAATGTAAATTTTTATTGAATCGTGTTAATATTAAAACGATAAATAAGATAATCGTACATGTAGACTTTCTGCCGGTTACTTCGAATCATTGTCCAACAATGCGACGAAACTTTCTTGACATTTAACAATTCTTTTAATATCAACTTATTACGATATGAGAATAGGATTCTTCTTCTCATACAATCCTTCGATACATTTGACTTCAATAAATTATTAAAAACGCAGCCTTTCGATATTTACAATAATTTGTTAATCACGCTTGCTAGTTGTTCTGTAAAACATTTCACTTTAAATAAGCTTTTTCTTGTTTCGTTATATTACGTGCAAATTTCATCGACAAATTAAATCTTTGATCCGATAAATCAAAGCCGTGTGATTTGTTGAAAGAAAAAAACGAATGTACACGTGTGTAATGTGATCGTGGTATTTCGTTGAATACACGTAAGTTAGCATTTTTAATACAGTTACGTTTCTCGCCTCTTCGTTCACAATTAAAATTAACATTCCCGATGGGTCAATTTTTCTCTAATGTCTCTACAGTTTTAACGTAGCTTCCATAATATACACTGCTCTTAAACTGATTTACTTTACGAAAACGATCAATGATCAATACCGCAAACACCGATGTAGAATCATGTCTCACAATCAATGATTTGGTATGTTAACAATGTTAATAGTAGAGCTTGTGGATTACCTCCTTGTAATGTTAGGTATTGGCAGTCCAATGGTAGTACATTTGTTTACGTGAACGCTGCTCTCTATCGTTTCGGTGTTATTTTGATTACATTGTAATCTAGTAACTATTTACATATCTAATATTGCATAAGGCCCGCAGAGTGCAGTAAATAATTTCTACAACAATCTCTTTATACGCAACAGCAAAGCTTTGATCTCATTGAATGATTATGAATTAAAATATACATCTGATATTCATTACGCATAGAGAATGAGTTTTCTTTATAAATTCATTTTGGTGTCGTGAAAATTTTGATAGAAATCTAGTAGAATTCGTGGAACCTGTGTTCGTGTATGTGTGTGTATTTGTGATTTAATATTCCAGAAAGATAATCGAGTATTTAATTTTAGTTTACGTTTAAATTCTTTGGCTTAGCTTCGCTAATTAGGCTGAGAAAGTTTGCATGATCAATTTAACGGCCTTAAATTGTTGACTTAGTTTAAACATTTACTGGCAGTTTAGACATTTTATCAGATATCTTTGTTTTAGAAAGGCATTTATATTATTTGTATAAAAAACAAGTGAAAATAGTCTGCTTTTCCTTTTTGAAGTTGAAAATACACTTGGTGAAAATTGTTTTATTATGTTGAATAAATCGAATCAATATCATAGATTTAAACTTTTTGCCATTGAGTTATAAAATTACATTGCATACAGTTAATATGCTGCTGAAAGTATTTTATGTGATGTCACTGTATAACAGTATATATGTAATATATAATATAGATATATTATTTTGTTTAATATATACAATAATAATATACAGTAACATCACATAATATTAGTAGTTGTGTGTTTATACTTATTTCATTAAAATTCTTCTATATGGTTTTTATATTTTTTTATTATGCTCTTTATTTCCAACTTATGTTAACCTTTTATGAAGACTTCACTCTATTTGTAAAATTTGGTGTTATTTAAAGTTCATTATGTTTTTCTTATACACAGTAAAAAATTTCAAAATTTAAAATATCAAAACGTATTTCACTCGTAACTAACCGATTAAATTTTACAATTACTTATGTAAGTATAACAAGTACAATCTTATTAAAAAAATTTGTTTAATATAAAAACTTAGCGAAAATTTACAGATATAGCCTCAAAGAATCGTTCCAATACGAAACTTTTAACTGCTTCATAAATTATTAATACATGTTTAGCGTATATAAAATTTATATCAAGATAGCACCCAGTAGAATTACTATTATTCAGAAATGAACTATTTTTATATGATCCTTATTAGTTTACATTTGTTTTTTCTTAGTTTCCATTAAAAAGGATTCACAACTTGGCAACTGCCCAGAGGTTTCAATAATGTAACATCTTCTTTTTCTTATTACAAGTAATAAAAAAATTCGATAAAAAAATGTGAAGACATATACGATTTCAAATGCTCGATAGAATTCAACAATTTGTTGTTACCCGAAGCATTATATACGCGACAAGTCATTAAAAAAAAATACAAGTTTCAGTAATAACATGTAACAAATCTAACATTCATTATATACAGCATTATTAATACTCATAAAACGAATGCAAAGATAATAATGTTAAATCAAAACAAACCTCTCCTACTACTCCAGGAACTTAGTTCTATTTTAGTTATTGATATTTTGATTATTCACAGTGAAATTTTTTTACACCAACATCCATAACATCATCAGAAATGGGATTACCCGTGATTAGGATATCTCAAAGTATTTAAAAGATGTGGATATTACCTGATTATATTTAAAAACGAAAACAGTTGGATAAAATCGACCTTAAACTATGCAGTGCTGGCAAGTTCCTTATGTAGGAAGGTTTCGATATCCACTCGACATATAGGGCAGCGCTTATTCGTGCATAACCATTGATCAACACAGTCTATGTGAAATAAATGCATACATGGAAGCCTTCTGCACAAAAACAATAAAAAGAAAAACATTATAAACACAATTAATCTAAAAGATGTAGTAAATATCGCAGGTCTATATTCGTATACAAAAGATAACCTGTACCTGACACTTTCACAGTCTTCGAATTCAGACAAACATATAGTACACTTTTCTATAGCATCTTCACCATTTTCAACTTTCTTAACCTGCCAAATAAAATACAGTAAACATACACTAATAATAATACTATAGTATCTAATATTCATGTAGTCGTATTTATTACTAGTTATTACCCGTTTGTACTTATAGCGGAATGTATGACTTTCAATTGACTCTTGCGTTGCTCCACAACTAATATGAGCTATACGTCGTAAATTATATGCGAGGCGCATATGGAGTGAACCCAAAGGTGAAAATGACATCATATCGTGAGCTCCCGATCCTTGCTATACACAAAATATGTAAAAAATTGTAGTGTAAATTGTACAGAGAAATTTACATTATTCAATATTTCATAATTAAAATCGTACCAAATGAGGATGTGGTAACCAATTTATATGGATATGTGGCCCAGGTGGTCTTCGATGAGGACCATAGTGATACATATGATGATGCACATAAGGATGAACCGACATTGATGGTAACACCGATGGTGTTGGTTCCATTTCCGCAACACCAATCAAAGAATTGTCCTAAACATGTAAAATAATATTAATTGCCTGAATAACAATTACATTTCTAAAGGAAAGGATGTACTGAATTACCGATACAGGTTGCACGGGACAAGGTGGACTGAAACTCGGTGTTCCTCTAGCTTCCGGATGACTGTAAACGGTGGGCTGCTGCGGTGGTGGTAATATTGGAGGCGGAAGATAATTTTCTGCGAATGCCATATTTTCCGAACCGTTGTAACGATTACTCGGAGGATTAACGTTTCCGTTGTTACACGTATGTTGGCTTGGTTGGTGTACGTGTGGATTACACGACGATGTGCTACTAAATATAAAAATTATTACGTAACATAAAATTACGTCGATTTACTACAATACTAACGTGTGATGCGACGAAAATCTTGGATGAAGACTTCTCCTTCGAACTTCTTGCATGCGTTGCTGTACCCTCCATAATCTTTCTTGTACAGGATGCATACGTGATCTCATTTCTGTAGACGCATTTAAAAAAGAAACAAATTAGTAATAATCCTATAAAACATTTGACCACAGCTTGAAAAATTTACCTGGTATTTGACCATACCCAACGGGTATAACTGGAATTGGAATTCTACAATTGTGGTGCATACATCTGTTATGATACATGTAGTCTGGTGAACCATGCATGCAGTAAGAGTAGTTCCCACTAAAATAATGATTAAAAATAATACGAGAATATGTATATATTAAAGACTTTTCTTTTAGTACCTATGTACATAATCTGTTGGATTTACAACTGGAGCTGTTGACGTCGGTGGAGTATGTTCTTCATCTGATTCCACAGTTAAATCAACTACAGTAACTGGACGATTACCTTCTTCATTATTTTGTACAGAATTTTGCTATTGAAATACATTAAAGCATATTAAAAGTGAAGCATATTAAAAGTGAATTGCTGAAAGTCATGTTTGAGCTGTTCTACCTTGTTATTATGATTTACTGTTCCAAGGACTTCAACAGACCCATCTTCATCATCACTACTAGTAGCATCATCACTACTGGTAGCACCATCACTACTGGTGGCATCATCACTGCTTGAGGACCAATCTAGTTGCAGATCTGGTGCTGATGGTGTATCATCATTTCCTATATTATGAAAGTAAATGTATAACAAAATGTAATTACTTAAGAATGTAGCAATTAACTGAAAAATATTATATAGTCTTTTATCATAATTGTCATTTAATGTTAACATAATAGAAATTATAATTATACTTGTTGTATGCATAGAATGCTGTTGTGGATTAATTGTATTTGGCAAAACTGAATGATATAAAGTATTGGATTCATTGGCACTGTCATTTTCAATGTTCTGTATAACTCTGCTTAAAATGGCTCCATTACTGGCTGTAGATCTGATTGCACTGAAAGGAAAAGTAACACCAATGAAAAAGTAGTATAGGAAAAGTAATTCTAAGCTACTACCTATTAGAAATTCCATCTGATATTCTTGACGGCCCAGCTACATTTAAACTATCAATTGATTGATTGATTAATTTATGTTCTTCCCTTTTTTTACTTCTATGTTTTACCGGAGGATCACGTTCATGTAAAATTCTTCCCCCAGTTTCAGGTGCACTTAAATAACTTCCAAAAACAAAATTGTTATCTGAAGTAGGATGATGCGGTGAATTTACATAACGATTAAGAGGTACTACATCTGAATCCTCTATATCACTTTCTGCGAATAGATGTTCGTATTCCATCTCATTAGCTATAACGAAAAAACTGAGTTATTAGTATTTGTTATATGTACTTGTAATGTTTTATTCTATCTATCATTTCATGTGATAACTTTTATGAAATAACATTATCCTACATTGGTTCTTACATTTAATATCAACATTTTTCCTATACCTGAATTAAATCTGGACTGTGGAGAAGGATCAACCGTTGATGTAAATGCTGTATCAAATATATCTGCTAAAGAAGTAGAATTAGCTTCCATAGACTGAGTTATAGATTCTCCATGATATAAGCTACTTTGTTCTTCAGCTTTAGTTTTACACCAAACATTTTCAGAACTTGTACTTTCTTCCATCCTGTTTTATGTTTCATACTTGATTACTTAATATTTATATATTCAATACTTAATATATGATAATTATTGTGTCTGCTTTATATTATACTATAATTAAATATGATGAAAAGATAAAATCACTTTTTAAATGACAAAAGAATAAAATAAAACATAAAATAGTATCAAAAACTGTATACTGAAATGAATATCTGTTATGCTAGTCAAAAATATGCACATAATTTTTTCATTTTTTATTAATAGAACGTTTTTCTCATCCTTACATGAAATACGTTTCGAACATATAAAAATATTAACCACCACTATAATAGCAAATAATTTCATAACACGTAATACGTAACAATAGATAGTAAAAATCTTTCCGAATAGTCTGTAAGTATCATGAGTGTAATTGCTTCTTGATTACAAAAGATATTCTTCAATCATCTTCAAAACTATATCTGATACAATCGGCATTTTAAATACATTTTGTTAATCACTTCCTAAACATTTGGAACAACATAAATAAGGAACAATATCAAGCAAGAAAAGCCGCGTACCTTGCAATTTCCTCGATGGTTTTGTAAAACGATAAGGTTCTCTTCACCACGTCATTTTTATCGAGATATTTATTTTCTATACATCACTGTCATTTATGTCGTACTATCTATACGCATCAATATCACTCTTATACCCGGATCACTAGGAATTTCAATAAACTTTTTAATCCATATGAAAATTTGTATATAATTAAGTTCTTGTGTCAGTAATAACAATAAAATCGAAAAAGGATTTACGTAGACTTTCTTTCAGTAATCTACATTTGCCAAACTATGATACCATCAATCGTAGCTTTCATTAACTACAATGCTCAGCTATAGGTGGTCTCCGTTGATTATGCAGCATACTACCTTTCCGTACAATAGAATTGTCTATTACATTTATTACAAATAATAATTACAACATGAATTTAATCGTACATGGAGTATGGGTAGAAATTTTTCAAAAATTATTTCAATTAATCCATTTTGCATTTAAAATCTATGGATTTCATGAGTGGTTCTATACAAAATTGACGTGAACCCTGAATTAAACAAACTTTTCTTTTTTATTATTGCCATTTGATATATCGCTTATGAGCAATATAACGCGTGGCAATATATTAATATGTACCTATAACTTCCAAGTTCTAGGCAAAAGATATCACATAGAAATAGAACTAATGTTTCTATGCATATACCAGTAATCAAAGCTGTGATATCTCGTGCTTTGATTGGATCATAATTTTACAGGGATTTACAACAAGTTTATTACAAAAAAGAACATTTATTTTAACAAATTGCTTGTTCTTACAAAATCATATGAACGAACTACGTTGAAAATCAGACTTAAATAAAGGCTTCAAGAAGTACTTGACCAATCATTTCGTTGTTCTACGTTCCTGACATTTGACAATTCCGTAACGATGTACGGTGGGGTTGGGTACATGCGATAAGTGCACTTTGTCCGTATACATATTTTCTTTCGAACTTGACCTCGCTAGTTCTTCGAAGTTAGTCCTCTTAATGGTTGTTCTGTAATAATTCGATTTTATTAAGTGATCTTTTTTAAAAGAAACATTAGTTAAAAAATGGCTGTGGCTGTCAGGACGTTTTCCAAATTCACAGGTAAACCACGAATAATTGTCGAGTAGTTTATTCTATGTTAATAAAAGAATCTTTATACGTTTCGAAACACTTGAAACTTATTTGTACGATATTGCAAGATTGCACGCCCTATTGCCGTGTTTCGTATTGAACCTACTATAATTTCAAAAACTAAAAATACATCTTGGGTTCATATTAATGTTCCCATTATATAAGGATATACATAATTATTCATAACTTAATCTTTATGGGGGAATACACATACAATTAATTGACTTAGATATGTAATTTCGTTTGACTATTAATGAAGCATTATATAATTATGTATTAAATTCTTACTTCTTTCTTATATACATGTCATAGTACATGTTTTTTTCATTTTTTTTAACTTCACATATACTTTATGCCACTCATATCACATCTTTTTTGTTAACATTGTACTTCTACTGGAAATCAATGGCTTATATGATTGTTGTAATACATCTTTATTGTAATTCTTTATCCTGTCATAATAAATGTCAAATCATATGAACTTATTGGATGATGTTCATTCAATGAACCTTGACCTAAAAGTTGAGAAATTTGATATTGTTCCTATAAATAAGCCAATGTTGAGACAATAGTGACATACAATTTCCAATTACTATACTTCATTACTTTTAAATTATTACTAAATATTAAACTAGTAATTACAGATAACTTGTTCTAATGAGTGTCTTTAAATGGTTTCTTTTATGTTTCAGTTAGGAACTGTGGAGGTTTGTTACGTTCCCAGATAAGGTTTAATTATATAGATACTAGAAAAAATTTGAAAATTGATTCCAATACTAAAGTAATATGTCAGGGTTTTACTGGTAAACAGGGAACATTTCATTGTAAACAAGCCATTGAGTATGGAACTAAAATAGTAGGTGGTGTTAGTCCCAAGAAGGCTGGTACGGAACATCTTGGAAAACCAGTTTTTAAAACTGTAAAAGAGGTTGGAAAAGCTTTTCATTATAATGTTTAAATTTCATAATTGCTATTGATAAATCACATATAAAATGACATTAAATTTATAGATTGCATGATTTTTATTATAGGCTAAAGAAGCCACAGGTGCTACAGCAAGTGTCATTTATGTTCCTCCTCCAGCTGCTGCATCAGCTATTATGGAAGCTATAGATGCAGAAATGTCATTAATTGTATGTATTACAGAAGGTATTCCACAACATGATATGGTTAAAGTCAAAAGACGACTTTTAGAACAAAACAAATCCCGCTTAATTGGGCCAAATTGTCCTGGAATAATAGCTCCAGAACAGGTATAAATATTATAAATTTATTTATATCTATGTATTAGTTTTCCTACATTTATTTTATGACCTATTACTATCTCAGTGTAAAATAGGTATTATGCCAGGCCATATACATCAAAAAGGAAAAATTGGTATTGTGTCAAGATCTGGAACCTTAACATATGAAGCTGTGAATCAAACAACCCTTGTAAGTAAATAATACTTATTTCTTTCTCTTTTCTAATGTCTTAGTTTTCCTTCAAAAGTAAATTAAATTTGTTTTAAATTTAATCTTGTTATCATTTTAAGACTGGTCTTGGGCAAACACTTTGTGTTGGAATTGGTGGTGACCCTTTCAATGGAACAGATTTCATTGATTGTTTGGATGTATTCCTTAAAGATCCAGAATGTGATGGTATTATAATGATTGGTGAAATTGGCGGTAGTGCAGAAGAATTAGCGGCGGAGTACCTCATTGAACATAACACTGTTGGTTGCAAAGCTGAGTTATTGGTACCTAACTCCTACCCTACCCTATCCTAATAACTGATTTTTCAGTAATCCTGATGCTCTTCGTCCGTCAAAGCATGTTTTGAATCCTCATCAATGTAAATTACTGTAACATTAATATACATAGATCTTATGTATGTTTAACATATTTTAGGGTGGGAAAGCTAAGCCAGTAGTGTCATTTATTGCTGGTATCACTGCTCCTCCTGGACGACGAATGGGGCATGCTGGTGCGATTATTTCAGGAGGAAAAGGAGGCGCGCAAGATAAAATCAATGCACTAGAAAAGGTATAACTAAATCCTATATCTGTTTAATTTTATTTGGTCACGTTTATCGCATACGAAACTATTTTACTGTAGGCTGGTGTAATAGTCACGAGGAGTCCTGCGCAAATGGGAAACGAACTTTTGAAAGAAATGACACGTCTTGGCTTGGTGTGTAATTAAAGACACATGTCGCTATATATATATGTAGTTTGCCTCATGTGGATGTATCTTCGTACAATAAATTTAAAGTATAAATAATGAGATCATCTAAAAAAACGAAACAATGCAACACATTGAAATGTGTGAATTCTTTAAATTGCTAACAACGCAATACCTATACTCATCGTCGTACGAAGTTGGCTGTCTACTTCATTCCTAAAAACAAAACTTATGAAAGTAACAGGAAAATTTGTTGAAGAGCTGAATTTATTTTAACACTACAGTGTTCAAAAAAATACTTTTATCGATATAGCTTTTATTTTAATGATAGCAAATGTCCAAAGATAATATGTAAAAAAATATTTAACAAGAACTGCCGTTGTTATCCATAATTTTTTTAACTTGCAAATTATGAATTTTTCTATGCCATTACACCATAATTTTAAGAAACCGTTATTTAAGCAATTCTTATTGTTGTAAATTATATCAAAGCTATATCTGTTATAACAAGTAATTGAAACTGTTATATACTCATACTGTAACACATGTAAAAACTAAAATATATTAAATGACATCAATTAACCCTTTAATAGTTTATTGTTGTGTACAAATAAATGTTATATTTATTTTTAAATATTTTTCAATATGTTTTCAAACTGAAAATCCCATTATTTGATCTATGAACTCAGCTATACGTTTACTTTTTCCACTGATAAATGGTTTTAGTCTTGTAAAATCCATTGTTTGAATAGTATCTAATAATGTGCCACAGGTACAATAGTACAAATGTTCATCTTTATAGAGTTGCTCAGCTAATTCTAACTGATGATTATCCATTAAACTTTGATTTGTAACTACAATCAAGTGTTTTTTCTTTTCTAATGCATCAAGAATACTACCCGCTCCTGCATGACTTATGATCAGATCTGCATTCTCTACATCCTCATGTATGTCAAAACTTAAGTTAAAATATTCTATGTTGACAAAACCATAATGTAACGTACAATCAGGTACAAAAAGAGTTTTACCAATTTGTAAAATCATTTCATTGTATCCTTTTAATGATAATGCCTGAAAGCAACATATTAAAAAATAAAAGATTCTTTGTTATATAAAGACTTGTGACAAAAAATGTATAAATTTACATATTTTATTATATTTACCTCTAAAACTTCTGAAGTGAGTACTGTTTTAATTAATTCATCAAATTTAGTAGTACCCACAGTAACAAACACTGTTTTCTTTGCTTTTGTCATTTCAAGTATAAATAAATATGTGTAACAGAACTCAAGACTATAAAATATACAAATTATAACAATTAAATAATAATATCAATTATTGTTTAGCACTAATAATGCTATACAATAATGTCAAATGAATGCTTCCTATAATTTAATTCACAGGAGAACATTATCTTCGAACAATGAATTCTTGTTCATTCTTCATATGTTCGCTGTTATTGGCTCAATGTATTTTGTAATCAAGAGTAATGCACGTGCGCCTTTACGTTTGTAATGTCAAGAACATACACCGTGTGGCCTTTTATTTAAAAGTTAAAACTTTTAGATTTGTAAAGCTTAAATTCTAAATTCCAAATTCTTAAACTCTCAAATTCCCAAATTCCTGAACTTCTTAAATTTTCCAAATTTTTAAATTCTTAAGTTCGAAAGAAGTTTTCAAATCATATTCTCGCTATTTAAAGATTATTAACCACCGTATATGGAATGATATAAGCTCCCCACTAAGGGTTTTTTGAGCTCCCCAACCTGCGCGAAAAAGATCCGAACATCTATTTCCTCGTGGTTTTGTTATGACCCGCGAATTTTGATCAAATATGCCAGCTAAATTAAAAAATAAAATTCTGACATATGAAGGTTGCAATTACTTGCGATATCGACTGCTATTGTCTACATTATCAGGTAGACCAGTTCAAATAACAGATATTAGAATCAAAGATGATAATCCTGGACTTAGAGGTTAGTTTAAAAAACTTAGATATTTAAAATTTATTAATAAATGCAACATGATTTATTATATTTCCTTTCCAGAGTATGAAGTTAGTTTTATACGTTTACTGGATAAAGTTACAAATGGATCAAGGATAGAATTGAATGAAACAGGAACTAATTTGTATTATAATCCTGGTTTGTTACATGGAGGAGATATAGAACATGATTGTAGCTTACAACGAGGTATTGGTTATTATTTAGAAGGAATCATGATATTGGCTCCTTTTTGTAAAAAACCAATAGAAGCAAAACTGAGAGGAATCACTAATAACACAATAGGTGCATAAAAATAATAATACAATGAGCAAGTAAAATTTAAAGATGAGAAATTGCTGAACTTTATTTGTAATTTTTAAGATCCCTGTGTTGATCGGATCAAAGCAACTGCTGTACCTGTGTTAAAAAGATTTTTATTGGGTGACACTGAAGTTGTGTTTAATATTAACAAAAGAGGAGCAGCACCATTAGGAGGTGGAGAAGTTTACTTTAAATGCCCTGCTAGTCGTAATCTTAGAAGTATTCAAGTTAGTTTTAATTAGAATATATAATTTCTTAATGATGATATTAAAAATGTTATCCAGTGTAATTTGTTTATAGTTTCAAAATAGTGGTATGGTAAAAAGAATAAGAGGTGTTGCATGTAGCATACGAGTTTCCCCTGCTATTGCCAACCGAATTATAGAATCTGCTAAAGGAGTATTATTGAAGTTTTTACCAGATGTCTATATTCATGCAGATCACTGTAGAGGTGCAGCTAGTGGGAAATCTCCAGGTATATGTTTAATGTTATTAAATTTTGTTTCTTAATATATACTAGATATTTCATATAATTATAGGCTTTGGAATAAGCTTATCAGCTGAAACAACAAATGAAGTTGTTTTTGGTGGAGAAGCATGTTCACCTCATATGACAACAGGTTCTTTACCTTGTGTACCAGAAGATATTGGTAAAGAAGCAGCTATGAAATTAATTGATGAAATTTATAGGTAAACAGAATGAGTAAGGAAGATAAATAGTGTGATGGAAGCATAATACACAATTATATAATTCTAGGAATGGATGTGTGGATTCACCTTTCCAAGTTATGACTGCAATGTTCATGGCATTAGGGAAAAAGGATATTTCTAAAGTCGTAACAGGTCCTTTAACACCATCAATGTGAGTAATTATTTAGATTATAAATATATTATTCAAAACTAAAATTAAATGTTAAATCTAAAAAAAAACATTATTTCTACAGGATACAGTTTTTACGTGATCTACGAGATTTCTTTGGAATTGTCTTTAAAATTGAACCACTTAAAGAAGAAGACGAAATATTAGATCAAGTTGTTTTAACGTGTCTAGGCGTGGGCTATATAAATATAAGCAGACGGATATTATAAATATATTTACATTTGTATTATATGTAATAATAATTTTATAGTTCAAATAATTTTATTAAAAGTTTTATAACACAAAAGTTTGTAAGTGAATTGGTTTGGAAGGCCACGCCTGAAAGGAACTCGACTTTAATGTGTTCCATAGATTTTGATAAGTTTTGGACCACTTTTTACAATCTAAATAAGTGATTTTTTTCGGATGCCTTATATCGCAGTCATTATTCTGATATTTGTCACAAATTCGTAAAAACATTTCATATAAAGCTCTTCTTGTTACAAGTAAATTATTACCTTTCTTTTTTTTCGTCGCACCTTGTTTTCTACCTTCAATTGCTATTTCTGTATCACTGTAAATTGAATTATACAAATATGATTTAAAACTATAAGTGCTCGTATAATATGGAAACATAAGTACTAAAAATTTACCGATTTTTCACAGCGCACCATATTATACTTGAGGGACATGGATGTGTTCTTTTATGATTTTTCTGGTGTTCAAAAGAAACATTACTTTGTACAACTTTTAATTTGTATGCATCATTGTTGAATCGTTTATACAATCCACGTTCCATTGCTTCTAGAGAAAAGGGACAGTTACCTCCGACTATGACAGTGTCTATTTTTATCGATGGTATTAATATTGATAAAAGTGAACCTTGTAATCCAAGAATATTCCATCTAAAATCCACATACAAAATATAATTATAATAAACCGTGAAAGCATTGTACATATCAAAAACAAATTGTAACATTTTTACGTTTCATTTACTTTGCTAGTTTGTCCGAACAAGACAAGCTAAGGGTAGGATTTCCTCTTCCCGGTTTAGTGCGTAATGGTCCGACTACGTGATAGTTCACTCCAGGTAGATAAGGATCACGGTATTTTTCAGATTCAACACATTTCGCTCCGGTTCTATATATATCTTCGATTAATTGTTCCTTTTTGTTTGTAACATTCGTTTGTTCTTCGTTGTTATAATTACATTTTCTAATTTTTATTGGAGGTACCTCATTTTCGTAGAATTCTTTTAAAAATATGGAACAATCTCCGCAAGGTGTTTGACTTGTAAAGAAGTGAAACGATATTCCATTTTGTAGTTTAATTTTATTCTTATCATTCATTTCAAAAACATCACTTTTAATACCATCAAGTATCAAATCAATTTGGCTATACAAATATCTTAAAAAGGCACGTCTAGCAAGAACTTCAGCGTGGGAATCGCTTAATCTACAACCTACTTTGTATATCTCTGTATTTAATAAATCTATTTCTCCTAAACATTTTGTTCCCGTAGCAAGCGCTACCAAAAATAGCGAATTATCGGGTTTCTTTAATACAATGCCTGATAATACAGTCCATTCCTTTTCCGATGGTTTACCCGTTTTATTAAGCTTTGCATATTTTTCTATACAAAGTTGTGCAACTTGATCTGCAAAACCTTTCATGTTATTATAAGATAATATAAAATTGTGTTTTTAAAGTAGATCAAATTATTTCTTTCTTCATTTGTTTAATACACATTGGAAGGATCCCATGTATATTTATACTGAGGCAGAGAAGATAAAGCATTCATACTTTCTTCATCTATCATAAAATCTAACTGTATGTTGTTTCTTATGTGTTCTTTCTTTACAGCTTTGGGAATAATGCCTGAAACAATATTCTTAAATGCTATATAACCATAATATACATTGGCAAAATAAATTATTTACCAATTCCTTGCTGCAAAGCCCATTTTAACAATAGTTGTGCTGGAGATACATGTAGTTGAGAAGCTATTTTTGTTACAGTTGGATCTTTTAAAAGACTAGTATTACTACTAGTTCCTAAAGAAGAATATGCTTGCACATGTATGCCTTTCTCATTACAGTATTTAATTAGTTCTTCTTGACGATAATGAGGATGGCATTCAACCTATAGTAAATATATCTTAATTTTATAACAACATATAAATAAAAATATATAGTATTCATAGAGTTATCTTACTTGATTAACAGCTGGTAGTTCACCTTTCTGATCTTGTAACAATTCTTCCAAGTGTTTTATTGTATAATTAGACACACCTATAGATCTTATCAATCCTTGTTTTTTCAAATCTACTAATTTACTCCAGGTCTTTGCTCTTAAGCTAAAGTTGTCTTTAGAAGTCTCTGGTATACGAGCAGCTGCTGGCCAATGAATTAAATACAAATCAATATATGTAGTGTTAAGTGCTTTAAGCGATTTTTGCACAGATTCTTCTATGCCTTTTGGATTTCCAAATTCGGATGGTGAAAGTTTAGTTGTTAAGAAAATATCACTTCTTTGCAGATTATATTTTGGTAATAACTTTGTTAAAGCATAACCAATATCTTCTTCATTTCTATAAACCACAGCTGTATCTATATATAACAAACAAATTGTAAAAAATATAAAATTTTGAAATATATTTACCATCTCATTTCCAAATATTAATATACATTCTAATGTACATACATACCGATAGAACGAAAACCTACTTTTAAACTTTCATCAACAACTTCATATATAACATCTTTTCCTTGAATTTTATATGTTCCAACTGAGAAAGAAGTTATTTATCTTTTATAATATATAACAAACATTACCTTGTAATGAATGCATGTTATAACTTTACTTGTTCAATTGAAAAAATCAAATCATTATACAATTATACACATTATTACCATATCAATATTATTAAATTATACATTTGGATAGTACAAATAAAGTTATATTCAAATAAATTTTAAAAACGGGAAATAAATATCGTATGCTATGTTTTTATTAATCTTACATCCAATAAGAGGCATAGTATAACCGCTTGAAAGTTGAACTTTTCGTATTGTATTATCCATATTTAAAAATTTCTAATACACTTACGCGAACGTATTATTTTTATTCAAATAATATGCGGTTACTCGGTGCTGCGTAATTGAGCACAGGATACCTAGGTGCGAAGGGATCGTTTGCACCGATAACGTAACTCTATTCTTCGGAGTCCTTAATGTTTTCAGCCTTTGACATTTCCTCGTTAGATGGACGTGCTGGATAAAGCAGAATGCAATCAATGTAATATCAATGAAATTACTTTCTGCGAATATACGCGATATAACGCATGAACTCTTTGTCCAAAGATGGCGGGAGTGTGTAATGGTCGTAAAAGGGAAAGTGGTAATATGGGGATCTACGGTATCAATGAATCTTTCAAAAACTTTATATGAACATGTTCAAATGTCATTCAAATTCAACGTTGAAGCAACAGTAAACCCACGTGTGGTTTTGTGATCCAATTTCCATGGCACATGGAGAGAAGACCTCTGTAAATATAATGGTACAAAGAATACATGTATTAAAACTTTTTAGTTGATAATTAAAAAGAAATACTTGTATGTTATATACAAGATAATGAAGACTATAAAATACAACAATAATGTAACGAACAATTATTACAAAATAAAAATAAAAAGAATTTACAATTTACAATTATCCCCTAATATCACATAAAATTGTAGTAATTAACTATGAGTCGACCCATTCAAGCATAAAAGTTAATAAAAATAATAAATTTCAATAGTTACAACAATAAACAAATTAATAAATAATTATATCATGAAAAATTCGAAACAAATTGATGGTAGCAATTCTAAGCCAATAGGAGTCGAATACAGCCTCGCTGATTGGTCCATGAAAAATTCGCGCCATAATTGGTCGCCGCGAATTACCTATCACGGTTAATGCTTCGCACTTGAGACAGCTATTCAAATCAGTCTTGTCGGAGCTGTCAAGGTGTTCGGGTCAACTGCGTCAACACTCACCGGTACGAGTCAAGGATTTAATTAACTGATTGAGTGCTTATCTCAGTGTTACCTAAAGTGTTAGTGCTTGTGCCTAGTGTGTTTTATGGTGATTTTTTATACACGTGTGGGGGTGTATTAACGCGTTTTACGGTGTGGTTCTACATGTGTCAAAGTGATTACCAGTGTGTTACTACATGTGACAGTGCATGCTATTACGGATTATTTATAGTGCTTTATGGTGCGGTTATTTATGTGCTTTTGCATATTTTTATAAATTTTAACGTGTTTTATGGTGTGGTTCTACATGTGTCAAAGTGTTAATAAATGTGACATGTGTGATTGCTAATGTGTTACTACATGTGATAGTGCATGCTACTACGGATTATTTAGTGTTTTATGGTGCGGTTATTTACGTGTTTTAGCATATTTTTTTTTTAATTTTAACGCGTTTTATGGTGTGATTCTACATGTGTGAAAGTGATTGCTAATGTGTTACTACATGTGACAGTGCATGCTATTACGGATTATTACAGTGTTTTATGGTGCGGTTATTTACGTGTTTTAGCATATTTTTTAAAAATTTTAACGCGTTTTATGGTGTGATTCTACATGTGTCAAAGTGATTACTAGTGCGTTACTACATGTGATAGTGCATGCTACTGTGGATATTTTAGAGTGTTTTATGGTGCGGTTATTTATGTGTTATGGCATACTTCTACAAATGTTTTAGTGCGTTTAACGGTGTGGTTACCTATGTGTTTTAGTATTCTTTTACAAGTGTTTTACTGTGATTTGCGGTGTAGTTACCCATGTGTTTTGACATACTAGTGCAAATGTTTAGTACGTCTTAATACCGTTTGATGGTGTAGTTACCTACGCGGTTTAGTGCACGTTTGCAAATGTTTTACCATGTTTTATAAAGTAGTTACCTACATATTTTGCCATACTTTTTCAAATATTCCCAATTTTGTGGTGCGGTTGTTTGTGATTATTGTGATCTGTTTGTGCGTTGCAAATTTGAAAATGCATGTTTGTAGAAGTAAAGTTGTATACGTTGAAAAATAACAAATACTGTTCGAAATTGAAATTGTTTGAAGTACTTTAACCGTTGTGATTTTTGTGTGCTTTCAGAAGGTCATACAGGACTATCTGCCTAATCCTGGGAATCAATCAATCTTGAGCCAAGCTGAAATCGAGAGCCAAGCTGTACTTGTGGATCAATTGTGAGATGCTTAACGATCGCAGTGATGCAAGTCAGCGATCGGTGAGTCGCATGCTTTATGGTTCCTCCGGTTCCCATCATGTCGTAGGACGAATGGTCCGAAACGGCACGGGAACTGGTTGTATTTTTATTATTTGAAGCGAGCATAGTGACCACGACTGTACGATCGTGCAAAATTCGTACAAACTGTTTATACATGTATTTATTAGATCAGGTTAGGGTTTTCTTGTACATCGCGTTAAATTCACTTACAAATAGAATTAAAATTAATACATAGAAGTCGGATGACCCTCCGATTTCATGCTAGTTCAATTATCAATTCACTTGCAATTTTTCCGTATCGCGAACTCTTTTTAAACATAATATGTACAAGAAAATTTCGCGAAGAACAGATTTTGATATCAAAGTTAATGATCATGAATACTTTTGACTATTTAGTGAATTTACTTTGATATTAAAAATCTGTGAAGAATGAAACAATCGATATACTTAGATTTTTGCAAAGTGTTCCTCCACTTTTCATTTTAAAATTTAAAGTAAATATTCTTTTGGAGAGAACGCTTTATTAGCATGTTACTAATCATGTTTCTTAGCTCAGGATTTTCAGCACACATGAAGAAAACTGGTAGGTCAAAATACTGTTGGCCGTGTTCATTTTTATGCTCGAAACTCATACGCGTGCTTAGATGCTACTCGCATGAGTTCGGGCAGGTGGACACGGTTTAGTTTTAAGTTTTTTTGGCGACTGACAATTCGGCAGTGAATTATCGACACAAGTTACACGTGTGTGTGTGGTTAGGTCGTGGACCTTGTGTCGATTAAAAACTATATCAATTTTTTATACAAACATTAAAAATTTCCAAATTATTATCGAATTACAAAATTAATGAGATTTAATTTCAAAATTAGTAAGATTGAATTACAAAATTAATAAGATTGAATTTCAAAATTGCACAAGTAGAGTCATTACAAAATTGTTACAAACACATATTACATTCAATATTCGAAAGAGTAAGAAAATGAAATATGTTCAATTAATATTCACTGTCGATTGTCAGTCGATTTCAGCAAAAAGGTATGAACTTAGAGTGTGAATGTTGTATTGAACTCGGGTGTCGGAGACGTCCCGGGACGTACTCCCTAGGAGTAGGCTTTTTTGCACCCGGGTGGAATGTGTGAGAACCGTGGAGTGTGTTTTTGTGAGAATGGACTTTGCATTTTTTAAATATAGCGATAGGCAGGCAGGTAGCATACTTCTGGTATGATTGAGTTAGTTTTAAGTAGGTAGGGCCAGAGCAAGCTTTCATGTTTCTCTGTCCTCCGTAAAACACACGTGAGATGCTTGCATCTGGGGGGTTAACGAAAAATCGAGAAGAGAAAATCTAAATCTGAATTTATTCTATTTAATATTCTCTTGAACTCGATTGTTCGTAAGGCCAGGCCTTTTAGTTTGTAAGTCGCAGTCGTGGTTCTAGACCCGATTGCAAAAATGAAGTATACAGTGAAGTGAAGTGAAGTGAAGTGTTTTAAATAAAAATTCTGCTCGGACATTCTTGTACGGACAGCGCATTCTAAGAATCGCTGGTCGTACACCTTTTTATTTTGAGTAATTCTTTTTCTTACTAAAGTAATTTTATTATACAAAATTTCGATTTTGTTATCGATCGAAATAAATAGATAGCGGTGCAATTTTATTTCTATAAAATTGTCTGCTATCTGTTTGTGGAGATTGATACCGAAATTGAGAATTTATATAATTAATATGAAAACTAAGAATGTCCGAGTTACCGTAAAATTTCGCGAGTGATTTTTGTGAGGCTGTGCCGAAGAAAGAAGAGGCTATATGCCGAAGAGCCCCGGCAAAGTTGCCAAAGAAGAGGGGAACTATTAATGGCTGTCCATCTTAGGATGGAGAGTCATTTTGTCACTATGCTCGCTATTATTTTCTTGTATTTTATATGTGTTTTTGAACGGTACGAAAAGTATCGTCAAATGTGTTTTGCTCGAATTTTGACGAGCTAACCCATTCGCGATTTTTATACCCTTTCGCGATTATATTTTGAGATTCGAAATTTTTATTTCCCTTCGCGATTAAATTTTGAGATTCGAGATTTTTATTTCCCTTCGCGATTATATTTCGAGATTCGAGATTTGTATTTCCCTTCGCGATTATATTTCGAGATTCGAGATTTTTATTTCCCTTCGCGATTATATTTCGAGATTCGAAATTTTTATTTCCCTTCGCGATTAAATTTTGAGATTCGAGATATTTACACCCCTTCGCGATTATATTTCGAGATTCGAAATTTGTATACCCCTTCGCGATTACATTTGCATTTCAATTTTCTATGTTAATTATATTTTTCTGTTTCAGGAATTGATTTTAAATTGTTATATTGTTCATTGATCGTAAATTCGTAATTTTCATTGTGTTTTCTATTTTTCGACAGTTTTGTTTCAAACAAAGTAAAATTTCACTTCTTTTCCCACAATTTTTTATGTTAATAAAATTTTGTGTGTTTCAGCTTTTGATTTTTGGTAAGTTATGATGTTGTTCTCTCTTCCAAAATCCGCAATTTTCATTGCGTTTCGTATTTTTTGAATGTACTATCGAATAAAATGAAATTTCAATCCCTTCGCACAATTTTCTATGTTAATAAAATTTTGTATGTTTCAGCATTTGATTTTTGGTAAGTTCTTACATTGTTCTCTCTATTATCTATATATCATTGTTCTATGTGTCTAAAATTGTATTTCAAATAAAGTAAAATCTCACTCCTTTTCCTACAACTTTCTATGTTAATAAGATTTTGTATGTTTCAGGATTTGATTTCTGGTAAGTTTAGTGTTTTACTTTAAATCCGAGCTTGTGGGAGGAAGGGAGGGCTCGGGCGCAAGTTTTTCGTCACTACATGTGGCGAAAAACTTGCGCAAATTGTACCTTTTGTTCTAACTTGCACTCATCTTTACGATTTTTTAACTTCTATTAGCCTGTTATTTTTATTGTCAATTTCAACAAACTTAAAAGAAAGTTCTTCCAACTTTCTACCTTGTCCCCTTATTTTTTTTTTTACAAAGTTGTAGATTATACGAGTGCAATTTTAGAACAAAAGGTACTTGTAGGGCTTTTAGTATAAGTATTGTAGTATGCGTGGGTGTGTGAATGAGATCCTGTATCCTGTACTCACATTCACATCGCGGGTTCATAGAATTTTTAAAACTCTAAATTTTTGTTTCTAGCATCGAAGTTTTCAAGTCTGTTGTTTTCTTTCTTTTTCTGTATTCTTTTATTATGTGATTGGTTTTTAATGCGCTTTGTACTTTCATTTCATCCGTGAATTCTATTTCCAGTTTCGGGGCTTTTGCATCTCCTTGTTACTTTCATTCGGTTTTCTGGTTTTTAAACACTCCAACATTTTATTTTGGGTTTCAGGTTTCATATTTTATTGTCATTTTGTTCCGAGTTTTGTGATCTCTGAATCTCTTCGTAATTTTATTTCGTATTTTGAGGTTTTCAAACTCGATTTCGATTTTTGAAGTTTTGTTTCGAATACGGAAAGATTTCATTCCATGTACATCAATTTTCTGTCTTAATTATATTTGTATGATTCAGGTTTTTATTTCAAGTAAGTAATTAAGTGATTCATATTTGTTTTAATTACATTTGTCTGTTTCAGCTTTTTATTTTAAGTAAGTATTTTAATGATTCATATTTGTCTTAATTAAATTTGTATGTTTCAGCTTTTTATTTTAAGTAAGTATTTTAATGATTCACATTTGTCTTAATTACATTTGTCTGTTTCAGCTTTTTATTTTATGTAAGTATTTCAATGATTCATATTTGTCTTAATTAAATTTGTATGTTTCAGCTTTTTATTTTATGTAAGTATTTCAATGATTCATATATGCCTTAATTACATTTGTCTGTTTCAGCTTTTTATTTCAAGTAAGTAATCAAATGATCGATATTTGTCTTAATTACATTTGTCTGTTTCAGATTTTATTTTAAGTAAGTATTTTAATGATTCATATTTGTCTTAATTAAATTTGTCTGTTTCAGCTTTTTATTTTATTTAAGTAATTCAATGATTTATATTTGTCTTAATTTCATTTGTATGTTTCAGCTTTTTATTTTAAGTAAGTATTTTAATGATTCACATTTGTCTTAATTACATTTGTCTGTTTCAGCTTTTTATTTTAAGTAAGTAATCAAATGATTGATATTTGTCTTAATTACATTTGTCTGTTTCAGCTTTTTATTTTATGTAAGTATTTGAATGATTGATATTTGTCTTAATTAAATTTGTCTGTTTCAGCTTTTTATTTTAAGTAAGTATTTTAATGATTCATATTTGTCTTAATTAAATTTGTATGTTTCAGCTTTTTATTTCAAGTAAGTAATCAAATGATTGATATTTGTCTTAATTACATTTGTCTGTTTCAGATTTTATTTTAAGTAAGTATTTTAATGATTCATATTTGTCTTAATTAAATTTGTCTGTTTCAGCTTTTTATTTTATTTAAGTAATTCAATGATTTATATTTGTCTTAATTTCATTTGTATGTTTCAGCTTTTTATTTTAAGTAAGTATTTTAATGATTCACATTTGTCTTAATTACATTTGTCTGTTTCAGCTTTTTATTTTATTTAAGTAATTCAATGATTTATATTTGTCTTAATTTCATTTGTATGTTTCAGCTTTTTATTTTAAG
Organism: Megachile ligniseca; assembly: GCA_945859555.1. NCBI lineage: Eukaryota > Metazoa > Arthropoda > Insecta > Hymenoptera > Megachilidae > Megachile > Megachile ligniseca. The sequence goes on from OX243783.1 coordinate 9,170,395, forward strand.
TAAGTATTTTAATGATTCACATTTGTCTTAATTAAATTTGTATGTTTCAGCTTATTATTTCAAGTAAGTAATCAAATGATTGATATTTGTCTTAATTACATTTGTCTGTTTCAGATTTTATTTTAAGTAAGTATTTTAATGATTCATATTTGTCTTAATTAAATTTGTATGTTTCAGCTTTTTATTTTAAGTAAGTATTTTAATGATTCACATTTGTCTTAATTACATTTGTCTGTTTCAGCTTTTTATTTTATTTAAGTAATTCAATGATTTATATTTGTCTTAATTTCATTTGTATGTTTCAGCTTTTTATTTTAAGTAAGTATTTTAATGATTCACATTTGTCTTAATTACATTTGTCTGTTTCAGCTTTTTATTTTATTTAAGTAATTCAATGATTTATATTTGTCTTAATTTCATTTGTATGTTTCAGCTTTTTATTTTAAGTAAGTATTTTAATGATTCACATTTGTCTTAATTAAATTTGTATGTTTCAGCTTATTATTTCAAGTAAGTAATCAAATGATTGATATTTGTCTTAATTACATTTGTCTGTTTCAGATTTTATTTTAAGTAAGTATTTTAATGATTCATATTTGTCTTAATTAAATTTGTATGTTTCAGCTTTTTATTTTATTTAAGTAATTCAATTATTCATATTTGTCTTAATTACATTTGTCTGTTTCAGCTTTTTATTTTATGTAAGTAATTGAATGATTTATGTCTGTCTCAATCACATTTGTATGTTTCAACTTTTTATTTTAAGTATTTAATCGTATGATTTTTGCTTGTCTTAATTACATTTCTATGTTTCAGCTTTTTATTTTAAATAAGCTATTGAATTATTCATGTGTGTTTTAATTACTTTTGTATATTTCAGATCTAAATTTTAAGTAAGTAATTGAATATTTCACATTTCTTAATTCTGCAATTCTACATGAATATTCATTATAATATTACTAATTTTGCATCTGTTTTCTCCTTTCGCATATTGTTTTTTATTGTTACAGCATAGGTAATCATCGAGAACACATAGAGATTTCACCGATGGATGCGCTAATTTTAAGTTAATTTTAAGTTGCGTACAAAATATTGTAATACACTGTAGTATGGATGAGTGCATGTGTGAAATGCGTATATACGAAACTTGAATACATCAATCATCGAGGGATCATCGAGGGAATCATCGCAATATCATCGAGGGATCATCGAGGGAATCATCGCAACATCATCGAGGGATGCGTGCGTTAGTTTTAAGTTAATTTTAAATTCGTGGGAGGGTGGGTGGGTCTATGTAAGTACCTCTACTTCTAACTTGCACTCATTTTCACAATTAGTGAACTTTTTACGCGTTAGATTTGTAGTATACCCATTCATTTTTTGTTAATTGGTCCAGACCCAAGTGGATCATTGGGGGTTGGTAGCGCTGTGAACACGCGGCAGGGTTGAGCTGCAAAGGCTGGTGTAGCGCCAGGGACACATCTTGCGAGGCATTTTGATTGAAGTACCTTCTCGACTTGCCGCCTCACGGCGTGGGTATCCTCTCTGCAGTTAGCCTCCCTTTAAACGGGAGCGGGGAGAAATGGGAAACCCTTCGCGGATGTGTCACTCGTTCTTATCAGTTTTTTCGGTTCAATTCGGTCTCGTGGTTCACGTAAGTCACTATTGACTACCCTTTGACCCATGAGGGCGAGGATTACTTGGCGGAAAATGCTAACCCATTTTTTAGCAGAAAGTTCTTCTAACTTTCTTTCCTTCTAGTAGAAAGTTCTTCTAACTTTCTTTCCTTCTAGTAGAAAGTTCTTCTAACTTTCTTCACCCTTGCTTTTTTACTCCGTTATAGATCATATGAGTGCAATCTTAGAATAAGAGGTACGCGTGCGGCGTTTAGAATAAGTTAAGCGTGTGCGTATGCGAGTACTGTTTAAAATTGCACTTATTTTAATTAGCGAACTTTTTCCGCGTTAGATCATAGTATTACCTCTCTTCCTTTCTTTCCCTCTCGTTTAGCGTTTCATTTTACGTAATACGAGTGCAATTTTAAAACAGAGTGTGTATGTGGGATCCCACGAAATTAGTATTAAGTTTATAAGTGAGTTGAGCGCTTACAATTCTAACTTGCACCCATTTTCACGATACGTGAAATTTTTGCGCGTTAGAGTGTAGTATTAGTCAGTAATTCTCTGTCGATTGGTCCGGACCCAAGTGGATCATTTGGGGTTGGTAGTGCTGTGAACACGCGGCAGTACTGAGCTGCAAATGCTGGTGTAGCGCCAGGGACACATCTCTGCGAGGCATTTTGATTGAAGTACCTTCTCGACTTGCCGCCTCACGGCGTGGGTATCCTCTCTGCAGTTAGCCTCCCTTTAAACGGGAGCGGGGAGAAATGGGAAACCCTTCGCGGATGTGTCACTCGTTCTTGCCAGTCATTTTCGGTTCAATGCGGTCTCGTGGTTCACGTAAGCCACTATTCGACTACCATTTGACCCATGAAGGCGAGGTTCACTCGACAGAGAATGCTGGTCCACCTTTTTGCGAAAGTTCTTCTAACTTTCTTTCCTTCTAGTAGAAAGTTCTTCTAACTTTCTTCCCCTTTGCTTTTTATACCGTTTTAGATAACACGGGTGCAATCTTAGAATGCGAGCGTTAAGTTTGTATGGTGTGCTTGTGTGTTATATCGCGTGCGATACAAGTTCTTTGCTGTACTGTGGTAAAGAACTTGTATATTTTTGCGAACGGGCTAAGTAGAGTCAGAACTCATTTATCCTTCCGATAAATGAGGGAGTTGTTAATGGAGGGTGGTTGGGACTTGGAGATAGGGTGGGTCACTGTCGTAGCCACCTCCACGTGGTGTGACCTGGTAATCGATATCGTTTTCTAAAGATTTCTTGCGAGATATTCTTTAGAAGATGATATCGAGCTAAGAGCTACGATCCACTGTGTCTAACTGTGAACCTATTTGTCATTGCAACCATTGCATTTACTTTCTTACATCGCTGCTGTTACTTTTCTGATGAACATCTGCGCAGTGTGTTTGTTCACATGTGCAGATGTTCATCAATCTTTTGTGAAGATTTTTTTAATTGTAATACTATATGTAGAAGAAAGAAGATTTTTTAAAATTATAATACTATATGTACAAGAAAGAAGATTTTTTTTAACTAATATACTATATGTAGAGGAAAGAAGATTTTTTAAAATTATAATACTATGTGTAGAAGAAAGAAGATTTTTGTTATTATACTATATGTGATTGTGTCACAAGATGTTACTAGTGCAACATTACTGTAAGTATAATAATGATACAACTATGGTAAGTGTTATTCTTTTTTGTAATTTATAATTGTACAGTGAGTTTATATTATAGTTTCAGAATGAAATTGCTCAGGAAGTAAAACCTTTAATTAAACAAGTACTACTGTAGAATATAATTTATAACTGCAGATATCTTTGATTTTGCAATTTCACAATAAAATAGTTGAACTATTAAAAATTCTTCATAGATGCAATTCTTTAAATCTCTCAGTGTTTTTGATGCTACTTATATTCTTATCAATAAATGATTTAACTGTTACAGATGCAGAAAATTCTGCAAGTCGGAGTAAAAAGAGAATTCGATAGGTGAATAAAGAAGACGATTTGTGAAATCAGAAATTGTATTTCAGTGGATCGATACAATAGAAAGATAACGGACGAAGGACGCAATTAGAAATCGAAATATATTCAGCACACGTTACAGTACGCCGAGATCTACGTTGATCAATTACAGCGAAATCAAGTGTATCCCATAAAAATTTCATTTACACGCATCCGAAAGAAAGTCGATAAAAAGAAAAGATGTTTCTCCTTCTCGTCACACATCGTTCATTATCCTGCGTCGCTTCAGCGATCGGAAAAAATCGTGAAACCATAAAAAGAAAGGAAATTACATAATGCACCGTTTTACAATATACAATGCGATCTGTGTGTGGTTCGGTGAATGCAAGTCAAGAAGAAAAGTTTTACAAATAGGATATTAACGCTATATAATTATCATGAAAGTCGATCAACAGCGAAGAGCAAAAGTTTCTTTCCCGACAGATTCCTTGTCGATTCGCGAAACGCGACCCCTCGCCATTTTGCTAATTCTTTCGATTACCTTCGATTTATAACTTACACGTATTTCGCGATTCTTCAACGTTGCTACGAAAGATCGCGTTTCTTGCGAATCTGTCGGGAACATGTGTTCTATATCTAAATACTCGAGCGCGTTCGAATTTCTCGATCGAACACGGAGTCGCGTATATGAACTTTTGTTCATTTTTATGTATTGTTCTTTTTTTTTTTTCAAATTTTACTGCGTTTAAAAATTAAGGATTAGATGTTCTCTGGTGAGGAGAGTTCTTTGGCGAAAGAGAGAAGTGCAGCGTTTTTTAATTTACTGTATGATATATTGAGACGTTGTCAGTCTCGTTATATTGCCGAATAAATGTTTTATAGATTTTAAGTTTTGGAATAGGGGGATTTGGAATTTGGGAATTTGTAGATTTGGGGAATTGGAAATTTAGGGAATTGGAAATTTGGGAAATTGGAAATTGGGGAATGTAGAACTAGGGGAATTTTGAAATTTGGGGAATTAGAAATTGGGGAAATTAGAAATTTGAGGATTTGGAAATTTTGGAAATTGGAATTTGGGGAATTAGGAATTGGGGAAATTGGAAATTGGGGAAATTAGAAATTGGGGGAAATTGCAATTTGGGGAAATTGGAATTTGGGGAAATTGGAATTTGGGGAAATTGGAATTTGGGGAAATTGGAATTTGGGGAAATTGGAAATTGGGGAAATTGGAATTTGGGGAAATTGGAAATTGGGGAAATTGCAATTTGGGGAAATTGGAAATTGGGGAACGTAGAATTTGGGGAATTGGAAATTTGGGAAATTAAAAATTTTAAAGCTTGGAAACTTGGAAACTTAGAAATTTGAGAACGTAGAGATTTGGGAACATTGAAATTTTGTGAATTTGGTAACTTGACAACTTACAAATTTGTAAAATTAAGAATTAACATTGACAAAAATACAATCTCCCTTTGCAAGCAAAAGTACTCTGACACAAAAAAATATTTTATCATTAAAATCGTTTTTAACGGGATCTCCACGTTCGCACACGAGAAATTCTCACACACTTGCTATTAGTGCAATTGCGATCGTTAATGTATGTACAATCTCAGCGTGCGTTCACCCCGAACGAATTCCACCTCGCTGAAATTCCAGCTGTATTTTTTCTCAAAGATCGTTCAGTATAAACGCACCCTCACTTAATTGCCGACCAAATCGACGGTTCGTTCGTGAGAACCCTTCTCATTTTCTTGTCATTTTCCATCAATGTTTCTCAAGGTCTCACGAATCAGGACCTCGCGTTTCTACGAAGCTACTGCAACTCGATATTCGCGTTCAGACTATACGGAAGTCTAAAAATCACCGGCAGACCGATCGAGTACCGATCGATACATCGATCCAAAAATGATTACCCACAGCGACTCTGTTCGCTAGCTAGCAATTAAAAAAATTCATTTAAACGACGATTATTTACAGACATTCATGTGTTCCGGATTCGTTCGACTCTCGAACGTTCCTTCGCTCTTTTTTTTTTTTCATTATTTTTTTTTTTCTCATTTTATCCTTATATATAAATATATTCATCATTTTCAATTTTTTTTTTTTTTGCTTCGACAGAAGATCGGCTTCCGGGGTTTCCCTAATTTCATACCAAAGGGCCAGATACTTCGAATCGAGAGGAAACCATTTCTTCGTTTCTCTGTTTCTTCTTCCACGTCTTCTTTGTCTCTTTTTTTCCTTCGAAATTTTCTTCGACATTTTTCAATTAAGTGTAAAAATAGATACTTTGTCGCCTCCCAATATATTTCTTTTTTTTTTGTTCTCGTCTCGTATTTTTTTTCGCTTCTCTTCTTCGTCTAAAACCGAGATACGGTGTCCAGAAAATGCTCTAAGAACATCAAAATCGCTTCTCTTACGCGTCAGTGAGATTAATCGTCTCCAAGAGATTTGTTGAAAAGTTCGAAAAATCTCTGCTCTCTCAAATCGTAGAACGACTCGCAAATTCAAATCCACGGATTTTACACGAGTTTTCGATCTCGTCGAAGTGGAGTTCGTATGTACAATCTGGTGAACCATAGAACATTCGCTGAACACGAAAGGAGGGTCAACTAGCAAGTGATCATTTCGCACTGTTTTAGGTAGAAACGCGAGCATTTCTCTTATATGTACATCGTGAATCGAGCTGGTGTACGATCTTAAAAAATTATAGGGAGATAATTATTCTAATAAAAAATTTTAATATTCCGTTTGGACAACGAGCTGTTTTGTGTGGATAATCAAAATTGAAATAGATAATTTCAATTTTGTATGCTGTGTTATGTACGAGTATTTTTATGTTGATATTCTGTGGAATGTTTATATATTTTTATTTTATTGTTGTTTTCATTTACTGTGCACAGGTACAATGCAAGTTTCCTTTGAATTATTTTATTGCAAACGAGTTTAATGAAAGTACTGTGAATTTAGAAGTTTAGCATTGTAAAAGGATTTGGTGTTAGGGAATTTAAAAATTTAGTAATTTAAGAATTTTAAAAATGTGGTAATTTAAAAAATTTTTAAATTTAAGAATTTAAGAATATATAGAATTAAGAATTTGAATTTTAAGAAAATAATTTAGAAATTTGATATTTCAGATATTTAAGGTTAAATGTAAGGATAAATGCAATGTAAGATAGGGTTAAAACCCTAGAAAAATAACCAAGATTCAAGAATAGAAACATTTGTAGAAAATTAGAAAATGAATTCTATAATCCAGAAATTTGGGAATTAACAAAAAATCTTAAATATCTGAAATATTAAAAAACACCTGAAGGAAGCGTACATTGCACCTATAAACACGTTGATTTGTTAAATAATTAACAATAATAGTCTTTGAATATTCTCACTGAAACGATATAAAGTAAAAAGTTGCAATTTAAAAATCTATGAATTAATTTCGTTGAACAATTTTGTAAAGAAAATAAATCGTAGAATGAATTCGCCAGCACGACGCTCGAGTTACCATTCTCGCACGGATCAAGAAACAAAGGAAATCTAGCAGTTCTAAGTTCGATTCTAGGATCTCATTTTTTCCCTTGATTTAATACTTTACAGTTCGGCCTCGTAATCCGCAACCTCTCAATCGTCTACATGAAAAAAGAAATGATAAGGATCGTTTCTTCTTCATATTACTTTTTTTTTTCTTGTTTAAATATCTAGTGTCATCTCTAAACGCTAAGTAGGCTAGTGAGGTGTCTACGCCTATGAATAGATCGATTATAATGCACACACGCAAGAAGTGGACCTAGAGTAACTACTACGACGCTTGTGGATTCGTCTTCATGTTTTTCTTTAGCTTTTTCTTCTTTATATCAACTAGATCATTTTATATTTATAATATGTACACGCGGGGCAGCTGTCGATCGGACGTACACTCGAGTCTCGCCACCCACCCCCACACTCCGCCATTTTGCGTTCAGAAATTCAAGAAATCCCCAAATAAATATGCAAATAATTCAACTATCTTTTATGCAATTTTAACACTAATTTCAATTTTGTTTTTAATAAAATTTCATTCAAGATCGCAAACATCTTTGACTTGTACTTCAAAATTAATTGGAAGGACAACTTGAACTTGCTTTTTAAAAAACTTTCTTGCAATCTTACTTAAAACTTTTCATACTTGATTATTTAGTTTCTACTTGCCCCTTGTCAAAATTTACACACTCAATTAGTTTTTCAAGAACAAACTAGAAGGGTGCAGTACACACAGAGTAGATAATACTCACAAAATCGAGTATACTTTTTAGTTTTAAAGAATATGTATTAGTTTCTTAATAATATCTTAAATCTAAACTGAATTAATGAAGATATATTCATTATCAAGTTAAAACTATCCCCATTACACTAAAAAATTATTTATTCATCTGTTAATTCTTCTCCCAGTTTTCCTCAACCCCATCAGTAACAAAAATTACAATCAAGTTAAAATTGAGATCCAAAAATTAGAATGTTCAATACTTAATATAATTTAGTGGAAAAATGAAAAACGTGGATAAAAATATTTCTTGAATTTCTGAAATAATTTCCATTTCATCAAGAACAACTCGAAATCCCCAATCGAATAAAATGATCTTCCACGCGACAACATGATGCGATTGAATTATTTAAAATATACATTTAGCTGCTATTTTGCTGGTGCCTTGGAGGACACGAAACAATATTTCGATCTTAATGTTCATAGTATCACGTTAAAGTGCGTTAACAATTAAATATTGCTCTTTCCATGACCATCGATATTGTTAATTAGTGGCAGTGCCATTTAATATTACACTTGTCCCTTTTCCACGACGAGTTTGAGCCGTTATGCTTCTTTCCATTTTTTTTTTTTTTCGACGACAAAGGATTCGATCGATGGAAAAGCAAGTACGTAATTAACAGTGAAATGTCTATAAATGAGTACACGAGAAATATATGTATATTTTATAATTGATATGGTCATATAGAAAATTGGGAATTTGGGGGTTTGAGATGTTGAGGATCTGAAATTTTGAGGATTTGAGAATTTAAATATTCAGAAAGGGTATTTGACAACTTTTCATCTTGGAAATCTATTTGAGAATTCATGATTTATTTTATAATTTGCAAACTGGAAATGTAAGGACTTAAATTCATGAATTCCTTCCTTCACCCCGGCACTCACTTATAAAAATTTCACTCGAAAAGATCAAAAAGTGAGAGAAAAATTAATTTCGCCTCATACACTTACTATGAAACCAGCGCAGTTTAACAAACGATTCGTGTTTAGATATGACAAACGACGAAGGTTAGGATTGAGGATGAACAAAAGCAACATTTATTATTTAAAGGAAAAAGGAACAAAATACGTTGAAAACGACAGCAACAAACTAAGCACACATATTGTTACACGGTGTTATATTGTTCATGGAGAGGTGTAGCTCAAGTTCGAAAAACGCGACATCAGCTATAATTTTGCTTTATTCGTTCTTCAAATTATTTTAATTTAAAAATTACAGAGATCATGTTTCGTTTATGGATTGTCATTAATGACAAAGAAACGAGAATATGCTTTGCGAACGTGTATAATATACGCCTACAATATAATTAAAAAAAAGAACGTGAAGAAAAAGTAGTCGAAGAAAGAAAGAAAGAAAGAAGAGAATAAATTGTAGAACTAAAATATAATCGCATAGCAAAATAAACGAAAAGGAGACAAAATTTTGGGAGGGCTGTGATGTAAATTGGTGATGGCGATGGTGGTGGTGGACGAGGTCGATCGTCATTTTAGGAAAGTAAAAATGTTCACTTCTATAAAAATTTTTCACCGACGTTTTAGTAATTATCACTTATCTGTATACGAATCTGCCCTTATCGTCATCCTTTTATATATTTATATATATATATGTATATATATATATCTATATATAGATATATATAGATGTGTGTTATCGATATTTTAAAAATTTGCTTAATTGTTTACAAAAATAAAATAAGAGTCGCGAGAATTCATCCTATCTATGAATGAAAAATAAAATTTCCTATCTAATCGCCGCTAAAGATGTTCGATCTTAAGGTCCCAACGAGAACCGAAAGAGGAAAAAAAAAACAGAAAAGAAGAAAAGTGAAAGTGGTTTTCGTGTATCGAACTAACAAATGTTCTTGCAGAATTGCCGATGGCGATCGCTCGAGTTCAGAGAAACCAGAAATTTTGATTCTTCGATTCCAATGCGTAGCTCGTTGCTTTTCATCGAGATACAGAAACGAAAGAAGAAAGAACAAAATACCAAAAAATGAACGATTAGCCTTCGATAGCGATCGACGTACGCGACACTCGTAGTCGTCAAATATTCTTGATCTTTCAAGAAACGGTCGGTGACGATAAAGTGTAATTTGCAAGAGCTGCACGTTCCTTGTTCGTGTCATTCACACACACGTCGTACTCTTTAATTAAAAGAATAGTCATACTAACTCTCTCTAACCCAACTCTCTCTCTCTCTCTTTCTCTCTCTCTCATACGCACACACACGCTCGAATCTATCTTTCCTGTTCTCTCGCTAACCCTCACACGCTCGTTCGCCCTCGCCGTTACTTTCGCTCGTAACTTTCAGACAGATTAACTAAACTCAGAATTATGTCTCGCTCAGTGGGATCGATCCGCTCGTGTTCTTCTACTCGAAGGTAATTAATTATCGGCCGTTCCTAGTCCTGATGGTCCGACGGTTGTTCGCGATCGATGCCACTGTCGACGCGACGGGGCCGCGTCGACGATGAACGCTACGGGGATCCTGTTCCCGCTTGTCGAGGGTAGGCAGCCCGTGAACGCATACGACGTTCTGTGAATGAGGATGACAGCGAAGCTGATGTTGAAGCACTAGGGTTGTTGTCGTCGTCGGTGGAGGAGGTGGCGGAGGCGGTGGAGGATGAGGGAGGGAGGTGAGCCACGTCACGCCTGGTTCCGCTCTGTGTCATTTGCCGTTCTGCTGCAGCGCCGCGTTGATCTGTGTCCACAGATCTTTGTTACAGGACTGAGATCTGAAAACAAAGTTATTCCCAACATTTACTACCTCAATTAATAGGTACTTTATTAACTCCCACAAAACCTACCCATACTCATAATCTAAGAGCACACATTAACCTGAAATTTCAGTTTTCCATTTCCAATCATTGAAACAAACTGATACCTTTTAATAGACTGCAGCCAATCTTTGAATTGAGCATGGCCCTCCGGCGTAATGTGAAAAGCCGCCTTCGCCGCACACACAATGTTCACAAAGTCCTCGTAATCGCCCGCTGTCAAGTGGTACAGCTTCTGATGCATGCACTGAATGTACCTATAACAAAATGGAGAGTGAACATCTACGTATCACATACAGTACTGAAGAGAACACGATAAAAGATCTAGAATATGGACTAACATTTGTTGGCATTTGTGTACGAGAGGTGCCAACGGAGCAGATCTCAAGTGTTGTAGCACGAGAGCTGGGTTGTTTCTGGCCAGATAGAGGGCCGCTTCTAGTGCAACGTCGTGGAGAACGAAGGGACTGATGATGCTGTTCACGGTGCAGATACAAAGCTGATGAAGATACTGGGTGCCCAGACGTTTTGAGACTCTCAGCAACCATTTCACGTCTTCGCCATATGGTGGGTTTCGTGCATATTTTGCTTGAGGTCTGTCGTCATGTACCCGACGAGCTAGCGTTTCTAACGCCAACATGCCAACACGATATGCTGCAACGAGGGATCGAAGCTGTTGTTGGCTGAAGGGCTGTGTTTGCCTGTGCACCTGGTGTTTAAAAGACGGAGCATTAGGTTGCGATGTGATAATTGTATCAGTAGAGATTAATACATTCGTAATAAAAGCTACGCAGATTATACAGTTACCTGCGGCTGAGTTCTTACGGTGGATATTATAGGCTGTGTCTGAACCAATGCGGATCCGGGCATATTGCTCTGACCAGGTATGGGACCGGTTACTCCCGCTTGTACCTGAAAATGATCATGTTACTCGCTCGAATGATGCGTTCCGAGCAGCTGTAGCGAAATACCTACATTAACTGGCATAGGCTGTTGCATGGTGAACAAATGATGAGTTCCCGGTGGTGGTGGGGGTTGCGGTGTGTAGTATTGCGGCAGCGATGGTGGTTGCGTGGGTTGTGACGGATGGTGCGGATGTTGAGGATGCTGCGGATGAGCCGGATGAGGCGGGTATGCCGCATGATACATTTGCATGTGCGGTGGTGCTGGTGGTAGAGTTACCCTATGCGAAGGCATCGGTCCACCGAACGTGGGGATGGAGTGATGAGGATGCACGAAACTGTAGGGACCCACCGCGTACGGCATGCCAACTCCTGCAACGAAATGTGTTGCGTTAAGAAGAATACGTTCTATAGCAGCAATGAATCGATCAAGTGTTCTATCAAGTGATCTATCAATCACTGTTTTATACTAGCATCATTAACTGCAACAAAAATAAAACAAATACCCAGAGGTGCCAGGGTAGTTATAGTTGGATGCGTGGGATACGGTTGAGGTGGTGGTTGAGTGCTGGTCACCACTACTGCTTGAGCTGGTCCAGGCATCATCTGACCATTTGACATGTCCACTGATGGCCCAGGCTCCACTAGAAGTACCCCATTGAGATCCAATTGTAAAGGATCATGTGGCATGTCATCCTGCTGTTCTCCACCAGGAGTGTGCTACGCATACAAATGTGAAAACGAACATCGATATGTGTTCATCCAGTGATCCATTTTATCAATGTTCCATTTGTCAAATTCCATACCTGAGAAACTGACACAATTCACTCACCTTTAGATACAGTTCGTACCAATATTTAGCAACCTGGAAAAGTACTTCTGGGTATACACCACCGCCTTTCGCGGTGTTCTCCACAGTGATGCAAGCCTTTTCCAACATAAGGTCACTCTGCTCCTTGCACTGCAACGAAACAGGATCGTTCACAATCCGGCCAATTCCGACAACCGGCGTGAATCACGAGCGAGGAGAAAATTCCTACCTGCAAAATGGCTCTCTGAACTTCATTTGGATTGAGCGCGTGAGCGTGCGGTAAGCAAGACAAAGCGAGTTCAGCGGCCGCCCGAACCATGTTGGGGTCACTGCCCCTGGACGATTTATCGGCTATGCTGACAGCTTCCGGTGGCGTCAGATGCCCCTCCCAGCTTTCTATGAGAAACCAAATGGCCGGAGCTCCGATTTCCATCGCCTGGCCAGTGATCCAAGACACGTGGCTCGAATAGGTGCGGCTTAGCCAATTCGGAGTGACACAGTTATGGAGTCCAAGGGCATACAGACCAAGCTGGAAGGCGCACATGTGCAAGGCTCTGTGTGGTCCATGGTGATTCTGACTCGTGGATGCTTGAGTGAACAGCGAGGTAGAACTATTACCACCTGCTTTCGCTAGAACCGTCTTTGCTAACTCGCACATGAAATGTGCTCCTGCTTCTGATGGTTGATTGGGGATTGATGGATATACTCTTTTGCTTTTGTATCTGTAACGAGAAAGTGTATTGCAGTTGTATTTTTTGATCACATCCAGGTTAAAGATCTGAAATAATCACACAAACCTTGTTTCTTTAGTTCTAGTAGGCACAGGTGGCTGAACGATTTGCGGCTGCACCGTGAGTGCACCCATGCCAGTTTCCAGTTCCGCGCTGGTGCTGCTATGTGGTCTGCTACTAGTGCCAACGATGCTGTCACCGTTTCCTGCATCCGCTCCGGCGAGAGGGGAAGAGCACTCTTCGTCATGAAGATATCTTGCCATCTGAGAGAAGAACAAATCATTGTTATGCTGTATAACGTAACTAAACAAACGTGTTTCGTACCTCATTCTTAGTTGGAGGGTTGGCGGTATAGTAACTACTCAAGATCGGCGATTTGATCAGTTGATGAACGTCACGGTCCAACAACTTGTCCATTATCCTCGCCACCTTTGTTGGCTCATCCTTGTAGTGGACAAGCAATGTGAGAGCCAAGTCACCTCTGAAAAGATTGAAGCATAAATATGGAATCATTATGCAACATCATTATATTGCGATAATAAAACATACCTTTGACGTCGAGTGCCTTCGCAAAGAAGCGGATGATCAGCTTCGCTCACGTTCGCCTTCAAACCCAAGGCAGCGACGGCCGCGTCGAACCCAAGATTCTCGTCAATGTCTGAGGACAGTCGTTTTATTCCTGCGAATCATTCCACAATCTTTTATTTTCCGCCTAAACTATTCAAATGTTAACACTTTCTTCTCTGAAAAAGGATATCCTTCAACCTAAACTCATCAATTATGCGACCGTGTTGCATAGAACGTTTTTCTCGTCAAGTATTCAATTTCAGAAGAAATAATTTCAGGAAAAGAAGCATACTTGGTGCATTGAGGGCATCGAATATGAAACTAGCCAGCATGATCGGCAGCAGCGCGTGACCCCTGGACCTTAGAACCCCGTCCCTCAGTTGCTCTGCTCTTTGTCGAACCATGGCCAATTCCGCTGGACCAAGTGGAATTCTTTTCAACAGTCCAACTAACTCGCTTTCCTGATGAGCTAATTTCACCTACAACAACAGACATCAATTTGTAATCGAACCATTCCTTTTCAAGTAGCATTCAATTAGAAGAAAAATATATTCTTTTAGTCTACCTCCAATGGTTTCGTATTGGCAGGTGGTCTAGCCATTTCCAGGCCAAACAGGCCGACCCTGAATGCCAGATTGTGGTACTCAGGGTTCTCTGCAAGGACCGTGCACAGGAAACAGCACTTGGCTAACGTGGCGGACGCAAGGCACGTGAGCTGATGAGACGCTGGGTTCACTTGTTGCTAAAATATAATGTATTCGTTATTTTGTGTGAACCACATCCGCATATTTCTAGTTCTACTGAACCAACAAACGAAACTAAGTCTTCTCAAGTAATACCTTTTTCTTTTTGCCCTTGACAGGTGCTGGTGGCTCGTCGATCATGAGATTTGGTGGATTTGCTAGTAGCTCCTCACCCAACTGGACACCTAGAATGCAAGCTTCCCTCGTGTGCCCGTGAGCGTATAGTCCTTCCGCCCTGGCGAACAAAATGTCCCACGGGTCTTCCGTCTTCATCAGGTTACCCAATACCATACTCGCGTTCGGCGCGGTGTTAGTCTGCGATTCATTCTTCGAGTCTTTGCTGGAGCCACCACTAGTGCCAGCGACTGCCTTTGGATCATAATAATATACGTGATACTCGTCGCCAGATGGGCTATCGCTGCTGGACGAGGAACTCTCGTCCTTGGAGGGTCTTCTGGAGGGATCCTTCTCTTGGTCGGACTCCTGCTCGCTCTTGGAACCGCAGGCGGCTTTGTTATTACTACTATCGCTACTATCACTATGGGTCTCGGACGAGGCGTTTGAGCGGTGCTTGTCCGAGTCTTGAGCGTTCTTCAGACTGACGTTGCTGTTGGAGGATGATTCGCTGCCACCACCCTCCTGTAATACAAACGTTAATGAGAGTGCACCGAGTCAAACGACAGGAATACGATGGATGGAGACGAACCTGCGAATCTGTGTCCCCACAATTGTTTAGTTGAGCACAAGAACGTCTAACGAGAACTACCTGAGGCTCGGGAATATCGTGCATGTCGGTCTCGTTTTCGCAGAAACCTTCAGAACTGACGCTACTTCGATTTCCGTCGCCGCCACCGTTTCGGGACGACATTCCTGGACCCTTTCGAGGAATCTCTCGCCAACTGAACTCCGCCAGACCCAGACGTCTTCCGTGGTGGTGCGAGACGGGTGGCTGACAATTCAACACGGCTGCGCTCGAGTTCACCTGAGGCAAAGTAAGATCGTTTAAAATTATCCAGAGTTGAGAAGTCTCAAAATACCAACACGAACTCTCATAATTCTAAAGTGGTATGACCAAGTAACTAACCTGGTTCACTTCAGTCCTCGTATCGCCGGCATGCCGAAAACAGGTGAACGGACAATGATACATGGGATTGCTTCCGGCGGTGTACGTGATACCAGGCAAGGTGTACTCTTCCCAATCCAGATAACACGCTTCGAGAGCGGACTTGAATCCGGTGAACACGGCCAGATCGTTCTTCAACGAGTCCTTATGGCCGCCGCTGTTGTTCCTGTTGTGTGAATTGTGCGTGACGGAGCTGCCTCGACTTTTCGTCACCTGAACACAACGAATCGGCCGTGAACTCACCGCAGTTGTACCTGTGCGAAATTAGAACCGATCTCACCTTATCGATGACCTTCATGTGCCAGGCAGTGAACTGGCCATGAAGCATCTCTCGTTCGGACGGCGATAGGCCAGGATTCAAAGCGGCCAGTCTCCAAAGGACGACGATCTCGTCGCACAAGGACGAGCATGCATGCTGCGACGCGTGCACGTTGCTGTTCATATTATGTTTCCCGCCGTAGCCGGTCCCGTTCAGTAACGCGACCTTCGTGTTGAACCACCAGACGAGGATCTGCTCGCAGGCCATGCACTCCTCGGTGATGATCTCCAGCAACGGGATGGCGTTACGATCGGTCCTTTTGAACATCTCGCGCACGATCGACAGCAGATTCCACATGCCTTCCGGTTCCCGTCCTCGCAACGGTCGTAACAACGAGGACCATTCCGCAGCTGCAGGAGGCGCAGTGGTGCTCAGGTAATTAACATCGCTGCAATAGACAGAACAAGAAGGTAGGTTAGATACATAGAACATACATAATGACAACGAATACTACACGATAGAAGAGGCTTGACCTTGACCACCATCCTTAAGGTCAAACTTGTTTTTTGCGGTATCGTATAGTACTCGTCGCCAAGATGAAAAGTCTTCTAGTTCTTCTAGAAAATGCCACAAACATCACCCGGTAGTGATGTATCGACGTCGGTGTCGTGTGACATCGCTTTGACTGAGTTCAGGCAAATATGTGAAGTTTACCTGAAGACTATCGGAGCGGGTACACAGAACTTGATGAGGATCTTCTTGATGTTGTCATGCAGTGTCTTCTCGTCGAGGTACCAGGAGGTTTGATCGTGAGCCGAAGCGCCAGCTGTTGGATCAGGGGCTCCGCAATAACTATTGATGGCGCTCGGCTGAACCGACAACAGTTCGTCCAGGAGACGTTGAGCAGTGGGCAGAAACTGCTGCGGCAACTCGCTGATAAGATACTGCGCGAACTTCTGCAGTTGTTCCCGGTGCAAACGCGACAAGGACTCGCTAACTGGAGCTCTCAGGCACACCTGCGTGGGCTGCATACAAATCGGAGGATGTCAATTATAAATTAACCGGTAGCTTAATAAATTGCCGATGCTGGACGTTGCTTGCGAACATTTATACTTCGTGCGAGCGTAATAAATGGAAAGGGGTTTCCGTACCATGTGTATCCTGTGGAGGCAAACGGCAACCACGTGGGCACACCAATTAGCCTTCGAGGAGCAGGTGCAATTACAGGACGTAATTTTTCGCCGATCAAACGTCACCGCGACTTTGCATTGCGTCCTAACACCGTTCATCACTCCCTGCGCGATCACGCTGGCACTCAGGTGAAACCCTGTTGAACACAAGCAGAAACAAAATGAGTCATATTTAATAAATCTCTTATTATATGACCATGGACGTCCCCATGTAGGATTTTCGAATTGCGATAGTATAGGAAGTCTTACCTGTCGAGCATGTAATGAACTATGCAATATATCAAGAGTGTACTGAAACTTCATTTACCAGTACTTGCTACTGTACTCGTAGCTTGTACAATTGCAATTATTTAGAATACGATCGTTTCGTATTATAACTCGAACTTCCCACGCGCTATATTGCATAATTAATTCCGTACAGTTTCCTCTCGGTCTGCGAATAGAATTGAAAGTACAACACGTGTTTGAAACCGTAAATAAAGTAATAAAGCTCGCGAGTGTACCGCGGTGGTATTGTTTGCATCGCGAAATGTAAACGCTTTTTCGCGAAAGAGATTGCTGCCGGTCGTCAAGAGAAGAAGCTGAAGCGCACTTTGCCGGGAAACACAGTGACAAAGACGTCATTCGACTGCATTAAGAAACAACGGCCTGGGGCCATGGATAGTTGACAACGGAACACAAAGTGGAAGACGAGATTCTATATAGAGCGTGGCTTAAATTAGCTCGAGGAAATTAACCGTCCAGGTACATCTTGGTCAGACAATGAAATTAAGGATTAACTTTCGACATTCCGCGACGAGTTTCTCTATTCTCTCGTTGACAAATCTCTCGATTCTTATATTCAATTACTTTTATTCGAACGTGGTAAATGTTATGATTTTACCACTTATGATTTATGGGAAGCGTGTGGAATTTTCGTGATGACGCAACAGGTGCGTCATATCAATTTGGTATAATATTCCAATGTTCAATTTGGTACGTTGTACGATACTTATATACTTATCGTAGATTCCTGTATTCCTAGATGTCTAGGTATACAAATTCCTAGGTCGTAATCCCTAGATCCTATTTGTATATTTTCAAGCTTCTATATTCTGAAATTCTTGTATACCGAAATTCCTACATTCCCAAAATCTTATACACCGAATTTCTATACCTCGAAATCCCTATATCCCGAGGGCCCTAAACCTCGAAATTCCTATGTCCCGAGATCCCTATATCCCGAAATCCCTATATTCCAAAATTCCTATGTCCCGCGATCCCTATATCCCGAAATCCCTATGTCAGGAGATCCCTATATCCCGAAATTCCTATGTCCCGAGATCCCTATACCCCAAAATTCTTATATCCCGAAATCCCTATGTCCCGAAATTCCTATGTCCAGAAATCCCTATATCCCAAAATTCCTATATCCCGAATTCCCTATGTCCCAAAATTCCTATATCCCGAAATCCCTATATTCCAAAATTCTTATATCCCGAAATCTCTATGTCCCAAAATCCCTATATCCAATAATCTCTATAAAAAATTCCCAAAATTCCCTATATTCCCTAAATTCCCCCAATCCTGCACCTCTTCCTGCTCGAATGAAAATAAAAAACGAGTAACTTATTCGGTACGATTGCAACATCTTAGGGTGGTCTGGTAATAAAGATGAAAGACGGAAGATGAGAAAGTTGTGTATCAAGAACCATCGAGGTTCCATCAAAGAGATGTTTGTTTCAGGCCGGTTTGTTTGTCGATTATTAAGCCGACGCGTTTGAGTTACAGAGATGTTAACGAACGCGGTATCGTGATTGAAGCGTCGAAAAATTGACCAGCTTCTTTATTCGAGGAACGAACGGGGGTATTGTGTAAAGTTGGCGAGCATACGAGCCGTGACGCGGTTCGCCCGAAGGCTTCCCTTTCAGACGGGAAACGCTGGATAGACGTAATTGGAAACCTGACTCCGACGTTTCCCTGTCCAAAATAGTGTCGCAGAATCCTCTCTCTCTGTAAACTGATGCTGGAACGAACGTAACACTCCGGATCGATGGGAGGAAACGAGTATGCTAATTCCCGGCGAAGCGACTTAACGCGATCAATTAGCGAGACACCCTTTGTTTCCTTTTACCTACCTTATCTCGCGTTCGTTTTTCTACGGATCTCGTTTTATTCTCCTACGATTACCTTTTGTCGAACTCGCGAGGAAGCGTCATGTTACAGATGACTAGCTAAAGTACTGTTAGAAAAATTCGTAACATATCAAGACCTACCTTGTAACTTAAAATTGAAAATAAATATACAAACGATGAGACATATATTAATGGACTCGACGAAATTGAATTTCAACGAGTCTTAGCAAATCTTGTAATTTATACAAGAACCGGACCGGTTTGGTAGGTCTAGTATTATACTGAATCGAGAAGATTGAAAAAAGTACCGAAACGTTATCTTTGCTAACAAGATTAACTACAGATTTACGAACGTTTAATGTCCGCTTATATTTCCCTTGAAATGAACTGTACAGATAATTAAATTACACGTATACTAGCTTATAAGATTTTTTAAAGTTTAATATTTTGACAAAAGCTTCTTAATATTTTTTATAATTTAAAATAAGAAGTCTAAGATTCATCAGTTTGACAGGTTCTATAATGTTGATAGTGACACGTAAGTTAAATTGTGCGAGGTGAAATTGCAGTAGAATAGGTCAGCGGTGGTCAGACATACTTGTCACAGTGAAATATGGCGTGTAGTAAGACAAATACCATCGACAAGGTATTTTCGTCACAATAGAAACAGCCATATCTACTCTGTCACATCATGGAATGTTTTATCAAAAGGTTAACTGCGATCGTAATCAGCAGCAAAAACTAGTACTCTGAATTCATAAAAGTTCAAACATGTATTACCGATTTCAAGTTTAACCCCTTGCCTTATTTGCTAGGTTCCTAATCAATACAATATTAAAGCAGAGAAAAAGGTTCGTCATTGCATCAAGGCAGTTTCTGACCATCATAACATAAATGTACATCAATTATAAATCTTACAATATTTTTATTAAAAAAGTTAGAGATTGAGAGTTGACTCACCGATTTGTAGGGGGTCCTTGACGCACCTCGAGCGAAAGAAGTGCTCGCCACGCTGGAACTCGTCCGCGCTGCCATTTGCTAAACACGAGTAGAGCCTGATGTCCTCCTCGTTGTCTGGGAAACTCCAGAACGCTATCCTGAGCTGCAACTGTTCGGGCACGGGCGGGTAAACGTGTTCCACCAGCTCGAACGGGATATGCGAGGCGACGCAACGCGCCGCCAGCTCGCAAAGCGTCGGTACCGTTTGTGCATCTGAAAATTCACGATAAATTCTCCTTACAATTTCATCAATTGGGACATTTGGAAAATTAACAGCATATGGGACAATATGAGAATCGGGACAATATGAGAGTTGGGACAATATGGGAATCTGGACAATATGAGAGTTGGGACAATATGGGAATCGGGACAATATGAGGATTGCACATAACAGCAACTGAGAAATGAGGAAATTTAAGAATTCAGGGATTACGAAATTAGGGAAATAAGAAAACTGGACATAGGAAACTCAGGACATACAAAATTTGAATCTAGGAAAGCCTTCAAAAAATTGCGAACACTGCCGTCTACCAAGTGACATAATCCTCCCCAATCACCAACAACCAAAAGTACATACACTTATCATCAATTCTATTAATAATCCGGCACGCGGATTTTATGAATTCACAATCCCGAGGGTATTTAATCAATTGCGAAATGAAAAGAATGAAATTCCCCGAACAGGAAAGTATTTGTCAGAGCGAAATTAATGAAAAATAACGGGCGATCTGGAATTCCGTGGACGTGATCTCGGGGAATACACGTGTAAACAGAAAATTCCTATAGTAAGGAGGATTAAAGGGGATCCTTAGGGAGCCCTCTGCAACGTTCTATCGTTTTAATCCCATTTGCCGCATCCGCGCGGGAACACGAGGATGCTCCGCTTCCATCCACCAAGACAAAAGCTTTATCGCGCTGCTGCGCTTCCCAGCGCTCAATATGCCCGGAAACGACGTTACCGAGCTGCGGCCTATTATTAATGGAAATTCCATTTCTATTTGATTAGCGAGCATCCGCAGGCCAGAAACCGAACGGTGTCGTCCTCTCATCCTCGTTCTTCCATTCGTTCCATAAGGAAATCTATGCTTCCACCGTAAACCAATTCAATTTCGACCATTTTTCCTTCGTATTAATATTCATCGCATAAAAGTCCTGCTAAATTGCGCTTACATCCAATTAAAGCTTTGAAGAACATATGTAAGCTGTTAATACGTTCCTTTCAAAATGGCCGACTATCGAGTACAACGAATAATGGAGACCTGTAAAGTCCGATGTGAATTCATGACATAAAAGTATCGCAAAGATGAATTTATAGTGCATCAACTTTCATTCCAAAGCTCCGTTTAGACGACTGCATAAGCGGATTATTAATGCACTTAACGAAAAATGGCTGACTGTCGATCTGAGCAGACAATATCCCATTTTTAAATGTATAAAGTCTGACTTTGATTTCATGACATAAAAGCGTTTATAGTATGTCAGTTTGAAGCTCGAAGATTAATTAAAAGTCGCCGAGCCGTGAATATAATTGGTAAATACCGGAAAAGAGGATGCATCATCGTCAGAAGATTGAAAGCTGTAAAAGCTTGTCAGAAAAGAACATTAATTTTTAGCGGATAATAAAGCCTCTTCTCGACGGTGTTCTTCGAATTCTCTTTTGACCAGCCGGATAATGTCAGGAAGCGGTCGCAAAGCTGCGAAAGCAGAACACGACAAGTTGAAAGCTTTGAAAGCTCGTTCAGCCTGAACGTTGACGGGCTCGTCCGTCGACAACGCGTATTCGCGATCGATCGGCCAAACATTTGCAGGAAAAACAAGGAGGAAGAGTAATGGAAATTTTTACAGAGTGCTGAAACATCGAACGAAATGGAACGATTCGGACAATTTCCCGGACCAATTTAACGCTTTCACGACCGATATATCGCCGTGTCTGCCGATCATTTCGAAGATCGTCAATATTGTTCGAGCCGTCGTTAAATTTTACAGCGCGTTGTTAATTATCCGTGGAAGACGGAATTCACCGGACGGTCTTCTTTAAAACTTCTTTTAAAGACAGGAAAGAAAATCAATAAGAAACTGGGGAGGTTGAAAACTGTTGCGTGTGGAACGCTTGAAAAAAAGAAGTCTTTCCCGGTGGAGGAAAAATTTATCGGCGTCGCTCATTTACTGCAATTCTCAGGAACTTTCGACGGCCTTCTGAACGAGACTAAACCTCGTTCGAGTCGTTTCAAACGGTTTCTCGCTTAATTAGACGATAAATTACGTTCGCTTTTAACCTGTGCCAAATGTTTCGAATACTAGGTACAGATATCACCAAGAATATAAAGATTATACATTTTGTTGCAATAATTTTGCTGTGTGTTGTATCGCCACGCGTTATATAGCCACGCGTTAGGTTACCTCGCGTTATATCGCCACGCGTTGTATCACCACGCGTCAATATTACCACGTATTATATTGCCACGCATTATATCGCCATAAGTTGTATTACCACACGTCAATATTACCACAGATTGTATTACTACACGTTACCACACTTCGACTACTCGTTATATTGCCACATTAAATTGTCAAGAGTGATATAACCTTATGTTGTATTACCACGCTGTGAATCGCCTATTATATCGCCATATGTAGTATCGCTATGCATTATACTACTACATGCTGTCTCATTACTGACTTTCGTTCAAATCAACTAATTTCTACGAATTTCGTTAAGAAAAATCATCTCAGAATGTATTACTGCAATATATCTTTGCGAAAGCATCGAAGTTACGATAAAACGACACGTATCGCGTGTAAATTTGAAAGTCAGAAAGTCGAGGATGATCCTCAAAGATCTCTTCGGCTAAATCCTCTAGGAGAATCGCTGTCACGTTATCGCGAAAGAAGATAATCCTGCTGAACGTTTCAATACCGTTTAATTAACAGAAGACTCGGGAAAATCCTGGCTGCAAACGTACATATTTCAACTCCGAGGATCAGGATCACGTTACTCGCGTCATTTAACGTTCTCGACGCTCTTCGAATTTTCAACGGTGGAATTCTTTGACCGGAGAAAATAACGATTGCCCGAAGTGAAACAGATACGGGAGGATTCCGTCGACAGGATCCAACGTTTTATAAAACTGTGACGCGAGGATCTTAATCCGCAATGTGGATGCAGGTAGGCCAGGTGTTCGATATGTTCGAATCGTGAGCTGTTCCTTTATCGGGAAGAGGACCAAGCCGTAGAAAATACCCGCATCCACACACGGACGTGAGATCCTTTCGAACTTTTCTCACGACTGCAATTATACCAGATGGAAGTTTAATAAAATCGCGAATAAATTTTGCTGATACCCGACGGAGAGAAAACTCTTCTAAAGAGGTCTTATATTTCTCTCGGGCCATTTTTCATTGTTCCGCTAAATTATTGCGTTTGAAGCCAGGGGACAATCGTGGACCGAGCTCCACGGGGAATATCTTCAATTCATCCGAAATAACGTTTAATCGTCATAAATTCGATGCATTTTGTGAATAATGATAAAAATACGGGGTGTTTTTCAATTATACGACTCGTGGATATTGTCGGTGAGAAATTTCGAGCTGTTAGCGAAATTGGAGGGAAATAAATTCCGTTCGGGAATTTTGTTCAGGGACTTAAAATCATTAGATCACAAAATTATTAGATATATTAGTACATAGAGCAATAAATACATTTTCAAATTTTAGAAATCCAAACTCCTGAATTTCAAAATGTTCAAATTCCCACATTTACATGTTTGCAAATGACGAGAGTCAACAAACAAGTCGCTCTTCATCGAAGAAATAAAAAAGCCTCGACGAAGAGTGGTAGCAGCGACTCCATTTGCAAGCGAATTGACGGTGGAAGCATTCGCAAAGAATGTTGAGGACGCATCCTAATGTAGCTCCGCCTAATGAACTGGCTCGCGGCAAGATATTCGACTGGTCCAAGTGTCTTCGACCCGCTTGGACCAAGTGCAATTTCATCCGGCGCCGAAGAAGCCAACGAGACAGCGGAACTTCCTTTATTACGTTAAAAAGTTTTTCGCGAGCTCGTCCCTCGGGATGGTATCGCGTTTCATCCTCGCTCGAATTAAAACAACCCTGACGAGATTTCCTCCACTGTCCCTCTCTTAATTTACCCGGAAACGGTAATTTAATGTCGATTGATTTGCATCCACCGATCGAATTCCTGACTCTCGATTTCCTCGTTTAGATATTTTTTTATGGGATTTTATGCTTTTATGTCCTCACTGTGCTTTTGAGATCGATATTAGATGTATTGATACGATATTACTTGAAACTTCTCTATGAAAATTTGATTTTTTAATACTTTCAGGTATCTCGATTCAAATTTTCGCGCCAATTTCATTTCGAACTTGCTAGTAGTGATACGATGTGCATCCGAATGAGATGATATAATATGGAACCATTTTTAATCTTTAAATTATAATAAATTAAATTTGTAGCAATTATTCTTAAGTATTAAAGTTCAAATGTATGTTTTGCTAATATTAAAAAAGCAATGTTTGATTTCTGCATACGTTTAATCTCGATAAAAGAGCAAACATAAAATTACACGAATCACTGCAGTCATAAAATAACCATAAAAGTGTTAAGATTTGTCAGGAAGATCAAACAAGAAATAAAGTTAATTTATTCACGGTAAATTTAATTTAGTTGAACTTTTGCCAAGTTGGACGAAGCAATTCCGTGAACATTTCTGAGGAGGGATATGGAATTGGAGGGTTGCACGATTATAGGGGATGATTCGTTCGATCGAGGTCAAGTTGCCTCGATCCAGAAAGGAAGCACGGGTCATTTACACCTAAATGGAGAGTCGTGCGTGTGAATTTTCACGCCAGCTTTCACGTGAAATCACTCGATCCCTCGGACGTCCCTTCAATCGATTCTCTTCGTGTCAACGCGTCCAAGATTCTGATCTATGAAACCTGTCGACGATAAATATCACGGAAATAGATTCGAGTTTCGATATAAATCTCCATTTTCCTGCTTTTGAATTTCGAACTTCGAGTATATATTTTAGTCGGGATAAATGTCCTTCCATCTTGTCAGCGGTTTTCATAAATCTACGTTTTGCCGCTGTTATTGACCATTATATTTCGTTCCATTCACGTCGGAACTTGATTTTGGAATTTTGAGGAATCTCAGGTGTTGGGTTTTGGGATTTGGAATGTAGAATTTGCAATCATCGCAACTCCAAACAGATCGTAAACTACAAAAACCGAGAATGTTGCCCAAATATTAACCAAATTTAATCCCACACCCTTATGCAATTTCCATTTCTCGCGTGGGCATCACTGAAACAGTATCAACGGGCAACAAAGGAAATGAAGTGACGGAACAACTAAACCGTATAATCGAATTTATCCTTGAATGGCTTCTTAGAACCAATTTACTTCGGACTGCAGTAATTATATCCATCTGTACAAAACATATAGAACAGCAGGATATTTTCCGTGCTCGAGCGTCTGTTCGCGTCTGCGAGAAACTATCGAACGGATGATCCTTCTTTATCGGGTTACATTCGTTAGTTTCGTCGTCGGACTATATAGCCAGGGGATAAGGACATCCCTGTTCGCGAAATTCTGCAACACGATGTTGTTGCAGGTTTCGTTACCGCACGAAGTCTGTCCCTGACGGGAAGTCGCGGCCTCGAACCGAAATTACAGTTTATCAAAGCAGAAAGCCGCGCAATCTGCTGGCGACGCGAACCAGCCAAGTTTCGATCGTGTCTGGGAAACGTTTCCCTCGTTTCGTTCTGACGAAAACTTTCCCCGCAAATTCCTATCGTTCAAAGTCCGTGCTCTTCGATTCTCCGATAGCGAATTGCTCAAAATCGTCCTTACTTTTATCCACTCTCTACTTCTTATCCTACATTATTTTTAAAATTCGTTCGTATGATATATTTAACTTGTGATGTCGTGTATGAAGTTTCACTTGGACTATTGGTATAAATCACTCTTATCACTTTTGGCTACACTGGATACTTTGATATTTTGGTACTTGGATACTTAGGTACCTAGATAGCTGGATACCTAGATAGCTAGGTACATAGATAGCTGGATATCTAGATAGGTAGATACCTACATAGCTAGATACCTAGATAGGTGGATATCTAGATAGGTAGATACCTAGATAGGTGGATACCTAGATGGGTAGATACCTACAAAGGTAGATACCTAGATAGTTAGATACCTACATAGGTAGATACCTAGATAGCTAGATACCTAAATAGCTAGATACTTAGATAGCCAGATACCTACATAGCTACATACCTAGATAGCTAGATACATAGCTAGATACTTACATAGCCAGATACCTAGAGAGCTAGATACCTAGATAGCCAAATACCTAGATAGCCAGATACCTAGAGAGCTAGATACCTAGATAACCAAATACCTAGATAGCCAGATACCTAGAGAGCTAGATACCTAGATAGCCAAATACCTAGATAGCTAGATATCTAGATACCTAGATACTAAAATACAAAAATCCTAATATTTTGTCCCTAGGTCCTAATGTCCATAAATCTCCATCATCCACATTCCTGCCCTCTTCTACATCCCGTTGAACACGACGGCAGCATATTTCCGTGCCACGTTCTTTTATAATATAATTTTGAGCATATTCAAAATGACCACTTTAGCTAATTTTCATGCTAGTTATATTCTGTATTTCGTTGGAGAATGTCCACGTGGAAGTAACAAGCGTGCAAAGAGAAAATGTTGCTGGTTCGTCAACCGGGTTAGCCGAATCTCGGTACTTCCGGTTCCTCGAGCGACCAACGCAAATATTCCCTCGAAAATAATGGACCTCCGAGAGAAAAAGAATACCCGGTCGATACGAACCACAGAATTTCTGCGGTGAACAGGAAAAAAATACCCGTCTCCGGTATAAAATTCTCCGAGTGTAAATTACACGACGGCCGTTCCTTCCGCCGCAACAATTTCCGCAACTTCCGGCGGTGGAAAACGGACGCCATTTTAACACGAGTACCGTTCCTCGTAGTTAAACTCGTACATTTCGTGAAATTGTTTAATACCGTGTTAACTGTTTTAATCTTCATCATCGTCTTTAATTATATTAGAGAGTTGACAGCTGTTGTTAGTCGTCCTTGTATACGAAGTTTAGATTAAACTCGACCAAACTGTTTTAACTGAATCATTGATTCATCGCTGTTTGAGTTCCAATGAAA
Source organism: Megachile ligniseca (assembly GCA_945859555.1). Taxonomy (NCBI): domain Eukaryota; kingdom Metazoa; phylum Arthropoda; class Insecta; order Hymenoptera; family Megachilidae; genus Megachile; species Megachile ligniseca. The sequence goes on from OX243783.1 coordinate 9,197,727, forward strand.
GAGCGAAAGAACTTTCAACTTCCTTCGACTAACTTCACCGTTCGTCCATTAACCCGATTGCTCTAATGAATCTTAATTAATTCGCGAACAAATATACGGAAAGTTGTCGTAACTTCGATTCTGTGCGATGTAAAAAGAATATCGGATTGTCGACTATGGGAAACTGATCTTGAAATTGATGATATAAAAGTATTACAAAATTACACTTATTGCATATCAATTTTTAGTTCGAACTTTGAGATCACTGGGTAATCGTTTTATGAATGTTCAGAATACAAAATGGCTGACTGTCTATTGCAGCAAACGATGATCGATTTCGTAACACAAGAAATATGATATATGATGACGATATTATATGTATGACGATAAAACTCTTAAGCAGTCATTTTTATTAAACTTCAAGCTTTAAATTGATGTATTATAAGCGTGGTTTCGAGAAACTTTTATGTCATGAATTTACGTCAGACTGTTTCCAAATTATGTGACATACAGCAGTGTGATGCAATTGGATTGTATGTAATAATTGACTAACAGATGTTTTATATAAAGAACGTTGACGAAGCATTTATATAGACATTTTTATCAAGCTTTAAGCTTTAAATTGATGTATTGTAAGCGTGGTTTCGAGAAACTTTTATGTCATGAATTTACGTCAGACTGTTTCCAAATTATGTGACACATAGTAGTATAATAAAATTGAATCGCCTGTAATCAATTAACTAACAGTCATCTCATGTAAAGAACATCGATGAAGTATTTATACAGTCGTTTTCGTCAAACTTTAAGCTTTAAATTGATATATCATAAGCGTGGTTTCGAGAAACTTTTATGTCATGAATTTACGTCCGACTTTTCACGTATCGAAATTAACCACGTGTTCCGATGTGATTATTGTTTATTACAATTGGCAATCAGCCATTGTGCAGTCTATCGATAAACCGTTTCCGCAGTAATTTTCGCGTAGCCGTAAATAGCCAGGGCATTTTGACCAACTTTTATGCGACGAAATTCCGAAAAGCTGTCCGCCGGACCGCTAGCTAATAAACTCGTAAAATTGCAAAACGTCTGGTTCGATAATCAAAAACATCCGCGCGAGTAACGAAGTTGCCGTCGTCCATCTGTTGCAAAAATAATACAACTTCGTTATTGCCGTATGTATCAGGAACAGCGGCTATTTTTTTTTCCCCCGTCTGCGTCTGATACTTTTGTTTCAGCCGGTTAAAAAACGCTCGTGAATTTTCCGAATATCTCCCCCGAGGGCTCGCTGAAAATGAATTTCGCGTAGCGGTACATCGACCCCGGGTCAGATCGATATTCTCCGGCTCGCAACACGGCGACCAGCAGAGACCAGCATGAAAAGGCGAGCCCGGGAGATTTCAATTTTTATTCCCCCGGCACCGTAAAAATTGTTTATGCGCTGCTGCAGATTCGTCCCGGAATTGTTCTCCTCCTAGCTACTCGACTACTCTCGCGGAAACGAAAACGTTTGATATTTAGGGAAACACGTTACGTTGAATGCGCTCGTGGAAGGCCATCGTGACCTTTGCGCCCGCGATCTCCCTCCGCTTTTCAGCCACGTTTAACCGAGCTTGAAAAACACCGGTCCGTCGAGATTTGAATGGCAAGTCTTATCTTTTTAAATTTTCACCATTGTGAGAGAAATTCTATTTAAGAGCAATTTCTGCCCTCGTATTCTTCCTTATACGGTGGCTAACGTTTCTAAAGATATTTATGCTCCGACGGAATTTTCTCTTGTAATTTCAAGCGCAATTTGATATTTTAATGAAAGCACTTCGAGAATGCTGGAAAGTCAATGGAGATTGTTACAAAATGCCTTTGTCCAGGAAAAATTCTTCTCTTGAAGTGTCTCTAGAAAAATAATACTCCCGACTTCATTCAAAATGGCCGACGCAAGTAAACGATCAAACATGTATGTATGTACGTATGTATGTATGTTCATATAAAAAATTGCATGAACGTACAGTCTTTCTTTATTTCATGACATAAAAGTATAACGAAGATGCACTTACAATATACCGATTTTTAGTTCAAAGCATAATTAACAGGTCTACCTAAATGTTTCCACATCGACCAAAAGAATTTTTGACTATTAAATCGTGTTTAGTGAAAGAAGTTCCCGGACTATTAAATTCCCGCAAATCATCGTAGAACTAAAGAAGCGTTGTAAAATAATAGCCAGAGAAATTGCATCGATTTTATTAACGAATCCGAGCGATCGAATCGTAGCCACGATAATCGTGGAAGTTTTAATTGAGCCGAGGGTTAAAGCCGGGAAGGGTGAAAAAAGAGGAGGGAGAAGCCGGTAGAAAATAAAAGCACGAGTTCTCTCTCGAGGCGAGGTTAACGCATAAATTCGCGTCAACCTTCGTGTCGCTTTGTTTGAAGAAATCCGAGCGACATCGTTCGAAAAAGCATTCTTGCAGAGGGGAAGAATAATCCACTTGTGTCGTCGGGAAAGTAAGAAAGTAGAAAATTGACGAAATAACGAGGGAAATATAGAGCGTCAGAAAGAATGGTATCGAAAGATTCTTGAAATATTTGAAGATTTTTGAAGAAGGTACATGTTCGTATTTTTATTTATCGACGACACGTGTTGATTGGAAGTAACGAGTATGTATAGAGAGTTAACGAGTTTTTCACGGTGATGATTTTGGAAAAGTGATATCTCGTTCTTCGTCACGCGCAATCTGTTCACTATATCGGTGGTGCCAAGCTCGACGTACCTGTTGATACGTTGTGGCACCGTTCCATTCTCTTTCGTTAACCTGTTTCCCTTATTCGATTTTATATCACAACCTTCCTTTTCTCTAATTTTATTGCCTCTATATTTGCAGCATCTATTTAACTCTGCACGTTTCACTTTCTATTGGATCGTATTCAAATTTTTATTAGGTTAGGATATGTTGTAAGTTAGCATCAAGTTCTTCATTCCATCAAAATTGATTAGATTAGGTTAGGCTTAGAGTTAGAGTTAAGGTTAGGATTAGGATTAAAGTTAGGTTAGAGTAAGCTTTGGTAAGGTTAGGTTAAATTAGAAAATCTATTAAATTAGGTTAGGTTAGGGTTAGGTTAAGGTTAGATTAGGGTTAGGTTATGTTAGAGTGAATTTTGGTAAGGTTAGGTTAGATTAGAGTAAAATTATGGTCAGGTTAGGTGAGATTAACGTAAGATTCAGTTACATTAGGTTCGATTAAAATAAGGTTTGGATAAATTACACTAGATTAGAGTGAGGTTAGACGAGTGACGAAAATCGATGACAACGCAAGAAGATTGTCCGTCGTTCAACGACTAAAGTTTTCTAGAAATGGGAAAAAAAAAGAAACGAAAAGGAAGAAATCGAAGCGTCGTACTAATGAATTTCCCCGGATCTTCCGCTCGAGCAAACGTTAATCGAGGACTGTTTCGCAGAGATACAGAACTTAAACCGTTTCGTAGGTTCGCTTATTTCTCATTTTATTTCCGGTACTCGGGGAAAAGCTCGCCCCTCTAACGACAGGGCACGGATAACACCGGCAAATTCAGCCGTAATATCCTAATAAGAGCACGGCCATTATGCAGCTTGAAATGACAAACGCTTTAATAAGCCGTTCCGCCTCGTAACATCTTGTGTCCTTTACCGTCTCGTCGAGTTTTCAACGAGAGAACCGTTCTCGATCGAGGGGCCCCGAGCAAAATGAAACGGAGTCGACGATAAAACACGGGCGTAACGTCCAGATAAACGTCATCTTTCGAGTTCTTTATTGCGTGTACACAAAAATTATTGCCGTCGATGTCGACCGTATTAACGACGCACGAAAATTCTCTGTTTCTTGCACTCTAATTTAAGCATCTCACATTTTGCACATTCAAAGCTTTGTAATTTATATGTTAGACCACGCGCGAGGGTAGTCAGGTTCAATAAAGTTAAGTTACGAATTTCAAGCGGGAGCACGCTTGGCGCCATATTGAAACCGCTTGGCGGCAAATTCAAACCGCTTGGCGGTAAATTTGAATCGCACGAGAGAACATTCTAAATTTCAATTATTTCTGTACATTATCTGATAACAAAAATGCAAGTATGAAGGTGATATGACAATACTTAAAGATGTAGTTTACTTGTTAAAATTGATTATTATCAAGAAAACAAGAATTCAAGACTAGGAAGGAAATTTGAGCGAAACCAAAGAATTCACCAATTCAGTAAAACAATAATACTAAACAGTCATTCGGGTATACTAGTTAAAAGGGTTAACCACCCCAACAGATTTCGACCCTTAAATCCTCTACACACAATTATTTTTCCAAATCAAAAACAAAATAAAAAGGGTAAGAACATAAACAGAGGGTGTGTTCCCCCATAAAAGATCGATCAACGAACACAAACGAGATCGAATTTTCTGGCACGACTTTTGCTCTCTTATTTCAGCATCCCTTACCGCAAATGCATTCCGGGTCTCCAGCAACCCACAGCACCGAGAAACCGGGACAAAGAGCCATTTTACAGAAACGCGATACGTTAGACGGGCAACTCGAAGACGAAAAGGAACGCTTCCTTTCTATGTCACTGATTTAATCCTGCCACGAGATTCTACCTTCGTCGCCGATATCTCCTTAAGGAAGAGGGAGGCAAGGATTTGCTGGCATTAAGGGTTGTGAGCTTTTCACGAGCTTTTAAACTCCGGCCCAGATGATAACAGCTCGACGCTGTTTCCTCCGTTCGTGCAATGGCTTTCATGGGGTTCCTCGTCGATTCACGGACTTAAGGGACCTCGTTAAGTACACGCTCCTAGGTGCTTAGTTTTTGAATTATCGAATGGCTACGATGTTACAGGAGTCCGCTCTTTTGTACGGTGTTTCGAATTGTTCGCGATAATTTGGAATTTATGGATTTCAGGAGAAACGGAGGAGTATGGGGAAGTTTGGAGATGGAAATTTGGGGTTTTGGAGTTTGACGAGGTTGAGGAGATGGAAATTTGGGAATCGGATATGTGGAGATTTGGGAAATTTGGGGATTTGTGAATTTGGGGATCTGAGAAATTGGGGATTTGAGAATTTGGGGATTTGAGGATTTGGGGATTTGAGAATTTGGGGGTTTGAGAATTTGGGGATATAAGAATTTGGGGATATGAGAAATTGGGGGTTTGAGAATTTGAAGATTTGAAAATTTGGGGATTTGAGAATTTGAGGTTTTGAGAATTTGGAGGTTTGAGAATTTAGGAATTTGAGAAATTGGGGATTTGAGAATTTGGAGATTTGAAAATTAGGGGGTTTGAGAATTTTGGGATTTGTGAGTTTGGGGATTTGAGAGTTTGATGGAGTTGGTACACAGAGATCTAAGGAATTGGGTACTTGAATTATTATTAAATAATATTTAAGATCAGGGACTTAACAATTTTGAAGTAGAATAGTTGAAAATGTTGAAACTTGAAAGTCTGGAACTCAAGTGACTTGAAAATTTGAGAACCCAGATTTTCGAAAACGCGAATCACAAAATCAAAAAATAGAAATTTGCAAATTCATACAAAATCAAAAAGTAAAAAATTCTAGTAGGATTTACTACACCTGCGAATCACGTGAAGTTTCCAGTGTGATTAGTTTATCGGTTCAGTTATCGCTAGCTCGTGATATTACAAAGCAGAAATTCCGACAGGGAACGTTTTAATATTCCCTTCCAAGGCAAAAAGGCTCTTGCTACGGTAATACATTGAGTGGAAAACATTTCAATAAAATTCTACCGGCAAGTATACATCTACGTAAGCGTCCAAGCGAAGGGAATTTAATCGAGTGTGTTCTTAATACGTTCAAACGAGAGCCTTGCTATACTCTGAATGCTCTTTATATCGTATAAACTCTCACCAGTTTCTGATAAAACAGCCAATTATTAACAGTCAATATTCTTCCTTCGTTAATACTGAATTTTCACAGTCTATATTTTTCATACACACTTTGTACGTTGTTACATATCAATATTTTATACGCGTAATTACGAACGCAAGATTGGAAGATAAAAGAGAAACATCATTATATATTCTTTTATCAGAAACTGTTTATGTGGAGACAATCAATCCCATGGGATTATCGTTGATATTAAAGGGAGTCTGCACGTCGTTACGGGCCATTAACCTCGATAAGCACATTCGATTATTCTCCCATCATAATAATTGATACATTTCGGAGCGGCTCCTAATAGATGTATTTATACCTATTAGACCGACAACGATAATAACACGCTCTTCCGCAGACCAGTAATTAAGGCAATTTCTACACAGATGCGGGCTTCAACTTTTCTCTCTAATGTGCTTAATATTATCAAATTATACTGACATGACGAAAGAATAAATAGATTACATCTATTACACAAAATTGTACAATAGTTATTTTGCAAAATAATATCAGCGCGTGGAAATTCGGCGCGTGGAGTTACGACGCGTGGAGTTATGACGCGTGGAGTTACGACGCGTGGAGTTATGACGCGTGGAAATTCGGCACGTGGAATTACGACGCGTGGAGATTCGGCGCGTGGAGTTACGGCGCGTGGAATTGCGACGCGTGGAGTTACGATGCGTGGAGATTCGGCGCGTGGAGTTACGGCGCGTGGAATTGCGACGCGTGGAGTTACGGCGCGTAGAGATTCGACACGTGGAAATACGACGCGTAGAATTAGGACGCGTGGAATTACAACGCGTGGAATTGCAACGCGTGGAATTACGACGCGTAGAGTTACGACACGTAGAATTACAACGCGTGGAGTTATTTTACAAAACAACATCCTACAAAACTTAATGTAAATTTTACAAAATACCATTTTGTACAATTTTATTCAAAATAACAATGGCTGTATATATTCCACAAAATACAAACTAGCCGTATACAACGCGTAATCTCGGACAAAACTCGCTGAGCCAGAAGCATATTGTGGTGAATGACCCAAGTCATCGTTTACGACCCCAGCTAATTTAGTCCCAGGTTTGGGTAGACGACCGAGGGTTTATGGTCCTTTATCGATAATAAAATGGAATTAATAAACAAGTACATCCTCCATCATAACGTGTACCGCCATCACCGAAGAAATCGAAGCTTTATTCTGTCCAAAACGATCCGAAAAGCGATCGTAAGCAAATACTTTTCGAAGCAACGATCGAACACGTCTCTCGAGTCACGCAGCCGACATACAAAAGGTACGTACACACACGGACACGTGTGTTGTATCGCGTGTAGAGAAATCGTTTCAGGGCTGCGCACGATAGCTGACTGCACAATATTTCCGTGTTAACGATAACATCGACAGGACCGGGAGAAATAGAATTTTCCCCGGTGAACATGTCGATCGATTCGGGCATTAATTCCACCTGCGCTGCTGCGTCCTGGGTCTGCGGATCACCGCTTTCGCTCGATGCTTTTGCCTGCTCGTTTCTGCGTCCTTTGTCGAACAGACTGGCAGCTCGATCCCCTCGAGGGTTGCCTCCGCTCCTCTGGAAATCCTCCTACGGGACTGTATATGTGTTCACGGGCCATTAGTCCCGGCAAGCACATCCTATTACGTCCGTGCCACCGAGAAACGATGAAATCGTGCCCATGGATAGACAACTTTTCCAAAAAGGATCAACCCTTGCTCTGCGATAGACAGCTACGCTACTTGGCTGAATCAACGATTTTCTGATTGCACGCTTTGATACCTGGATTTCGCATCGATTCGATTACGCTTCGATCGTGGGGAGTTTATAGGTAAGCTCTCGTTATATGGCCGTGAGATTGGGAAGATAGAGACTCCACAGTACATGGAATAGGTGTATCATAGGGCGGCGATTTATGGTAGGTTGAAGTATAATAGAATGGTATTGGTACTACACATCGATATAACGCTTGAGATGCAATGCAATGAAATACAGCGCGTGGAGATACGACGCGTGAAAGTATGGCGCGTGGAGATTCGACGTGTGGAGTTACGACGCGTGGAAATACGGCGCGTGGATATACGACGCGTAGAAATTTGGCGCGTGGAGTTACGACACGTGGAATTTTGACGCGTAGAGTTACGATGCGTGGAATTACGACGCGTGGAAATTCGGCGCGTGGAATTACGACGCGTGGAATTACGACGCGTAGAGTTACGACGCGTGGAATTACGACGCGTGTAAATACAATCAGTGACGAAACAATACGAGGAAATATAACGAGAGTCTATGATCCGCTGAAATAACGAAAGATTCTTAAAATGCAATTTTTCTAAAGGTTTATCGCAAATAATCCGCGATAGGATTCCGAATGGAACAAGAGGTTTTATTCGGTAACATGGTCGTCAGTCAGACTCGAGGATGTCCCTTTTTACAATAGACCTCGCATTAAAGAATGAGAAAAGAGAACGGAAGAACGATTGTCCCCCATCCGTGTCGTTTTATCACGGAAAACGCGACCATTTCCGTGATTCGATGAAAGACAATTTTTCTTTCTTATGAAAAGAAAAAGAGAATGAACCATTGAGATGGAAGGCTGGTCTAATCTTGAATATCATTCGTACCGAGGGAATTCGCGTAAATCTTGTTCACCGTCGCAAAACACGAATATAATTCGATACACTGCGTTAACAATTTCATCGAAGTTCGATTTTTATTCCAAGATTAATAATCCGTTCGATGATCGATGTAACGGTAGTTTCGCGATAAAAAATATTGATCAGAGCTTATACTTTTATTTTGTTGGACGAGTTTTTTCTTCAAGGTTCGAGGAAACCTGCCAGGAAGCAAATCTACTCGATATTTCATTTGGGACCGTGGCGAAGAAAGAAAGAGGCTGAGGGATGCTGACTAAGACCTCTCCCTACATCCTCTATCTAATCTCCTTTAGTCGAGCCATCAACCCTCTGTTCATCATCCTCTTCCTCCTCGCTCCTCGAACAATGAATCCAACCATTTACCCGATAGAGAACCGCTATACCCGCTCGGCACCACGTCAAATCTTCCTGGATCGTTCTTTACACTCCGGTTAATTGACTCCTAATCGAGATATATCTCTGACGTACCCACGATTCAAGGTCGTGAAGATGTACGCTTTCGAAGTACCTGGTGGGAGATTTTGAAGAAAATCCATTCGGACTCTTTGATTCTAGAATTTCTACAGCCACAAATTTTTTAAGATTCTGGAATTACCGAGGTTCTATATTCCCACACTTTTCGATTCCTGAAGATTGCATTTCTAATTTTCAAGTTTCTTGGTTTTCACGATATTTAAGTTCTCATATTACCAAATTCTCACATTTCTAAATTCTCACATCCCTAAATTCTTACATCCTCAAATTCTCACTTCCCCAAATTCTCAAAGTCCCAAATTTCTACCACCCCAAGGTCTCAAATTTCCAAATTTCTACATCCCCAAATTCTCAAAATCCCAAGTTAGCTACATCCCCAAATTCTCAAAATCCCAAATTTCTACACCCCCCAATTCTCAAAGTTCCAAGTTAGCTACATCCCCAAATTCTCAAAGTCCCAAATTTCTACCTTCCCAAATTTTTACACCCCCAAATTCTCAAAGTCCCAAATTGCTACATCCTCAAATTGCTACCTCCCCAAATTCTTAAAGTCCCAAATTTGTACACCCCCAAATTCTCAAAGTCCCAAATTTCTACCTCCCCAACTTCTCAACCTCCAAATTTCCACACCCCCAAATTCTCAAACTTCCAATATCTTCAAAATCCCAAAGTCCTATTCTCCTGGACACATCAAGTACCATAATCCATCAAACTTCTTCTCATTAAGAATAAAAATTGAATCAACGAACGTCTATGCCAGCCATGCGTCGCCAACCCGGCATCCACAAAGTAACATCCTGCTGGAAACGACTCGATATCACAGGAAGAATCCCCGCGTTCTCCAGCGGCATCGATCGAGAGACGTCTATATCCGCAGAAAAAGCAAACACTCTGTTCGCAGCTTGTGTCTCGGTAACTTGCAGTTGCAATTCATCTGCTCATAAGTCTCCGAGAGCGGGCTCCAGAAGAAGCGAGTTTATCGTGAACTTCCTTCCGGTTCTCGCGTTTCGTCCTTCTTCACCGGCGACCGGGAGCAGTTCTTCTTCTTTTTTTTTTTTTCCTTCTTCTTTCGCCACGGCCGTCCACGGGAAACAGACTCGTATTTCCCATGCGACGCGTTGTTTGTTGAGAGACGACACTTCCTGTTGACAGAGGTCTTGTGCTTGCCACAATACGATCGTGTAGCAGCGCGTCGAACACAGGAATTATTGATTCGCGTTCGTCTCCTCGTCGCTTGCATCGCTTGTAGTCGTTATCCACGATTCGCTCTACGTTCGAGCTGTCTCGTGTGCTCGACGCGAGCTAACGGAACGGATGTCGTCTGCTTGTCGATGGTCATTCGAATCGATACCTCGTGAAATCGCGAATGTCACGAGCTTCTTCAGATTTTATATAATATAGTCAACGCTATAATATAGTTCAGACATATTCGATTTTTGGTAGTGTTAGATGTCCTGTCATTTTACATACGTAGACGGATGTTGACTATCTGATTATAACTATCTGACTATAGTCGTGCTGAGGTTGCTTGTGTTAATGTCGTGTTGAGATTGTAGTCACTAAATATGTGTTGACTATAACTATATTAAGTATCCTAGCATTGACTATCATTACATTGCGTTGTATATTCTTGCACTGACTATCATCGCATCCAGTATCATTGCATTGACTATCACAAACGTGATAACGAACGTACATAGTTGCCAGTCTATGCAATATTTGAATTCGGTAAAATTCAGTCCTCGCATTAAACATTTCCCGGATCGGTATTTGAAGGGACAATAATCCTATCCAACGGTGTCTGCCGTAAAATGGAAAAATCTCGAAGTCACGAAAGGGAAAAGGGATTGAAAGGGATGGCAGGCTGGTTCTGGCGTTTTGAATGGGAAATCGTACCGGCTGAAATATAAAGTGCTTACACGCGCTAGCTTCTCCGGGCATAATGGCTCGTTTGCGCGGGAAACGGCCGCAATTTCGAGGGGGATATCGCGCGTTCCCCGGTAATCTACAAATAAAATCTTGCGAATTCTGTGTCGGCGAAAAAGGGGGAAAAAAAAGAATAAGAGGATATCGGGATAAAGCCTCGTATCGTGGAAGGATTAAATCATGAAAGCCGTGTTTCGTGTCCGGCGACAAGTTCTGACGCGTTGTGATAAAACGCAACGACCAACTCGAATAACTCGCGATACCAGCCCCCGTTGGAACTTAACAAATTTTCCTGGCAGAACATTAAATACTCGTTTGAAAAATAGGGACACGTAAACAGTGTTATCGATTCAATTTATCATGCAAATTGCACGAGTAAACCCAGCTTAAAGCATATACCTAGAGGCCCCTAAGTTCGCTACGTAAATAGAAGGTAGATCAGATGGTCAAGTGGATAGAAACTCGGGAACACGACTTCGAACCTTTATATTATGATTCCTTTTACAATTTCTGTATTACGATCAGAACGTAATTCAACTAGGGAGTTGATCGTCGCTTGATCACTGCAGTTGAGCCACCTCGAGGATAACTGGTACCCGTGTAGTTAGCCATTTAGAGAAACACCGTGTGCCATTAACACCGATGGAGCTCGTATAAATTATCGTAAGGCCTTGTTCAATGATCACGATAATCCACATCGATTAACCACCGGTAACTCCAAACAGTCTCCAATTTCTCGGATATCGGGTATCAGAAAGATGATACCGCTATCTGGCGTCATTTTCGCTAAACTTTAACTACTCTTTCGAATTGTTTAACTTTTACTTTACATTCAGTACGATAACACTTGCTACGATGTCAGGGGTATGTCAATCGTCATTTGCCTTTAATTAAAATACAGCGATGCTAAATTGTGAAATCTGATGTACGCTCGATAAGTGCACTATCTGTAGCCTCGTGTTAATTGTTCGAAGAGGAACGATCTAACACGTGATAACAGGTTTCTATTATACTCTCTTACACAATAAAGCAAGAATTATATTCTGAAATTTTCGAATTTAAGAGTTCGAACGAAGGCTCCGCTTATATGGCCCTTTTCGATCTTGCTCCTTTCCTTCCAGTCTCACACAGAGCCATATAACTCTAGTGCACCTACCTACCTCTAATTACAGTTGAAATTTGAGGATATTTCAGTAGCGTGTTGCAAATGCAAGAAACGAGACATTCGCGTTAACACGACGGTTAAGCAAGTTAATCATGGGCAAGATAAAACGTATCCGCTCGGTTGACCTTAGATTAAGAGAAGGTATCTTGCACAGCAAGCTTTGCATACGTTATAACGTTTAATTCTGTATGGGACGCTAATTAATACGTGTTTTGCCCCAGGGCTCCTGCAAACGTTGCTTTCTCGCGTTCTACCGTTTGCAATTAAACATCGTGCATAATTTCGACGTTACACGGCCGTATCGTATAACTCGGACCACTTTTCTTCTCCCGATAAAAGATCTATTACGTAAACGAGATATTTAGATAGATTATTTTAGACGGACTGTTTTAGACAGATTATTTTGGACGAATAACAGAGAATTCTGAGAGGTCCTTTCGTGTTATGTAACGTTCAATCAAGTCCATTTATTACATGATCGAATTCGGTTTATTGTATTCTCGGACAATTGTGAATTATGTCCCAGAAATATATTGTTGAAGATATACCTATATCTGCAAAATGTGTAATACGTTATTATTTTAGATTCAGGTAATTATGGTGTACCGAAGGTGTCCTTATCGCAGAAATGGAAAAATTTCGACGGAGGGTTAAATGGGGTGGCTTGAATTTTAAGCACGTTGCAATTAGCCGAAGGCGTTTGTGCGTTCAGCTGTTGATTTCCCGAGGCAACACCAAATTTCCTCCCTTCTGGCACCGATCCAAATACACGCCACGCATCTGTGCCTTCGTGTATGTTCGATTTTTATGGCGGGCTAAAAAGTTATCACTGAAAATAACATCTGTTTCATTCACTTTCTTGGAATCGTAATTATATCCTCGCACAAATGTTAATTTTCATATTCACATGTGTGCATGTAGGACACTTTCACTGAAGCACTTAAGTTCTCAAACTTAAAGGGAGTTTTTGTGAAAAATTAATTACTCGTGACATGGTATGTTGATAGTTATGTTTAACACGTGTGAGGATCTTGTTGAGGGACATTTTGATATACAGTATGTCACATGTTTTTATTTCTGTTGGTAGTAAAATAGACAGAGAATGGTCGTATTTTATATATTATTATTTTATGCATTAATAATGTTGTTATATATAATCATGTACACTTCATGTGTTCCACACCATGTGCAACATATGTCTGTCATATACAATCACATGTGTATAATACACATATACATTGCATGTGTCTTATACAATCACATGTGTATAATACACATATACATTACATGTATGTCATATACAATCACATGTGTAATACACATATACATTACATGTGTCATATACAATCACATGTGTGTATACACATGTAATCATATAATCATATAGGTTGTTTATTCGTCATTTATAGATTATTATACATAAATAATGTGTGAGTATGTGATAATACAAAATATAGAATGTCACATACGTACAATAAACGTATAAAAACATCAGGTTCATATGTAAGTCACATATCACAACAAGTTCAATAAATGATTCCACTAAATACCCTTGCTAAAAAAATATTTCGTAGTACCTCATGCGAAATTCTCCCAAAAGCAAACCTCCTAATCATAAAATGATAAAAATCAAAGACCAAGACGTCATAAAACGAAAGAATAAGCAAAAAGTCGTAAAACGAAAGAATAGAATCATAAAGTGATAAAATCAAAGAATAGAATCATAAAGTGAGTTTAATTCTGAGTCTGTCTCGGCGCGAGGGTTCGAATAGTCTGGTAGCGAAGAGGTTCGAGGATGGATGAATATGGATGAAGGCAATAAATAAGAGCGTTGAAAATGGCGAAGTGATAATTCGCGAAAGAAAGAACGGAGACAAAGAGAGGAAGAACCGTAGACACTTTCCCGTTCGACGTCCGTGTCTCGATAAACAAGCTTTTTCGCAAGGATTTTAATTGCTGTCGCGGTGGCTCGCGACGAACAGTGTCAGTTTCCACGCGCCGACACCGTGGCAATTTCACAGACGCTATTACGCTTAATTATGAAACGTGTTTCTCGATAACGAGCTGACGCGTTCTCCAGCCATTGAACTCGAAGCCATTAGTTCGGTCTCGTCGTGACGGGTGCGAGAACAAACCCCCTGTATATATAACGCCAGGTCCACGGCTCCCATTGATGCGTTGCGAGCCCCGCTCGATCGATCGGCGTCGCCTCGAAAGGCAGCAGTAACCCTGTTAGTCGGCTGGAAAGTGTATCCATTACCGATCCTACCCCGCTGGAAACACGGCCAGGGTCGACGGCTCGTGTTTTAGGTCAGCAACGCCTTGTTTCGTTGAATTTACTACGAAAGGAGACCGAGACGCGTGGAACTGTGCCATCGAACGATTCTCTTTCCTCCTTAACGCCATTTTTTTTACACTACCAAATTTTATTCTCATAACAAGTACTTTTAATATGTACAAGTAGTCAGTACTCATTTTGAAATCCCACCTCAAACTTCGTCTAATAAAAACAAGTAAAGATGCTACCCCTTCTCCAATACCTATCTCATCTACCTCAATATTTACAAAAAAGTGTTCATCACACGACAAAGTCCATTAGTATCACCTTCACAACTCGAACGAATTTCACGAAGGAACCCCAGCTTATTTGAAATGGCTTCACCGTGTCTGCAACATACTAATTTTTAACGTCCGCGGTTTCCCTGCTCGAAAAAAGCACCCGCACAGCTTTTATCGCTCTTTGCCGCGTTCGAAAGGCAAACGACAGTCAAAGAGTCGAAAACGAAGAGAAGACACGTCTCGCTTTTTCCACCCCCTTTTTTACCCTGCGGCCATTGGCTCTCGACCGAGGTTCTCCAGCTGAAAATCGGACGAAATCATGCACCAGACTTTTAGCAAATTAAACATCCATATTCTTCCGCTAGACGAAATCTTGTAATTTTATGAAACAATGTCGAAGATGTAAAACATTTTATAATAAATTCGGTATATCTCTTTCTGCTTGAGAAGACTTGATAGACAATCAACTTGATAGACAATTTTGTAACAGTTGATATGTTTTTATGGGAACTGTTCCGTAGTTGGTTTTTATGTGATTCATTTTCCTCTCTCTCATAAAATAGTGGTTTATATTGATTTTTCAATGAAAATCAATTGTTCATGAAAAGCAATAGCACTTAAAATCGGTCACCTGAATAACATGGCTGCTATTGGTGACAGGAGAAAAATGCATCAGACAAATTTTTATGAAGATACTTCTATCATTCAATGTACACGATTAATTATGGAACATTTAACAATTTTAAATGAAAGAAGAAACAGTAACCTATGAGAACTCCGTGAGAACGTTTATTGACCCGGTATCCGAAAAAACAACTGTCGAACGAGGGTTTAATGGAGACGGCCATTATACACCGGTTCCCGCAAACATTTGACGAACAGGTACGAAGTGGAGAGTACAAAGATGCAACAAGAAGAAGGAGAGAAAAAAAAAGAAAGGGAAGAAAAGGTGTGCATTCTGCTCGACCTTCGAGCTGCCGGGCGGAGCGGAAAAAGTCGAGCCTTTTAAGAGTCAAGGGCAACGTTGCGTTTTTTGCCCTCGGGGGCTGGTTGGTTCCTTTAAATGGACCGTAAGGCCAGCTTTCTGTTCGCGATTCGCAGTTCCGACTTGAAAGCCCTTTGTCGATGCAGAACCGAGTCGAACGACTGCATTCCTCGGACGACTTCGAAATTTTTGGGCCCCTAGTCGGTTCAAACGAAATTGCGGACCCAAATAAATATAGATTCTGGTAACAATGAACTGACAAGTTTAGGGGTACGGGTTCTTAGAATATTTGTTAGGTTAGGTTGATTTTGAAGAGATTAAGTTCTGTTTATATAGAAATTCTGGATTTTGGGAATAGGATGTGAGCTTTGGGATTTTTGAGAGTTTGGGAATTGAGCTGAAAAGAATTTTGAGAGTTCGAGATTTTTCAATTTTGTAATTTTGGGAATTGATTTAAATTTTGAAGTAAAGGGATTTTGAGAGATTTAAATTTTGAAGAATTTTAACGTGGAAGTATGTTAAATTTGCTTGAGCAAAAATATGAGGTATACAGTGAATAAAAAAGTAAATAAATGATATTATATATAAGTTTGCAACGGTACAGCCATTTGTCCGACTGTCCCACGATTGAAGCGTTTTCGCGGTTTCTTTTGTGTTGGCCAGTGGCCCTTTCTCAGCTGGAAGCATTACCCTTTCCATCTGTTATTTAGATACCGAAAGGGGGATCCTGCGGGTTCGTTAATCCCGTGGCGGAAAGATAATGATCTCCGGCGAGCTGATACGACCGCAAGTTGGCTCGGCTCTTATCGTTCGCCAAAATACGTACATTCAGCTTGACTCTCCGAGTCGTGGCCCACCGGCCTTCTTCCTGCTCAATTTTCGTTGAAACAGCACCGTCGTTAAGGATTTAATGATCGAGTCTTATCCTTTGTGACTCGAAATTGTCCGTAAATCTTGCTGCCTGTGGCTGTTGTGCAATTTGCAGTCGTGCGATAAAAACGGTGATTTGTTTAATACCGCCAAGAGAAGGCTAACAGGGGACTTTTACGTAAATAATTTTCTGAGCAGTGTTAATGAATAATTAAAAGAACTTATCGACACGTAGTTAACGTTCGAAACGTGAATAGGTACATAAATAAATATTCGAAGCTGGAACGAGTAAGTGCCCTAAATTCGTGGTCTGTAAATTGTATAAGTCGAGTTTCCAAAATTGTTCTTCATAATTCCGGAATTACAGGACAGAATAATTTTAGAGGATCCGTTTTGGTGTTTGTAGGGTCGACGAAATCGAATCTCGCGTTTCGAGGGAGCTCGAAAATGGGTCCAATGACTCGAGGGATCGTTGCTATCGAGTCCAATGACTCGGATCTAATGGCAATCGATTCTCGTTAATCGAACGGTTATTTGTACCGAATTTAAGCTTTCTCGTTCGAATCATTGACATACAGAATTCGAAATCCGATTATCGGTTATACATTACAGTTATACTGATTACTATATTATTAAGGCTTTGTTATGTAACTATACTACTATACTGCTGTACAATTATACAACTATGTATGCAGATATGCAGCTAAATAGCTGTACAACTATACTACTGTACAACTATACTACTATACAACTATACAACTATACAACTATACTACTATACTACTATACTACTATACAACTATATAACTAAAGAACTATATAACTATACAACTACATAACTATGCAACTATACAACTATATTACTATACTGCTAGACTACTAGACTACTATGCAACTATACAACTATATTACTATACTGCTAGACTACTAGACTACTATGCTACTATACTATCATTCTATTACAGCTATTATATCGCTATTCCACTGTAAACTTTATTACTTCATCATACAACTATACTATTGTACTATTGTGACATTATGATGCTACTATACAGCTATCCTATAGTCATTCCAATCTACTACTATACACTATGTGCAACTATATCCCTATTTCCACTGTTACTATAATGTTGTTGCACTATACTAACACACAAGTAAACCACTATTGTACTATTTGATATTGTACCATGAAATTATAAAAACATTGTAATATTGTAATGTAACTATACGATGATACTTGTCTACCAAAGAACTATACAACTATACGAGAATTGATAAAAGAAGCAAGAAAACAGCAAGTTAGAGAAGGGTAAAAATTTCGCGTTTTAATTTCGAAGATACACGCCGGATGGAACAGCTCGAAAGAGTACGGCTGCTCATGGCGAAATACGAGTGGATTGATTCCCATGGGAGTTCAGGGATGGCTTCCAGCGGGTCGTTACTCGAACCCGGAACCATAGAAAACGGGGGAAACACGAAGTTTAAACGCATCGATGCGGTTACGGTATTTCGATGTTTCGCTCGTTCATTTTCTAGCAAGAAACCCGCAATCATACAAATGGACCGGCGAATTAATTTTCACGATTAATCGCTGTTGCGTGAGAGGAGTGTCGATTTTATCGTTCGAGCGGACGAGCCATTACCAGAATTATCCTGTTTTTATGCGCCCGTCGAGAATATACATGATAATCGTTAAGAACAAACAGGGGTAATTTGACAAATGGGCATCTTCAAATTATACCAACACGTGAATCATCTTTTATTTCGAATTAATCAACTTTACAGGTATCAATCTTCGCGTTAACCACGAGTATTAATCTTAAGTCCAACTACAATCTTGACGTTAACAAGTATCTTCATTTCATCTGCGAGCATTAATCTTAATTTTAAGTACAAGTATATTAATCTTTACTACAAGCATTAATCTTAAATTTTACAAGCATTAATCGTGAATTTAACGACAAGAATTATCGACGGGTCCATTTAATAATATATCATTTTCGGTCGAATGTTACTTTTGAAAGAAATGAAATATATCGAGATAGCTTCGGGTACCAATGAGTTTATGGGAACGCGAGATAAGCGCACTTCCTCTAACGAACATTGATACAACGGTCCCATAAACGTCGTCCGAGAGAATTACGAGTCAGCAGAGGTCTGTTCTCGACGTGAGAAAACACACGACAAGCAAGGTGTGAATCGATGGAATTAAATAGCGGGGACTTGACAGGTGCGACAGCTGATCGTGGTCGACGCTCGCTACGGAGTTCGATTCGTTCTTCTCAGCTGGCTCGGAGACGCCAAGGCCACTTTATTGCCCCAGCTGCGAAACGCCTCGATTATGTTGCCAACGAACGTGTTTCTTTATTTCTTCGGAACCTCTTATTTACGGATCGAATGCTGCACGGGTTTCGTTCGAACACGACTGTTAAATGTATTTATAAAAGAAAGAGTAGTACAAAATGGAGGAACATACTTAGTGTAACGATGATGATCTTAATTGTATTGTTAATATTTTAGGCCTTGCAAGAATATTGTAGGAATACAGTACTGCTAAGTAATACTCTGGAATATTTTAGTTATAAATTTTGACACTGCTATTTCAGGTACAGCAAGAATAGTGGTAATATTTCAGTACTGCTAAATTTCCAACTTTTAGTTTCAATATTTTTAAGTTACATTTTTAATATTTAATATTCAGAATCCAACTTCCATATCTAAAAATATCTAGATTATCGAAGTACCTCAATTTCTAGAATTAATATCTGGATCTTTAAATTGAAACTCTTCATACTTCCAAATCCACAAATCCTTAAATTTCCACATTTCAAAAACCTCAAATTCTGCAAGTTCCATACCTGAAGCTGCCTAAATCCCCAATTGTTCAATTCTCAAATCTCCACATCCCTGAATTCCCAAATTCTCAGTTATCAAATTGCCAAATCTTCAGGTTCCCAAATCCTCAAATCTCCAGATCCCAGAATCCCCAAATTCCCTAAGTACCAAATTCCTAAATCTTGATGTTCCCAAATCCTCAAATTCCCACATTTCTAATTCCCCAAATTTTCAAACCCCTATTGTTACATCTTCAAGTCCCCAAATTCTCAAATTCCCCAACTACCAAATTCCAAAATCCTCATCTTCCCAAATCCTCAAATCCCTAAATTTCCACGTTCCTAAATCCCCAAATTCTCCAACCCCAAAACCTCTAGATCCCCAAATTCTCAAATCCCAATTATTAAATCCTCAAATCTCCAAACTTCCAAATTCCCAAATTCCTAACTCCTCACATTCCCCAATTCTCAAATCCCTAAATTTCTACATTCCCAAATCCCCAAGTTCTCCAACTCCCAAATCCCTAAATTTCCACATTCCCAAATCCCCAAATTTTCCAACTCCCAAACCCCGAAATCCCCAGATCCCCAGATCCTGAAATCCCGAAATTTCCACGTTCCCAAATCCCCAAATTTTCCCAAACCCCAAAACCCCAGATCCCTAAATTTCCCCATTCCCAAATCCCCAAATTCTCAATCTCCCAAACCCCAAAACCCCCAGATCCCCAAATCCTCAAATCTCCCAACTCTGAAATCCCCAAATTCCTAAACCCCACTTCCCAAATACCTAAAATTCCAAAACTACCCCCAAAACCTTGCTCATAGACATTCTATAATAAAACCAGAGCGATCACTACCCTGCAACAACCTCATCCCCCGATGAACCTTCCATTTTCTCCAACCAGATTAACGTGCTCTAACCTCGACACGTAACCGGTTGCAACGAAATGCAATCCGCGAACTGCATCCCCGACGTTAGGGGTGTCGTTCGAGAAGCTCGCAAGTTGCACAGCCTACTCGCATTAACGCCCCCGGGGATAGAATTCACTAACTGTGAATCGTTTCGTACATATCTCTGCGGCCGTGGGGATCGATACGGTCGCCATGACGACACGGACCACCTCTATAGGGATACAGATACAGGGATACATCTCAATACGAGCACGCGGTGTGCTTTCACCCTGTTCACCCCACTTTTTCCCTTTCGCCCGGTTTCACCCACCCTTCGGGAACCATCCGCCCCCTTACTTCGGACTCTTTCCACGGGTCCTTACCGACTTTTTGCCTGGCACTCCCGCCGTTTCCTCGATTCTCCTTTCTCTCTAATTATTTGGACCACGGGGATGATTTCCACGGGCCACCATTCGAGCAAGGATTTTAACAACTGCCCAACGATGGGGGTCCAGGGATATTGGAATTTCTTTTGAATATGGAGCCTCGCCGATATTCTTTTCATCGTAATTAAACTTTTCGGTTGGATCTCCACTTTTATTTGTGTTATTAATGAACTGTCTAATATACAATATTATGTACATGTATAACAATGTGTAGTATACTTGTAGTACATGTATGATACACATAATATTTAATTTTGATGTAATACAATATAGTGAAAATATATATATTGTACTATTAATTACATGATATGTGTATATATTATTTTAAATATACATTTATTTATTTATACGTACAATTAATAATGTACAGCACAACCATATGTGTAATAATCAAACTGATATATCAATTGATATTATTAACAATATAATCTCATGTACAATCTCCTTGATCTCTGACTACACAACACAAATTATCTGAATCATCTGTTCAAATCATCTGAACGTCTGATTACAATAAAATTATTAAAACATGTAACAAAAGTGTAAAGTATAAGTGATAGATGAAATTCGTCGTCAGCCACAGTAGAAACAGTGTGATGTAGTCAGACACGATCGAGTAACCGTGATCAACGATTTATTATCGTATCAAAGTCGATGGTACGTGCAATCAAAAAAGATGATTCAGAAAGCGAAGATAAACAGAAAATGTAGAAGAAAATTTTCCAGCAGACTGCATCCTTCGTAAGATAATGAAATTCGAAAGCGGTGGTGCAGAGATCTTTGGTCGGAGGTTTCGGCCGATCAATTTTGAGCATCGGATCGGATGGCACCGGAAAACAGGGAACAGGGATCGTTCAACGAGCTTCGATTCAATTGAGAATCCGGTTCGTATCCTTCTGCCTTCCGTCAAGACCAGTCAACTTCACCGAGAGCTCGTCGGAGCAAATCGATGGGAAAAGAATCCACGAGAGATATTGCTACCTCGATCAAATCAATTATATCAATGATATTTCGGACATCGGAGCTTTCCTCGATACTAATGAAAGTTACAGTATTGAGGAACGAATTTATTTAAATAAGCACCCTTCAAACTTTGTATTTATTAATTAATTCAATTCGAAGTTTGGTATTGAGTGCAACGTACTGGAAATGAACTGCTACATTGTTTCTTCGGTCGATAATGTGAAGGCGAAATATGCATGGAGACTACTTGTAAGTGCCTCCACATTTCTATACAGCTAAATTCCTATGACCATATACATACATATATGTAGGTGTAATGATATAGGTATACCACTATGCGTAGTTATATGGAACCTTCTTTTTAAGACGTAACTTTCTATATTCCATAGCTCTAGACTTCAAACTTCCTACATCTACAAATCTCTAAATCTCCAAATTGCTCAACCCCTAAATCCCTATACTCTTCAAACCCTAGATTTTCAAATTTCTATATCCTGAAATTCCTGTATTAGGAAATCTTGATATCCCCCGATCCTTACATTCCCAAATCTCTATATCCCAAATCTTTACATTCCCAAATCCTTATGTCCCCAAACTCCTAAACCCCTGAGACCCAGCTCTTCAAATCCCTATCACCCCAAATCTCCATCTCCCCAAAACCCTATCTCCCCAAATTCCTATGTCCCCAAATTCCTATGACCCCAAATTCCTATATCCCAAAATTCCTAAACTCTCAAATCCCTATATCCCCAAATCTATATTAAGTTGCATAAGGTAGACTCGTATGGTATATTGTACATACACATGTAGGAGTACCGAGAAGAAAAATTCCGAGTTTATGACATTCTCGTGCTTAAATATTCCCTAAGGCGAACTGGAACCAGTACACGGGTACATGTCATATAAATAATTCTCGTGTTATAACCGACTCTATTGTGCAACGGCATTACGGATTCCGTGGTATCCCTTATAAAGGGAAAGACCAATGAAAGGAATAAGAACAGGGAACCTCGTTACGTATCCGACACAAATACGAACGTGACAATGTTCTTGCACGAATCCTCTTAGATAATACACATCAATAACAGATCAATCATTGTTACAGTGATTTAACAATACCCCTAGTATATCGATATATCCCGATACCCCTAAATATATCGATACATCCCCATATCCCTACATCCCGATATTCCTGTATGCAAGTATCACTACGTGGAAATATTTCTATACCGATATCTCTAGATATCGATAACCATAAATACTAATATCCCTATATGCAAATATCCCCCGATCCAAATATCCCTAGTCCCCAATAACTGCACTCGTCAACATTCCTAATCCTCAATTCAGTTAACCTGAAACCCCTATATCCCAAAATCCCTCTACCCATTTCGAAATTTCCCTACACACAGTTTTTTCCCAAAAGTAGTAAACGCAAAAAGCAAAAAAATACTAGGAATCGTTGAGCGATTGCCAGCGTATTGTTTGTCACCGTGAACCTAGAGAACAGCTGGAACAATGGATCCAGGGATCTCGGTTTCACGCGTATCGAGATAGCAACCGTTCCAGTGGAATGGAACGCATTGTTCAGACACAATCGAATTCCTTTTGAGTCCTGTCGAATGGGCCATTTCCTCGCTCCTCTCTCTCTCTCTCTCTCTGTCATTCTCTCTCGCTCACCCTCGATTTAACCCTCCGATTCTCTTTCTTGCTCGCCAACACGCTTTGTTAGTTGCCGGTACCTACGGAGACCCTTCCTCTGTCAAATTACGCTGATACGTCAAGATGAAAACAAAGATAACGCCGAGTAAGAACCGATGGAAAAGCTGGCCAACGAGGAAAAGCTGACAACTGCGGGACTAGTTGGTCCAACGAGGACACCGTGTTCAAACGTGAAAAATTCGCAACTGGTGCTTTTGTGTGGGTATTGTTTCTGGAGGGTGCTGTATCGGTGATTTGGATTATGGAGAGTTAGTTTGGAGTGTTAGGACTAGGTATTGGGACTTTGGAATATTAGAAGTAGGGAGTGTTGGAATTTTCAGGACTTTGTGCACTTCTTCTGGGAAAAGTGTTGTTGACTCTTGAAGTCGTTGCTGTACATTTTTCTCATCTCGAAATCTTAGTTTCTTGCGACTCCGTGAAAAAACGACCCACTATGGAAGCTCGTTTTCCCAGCAACGAAAATATGCTTCGCAAAAAAGCCCACTAAAGCGGCTGAATGTCGTTAAATTTGAAAGCTATCCGGGTATTCACAAGTTGATATACTTCCTCGGTTTAAAAGAAGAGGATCCTCTCTTCGCCCCTGGGAAATCCAACAAGGGAATCATCTCTGTTATACGAGCAGCTCTATCGCATCATAAAACACAAGCAAAAACATTTTATCGCCTGGCTTAATGGCTTCAACAACCTACACTGACCTGATGTGTACTAACTAAAGTTCCTGTGCTTTTATTCAACATTTTGTATTCGATCTTCGACGAATTTGTATTGTTTTTGATCTTCGACGTTTTCGTTGTTTTTGTGTGGAGAAGATGAGGATATGGAGCAGGGAGCAAAATTATATCTATGTTCGTAGGTTATTACTGGTAATTTTAGTACACTTCTAGTTTCTTATGTTCTTAGGTACCTATAGTGATATCTGGTAATCAATTCATACAATTAGTAATTTCTTATGGAAGTTCTCTGTATTCTGTGATCCCGTAGATCCCTATATCGTTATCCGGCCGACGATAAATCTTCCACGAAATAAATCTCTCGAGAAGTCGTTCCACCATAACAGAAAGGAGTCGTAAAGTCTAAAATGCAAAAATAGAAAGAGTGGGCTGGTAGAAGCGGTCAGTGATTGACGAGAATCCGAAATCACCGTGACTAGGGATTTACTGAAAATGTAAAGAGGCTCGTAAACCGGAAGAAGGCATCGTCGAACGCTTCTCGCCCGTTCGGAAAGCCAATAACTGTTCCTCCGCGATTTCTTGGGTCGCTGCGTTTTCTGCCGCGATCGCGACTGCTTTTTCGTTCCATACTAAATTTCTACGTAATTTTTCTTACAACACTTCTGGCACTGTGTTTTAAAATGAAACACGGAAAAGGTACAACCTTTCGAATTTATTAATTTTCAAATTTATAAATGACTGAATGTTAAATTTTTCCAAATTTGTAGGTTTTGGAATTAAATTACCAAATTTATTCTGAAGTACAATAAAGTAATATTTAATCTAATAAGAAGTATAATAATCTAAAGTATACAATAAAATATTTAACCTGAAGTGAAATTTACAATAAAATAATATTTAACCTGAAGTACAATAAATAGAATAGAAAATATAACAAGTATAATAAAGTATAAAAATTTTGTAAAATCAGGAAATGTTTGAAGTAGCCTCGAAAAAGTAATCATGAGATATTTGATTGAATAGAATTCTGATACGAAATGATATCGAATCGCTGTCGACTAAAGAGCGAGCGAGTTTCTCGGTGAATTTTCGCGTGCAAATGTATTCCCATGACCGGCGAAGCCGCGAGAAAACACGGTAATTCGGTGGAAACGCTTCTTACGGAAACGTAGTGATTCAGGAAAATCCTTGAAAGTTCATCGCTGCGGTTCCCCCTCTATCTCGCGCAACAAATTACTTATGAATCAATGCGACTACAACTTCCAGAAATGGTAATTCTGCGTGTAGCTACGATGTCCTTCGGTTAACTTTAAGACGATATCGCAACAGCTCAATAACAGGAAAGAAATTAACATGGAATTTACGAACGCTTGTTAAAAAAACATATTCTACGCCGAATAACAATACTGCGTTCAATTTAAATACTTCGGACCATGACTACAGATAATACGATTCTTTATTGTTTCATTTTTTAGTAGGTTTAAGGTTGCAAAATGGTACAGGATTAAAGAGAGACGAGAAATGATTAGATAGAATTAATTGTACAAGAGAAATAGGGAAATAGTAAAAACATTAAGAAAAATAGGAAAGGAGCAAAAGGACAAGACAGCAAAATAGCAACGCAGTAGAATAGTAAAATGGTAAAATGGTAGAGTGGTAGAATTGCAGAATAGTAGAATAGTAGAACAGTAAAGTACTAAAATAACAGAATAGTAAATTACTGAAAAAGTACCACAGTAAAATACTAAAACAGTAAAACCGTAAATGGCATGGATGAAGATTGACCCACATAATACACAAGCGTACCCGAAGTTTAACAATTGTAATTTAAAACAAACACGCCGACCTCGATAGACGAGGATCGAAGGAGAACACGGCAGATATCGAGGTTCAAAGAAAACGCACAGAATGAAGACCAAACCCAGCGAAAAAGTTATTCGAGGAAAACAAGGGACTATCTCGCAGAGAGAGAGACATCGCCGGAAGCTGAAGAAAATTGGAAACCGAATACACTGAAATGGTCCTATGTAAATACACCGGTTCGATGGGGTCCGAGAGACCAGTTGCATCGACTCTCGAGAAGTATCATCGACGACTTCGTCGAAACCGTTCTTCATTCAAACTATTCGTCCGTAGAATACGCAGGGTGTTCGAGAGATTCTACAAAACTATTCTTCCCCGCGCTTTATGCGACCACATTTGCATGATGTCGACTTCGGGTCATTTTCCACGGAATTCCATTCCGCTTCGACTCACCCGCCTCGAGAGATACCAACTTTTCTACGGTGACCACAAATAGTAAAACTCTTCCCAAGATTATTGATATTATACTCGATCATTCGTATGTGCATGACAAAGATATTTTATTTTCCTTTTTGGTATTGTGGATTGACATGGAGCAATACTGGTAAAGATTTGGTGGAGTGAGAGGGGATTTAATGAATAGATAATAGAATGCGTTGTTAGTGCAGTGGATAGCGTTATTGCTTAGTAATCTGCGGGGGCAGGGTTCGAATCCTGACGGAGGGGGTTCGAATTTTTTCTGTTAGTATTTGTAATGTGAGTATTCCAAAATTCGAATAAGTCGAATTCTCTGAGTATTTTTATAGAGTATTTCGAATTTTCAGCATTATGGAATACCAATATTTCGAATCCCACGTATTCCAAATACCAATATTACGAATTCCCAAGCATTTCAAATACTAATATTACGAATTCTAAGCATCTAAAATACCAATATTCCGAATTCCACGCACCCCAAATACTAATATTCCGAATTCCAAATACCCCAAATACTAATATTCCGAATTCCAAATACCCCAAGTACCAATATTCCGAATTCCAAATACCCCAAATTCTAATATTCCGAATTCTACACACTACAAATACCAATATTCCGAATTCCAAGCATCCCAGGTACCAATATTCCGAATTCCAAATACCAATATCCCAAATTCGAACATACTATTCCCAATAAAAACATACATAATACCAATTCCTAATACGACTACTACCAAATAATCCAAAGATAAACATCCCAAATACAAATGCTCCAAATACACCAACTTTACTCGAACCCTAACTTCCTAATTACATAATTGCACTTTCGGCAAAGAACGTAAGACTGAATTTTTCACGAGTATCGTAACTCGACAGTAGGCAAACGCGTTCGCAACGTGCATTTTTTCTTCCCGTTTATTATTCGAACGACAACGTCGGATCAAACACCTGGAGCCACGACCTCTTTTGCGCGAAAATAAATATTACGCTGTCGGACAGCACCTGCTCTCGTCCATGGTGCCATTTGCGAAACAAAGAGTCGAACGGACGCGATTCGGCGACTTCGTAATTAAAATATTTAGCAAAAAAATTCGTCGATGTCAGCGAACGTGTCCAGGTAAACAGCTCTCGAAATTTATGCCACGCGAAATTTATGTCTCCATTCGGTAGAACAACGCACAAAAATAGAATGCAAATACGTTCGTCCAGTATGGCAACATCCTTGGTCGATTATTTTGCTTCGGGCACTCGATATCGTCAACGTTTGCTGCGTCGATGTTCAACAACTTTTCAAAGCGTTTACTGCGAGCGATAAAATGTAGCGGGAACGACAATGTACCAAATTACCACGATGTCGCTTTCTTTATCGTTTTCATGCCTCGTGAAAAGAAATACGAAAAAGGAGAGACACGGC
Source organism: Megachile ligniseca (assembly GCA_945859555.1). Taxonomy (NCBI): domain Eukaryota; kingdom Metazoa; phylum Arthropoda; class Insecta; order Hymenoptera; family Megachilidae; genus Megachile; species Megachile ligniseca. The sequence continues at coordinate 9,225,478 of OX243783.1, forward strand.
TGGCGATGATTCTCAAACGTCGTGGGACTCGTCACACCTGTACGGCGGTCTAGACTTTTCGCGTTTACGTTCGAAAGGGCATCATTTATTCATCGGGGAGGGCACACGGGCAATCGTTACCAACAACATTACCGTACACGCCTCCTGCAGGGAAATTACAGTTCACTGTTCTTCCAGGGACTCCGCGAACAGGGGGAAAACCTGTGGTGAAACTATCGACCATTCGAGTACCGCTCGAAATTGAAATAATGCAACAGTTTAGTTATTTATGTCTTCCGGTGGGTCGTTTTGTAAGGAAATTGCACAATTTGTGACACTAATTGTATTTGAAATATTTAATTTTTTAATTTTGCAGTTCTTGGACTTCTTTTATGAATTTCTCATTTACATATCATAGAACTGACCATTTTTTATTTGCAGGATTTTCAAATTTATAGGATTTGCAAGTTGACAAATTTAAAATTGACAAGTTGACAAATGTAAAATTTGCAGGATCAGCAAGCTGACGAACATGTACAAAGACAAATGTACAGAGGTGACAAAGTTGCAGATGCGTAGAACGACGGATTAAACAAAAACCAGGGATCGAATCGGCAAAATGGTGAGCCATAGAAGGAATAGTAGGTCGAGATGAGCGCACAACAAGCAAGAGAAGTGGTTCGATATCCCGCGGGCGTTAAATCAATTGGTTGTGGCGATGAATCAATGGCGGGAAGCTACGAGCCGTTGCATTGTCAGCATTTATCTTCGATAATCTACGTGTATGACACAGGGTTGGCGAAAATACAGGGAGTCGAAAGCGAAATAAAAATGGCGGAATGGGCGGACTAAGGGAAAGAAGAAGGTTTTCTTCTCTCGCTATTTCGAGAAGTTTGGAACCCTCCAAGACGAAAACACGCGAACTGGTATTAATCTTGGAACGTCATCCGACCGATATTAACTCCGCCCAACGCTGTCAACGAACGCGCTTGATGAATTGCCCAGAAGTAATTGGTTTTATTTATAAGATAACCCCGATAGAAGTTTCACCTGTCCGCCCACGAACCTTGGTAACACCGATTCGTTCACCTGGACTTAGGCCACTTCCGAGTTATATCATAGCTCTATAATTAATCACGCTCTTGTTTATCTCGTGTCGAAGCCTTCAACTACTATTCGCTGTTACATTTATTTGTCACAAGTTCAAAACTCATGTACAACCAATAAATTAATGTACGGTCAGTAAAAGTTGATTAAAATGTCCGGTCAAATGACAAGATAATACAAACATTAATAAACAGACATTATTTCGAACAAGTGATAATTTTGAATATCAAAAAATAAACTAATAGTAGAATAATATTAAATTCAGGAATTCGTAAATATAAAAGAATTTAAGTCTTCGGTTAAATTTCCTTGGCACAAATTGGATTTCTTTGGAACAATCGAGCTATGCAAAGCGAAAAACGCTTTGTTCGGGACAGCAGCTGCGCTGCAATGTTAGAAAATAATTGAACCATATGTTACTGGTGGAACATTCAACTCCATGTGAACGGTAGACAAAGGGAGCAAGTCGGATAGAAACATTCTGCAAACTGAAAGAATAAAAAAAGACAGGGGAATCGTGGATCGAACGGTAATTCACTGACTAATGGAATCAATTAAACGCGATCCCCTCGGTTCACGCCCCTGCGCTCCAATTTCTACGTTTCTTCTCATTTTCACGGTGGAAATTCTTCGGTCGCAAAGATTCAAGCAGTGTTCGAAAGCAAACATCAAGTCTGCGGTTTCTCAAAATTGAGGAATACCTAATAACATTTGAACGAATATTTTTAAGCTTGAAATGAATTTAGGAAATTTATGCTTTGAAAAAAATATTCAATTCAGTCGCGTCAGAGAACTCTTTTATTTAGCAAACTGACCACGATTGGCGACCCTGCTCGACGAGAAAAAAGATCCCAGAAAAACAGTCCCCATGCGAGGTAACGCAGTCTGCTTTTAACGATCCTGTGCGATACGAAGAGGTTAACAAACTTTTATTCCTTTATCGCAGTCACGAGTGTGCATGGCGTTCTGGCAGCGAAAACAGACGGTTATTCGTAGAGAAAAAATAACCTTGCTCGAATCGTCTGGTAATCGTGAACGCGCGTGAAAAAGAATAACATGGCTGGATAAATAACGTTTTCTTATTATTTTTGTGGTGTTCGTTCATTTCGAGTATTTTAGTTGTCTCTTGTATTTGTAGTAGAAACTAGCTTCACTCATTTAATGCAGTAAGTGAAGGTAAAAGCAGCAGCATCGGTGGTTCAGTGGTAGAATGCTCGCCTGCCACGCGGGCGGCCCGGGTTCGATTCCCGGCCGATGCAATTTCTTTTTTTTTTTTTATTAATCAAAAATTATATTTAAAAAATTTGTATGATTTTTAATGTTACAATTTATTATATAAACTAATTTGATTAATATAAGAAATATAGATAGTAGTATAATCATTTTCAGGATTAACCCTCTTGAGATATAGGGTTAGGGACACGTGATTAAAATGAACATTAAAGTTATATGATCGAACAATTTAAAGCGTCTAAAAAGTACTGCAGAATTAAATTGGAGAATGAACAATTATCCTTGAATAAATTAATCCTTTATTATTTTCTTATGGTAGTAAATTATATTTGATACTATAAATTATTCCTGTTATTTTTCTATGATAATAAAATAGATTCTCTTCGATATCGTTGCAAATAATGTAAAGTGAAAGTAGGGTATTTTCGCGATGCGAATTCTCTCTGAACTAGGATTTCATGTGAGCATCGGTGGTTCAGTGGTAGAATGCTCGCCTGCCACGCGGGCGGCCCGGGTTCGATTCCCGGCCGATGCAAAATTCTTTTTTTCTTCATTTTTACTTGCAAAAAATATCATAATTTATACATGTGCACATTCAAGTTTATCTAAAAAATTTCTGTCTGATTTACTTTTTACTATAAAGAATATACATGCTTCATTCAAATCGACCCACTTGATATATGGGTCAAAGTAAAAGCAACATGGTGCATAAACATGGCGATATAGCAGCATGGTTGTAAAGTATAAATTTTGTAAAGTTTTATGGTTTTTCCGTTTGCACAAGAAGCTACTGGTCTATAGGCACAGTTTGCTTTCCCTTCCTTTGAATCTTGTAGCATCGATCCCTGAGGTTCCTGAAAGGATGTGACCGTGAACTCCGGCAAAGATATTACCAGCTTCGTGGCCTCTTACGGTCATCCCTAAAACCCAGCCCTCTTCTACCTCTATTTGGCTTTTAGTCGCAGGTTTCTTTCCCCCATCTCACAAAGATCCGTATCTCTACCTTCTGCCGTGATCATAACCGTTTCAAAAACATCTATGAAAGTTAATTTGATATCGCAACTTATGAAAATGTAACTTGAATCCTCCGTGAAAGAGACATTAATCTACGTCCACCGTTCTAATTGGCATCGCATACTCTAGAATTAAAGCAAAGTATCTTTCCAGTCGCTAAAACGGTGTTTGCATTTCATCGTAGCCAGTTGAGGATTAAGCTTTCGTTATTCAACGTCATGGAAGTGGAAACGTGTACGATTTCAGTAACGAGTCGAAATAATGCTCATCCCTGAGACGAAGAACAAGACAACGCCGGGAAAACTGAGCATCGTGATAACCTCGACACAGAGTAACTTGAAAGAAACACGATGCCAAGGCCGTGTACACACAGGGAGAACCAGTAAATGTCAGTTTAACCGGTTGAAGTACCTTTCCCTGTTAAAATCACTCACACGAGGCCGTGTACGCACGCCGGTGGACGGTTTCGAGTGTAGTGTACACCATTTTGTCAAGGTAGACGACGGCCGGCTTACGAGCGAAGATGAGGAACCGTTACGGCCGGGACGGACTACGTTGATGCGCCCAAACGAAAAAGGAATTCTTTTTGTCCTCGGTAAGCTCAGGTAGAAAGGAAAAAGAACGAAACGGGTAGGGCTGCCAGTGAAATGGCCGAGTCGTCTTTCTTGCGTAAGAGGGAGATGCAGTTTAGGGATCGGTTCGACGTGCCGGACCAGGTGCATTGACTTCGTCCCTCACAAACCGGATATCGACGACTACCTACTCTATCGTTCAACTTTTTCTCGACACTCCACTCCCGTGCTTACGATAGGTCTCGGGGACACTAGGAAAATGCTACAACTCACAAAACGAACAATGAGTATTAACGCGTTGAATGCCACTGTCAAAATGTATACGAGTCATGTGTCGTATATCGTCGAGCATTATATATTGTCACGCGTTAAATTACTACATATTAGATTTCCACGAGTGCGCTGAAGCTTTACACATTATAATTGCCACGCGTTATATCACCGTGCGCTGGATCACTACACATTATAATTGTTGCGCGTTATATTGCCACGCGTTGTATTTCCACGTGTTATATTACCACTACATATTAATTACCTCGCGTTATATCACCACGTGTTAAATAACCACATATCATATTTGTCTCTCGTTATATCGCAACGCGTTAAATATCTACCTATTTGCCTCGTGTTATATCGCCACATGTTAAACATCTACCTATTATATTTGCCTCGCGTTATATCGCCGCGCATCAAATCATCACACTAATAGCATCAGTAACGGCTATAATTAAATAGCTTAATTGCTTAATAGATACTTATTACCTTAAAAATCAATAAAGATCAATACACTTTGGTAATATTACCCATAAAATATCTAAAAGCAACTTTGCTTCGTACCTTAACCTGAGCCCGTAAACTTTTATCACGATAGTTATGAATGAAGCTTTTGTATAGTTATAATTACTTTAAGAGTTAAAAATACAGTTTTCAATGATTGAATTGTTCCTGTTTTACAAGTCATTGTTACAAGGGACCATTACTTGCGATATTAAATCATGAGTCTAATACAAAAGACTTGTTCCCTGCAGCTTATTCTCTTTGTTATGCTCGGAAAGTGCAATGGCCGACCATGAACCAAAGTCATTGGCGAAACTGACGAGAACTCGTTATTTGTCTCGGTCGACTTTTATCCTTGACAATGTTCGATATACCATGAGCTATTAACAATTTAGAAAAGATAACAGTACATAACAACTTACTAGTTAGTATTTCGAATAAGATATAAGAAGAAATAATTGTCATATACTTCATTTGATATTGTGATTACATGATTATGATAATAAAATTGATGATGTCAAACATTAAATAAAGATCATGATAGAAAGTACACGGTAACTGCATATGTTATACGGGAGATCGAATCTTTCAACAGCATCGGTGGTTCAGTGGTAGAATGCTCGCCTGCCACGCGGGCGGCCCGGGTTCGATTCCCGGCCGATGCAAAATACATTTTTTACTTTTTTTTTAATACAAGTACACAACTACCTTCTAATACACTAAAATAATTAATACGAATAGTTCTTCCTCCCTTCTCATATTTAGTAACAATTGTAAAGAGTTAGCGATCAAGGATAATCTCCATAAAACATGTTAACGATGCTTCTTCTAGGGAAAAAGATCGAAACGAAGATTAAGTCTCCTTTCGCTTACATCATGTAACTCCCTTCGAGAACAAGGACAAGGGGAAGGAGGACACAGGCGGAATCTCGATGAAGAATTATTATCCGATTGTTGTAACCGGTAGGACAAGAATCCGTAAAGACAAGCACATGCGCGTGCAAAATAACGTCGCTTTAAATTACGAGCCTCCAGGAAAACGATCATTATCCTCGTGATGCCACCAAATGTGCGTCACGGATCAAGGTTTCGTCCTCTACCTAATATGAACAACGATGAATCACGACTCCACAGTCTTTAGTTTTGAAATGTAAGTGTAATCGGATTCGGTGTAACCGTTGTTCGTATACACACGAACGGTAAATATGGCAAAGCTTCGAGAGAAATTTCGAGATGGCCGAAATAATGAAAGGAGAGGGACGAATGTGGCGCCGACGTGCGGCGCTGGTTCACATCACCTTTCCAGAGAACGAACACGAAACTAGGAGCAATTAAACGCAGCCGGCACCGAATAGGAATTGAATCCCCACGATTTTTATTTGTGGAGGATCTGGGATTTGGGACTTTGGGATTTCAGAATTTTCAGTTTGGTACAGTTTTCTGGGATGTTGGAATCTTGGAACTCAAGGATTATAGGACTTTACAATTATGAGATTTTGAGACCTTGATTTGAGTCCTTAGGGCACTACAATTTTGGGACCTAAAACTTTGTGGTTTTAGAAGCTTGATTCCTAGAGTTTTTGGAATTTTGAGATCTCACTTTGGGTCCAAGTACCCTTGCAATTTTTCGACCCCAAAACTTTGACATTGACAACTTGGTTCCTTCAAACTACAACTTGTGAATTTATGAACCTAGCTTTACATTACAAAATGGCCTACTTAAGACTCTAAAATATTTACCCCTAAATCAATAGCCCTCTGAAATACAACACTGTCCACCGTAATAGTCCAGAAGAATGAAATCCTCGAGATGACGTTAGATGATAGAAGTTTTGAGATTCATCATCAACCCAGACCGCGTACGAGCAGAGTCAGAAATTCCTGGTAATGCTAAGGAATGGAAGCCAAGTATAGCAACGTACACCGCAATTACCAAGTTGTCAGAATTCTCGAAAGTGGATGTACGACGTTCCTCGACTAGCTTGAATCATCCAGTTGCTCATGTTCGAATTTGATACAGAGGCTCACCAGATAACTCGACGAATTTTCCGTTTCCATCCGTTATCCTGCCGCTTTTTTCCCGTCGGCCATTTTGTCCAACGCAGACTCCCGGGAGGGCAATGCAGAATCAACGGCTTAAGGCGAATTTCGCGAGAAAGCTCCGGTTCTTCCTTTCATGAACTTCCGTCGTGCAATGACTAAGATTTGCCCTCCCCTTCCGGAAACTTCACAGCAAGATCGTAACAATAGCTATTAAGTAGTTTGTTTGCAGTAAGAAATTCGCCCGAAGCCTCTGAGCCTCGGGAGTCTACGGAGAATTTGAAAGCTCCTGGATCCGGGTATAACGAGCACGACATAAAAGTCGATTGGCCCCGATTACCGCTTTCCTTTGTCTCTATTTTTATCCGGACAACGCTTCTGCAAAACGTCGTTTGTTTCGAAACGGGCTTCGTTCGAATTTTAAAGCCGGTGACTGTACAAGTCGGGAAACCGAGTTCCTTCGCTGGAACGACGAACTTTGCTTTTTTACGCGCCCTACGTATACACTCTCGGGATAATGGATTTCTGATGCGGAACCGTAATCTTCCGGGCTTTTTTTAAGTTCGGAAAAAGTAGCTACTTTACTTACTTACTGCAGATCTTTAATTATTAAATCAAATTCTGATTAATAGCGTACAAAAATAATATCCGTACATGTATTGATCAACCTTAACCTGGTAGAATTAATAGTGTACAAAAATGATGTCCACATATGCATTGGTCAACCTTAACCATTTGCTGACCTCAAAAAATAGACATCAACATAAACAGAAGAAGTTAAATAAAACAGAAAACAATATCATATTTTCAATTTTTGAGATGAACGATAGTATGCTTGAATTCAAGTTGAATTAAATGTGCAATGTGTAACACATGTATCAGTTAAAATTGATGTATCGACATCGGATGTTCGATCATCGGTACTTTAAACAGCCATTCATTGCCATAAACGTACGAAATTCCATTTATACATTGCAAGTTCCAGCTATGCGTTATACTCAGTCTCAGAGCTGTCGAACTATTCTGCATGGCTCAAACAATTACGTTAGTTATACCAACTATAAATCACTTTCGACCACGAAATTTGCTTAGCGTTTGCTTCACGTTCCACTCTACGTCTTTCCAACTATTCCCCATCGAAAGTCTCATCGAAATTTCGTTAACAAAGATCTCAATGCTTCACTTGAGATCCTATAATTTACTGATCCTTCCAAACTTTCATTGGAAATAGCTGTTTTTATTTTTGTACTTTAAGAATTATATGGGATTACTATCCTTCGTATTTTCAAAGGGGAACAAGTGGTATTTTTCAATTGTCACGAGTTGTATATAGTCGAGCATTATCGCTTATTGTATAACAATGTATTATTATATGCTGTGACGCATTGTATAACGTGCTGTATGGCGACACGTTGTAATAGTGCGTTGTGTAACTATATACTGCAATAGCAGTACACGGTAATAGCGTTGTGTTGTAACTGTGATGCGTTGTAATGCTGATGCGCAGTCGCAGTGGCGCGCTGTGATAACAACGCGTTGCTATGGTGACGCGCTGTAGCGCTGACGCGTTAACGTAGTGTCGCGCTGTCTTAGCGCTGCGCTGTCAGTGCTGCGCGCGGAGATATCGACGCGTTGTAACGGTGACGCGCTGTCATTGCTACGCGCTGTGATGTCAACGCATCGTAATAGTGATGCGTTGTGATGTCAACGCGTAGTAATAGCAGCGCGCTGTAATGTCAACGCATCGTAATAGTGACGCACTGTCATTGCAACGCGCTGTCATTGTAACGCGCTGCACTAGTAATGTGTTAAAAAACGCGCTGTGACAACACTGAGATGAGAATTGCTATAATACAGCGCTATAACAGTACAGCGCTGTAACAGCAACGCGCTACAGATATATCCTCAAACTTATAAATATAAAAACCTAAGTACCGCAATAAGTATCCCAAAAATCCGACTGTTCCCGACCTGATCCGAACAAATCGAACTAAACCGAATATCGGAAAATCTCGGATCCCGATTATCGAACGATAATTTCCCTCCGACTTAACCGGAGCCTAAAATATCGAGTACCCTCGCATCTCCGTCTCGGATACCGAAGATACGCGGCTCTAATGCACGCGATGCAACAATGCATTATGCAGGAACTGTATTAAAGCATGACGAGCGTGCCGCACACGTTCCCGGCCTGTTTATTCAAGCAGGATAAACGGCAGAGGAAGCGGCAGGCGATGGAGAAGAGAGACAGAGACAGTAAAAGGTACACGAAGTGGTGGAGCTGCTTTCACGGACAGAGGTGGACAGTGTTGCGAAAGACGGCACAAACAGGAGAACAGGAAGAGGCCGAAGAGAAAAAGAGAAACCGGACCGCGTAGGAAGAGACGGAGAGAAAACAGAAGAGACGAAAGTAAAAGCGACGGTGGAAGAGAGAGACGGCTGGAATATCTCGGGAGAGACAAAGCAAATAGGAGACGTTTTAGGAAGGAGGCTCGAACGATGAAAAGACGAGACGGAAAGAAAACAAACGGCCTAGAAAAAGCATAGGTAATGGCCGAAGAGAGGAGAGGCGAAACGACGGGAATACACGCGACCGAATGACAAATCGCATGACGGCCAGAACTTTCCAGCTCTTTGTGTCCCCCGCTGTCTGTGGATGAGAGATCCGAGAGAGAGAGATACGGTTGAAAACGTGACAGGGATGAAACGATAAAAAGCAGCAGGAAAGAAGCTTTAGCGAAATCGTGGCTTGATTCGGGATTGTATCCGGTTGCATTTGATCGGGCGATAAACCGATGAAAGACGAGCAGAAAGGGAAATTCGTGTGGAAAACGAGTTTCGTCCATCTTGTTCTATCCTCATTTTCACTACGATCGTATTTTTCACGTGGTCTACAGATGTTTATTTTCTACGACAGCATGTGGGACCAGGCCTGCTAGGCTGACAGGGGGACCATCACTCAACCGTTTCAATGCAACTGGATTTATACAGTTAACCGATAATACCGATTCGTGGCCATAAAACGCTATTGTATCGTACAAAGCGTGAAATCTCAAAGTCCCAAAATATACGACTCCCTGTTGGCGACCATGTTCTCCCGGACCGACATTTTGTCCCTAAAACTCTGGAAATCCCTGGGTAAGGTAGAATAAATGAGATTGCCGGTTATATATCTCGAAGTGTGGTTAAATTACGAAACAAAACCGAGCTCGGTCATTAAGAGTAATTTACAGGCGGAACGTAACGCGGAATAATTAATTCCAATTTCCCGTGTGTCAATATCGACGTCGAATGCATCAGCTGTGTCCACAATTACTGACCCGACGAATGGGATAATCGATACGCGGCCAGCCAAGGAGAGACTGCGATAAAAGCAAAAACATCGTCCGTGGCAGACCGAACCTCGAGTAACCATAAACCCCGTTAAAATTGATTAATTCGTTATGGTCTTCCGCGGTTTATTATCTCTCCTATCGCATAAATTCCTATCCTGCTCATTGTTACGGGACCTCCAAGATCCTCGGCCAGATTATACCGCTACTTTATCGCCGTTTGCGAAACCGACCGAAAAGTATTTCACCGTTGCGAATACGAAATAACGACGGTAAGATTTTAAACGCTGATTTTTTTTGGTAAATGATCGAGAATCCCAGGACGATTTCGAGGAGAGGGAATCCTTGGAAAAGAATCGCGTGCGAGGATTCTCGAAAAGAGAGAAAACAGGGAACGGCGAACCGGACCTCGCGGTGTCACGTGCGTGAGCGTTCGGAGAACGCCTTAAGCCTGATCCACAAGTTCCTTATCCATCAAATATTTCTCCATTTCAATAGTTTCAAATAGAGAATCTAGTAAATTCTAAAGACACAGATGAAAACTCCAATTAAACCTAACCTGGATCTGACGAACTTAATCAAAACCTAATGTAATCAAACCTTAACTTTAATCACGTGACGCAACTCTCTATCTATTAAATCACAGTTTCCTCTGGGAGTGCAGCACAATCTGAAGCATGCAAATGAAATAATATTTGGTCGACCCGAGAAGACGAGTTGACCGATAGTTGTGTATCAGGCCTTAGCAAGTTAGAAACGTGCAACAGGAACGAGAACACACGCATCTGTTGCCTCACGGTAATTACGGTAGAGGGCCAGATAGGCTATATAACGCACACGTGCGCGACGAAATCCACACGAAAGCGGACAACAGTAGTACGTTCAGGTTAGCTAAGTACACGTATGTATGTACACGTACACGATAATCGTGGTCTCAGACGAACGACTAGGTGAACGGAACGAGTGAGAGAAGAGGGTCCTCGCCCTCGAACAGCCAAGCTGCTCGGTAATTACGTAGGGGAGACGCTCCATTGTTCTGCGCTAGTTTTGTACCAGGTAATAGACGCCTCTACAGGGTGTTCCAAATAGACTGCAAATTTTGATCCGATGGTCACGGAACACGGGGAACAATAATCGACAAATTTTGCGTTTCGACATTTCTCTCATATTCGACCTAACGGATGAAATAAATATGGAAAGTTACGGAGTTTGAAAATTAGTTTGGATTCAGGAGGAGAGTCTTAGATATTAGTCTTCATAGGAGAGACACAGGTTAAAAATTAGTTTGGATTCAGGTAAAAGTTAATTTAGGTTTAAGTTCAAAATCAGATTCGGGTTAAAAATTAGTTCACATTTGGGCTACAATATCTGAATTATTCGGATAAATTCTCGAAGTATCTACACAAACAGATCCATTGAGAAAATGAAAATTACCCTTGCGAGAACTTCACAGTTCGCCATTTCACATACTATTTCTTATCTAGGCTGTGGATACATCGAAGTCTACAAAATAACCCAAAATAACATCTTCAAACCTCGATTACATCCCAAATAATCATCCACAGTATAATAAAAACTTGAGCAAAAATGCATATAATTATAAATGAAATAATTTGGGTACGGATATAAGAGACACCCAGTATATGGCCAGTGAGTGGACGTACGGTTTTATAGGAGAGCCTCGGCGCCCCGCGGATTCGCAGGCTGGCTGAACGTTGACGTTCTAATGAAAGATAAAGCGGATAAACGGCGACACCCGTATAATAGCGCGCGTATTCGAAATGGACGCTTCAATGAGAAGGCGCCACGAGTTAAACTGAAACGATTATGGCCGGTATTTGAAATGCAAAGAAGGAAGCTGTTATACTTTATAAGACATCATTTATGTTTTAACTGCTCCTTTATTAAGGAAATATTGAATATCACGTATATCGCGACGTTGCTGTATGTACTTTAATTAAAATTAATTAATTGCCTCGGTTTTGGATGCTGCGGTAACTGACGCCTTTGTTCGGTGTCAGGGACTTCATTTTAGGAAGACACTTGTGGAGTTTGGGAAATTGGGGTTTGGGGAATTTGGGAATTTGGGGGTTTGAGAATTTGGGAGTTTGAGAATTTGGGGGTTTGAGAATTTGAAGGTTTGAGAATTTGGAGATTTGAGAATTTGGGAAATTTGAGAATTTGAGGATTTGTGAATTTGGGGGTTTGACAATTTGGAGATTTGAGAATTTGGGGGTTTGACAATTTGGGGATTTGGGAATTTAGGGATTTCGGAATTTGTAGAATTTGATAATTAAAAAATTTGAAAATTTGAGAATGCACCAACATCCAACACATAGACCTCTAAAAAAATCCAAAGTCACCAGATCGAATAGACGTCGAAACGGGGTTGGTTGTAAATTTCCAAGCAAAACTGTGTTCAATAACGCATATTTCCCGGGTCGTGTGAGTCCGTAAAAAAGAGTATAAATCTCGAATATAGGCGGACCGAGCGCAGAGATAATTTTATTATGGATCGTATCATAAGTTACTCGTTTGGCAGTCGGCCAAATGTCGCCGTCCCCTCGTTCTTTGTACGCATTCCAGAAACGTTTCTTCCAAGTGTCACAGCCCCCTTCTTCGTTCAGACGAATCCCCGTGAAAATACCATTTCGTTAACCGACCAAAGCTGCATCCATCAAGAAACTACCGGAGCGAGAACGAAGCAGCGGGATACCAAAACATATAGCACAAATTTCAACTTTCTAACGAATAATTCCACTGAGAAAATAGAATCTTATAAAATATCTTCTGAATGACTTAGTTACTGGGGAAGAAAGTACACAGAGAATAAATCCATAGAGAATAAATCCAGAGAGGATGATAAGTCCCTAGGGAATTAATTCTGATTAAGTCCCTAGAAGATAAATTTAAAGGTCCAAGTTCCTCAGGAATAACTCCCTAGAAAACAAGCCCAGAAAGAATAATCCCCTAGGGAATAAGTTCAGAGCGAATAATTCCCTAGAAAGTAAAATCCACGAGAATAAGTTTCTATTCTAATAAAGTAAAAGAAAAGAGTTCTCAGAAATGAATTTCTACAAAAAAGTTCTCAAAAGAGTCCCCACAGAACGAATTCCGAAGAAACTTCGCGGAGAATAAATTTCGAAGTTTCCATGGAACAAATACGCAGAAAATAATTTGATAAAGGAATAAATTTGCGGGAAATAAGTCGACGGTGATTAAATGTCCAGAAAATAAGTTGCAGCAGAAGAAGTTTGCCGGAAATAAGTTGGCCAGCGAAGTAGCGAGAAAATGAGTTCCGAAGAAATAAATTCCTAGGAACTTTTCGAAGTTCCGCCGCGTACTTGAGGGTTTTCGACACGTTCTTCTTTTTTTCAGCGTGGCTGAGCGATGCTTTAAGGTCATTGCCCAAGGATACGTGCACGCACCGATGCAACGTAACGAAGTTTCAGTCGCCTGGCGGAGGCGCGCACAAGAGGACAATTCGACCGTGGAGCTCGTCAGGTTAATTGAATTTATGGCTCGATATTCCGAGCGTGAGCGATTGCGATCGACGATAAGCCGAGACCCGTGAACCTTTTACGGTGGATCCTCGTTAATGAACGGACTCACCTCGAACAATACCGTGATCCTATTTTTCGATCCTCTTAACGATTTAAATGGACTATCAGACCATCGAAAAAAGAGCTAACGCGACTAGAGAGAATCAAGTATTTTTTTTTTCTGAACCTTTAATGCATTCTTTTAATGTAACATCAGTTGAAAGTTAAGTAAGATACAGTTATTTACAAATATCTCGTTAGATATCGATTCTACGACAAAAGTAGTTATCACCAAATTTGTAGCTTGAAAAATTCTCTACAAAAAAGGTCCTATGAATATTTTTCATGGGAGTAAGCGTTTTCAACCTTCTCGCGAAAGGTCACAAGGTCACCCCTGCCTTTTTGAACGAGTCAGGGCTTAAATTGTAGGGAATGACGAATAGAAACAGAATACGAAATATTATCTCAGAATACGAAACTTTAATCACGTTTCGTGTAAATAACTTGTAAGATTTAGTTGTCGTTTCTAACAATCATCCAGCATTACAAAGTTATTTTCTGAATAAGCTGAAATTCCCGGAAACTTATCGTCGAGGAAATTTAGTACCCATCGAACAAGTTCCACGAAATTGCTGGAAATCGTTCAAATTCGGATCAATCCGAGTTCGCTGATAAGTTCGATCGTAATTTATGCAAGGAACGTGTATCATACAGCGAAAACATATTGGCTCCCCTTTCTTGCCGCTGTTTCGTTCGTCAGATCACGTTGGCCAATAAAGTTTCGGCAACTTTTGCGATCCACCGACTAAGCTACCCCGACTGTGAAGTTGGCTCGTTCATTAAACCTGTTCGGCGTCGGGACAGCTCAGGGATAAACCATTTTGAATTAACTACCGGGACATGCGTTTCGGCTCCTTCGTTTTACTCCCCTTTTGCGCGAGTATTCAGACCTCTCTTAATTATATAACCTTCAGAGGGACAGCTTTTTATGTTTTCCACACAGAACTTTCATATGCTGGAAATATGAGACCAAAACCCAAAAACGAGCTTATGGTGTATAGTAGAGAAATTATATACAAACTTCATATAATTCAGTCTCTGATATAAAAAATTTCGATTACGCATATAAAAGAAACTCTCGATTTTGTATAATGCAAGAAGCTTCGATTATGTGTAGTGTAAAAAATCTCTTGATTATACGTAATGTAGGCAAAGTGTTTCTCCAACCGCGTAAAATGGAAGTGTAAAAAGTAGCGAATAAATTGAATGATTTCCCAGCGTGCAAAATAAAAAGTAGGCAGAAAAAGGAGCGAGTAAATCAAGGAACAGATGCACGCGTTAGAAGCGGAGGATAATTGGTAGAGAAAAGTTATCGAATGCTGTATCGAATTAGAGATAATGGGAAATAGTGGGATAGAAAGCGTTCAGGACGGTGAATTCGTGCTCGAATTACACCAGTCATAGGAACAATTTAGAATCGAGTTTATGACGTGGCTTTGCCTTGCTCAGCCCTTGGATGTCTCCCACCATGGATACGGTTAAAGATCCAAGGTTCAACTGGCACGATTGTTGAGTTATCTGGAATTTAGCTTGGATTACCATCAGAAATTCCTCGCAGTTCGCCGATGTTAGACTCGTTAGTTTAAAGGGAATGAAATTCGGGACTTTAACGATTTTCCGTTTCTTTCGTTTATATTCGATTTAACCGAAAGGTTAGCTTGACTTTATCTTATGTTATGGATAACGCTGATTCCTCTAAAAATCGATGGCTCGATAAAAAAAAGCCTGCGGGATAAAGTAAAATTGTAAATATATTTTATCATACTTCCGCGATAAATAAAACATTCGATAGAAAATAAAGAGGAACAGATATTCCCTGTGAAACGATAAAACAACTACGAAGTTTCCAACGAACATAACGGATAAAAAGGAGCGTAGAATTTTTTCTTGAATCGTGATTTCCTTGCTGGCTGTGCGTAGAGGCGCAATGCGAAATTAAACTAACGGCTTGCTCGAACAAACGAGTCTCTTAAGAAAGAAAGGATCGTTAATGCGCCCAGCGTAGCAATACATCGGCGAACTCGCTTCAGCGTGGAATCTCATTAACCGGGTTGCTCGATGACTCGAAACACGTTAATGCTCGCGCACACACGTCCCCGGGAAAATCGACATCAATCACTGTCGAGCCAGGAACTTCAAACGTTCTCTACGTGCACCGGCGATTTACATGCGCCGCGAACCCACGATAACCTTACGTGAACGCCAAAAAACAGAGAAAGAGAGAAAAAAGGAAGGACGAAGAACACGGAGTTAAAAACTGAAAGCGATTTTCACCACGAACGATAATATTTTTCCCGTAGTGTAACCGCGTTTTCTTTAATTTACGCGTGGAAGTGTCAAGGCATGCTGATATAACGCAAGGTAATACAACGTGTGGCGATATAATGCGAGGCAACACAATGCGTGGCGATATAACGCGAGGCAACACAACGCGTGGCGATATAACACAAGGGAATAAAGCACGTGGCGATATAACGCGAGGCAACACGATGCATGGCGATATAACGCGAGTCGACATAACGCGTGGCGATATAACGCGAGACAATACAGTGCGTGGAAATATCAAGCGTAATGATACAACGCGCTGAAATATCGATGGATGGCGATAAAACGCGAGACAAAACAGCGCACGGATATATTTACATACAATGCGTGGCGATATAATGAGACAACCAAAGAACCTCGCGTTAGTATTTGACGCAAAGCTAAGAAATCGCAAATCACCTTTATCAGCGCACGAAATATCATCAACGAAAGAAAAGAAGGAAGAACTGCACAGCACCGAAGGTGGCTGTCATGATGCACGTTTCTTGCATGCAAATTTTCACGTGCTACGTGTTCGTACACGGATGCGAGCGTGGCACGTAAAATCGCGTAACACGACGAAAATATAAATTCAACGATAGAATCGCAACGCGGCTCGTATCGACGCGAAATTCCCAGCGAGGACTAATAAAACCTTTGCGCTGATACGCGTTCGCTCGTATTTCGCCGTATTTAATTACGCTCTTCCCGCGAATAATTTCCTCGTTAGAAAACATTCGTTTGCCTCGCTGTTTAGGAAAAAATATAGAATACTCGGATTATCTATCTCGGATCGCATAAGCAATTAATGGAGCACAAAGATGGTATTATAACGGGTGATTTTTAATTACTTATCAAAGTATTTTTAATTACTATGTATGGAATTGTTACTCATTATGTATCGACGAGTGGAATTGCGATGCGTTATACGATCACTCATGCAAATGCGTTGGTAAATCGCTCATGGAATTACCAAGCATGGTATTGTCATGTGCTATATATTCACGTGTGGAGTTGCTACACGTGCAATTTCTACACGTGGAATTGTTATGTATAGAATTGACATATGTAGAATTAATGTGCGTGGAATTGCAACACATGGAAATATGCCTGAAATTGTCACGTGCCACAGTCATATGTGGAATTGCAACGCGTGGTGCCACCACACATGAAACTGATTGCATGTAGAATTGTTTCGCGCTACACAGCCATGCATGGAGTCGCTTGCCCGTGGAATTGATACACGTGCGATTGGGAGAATTTAATCGAAGGCAGTTTTCTTGTCGAAGATATTTGTAACCGGACAAACTAACATGTCCGTAAAGTTTTGCCAGAACGGCGAGAGATCTCGACGAATCTTCAAGAGTATCCAACCGGGACCAGGATATGCTCCGATAGATTCAATTATCGGACGACCAATGGAATTATCCAAATCCGATATCGGCGTTCGATCGAATTTCTCGAATCGTCTCGCTTGCAAGCAAATTGGAAGCACAGCTGTCAATAGCTGGTGAATGGAGCAATGCTTGCCGGACAAGCAGACACGCGATACTATTTCTAAGGTTGTTTCACTTAACGTTAATATCCTTTCCCTTTTCGGTACCCAGTCCCAAGCTGCTTAAACGACGCTTTTATAACAGGCCAAGGAAATTGAATGTCTAGGAGTTGTAAAGACCACTAGAATGCTAATGAAGGTCAGTGGGTGGAGCTGCCAAGGCCGTTCTACGGTCACTCATGTCCCTCGTTAAGTTTCGCGATAAAGCATAGATATCGAGGAAAATAAGATGCATTAACCAGCCGTTATTTTTAGGCACACGTTATAGCAAGTTTCGTGCAGTACTCCCAATAGATATCAAGGATACCAGAGTCGGCGACTTGGATTACTAAGCTTTGATTTTGTAATTCTGTTCCTCGAAACATTGGGACATTCGAATTATGGGACTTTAAAATATTGAAGCTCTAAAAGTCCCCCTTGAAAGTACAATGAACCATCGATCCAATTTCCTCCGAATTTAATTTTCTCACCCTCGTGAAAAATCTCGTTACTATGCTTTCCAAACAATATTTGACATCCCCGCGGAAAAAGGGAACGTCCGGGATGCGCGATATCAAAAAAAGGTTAAAAACTGGCCGGGTTCGTCGGGCTCCCCTTCCGGTATGTCCCTCAAAAACGTCGGCAAGCAGGGAAAACAATGGCGGGTGTTGCAGGATGTATCGCTAAGAGTAAAAAAAGGAAAAGAAACAATAGCAGGGCGGGAAAGGTTGGACGCGAGAGCTAGTAACGACAGAACGAGAAGTAGTACGGAAAGAACGCGGCAAGGGAGCGTTGAAGGGAGAAGGACGGATACCGTGGGTGGCGAGGGTGAAACGGGCCGTTGCTCGAGGGTGACAAAGGGTGGTCGTCAGAGACGAAGAGCGGGGGTTGGTTCATAGGGAAGGTTTTGCCGGTCGATGTTGCTGTGGCTCGTGTTTTCGCGAATACCCTGTGCTCGTACGCAAATGAAGACATGGAAATTGTTAGATACGATCGATGAATAGAATTTCCAAGTCCGATATGAACCGTGGAAAATTGTTAGCTATGGTCGCTGAAATGGTGCG
This sequence comes from Megachile ligniseca, assembly GCA_945859555.1. Lineage (NCBI taxonomy): Eukaryota > Metazoa > Arthropoda > Insecta > Hymenoptera > Megachilidae > Megachile > Megachile ligniseca. Next base: position 9,244,036 of record OX243783.1, read on the forward strand.
TCATAAATACCTTAAGTTATAGTAAGTATTCACCGAGATATTCACCAAATAACGTATATTATTTCAATCGTACTGCCAGATCTGTTACGGTGCGATTAATTAACGAACACTCTTACTCTCATTACATCGGATAAATGGAATGTCTAACGATAAGCGATCGCGAAATTACAATCGAGATAAATGAAGAATCTCCGGGATCGATCGAATTAATCAATTAGTAATTAATTTGTGTATGGAGTAACGCTCGAAACGATGAAAAATCTCGTTCCGAGAAGATGCGTTTCTTAGCTCGTATTCGTGTCGGGATCTCGTGCCCTGTACATTCCACGAGCCACGCTACAGAGTGGCGGGAATGAATACTCCTTTCGCAACGCTGCCGGTACATTAGTCTAATTGAAATCCGGATGGCGTGGCGCGCGTGACCGTACACCATCTCGAACTGTCACGCTTTCAAATAGGTATAGGCGTGTCAAACATGTACGTTGCTCACTTTCTGCAAAACCTCTTTTCACTCTAATTACGTGAATTCGCAAATAATATCGGCACGCGTTGAAGCATGATTCATTAGATCTCGAATCGAGGTTTGCTCGAAACGACGAGTGCGCATGCGCGGAACTAAGCGCGCATCGTATCGCATGCAGCATACAAAATGTCATGGAAAATAATTGTATCAGCACCTGAACATGCTTAATTTAAAGACCAGATTGACGATTGCGACCCTCATAATCCAAAAATTCATTAATGTACAGAAACTGTACCGCAAATAACAATAAACGATAAAGATTAAATTTGTATTTCGTATCGAATAGCTTTTCCGAAACTCCCTCTGCGCATGCGCGAGACAGAGCGCGCACCGTTTCGCTGGTTGCGTACAAAACGCATTGTTACACGCCGTACAATAACAAATTACAATCGCGTAATGGTTGAAACGCAAATGAAGCGATGACCTTGACAATCGAGATAAGAACGATCGCCAAAAAGTGAGTAAAACCGTTGAAACAGTTCTTGAAATGCAAAAACAGTCACGTCAGCGTGAACGTACTTTCTAAATGTATGCGGGCAACGTGCAGCGCGCATGCGCCGAGAAAGTAAAATGAGATACTTTCTCTACGTGGCTGCAATTCTTATGGGATTCCCCTCGTGCACAAGAGGAGGAAACGCGTGGCCTAACTGGTCGAGGGAAACCGTTTAAAAACGGTGCGTGCGCGTGTACGTATGTACGACCGGGCTTCATGCCGTTTATTAACGGAAAATTAAAGCCCCATGTACGCAGGGGGGAGAACAGTGTTTCTTCGCCGTCATAAATGGACCGCGACTAAAAATAACCAGGTGCTTTTATGACGCGACTGTTACAACGACCCGAGACATCCGAGCGCAACGAAGGCGTGTTCATTTTCATAATCCAGGACTTTAACGTACCCGTGATGGCCCATTTAAAACTATCAGTACATGATTCTTCTTTGATAACGATACAAATCATTGTATGCTGTTAAACGCATCAGCTTCCACTTAGCACAAAATTTAGCACAACTCTAAAACTATGAGACTTTTAAGAGCAGAATAGAAATGAAAATAAAGTACAAAGTTTGTTAACTTTAAAATCTATCATGTTTATTTTGTGAAATCAGATCATTATAGTTGAACTATGATAATAAATTGCCAAGAGGTAATTAAAGATCTTTAGATGTGAACATAGATCGTTGATAAAGTCAACGTTCGATAAAATTGTGCATCGAGAAAAGTGGATGAAATCTCGGACAAGAACGAGAGCGAGTACGATTCATTCTCTCCTCCTCCATTTCGTTCTCCATTTAGTCTTTTTCTCGGCCTTGATCGCTTCGCCAAGGAGCAAGGACCGTAGAGAAAAAGGAAACGGGTATATATACCCGGGAGAAGCAGGGATAGTGAATCTCTCTTACTTCCCTTGTTCATTGTAAATACACACGTGAACGTGTACACAAATTTCCATCGCAATTGTATATATGTATGTGTTCGGGGAATGACTCGAAACGGTTGCACGTTCGTATCGTTCCCAATCTTCTTCGATTGCAAAGTACTCTCGCAAGTAGCAATTGCTTTAAAGCTCTTCGAAAAATATCGACCAAAGCGTTAAATTTCGTCTGGGGGAAACGATTTTCTTCCCCTCGAAACCTCAAGTATAGAGATTGTTATTAGATCGCTGCACACTTAGCTTTCTTTATTTGAAACAGATAGCTTTATCAGAAGATATCACTATTAGTATACTGATATAAAAATATTAGTATAACGTAACAATATAAAATAAATGATCAATAATTATACCAGTTATCCTAGAGAAAGTGGAATTATCAATTAATTCTGAAATGATAAATTATATTGATTCACGACCGAGTCTCGCTATATGGCCGTCGGGGGTTTAACCAGCGGAGCATAAATAAAAAATTTCTGGAACGTAAATTCGATGATAAGGAGAAACATAGTTCAGACGTGAAAGGCTCGTAGCAAACAGATCTCGAGATGTATCGAACGGGATCGAAGTCTTTTTGCTTTCGAGACTGTAATTTACTCGACACGTGTTCAACGTACGACACGCAAATTACTCTCGCAAGCGCACATCGTATTTTGCGATAATAATTCGCGACACGGTTGCATGTTGCAAGTCGAGGCATGAAGTCAAGGCTAATTTATTTGCCAACATCGAACGAGACGATTCTATCGCAACCTGAGATCACTTTCCGCGATTGTACAATGTACAACATGCCAAAAGGTTCGCCTCGAAGAATTTTTTCTTGCACCGAGCAAATATGGAGAATATCGGAAGATGGAAAGAAACCGTCAACAAATACCGTTTCACAATACCAATGTGTTATCAGCCACGTGAGACTATTTTTATTAAAACAGTAAGACATTGCGTTCTATTATCGTTGTTACGTACATTCGTAGAATATCGTTATATCATCGAATTATTAATATTTGCACTGTATAATTTTTCAAAGAATTTTTTAACCTCGGATGATTCTTTGGAATCGTTTTCGATTAGCTATGACGTACTCTCTTATAGTATTTTTTATCTGTACAGTGACATTCAACTTATAACGTATATAACTGATAAGTTAATAGCGGGTTTCAATGAACAGTTAATTTTACTTTGTATAATCTACAGTTTACCAATGTCAAATCGATTGTGTCCGCTTATCGCTCGTCGAACTTAGGTACATATTAGGAAATTATTGAGATGGTTTTACAAAATTTACGTAGTTTCAGAATCTCAAATTTTTGAGATCCCAAGGTTCCAGAAATTCAAAGTTAAAAATCTCTAAAGGTCCAAAATCTCAAGGTCTGAATGTCTTAGAGTCCCAAGAACGCAAAGTTCCAAAACTCCATGGGTCCAAAATCCCAGAGTCCCAACACCCCAAGGTTCCAAATCTCTATAGGTCCCAATATCCCAAGGTTCCAAATCTCTATAGGTCCCAACATCCCAAGGTCCCAATATCCCAAAGCCCCAACACTCCAAAGTCCCAACACTCCAAAGTCCCAACACTCCAAAGTCCCAACACTGCAAAGTCTCAACACTCCAAGGTCCCAACATCCCAAGGATCCAAATCTCTATAGGTCCCAATATCCCAAGGTTCCAGATCTCTATAGATCCCAACATCCCAAGGTCCCAAGAAACAGAAGTCCCAAAATTCAAACCCAAAACCCTACAGTGTCAAGGTCCCCAAAACCTCGTTCCAAACTCCACAAAATTGTCCCCATGGAGTACAGAACCTTGAAAGAGCTATCAGAATAACTTACCACACGCACGACAGCAACCTTGAAGATCCGAATAATCTACGAGCCGAGCGTAATCGAAGGAAACGAACGATTAGTCAGATAACCGGCATCACGATCTCGGAACGACAAAGTATGAAGAATGGAAATGGCTCGCGGCGAACGCGATGATGCATCGAGAAGATGGGAAATCGTTAACCTTGCCTGGCCATGTCAACGGGCCATGGAATTCGTATGCGTCATACGGTATGCAGGCTAACCGAAGCGACGCTTTAAAGAGGCAGGAGAATTACAATGCATTGCCACACGCCCATCTCTCTTTGGACGCAGTAACAATGCATGCCTCTTAGCTGCCGAAGATGCATGTATAATGGACCCCCAGCATCGGACCGGTTAAATGATCGCGGAGTCGTCGATTAAACCGGAGTATCAAAGCGCTTAATGGGAATTGTATCTACTCTCGATAGAATGGATTTACGCGGGCTGGAACTAATTTAACGATCGATTCTGTTCTTTTTAGTCTTTTCAAATTGGCATCGATTGCGAGCTATTTATCTCCATAGACTTCGATTACGCGGTGAACGAACGGGAGGTGATTTATTTCCACTTGGATGAGTGAATTATGAAGCCAATGGCTTCGGAGGTTCTGCGGGGATTTTGGGAAGAGTAGGAAGGTTCAGACGCATTTTAGACAAACTTTGAGATCACGCGAATAAGGACAACCTAGTGCAGTTCTGTGAAGAATATATAGAAAGGGGAGAGCTTGAGAGGATATTCAGGTATCATGGATACATTATAAAATGCATCGACTTCAAATGCAATTGGTACAGTTAAATTTCATCATTTAAAATGGAGTATAACACAATCGCGTTAAGGTCCTGTAACGGAGAGGACACGGTTGTCCTTGGGTCAGCCTAACTCGGCGCGACCCACGTTGTCGAAAGTGGTTGTAACGTAAACAGAGACTCACCTTCCGTCGGCTTCTTGATGGTGGTAAAACCGGTGGTTGGTCGCCGCCATCCCCTCCAGTTATTGCACAACGATTCCGGCTCGCTGCTCCAGCTGCATAAAGAATCCTCCTCGAAGCGATCCGAGTCCTCGAAGGAGTAACGATCGGTCTCCTCCCACTCGATTATCTGTGGACCGTTCTGACCGGCGACATTTCCCACGGCCACTCTAGCTTCGCCGCCACCGGAACCACCGCCGCTGCTACCACTTCCACCCCCGCCTCCACCTCCACCACCACCACCACCACCGCCACCACGTCCTCCGCTGCCTCCACCTGCACCGCCTCCTCCAGCACCTCCGCCGCCGCCGCTACCACCCACCACCACGGGAGACCGAGCCAGGTTGCCCGCCAGTTTTAATTGTCGTACGAATCGGCACGCGCGACACTACGAGCCACTGCGCCCCCGACCGACCACCGTGCTCCGATGACGGCCCCACCGCGATCACGAAGCGACGACACCGCCGCCGTCTCCTACGAATCGAGCCACCGTTTAACGCGCGAATCCTTCACCTTGCGTGACACCACTCGCCGCCTGCGGAAGAACAACCACCATTTTATCTCAGATTTTATAATATGTACCTCTCATCGCATCGTACGTGTCGTTTCAGATTAATTTCCCGTAAGGACACCGATACGAGTGCCTGGGGCAATTTAGGGATCTCAAGAATTACAGATTTGGGGATCTTAGGGAATTTGGGGACATAGACAATTTGGGAACTTAGGCAGTTTGGAGACATAAGCAATATGGAGACTTAGGCAGTTTGGAGACATAGGCAATTTGGGAACATAGGCACTTTGAGGACATAGGCAATTTGCGGACATGGACAATTTGTGGACATGGACAATTTGGAGACATAGACAACTTGAGGATTTAGACAATTTGTGGACATGGACAATTTGGAGACATATAGAATTGACTAGTCTATATACTTAACAAATTTGAAGGTCTAGATGTATTGGAATCTAGGAGATTTAGAGATCTGTAGAATCTGCAGATACAGAAAATTTAAACATATGGCATCTAAAAATTTGGGAACTTAGGAATTAAAAATTTTGGAAATCAGAAAATTAAAAAAGTGTTAGAATTTGAAAATTTATCAGGTTGAAATAGAAAAAACAAAGTAAAGTAGCTCAATGGAAAGGGCAAGTGATACAGTACCCACTCCGATATAGCGAGATCGTGAAACTTTTCCAGCATACGTTCCAGTTTCCACTTCAGATGCCGCTTAATTTATGACCTCGCTTTATCGGTAGCTATAACTAGGAAATACGTCTAATACCGAAAGGAGTTTTAATAGATATGAAGGTAATAAAGGTGATTTCAGTATGGCTCGGTGAGAAGATAAGGGTAATATAGCCTTCTACCATAATATAGTGAGATCGTAAAAGTCTTCGGTATACGATCCTCAAATTTCATTAAACCTAGCTTGGTTAGGGTTTAATTTACGATCTCGCTATGTCATAAAGTAGACAGCCAAATTTCAGAATTCGTGAACCACGATTTGATCACATCTGCTTTATATGTACTGTCCGACGAGGGGGTTAAATATTTTGAACGGTTATTAAATTTAAATTGAAGCAAATATTTAATGAAATAACAATATTATTTCAATAACTCCTTGATTATTTCGAACGAATGGAAACGACACGTACGATGCCATTTAATTAACAAACAATCATAAAATGTAAACAATAAAAGTACATACATCAACATGCAACGAGGATAAACGAACGTAACAGATTTCGAAAAAGAACGAAATTATTTTGAAAGCTTCGAAAAATCATTTGTTCTGTTTACACGGTGTTTACATGAATAACAGCCGGTCAATGTCATCCACAGAGTGTATACATATACATATATGTACCTCGGTTATATTTGAGAGACTTTTCATGACTGGGTTAGCTATGAAATTTGTTAATCAAAACTCTGATTCGACTCCATGGCGAGGTATGTAATTGGTAAATCCGAACGTGCGCCTCTAACCACCGTTTTACCACCGCCAACACGATGCTCGATACTTCCCCTCTATTAACCCTCTTTGTCATCACGACCGGCTATAACCGCCTCTACTTTTAATTGTTCGTCGAATTGGCGCACGCAGCATTACGATTCCACCGTACTACGATGCAATTGTGTACGAGTCAGATATACTGTTATCGATTATCGATATACCATCGATATCTATTGATGTTAAACGATATATCGATAATATAGAAGTAGAATGTAACACGTTTTCATTTTACTAATTAAACTTTAAATCTAATCTAATCTAACATCATTTTATCGTTCGAATTTATTTAGTCTTGTTTAAACTTTAAATATTATTTAATCTAATTTCAAGCAAGAATAACTAAATTTAAATAATAAAATTTTACGTTACATTCTGTCTTCAGTCAAATAATCGTCTTAATAGAATTATCGATCTATCGAATTTTCGACATTATCGATACTTATCGATAACAGCAATTGTTTGATGGATCAGTTTTTACTGTTTGTTAATGAAAAGTTTTTCACATTGTACGAAATTTGATTGAAAGAATAATATTTAGTTGACAAAATAAAAGAAATTAGAAAACTTTTGCCAGCACGTGAATAATCAGTTACATTCCCAAATCGTGTTGGTATTGTCGTCGTTGCTATTTGGTCCGCGATGCTACCAAGAAGGTCACCTTTCACTTTCGAATTCTGTTATTCAGTATTTGCTTACTTTCCGAGGATAAATTTAAAGCGAAGCGTCCCGCGACAACGGAAGTCGATCTCTTAATGCCGCAACTCCAATTCCGATTCGACTAAAAATCTTTCCGGTGAAAGTTTTCGATTTTCAAGCGAAATATCACTTTAAAGTTCGAATAACAATGGGAGTATTGTAGAGGAACATAACAATGAAACATAACCTAACCCTTTCACCTCGAAAACTTACTATCATCCGCACAGAAACGATAACACTGAACTCCTGACATCGAACGTGATCGATAGATCGATCATCGCGAGTTGCTGATCGAAATCAATCTTGATACAGAAACAGCTGATTCGCGTCGTTTTCACATTCGAAGAAGCGTATTGATTTTCCGCGATACGAAAGAACCGCCTTAATATTTTGAATGATTCCACGCGAGTCACTCGAGCGAAAAAAGAGAAATCACTAGATACACGACGCGTACGAGTCAACGTGACCGATTTGTCAGTCGCGACTGTAACGGCATACGTCAAAAGTCGCAACAGCATGTGATCAAGTTAAAACAATTAGGTTAGGTTGAATTTTGGAAGATGAACCTTTAAAGAGAGACACGAGAGTATCAGTGACACGAGAATCAGAGGCATAAGGACCTTGGCGGGTCGACAGACCCACGTCAAGAACGTGCGACGACCCCGACCCCGCTAAGGGAAGTACTCCTTTCTTACATCTATTCTCTTACATTCACTGCCCTGTATGTTTCACTGTTCCACCTTTCACACCTCTTGTACACATAGACTCTAACCCTTTTCCTGCTTACCTCACCCTCTCTAAAAAGTTTACCGTTCCGTCACTGGTGCACTTCACACCCCTCCTTCCTTCTTCTACTACTACCACTACTACTACTATTACTAGCACCACCGAACGAACAGTACGGAACCAGAACAGAATGGGGAGTAATACACAAACATGTATAATAAATATATATATATACGTTATATATGCACACATACACACACAACGGCGCACTCGACAACAGAGTAGGACAGCTGAGCCACCACTGCCCCACCAGTTTTATGTAAGAGACATCTTGCACTGTGTCCACCGTTACTTCCGCAAAGGTTAAACCTACCACCGGCACGCGAACGATTTCGATACCTTACGTTAAAATTTGTACACTACACCACTGCACTAATCCGTAATTTCAGCTAGCCTACCCCATCGACGACAACAACAAATATGGCGAGCGAACCTCCTCCTGCGCCTCGCTGCTACGACTGTCGACTGACCACCAGGTGGCGATCGGAACGCCGCCCCAACGACCCCTACCATAACTTCTCGCAATGGACCTAGGAATACAGGGATGCACTGTGAACTTCAATTGTTGACAAGAAGAGCGAAACTAACGCGCAAGGGGGCGCTCCGATAGTCGATACCCGAATTTTATTCGTTGCCTTTCTGCGCATGCTCCATACCGCCAATTATGAAAAGCAAAGTAACTAAATTTCAGCTCAACATCCAATAAGTGATCATTTCTTTCATGTCACGTTTTGCAAACTTGAAGATTTAGAAACTTTAGATTTACAAACCTTCAAAGTTAGAACATTTGAAATTTAGACATTCTCAAATTTCAAATGATCAATTGTTGTATTACCAAATTTTCAGTTTAATTGTACTAAGATGCAGCCAATGAAAATTCATTTCGCAGTGGCTTGGTTGCTCAAGAATATGATCTGTCTTTATGTTCTTAGATTCATGTTTTTTATTCGGCTTTATTTCGGATGTTTCCGTTCATTTTCGGATATTGCGTCGATATTTCCGCGGTTTTTAGTTGAAATATGAAATGTAACAAAGCTTCAGCGTTACAATTTTTTAGCATAGATTAATTTCAGTATTTGTTACAAATGTAATGAAGCAGTAATATAAAATTTCTTTTTAATAATATTTTAATATAGAATTGAAAGGTACAAAATTTAAAATATCTTTCATTGAGGTTATATGTATTACGGTATAGTTTGATAGAACGTTTAGCGTCTTAGAAGTGGTATAAAATTATTACGTTTTATTTTATTAAATACATAAAATGTCAGCTGAACCGGATTCTGATGACATTAACAACCCAGATAATATAATTAAAATTTTAATTGCTACCGATATTCATCTTGGTTTTGAATATAATAAAAAAAGAGGTTGGTTGTTATAATGTGATTTAAACTAGGAATCTGTTATTATATTCGTTATGTGTATGATTCATGCTAATATTTATTAACTGATTAAAGGACAGGAGTTAGATGATAGTTTTGTAACTTTTGAGGAAATATTACAATATGGTAAAAAACATGAAGTAGATTTTGTACTTCTTGGAGGAGATTTATTTCATGATGCTAAACCATCACAAACTGCAGTATTAAAATGTATGGAATTATTAAGAAAATACTGTTTAGGTTCAAAGTTAGTATAATTGTATATAACATTGATATTTTAATTGAATATTTCTAACAAATATTTAAATTTAATTATGATCTATTTATCAGAGAAATCAAACTTCAGTTCTTAAGTGATCCTGAAGTTGCATTCAGTCATTGTGCTCACAAAACAGTAAATTACGAGGATCCCAATTTAAATGTCTCTATGCCAATATTCTCTATTCATGGAAATCATGATGATCCAAGTAAGAAATGTATAATATATATAAGTATGTATAAAGTTTTCCTACTATTTTTTTATTATTAACAAAACAAAATAGGCTTTGGCGCTGTTGGATCAATGGATTTGTTATCAGTATCTGGTCTTATAAATTATTTTGGAAAGTGGACAGACCTTACTAAAATATCTATTTCTCCTTTAATACTGAAAAAAGGTGAAACTCATATTGCACTTTATGGTTTAAGTTACATAAATGATCAGAGGCTGTCTCGTTTGCTGAGAGATTATAAGGTAAACTTATGAAGGAAAAATATGATGTATTTACCTTCCATATAAATTTTAATAATTTTTTTTTATAGATGGATCTGTTGCGCCCAAAGGACATACCAGATTGTTATAACATATTTGTTTTACATCAAAATCGTGCTGTTCATAAAGAATATGGACATATTCCAGAAAACAAATTGCCAGATTTCCTTGATTTCATTGTGTGGGGACATGAACATGAATGTCGTATTAGCCCAGAAGCACTTTCAGATGCTAATTACTTGATTTGTCAACCAGGTACATTCTGATTCAAGTTTTTCTAATTTTGATACCACAAATATATTGCATATAAAATTACATATAACTTTACATTTGAAAATTGTAATTTCAGGAAGTTCTATTGCAACATCTTTATCTGAGGGTGAAGCAAAACCTAAACATGTTGGCATTTTGAGTATAAGCAAACAGAAATTTAAAATGAAAGCACTAAAATTAAAGACTGTTAGACCATTTGTGTTTGACAATTTGATCCTAAGAGAACAAAATATACGGAAGGATTATACTCAACCATTGTCTAAATCAGTATACAATTTTATTGATAATTACATAGAAAACACGCTTATACCTAAAGCTGCCACACAACTATCTGGACACCCTAAACAACCCATTCAACCTTTGATTCGCTTAAGAGTATTTTACACTTCCGAGGACGAAATGTTTGATGGAATGCAGTAAAGTTTATCAAAGTCTCATTTTTATTAACAGTTATTAAATGGACAGTATATGAAAATATATTTCAGATTGGCACAAAAATATTGTGATGAAGTTGCTAATCCCATGGATATGATTCTGTTTCGTAAAGAAAGCACATGCAGTAAAAGGTCGAAATCAAGTACAACCAGTTTCAATGATGATCCTGATGAAATGGCACAAATATTTCAGTATGAAGTGCGTAAAAACTAATTTGTGCTGTTATTCTTTACATATAATGCCAAATTCTTTTTATTAGGACGACGTAGATTGGAATAAAACAGTGCAGGGCGGGATAAAAAAGCACTTTAGTTTGGAAGAAAATAAAGATAAAATAACTGTATTATCTGTTAATGGGTTAAATGAAGCATTAAACCGATTTATTGAAAGAGGAGATACAGACGCCTTTAAAGATATAATAAGGTAAAATATTTATAATTTAATAATTAAAAAATTATTGTATTTTAAATGTGTGAACATGAATCCTAATTGATAACTTAATATTCAGTCACCAGATGAAGAAAACTATTGCTCATTTAGAAACTTGTAACGTGACCAATACCGATAGTATTCTGAATGAAATAAAAAATTTACGTGACAAAAGAATGGAAAAAGAACAAGAAGAAGAAGTAGAGATACAACAATTCTTTAATGATCCAAATAAAAATAAGAAATCATGTAAAGATACGGTCGATGTGATTGATAGTGATGAAGATGATGAACAAACTACAGTGACCAAAGGCAGAGGTGCAAGAGGTAGAGGAGCACCTTCTAGAGGTAGAGCCTCACGAGGGGGTGGCCGTGGTAAAAATAAAAATACACCTGATGTAACAATTACATCAATTTCTTCTGGGAAACCAAAGGTACAAATAAGAATAAAAAATTTATATAAATATAAATTTCTAGAAACTTATTTATTAATAAGTAGAATATCACGGAATATTTTCTTTTATTTATATATCTATGATAATTATTTTATTTTTGTTTATTGCTAGGATCAAACTTCATTAAGAGCTTATGTGAGAGCGTCGAATAAAAGAAATATCGAAAATATTGTCATCGATGATTCCGATTAAAATATAAATAATTTAAAAACTTTTCCTTAAACACTGTAATAATTATTATATTTAAATACATTATTATATTTTCATTAAACATTCAGACCATTTCATTCCCTTATCAACGTTAATTTTATATAAAATGTTCAACTTTATTCGGATCAAAATTTGCCTTATGTGATTTCATATCTCGACTTTCGATACTATCGAATGTGGCGCGACCACAACCCGCCGGAAGTTGTCTTTCTTTACACTTCCTCCATTGATCGTGTTTGATCGGAGAGTTTTCAGGAGGTTGAATTTGCAGGTATTATAGTAGAAAAATTTGTTATTATGTTAAAAATAAAATGTTAAACATCCAGTGTAAACATATTTACGTATACTTTATATAAATTATACGTTATTTATTGATTCATCGTTGCGATTCAATCGGATAAATTTCACATCATGGAGTTTGTTATATGTTCCGAACACTGTCAAGACATAACCTTAAAATAAATTCAAAATGTTTATGTAAATTGATCTTACATATGAACGTAACTAAATTGAAAAGAAAAAGAACGACTTCAAACATTTATATTTATGAATAATTGAAATAATATTTTGAACAGAAATGCCACCAAAACGAGGAAAAGTACAAAAGGAGGAAGTTCAAGTGTCTCTTGGACCTCAGCTCCGTGAAGGAGAGGTTGTTTTTGGTGTTGCACACATTTTCGCAAGTTTCAATGATACCTTTGTACACGTAACAGATTTATCGGGCAGGTGAGTTCAATTCTAATCATGAATATTGGTTATCAATGTCTTCAAAATTTGAAGTACAATTATTTCTTACAGAGAAACCATTGCTCGAGTTACTGGTGGAATGAAGGTTAAAGCAGATCGTGACGAAGCTTCTCCATATGCTGCTATGCTTGCTGCTCAGGTAAAAAACTAAATGCAAATGTTTCTTATTTGTATTCACATTCAGGCAGCTTCTGTATGCCTTATTATTATAGAAGCGTTCATGTCTGTGATAGATCAAGTCTCTTCCACAAGATGGAAATGTCTATATTGTTTACATTTTTATTACCTGGAAGAGTACATTTAATATAGAAATATGTGCATAGATGCATGTCAAATATGTATTTTTTTTCAATAGGATGTAGCAGAAAAATGTAAATCACTTGGAATCACAGCACTCCACATTAAATTGAGAGCTACAGGAGGCAATAAAACAAAAACACCTGGTCCAGGTGCTCAGTCAGCATTACGTGCACTTGCACGTTCCAGTATGAAAATTGGTCGTATTGAAGATGTCACGCCTATACCATCTGATTCTACGCGTAGAAAGGGTGGTCGTCGTGGACGAAGATTGTAATTTATAATTTTGTCCGTGATCTATCAACTTTCAACAATAAATATTGTATTGTATTTTTATATTCTTCTTATTTAGTAGTCCAAATCCACATAACAAACTTATATTTACTGATTGATCGTACCTTCCTTGACTTCCTTCTGCTATCCAAGTTAAATAGTTATAGGAATGTATAGGACAATAATGGAAAATTTTTGAGTTGAACAAAAGAGACTTCCATTACAGAATTATTCAATAATTTAATTTAAGTAATGAAGCTTTATACCACTGCAGCTTAAAAATAATTGAAAAACGATAGCATATTCAATTAACTTGAGTTACAAACGAGGACACTATTTTCATGCAATATTTTGAAAGATTAGTACAGCTTATACTATAAGAATTGATTATTGTGACAAAATTTGTGTAGTATTTATAAATATTAATATTGCACTGTATTATGGTAGCATATATTAAGCAGATTCCACGATATTTCCTACAGTAAGATATAACTTGACTTGTAGATCCAGCTTCTGAGGTGCTTTATGTTCCAATGTTGTAATTGTATTCACGAACCCATATTGCATAACAAATCCAACTATAGCTGAAGTATTTTCATTCACTTGGATATTCTCGTGAGGAGTTACATGTAACTTTATTACTGCTTTATTTCCCTTTCGCCAAATCACAAGCCTTTAAAATTAATAAAAACATTGAATATATAATGAAGTAATTTTATAAAATACAAAAGTGATAAAATGCATACTTTGGATCATCTTGGTAGTTATTGGTGTCACCTGCATCATCATATTCAACAGTATCATCTCTGGGTGGCAGAATAAGTGGGCTATGAGGCAAAACTAAATCTGCATTTGCAGAAATTTTTATAGGTTTAACATCTTCTACTATTGGAGGTTGTCGTACAATAGAAGGTAGTAAATTTGGAGATTCAGATTCCTGCAATCATAATAACATTAAAAATAATTCTGTCAATAATATACAATTATAATAAATAGTTACCTGTGGTGCATCTTCCTCATCAATCTCCTCTTTCTCGCATTCTATGGTTACAGTAGGATTTACTGGTGTATCTAATGGTAACAAGGTTACTTGAGTTTGATGTTGAGTTGGGTTACAAAACTTTAAAAGTAGTTCGCTCGATTTGCCTGGGCGAAGTGGTTCACAAGAAACAATCCTTACTTCTGGTACATAATAACTAGAAAGAAATATGTCTTAATATAAAGATATTTTCATACAAATATACAGAGTATATTAACTCTTACAATGCAGCTAATTTAATTTTGAACTTGGTAGACTGTGGACAAAGATCTGGTTTACTAAGGCAATGGTCGCATACTCGACACCGTTGCGATTTCTTAACTAAAAATTGTCTATGCTGTGGACGTAATTCATTTACTTTCTCCGCTTGCACTTCCGGATGTTGTAAGCGTTGTTCCAACGTAGTAACTATATATACAAATTACTTTTTATTAAAATGTTTTAACTACTATGAAAATCCTACTATGTTGATTTACATAATTACTTTTAGTTATGTCTACTGATTCTGTAAAAATTTCTGGAGATAATTCTTCTACTTCTTCAGTAGCAATAGATGGTGGTGGCTCATCAGTTGATTGTGAATGCATAGGTGGTTCAGAAGAGAGACCAATACGTTTTCGAATCATAGCAGATGTCATAGTAAACATAGTCTACAATAAAAGAATATATATGTATAATTAAAAGTCAATGATTTTTTTGATAAAGAAACATTTGAGTACTTTACCATTTGCAAATAAAGACGCTTTGGACGAAATTTCTTCTTTTCACGATGTTGTTTCTCTATATAACCCAATATTTTATGATAATCAATTAATGCATTTATACGATTTGTATGAGGGTTTTCTTGTTCAGGCCAACCTCCAGTAGCTAAGCATAAAGATGTATATTATTATATTGTTTTATCTTTTAGTACTAGAACATTAAATGTTATGAATGATTCTGTGAAACATACCTACAGATTGATCTGGAATACCAGCATCTCTGGAAGTCCATCGACATAATGAACAGAATAAGTAATAAACTTTTTTAGGTGTTGTTTTAACATCTTTGGGATCCTCTCCATCTGGAGGTGCAACTCTTAAAGGAACATGCCCTGCTCTTGTAGATAAAGTTTGAAAACAGCAAGGACATTCAAAGCAATTTGAACATCTGTGAACATGTTTGTGAAATTAATACAAATTTAGGTCTGTGCTTCTTTTATAAATTATATTATTGCATTTAAAACCTACTTGTTTTTTTTAAGACGAACTTCTGACGATGGTAAATTCTCCATACAATTAGGACAATAATGTGAATCCACCTATAAATAAAAATGTAAGCTTTACATTATTTGCTAATTAATTAATATGTAGACAATTGAAATTGATACGAATTTTTCGAAACAAATATCTTGTAACGATAAACGGCAAATAATATACTAAGAATTCAAAAAGACATTGCTATTTAATTGTAAAAAGAAATGTACCTCTTGACATACACAATAACCGCAACGAATTCTTGAACAATGTCTGCAAAAATAAATCTTTGAAATCGGTTTCAAAGATCCGCAGTTACACACGTAACGCACATAACTAGGTTGATTCAAATATGACATGATTAAAAATTAATTTTAAGGAAATAACTGTCAGAAGAAATCTAAAATGACACTTTCTACTTTTTGTCAGAGGTGTGTGTACTTATGCATTATACATGGAACATGTATTCCATATAAAGTGAACCCGTTAGGCCAGAATTAAAAATCCCTACTGCTAGTTGTAGAACCGAAAAGGTAGATCCCTACTTTTTTTAGAATTGGCCACATGGTGCAGCACTAGTGACGAAAGTAATATTAAAGTTTAGTTCACACCTTCTACCGCTAGACGGTTACACATTTTGAGCTCCATGGTATCCAATTTTTGAGCAATCTTATTTTCTATGGTGAATAAAACAACATTGAAGGAAATAATTGTTAATAACAGGTGTCGCAGAAGCGGTATTAATTTCACCTCAGTTGTCAATAATTCTTGAAGAACTTATATGACAGTTTATTATCAATATATATTCTTTATCTTATGCAAAGTACAAAGTAATACTGTCTGTTAATCAAATAATTATAGTATATGAAAAATTATAATTAAAAAATAGTAATCCATAATTTTTATATTTTGCATTTAATAATTTTATAATAATGCTTGCACACAAAGTGATACGGCAAAAAAATATTTTTAATTCAAAATTGAATTATTTATTGAAGAAATATTCAAAACAAGCAACAGCGAGTGAAACCAAACCTGTATATGAAAAACTTTGTTTTGCACCTCTTAATGAAAAGAAACCACAAAAAGAATCATTTATATTTTCTCTACTTACAGGAAAGATAAATAAAGAAATGCTTGTTTTTCCTGAAGTGTTACCTGGTGACAGATATAAGGATTTCCATAAGTGGTTAGATCCTATTGAAAATTATGTATTAAGTTGTACTAATACAAATAAAAAATTAAATAAAGACGAGGTACTATATCATCTTAGAGAACTTGAATTATTTCGGGCATGTATGGAAGAAGATCATGGTTTAAATCTTTCTGAAACGGAATCATTGAAATTAATAGAAACAGTCAGTACATTGCCTTGGTTGGGTACCTATTTAATAAAGAACAATATTTTACCTGTTAAAATACTTTCTAAGTATGGATCAGTAAGTCAAAGACAAGAGTATTATCCAAAAATAGCAAATGGCCAAATTGTTCCTACAATCTGTATACATGAAGGTGATAACGGGACTAATGTTAATAACATAAAAAGTCATGCTGTACCAATTGAAGGAAATTCATGGTTATTAAATGGTGAAAAAACGTTTGTAATCAATGGAGTAAATGCTAATCTGTTTTTAGTGTTTGCAAGGACCGTATCTAAAACTTCACGTAAGCTTGAACCAGATTCATTTTCTTTATTCTTAGTAGAAAAAGATAATGAAAGTGTAGTCTGTAGTGAAGTTCATGAAACAATTGGTAGACACGAAATACCTACCTGTACAATTAGTTTTAAAGATGTAGTAATACCTGAGAAAAATGTCATTGGTGACCCTGGCACTGCATTTAATATATTAATGGAACTGTTAAAACCAGGAGCACAAAATGTAAGTGCACAAGCTATTAGTATTCTACGAAATTTCCTGAATAAGTTAATAACAGATATTCTGAAGACCAAGCATTTTGACAGAGAACTATATCAGTTTGACATAGTGAAAGACATTGTAAGTGAAATAATTTATAATCTGTATACCATGGAAAGTATGGCATACTTTACACATGGATTAATAGATAAATTTGAAAATCAAGATGTTTGCCTTGAAAAAGTAATCACAGAAAGATATTGTGTAAATAAATGTTTAAACGGTATTCAAGCAGGAATACAATTAATGGGTGCCCACAGTTATTTAAACAATACATCATATATACAGACATTGCATGAAGCTTTGGCTTTATCAACAGTTGATATGAATAATATGGATGCAGATACATATATAGGAGCAGGTATTATACAACAAATTGGAAAGATTTTTCAAGAACACATATACAAAAAAAGGAATTATCATAAGTATCCTTTCTATCACATAATGGACTCGTTATTTAGTAAAGTTGTGCCAGAAATAGAAATTTCGGAACATTTTCATCCAACGTTAAATTTTGGTCTTGAACATCTTGAAATAAGTGTAAAATTATTTATGGAATCTCTTAATACATTACTTCTGAACGATGGATCACAAGTTATGGAGCAGATAAATACTCTTAAAATAATCACTGACATGATAACAGAAATATATGGGGGAGTTACTAATTTGTCTCGCTCGTCGAGATCTTATTCCATAGGTCTTCGAAATGCAGATAATGAAAAAGATATAGGAGTGACTATGGCATATATTATGGCTTGTAATATAAATGAAATTGCACAACACATTCAAAATTCAAAATTTGACTATAAAAACGTTTTTTATAAAACTGCAAGCGAGCACGTATATCAAAATCATAGATATTGTATGGCACATCCTATAACTAGAGCAACGTTTTAATGCTAAGTTGTTAATAGTAATTTTCTTAACCGTAAATTAAATGCATATGTACATAACTTGTATGTGTATTATATATTTATGTATGTATTTTGATGATTCAACAATGTAATTAAATATAATTTATAAGGAAATGAGTACACACACTTTCATTATAGCTTCTGTGTTTATATGCAATTAGAAATATATAATTTTTCTTATGCTCTACTGAATTTAAAACAGAAATATCTTTTCTTTGGTAACTACCCTTGTATGATCTCTTAAAAAGATATTTTTAATGCATTTTATACCAGGAATTAAAACTTTATTTTTATACACCATTACTAGGAATTCTAACGTATACACAAAAAGGTGGACGGTATTTTGCTACAAAGAAATGTAATTATATTTGTCCTAAAATCGGAAATTTAAAATTCTATTAAATTTATTTTAATCATAATATCACTATAATCTTTCTGCTTGAACAATAACATGTTCTTCCCTGTATAAATCCATTGGTGACCAACAACTTCTTACACAAGTATATATTAAAACGGTTCCAAATTCAATTTGGAAATTCTTCTCGGTTCGTGGTTGAAGTATTAGTTTGGAAATTAATGTAGGCAAAATCTGGACTTCGAATATCATTTCACCACCGCAATATCGACATTTTCCAACGCATCCATTAATAGGAGACAGCATCAATGGCGCGGAATTATCTCGTGAATATCTAAGTTATAAAGTAATACGTTTTACATTAATCTATAGCATATATATATAACAAAAATATATTAATGATCTGTTAATATTTTTACCGTAATAGCTGACCAGGATTTTTCTGAATTTGAGAAATAAAATTATGGAACATTTCATCCCCATGCATGGGAATACCCTTTTCATATTTTTCTGCATCTGTCTCGATAGTTTTGCTTTCATCCAAGTCTACTGCAGATTTTGTTGACAAGTCTGGGTTTTTATATTGGTATTCAAGGAGCAGATCACGAATATGCTGTGATAAATCTGCATTGTAATCTTCTTCTTCAACGGAGAGAAATATTTCAACAAATGACAACTTTGTTTCTGTATTTGATTCTATTTGAATAGGAAATGGAGTTACTTCTTGTAGCAGACTAATTAAATCACATTGAGGTTTAACTGGACTATCAATGCATACAACTTCACTTTCTTCTCCATCAATTTCAGCAGATGCTTGAGGCGAATCTAATTTACCTACAGCACCTATTCCAACTGGAGATTCTATGCTTGCTGGACTGAAATGAATAAGATTTAAGTAATAACTAAATACACTACAGTTTTATTTAAGACATACCTATTTGCATTAGGATCATCAACATGTAGTGCAGAAAACTCTTCTCTTATATTTTTATCAATTTCTTCTTCCAAACAAAACTTAAAATCTGTTGCATTATTTGCCAGTAAGTTATTTCCATTCTGCTCAGAATTGTCGTTCAAGTTATCACCCCAGTCATCTGCATCTGATAACCATGATGTTGTAGATGGCACATGTATAGTGCTACTGTCTAAAGCATTTGATTTATATTCATCTTCTAAAACTTGAACTCTTAGACACGTCCAGCTTTCATTTTGATTCCAACAATTTGGATTGATGCACGTGAAAATATAAAGTGTTCTGTGGTACTTAGAATTATCTAATGGAACATAAAGCTGAAGAGCCAGAAGTTGGTACAATCTGCATAATCTGCACTGTGGTATCGACAATATATTCTTCTCATAACAGTTCTAGAAACAACAATAGTGTATTTGATTAGATACATATAATTTAATTTAAAGATAAACTTTAAGAACATTATCAAATTATTTAGCAGACTTCTAACAAAAAGTATGAATACAACATTTATAATTTCGACACTATTCGTCTAGAACGGTGAGAAATGTAACTTAATACAAAACTTAATAGAAAACAGCTTACTGGAAATCCACCAATTTTATTTGTCATGAAATTAATACTCGGTCGATGTTTATCAGTAACGTATTCATCTTCGTATCCTAGGTACACTTTAGGACGATTATCACAAGCCATTAAGTTTGATGAAAAGTATATTTCTTCATTGGAAGACTTCGTAATAGGATAGAGAATATTTTAATTCTCAATTTACGCTTGTATTCAGCGGTAGACAGCTGACATGTATCAGTATCGGTTCACGCGTGCGCTTTTAACAATATCCTGTTCCATTATCGATTTTTGAATGCTTTATGTGTATAAGCAAATATTACGTGAAAAAGTTAGATTTTATTTTCATAATTCAACTTTTGATATGTACAATACTAACAGTACTACGAATACGTTTGATAAAAGAAAGCAGAATTCGGTCATTTATCTTTATGGGTAAAGCAAAATAAAATTCTCGGATAAATATTTTTAATTCGTAATTCATAAATTGCAGTTCACATTGGATAACATTGCAACTAATGTTTTCTAAAGCAACAAAATCCCTAGAAATTTAATCCAACATAAAGTTTGATTCACATTGGAATCATAGCAAGGTGAACACATATCTGACAAATAAATAAACTATGTAATATAGTAAAAATATAATTTTGTCATTATATAAAGTTATATCTACTTATAATTAAAAGGTTTCATAACATTTCAGTAAATGCGACATACAGTACTAACGTAAACACAAGTAATTGCAATGGAAACTATGTTTAGGTCATCGACATTTTAGAATTGCTTGCAGTTTGTGATGAATGAAGTTTCTAGTCACAAACTGACAATATTTGTGAAAAGTAAAAACACGCTGCATTCTACTATTCGAAGTCAATCATTATGTTTTAAGCATTGTTGTTTTTAGAAGATCACAACAAGAAATTTAAATCGGTTGAGAAATATATAACCCGTTCCACGAGAGATTGTACTCAGTCTGCGCAACGCAACTAACTTCAATAGACTCCCCACCAGTGAATGTTGTCAGACTATCATATGCTTTCTATTCCATCATCCATATACACGGTGGTGAAAAATATGTGACTAAGGAGAAGAGGCGATGATGTACGAGTATAGAAAATAAGAAATCATTGGGTATATAAGTTTGCTGTGACGGAAGACCTAAACGCATATACGTGTTGCTCCTGGTTACGAAGCATCCTCGAACAAATCAGAATCAACGTGCGCAGAATGAACGAAAACTTGTCGTACGAGTAGTATGTTCTCTGATGAACAGAATAGGTACACAGCACCAACTATTGGTTGGGATATCCGATTTTAGTTTGTGACGTCATGCGCAAAACAGTTCATTCCTTATCCCCTCCGTATATCTATCCAGCTGTCCGTGGTTTGGCAGTCCGGTGAACGAATTTCTCAGGGTGATTATCACGCAGGTTTTGATACTGGTGGGCTTTTCCACGAACGATAGTGGAAATTGAAGGTGTCAAAATATCGATACACGATCGAGTGCCAATCGGAAACCTGTTAAGCAAAACTAATTTTGAACAGCCTATAACGATATCGTACGACAGGGTGGCCTTCGGACTGACAAAAGGCAAAGACGTACGCAGTAGAAACAACTAGCGTTCTCGTGGTGTATGTAACGAGGTTGTCGAAGTAACCGTCGCGCGGAGCTGTGTGATTTCTTCTGTCGGAGTGTAGCATTAACGCAAGGTGTGGACGGTATAGAAACGTTCTGGAATTTCCTCGTATCAACGATTTGGGAGCGACGAGCCCATTTGTGAGGGATGTCTACCCCCGCAAGAAGGAGACTAATGAGAGATTTTAAGAGGTATCGTGTTCCTTAACGTTCTTATGTCATGACTTTTCTGTGTCATTTACCGCCATTAATTATTGGAATTTGTGTATTTGTATTTTTCTTCTTTTTCGATCGTTTTTCGCGCGATCATGATCATTCAACGTTTCTCTTGTGACTCCTCAGGTTACACGACGTTGGAACGTCATTGTGGCCCGTCTTACGAAGTTATTATTAGGAACTTATGATCGTTTATTGCGTTTCAATTATATTCACTGCTATGTTAATCGACGAATTGGAAACTTTCGTTTATTGTTATTCAAGAAATGCTTAAAAAATTCCGCACGATTACTGGAGGAGTATGGTTTTGTTTATATTGTGACATTCACTATTGATTCTCATAAATATTCGATTGTCCTCTAGTAACCTTTGTTATGAATTTTATTTCTCTATGAATTGGATGCATTAAAAATGATATTTATAACAACAGTAAATAATAATACACTCAGTTGAAATATATGTTTCAATTTCCTTTTTGTATTGGACAGATTGTCTTTCAGTTTATACGAATGACAAATATATACTTGAAAATGTTTAAAATTCATAGATATGTATGTATACGTTGCTATTAAAAAATGTTTTATATTAAGAGCCATTGGTTTGACATTGAGCTTTACAAGGAAGCTATCTTTATAGTTTGTACTAAGTTTATTATTAGTTTAATAGGTAGAATAAAATGTTTTACCAAAGAAAAAGTATTTAAACATAATTAATATGTTGTGTTTAATACAATTTTATTACAAACAGATTACAAGAAGATCCACCTACTGGAGTATCAGGAGCACCCACAGACAATAATATTATGATATGGAATGCTGTTATATTTGGGTAAGATTGAATGTTTTTAAGATTTAAAAACTAACAATAATAATTTAAATCTTCTATGAATATTACTGATAAGATAAAAGAATAATCCTTTGCATGTAGAATATTTCTGAACATGATATTATTGTGTCCTGTTAATTTTTTAGGCCACATGACACTCCATTTGAAGATGGTACCTTTAAACTCACAATAGAATTTACAGAAGAATATCCAAATAAACCACCCACAGTCAGGTTTATTAGTAAGATGTTCCACCCTAATGTATATGCTGATGGAGGCATATGTTTGGACATATTACAGAATCGTTGGAGTCCTACTTACGATGTCTCTGCAATTTTGACATCCATACAGGTATTAAAAATATTTGATAACTTATATCATCTTGTGCTTTAACGTATCTCAAATATTTAATTTTATTTCGTAAATGCTTTCCATGATTATGTATTTCTTGTTTTTCTGCATTAAATTTTCATTGATTCATATACTATCATAACAAATACACATTGCATGCTTAATATTACATTGATGATAATTCATCTCATAACAGTAAGTATAAAGTACTGCAGAATTAAGATCTGTTTAAACAGTTAATAAGAAGGTATTAATTTTATATGTAAGCAGTAATTAAAGTTTATTTGTTTTATATATGGTATTTTATTTGCAATTCTCTAATGGAAAATTATTTTCTGCATAAATACTGCAATTATTTTTTGCATGGCAGTTACTAAATGTCAGAAGTAATTTAAACAATTAATTGTTTATGTTACAAGAATTATTAAGATAGAGTATGCTTAATTTTCGTTTATTTTACACAAATTATATATTAATAATCGCTGAGATATGTAATTATTTCCTTCTGTTTTCTATCAATTATGTTGTAAAAGACCTGAAAAAATCTGCAAGTTTTTGTCTTAACAGCGGTTGCAATTCAGCAAAGTCTGATTCATTAAATTTGAAATTATTTTCATACAATGTCGGTATAAAATTGTGCTTGTAATTTGTTTAACTGACTGAAAGTGCATTTCTAATCATCGGTACTAAGTAAGAATATCATCTACTTTTACAATTATGACCATGCATCATTAAAAGAAAAGAGTAATAAAAACATTGTTTAACGAGTATGACTTATGTGGTTGCAGTCGCTGTTAAGTGACCCGAACCCGAATTCACCTGCCAACTCAATGGCAGCACAACTGTACAAAGAGAACCGACGTGAGTACGAGAAGCGAGTGAAGGCTTGCGTGGAGCAGAGTTTTACGGATTAGTCGCAGGCGTTTCTACGATGCTGTTGCAGCATCAGTCAGCCACCTACAGCCATCAGATACAGTGGAGAACGTGCAGCCTTACCAAGGAGCTAACGCTAAACATTAGCATGTTTCTTCCTAAAGCTCTATTGAACTACCACAATGTGCAACATTAGACCGAATTTTTACAATGTTGAATAATAAATTATTATAAAATTGTGTATTTATTTATTTCGATATTTGATAAACAGATCGATTGTTTCGATATTTGGTTGAAATTAGTAATATTAAACATTAGAGAATACTTGGCGCTTTTTGTTTCTGTGCTACAAAGCATTCTGTCTTTCACAAGCACAGAACTGTATTTCAATTAAATTTTAGTACTTCATATAGTACATAAATTTCACTTATACATATATTATATATATACATATAAAATATATATATATACACACACCATACATAATAAATACATAATTTCACTTTATAGTTTTATGGTTTTCTTTAACCTTCTGTGCTGCTTACATTTAGAATAAACTTATATGATAACAAAGTCTATAAAATATTTGTTGCAGTCCCTTTTGGATGAACCAAATCCAAATTCTCCAGCCAATTCGTTAGCGGCACAATTGTATCAGGAAAATAAACGAGAATATGAGAAGAGAGTAGCTACTGTTGTTGAACAGTCTTGGTTGAACTTCCAAGAAAGTCACACAGACGATACCCGCTGACATTAAGTATAGTTCATTCTATAATTTTTTTAGTTTATTTGATATCATTTTCTACATTGTTTTTAGCAGTTCATGGCCTGAAGTGCTTTTTCCCTGCATTACAAAAACAATATATTAAATCCTCCACTGTTCTACAAAATTTTCATTTTATCGATACTGTTTAGTTTTAAAAATTAACAAGATTTTTTTTGCATAAAATATCTTTTAAATACACAAAAATGTAGAGCACTGGAGTGATGTGGTCATACAGAGCGTTGCGTGATTTTTTATCCATAAACACAAATGAAACGCGTATGATTTTGCTCACTATAATTAGATTTTAGGCGCCCATACACAGCCAAATTCAAATATTAAAAATATATGCATATAAATATTGTTTTGTTAATATTGATTTGCATTGTAACTAACAGCTATACTCGAATATAAGGATATCTTCATAAAAAAGTAATTAAAAAATTGATAAACTCAAGGTTTACTAATTCATCATGAGGAAGTAATAAACAAAAACTTAGTCTGATTTAATGCAGAAAGTAAATGTATCAGTGTATAAATAACATAGTACATAGTTAAACTGGTAATCAAGTGGAAGAATATAAATATTGATTATTTGTAATTTCCTAATAAAGTTGAAAGAACATTATCTATAATAACATATTTTATATTAATATCCTTTCCTTAGAAATTGTCAATTGAGAAGGAGAGGAGCAAATATTAAAAGAATTGTCACAATAAAAAATTAGTAAATTTATAGTAAATGTCAAATTTATTTCTTATGAACAACAATCATAAAAAAGCTTTTTATAATTATGCTAAAGATACGAACTGTTTTTTATAAAACAATATTTTGTTATTCATGTTTGACTACGAAAAATTATAGTTTATAGTTTCTATGTGTTTAAACACATAGCACTCGTATGTACAAATAAAATTTTTATTAGTAAAGAAAATACATAAAAGGAGTCTACATGCGATTGCTATTTAGAGATTCGATAATCTTCACTTAAACATGTATATTTTATACAAAATTCACCATAATTGTAGGAAACTTAAATCATGTTTCCTATACATGTAACTATACATTTCACAAATAATAAAATCATATTTTATGAATATTATTGACATAAAACTATTTTACTCTTAACAAAATTAAACTATAAAAAATTATTCTTTTTTATTTAATACTGCTCTATTATGTTTTATGTATAAAATATGTATTACTATACTGATACATAATGTTTGTATGATACTGTTCGAAATATGTAGAAATCAAATTTTGTAGAAATTTTAAATTTCAATAAATATAAAATAATTTTAAAACATATGTAATTTCAGCGAAGATATTCGTTTTTACTCTAGTTATTTAATATTTTCACAGTATTTACAATTAAGAATATTATACAAATATAATTTGTTTACTACTATCGTAGTTGCTTACATAATAATTCACACGCGCCTTTATACAACAAAACTTAATAACAGAATAATTTTATCCAATCTTTCGTAAAATTACAATTCTTTTCACCGGTCGTTTAAAATGAAACAATCTACTTGGTGGGACTTAAAAATTGTACTTAAAATTAACAAATTATATTTTAAAAGTTCACTTTACTTTTAAGTAAGTCTTCCAAAGTGTTTAAATTGCTCACCAGTTTTCTCCTGCTACGATTTTTCCTCTTTCTCTTTGTTATATCTTTCTAGTTCTTTCAAAAACTGTGCTTTAGGTTTCATAACATTTGGACGA
The DNA here is from genome assembly GCA_945859555.1 of Megachile ligniseca. Classification (NCBI taxonomy): domain Eukaryota; kingdom Metazoa; phylum Arthropoda; class Insecta; order Hymenoptera; family Megachilidae; genus Megachile; species Megachile ligniseca. Next base: position 9,270,933 of record OX243783.1, read on the forward strand.
TCTCCTCTACATTTTGGGCAAAACCATTTTCCTTTTGGTTTAGTACTTAATGAAACACATGAAAAATGGAACCATTCAATAGGACATAAATCATTATCACACAATATCATTTCTCCATATGATATCTGGTCACATAGACAATATGTTGGTTCATCTGGATCTATTGCCAGATCATCTTCTGGTGGTGGTGGAGTATCTTCACGATGCTGATTCTGTTGACTTCCTTGTCTCGATTTCCTTTTCTTTTTCTTACCAGTGTTAGCAGTTGTGGTTTTCTTTTGATTACCATTACTTGCATTTGATAAAGAGTTAGAACGTGTTTCAGCCATTACAATCATATCCATAGCATTAGATTCAACCATTGTTTCTGTCCTGGTTCTCCTAGCTCTTTTTGGTTGTCTTTCTGAATTATTTGCATTACCAGATGCATTTGAGTTAACATTTGCATTTGTTTCACGGGTTGATTCATTAGTCTCTTGTTCTTTTCCAAAATCTGTAAAAAGTTCAAAATGAAAAAGTTCCACACAACACATACAAACTTTTTGAAGAAAAATAATGTACCAAGATTACGATAATCCAAATCTAACTGCCTAGATTTATTTTCTATAAGATCTTGAACTTGTTGAACTATCTGTAACTTCTCATCTCCTATTTCTTGTGCAGCAATCAATGCTTGCTGAACTCTCAAAAGTGCTCTCCGCTTGACTGCCAAATCTGTATCATTTCGTAATGCTTCTTGCTGTTGATCTACTTCTCGTAAGTAAGCTGTATCAAAACAAAAGTATACCATGAAAATTTCTGTAACACTTGTTACTGTAAAATAGAACATAATATACTTTTGATTCAGATATAAATTTTAGATTTAATATTCAGTTTTCCTCTTGTTTTTGTTATATTATCTCTAATAACTTTATATATTACATTTCACCAAAATTCTGTAATCAATTCAAGTCATAAAAAGAAAACATTTCTGACAAAAACATACAAGTGTAAACACAAGGGGAACTTTTTAAAATTTATTAATTGTAATTACTTTGACAAGTAGCATCGAGTTCTCGAAGCCGGGAAACATGTCTCTGTAAGTCATTTGGTAAATTTTCCACACAGTCTAAATAATTTTCAATGTATGTTGCAGAATATAAAGCTTCAACTACAGCCTGGTTTAACATGTTCACAACTCTTCAAAATTCTTAACAATTAAAGCACATAAAATATTTCTCAATCAACACGATAAACACAGCAGTTACATCAAATTTTTCAACTTTTCGCAACATTTATACAGATATGTATCGTTTAATTTACAACTGCACCAATCCAGATGAATCAAATAGTAAGGAACATAGGTAAACTGTTGCAATACTTTTTTTTGATGCTCCATCTGTATTTGTTACAAAAGTTAACATGGCCGCCGACTTCACAATGTGTTTCGTGAGTTTATTATTCGACAGGAAACCAAAATATATTGTACATATGCAAATACAAATTGTTTTATACTATCAAAGTTTATATAAATGCATTTTTATTAAATATGTTACGTAGGATATATTACTAATTACATAGCTCTATGTATTAACAGTAACAAAAAATCCAACAGAGTATATGACAAGAAGATCATATTTAATAAAATATAATTATTGATTATACTGCACATATTTTTGAACATGAATAACGATTAAATGTTTCATACGATAAAGTAAATTTCATAATCATTCAAATCATTATTCGCATAACGAGAAATCATATGCGACTAATTTCAGTATACTCCCCCAGCGGGAAGTCCCCTCCATTTAGTGAATTTACTCTCTCAATTTCCTGTTTTCACCACCCGCTTCAATGGCGCTTGTTCATTCAATGAAAACTGAGCCTTACATTATTTCATATAACATTAATGATTCCTATTTATTCTTATTTTAAAAATTAATTTACAAAATAATCCCACTCTGTAATGTACCAGAAATAATGCCAAATTACAAATTTTTGTTTACGTAACAAGATAATTTATAATTTAGACGTTCATTTGATTAGGTATTTGACGTCAAAATTCGTGCTGCGGCCTACCAATCCCCTGTCACAACCCTATTTGATTTCGTTCGGTAAAGGAGAGTCGTGTTTGGGTTCTCGTGGGTTCTCGTGTGCCGCAAAATCTGCGTGACGGTTGTTTTCGAATTTTACAAAATGACGTCTACAGGAACTTTCCAAGGGTTTGGCGATGAGAAGAAGAAATCTAGCAAGTAAGTGACACGCTTATATTCATGGTTTATTATTCGTATAAAATACCATGTAAGACTTCTGCTCTCTTTTCGTCTCTGCTGTGTCAATTATTTATTATAATCTTAAAAAAAAAAGTGATATAAAAATTGGAAATTGATCGTTGAAAATGAGAAAAATTTCTCCTGGTAACAGTTGTCATGAAAAGTGTTGGTAACAAAGTTGGATCATTTAAGTTTGAATTTTGATATTTAATTTTATCGTTATCATTATTTGTACATTCATAGAAATTATTTTTGCAGCAGATATGAATGTTAAATGTTTATTTGGTCGATTGATAACATAAATAAATGAACGGCGTCTTGTTGGTTACTGACTTTTTTGTTATGCATGGTGCGTCAGTTTGAACCGGTCATAACCGGACAATCCATGATCCTTTTTTGTTGTGGTAGCGTTTTGGCAAATTAAAATTTGCAGTAAAACATGCAGTTGTTTGTTAATTATAACAAACGCTTCTTGTTTCTAAAAATATTTCAGATTTTATAAAATGCGAATTATTTGTCTCACTGTTAAAATATAAAATCGCTGTATAAGTTACTTGGTAATATTTGCACTCGTCTGTTTACATGTAATATGTGACCCCTTTACATTATGCTTAACATTACATCCTATACAATAGTAATTTTTGACAGTTCATAAAAATTTTGCTTATAAAACAAATTGTTGTATAAACATTTCTGATAATTTTAGTCGATGATTCACTTTTATCTGTCTCAGGAATGAACATTATTGCAATATGTTTGTTTGTGTTGATTTTTTTATTAATTTGTAAACACGAACTGTTGCATTTAGTTAATATAAAGCCGATAGTACCTTAAGCGAAATGGTCTTAAGTATGAACATATGGCGATAGATTGCGCTGAGTGTATCGTTGCATATTCAAGTTTTACAATATAAATTTAAAAACAATTCGGTTTCCAGGTAAACTTATCTCCTATCCATATTTTCATAACACAATTGATAAAATATTAAAATAGAATCTCTAATTAAATGAGTACTCTCAGTACAATGAACTTGCAAATTACAAATTATTAAAAAATATTGTATGTATTTAAAGAATTATTTTTGCTGCTCGTATTCTATTATCGAATACAATAAAATTCATTTTCAGTCGACTAAAATTATTTTTACTTCTAAACGATTTCAAATTGCACACAAATGTAATTGCAGAGTGGTACACATATATTCCATTTTATTTTGTGAAGTCTTGATGTTTGAGTTTAACCTGGAAAGTATCACGTTTCAGGTCTAACATTTTCGAGAAAAAAATTCGCGGTTTACCGCGGTAACTGCTAAACATTGCAGTCCATGTTTCTTATAAACGGAACACTGGGTTTATTAATACGGATGAAAAATTGTGAGACATAAAATACACAACAGTTAACAGTTGTTTTTTAATGAAAAACGTTTCTACGTTTCTGCTCTGATTATCCTTGTGATACGAATGTGCTTCGTTCGAGGTTCGTGATATAAAGAATTAGATAAGTCGAAATTACCGGATTTCCGTTACCGTAATAGCAGAAAACAACAAATGTTTGAATTTCCTTCTCATACGAGCTCTTCGAAGAATAAATGTTTCTTTATTTTCGAATCTTGTCATTCCAAATGCAATTACGCATTGTGCGAGGAATATTCGCGAATCGTGTGTCCCCTTTGTTGTAAATATTTTCTCGGAATGCATGCAGATAATACGCATGCTTCTGAAACACGAGTCACGCTGCTTCAGGATGACTCACCCAACGTCCTGCAGTTCTTTGGCGTGCCGCATAGAGGCGTGTACATTTAGGCTCGAAGCTATCGTAATTGCACGGGATAGGTACAATATTCTGTCCACCCTTTATTCTCCCTTTCACCGTCTCTTTGTCTTTCTCGTGTCTTCGATACATGTATTTTTTATGTTCCTCGCCATACTACGATGAAGTCGTAAATTAAACCTTCCTTAGGCGGAGCTGAGTAAAGTAGAAACTCACAGGATCATGCATTTTGTATTATAAGAAATCACATGATTAATGTACATCGCCAGTACTTCAGGATTTAAAAAAATTTTAAAGTTACAAAATTTTACGACCTAGCTATACATCCCCACATTGACACTTGTTAACGTTAGGGATATTATCAATAAATATCCCTTTTTGTCAGTAAATAAATATTGCTATGATTATCAGAATTAGGGCCCGACTGCCCGGCGCTAAGGGCGCCTCTGCCGTTGTACTACGTTTAAAAGAGAGTGGTACGAACTTCCAAAAAATAAAGAAACAAAAAAAGTTTGGAACATCTCCAAATAAAATTTATCCAAGTGATAAATTTGGAAGGAAATATGAACTTGTTTTAAATGAAAACGTGATTACTTGAACCAGATACATACAGGAAAAACGAGTTGTAACCATATTCGAATTGTCAGTTTCTATTTATGGTGAATACGATGCAAGGTATTCTTGCAACGAAGAAAATCCGTAAGTACACGGTACAAAAGATATAAATATATCCGGAGTGGCTAGCCCGCAGGAATAGCCAAAAGGGAGTTGCCTGCAAGTACGTGTGCGGTGTCCGTGAGCGTGTGTTTAAGGACATGCCCCTTCGGGGCTGTTCGCGCAGTCTCGTAGGCTGAATAACCGGCTTAAGGCCCCGTGCACACGTGCGCGAGGATCATTCTCCCTACGCAAGTTTGCGTTGCGACGCGGTGTCGATCTCCGCCGTCAGTGGATTTCACGATTGTGCACGGAACACGGTGTGCACCTAACAACGCTCTTCCTTTCGTGGTTTCTCGACTTTTTGGAGGTGGCGCCTCCTCGTGTAGCGTGCGTTAGTTTCCCTTCGCATTTTCTGTCGCGTTGTCTCTGTCGTTCGCGAACGGTGGTGCGTGCGTGCAACCAAGATAGAAACGGAAAAAGGAACACACGAACAGCAGTGGTGACCCAGCCTGACTGACCTACGTCGTAGACCGCTCATACGTGCATAACCGGCGCGAAGTGTCGTGACTGTTGAAACGCGTGGCCGTGTGATTCGGAGTTGTCAGGAAAGACTAATAAGGGCATCAGATTCTTTTCACGTGTGATCGAAGAAAAATGTGGGCCGGGCAGGACGACACGCAGCGATTTAAAACCAGGTTTGTCTCCATCGTACTTAATAATTTTCGTTCGTGAATTTTCTTTTCCCGTGCTCCGTTGCGACACGCTATTTTTCGTTCTTCTCCTTTTGACAAGCCATTTATAACCTCGAAATGCCTTTCTCTTCGGACTCGTTCGATCGAGCGACAAGTTCGACGACCTCGACTCTATCGAACGATCGAAATTGCAGTTCCGTAAACGCGATAAAGTCGTTAGGCAGCCACCGATTGATATGTGTTAGTTGAAACGCGATTGAACGTGTGGCGGGTTGCGTGTCCCCGCCTGTTGCTTTTCTCGCATGTGGTCCCTGTTTTATCGATCGAGCACCCGGCTAGTCTTCGTGGAATTTCGGGGTTTATTTTCATAGTTGTAAACCTTGTGGTGGTCCAAGGGCCCATTCAACTATTATTCGAAACATCTGTCGAGTGCCGTGGACAAGGAACAGATACCTTCGTTTTTTTCAGCATCTGCTTTCGAACCTTTCCTTCGTCGCAAACTTTTGTGCGTTCTAAATTGTGCGTTACAGTCGGTAACATTTCTTTCTGAAATTTATTTCTTTTATTACTTATTTAGTATTGCGAGTATCGTAACATTGAAAATCGACGCATTTACTATTGTAGCATTGACTGTACTTGCGTTGAAAGTTAGCACATTAACTATCATAGAACTATAGCTGCGTTGAAAATAGATACAATCAATATTGCCACGTTGATTACAGTCGTGTTATTTCTCGGATTAAGATGTACAATACAGTATTTGGTAACGTTCGAGGGATCTTAACCGGTTTTAATTTATTAATCGAAATCGTTCTCGCGGAAGCCATGCAGTTAATACGATATGGCAACAAACGAGATTTCCTGACGGGACAAATTTCGATGATAATTGGTAGCGATTAACGGCCTCAAGGAGAACAGGAATCGAGAGCCGGGAGAGACTAAGCCCTCAGTCTAGTTTCTATTTCTGCGAGACACGGGCAAAGAACAAGAACGTAGACGAGTCGTTTCCAGACACGAAACTGTACAAAGGTTAATGCCAGTGTAACGAGAGCAACGAGTTACCGGGCAGACATGCTTCCACCAGTCGGTCTCGTCTATAAACTTCAGTCACGCTATTCTCAAGTTCGGAATTTCAAATTTCACGCTTCTGCGTTTGTTCCTCGCTACTACACGAAGAAACACATACGAAGTTTTAGCAACCATTAGAAATGTTCGAGCACCTCTTTCATAATTTATAATCCTCGTTTACGCGCAATATAGATGATTCTCTTTGCAACGAACACGAGTCACGCTATTCTAGAATTCAAAAATTCAAATTTACCGCCTTTGCTCTCCTGTCATTGTACAAAACGGAAAGACATAAATGTAGTCGTTACACGAGTCATTTTTCTTTTCACCAAATTTAAGCTGCCCTATTGTTCAGAATTCCAAATTCCACGCGTTCACGTTTCTTTTGTGCCACGGCACAAAGAAAATGAAAGAGAAGAAAAGTAACAGGCACCATGAAGAACGCGATGTCGAGACTTCGAACTTCTCTTCGAATTCATGAATCACTTCGGTCGATAAGGACGTACACACGACGGTACGCGGAAACCTGGCTCATATCAGGAATATCAATCATCCGAAAGAGCATATGTAAGCTTTCCTGCAAGATAACGCGTTTTAGGAAACGTCTTTATCGCGGTTCGAATTGTTGGATGTACACGGATTCTTGGAAGTCGCTTAAATGTTTTTCTATGTTCGCGACGATCGTATCTTGTACAATTGCTCGTATTTTCGTAACACAAAGCCGGGTACAGAGGCGAGCGAACCGTGTGACACGGTTCACTTTGTCGTGTGGGTAGAACTTGTTTTTGAACATGACTCGGTACCGTGCATTCGCGCGACCGGATTTCACTGAATATCATATCGAATGTTCGTGAACAACGTTTTCGAGCTACCATCAGGTACACGTGTCTAGTTTATATGGTACACGTATGATGTTATAGTTTAGGTTTCATTGTTCACATTCTACTTTCAACCAGCGATATAGAACTCTAGATGTCTATGGATGTATGCATATTAGTATCCGGAGGTCTATCTATGCATGTTAGGGATCAAAGGATCTAGCAATATAGAGATATAAGGAAATAGGGATCCAGAATTTCTGTTTGGGGATATACTGGTATAACAATATAGAGATTAGAGGATTTGTGGATGTAGGGAATCAACGCTTTCTAGAAATTTCTAGATCTCGAAAGGATCTAGGGGGCAGAGGGGAATTTGTAACCTAGGGGATTTATCGATCTAGGGAATTTTGCACTAGGGAATTTTGCTCCAGGGAATTTCGATCTAGGGAATTTTTTCGTTTTGATGATTTGAATTATGGAATTATGAGGATTTTTGAGGTTGAAGGTGTTGACAATTTGGAGTATAGGGAATTTGAGAATCTGGAGAAATCGAGAATGCAGGGAATGTGCGGACTTTGTAGATATTGATATCTGGGGAATTCGAAGATGTAAGGAATACGGTAGATACTTATATCCCGAGATGGGAATTTAAGAATGTTTTAGATTGCGGTAATACAGTTGTCGATATAGTATACTTGCGTAGATACAAGACTATATAACACGTGGCGATACAGAATGCGGTGATGTATGTTTTGTCGTCGTATCGTACATCGACCCGTTCCTTTTCAAATTACCAACCATTTTCTTCTGGTTTCTTATCCCTCGTTCTAATTACCGTCAATTTCGAGGGCTACTCGAATCGGCTGAGAACGCCACTCGAGATAATAAGCCGAGTAGTCGGTTAGTTGCACGCGTGGGCGTTTCACGCGACGATTCTCGTTCTTTCCCGTCGATTCGCGAGCGGATTCCCCGACGAGACTTATCGGGTCGTTGGTCACCGCGTTAAGAAGGGACACGAGGAATCAGCGTTAATCGCCGGCCATAGACCGCGTTTCTCGCTCGTTTGTCGAGTCTCTTCGAGATCGTGGCGAGCACGAGACACACCGATAAAGGGGAGATTCCGAACGAAACGGATCTGGTGCGTCGATTTGTCGTGGATCGAGGAAGTCGCGAAACCAGACCGAGTACAAACGTCCTTTTAATGGATGTAGGAGTTCGTGTACGACTCGCGGGAAATGATTTACGAGAGAGGCAATTTGTGGCAAGATGATACGAGTTCAGAGTAGCTTTCTTCTTCCTTCCAGATGATGTAATCCCTGAATGATACGGTAGATCAGTTGCTTTATTGGAAGAGGAAGTCAATTTTACCACAGATTTATAGATCTATTCCGGGAGTCTATCAAGTCTGTCCTAAATTTCTTTTATTCCTGTTTCGAGAAATCTTTTATAAAGCAGTTTCGTAAACGTTCGATTTTTTACGAAAGTCCGGCGAGACAGAATTTTAATCGCATAGAATCGCTATACCATTAACGTTTCCTCTACCATTCACCGTGGTACCGCGTGTAAATATTGGTCGTTGGATTATCATTCACAGGAAGCATTGAAACGCGCTCGTATCCGATGAATGAAAACGATTTCCATTCATTAGCGTTTTTTAATTCGCGTTTATTCTTATTCCGTTTCCAGGGCGTGTCCTGTTTCATTCGATATATCGGGGCTGTGTTCGCACACGCAAAACGCGACACATGGAGTGGTCGTTGGTGTCCTGTTGCAATGGGAACGTCGCTTTTCTCTGCCGGCTCGTTTCACCGATCCTCTCCAGTATACTCTCGTGTTCCGTTCTCATTTCATTAACTTTTTCCACTTCTCTTTTACGTTAATTTTGGAATTTTTGGCGGTGCACGTATGCTAATACCAAGAATTATGGGTATTAAACGGCAAGCAACGATAGTAATTTCCACCAGTATCGACAGGGATAATCGATGATTGTCGGTTCAAACGATATATTCCTCGTGCAAGTTAGATCGCCGAAATATCTGGGGCCATTAGAAAAAGAGAAAGAACGAGGCAGGAGAAGTAGAATCGAGGTATCGCTAACAATAGTAATCAGTGGTATTCGCGTGTAGACTGCTGTTATCAGCCGTGATTGCATTCAATTATTCGAGACGCTGTGCGCTAAAGCTGCCAAGTACCTGCTCGTGAACGAATTCTTTAACAGACATCGTAGACGGTGCCCCGTTGAATAGGATCGTTCTCGCGATGCGAGGCGTTGCTGTTTGTTGCGTTTCGCCGCATGCAAATTCGCTCTATAGGAGGATTTAATATTCCAGCCGAAGAAGGGCCAACTCGTGCGTGCATGTTAGCACGTAATCGTATACGATCGAACGTAAATTTCTTAGAACAAATAGCCTTTTTTCCCCGCTTGCTCTCGCGTATATACGGCCAGCCCCGAGTCATTGGGCTTTCACGGCGTGAAACGTCCGTTTCTATTGTTCTACGGACGAAAACGATCGGTGAAAACGCGTTTGCCCTCGTTCGCACCTTCATAGTGGTATTATGAATTTTTCACGGGTGTCTGAGTAGGATTGAAAAGGTCTGCGTGCGATTGTATGCGGCCCCATATTGCTGTTGGTATTTAATATCAGGTTGTTGCATATCGGATGGCTAGTTTCGAAACGTTCATACAAAATCTGACAAGAATTGATGATATAAAATTAACGCAAAATTGCGTTCTATCGCACTTTAATGGAAATAAGGGAATTTTTAGTGTCAGAAACTCAAATCTAGGAAATCTAGGGTTTTGGAAGGCGGGGCCTTAGGAATTTCGAGTCTAGGGAATTTTTGTCATCGACCCCGGACTCTAGTAAATTTTGACCCCGGAATCCAGAATCTAGTGAAATTGAGATCTAGGGAATTTTTACGAAAAATCTAGATCTAGGGAATTGTTCGTTATGAAATTTGGAATCCAGTGAATTCGGAAAAATGGGATCAGCGGCCTAGGAATTTGGAACCCAGGGAATTCACGATCTAGGGAATTTGTGACCCAGTGAATTTCCAGGCTTAATGACTTTGAGATCTAGGGAATTTCCAGAATCTAGAATACAAGGAACGTTAAGTCTCTGAATACCGGATCTAGGGGATTTCCAACGTATCGTAATTTCTTACAATTTCTAATATCAACTTCTTGCTGGAAAAGCCATAAAGCAAACTGGATCATCTACGTGACGTCTCCCTCGTTGGAAACGCGCCCATAGAAAGTGTCGAAAGAAACTATCTCCCCTGAAACTAATGCGACACTTTCCTCGTGAATTCCGCGCGCAGAAAAAAAAAACTAGTCACGATTGAAACGTTTCAGAATTAAGTGAATTCCTGTTTGTTGCCTGGCGATCCATGTGTTTCTCGAAAAATTCGCGGTGGGTACCCCGTGTTCAATTATCAGCGAAGAAAAAGCGAAAAAATGACAAAGGCACTCGCCTGGCTATCTTCCGTGGCAAAACCTAATGCATCTTGATTGCGCCACGGTAAAACTTTCAGACGGATAACAGTGTTCCGCGGATGAGAGAAGAGGCTTTTTCTTGCTGGTTTCTTGGCGTTGATTTATTTCGCCGTACACCACGAGCCGCTGAAATTAGAGGAAAATATCGTTGATCGACTTCCATCGGGCTCTCCTCGTAAACCAATATCTTTGTTTTGCAACCGGTCGAACGGTTTTGTCCTTCTTTTTTACCGAAATCCCATTAGATTAGAACTACCTGGATCTTGTTTCGTTTTTCCTGCCGGCAATCACCGCGATAATGTCTATATTGTTTGGAATGTTACCGGCAGTAGCTTCATTTCACCTCGTACGATCAAGTTTTTCTTGTTCGGCTCGTCGAAAAACTCGTCGTAATTAACGTTACAATTAAACTCGATTAACGCTCGGCTTCTGCGCGAAAGAGAAATTAGGATCCTGGATCGGATCGATTTATCTTGGGGAGATTTATACTCGTTATAGCATCGATAACGTTACATCATCTTCCTCGTTAAATTCGTGAACTTTGAAATCGACGAAAATTGAACTTTCGGACGGAGTCTCGAAACGCGGAGAAACTTTCGATATATTCGACGAACTAATCCACGCGTTTTATCTAACATCGATGCATTGTGTTTTACAACGATCATAGAATCCCGGGTTGTAGTTGGTGTGGTGTGCTGTGTGGTCTTTCTCTTTTATCTTCCGACAACCGACGTGGCCGTAACGATAAATACTCGTGGCTCTATGAATTCGAACGGAGAAAAGCAACGGCGTGTAGAGTCGACATTTGTGGTCTGTTAAGCAGGAAACACTCGAATCGAATCGAGCCGGAGAAAAGTTGGACGTTGTCGGATAACGTAACGTATTCGATTCGTTTTCCGCGATGCTTTGCTCCGAGCTAAATATGAACTTTCATTGTTTCGAATCGATGCAGAACCTTCGAAGAAAGGACACGTTATTTCAAACAATTCTTTCGAACGTGGGAAAGTAAAACCTTTCCGTCATTATTTCATTGCAAAAATAAAACTGTAACTTTTTTTTTATTTATCAACAAAATATATTTCGTGAGATGTTTGATTATTTGCTGTTAATTTATATCGGGTGTTTGTTCCTGCGATTGGTTATAGGAAAATGATTGTAGCACTCGAACGCCTGAAACGTAGAAAGTCATTTGATGACATAAAGTCCTCGTAAAACGACCGTCAAGGCATATAAATTCGAAGCTTAAAGTTCCATGAAAATGTTTTATGGATATTCCTAATACGAAGTAAGCGGTCTCGACTGCAGTAAATAATAATTGATTTCGAAATATAGAAAGTTTCGTACTGTTAAAATATAACGGCATTTAGTGCCACTTCAGAGCTTGAATCTTGGCAAAAATGCCTATATGAAGGTTTTACCTTTTATATAAAATGATATTTAAATCACGTTTAACATCGCTGAACGAATTTGTTCATTTCAAGAAATGAAAGTTGAACTCTTACAATTAAAATATCGATCTTGAGTGCTACATTTTCGAAGCGCGAGGTACAAATTGATATGCCACAATTTTACGGTACTTTTATGTCATCGAATGAAGCAATCTAATAAGTCAAATTGAGTTAATACGTTCCATTTGCATTCTAATTACAAGAAAATTGGTGAGTCGCGATAGCAGTATCTGGGTCGACGAAATGTAACCCATCAACCGATCCTTCATTCGTACATCAAAACCTCGTGTCCACAATCTAACCGGTTCCGACTTCGGTCGTAACTTCGACAAACGATCACCGAGCAATTATAACGTTTGATAATAAAAAAAAATGCACGAAAAGGAAGACTGGGTGATATACGAGTAACTGCAGAACGTAGAAAAAGGTTACTCGAACTGCGTTAAATTGTAGCGAGTAAATTTTCTCGTCGGAAGTGGAACGAATCGAGTGTGTGTCATTCCAAGAACCTGGTTCTGTAAGTTGCACTAATCGCGCAGTTTTATGGGTTTCTTATTTCGATGATCGATCGGCTACGCCGTCCGTGCGGTTTGTTATTCTGGCGAGCGCGGTTTTACGCTCGTCGATCACGAGCACGGAAAACGACGGGACGATGTTGCGAGCCGAAGGGTTGCTTTGTTGCTCATTTTTTTCCACCTCGAGGCTTCTTCAACGACGAACGAAATTCTACGTTCCAGAAACACGCCTCCTCCTGTTTACCTTGGAATGCGCGCAATGAAACAACGCTAGTTACGGATAGTCGTTTCTTGCGGACCACGGTCAAACCCATTGCCGTAACTGGATGAGAACCAGAATGACCATCCTCGGAACGCGAAATTGGACATCCGTTTTCTAGGGATATAGGTGTACAAGGATATAGCTGTACGATATAGGAATACGAGGATCTGAGGTCATAGCGATGTTGGAATGTAGAAAAGTCGTCAACGAATATCTAGTGAGATCTCATCCAGTTGATGACTGACTAGATAAGTCTGAAAATCTAGAGAGAAAATCTTGAGATTTCAGCATATAAGAATTTATGGATGTAGAGTTTGATTATACATATAAAAAACCTACACAAAGAAGGAATGAAATAATGAAAGTTGACGTCGCAATGTCGACAATAGCACATTAATTCTACAAATCAATTTGTACAAGCAATTTTTATGGAAGAAAGTACCATCTTGTAAGTGACACCTGTTCGTTAGAATAACGTGAGAACACCATGAATTCAGGATAAACTCGACACGTTGTCTCTAATTTACGCGTAATAGAAAGTTAACAACGAAGATGGCAGTCGAAAGTAATTGTTTAACCGTTTCATTAGCCGATGCTTTCCGATAATGGCATTTCTTATAATCGCGAAAACGAGATCGTTCTCTGTAGAATAAACGATCCGCTCTAATAGAAATTCGTCTGGAAACATGTATTAAACGTGGAAATTGTTACGTTTTTAGCCGGCGATCTCTGAATCGATTTTTTTCAAAGATCTCTCCGTGGTGGATCAACGCGTCTAACCTGAATTCCCAGAGCGCGTGTCGTGCGAAAAAAAAACTGATCGCTTTACTTTCTTTAATCGCGTTACAGTTATTATCTCTTACATCTTCTTGTTCGGCATTAGGTTTACGGATGCTCGATGCGCAGTTACTTTCAGATTAAAATCTAAGTGCACACAGATATATTAGCGACGAATAAAGTAATTTAAACAATTATTATTCGTCTCGAAGGCTCGCAGCATTTAATACGATTCGAATGAAGTATTTTATACTGTCATACATGTGATGTACGAACATAGCAAAACAATTGCAATTAATATTTTACAACAAGTTTAAGACTAGATTTCTATCAAAAGAATGATATAGAACAAAGCAAGTGGCCCAAATGAAAAATCAAGCAAAAATTCCGGAGGAACCTGTTAAATTTAAGTCATTTTGCCGCGTACCGTAACTGCAGCATCTGCGCATCTTTCTGCGCATCGTTGATCGATGACCAGAGAAGTAATCTTTGTTCCCTAGATTTTAGCATTATTTAGATATCTCAGCGTGTTGCACATAATTAGTTATTTTTGCATGTTCACGAAAGCAGAGCGTTCTGTTAGATATAAAAAATAAGCGTGTGTTAAGGGATTAATTGGGCATGCGCGGTGGAGAACGCACGCGGAAGAAGGATGCTCGAGAGTGGCCGGAATCATGCTCCGGTGTGCATACAATTTTTCGCAGTTTCCTTAGCCACGGTGCTCCGTCGGCTCTCCTGGCGCAGAACTATAATTCACCTTGCAAATTAAAGCACGTGGAAATATTCGCGCGTTATAATCTTTTTCTAACCGAGGAAAAACACGGCCTCTCGATTTTCTCTCGCACCTGACACACATCGCTTTTCAATTCCTCTATTTTCGTCAAACGAAACGGCGGGTCGCTCGATGCACTTTTCGATTGGAAGTGAAACGTAACGGCAATAATAATCGTTCGAGATCTATTGATAGAATCGGATCTAACTGCACCGCGACGTTATAAATATCTCCTGCTAAAACGATTTCTCTTAAGGAAAACACGGCGTGAAAAGGGAGATACCTGCACACCGTTTGATTAAGCCTCGAAAGTCGGTGTTATTTTTGATAACGCGCAAAAATTTGTAGCATTTATCGAACAGAATTGGAGAAAGCAACGAGATGTTTCGATCTTCCGTCGACATCGAGGGCCCTCGTGTTCGTGTAAATTTAAAATCGCATTGAACCCTTTTAATACACTGTCGGAAATGTAGGCCAGCGTTGGAGTTTGTTTTATAAATCCCTCTCACAAAGAGTCTTTTGCTACGAAATGTATTAAAACGTCGTTGTCACACTTTGCTGGATTAACAGAGTCAGCTACCAACTATTCCAAGATTACTCCTACGCCTTTCTCATGATTTCAACTATTTTAACTACAAAGGAACGATTTTATACGAAAAAATATTCGCTAGCAACATGTATTCATGCAACGATAGCAATCGTCAGAATGGCGGAGACATATGCGAGTTTATTTCCGGGAGTACCTGCCAAAAATATCGCGGAACCCCTGCGGTAGGTGTCCGAGGCGGGAGTAATATTTTTTTCGCACGCAATGTTGAATAATCGATAAGCAAGCACAGGCGATCTGTTCGAATCGCGATAAATTATTACGTGAGCGCGGTTTCGCCTGTCGAGCATCAGGAGGAACGGACATGCATTAAACACGCGGCGGCGTACCGCTTATGATTACAGCAGCTAGCTCGATCGCTTTCTAGGCGCAGGACAACGCTCGACGTGAAAGGCGGTTAGGTTATCCGACGTCCGGTCGATGTCAAATTGATATTGACCGGCTCGGGGTCGCCTGACAGTGCGTGTCGTGCGTGTGCACGTGGTGTCTTTTCATGTGCCACACGCACGCAACATTCCGCGCCCATACGGTCTCCAAAACGCGATTTCTCAGAAATTAATACTCCACCTTATGCACCTAACGCCCCCGAATTTCCCAGAAATAATTACTTCCAACTAAAAATACATAGGGGTACCTAGGAGAATTAACTACGTAATGCAGATTATCAAAATTTACATTAACATTGTCTTTCAAAGCAGATAATGATCCTCTAAAAATGTAGGATTGTAAAAAATATAACCCCCGGGTGTATTCGACCGAGGTCCCCAAATACCCTCGGAACTTTTTTTCTATGCAAGTTGTTGGGCTATTTCGAGTTAAGTGGAGGGATATTTTTAGGAAGCTTGAAATATCAAGCAAGTCACAACCCTCTTGGGTGAGGGATTCCTATCTTGGGGATCGTTACGAAAATAAGAAAAGTGCTAGACTAGTGGTCTGTCAACTTTCATCCTTACTATTTTCGTTCCAAAATATTAAGCCTATTTAAATACACCTACAACTTCCTCGCTTCAAAATAATCTACTGGGACCTACTACTGGACTATACTGGGATCTAGGGATATTGGGATATAGCGATCCAGGGATATAGGGATCTATGGGTGTAGAGAGATCTAGACATGTAGGGATCTGTGGATGTAGGCATCTAGGGACATATGGACCTAGGAATATAAGGATCTATGGGTACAGAAATCTAGAGATATGGTGATCTATGTGTGTAGGGATCTGGCAGTGTAAAGATCTATGGGTATAGGGATCTAGGGACATAGAAACGTTGAGAAACGTATGAATTTAAGAATACACCTATGAATATGTTATCCGCGTATCCGTTTCGCTTTTGTAGTACAGGTTCGCATAAACATGCTCGGTGAATCGATAAGGATCGCTTTCACACCAATAATTCTTATTTCCGCGGAGGTGAATCATTACGATGTTTCTATTCGCGAGGGGATTTATCACTATAATGGCCGTGAAACGAGAGAGCATTTCCAAACACGACACCAGGCAGAAAGTTCACGACCAGCAATATCGAAGAGAGGAACAAATGAAATGGAGCGGCTCTTACGTTCCACTTTCCTACCGATAAGACGCCACGCTGTCTTATCGAGCCCATAGGTACAATATGTTTCACGCAACTTACAGACACGTCTGTGCTTTAACGAACGTTATCGCGGCACCGATTAATCGTGTTATACGGCTCCGATCCTCGATCTACTCCCCCCCTGGAGTATGTCCGGAACCTGTTGGTCGATTTATCGCGATCGATCGTTGCGAAAAAGAAAAAAAAAAACGATCATCGATAGAGAACAGTTAGGTTACCGTATCGATCACAATATTCGAGAGGATGAAGTTGCAAATAATCGGTCGAATAAAATCCGTGCTTCTTGTTACTCGAATAGCTGTATCTGCACGGTGGATCTTGCATTTAATTAAGGCTACCTTTAAACGTTCTTGTTGTTCCGTTTAAGTATTTTCATCGTGTTCGACGCGCAAATAGCGGATGAAAGTTTAGCAGCGCTCGACGAGGCACGCTCGCGTAATAACATGCTCGCATGCTGAAATTACACTTCAGCCCTAGAAACCAGGCTAATTTTACGTCTTGTCACCCTTTACGCTACTTTTCAGGCGACATCCGATCGCTGGAGGGATGTGAGCTACTAAGTCGTATGGTTAGCATTGCATTGGTGCATATGATAGTAACTTTCAAATATTGAACATAAAAATTTTTAAATATTCTGCTTTAATGAAATATCGAATACAATTATGATGTCAATGCAAAATTCAAGGATAACAGGTGGCAGTTTACGTATATGAACTGCAGAATTTCTGTTATCGATAATATATCAAGTCCTTTCTTTTTCTGAATAAATTTCCTTTTTGTTATCTTTTGATTTTAAAACATAGGGTAAAAATTTAATGGAACACTAATTTGACGAGGCAGTAAATAACGTATAAGTTAACGAACTCCGATAAGATATACCAGATTGAACTAGAATTTAATTATGGAAATAGATCCGTGTAGTTTTGCGTAAAAATTCTGGCAACGTTCGTTTAAAGAGCGAGTAATAATTTCCATCGGTTAAACCGGCGTATATTTTCTCTCCATCGTAACGAGGCATTCGTCTTGTTAAACATACATAAACGATAGAAGGTAATGAATGATAAATATCGTGATTAGGCTTGCACAGCTGGTCGATTTATAAAGTTCGTTGAGGATCGTTCACGAGATCATGCGTGTAAGTGTACCTATATACACCTTGATGCGGATGTAAATGTTAGCGAAGGGTCGCTATGCGTCATGAGTTCTAATTAAGAGCATCAAGCTGACTGTGTATTCACCCCTTTCGGGCTTTATTATCATTTCATCGTATTGTCTGTTAATAGGGTGGACGATGAGTCGATGTCCTCAATGAGGGAGACCTCTTTGGGAATATCTGTTCGTGGACATTTGTCATTTTATCGCGATTTCAATTGTTTCAGACGTTTATTTGTATTTCGGTAATAATTGGTTTTGTTGGTTTAATCGATTTTTGGGGGTTGTGAATTTAGGGATTTGGGGTTTGGGGATTTGCAAAATTCAAAATTTAAGGATTTCGGAATCTGAGGATTTGGAGATTTGCAAATTGGGGAATAGGGAGTTTGAAAATTTAGGAATTAAATTAAATCCGAATTGGGGATTTAGGGATTTGGGATTTTACGAAGTTGGGAACTTAGGAATTTGGGGAATTTGAAATTTGGAAATTTAGGAATTAGTTTAAATCCGAATTGGGGATTTAGGGATTTGGGATTTTACGAAGTTGGGAACTTGGGAATTTGGAAATTTAGGAATTAGTTTAAATCCGAATTGGGGATTTAGGGATTTGGGATTTTACGAAGTTGGGAACTTGGGAATTTGGGGAATAGGAAATTTGGAAATTTAGGAACCAAATTAAATCCGAATTGGGGATTTAGGGATTTGGTAATTTGAAGATTTGGATCTTTACCAATTTGGGATCTAGGGAATTCCAAGATCTACAAATTGTTCGTCCCGAGATCTAGGGAATTTAGTAACGTGGACAATACTGTTCTCTAGGGAATTCGTGGACTCCCAGTATAGCACACTCCATAGAGTTCATAAATCTAGGGAATTTTTAAAATTTTGAGATTTACAAGTTTCGAAAAGTGAAAGTTTAATTTGAAGATTTGATCACTTTGAAATTTGCAGAATTCTTGAAAATTAAAAAATTGAAAATTTTACAAATTTGGAAATATTACTTCTTCCATACTGTACTATAATTCGTCCATCAGTTCTGTGTCAATATAACGAGTTTCTACTATATCCAGAAGTTCTGGTTATCATCTATTATTAATCTTTCCGTAAAGATCTCCGATATCTTGAAAATTTCCATCTATCATTTTCCCAATTAAGTATTCCAGCATCCAGAGTAATTTACTCGTCGGATAGAATGTTGCAAGTTTGCTCCGTGTATTAATCACGTGAAACGGAATGTTTATCGAGTCGACGAAGCGTTCCAATAGGACGTGTTTTACCCGATGTAGGAAACGCTCGATCGAGCATCTCCTTTTTTCTCTTCCTAAATCGAAGTAAAAGAAGCCGGTGAGTCTGTTACGGTACATTTTTTTACTCGTTCGAAAATATGGGGAGTAGTCGAGTGAATTCTTGGCCGGTGGAAAAAGTGTCGGTATCGCGAGGTTAGTTTAAAAGTGGAGTGAATCGATCGAGAACACCGTGACGAGGTCTACAGAAAACATTTCGAGCGAAGAAGTTCATCTCGTGCCTCGATGTTCTGGGTTCTTGAAAAAGGTTTCGAGTTGGTTACGTAACGTCGATCCTGTTGGACATGATCGATTTATTCTCGATACGATTCCGTGGCGATGACACGCTGGTGAAACACGAATTGAAGAATGGTTCGTGAATACACGGGTTGTGGAGTCTGTTAGGACAAATCGGAATTTCGTAATTGGTCGATGAGGTTCTTTGTTAAGGGACTGGAAGAGTCTTTTGTTGTAGGTACAATTAGATTGTTTTAATATTTGACTACTTTGGTATTCTATTATTTTATCGTTTGAATGTTCTGTTTGTTTACTTTTTTACCATTTTAGTGGTTTACTGTTTTATCAGGTTTATAGTTGTTTACGTTTTTTCTTAGGCGTTGGTTTACTATTTTACTATTTTACTATTTTACTATTTTACTATTTTACTATTTTACTATTTTACTATTTTACTATTTTACTATTTTACTATTTTACTATTTTACTATTTTACTATTTTACTATTTTACTATTTTACTATTTTACCATTTTACCATTTTATTACTTTACCATTTTACAATTTTACCGTTCTACCATTGTACCAATTTTCCATTGTACCGTTTTACCATTGTGCCGTTCTACCATTGTACCAATTTCCCATTGTACCGTTTTACCATTGTGCCGTTCTACCATTGTACCGTTCTACCATTGTACCGTTCTACCATTGTACCGTTCTATCATTGTATCGTTTTACCATTAAATCATTGTACCATTTTATCATTTAACCACTGTATCAATAAATTTACCATTAAACATACCATTTGACCATTTCATCATTTTACCATTTATACCATTTTACTGTTTGTATCATTTATACCATTTGTACCATTTATACTCTTTTACTATTTGATCATTTTATTATTTGTACCATTTGTATCGTTTTATCATTTGTACCATTTTTATCATTCTATTATTTGTACCATTTGTAACATTTTATTATTTGTACCATTTTGATCATTTTATTATTTGTACTATTTGTAACATTTTACTATTTGTACCATTTGTATCATTTTACAATTTGTACCATTTTTATCATTTTATTATTTGTACCATTTGTAACATTTTACAATTTGTACCATTTGTATCATTTTACAATTTGTACCATTTTTATCATTTTATAATTTGTACCATTTGTATCATATTCCTATTTGTACCATTTGTATCATATTCCTATTTGTACCATTTGTAACACTTCACTATTTGTACCATTTGTATCATTGTACTATTTTACTGTCATTCTATGTACGTGAACAGTTTATCAAACTAGCACTTTTAACATAACATCGAGCATTACCTCCATAAAAAATGAACACCATAATTTGTACAATATTACATCTTCCCTTGATTACTATCATTCTAATAATCGATCAACTGACGGCCAATTACTAACTTGTATAACTATTGCGTTACATTTTAATTGTATTATTAACTCACACGAGCGATGCGTGTCGGCACTGGCTAGCGAACTGGTTAATAAACTCTTATTCTTTTTCGCTCGCCCATTATATTGTCTTCCTGCTGGAGATTGGATAGAAAAGCAAATAGAAGATTTCGATGTCTAATCGAACGATTTAATATTAACAATTTTGACTCGTTAAGATACAAATGTAAGATTATCGGGGACGTTCGATTCGCTCGATAAATTGTACTTAACACCTACGAATAATCATTATTATGTTGCTAGATAATATTAATTATTTAAAGGTAATAAGACGTCGTTTGTTATCTATATATTATCTATATATAGACGTCACTTGTTAAATATTTTCTTAATTATATTTTATTAATGCTATTTCAAGAATATTTTATTCATACAAGACAGTTACCAATTACATTGTAATTAGATTCGTTACATTATGATTAGAATCTAAATTGCGAATTAGAACATAATTGAATTACAGTATAATTGAATTTGGCACAATTGAAATTCAATGTAATTGAATTCGACATAATTGAATGACAATATAATCGAATACGACAAAATTAAGTCCGATATAATTGAATTACCGCAAGCTAGAATACGTCATAATTAACATAACAAGTATTTGCATGCACCACAATTGAACAGCCATAAAATTGACTACGATATAATTAACTTACAGTTATAATTATAATTAATGGAATAACTCGGTTGTAATTGTACATAGCTCCAAGCTACACGTCATAAAGAATTTGATAGCGAATGCAAATGATATTAAGTGGCTCGTCGTATATATCAAAGGATATGCGCGATGGTAAATTATGCGTTGCGATCACGTGAATTTTCCGTTCATTAAAGAAATAAATCCATCGATTCGTCCTGCGGAAGTCGTATGAAAATTGGTTTCGCTTACCCGGCCGGTAACGACGGGAAACGTCCTGATGATCGCCGCGATAGGGATATAAATCATCATCGATCTACTTGAGCGCGTTTCATCGACTATCGAAAGCGTCTTCCGCGCGTTCAATCGAGCGGAATCAGACGGAACAGTCTTCCTGTCATTTCGATGACTTTAAAAACTTTTTTATACACTCTATATCAATCATTATCTTGAAAATTTAATATCGCAGGAAGTATTAGATTTATTCTGGAAAAAGTTCGGAGTTTCACATCGATTTTAAGGATTTTCAAAACTTTCTTGTATATTTCAAGCAGTCGAGCTGTTTCTTCTCTGGCGGGAAATTTGAAAGTCATTATTTGCGACGTTGTTAACTGTCCGAAGCTTTCTCACTTTTAGCGGGTAATTTTGAAAGAATAAAGTTTGAAAACTAATTGTAAATTGAAAATATTAAATAATGTTTTCAATACATTTTATTACTGTAAGTTACTCAGATTTCTCGAAAGTAATTTACCGATGAACGATCATTGAAACTTTAATCTGCCACTTCTGTCGAGAGGTCAATAAAAATTTCATCGCTGGAAAATGTACGAGAAACGCAGTCGAATGCGCCGCAATTTTCCGCGAAATCGACGTATTTACGTAAGGTAAAATCTACCGCAGACCAGATGCATAAAAATATTCGTTTTATCCTCGTCGTAAATTTCGTTCCCGCTGTAAACCTTAGTATCTTGTTTATTAGGGTCACACGTGCTCCTTCCGGGTCGTGCATAAATTTGTTAATTCATTCGACTCACGGTTTATTGCTCCCCACGGTGCGTATTCGAGCAAAGGATATTCTCAACTCCGACCTTCTTAAATACCTATTAACCCTTGGACCAGTGTAGGGATTTTTTGTGTGGGTGGCATCGCTTCCTATTAGTTCTGAAAGATATAAGTATATAGACTCCATATTTCTTCATTTCTTGAAATACTAAATTTTCATATTTCTCAAAATGCATTTTCAACCTAAATCAAATACTTAGTTCTCTGAGCCTTATATTCGAAAATACCCAAGTTCAGAAATTACGGTTCTTAAATCCCTAGGTCTCCATATTTCTAGATGCTTAGATTCCTTAGAAGGTCAAACTTTCTAAATCCCCAAATTTCTAACTATTCGAATCTCTAGACCCCAAAATCCCTAGATACAAAAATCCCTAGACCCCAAAATCCTTAGATTCCACAAATCCCTAGACCCCAAAATTCCTAGATTCTAAAATCCTTAGATACTACAAATCCCTAGACCCCAAAATCCCTAGATTCCAAAATACCTAGATCCCAAAATCACTAGAACCCCGAATCCCTAGATCCCCAAATTCCCAAATCCCTAGATCCCTAGACCCCAAAATGACTAGATCTCCAAATCCCTAATTTCTCAAATGACAAAATTCCTAAATTCCTTATTTCGAGGAAAAATGAGCGGTGTCATAAACGTGAATAGAGAACGATAAGTAATAATCGATCGTTGATGGCCGTCTCGGCAGTTCCTGGATTAAATCGATCTCGAAGGAAAAACGAAACGTACTGGTTCTCTATGGTTACGAGATACACCTAATTAATGGATCGAGGGGAAAAAAAGAGGAGGATATTAAAGAAAAAGTTGATCACTCCGCGGTTAAATCGGTGAACCTTAACACGGAACAGCATGCGGGAAAACAGTTACGGAGTTTCAAGTACACGAGATTACCGGTTGCCCCGGATTATGTGCTGTTCGAACTTCGCGTACGGCAATTTTCGTATTAATTTATATTAGCACGAGATCGTATAGTTAAGCTGTTTTATACGAACTTGCGATACCGTTGCATGGAATTTAGAACGCGTACAGGTACCGGTCAGGTGTTATAAAAGCATTGTTGCATAACGCGACTACGTGCAACTGCGAGATATGCTCAAATCGACAGTCGGATTTCTCTGCAGTCAGCGATGCAAAGGATTTTCTTACATTTCTGTATTTTGTATGCGCGTTATTCCCTGGTTCAATTCTTCAAGTTTTCAATTATTCTATGATTTAGTTCTTTTAATTGATAATTTCATTATTGCTCAACTTGCCACATTCAATTTTAGATGTTCACTTTTTCAATTATTCGAATTGTCAGTTTACGATTTTCATATCTTACAATCGTTCTCTCGGAGTTCCGCAACTTTGCTGTCTTCGCTATCTGTGCTATATCGTTGAAATTTATTATCTCGAGCCGTGATCTACGAAAAAGTTGCAAAGGATAACGAAAGTTACAGGTATCGACGATATCAACGCGCGCGAGAGCCCGTAATATTATCGTGTTCTTTTATCGTAGTTATTACGTTCGCAGAAAGGTGGCCAACTGTAGGAAGTATATTATTTAGAGAAATCGGACACAGGCGTGCGCACGTGCTATTGTCATTACGGCCACAGGCCATTGTCGTCTGACATAATTATAACTGAAACGTCGAGCGAGGGTGTCACGCGATATCCACGGCCACGTGTCATTCTCGATCGTTGCACACCGCGGAAAAGGAAAATGGTTTTTCGTAATCAACATTAACTCGACGGGTACACTCTTCCTGTTAGCTCTCGGATTACAATAAAATACGACGATTACGTGGTATCCTTATTACGAGATCGAAACGATCCATTAATCGTATCGGCGCGTAAAAATGCCCGTTTTAAATGAAAGTCCAGAGAACGATGCCGTGTGTGTGTCTGTTTAACGAATCAAGCGCTCGTTTTTTGCCAATCATACCAGACGACGGTGTCGTGATATTGCAATCTTTAGATAATTGTGTGTTTGCCGGCAAATCGTTCGGTTTTGACTTCAACACATTTTCTGCCATGCCGGTTTAATGATGACTCTTGCCTGTTTCACTCGGATCTGTAATTTTCCTTCGAAAATTGATGTTATTGGTCTTCGATACCGCATGTATAATTTTCGTTTTAAGATCGATGCTGATAACTTTGCTGTTGCAGACGAGATTTTTATTCGGGGCGACTGGTTCGTTTTACTTTGCACGATCGAGTATCTTACATACCGAGGTACTTTAAATACCCGAGTATTTATGTATATGACTGCTTTACAGGTGGTCTGGTACCGTAGACACTTGGATACTTTTGTCAGGTACTTTAGGAACTGAGATACCTTAGGCACTTTGGTACCTTGGGCACTCGGGTACTTGATGTACTTGGATACAGGGTATTTAGGTTTCCAAGTACTAATACAAGGATTAAAGGGATATCAGTCACTTTGGATATCTAGATACCTCAAATACTCGGACACCTCACTGTGGTACCTCAGGTGCCTAGGTACCTGGAAAACCTAGATACCTTAGGTACATAGGCACCTTGGATACCTCGGTTATTTATACACTCTTGCACCTTAGGGACATTGTAGTTGTTAGATGCTCTCGTATGGACACCTTACATGTTCATGTACTCTTGAACCTTAGGGACATTGTAGTCGCAAAATGCTCTTGTATGGACACGTTACATGTTCATGTACTCTTGCACCTTAGGGACATTGTAGTTGCTAGGTGTTCTTGTATGGACACCTTAGATGCTCATGTGTCTTAGGAACTTTGAATATGTAGATAGTGTAGGTACTCAGGTGCTGTAGCTATATAAGTACCTCAGATACTTCGGATACATTGATACCCTCAACACTTATGTACAATGCATTCCTGGATCCTTTAAATGTGCAGGTATCTTTGCTACTCTGTATGATCTTGCCACGTACCACATAGCGGCATCCATAGAAGAATCAAACATTGAACCCTCTATCGTTTTACACGTTTTCTGATAAACAGCAACACGAATTTTTAAAATTAAAAGGAATGCTTTCGAATACCTATCGTGGTACCCAACGAGAAATCTATTGAAACTGGAAGCATATCTGTTGACACAGATCGTGGAGGTTGCCAGAGAACCATAACTCGTTATCGATCGTTTAAGTAACGAAGTTGATAATCGTTTAAGACCGAGTTGCTTGCAGCGCGTTAAAAGCCTCGTTGGTTATCGCGTCGATCAGTTCTTGGTAATAAGCGTAAAAAAGTTGTTGACTGCTGAGACCGAAAGAACATAAATTTGAAATATTCAAACCTTGCCTGAAGCGTGTCTTTATCTAAAGGTTCAATTAAAGTCTGACGTAAATTGTCCTTCTTGTAGTCGTTTATTAGAGAACCATTCTTGCAACCTTCGTGGCGATGTAACGAGGGTTCACAGTTCGTAAATCAGTTTAGGTGTGAACGTGTAATTTCGAAACGTGTTTATGAATGTAACAACGTTATTATGGGTGCATTTGTAAATTGTTCTCTAGATCCTCGAATTTGCTAGAATCCAGAGTACTTAGATCTCCGAATTCTTCAGACTACAGAATACTTAGATCCCTAGATTCTCTATATCCCTTTATACTTAGATCTCCGAATTCTGTGGACCATAGAATACATGACCTCCAGATTTACACCCCCAAATTGTCACGATCAGCACAAATTTTCTTCGTCCCTAAATTCCCTCAATCTCTACGTCCCTGTATGTTTACGTTCGTAGCGAAATAGAAGGTAAGAAAGAACGACTGCAACTGGCGTTATCTTTAATTTTAATAGCACCAACAAGTGGTCGTTGGTTTCTTATCCTTCGTCACGACTTTCCACTGGTATATATTTTCCTAAGAATTACCAGCGCAGATACCGATCGTGATCGCAATAAACTATTAATGGTAAACGGTAAATACGCGTATAGGATGCCACGAGAGTAATTATGGTTGATGCATAATGAGCAGGGAATTGCAACACCCTGTTTCCACGCGCAGCTTCTGTGTACTCTCTCTCTGTTGGTCTCCCTGCTTGTTTTTCCGTCACGGTTTAATTGGGATCTGATAATCGACGACGGATTACCCGGTTATTTAATTCTCTCGTCGGAATGGTAATTGCCCGATCGCCTGCAGATGTTTCTACTACGTTGTCGGCCGTATCCCCGATGAGCAAGTGGATAGAAATTAACGACGGTCATCAGCGTGTCTCCCGTTTTCTTTTTATCGAATCGTTCGCCCCGGCTGAACGAACGACAATCGGTCCCGACTTTCGTTCCTACGTTCGTTCCGTCTGTTCCGAGTCCTGTCACGACGGAACACGCGAAATAATCCTGCCGATCGTTCCCGTTTTCACCGATCGATAGGTCGTTACGGAGAAAGACGATCGAGATGCAAATAGAAAGTACGCCGTCTCTTCTACTTACATTTCGACTGGTACCGCGTTTTCGTGACTTTGTTACCGCTTACTTCCTTTCGCTAGGGAACCCTTCTCACATCACCATTTTATCCCTATCAATTTCCCATGTTGTCTCCCTAGAATATTGCAGACGTTTCAATTGCGATTTAAGAAGTTGCTAATATCAATTGATCCTTAGATCACATATCATTTCATCTTTCTCAATTTCCCACGTTCTCCTCCACCCACTAGTGAATATCCCAGACTGAATATCCATATGAATATCCATTTCCAATATAGTGGAATTGCATGACATATTTGACCCTAAGGTACCCTACATCTCCCAATATCACCCGCACAGATAAATTCCCTTGCAAATCCATAAACACGGTGAAATATCCTTAGAGAAGGATAAAAAGCGCAAGACACGGAGACGTTGATCCTGGCGGATGATACACCGTCGTCCGATGTTTTTGAATTCCTCGGAGGCACGCGGACGTGGCACGTGATAATGCGGTTTTGTGCTCGTTGCGTAGCGATCGTCTTTTACCCTCTTTCGTTCGCAAGAAAAACGGAGCCGGGAGAGCCGCATATCTCGACCGCAGTGGATCGTTTTAAAATGTGGCTTTCGAACGGCGGGCAGCGCGCGACGGTGCGCGCGCCTAAAACGCGCGAACAACGGTTCAGCCGCTCGATTCCATCTCGTCTTTCTTTTTATTCCCTCTTTCTTACTCTTTCGTCCCGGGTTTTCGCTTAGAAACGAAACGGTCCGCTTTTTAGGCGGGAAGAGGATCGTTCCGCGGGGCAGCCTACCGTGTCGAGCGGAGAGACAGCTATCGTAAAATTTCCTTCTCGCGTTAAATGCGTCCTGCTCGAACAAATCTCTGTCTCCTGTGATTTTTAGCGTCCTTCGACCAAGCGTTGATAACAAAAATTTCCTACTGTACGATATAAGGAAAATTCCCCAAAACAGTCGCCAAAAATTCCCTGAGTGACATAGGAAAAGTGCAAGGATAATTGAAAGCTAAATTCTAAAATAGTATTCGTTTCACAATGCATACAAAGTGTACAGCGACGAAAGAATTCGATCAAAATATCCATCAACCATTTGTCTCTACCCCGTGAAATTTATCGGTTCAGTTTCCCCGTTCTTTCTCGCCGAGAAAATTCATCGTATAGAAATGAAACGTTTCATTCTATTGTTCGACGTTCCGCGCACGTCAAGCTTTCAGATAACCGAAACAGTCGGAATCTGATCGAAGAATAGCGTTTTCATCGGAACGATGTTCGAGCGTGATTTCGAGTTAGCTTTTCGTTCCGTTTTTTTTTTCGTTATATCTTGTAGGAGGGTGATTGCGCTGTTCGTTGCTTTTCAATTTCAATACCGTTAATTTGATTCCGGGTATTCGTTTACCTCCTAACCCGTTTCTTTTGTATTCAGCCTCTTTTCTCCCCTTATCCCCCGATCAAAAACGGTTTCTTATAGTTTGATTACGAGGCGAGCCACACGCGAACACAGCTATCTTTTTTTTTTTGCCCGACAATGGCTGCCCGTTCAATTTTCTATTCGTTGGTTTTCTAGATATTTTTGAACTTCCTTCATTTAACGTGAAATCATTCATGAGGCCGGGGGAAGTATGCTTTTTCTGTAATTAATTTAGAACTGTATGCACCTTTTTTTGTATACATTATACATGAACTTCGTTTCAGTGAAACGGTCTATTTCCGTTTTAAACCCAAGTCTTTTTCTTTTTTTATAATTAACACGTTGATTGCCGCAGCAAGTACGCCCATAAAATTTAAGCTTTCACTGTACCACATCGGATTAATAACTCTCTGATCAACAATTTAATTGAAAATCATTTTTCCTCTGCGTACGCTTATTTTATTTATCTATCTACGTATTTCATCACGTGTAAACGTTTTTCACGTTAATCATACTGGGATAAAAATTTGCAACGTGGTGTACTTATTTGCTGAGCTAACGAATCGAGAAATGTTACAAATTTTCATGAGCCGCTTTTTCTGTCGTTTTTAATGAACTTCAAGCTTTAAATTGATGTATCACATGCGCCATTTTGAAATACTTTTCAGTCATGAAATTGTGTTGGACTTCATACGTTGCAAAATATATTATTCATCCTTGTAATTGGCCACCAGTCATTTTATGTAAAAAACATTAACGAAACCTTTACGTAGTAATTTTCTATAAGTCTCAAGCTTTAAATTGATGTATCACAAGCGCCATTTTGAAATACTTTTCTGTCATGAAATGGCGTCAGATCGTACACCTTACAAAATCGTTCATTATTAGCTTTAATTGGGCAGCAGTTTATAGTAATAACTTTGAAGAAGACTTATCATTTGATTAATCATTAAGCTTTAAATTGATGTACTATAAGTGCCATTGTAAGATACTTTTACATCATATATTAGACATAATAATACCACCACACTCTGATAACATCAGCAACATATAATAAAAGAATGACTGATCTCGTGAAAATTCATAATTCAATTTAAAAAATTCTTATTTTCAGTGATTCTAATCAAATTCCCATAAAATTGCGCAAGAGAGATTTCTATTAAAACTAGCAACAGCAACATCAAGCTTTTTATTGCAAAGCTGTCTCGCGTGACTCGACTAAACCGTTGCACTTTTTTTTCTTCTAATTAATTCAAGTCTGCCGCGTAAAAAGTAATTAAGAAGGCACGATTGCCAGCAGGAAAAGCATTATGCTCTGAATTTCGTTGGATTCGTAACGAATGCTACTCTGAAGATTATAAAATCGTTCGATGGACAGTCATTGGTGTCACTAGGATGGAACTAGGCCATGTCTGACCAAAATTTTGGATTAAAATACGGATTGATTATCTGTAGGTGAAGATTGGGATTATTTATCTTACAAGGGTAATTAGGGTAATTCTTGTAGGTTGTAGTTGGAAATTTAGAAGTTATCAAATTGGGGAATTTGAAAGTTGAATATTAACAAGTTTTTATGTATTTAAGTCATAAATTCCCAAATTTGCAAATCCCCAAATTTTCCTATCCCTAAATCCCTAAATTTCCAACTCTCCAAATTCCCAAATGTCCCTCTTCCTAAATCCCCAAATTCCCAAATGTCCCTCTTCCTAAATCCCCAAATTCTCAAATTTTTCAATTACCAAATCCCCAAAATCTCAAATACCCCAAACCCTAAATTCCCAAATTTGCAACTCCCCAAATTCCCAAATCACCCACCTCCTAAATCTCCAACTCCCCAAACTTCCCAACCCAAAATTCCAAAATTGTAAATCCCTAGATCCCAAAATTCTCCACAATTCGTTCCCAACACGGTCGTTAACCCCAGCAGCGAACCTATCGTATCCCGAGTCACCGCGAGCCAAAAAAAATCAAAGTTACGCCAATGCGGCGAACGAAGAAGAGGGAGTTGACCGCGAAAAACGGGAACGCGATGGCCTGGCGTGCGCACAAGCTTAAATATCGGTTAAGAAGCTCCGGTGTGAACGACATAAAGGTGTTCACTGACCGAAACGCCGTCTAGTCCGCGAGCGTTTTCGAGCACCGGCTACGTGCAACCAGCGAGAAGCTACGTTTCACCTAGCGAACAATCTTACCTTTGAATTATTATTATTCCTTCTCCGTGTTCGGCCTTGTTTCTGCCTTTAAACAGCTGTACTCGCTCCGAGATAACAGTTAATGGCAGTTGTTAACGATACAAGTAAATTCGACGTTGTTTTGTTGGACATCGGGGCCCCAATGTATTTCGCTCGACTTCGATCGCTTTGATCTCGCCACGTTTTATGGAGGAAGCGAGAGAACCTCGTATATTACGTGGCGTTGATAAGCCGGGGAAACCTTTTCATTATTCAGCGTTGACAGCAGTTTTTGCACCGAAACTTCGGCTAAGAAGCTTGGCTTAATAATGCTTGGCGCATTCTGAAATATGTTTGACGCGTGCCACAGTGAAGGTAGAAAATTTTATTTTTAACAAATCTTACCAAATATGTTCACGATATTTTATAATATTTACTGTTCATTATTCCGAGTAGTTAAGACGAGTAAGTGAACAATTTATTAATAATACAGCTGATAGAAACCTATGGAAATTCGTCACCCATATCAAAAGTTGATCAAAGATCGTTTTCAGTAAGGCAGAAATTAGAATTCGAATTTCTTTGGGCACGAGTGCAATGGACCGTCGCGAGACCACCGCACCTTACCAAGCGGATCGCGTGTTGCACGTCATTAGGTGCAAACTTCTACTCGCGCGTCTGATAGTAGTGGAACTCCGGACTCTATCTAGTAGAGTGTAGTACCTCTCTTATAGAGCCTCTGTCGATTACCATTATCATTTCATACAGGGTATTGAATCACGGTTGGATCTCATGTTCAGTTGCTTTGTTCATTTAACTGTTTGCCCCTGATCAAGTTCACGGACCTGATCATGCGTATTTGATAATACGATTTGTACTGCCTTCCTGATCCATTTCGATTTATGCGCATCATATTCAAAAGTCTGGTTTATTAAGTTTTGAACTATTCCATTTTATTACTATACTACTGTTCTATTACTTAATTTTATTTCACTATATACTAATTCAATTATACTTTAGCATTTCACTATACTATTTTATTTTACTAATTCCATTATCTATCTTAATATTTTACTATAACTATTGCTTCACTACACTACTACTATTCCCATTCTAGTTTCTTTTTACAGCTACTATTATTCATCATGTCATATTAATTTTCACTTACTTAGAACTATTCCTACTACTGCTGGGGCGCTATGCAACTATATACTACTGTACAATTATAATACTATATATACCATAAACTAGCTTTTAACTATTTTGCTGTGTACACAATCTTACTATTTTATTGGTCTACTACACACAATAATACTAATTGCACTATTTAACTATTGTAATTTAATAATCCGAAAAAAATGCAGATCCGCTGACGGGGATTCGAACCGGGGACCTCAACATTAGTAGTCATTGACGCTACCTGCATACCCATTATCGTCCCCCACATTTGTTACTCCCGTAATCTCTTTTGTTAATTCTGTCCGGGTCCCCATTGATCAATTCCACCGTCTCGTTATGTAACCATGCTACTATACCACTGACTACGCTGATTATACTAAACATACTATAATTTCATTATATTATTTGTACTACCATACCGCTATAACACTATACCATTACCATACCATTCTACAATTCGCTAAACATGTATCTGACCAAACAGGTATTCGTTAATCTCGTTCTAAACGAAAGAAATGAAAAGTACGTATATCAAATCGATACCTCTGAACTTTATCGCATAAATTCGTTTAGGCGGTCCGCTCGATAACGATCGAGAACTAGCCGAGCAATCCTGTCTTCCTCGGGAATCCTGCGAAAGGATGCCGATTAACGTAATTGGCTAATCGATGGACAGGATTTCTTGTTCGTTTCTCGATATAATTTGCTGGCTCATTTAGATTCGATAAATTTAGCAGGCTGCGCTAATTGAACGTTGCTTAATGAAAGGGGAAGCTGGTCGCTCGCCGCGATTTCTTGCTTGAAAATGATCGTACAAACGTCGAGGGAAGGGACACGACAGCCTAATGATCCAGGGACTTTTTTCAATCGATTATTTATTTTATTTCCACCGACACGGAATTTTTGCCCTCGCTTACGTTGCGCGGCTTTCCACCCGGCCGTTTCTAAAGCGTAACTCTCTTTCGTTCTTCTCTTTTTTCTCGTTCGTCGAAGGAACGCTGTGTCGTAGAAATCTGCTGCAAAAACAGAGAAGGGGTGTCGATACGGCACAGTTATCTGGTTAATTTAGTTTCGCGATTCAGCGTGGCTGCACGTCCGTCGTCGTTTCATGCCAATCAATCGTGACAACCGAAAGTTCTCGCGCTGGTTAGCTCGAATTTCGTTTGGCCGTTTCCTTGCGTTAACCGAACCGAGACCTCATATCCATTTTCACCGTTTCGCGGATCACTTTCTAAGTACAACGAAGCGCGTTTAAATTAGGGGAACTTTTCCTTTAGCGCGAACTGTACGTAATTTAAATTTCTATGCTCATTCTTTCATTCTTAAATTTATAGATTTATACGTTCGTATTAGCATAAGTCCCTAGGCAAGCAATGTCCGGACCTCAAAATCCCTATATCCCTACATTCGCTGATCTATAAATCCCTAGATCGTTTCATTTGCCATCTTTATATCCCTAGATTTTTCATTTGCCATCTCTACATCACTAGATCTCTAGATTTCAAAACTTAAATCTCTAAACCTCAAAATCCCTAGATCTCGAATTCCACCGATCTCTAAGTCCCTAGATCTCAATATCCACCGATCCTTAAATCTCTAAACCTCAAAATCCCTAGATCTCGAATTCCACCGATCTCTAAGTCCCTAGATCTCGAATTTCACCGATCCCTAAATCCCTAGATCTCGAATTCCACCGATCTCTAAGTCCCTAGATCTCAATATCCACCGATCCCTAAATCCCTAGATCTCTAATTCCATCGATCTCTAAATCCCTAGATCTCAAAATCCACCGATCCTTAAATCCCTAGATCTCAATATCCCCCAATCCCTAAAACCCTAGATCTAAAAATTCCTATTCCCCAAGATTCTAAAGTCCCTAGATCTCATAATGTAAGAAATCACATGTGATCGCCTACATTACACGTCGGTAGGTTTCTGAACTTCTTACCGGTGAACCGTTCTCGCCGCTACTAATTGCATCCAGTGAAAATTCCAGCTGACCGTAGCTTCTTCTTTCCGTTTGCCCTAGCCGGGTCTAATCGCCCCTTTCTTATCTGCGGCACGTACTTCGCCGTGTTCGATTGATTAACGGTACGGTTTCCTGCGTGCACCGCTGAATTAGTCTACGTAAATTGGTCCCGCGAACAAATCTAGGAAATATCGGATTTATTCGCTTATCGCGATTAGAGCCCGGAACAGATAATCGACGGGGACGTATATGTACGTCGGCTTAACGTCCACTCTGTTGACATTATTAACTTGTACCCGGTGGTCGTATTATATTATCCTCTCTTAATTGGCGTCTGTTACTCCCGGTTATCAGTCCGAGAATCTCCCGAGACTTTCATCGATGTGTGCCCTACTTGCTCGCCAACCATCTTCGTTAGGAAAATCGGGAATGTCCTTCGTTCAACTCGAAGCCGCTTTCATCCTTTGGGTAATCGTGTTTGCGCTGATCCTTGGGATCTGGATCTTCGAGCGATCTTTTATCTGAAATTCAATTGTAAGTTCGCAACTTCCACTTAGGACCGATGAGATTGCGGATTTTGAGCTTCTCGTAGATCATCGTTCGTTTATCAGATCTCGCTGTTTATAGAAATGCACGAACGGAGATATTCGAATCCAGGTTTACAGTTCTGGAATATAATGGAAATGCAGGAGAGGGTCTATAAAATTCGGGAGCTTAGAGATTAACGATCGAAGAATGTACCGATCAATGCAGGTCGACTAATCATATTTTCCACGTCGAAGATGTCCATTCCGGTTTAATATTGGTAAATGCTCGTAAATCGATAAGCTTTCCCATCTTCGTAATTTCCTGAATGTCTGCAGTCTCACCCTCTTGTCTGCGACACGTCTGTCCCGTGCGACCTCGTTTTTAATCAGGGTTGAACGGTATCTTTCACGGTCCCCTCTACGACCCACCCATCACGTTATTGGTTTTTGATGCTCTGTTTGCGGCTGTCGGAAGTTTTTGTCACGGCTATCATGGTATTGCATTGAAAAACTTCCCGTCCTCGTATGATCTTCAAACACGATATCTCTTACCAAACTTTTATTCTTACAGTTCATTCTTTCTTGCATATCAGTGTCCACATGTGTATACCGGTATCTATATAATAATATCAATGTACCTGTATTGGTAGTATAATATATGCATTAATATCTACATATGTTAATATGTATTTACACATACGAGGATTCATAGGTACCAGTATCGGTGGAATAATACATGCATCACTGTACACATATGCTAGTATGTCTACATATACCAGGATTCATATGCACCAGTATCGGTACAATAACATATGCATCACTGTCCACATATGCTAGTATGTGTCTACATATACCAGGATCCATATGTACCAGTATAGGTACAATACATGCCTCACTGTCCACATATGTTAGTATCTACATATGCCAGGATCCATATGTACCAGTATCTACGTACCAATATCTATATTCATACACTATTACTCTTTGATACGTCTTTGATTTCTATGTATTCCCATAGTATTAACCCTAGAACCAACTAGTCAAAATGACTACCATTTCACCTTTGACAATCCAAAAATGATTTCACCAAAATATATATTATCAAAATACTATCAGTTGATGCTCTACTAGTCAATTACTTCTCCACATCACTTTTCCGCACGAATTCGTGAACGACCCCAATTCCGAACCCCTCTGCGTTTGTCGGCAAATTTCGCGGTTTGATGATTCTTGCCGGTCATAAACGAGCTTTGGGCGTGGTGTTGATCGAAATGATCGTCATCGTGATCGTCCATCCTGGCAGGACGGAACAATAACGCGTCACGAAACATAACCGAACCGGATGTTACTGCATCGTTCGATTGTCTCGCTCGTGCAGCCTCAAGGCTGCCATCGAGCCATCTCTTCCTGTCTCTCGTGGAAAGTCAGACTTAAGCCAAGATGAATCGTTTCTGGCTAGCTTTTGTTGTTCGATCGTTGTTGATTGATACGCATAGATCGCGATTACAATGCGTAATAAATTGCGCGCGGCTGCTGAACAGTGACTATTCTATTTGACGGGATTTATTCGATGGATATTCGCAGGTTCCGTTGCATGGGAATCGGTGAAAATTTTTGCTGGACAGGACTTCATTCATCGGGAGATAAATGTTTCGATACTTTTATACTCTATAGGTTTCTCTACATTATCCTTTGACTGCTAGGTTTCACACTCTTCTTAAGTTTTAGATTGTCTCAGATTTTCTCTAGATAAATATTTCTACAACCCTAGATTTTTCTTAGATTTCTCCCTTCGTTTTCTCTACTAACCATCGCGAATTAATTCACGTCCTTCACCGTGAACTCCGTTCGAATATTTATGCGCCGATGGAAAATAGCGATCGAGGTGATTTAACCATAAACGTCGTGTTAGAAGCGTTCGCGAGTGGTGTGATTATACGGAGCCGTGATGATTATGCACGACGTGTATCGGTCTTTTAATATTCGAAGTAAGATGTGCCCAACCCTTCACGCAGACCACGCGAACGCGTCGTGAACGATCAGTGTATAATTCATTAGGATTCGTGCGATGCACCGGCTCGTGCCCGATAACGTTGCACGCGTGTACATTTGAAAAACGGTACCACGGCTTGTAGGAAGCTAGAAATCGTCGGTACGTGTCCAAAATTTGTTACTCTACGTCCAGAACTTTCTTTCATTATCGATTTAGTCTTCAACGCGATATTCTACGAGAATAAGGCGGGAATTTTGAAATACGACAAAAGGCGGAAAAATTTAAATACGTCTAAAGGCGGGAATTTTTAAAAACTCTTGAGATGTAGAAATTATTGAATACATCAAAAGGTAATTTTAGAAATGTAAGAGATTTTTACAAACATAAGAGGCAGTAGAAATATCTATAAGTCTCAATATCGAAAGAGAAGATTGTACAAGAAAATGGCGGGGTTTTTAAAAACGCAAGAGAACTTCCTCGAATTTAAAACAATTATAGAAAGTGTTCTAAAGATCAAAGAACTTTTGACCCGATCTCAGTTTGCAAATCGTATCGTGATATTCAATTTCGCGTTTCGAAATAATTATAAAACGAAAGGGGAAGCGGAAGCCGCGATGCGCGGACCGACAGGAGATCGTAAATTTCCAAGCAGGACGTTTCATTAAATTTACAAGAAAACAGTTTACACGGGGACGAGTGGCGTACGACCGCGTCGATTTGCACGTCGTTCATCGGCGATTTACGGACTGCGGAAAACGAGCCTTCAGGTTTCAATGTCGGCGAAAGTAACGTCCGGCGAAGAAAAAACATCGATTCACGATACGTAACAGTTCCATTGAATCGTTACCGCGTTCGAACGCCATAAATCAGATCCAAGGGGATCATGTGCGCACCACGTTACACTATTTGCATCCAACTTCGTTAAAGCTGAGATCTATCATTTTATAACGAGCAATACTTAACATACGTACTTTGCATTAAACAAAAATCATGGGGTCAACGGTTCTTTTTGCGTAAGTCGTGTTTAATGCATGATTTTGCTTTAAAATATCGAGCTTCATGATCAAGTCTATCAAGTTTCATTGGTAAAATTAATGGTTAATTTTATTTAACAGTATCAAGTTTGATTGTCAAGTTTGATAGTTCATTTTGAAGTGATAGTTTGATAGTTCAGTTTGAATGTCAAGTTTCATGGTTCATTTTGCATAAAAATATCAAATTTAACAGTCAAGTTCAATTATTCATTTTGCATGAAAATATCAACTGTAACAGTTAATATTACACATTCATAACACATGTAAAATCCAAATTTCATTAAGCAAATAAAAATGTAAAAATACTTCTAAATTGCAAAATTTGTACACCGAATACGAATGCAGTAATTGATATTCAAAAGGTTGCAAGAAAAAAATTCAGTCACATACCCTATGGTTATGGCGTTCGCGCAAACGGTTAACGTTAACGGTTCCACGATTTCGAGGAGGAACACCTTTCGTGGGACTTCCGGTCCTGTGACGTATGCACCGTTTCCGTGATCGTTCTTTCAGTTCCCACGTGTTTGTTCGCGTTCGCTCGTTACCGCCGCGATTTTCTCGCATGTCCATCTTCTCGGGAATCATGACGTGGCACGTACGTCGAAAGAAATTAATGCATGCGCGGTGTACAGGTGAACGTTCGATCAAGCGTTGCAGAGAGCGCGAAATGCATAATTTACCACGAGCTCTCTACTTGAAAACTTGGCAATTTTTAACGCTGACCCTTTGACGACCCTACTTTTAACATTTCTGTTCATGAGATTTAGGTATCTTTCAGATTTTTACCTGTCGTTACGAAATAGTTTTAAAAATTTTGTGATATCACCTTTTAAGATCTCTGGTAAACGTACAAATCTTTGAGAATTTTCTGCCTCAGCTAAAATATCTGAAGTGGAACCTGTAATCTAATGGAATCTGTAATAGTTAATCGATTAACACAGCTTATAAGTCAGACTCGTGACGCACCTTACAGTTCAAGTGTGACGCACCTAAATCGTACTTGTGTAAAGATCGAATTTTGAGTACGGTACCAATTGTACGGTCTACATTAAAATGTAGTCACCC
Organism: Megachile ligniseca; assembly: GCA_945859555.1. Taxonomy (NCBI): domain Eukaryota; kingdom Metazoa; phylum Arthropoda; class Insecta; order Hymenoptera; family Megachilidae; genus Megachile; species Megachile ligniseca. Next base: position 9,309,273 of record OX243783.1, read on the forward strand.
TATGTATGTCCCTGCTTTCGCCGTTTTAAAGTCGTGATTTTACGATCGTATTGATACATATGGTAGATACACTTTCACACGTGACAAACAAGGGTTAGAGGGAAAAGCTAGATCCATAGAAAGTACGTAGATCTAACCGCGGCTCGCTGATGAGAGGTTACTTTGGACTCGCCGCTCCGCAATAAATTTTAATTTACACCTGGCAAAAGATAATTGTACGACACCGCGACACTTTGCGGACGAGTTGTGCTCGAAATTTCACTCTTGAAATAAGAGTAACTCTCTCGGCACTTCTAGGCCAAGTATTGTCGCTCTTCGGGGTATTCTTATCAAAAAGCATTCCTTTCTTCTTCATTACGTGGCCGGATCATTAAAGCAAGGCTATTTCTATCTCTGGAAGTGGTTGTACCTTTAATACCTGGACCTTTTAAAGCGACTTACATTCACTGATATCTACCGTGTAGCATCGTTTCAACATGTGACAGTGCTTTTATTGCTCGGTTAAATTCCTTGATTCTTTGAGGGGTAATCATTTTACGTTCGATAAATCTGGTGTTTAGTGGCACTTAGCCATTTTGTCTTACGGTGAAGAAACCCTTATACTATCATTTTCTTGGTACTCTTTGAGTTTGCATACCAGGAGTACCACTTTGCAACACTTTTATGACGTCAAATTTTATACCGGCTTAACGGTTGGTCTTTACTGTAACTGACAGTCAGCCAGTTTATATGAAGAATATCAAAGAAACCATTACGTAGTAATTTTCTTCATGTTATAAGCTTTAAATTCATATATAACAAACGCCAGTTGAGAACACTTTTATGTCATGAAATTGTATGAGACTCTGTATGTTCCTCTATCAGTCAGTCTTTAGTTCTAACTGACCGTCGGCCATTTTGTATTGAGAACATCAACAAAACCATTACACAGTAATTTTCTATATATTATAAGCTTGAAGTTCATACACAGTAAGTACCATTTAAGAAGACTTTTCTGTGATGAAATTGTATCAGACTGAATGTATCTCGCTATCTTTAATCGCCAGTCAGCCATTTTGTATTGAGAGCATCAGCAAGGCGATTACATAATTCTTTTCTTCACACAAGTATAAGTAGCATATTCGAATACTTTTATGTCATCGAATCACATCAGACTTAATGCAACAGCCTACTGATAAGCATCGCATGTAGAAGTTATAATAGTCTTTGAGTTAATATACGAGTGAAAGAATTTAGTTGTCAAACATTTAATACCGCGACGTCGTTGAGGTCGTAGCATTTCCAAAGAAGTCCAAGTGGACAGTTGGAAGTCAGCTTTCTAAGCTCGAACGAGCGTGCAATCGCGATACGTCGTCGAAGATGAAGCGATTAGGGACACGTCTGGCTGGTACAATACGAGCCCCCTTTTAAAAGGAACGTCTCGAGCAACCGGTGGTGAAAATGTCCCGTTTTTCGTCTTCGTTGCCACCCGTGATGCCGATATAACCGGCTGACTAATATTCGATTTGAAAATTTATTCGCCTCGGTATCGGACGCGAGATACGACAGAAGAATCGGCACAAACGGCGCCGTTTCCGGTAGCGGCTGACTATGTCCGTTGCACTTGACTAATGCATGATTTATCGCCGATTTGTATCTCGACGCGATTTCTTTGCAGTCCATGCAAATGGAACGGAGTTATCGTTACTCTGACAGCAAAAAGGGAACGAATCGCCTTTCTTGTCGCCGCTAGGGACACGAGGATGTTAATCCGCCCGACTAATGTACGTCAGTTCCTTTAGGAATTAATATTGCTACGGGAGACTCTTGATATATTGCCATTTTTATAGGCAGTTAATGTACGTCGGCAATATTTTTCCAATTTTTATATTCTACAGTTTCGATTTATAGGTTTGGGAATTTGGGAATTCAGGGGTTTAGGAACTTGCAAACTTAGGAATATAGGGATTTATCTATTTAGAAGTTTCAAGACATATGACCCAGCTTAAAAAATTCCAAAAGTCTGAAATTTCCAAATTCACGTGTCATCATTCCCTATATAGCCACTCTCTATATCGCCACACGAACGCAATTCGTCGATGAAGACGTTAAATTTGTGGAAAGTCGAGAAACCAAAGTGTTGAGCGAAGAAGAGTGCCGTCGGAATTTCTACGGTACGCGAGAATTTCACCTTTTCGTCACGGCCAGCCTCGAATAGTATGAATATCATCTGTCACGTGCTTATTCTTTCGTTCTCGTTTCGTGTCTCGTGCTTCCTCGATCGAGGACGATGACGTTCAACTTGCAAGAGGATGTCACTTGTTCAGCTACTTTCGAGGCTGGAGTTTCTTTTTGCCTGGCGATTATTAACCATGCACGGAACAAATCCATGTTCTGTTATTCCCGCGGATGATCGGGATCAACGACCCTGAGATTGATCGAATGTTAAACGAGCCTCTCGTTCGCATCGATACAATGTTTGCCTTTATTACTAGCTTCTATAGATTCGATTTCCTGTTCATCCGCTTCAATGAACCATCGCGAAGATCATCTAGATTCTTTCCGATGCTATCATCTCTGTGTAATAACTAGAGTGCACGCACTGTGGATTTTCAACCGCGACTCTAAACCTGCTAGAATTTCATAACTTAAAACTTTCTCGAAGTGACTACATTAATTTCAAGCTTAGAGGTCAACCAAAAGTACCATCCTCTGTGTATAACTAGGGTTACGCTGTAGATCCTCAACTCTCAAAGTAAACGTTCTGGTGGATTTTCATGAATTAAAAGTTTCACAGAATGACGCTTATGCTACATCAATTTCAAGCTTAAAGGTCGACCAAGAAGAGTACATAACTGGTACCATGATCTCTGTGTATAATAACTGGAGTTCTTGCACTGTAGACCTTCAACCGCAGCTTCGTAATAAACCTTCCGGTAGATTTTCATGACTTAAAACTTCCTCGAAGTGGCATTTATGCTACATCAATTTCAAGCTTAAAGGTCAACCAAAAAGACTGCACAACAGGCATCATGATCTCTGTGTATAATAACGGATTCGTTTGAGCGGATTCGTTGTTAGACGCACTATGGTCTCTCAACTGCAACTTCAAACTAAACATTCTGTTAAAACTTGATGACTGAAAACTTTCTCAAACTGACCCTTATACTACATCAATTTAAAGCTTAAAGTTGAACGAAAAAGACTACATAAACTCCCCATAAATATTTTCGATGAGAAACAACTAATTCCTGAAACAAGAAACCATTGGTACAATTTGTAGATACGAAAACAAATCCTTTGAAGAAATTTCTGTTTTTTAAAAAACACGTGTCGCTGACATAGTACGTTTGAATGAAGAGTGCTCCCCGGTTCAAGTTTACCTCGTGAACCCAATTATATCATCGTGTTACGCGTCCGGGGCTCACTTTCGTCGTGCGGGCCGGTAACACTTTCGTCGACGAGCATAATCGTAAAAATAAAATATCGCGGATGCCTATGGGCTAATGTTAGCCCACTGTATTTTAGTTCGTCGACTCGTTTCTGCCTTTTTGCTAGGCTGCTCATCCCTGTGTGTACACCGCTACGCGAGCGTCCGCTCGAAACGGAAACCGACTGTGTAACCGCGTTTCGGTACCGTTTCATCAGGAGAGTACTCATTAACGCTTTACCTACCGTTGATGAACTAAACGTGTACCTATCCGTTCTACTATTTACTCCTCTCGTGCCTTTGACTTTCGAGATATATTTCTTCAATATTTATTTCAAATACTTTAAAATATTTCTATACTTCTATATCGAGACATAAGTGCCTTCATTGATCAGTTGTAGTTATTTAGTCGAAAGTCTAGACATATTAACAACTTGTACTTTGACGATGACTTTGTGACTCGTGGTTCAAATCTGATTTTATGATATTGACTGACGTACCTGATAAATAAATCATACATCAAGGGCTTAAAAACTGAGTTACATTCATTTGAACTCTTCGAACTACTCTGTACAGCAGATACAAAAAATTGTTCGTAAGAAATACAATAACGTTCGTAAAAGTGACTAATCGATAAAAGTTTCACGATTAACTTATAAAGAAAAAGATCAGTGAGGCGTTCATGGCACAACAATATCGTGACGCACGTAACGTCGTAAAATTGATAATCCAAAGAAAGCAGCGTGAATAAAAAAGCGAGTATAAAAAAAAGCGAAAGAATTCTCCGTGTATTTACCATTGCAAATCGGTAGATTGCGTTAGAGTCCCCATTAAAGCGCGCAAGAAACACCGTGAAGGATGGAGGCACAGTGTTCCACGGTAAGATCAACGAATGCTCGTTGGATTCAATGGGAGAGTTAACCTCGGTATTCTTTATTGTCCGGCGGAAATAAGGTTGGCCACGCAAACGATCGGAGCGAGTAGTAAAACGCGTGTTCTGCCGCTCCTTAACGAAATGCCGATCCGCGGCTATATAATAATCGTTCTTAAATAATAATCGCCATCCGTAACGTTCGTTGATGTACTGCCACGGCTAATTAACGTATTTTCGTTGCGACGAGATCCGATGGATCGATGCTTATCAGAAATGTAATCGATCGAATTAACGATCGGTACGATTGAGTTGCTCTCGAGTTCCTCTATAACGGTGCCTCTTTTCGTTCGTAATCGTATTTGGATATCTTGGAAATTATTGCACTATGTCGAAAATTTTTTCTCCGATAAATATTTATGTCTTACATAATGAAAGTAAGAGGAATTCTATTAAAAAAAAAATGAGAAAATTCCCTAAGCTACTATAGAAAATATTCTGTGAACAACTTGCACTACAAGGAGAAATGTGACTTTCAGTTCGGACATCGTGTACAATATGTAGAGACATTCACATCGTTTTAGTCTAAAAATGAATGGTTGCAGAGCACGTATGTAGGCAGATTTCACTATGGTTTTAGACAGCGACGTGTCTACATTAATGCTAGACAATCTTGCGAAGCTGAATACGTGGGGTAGCACATTTGAGAATAAATGTTCGAAAGAGGACTTCAAAGCGTATGGATGGTTTTCCCATCCCCTTGGCCACTCGTCCTAGATACGGAACAAAAGGGGCTGACTCAGAGGTAGCTTCCCCTGCGATCCATATACCGTAAACATCTTGCTCCCCAATGAAGCATAGAAATCAGACTAGACATTAAAGAACGAAGAAGTGAAAATTGGTTCGCTTAGTGAACACGTTCACTGACCAATATAAAAACATAGTGGAAAAATTCTCGGGGACCGGAACAATCGTTCATCGGATTAAAACTAATTATCTTGTCTCGTTACTAATCTAACCCTATATTATTATCCAATTAACTGTCTTATTATGGACCATTAAGTTCCACATAATTTCGAGAATACTGTAAAATATACAGATCCGCAGTTCGGCTTTAAGGCATGGAAGCATGAATATCTTGAACGCATCGCGGTGGTTCGTCATTAAACAAACATCCACCGGCGTGCATAAGCTTTTTCAGTGGCGCCGACGAAATTACCGGCGCGATCAATTCGTTGCTCATCTTTTAAGCTCCGTTTCCAGTAACCCGATGCTTCTATCGTGCGCGTTGAACGCTCCCAGAGGGGACGACAATTTAATCAGTCAATTACTCGGAGTTGAGTTACGTCCAGCCGAAAAACACACCCCGGACCATAACAGCGTGCGTGTTGTATTTGACTACCCTGCAACCCTTCGTGTTCTCCCGTCCCTCTGGAAACCCTTAAAATTTCGCATCGATTGCAACGCAAGATCCCCGTCTGGTGTGCATCCGTGTGTGATCGCCAACGGGGGAAATGAATGGTCCTCCATGCAAGGCTTTAAAACCCTTTTTCTTGTCGTCCTTCGTACGATCACAAAAGTTTTCTGGAACCTGGGTGTTTACAAATTGAAAACACTCTCGTTACTGCGCCGAAATTACGTACGCTTTCGAGCGCATTAGGGACGCCTCGACCCTTTTGTAGAACATGGACATTCACGTTAAGTGGCATGCACTTTAAATTACTATTCTCGCGTTATAAAGCCATTTGATGTATAGACGTATCCTGAACTGCATGTTATATTAGTGCTGTATTCATTTACATTTTTATGGATTACACTATTACGCGTTAAATCTCCGCGCATTATATCGCCACGCGCTGTTACTACGCGTTATATTGCCATCCATTGCGTTGCCGTGTGTTATATTACCACGCGTTACATCGCCACACGTTGTACTGTCACGTGGTGCGTTTCCTCGTGTTATATCGCCACGTGTTATATTGCCACGCGTTATATCGCCACGAGCTGTACTTTCATGCGCTGTACCTCCACGTGTTATACTTTCATGTGCCGTACTTCCTCGCATTATATCGCCACGTGCTGCACTTCCTCGCATTATATTGCCATGTGCTGTATTTCCACGCGTTATATCGCCGTCCATTATAAATCTAGTACATCATGAAACGATCTTCACATTACGAATTCCATGAATTTTTCATTCGTAGAACCTCGTCAGTGGCAATATAATGAGCGTCTATTATACTAGAATCGTGTGTACCCCGAATTACATGGATTCACATAAAGCCGGAGTAAAAGTTGTTCTACAATATACTTGGTATATGAAATAAGCGTCATTGTATCACGAAACGTTTCACGTTTCTGTACAATCTAACTGTTTCTATACAATTCTGTTAACTGTCTCAAGTAAAGTGGACATAATGATCGTTGAAACACTGTCCTTTCATACGGTCGAGTTGGTTGATTCTACAAAGGCAGGCAAACGTTGTCACTATCGCGAAAGTATCCCTCAACAAGCCTGGTATTCCACTTTCAAAAATCCCTGCTATTCTTCCATCAATTTACAATTCCACGGCGTCACGTCCGTCCAACGTCACGCACCATCATTAACGATCAACGAAGCTCAAAAAGCGGGGCTCCCCGCGTTTCCACCGCGATTACAGTGCCCGCCAAGTACACGGTTTCTGCTCGTCGTAGAAATGTTATTTAACGTGACACGCAAAAATATCCTCGACCACTGTTATTCGCAATGTTGCGCTCCGCGACTTTGTAAATGCATGAGCTGCGTTAACTCCTTTCCACTTTAATGTATTACCCTAGCGCATCTACGGCTACCATTGATTAAGACAGTGCTCTAAGCCATTTTACCCGTTCCACAAATTTTACCGTTCTTCATCTTTTCAAATATCAAGACACTCTAAATCAAGATATCAAACAATTAACATTTCTACTTCAATCCTGGAAACTTTTTATAATTACAACCCGATTCATCGACAAAAATTCTCAAATCATGGATCAAGATACTTACGAAATTGCATATAAAATTAACATTCGTATAGAATGTAGAACATATCGAGAAATTTTGGTGGAGTTATCCCAGTCGCGGAGCAGGAACCACCATCCCGCCACCTCCACCGGCAGTGTATGCACTTCCACCCCCGCTGGAAGGCCGACGACGCCGACTCCGACGCCGACGCCGACGCGACGTCGTGCATTCACCTCAATCAATACACGCTCGGCGAACCAGAGCGGGTCCGGTGGAGCGGGGACGTAAAGCCGCGTAGGCATCGCGCGCGATCCGCTCGCTGCATGTGCACGATGCACGTGCGGTGCAGAGCGAAGATAATGAGCAAGAGAGAAGAGACTCGGAGGTGGAGAATGCCCCGGCGTCAAGGGCTGCGATCGTTAGGGATGCTCGTCGCGAGCTACGGCGCCTGTCTGCACCACGGAAAGAGTCACTGTTGTTGGTTATGGTTGCACAGCTGATAACTTTCGAATATCGACTATGACATTGAAACTGCAATTTTCGGACGTCAGATGCGCTAATTTTCAAACTGGAGGGAACTGAGGATTGTAGGAAATAGTTGCAATTCCTGCAGCTTAGCTTTTTTTGAGACCACCATGTATTCTTAAATTCCCACATTCACAAATGATCTAAAAATTCATAACTAATTATTTCTAAACGTATAGAATTTTCATATTTTTAAACTTTGAAGCTTGTAATCTTGTATCAAGATCCAGACCCTATTTAACGGTGATGCAGGCCCACTCCAGTCTCCCCACCCTCAGTCAAACTTGAAGAGCTTTCATAAAATGCTGAAGAAAAAGCTGAAACTTACCCTCGCTGGAGCCTTCGAGAAAGGTTAAACAGAGAGGTCAGACATATACCAGAGTCAACCAACACAATAGTCTTAGCTTTTGTGAAAGATTAATCAGACTTATCTACGTAGAACAGAATCGACCAACACAATAGTAGCTTTTGAAAAAGATTAAACAGTTATCTACATAGAACAGAATCAACCACTTTCGGGGCAGGTTGAACAGTCTGCGTAGAAACCATAGTCACCTTTCGTTGAACAGAGAGGTCCCGTAAAGGGAGTCACCATAGTCGGAGCTTCGCCGTAGAACGGAGTGAATAGTCGTAGGTTTCATTGGAGAGAGGTCACTGCCGGTCGCGTAGAACAGAGTCACCCTGTAGTCGGAGCTTTCGTTGAAGAGAGAGGTCATGATCGGTCGCGTAGAACAGAGCGAGGCAACACCATGGATCTTTCGATGAAGGTTGGAGAGAGGTTACCCGCGTAAAGCAGAGCCATCGGTAAGCTTTCGAGGAAGGTTGAAGCGAGAGGTCAGAGTTGGTGGCTAGGAACAGAGAGAGAGTGTCGGAGCTTGCGGAGGATGTAGCGGGGGAATAGCGCGAGAGAGACGGAACACGATCGTGGAAGAGTGCGCAGCGTAGTCGGAGAGAGACGGAAAAGCATCAACGAGAGAGAGAGAGAGTAGGGAGCAGCGGTGGAGGAGGCATTATATACTGGCTGGATCCTCGTTCGACTGCCAGTTTCTCGGCTGTACGCGGTACCGATTGTAACCCTCGGTCATCCGAATATCGTGACATTTTACATCGCTGGAAAAACATATTCGTCGACTAGCAAACTCTCGAAGTGCTCGAGGAAATCCAGCGAATCAGAGCTGTTCATTGATTTTTTTTTTCGTGACTGTTCGGTCTGACGGTTGTCTGAAGACACCAGCAGGCTATTTCTGGTGCACATCGGGGGACTGACACCTCGACAGTGACGACGAGGGTTGAGACGCGTGACCGTTCTTCGAGGGAGCTTGAAGAAGCAACGATATGGCCACTTACGCGACCTACAGACACGTCGAACTGGACAATGTCGGATACGGAAAGAAAAGGTAAATCCTGATTTTTCCTCGGTCCTTTACCGCACTGCGGGCTTTCGAGCCTCGATAGGACGTCCACTCTGTGCACCCTCTCTTCGATCGGTTTTCCCGTTTTACCGATAACTTTCCTACATTGGCCGCCAATTTTACTCTTCCTCGAGATTACGTATCAGATTTTTGCTAATGGCTTCATCTAGATCGTTCATCGTGATTAAAGTTGTGCATAGGGCTTTATACAATATGGACTCGTTCATACAATTTATTAAACCTCAGGGACCGAACTTTTTCAACAGGGTGAAAACTTTTGTTTTGGTAGTTATTAACGAGCTTTAACTCCTGCTTCAGGAGTTTGTGCATTTTATGGAAGCGTTCAGTTTGATTGGATATTTGTACATTCGAATGTGGAAGAATTATGATTTGCGAATTTTTGTGAAATTGTGAAAGTGTGTAATTCAGGGAGATTTAATTCGGCTTAACCCTCGGACGGTGATGACCTCGGGAGAATTAAATCCTCGGCAATTTCAGTTTAATTTTAGTTTCGAGATTGAAGGATCAGTGGAAAGGAACGAAGCGTAATACGAAGGTTTAAGTTTTTAATTTCTATATTTAGGAAAATCGATTCTCCGAATTTTCAAAAGCACAATTTCCCACATTTTCAAGAGCGTATACCCCAAATTTCATAATTCTCAAATTTCTAAATATCCCTAAAGCTCTGATTCCAAAATTCTTAAATCCAACATTCAAAAATCTAAAAATTGTCAAATCCTTATATTTCTAAATCCCTAGAACACCCAACCCAACCCCAGATCACCGTAATAACAAGTGAATTTCTCCCCAGTTCGATAAAAATCTCGAAATTGAAATATTTCACGTTTCATTCTACTTAATAATCTTGTAATCGAGTCGTCGAGGAGGTATATACCTTCACCTTGACACTGACTCCATTGGTATAATAATCCTTGAACAGTTTCCAATGGATTATTAGAACAATGAGAAGTGAAACTACAGAATCATCATTGAGATAAGTGGGTGTACGTATTTCATTTATAAACAGACGTTTCGATATCCAATGATTTCTGAGGAAGTTGAAGACTGCCGCGGTGTGAGAACGGATGTTGAAGTTGATTTGAAACGGTGACGTTTGGACAGTGACAGGATGCGGTGGTATCCGTCGTCAACCGTGACTGGTTCGATCGATTTACATCTCGAAGGGCAGTCCTTGAATCTGGCCGCCACTTTGGAAACGAAGCTGCAGTGCACTCGTTGCAATCCTAAAAACTTCAAGTTCAATGTCGAGCGACACAAAAGGATCTTTCTGGAATATGTCCATTGTTCGAATTGGTCCCTCGCGTCGTTTTTTGTCATTTAAATTTACCGATAAAGTGCGAGGACTCTTAAATGTATTACGTGTACAAGAGGAAGAAGCTTCGATGGAAATTGGATAAACGATTGTTGTAGCGGTACTTTCGAACAGTGCTTTATCCGTGGACTTACTTTAAGTGGCTTTGTCGGTGATAAAAATTTCCGGGACTCTTTGCAGGAAGTCGCACATCCTTTTGCTGGGATTTTCTAATTGCTCCACCGAGCATGAATTTAAATGGCGACCACAGCACACGTCAATTTTAATATTTGTTGTATTGCTTCGCGTTGTATGACCACTTGATATATTGCTCTATGATTGAAACGTTCATCATTGCTCGTTGTGTCACTCATTTGAATTTCTACGCATTGTAATAGTACTTGTTATGTGGTTATGACCTGTGCCACAAGTTACATCGCTATGTGGTTTTCCTCGCGTTATATCGCCACAGGTTGTACTTTCGTTGAATCACCATATGCTGTACTTCCACGCATTATATCGCCACGAGCTATACTTTCACGCGTTGAATCTTCAAGCGCCGTACTTCCTCGCGTTATATCGCCTGTCGTTGTATTACCACACGCTGTATTGCCATGCATCGTATTTCCACGTCTTATATTTTCACAGGAATAACATAAAAATATCAAGATAGATACTTATCCAGATTCAATTCATTGCAACATTTTACTGTTTTAAAGAAACGTTATTTTCCCATCGTTTTCAAGTCTGACTCTGTGTTCAGGAACCAAGTAACAGAAGTGTGTCTAGACGTGTCAAAAGTTCGAAACAACGGAGGAACAAAAGAGTAGGAAGACGATGAAATTTAGAAAGCGTGACCGTAGCTTTGGTATCGCCGTGTGTATGGAGTCTCTTACATGGCACACAAAAGATTAACCGCTTAATTACTTAATGGTATTTTTCCACTGCATTCTTTCCATTTTCCGCCAGGATAAACTTGTTGTTCAGTCCAGGACCGTGCATAGAATTCGTGATACCTGAGGCAAAATCTGACATCATGTTTGACCCTGAATTGGGTGTAAAGGCAGTTCTACAGTTGACTCTCCTTATATCGCACCGGATGGAATTACTGTAATTGACAGTATAGAAAAAGTTTAAAATTTGTCAATTTTTAATCCGAAAATTTGTCAATGGAAAAATTAAAAAATTGGAAAGTTCCACAATTTGAAATGACAAAATTTGAGAATCACTGAACTCGAAAATTTGAAAGTGCGGCTCCTTAAAGCATAAATTCATTAGTCCCACTTTGCGGCTGGAAAGTAGACGCGAGAGAAAAAGAGGTGGACGTGTTTCGCAGGTCAAAAGATTTATGCAATTGAGCTTCGTTAAAACGTGGTCAACGCCCTCGGGTAATTGACGTGTGCGCGGCTCCGTGTGGCTGTAATTACAAGGATGTCACCTCCACCCGTTTTGCGCTTAATTGCCCTCGTCGTCATGATTTTTCGCTGTATCCACCTTGGGATGCTTTGTCGTTCACCCACGCTATCCCGTGATCGCTAAGTGTATTTCTAGGAAACTGCATAATCGTTTGGTCACCGCTTTGCCGACCGGAAGTGTTCATCCTTTTACTTAATGTCACCGATCAACGTAGTTCTCTTTTTATTCCACTCGTAAACCGATTGATCTATTGAAATTCACGTGGGATGCGATTAAAGGATAATACGGTAGACTCTCGTTATATGGCCATCTACGTTTTATAGCTTGAATAAAACTCTGGGTAAAATGGTGAATCATTGTGGAAGAAATGTTGGTGGTTACAGTGCAGTTTCATGAAACAACACCTCAGGCCAGTAGTTTTTCAAGTAACTATATGTCATCCGAGGAACAGGTTCCAGAAGCAGGCGAGAGATGTTGAAGTCGCATCAAAGATGGGCCTGTTTATCACTCGAGGACAAAGACCGTACTGTATGGGGTCTTGTATAGAGCAACCATTGTAACGGGAGCATCGATGGGAAACAAGCTAGTCCCTGCAAGTGGCAGATAACCATCGATCGATCTTGATGTTACGGATTTGATTAGGATAAGATAACGAATCCTTCGCTAGCCATTGTTTCGAACCTTATCACACAAGTTTCAACATATTTATGAATCGGGACATAGAAATTATTTGTTATATTCAAGAGGTTTTGCAAATTTTTTTTTATAAAACGTACTATTACATTTGAAGAAAATTATCTTCGTTTACAGATATCTAAGATTTTGAATAATTAACTCTGGTTCTGATGTAAAATCTGAAGGTCGAATGTACTACCCTACAACAAAATTATTTCGCTTACATAATAAAAAATTTCGTGGAGATATTTCACGATAGAAAAAAAGAGAATCGACTAATTGGATTTCTTTCTTAAGCTTAATCCCCGACGTGGCTATTGCCCTGACACTTTATCGATGACTCTGCTTAAAATGTCCAAAGAAATTCATGGCATTTAATTGACACGAAACTTGATAATTAGTACACCCAACGAGGTGAACATCGCAAATTGTTCCGATCATTTCGGGCAAGATAAGGAAGAGCTGAGAAAAAACGCGTCTCTCACCCACGCTGGGCGTTTAACAACATATCTCATTATCCTCGTTAAGAAAGGACTCGTTAAGAGGGTTAATTGTCGATTGATAATTGGATCGAAATTAGTGCCGCTTATGGGATCCGTTCGAATTAAATTGACATTGGTTCTCTGTTTCTTGTCCTCTGACTCACTCGTACAAATAATTCCTTGATTAATGCTTCGTCGATTAAATCACCCTTCAATTTCATTTTTAAATTTCAGAATTTAGGAACGTTTTCCCGAACATTGTCATCTTTCACATGGCATAGAAAGGCACATTTTCTATGTAGTTATTACTTCTTCTATATTGATTATAAGTAGATTAGAAAATTTCAACAGCATCATTAGTACATGGTCATATATGTGGCTTCTGTTTGTTGAATTTAAAAGAAACGTACACATATGTGTCAGCGTCCTCGAGGAAGTTAAAACACGATTATTGGTCGTGAATCATATTATTTGTGGACAAAATATGATTTATGAACAGTGATCAGGTTTTGAAACAATTTTGATTAAGATTGGAAATAAATTTAATCTGGACTTGAAACAAGCTTGATCAAAATTTTAAACAAACTTGATCAGAATTTCATATAAATTTGATTAGGTCCTGATACAAACCTCGATCAGAAATCAAAATAAATTTGATGAAACCTTGAAAATAAACAACTGAGGTTTGAAGGAAACTGAATCACTAGCAGAAATCTGTGTCAGTTCTCGAAGAGGTTGCATTTCGCTTCAAGTGTGCCGAACATTTCAAGGATACGCGTAAACGATTCGAAGCCAGCGAAGAACCTTGTTGGAGACATAATCGAATGTTTGGCAGTGACAAAGCTGGTCCAGCGCTTTTCCGGTTGGCAATTGTCCCGAACAGTTTAAGCCTGTTAGGTCAAGATCGGTGAACCGTGTACACGGATTCTGAAGTAGGCCACGATTCCACGCGTGGCGAACATTCCTGCTAACTACTCAAATATTAACCAATTACCGACTTCTGTTTGCCGTCTGCCTTTCTAGTTCTTTTTGATTGCAACAAGGACGCGGAAAGTAGGTGTAGATATGCAAATTACCCGTTTTCTCGTTTTCAGGAAGTTGAATGTGGAATTGTTCAAGCTTTCATCGTGCAAATTGCGTGCTGTATGTTTAACTGGAAAATGCAAAATTTACAAATGTATGTGCATGGAAATTTGTGATATTTCTAGACAGGAAATTAGAAAGCAAGAAATTTGGGGTATGATTACAAGATTGATTCGAGCGTCATTCCAGATAATTATGATTGAGTATCGAATGATACAAGTATTTTCTTCAGTCGAATGATTTAGCATACTAATTGAATAGTCGCCTCCCACGAGAAGTCTTCGAATTCCACGATCCTTTCTAGCAAACGAGGACACGATCTACGTGGATCCGAAGTGTAACGAATGACTCTTGTTTTTTTTTTCCTTTCCGCTTCCTCCTCGATGCCACACGCGTAAAACGAGTCGAGTTGTCCACGTGGATCGAAAGGTATCGCGTTACGACTCGTTCTTTCCGTATCCTCGTCCACCCTCGCGGATGGGGTTACTCACCCTCCGCCATCGACTGGACACGAAAGGGTGGACACGTACAGAGTCTGTTCCCCGCTGCGGCGGCTTCCCCCTCGTGGATGTCGTAGGCTTTTGTGGATACCGTTCTTCGGGGCTTCGCACCAGAAAAGGCGGATTTTGCGAGCGCGTGACGCGTGGAAGCCCCGTTCGAACACACCCTGTCTGGACCTTCTACTCCCATCGTTCATTTCGCGACGTTATATTACCCCCTTCGATCAGTATCCTGTTTCTAATATTTAGGAGCACATGGATTTGAATGATAAAACCTATTGAGACATGGCCTGATTCTAATTAAACTTAAGCTGAATTGATTCTAGCTATAATGTAACTTAACATCATATAACTTGTCTTAATCTGACCTAACCGTAACTTCATCCACGCTTAATTTAAGGTAACATAAGGTAACTTATCTTAATTTGACCTAACCCTAACGTAATATAGTCTTAATTTAACGTAACATGATATACTTTATCTTAATCTGACCTAACTCTGACCTAACATTACCTTAATTTAACCTAACATGATATAGTTTATCTTAACCTGACCTAACTCTAACCTAACATTACCTTAATTTAACCTAACATGACAAAACTAATCTTCATCTGATCTAACCCTAACCTCACTGTAATTTAAACTAACATGAAATAATTACCTTAATCTGACCTAACCCATACCTAACCCTACCTTAAGTTAACATAAAAGTTCAAACAAAAATAAGTATATTTCAGTTGCAAAACATTAAATATTTTCTCTGTATCTCAATCTTCTTCCAAAATAAAAAATAAAAATGTTCCCGATACCTCTCCTACACGTGCAAACACTAAATGTAACCCTTTCGAATTTCACCCAGAACTTTACGATCCCCGAGAACGTTGAGCGATAAGTGTATTTAGTTTACAATCATCACTGACTCACCAGCCGTAGATTCTCGCGAAACGATAACAAATGATCGAGACCGAACCATACAGCCAGTGTACACGCTATCAAAAATGATTTACAGACATCAGAAACATTTAACGATGACTCATGCGTGTATGGTACACTCGGATACAACGTACGCTTCCTTTTTATAGGTACACGCACGTG
The DNA here is from genome assembly GCA_945859555.1 of Megachile ligniseca. NCBI lineage: Eukaryota > Metazoa > Arthropoda > Insecta > Hymenoptera > Megachilidae > Megachile > Megachile ligniseca. Next base: position 9,325,036 of record OX243783.1, read on the forward strand.
AAATTTACTTTGGCATTTCTACGTTTATAGATTAGAGAGATTTTGAAGTCTCTGCATCCCCGAATTTTTACATCCCCAAATTCCTATATTCATAAATTCCTGCATCCCCAAATCTCTACATCCCCAAATCTCTGCATCCCCAAATTCTTACATCCCCCATACCCCTACATCCCCAAAATCGCTACATCCCCAAATATCTACATCCTCAAATCTCTACATCCCCAAATCTCTACATCCCCAAATTCTTACATCCCCCAAACCCCTACATCCCCAAATCCCTAAATCCCCAACTCTACATCCCCAAAATCGCTACATCCCCAAATCTCTACATTCCCCAAATCCCTATATCTCAAACTCTCTATATTCCCGAATCCGTATATCCCCAAATCCCTATATCCCCAAAACCCTCACCCCCAAATCCTTATATCCTCAGATCCCAAAATGGCAAATTCCCCAAATCCCAAGATCCACAAATAGCTGCACTTCACAAAACTCGTAGATTGTCACATCCTCAGATCTATAAATTCCCCATACGACTGTACAGGTCAAGCCAGTAACGATAACTGATAATAAAGAGGTGCAATTTCGTCGGGAACGCGATAACCAGACGATCGTGCATCGCGGTTAGAAATAACAGACAAGAAAATACGTGGAAACACGTTCGCGTCGGTCAATGATATCGCGTCCATACCACCTACACCTTTATTTATACCCGTCCCTGGCAGAGCGTTGACTCTTTGTCCGTGTTTGTAAGAGGCCAGTGCCGCTGATAATGCTAGAAGTCGATTGATCGTGCAACTTTGTCGATAATCATCGTTGCTTGTCTTTTGTCCACGCCGACCACTAGCAGCGGACCCACTCTCGGGACGACACACACGCTCGATAACTCATACTTTTGTTCCACGGTGTTTCCTGTGCATTATTCAGGGCCACGGGACGTGAACTTCGCGAGCATCTGACAGTGCATAGTTTCGCGAGGAAACGCGATATTTTAACGCGTTTCCGGTCACCGACACACCGCGAGATTTTTCACCATTTCTTATTTTAAGATGCTTTGACTCACTCCTGAGGAGGGTAATTTTTTGTAAGTCTGCGAGGGCAGAGATCTTAAAAGTAGAACATACCTATGGACTCGCGTTATATCGCCAAATGTTGAATCAGTACACACTGCATCAGATACTGAAATTCTTGAGTTCCCGAATTTATAAACTTCCGAATCAGTAAGTTTCTGAATTTGTAAATTTGTAATATCCATCTTCCCGAATTTTAGAGCGTCGTTCACCTGAAAATCCGAAGCGAAAAAATTCGAAATAAATGCATACATTGTCTTTCGCGTACGATTACCCCGGTCGTTAAAGTGGCGGTTATAGTCAGGCTAGAGGGGTTCGGGCCGTTAAATCGACGACGATTTCACCGGAACCGAATAAGACGATCGCAGAGGCGTAATTGGCCAATTAGTTAATTTCACGTGAAGTTCGTCTATTACTTTAAGCCAGGGCACGATCCATTGCATAAACTCGACCTTTATCCGGTCGATCGGGCTTCCTTATAAGTACTCGGTGATCGAGGAACCGATCCACTCTTGTTTACGTACGCTTCAAATCGACGCAATTACTCCATTATCTCGATTACGTCTTGATTATTGATCGTTCGACCCGTTTATGCTGATCCTCTTCCAGCAAATGGAATCGTTTCTTCTAACGATTTTGTACGTAGACTGATTCAGCACGATCCATTTTCATTTGACGATTTACCGCGGGACGAATGCATTTGCATTAATCGTCTACTACCTGTATATGGTGTGCTATCGTGTGCTCGAGGATGTCGCAAACCGCTGTCAATCAAGACGGAATCTCGCAACAATGGATTACCCTTCAATCTTTGCTCGTTAAAGGTTGCTCAACTCTACGGGACACACTCTTATTCCCTACACCTTCGTCTTCCGACTTTATTCTCCTATCTTTTTCTTCTTCCTATTATGGCATTTAGTTTTCATTTTTAACTTACTTTGCACTTTTATTTTATTCTTTCAATATATTACTGTTTTACTACACTTTTGTACTCTATTATTATTACTCTACAGTAATGATTCGATATAAGTGAATCAGGTCTGAATTTTTGTATCGTCCAGAATATTTTTGCTTATATCGAATGATTACTATATTACTGCACCACCACTTCATTATTTTACTTTTTCCCCTTGTTTATACTATACTGTCGTTTCACTATTGCACAACTATGGGATGCATACATGATGTGAAGTCGAGAGCCTGTTGAATTGTGTCGCGAGGCAAGTTGCTTCATTTTGTCATTACCGTCTCAATTTAGTCGTTGATTAAAATAAATCGTTCAATAACTATTAATCTTTAATTATTTCCTACACAATGCTCCACTATCGCCTCTACTTTGTAAAGAACAGACATTTAGCGCTCGTTATATCGCATTGTTCATGAAAGCATCGCATGATTCATTTCGAAATAATACCCCGCTCTTCATTACCAGTCGTTTCACGTCTACAAAAAACGTACCGCGTTTCTCTTTACCGTCCCTGTTTTGTTCGTTTTCGAATTTTCAACTGATTAGCCGATACACACGCGAGCTGTTCCAAGCGTTTATCATTCGCATGCAACGACTGACAAAACGTCGAGCGTGCAGCAAATACTGCGAGCTGATTAAAAGGCTCGTCTTTCCAACACCTCGACCCTCGCGATTCAACAAAGACCAATCGAACGTTTAAACATCCCATGAATCAACGGGATTAATTAATCCTATATAATCGAGTATCCTTGACGTTGTCTCGGTGCAACGATCGAATCAATTCGAACGGTTCTTTCAATCCCTGTTTTTGTTTCGTTCGTTTTTCGATACCGTCGACTTCGTTGAATATGAAATTATCGCAAACAGCAAAAATTTTCTGCACCTTTCTTATTAATAATAAAACTTCCTCGTGTCGTACAGGAAAAATTGATGTTGCACGCGTCGCGATGCAGAGATCGGTGTCACGAACATGACAACGCGTTTAGACGATTCACACGTGCCGATTTTCGCGCACTCGACGGCCATAATTAACCGGGTGCTTTACGATGTTTGTTCTCCCTTACATAACGACAGTTACACGCAGAACAATCGAATCTCCCTGTGAAAGCAACGATTAAGTCATTAACAGGTTCGCGTGAGTTTCAAGAGAATCTCGATGGAAACTGCAGATTTCGAGTCGGCCGGAAAAATGTTAATTTCTGTGCGGGGATTGTCATGACACGAAAGAATTGTTGTAGGAGTTCTTACAACTTGAGAATTTTTACATTTGAGAAATTCTAGTTATCTTAAATCTCTATATCTGTATATCTCTATCTATATGTCCAAATACCAAGGATTACAAAATCCTCTAGATTCCAAAATCCCTAGATGCATCAATTCTTTAGATCTACAAATTCTACAAGATCTACAAGATTGACAAATCCCTAGATTTCCAAATTCCATGATTGAGAAATCCCTAGATTATCGAATTCCAAGATTGGGAAATCGCTAGATTATCGAATTCCAAGATTGAGAAATCCCTAGATACCCAAATTCCAAGATTAGGAAATCCCTAGATTATCGAATTCCAAGATTGAGAAATCCCTAGATACCCAAATTCCAAGATTGGGGAATCCCTAGATTCCCAAATTCCAAGATTGGGAAATCCCTAGATTCCCAAGTTACTAAATTCCCAAATCCCTAGATTCCCAAATTCCTAAATTCCCAAATCCCTAGATTGCCAAACTTCGAGATTAGAAAATCCCTAGATACCCGAATCCCGAGATTCCCAAATTCCAAGATAGCCAAATCCCTATTCCCAAGTCCCTAGATTTTCAAATCCCTAGCTATATTCCTATTAGCCAAATATATCTCCAATCTTCTGTTACGCTCGAATCTCCAAGTCCCTGAGTCGTCATTGAAACTGCGATATACAGAAAGTTACGACCCGATCGAAAAAGGAAAAATCCGGCGGTAATTACTGAAACTGATACGTGAGCTTCCTCTCTATCTATCGACGCCAACATCTCGGTCCCGCGAACGCGCTATTAGGTACTGAATTGAATTGAATCGAAAGGCGTCTGTCTGGTAGATAGGGCTGGCTCTCCTCGTGTTCAGCTAATCGTCCGGGACTTCCTGAATCGATGTTAAAAAACCGTCCCTCCTAATTGAAACGAAGCGAGAACAAGCACGTGGGCAAAGTATGTACGCTTCGAAGAAGTTAAAGGCTGCCAAGTAACGTGATGTATGACTTCGACCGGGACCTAACCGAGGCTGAAGAATAATGCTCGTGTCGATCGGGGGATATTCATGACTTCGATTTAAATTGCTTTTGACCCGCTTTAACACCTCGCGCAAGAACCCGGGAATCGACGACCGCGTTTCAGATTAATTCACTCCCCCGTTTTCGTGGGTGTACTTTACGATACATTGTTCGATTGTGTTCGCACATTTTTCGAATTCGACTATCTCTTATGTACGCAGTGTTCGAGTAATTAAAATCGTCGTAAATTCGAGGTCCCTTAACGGATGATTCTGATGAAAATTTATTGAAACGTTCGTTTCGAAGTCGTTATTCTGTGTTGAGAATATGGATGAGGTACTCCTGTTCTTTTATCGAACTTCGAGTATTAACTCCTTGCCTTATGATTTATTTATCAGGTGAACTAACTAACCACAGATGCAATATGAAAACAGAGAAAAAAGTTGAAATGTTACATCGATTTTGTGTTCAGTAATCCTTGACTATCTGAATTGTAATTGGACCTCAACATATTGCAAGGCAAGGATGTACCATATTTCATGATATTTTTGTGTCACGTTAGACTCGAAGTCTGATCGGCAACAAAGTAGTACTAACGGGGTTATAAAGAAGTAAATAAAATTAATGGAGTGTATTGAACGTTTCAATCCTAAGGCACTGATCTACGATCCGTTCTCGCTCAAAGACCGTTCGAAAAGCAATTATTCTTTCAGTGCCAGCATCGAAAGTTCGGATCTGCTCGATCAAGATACAGTTCATATATCATCGGTCTTTCAACGCGGGCATCGTCGATTTCCCTGGAAACGCCTTTAACGCTCGATTCGATCGACGACCGTATTTCGATGCTCGTTGTACGGCTAGCCGATCGTGAAATCGTTGAGGATCGCGGCGTGTCAGGGCCGAACGCTTGAATATTCAAGAAACTCCCACAGGAGAGAATATAATGGATCGAGCGATCATCTCGGTTACTAGCCGGCAATTATCCCCGATACCCTATCTCGTATCAATTTCAAATTGTACAACGTGACGAAAGAACACTTCGTGACATGTTTGTTCGCGGGACCACGGCGATTATCGATAATCGTATCGATACATGTCGATCGTTTGATGCATAGGTAATATCGGGGAGATTAGGATGAATAAATATCTGTTCCTTAATAAATAAATAACCTTAACCCAACAGCAAATGAACATCTAACTTGATCTAATCATTATGTATTAACCTAACGTAACTTTAATGCAACCTCAAACATAAGAACCTTATAACCTGAGTCTACTATCAAGTCAAAGTAACTACAACTTAACACTAATCCCAACTCTAATATAATCTTAACCTAACCTAACTCTAATATAATCCTAACCTACTAATATAACCCTAATCCGGAATACATGAATATCGGTGAAATGTGGATACTGCATAATCGAAAGCAGCACCACAAGCGAGACCACAATTTGTTCGCTCGAGGTGATTACACGTTATTGGTTCAACGATTGGCCGAGCGTTCACCACATCGATTGGTCCATACATCTTGCAAGCAGCGTCCGTGTCAATTGCAAAATTGGCCGTCCACCATTAGAATCGTGAAGGAACGCGAAATAGATGCATACCGATCGTCGAATTTAACCAAACGTGAAATCGAGGAAGTATTAGCCGGCGGTAATTAAATGCCAGAACAATGACCATTGTCCGAAAGCAGATAAAGATTGGCCACAATGCCGCTCCTTGTTATCGACATCCTCGTTCTGGACCTCACACGAAGTTGCCAGCAGCCAGGACGAGTACTCGAGCGTGACTCCTTATTGCCGCTGCACCTACAGAAACGATCCGTTTGCGGCTCTATATCGCCTCTCCCATATCCGCCTTATCTTCCGCGTGGCCAATTTTTCGCGGTACCCCCGTTCCGTCCTTGTTCCTCGAAAGTTTCCAACGAAACACCGATTGTGCAACACCTTCGCCTAGTATTTTTACGGTTAGGGTTCAATTTATGCGGCGCTCGAGTACTGTGCCTCTTGTACCAACAGATTTATGGGTTACAAGTGGATGTTACTCTGTAACAGTATTTGCGACTCAAAGCTGACCCTTATGTCAAGTGTACAGATGGTTCCGTGTGGAATATTTTATGGTTATTTATTGGTAGGAGATAAATATTTAGGCGAGCACTTGAATTTGAATCTGCATTTGCTAGGCCATTTCATGTGGGTTGGATCCCCGTGCGTTTAAGTCTCATGTTATAGTCATGGTATGCTGTATATGTGGCAAGTTGCAACGGGCTGTAATTAGTGGCTTGTAGTTGCAACGGGTTGTATACAGTGCGTTGTAGACGCAGCGCGTTGTTGACACGTGCGTTGTAGTCTCAGTGCGTTAAAATCATGGCAAGTTCTAATCACAGCGAGTTGTTACAACGATTAGTTAATTGCAGTGCGTTGAAACTGCAGCATGATGAAATCATTACGCATTGTAATCGCCATATGTTAGAATTGCAGTGCGTTGTAATCGCTACGTATTCAAATTACAGTGCGTTGAAATTGCAGCGCGTTAAAATTACAGTGCGTTGAAATTGCAGTGCGTTGAAATTGCAGCGCGTTGAAATCGCAACGAAATCCCTGCGCGTCGCAATAAAATTGAAACCGCAATGTGTCCACCGTAACTAACGCACGTTGAAGCTACCATACCACCGAATTAACGCGCGTTATCTCTTTAACTTTCTTGCAACTAAAATTTTTGCCCGATTACAAACTCCGTTACCAAACCACTTATAATCTCCATGATTCACGCTATCATCGAAGTAGAAAGCCGACTCTTAAACCATTGATAAGACGTTGTTGCGAGTAATTGAAAAAATTGGAACTGGTATTCCCGGAGCGTGTAACTGGAGTAATGGTTCGCGATAATATCGGCGCTGCGAATGGAGAATCGCGGTACCGTCGACATTTTTCACCGCATAATTTGGTTCGAGACACATACGTTCGCCAAGAAACTATGTAATGCTCGTGTTCCCACGAGGATGTAAAACAGATCGAGTTAACCCAGATACGATTTTCCTTATCGTTACCCATTATGGATTATTGTTGGTCGACGAATTTAGAATAGCACTGTTACCGAGGGATACGTCGCGTGTTCGAACAGTCCAATCGATCTCTCTTCGATTCGCAAAGCATACTTTTGATACTTTTTCCTTGTTCAACGTCTACCGTGATAGGGAGACGTCGAACGAGGGTGATGTCTCGGAAGATGGCACCATTTTTCTTTTATTACCTTGAATTTCGTACCAGTCACTGATTAGATATTATCCTTGTGTTCTATCGGCTGAATTTTTTCTACAAATTAACCTTATCGCGTGATCTCTTCTTTTAAAATCTTGTAACTTTATAATACAAATTATAGGATTAAATGAATTGTTATAAATTTAGAGGTACCAGCCACTGGTACCATGATTGTTATGATTTCTTTATAAGCTACATGTATGATTGGTACCAGCCACTGGTAGCATTATTGAACATGATTATAAGCTGCATACTTATTCTATAAGTCCTATGATCTCAGTTGCATAAACTAGTGTATCTTACAACTATCGCAAGCAGCACCATGATCAGATTAAACGAACACATTAAAAAATTGATTTCACGGGAAATAATGAGTAACACATGAAATACGTCCATATCATAATGTGCCATAAAATATTAACAGTGTCCACAAAGTAGCCACCCACGCGTAGTCTCACTGTTACAAGCTTCAATTGAACTTCATCCGACTTTACGACTGTTAGAGATGATGGTGTTCCATTTTCTATATTCCTGCATTAAACATCTCTGCCGAATGTTTGCTCGCGATTTCTGCGCCAGTTTCTAGTCATCAGCGTTCCTAATTTCCTAGCAAAAGTCATCGGGCTCGAAATCGTGAAATTTTCACTTTAATGATCTTCCAACGAACGCATTAACATAACTCGCTAATGCGTCCAGTCATTGTCGTTCGCGGACGTTAACGATTATTATTTTCGAAAGTGTGTCCCGATCCACTTTTCAAACGGTTTCTTCAGCATCCGAGTGTAATGCAACGACAGTTATTCGGCGGACGATAATGTTAGACGTTGTTGAAATGTAGCTGACATAAATTGGCGCCAGCGTGGTTTTAACACACCGCTCGCAATAAAAGCGCTTTCATTAGGCCACGTTCTTGCTGTGGTCTGAATTATTCAACGCGGAACATGATGGATTTTCTTGAATAATCGTTTTCTTTCGACGGGTGATAATGGAACGGGCGAAAATTTCTCTCGGTTTTCTGAACGTTAGGTGTTGCCGCGTTACCGGCGGGTATGGTGGGTTCAGCAACCGGGGTCAGCGACGGCCCACACGACGCCGAGCAAAACCCTCGCTAAGGATATTCAAAGAGTATCATTTTCTAAATATAATTTCTGAAGAGACTTTACGATACGAGATAATACTGCTGATAAGACTCTACTAAAACTACTCTGTTCCATTTGTTCACGGTTGCCATTGTTCTCTCTTCTTCCTTAAATTAAGATACCTTTTCAAATAATCTCAATTGAAACATTAACTATCGGCATAATTATTGCCTATCATCAATATTCACATACGAAGCAAAAGTATCAAGAAACAACTTCCTTAGGTTCTACTAAAAGAAAGCGATACTAAAAACAAGCAAAGGATGTTACAATTAAGAAGAGTAACGCGAGCCATAAAAGTGAATCACGATCGTCCATCATCGTTGCACCCGATCCGTATCGAGACGGTAGCTGATTGATATCATAGCCAAGAGCTAGTTTCTTGTATATGTCCTGTTTATCGTTAAATTGCGTCGTTTGTCGTCTTTGATAATTGAAGATGTGTCGCTGGCCGTGTAAAACAGGTTGACGGTCTTATTAAAGCGCGTATGATGCACTGCGTCGAAAAGAACGTTCCCGCAGAGGCGTCGTTGTACGTCATCCAGCATATTTCCCGGCACACCCATCCTGTTCCCCTCTACGATTCCTCGCTTCCTACGACCGATTGATTATCCTCGTTATTTATTATACCGTCTCAACGTGAATTGATGGTCCCTTTGTGCACGCCTTACATGAAGGTTCTGTTTTTACCACATCTGCTATTCACTGGGCGATTTTTGAACTTGATGCATTTGATAGTTTAGCATTTTGGGAGGTGGACATTTTTCTACGAATTTTGGGAGGTAGGGATTTCGAGATGAAGGGTGTAGGGAGGGTGTGAAATTTGGGGATGTAGGGATTTGGGGATGTAGAGATTTAGGGGTGTGGAGATTGGGGGTATAGGGATTTGGGAATGTAGAGATTTGGGGATATAGGGATTTGGGGATGTGGAGATTGGGGGTATAGGGATATTTGGGAGTATAGGAATTTGGGGATGTGGAGATTGGGGGTATATGGATATTTGGGAATGTAGAGATTTGGGGTTGTAGAGATTGTGGGGGTATAGGGATTTGGGGATATAGGGATTTGGGTATGTGGAGATTGGGGGTATATGGATATTTGGGAATGTAGAGATTTGGGGATGTAGCGATTTGGGAATATAGGAAGTTGGGGATATTGGGATTTGAATATGTAAGAATTTGGGAATACAGGGATTTGGGGATATAGAAATTTGGGGATCTAGAGATTTTGGAAGCATATTGCATTTGCAAGTATAATGGTTTAGCAGTACCGGAATTTGTTGACCTATGAATTTGACCTCAAAGAATTTGTAAACATATTTTAACCAAATTTTCAACAAATTTAAGAATATCTTGTATCTAGAAGCACAGAAATGTGACCTTAAACGAAAGTTGCATATCTCACAAAAATCCTCTACCATAAAATTCCCAATTATTATATCAAAATCCCATTTCTCAGAACCGTCATAATTGCAGAATAAAACAAAGAGCCAAAATTTCGTGCGTCCCCACACGCCACAGGCTGGTCCTGAATCATCCGCAATAGAAACGTGCATTGCGTGCATGGCGTGTTCGTGCTGGTTTCAATTGATGGCGTTAAAACGCGCGTTTCGTGGAACTGTTTAGTGACACACGCCGAGTCAGCCACTTCCGAGGCAAAAGGGTTGAGGGGCATTGTTCTTGAACGTCGACACGGGAGAACGCACGAGACACGGTCCCCAACGACGGGAGGACTCGATCCAATTTGCTCGATAAATCTGCGCTGATTTCAACGTAACGAGGGTCTCCTGGTCTCTCGGTGCTCGATGCGTGGCACGCGCTTTGTCGCGTGCGAGCCGCTGCGTGGGCAAGCGGGAGAGGAGAATTGAAAAAGAAGGAAGAGAACGACGTTCGCTGCGGAGAGTCGGCAATTAAAAAATATGGAATTCATTCTTTTCTCCTGCCGGTTGAACGCGCCCCTGTTGGGGGAGCTTCAAAGCTGGCTTCATTAGCAGAACGGTTCGATTAACGAAGGAACCGTTCGTGCGTGACGATTTTTTTGGTCGAAGAAAATTTCTGCCGTCGTTTTAACTCCTGGTTCTTGATCCAAGATGGAAAACAAAGAATGTACTAGGCGATATCTTGATCGTGTTGGATGCCAGTTTCTATTCAGTGATGGACGTATCGGATGATACATCGGATAGGGCAGGGATGTGAAAGCAGTGAGCAATGAGCACTGATCTAATTGCTTTCGTTTAAAAAATCTTAAATCATTTCTATTAACCTTTATCTATCTTGATCTACTTTGATATCTTACCTGACTCTGATCTGAGATAATCCTCACCTACTCTAATTTCATTTAACTTAACTTTAATATCATCCTACTTAATGTAACTGAAATGTCATCCTATTGGAACCTAACTCAATCTGAATTGTCTTAATGTAACCTAACCTTAAACTTTGATAATCCTAACCTAACCTAACCTTACTTAACTAACTTTAATTTTAGAGAAATCTAATCTAAATTCAGTTAACCTAACTGTAATGTCATCCTACTTAAACCTAACCCAATGTAAATTGTTCTAATGTAACCTAACCTTAATCTATAATAACCTTAATCTGATCTAACCTCAGTTAACCTAACTTAAATTTTAAAGAAATTGAACCTAACCCAATTTAAATTAAAGTGAAATTAAATTATAGTAATCTACAACAACTTGTCTCTTCGCACGTGGTCTCTGAACATGAGCATGATTTCTGAAGCAACAAGTAGTAATCGCGTTTGTAGAAACAGACGTTTTCCAATTACATTTAATTAACATTCTTCCCGAACGCATTACGACGATCTATTCGCCACGCGTATAATCCTTCATCGCAACAAGTCGTTAACTCCGAGATCGATCAAATAATCGTTCCAGTCTAATTAACGGCCGACCACGTCTTCGTTTTAGTGACGTATCATAGCGCTCGTTTCATCGGTTCGACGATAAATCAACGCTTCCTCGTTACGGTGTCTCGGATAATTGAACGTCTAGCGTGGCCAGATGGAAGCGTTCGTACGTACGTTTGCTCGTCATCGGGGACAACCTCGAAAGCACACTTCGTTCATGCTCCGTTTAACGCTCAAAACCCGCCACCAGGCCATCGTAATTCGACCGATTATTAAACCAATCTAATTGACCAATTACGTCCGCGTTTTCAAACCGGATTTCACCTCTGGAGTGGCAAAAACTGCTTTCGAGCACTGATTATACTTTTTGTGCTATGGTAGCGTCCGGTCACTGCAATGCATCATACACCTCATATATGTTTACCTAACTGCTCCAGCATGTTTTACGGGATATATTTTTGAAAGGGGTATGTTCGCTGATTGTTCAATGTAAATCGAACTCGGCCATTTTTTAGTAGAAATTACGATGAGACACTTATAGAGCCTTTTTTCTTATACATTAAGCTTCAAGTTTGTATAGCATAGGTGCCATTTTGTGATACTTTTCTGTTATGAAATGGTGTCGGACTTCGTATATCGTTATAATTAATCTTTGTCTACTACAACTGATCGTCAGCCATTTTATATTGAGGATATTGATGAAACGTTTACACAGCCATTTTGATCGAACCTTAACTATTAAGTTCATATGCCACAAGCACCATTTTGTGATACTTTTCTGTCATGAAATGGTGTCAGACTTCGTATATCACTATAATTAATCGTCTTTTTAAAATCATACGACCTGAAGTCTTAAATATTTTTGTTACACAAAAAGTGTTGTTTACTACCCTTACTTTTGCACGTGAGTCGAAAGAAGGCTTAGTTGTATAAGGAAATAAATTTAACGAGTACAACATCTAACCATGAACATAATGTTTATTTTTCAGGGTGTTGAAACCCCCTGGTGGCGGAAGTAGCGACATATTTGGCGCTGCGCCCGAAGAGACGAGCCCCCGTCGCGTGAAGAATCACAACCAGTCGCAGCTGGGCTCGGCACTGTTCGGCGATGCCCCGAACAGCAATAGCAACAGCAACAGCAACGAAACGCCGCGCAACAAGCCCGGTAATGATTCATACAAACGTCTGTTTGGCCCTCCCGATGCCCCACCCACCACCCCAAACGCGAAAAATCATATGCGCAGCAATATCTCCCTCAGCGGGGATTCGACGTCTTCGTCATCGGCGTCGCTGGGCGCCGCGACGTCGCCCGCGAAGAGCACCGCCAGCTCGGACTCGATCGCGGGCGTTCTCAACGGCTACGCTGCCAGCAATGGCAACAACCTGACCAACGATGTCACAGGTAAGGCCGTTTATCACCTTCCACGCATCCGCCTCTCTATTTCGATGGAATATGATCAAAATTGTACACTGTCTATGGTCAGGTGAACTCTGCTGTACGGTGCGAGCGAAAGATACTGGCGACACATCAAATTCTTCTTTTGTAGAAGATGATTTCGTTCTTTGTCCAACATTTTGCTTCGATACTTTTTTAAATATCCAAGGTGGAAATTTTTGTTCGCTACCAAAGAGGACCAAAGGCTACCAAAGGACGTGATGAATGAAAATTATCTGGTACCTTAAATTTGCTTGGCAAAAACAAGTTCTAATTCTTTACATGGAACTCTAACAACACAAATAATAAGTAAATTTTTACCTGGAATTGGACAAAGAATATCAGTAAATCATCTTCTTGAAGCAGCTTAAATTTTCTGTTTTCCATGCTGCTAGTTTCTGATGGGTTTCGTTTAAATACGAAATTGATTTTATTTCGTTTTTATTCTGTCTGTACTCGAACAGCAATTTAAACTCGCACTGTATTCGAGCTACCTTGAAATATGTGTCTGTGTGTCGCAGGCTCTCCCGCGTGGCTCTTTCGAATTTACTGTCTTTTAACGAATTAGGACACCTTCTGTCGAAGTCTGTACGCTTATTCATGCAACGAAGCTCATTTGCTTACTTTCGGATCGCTTGTTGATCGAGGCACAAAATTCGTGGATAATTGTTTGATTTGTCTTCTTGTTCGGTATGTGGAGCTAGCGAGACACGAACGAATCTTCCCTTGTGACTAATTATGTACATATATGACTTTCACCGAGTCATACTGTTGAATTGTTCGCAAGCAGCTTTTAGGAGAATCAAACGATTTCGTAAGTGTGGACAAAAGACACATTCAAGTAGATACACGACACTCATATCCCACATGTTATTTTTTTAATTAAGAGTCGTCGGGTGTTTCGGTATCATCGCTTGATTTACATTGGCCATCAAGTTTAGAGAAATTATAACTGTTTCATAACCTGATTGATTGCATTTATCTTAATCCTCGAGTAAATCCTAGATTAATCGTTTGGTCTATTTCCGTTGCAATTTATTACTGAAAATATCATTTGGAATCGTAGGTTAATATTGTAAAAATTAATATCTCTAGATTTTTAAATTAATGGTTTTCTATATAAATAATTCCCTAGATTAATGTACCTTAGAAAACTTAGATCCTGAACATTTTCTACATCCTCAGGTTAATACTGTGAAAGTTAAAATCAATTCCCTAGATCACTATATCTTAACAAACTTACATCCTCTAAATTGTTTACATCCTCAAATTCTTCAGAGCCTTAAATTCCCCAGATTCGAACATTCCTATTGTATCTATAGGTTGTACTATATCCCTAGTCCATTGTGGATGTGACTTATTTTATTATGTAACTGAATTATTGTTAAAAGCTTGTAATAACTATTAATGAATTATTAAACGCACGATTGCCAATGTGAATCGAGCTATCGAACTCGCGAAACTTCCACATCGATAAACAATTAGAATCTTGTTTAATTTCTATTTCATTGTTTTGGCGTATTTTTGTTTGTAGAAGACGCGAGAGCGTTAAATGTCGAGGGTTTCTCGATCGAGCGAGCACAGGGCCTGCCACGATAATAAAAAACACATATTTTGAGTTAGTCGCGTCATTTTCATGCTCTTTTTTTAATAGCCGTTAAATTTTGAACCCGTAACTTTTCTGCTTTCTGCGACAAATAATTTACCACGTGTCGATTTTTCAGTAAACGCATTGAACAATTTATTTACCCCCCGTTTTCTTTTTAATTCTCTCGTGGTATGATTAATACGAGAATTGATATTGCCCCCTGGATGAAACGAGTTACAAGACGTTTAATTGTGTTTGCTTCGTTTTTATCGTGGCGTTGATGAATTTTCGATTGTTTCTATGATTTCACAAAACTCATCGCTTGGATTTTCTTGCGTGATCTCGTTTGAATAACATCTTTAATTAGCGCTTCTTTTTATTTCTTCTATTTTCCGCTGACTTATCGAACCGAGTTTGCATTTATCGTTTTCGCTTTTGCTTGCATTACTTCACACAAACGTAGTGTAAAATATTCTATTTTTTATTTATATACTTGTTCTTGACCTACGGACGAGCCCAAGATATATTTTGTTGCTCGATGGAAAAATTAGATACTTAAGGTTTCTCTTCCAATTTCAAATCTTGAATATCATTACTTGAGCAAATTATACTTGTTCATTTTAAGTTCTAGTTTAGCATAGCCCAATAGAGTCATGAAGTAGCTAAGAGTTTAAGAAAATGCAAAAATTGCTCTAAAATCTAACACGTTGAGCCATAATGAACGCCATTTTGGTCGCATATGAGCGTCACAGTGAAAACTGATGTGTGTGGTCAGACTAATACAGACTATTAACTACAAAGAATATCTCAATTCCATCTTTCAGTCAGTTACTGTATATCACTGTCTCAACAGAACCTATAAAAATTTCTTTTGTCTGCTTTTATTATAAATAATTAATTTCACATGTTCACTCACGTGGTAGTCATATATGACTAGCTCTAGAAATTCAGTTGAATGAATTATTTCTAGAAAAAGAGATAATGAGACACTGTTATACACTAGATTAGTGATAAAGTACTGATAAGTGTCTGACAAACATCAGTTTTCACTCAAGGTGTTAATGTGCAACGCTGATCACACATGACCATGTGAATTAACCCTTTGCACTCGTAAGGTGGCTCACACCGTTTAATACAGTTTGAAGTCAATATTCTTAACTGAATTTATAGTATTATACAATACTAATGTACATGTAGTATACTATAGTATACGTAAATACACATACATACATACATACATACGTATGTATAGTACTATCCTACAAATAGTGGAGCAGTATGTATATAGTGGAGCAGACAATAATACTAGAGATCTTAAATGAATTCAGAAAAAATTTGAACTTTGAACGTTGACATCTCACATCATCAAAAATACCTTGGAGTGTAAAGGTTAATTTGTAGTAAAAGTGTTTAGTTTGTGAAATTGGTAATTGGAGAGTAATCTTGGGGTCTCGTCCGTGGGGTGGCTTAGTCGCGTGCACTAACACAGAACACGGTTGGGTGACGGTTTATGGGTTTTGCTACGATATGTCGGTGCATGGGGGTGGTGGTGATGGTGGTGATGAATTCCGGCGCGTGTCGCTTTGCACCGGCTGTGAACTGTCGTCCTCTCTGCCTTCCTACCCGCTCGAATCCTGGCAGGTGGATCCTGCATAGCGCGCAACCCGGTCACCGGAGACGGAGTTGACGTGACGCCTATAAGGCGCAGCGCACGAAGGTGTCGAGGTAACGTGCCCAATGAATTTTTCTCGTTTTAAGCGACCATACGATAATACCTCCTGCCAATCCCTTTACATTCTCCCGATCATTATCAGAATACGTCACGTTTCTTTTATCCGAGTCGAAAGCTGAAAATAGAACCGGTGGCATTGCCGAATATCATTTTTCTCAAAAGGACTAGTTTATTGTACGTTCACTTTGCTATAGCACACTTATTTTCGAAGTAAATTCGAAGTTCAATAATAAACGATAAAACATTATAATAGTATCATACAAATGTGTGTACATTATTATACATTCTTTTTTTATCTTGATATGTATGAACATTTATCGAGTTGTTTAACATTTGTCACTTTGAATTGAAGTGTATGTAAAATGTTTGAACTCTGCATCATGCAATTTACTAAAGTATAGCAACGGGTTAAATTCATTTCGAGACAAATTTTAATTATGTATATGTGTAACTGGGTTAAGTCCTGTGATTGAAAGGTGGAACATAGTGCGTCGCTGAGTTTGCGAACAAATTCTTGGTATCTGTAGAAAACTATCGTGTGAAAGGAATGGGTAGAGGAAGGAATTTCTCAGTTCTAGTTTCGCTAACCTGGCGTGAAATTAAGTCGCGTTCGACTGTATCGAATTGAATTGTTTGAGCTTAGCTCGTGTCGAATTAAAGCGTGCTGAAAAATTTGAAATCAGATCGTACAGAATTGAAACGCGTCGAATTTGCGTCGAATTCAATTGCATAGAATTGAAGTATACTTAATTGTATTGCATAGAATTGAAATATGCTGAATTGAATCGCGTTGAATTGAATTATATTGAATTGAAATGCTACGAAACCAGTTCGTGTAGAATTGAATGGGGTGGAATTGAAACTTGCCGAATTGTATCATGCCGAATTATTTTGCATAGAATTGAAATGCACCGAATTACGTTCAATTAAATCACATCGAATTGAAAGTGAACTGAATTGCAACAAATTGAATCACATGGAGATAAAACGTCCCAAATGAAATTGTACGCTAATTGAGTTGCCTAAAATTAAACTACACGAAATTGAATGACTAATTGAATCGAAACGCGTGAAATTAACGCGGATTAAAATCTAAGTGGCATGCGTCACTGTACAAACAAATCCTTGGTATCTGCAAGATACTGAAATTCTTCTCCATACTTGTAACATCGTAATAAAGTAATTCTGTAAATCTCCGTATCATCAAGAACGTAAACAGCTTCTTAAATTCCTATATGGTAGTTTAGCAATGCCACACGAAAGAAAACAACCATATAAATTTGTTGACGACCGAATGTTTCAGCTTTCACTGTTTTACCTTATCGTTTCTTTACCTTATTTAGCAATCGTCCATGAATAATATATGTATTATTCATCGTGGACAAGAGTTGCATCTCGTTTTCAAAAATATCTTTATACGTTTTGTGTGTGCGTGTATATTAATAATTTTTTTGCATTGTTTTTGTTTTCATCTTTCTTGCCTACTACGTTTTCGTTCTCCAAAAAACGGAGAACAAAATCCTACAAGTTATCTGAGAGGTTAATCAGCCTCTTAGATCTCTTAATCACGATTCAAATTTCCTTGTCATTTCGTTGGCAACCGTCCATTAAATTTTCCTGTTACTTTCACCAAATCACGGACTTGCTTGAATTTATTTAAAAATCAAAAGATATTTAGTTTATCGCATAGTTAATTCAAGCAAATCCAACAAATTTTCACTTAGGTCGACACAGATAGTCTGTAATAGAACGGTAAGTTAGTTTCAAACGTAGACATCACCCACTGTCTGTCTTGCCGTAGTATTAAGAGTACAATAGACTCTCATTATATTACCGAAATTATAGATGCGATCATAATACATTGTCTTAGCAGAACATTTTTATCGCGTGACGATAGAGTATTTAATTACAGAACACGTGGTGATCTATCGCGTGGCAATTTAACATGTCATGATCTAACACGTGACACTATAACGTGAAACGATGTAACATCCTTATCTTACAATAATAAGAAACATGTCTACTGCACATAAATGTAAATGCGGCAATATAACGAGAGTCCACTGTACAGCCTACCTTCCACGAATATTTACATATTCGATTATTCTTTATCGATGCATCGAACAGACTAGTTTCTTACATTTGACGCTTAATTACCTGGCGTGCCTGTTCCCCTCTCGAACAGCCGGCAAAATGTAGATGGAAAATCATGAAGGGGTCTGATTGAACAGCATGTGAATTTCGCGTGAGATCTTGATATTATGTATCTCTATGACAGTGTTATACATCAATCTATCGGATGCATAAAAATGTGATCGAACACATAATCGTATGAAACCGAATCGTTTTTATGCTTCTGGTAAAATATTGCATGACAACGTAAGTTGACTTTGTTAATCGAGAAATCATAGCAACGACAACAAATTTGAGATTTTCGCAGTGTTCTTCTTCTTTCTTCTTTCTTTTTTCAAAAATTAGCTTCATATAAAACTAGTTACGTTATGAATTTTTTTTAATTTTGCCAAATATTTCTGTTTGCAAATTTGAACTAAAGAAACTTCACGAAAATTGTGATATTTCATTGCATCTCTCAAAAAAGATCCACAGCTAAATTGTGAGACAACTTCAGAATCCGATATCGTCAAATTAGGTCACTCTTTCCTTATAATAGTGCCATAGAGAAAGATATTTTAGATTATCCCGGTGTGTTACGAAAACTGGAGCACTGAAATTTGAATACGAGTTCGTTGACTCTCTCAAATTAGAAACTTAATTTTACTCTTCAGGATGTTTAATTTTTTCACAAACATTTAGTCCTTTACGATTCTGTGACTGGTTTGAGTTAACGCTGAAATTTACAGCCATCTATTTTTAAAAGAATCAAAATATCGAGGTATTTGAAATAATCATTATATGAATTTACGAGCGACTTCATGCAGAGCAGGAAATTGCAATAACAATCTGGATCAGACGATTAGTATCATTTATAATTGACTTTTATTACCAACATATTAACTTCATGCATACGTTAATTCATTTCATTCATTTGATACTGAGATTGTTAAAACTTCTATAGATTTTTAGCAACTCATTGAAGTGTCATTTCTGTGACTATGCAAATGTAAATTCTGATTATTTCGCCTCGATGTACCAACAACTTTCAGTGTTCCCTCGTTTCAACACACCCAATATTCGAAAAATCAGCTTGACGAGTAAGGCAGTGGATAAACTGGCAGGATGTTGACTGAAATACGCAAATGTTCTTCACAGATGGTAACCCGGTGACTGGAACTGGCTACGCAGAATCGCAGACCAACGGCCCGACCGTGCAAAATGGAACGTCCAGCTCGAATTCCAGCATCGGCGAGAAATCGAACGACTCGTCGCCAGCGGCCAAGGTCCCAACTCGTACACGCGTGCCACCCGGTGGCTATTCATCCGGATTGTGGTAAAATCTGCAACGGAACGACCGCTGATCGGCTTATCCATCTATGGCTGATGCCGTTGATCCTTCCAGTGCACCGGAAATTAGATCCCTGCCGCTGGAACCAAACGAGAACATCGAAACACCCTGTGCACCCAGTATCGAACGCTCCTTTCAGTCATGGGCGTAGCCAGAGAGCACCTCGTCCTCCCAGATCGACAAAAGTCCTTTTCTTAACCGAAAAGACACTTAAATTGTTAATGTTTTGTATTTAAATGTTAAACTCGTTTAAAGTAATGTCATCGAAATTACTTTGTGATTTTTGTATTTACAATTTTTGCGCCTCTCTGACTATGCCCGTATCTAACGGACGAAAGGAAATATTGATGATTCGTTGGTATTCATTTTTCAAGACAATTCTTGTTCTATCTTTTTAAAATGTTGATTTAAAACATTGATTTGTTCGTTGGTGTTTCGTGTTGCCGCAGGCTGGTTCTTCCTTCTGGAACAGAAAAAGTGTACAGTGATGGACGCAGACTACTCAAATTTTGTTCGAACGGAAATGATAATCGGAAGGGTTCTTCCATATTGCGATATTGAGTATTTTACGTACATGTTCGTTTCTTTTTGTGCTTCAGAAGTTGTGGTGGAATCATTCTGCGGGATGTTCGATTTTGTCCTTTAGTTTGTCGTTGTCTTTTTTAATGTCGTGGAAAAATGACACTGGAAGGATTGACGAGAGCTCCAGGGACGCAGAGAAGAAAACAATTTGTCATCCTTCTGACGAGATCCTTAGGTCCCACTTGTCGAAACGGATTAAAATATAGTCGTTCAATTTTCACGGTCAAAATGTCATTCCTCCCCGAGAAAATCTTCGTTCCCTCGGTTTTTCTAAGCGTGTAACTTTTAAGAATATAGAATTGTTCGTTGGATGAGAAAAAAAATGGGTGGGCGTAAGATAGTTTCCTATTTTCGAAAGATTTTTGCCCAAGTCCGGCCGTTCTCTTTTTCAAAAATTGCACCTTTCTACGACCACTTTTTGCGGGGACAAAGCAATATCTTCGGAACGCTGGTTTGCTGGAAATTTGATGTAATTGTTCGAGGGACTAATGAGATAATTTTACAAAATTATGGCAGACACTTTTGTGAAACAAGGAAGAATGTATCATCAGTCTATAATAAATCTGAAAATTTCAACATCAAAAGATTATCATATTGAAAATGTGTGCTATAATTATCAAAAACACATACTAAAATTATTCTTCTTGGTTTCTCCTATATTTCTTCAAAATTTGAAGCAGATCATCGTCTCCTGTGCTCCTGTAATCAAATAATATGTCTCTCACTAATAAAAAAATGTATTAGAAAAGCGAATATCAAAGTGTGTAAGATGAAAGAGAAACCACACCCCGAAGGTGATCTTTTGAATAACGATGAACCATGGACAGTAGGAAAAATCGGGGAAAAAGTTGTTTTTAGATAATTCGATTGAATCCTGCCAAAATTCTGAGGAGGCGAAACTAATGAGAAAAGCGTCAGGTAAACGTACAGAACACGCTTCTTTAAATAAATAGACTGCTATCGGTTGGTATACTTCGGATAAGAAATCATACTTGTAACTCGAATGAATAGAGTGAAATTTCAATTAAAGCCGCGAACGTCCAGAGAGAAGAGAGAGAGTGCTCGACTCCATGGTATATTAATTATTAATTAGAAACGTTCGACGAAACCTCGGAATTGTATATTAGAAGTAGACATATGTTATTCGAAAGAAGTAATAATAATAATAATGATAATAATAATAATACTATTAATATTAATAATATTAATAAAAATACATCATGTAACCCATTCAAACAGTCAAGTGCTTTCTTAATTTCCATGCCTTTTTAAATTGTATTGTTTCTTCTGCATGAACAGATATATTCCATTAGAAAGCACGGTTCCTTTCTTTTTCTTCTTTTCTTTTGTCTTAATTTTCTTCGTATATTCTAGTAACAGAAAATACGGCTTCTCTGCGTCATTACATACTTGCGGAAAAAAAAGACTATTAGTTTTTACTAATTGTATCGTAGGAAATTAATTACACACGCAAATAATCGATTTTACCAATAATTATCGTTCGGTCCTATTTATCGCTGTATCATCTACGGCCCCGTCTAAACGAGATACCATGTAATCTTGTCGAAAGGTTTAACAGTTATTCGTTTATAGTCGTCATTACACTTGCTTTGTTTTCCTTATTTTTGTCACGAGATAACGTATAAGAAATTGTATTTCTTGTTTCAAGAAACAAGACTCTCGTTGCACACTATTTCTCTCTTGTGTTTGGAAAATGAAGAGATAATGAAAAATATTTCTTTATCTCATTTTGGTGTGAGTAAAATTACAATACATTGTTTGTAACGCATTCGTGTTCTCGTCTCATAAGTAGCCTTTTTGTACTCTGGCATTAATTAATAAAATTTTGTAAGCAACAAAATCCCGTTGTTTTATTTTTCTCCTTATTTAATAATAAATTAAGAGTATTGAAAATACAGATGAATTACTGTAGACGATTTTATTATCAAAATATATGTATAATGGTATTAAACAGTTATCAGTAGCTACAACGAAAAAAATAAATATAAATATCGCTTCAAATATGTAATACTGCAATACAATTGTGAGTATAAACTTAACATGTTCTTTATCACGATCGCCGTAAATTTTTAAGGATTTCATATGACAGCAATGAGTTCCTTTATCGCTGATCCATTTGCTTTGCACAAAGCAGCGAACAACTGTTTCTGATTTGTTTCCTTCTCGAGTTGCTTTGATATTTCATGTCCCCTATTTGTAATTACAAGTGGCACTCCGGCCAATCGAGCGGCATTAAAACCGTAAGATTTTGGACAAGCTCCTTCGCTGAGTTTGTATAAGAATGTTACCGTTTCCTGAGATACTTCACCCTCTTCCTCGTTTTCTACCATACATGCCATATGAGCTAATGTAATGTCCTTCTTGTTTTTATAGTCTTCCACTAAAGAATGGTAATGCGTTGAGAATAATGTACGACACTTTAATTTTGTAAGCGCATCTACAACCGAAGCGGCTATTGCAGTTCCATCGTACGTCGATGTACCACGTCCTGTGAAATAACATTATGAATTAACAGATTTGTCTCATTACGAATGTTGTAATCGAAAGGACTTACCTAACTCGTCGAGTAAAACCAACGAGTATGGTGTAGCGTGTTGCAATATTGCTGCAGTTTCACTTAACTCAACTAAGAATGTACTCTGACCAGCCAGAATATCATCGTTCGCTCCCAATCTTGTGAATATACGATCCACCAGCGTTAAACGACAAGAGGATGCAGGGACGTAACTTCCCTATACGTCACAAAAGTTACAAGATATTGTGGACACTTATCGCGAACATGTACATACAGTATTAATTTTACAAAAATCAAACTTACAATTTGTGTCATTATTGTAAGAAGTGCAACCTGACGCATAAGCGTTGATTTACCACCCATATTTGGTCCAGTTAAGATCATGAAAGAAGCAGAATCTTCAATTCCCAATAAGGTATCATTTGGTATGAAGGAGTCCGAAAGAATACACGGATGCCGCCCCTCTCGAATTTCAATAAATACCTGCAAGATAGGTATTTTTTAACGGCTTCCATTTTCATGAATAAAATATAATTTGGATTATATAAAATTACCTCTCCATCTGTATCGCTAATAATTTCTGGTACACACATGTCACCGCTGAGAGCATATTCTGCCAACGAAATGAGTACGTCCAAGATGGACAATTTGTAAACAGCTCTACTCCACATGTCATATTTCTCGCTAAATTGCGCAAATATTCTTCTGTTTAAGTCCTTCAATACTTTATCTTTATGTTCTTCGGCAGCTATTTGTCGGCTTAACAGTTCCTGAATAAAATTACAAGAGATCCCAAATAGAGAATGTTCAAATATCTCAATGATAAGAAAAGGAGGTCCACCACTTGAACTACCCAATTACGCTAATAGTTATCATAGAAAACATAAAACCTTAGCCTCAACGGTGTAATAACGCTTGTATCCTTTCCTCTGTGACTGTAATTCATATCCCGATCCAACTTTCTTCACTTGAGAATCCGGAATTTCAAGCTGGTAACGTTTCTTATCGCTTCCGAAGAACGAAACTTTCACACCAAAATGTTGTTTCTGCTTTTCAAGATACTGTTCCGCGTCCTTCTTTACCTCTGCTAGTTCCATTAAAACAGAATCATATTCGGCATCGACTCCTTTTTTTGGTACGATACAACCTACTTTTTTGGCCTCTTCATGGTCGAAAGCAGTCTAAACATACATATATATTACAGGTTTATCTCTTATTTGATGTCTATCCATAAATAAAATTAACATCAATTACCTTGAAATAATCTAGAGACTCTCTTAATGAAGGAAATTCGCCATCCGGCTCAATTTTAGTGCACCTCGTAATTAAAGCGGTATTAAAATCTAGAAAGCAGAATTATTTCAGTTATGTTAATGATAGTTAAGAATTATATGTAACGTATTTAATGTCAATACCTTCAAATAAAGCAACTATTTTTAATGCTTCCTCGAAGCCGCTGAGTGTAGTAGTGAAATCTAAAATTTTCCTTTTCGAATACGTCTGACCCTCGAACATGATTGCTCTGCCATCAGGATGATTATTCAATCGTGCTGCATTTCCTTGAGCGTGTATCCTAATATTATTAATTTAAGGTGTATTAAATACTTGTATTAATAAATCATTTATTTTACTGGGTAATAATTATTTTGTCTCACTTGCTCAACAATCTTTCAAGATCAGGGAGAGTAGCTAGCATACTACGTGCAGACTGTACAGTTTCTGAATGATCCATTAATTCTTGTATGGCTTCTTGACGTTCAAGTATAACGTTTTTGCGACAGGATGGTCTACATATCCACTCACGTAACAACCTATAACCAAGTTTGATTAGAATGACATCAAATAATTAGCTTAATATAACTATACCTTTTTCCAAAAGCGGTGCAACAACGATCCAGCGTTTTCATTAAAGATCCCTCACCGAAAATTCTCAAGTTGTTAATAGTGATTGCGTCTAGGATCTAACGATTATAAGTATTATTTTACCTCTAACAATACCATCAACGAAACTAAATCGGGAGTAATTTATAATTACCATATTATTCGCCAACTTAGAAGTCGCAGAGCTTCCATTCTCTAAGAAATCTGGTGGAGTGTATGACTTAAATCGACCTTGTGCCAGTAATTGTTGTTCCAGGAAATAGTCTTTAAGCAAGTATATGCATCCTCCTAGAGCGTGTACTGCTAACTCTTTATCATCAGCTGGAGTTAAACCTAAACTGTCTCCTACATAAAAAGCAATTATATGTAGACAAAAATGCAACTTTATGGCTATAATATGTATTGAAAATAGTTACCCTCATTAAGGTACGGTCGTAAACCTTCAGGCCATGAAAATTCTGTATCTGATTTCTTGAAATAGTCTCCTTCGTGAAGATTCTGCAAGTTATAATCTTAAAATTCTGACACATATATGTATTAATATTAAACTTACTTTCAACGTAGTTGAGGATGACCAAAATTGTGATTCGCGTAGAAGAGGTTCTTTCAAACATGCCGCTAAAGTATTATCTAAAATTTTCAATGTCTTTTGAGACAAATTCCCGCGTTCATACACGACCTAAATCGGAACATACATACATTAGAATTGATATGTTAAATTAACATGTAACAAATCACTTACGTGAACAGGTGGATGATGAGCAAGTAAAGTCAACAGCCTAGAACTGCAACGATCGTCTTCAAACTGTCCAAGGTAAAAATCTCCTATCGTAGTGTCCAAAAAGCAAACTCCGTACTGGGACGCGTTTGAACCAGATTGGCATTTCTCAATAAGCGATAAAAGGTAATTGGAATTCGGCGTTGATGCTTCTACATCCAATGCAGTGTATGCTCTTGTACCCCTGGTACTTATCTGACAAATTTCCCTTTTAACAACTTTATCAAATTTTGTTGGTCTGTGCACTGAACAAAGTACGGAAGATTAAACTATGATGACCCTTGTAAAAATAAGTAAGATATGTATTTCTTAAAATATCTCACTTTTACTACAACGTTGTGCCATCATTTCTGGGTTCTCAGTTTGCTCTACCCTGGCTACTTTATATCCTTTCTCTATAAGACTTGCAGAGAAACGACCATACCCGATCTCAGGGAACCCAGAATGTGCAAATTCACCCTGCAATTTGTTACATTTATTATGATAAGCTTGGAAATGTTTGAAGAATGATTAGGCTTACCCTCATATATGTGAGATTAAGTTCATTGACCCCAACAACAGCATCCATATGATACAATTCATAAAACTTTCCTACTTTAAAGAAGAGAACGCAATCGTAATGTTTACTTTTTAATTCCCACCACTGCCTCATTGCCTATAAAAATCTTATTTAAAAAATCTGATACCATACTGATGGATGAACTGGATCTAAAATTGTATTTTACCGGAGTCTGCTGATTCAGAAAGTCCTGGGGAACATAAACAGTTTTGGGGTCATAGTCTGGATCACTCAAAGGTTTTCTATTGATGTCCCGTATCTTATTTGGTTGCAAAAAATCGTATTTTAAATGTGGCCAAGATTCCACAACATTATTTGAACTTTGTGTTTGATTTTGTTGAGATGGTTTTGATTCCTTTTTATCCTAATAATAATCAGTTTTTATTAATTATATAAGATATACATTATAAACTTTATAATAGAAATCATTAGTGAATAGAAATCAATCACCATTATATACTTACTTCTTTAGCATTATTTTTTGTCCTTGCTCCTTGATGCCTACTTCTGCTATTATTAGAAACTTTTCTTTTTTTCTGAAACGTAATTTACATTAAGTAATCAGAATTTACATCTTATCATCATAACTAATATTTTACCTCTGGTGACTCTTCTTCACTTGCAGTCTCTGGTTCAGTTTCAGTGACTCCTTCAGATCCAGAATCAGACTCTTCTGATTCATTCTCTGTATTTATGTAAAGAATAAACTAAGTTTTGTTTCACCAATAATAAATTATAATATACTTAATTCTTCTTTTATCATATAAAACAGAATACAGTGTATATTAAAAAATAGAGAAATGGTTTCAAACAAGAAAGAGGAGCTGTATAAAAGGAAAATTAGGTAGGCATATTATTTTATCTAATACAAACCAGGCTTAAACTCATCCCCAGTATCATCTCCAGAATCAACATCAGGGATAATTAACCTTCGCTTCTTTGGTCTAACTGATTCATTATCTTCTGCTTCATCTTCATCATCATCTTTGAAAACTCTTTTTCTATCCTCAACATTTTTATTTTCTTTCCCTTTGCTTGGAGTTTTGCTTGGAGTTTTGGCTATAGACATATAATAAGTTCATTATTTTTCATAGTACTTATAGCTTTGAAATATATTTCACAAATAATATATTATATAATAAGAATTATTAACTTCATATCAATGTAATGTTAAACTAAATCAAATAATCATTCACGATGTACCTTTGTTCTTTTGTTCTTTACTGCTTTTCGGGGTTGAAGGTTTTTCAGCCGGTACCGATTTGTTACTTGTTTGTTTCGGAGTTTTCGGTGTTTTCGGTGACGTAAAGTAATTGTACAGTGTATTTACTTTAGACATGATGTCTTTTATAATAATCAAAGGAATAATCAGACAATTATTATATTATTTGTTCAAATGTTTCTTCCTCACTGTTAATGTGAGTATCGTGCAGCCATACACGAGTCAAAATCCCGGCAAAATTTCGGCTTTCGTAAAATCGTTCATTCACGATGGTGCGTTCCCAAATACTAAATATCTAGTATAATATTTCTTCTAGAGATTTTTATTCCTCCAGCTGTCAAAATATTTGTTATATTGGTATCTCTGTCTCAGGAAAACAACAATGGCGTATTCGGTAAACGTTTCTGTAGAAGCACCGATCGAGAATCAGATTCAAGAAATCACTTACGATGGCCAAGAAATTTATCAAGCGTACGTAGTTTATTCGATAAAGACTTGCAGTTATGAAATAATAAATTGAATGAAAATTGTATAAATTAACTATATGTTCTACCCAACCTCAACGTCAATGGAACATTCTGTTTACTTTCTGTATTATATATTATTAAATAGTTAAGTAGAATTATTTACTTGCTCTTAGACCTCTTACGCTCTCTGAAAACTTGGCGAAAATCGCGCAGAAAATTGACTTCAGCAAAACCAATGGAGATGATGTTAAGAAAGAAGCTGAAAGCGGAGAAAAGGGGGAAGAAGAAACAAAAGATTCAGCTTCTTTCCAGTTGTCCTTATGGCCATGGGACAGTGTCAGAAATAAATTGAGGTTCTATAGCTTATTACATTACATTTTTTATATATTTTTTAAAATGTGAACTACAGTTTTGTTGTCACTTATAGGAATGCATTGACAGAAGTGTGTGTACTAGCAGATGTCCTTGCAATTGCAAAAGAGAAGCAGTATATGGTTCTTGATCCTGTACCACAAGATCCGGTAGAAGTAAAGTCTATGATACCAGTTTATGCTAGAAAGAAAGCTCTGGCAGGAGCAGCATCTGTTATTATGATGGGTGCTGATAGATTAAAGAATTGTCAGAATGAATTAGCTAGAAATAGAACGACTCCAGATTTTCATATTGAATTACTGAGGTTGAGACAAAATTGGCGTTTGAAGAAAGTTTCTAATTCGATCATTGGTGACCTTAGTTATAGAACAGGTTTATAATTATAGTTTATATGCTACAAACTATTATTTTAGAAATTATTACTCTAATACCATTTGTGATTGTAGCTGGTTCCAAGTTTCCTCAGACTGGTATGTTTGAAGTTACGAAAGCAGAAGAAGAAGAAAAAAGCAGTAATAGTCCTCCAGCTTCTCCTAGCACCGGTAACAGTATGTCAGGTCAGCCACATCCTCCAAATTCTAAGGCTTCTGCATTGCGTGTTACCATACCTAGTGAATTGCAAGGTGTTGCTTACATAAAAGTATTATGCCAGAAAGGTAACTATATACATAGCATATTTATATTTTATACAACACTGAAATAAAATATTTCAATTCATTTCATCTTTTAGACCAAGAAGATTTATGCAGTGCAAATATTAGTTTACTTAATAACAGTGCACATAGTTCCAATGCAGATATGCATTGGCAACAGAAATTAGAGGCTGCACAGAACGTTTTATTTTGTAAAGAATTATTTAGTCAACTAGCAAGAGAAGCGGTACATTTACGGGCACCCATACCTCACATGGTTGTTGGTAATCAAATAATGGCAACGGTAATTACTTTGTAAAATGATTGAGATACCTAATACATAGAGTAGTATGTTAGGTGTATATAATTTCAGGTACTTCCTGGAATTCAGTTAATCATAGGACTTTGTCATAGTACAGGGAACGAGAAAAAGCCTGCTGTTCCACCTCCTCATAAAATAGATCACGATCACGTATTAGAGCATTCGTTGCATCAATTGTTACGTGAAGTACATCATAAAAACACTCATCATCCGTTTCCACATCCTTCCTCGGGACCCCTTGGACCTAGCAAACGCAGATGCTTGGCTGGTCCCACGGCCGCTGATAGATACGAATTGTTAGAAATGACAAAAAGTCAAACTCTTTTAGAACAAATTATTCAACAAGCCCAACACTTTTTTATGCGGCGGCGTACTGAATACGTTTTAGATACGATAGCGAAAGAAGTTAAAGATCCTTTAATCGTTTCTCATTGGAATGCATTGAATTCTCCTACACAATCTTGCGTAAAAATTAACATTTTAACGCATGGATATGATACTGTATGCAGAACATCACTGGTTGTTCATGTGGGCGAAAGATCTTTAAAATGTGTTTGTCGGGACGGTAGAGTAATGCATATGAGTTATGAGCCTCAAGAATTACGAGATTTAATATTTTGTCAGGTAAATTATTACACATTTTTTATTGCTTCAATATATGTGGAATGTTCATTAATACCTGCTGTTTTATTAAAGATTTATCAGCACCAAATAACGGCAGTACAATCATTAGCAAAATGTATGGGTTGGCAATTTTTAGCCAATAGTTCTCATCTTGGTTTAGGTGCAGTTGAACCTCTAGGAAATGCCAGCAGTTGCATTCTGGCTTCACCAATCGGTGACAGGTAAGTGTGTGCTTGTTCATTTGTTAGAAAACATTTAGCAATCTATAAATGGTCCTTGAAATTCTAGGATGATAGCTGTTAGGTGTGAACCACAAACAGGAGTACAAGTAGCAATAGCTCATTCTCCTAGGAAAGACTTTTTCCCAGGACAGTTAGTAAGAGAAAGGAAATGGGAGAATTTAGGTGGTTCTTTCAAAGAAGTTCGATGGGATAAAATGGAAGGAAAAAACTTTTTAAACAAAATGGAGTTACTCATGGCTTCATTAACAAGTTCTTAAATGTTATAAATGACTGATTAGGAATTTAATTGTTCCACAGGGTGAAAACAATTGTCATACTTTTAAATTTTATTTTGGATCTGAACACATGCAGTAATTGTATAATTAAATGCTACATGAATTTATCTGAGTGGTATCATGTCTGTGATTTTTCAATTTTATATTCATCTACATGCTCAAACATCCTTTTTTTAAATAAAATGATTTAAAAATCATTTGAAACATTTTTACATTTATTTCAATTTTAATATTTAACTACAACTTATTTCATCCTGTGGTATTTATTATTTGGAATAAGGATTGTAATTAAGTGTATCTTTGGTTGTACAAAAATGGTTTTTATTTGAGTGACATATGAAATGTAATATGATTCGAGTAATAAATCATCATGAAATGGTAAGTGAAACACAATGCCAAATATACAGATGTGTATTGAACATCTAAATTACAATTGTTAATGGATTTTATATATATATATAGATAGGCATATGTATATATATACAAAGTCTACTGAACAATTCCTTATATATTATTATTTGTATAACCTTTTTGAATAATTTGTTTTTAGATGTAAGGCTTGAATTGATGCATAAATTTGCTCTTTCTTATCCAATAGACATGTACATTATACATGCACACATACATTCTTACATATGTACATTCACAATCAGTTTCTTTTTTGTTTCTCTGAAATACAAGAGGATACTGTACATTTTAGTACTATTAAATTCTGAATCGAAACATCTTGAACTGGTTATACAGTTGTTTCGATGGGTTAAGGGACGGACTAGCAGCTTAACCACAGAATTCTGTGCTAGAATGTATCAGGATTTAATAGAACAAATTCTTTTGCCAGAAAATTTTTTCAAACCAGATTCAACTGCGTATTTTCAATACACAAAAAATATTTATATTTTAAACAATAAGTAATACTGATACACTTAACATATTTTTATCCTCTGGATTTGTACAAATATCTTCCTGATCATTCTTGGCTCTTTAATATCAAAGAATAGGATATGATTTGTTAATTTAACATCATACATTCTTACACATAGTGTATATCAGAGTCGTAAACAATTTGTTTTATGGGTTAATACCTAAAAAAAACTTGTCATTCTGTGATATTTGTTTCAATTTTTTCATCTCACTTTCTTGTAAAACAGTGAGGTATATTTTGAACTCTGCCTCCTGCAACTTTGAATGCAAGTGCAGTTGTTATTATCAAAACTATGTAAGCTGACAAAGTAGTAACTACATAAGCTTGATATACATTTAACAAAGTCATACAGGACACAAACAAATGTGAGCCAACAACCCAAATAACTTGTCCCCAATTTCTTTTATCCAGAGCAGAGAAAAATACAACACCCCAAAATGTATGTAGTAGAATGAAGCACAGAGTTGTGGCAGCTGATATTATAAAAAAGTATTCTGTGCCTCGCAAAAGTCCCATGGTTCCAGGTCCAACTGCATCTGCTAGGACATTGACTAGAGCAAAGGCACCGCTCATGAAACCAAAACCTAAACCACAGACATATGCAAATACATGTCTGCTATCTGCTACATGTGTTGTTGTTACTTTTTCTAAGCCTCTCTCAGCTTTCCTGAGTACCCAGTATAAGAGATACCTATGTACAAATAACAAAAGAAATCAAAATACATAATGTTTGGGTGAAGTGAAATGAAAGAAAATTTATAACAAACAAAATCCTGACATAATATGAAAAATATTATATTTTGTATATGTTTTAATCACCTGAATGCTTCTTGAAATAACACAGAGAACACCAATCCAAACGCTAGATGATTTTGAAGCGGCACCACAGCGTACCAGAGAATCGACGACAATAATAAAGAAATAAGCCAAAAGAAGGCACTGGCTATTAGTATAATAATTCTAATAGGTTCGACCGCAACGGTGAACGTAAACATAGCTAACGGTGGGCCAAAAGCCAAAAAGGCACAACCAAAAAAATCCATAACTGTCATTTTTACCGTGAAAAGTGATGTGGCGACTCACTTCTTCACGCGTCACCACTAGACGGCGCGCAAACTTAACATCAACTAACTTTCTCGCTAGTGTTTGGCAAGCTGTCTATTCTTATGTTTCGTTTTTGTTCATATCAGAACACTATCCCCATGTCTTAGGCATGGATCTGTTAGACTGTCTTACTAATGAAGTCCTACTAGCAGCTCCCGATCGAAAACCCCTCTCCTCATTCCTTCTCTCTCCTTTACACTCCTCCTCTCTACCATTTTATAAGTCGCCAGATTCCCAAACTACAGTTATATCTTTTTAATATCACGTCGTTCAAATTACTTTGAAATGCAAAAAATGTTTTCATAACCTTGCGAAGCCTTTTGCACGATACTACTGACTTGAAGACAGTAGCTTTTTTAGGAGGTATATTTTATTTTCTTTCCTGATTATAGAAACACGAAAAAAAAGGTGTAATATTGGAATCGAAGTCGTGTGAATCACGATACTGACGAAATCCTTGGCAAACGCTACATGGAACTTTCTTTAAAAATATGTAAATCTCGATAACCAATTTCGATGTATCGATAAGTCGATTATCGAAATTATTGTACAAATCTTTGTGGCTGATACACATGACGAATTTCGTTCAATGAAAATAGCTTTAATTAATTCTTATCATAATATTTTTTAGTCTTTGTTTAGCAAGAAAACAAAAACTCATCTTACTGTGCTACGTTTCTCTTGTGAAAAAAGTATACAATGTACACAAATACTGTACAACAAATTAGTCTGATTGAAAATTCTATGATTGAAACTTTATAAAATGTTTATTAAATTTATTTTTAACTTGTATGCACATAAAAGAAGGGTACTTTAAATAGGAGTCACGTTACTGCCGACATCGATTATACTCCTATGAAATGATCGAGTTCTCGCGCACTTTCTTTTCGGATGTGTGTGTGTACATTCGCTCAGCTGTTCTGATTAGAAGTGATCGCGGCTCGTCTGATTGCACAAATTTTCGAAGCTTTGGAGTTTATTTTTAGCACACGTGCCATGTCGTTTTGGTATGATCCTCGTGGATTTTTGCTGCGTAACAGCATGTTATTTGGTGCCTGATTCGGTCGATATACGAACGCTTGCTCATCGCGTTAGTTATCACAAGTTTGACATTAATCCGAGATCGATGTGCTCCGCAAATTGACGCTCAATTTTCACCGTGATTGTTAAGGTTCAACCATGAAGAAGACACGTTCGAGTATTTTTCATGACATTTATTACCAACCATACGATGATTGCACCAGGATGAAGCTTTACTCTAGCAGTAAAGGTACTTCAAAATGAAAATTCCTTATTGTCATTGTGTGAAGTGGGACGTTATAATGTCCAAGTTTTATTTTGACGAACGTAACTGAGTAAATTTTTTAAACTCACTCAGTTTTTTCTGGTTCTCCTTTGCATATAAATATTATAGTCTATTTAAGTGAAAAGAAAAAGAATTTTTTTTTTTTTTTTTTATAAATTTGTTTTTTCTTCTAAGTCATTGTTTGTGTCACTACATTTCAGCGAGTCTACAAATGATGCAGCGTATGGCATTGTTAAAAAGATTAAAAGTTCATAATGGTTGTGTAAATTCTGTTTGTTGGAACGCTACTGGGGATTTAATATTGTCTGGTAGCGATGATCAACACCTTGTGCTTACAAATGCATACAATTATGAGGTAAGTTTTTATGATCAGAAAACCCGTTTTTACTTATTTAGTTGCTTTAGAAATTTGTTAGGTAAATAGATGATAACTTTCTGTAAATTATTGATATACAAAATATATAAATTTACATAATAACATTACTAATTGTTTCCGTGGAATTTAAATACACTTGTTATCCAATCATTATATGTATGAAGTAATTTATGTAGATAACATTATAGCAAATTGCATACATATTGTTATCACAAAAGCTTAAAGAATATCTCAAAATGAGCTGAAATATTCCTACGATGAAAGTGTTGATAATTTAATACACAAATTACTCCATATGCATAATGATTGGATAATAAATATGTTAAAATTTAACGTTCCTGTTATCAATAATTCTATTATGAACAAAGTTAAACTATAAATGGATTAACCAGGTAACATATAATCTATGGTAAAAATTATTTTTATTGTATTGTATTAAGATATGTTTGTGAGTCTTGTCAAATATGGTGCCAGGGTTATTTATATTTATATCTTTGACAAAAGACATTTAAAAGATGCATGTATTCTTTGTTCTTTCATACATTATTAAATTTTATTTTAATTTGACACAATAGTTAATACAGTGATGTCATTTAATTATGTTGGTACATGTTATTGTTCTGCTACAAATGTATTTCAGATATATATCATGGAATAAGATTTTTTCTTTTTGTTTCTTTTTGTTTAGTCAAAATCCATTATGTAAGATTGATTGGCACCAAATTCATTGAAAGGGAAGTTACATTGGCAATAAACCTTTTTCAAGGAAATATTGTAGATAGTTAATTCTAGTCAAGGTCTAACATTGACATAGATAGAATTGCAGAAGCTTTGCCAAATGAACAAAAATCTATGTGTGTAATGCATGTAGTGCTAATTTTATCATTTAGATCCATCAATCTAGAACTTGCTAATGAAATAGGATAAGAAAAATCTTGTTGACAAGAAGAAAAAAAGATTATGTTAAAAGAAAATCTTTTCTACATTACAGGTATTGACAGACTGTAAAACCAGTCATAGAGCTAACATATTTAGCGCGAAATTTTTGCCTAATAGCGGAGATCATCGAATAGTTTCGTGTAGTGGTGATGGCATTATTTTATATACAGGTGAAAATTTGATAATTATTGGTCTAATATAACAGGAATTTAGTGCAGCTTGACTGACTTATAACAATAAAATTTTACTACTTGCAGATTTAATGAGAAGAACTAAAACATTTCATAATCAATTTAATTGTCATAGTGGTACTACTTATAAAATAGCAACAATACCTGGTGAACCGCATAATTTTCTAAGCTGTGGAGAGGATGGTAGTGTAAGATGGTTTGATTTAAGAATAAAAGATAAATGTAGTGCACCTAGATGTACAGAGGTAAACTAATGAATCACTTTAGAAAAAAGTTGTCTAAAATATGATAGTATATTTATTACATTGTATGTTCTTGTAGGATGTATTAATTTCATGTGAAAGAGCTATAACTGCCTTATCAGTAAATCTTACTTCACCCCATCAAATAGCAATTGGTTGTTCTGATAGTACTGTTAGGATATTTGATAGAAGAACACTAGGAACACCTGCTACTGGTAACTGCTGTGTTTTATTTACCCAAATAATGTAATAGTATTCAAGAAAACTTCAAGATGCATTAAACAATTTTTCAGGTTGGACAGACAAAGCTAGAGCAGTAAGGCCTATATGCAGTTTCACTGTTCCAGAATTTGAAGGAAATTCTCATAGAATAACATCTTTGAATTACAGTCCTGATGGACAAGATGTGCTTGTTAGTTACAGCAGTGATCACCTGTACCTGTTCAATGTGAAGGTATTTAAAATAGACCATCTTTGTTTGTTAACAAAGTAAATATTCTTAGATACAGAATTATTTTTTTGGTATAGGATCAAGCTAGTGTACAATTAAAAAAATCTATTGGTACGGGAAAAGGAATGGGTAAAAAGAAAAGATTACGATCGCCATTACCGGTACGTAGATTAAGACTTAGGGGAGACTGGTCCGATACTGGTCCTGATGCTCGACCCGAATGTGAAGGCGGTCGACGTAGCGGTACAGGTACAGTACTATTAATATAGTCTCATTCATCATTTTATTCACGTAATAAAATACGTATTTACCTTACTATGTTTTAGAAATTGCTCAAGCCAGACCAGTTCTTCACACATCGTTAATGCAAAGAATGACAGATGTTCTCAGTAGAATGTTAAACGATCCAGCCACTCGAGCAGCGTTGTGCGGTGGTGGCGAGGACAGTTTAGAAGGTGTAATTGATCATCAAGATAACACGCAAAATAACAACGAAAGTGTCGCAGAATCTAGCGAGGAAAGACATAACGAAACTGAAGGAGCAGAAAGAGCTTCGTCTCAGAGTAATCAAGAAGCAGGTAATATATTTTATTTGAAATATTTTTTTATTAATACTAAATCATTAGAGTGATAAACAAAACGGAATTGCATAGATGTGTCAGATCAACAAGTAGATAGACCGGAAAATCCAAGTTGTAGTGGTGTACAAAGTAAACCTGAAACGAGTTATTCTGCGGAAACGGAAGGAGAAACATCTTCTAATCAAACAACCGATGAAACTTCGGTTGAATGCAAATCATATGTTCCTATGGAAACTGAATCTAGTCAAGTAGAATCACAAAAGTGTTCTGTTCAACCTTGTTCTTCACGAGCCACGGACAATTCAAATGATGCTCCAGAAGAAGATCAAGTTAGTAGCGACGATTCACCGTGTACCAGCATGGGAAATAAACAGGAAGGGCACATGATGAAAAACCTTCAAGATAGACTAACGAAAATGAGAGTTGGTTTCCTTGAAAAGTACGATACCAGAAACAAGTTTTCGCTAAATAAGTTATAGCGACGCTTCGGTAGAGTATTTTCATTCTTCTCTGTCTTATTTATAGACACGGGAGCGAGCCTGCTGTGAGTTTAACTTACACAGACAAAAGCTCAACAAGTGCTACGATATCTCTCGGTGTAGCCGACGAAATGATTCGTGATGGCTACCATGCAGGTAACTATATTATCATTAAATATTGTTCTTCTCAATTAAATCTATTTTTAACGAATTATTGTTTGGTAGGACCATCTGGAAGTCGCGGCAGCGGAACATTCTCGGGCAGAAGTCATGACAAACATATACGATATAATAACTCGCACGAAAGTGAGTATATCGATGTAAATAAATATATTATTATGATGATAAAAAATCACGCGTTATCTTTTTGACAGAGACTGATGAAAGTGATTATACCGATAGCGATGATGAAGATTTACAGTCTGGAGAAAGGTAAAATTTGGAAAAATTTGTATTTCATAATTGAAACGTTGTCGTAATGCGATAGCATGCAACAAAAAGAAGAATTATGAACATGTTTTTTTCCTTGTTTAATGTAGATTAAGAAGCGCAATGGAAACAGACACGGACGAAGCCGTCGGTAGCTCTCGATCGCGTCGGGGATCCGCGACCTTCGATAAAACATATGTAACGGAGCTTCGCGTGAAGCAAAAATACATGGGGCATCGCAACGCTAGGTACACATTCTCGTTTGTTATTGTGATAACGTTATTTTGGTGATCACCAACAATTAACGCCAAATTTATGCGCAATATATCTGTCGCAAGCCTCGAAGGGGCCGTGTAATCAAACTTTGTGACTAAAAGATTAACAGAATTGGATAAATTTTGTTGGGTGATGGCAGCCACAATTGCAGTAGGAAACTTTAGTCGAATCTTGTTGGAACACCAAATTCTATTTGGCGAGTTTGGTTCGTGAAAAGATCCTCGTTGCGTAATAACGTTAACTTACAGAGTGTTCCTACTCGTGTCTAAATGTACGTGATGTTTGTACAATCGGAAACCAAAGTTTTTGACTCGTCAAATTCCGAAAAAGCCTTCGAGCGGACTGGGCCATTCCGTACAAGGCCGTCATAATATCTGATCAGTTGGCCTTCCCCCGTTTGACTCTAGTTTCTTTAGGACCATGATCAAAGAGGCAAACTTCTGGGGCAACGATTTCGTCATGTCGGGTAGCGACTGTGGTCACGTGTTCGTATGGGAAAAAGAAACGGCCAAGTTGTGTATGTTACTCGAAGCGGACCAACACGTTGTGAACTGTTTGCAACCGCATCCGTTCTTGCCGTTGTTGGCTACAGCGGGCATCGATTACGACGTTAAACTCTGGGCACCGATAAACGAAGAATCCAGCTTCGATGAAAAGTTTGCTGAGGATGTAAGTCATTTCGTAATCTATCGAATACGTTGTGCAATAACAACAATAATATGATATGTTTCTGACACGTTAATGATTACAGCTGAAAAAGAGGAACGCAGTCATGTTGGAAGAGACCAAAGATACAATGACTGTACCTGCTGTATTCATGATCAGAATGCTGGCATGTCTCAATCAGATACGCAGAGGTAGTGAAAATTTATAATAATACTCTCCTAAGACCTACTGATAGTACTCTACACTAGTAATGACCAACGATACGTAAATTAAGAATAATGTTATCGAGGAATTTGGCAGCTTTCCTTATTACGTTCAGGTATCGGAGTAAATGACGATGTACAGAGTTTTATCTAACAATTTTCTCTACGTTGTGAATGTGTCTAGCTTTTATTATTTCACCATTTACAGCCATTCAATCTTCATCGTATTCAAATTTCTCTTTTTTTTATATATATATCTACATCTACACGTATATTTTTTTAGTATTGTATACAGATACTTGTATCGATGTATTTAGATATACAAACACACTTGTTTGCAAGTTAACGAATGCACATATAGATGTATAATACCGTTAACACTTATCAAATTTTATGTAGTATAAAGTTTAAGAAAAATAAGTCTCCAAAAAAATCGGAGTAAAGTACAAAAATCTTAGTTTATTATTTCTAAGCCGCAGAGGCTAAGTATTAAAAAGGAAACAAAAGGGGAAAAAGAAAACGGAACAATAACGTAAAACCTAATCACCAAGGTAAAAAGAAAGAAAATTTTGTAATTTTTTATGATACTTTCATATGTATATAAGATAAAAAGAAAGAGAAAGAGAGAGGAAAATACTGATGAAACAACATGTAAGTGTAATGTTGCGTCGGTATTACCATTTAAAAAATATTGTAGCGATGAAAATAAAGTTTTTAATCAAAACACAAAGAAAATATCTTTAATACAACCAGGAAATGCGTGTTTAACTTTGAATTGTCTATTTTTTATGTTTTTTTTTTTTGTTTTTCCGTTAGTTTATCATTGCAATCGAAGTTACATTGCGTTCTTTGTTTGCTCAATAAATAATGTTGAAATGATATTGTTTATATTGTAACTAATGCACTAAATGACAATGCAAACAGGTATATTATTTCACAAATACATCTTTCTTTATTTCTAAATATCAGATTAATCTTACCAAGCATACCATAATCGAGGAAAATTCCACATATTATAAATTGGTATCGTTACTTTTCTTCGTTAATTTATCACGATCA
Organism: Megachile ligniseca; assembly: GCA_945859555.1. Taxonomy (NCBI): domain Eukaryota; kingdom Metazoa; phylum Arthropoda; class Insecta; order Hymenoptera; family Megachilidae; genus Megachile; species Megachile ligniseca. Next base: position 9,364,520 of record OX243783.1, read on the forward strand.
CGTATAGAAATCATAAATTCGATAACGATCATTCAACCCAATACGATTATCTATGTGACGTGTATGTACTCATATCTCAGATTGTTCATAAAATTCCTTCTCTTGTAATTGTATTATGTTACATTAAAAGTTATGCAAGAACTCTATTCTTTTTAAGAAATGTTTAATTTTATTAAACAATAACTTCAGTCTATAGTACTTTTAATAGATATATAATAATGGTGGCTGCCTATTGAAATTTTTGTTTAATAGAATGAAACATTTTTAAAAAAGAATATAATTTTGTGTAGACTTTTCTTTATGAGTTGATTTCTCCTCTCTTAATGTCACATTCAGAATAAACGGTTTACCGTAAAAAAAGAAATAAGTAACTTACTACTAAAAGTATTCACTATATTTTTTTTATCGTTTTCTCCCAATACAAACTCTATAATCTGTTATCACCTCTTTGTCGAAGGAGGCAACCGATTATTCGTTGATTTCATAATTGTCGTTAGACGTTTTAACGAGATATTACAAAATAATTCCGGTTCTTTTGTAGGGCGCGGTCGAAACAGGAGGAGGAGCGGTGACGAGAGCGGCGAATTAAGAGGTAGCTAAACCGTTTTCGTGGAACGAAAGACAACCCGATCCGAGGGCGACCCCAACGAAAACATCTTATCAACGTCGACCACTGACAATTGATTAGAAAAGTTCCACCAACAGTTCTTCAAAAAAGCGACAAAAAAATAGAAATCTATATTTATGATTTACCGTTACAAAAATAATACTTGATTAATCGAACGGGTATTTAATCTGATAAGCTTTGAATATCGTATCATTATCGGTGAAAGATAAGCCGTCTTTTTGTTTTCTCTTTAGTGTCATTTCTTTTCTCATCCTTGTTCTATTTATAACGCGTTTCATTTAAGTATGTACATGTATTTTATTTCCACGGAGAATTTTTCCTTCTGTAAGCAATCGCATGCAGACATTTCAATGACGTTAGTGTTTTGAATGGAACCACGTTCAGCGTTCCAAGACGCATTTAATAATGCAATGATAAGACTCTCATTAGCGAGCAATCATTCAGCAGAGTTTTCTGGGTGAATATCAATAGATTGCGGAAGTTTATGCATTTATAATTCAACTACAGATTTTTACGTATTTATGATGTATCGAAATCTGCAAGATGTATATAAATCATGTAATCTACGGACTGTGCATCTCTATATTTTGCCGACTTCCATATATCATAAACGCATAAAGATTCCTTTGAAGAAAGAAAATGATTCATAAGAACATAGATTTGCATAAAAGTCCGCGGTCTAAATATAAACGTGAAGGATATTAAGTTCAATTATCTTATAGTTTCATGCTTTCGTGACTGTTAATTACTAACAGTCTGAAAGGTGATTAAAATAAACTTCTCTGGCTCCATTTAAAACACGATTCGTATTAAATTATCTCCGATTTTTCCCTTCAAATTGTAGAATAATACAATTTTATGTCGTTGATAACTCAAAAAATAATTGAATTCATGTACGCGCTTAAATCATATAAAGTGTTTCATAACATGTGTGGGTAAACCTGATTAATATCTTTTAACGCGTTGACTGGTACATTGAAGTCATTGAATATATTGTTAAGTAGCATACATATTTTTAACAAATCTTATCTGTTATTTTTATTATATATAATTTCAGTGTATTACAAATATTTCTGATTAGGTAAGTCAAAGAACGATGAATTCCCGCGGAACTTGAAGTTACTTATGGACAGGTAATATGGCAGTCAACGTGTTAACAAAACGAACAGAATGTTAATTAACACTAAAGTTACAAATGATTATTCATGCTATGATATGCGATACATACTAAGAGATTTTATTATAGCAATTAATGTGTTAAAAATAGAAATATTTTCTGAATGTAATACACAATAGATTTCATATGTTTTTCATTTAAATGATTAATTAACTCATTTCCTATAATTAACAACATTAGATACAAAACATATTTATAAAAATATTTCTCATGTTTAATAATGATTCTCTTTGTATCAATATTATGAAAGCATTTGTTTGTTGCTGAAATGAGCTCCACATATTATGGAACATCTTGTACCTATAATTGTATATAATTTCTGTAAGGAAACGTGTTTTCACCTAGTTGCCTTCAAATGTAATCTCAACAAGTTAAAAAGCGTGTTCTTGGAAAAATCAAGACAATTTCACGTGTTTGTTTGTTTAATTTTCTTTTTATTTCTTTGTGTGATTAAACGACGTAAGCTTCGATTAATTAATTCTATTGTACAGTGACTTGTCGAACTTGAAAACATAGCTCTTGTTAGATCGTAGATTCGTTCGTCCGATCTATTTTCAGACTTAGATGCACTTTTGCTGCAAAATAAGAAAGAAACGTTCGTTCGAACGTTTTCTTTATTGTTCTAGGCATTTTAATAAGAACAAAACGAATTGGTTTATCAAAGGATAACACCACAAACGAGTTATAAGATAGATCATTCGTATATTTTTATCACGCAATTCAAGGTGACTTTAGAACAGTAATGAGTAACTGTACCTGTTGAGACGTGGTCAGTAGACTCTCGCTATATTGCCGTAGACAGAACTGAAGAAGGCAGTTCTTAATATTGGCAATATAAAGAGAGGTCTTTCTTTTGACAGTTTGTAAATTTGTAGATTTATGAATTAAAACAATTTAATGATCTAATGAAACGTCTGTGCCCGTGACGATATTTTCAGCGGGCACTTTGCCCATTACTGCTTTAGAGTTATCTTACCATTTTCGTGTCACATCCTACTGTATCGATTGGGACTAGTATTCAATCACTTCGGCGGTAGGAATTAAAAATATAAAAAAAGCTTAACGCGCAGATTCAAGTCCCGATGTGCCTTTTTATTCTTTTTCGTTATGTATATAATTCTAGAAATTTGACTGAATCATAAAAATGAAGTCAAATTTCAAGAACTGCCGAATTGGAATACCTCTTTCGTTGTCATATTCACCTGATACAAAATTCCAATTTAAACCATTTTTTGATTCAGGTTGTAATGTAATTTTTACGATTTCTATTGTACGATAATTTTATATTTTTTGTTCTATTGCTTGAAATTATTTATATGAGTAGGATGTGGAAGGAACTTTGTAAAAATAAATTGACAAATTTAAAATTCTTTTTTCATAAAATGCTTTCACTGAATAAAGAAAATTGTTTTTACAATATACAATTTTTAATGATTATTTATTAATGTGCTATTAGATTTTTCTTCACGATAATGTTTATGCTTTGTACAATAATTTCTGTTATTATTTAATTGATACCACGGAATTCAATAATTAACGATGAATAATTCATGCAATAATATAATTATTCTTATTTTTACTATTTGTTTAACACTATGTATTGTAATACATTTAATATTGTTCAATATTATCCACAATATAAGAATTTTTATCATCATTAGTTACGTTGTCTCAACTTATTTCCATTAGTGTAACTAGGTAAGGATCAGGTAATATTTTATTAAAAACCATAAATCGGAGAACAATAAAATAGGAATGGCATAGCGTACTCCACAATGCAGCGAAATTATAAAAATTCAACATACGATGTTGTGTTTTAATCGACATCGCTTGGTATTTGTTTCAATTTACAACTTCGCTAAACTGTGATAAGATCTATGACCAAATATGGACTGGAATTTGAAGCAAATAATAATAGGACATTTCATTGGTGAAAGGTCTTCTCAGCTTAGTTAAGCCGTACAAAATAACTCGGTTCTTACGTGAACTTGATTATAATTTATATTTCATTTAAATTATTCGGTATATGCATATGCACAAGTATATTTTTGAAACGATTTTATTTTATATGCATATAACAACACAATTTTAGTATGAAATATTTTTTTAAACATTAAAATAAACTTTATATTTCTTAAGTATCTTGGTCAAGGTGATGACGAGTCTTGATTAAAGATAATAATTACAATACTTCGAAATAAAAATAAAAAGTGAATACAAATTTGAATAAAATTACAAGAATACCTACTTTCTAAAAGAATATACATTATCCTTCATAATTATACTTAATTTTTTTGCTGATATTTTACCTAGTACAATGGAAATCGACTTTCTCGTTTGAAAGTCGTATGTATCTGTGCGAGGCTCTTTCATGTAACTAAATTTCAAACTCAACAGAACATGTACATACATACAGTTATATCAAATTCGCAAAGGTACCTATCGATGAATAGATGTATCCTTTGGTACTAATAAATTTATTAATTTAAGATAAATTTCGAATAATACACTCAAGGCTAATATTGTACACTAAATGTTACTCATTTTTTTTATCTGCTTCAAGTTTTGGTTGATCTTTAATAGATTCTGGTTCCTTGACATTGATCATTTTAGCCTCCATCTCGCCGGAGAAACCGAATTCATTTACTCTAGTGTGATCGGTTTTATATATCCATCTTTGGTACAAAAATATAAAGAAAACAATGTCATCACGGAAGCAACCAATTCTGTATAGCGTTGGCATTTTTATAACAAATGCAAAAATATCATCGATAAATGTATTTAAGAATTTGTAAGACATCATACGCCATGGAAGATGTGCAACACTTTTCAGTTTATAATTAATAAATAATTGTGGCGTCATCATGATAAAACCAAATGTCAATAAAAATCCATAAAGCATGCTAAGAACCCAGGAATACCATCCTTTGTGTTCTAAATACATTAATGAATAAATTGCATATCCCCCTAATAGAGGATAAAGAGCCCAAGATAAATACTGAAATGCAAGTCTATCATATTCTTTTGTGGAAGATTCTACATATGATCCTTTATCATGGAAACTTATTTTTGGAAGGATACCAAGTATTTTGTCACCCCTATTAATTCTAATATCTACAACCTTATTAATTTTCCACACTTCTATGCATAAACTTATTGCGCAACTAATCCGTACAACCGTATTCGTTTCATTATCAAGAACATACAGTAAAATAACAAGCGATTGGAACACGTTGAAAAATACGGATCGTACTGATAGACCTTCCAAAGAATTACGATTATTCCAAAATTGAATATCTGAAAAGATACATGAAATAATAGTTTATAATACAGTACAACTTAATATTATGTTTATGCAAAACATGCATCTTACCATTTTTAAATGCCAAAAATTCAAACACACTATGTGATATTGATACAATTATGGTTAAGCCCAACAAATATGGGTTGGTTTCCAATAACGTTTCTTTTAAAGTATCTTGATCATTATCATCCTCATCCGAAGAGTCACCTGCTTGGAGGATATTATTAAAATCTTGCATATAATTTTAAAAAATTTTATGCATAATATTGTATACCCATTAATGAAGATGTCCATTTGTTTCTCATAGTTTGTGCAGCATAGATTTGCCATTTAAATAATGAAAGAGGTGCATAACTTAATTTAAGCTCGAGCTCTTTTATGCTATCATTTAAAGGTTGATAATCCCTTTGCATGTTCCAAAAATCATTCAAATATATTACAGGTTTATAGTATTTCTCACCAGGTAAAAAATAAATGTCTGTTGAGAAAAATCAATTTAAAGTATATTAGTAATTTAATTAAAAATTAATTTAAAGTCTAGTAATAATTCACATTATTTAATAAATGACTCACAAGTATCTAAAGGTGGTGGTACTTGACCATATACCCAATTAGTATGATCAGTTACTAAATTGATAGTTAAATTTGGATGCCAATGTGATACATATTCCTGATTCATTATTTCTGCTTTCTACAATAAATATTTAATATATTTAAATCTATATTAATAAAATATTTTAATGAATTGTAACAAGTGGGTACCTTAATTTCTTCTTTAGTTGCAGTAGTTTCACCAGTTAACAAATTATGTTTTTTTTGATATCTAATTTTTTTAAATTTATTTAACATTTTTCTAGAATATGACATGTCATCCCCAGCATATACATTTTTTCCTGCTTTAGGATTTGGAGATTTTCCACTTTTTGTAACATACACATGAAGATATATAGATCCATTATTTTTCAATTTGTCAGATGGAACAAATTTATGTTCTCTAACTCTTGATCCATCTTTATCTGGACCACTGTACCAATCTCCATATATTAATCCTTGCTCTATCCATACTAATGATTGTGGATCATTAAAATCTTTAAAATTCTCAGATTCTGATAAATAAATATGCATATCAAATACTGTTCCATTCTCGAATATATTTACAGCTTGTGAACGTGCTGGATTGACAACATTGGTAGATTGAGAATTAATATCAGTCTGAGATCGTTTGAACAGATAACTGACGAAATAAATAATAAGAGCACGTATAATTAAAGATTTTGTTATAGCAAAAAATGATTCCAAACGTGTAGGCTGATATTTCTTCCTTTGCTCATTAACTTCCGCGTTTACCTACACAATAAATACAGTAATTATTGTTAAAAATTAAACGATTTCATCACAATTAAATTCTGATTTAAATTCATGACATCATCCTTGAACAGAACAGGTTGCAGTGACTATTTACATCACGTTTCTCGTATCATTTAATAATCGTATAGTTTGTATTCGTAAATATAAAAGTTCAGGGACTGTATATTCAAAAACGTAAATGTAATACGTAAGCAGAACATAATGGCAAAATTAATTTGTTAGTTTCAAATAAGATACGAAAATTGCTGCTGACGAAGAAACAAATTATGTAGTAATAAAATACAAGACAATATAATTAACACACATCTCGTTCCTCGTTGTTCTCTGTGGCAACTAATTCTCCGTTTTGTTGAGCGTTATCCATGTTGCCTTTAACATCTACTTCATTCGGAGGTTGATTATCATTGTCAGCACCCACCATCTTTGTATTACAGTTGTTTCGCATCATCTCTTTGCTTTTTCAGAGGGAGTTACATGTACATACCGGATGTCCGATATATTTCTCAAATCACGAGTTTTATGACACTGAACTTGGATTCTCCACGTTCATTGAATAACTTCAGAGCAGTCGTAATAAAATGATGTCCTGTTATAAGAGAAAGAACTATCTTTTGCTAACTTCAACTAGTTATTTACCACTGTATAGTGTTCCTCCACCATGTATTTCTTATTTTGTGGTCATCTAAAGGGTGGATAAATATACATGAATAGAAATACGAGTAGATAAAAAGGAGGAATGTAAGGATACAAGAAATTACGAGTTAATGTCGAGAAGAATTCGGGAGACATTTTCAAATTTTGCTAATTTTGGAATCATATCTTCTGTATGGAATTCGTACTCATAATTTTGGCTATCCGTATTTTCTAAAATAAAAGATTACAACAGTATGTAGAGTTAATCAGCACAGAATATGCGCAGAACAGACGAAAACTCATCTGAAAAATATGAATTTATGTGGAACGAAATGTACAACCAATTATTGTAAAATCAAATTGATTTTTTATAGCTTTTCTGAGTTCTTGCTTTTCATTTCATAAGACACTTCTTACCTTTTGTATTTTCCTACTTCATTTTATTCTTGACGTAAATTTAATATACAACCAATCTGAAGTTGAATACAATAAAAAGAATCACGTGTCCAAGCAAGTACAGGCGGGAATGTTGTGACAAGTTGGAAAAGGTTAGATGTTAATGTCAATTTAATATTATCGTAATACTTTTAAATCGTATAACATTTTTAAATTAAAATTATGTGGTGTACAACGCCTGAAATTTCATGGCATAACCGTGACCCAGTGTTAAGTGTAGATATACAAGCTGGAATCTATGAAACATTGAAAAAAGAAACTTTCTGGCGACTTGCAACCGGTGGTGCTGATTCTCATGTTTTGGTAATAATATAATGACAAATATATTATATATAATGTAAAAATTAATTTTGAATCGTTCTTTTATAACAGATTTGGCATCTAATTTCAAACGAGTGTGGAGGTGCTACTGTAAAATGCGTGGCGGATTTAGAACGACATCAAAGAGCAGTGAATGTAGTACGATTTTCGCCTTCAAAGGATATTTTGGCTTCAGGAGATGATGGTTGGTAATTACAATACTCAATTGATTGAAATGTAATTGAACAAAATTAACACTTTCATTTAAACTAGAGTCAACAATTATTTTATGGAAACAAAAAGAAGATTGCGAATTTTTTATCAATCCTGATGAAAATGAAAATAAAGAACAATGGACTTCCTGGAAAGTATTAAGAGGTCATCTTGAGGATGTTTACGATATTAGTTGGTCTCCAGACTCTAACATGTTAGTCTCAGGTTCTGTGGACAACACAGCAATTTTATGGGACATTCCTAAGGGACGTTCTGTAACTATATTATCTGACCACAAGGGATTTGTACAAGGAGTAGCATGGGACCCTTGCAATCAATACATATGCACTATAAGCACAGACAGGTATAGGTATTAAATACTGGTAATGGTTTCTAAACCTCTAATAATGTTGAACTTTTAACATCCTTATAGAATGTTACGATTAGTTGATATAAATAGCAAGAAAACAGTTCAAAAAGTTTGCAAAGCCAAAATTCCCACTCCACCGGATCATGCCTTAAAAGATAAAACAGTAAAATTGTTTTATGACGATACTTTCAAATCATTCTTCAGAAGATTAACATTTTCTTTAGATGGGTCATTAATTATAGTACCTTCTGGTATAATTGAGCCTATAGAAACCACAGAAAAGATATGTAATGCGACTATAATTTTTTCAAGACATAATTTAAAAGAGTAAGTATATTTTGCTGGTTTGTTATATTGTTTTATAGGTTCTACAAGTCACTACCTTTTCAGGCCTCTTATACTTTTACCATCTTTCGATCAATGTACTATTGCAGTTAAATGTTGTCCAATTTATTTTGAGTTAAGAAAAGATGGGCCAACATCTATGATAGCATTACCTTATAGAATGGTGTTTGCTGTTGCTACAGAGCATTCAGTATTTATATATGATACTCAACAAACTTCGCCAGTCTCGGTTGTATCGAATATTCATTATACGAGACTAACTGATGTTACATGGTAAACAAGAATTATTTCATATCTTATATAACTCGGATATAGAATATAATTTGCTTTATCGTTCCATAGGTCGAGCGATGGTAGAATTCTAATTGTATCTTCAACAGATGGCTACTGTTCTATAATACATTTTCCGAAGGGTTCACTAGGCGAAGAGTACAAAAAGGAAAATAGTAGCCCACTAAAACGTAGTACTAATAATAATTGTAAACAATCTCCAGTACCGAATAATAAAAATGTAGTTAAAGGTCGTTTGCCAACCACAGATATAGATAACAGTGCTATGGATATTGATATTATAGAACACGAGACGAAAGTTCTTAACAATGATTCAGAATGTAAACTAACTGAAAGTAACAAATCATTAGACAGTAGTATTGCCTCCAAAAATCAGGCAAATAATGAGGTAGATGTTGAAGAAACTACGGACGTTAAATTAATTTACAATGAAGAAAGTACTAATGAAATTAGCGATAAAGTGAATACAAAAGTTCCTAGCAAAGCTCCTCGTAGAGTACAATTAATTACACTTTCCAGTCCAAAGGGACATAAGAAAGAATAGCATTAGGACGTAAAAAATGTGATTACAAATTATGAAATATAGACATATTTTTGTAATAACTCTTTTTATATTTTGTACTAGCCATTATTATAATAAATATTTAAATTATAAGCGTGGATTGTTATTTTTAATATTCACATCATCATAGTCGAATAAAGTACACCTAGAATATGAAAGAAATGAACAAAGTTCGCACACATGTATCAACTGGTGTAAATACTATAGCGTCAGCTTTGTCACCTGTGAAACTTAGGACAGATATTATATGTATACGTAGAAGTAATAATATGGCGCATCACAGTGATCTGACCGTTCGCTGGGGCAGACAGTAGTCGAATCGTCGCGCGTTCCAGCATATTTTTTACTTTTGAAAGTGCAGATCACCAACGATGGTGAGTATTTTCATTTAACGTACATTTCACCAGTTGTCGCATTTATTATAATATAAACTATATTCAAATAATATATTTGCAATTAATCGCCATTAAAATTATTTTATTTACAAATACATTTTATCAAAACAAAAATTATAAAATCATTAACATTTAGTAAAAAATCTTTTGATATAAAACGAGTTAAATTCAATTGTTATTAAACAATATTTTAACTTAATAATTAATGCGCTATTTAATAGTCCGTAAATTGCATTGCCAAATTATGTTCAAATAACGTCGTGTATAGACAGAATGTGTACACCATAACTAGAATACAATATCTACTCTTGTAGTTTAATGAACTGATTAAAGAAATGTCGATAGTATGACGATTCATCAAGTTACGGCTCATCCAACATCGAAGTTGAGTAAATATTTTACGAAATGAAACGATAGAGTTCCAACGACGGTAAATTCTTGCAATTGGTGATACAGTAAATTCTTGCTATATTGTCTATAGGGAACAGCGAACTTGGAGCCCAGCATTCTTAGAATATAATGTTCATGTACAGCCATTCAACGGCTATATAACACGTAGCAATATAAGGCCATATAATGCGAGGCGATATAACGCGTGGCAATATCAAAACTTTTAAAATAATTTATAATTGATATAATTCAGACTAATATAATATTCGTAATCTTATCGGTTCATGCTCGATAATCAGTCAATTTATTAGTACAAATCTTTTTTTTATTAATGATCTTTCAAAATCAATTGCACTATGCATTTGTACATATATGTATATTGAAATACATTAACGTATCATTGACTGATCGATATAAGTACATGAGTGATAAAATGATAAATAATTGTCCGCTGAATGATCGTTTCTCTGATGAATTGTAAAATCGTGTCACGCACGTGATGTTCGATCAAGCTGCTATGGTTACAGTATGTCAACCTATTAAAATCGATATTTAGCATGATGTACTTGCAGAATGTAAAACTTCTTAAAAAATGTCCATGACTGGCGCGATCTGGTCTATAGCAAATTATCGCCGTAACTATAGGCATAAGATGCTTCTAACTGTAGCAATACGACGACGGTCTTTTTCAGGACGCAACTAAACTATTAACGAACTAAAAATTACTGTAGGTCAAGGTAAAAAAGCTCTACAACTTGCTGACAGCTACATATCAGAATTATAACATGTCAGTTTGTAATCATCTCTTGTTGAGTGTCCTAGCTTATCTATCTTACAGACGTTGTCCAGATCTTTGTTTCACTCGAGTTCTTTATTAATTTGAACAATTGAAAATGTTGAGCGAAAAAGAAACGTATAGATGAATATAGTTCAATGATTTTGTAGTGAATTTAAATATACTGAAACTGCATGAGTGTTTGTACCATTGGTTAAGTGTATACACTCTTCGGTATCCCTTATAAATTAGAGATAACAAAATGGCAAAGAAGGTATGATGTAACTGGAACTTTAATCTCTTCCGTTCTTAGATGCTTCTTGATCCTCGTGTACTCTTTCCTCATGTATTATTAGATCTCAGTAATCCTAGATACCGGTATCCATAGATCTCGGTATTCTTAGATCCTAGTATCCTTAGGTCCCGGTATGCCTAGATCACGGTATGCTTAGATTTCGGTATACGTAGATCCCGGTATCCCTATATCGCAGTATCCTTAGACCTCGGTATCCTTAGATCTCGAATCCCTAAACAGCGTATTCCTAAACCCCGACGTTCCTATATCCCAAAATCCTTATTTATGATTACATTTACTTTACATTATCATCTACCAATTATCACAGAGGGAATGCATATCCATCCACATTGGACAGGCGGGAGTCCAAATGGGCAATGCCTGTTGGGAACTATATTGCCTGGAGCACGGTATTCACCCCGACGGTCAAATGCCCAGTGACTCCACCGTAGGATACGGGGACGATTCTTTCAATACTTTCTTCTCCGAAACCGACTCCGGAAAACACGTCCCCAGAGCAGTGTTCGTTGACCTTGAGCCAACAGTAGTAGGCAAGTTACTTCCTGAAGAGTTCCTCTCCAAAGTAAATAATTCTGAATACTGGGATTCGTATTTCAGATGAAGTTCGTACAGGAACGTACAGACAGTTGTTTCATCCGGAGCAATTAATCACCGGTAAAGAGGACGCTGCGAACAATTATGCGAGAGGCCATTACACGATAGGTATGATGCACCCAGTTTCATGTTAAACTTGTTTTTGCTTTAGAGCGTTTTTATTTATTATGTTTCTTGTATTGCAGGGAAAGAAATAATAGATATCACTTTGGACCGAATTCGCAGGCTCGCCGAAATGTGCAAAGGATTGCAGGGTTTCTTAATTTTCCACTCGTTCGGTGGCGGTACAGGATCAGGGTTCTCCAGCTTACTGATGGAACGACTGTCCGTTGATTATCCTAAAAGAAGTAAACTGGCTTTCAGCATTTATCCTGCTCCTCAGGTACAAATACGAAATAGTTAACAAAATGCTCATAGACGTTCTACTAATAACTTGTAATAATTACACGATTTATTATTTATCAGGTATCGACGGCAGTTGTGGAGCCATACAACGCAATTCTTTATACCCATCCAACCCTAGAACACTGCGAGGTGGCCTTCATAGTTGACAATCAAGTATGTACAGTCAATGTGTGCGAGTCTTACGTATTGTATGATATAATGACCGACTGCATTTTGTAGGCTATTTATGAACTGTGCAGAAGGAACTTGGGCATCGATAGACCTACATACACGAATTTAAATCGTTTGATTGGACAAATTGTTTCCTCGATTACCGCCAGTTTACGATTCGATGGAGCTCTTAACGTTGACATTACCGAGTTTCAAACGAACTTGGTACCGTATCCTCGCATTCATTTTCCACTGGTACGAGTGAGAAACTTAGTTCAAACGACGAGTAAAAAAATTACGTTGCAATTGATATTATTTTACGTAGGCAACGTACGCTCCTGTTATGTCGGCTGCGAATGCTAGCCATGAAAGAATTTCCGTGGCAGACATAACAAATTCTTGCTTCGAGCCGAATCATCAAATGGTAAATTGCGACCCTCGAAGAGGTAAATACATGGCCGTGTGCATGCTTTACAGAGGAGATGTTGTCCCAAAAGATGTAAATTCGGCGATCGCAATGATCAAAAGACAGAAACATGTTCAGTTTGTTGAATGGTGTCCAACAGGTTTTAAGGTTCGATTTAGAATTGTATATAAACGATGTCTCTATTCAATGAATCTTAGTATTCATATTTCTGTAGGTGGGAATTAATTATCAACCCCCTACCGTAGTACCAGGCGGTGATCTTGCTAAAGTGGAAAGAGCTGTATGTTGTCTTTGCAATACCACCGCAATAGTCGAAGCTTGGGCTAGAATTGATCACAAGTTTGATCTTATGTATGCGAAAAGAGCATTCGTTCATTGGTAAATTTTATCTTCTCTAAATAATCGAAATATGAGCCTTGTCTGCGATCGCAATTTTAATCGGAAACGTTAATGTTATAAACAAAATAGGTTTGTTGGGGAAGGTATGGAAGAAGGTGAATTCGCTGAAGCAAGAGAAGATTTAGCAGCTTTAGAATTGGATTATCGCGAAGTGCAAGAGGATGCTGTGAATTCTGAAGATGAAGGAGAATATTGAATTTAAATGCATCAAGATATGTGTTACTTGTACGAATATACTCATTAAAATATAATAAATAAATATTACACATTATAAGTCCGTACAGGGTCATTACTCCTCTACAATTGTAAGATTGCCCCTGTACTTATGCTTGTCTACTTGGATGCGTGTTTGGAAGGTGGTCAACGTTAAGGAGGTAGCAATAATGTATTCAACATAAAATTAAATATATACACAGGTATTAGTAACATCCAACAAAGGAATATTATTTGAAACTTATTTTCAAATAGCATAATATATAATTTGTTTTGTTACTTTATTATAACAATTCACCTTCGCACAAATAAATTTGAATTTTACCGCCATCTGGGCTTACTTCCGGTTTAGATCAGTGGCGCCATCTCTCCGGCAAACAGGGTGAACTACACGTTTTTGAAACTGTAGTTTCATTAGTTCCCACGAGCTGCCGCTAGGTGGCGCCACATGCGTCGTTTTCGGTTCAATTCAATCAATATAGTTGATTTTATTAGATTAATTCACTATAATATGAATAGAATTACATCGGAGTGCAACTGACTTTACCAAACTACTATCAATTTTGACCTATTCTTCGACAAATCCTAGTTAGCCTAAGGGTTTCAATCTTATGTACCGCCAACTAGCGGTAGAAGGTGGGAACTAATTAAACTACAGTTTTAAAACTGTGTAGTTCACCCTGTTCGCCGGAGAGATGGCGCCACTTGTTCCATTTTCGTAAAAAAAACTCAATTATTATCGATTTTATTGATTAATCTGCTATATATTTATTAATATTGATTATATGCTGTTTGCAATATATTCCATGGGTCCGAATATGCGGATTATGTGTTCAGAACAGTCTGACACCATATGTGTCTCGTCGATGATATAGGGAATGACATAAGAATTGCAAAAAATTTTCATTCGGGTCGCCAAAAACCATTTTCACAGATATCTTCTTTCGTAAAAGAGAGCTTAATTGCAAAATTTGTTCGATGTCGGAGCATAACGGTTTTCCGGTTTCGCCAGAAAATTATAAGAGAGTACATAAATAGTCCGTAGACAGCTATTTACATATCATGACAAGTCTACTTTATATGTCATCCGTGGTGAAACGGGGAATAAGTGTATTGTTTTTTTTATATACAAACGATGTTCTTTTGTCAACAAGTTTTGTATAATATTTGCAGTTATATTTGCAGCGAAACAAGAAATTTCATAAAACAGAAATAGAAGGAATTGATTTATTTGATTGATGTACAGAAAAATTAATTTCACGCGAAATTATTGCGTGTAAAATCACAATAAAGATAAGAATTATTACCTTAGTTTACAGAATTCAAATCGTTTAAAATATAATTATTAAAATGTTAAATCAGCAGTATCCAATTTTAACTCGTGTCGATTCTCATATTAAGCCACTTTTAATAGATATTCTGTCCACTGATAAAGTTGGTAAGTTATAATATCCAAAAAATATATATATTGTATTCAATATTTATCACATGTTTCCTATTTTTTTTATTACATTTGTTATATTTCTAACTTTTTCAAGGAGTGTGTTATGGAGCAATCGAAGTGGATGCTATATCGTCCAGCTGTGGGAAAGTAGAAGGAGATCGTTTTCGATTATCTATTCCCTATGCTAGACAAAGTTTAACTTGGAATGTATTTTTTGATTCACAATGTCCTGAAATGGGTCCTGATTTCATATTTAATGATAATACATTCTTAGCAGATATGGATATTGATACTTTATCTGCTAAAGTACCTAGTCTTACTAAGTGGAATCCTAACAATACAGCTGCTTTATTAAATGTTCTTATTGAACTTTTATCATGTTATAAACAATATCAGGTTTGTGGTTTGCTAATTATGCATATTTTATCACATCTTATATATTAAATCTTTTCATTATCTTGCATATTATCTTAAAATTAGATGCAATTACTTCAAAAGCAAGAGAGATTACAACTTGAATATGATATGCTCATGAAATCAACACAAGTAAAGCCAGAAGATGTTGAAATGATATTATTACCATCTGGTTCGAAGCCAACAGAGGCTAGATTTCTAATAAATTTATCTGTAGATGTATCACAGCTAGAATCTCGTACTTGTGACGCAGAAACTGATACAGCAATGCTTCTTATAGTATTTTCTGGGACAGATTGGAATCGTGTGACACCACAACTCTATTTCTCAAAAACTCTAGAAAAAGCTTTTGGTGGTCATGTTGTAACTTTACCACACTTTTCTGTGGATAAGTTGTTGATAGATTATGTGGCAGAAGTAATAAAATGCATTAGAGATAAGGTATGTAAATATAATCTTGATTTATAACATATAAATCAATTATTATTAAGTTAAACTATTTATTTCAGATAAATTTGGTAATCCGGGGTTTAGAAAAAAGAAGAGAGTTTCTATCAACTCTAATAGCTCTTCAAAATAGTTCAGTGCTGGAATATGACAGTGTCAATTGTACTTTTGTAATTTTGTTACTTTGTGAGCAAGATTTTTTTTTTACGTTGCGAATAGAACTACCACCAGGATTTCCTCTTGAAAGACCTATTATCACATTTACTTCAATATACCATATGCAAGCACCACGAAATCCATATACTGAAAGCCATCCATATAATTCTTATAATCCACGTTCGGATCCATATCACGTGGCTATGAAATTATTAACTTATGTTCAACGGACTAGTCAAAAATTTAGAGCTAACTGTATTAAAAAGTTTCCTTCATAATAACTTAATTCATGATCAGTTTATTACATTTATGTATAATAACATTAACTTCATTTTTTTACTAATTAATTATTAAATTATAATTATACCATATCAGAACATAGCATACCGATACACGATCATAATCTACGGCTATGTCAATCAAAATTACTTGCATGATTTTTCCCCAAATCCGAACGGCGATCGAGTAAGACGACTTTACTATACTATGTTAATTATTAACATTAATTATTTTTCATTTTATGCAAAAAATGTAGTATATGTATTTGTAACATGTATATAGTTAAAATTATAATTTTTTTAATTCTCTTAAAAAATAATAACAAATATACATGAGTATCTTTGACAATATAAAAAATATTTTTCATGTAAAATTATTCAAACTTTATACAACACAATAACTGTATTTACTGTTAAGTGGTTCATAAAAATAAAATATTTTTCAATGTATAGAATATTCTTTTCGTATCTATACATACAGAAATATTTTTTGAAGATTAGAAATTATTAGTAATCTAAAAAAAATAAAAGATACAGTATTATATTATATGTGTTGATTTTATTTTCGATAAGATATTATACGACGTGTTTATCTACTTTTATTTTTTAAAAAGTATTAATCGTATTTTTACCAAAATTAAATGCAAACAAGATTATTCATTCTAACATTTAAAACGAAAGAATTGTATAAGTGTTGTTATAATTTTAGCAATCTTATGAAATAGTTATAAGAAGTGCTACTTCGACAGTTTGATTACTTCGTTTCATATATAAAACCTGTATAAATAATAAGATTTCTAAAAAATAATATAATTATTTTATTCGAGTGATTTAAAAAGAATAATTGATTAATTGCTTGATTAATAGTAACATTTACTTGTGTCAATGAAGCAAAGAAACAACATAGTATAGGAGGTTATAACATTTTTTGTTATATCATTATTCGTATAATTAATAAATGATATTGCACATTAGAAATTACATAAGACCTATTTTGTCTAGTAATAAATTCAATTTTTCTTCTGATAAACTATCACGTACCACTATGGTGAAATATCTGAATCAACAAGAAAGTATTAATGTAGACAAAGATTTATTCGAGAAATATAAATTTAGTGTGGATCAATTGATGGAACTTGCTGGACAGAGTTGTGCTATTGCTATTGCATGTACTTACCCATCAGTAAAAAATTCTAAGCAAAAGATTTTAGTTTGTTGTGGTCCAGGCAATAATGGTGGTGATGGACTAGTTTGTGCCAGACATTTAAAACTATTTGGTTTTTCTCCAGAAATTTATTATCCAAAAAGAACAAGCAATAATTTGTATGAAAATTTATTACATCAATGCATTGAAAATGATATTCCATTAGTGGAAAACAATTTAAAAAATTTTGCAGCAAATCGCTTGGATCAGTTTGCTCTTATAGTGGATGCATTATTTGGATTTAGTTTCAAACCACCAGTCAGAGAAACATTTATTCCAATTATTAATCTGCTAGAAAAAGCAACTATTCCTATTTGTAGCATAGATATACCATCGGGTTGGAATGTTGAATCTGGACCACCCGCAAAAGGTGGTATTAAACCAGAAATGTTGATATCGTTAACAGCACCAAAATTATGTGCTCAAAAATTTGATGGCAAATACCATTACCTGGGTGGACGTTTTGTGCCTAAAAAATTGGAAGAGGAGTATAATCTCAATCTACCTGAATATCCAGAAACGGATTTAATTATTAAGTTATCTTAAGTATTAAAATATAACAAAATTAAAATTTTTGTCATTGTATAAATTTTTGACAATTTATATTATAAAAATATATGAAACATTTAAAAATAAAACATTTGTAAGTATTACAACCGGAGTTCTTTCAACATAAAATTTTGTATAACGCGCCAGAGACATTAAGGCTACTGTTTTCATATAACGCAACACTTCGCTCCATACATTTGATCAATTATTACTCGCATAAAATAGAGAATTTTGAATATTGCAAAAAAGTTTTTCATGTAATGAGCGGAGCGTTGATACTAGAATCAGTGAGCACTAAAAATTATGAAATTTTTTGTCTGCTGCGTATATATATTTTCCGTATTTCTGGGCATCACGATCGTCTCAGCTGTGCTTGAGTGTTATCATAGATTATAGGGTATGTAGAACTAAACTCAGTCAACACGCACAAGAAAGAACTCGTCATTTGGTTAGTTCCTTCTTTCACGTTTATGAAAGAAGGAGTTCACGTTTTCTCGCGACGAAGAAAATTTTATTCTTAGTTGTTAATCTTTATGCTTTTTACATTTTGTTAATGGTTGATGTGCAATTTAGACTACACTTGAATTGTATCTGAGAATCATCGGTGAACTGTCTGATGATTTTATCTTTTTTTAATTTAAATCAGTTGAAACTAAAATTATCGTTGATGATTCTGGCAAAACCATATTGGTACATAATTACAGTAATACATTTTTCTGCGCTAAGTTTTTAAGGTTAGGTGACAAGTAGCAGTAATCTGATAATTGTATCGCAATCGAAGTGTCATAACGCCTAATGATATTTTTACTATAATTAAAGTGTAGAAGACAAACGAAGCAATAATTGTTTTACTTTAAATGACCAGTAATTATGGCAACGTCTGGTTCTAATAGAAAGCCAAGAGTCATAATTTTAGGAGGTAAGTATACAAAAATGTCAATGATAGTATAACGGAAGCGATAAATAGGACTAAAAAAGTTTTATCGCCAAAACAGGATGTGGTTTCATAGGACGTAATCTTGTGGAATATTTATTGGATAATGATCTCGTGTCTTTTATACGTGTCGTTGACAAAGTACCTCCACAAACAGCTTGGCTCAATGCTAAACACCAACAGCTATTTGACCACCCTTTAGTTGAATTTAAAAGTGCTAATTTAATTAACACAGGTAATTCAAATTCTATTGATGATTCTAGGCATTCTATCATAAATAATTTAAACAATCATTTATATGTCTTATAATAATTTTCCTTAAAATTATTTATAGCATCTTGTCAGAATGCGTTTCTATCAGATGAACCAATTGATTATGTGATTAATTGTGCTGGTGAAACAAAGAGTGGTCAAACAGACCCTGTATATAAAGAGGGAATTTATAAATTGAGCATAAATTGTGCTCAACAAGCTGCAAAACTACAAGTTGATCGTTACATAGAAATATCTTCTGGTAATTTTAATGCTACTGACAAAGTATGTCAATTTTGATATTTCTTGGTTAAAAAATTTATTTAAGAATCAAAATGAATGAACTATAATAATTTTACAGAATCCTCTTAAAGAGGAAGACTCTGGAGAACCATGGACATTTGTTGCTAAATATAAATTGCAAGTTGAAAATGATTTAAAAAGTATACCTAATTTAAAGTATACAATACTTAGACCAGCCATTGTCTATGGTTGTGGAGATAGAAATGGTTTAGGTAACAATGATATTTTATCATAATTGGATTGCGGTCGTTTATGCATTTATAATAAATCAAAATTGTGCAAACTATATATAAATCATGTATATGCTTTGTTAAGGATTCTTAAAAGTATTATTTACAGATATTAATATCATGAATACATAAGCATCCACAATCTTAATCATATAAACTCTTTTTACAAATTATTTTTTAACTATCAAAATTAATTTTCTATAGCCCCGCGCTTAGTAGTGGGAGCAGTTTATAAACATTTGGGAGAAATGATGAAATTACTTTGGGGACCAGATCTTCATATGAACACAGTTCATGTCAGGGATGTAGCTAGAGCCATTTGGCATGTAATGCAAAAACCAGAAACTATTGGTCAAACATACAATGTTGTTGATGAAGGTGATTCGACTCAAGGCTCGATTAGCGCGATTGTTTCAGAGTTATTTAATATTAACCATGATTACTGGGGGACTGCACTGTCAACATTGGCTAAAGTATGAACAAATCTAAGTATACAATTTTTTTACGACATCTTCCTTGCATATGTTCTGTAGCTTTTTGTATAAATGTGTAATTTCGTTTTGAAACAAGTTCTTTTTTATTACATATTGTAGACAGATATGAGTTCTGTAGTCGAAGAAGTAAATGATAAACATATGGGACCTTGGGCAGATGCTTGTAACAAAGATGGAGTAGAAAATAGCCCTCTTTCTCCATATATAGATCAGGAACTTCTTTACAACAAACACTTATGTATGCAACCAGGAAAGTTAATAAGTACTGGATTTACTTATCTTTATCCAAAACTTACAAAGGATGCTTTAAAAGAGGTAAATAATTACTCAAGCATCTATAAGAACATTCATAGTAAGTAATAAGTTATTATTTTCCAAACATATATTGCATTAATTATTGGTATATAGGTTTTGGACGACTATGTAAACATGAAGATATTTCCACATTCCTTGGTTTTATGAATTTTAACAATACAGACTGCCAGGATTAAATATTGAAGAAATTTACAATAATTTGTATAAATAATTTTTGGAGCGTTTCACCTTGTGCCTAGTAATATATGCAAGTTATATACTCTATCGTATGTTATATACCATACTCGTATTTTACCTGCTAACAAAAATATTGTTAGTCATGTTTAGAGAGAGTATACAGATGGAATATGAAGATTTCATATATAAGCCTATTACAAATGTGATAAACTAGAAATTAATGTACTTAATTTTATTGTAGTTTGAAGTATAAAATTTTGCATTTTTTTAATTGCTAGTCACGTTTTGACCTGTAAGATTAACGTGAGGTTGAGAAATCTTTTACATGCCCAAATAATAACAAATTATATATTGTAGAATATAACGTTATTTCGATAAATATTTTAAAGAATTATGTACATCGCCAATAGAAATTCTTTTTGTACTGAATTTTTTAAGACTGGGAATAAAACTGTTAATGAACTAACGAGATCCACATCAAATTTGTTCGAGATTTTGTGTTTTTTATATCCATTACATTCCATTTAAATATACATCTTCCAGAGCTGTGACTCGTAAATAGAAATCTTTTTATTCCAAGTAAATAATCTTACAGTTACTTAAGTTTAGAATATTAGATATATTCAAAGTATAATATAGTGTATTATTAAATCAAGTACAAATGATATCGATTAAGCTAAATTTGTTTCCAAAATGCCAAAATTAAGCAGATTGGTAGATTTATAATATAAAAGTAAGTAAGCCTACTTTTGCAATAGAATGTAATAAAAATTTAATAAGGTAACGGCACTAAAAGCCAAATCAAATTAATAGTATTACTCTTTTGGAATAATTGTTATAATCCTTTTACAATAAAGTTACTCATTTATGCATTTATTTGGCTATTTTATTATACCTTTAACATTACTCAATTATATGCATTGGGAAAGGGTACCAACTTTTATTTTTAATATATCAGCAACATTGATACATTGTTATCTTAATTTTATTCAATCATTGGTTACAACAAGATATTGTGTTCAGAAGGGTCAACAATATCATTAAATATTTTGTGTATTGTTTTAATTTTAATACTTTAAACAATAAGATTATAATAATTTCGTGTAGTTCATTATACATAATATATTAAACAAATATATATACATATACATGTATATACATACATATACACACACACACATATATATATTTGTTTTTAATATTTTCTGTAGATAATGTATGTACAAGTTATAGGTAAAAATATTTATAAAGTAACTGCACCCTAAATAATAGCATAATTACCACAATAGGTTAATAATATAAGGATCAGTAAAAAAAAATGATATGGGTTTATGAAAAATAAATTAATAAAGCTTCCTTAATACATAATAATCACTATAATTAACGACAATAATACAAATTTCAATTTTTTTACCGGGTTTGCTTCTCATTTTTATATATGTCTTATATAAAATAAAATATAATGTCTTGGCTTATCTACTCACTGCATGTGAGAAAATATTTTCTGAGGTAAACTGTATAAATTTAAATTATAGTGCTGTGTAATAGGTACTGAGATTAAGTTAAAATTAAGTAATGTATACTACCTACCCCATGTAGGGTGGCAATTATGGAGGTATATTTATTTGACTAGAGTCGCCGTACAACATAATTAATACTTTTATAGCGTTACGTATGGCCAATACTATTGAATTGATATTTTTTTTCAAAAATTATTGCAGACGAAATGACATAAAGCTATTTCTCCTTTGTATGCAGTAAAGGTATGGATTTATATGAATATTATGGAATTAAATTTCATAAATAGATGAAAAATATGCTATAGATAACAAGACATATCTTATACGCTTATTTGAAATATTGCTTAGCATAATGAAGTTTAGAAGTAGATGTAATATACCTAAATCAAAGTCTATGTAATACTTTATTTAAAAAAAAATTTATTAAAAATCTGTGATCAAAATAGCCTCAATTCCAATTTTTTTGTTATATAATTCGTTATACTCTAAATGTTACATTTACAATACTTGCTTTTTCCTATTTGTAATCTAAAGTTAATAATGTTTATTGCTTTGTACTTCAATACTGTAATCATAATTCATTTCTTGAAAATAAAATGCTTACACAGCAGCACGGCGACTCTATTTTTTTTATTTTTCCCTTTTTACAAAGTTTGAAACTTATCACATTTATATAATTAATTAAGGAAATAAAGTATGAATTATTTTCCCTACTTAACATCGATAAGTTTAACTTTAGTTTAAGTGTTTAGCAAAGGTTCTTCTAAAAATTAGTAAATTTTCATGTAGGTACGAAATTAATGCAATTAGAATTTTCCAATAGAATTATGTCAATAACAGTCAGAACAATATCGCACTTAAAAAATACAGTATGCTGCTAAAAATAAACTGGAAAAATACTTGTTATACATCTACACTCATTTTTTACAAAGATTATCGAAATCAATAATTAAGATTTGTATACACAAAGCATAATGTTTACTAGAAGTTTTTGTCGTCATATGTAATTACTATATTCTCTTTTTATATTCATGTTTTTGATCCTATTATATTTTTCTTTTTTAAAAAAAGAAAAGATAGAAAAAGACCCCTTACTTCCTTATACTTTTTCGAATTTCATCAATATAAAACTGTGTAAGCTTAAGAATAAAATACACTCGTAGTGTAAAAAATATTCAAAAATATACTGAAAGTTTAACATAAAAGTAAAACATGAGCGATCAGTTGCCTACTATTATATACCAATTATCGATTCTTACTTAACTCCAAGAAGAGTAACAAATACTTTCAACAAATATAAAAGTATACTACTACATGTCAGTAACATAAAATGTAACAGATTGTGTTAAATATGATAACAAATGGAAACAAATTATTTAAATAAAAATCACAAAACAAGCATTTATACTAGTGAAATATACTTGCAACGAATACTATTCTGTCGCAAAAATGTCAAGAATGAATAACTATGATGATGTTCGCATGAATTGAGATTCCAATTCCGTTTATAAAATACATAACAAATTCCATACATGGTGTTTAAATAAAAAATATTTTTATCTGTAACGTTGTATCAGATCTTGTAAATATTTCAAATGTAAAATATTGTAATAATCTATTAGTATTGAGTTTGTGTAGAAAAGAGAATGTAAGTCATAATTTACATTTATAAAGTGGTATGGAATATATGTTATAAAAAGCTTGTATTAAGAGCAACATTTCCTTAACGTAAGGCAGAATTATTTTTCAGTGATGACTTTAAATTATATGTGTAACAAATTATTTTGTATAAAGATGTAGAAATCTGTGTAATAAATATACGATAAAATCTCTAGTATGTGCATATTGAATTAATTCTATTTTTACATGATTTTTATACTGTGCTTGCAGTGATTATGTTATTGCATAATTCAGTGTAATGTGATCATTTAAAATAGTACTGAATATAAAATGTAATAAATAACAATTAATGGAGGTACAATAATAACATGACATATCTATGTCTCACTCTAAAAGATATAGCTTATTCTATCAGGTACTGTATTGGGTTTTTTTGTCATGGTAACATGCACCAGTCTGGAATATGTTTGTAGTTCTGTTTCGCTTTTTTTCATCTTTTTGCAATTTGTATGATATAGTTAACCTTATATGTCTTGTACAACAGAAGACTGATCTCTATTGTTTAGACTGACAGAGTGAACAGGAAAAAATATACAGACTATATTCAATACTCTCCGATTGTTAAATCATTATTTTCATTATATATATGATTAAGATTTTTTTATACTTTATATATACTTTTTTATATCTTATAAAAATCTGATAATTCTTTTTTAATTTTATTTTTTCCTGTTCTTTTCATACATTTTAATAGCATATAATACAATATTATCAACATGTAATATAAAAAAATTGTGTTAAATTAATGTTAACATTTCAATTACTTTTTTAAAAATGTTTGACAACGTCGTATCCTTTAACGGAATAAATATTTACCAAAATCTTTAATGGTATCGTGTACTTTGTTATAATATTTGTAATAAAAAAGAAAATCTAAGCTATACTTTTTATGAATCAATTAAAATTTCATTAATATTTCTTTCTAAAATTCTTAATATCTAAAACTTTTCCATGCTGATTTCACTTTAGCTGACGGAAAACTTAAAATTGTGGAATGATCAGTACTATCGCTCTCTTTAAAAGCAATATAATGTACATTGTAAATTAGATTAGGCCATACCCGTAACTTGGATATTTAATTTTGTTTCTTGCTGTAATGCGAAGGAATGCATTATTTACTGGTTTTTAATTATTATTTAAAACGTAATATTTCATGAACATATAATTAACAGACATCTTATTTACAAGATCTTCAAAAATTTTCATATCATTCTATTTGTTCAATGTTCAATTTCATATTTCTCTGTCGTTTTACGAGTGTCAACTCAGTACAATTAGAGCAAGTTATTTAACAAATATTTTGTTAAGTATCATTAGAATGATTTATCTGTGTCGTTTCATATAAAATGAAGTTTAAGAATGAAATTAGAGCCCTTGCAAACCGTAAATACTGATATAATGGATCAATAGAAATAACTTGCTTCAAAAACTTATATACAAGGTAATAGCTGAAATGTCCAAAATCGACACATTATCAAAACACTATTATTTACATTAATCATATACATGTATGCATTAGTACTTTCATTTACAAGTTAGATTCTGATAACTTGTAAATTGTAGTAACTTGCTTCCGCCCTTTTGTTCTTCTTACTTTTAGCTCGTGTTGATGTGTATGCGTATACACATTTTTGTACAGTCGTATGTATACATACCTTGCAATTGTTATTTAAGTTGTATGAAAACTTTCGTTCTACCTGTTGCACATTCACGTAGCAAATAAACGTGAACAAGTAATCATATTGCCTAATGCTTTCATCCATTTGGTCCAAGTGCCGGAACAGATATACACATAGATTTTGGTAAAGACGTATCTCCGTCTGTACATCCAGAGTTATTATTTAAACTGCTACTACTACTGCCTAAAGTACAATTGACCATCGTAAGCTGCATAACTTCTAGATCTTGTTCTGACTCTTGCTCTTGTTTTTGTTTACTCGAGACAACGGTGTCCTTCGTTTTGTACTATTATATTTTTATATATATTAGTTTTATTGTTATTTTTGTTAGTTACTTGGCATTTCAAATAAAAATTATTTATACCTGTGAATTTTTCGTTACATGAATATCCTTAGTTTCACCATTTATTTCCCATGATGGTAATAAAGGTTCTTTTGCACAAGATTCAAGAATTCCATTTGATTTACCACCCTGCAATAGTATACTTAAATAGAATCTTACACTCAAACTTAGGAATCTAGAGGTATAACGATTTTATAGTATAAATACGTAGGCAAATGTTCAATCATAGGTACCTTTGTGTCTAAATGCGAATTAGGTGTAATGGGAGATGATGGACAAAGGACAGCAAGTTCAATTTCATTTGGTGACACTTTACTGTTCGTCTGTTGATTCACTGATGTAGAAGATTGATCCGCGCAACATCTACTCCCATTTCGTATTAATACACGATTTTTCGCAGATTGTGCATTTTCTCTTGAAAGACGGGCATTTTGATATTTTTTTCGACAATACATACTACATAAACAGATTGTAATAAATCCAATGCTAATACTAACACCAAAAATTACGCCTGCAAATAAATGAATATAATGACTTTATTCAGATTTAACAAAGGTTAGAACGTTGTTGTTTAATTTTGTATTCAATATTTACCAAGGCTTTGATCAGGTTTTGTGTTTTGTGAAGGTTTTTGTTTATTTGGTGGATAAGGTGTTATCGGTGCGGAGCCACCGGTTAAAATAGTTTTTGGATCAGATGGTTTACCGTAGCCAGCTTTAGTAGCTGCTTGTACCATGACAAAATATCGTTTTCCCGGAACTAAACCAGGTAACGTTGTCGACGTTTTATTACCAGGTACCGTCACGTTTCTCCACGTTGCAACCGAATCCATTGAATCCATTGTGTACGTGACAAAATAATTTTGTATAAAACCGTTTATGTTGCTTGGTTCCTTCCATGCCATTCGAACTTCAGTATTATTTACTAAAAACCATTGTACTTCTTCTACCTTTCCCGGAACTAAAATTATTATCATATATAAATTATTTTACCTTACAAATTTATATAAATTAAATTTTCTTGTATGCTTACTGTCTTCGTTTGTATAACATTCTACGGATTCACTATAAAAACTGCTTTGGTTTGTATTATTTTTAATAGCTCTTACTTTAAACTGATATAATGTAAACGGTTTGAGTTTATCGATATTTGCCTTAGTATCATTTCTGGAAAATATTTTTAAAATGTTTAACGTTAAAAGATATTGTAAGTACGATACCAATTAAGCGTCATTTGTACTTACGTAATTACGCATTTTAGACCATCTAAATTTATTGCATGAATTGCTTGATAGCATAATTCAAAAGAATTTATTTCGTACTCATCGTTCAATGACCATGTCACATTTATAGAAGTTGGTGAAATAGGAATAGCTTCCAAGGCTATTGGTACGTTATCTAATTAATAAAAAAAGAGCATTAATTATGTACAATATTAGACTGATATTATAATTATAATGAAATTTAAATTTGTAATAGGCTCACTTGTGTCAGGCAGAACAGTTTCTATTTGTTTTGTTAAACAGCCTGTTGTTTCATTAGACTTTATCATACATAAACCCACCGTATAAGAAACATTTACATCTAGGTAAAATAAGTCATAGATCATTTTTACAGTAATATTGCAATGATAAAACAACGGTTTATACTAATACTTACCAAGATTAGTAAATACGTATTCAGTAACATTTTTTGGTAAAAAAATATTTCCTAATTTATGTCCACTTTGATTTTCACAATAAATTTGCCAAAGATCAAATTCTGATGCAATTTTATCATTTTCTTTAACATTTATTTTCCATTTTACCTAGTATAAAGAATTATTGTAATGTAACTGCATTATATTGAACAATTTTAAAAGTATAACGTGTATTTTTAAAAATATTTCTACTAACTTTTACAACTGATGCATTTATGATTAATACTTGTATATCCACAATGTTCTCGATAACAAATTGATTAGATTCAGCTGATGGCATAGTTACAGTAATCCATTCTAACTGTGATTCGCTCATGTTAGGCCATCCTTGTTTTGTTTTTGCTAATACTCGTAGATCATACTGTGCTCCAGGCGTTAAACCTTTTTTTAAAATTTGAATCATTATTAATAAATAATATGAAATTAAGTTCAATCAATTTTATTGATATGAAGAATTGAATGAATACCAGTAAGTTCATGGGATTCCACAGTAGCAGGAAAATGAAAAACTCGAGCAGATGGCTGTTGATGCAGTCTGTATTGTAATTTGTATTGTACCACGACACCACGAGACTCCTTTTTAGTCAGTGGTTCCCATGATACATTTAATTTTGTACTACTAATTACATTCGCGTGAACTTTTGGTGTACCTTTAGGAACTGAGTAAAAAGATACATTTTTATTTGCTTGTTACATTAAAAATAATAAACATTAAAGATAACATACCACTTGGGGCTGTAGAACACAAAATGGTGGCTGACTGATCGCTAGGACCATAATTGTTCCACACTCGTATATAGAAGGAGTAATTTGTATACGGTTCGAGAAGTTTTGTTACTTCTACTGACGTAGAATTACCCGGTTCAGGCGGAGAAACTTCTTCTTTACCTCCTTCTTTATACACAAAAAAATATTACTTTATGTCTAATTATCATTAACACTTTTCTTAATATTTAACTTTTCATCGAACTCACCTACGGGACTGTAATGGACGGTATAAGCTTTAATACTGCTATGTGGTAGAAACTTTGGTGGTTCCCAGGAAATAAAAATTTTAACTGGTGACAGAGCACGGCATTTTAAAGAGGTAGGTGCAGCAGGACTATTACGAGTTGTATTTACTTGAAGCCGACCTGCGGCCCATATTTCTCCTGCTGAATTAACAGCAACGCATTGATAGATACCAGAATCCGATGGAACTGTTGCTGATATTGCTAGTTCCATTTTATTATACTCTTTTACATACGTAGTTCTACGCCCTATAAAACATATATGTATAACTTCATTGTATCTCGAATTGAGAATACATCAATGTTATAATTAATTTTACCATTCCCTGTAATATTTAATGAATCTTTCAACCAATATATTTTAGGCATAGGTAACCCTTGTGCCTGACATTCAAATCTTGCAGTTCTTCCATTTGGACATACTTGATTCGAAGGTGTTTTCAAAAATGAAGGTGGTATCAATACATCCACTGTTACATTCTAAAATAAATTTCATCACATTTAATTGAAACTACTATCAATTAAATATAATATTATTTGTAAATAACAAACCTGCACATCTGAATTATTTGTAACGAAATATTTTGCAGAACATACATAAACTCCTGCATCTGATACGCTCACATTTGTTAATGATAATACACTAATACCAATACTAGAATTAAGTAAAATGCGAGGTTGTGTAACATTATTATTATCTAAAAATTAATAAGTTAGTTTTAATTTTTATTTGAAATATTTAAATAAAGTACAAATGCGTGTATATAAATTACCAGGATAGCGAGGAATAAACACCCATGTAATAAATGGAAGTGGATACCCAGATGCAGCACATACTAAACTAAGATTCGACCCATTTATTAACCAATGATTATACGAAACTTGCGGAAACAACAATGACGGTGTATCTGATCCATTACCCTCTGGTCGAGAAATAACAGTTAATCTTGTTTCTTTGCTTTTTTTGGTTTTCTTTAGGAATTCATTATTTACTATACATCTATGAAAACAAATAATGTATTTGAGTTTAATTCAATCATTTGAATATTTAAATTATTCCTTGATATATATAAATAATTGTGTACTCTGATATTCTACATATCGCTTATTTGCCGTAATAATGACATAACTCAAAAATCACGATTTTAAGGAAATTAAGTTTACGCAATTTGAAAAAACTTGCTTGCTTAGACTTTTAGAACCTTACCAGTGAAATATAGAAATAAGAATCATTCTTTAAATATTACTAACCCAAAAACTGTAAATTTTGAACAATGTCATTGCTGCGGCAAATAAGCGATATATACCTATATGAACCAGCATCTGATAACTTCGTTGCTTTTATGTACAGAACACCTGGTGGTACCATAATATATCTAGTACTGTAAATTACATATTATTATTATTGCAAATTATCTAATGGATAATTATTATTTTTTATTAAAACTTTCTTACTTTAAGTTACTCTGATTGGGCAACAATGTTTTTCCATTATGTTGCCATGTGATATTAGGAGGAAAAGGAACACTATCTATTAAGCAAGACACTCTTGCTACTTCACCCTCTTGTGCAGTTATATTTTCTGGAAATTCTTTAAATATCTGGGCAAGTTCTATAATACAAATAAATGAATTTTAACAGATATCAAACACCTGAAAGATAAAGTATTAAGGAAGAAGCTTACCTGCTATTTGAATAAATGTAGGAGATGATCTTAAGAGTCCTAAACTAGTATGTGCTACACAACGGTATTCATCTTTTCCATAATTTCTAATGTTAACCGTAGCATTATTTTTTTCTTTAAATTTCTGCACCATCTTACATAAACAATGATAAAATAGTATTTTAAATAATTACCTTAAATATCCTATTCAATTAACCTGTTAACTGTATCACTATTTAATCAGAACGTAACAGTGATATAATTTAAATACAAGATTTTTGGGAAAATGTTTAAATGTTTCTAAGCATTATAATGTTGCACAGTCATTTCATAAAAAAAACTATTTTCATGTGCTTAGTTTTAAGAACTCTTTCTTAAGGCCCTATCAGTAAAAACTAAAAGTAAGAACTACAATATATGCAATGTATTTTACATTGGCTTTTAAATCTGACTACTGTGATATTAAAAACAATGCTTTGTGTCTTTACTTAAGTTATGAAATAATTATTTATTACAGTTAATAGGTTAATTCTTGCAAAAGCATACCTTGTGTAAGTGAAGAGAACCATTTCTAAGAAGATTACAACGTGTGATACCACATGGTGGTGCTGGTACTCCATTGTGTAACCAAGTAATATTTTGATTTAATCCAGCTATACAACTAAGTGTAATTCCTTTTTTCCCTAATATCACATGACCACTTGGTTGAATTTCCAGTGTAATGCCAGAACCTTTGGTTGGACTAGTGTTGAAGTTTTCTGATTTAGACACGTTTTTGTTATGTAAACTGGTTTCAAATTCTTTAACACCTGAAATATATGGAATAAAATGAAATAGAATTTATGCGAACTGTTGATTCCTTTTTATAATCTTTATTGCAACATAAATACATTCATATATGTTAAAATTGAATTTAGAGCCTTTTTTTAGTATTAAATTGAAATATACCTGTAATAAATGCTAAAGAATATCAGAAAATAATATTACAGTTACATACTCTTACTTAAAACTTTGAAAGCATTGTTCTAATAGAAATTGTACAATGCTAAATACAAAGATAAATTTTCTCAAGAATATGGCATCACAATTTAATTATGTTTACTCTGCTCATAAATGTACATGATGTTCCAATACATTCAATTATGAATAATTTATTTGTAGTAGAAGAAATAAACAAAAAATTGAGAGAAAACAGTTGTTACTTTTTAAAATACATAAATGTTTATCAATAAACTAAAATCAAATTTTTATTTTAATCTGATAAGAAGCATTGGGATTTTAACCATCAGAAAAGAATACAAAAAGACGTTAGCGCGTGGTCCACCGTATATGAGTTGTCGAATATAAACAGATTAGATAGGAAGAAAGGAGGGAGATATACCTGCGGCACAAGCGGGCTTTAACACTTCTGTAAACAAGATGCTCAGTAAAAGTACTCGCGCCGCCATATATTCACACTCATTGGCACTGGTTTCACTGACAAATCTTGGCCAAAACACGCTGTCGATTTGGTAGATTTTTCTGCGAAATTCGTCGCCGCATGTTTGACATCGCCTGCAAAAGTTTTTGGCCGTTCCGTTCACCGAACTCTTACCCCCCTTTCAGCCTCACTTTACGTTTTTACATCATCGCCAGGTGAAATGATATATCGCCACTGAAATCTTGAATACGTTGACAATACCGAGAGTTACACGGTTGTCGCGAATAATGTTCGATTAGATTCGTTTGCATTAGCACGCGATTCGTTCATTTCTTACCATCTTCTATCTCTACTACCCACGTTTGTAATTTTTACAGTAAGGAAGAAGATTCAAAATCCTTGATTATGAACCACAGTGCCGCACACGGAAAATCCTTGAAGTAGAATAATATTTTGTATACAGCGCCACGTGCACTTTTCTTATTATCTCAATATATCTATTGCAATCTATTGCCTATTTTAAAATTATAATTTATTTTAAATCTATTTTATCGGGCAACATTCTATGTAGTTGTTTAGTATATAATAAACTGAACATCTGATATCTTATAAAATAAAATTAAAATACATGATTGACACAAAATAAATTTTACCTATCAACAGCAAACAGTGCACAGTAGTACACAGTGATTCTGTGGAGGGGAGATTTAAATTAAACATGGCGCGTCAGAGTGTTAATGTAGATTGTGAAAAAATGCATAATTTGTTAGATAATAAAAACATTGACTTGGATAATTGCAGAAAACTAATTAAATCGTATATTGATCTGGTAAAGTTTGATGATATGTTAAGTTTTATTGATGATATTCAATTATTTGAAACTACCAAGGAAACCTAACTTCTGATATATTTGCAGCATCTGTACAGTGCAGCTTTGTTTTGGGCAGATAAAGTTGTTTCGTTGAGCAACGAAGATCCTAAAGACATATGTACTTTGGCACATTGTATGTATCTAATGAAACAGTATCATCGGGCTGCACATCTTATTAGGAGCAGAGGGTTAGAAAAGGTAAGACTTAATTTTGTTACATTTCCTAAGCTATAAAACTTTGATATGTCTACCTGTTTTATGAACTAGATTAATATTACTTTGCAGTCGGATGTAATGTGCCATTATTTAACTGTAAGAAGTCTTTTAGAAGCAAAAGAATATAATGAAGCCTTACATGTCATTAAGGAATCAGAGATTTGTACAAATATAACACAATCAGGTTTTACAGATCGTACAGATATATTTGAAGATGCTCCAAAAAATGTGATTAAGTATAAATAATGATCTTTTTAAAGAAGCTATGTTATACTCTAATGACATTTTGTTAACATACTTGTATTCTATTATAGGTACAAAGTTCAATATTGTACGTAAAAGGAAGAGTATATGAAGCTATGGATAATCGTGCAGTAGCAACTGATTGTTATAAACAAGCTCTACACTGTGATGTATATTCCTATCAGGCATTTGAGGCATTAGTTCAGAATCAGATGCTTTCAGCTTCTGAAGGTATAAAAAATTGAATATATGGCATAAAAATAGAAATTAGTAATCTAAGATATATGTAATTTTATTAGAAAAAGAACTATTGGAATCTCTTCCATTTAGTGAACAATGTACAGAAGCGGAAGCAGAGCTTTTACGATTATTGTATGAAAGTAAACTAAAGAAATATCAGGAACCGAGTAAAAAACAAACACTCGTAACTTGTAGTGTAATGGGAGTTCTTGTCACAGACAGGTTATTAGACAATTTGGACATGGAAGTTGCAAAAGCTGAAAGATTATATTACAATTGTGATTATCATAAATGCTTCTCGCTTACAGAACGGTAATTTTTGAAAACATATTTTTATACTTCGTAAATGTATATATAAATGTATATATCGTTTTTGTATGTTTTAGAATATTAAAAAAAGATCCCTATCATAATTCGTGTTTACCGATACACATTGCCTGTTTAGTGGAATTAAAAAAGACGAATGGTAAGCATATTAGATTTTTACAACAAAACAAATGTATATAATGTAATAACTTTTCAGCTCTATTTTATTTGGCACATAAGTTAGTTGATTTATATCCAGACATGGCATTAGCATGGTTTGCAGTTGGATGTTACTATTACAGTATAGGTAATTATAATCAAATAACATAAATATTTCCAAAGTATCGTTTCATACAGTTAATTTAATTTACTTGAAGGCAAAAGTGATCCGGCTCGAAGATATTTAGCAAAAGCTACAGCATTAGATAGATTATTTGGTCCTGCTTGGTTAGCTTATGGACATTCATTTGCAGTAGAAAATGAACATGATCAAGCAATGGCTGCTTATTTTAAAGCATCTCAGTTAATGAAAGGTTGTCATCTGCCACTTTTATACATTGGACTTGAATGTGGCTTGACGAATAATCTTAAATTGGCTGATAAGTTTTTCCAACAGGCTCAAGGAATAGCTTCAAATGATCCATTTGTCATACATGAAATGGGAGTTATATCTTTTTACAATTTAGAGTAAGTGATTTTATATTTAGTTAGATATTATCCCTGAAAAGTTACTGTAATGTACAAAAGAGAAGTTCAAAATTCACTCTGCAACCTGATTAGTGTACTTCCACCCTTCCACGGTTTTTGGAAATCTGTCTAATTTATCAAGAGTTGTCATTTCATCGAATACAGTTACAAAACTGCTGAACGGCAATTTAAGGAAGCCATGAAAAGAATTCAAGGTGGTCTGAAGGATGTTATTCTACCTAGTAAATGGGAAGCACTTCTAAATAATTTGGGTCACACATGTAGAAAAATGAAGAAATATGAAGAAGCATTGGAATATCACCAACAGGTTGAAAATATAAAAATTAAATAGACTTTGGTTAAGTATATTTATATACTGAATTTATCTGTTTTGTTATGATTACAGGCATTGGTGTTAAATCCATTAAATCCATCAACATATTCTGCGGTAGGTTTCATTCACGCGTTGATGGGAAATACACAAGAAGCTGTTGATGCATTTCACAGAGCACTTGGTCTCAGAAGAGATGACACATTTACAACAACAATGTTAACTTACGTTATGGAACAACTTATAGAAGAATCACCTCCATATCCTGGTATATAAAATAATATTTGTTCTTATTATATTTTTTAAAATAACCCTATTATGTCTAATTATAAATAACTGATGTTAGATGCACCTATCGATATTCCGAAATATAAATTTCCTGAAGCTAGACATCAAGAAACGGACAATACGGGAACATTGGACAGTGCAAATACTATAACCGGGTCGGCCAATCAAGACATCGATAAATTAAGAGTAAATTTATTTTCTGGATGGGGAGAAGATTCGAATAAAACCGAAGACAATACTTCTGATAAAGTAGAACACAATTCGCGAGAGGTGGTTGTTAATTATTCCAGTGATATAAGTTCCGAAGTTGAAATGTTGGATTCATCCACTGCGCATATAGAATAAACAATATATAAAATAAACAATTTTTTACATAATGAATAGATTTTTGACCATGTAATAAAGCAATAATTTTGCTTCAAAAATAATTTCTTTTTGTTCTTAATAGTCTACCTTCAACGTGAATTGTATCAGTTTCATGTGTAACATTTTGCTTTAAAGAAATATGTGAACTATTTGTTAAAATTACTTATTTTTACATGTTCAATATGTACGTAAATATATATGTATTGTATACATATACTAAAATACATAATCTTTACAGGCAGTTTATACTATTTTTTAAACAATAGGTAATAAATTGTGCATTTTATTAAGAACATTTAATTTTTTTTTAATTAGAAAGAAGAAGAAAATTACAATATGATACAAAGTATATAAGGTTTGTAAATTATTAAATATTGTACATATTATTGATTTTATTAATGACATTACTTATAAACATAAAATAAAACAAGTATTGTCGAACATGAAATATTATAATTTTATATTTATTCACACATATGTATAAAATTCCACAAGGGCGCGTTCGTGAACCGCGCCGGCGTTTACCGAAGATGGAACTTGCTGGTGAAAAAGCGAGAGGGTGAGACAGATCTTGAATTCAGTTCGCAGAGTGAAGCAACGTGGAGAAGAATGGGCGTTCCGTCTCCATCGTTGCTGTATCGATATTAAATCAAACACGAGAGCAAATAAATTTTACTTTCGAAGAACCAACGAACTGATTATAAATGGGCGATTCTGGGAGTTAAATTAATTAAAATATTATCCCCCGGCAAATGATTAAAATCCCGGTGGGATTAAATATTCCGAACTTTTTAATAATAATTGTTGATTCGCTAATTTATTAAATCCGTGTATTTAATTCTTCGAGTTCGTTAAATCGAAAAATTCTGCTGAACGTTTCTATACCGTATCAATTTTCTAATTAAATTGCGAAAAAAAAGTTACTACGTTGTATTTAGTGGAGAACACCGATTTGGACAATTGAAAAACTCGGTGAAATTCAGTTGAAGATCGACATGCCTACGTTAATGCCATCGGTAAGTCGCTATTTTTCTCTAAATATTATACATTTGTCTATAATTTTCATATTTATTTTCTTTAATTCGATAGAAATGTCTCGAAGACGTGTCATTTTTCCGTGGACCTCGGTTTTTGACTTTCTCATGCGGTCGATTGGTAACCTACTTTAGAATTTCGTTACGCGTTATAGTGCCATTTGAAAAGGGGAATTTGCTGTGTAAATCGTGTCGGTATACGGTGACAATCATAATGTAGAATCTAGAATGTGAAACCAAATGCGAAGGAATGTCCTGCGTCCTCAGTTGTAAACAAACACGCGAATCGTACGTTGAGCCGCAACGCGTCCACGTGCAAAACACGTTGCGTTTCGTACGCTGATAGACATGCCCTTTACCTATACATGCCCTTTACCTATACATGTATACATATATACATATGTGATCGCGCCCTCTGAAATTACTCTTAACCCTTTACTGGTTATGTTAAAAATATTAAACAATGATAAAGAAGAAATTCTTATTAAATTCATCTGAAGATTATCTTTGTTTCGAATGTCATAAAAATATGAGGTTCTATTTATAAATTTGTTACAAAATTATTGAAATTAAATTAATTGATTGCATTGATGAATTAAAGTATTATTATAATTTTTAGATGAAAATATAAATATTTATAGTGTTAAACAAAGGTAAAAAAGAAACTTTTGTTCAATTTATCTAAAAGATGTCTATTTTAAACGTCATAAAAATATTCGATTTGCAGAAAAATTAAATAAAGATTTGGGAATTTGAGAATTTAGGAATTTGGGGATTTGGGAATTCAGGAATTTGGATACATGGATTTAGGGATTTGGATATTATTCTGACCTCTTTATTAACCGTATTGAACGAAAATTTTATAATTTATCAATTTCTTACAGAACTACTGAACTAAACACATGTTATTAATTAAAATATAATTAAAATTTCTATATGAAAATATAAATATTTGCATACTTTATACAGATTGTAAATTATTATAAACTTGCATTGCAATAATTACGCTTTTACCCTTGCAATTAATTCGCTTATTTAATTTGAACATAATACATTCCTAAATTTCATGAAATTCAGGCTTCACCTATTTCTGCTGAGACATATATATGTATATACATCCTTCTGTCATACATCCGTCGACTTTCGTAAGAACAATCGATATCGGTGCAAACCAGCATCGATTCGACGTGTCAAAGGGTTGCAAATCGTAAGACATTCTCGAAAATGTAACGTTCGAACGAACGTACTATGAAATGGCAGTTGTTTTTGTAGATTACAGATTTGCTTAGGTGTCTGTACGCCTTTGAACTTGACAGCGTTGAATTCCACGAAGTTTGGAATTCCTGTCGAACTCTAGAATGCCTTTATATCTTCCGTCGATTCTGTAACATTTTTTTTCTGAATTCCACGAACGCGAACTGGGAGTGGCGTCCTTCAGCTCCTGTTTTCGTTGTTCTGTACCGAAAGCTCGAAGCATAGTCCGCTGGTATCGTTCACCGCGATGAGTTCAGGAAATCTACTGGTAGGTGATACGCAATAAATTTCACTATTTTTGATCGCAATTAAAAACGTCTTCGAGGTCCACGAATCGTTTGTATTATCGATAAGTATATTTGTAGAGCGTCTTATATTTCATCATGCTTACCGGAAATTGCGTAAGAGGATGTAACGAACAACGTGATTAGATCAAATAAATTATTAGTTTAGTAATTTTCGTGTAAAACGAATTGAAATGGTATGAAGGATGAAGAAAGCCGATACATTTTATTTCTTTTTTATATCTGGATGTATATGTATGTAATACAATTTATATTTGTATCAAATATTTTGTGTAAGTGTCGTTACTTTCTAAAGCGTCTGTTTACATACGTTACAACTTTAATAACAGTAACAGGCCGCAATCTTTCGTTTGCAAACAGAAGTTGGATTAGAAATGGTGAATATTACATTTTGTTATATTATAGTTATAAAGTTATATAAAGTTATAGTTATAAGTTATTATGGGGAATTATGTAAATATGTATCAGATCGTATATATGGAAGAGTTCAGTGTCACGAAATCTCTACTCGAAATGCAGAATCGACTTGATAGTAAATACGGTATTAGGCGAAACTGCGTTTTGACACCCTCTTCGTAATCTTTGAAGTTATACTTTTGTGAGTAAACGCGGGGAGGATGGGATAACAATTTTCAAATTCCTGAATTATCAAATTTATCTGTAGAAGTATTAACTTGTCGACTATGCTCTGGACTTTTTATTCCAATAATAATAGAAACAGTAAATTTTCTTTTATTACGACGTCTTTCCAAAATGGCGCCGCAAGCTATCGTTCGTTACGACTGTAGACCCCCCTTCGTTGAAATAAATCCGTACGTTAACGGTGAATCTTGTTTCTCGTCTAATTGCAGCTAGATTTAAACTATGATGTCGATGGAGTGAAAATACCGGACGTGCCTGACCGAAATAATGAATCGTCGCACGGTTTGCAACTGCAAACTTCACGCGACCCAGACCACACGCAGTTACAGCAACGCGACCATCTACAACTGATGCAACTGCAGTTGCCACAACGGGACCACGTGTCCCCCCAGCAGCTGCAACAACGGGACAACAGGGACCAGTTGCAGTATCAGCAACGAGATAGGGAGCAATTGCATCGCGACAAGTTGCAACAGCAACGTGACCGCGAAAGGGAGCACCTGCATCAATTGCAGTCGATGAACAACTTGTTACTGGACTTACCGCCATCGGCTAACTTGCAAGGATACCCCCACGATAAGTCGTGCGCTCAACCCAAAAAAGGAAACAATATCGATGGTATTAAGCTTGCTTTTTACATTTATTGTTGTTGTTATATGATTTGTATGCTTGCTTCGTTTTTTACACTCTTTTTCTTTTTAGATTCCGTTAATGATGTATGACTGTTGAATGGAATTCATTACATTAATCGTTGGTTTCATAATTACTTCTTTTTATTTTATCGGCGGGATTATTTATTGAATATTAATGTGCAATTTTGATACAGGGTATAGTTAATTTTTAATTCATAACTAATACAGTAGGATAAAAGCACATGTTCGCCTTGATGTGAAACAATTTTTGCATTTTCCATATTTTTTGAGATATTTGAATGCTTGTAGATTCTATGTACTTGGTATTGAGCGTGTGAGTTAACGCGAAAGTCATAAATCTTGTTGTTATTTTCTTTTCGAGTACAATTTTGCATTTGTTTGTTGAAAAGTTGGTTCTGATAAAAAGCTTGATCAAATTCATATTTTACTGCGATAGATGCATAACAGCATCAATGATGAATTTCCGTCCTATATAATAATTTTATATCGCGTATTTATTAGCTATTGATTAAATTATTATACAGTGTTCAAGTTTCAATTACGTTATTGTTTAATTCATTAATTTATGAATATTTGCCGTCATTAACGTTCTATTATACATACACAACGCGATGTAAATCGCTATAGTGCAATCTAATTAATTGCGTTATGTTTTAAACTGTATTGTTCTAATTGTCTGTTTGGTTGTTTTAAAATTAACAACCCATGTATCCGTTCGTCTTTTGTTAATCGATAGTCCTCGCGGCGCCTTGTTTATTTATATTTTCGTGCCATTTTAAATAGTAACATATTTTTTCGTTTGCTCCATGCCAGGAGATATGTCGATCTCGGATTTATTCGGATTGGGGTTGCCTCGGGGCTCATTGATGAACAGCCAGTCAACGGCTACATCTCCCGGCTGCCATAATTATCAGTATCAGGCTCGCAATCAGGGGTCCTCTCAGCATTATCAGGTGATGTTTCCTTTTATTTTATATATTATGCATAAGCTTTTCCGCGGCCGCTTTACACGGAACATTTCAGTCTCATTTAGGTCAAGCAACTTCGTTATTCACGTCGTGCTTCCTAGAACTAGTTCCCTTAATTTATCCTTGCTGTAATTTGTTACGGTTCCGTTGAATGTAACTAACGGCGCTTGTTATTTGCCATCGCAGGATCATTTTAATGAAACAACATTCTCTCTTAACTCATTTATCGTTGGTTAAAGTTTTGTCTCATGATCGAGTACCCCGAGAATTCGATTGCTGCTGTTTACACGATACCTACTTATTTTTTCAAAAAAGACGCGAATCCTGTTTTTTGTTGCCTCCGAGTATTTTATTATATTCTCCAAGTTGTAATTTATGACAGTCCAGGTTTTGCATTATGATAAGGCGGCATGCAACCTTGCTTGACACCGCTCTTGGAACGGGTTCAAAATAATGTTACAAAATAAGAGATAAAAAGAGAAGAAGCGCGATTACAAGTTCACAGGAAAGTTGAGGCCAAAGGGTGGTAACGGCGAGGGCTATGATAGAGCCGTTTGGCTCAAGCTTGTAAATTCTTGGCTATCCTGGAATCCGGGTCGCACTAACGCGCTCAACTATGTGTAATTTATTTTACCGCACGCATTATAAGTCAAGTCTAATACACGCATCTCGATGTCCTGTCGGTCCTTTATGTACCGATGCATCCAGCAAATGGTGAAGGTAATAACGTTAAAGGCGTCGAGAAGAGCCTGATAAAATGTCCATTAAAGCGTCTGGTCGATGAGGCACGACTTTCGTACTGTTACTCTCTTACTTTTGCCATGAAACAGCATTATTTGTGACCGAGATACCATCGGTTATCATTATTCAACTATTCGCGATTATTATTACAATCATTTCGGTATTTACAATAATTAACTGTATAACATTTTATCACAATAAAAACAGATTACATCTAATGACAAATATTTTGATATTTTTGATTATGGATCTAGTGGGTATATTTATATAACGCGTTGATTCTTAGAGTATAAATAAAGATGTTAATACAGTATACAATTCTATTTTTTTAACTTTATATTTTATCTTTCATAAACAATTTAGGCTGGTTTCTGATTGTTTCATTACTTAATTAACTGGATTAAATTCATCATGCCGGTCACTTGTGATAGCCCCGCGACAGTCAGCGTGTCGACGATTCGCATTGAAGCATCGGTTCAAGATGAAAGATTTCGAGAAAGGAACCAACTTCGATTCTTATCGTTGTGTTATCACCGTCCGTTATCGTGGCTGCTGCTATCGTAAATTGATGTTAGGGATCGGACGTAACGAATATATTGAAAATCGATACATCAGGTAACTGGGAGCGTTCTTATTGTGCGCAAAAAAATTAGCCGCGACGGATGGAAAAGGAAGTTCGAGAAGCAGTTGGAGTCATTCCAATGAGGATAATCATTGTTCCGGTTATTGCATTGGCAGCAGCCAGACGTTTCAGAATACTGCCTACTTCGTCGTTTCGAATTTCCACTGCCGTACTAACACACAGCGACACTTGCAAATTAAAAATAATATTTTGTTAGTATTATACTAGATGAACACACTTCGCGTTATATCGCTGCGCGTTGTGTACCTTCGTGCTATATCGCGAATTAAATTTTGATATTATTACTAGAGATTGAATGTTATTACAAAAATAGATGTTTAATAAATGAATGATGTATTTTTGACAGCAGTGTGACGATAGAAATGGAGTATGCTCGAATTCGTTGATGTTGGATGTTCCAAGCTCACCTAGTTCCATCAGTACACCTGGCAGTCCTAGCACACCCGAAAGTCTGTACTCCAATCCGTATTCATACTCTTCTATGAACAGTAGTAATCAGACGGCATCATCGCCAGCTAGCCGAGGATCTATGCAGCAGATCGGTTCTCCGTCATCCCCTCTTCATTCTCCCTACTATGGAAGATCTATTCGTGGCTCACCCCCTTATAGGTACATTCTTTTTTGATTCCATGTTATCATTTTTCACTGTAATAAGAGAAAGATTAATATGCGAAGCAATTTTTTAACGTTAGCGACTGTAGTAGTCCTACGTTTGAATATTCTCATATGATGGGGTGCAACAGTTCGAGATCTAACTCACCGGCAGATTCAGAAACGAGCGGAATAAGTAGCATGGATGGTTCTTTATCCGACATAATGGTAAGCTTGATAATCGTAAAAAATGATTGTTATAATCGACAATAAATTTTTAAACGTTCAAAAATATTTTTAGAATTGTTTATCGTTAAATACATCGTCAAATGGATGTTACCCTCAGTCTCTGAGCTCATTGATATCACCGGAAGTGGATTTATGTACGAACAACAGGGCAGCTGCGTTACAACGAATGGTGGTGAAAAAGTACTTATCTCCACCTCATCAAAATTCATCATCGACTCATCATCACCATTCACACGGACACAATCGTGGTCATCACTATGGCTCGAATCAAAATAATGGTTTTCTCAATTCCCTGTTGTCGCATGAGAAAAATTGTTGCTCTGCCAATAACCATGTGATGCAATCCAATTCACCTCCGATTAATATTTTAAATCCACAACTCTCTCTGGAACGTGTAGCTCGATTTCATCGAAGTGCCGCTGGTACGTAATGATTTGATTCATTGATGGTTAATGAAAAATAATATATTAATAATGTACAAATGTTATAGCGCTTTGCGATCCAACTTGCACTTGGAGTGGTATATTACCACAACGTACTCAGAAACCTACGGGTTACTCGTCCAAAGTATTCCTTGGTGGCGTACCTTGGGACATTACCGAATCTCTTTTAATTGCCACTTTCAAGCAATTTGGTCAAATACGAGTGGAATGGCCCGGAAAAGACCAATCCGCTGCTCAACCCAAAGGATATGTATATATCATTTTTGAGTCTGAAAAACAGGTACATGTAGATCTTGTATTCTATTATTCTTTTGCTTGATCAGTCTTCTTTTACAAGTAGAATTATTTATATCTTTTTAAGGTGAAAACTTTATTGGCATGTTGCACACACGATTTTACCAATGGTGGTAGTTGGTATTATAAAATATCGTCTAAACGTATGAAAGCAAAAGAGGTAAGGGTTACATCATATCGATATTTTTACAATCATTTCATTCGTTTAGAATATAAATCAGTTTTTGTGCAATAATTGTTTTAAATAGGTTCAAGTAATACCATGGATTCTAGAAGATAGTAATTACGTTAAATCTTCTTCGCAAAAGCTTGATCCTCACAAAACAGTATTTGTTGGCGCTCTTCATGGTATGTTAACAGCTAGTGGGTTAGCAAAAATTATGGATGACCTGTTTCGTGGGGTTATTTATGCAGGTAAAAATTAAATAAAATCGTGTTCGTAAATGTACCTGAATGGGTAGATAAATAGTAACAAATTAAAACTTCATTTCAGGAATTGATACTGATAAACACAAGTATCCGATAGGATCCGGTCGTGTTACGTTTAGTACAAAGCATTCGTACATGAAAGCAATTTCAGCTGCTTTCATAGAAATAAAGACTGCCAAATTTACCAAAAAGGTTAGCAGTGTTGTATATAAATGACGGGCATTGAGTAGTAGTCAATTTTTCGATTGTCCGCTTTTACAGGGATTAAAGATTTTCCTGATATTGTAATGATTTTCATTAACTTTATATAGGTACAAGTCGACCCGTACTTAGAAGATTCCATGTGTTCCGAGTGTTCGGTGCAACAAGGACCTTACTTTTGTCGTGAAGTGGTAAGTTAAATATTGTTTTACTATTACGTTGAAACTTAAAAATAAGTAAATATTCAATAAATTTTATTTTGATTCCATTCCAGATTTGCTTCCGATACTTCTGTCGCAGTTGCTGGCAGTGGCAACATTCTATGGAATCAATGTGGCACCATAAACCTTTAATGCGTAATTCAAAAACAAACCAAGTAGTTGGATTATC
Source organism: Megachile ligniseca (assembly GCA_945859555.1). NCBI lineage: Eukaryota > Metazoa > Arthropoda > Insecta > Hymenoptera > Megachilidae > Megachile > Megachile ligniseca. The sequence continues at coordinate 9,408,826 of OX243783.1, forward strand.
ACCGAATATGAACTCTGGATCCCGTGGAATGAATAACTCCACGATTTAAGTACAATCATCTAGCTTTCCTTTCATGATCACTCGTTCACTTTTTTTTGACTATTAGTTTTCACACGGACGTTGCGCTAGCTGACTTACTGACAAGGGTGCAAACTTAGTTTTTATCCTAGAGCTGCGAACTGCTGGTTTGACGATATACAAACAAATACCGTATACACCAGCTGATCGGCGAATGCAACGATTTCTTTATTATCGTTATTATCACGTGCGTCCGTGGTATAGAGACTAATTAAAAGATGAAAAATCGTGTTTCCTGAAAAAGTTCCTATTTCGAACGCGGTAACAACCGCGTTCAACAAACAGTATTTTTATTTACTATGTTTACTTAGGGGACTGGCTCTCTTGTTGATCGTTTTATTACGAAGAGTATACAATTGTGCCATTAACTAACATGTCACATTATGCGGCAATTATGCGTAACGATGTGTGCGTTTACCATTGAACTCCTGCGAGTTCAATTGTGGCTTTTATAATGAAAATAATTTTTATGCGATAATAAAAAAGAGAAGCCACTCGACTGCTAAGGAAGGAAAAGAAAGAAAGAAAGGCTAAGTTTGTGATCTTCGATGATCCGTAAAATACAACGCGCCGCTGAAATAATCTAACGGCGAAATATTACGCTTAAACCGTAAATGATTCGATGAGATTAGATTATTGTATTGTTCTAGCGGCAGGAGGGAGTAATAACTCGATTATTATTTTTTGCGAAGAACGTATTTAATTTGATATAACCAAAGCGATGACTTTCTATTGAAGTACTGTCTGAAACACAATCCGTTCTTCTGTTTCAACGTTTATCGATGATATTGCCTCATCTTTATAGTTTTACGTTAGATTGTACAGTGTAAGGGTATCGCCATAAATGGGCACTGTAAATCATAATTTATCACCTTAGTAAAAAGTGCTAAGCATTCGCGAGCTTTCGTTTACAGGGACTGTTTAACTGTTGACGAAATGGAAAAGTACATGGTCTACGATTCTGGAGCGGATTGTAGTGAATTGATTCTGTTTTTATTTTTTGTTACGATATTATGTTACGTATTTTCTTTCAACAACATTTCGTAGTATTCTAATCGTGTTTCTGATGTTTTGATATCATTTTCTTGAGTGAATTAAAAATCATATTTTTGCAGATAGACTTTCATTGTCGTTCTTCTTTTTTCTGTTTCATGATTGTTTTTTTTTAATCGTTAAGCAAACTGATTTCTCCAGGCGAACCTTCTGCCCTTCCCAAACTCCTCATCTTAAAAGTGTGCTAAATATTAAATGTTATTACTGGACTGCAAATGTTTATGCATATATGGTACATTGAAGCCTACAAAATATAGTTTGCAGACTTTGAGATATCGTAAATGTATAATCATTTGAAGTTCAGTTATTACATTATAATAATTTGATGAATACGTAATACTAAAAACATAACGTAAGATAGAAATTATTTAACACCAAAAATTGTATTCGTCATTTACATTCATTTCTTTTTATTTACAGACCGACTTAAATTGTGATATTTTAATTAGATTAAAAATCGTACAGTTAATTGTGTGTAATACGAACAATATTTAATCATATTATTCGTTTCACTACAGATAATTATAAATCATTACTTTATACGTTACTACTGGTGGATGTTCCGAAAAAGAAGATATATAAAATTAAGATTTAAAATTGAGAATGCATATAATCAACAAGTTACTCTAATATGTTATCGGTTGTATTTAACAAGTGTTAAAGAAAGGGAAGAGTTAATCATGTTTCCAAATCATTGAAATTTTGCTTGATTTAAAAATGTGGAACAAATACAAAAAATATATCGTGTTACAACATCAAATATAATTAACAAATAACATGATTGCTATATATATAGGGAGATACTCATATGAAGTGCTTTAATACAACATACAAAATAATATATATATATTCTACAGAAGCTTTGAACGTATCCATAAAGTTTTTAGTTTAAAAAACCCGGTTTACTATGCCTAAGAATAATTCTAAACTGACGAATGATAAAAACTCTTAGGCTAAAAACTAATGAATTGGCGGCCAAAGAACGATGAGCCGTTGGAAATTTTAAAGATGCTCTTTTATCGAAAATATCTTATTTACAAACTTTTAATAAGTCGTGCCTTTTAATGTAATCTCCATAGATTTTATTCTAATGTGGAAAACACAAATTATTTTTAAATCATTGATAACCACGCGATATAGGGTGTGATCTATTATTAAAAAAAAGAGAAACAAAACTGCTACTGGTACGCATGATGTCAAACTTTCTTAAAACTTTTAAGAGACTTAATCACGTGTGAGGCAATGACTACACAACGCCCTAGATAGCAAAATACTTTCTTTTTTATGTTCGTATGAAAAGTGCCTCCTGTTCTTTCACTTTTATTGATAATACAACCTACGTCTATTATTTATAAGTAACATGATTCGAATACACATTTAAAACTGATTCGAATATTAATAACAATATATAAGTATACACGTTAGCATAAAGTCAAATAAGCTTTGTCCAAGTATTAATAATTTATATTGCTCTAGCTTTTTTCCTATTACATGTATCCTTGTTAAAGCATACCTTGTAACACAAAACTAATATATTGAAAACAATAAATTGTTCTTTATTATGTTAACATTACATTATTTTACGATTTATGAAATTATACCTTATATTGCATGAAAGGATTAATTCATAAAAATAACTGTCTTTTCTTGATTTTATTTATTATATATTATAGTTTGAATTATAAAAAGATTCTCACTCCCATGTAGTATCTAATACTGCTAGATATAATTTTTTACATTAAATATCAAGAATACCTTTTATGTGATGATCGTTTGTTTAGTGCCTGATACAAACCAATTAAGGAAGACAAAGTTCCAAGTGCTCCTACTTGCCAAACTTTTAACTTACCACCCCAAAATACACCAGGTGGTAAATAACTAACTGCATAACTTATATCCAATGCCAATCTTATGCTAGTGAATAGTTCATTCCACCACTGCTTACTTCTTGCCTTTAAAGCTATTCTGTTAAAAAAAAAAAATTAGTAATCACCTAACTTATGAATTATTATTAACTATTATCTACTGTACTTACCTTGTATCATAAGTAGTTTCACAGAGATGTGTTTTACAATTATTTAACTTTTTTAATTTTTGGAGGGACCTATAAACAATTACAATATATAAGAGATTGTAGTCAAATGTTAATGGACACTTAGATGATCAATATCAGTCTTCTTTTAACATACTTCAGTAATGACAAGTGAAGAGAAATTATCCAAAACCATGTTGAAGTATTATCCCATGCTTCAATATTAATTTTGACTAATTTTTTCGTACCAGCCCAAGCAATGTGTTCTATTGGACAAAATATAATATTCACTGTAATCTGTATCAGTTCTGCCCATCTGATCAACCAATCTGGCTCCTATTATATGACATATGAAATTTATATGCCTGTAGAAAAATAGTATAAATCTGCACATCATATTAATATATAGAAACTGATTTGTATAATTTACATGAAATATTCTTCATTATTAATGTTCCTTTATTTATCATATGTACCTCTTTTCCCCAACCATATGACATGGCGTAATGAATTATTGGTATGTCATCTAATAATCTTAAAATCACTCTACATTCACTCATTTGACTACCAAATATTTTTAACTTATTTTCCATCTCCTTGGAAGATGCACCCAACGTAGCTAATTTTGCCATATAAGATAATGTTCTTAAGAATTTATCTCTTCCTTCATAAGTTTCCAGATATTCTGATACCAAAGCAAAATTCATTTTGGTTTAGAAATATCTTCAAATATATTGTGACAAGCAATCACCTATAAATTAAGTTATAAATATTATCAGATATTTAGAAATATTAGTTACATAATATAAAAAATAAGTCAGTATTAATAATTTATTCCTAACAGTTGAATAAACACTTACAGCAATAGTTTACATTTGTTAAAATTCTAGACCTGTTTTTTGAAAATGATACATTTAGTACACAATGTATTATCTTACCAAATTTGTTATATTGTTGGGAACAAACACAATAAGCAACATATGTTGTATTCAAAAACGGAGAAAGTAATTTCCTTGCATGTAACTAATCACTAACGTAAAACATGTACAATTTATATGGACTTTAGCTTTTACATATATAAGTATTTCAAAAATATGAATTTTTTAATATTTATAAACATGTTTAAAGTACAAGTTCATAATGAATCTTCATTTTTCATTTTATGATGCACTCTAGTGGTTGCACGCTGAAAATTGAATTAAAATCCGTCGGCAAAGAAGAAATTGAATAATAAATGTATTGTAAAATGAATAGAACTGTAATGTACATAATATATTAAAAAAAGGTGTAAGCTTTTTGTTGCCTATAATGCAAAATTATAGGAAAAACGAAATTACAATATCAAATTATTATCAAAGAGATCATACACGCTATGCAGTGAGCTTCACTGGATTCTCTATTATTTATTCCATGTCAAAAGTGGACAAAATATACAAATAGTGAAAGAAGATATAAACCACCCACGACCAAATTAAAAAATTTTGAAATTTAGGATTTGAACTTTTGGAAATTTAAAAATTTGGATCATTGAGTATTGTAAGAGCACATGCGCATTTCTTATGGCATACTGCGTATTAAACCAATCAGAATAGACATGCGCAGAATGAACAAAAATTTGTCAAATATTGAGCATGATCCCCGTTAAACAAAAAATGGGGAACGTGATCAAACTCAGTTTGTAAATTGGTCCCAAAGCGACATCTGTCATCTTCACAATTGAAGCGGAGTAATAGAAATAATGTATACATATATTTTCTACAAAAAGTTTTTTATTTCGATTACACAATTACTTTAAATCAATTCGTACGTTTACTAGATGATATATAATTTGTAATGAAATAGTGTTTGAGATTTCCTTTCTATGTACATTGTAACTCCGTGGCGAAGCATGCGGCGTGGGGGAAGCATCTTTTCAAAGCGTCGTATTCGTTCACTGTTGTGTGTCGCTTTAGAGCAACGTGATCAGTGGTTTGTAGACGTGATGACGTCAGACTTCGAGGCACAAGCCGAGAGCGCGTTTAAAGCCGAGTAGGGCGTGAAAGTGTGTGTCGTGCCGCTCGTTTTCCTCCTAGTTCTTTTAATCTATTCTATCCACGAATATGTGCAAATAGCAGCGTGTGCCTCCGTAAAGTTACGGGACAATTATGTTCGGTGCTGTTTTAACGTGATTGATAGTGAAAAGGATACCATGTTCCGCTGCATTCCGATTTTTAAAGGGTGTAACAGGCAGGTGGAATACGTTGACAAGCGTCATTGCTCTCTGGCGAGCGTCCCCGATGATATTTTACGATATTCGAGAAGCTTGGAGGAACTTCTGTTGGACGCGAATCACATCAGTGATCTACCGAAGGTAGGCAAATACCGCTACATGCCAGCTTTCTGTCTTACAACCGTATCTCTTTTTTTCTTTCTTTACCTCTCCCCTCTTCTCATTTGTCTCCCTCTCGCTCTCTCTCTCTTCTTTCTATTGTGTCCATGACGTATCATTCCATCGGCTATAATGTAACAACGAAGAACACGCTCGACGTAGTTGATGGGGTTGCTTACCGTTATCATTGTTTAACAAAGAACATAATAATATTTTTTTGTATCCCTTATTATAGAACTTCTTCCGGTTACAAAGGCTACGAAAACTCGGCTTGAGTGACAATGACATTCATCGCTTGCCACCAGATATTCAGAACTTCGAAAACCTCGTGGAGTTGGATGTATCCAGGAATGGTGAGTGACGTGGTTTTTTTTATCGTTCTCTTCGAGTTTTGCGGTTTCTGCGGCCGGCAAACTCGCTAAGGGAAAGACTCGGCCCCGTTTCGTTTCGTCGTTTCATTAGACGAGAATATTTCGTGGACGTTTTTCCTCTTCGTCTTCCGGTTATCTTTCTTTTTCATGCATAGCTGGCCAACACAACAGCGCCTGTCGACGGCTTCGAACGAAGCACGTGTACTTGTGTTTCGGACGGTGTCAGTAAGAAAGCCAAATTAATAAATGTTCGCACAAAAGGCGTTAAATAAAGAAAGACTAGAGTTAAAAGAGGCAGGCCATTAACGGAACCTTACAGTACGCACGTTCAACTTGGATAAACCGAGAACACAGGCATACTAATGTCGAGTATTAATAAAAGATGCTACTTTCTTGTGGACAGGTTACCGTTACCGCTATCCTTTTTTTCATTCTTACTATCGGTCATAGTAACCGACGCATCTAGCGTGATGATCTAACAGGTTGACGTATAGTTTTGATCGATTCAAGGATCCATTAAAAGTCCAAAATAAATTTCATGTTATTTCTACGATTGATGCGATATAACGCGAGACTACCACGTGTAATATAATGCCAAATAATAGATTGCATGATAACGTAACGTATGATGCAATACAAAGCTGTGTAACACATGGTGATATAACACGAGATTACAACAGGTGGTAATATGGCGAGAAATTGCAACGAATGGTAATATCATGTAAAACAATGCAATCCATGGTGATATTGTGCAAACGAGCTGCAGTATCGATTCGGCATGTTTGAATTTATTGACTTATACGTAAAATTCAGTTTTTGTCTGTATGTACTGTTCTCAAATTTAATGGCAGACTCGAAGAGACGAAAACATCTAACAAGCGGTGTCTCGTTTACTTTCTAACGACGATGCAGTGGCTCGTTGCTCGAAAGGCACGTTGAAACGTTCTTACTCCCGCCTCGAAGTTGTTTCCCAAGAGGGAAGCCTTTCCTTTCTCGCTGTTCGCTGGATTTACTTACCGTTCCACTTTGGCGTTTTTATGTTTACCTTATGCTCGTCCCTCGCCACCCGCGTACACATAGAACTTCGTTACTTTACGTACAGTATGGCTAAGGAAAAGGAATGCATCGTAGAGTCGCGGATGTCTCGTTTTGCCATGAGTCCTCCCCCCTCTCCATGCATACTTTGCCCTTCGTTCCCCTGGAATGCTCCTTGTCGTTAAATACCTCGGCAACACTTGTAACTAATATTAGGTGCGCTTCGTCGAACATCTTTTAACGTAATAAAATGGCTGACGCAGGAAAACAGATTTTGATATGACGTACACTCCTACAACGTAGCATACATAATTATATTAAGCCAAATTATGCTAAAATGTATATCTTAGAAAGTTTCCTGTTGATCACTTAACGATTAATTACGTTCGCGTAAACGTAACGTAAATCGTGAATGAACGTAAAGATTATAAACGATTACGTTTTCCCTGACATTATCCAGAAAGGTGGCGACGAAAGTGCGTACTATAAATAATTCCCGACGTAATTATTACTTCCTGATGCGCGATTGCTCTCGTTATCAATAGAAGCGCCGCTCGCATTCTTTCGTGTACGCGCTCGTGATACATGCCCGTCTAGTAATTTAAACCTGTGTGTATATATGTGTGTGTATATAGTACGATCACGGATATCTGCATTTTATCCGTAGCGTTCAGCCGTGGCGTAAAATAAAATTTTTCATTCAGCACGCAGGGCAGAACGCATCTCGTCTCGATGATAGTAGCTCATTCACTGTAGCGAACCTTTTGCTATCGAATGCGCTTATGTATGTTATGTACCTCGTTGAATACTTGCAGTTAGACGGTTTTCGTTTACCGTAAACCATTTAGCCGCGTAACTGCGCATCAATAGCAATTGCTAAAGCATGGATGCTTATAGGCAATACCGTCGTTAGTGCTGAGCAAACTGGGCATTTGCCCTGGGGGCGGGGCACTAATCCGTTCCAGCTTGATGGAACAGTTTTTGTACACACATTAAGGGTTACGGATTTCGATGCTTACAGCGTAAATTGATATATTTGAATTATTGCAATATTCACATTTTGTTTCTGTTGATGAAATTGAGTCCGGTATTTTTATCCCGGCAACCAACAGACGTAAATATATCGAAGAGATTTGAAATAATAAAATCTCGCGTGAAAAAACGCACCGCGACGTGGGAACACGTTTAACGAGCCGGATCGAGTCAATGGCTTTCATTTTCAACCGAAACGATGAAATAATAAGAGAAAAAAATGTCGAACAATGCCGAAGTGTATAATAAACCGCGGCGGCATTGTACACCGGCTGAAAATGAATTCTTTTGTTCGCGATGAAAGTCGACGGCCTGAGTTTCAGCCAAGTTAAACGCTCGACCGCTTTTGCCACGCGGTCGACGTGCGATTTTCGAAAAACGGAACCAAGCGATACTACTATACCAACGTTGACCGCTGATCTGTGCCTTGTTTCGTTCTTTTTTTCGGATTGAATCGATGAAAGTTTCATCGCTGCCTTTGTAACGCGGCTAAATCACTCTACCGTGAACCGTTCCTATCTATTCACTGTTACTTCTTTCAAAAGCGCAACACTGTTTCCTTTTCGTCGATGTTGCTAGACAAAAATGTGTACCGCTTGAACATTTTCAAAGACTGTACTTGTATTAGTAATATAACTATTCATAGCATGTGCATGTTGTTAACATAATAAATTAGGATGATCGTAATATTAGTTCACGTAATAATAGTATTATCAGTTCTTTCTTTCTTACGAATCTAAGTATCTAAGTGTTATAAAGATCGCGAAACATATGGATGAATGTTGGAATATAACAGACACCGTTTCGCTTGTATAATATGCATAAAAGAGGAATGGAATATATTATTTTAAGTTAACCACGGAATTTCAACAATATCTTCTATTTATTGCATTGATAAAAGTCATGGATCGTTCAAGGTTTCTTATTCGACTCTGGCTAGCTTCCAATATCAAAGAAAACGTTTCGAACGTCTTCCTTCAACGAGGAAATAAACTTTATAGCGTTGTATAGCGTACGTAAAACTTTTGCAACGTTTCGAATCGCTCGACAACTGTCTGCAGCATAATTCTGTAATCTTAAGCGAGAGGAGTATCTCGCTTAAGAATCTTCAAAGGAATTCGTTAAGTGTACGAGCCTCTCATTCTAAGGAAGTCCTCGATGTCTTGTAAATTCATCAGCAGAGAGAAGGGAGCACGTTGTAACGGTTCGGTTATCATTCTCTAGGGACATTTCTTGTATCACTTTTTTTTTTTTTAATCGCTAACCAACCTGTCTAGATTCGAATCTAATCGAGTTGATCAAAAACAACTCACTTTTTCTGTCGAGGAGCTTTCATTTCCCAATGGAGAAACTAAGAAACCAACCATGATCGAGTTGACTTCTTTTCCCTGTCACGATGGTTTATCCTTCTGGATCGGTTCCTCCTTCATGGACGATCGATGCTGCTGTTTCTCTTTCAGGCTCGAGAGGATTGCATTATCGCACGGATCGATCTATGAAGAATAAAGAAAACTTCTCCTAACAAACGTTTAACTATTCCTTTATTCGCCGTTCTCTAGACCTTTATCAAACTTTAATACGGTTATCTATTCAGGAACCATCCTTTATTGTTCGAAGGGGGTGGATGTACAATGGTGTTGCAGGAGACAGAATAGGCCATAACAAGTTTAGGATACCATGTTGAACTTCGCTAATTTGATAATTTGGGTGTGACAAAGTGGCTTGTATCGTGGTTCACGGTTGAAGTGTACCAATTTATGGGATTTGGTGGTCTTCAGGCTGGTTTACATCGATACACAGTATAACAGTGCAGGTATACATTCTCTAATAACCACGTTTGTTAGCTTTAGGCTTATGTTACATTAGCAGCATACAAGATAGAGTATATTAATGTAAGTACTTTAATATTCTATTATTGCTACCTTTAGTCTTGTATTATGCTAGTCAAGCGAATGGTGGAGTGTACTGGAGTTAGTAATTAGCCTACTTACACCGGCGAGCATGGCAGGCTTCTCTGGGGAAAATGGTGATGTAGGGAAAAGACTCTTCCATTCGTTGACTTTTTGTACATTTTCAAATGTAGAAGAAATTGAAAAATTTGCGGAATTCGAAGATTTAAAAATTAATAGAAACGTCGCTAAGATAAAGTAAGTTTCACTTTGACTACCACACAGAAGCTTTGAAAATATTGGACACCTGAATGAGCGATAAACATGTTTGGGTAGCTGATCCTCTAGTTATTTTGAGCAGCATATAGAACTATCGATTGTACGCGACACTTTATGGCCTTACCTTCGTCCCTTCTTTATTTTATTTGAATACCGAACGGTGGAACACATCTGAAAAAAAGCACCACTTTTATTGAATGTTTGTGGCCATCATCATTAATTGTTCAAATATGAACGCAAGCGATCGTAAAACACTTTCTAACGCATATCTCCATCCTCGAGCTATTTGCGTGCATTCGAACATTATATCTTGTTCCTCAAAATGTTATGAAACTCTCTACGAATTAATTAAAAATTGCCAGGAAATATTCCATTATTATCGTGTTTTCATTCGCGTAACGGATAAATAAGTAAACTTTACACTCTAATAAATTCGTAGCTTGTTCAAGGTGTTTCCATTTCACGTCTCGTCAGTTCGAAACTCTTACATAATTTAATAAAGAAACATTGTCGGTGTTGTGGGAAATAGACAGCACTACATATGACACGTGTTTGTGGAATCTCTTTCTTAAGAAGAAAAAGTTACTAAGAATGAAATATTCCTGCGAATTAAAATATCCTGTACAGTAAGTAATAAGGAAAAGGCTTAAGACTGACCCGAGTAGGAATCATCGAATTCATTCAAGCATTTTCAACCTCAAGTATCTGGTCGGACAAGTTTTTCATGGTACTGAACCTGGATGTTGCGTTGTTGAAAAAAAAATTGCTTCCTTCTGATCTCGATAGGAGAAGGTGATACGCGGATGCACGCTTACTTATCACGACATCGGCTATTTCCTGGTTCCAGTTAGTTTATTGCACCGGTACCGTGGTAGCTTTAATGACACTCGCGATGACAGTGTACCGTAATATGCTTATTAAAAGCATCCGTCTAAAACAAAGCAATGCTCAGTGAATAGCTCTGATACGAACCATGACTAACAGATTCGAAGTAAATTGAACGTTGTTCCTTTGTACAAATCACGTAACCTTGTTCTTTTTATTCCAAAATTATGTAAGGAGAAAAGTAAATCGTGTAATAGATGTTAAAAGCAAATAATATTTCTATTAGAATAGAGATATTTATATATTATCGCTATGCACCATTTATCACCGCGTGTTATATCGCCACACGTTGGATTACCACATGTTGTATTGCTACGAGTCAAATACCGCCGCGCATTAGATCGCCATGCGTTACATCACCACTCGCCATATATCGCTACTCGCCATATATTGCCATTATATCACCGCGTGCCACGTATTTACCATGTGTAAAATTGGGTTTTAAGTTTACATATCTCACCGTAACGCGAATAGAAATGGGTTCATACAATTCGATATCGGCCGAACTAATTTAGGATTCTTTCTTCCATCGAATCAATACCATATTTGAATCGCAGTTTCCGCGTAATGAATGAACAATAAATTTCGTACGCATTCAACAGCAATAACGGAAAACGCGAAATTGAATTTTCATTAGTGTTTTCAATATGAAAGAAAATATCCTTGTTTGCCGGGTCGCGTTCCCCCTTTGAATATTCGTTAATTGTTTCTCTAAAGTTCAGCATTTCCGTTGAAAACGTTCGCGTTATACGAGGAATGGTTTCAACAGGTAAATTGCTGAACAGTAATTTCTGTTAACTTTGATTGTACGCCACCTCCGTCAGAGAGTGTTTAAAAATTAATTACTTTGAACTTTAGAATTTCCGAGCGCTACGTTAAATTCATAGGGGATAACTTCTATATTAGTTTAGAGTTATTATACGTAGGATAAGAGTTATTCCATGATATTTAATGCCGTGAAATCGTATCAAATCGATGATATTTCGAAATTTGCTGTTTAATATGCAACAACTTGATATATCATGGCATGTCCGTGGTAAGGATAATTTTCTGATGAGAGAAAAATGGACATTGCCTGCAGCACCGTGGCATCAGCTTAAGCACGGGATCGTGATGCTGCAATTCTGTTACTCGATCTTCATTCGTTATTTAATCGCTAAAATCGCGTGGGTTGCCGTTATACCAGACTCTATACCGTGGAATTAAGCACCCGGAAGAGACGAGCGTACGAACGATTCCGTTGGAAGCTTTGAAAAGAATCGGGGGATTGAAATGTCACGAACCCTCGAATGCTCTTAGCATTCTTGCTCGAGCGTCCGCTCTCTCTCTTTCTTCTTTCTCTTTGCGAACGCGCAAACGTGTAAGTAACCGAGTGGATTGAAATTGGCACGATTTAACAAATGGTACCTCCAATTAAATCTAACGTGCAAAGTGGCTTAGGGAAGATTGAGGAAAAAAAAGTAAAAGAATACGATAAGATTAAGTCGCTGCATATCAAATGGCGAATTTCCAAACGTAGAATGTCCACCACGATTTCATGACATAAAAGTATCGCGAAATATCACTTACGACATATCGCTGCGGAGCTAATGAACACGATTACGCAAACGTTCCATCGAACTTAGATTAGATCGAGATAAGATTAGGACGGGATTATGTTAGATTAAGATTCGTCAACGTAGGGATAGGTCGGAGATAGCTTAGGTTATGTTGGAGTCAGGTTAGGTCGAGGGTACGTTATATTAGACTAGGTCGATTAAGCTTCGTTTTGGTTAGGGTCAAGTTGTCAGTGAAGTTAATGGAGTTTATGTTGTCTGTATAAGGTCAAGGTTAAATTATGTTGTGGTTAGTGTATGTTAGATGATTAAATAAGATCGCGATCATACGAGTTTGTTTCAGAAACAAGGTGCATCAATTTCTATTAGCCGATAAACTTGAACTCGTTGCAACCGACACGTGTACATGTATCGATAGGATTAACAGTTATACAGCCGTTTGAAAAATAAATAACCTGTTCGAGTTCTCTTCCCGTTGCTCCTTCACGTATACGATGAAAATACGCGATACGCCATTGAAGTGTCAAGATCCAAGTTCTTTGTGGATCTCACTGACAAATATCTTACTTGAAAGTATACGTTGCCCGGTAATTACGTTGGGATACGCCTAAACATCGTGCCAATTTGAAATGTTGCGCATGCCAGCACGGAATAGCGCTCTTCCTCTTTTGCGTGTATCTCGCTAACAATAAACCAGATAGATAGATTCACGTCGACCGGTTTCATAATCGACGTTTCTCGTGAATACCAAGATACTGGAAACCTCCCGCGAAACCTGATGAAACAAAAGGAAAATCAAGTTAACCGATTTCGTAATGGGGTTCTTTTCACTCGCCGAGCAAGATACAGAAGACTCTGTGAACTGAAAGCAGAAACGAGCTGACCAGTTTTGTAACCGACCGCCGTTTCTCGTAAACCTACCACGAAACGAAAGAAAAATTTAATCGACCGATTTTGTAATCGGCGCTTTTCGCATGAGACGAGAGGAGCCACCCTCGAAAGCTGGCGAAGCGTAGAAAAATCGGGTCGACCCATTTCATAATCGGTGCTTTTCGCGAGCTTAACGCTGAAAACATCCCTCGGCACAAAAGCAAAAGTGAATCGAGCAATTTCATAATTGACGTCTTTTTGCGCACGACGCGATACTAGAAGCCTCCGTCAGAGCTACGTAGAATATAGCCGCCTTATTTCGTAATCGACGCTTTTCTCTACGAGACGTTGGAAACCACCCTCGAAGGATCGACGATCGAACGCCTATAAAACTGAAGGCACCCCTGCGAAATATGAGAGCGAAATTGAGGCGAGAACTCAGCAGGGATTTATAGGATTTATGTTGTGACGCGGAGGTATAAAAGCTCGTGCCAGGGGTTGAAAACTTTGAAGAGCTGCGATATTTTTCATACCGATAAACGGCGTTCCTATGATTTTGAAAGCAGCAGCCTGTTACGTCTTCGATACATGTCTCTGTTAGAAAATCAGAACACATGTTCGCGTTATGTTACTTCAATTATATAGCTTAAGCAATGCGTGACAAGAAATAATTTTAGTTGTTATGATCGATGTAATTTAAGTCAAACCACGATATCTGTCTGCTTATTTTATCTCAAACCGACTAATCGATGTCTCACGAAAATAAATTATCTCATAAATAGCCCTTCGTTCCACCGAAATATATTATTCTATAAATGTTCCTAAAATCGACCCACAATTATCCCACGTGACACACGTATAAATACTTGTAAATTTCTTTGCTGCATAGGAGATACTTTTGCATAAATTGTTTGTTCTGACTCGGGGCCAGAAATGGCCAATCTTTGAACATTCTCTTCTAGCGAAAGGTCAAGTTCATCGTCTCATTTTGTTTTCTCTCTAATAAGAGAGCATGACATCCTTTGGATGTTGAACTGGTTGTTGCTAATTAGTCGGTGACCTTTGTCGAACCGAGAGTCGTTCGTAACGAAGCACGTGCGATTTCCGTCGTAAAAGTAACGTTTCCTCGGAATCATAATCGACCGTGATTTAGCTCGGGCACGTTGCACATTACGTGCATGCTTGAAACCATCGATAAAGAGAATTTCGATCGGTTTTGTTTGCCTGTTCGGTAACACAGAATCAAGATTGGTGTATGCACCGTTTACCAAGGAATACGAGCGTGTGTCACGACAGCTTGTCGCGAACAATTTGTATGATGTAATCGCTGTCGAAATTTGAAATGTGGTCGTTTTACGATTAACCTTCGACTTTCAATCTGGTAAAGGTCGACTTAGAGGGTGGGGTCAGTTGTTGAGCAATTATTGGAAAGCTTTGGAAACTCGGCTTTTCTTTTGTAACGGAAGGTGATACAAGGTAATTCCAACATTTCTTTCTTCAAAGTCTCATCAATGATAATCTTCTGACGGCTCTATCGAAATCTGTTTCAATCATGGAGGAATACTCGATGAACAATGTTACGTAACACGTGTTTCATCTACGACAGAATAATCTCTGTTTATGTTAAATAAGTAGTTAACAGAATTAATTTTTTTGGGATAATTTCTGTGCAATTTTTCGCCCATGCATATTCGCATTGGTACGTTTTGAACAGAGTTGCAAGATGTAGTAAATAATTTCGCAGTAGCATATGTGGACGATGTTGATCCACGCACATACACATATGTCTTCGTCATGTCAGGAAGCTTTAAGTAAGCAAGTGTCACGGTTGTTGAGTAATCCTTCATCGCAACCTGTACTAGACAAGCAATGACGAATTAACGAAAAAAGTTTGCGCAACAATTTCTAAATCGATTGTGATTCGAGGAAGGCGCAAGAGGTCATTAACTCTTTGCCTTACGTAGATGAAACCTATAAATATTTCTTTCTAATTTAACATTTTCAAGAATACATCTTTCGTGAAATAACCGTGAGCTTATGCCATTACCGATTACCGATCGATTTATAATATGGTAAAACAGCCGATCTCAGAGCAAACCACATTGGATTAATGATTAACTTCATCAAAAATGTTCTCGCGAACAACAAGATTAATATTTCACTCCAATTAATTTTCTTCCGTAAAATCGTGTTTCACAAGTTACTTACACAAGTGGTTTCTATCTAGTCTATGCTGCGGAGAATTTAATTTGTGTAATAAATTGCATTCCTATGATAATCGATACCATAAATTTCTCTCCGACCTAGACGTGTGCCTACATGCCTATCTTTGCCATTAATTCATGTTCTATAGACCTTGCGTGTGTGCGATGATTCGATGATGCGAATGTACCCAAATCATCGTGTTGATCGAAGTTATCGGCGAAGAAAAAAAGGCTGCAGCGATATCATTAGGGGAAGATAACGGCCGTCTGATATGGGTTTGATGCGTTCCATTAATAACGCAGATATATTTTCTTCGAGGAATATTAATGCTGTCCTCTTATTATGCATTGAGGGATATAAGGTTCTAGCGATATGAGGGATCCGGGTACAGAGATATAGGAATGTTGAATTTCATGATATCTAGGAACCTAAAGATCTACACAGAGATGTCTAGGGATACTTAGGCGTATCTGAATATCTAAGGATGTAATACACTCTGAATGTGTTCTGTACCATAATTCTCATTTTCAATTTTTTTCACGTACATTTTGACCAGTGTTGTATAATATTTTCACGCGTAGAATTCGAGAATCCACGAAGGAGTAAAGTTTTTGGCCAACCCATACATTTGGGATGCAAACGATCATACTTGTGCGAACGACTGTATATCGCTTTGAGTTTCAGCAATATTTTCGTCGATAATTCGACGTACCATGACCGGTCGGTTGGCACGTAAACGTTTTACGCATCGTGGGTACATAAATTGCGAAACATTCCCAGGGCCGTACGTCTCCTAGTGATTCTAGCATATTTCAGTACTGACGAAGTTATTACGCGCATTGCGTCGAGTTGAACGTAATTGTTGTTACAACCTCGTTACACCGGGAGTACATCGCCGGCTCTCGAGTTTTATCGAGGTGTGTTATTTTATCAAAGGTGGCCACGGCGATGCGACAAGAAACGAAGAAAAATACTTGTCGTCGAAATGGAAAAAGAAGGAAAATATCAGTCAACCGGGTGAGTCACTCGAGGAATGTTTGAACGTTCCACGTTGGCTATCCTCATTGATTTTAATTCAGACGACGCACACTCCTCTCGAACGGCTTTCCTTCACGTGTTCCCCAGGTGTGTGAGGTGCAGGTACCTGGAAATTTCGAATCGAGATACCATCGAGTGTTGTTTGCGGCCCTCCGAGATCCGTGCTAAACCTTTGGGCACCTGAAACGATTATTTTTAGGTCGAGCACTGTCGAGCATTCTTGAGGAGATCGAACCGGGATATCGAAGGTATTTGTCGATCGTTTCCAGACTCGAATCGAACCTTAGGACGTTTCATAAATTTTTCATATCGAGAAATTGCTTGAAATCCTTCCGATCACTTCGCATTTGCGTAACAATATTTTGAGCACTCTTACAGAACGTATTTTATATTTGGAACGGTAGATAATCTAATCGCAGTTGCAAGGTGAAATGATTAATCGAAATGAGATTTGGAATAATGAAATGGTTTGATTACACATTTTCGAAATACTTAATTAGCCAGACTGATTACTTGGCCTGGAAAATGAGCTTGCAGCGTTCGTTGGTCGATGGTCAACGTATTATAAGGCGAGGACATCGGTGTGCATACCAAGTCGCCGCCGATGGAAACTCAATAAGGCGCTACAATTAGGTTACGCGAAACGCGTACATGTGCTGGCTTCCCGGACGTTTTCAGTTATAGAAACGTGCCGGGACTTTTTGTGCGTTTCTTTCGCCACTGTCTACGAACAAACAGCTCCACTGTCTTTTACAAACATACCGATACCAAAATTAACAAAAATCGAAGTTAAAACCTTCTTCGGATAAACTTATATATGTTGGTTTTAAGAAAATTAAGTAGAGTGTGTCGTTAATAATTTCTTAATTAAATTGCTCGTATCGTCTCACTATCCCACGTGGACTACCTGTACAATGAACGATCGCAATTTCACGGTCTCGTTAAGTCCACGGTCATGTAAGGTGTGGTCACTCTCTATTTTCTCGTTTATTTTCGCCTTTTCGCGTCTCTACGTAACACAACACACAGCCCATTCGATGGATCCTTACGGCGAACAAAAGCGGCTCGATCGAACGTGTACACGAGCCCCTGTCTAGGGTGGCACGAAAAGTGGGACACTTTTGTCCTCTGTTCTCTCGAAAGCGACGCAGAAATATCAATCATTGGCCCAGATATACTGCGAATCGTTTTTATTCGACACGTATAAATACCAAAGCGGTGCATGGACGTACAGCTGGTGTTACCAACGGAATAAACTAGCTGATCCACCGTTGGATTTCATCAAAAACTCCCCCGTCGATATCGAGTTTTTACGTCACGACGCGTGAAACGTTCATTCTATAAAACAGTTTGGACGATTCGTTAAACAGAGAAAGATAAAGGATTGTACTTATCTGTTTTTCGATTTCCGCGGATACCTTATCCATTTATGATGTTGATTGATGACGCTGAAATGTTGCAATTGTTGATTCTAATTGGTGACAGTTGATCCACAACTAGCGGTGCATCCTGTGCACGACAAACTACCGCGATTCGATAAATCAGCATAACGAAGTTACACTGCAACGAGACGATTACTGGAACAAACTAACTTTCATCCCTCTGGTATATTCACAAGACTTGTTATAAATTGTGTATGCAACTTTGCGGTCGACCTTGTTAACGACTATCAAAAGTCGTTCTCGTGTACGAGTTTCAGAGACAATTGTATGGAAACTGACAATGGAGATAGCCTGTCTCATGTCGAAAGCCTTTGGAGAATTTAGGTCTGAAATTGAATTAAAACGTTGATGGAATTATCGTGGAATCTTTTGAGATAATTTCGTAAACGCTGGTCAATTTAGGCTAATATTTGTGCCTGTTTTGAAACTGAATAACCATGTTACTGAAATTGTTATACATATGTATGCAACAGTATTCGGTTACTTATACGAATATTCGTGATCGATATACATTAGCGATTCATAAAGAATATTGGATGAAATTTTCCTAAACGATAGAGCTTTAATCAACTTGCAAGCATCAGGGAGAACTGATCATGATAACGTTATCACTACTGACAACCTGAATAAATATTCAAATAGTTGGCGTAATCACCTGTTACGTTTTTAATATTGCATCAAAATTTGCGTGGGAAGAACTATTTCTACCTTTGAGAGTAGTGTACAAGTCCCAAATGCAAGTGTATAATTGTATCGGAGGTTCTCGAGTTCTAAATTAAATCCGCAAGTTTTCCCAGGATGTACGAAAGCGACGTCAGTGATTAAGTGCAGTTACATCATTGTGTTTACGTTGATTTTATCGATGCTAATGCGACGATGAGTTTCGCGTAAACTTCGCCGTTTTCACTTGTTTCAATTTAATGCGATACGCTCGAGTGAGACAGTTCATTGACCGTCATAAAAAACAGGAGAAAGTAACAATTAAATTGCATGGGAATAGGTGCGTTGTGCTCGTTGGTTGCCTGTTCTAGCTGTAATTCTAATTCAGAATTTTAATTCATAACAACGATGCGATCTAGTGTTACACCGGTTGCGGGAAAATGGCATAATCCCAACAGAGTTTCGGAAATAAATCACCTCTTGAAAATTTATTGAATGAAATAAGCCAGTCCGCGTAACGTTAATCTATCGAACGTATCGGTTACGAGTAGTTTTCAACGTATGCTCCAATTTAACTTACTGACACAGCTTTTTTTCCTTCGTTCTCAAATGAACTTTGAAATGTCCAATAATTTACCTTCATGAATATTAATCTCAAGATTAATTTGTTTGACTCCGGTTTCGCTTCGAAACACGAGTAGAATTTTTCATCGTTGATAACAGATTACGGTTCGAGCCCCAGTTATTCTGTATAAATAACGAATACTAAAATCAACATTTCCGAAATTGAAAATCCCTTTTCATTTCTCGTTTTCCTCGAATCAAAACGATCTCCATTACAAATATAAAACGTTGATGGTTTCTGACGAATACGGTCTTTACTCTTGCAATGCAAGTTAACAGGGATTTACGGACCTAGGGATATTGAAATGTAGGGATTTTGAGATCTAGGGATATCAAATTGAACAAATTTGGTATCTGGTGAATTTAGGGATTTAGGAGTATCGAGACCTGAGGAATCTAGATCTAAATTCGTGATCTAGATACTATCATACAGCGATATATTGATATAGCAATTTATAAATTATAGAATACGCAACGTATACACATGTTTTGTTTTTCTAGTACAGATACAACAGGTTGATAAACGATCGACGTGTTTCGAAATATGACTGTCATTATTCGAAAAAAAGAGAAACGTTAAAATATGCATTAAAGATGGGAATTATAAATGTATCATTCAGAACGTGTATTAATGTTCACTAGTCCTCGTCCGAACGTGAATGATTTTCACGCTCAGATAGTAGATCTTTAATAGTTAAGACTGGTTGACAGTGAAAACTAGTTGCGTGTAAGAAATATAAGTTTATAGCAACAGGTTCGGGTTCAGGAAACCTATCCACCATTAATGAAAGACGTTGCACTCACGTGTAAGTGCAACGAACGAAGAAGGCACGACTGATCGGAATGCGGCGAGCAAGAATTTTACTTTTATTTCGTTGTAGCACAATTTTTCTTCCCGCGGGACGATTATTTTTACCACCGAAGAAAATCTACGGTTTCCGAGCAATTTCCTACGAGCAGGCACGTAGCGCGCGAAGGAAAATAATGTTTCTCGCCGCACGTGATCGTTAATTACAACTTACAGCGCCGAACGCAGCGATAATATTTTCAGAAGCTTCGTCGGACAAGCTTCACTTTCTTTTTCGTGGATCCATTTGTCAACCCGTCTCCAGATTTACGAGTATCACGCCGGAATAAGATCTTATGGAACATAGAAAATTGTTTTATTTTTTCGCGCGAGTAAAATTGCACGTTGCGTTACTGCAACGTGTTTTTCCTTCTAAATCGTTCTACGAAGTAAACGATCGATCGATCACTGTGTATAAGATTGAATAAAAAGGCAGTTTTATTGAAAATACCGTTACTTCATGGTGATATACGAAAGCACACTATCATGACTCATGAACTTTCTTGCATTATGCACTTCTAGTAGTTGGAAAGTCCATAGAGTCGGCGCCGCAGGAGAGTTACCATTACCGTTTACGCTGATAGTTTAATGTACTTAGGATTATTCGAAAATTAAGCAATTCCCGAGGATTAATTAATTACAAGGAGTTGTCGAGTAGGTGTCTTTAACCTTCGGGGGAAAGATGAATTACCTCTCGGAGAAATATTCTAGCCGATAAGTTCGTCAGGCGTTCACGTGTCGTGGGTTTATTATGTAACAACGTAAAATGCACACGTGCATCCAGGATGCATACGGGCCGTTGTTACCCTCGGGTTTTCCCTTTTTTTTTCCCTACGAGGGATTTTATAAAGGTTCCGATGGGCATTATCCGATAAATCTGTACGTCGAGAAAAAGAGGAACAAAAAATTACTTTATTTTTTAAAAAATTACAAATAAATAGATGAATCATAGTCAGGAAATTTTTTCTGGGCATCGATCGATTCTTTAACGTTCACCATAGATGTTACGTAAGAAGAAAAGAGAAAAACGTACGTGCACTGTAATCTTTTAACCTCACCGTGTATTACCCCTGTTCCCTGTTGCGTATCCGCGACGGAAAACCGCAGCAGTGAATATCTCTTGCGATTTATGCGGCATAAAATTACACGTCACGAAAGCTTCGGCTTTAAAGGCTGTTTACCCGATTGGATTTTTTCCGCTGCGGCCGTATAGTCTGAATGATCATAAACAGTGTTGCGTCGGGTGATCCGGTGGGTCTATACTGGGTGTCCTGTTAATCAAACGAGGCGAACGTGAAGGTGCTGATTCCGCGGATAAAAATAATTCTTATAAAAAAAAAACTGATCCTAAAATAGAAAATTGATTTTATTCGACAATTATACGTGTTAATGGATATCCGTTAACGATTCTTATTTTTCTTTACCGATCGTGAATCACTTTTGTTTTTTAAATGGTACGAATAATGATACGTTTATCGCGATAAACGAAAAACGATATCGTACATCAGACAGAAACATGGATTCGTGTTTTCCGTCCACGGTAATGGATCCTATTTACTTAAACTTAGTGCGTGTGTGTTCACGTGTATCAAACGAGACCCGTCCGTCCCTCACACATCTGTGTTACACGGCCTCCACCACCTCCTCTTCTTCCAAGGTAAATTGCAAAGGCCGAGGGTGGATGTTTCGCGCTATTTATAATGTTTACAGTGACGGACGCGTTCGGAGGAGAGCAGTAGCAGCTGTTTTGTGTTATTTACCGGCTGCTTAATTACAGGTTACCACAGTCGTCCATAGGCGTGGTAATTGACCGCGATTCCCGTAACCACTGAAAATCGACTAATTCCGTGGAACATAAAAAAAAAAAGAAAAGAAACGAAGGGTGTAACCAGGGTCATACGGGTAAATTATCCTGGAGGCGCGGTAGGAAACGATTTTGCAAATAAAACGCGTAATTCTTTTACGAACGTTTTTATTGTTTACGCGAGAGGCCGCCATTGTTGGCGTCTATCGCTCGTCGTCCTTGCATTATTTTACTGTTGATTGCTTAGATATTCGATGAGGAGGTGGGAACGTTCCAATGTTCGTATTTCGTGTATTATCTGTACTATTAAAGCGAAACATATGGTTACATCACTGCAGATTTCGGTATTCCTAGACACTTCTAAATCAATATTCCTAGATCTACCTGTGGCCCCCATTATCGCTGGATCTGTAGTTCAGATAAGAATTATACACGTTATCAAGTGTCTATTATTTAATCATTGTAATCTATCAAATCGACATGTTAAGTGTAGATGTTTATTTGCTCGTTTACCGCAAATGTTTATCATTTTACAATCGTAAACTATCGCGTTAAATCAAGTTCTCTTCGCGTAACGCATTCTTTCATCGCATATCTTTTTTTATAACCCAACCTTGATATACTTGGTATCAATCATTATGCATCGCGTGCACGTAAACGCACTTTTAAAAAAACCGCGGCGGGGTCTGTTGGACGCGCGTCACGGTTGGTCGCGAGACAATCTTCGAAATCGTTCGCACCCGAGGAACGTATTAAAAATACCCACGCGAGGTTCGTACTTGCATACGCGTACATCGGTGTGTTTGCACGCCCAGTAATCGTATCGGATATTTTAACCACAAAACCATGAGATGGCGTATCGTTTCCTCGAGACACGGTGTTGTAGCCCAGACCCGTGAAAGTTTATCGATCGATAACATCCACCGTATAGCTATTCGATACGTTCGGAGACACCGGCTGCCATGCATATCACGAATCGGTCTTTTGTAGCGTCGATACCATGCTGTTAAAGTTCTCAGACGTACACCTTTGTTCATCGATCATTAACATCCTTTTCGGAACAAAGAGTTCCGGCGAACGAAGGGTCTGTCTCTTCCGTCTGGCGGAATCACGGTTAGTTTGTAATTGCTCCACGTCGTTCTGTTGCGTGCACCGGTGTTACGGTATGCGTGCGTACACGCGGGCATTCATCACGAAACACGTGCGTCTCGCGGTCGTTATCGGTTGAAAAATTCGAGTTTCTTAAAGTACGAGATTGCGGCGTTCTTGTCGACTTTGTTAGATAGGAATCTAAGTGGCTACCGTTGAGCATAGTACAAAACCTATGCTTCGAGAAATCTTTATAGGTGTAACGGCGTTACCGATCTACAGCTCGATACAATGCAATCGAAGGTTCAAGAGTTACAGAATTACGGCGTTGAAATATTAAATATTTAAA
The DNA here is from genome assembly GCA_945859555.1 of Megachile ligniseca. NCBI lineage: Eukaryota > Metazoa > Arthropoda > Insecta > Hymenoptera > Megachilidae > Megachile > Megachile ligniseca. Next base: position 9,432,332 of record OX243783.1, read on the forward strand.
TTCTTCCATTATAAATAGGCTAGATGAGATAATCTTAATTCGTAGACTATATCGTGAAGATACGGTTAGGAACGATGAAAGTATTTGTATAACGGTCTGAAACTGCGAACCACTGTTTTAAAAGTGGCTAGCGGTTTTTCAAGGTTCAATTTGCCGGTGAAGCCTATCGCTTCGTTTGCTATGCGATACTCGTTTTCCCATTCCTCTCCTTCTTTCCCTCCGCGTTTCATCTCTTAACTCGAGAATGCATAATCGCGCCGTGATTCATAATAACGTTTATTCGTCATAATCTGACAGTATTATACCCTTACGCGATCGAAACGTATTTTAGCCCGTTACAATTCTTCATTTGTTCCTATTAAGTATGCAAATCGTAATTAAAAGCAATCTTTATTCAAAGGGTTACGTATTTTAATTAAAATAAAGTCGTCCAGTGGAATAAAACGTTATTCCGCGTACGCTATAACGAGCAGCTTCCGCGTTCGAAATCGCTCGTTTGCTTTTCACTTTGGTTCATTAAATACCTCGGCTTCGGCGGTGAGAAGGAGCGCAGGAATGCTGGGTATTATCTCATCCCACAACAGCATCCTGCATTCTTATGCAATAGCAGTGTTTGGTCATGAATTGCCCGATAGTTACGTTTTCCTCGAAAGAATTTGTCATTGGACGTGTTGATTTCCCGTGCAAATTAATTAACCATACGCGAGGATGGCACAGTTGTGCAGCGTACCGACGTCAATTAAAGGACGGGTTAATAAGTCGTGTGTTTCCGATAAACAGCCTGACGTCCTCTCGTCGGTGAAAATTCGTCGCATCTGCACGTGCGTCGGAATTGTCAAACAGGAGAAAAATAACCGGCTTACGTAAGCTGCGAGAAATAGCGCGTCTCGATGCGGCGAATCGGGAAAACTGAAGTACGTTCATTGATGACGACACGGCAATTCAAATCGAAGTTTTCACTCAAAATTTAAGATACACGAATTCAATCTTTCAACTGCTGTTACTGTTAACTCATACATTTACCTAGATTTTTATACTAACCCTAAATTCTAATAATTTTATATTTCAATATCTACAAATTCTAATTTTACAATATCTTTAGTCTCTTTAGCGGGTGAAACAGAATTAGTTGCGACGTCTTTCGCACATTTTGTATACTTATTCAATCGTCGAGTCGTTGTAAATCATACAAAATCTAAAGTACCTGATAAATATAGCGATCGAGTCTGTATGTCGGCACAAATTTCTGGACATATCACTTAGACAATTTTATTAGGTGCTGTTTGATCTTTTTGTTACAGATATACCAGATATTCCTGAGAACATCAAGAATTTACGGGCACTTCAGGTGGCGGACTTTAGTAGTAATCCAATTCCAAGGCAAGTATATTTCACAAAGTCGTTTACTGGAAATTCAAGAGGAAAGTACGGTAACAGTAGACATTTGTTTATTAGGCTCCCAGCAGGTTTTGTGCAGCTAAGGAACTTGACTGTTCTCGGACTGAACGATATGTCCCTCACGAATCTACCACCTGATTTCGGAAGGTAACGAGAAGAAGAACTTTGTTTAATTAAGTTTGACGCTCTGTACTCGAGCAATTGAATCGCATCGCTTTGTACTAAGTTGTTCTGGTCGTTCATTTTCAGTTTAGAGGCATTACAGTCGTTGGAGTTGAGAGAAAATTTGCTCAAAACCTTGCCGGAATCGCTGTCGAAACTTTATAAATTAGAGCGGTTGGATCTCGGTGACAATGAAATCGATGTTCTGGTAAAATATTATAATTAGAAACAGTATTGGAAATTATAGTTTCGTTGTATGAAATGACATGTTTTATTTTAGCCACCACACATAGGAAAATTACCAGCATTGCAAGAATTATGGTTGGACCATAATCAGTTGCAACATTTACCACCTGAACTCGCGCAACTGAAAACGTTGGCGTGTTTAGACGTGTCGGAGAATCGTTTGGAAGATCTTCCGGACGAGATCGGAGGTTTAGAATCCTTAACGGATTTACACTTATCGCAGAATGTTATCGAAAAATTGCCTGATGGAATTGGAGAACTTAAAAAACTGACCATTCTTAAAGTTGATCAAAATAGGCTTTCTACATTAAATCCAAATATAGGCAGGTGAGATTAATATCTTTCTTCTTTTCAATAAATATTCATTGAATTGAAAGGAAGCGAAACAAAAACTAATGTATTCGTTTGTTTCAGTTGTGAAAATCTGCAGGAATTAATTCTCACGGAAAATTTTCTCTTCGAACTGCCTTCGACTATAGGAAAACTTCTTAATTTAAATAATTTAAACGTAGACAGAAATAGTTTACAATCGCTTCCTACAGAGATTGGTAAGAAAAGTTTGTAAAAATTCTCAAATTTTCAGATATTTGAGTGTATTTTTTATTTTTATTTTAGGGAATTTAAAACAGTTGGGTGTACTATCTCTAAGAGATAACAAATTGCAATATCTTCCAGTTGAAGTTGGGCAATGTACTGCCCTCCATGTGTTAGATGTATCTGGCAACAGGTAATTCTAATTTTAACTTTCTTCAGTTTGTAAATTTTGTTTCAAGGAATTACTAATAAGTGATGTTTGCTTTTTCAGATTACAGTACTTGCCATATTCCTTGATCAATTTGAACTTAAAGGCAGTATGGTTAAGTGAAAATCAAGCACAACCAATGCTTATTTTCCAAACAGATATCGACGAAGAAACTGGACAAGAAGTATTAACATGTTTCCTCCTGCCACAATTAGAAATCCATCCTGATGGTTGGTGGACTATTGTTTATATTATAATTAATAGTATACATAATAATAGATTATTTAAATGTACGTCTGTTGTATCTAATATAATGTTTTATTTAGATTCAGGAAGACTTGGTATGGTAGTTGGTATGAGAAATGCTGTCCAAGGTGAAGTACGCGAAGTAGCTAGCAGTGAGGACGAAGAATGGCAAGAAAAAGAAGCATCACGAACGCACTCTGTTAAATTTACAGACGAACCTCCAGAAACTGATAAGGAGGTGAGACGATATTCGAGAAAACCTAAATTCTTTCGATACGTTACATCTAAGTTCAGAATATTATCGCGTTATTTTATGTGTTGGAAAGGTTACTCGTATAATTCATTGTATTAAAGTTAAAATGACAGAACATGAAACAAAAGTGTCTTTCTTTCCTTACCGCTCATCTTCTTAAATAGCACATACATAAAGATTTGTATCTATTTCAGACACCATTTGTACGACAAAATACTCCTCATCCTAAAGAGTTGAAAGCGAAAGCTCATAAATTATTCAGTAAAGGAAAGAATGACAGCCGATCAGCGTCTACGGATGACCAGGTAATATTTCGAAAAAACTTAAAATATCGGTTTGTGAAACGCTTTTATACAAAAAGGTAATTTTTAATATTCTTTCAGGATGTTTCTCAAACATTTGGTTTAGATAAAATTGAGACTGATATCGTAACAAAATCTAGTGATACAGTAGAAGGTTCTACAGAATTAGAACCAGAAAAACCTGAGTCTGTAGAAAATGAACAAACACAAATTGTACCTGGAACATTGACTAATAATACAGATCTCCAGTCTAGTAATGAACCAGAAGTAGTTTGCAATCAATACGCTGCAGAACCTAGTGCTGTAAGAACTTACACAACAACCGATAAACTTATTTATTTATTGCCATTTATTAATAAACTTGTATATTTATTCTTGTTATTTTTAGGATGTGAGAACTGATGGTTCAGTTACTGAATCAAAGGAAAAAAGTGAAAAGGAGGATGATGAATCGGAAAACGAAGAAACTCAAAGACACGTAGAATTTTCTATAACAGAAGGTACTGATTATGAGGGTGGTGGTGATTCAAATAGACCAAATAGGCTTCATCGTAGAGACACTCCACATCATTTGAAAAATAAACGTATTCATACAGCAGTGGACAAAGAAAAAGTAGCTTCCATTATTGCCCAAGTAAGATTATCTACCTAAAACATATTTATAAAAAACGTTAAATATATATAAATATGTATATATGTATATATTTTTTATAATTAAACAGGCACTTATGAAGAAAACTGATGACACTCCCGCACCCACGTCAGCGCCCACAGAACCTACGGAAAATTTTGACACCCAAAGTCAAGGTAAAATAACAATCACATTTGTTACGTCACTTTTTAGCTTATACACCTTTCCGTATTATTTAACATGTGCTATTTAAAAGAAATTTTATAAGAAATGTATATAATTTTTTATAGTGTCCACGCCCTAAAATGTAATAAAACACTTCAGTGCATATAACAGCCTTTCGTGGTATACTGTAAGACGAATATTTCTTGATATGATTGCTTCGTAATCATAACAGCAAATACGCTATGATAAGATACTCCTTCCCTCTCGCTATCTTATCTCTTATCCAATTATCTGGTTAGTTTTATGTCGCGAATCTACGTGTGTAAAAGAAAATGATTGGGTTAAAGGTTCACTTAAAAATTCGAGTAACAGCAGATATTATTTTTTAACATAGTAGTAAAAATGTCTAGAAGATATAGGTGTTTTGTCAGGAAAAAAAGAAATAGTGGTAACGATTAAAATGATATAATCAATGAGTTAATGTTTACTAATTGTTTATAATAATTCTAGGCGCCACATCCGACGCTGAACCAACAATAGAAGTACGAGAAGAACAATATGAAATTCATATCGAAAGAACGACAGGTGGTCTGGGTTTGTCAATCGCTGGCGGAATCGGTTCAACCCCTTTTAAGGGTGACGATGAAGGCATTTTTATTTCTAGAGTTACTGAAGGTAAATATTTAAATAAAGTACCGTTACCCGCAAGCTCTTTACTGAGTGTTTGATCTGCTCATTCACTGAGTTATAACATGTACCACAATTACAACCATACTATTGAATTTTATAGGCGGACCTGCAGATTTGGCGGGTTTAAAAGTGGAAGATAAAGTACTGTCCGTGAACGGTGTTTCGGTAGTAAATGTAGGTCATTACGATGCCGTAGAAGTTTTGAAAGCATGTGGGCGTGTTCTTGTGTTAGTAGTTCAAAGAGAAGTTACGAGGATAGTACCGCCGTATGAACAGGTACTACATTTTTAAACATACGTTTGTTGCAGTATTATTAACATTATCAAACATAAATAGGGATCATCTAGAAAAGATTCGGCATGCTCCAGTCTCAGTACCAGTAGAGCTCCGAGTGCAACGTCTCATGTTTCATCCACTGGTTTACCGCATAATTTAGAAAATGGTGATGCTTTACCTCAGGACGCTATTAAGGTACATGCCGCTTACATTTATCAGTTGCAATATATTATCAACGCATAAACTTTGAAAATATATTTTTTCTATCAATTAGCCCAAGAAAATTCCAGAACCTATATCCTCGACAAAGGCAGGAAGTGAACCAATGGTATCTGTTCTTGTTCATACAACATTAATACGGGACCAAAATGGGCTTGGATTTAGTATCGCTGGTGGAGAAGGTTCTCCTTCATTTAAAGACAATAGTGATGTAAGATATAAAATCAGCAATATAATTTCCTCTATATTTTTGTATAGTCTGAAATTTTATATATTGTTTAGGCGATATACATTTCAAGGATAACTGATGGTGGTGTGGCACAGAAAGATGGTAAATTATTAGTTGGGGACAAAGTAATATCTGTAAGTGTATTTTTTCTTAATACACTAAAGTTGTGGTATTTAATTATACTATCGTATACATTTTATGTTCTTAATGTATTATTTTCCAGATTAATGGTGTAGAAATGAGAGGTGCTAAGCACGAACAAGCAGTTGCCTTGTTAACAGGCTTGGAAAGATTCGTTCGATTGGTAGTCGAACGTGAAATTCCACTTTCCCAAGCAAACGCAGCCACGGTTGTAACACCTTCAGAAAAGTCACCGCGTGTTATTGGTGCACCTAAACCATACACAGGATTATATAATGCCAATAGTTACATTGCAAATAGGCCAGGATATACTAGCTACCGACGCTCCGTCGATGCGGATAGAACTTTATCTCCGAGTCCTACATCAAAAACACCTCCGCCCATGAAAATTGAAACCACTGAGATGACTAAAATGAACGGCGTTACAGAAACAGGAAGTGTTAAAAATGTCTCATCGATATCACCAAGTCCGACAAATAGTCAACCTCATCCACAACCTGCTCCGAGGCATAGTATTTCGCAGCCGACGATTACACCCACGACAACTGCAAGCTCGACGCCTACCTCTTCTACAGAGCCTAGGTCGACCTCACCCCAGGAAGATATACAGGTACCGAAGCCTATCACCAACGAGGAATTTCAGGCTATGATCCCTGCTCATTTCCTCCGTCCCACCTCCTCGCCATCGCCAGACCCCCATCAAGGCCCTATCGTGACAGTGACAATAAAACAGCCTGATAATCTACCTGGGGATGTTAATTTTCCTCCGGCCCCTACTACTCTTGGTAAAGTTACTGAGACCATCACAAAGAGCACTCTCACCGAGACCGTCGTAACTAGGGTGACCGAAAATCAATTGGTACCGCCAGTAATCATTGAGGTATGTGCTTGGTAGTTAGATGCATGAATTATGTTGTACACTGGGCGAACGCCGTAGGCTCCTCTAAGAAAAATTACAATGTAGGGAAATTTGGGAATTTAAAAATTTGGGGTTTTAAAAATTTACTTCTTAGCCAAAGGAAGTCTACGCTGCGTCCAAGTGTACATGTAACTTGAAATTATGCAAATTGCCATTTAATTGACATTAAAATATTTTTTAGTCATTTTTTTGTCGAACAATAATGAAAAGAAAATTTATGAAACACGTAGCTTTCTAAATATTAAGATTATAATTGTTTCTTCTCCGATATGGGAATAGTTGCATTTTTAAAAATATCTTAAACTAAAGTTAAGTATTTAACATTTGTGATCTATTAACTTATTTCCATGCTTGGATGATAATCATGATATTGATAAGAATTATTTAACAATATTCCTACTTAAAAAATTTTAACATTAAGACGTTTTTTAGCACGTTTCATTAAAATCAATTAAGATTTTGAATAATCCCAATTTTCAAGATGGTGGTTAAGTGGTTTTATTCATGCATGCTATAAAATTTTTATAAACTTTCATTACTTCATACAGCAAAGCTTGGTATGTGTTTTTTTTTTATTTTTTTATTAAACGATTCTTGCGTTTGAAAGAACATATCCAAAATTGTTATAAAATTATGTCCTCATTACTGCATGCTTATATATTTCAAATGTATCGTCAATTTCATTCATTAATTCAATACAATTATTTGTCTCTTGTCCTTTGTGTTCATTGCTAAAATCGAAGTATTCAGTAGGAATTGGTTGTATGGGATGTTGTGTTATTTTTTTATATTATTATATTGGGATGCTTATCCTCTGGCATGGAAATAGGTAAGTAGTATAGTTAAGCATATTGTATTATTAATGTACTATCATGTTATACAATCATACGTTTGTATTAACTGGGGATGTGCGAGTACTCAGCTCATTCGTTTACCTACACATTCTTAATTAACTCATTATAAATACATAATGTCATATCAAAATAATTTATTTACATAACTTAATTAAAATAAAAATTTAATCAGGTGTCATATGTTTTAATGACTGTATTTTTATTGTTTAGGATGTAGTTCTTGTGAAAGAAGGATCATTAGGATTCAGTATTATTGGTGGTACAGATCATTCTTGTACACCATTTGGTGCAAAAGAACCAGGAATTTTCATATCACATGTACGTACATACGTTATAATATATAACTTCTCAATTGATTTTACGTGTAGGTGATTATAAGTGTTGCATAAATATATTAGGTTGTACCTGGTGGTATAGCTGCAAAATCTGGTAAATTAAGGATGGGTGACAGAATACTGAAGGTAAATGGTACTGATGTAACGAAAGCTACTCATCAAGAGGCTGTAATGGAACTTTTACGACCAGGAGATCAAATTGTGCTTACTGTTCAACATGATCCATTACCAGAAAATTATCAGGTAAATGTTTTTAATGTATTCATCTACATGCTTGCTAGATATTGCACATATAGTTCTACGCTTAATTACAAAATAGTTTTCTAGTTGAACACGCTTCAGAAATGTAACTTTATTGGTCACGAATTCACAGTGAATGTTCATTAACCATCCTGAGTTTCACTTAGTGTTCAAATATCAAAACAATTTGAAACTAAATACAAAATGTCAAAAACATAAATACGTGCATAAATTTAGTTCACTTAAGAATGTACATAAAATAGTAATTTTAATTAGGCAAAAAATAGAATAGAAGCTATAACATTGAATTGTTAGTACTTCACGCCTTATGCCAATCAATCGGTGCTTATCATTTGCAAATAATGGCACTTGGTGCTTATAATAATTTCCTCGTGTTATTTCTTAATGCCATTATTTATAATTTGTCCTACAAGCTGGTCGAAATAGAGTACATCCCTGTGACAGTAAGTACTCAATTTATTTGACCTGATTTGTTTTTCCTTTTTTCTTATACTATGCTTACTCTTCAGTTCAGGCTGCGAACAAGCTCAGCACCAAATCATGAGCTACTGCTTTTCTGCCTTGGCTGATATTATATAGAATTTTACGACTTTTTTAACTTGCTTTATATGCTTTATGCTAAATTGAAAAACATATATAACAGTCATTGTACTGTGTATTTATAATTTATAAAAATATGCGAACAATAAAAAATTAAATATTTATGTGATTTAATATACTTTGGAATAAGAGAACAAAGATTTTTGTAAATTTTAAATCAGATAATATTAAAAGTAATTAAAGTATATTTAAGATTAATGTTATATTTTAGGAATTGGTTATAACGAAAGAACCAGGTGAAAAATTGGGAATGCACATAAAAGGTGGACTTCGAGGACAAAAGGGTAATCCCCTTGATCATACGGACGAAGGAGTTTTTATATCTAAAATAAATTCTGGCGGTGCGGCTAAAAGAGACGGAAGACTGAAGGTAATTATTTACAATAGTTATAAAAATTAAACTTTTTGTGCAATATGGTTATTTATATATTTTTTATCTTAGGTTGGAATGAGACTCTTGGAAGTCAATGGCACATCATTACTAGGTGCAACTCACCAAGAAGCAGTAAATATACTGAGGTGTTCAGGAAACACAATTACCTTAGTAGTTTGTAAAGGTTATGATAAAAACGAGGTTGAACCAATATTTCCCGTATCTGATGGAAGAGATTCTAAAGAATCTAGAACATCTAAGGAGTTCAAAGATCCTGCAGCCGATGGTACTAAATCTTTATCGCAAAGTGTATCCAGTTTAGATCGTGATGACGAAGAAGCAGCAACGCTCAGACAAGAGCAGGAAATGAAAGCCGAGCTCGTAGCATGGGAACAAGAAGAAAGGGAGCGTGCTTTGTTAGAACACAGAGAAAAGTCTACTCCTGAAAAAGTAAAATTATATTCAGAATTTGCTCGCTGTGTATGGTTATTCTATGGATGTTTCTAAAGTTAATGTTAATAATAATGATATTGTTAAACAGGTATTAGATGTAGTAAGAGCAGCTGAATCATTAGTAAGCAAGTCGAATAGTCCCGTCGACATGGTTCCACCAAAATCACCAGGTGGCACTAAAGATCTCAAAACAACTACCATTGTAATGAGCAAACATACTTTAGCACCTCAGAATACAAATGTAAGTATTTTTGTTATTTTTACAAATTTTAAGTTGCAAAATTGGTTGTATTTGCATGTTTTAATAAGTATTATCTAATTTGCAAGTAGTAGTTTGCTTTTAGTATTTATAATAAAATAATTTTACTAACATTTTTGTAGAATATTATAATTAAGCTATAACGTTCAAGTGACGTTTAAAATTCCTGTATGATTAAATAATTTCAGCTTTTTTTATTTAGTCCTGTAATTACTTTAAAAATACATAAATACTTTACGAATGTAGGTATTATAATTTCATTATTCCTGCATATGTTGCTGCTTGATCCACTTTAATTTTGTGAAATTATCTCTGTTTATTTTTTAAGTTTTTTTTCTAGAAGTTGTTTTATAGTTAGTGCTTTAAATTTTAAGTTCCAGTTATAATATATGCATGAGACTGCTGTGCGTCTTATAGTATAGAAGAATCATTCATTTATTTGTTCATGTATTTTCTGTGTATGTGTACTCATTGATACATACACATATGCTCTATTAACAGACATATTACACACTTGATTAATGGCACTAATGGAACAAAAGGAGGGACACATTTAATTATCTTAGTTGAAAAGTGATAGACTTTCATGACTTTAAGAATAGAAAAGTTATTATGGTACAATGTGTTGACAGAACTAGGTTGTTCTTCCCTAAGAATATAATTGATACATTAAAACTTTATCTGATACAGACAAATTTGATATTATACATTTACATATACTTTTATATGTTTAATATAAGCATGGTCTATAGCAGTGATGGGCAACTGCACCCGTGTGTAATTTATACCCGTGGCAATTGATGGATAATCAGTTGCTTAATTTGAAAATTTAGATATCTTAAATTTCAATGGGTTTTTGATACTTGTGTCCATCAGTGACTTTGAGTCCTTCGGTACTTAAACTGCTCATCACTGAACATAATTTTTATTTCGAATGACATTGCATTTAACACAAACTTAAATACATTCCTCAATTTGTTACCGCTATAGAAAAATTTAAATATTTGTCATTATCATACATTCACCATGAATCTCATTACTTATTTTTAATATGTGACGCATGAAATGTACATTTGTCAGTGTTCTTAGCGTCGCATGCTCTCCTGAGCGGCAAAACAAGAGATATTTCACGTGTTTACAGACAGTGGAAGGTGATAGTGCTACTTTGGCTGCCCTCTAACAGGAGTGAGTCCGTTCGACCCTCTACTCATTTTCCCTGTGTCTACGTCCATACCTCTGAATCCGCGGGACTGTGCCATAATAAATTATTCTAAGGAATTCATGTCGTTAACTCGCATAATCACATAATGTTTATTGCGTTTCATGGGTATCATTGTTGTACAATTTAACTATCGTTACTCCGTTTGTTACTGATACTGCCATTATAATATTAAGTGTAATTATTGCGAATACGCTGACTGGCTGGGTTGATTCTGTGATTGTTTCTCTTGTTTTGGTCCAAGAAGGGATCAAGATTTTAATCATCACAAAGAATGTGATATCTTCCTTATCTTACATGACTCTCATGTATATACTCATCGCTTCTTTGTTCATGGATATCGGTTAAATGATGAAAAATGAAAAGATATTTCTGTGATAGGTAGACAGACGTCATAGACGGTGAAAACTTCCCATGTATTTAACGGATATTTTTTAGCAATATTTGTACATTGATTCGTACATTTCTTTCGCAATGTGTTTATAAAGTATTAGAAATGCGACGGACAATTATTGCGATTAAGTGAGCTTAAAAAATTTATGTGAATCTTTTCTGGGCACTGTATCAAAAATGATTGAAAGTAAGAACATAGATGGTAATAGTTAGACTGCACATATTTACATAGTTATGATATATCAAAATCTACAAAGATGATATATCATAAATGCATAAATATGAGCTGTTTAATAATAATAGATAACTTCTGTGAGTGTTAAGTTCAAAGTATATTACTATATTAGTTAAAGTTTCTATATTAATATACCGGAAACTAACATTTCACAGAAGATGTAAATCCTACCATTAACTTTTCTCTTCTTGATACACAATTTGGCGAGTAAAGAATCGAAAGTCTACATTCATATCTAAAGCATATTACTGTAATTTCTAAAAATTAGTTTAGTGCCTAGTTTTCAAATTTAATTACTTTTGATATATTGTTTTTAATAACCCCATTTATTTAGTAGTCTCCATTTGCAATATTACGAAAAGAGTAAAGATTTGTTTCACTGTTATTTTTTACAAATGTTTTGTAGAAAATGTGCTAGAAATGTCTTTTTTATATTATCGACAAAATAGTTAATATAAAGAAACATAGAATATTTTACTACTTCCAGAAGTGTAAACATTATCATACAGTAGAGGACAGTTTACATGTTGTAATTTATAGTTATGCTTCATTTTATATATTTTATTCACTCAGAAGAAAATAATATCATGCGCGCGTGTTACTAACTATGGGAGTGTATCCAAGAATATCTCGTTCTAATTATTCGGTTTATCGTATACTGTATAAAGTAAAAAAGAAAAATGAAATATTTGTTGAGACATCATTTGTGCATCTAGCATTTTTTTTTCTAAGTTATAAATGCTAGCACTCTTGGATGGTTACTTCTACGGTAAACTCATATCACTATTAAAATATAAATCAATGTACTGTATTCTACAAATTTTCTATAAATGTTATATGTTGACATAAATCTAATGGACCAGATGTTTATATATTATTACAGACTATAAAGATAAGATAGTATTTATCTAATTGTAAAAAAAAAGAAGGATAATGTTAATGTTGAAGTTCCAGTTGACAGACGTAAAAATGAAATATGTGCAGTGCTTTATTCAGACGTATCAATGCGGCAGGTTGTTCTGAAAGCAATTACAGTTATCCCGTTGATATTATTAAATTGCGAGAGTATAAATTTTTCATATTCGTATTTAGTAACACAGAGATCAGAGTTCCTGTTACTGAATTTATCGTCTGGGATAGAAGTCACCTTGCTTCAGAATACCTTGTGACGCATTCATGCGTATGGAAAGATGATGGATAGGGTACAAATATATGACGTAACTTTATAAGGCCGATTTTAACGCGTTTAAAATCATTGGAAGGGTATACAGAGAAAATTATGCGCAAAGCTGCATGAATTGTTGCAATAATAGTACAATTGATATAACATTGAATGTATAGATGGTAAAAAAAAAAAGAATAATGAATGAATAAGTTCAAAACTGATTCCTTTTTAATTCTAATATAGATTTTGTATGAGATGTAGTATTGGAAAATAAATCTGTTTTTAAAGTATAATAATAATAACAAGTTTCACAAAAATAATCTTGTTAATCTTAAACAGAAAAACGTATCCTCATTTGATGATCTAGAAGGATACAGATATTTTCTATTACTTGTTATGTACTTAATTTTTAAAGATTATGTTATGTAGTATGTAATGGTGATTTCATATTTTTGTTATGTCTTACTTTATGCTGGAACATTGAATTAACTTTACTAATACAATTCTTCATGTTATTTACTCAGTCACTAAGGAAAGAGAGAGCTGTTACACCAGTGGACAATCCGTCGCTTCAGTCTCCGGTCTCTACTCTTACTCCATCAAAGAATTTCGATCGTAATACTACTGTTCAATCCTTGCCCTCTCCGAGGAAAAAAAGTTCTGCACCAAAGCGTAGTATTACATTCGCCGATCTTCCTCCCATTTCCAAAGAAGAATCAATTGATTATCCCTATTCTCCTAAAATGAAAGAAGAACGCCCATCATCCTTGCATGACAAATTTACTTCAGATCCTCACATTTTTTCTTATAAGAAAGTTTATCAAAGTCCTACCCAGACTGTTCAGTCTCGTTTCAAACTTCCTCCAACACCTTTAACTTCTCCTAAGTCCATAGAAGATCTTGGCACTTCGGCTTCTTTTAGCAAACGACAGAACGCACGCTCTGTTGATGGGAATATTCAGGTTGAGGTGGGTTTAAAAAGCATGTTTTAATAGCACTAATGCACTATTCTTAGTTGACACTGTTTATTAAGAATGATGGTATGTTTAAATTGTAGAATTTCATTACACAAGATATATAACTTATTAACAAAACTTAAATAAAAATTGGTATGCACGCAACAGGTTCATATAAAAGGTTTAGGTATTTGGTGGAATTATTATAGAATAAGTTATTATTTACACATTGTACTTTATGAAATTTCTGCACAAGGGCTAACTATTTATGGTCATGCAATAATAAATATCAAATGTTTTAATTCAGTCTTCACCAACACCATCACCACCTCCACCTGTAGTAAAGATGTCTGTTAGCGACAAAAAGAAGTTATTTGAAAGTGCCATGGAAGAGCATCTGAAACCTTCGCCTAAACCAGGTTAGTACCAGTAAGAACATACTCTTTGATAAGGCCCGGATTACACGATTTGTCACTTCATCTTTCTTTTTTTACTGTAGAAAAAGTATTCAGTTTTCTAAGTCAGGATGAAGTCGAGAAAATGAAGCAAGAAGAAGGTACGCTATCAATTTAATAATTGAATATGATGATTCATATTACTACAAGTGTTGTTATTATATATTTTTAGAAAAAAAGATTGCCACATTAACACGAGATGAATTAAAATCATGGGCTCAACTCGATGAAAATGAAGGTTTAGAAGATTTGGAGGAAACGCTAGAAGATCAGGATAACCGGCGACCTAAGTAAGCTCAATTGTACTCATACTACGCATTTAAACGTGTGGTTATTAAAATCTTTTTACCTTATTATTCCCTATTTTTGTTTCCGTTTCTTAATGTCTGCATACCATAAAATAAGGAAAGACAAAACAGAAAATAATGACTATTAGTGATTGCATACATGTGATGTACCAGTGTTAAAGACATTCACATTTTTTAAGCAGTGATACAATTCTACTTTGAAAGCTATTCATTAGTTGTAGATTTTGTATGCAACAATATTATTTTTAAATACTGAACATACGGAAAATTGATATACATACCTTATGGCATTATTTTTCAAACAAACCATCGTTGTATTGGCGTACTGAATTTCAGTAGATTATTAGTGGCAAAAAAGAACAAGAGGATCAAATTAATTTGCATTATATACTCGAGTATTATAGCACTTTATTTAGTCCATGTTCGTGTCTTAAATACGTTTCTGTACATATAATGTTATGCTAGATATTTTCCAATTGTAAGATGCTAGGCATAAGGAAAAACTGTTTTTCAGTTGGAAAATAGTTATGTTCATTACCAGATTGTTTTATGAACATTAACTGATAACTGTAAAAATAATATGACACATATCTTTATTGCTTCTATGGTAAAATTTACAGTTTAAAAGAATTTCAACGTTTCATATGAATGTAAAGGACTGAATATCGTGTAAATATCAGTATTTTTATATCTGCGATAAGTTTTATATGTGTACATATAACTTGTATTGGGTGTTTTGTTTTAGCTATTGTTTTACTACAAGTGTGCATGCTTATTACAATTAGCGTATAAGTGATTTCGTTACAAATTAGCGGTTGCTTTTATTTTTTTTTATATAAAATAACTTGTATTTGTACATAGGCTTATGAATTCACATTCACATTGTACCTTGCAGTTAAGGTTGTGGTGCTTACACAGGCACATTTACTGCACAAAAAAAACAAATTTGGCAATCTCGTCTGATAAGATGAGATGATAATATTTAGGAAGATTATGCGGATTGAAATACAAATTTATTGTCAACAAATACATACATACGCTTTAACTCACTTCCTTTTTACATGCACTGCAAGCGAAAGATTCTGAAGAATAGTTATTATTTATTCAGCCACTAACATGATTTATTTGTAGTCTTATTTATGCAACAATTTTATCCTGTTTCGATCGGTAACGTGGAAATAATTATTTTTTAGAATCTTACAGCACCGATGCCTACATTATTTATAGACTTAGTCGTTGTGTAGTGTAGTTGAACCTTTTTTTGTATCGTTATCGTTTTGTACATAAGTCCTACGATACATTTTTTTGCCTTTGTACTGAACGTTGCTTTTGTACTTCTTCTTTTTAACGAATAAATATTACAATTTTGGCACATGTATATGATTTGTCAGTGTGCATGCTCGTTACCTTGCAGTAGCCGACTGAGCTCGCGAAGTTCGATCCCCCTTCTGCAGAACCTTCCAAGCAGTGTAAGGACAGCAAAAGCAGAACGTCGCTTGAAGGAGAGACTGGTACAGGAGGTATTCACCTTATTGAATCTTTCTCAATCATTGCGGTTTCTCATATCAGCTCTGAACAAGTTTATTAAAATACTAATGATCAAATAAAATGATTTAATCTAGATGTAAAAAAGAAGAAACAAAGTTGATTAGTTTAAAATAAATAATCCTTTGTTACAATCTGATTTCTCTGTTATCTCATAGGGTATAATTTCGGATGAAGACGAAGAAAGCCATTTAAGTCCTGCCGAACAGAGAGCTTTAAGAGCAGAGAAACGTGCAGCTTGGAGGCAAGCGCGTTTGAAGTCTCTTGAACAGGTAAACTTCAGTCTTTCGATTCTTATCTTTTTTTCGTACTCATACTTAAATATTTCATCGAAATTAATTCTTCTAATACGCATTAAACATTTAGGATGCTCTTCAAGCTCAGATAGTAATTAAAAAAATGAGCGAAATGATGGATACTGCGAATAAAACAGACGCACCGCAGGATTCTACAGATTCCGTCACTCCTGTTCCAGAACCAGATAAGGCGGCTGATGTAAGCAACTGTAAAGTACTCTTTGGTCCACAAACCGTTAGCAACTACATAGTCTAACGATGTGTTTGAAATAAATTAACCAGCATTTTTTTTTTCAATGTAATGATTTAACCTAAGTATTTACTAATTACTTCTTTGCTCGCCTGTGGTTCTAACTTAGCGTTTGTGTATTACAATGTAATTGTAACTACAACGGTACCCTCTTTGTCTGTCTTACTATCATAGTTTACTACGTTACGGCCGTCTAGTGCAGATTTTCCCAAACTTGCTGTACGCAGCAAAGTGGGTCCCCCTAAAGAGATCCGCGAATCCGAAAAAGTAGTGGACGAGAAGGTCACTCGGCGTACCGAGGAATATGTGGATGAGGTGACGGGTGAACGTCGTGTACGAACAGTTGAATACGTCGAGAAGCTCATTGAGCGGCAGGTACTATAAATTCTAGAACTTGCACAGAATTTAAGCACCAAACGTATCTGATCACATTATGGACTACAAATGGTTTGAGCGAGCAGGATAAGTTTCTCCTTAGATTATATTTTCAACTCATACTGCTATCCCAATTTGATTACCTTATCAGGGAGGTAAATACCAACACAAAGCCTATCATAATTTTTACATAGTCAAAACTTTATAAAACTCTGTTGAAAATTGTTGTCTATTTTAATATTTTACCATCTCACTTTTTTTATATTTATTTCGCTGTTAAGGTAATACAGTTGAAGTAGGGTCAAAATAAGCCCTTACTGGTACCCCTAATTTAATTGCCACTAAAAGAATTTTTTTCTAAAATTGTATAAGTATTAAAGATCCACTAAAATAGAAAAGAAGAAATGTTCATAAAAATTTGAGTAATGTAAAATATTGAAATATATTTGTAATTTTTTAAACTGTTTGAAAAAAAAATAATGTTGTATGTATGCATGTATGTAAGTATGTATGCTGTATGTATATGTGTGTGTATATGTATACGCATGCTGCCATTATACAATTTTGCTTGAATGCACAATATCTGATGGAGACACTAGTTCATTGGTTGTGTTTGTTGTTCCAAGAATCCAACACTGATCATGGAAGTGCAACCTGCACCACCTTGAGCAATTGATTTCATTTCCACTGACCACTAACAAACTCTTCTCACACTATTGGTAATGCTACTATTGGTTTTCTTATCTATCAGTTTAAGCATGTAACAATATATATTCTCTTAAAATAATGTTTTGCTGTAATTATTTTTATGGTAACGGTACATATTAAATGTTAATACTGTAAAAATTATTATAAGTTTTACATTTAATCTCATGTAATATATATATATTTTTTTAGTATTTTTTATTCATGTTTAAGTTATATACATCAGTGTATAACATTTTTCAGTTTTACTTCGAAACGTTTTTTTATGTGCAATATATATATATTTATGTAAATAGGTTGAAACTCTGCGAGAAAAGATTATATCACTGGAATTAAGTAATGCTGAAGACGATGTAGAAAGTATTACTGGCACTGGAGCAAGCGACGCTGAAAGCGAAAGTGAAGAAGTTACAGGACAGTCTTCGGCTGTGAGTACACCGCAAGAAAAAACTGAAACGATCATACCTACAAATATCACTGAAGGTGCCGCTCCTAAAATAAGTGCAAATACTGTTCTTGTTTCGAAGAAGAAGAAACGGAAACGCTCGAAAAAAGGTCGTCATTGACCTAAAAAACGAATTCTGGTGCAAAATAAAATGAGAGAAACAAAAGTGCAAGGAAATTGGTGAAACACTTCCTTGTAAATGACATTGTGAAAGTGTGTTCCAATAATGCAAACATTGCATTACATTGATCTTTGCATATTTTAAATTACAAATCTCGACTGTATTGGTGCATGCAGTACTACACATCATTCATTATGCATTACTGCTTCAAAGCATACACATGTATGTATAAGATATCATTTCATGTCCATAATTTAATGTAAATTATTTAGGTGCATTCGAAACTACATTTATCTTTCATGTACGTCGTGCTATGTTTTTAGTATCAAATATGCAGTTTTTTAAAATAATACATTTTTCAATAGAATTAGTATCGTTGCCTTCATTAAAGTGGTGCATCTTAAAAATCAGCCATCTCCTTTAATATTTTATGTACGACAAAATGTATATTTTAATATTTTTTATGTTCAGAAATTGAAATCTTTCAAATATTGGCAGGAAATATTGCAATGGAATTATCACTTAAAACGAAGTCCATGATGGGATTAGTATTTATATGACATAGAAATAGTATTTTTATTGTCAATACTATAATATTTCTTATTTTATGAAATAATTTATCGAAGTCAGATCCTATAGAAGAATCATATGATTTAATTCTTATGTTATTCTATATGAAGTGATACACATTCCCTTTTATAATTATTACTTTTTCTTTTTATTCTTGAACTGGTACTATTATAAATGGTATTCTTTTATTGAAACACGAATAATTTAGTTGGTTACATAAAATTTTTAATTAAATTATAATACATCATTGGCTCCAAATGCATGTAAAATAAATTATTAGTTAGCATAAAAATGGAAAGTAACGTAAACCGCGCTTAATTAAATGTGGTTTGTAAAGTATTTTATTTATTTTCCTTTAGACATAAGTAAATTAATATATATATTATGTAAAACTGTTTTAATACATTAGAAGATTCATTTATAAAGCATATGTATTTAATCATATTGTTAAACATCAACATTGTTTAATCACCCATCTTTAGAAGCAATACTTTAATGTATTTAAAGTTTTGTTATTCATTTTAATATATAAGTTGCCACTAATGAACGAACACTAGTATTGAATTCTTTAATTGTTTTAAATATAACATTATAATACATATTTACGGATTCTATTTTTTAAATTCATTTGTTTTAATTTATTTACATTAACGCTTATTATATTTTGTCGCTGTTATAGTTTATTTACATATGTACACTAATGTATTTCCATACTGTCAAATGTTCTCAATTATGTACTCAATACGCATAAAAAAGGATTAATTGAAATTATAACGTAACAAATGTAAAATGAAAATTTATTATTTTAATTTCATTCGTACATTTTATTTATTTATTCCTGGTTATAACAGTAGTCTTGAATAGACGCACGTGTGCAGTAAAATTTGGAAAAATAAATAATATATATATTAATTTGAGAATATCAATTCAATATTGCAATATATGAAGTAAACGAAAGGTAAATAGAATATTTTAATAATTGTATTATTTTTATTTTAAATTCGATTGCTCTTATTCTACTTGTTTTTGCAGTATCGAGTAAACACTATTAAACATAAAAATATCATATGGTTAATAGGCAATTTTTAATAAAAACAGATTATATTTTTAGTACTAAGATTTATAAAAATTATACATGTAAAATTACATAATATGTAATATAAGCAAATATTAATTGATAAATACACTATTAATTTTGGTGTAAAGTGCGGTTAAAGGAGCGGGACCAATATACTGCATTAAAATTGTACAATAAGAACAAAGTACGTTTTTTGTACAACCATTATGTATGATTTGATATCTGTTGTCAATATCAGTGGAACAACAATAAAATTACTGATGGCATTATTTACAAAAGTTGTGCAAACATTATGCCAATCTTAACTATACCTTTGTAGAAATAGTGAAAAAAAACACATTTTTTAAAAATGAATACTCTTGATGTAAAATAAAAATGTATAACAGTTATAGTGTTGAATGTTATATAAAATATTCGTTTACTTGAAAAAATGTAAAATGTTTTAACACTATAACATTATTTCAAAATGCCACGTATTGTAATTTCATGTTTTTTAAGATAGACAAGGCAAAATTATATTTGTAAACTCTTATATTCAGAAATATGTACTTTACATCGACGTCAAATATAGTACTCGAAATAATTTATATATACTTTTAAAATACTTGTATTAATTATTTATATAACTAATTCAAACTCAATATTACGTTTCGTTGTACACGTTTTATATTTTGATATTATCACCTAGTTTATTTTATAAGCAATAAACTGAACACTATTGATTTCCTTAAACGTGTCAGATTGGAGAACTACGATTAAACTAATGAAGTGCTGTTTATATGATTAGTACTAAATATTTATGGTACTAAGTTGACGAATAAATATATATTTATTTATCTATGTTATCTATTAAATAATATTTATGTCTTACAATACTCAACACATAGATCCAGTGGACAAACATCGTTTCATTATTTATGGTCATTTTATCGCTTCGGTGCAATAATACCTTCTAATTGCGCCTAAAGAATTAATAGAACATAAATTAATCACCGTAAAAGTAGTCAGAATCAATAGAAGAACATACCTTTAACTGCTGATTTGTTTTCTTAAGGAACTGTATCTCTTCTGTATACTTTTTTTCTTCGGCTTCTCTTAATTCAGCCGCTCTTCTTTCAGCTTGTTCAAACTTTTGTTTCAATTCAGCAACCGTTTTCTCCAGTTCAGCCTTTTGCAATTGTAGCTCATCTGCAGCAGCAATCAGATCTTCCTTTCCTTGTTCAGCCTACAAAAGTCTTAATGAAACCTTAATATTCTTTATTGCATATTTGCTTCCATATTAAAAATGAATATTTACTTGGAGCGCTTTACGCATACCAAAGGCAATACTGCTTTGATACAAAGTTTGATAAGCAGATAATGTCATTTTAAGTTCATCTCGAACTCGAAGTAAGAGTAGACCACGTTCAGCACAATTTACTGTTACCTGGCGTATTACTTCGTCTACGAAATAAAATTATTAAAAACTTTAGTTTCAAATAATGCACTATTGTAAAGCTACAACAAATTAATGAGAAAAACGTTACCAAAACATTGCGTGTAAAGTTCTCTACGTACTGGGCAAATACCAGTTTCTCTTGCTTGTCTTTGTTGCAATTTCATATCAAGTTGTTCTTGTAAATTAATAACGTCTAGTCTCGTTGCGGGTATACTTGATACCTGGACGAAAATGAGATAAATTACATATTGAATACTATTTGTCATACTTTGCAAAGAGAAACTGTTACTTGTTGAGTCCAGATTTGACCATCTTCTTCCCATTGTTTAGGTGGCAAAATCCTGTTTAGAACTTCAGTAGTCTCATGTCGTGTGTCTATTGTAGGAATAGTCGTTTGCACTTTGCAAACTGTTCCTCCAATTTTTGGTGTCGTATCTTTGAGTACCTATCTTAATAAGGAGATATAGTGAATCAAAATTATGATTGCAATTTATATAATCTTGTTACAATTTAAAGATTAATGATATAGGTATTATTAAAAATAAATTGAACCTTCTCTGGACGAGTTGTGACTAATACTGGAGTGTCATATTTAACCAGGGTATCCATAACGGGGATTCCGTCTTTTACCGCTGTTGCCATTATTATTTACTTATATGCTGCTGAGTAACGTACAATACACTATGTAAAGGGCAATATCATTTATGTATTTTTAACTGTCTGACCACTTACTGTTATCATAAAGTAAATTTGGAGCGGTTGTCATACCAATATTGATGTAACATATGTTACTAAGTAACAGCACATCCATTAAACAAAAACCAATTAGACAATAACATTTAGACAAAAACATTTATTACAACAAACATCATAAAATCATATAAATTTTAAAATTACAATTATTACAACAATCTTTTAATATAAACTTCTTAAAAATACTTTATGTAAATAGAGTATAAAATAATAACTTTATAATTAGATCTATGTTAAATTTTTGTATACTTCTGTTAGTAATAGTAATTTATTATCTTGAAAATACTAAATTTATTAGGACTTTAATACTTAAATGTATTAAAGTTCAGAGTGTTTTTGTATTATTTTTGCTTCAATTCCAGCATGAAGTTTTTGGACTGTCCTAGCATGTTTTTTAATATGTTGTTCCATAGTAGAATTATCGACATTGTAAGGTTTTCCTTGACGCGCCGCCTCTAAAGCAGCTTCCGTATGTAAGTGACGTAATTTAAGTAATCTGCCTTCATAATGTAAAAGTTCTTCCTATAAATTGAATAAAGTATTTACACATTGTTAAATGAGGTAAAATTTCGGTTAATTTTAAACGAATCCCTTTACCTTCAGAGAAGCGCGTTCTTCCGGTGAAAATGAACCTTCCAATACCATTCGCCATAAACCTTGTACTTTAGGTTCTATAAATTCTTTGTGATTTGGGCCTTTAGCGGTTAATCTATCTAATCGATCGTAATCACTTCGAATTTCCAAATGTTTCTCCCTAAAATTACACATTTAGAATTTATTTAACTTTATACTTATCTGATAATAATTTCATAATGGTATATGCATACCTAACTAACTTTGCTTTTCCTAAATAATCCAACTTTTGTCCAGGAACATTATTAGAAAATCTTTCCTCTTCTTCTCCTTCTATTACATTCCAAGTTGCTGGTTTATGATGTAAGCTATCTGCAAACATTAAATATAATAATTATACTATTTAATTCTGTTTGAACTTAAACAATTGACACATTGTATGTAATTTAATTACTAACTTTCATGTATTTCTGTATCTCCTGCTTCCACATCTTTCAAAAGACTCATATATTCATCTATTTTATCTTGATGATGTTCAAACTCTTCCTTTAAAGTTTCTAATTCTTCATCTATAAGATATATTTAAAATATAGTAAAAAGTCTTAATTTAAAACCTAACAAGCATATGTAACAAACTTACGTGTAAAACCTGCTAATTCAGCTTTAGCCCATAATTTGTTTAATCTTTTATCTTTAAAAACATCTTTAGCAATATAATTACTGCCATCATTTAATGCTTTATGTTTCTTCAATAATTCTGGATTTTCTGTATCGACAAAATGTTCCAACAATCCGTAAGTGCTCATAATACCTTTGAACGAATAAATTTTAAATTAGTAATTTTTTATTAATTAAAATTTAGTATTAAGATGATGTCCTTTTAAATTACCAATAAGTTTTTTTCTCAAACGTGCTTCTTCTTCGCCATTTGGATCTTTACCATCAGATTTAAAATGCTTGTATGCAATTTCTTCTTTATCATGAATTTTCAAGTCACTGAATATTGACTGTAGTTTTGACTCTGTCAAACGCTATAAGAAAATACATGTTTACACACTGTTTTCACATGGCTGTAAATGCACAATTATATTGAATAAATACTTACGTTCTTTGCTTTGATCCAAAGAATATTTAATTTTGCCATACGAAATGGTTTATCCAATTCGCGAAGAGAATTTGGAAACTGTAAAGGATCTTCATATTTAGGCGTATTTGCTTCAGCGGAATATTTATTAACAGCTACACTTATATGAAATAACAATACACATAAAAATATTGAAAAATACGTATTAGTTAACAATGCCATTTTACGATTAATACAGTACTAATCTTTATAGAGTATTGTCCAAAAGACAATTATATGAATATCTATATATACGAATTTGCCGACGTTTCCATTTCATAGATCAGTGCTCGGAACAGTGTTGGGCAGTCGCGGCGCATGAAAAAAAAATAAATCCGAAGGAAATTGCAGGAAGAAAAATTCTAAACCTAATCTAACGCCAAATAAACTGCCCTAACCTGTTCTAAACCTAATCTAACGCCAAATAAGTTATCCTAAGTTATCCTATCTGAATATTAGATTTTCATTTGTATACCCGGAGTCCAAAAAACTTTTGACACGGCCCTGTAGATACCTCCTTTACTTACTTTACTTTTAGGTCGGTATACAAACTGTTAGATGGCGTTGATCCGATTTTTTTTATTCGCGCGCGAAATACAATGAAAAACTGATTCATTCAATTACTAACAGTACACCTGATTTATTAGTATATTTTGTATTTGTTATACATTGGGATACGTATGATATATACTCATTGTACAGATAAAGCATCTGTCTTATTTTTAGATTTTACTACAGGAAAAGTCACATAAAAGGTCTTGAAATCATTGCATTATCGCCATCTGAACAATGCTCGATCGTTTTCTGGAACTAAGCAAAAACTTTAGGATTCGGTGGGAGTTTCCAACCCCTGTTTATCAAATATGACAGTTAAAACTTCAGCGAATGATTCTGACGATGTCATTGTTTAAAATGAGACCTTTAAAAATGAAAATATTGTTTAACTATAACATTTAGTTACATGCACCGATACAATATACAGTTGGGTAATAAATACGAATTGTTTGACCTTGATAAAGGGGTTCAAAGCAGTTACAATTTTGTATAATTTCCCATTTGAATTGTCATTGAATTTAATCAGAATGCAACGAGACGATCTTCTTATCCAAGAAATTGAAGGGATAGATGATTATTTGGGTCCAACTTTTCGGTACGTAAATGTAATTCATTATCGATGATTTTGTTAAAAGACGCGCCCCCAAAACATCCCCTTCACGCAGATGCAGCTTTTATCGTGCATATGCGCACTAGGAGGGTAGAAAATGGGGGTGGATATCTTTATGGTGGAATAAAGAAAAATTTAATTAGGGTTGTATCATGTCCAGGTTGTCAACTAACCAAGTTGACAATCTATTATCAACTATGGTACCAAAACATGAGTACTTATTGTATGAAATAGAGTCCACAGATACTAATAGTATAGGTCTTGTTTTCAGGTATTATCATTCTGAATTAATCCTTGAAGGAACACAATTTTAAGAGACAAAGTAATTATAAATGTCACTTTTCCTCTTTTAGAGCAATTTACGATGGACACGAACATCAGAAATTTATGGAAAAACTGGATGAGCGTATTAAAGCACACGATAAAGATATCGAAAGGATGTGCAATCACCACTATCAAGGTTTCATCGACTCCATTAGAGAACTTTTACAAGTTCGTTCTCAAGCACAACAACTTAATGTTAGTTAGTTATTTATACTTTATTTATAATTTAAAACAAACAGGGATTCAGTAAAACATAACTTTCTTATAGGCTGAAATATTAGAACTCGATAAACGTATTACTGCAACTGCTACCAAAGTAATAGAAAAAGGGGAGGAACTTGTTAAAGCTCGCAAAGTGGAGAGTAATATGGCTGCAGCAGTGGACAGTCTTACCATGTGTCTTCCTGTTTTAGCTGCCTATGCAAAGTTAAAAAAACAGCTCAAAGATAAACGTTACTATCCTGCATTGAAAACATTAGAACAATTAGAGCAACATGATTTACCAAAAGTAACAAATTATAGATTTTCTTCACAAATTACTCAACAAATTCCACAGTGAGTAATGTCACGAGATGAAAGAATATTTGTGTTTACAGCAGATGTTAACTAAAGAGTAATAATTCACAAAAACATATTAAAGTACATTAAGTGACTGATCACTTGAATGATTTTAGACTACGTGAAAATATAAAGGATGCTTCCATGTCTGATTTAAGAGACTTTTTAGAAAATATTAGGAAATACTCACCAAAAATTGGTGAAGTTGCTATGAGACATGTAAGTGAGACTATCAAAACTTAAAAATAAATTTCATTGCATTTAATATATCATCTTAATTATATAACTCAAGACTCAAGAACAACTAATAATTGAAGCCGAAATTATTGGTCGGAAAAAGAAAAAAACACAAGTAACTAATTCTTTAACAAATGAATGTGAGGAAGAATTAAGTGCTCAAGATTTAATGGACTTCAGTCCAGTTTATCGCTGTATGCATATTTATACTGTACTTCGTGAAGGAGATACTTTTAAAGCTTACTACAGACAACAAAGGATGCAACAAGCAAGATTAGTTTTACAATCTCCTATTAATATGGTAAATATTACCACCGATTTTAGAAGTAAGATGTTCTTTTAACTAAATTTGTCACTTCTCAGCATGAAAGCATAGCTGGTTACCAAACATATTTACAAGGTATCATAGGCTTTTTCGTAGTAGAAGATCATATTTTAAATACAGGCAATGGTTTAGCTACGCGTTCTTATTTAGACGAATTATGGTCTATGGCACTATCGAAAATAGTAAATGCGTTGCGCACTCATTCCGTAAGTGTTAATGAAATATTATCGAATTACTCGTAAGTCGAACTTAACAATATACAAAGACTACATTTTCTTAGGCGTATTGTACGGATGCAACGCTCATTTTGAAAATAAAAAATCTTATAATGTTGTTTAACACAACTTTAAGTGTAAGTAATCCATTATATTATAAACTTGTTGCTAATAACACAACAATTTTCTTATCACTTTTCTTTTAACAGAATTATGGATATTCTATAGGACAATTATGGGATTTATTACAAGAAATTCGAGTACATTATAATGAGGTTCTAATGCAACATTGGGTTCAAGTATTTAGAGATATTTTAGATGAAGATAGTTTTTTACCAATTCAAGTAAGTTTGTTACTTTTAGAAAGAATCAGCAAATGTTTTATCGGCTAGTATATCGATATATCGTATACATTGTCTTAGGTAACTACGCAAGAGGAATATGACAATATTCTCGATTTATTTCCATATCACGATGAAGAATTACAGAAAGCAGAATTCCCTAAAAAATTTCCATTTTCTGATATGGTACCGAAGGTTTACCAGCAAGTAAAAGAATTTATTTACGCTTGCTTGAAATTTTCAGAAGATTTAAATTTCACGCAAACAGAAATAGATGAAATGATCTGCAAATCAACGAATTTATTATTAACAAGAACTTTTAGTGGGTGTTTGTCGTCCTTATTTCGAAAGCCATCATTAGCATTATTGCAAGTTGTTCAGATTATAATAAATACAGGGTACCTTGAAAAGTCTACCAAGTATTTGGAAGAATTTGTGTCTAATATTACAGGGTAAGAATTCAATGCATCGTGAGTAGTGGATTTAATATGATATAATGTGAAAAATGTTATAGAACACAGCACGAAGGACAATTAAGTAATATGGGTGTAGAATCAGCTATGTTTCGAGTTGCAAGGGACGATGCTGAGAAGCAAATTTGTGACAAATTAAAAAACAAACTTGACGAATTTTTAGAATTAGAAAATTATGATTGGAACTTAGCAGAACCTCAAGGACACGCGTCTGGATTTATTACCGATCTCATAGCGTTCTTACAAAGTACTTTCACCTGTTTCACTAATTTACCAGTACGTGTTTCAGATATTAAAAGACTTATTACATGTATGTAATACAAATTTTTAATAACCAAAAATATGCACGTTTTAGGAAGAAGTTGCACAGGTTGCTTGTAAATCTGCTTGTTCTCATATAGCAAAAGCTATATTAGGAATATTAATTTGCGAAGATGTGAAACAAATATCCATGGGTGCTCTTCAACAAGTCAATTTAGATACTATACAATGTGAGCGTACGTGTTTCATTTTTATTCATAAATAAGATACAATATACGATTACAAAATACTTCTGATGATATTGAATTGATCCGAACATAAGATTAGAATATTTGAATTTTTAGAATTTGCTGCCTCAGAACCTGTTGTCGGTTTACCCGAAGGTACCTTGCTTCAATATTTTGCACAATTAAGACAATTACTAGACTTATTCATGAGTTGGGACTGGCCTACTTATTTTCATGATTATGGTCATGAATCAAGTAAATACAATTTGGTAACTCCAAATATGGCTGTACTTTTGTTAGAGAAGTATGCATCTTGTTTTGTTTAATATAATACTATGCTACGCACTGGTATTTACATTTTAACGTGGATTCTTATAGGTTAAAGGAATCTGACAAAAAGACAGTGTTTTCTGTACTGAAGAAGAGCGAAAGAGACAAGAAAAAACTTTTAGAAACTGTATTAAAACAATTACGCCAATTAGCACAAACTACTCAGCAGTAAATAAAAAAAAAGTCAGTATGTATATACCTCAGAAAAGATTGTAAATACATAATTTTTAATATATACTGTATGCATAATTCTTTAGAAACTTATTGTAATAAAATTGCGATAAAAAATTTTAATCAGTCATGTATTAATTTTCTTATATTGTCATGATACGGTGAATGTTAAAATAGTTTCTTATGGCTTTTTTTTTTTAAATGACATTTCACATTACAATAGAAATGACTTATATTTTATTATGCTCATATCGATAATAGCATCAACTTTGCAATGTTCAGTTGCATTGTGATCACCTGTTTTGTTTGTAATTATTAAGAATTTCACGCAACATCGAATTCCAAGCAATAGAATATAATACATCATTTAAATTCCCATTACACTTATTATTTTGTTTTCTCCTAAATTGGCATTGTTATTTTACATGTAAATGAGTTACATATCGTACAATAACTGTACAGCGGGTAATGTATGACGTATAAAGTCCCAATTCCTAAGTCTTACATGTGTAATTATCTTTAGAATTAAATATTTAAAAAACCACAATAATTGATCATTCTAAAGTTATCCAAATTTCCACATCAATCTAATGATGTTGAATATTCATATTGAAATATAAAGTAAATACATATGTAGATAGATAATTATATTAAGAATAATAAAATAGATTAAATACAAATCAACAAGAATTCCTGTAAAGTAATACCAAGAGCTCAGTGTTTGATTTATGAATCAATTCGATAAGTATTTAATAGAGATAAAACAAATTAATAATATGCATATATAGACCAATTATGATGCATGTGGCACAATTTAATTGGTGATGTATAATGATTAGAGCTAATCATCGATATTGTCAGGATCCACATCATCAGGTAGCACAGAATACTTATTGGAAGCTACGAAATTCTGAAACGAATAAATCATAAATAATTACAATGATTACTGTAAGTATTATAACTTGTTCAGTTTTCTACTTACTGGAGCTTGTTCATCTTTTGCCTTTGGCATTCTGCTGACATCGTCTTTCTCTCTATCTTTTCGTTCTCTAAAAAAATATCAATCAAGACATGTATAAAAATACACAATTTTTCATAAAAAAAAAAAATAATATACGGTCAAGACTATTACCTCTCAGCAGGACGAGTGTCACTTGATTTTTGAAAACCTTTTGAGGCAGCAGCAGGTCCACCGCGTGAAGACGGTTGTCCTCTAGAATCTCCGTATTGATCTAAATCGTAGAACAATATTTGTACCGATATTGTTTTTAATATGTTTATTTATAAACGATGTCAATTAACTTTACCAGTATGAGCGGCGGGTTGACTTCGCGGTGTTGATCTTTCGTTTCTTCGATTTCTATCATCATCTGATCGCCAAGTTGGCCGACCTCTCTCTCTTTCTTTCTCATCACGACCCTCCTATAAAAGATGATTAATACTTAACAAATGAAATAACATGACATATGATATAATATCAACTTCAATTGTAGTAAACTTACGCCGTTACGTTTGCCCCAAGTACCTTCCTTAGTACCGCGTTTGTCTGAATCGCTGGAAAGAAAAGATTTGTTAAATATTTTCAAACTACATATTATCAAAGAAATTATATATATGCTTGATAGTTTACCCTTCTTCTTTGGATTTCGATTCTGCGTATGATTTTGCAAGACGTTCTTCAATTTCTCTCTCTCTGGCAGTGGTATCTACGGGCTTTGCAGCACCAAATATATTTGCTGAAGGGACATGTACAGGAGCTGCTGCCGGCGGTGCAGATTCATCTTTGACAGCAGCAGTAGCTTCAATGGGTTTCGTACGAGGCTGTAGCTGCAACTTCGGCCTACTTCTTGGTTCAGCTGTACAATATAAAATTTTATATACTTTCAACGTTTTAAATATTATATAATTAATAATTGTTATCGTTTACTGTCAACGCTGGGTTTTGCTCCTTGTCTACGTGCACCATCTCTGTCCCAATCAGAATCAAAATTACGACGTGGCCCAAAATTGCTCCCTCTATCCCCATCTCTGTCTCTACTACCTTTATCATAGCGAGACCATTCTTTATCTTTGTCGTCATCTTTAAAACCACCTCTGTCTTTAAATGTTGGTCTTCCTCTATCACTGCTTTCACGCCATGCACCCGGCTTATTATCGTAATCAGAAGCTAAATGGTAAATATATAATAGCATTATCATTCCCTTTGAATTAGTCATTTTTAGTACATGAAAAATTTTATTATCATATAAACATACTCTCACGATCATCTCTTCGATCTCTATTGTCATATCGACTTCGATACGAGTCTCCATCTGACGGTAGGGCTTCATCTCGTGGACCGCTTCTCCAATCTCCGGATGTACGTTCAGAATCGTCATAATTGTCTCTACGGTTATCTCTGCCCATGCGTCCTCCACGACGATCATCATTAACACTATTTGAAACATCAATTCGTACTCTTCTTGTCTTCATTGACTATGAATATAATAGTTTGTACAAAGTTCTTCTATAGTACAATATAATATGAATATAAGTTTTGATGAAAATGCACAAACTTACTGTATTAGATAAACAGAGAGCATCAATTAAACTCTGACGATCTTCAAATTCAACATATCCATATCCTTTAAGTTTATTAGAATCTTTTGGCAGACGTATGTTAACGATCTAAAAGCAAATATTGGCTAAAGTTGAAATAATTAAATAAATACTTCACATAAGTTATGACAAAACAAAATTTTTTCAGATACTGGCCTTCATGTCTGCAAAGAACTCAGTTAAAAATCCTTCATCCACTTCATAAGGAAGATTGGTAAGATATGCTACATAAGGTGGATTAGTAGGGATATCTTCATCAGCAACACGAGGTCCTCGTGCTGCTCTAGGGGCTGTGGGTAGAATTAATGGTTCCTTGCTGCTTCTTGATGAAAATCCTTCTAACACATAATAATAATATTTATAAAGGATCAAAGAAAATTTAATTATATGTATCTAATACATATATAGTTTAAATCAATTGTTAGTCTCTAAAAATGTTTCAACAAATTTTAACAAACACTTCTTAGGTCTTTGAATAAATCTTTAATGTTATTCAAAAATTAGGGAGAGTTCATTTCTTTTTATACCTAATACAATGTATATACAAATATGTATATGTATACATATGTACCTCCAGGTTATCACAATAATATAATATAAGGATAAAACATAAACATCAAGAAAATTTATTTTACCCTGCTCCTCGTCCGTATCATCAGCCCAGCTGCCTGATTGTTTCACTGGTACAGTGGGTGTTCCACTCCCATCAGCAAGGAATGACATTAAACCTACAGTTTTAAATACAGCTTTACCCTTCTTCTTCTTCCCCTTCTTGTTTGCTAAAAGTTAAAGCAAATATAAGGCTACATTTTTAAAAAAGAGATCTTTAATATACGGCAGCACAATATTGAAAGCATGCTCCGTATCATAAAAGGTTTGGTTATGTTACGAAAAAAAATAAGAAAATGTAACAACGTCACCCTTTCGAATGTTAAGAACATAATCAAAAGAATGAAAAATGAATAACTTAACATTATTTGTAAAAAATTTACCTGCAGACATGATTACGGGTCAAATTTAAGGCAACGTAAATCAAATTCGCGTTCCGATGAACCACACGACCAACCTCAGGACCCATAAGGCATGAAACACGTTCTAGATAGATACAAGTCGGCTAATACCATGTATCACAAAGTTGAGGACAAGAAAATATTTTAACTGAATTATATATGATTTTAATCAACTTTTTATATTAATAATTAAAAATATCTTTCTTTTCATCATAATAATTAAAACAAAATAAAGTTGGAATAATTTGATGTCACAGTGTCGGGAAATGAAATGTGTTTTTGAACAATAATACAGCAATTTTTTAACAATAATTTATTGAAGATAGTTGAAAAAGTGTACTGACATCTCAACTTTTGTAAAAGTCACGTTTACAAAATTTTGGAACGCACAGTTTCATTCGAAATTTGAAGTTGTTGCAAACAACAGCCAATTAAAATTGGGCATCGTTTTCTTTCCACCGCGTCCCTCAATGGCTTCCCCCTTAAGGATATACTCTGTGCCTATATTCCTATGTTCATGTTCGAAACGGAGTGAGTAGCGTTTGCAGGAAGCAACTGCGAAGCAGTCGTAAGTCACGTGATCGTAACATAGTGTGCTGAAGACATGGCGGACAAAGAGGAGACTGAGAAGACCATCGCCGAAGACTTGGTTGTCACCAAGTATAAAATGGCCGGCGAGATCGTAAATCGTAAGAAAACGAATTAACGTTCTCTAATGAAGCCCAGAAATCAAGAGTGACACTGTCTCATGAAAGCATGAGCATCTTAATGTGTTATTTTCCACCTGGCCATATGGAATGTGGCGCGCTAATGCCGGGCTCCCTTACCATGTGGGATAGATAGCATTGACTATTACATCCCGATAATTTATTAATATTTTCAATCTTCTATGATTTTTTAATGATCTATGGACAATGAATTACTCATTTTTCACTAGGCACTCTTGAAAATCATGGATTTTATTTTATTATCGCTATGTAACATTTTTAGCAGTGACCATAATCTGCTATGAATTCTTGTGTCTCAATGTTTCCATTTCCGTAAAACGATCAGTCGTTAAATATCATATGAACACTTTCATGTTTTATGGCCAATTTTACTTGTGTTAGTTTTTTACTTTTTATTTCAATTGTATATTTGATTATTGTTAATGTATGAAATAAATTTTATAAATCTATATAATTATAATATAATCTAATTTTTAGTAAATTCTTATTTTGTTCATGTTGATCTCATTCAGCTATAAATATAACTGCTTTTAACAGTAGATATATTTTTATCCTTTCAGGAGTACTAAAGCAAGTTTTGGACAAATGCATTGTTGGAGAATCGGTGAGAGAAATTTGTGAATATGGAGACAAATTATTACTTGAAGAAACCAGCAAGGTTTTTAAGAAAGAGAAAGAATTGAAAAAGGGAATTGCTTTTCCCACATGCATATCTGTCAATAATTGTATTTGTCACTTCTCGCCAATTGCAAGTGAACCAGACCTTATACTTAAAGATGAGGACATGGTAAAAGTGTAGGTATATGATTTGTAATAATAACATATGTGACACTATAGTTTAAAATTATAATATCTTTCTTTTAAAGTAATTGTTGGTTCATATTTTTAGAGATCTTGGAGCACACATTGATGGCTTTATAGCAGTTGTGGCACACACTATTGTTATAGGTTCTTCACCTGAAAAAAAAGTTACTGGTAGGAAAGCAGATGTAGTGTTAGCTGCACATTATGCGTCTCAAGCCGCATTAAGGCTTCTAAAGCCAGGTACGGAGGTGAGTTGCTTGAGTGCCTTGTAATATACGTAATAACTTGTGCTTTTTTTATTTTAATATATTTTATATAATGGTTCCCCTTTCCAGACATATACGATAACAGGAACAGTTGAAAAAATTTGTGAAGCATATAAATGCAAACCAATCGAAGGAATGCTCAGTCATCAGTTGAAACAATTTAAAATAGATGGAGAAAAAACTATAATCCAAAATCCCAATGATGCACAGAAAAAGGAACATGAAAAGTATACCCTTGAAACTCATGAGGTAGAATGCATTTCATATTGTGCAGAACATGACCAAAGAAACATTTATGTAATATGTATGAATCTTTTGAATTAGGTGTATGCTATGGATGTTTTGGTTAGTACTGGCGAAGGGGTAGGCCGAGAACAGGACACTCGGGTTACTATATTTAAAAAAACAGAGGAAACATATCAGCTAAAGTTAAAAGCGTCACGCATGTTTTACTCTGAAGTCACTCATAAACATGGACTTATGCCATTTAATTTGCGTACTTTCGAAGACGAAAAGAAGGCAAAAATGGCAGTAGTGGAATGTGTAAACCATAGGTTGATCGAGCCATTCCAAGTGAGTCTATTTAAACATATAATTTTTTTATGTAATTCAAGCTTTTCATATTTACATATTTTTATTAACATTTTAGGTTCTTTATGAAAAACCAAATGAATTTGCTGCACAGTTTAAATTTACGGTACTATTAATGCCCAATGGGCCACATAAAATAACAGGAATTCCCTTTGATCTTGATGTTTTTCAATCTGATTGTGTTGTTAAAGATCCTGAATTAAAGGTACGAATTAGATGTTCTTTCTAACTTTTCAATGAATTTTCGTTAATTTAATGTTCCATTTTCAGACCCTTTTGTATACCTCAGCAAACCCGAAGTCTGCAAAGAAGAAGAAAAAGAAGGCTGAAAAGGCCGTAGGTGAAGTAGCGATGGAAGTTGATGCCAAGGCCTAACACAACCATTTTAGTGTTCATCATGACGTATTAATAACATCGTGCACTTTACGTTATCTTTTATTCAGTAGCTTCAGAGCAGAAATTAGACACTTTTCAACATCACCTTATCTTAATATCTTTTTTTCTTTTATTGGAGCGCTTCATTGATAAATTGCAATTCATCGTATCGTTCTCTCTTTACTACGTCTCCTTTGATGATTTTTTGATAACATAACTGGATCCACGTTAATTCAAAAAGTGTCGGATTCTGCCCTGAAAGAATCGGACTTTATGACACTTCTTAATGCTGCGCCATTTATTGGAACTTACGTTTTTATACCGACGTATCTTTTAATGGACCATGGTATTATTTTACATTGAACAATGATTATTCATAAGACGTTTTGCAGCTGATGTATTACAATTTGAACATGTGAATATTTCGCAAACAATGGTGAGAGTATATGACTGTTTTGTGCGAATTAATTTGACCGAGCCACATGGAAGAAAATACGACTTTGATTTTGTAAAAATTATAAAAAAATACTATATTGAGTTAAGTCGTATTTACTTGAAATTTAATTGCATTACAAAGAAATTGCTTCAATGGAATCATAGTCAATATAAGTATAGTTTCTCAGTGCATTGTTGAACGTTATACGATTCACTTCGACACCGTTGCTAGTTTTCTACTAGCTGATTCACATTTAATCAATGAGGATTATTACCATACAAAAACACTTAATTTCGAATTGTACAATTGGAATGAATGTCCATATTCGGATTTCGCATAAACAATGAAATGCCAATGAACCTCGGAGTATTTCGTTGCAAGAATTCCCCGACCATCAATAAATATTTTATTCTGTTTAAGTTTATGTCCACGCGAATTTCTAATGCGTGTTTAAAGTAAATATAGGAACTAATCACAGGTGCATTTCGTATCATTCACGTTCGAGTGAGGGAAAAAGAAAATAGAATCTTTCAGAGGACAAGCGAATTATGGGGAGTAATAGTCTTGCCGAGGAAAAAAGCGGAAATTATAAAATATTAATACGATGTAATAATAGTTTTGTAATAAGGAGGATAGATAATGTATCTGTTATAGATATTTTTTCTACTCAAGTTGTGCATATGTCGAATGTTACCGAGTGTGCTTGTAAAACAAAAGATATCTTAAGTGATAGGTGCACTGTCCTTCATTTGCCCTCGTCGGAGCATCTTTCCATTATATTTGGTATTATACTTGCAATAAAAGTAACATTTACTAAGTATGGAAAGGTTGAATCCATGCATCTTCTTCGACAAAGTTTTTATCGTTTTAACGAAATTTTAAATAATAAAAGTAAGAATAATTTTATTGCACAGAGATCGTTAGTGTCTACTACGCAAAAGAGGACTGTGCACAAAATTCATAACATAAAATTGTTGTTAAAGAAAATTAACGACAAACTAACAAGTATAGATTTTGACACGTGCATATTCTACAGATCATTATACTGCTCCTTGTTTTTCTTTCAAGATAAATAATGCATAATCTGTAAGATACTGTCTATTTCTAACAAACTCGTCAGAGAAAAACTATAAACAAGCAAGATAGAATTTTATAGATTATGACTTACTGATTTTTCTACGGTATAATCTCTGGTGAAAAATGAAAAACGAGACGTCATAAATATAGAAACATATTTGCAGCCGTGTCTTTATTGTTAATGTAACAGGTATGTCATATAAACTAATATAGTTTTAATACTTGCTTCTGTTATACTTAAGATTAGTCCAAGAAAAAAATTAGCGCTACAAAAGAAAAGAAAACAAAAAAAAATTAAAAATATTAAGCAATGCCAATTTATTACATAAAATTCGAATGAATTGATATTAAAACAATGTTCAAAGTAATTTTATCGTGTGATATCTACTTCTAGGCTCGTTAAAAAAAATGGTATTAAATTAAAGTGTTTTTATTTTTATTATTTCGATAAGGATAATATTGATCAATTTTTGGCTCAATGCCACTTTTTAAAGTAACAAAAAAGCAATATAAGTACTGTAAATATATGATGACGTATAGTGATAAATTCATGATCAAAATGAAGGATTCTTTTTGATTAGCACATTTCTGAATCAGAATATACAAATTTTAATTTTAATACAATCGCATTAGGAGTAGTAATATCAGCGACATTGATCTCACTGCCGTTTTTCAAACCAAGTTCAGCTAATGATTTCGTCAAGTTCTCGCGGGTTTTTTCTTCTATACTTGGTACAGTTTGCATGTACAGAGTTCTGTTTTTACCGTTAATACATGCCGTGAGACCTGGATTTTTCATTTGCAAATCAGATCTTTCACACAGAAGCTCTATCAAATCCTTTAACTTAGATTTAGGATTATCAATTTCAATTTCTTTTGGAATTTGACTACAAGCTACACAGTCTTCTTTCCTTTCTGCTTCATAAGTGTAAGTATAGATTCCATCTACATTGTTGAGTACCTTTGAAAGGAAATCATTTGTTCATTAAGTTATATAAGATATATTTTTAACTTGTATGGTTGTGATAAGTACCATGTAATTATTCAATGATGCACTGCAACTGCTAGCTAGTTTAAATGCTTCTGTAGCACATGTTGCAGCAATAACAGCATTTGTAGATGCTACTGCTGGTATAATGTTTTTTACTACTCCTTGTACTAATCTGTATGTTAAACCCTGTATACCAAATTGTGCTGCTCTTTCATTAGATTTCTCATAAATCCAATTTATATGATGGGGATCATCACCATCGATTGGACAATCAAATGGATTTTCTTTCGGCCATTGGATTACTTTTACATATTCTATACAATGCTCTGGCAGACGTGGAGTATTAGCTATTGTACACAATGGATATGTAACCTGTGTGTCAAGGTAATACAATTTTAATTAATAAGGACTGCAATATGTTAATAATCTGTTTATAACATTCACCTGAGGAGGGTATAAATCTAACGTGCATTCAATGCAAGTAGTTAAACCAGGAAGTATTACTCTTGCATTTCCTTTAAAACCTTCTGTTCCTCCATCAATCATTGGTATTATGCTAGAACGATCTAATTCTCCATCTTTGTAAACTAAAAGGGACAGTAGCATACCATTGATCCATCTTCTTGCAACTACTGAATCCAGGCCACAAATTACTATATGGAATTGTCTATAAAATTCTTCATCTTTGTCTTGTATTTTACAACAATGCGATACAACATTACAGCCTGGGATTCTAGCATTAATAAATTTTGCAGCTACTTCTGCTTTTGATGAACCAATATCATTGTGACGGAATAAAAACTGCCTGTAATTTTTTCCAATTAAATTTTTGATATTTTATAGTGAACTACAATCTAAAGATTGTGTTTAAATTATATTTCCATACCGATTAAGGTTAGACAATTCAATTGTGTCCATATCGATCACATGAATTTGTCTAAATCCCATTAACGCTAAATTTTTAAGTAACTCGCATCCTAAACCACCGGCTCCTATAACTAGAATCTTACAATTGTCCAGCATAAATTGTAAGGTGTCTGACGATGGTTCGAAATCGGGTCTGCAAAAAGGACCTGATCTCTCCAATACTTTTCGCAAATTGCTCCATCGTCTGTGAGTGTGATCGGAACCCATTATCTGAGTAATTAAGCACTTTTCAAACTATACCAGTAAAGTATCAATATTTTAATTAAACATTATATATATCTTTTTTGTACATCATAACCTATTCAGATAATACAATTGACGAGTAGTACTATTTTTCAAGCCACCTGATAATCGCCGAAATACAGTAGCGACACCAAACAGCCGTTTCTAAATGTACTAGAACGACTGAATTGCGTCGACGGTCAATATAAAATAATACAACAGGTATTGCTCGTTCAAGGGGAGATCATACTTATCATTCAATGAATTCTTGTTCATTTTGCGCACAATAGTTTTGATTGGTTCGAATACGTTTCGTGATCGAGAGCAACGCGCATGCACTCTTACCACATTCTTGATGCAAGACGCGCATACTCAGTGATCTAAATTTATAAAGTCTTCAATTCCCGAAGTTGGTTATTCGAATCCAGTTATTCGTACATTTTAACCACCATATACATGACCAGCGAAACACAAAGCGCATGACAGTGGAATAGCACCAAATGATAGGGTACCTACTGAAGTTAGTCGAGATGCGCAAATTGAGTATAATCTTTTGATTAGAAAAATATAATTTCCGTATTTCACTATGTGAAAAATATAAAACATGACAGATATAAAATGCATTCGTTATGTATTAGTAATTCATAATTTAGAATGAATTTATCTAGTAAAAATAATGTGGACTTATACACAGGGCCCCGTAAACTGTAGGCACAGCTCTGTGCGAATTTAACTGTTCTCTATTTCACAACATTGATTCATGAAATATTCAAGTATCTGAACGCACGCATATTTGATTTTATGTATGTATAGCTGTTTGATTTAAATTTATTCATCTTTGTTCGTTCAATTCGTGTAACCGTCTTTCACACACCGTTTCTCGAGCAGACCGCCTTCCATCACGGCGTGTTCTCGCTTCCTTTCAAAATCGATATGTAAATCGGTGTTGCACGGATGAAATGGTGAGTGACGCTCCGCCAGTGTTACATCAGATTAAACTGCGTTTCTACACGGATCGTGTGTACACTGACCGCGAACTTTAAAGCCATTCCGTGACGTGGTTTCTCCTTTCACCGCGAAACAAATTCATTTTACAGCAAACGATACTCGAAAGCCGCAAATATTCAAAATCGTGATTTGTATCGTGACGTGATACGAATACCTGTAACCCACCAGTTTGTGTACGTTAAAAGCGGTTGCCTCATACACACGTGTATTAGCGCTAAGTCGAAAAAATAAAATCTTAAATAACAGGCGTGCGTTGTGTCACGAATCGAAAGTACGCGTTTCGAGTTTGTTCGTTCGCTTTCGAGCAGTTTCAAATAAATATTAATGTAAACATTTTTAATACATCGTGAGGTAAACGCGAGTAAAGGATAAACGATACGGGATCGACGGATAAAAAGGATGTGCTTTCTACTTGCGAGAGTAAATGCGTTGTTACTCGGTGGCACAGCGTGTTCGCGTGTCGACGAGGAACTCGCGCGCAATTCACCGATCTCCTGCCAGGCATAAAGCGAACGCAGTTTAATGGAAACGTGCGATATTCTTTCGATTCGTGGCATAGCGGCGAGTAACCACTGTTCGAGAGGCGGCGTGCTTTCGTGTTTACATGTTGCGCGCACGTCAAATCGATACGTCGTGTACATGTGCTAGCGTGTTCAGTGAGTGAGTTACGAAATCGGTGGACGGAAGCGTTCGCACGTGGCTCGTAATTGTCCATTACTCGTGAAACGTTCTTCTTGTTTGACGTTTAGGTACATAGAGAGCCTCTGACAGCGGACTTTCAAATATCGACGAGCGGTCAATAAATAATACGCGACAGATACAACGGTGGCCGGGTGGTACTAGTCGAAGGCGGACAATTCGATAGATCGAAGTTTCTATGGGATATAACATCGCAAACTGGGAAATGATACGTACGAGGGAGGAATTGGCGGAAAAATTGGGCCTAGAAGGCGTGGATGACACTCACTCTTTATTGAACAATATGGTAGACGTCAGAGCGTGCTACAAGCCCAGCGGAAAAGTAAGATTGTCATGTTCGATGTTTTTGTTCTTTCGTGTTTTTCTTATTAATTGATGTATGCGAATAGTACGATATATTTAGATTTGCTTGACGGTTTCATTTATAAGGGTGCGTTTTGATTGAACGAGGAAGAACGTAGCGCAGGGGCAAGAGCATTCGTTCGTGCTCCATTGTAATCGACTATCGAGGGAACCGTTCGATTGTATCAAACAGCTGAATGCGAGCGAAAGTTCGTGGAGTTTCAAACGAGCGTTCGAATGCACTGTACGGCAAATTGAATTGTGTCGAATTAAAAAGCACTGAATTGAATCATATTCACTCGAATATATAATTGAATTAGGTCGCATCGAATCGGAATTGAAACACATTAAAATGAGCATTCGCTCGTTCAGTCTAAACGCACTTCAGATAGCATGTACTTTTATTTGTTAATCGATACTTTGATAATGTGTGTTCTATTAAGCATGCTTTTTTTCATTAAAAAGATATGGTAACGTATGGGAATCATTATCGACACTAGCATTATTAATTAGATTTGACTCACAAGCATTAACAGATATTAACCGATCGCATATAATCGTTAAGCTATACCGTTACTCTTTGTTTATGAATCAAGAAGTACTTAAACTGTTCTACTTTATCGTTCGACTTGATTTAACAAAATTGGCATTAATTGACGTTTACGATGGGGGACAACAACCAGTTCCACTTGTTTAAGGAAGTATTCATTTATGTTTACAATAACGGATAAATTTCTCTGAGCGATGTAAATTAACCTTTTGTATATTCCAAAGATACTTGTTTCGATAGCACTCATCTCGGCTCGCCTTTTCTAACCTACACATTTAACTTCGATTAATTACTTTCTTTTCAACTCGCAATCGGATCGAAGTCTACCTGTCACTTCTGACATATCTATATCTCTGCACGATTATTGCATGCGTACACGTAGCATTTTAACAA
Source organism: Megachile ligniseca (assembly GCA_945859555.1). Classification (NCBI taxonomy): domain Eukaryota; kingdom Metazoa; phylum Arthropoda; class Insecta; order Hymenoptera; family Megachilidae; genus Megachile; species Megachile ligniseca. The sequence goes on from OX243783.1 coordinate 9,473,733, forward strand.
AGCATGAATCGACGTTGCGTTACAGTGCTGGGCCTCGCGTTCGAGTTGCAACAAAAGTGGTAGGTATGGATTTTATTTTTATTTCTACTCGGTAAGCAAAGAAAAAATTGGAAAAGAATCGTATGTCGTAATGACAATGCGCGTCAGTATAAAAAAAGGAAAAAACGTCAGGCTACCGCATTGAAAGAAGCACGGATAAGCGTGCCACGTGACACCCGGCTGGCATCAGGCAGCGGCTATATAACCATCGCCAGTCAAGTCAGTCAGTGCTGGCTCGGCGACTTTCGCGATCTAACGCGCGCGCCTGGAACTCTACTACACGATCGTACATGTACGTAGTGCTCTTTTTTTTACGCGGTACTGTCTCAATGAATCTACGTTGCGTGACCGTGCAACCGATTACCAACCATTGCTATCTCTTTCTCGGCGTACGAACGAGATCGCGTGAACTTGGGATACCGTTTCCAACGATTGTGCGATGCGTTTACGCTTCTAAACAAACTTCGCGGTGTGCAAGATTACATTTCGATGCTTGTAGTGCAACATGGTTTCGGTCGCGATTTATACAGTAAATTCGAAAAGGAACACAAGTATTCGTTATAATAGGTCTCGAACAACGAAACGAATTCGATTCTCAGAATACAATGCGCAACCTTCTTTTTGAATGATCGTGCGGCTAACCCAAATCTGGATTGAGAAACGCGCAAATTAGAGCGCGCGAGAAATTAGCAAAGTGTTACACCAACGAAAATATATGCGCGGCAAAAAAGAAACTATGAGTCACGCAGTAGGTTTTTGAGACGCCCTTTGTGTAAATCGTTCGTCCGGTGCATCTACGTGCCCGTTCAACGGTCCCGACGACTCTCTTTCTCCTTTTTCTTTTTCTTTCTAAACACGATTAAACGCGTGTACTACACATGCGGGTAGAAATTATACGCAGGAGTTGGTGTTTCTTCGGTGAAGCCGGAAATGGCGGGAATTATCTTGTTAACGCATTCCGTGTCATACGGAATATAAACTACTTTGTGAAAGCTTCAAATCCAAACGAGATAATCACGATAACATTCTTTAAGTCGTGAATTTCATTTTTCTTTTCGTCGCTATCGGGAGCAGATTTGTTTCAGGCCAAATACACCTAGATATCGATTCACACCTCGAGATATATTCAGATATTACTGAACATACATATGTTCTACATATCACTAGATATCTCCAGATATCTTCAGCTAGGCATCACTAAGTATCTTCAGATATTCCTAGATATTTTTATACATCTGACGTCACCAAATATCAGATGTTACCAGATATCACTAGACATCTTCGTATATCCCTAGATAACCCTAGATGTTATCAGATATCTCAAAATATCCCTAGACGTTATTACATAGTCGTGAATATCCTTACATGCCACTAGACATCCAAAAAAGTCACTAGATCTTTATAGATGCATATATCTCTAGATGTTTAAATACCATATTCATACTTGTGGATTTATGTATCGGTTAAGTCATATATCCCTAAATCGGTCAATCCCTAGATTCTATCGATTCCTAGATTGTCTATATTTCTATGTCCCTAACGAATGTTAATCGGCATGGTACCGCTTATCAAACCTGTTCGAAAGTTAGCGATCGCTAGAAGTGCGCATTAACCGCGACCAAGTAACGTTACGAGAGTGTTGCTGTTTTTTCGTCGGCTTCTTCAGTCTGTTTCTTCATGCACGAGGTTCAAGCGTACAGAAGGAAAGAATAGGCTGTTGGCAACGACCGCTCAAGTATTAGGTTGCTGCAAAAATAGTGTTTCCCTTGTTCGTTTCGTACAAAAAAAATCTCATCGTGCGTTCATTTCTTTCTTTCGTTTGCCACCGTGACTTGCTTATCGTTCGCGAAGTTTGCACAAAGTAGAACATCCGGTGTTTGAATATTCTAACGCTCGAAGAGTGTACGTCCGTGGAAGAATGTAGATCAGCGGCGAGCGACTCGCGGTTCACCCGACAGTCCATTTTTTCCATTTTCCGCACGTATCTCGGCGGTTTCTTTCGTTCTTCGACCGTTTACCTCTCGACGAATCGCGAACGATGTTGCCCGAGTTGAAAAACATAAACGTCGCTTATTTTTTAAAGACCGATCTCTCATTCCAGAACACCCGTGGCTGTCGCGAATTCCATCGTCGACTCATAAAAGAGAAGCAACTTCCTGCAAATAAATAAACGCTTATTTACGTACGTAACACACGTTATTCAGCGTGAACGCCGCTTAGAGTCAGTCGATAAATCAACTCGGGTCGGAGAAACTTTGCGTCCCCGACGAAACACCCGATTTGCAAAACGTTGCTAGAAATCGGAACGAGCCGTTCGTAGGGTAAAAAAATGGACGATGACAGAGAAGCATTCTGTTATCGCTTCCCGTTAGGTAATACCGTGGAACACTTTGCAAACCGATGCCGTTTATTTACATTCACGTAGCGCCGCGTCGAAATTCGAACGGTTATCGTTCCGCGAACCGATCCGTCGTCAAAAATCTCCTCTGCTTATAGAGACACGTCCTCGTCGACATCCTTCTCTTTCCTTTATAGGCGACATCGATTTTCAAGCGTGACGCAAGTGGACGCAAGTTATTCGACCGACGAGCCAAAGCTTTAAGCGCGCCGATGAAATATTCATCTCGCGCGCGCCGCCCGACGTTAAACATTAACATCGTGTACCTTCCATCGATGATTTTCTCCACTTATCTCTCGAATCTCCGCCGTTTCTTTCGTACTTTGACTGTTCGACTGACGACGAACCATAGAAGACGTCGTTTGGATCGATACATTCAACAGTTACGGATTTTTTAAAGATTCTTTCCGATTTTTGTTAAATACGCTACTTACGCTGCCTAAGGGGTCTTTAGGGAAAGGGGGGAAATTTTTTAAATTCAGGGTTTTGAGAGTTGTTTTTAAAATTGGAGGGTTGACAATTCAGGGGAATTTGAGGAATGTAGAAACTTGAAAATGGAATTATGGAAGGGAACCTAATCTGTAAGAGCGTATAATTGAAATTGCTTCGATCTCGAAACAGATGAAGGCGGCGCATATTCGACGGGTTTCGAAAAGCGGGTCGATAAACGATAAAATCGCGTTCGCGATTCGATGATCTCGTGTAATTAGACGGCCTCGTGTTCCCTTTTGTTTCTTCCAGTAAAGCGGAAAAGTTTGGTGCAGCCGCGCCGCCTCGACCAGCGGTGCTACACGCCCACGATCGCGAGTTTCGAAGTAATAGTTGAATTTTCTCTCCTTCCAATGCATGGGTACTGGCTTGTTCAATTCCTACGTTCCTGTTGTGCACTGGCGACCACCACCGTCTCACCGCGCACGTGTACCCGACTACCTGCTCACTCGGCTTGATTAGTATCAGACATGACCAACGACAAACAGGTGAGTGCTTTTGGTGTTACGCGACGATTAATTCCAACCAGCCTGTTACTGTTCTTGTTGGATATCTCCCTCTATAAATTAGCTTCAAATAGCCCACTTTCGAAATTGATACTTGGTTAGAACACATGGGTCAGAAATTCGGATATTTTAATTTTAAATTCCATGGACAATTTTCGGAACTTGTAGGATATTTGGGTCTTCGAATTTAATTTGTATTAGAAGTTTTTGAATGTTCGTCTAATTCAGATACCAAGTCTATTAATATTTTAGATTTTGTTACACTCCTGATTCAAACTCTTAATAAGTATTTTACAAGAGTACTTGGATTGGGCATTCAAGATCGAACTCGCGCAATACACTAATTCTAAGAAAATTCAATACTTATCGATACCACTCATTATCAGCGAATACAGGTACAATGATCTGTTATCTAAAACCAAGAGTGGAAACAACCTCGCAGATAATAACGAATGTGTTTAATATTAATTATATCTTAAAATTTGAAAGAAGGTATTTTCTTTCCCTTAAAGTTTCACAAAATAATTCCGAATATGAATAATAAATTCCAACGTGTACAAAATACACAAAATGATCAAGTATATAGATTGGTATCCAGCAAGAACATAACTTTGATTCTTTGTGTCCGTCGAAACAAAGCGTTATGAAGAGAAAAAGACGTAAATGAAATGGCAGAAAGAATCAAGACCTTTTGTTTAAAGATTATTCGCACGATGCACTTAATGTATGTACATAAACTCAATCTCCATTTTACTATATACTTAGCCACATCTTGTTCGCAGTTGTTTTCGATTACATTTGCACAGATATTGTTTGCATGACGAAGTAAATGTCTGTACACTCTGTACGATACGTAATTGTGTTTTATTTTGTACAGGCGACGCACACGATATTTTTTTCTTTTTCATCTTTAAGGCATGTTGTATGCTAAGCGTGACGCAAGATGCGAAATGAGATTGATATTGTATTCTATTATCGATTCGGTTGTAATAAATCGTGAGATCATTCGTGAACGTAGAACAGCGGGAAGGATTATTTCTAATTATAGTGATGATCCTATCTAGTCGATAGAATTTCTTCAGTGATTACTTAGTAATTTGTTAATACTCTTATTTATATTATTTCGATGAATAAAAAATAATCCGGGTAATATTGCGGTACCAATTGTTTAAAATTCACGTTGATTGCAAGCTTGAATACGAGATAAAAAAACTCAACAATCAAAGTTGATATCAATCGTAAGCCGTTGTTCAGAAAACCATGAGTAAATGAGTCAGAGTTAATCAAAGGTAATTTTGAAATATTTTCAGGGTCTTTAGTATTAATTTTGATTACGGTATCATTGGATGTCTCAAGGATTTTGTTATAAATTATGACAAATGTATTTATATGATAATGTAATATAAATATAATACAATTATTGATAATGCTCTTAATGCGGTAGAGTCTCGCTATATGGCCTGTACGAGGTAGGAGCGAGGAAAAGGCCACATATGTGAACCTTCAGCTATGCAAGCACAGTGGTCTGGCAGAACCTGAATTTCTAACTTCTTTAGTACCTAAATTCCAAAATACCCAAGTACCTAAATTTCCGTATACCAGTACCTAAATACCTAAGTATCTAATTGTACCAGTACCAAAATTTCTAAATTCCCAAATTTGAAAATCGAAAGACTGTAAACTTGAAAATTTGAGACCTCAGTAATCGATAATTAAACCAGGACCGCATGATGAGTTCGCGAAAGAGCATGGGTCATAAGTAACCCACGCATGATAGAGCGTGTCACGATTCGCGTTCCAAGCAGCAACGAAAAGTGACGCAAAAGCGTACCGTTAATCGCGGCAATCTTTACGATACGGTATTACGGTTACAGTTTAGCCGTGTATTAACGGGTAGAGCACGTTGTTCGTTATTGCAAGAAAAAGTCGCATAATTTGATCTGTCTCGCCGCGCTACACTGCGCTCCGCGGTTAGCATCACGCGCGACTAACTCGAAAAAAAAAGATTTCACGTTTGTCCGCGATTATCATTCGATGGTGTACGTTGCGAACGCTCGATTCTATAGATCACGATGCAGAGCAACGGGTACGATTCAAAAAACCTGATAGCGATAGTGGTATACCAAGTGTCGGGTTGGTAACACGCTTTCGGCTTGTTCCAACGAAACTTTCTTCTTCACGGTTTCTGAACCGGAGAGAGTCCCAAACAGCCGAGCAAATCTTTCGTTAACGTGCTGTTGACCTTGCTTCGATTAGTACCAAATCGCTCTCGAACAATGACCATCGGATTTGCTCGGCTTGGTACAGTGAAAACGAGTATGTGCGGTTATGCGCATCATAATTACACGCTTGCTCGTTATCGAATAGTCTATTATTTAACTGACTGATAACAATTAATTCCTCTTATCCGTTTGTTATTGCTAAATGTCGTATCTTATTTGTATTACTTCTTAGGTCAGAGACGAGTTCAGGTCATTTTAACGAGGAATACGAATTTTTCACGAAATATCTGTATTAGAAACATGTTTGACAAATATTTGATAACGACAGATTTGCACAGTCATGTACATGGTTTGAAACGGTGGGAATAGAGGTACTTAGGGAAAATGAGAATTAAATTAGTTTTTAATGACCATACGGTTAAATATTAATGAAACTACCGATGAAATATAAATGTTAAATAGATCAGTGAAATATTTGCATACTTGGTTTTCTCGCGATTATTTTAAACGCGTGGTTACTCAATACGTGGTGATATAACGAGTGATTATCCAACGTGGCAATATAGCACAAATATGCAACCCACGGTGATATACGTGGTGCTGTAACGCGTTTTAATATAATGCGTTGTTATACCGTGCATGGCGATATAACGCGAGGTAAAAAAATGACAATATAATAAGAGTCTATTGTATGTGCATAATCATTAATCCATTTGTTGATCACTAAAGCGAGGAGTAATTGCATAAATTGATTAGATAAATGGCCAATTATGATGGGTGCGATACGTTTTTCCAGTCATGGTTCCGTGGCGTTCGAAGCAGCAAATTTCGCCACGTGTACGGGGTACCAGCGAAGAGGGAAAAATGCTACGACAACATCAAGATTACGAAGAACGCCCACGATTCGCAATTCTGTGCCGTCAATCCGAAGTTTCTCGCCGTGGTGACAGAAGTGGCCGGCGGCGGGGCGTTCCTGGTGTTACCGCTCGATCGCGTGAGTTATCGACTTATTGATTCGCTTGATTCTGGCGCGCGACCATTACCTGATAGCCTATCAACGGGGATGCTTTATCATTCGATTATAAACCGACGCAAATAGCGTGATAGGTTAATGTTATTGAAACTCTAGGAAATATCTACGGGGTGGTATCGGAAATTTTTAAACGCGAACGTGAATTCTCACGATGACTTATTCTATATTTTAGACCGGAAGGCTGGATTTCAATGCGAGCAGAGTGACTGGACACACTGGACCAGTTCTGGATATCAAGTGGAATCCGTTCAACGATAACATCATCGCTTCCTGCTCCGATGATTGCACCGTAGGATTACTCCGTCGATTTGGTTGCGTTGCTCGGAATAATTAGGAAATCGTTTGCACGAGTTACTTTATTGACCACTTTACAGTACCTTAAGTTTTATGACCGTTTCCATCAAAGCTTCCAGTTTGATACATCATAAGTACCACTTTACGCCATCGAATCTTCTACTTTCTATGTTTCGAAACTGGTCATTTGACATGCATCAACCTATCATTATTTCTTTCGACGCTCGTAAAATTGTCAGTCGGCATTTCTATCGCCTGCCAGTAAGGCTTTCCTCGTTCTCACTCAAGGGTACAACTCGAATAACAGTATTTACAACTTTCTTGTAAGTGAAAGTAAAAAAAAAAGAATCTAATCTTTTATAAATTAAACGTTCGCCGACGCATAATATTAAACGGGATGCTATGGATATCTTATCTCTGCTGCAACGCGATTCGCTCTCATTATTCCGAGCAACCAGCTCTCTTCTTGCGATTTTCACACGATCCCCTTATCACCGTTTTTCGATTTTAGATTAAACTGTGGCACATTCCTGACGGCGGGCTATCCCGAAATTTGACCGAATGGCTGGTGGAGTTGCAAGGACACAAACGTCGTGTTGCGTACATAGAATGGCACCCGGTCGCCGAGAACGTGCTCTTCAGCGCCGGCTTCGATCACCTCGTTATCGTCTGGGATATAAATAGAGGAGAGGCCGTCAGCGTGATCGACAGGCATCCTGATGTGATCTATAGCATATCGTTGAATCGTGATGGCAGCTTATTAGCGACGACCTGCAAGGATAAGAAATTGAGGGTTTTCGAACCGAGATCCGGCATTGTCGTATCCGTACGTATCTATCCTTTCATTTGCCACCACAATGAAGCTCGATTCAGGAGTGTGTCGATTGTTCGTTGAACAGGAAGGAGTCTGTCATGCCGGAACAAAAGCCAGCAAAGTGGTTTTCCTTGGCAGTTCCGGACGTCTTCTTACCACCGGCTTTAGCCGCCATTCTGATAGACAATACGCCATTTGGAGCCAGCACGACCTCACTGTTCCATTGACGTGCGAAACCATCGATTCCTCCAGCGGTGTTGTTTTCCCTTACTACGATAACGACACCAATATGGTCTACTTGGCAGGAAAGGTACAGAAACTACGTTTAAGGTTGTACGATGCAAATGCGAACTTAATGCATACAACGTTTGTTAATTCCAGGGTGATGGTAACATCCGATACTACGAGATAGTGAACGAGGCTCCTTGGGTGCACTTCCTCAGCCAATTCATTTCCGGTAATCCTCAGAGAGGATTGGGCGTGATGCCAAAAAGAGGCGTTAACACATCCATATGCGAGGTGTTCAGATTTTACAAGCTGCACGCGACTCGCGGCATGTGCGAGCCGATTTCGATGATAGTTCCTCGAAAGGTAGATTTCTCGTCGTTAGATAGATTTAATTATCCGCATCGCGATAATCGGGACTTTCACTTTCCAGAGTGACCAGTTCCAGGAGGACCTGTATCCTGACACAGTTGGTACCTGTCCGGCTCTATCAGCCAGAGACTGGATCAGCGGCATGAATAGTCCACCGATTTTAATTTCCCTGAAAACCGGTATAACCGTTGAACTTTTCACGCCCTATCTTTAACGTAACTCTTTTTTGCAATATTTGTTGCTTAATTTTGTGGCCGAAATGTTAACAGGTGGCAGCATAACCACGCACAAGCCGCGCGTTTACAAACCACCTCAACTTCCCCCAACGACCGACTTGAACAACAAAAAGAAATTCGCATTCCTGTCGACTGAAACTGTGCCGGACTACAGACCAATCGAGTTTCATGATATGTCGGAGAAAAGTCAGAAAACGTCTAGCAATCAGAGCACCAAGTTTCAACAGTTACAACAAAAATTCGGCAATGCCGTGTTACAAGTATATACCCTACATCCAACTGCTTTCGTATTATTATAATTTAAGACGACGGAATTGGAAAGTTAGAGTCGCATAGGCACTCGTCGGTTAAACGAGCGCTCGTTAAATGAACATAACTATAAATATTTTTAACAGCCTTTCTCTAACATCACGTTTCGCGCGACTAATGTGGAATGTTTTATTTTTAGAAAAACATTATTTCCACGCCGTTGAACGACAACAAAGTTCTGGAGACCGTGGACATTCCTAACAACGAGGCGGAGCTTAGATTGGCGTTTGCTCGTCAAACCGACGAACTGAGACTGGTCCGACGACAGTTAGCTAACAGTCAGTTGCGCGTGAAAGAACTGGAGGAACAAATTCGCAAGCTTCAGCGTCAATAAATCCTTTAATCTCGTTTGCTTCGAATAAATTCTTGATAGCTTTGTTGCTAGATGTACGAGAAACGTGGTACTTAATTGAACTTTTAAAGCGTACATCGTTTACCGGCGCTATGATATTTAAACTCTCGAAAAAAAAGTGGTGCAGAAGATTTTTAACGCGGTTCGAACTTACGCTGGCTGATGTATCTTGCGAACAATACGATGCGATACATTTTTATATCTCTCGTCTCTCTACAATTTGTATCTTCTCTCTGCTACCTTCGTGTAATCTTGTACCGTGAACAAATGCAGCAATGAAGCAACAATAATTTAGCCAATTTTTTTAGGACACCGTTCCGTATAGAGAAGTCGAAGGTGAAAGAAATAAAAAAAACGAATGATTGTGATTTACACGATTGCCTTCAATGTACAGACGAGGTTTCGTCTATATAAAATGTTGATACTTCTTCGCAGTTTTTAACCGTGCAGTTTTTAAAGCGACTACTTTCTTTAATTCTAAATTTAAACCATTTGAATTTACTTACGCATTGAAACATGTGTACGTATATTGATAGCAGTAGCCTTCTCTTTATTTTTATCAGTCACTGTTTGTGTGTTGTTCGTTAAAATAACGAAGGAGAAAGATCAGCTTAATATAAAGACGAAAAACGTCGACGAAGTATTAAAATGTTGTGTACACGAAAAATTGTACCTGTCTGTTGCATATGCACCTTTATCATATGCAATTCGTTTTACAATAGAATTGTCGTGTATAGAAATGCTAGATGAATGCAGATTATTTAGGAATTGCGTATGCAATGAAACATCATACGAGAAAAGCACAAAATTGTGACGACGAATAATAACAATAATTGAAATTCTTCGTTCATAAGGCAACGAAGGTTGCAAAAGAAAGAAATCATTCGAAGCAATGATTCTCGATGCATTTTCTAATATATTGTGTTATTGTAATTTTCTTCGAGATGGATTTATTTGTAACATTTAATTGATATTTATGATTCTATTTATTATTTGATTCACACGAGTTAATTATTCACTTTTGACGTTAACAGTCGACAATATTAGGAATTTCATCGATAATTGTACATTAATTTATGTGTTAATTTAAACAGTACCGTTGTGTTCTATTTCGTGTGCAGTTGCGTGTAACGATACAGTATAAATAATTATTAGTTATATCCATGTGATTAATTCCTTCTAACATAATTATTACCAGTCAGAAACTTAATGTTGTAGTAAAATTAGTACGCAACAAAACTTAATATTATAGAAGAGAAACTTTAAATTAGTATGCAATAAATACAATGTTGCAGAGACAGAAAACCGCCTTCTCTATAATTTTCTTCTGATTACGGTATCATTGCATGCAACTGTACATCTCGCTTTCGTAGGTAAGATATACATATATACGGTGGTACACTTAACCAGTTAACTATAAGCTATCATAACGTCGAGTGCATTGATCACTGCCAACATCCACTGCCATGGTACAAGATGGCAATATCTAATTTTCTAACTGAACCCATGGCAGTGATAATATTCAATTATTGTATACTGTAATTAGTTTCGAACATGTTAGGCTGACACTTCTTTTTTTGTACAACTAGAGGAGAGCGTTATACATGTGCATATTAGCGCTAGAGAACAAGATATAATACACCTAATCTGCGGGTGGTACAAGAAATAAATCAAAGAGACGAAATGTATGATCGTAAAGTTGAAACATCTTAAAAGCAAAGATATGCAATATTGATTCAATACTATTTAATAAACGCTGATATTTGTGTGTCAAATTACTCTACATTACTAGGACCAACAAACGGGGAAAATTGTTAGTAACAAGATACTTTATTGCTGCTTGATAGCGATTAACAAATTTAAGTAGTGCTTTGTATACATGTATGTATATATAAAGGGTACATGCATAACGAAGCTACTTCAGATTGACTTAGTGCAAATAGAAGTCAAAAATGTAGGATACATTTCTGAAATACTAATGTATGGTGTGATAATACTACATAAGATATTAATAAGTAGACTGCGAAAATACAGAAAGATAGCTGAAGGTGATATATCGTTAACGACAATGCGAACACGCTAGAACACAGTCTACTAATAAGTAATACCATACTTAATAATAAAATGTTATTTTACATTCGCAACTTATTTTTGCATATAGAATACTCGGTAGTACTACGTTATGCGGAACTCCCTGTATATATACACGTATGCACACACTGTTTATACATATACATATATGTATTTTTTCATACGATATATATGTACATAGTTGTAATTTCGAGCAACAAATATAAAATTCGAGTAAAAATATGCTTGTGTTCAGCGCGCATCAGTCGATCATTGTAGAAAAAGTATAGTAGACGTGTAAATAAAGCGTGATCGTAAATTAACATAATCTCGATTCGACGATCACGCTATATTTTTATGACTACTGTACAAAATAGAAGTTATACGTTGATACTCAAACGAAGTGTTGATATTCAAATTTCATCGAATTGCTTGAAGCCTGATGGAAGTGTCTTTCTAAAAGTGTATCACACTGTGTTGCCTTCAACATTTAACACAGCCGTTACGGATAGAAATATCATGGATAAATTGGTAGACTACAATATTGTGTTAACCCTTGTGTGGGTAATCAGGTATAGTTAGATACAGTGTGTGTACTATATCTCAATCAAATATACTACACGAGGGTAAGCTTAGTTCAGACTTATTAATCTTATCGGTCGTCGTTAATGTGTGTGTACTTTCTTCTTTTCCTTCATTTACACCGTCGAATTTTGTGCAATAAGCTTGCGTGAAGCGTGTGCAATGTTTTTCAGCAAATCTACATTGATAATTCTTTCGCAGGTGATCTATTTTGTTCCGTGTAACTTTGTTTAATGTTCACGCGAACGATAAACATTTACAAACGTGTATGTCGTATAGAGAAAAGAAAAATCCTGTTTATCCTATGCATTGTTCATATAAACGGACATACCAAAGAGCGTTAACGTACAAGTACCTTTCTACGGATGGTCGCCGAACAATAATCAGTCGGCTATCGTATTATATTTATATGCAGAGGAACGACTAAGTGTATGTAAAACGAACTGAGCAGCTCGTTCGTGAATAAAGAACAAAGCATTCGATTGCATTTCTCTCTTATCATCCATACAGATAATACACAATCCTTATTTTGTAAAATTCTTTAATTTCCGACAGTGTTATATTTTGTACTCTGTACAGAATTAATTATAAATAATCGTACATGTTGCATTCAAAATGTAAATGAGATTCTATACAAAAGTGATTAATATAACTATTTATCAGTGTAGTTAAAGTAGAAAAAGAAACGTACAAAAATATATGCAAGTACAAAAGGACACTTATCTATAAACCTATAAAAATTCGGATTGACAGATTCCTTACACATTATTTTTACACGTATACGTTAACTAAGTCTTAAAGATTGTAAACACATTTTTGTCGATTATTCATCTTTGCTCTCTTAATATAAATCGCGTTAACACTGTACTTGTTCCGGTAACTATTGATACATTAAAAAAGAAGGCACATTATTTGAATTATATAAAATACAGCAGCTTTGTGTAAATTGTTCCCTTAGGCTTAGAGTATGTACATTAAATCTTAACACAATAAGGACGGATTAATTTTCTTGCTTAGAGATTAACTTTACCCTCAATCGATAATTCACCGACTTATTCAGTTTTCAATTTTGAACCTCACGAGTAAAATTGTTAACTTAAGTACAGTCTTCAATAAGATTCCAAAAACTCTTCAGTTTCTATATATTCAATCCTGTCAATTTATCTCGTTTCTCAAGGTACATTAAAACACGATCCTTTCTTACCGACTGAGGGTTGAATACCATCTCCGTTATAGCATACAAAACGCGCCATTTAAAATAGTCTACCTTTGGAAAAGTAATTTATAAGCTATCGATAATCCAATTGGTATGATCCATGAGGCAGTTGGTTTCAAGATGGCTGCTGGATTGCATCCGTCACCGGAGCAGGTGAAGATGCAGGTCCGGTAAGTTAACTTGTCACCCGGTTGGCTCACGTAATCGCAGTAATTTCCAAGATCCAACGACGAGCAGAATCGCTTCGTGCCTATTCCACCTGTTGCAACAAACGCAGAAACATTCGATCTTTTCTTTTCCTTTGTTTCATCGTAAACGAGCATTGACACAAAGCTTGATAAACAGCATGCGTTCATATGAAAGCCAGAGATGCAAATAGCGTGTTCACAGCGAGATGATGTAGCGTACATACAGTGAGCCATTGATAAAGTTATCGATAATTATAATGTTCGGTCAAATACTTGGTCGAATAGTCTGAATCTTTATAGTTTCTTGCAAGTTTTATAAGAAGCGAAATATTCGTGTGGCAAAACAAGACAATAGTGTTTAGGATGACGCACACTCGAAGATGAACAACATTCAATGTATAATGCAAAAACCTCCATATCGGCCGATTGATTTGATGCAATAACGTGCACCGTAAACGTGACTGCAATTCGCCGGTTGCAGAGTACTTAGAACCAAATTGCTGTTTCCGCAGCCCAACTCTTCTTCCGACGTGCATTGGTAGCAATCCAGACTTGCCGCTTAATCGATCAAGAAAGCAATGATTAAATTGTCATTCGTACATGAGTGCACTTCGTGGACTTGTTAAATATTAGACCCGTAGAACTGCTCGATACGCAACATCAGACTCATTAGTTGTTATAACGTAAACACAGTATTATAAATTTCATGCAATATAATTTGAATAAATTTTCATGTAATGTCCAAGTGTTAACCGTCGAAACCCTCAGTGAATAATGTTAGATGTCCCATATGATAGCATAATTGAAATTAGTATTTAGGTTCCCAAATCTATTTAAACTCGGATGACCATCGATCGTGCTTCGATTATTTTCTCATGCTGTGATGAATCGATGCGGAAGTATGACTGCGTATGACTTTAAGGTTAGTTTTCGCACGAAAGTGTTATGTTTCCCTTCTCGTTACAAGTAACCTGATCTCCGATATTGTTTTACCCTCAAATCGGCCTGTATGCTTCACGCAGTACTGAGCCCCATAAACATCATCGCAAGGCTGCGGTTCCATATCGATGTCACTTGTCAGAAATTCGTTGCATTGGAACGGATGCGAGTTGTTCGTGCTAATGCACTGATAGCATCGTAGACTGTGGACTGAACGAAAATTCTGTTTGAAATCTTGCGTTTTTCCTTCATTCCAATTTCACTTCGTTCAGTTTTCCATCGCTGATCTTATAAACAGTACCGCCGTTAGCGTCAGGCAAACGAGGCATCAATCTCTTTATATTGCCAATTGTTACAGCCCCGTCCGTAGCAATATAACGCGAGTAAACTAGGTTCATCGATATGCATCTAGGCGTCGATAATAATATCGATTTTTGTCCCAGGTCCCACAAACCCTAGCGGCGGCTCTGCTTACAGAGCTAGATTTAGATAATTTTTAACCCTTTGACCTAACGTATTACGTCATTAAAACACTGAATCATTATTCAAGCAACGCTTTCACTATCTTAATAAGTTCATTTCAAAAAACATAAATAAGCGTTTCAAAACAGAAGTGATAATGTTCGAAGTGTAATAACGCGAATAACATTATATGTCATCACAAACGAATTAAATTAATAATTTTAAGATGCCATAAACGATTACTAAGCTACATATTCGTCTTCGATCTTTATAGATCGAAGTTCTACATTATTCAATATTGCAATTAAAATTACAAATGCCCCGCCCAAAGGACGCCACGATGTTTCACGTCTTGTATAGTTACGTGCATTAACCTTACCAGTTTCGATGAGTAGTAGAAACACTGCGAAAAGAGCATAACTATTGATGTTGTTATTGGCGCCCATTTCGAAAGATGCAGCTTCTCACAGATCACAAATGTACCACTTGTAACTACTATAGCACGATTTTACTGCACGTTGTTCAAGTATGACTCGTTTAGATCACAATACTATACAACAATAACCTCTGTCCGAGTTGACACGCGACTACTCGAAAGTTGCCACACGCGAATGCGACTGATGCAGCAAGGCGGGAAGGGGCAACGAATACCACGAGTTCGAGCCGAACTGTCCCGATTTGAGACGAAAACGACCGAAGTGATTTATAATCGATGCGTATCGAGGATTTTAAATTTGCTTCGGTTTATCTGCAAATTCTGCAAGAACTATTAATAATAATTGAATGTTACATACATCAGCATTTATTCTATTTATTCTAATCATAAACGGATCCTAAAATGTATACGAATATATACAATAGCAGAAATAGTCTATACTTCAAAATCGCTATAAAATATTACATGAGTACGATATACTTTAATTTTATTAGGAAATAAATAGTAACTCCATTCTTTTATGTTTCTTAACTAACTTGTAGTTTTTACGCTAAGGGTACACAACTAAATTATTTGTCTCAATGGATTCTAAAGCTACTCTTCATGGCAAATATATTACTCTTCTACGATAACCATTGGCGTAACTAGAATTTTTGTTTACAAGGGACAACTTTACGTCACGTTACGTTATACTGCCATGTGGTGTATAGCTACGAATTACATTACCACACGGCATATCTAGTTACCCCAATGATGATAACACAGACTAATTTATGCACTATAATTTTATATTTTATTTGAGTTTTCGGTTTTTAATAGGTTGTCAACAACCATGGCGTTCCTATTAATTTTTTTAGACTTGGAAGACTTCGATTTGTTTTGTTCCACGTTATGGTAACGTTTCTTAATCACTTTAGAAGCTGTTCTCGCACTCTGCTTATTAACTGCAAGGAATGTTTTTGCCGACGGCTTGGTAATTTCCGGAACGTTGTTAGAGGATTCTCCGACTTCCGGTCGCTTTTTATTCACTCTCGTAGAAATAATTTTCAATCGTTTTGCTCCGTGCTTCACGATTGCTGTTTCTTCGGAAGATAATGGCATTTTAGATAACTTATTGGCCGTTACTAGCTTTTTGTTTGAATATTGGAAATCGTTTATTTGTGACTCCGGTGCATCGTTGATGCAACCAAAGCATGGATTTTTCAAATTATCTGTAGTTTGCAATAACGATTTCATATCTTTCGAGCCCATCACAGGAAGTTTCGAATTGCTTTCGACATTATTAACGCATTGATTTTTTAATGGTCTACGAGTTATAGTTTGTCGAGATTTTTTGTTATTCTTTATTCTTTTCACTGCAGTGTAAAGGGATGTGGTACGACGAATGATGCACGATTTTTTGACAAGATTTGTATCACTTTTCACAGAATTTTTTGAACCAACTGACGAATCACTTATTTGAGATTCGTTTCCTTTTAAATTAGAAGGATCTTGAGCTACGATATCACTATCATCCTGTGAATAAAAGCGCGGATTTAGGTTTAGTTCTTTCTTTCAATAAGGAAAATGCACATGACGTTGCGAACATTGCATCTTCATATATAAATAAAAAATTTGTACGTATTAATTTACATTTAAAATGAAGGCAATTTGTGAGAGAGAGATTAGCTTTATGTTCCCATGATCTCTTAAATTTTGTAGATTTAAACGGGGTATAAAAAAAACTTTCCGTACATATTAAATTAGAACACAAATGACAAACATATATAACAAAAACATTAATATTTTAGGTTTACAATTTTTAACTTAATCTACAATACATTCAATTTTGTAAATACATAAAAAATTATGGTATAAATTACATAATACTGGGACTAAGGATTAACAGGAACAAAATAAAAATGAGGTACATAAATTATTGCTAAAAATACTGTACATTTATTAAAACAATGGGACAGGCATGTATATATATGTGTGCGTACACATGTGTGTTATAACAGTATACATTGTAAGATTAGTATACATGAATTTATACATAATATTCTTTTCAATTGATAACAGTATTTACATTTAAATCGTGAATGGCATTACGATAAATATTCTATAAATTTGTGTTACTCTCTGACTATAGAATATTGATTGTTTTTTCTTTTATACTAACAATTTAATGTAATCTAACACACATTCGTACTTATTTTATGATAGACACATATACTTTATATTTCTTTTTCATAGTTTGTTTTTTATGTTTCTATCAAAAGATTTTTAATTTCATTATTTTAAATTTTCACGAACACTAAAAGAAAATCTAGAAAATCCATCATACACTTGATTAAGGATAATGATTTCAAATCTGATTTCAAAATCTGCACATCATTCGTTAAAAGACTCCATCATCCACAGATTTACGGTTTAATCGTTTAAACCGTTATTCTTTACTTTTTTTCTAAAGAAATAGATACGATCATTTATATACGTGTGCATTTTTTTTTTTTTTTTTGTTTTCTTATCACTCACAACCGTGAAATAATTTTTAAGTGCACTTGTTTATTGTCACCAGAATTACAGTGCAACAAAAATTGGCTAAGAATTACAAGAAAAAGAACTTGTTCTTTGCTAAAAGTATAAGCATTAGTATCGAGTAATCTATTACTCTGTTAATTGGATCTAGCGTTACATCAACAAGAACTAGTTTCGGAAACTTGTCGGCTAAAAACTGCACTATAAAAAACACTATGTAATAGAAACATTGTGTGTAGGCATTATATTTTTGTTAATGCCATGCTGAAGTTGTATACAACTCCATTTTATGCAAATGTTGTGATTGCAATTAAATTATGTAATAAATTTAGAAAATAAAACCAACAAACAAATAGTTTTCTTTGTCATAAATTTTTATAAAAAAGTACTCCAAATGTTATTGTCATGCGTACGTATGCATTAGATGGAAGACCCATTAGTTTGATATGGTAAAAATTTCAACGAAATTATAACAATTACATATATATAAAAATAATAAATACCTAGTATAATATTAAGTTATGGAATTGTCAGCATAAAACTCTTTCATTTATAATGTTATAATACTATAAAATGAGGGTATAACTCTTTTCATAACAAAACCGTAATACGGTATCACTAACACAAAATAATATACAAATTATATGCATACAAAATCTCTCTCCCACATGTTTAACTAACAACATGGACTGCAATTTACTCAGGCACTAATGTGTCTTAGTGTTAATATGCGAAAGCGTACCATAATAATGGTACTCTAAATTAAGAGAGTACACATTGCCTTATATTAACAGCTGCAATTTCACTCTCATTATTTACATCAAAATTTACCTTATTCAGTGACTTGCCTAACGGCGCAGAAAGATTGTTCACATACGATAATTTTAAGAAAGATTTTACACCTCTTAAACAACGATATTGACTGTTTGGCAGTCGACTGTTAGGATTATTATTTGTAAGATCTAAAATTGAAGGACCCAACGCTGCTCCAACCTAAAAATATAATCAAATAAATGATTACTGGTAAAAAAATTACGTACAAACAGTAATGATATATTTTACCGCTTCGAAAACTGCTGGAGTATACTTTGGTGGAACAAACATGGTCGCCATGGTTTTATTAACGCCATCACGAATCCTTGGAGGTATAGTATTTACTAAACGCCCAGAATTATAATTACATTCAAGCGTGTAACTACGTATAAGACCAGTTAATTTATATACAGCTACACGACCCGATCCTTCTCTTGACATACCATCCCTTTTGTCACTGTCAAAACAGATATTATAAATAAAGTAGAAAGATTAAAGTTTCAATTTTGCTATTACTAACAGGACTTACATAATGTACATATTCTTTTCTGTAAAATTGCACGAAGTAAAATGAAAATTTGGATTGTTAATCGACATCAATTTCGGCAGAAGCATACACATAATCGTATCTTCTGCATTATCAAAGTAGTTTCCATACATAAAAACACCTTTCTTCGAAGCATGGCCATGCAAATCGACATATAGATATAAACTAGAATCTTCTTTAGGTAACTGTCCAATGCCAACAGCTGTGTAAGTCTTTTTATCAGAGTTAAGTTCTACAGAATTATCATTTTCCTTTGCTTTATTACACAGCTCTCCTCCATCACCTTCACATAATGTGAAAAAATAAGTAAAAGAAGTTTGCTGACCGTGTTGAATAATTTAATTCTAAATATCATACCCTGAGGCATGTCATCCGTATTTGTTTTAGGTAACATAGATTCCTGAAAAATTTCCGGTTGATCTTTACTCTTATCATCTAATGTCATAAGTGTTACCTATTGTTAAAATTGTTAGTTAGTGCCTATTTTCCTAATTTACTGTTCTTGAATTGCATGAGGGTTAGTACATGTTAGTACTGACATGTAAGTTTGTTAGTATGATATTATATAAATTATAAATTCATATAATTACCTGTTGAAGTAATCTTGCTGTTGTATCACGTACTATACTTGTAATTGTACGAGTGGTATCGATAAAAGGTAAATTATTTTCACCATTTCCTAAATATACACTTGAAAGTTCGTCCTCTTTTGGCAGTTTGTATGTGTTATGATAATATCTTAAAGTAATTTTTGTATAGATCAGTAATTAATCAGAATAGTCCAGTAAAAAATTGAAACACAATGTTCTAATCTAATTTTACCTTATTAAATTTCTTGCAGCATATATTGTTGGGTGATCTTGCAAAGAAGGATTTAAATATACTCTATTAAGGTTGACTCCTCTGGTATCCATCCGATAATGACCTCTAGCTACGCCATCAGGATTGAGCATTGGTATCAATTTGAACACATATAGGCGGCGAAGATTAATTGCAATTTGGTCATCACGGGTTATAATAAAGTTGAGGAAACCGTTAAAAACAAAACTAGATGGTGTTTCTCCTGGATGGACCCTTGCACTGACAAAAATAACCTGAAGATTTTAAATAAATAGGTTTCATATTTACCCTAATTTATACTTAAATTCCAAGTCAATAATTCTGTACCTTTTTATCCCAAAATTTGAAAGGTCTTTCCTCATTTTTTTCAGGAAACATATTGCTCAGTCTATCTTCTCTCTCCGTTGATATGTTATGAAATGAGCTTACCGTTATTAAATCCAATCTTCGTCCCTCTAATGATTTTATTGCACATTCCCTATGATAATAAACATCGTCTACACAAGTTATGTCTTTCTTTGCTAATTTTGCTTCTACTCTTCTTAAATAATTTTGTAAATCGGTGTAAGAAAAAGGATAAGTAAACGCGAAATATGTAATAGCTTTAGGATTTTCAGGGGCATTATAAACAAATGATAATGTAAAATCATTTCCTGTTTGATCCAACTGAAATATTTTAAGCTCATGTAATTTCTTGACAATATATAAATGGATTACGATGTTCATGACATAACAAATTTACAGTGTAAGTAGGTTTTTCACGAATCCGTTCCCAATGTAAGTGACCAGGTACAATTTTAAAAACTGGACACATTCCTTGACTAAACATTTTGACATGTTTATTTAAGTTGACTATATTAAATTTAACACAAACTTTTGGTGCATTAGCTTTAACGCCAAAATAAAACCATGTTCTATTGTTATTCTGGAATTGTGTTCCATGGCAATCGTGTTTTGTCCACAAATTGAACTCATAATCTGGATCTTCAGAGTTTGAACTTTTGCATGATTTATTCTCAGCTTCACATCCATCTAAAAATAATCAAATGTAAAATTAAACTATTTACAGTTATATGGGAATAATAAATACAGACTAAACATTACCTTTCTCACATATTTCTGGTAATCTCACTATTTCAACTTTTGCTAAATTGGCAGAATCAAAGTTGTTATAAAATGCAAAATCTCCACAAGTAATACAGTCATTCGTATTTTCCATAATGTGTTCAAGATTTTAAGGTTGTCTGTGAAATATACATATAAAATATTTTACACATGTGCAAAAAGAAAATGACGTATTTAACATATATTTGTACTATTTATATCCTCACTTTC
The DNA here is from genome assembly GCA_945859555.1 of Megachile ligniseca. Lineage (NCBI taxonomy): Eukaryota > Metazoa > Arthropoda > Insecta > Hymenoptera > Megachilidae > Megachile > Megachile ligniseca. The sequence goes on from OX243783.1 coordinate 9,494,970, forward strand.
TCTGATATAAAGAACGATTTTCTTCGTTCTTAGCGTTATTTTCATATTAAAAAAGACATGTTTGACAGTGATCGAAATCGTTACGATTTCTGGTTAATTTGCGGTTTACGTTACAAGACAATTAATGCACTTTTCAATCGAGACGCACGTTTCAGTATTTTTACTTTTGTTTAAAAGGCATAAGATCAATTATATATACGCCGTATTTTTACTAACACCATGTTGCATTAAGATGCAAACATGTTTGTGACTTTGCCATAACGTTTCGTACGTACGATACGAGATCGACCATTTATTAAGACAAAATGATGAGAGTTACGATTGTTCAGCTGTTTTAAATTATTTCTGATATTTAATATAATGTTAGTAAACCTTTTTATAGGCTTCTATTAGGTGACATTCAAAATTGTTATGAAATGTCAATTGATTTACCAAAACATTGTGTTATTGTATAAATGTCAAAGTTTATTATTTCATTATATGTTACATAACTTAAAAAAGATTATTTGCAATATTAAATGTACCTGAGTAAATAAATTTAATAGGGATATTTAAAATACCAAAATAAATATGTGGTGTAGAAATTTATAGACTGGTAATGAAGTTTCCCAAAGGGTGACCGCACTTTAACAACAAAATACTATTTGCAATAAAACTGTGTCAATCGTTGAATATATAGGCGCGCTTTCTATTAACAATTATTACAATTTGGCACAATACTCCAATTATTACGTATTCGTATACACTTGTCAAATAATAAGGCGCGAATATGAACGTCCAATCATATGCTACGATCGACATCCCCTAATTATGAACAAGGTATAACAATAAAAATTCTTCTCGAGTAAATCATAATATTACACTTTATCGCTTGCATCGATATAGATAATATTTAATCAATGAGATGTTTAAATTATTGATACTTGAAATTTATGAACAGATAGCGCGCTCTGTCTGATACGCGCAGTTCGGATAAGATCATTATTCATTCAACGAGAGATCGTACTCATTTCGCGCAACATGGCTAATTTCAGTAAACCCCCATCAGTTGGACTTTCCCCACTACCATAAGCTATCAGCTCTGTTGGCCATATACACGGTGAACGAAAATAAGTGAGTAAGGAGGAGTAAAACAAGTATGACCAAGTGAAATTTCCAAGTTGCCAAGTCCTCCAATTACCAAATCTACAAGTTTCTATATTCTTAAATTCCTACGTTCCCAAATGAAAATAAAATACTCGACATGAGCAATACGCAAAATAAAAGATCACGGGGTATATCAATTTTACGCCACGAACGTTACAAACGCGCATGTGCGTAGTTTTGGATAACGATGCATTCCCTGACCAATGAGAATTCACATGCGCGGAATGAATCGAAACTTGTCGTACGATGAGTACGATCTTTCATTGAACAAATAAGTCAACAAAGAGTCGATTCCAAACATTTGAAAGTGTTCATTCTACTTTAATAACACACCTAACGCATTTCATTCACAAAATACATGACACCGCAACGACAAATAACACGCACTAAAAAACAGCAATCAAGATACTCGTCTATTTACGCGTATCATGGTTGACACTACGCAAGTCGAAGTGTACGTTCGTGATATGTTCTCTACTCGCGTGTCCTATACTTAATTCATGTTCCTCGATTATCCAAACATTATTTACCTTCCCCAGTGATTCTCGTGCTCAGCGAATAGTAAACTAACCACGACTTCTGATCGCATTGTCAACACGTTGAATTGTTTTTCGAGGTATACGGTCACCGTGTAGACGATGCGCCCACTGTCAATGGTTTGTCTCAACGGTGTTGCTCACAAACACATAGACACCGGTCGTAGATGTGACCGTACCTACACCCATACGAAATCTCATATCATAAGAAGCACGAGCACGCTGTCGTGTGGTTCAGACCGTGCTTCGCAGTAGCTCGAGGAGTGACATTCTGACTTGACTGCTTTTTTACTCCGTGTCCAATCTTATTCATTTACGTGGCGGATACCTAGTATTCAACATTTGGGCAACATGTGCGGTGAGTAAACTCCTTGTACACATAAAACACTTTCGGTTCGGTTGTTTCTGTTTCTTCTCGTACACGGATCGATGGTATTGTACTGCTGGAAAATTTTCGAAGGAGAAAGTGTACGAATCGGTGTTCAGGTGACAGCTCGTTTAAGCGCAATGTTGTCCTAGAGTTAACGCGCCACCGGCGCAACTCTTCCTTCGCGCTGTTCGATTTAACATCTGGTACATTTCATTCTTGCGTATAACTCCAACACTTGTATAGAAATAAGACATTTCACGCGTTCGCAAATTGGAATTTCTCCTGGTTTCTGAACGGCGGAGCCGGGTCAGGCTTGGGAAATATATACAGTGTTGTAATTAAAATTAGTTATTGATATTTTTAAACGAAAATATATCTACAAGAATATTCGAATATTTTAAAAATGTAAAGAGGATTTAAACTTAAAGTTATATTAACGAACCGATAGTTGAGGTTTTCTAAACCGCGCGAAATGCAAATGTATTAAACTAGGTGTACACTTATGATCACGAACTTCGGTTAAATATGGATTTCCAGCAAATTAATTGGTACGACACATCTGCGTGGCATTGTTTGCGTAAATACTTGTATTTTGTTCGTTGCGGTATTTGCATTAATAATTCGTACCAAGGACGGCCCGCAAAATATTCTGATAACGTAGTAGTGGGAGCAATGATAACACGTAGGCAACCACACGCCGAGCTATTAGATAGTTAACAATATAAAATGAACACGTTAACACGTCAATGATAATTGCATGTTCTATTAGGGAACAAACAGAAAACTTGTATGCCTTTCCGACAGAGTTTGCCGCGCATCAAATGGAGCCCCATCGTTTGGTATTTACCTCCACGAGGGAAATTAACGGTTCATCTTTTTTACTCGTCAGTATACGAATCAACGTTTGATTTCATTCGAATTTAATCTCGAATCGGTAGCTACGTTTATTTCGGTCGGCTGTTATGAAAAATAAATTATAAATTTTAAATGTCACAGCACGTTTGCGATAAGAAAGATTTCGCAATTTTTGTTTAACGTTGAGTTTTAATTTGGTGCTCGACGATTTCCCAGGAATCTTTCTATCCATCTTTTCTATATGAACCATTGGACGGCGACCGTATCGGTCAACGACTCTGGATGTTTACGTTGTGCTGCTTTGATGTTCAACCCTTTCGTTATTAATTCCGATATACGTAAACCGATGGAAAATCACAAGGACTGCAGTATATCCTACAAGCCACTGTACTATAAAAAATGAAAGTTTCTGTATGATTCTATAACTCCGCTACATTATCGGTGATTACATGTCCGATAAAAAAATTCCAGCATTTGAATCTAGATTAACATGCGCTAGTTAAGCAATTGTATCAACACGATCGCGATTCGTTTCGGAATACCTTGATGAAACTTCGGCGATAGAAAGTTGTCGATGAGTGTGTTAATTCGAATCGCAATAGCGAGATCGTACGCAAAGTACCCGGAGTAAGAGAAACACTCTTTCTCAGTTGCAAAATTGCGACATTACGTGGCCGGAGATTGCCATCGATACTTAGCGAACGGACAAAGCTGCAGTTATCTACGATTTCAAAGGAAATCGTAACCGATATATCATTTATAGAACTGTCTGATTGATTAATTACATTCGGAAATTTTTATTACCGGAACTAGGGATTTAACGATGCAGAGATATAATGATTTGGGAATATAGATATATGGGTTTAGGGATATATGGAATTTATTAAGAAATATTTTAGGACACTTAGGGACATAATAGTATCGTGGGTTATCTAGGGACATCTAGGGTTATTTTACTTAGTGCTTGATATTCCTATTATTTTAAACTTATATGATTCATGCAATGATTTGAGTATTGCGATTATTTAAATTTTAATATTCTTGATTCGAAGTTTGCAAGATGAAACTGTAATTTTATAATAGTTGATCGAAATCGATCGATGTATTAAAGTTGAGATATTAAATTTGTTTCGATAAGTATTTTGAAGTATACAGAATACACGTAGACGGTAGAATAGCGCCTAATCGAGTCGAACTATCAAGCGGAGGTGACACGAGCCGATATGCCGTGACTCGTGACCGACGAGTGAAAGTTTCCTCGTGGCAAACCTAAGAAGAGGGTGCAGCGGTTCGTACAGGACAGTTACACGTGACATTTAGATATGTTCCACACAAACACACACACGTACGCGAAAAGGTTGTTGTATCCTCGAGTAGGCAGGACTCGGCGAATCCTTTCTCCAACCAGTTCGCCTTTACCTTCCTCACCAAATTCAAACGCACGACCTCGTCGAACCTGATTTTTGTTTACGGCCGAAGAATTCCTGCAGCTGAATTTTTCGACTGAAATAGCACGACCGTCGTGGAACTGCTGTTTTTACTTCCCTCTTGATGGCCATGGGTATCCCTGATTTTTATCTCCTGCTAACTTCGAACCCTAACTTTCCAACTTTCACGGGGACGAAGCGACAAATTCAGAAATTCACACAGTTCTAAATCTGCAAATTCCAGTCCTATGTTGCGAATATTTAGATTTTCTAATTTTTGCAATTTTGCATTTTTAGATATCCGAGTCTTCCCATCCCAGATTTCTATATGTGAAATACTCACATTTTCATATCTCCACATCTCTCAATTTCTACATTTTTAAATTTGCACACTTCCGAGTCTCCACATCCCAGATTTCTATATGTGAAATACTCACATTTTCACATCTCTACATATCCTAATTTCTACATTCTTAAATTTTCACATTTCCAAATCTCCACATCCTAGGTTCCAACATTTCAAGCATCCTCATTTTCACATCTCTAGACTTCCTAATTTCTACATTTTTAAATTTCACATTTCGTATCCCAAATTTTACATTCCCAAATTTGCAAAGGTTAACTTCACGCTCAGAAATTGTGTTCCAGCATTGAAAGTGTATCCGGAGTGGGGTAATCGAGTGCCTGATAAAAGTCCTAATTACATCGATAGATCCATCAATGAGTCACTTCTGTTCTGATAGTAGAAAAAATCTTGTTTATTCACTTACGATTATCTACTATTCCTTTGATTCCCAGTAAGAACGTAGAAGTTGTGGAAAAGAATCGGTGTCGTAGATAACGCTATTGTACATCCCTTTCACTTATCACGGATTTCGTTCGCCGCAATTTGTTTCCTGTCGACGCTATTCGATTTTTATTAATCTATCGATAAACAGAGACACGTTCGAGGTTATCACTTCGGTATCGAGATGCACTTATCTCTGCCGGATGCATGGTCTCGATCGGAGCTGAATAAAGTTAGTGCGCGATAAAGAGGTGAAAAAATTAATCAATTCGATGACACTCGACTCTATTTCCATTTGATTGAAATTGAAAAATAACGGTACTCTTGTATCTTTTATGATAAAATTTTATTTCACTGTTCACAAGGACTTTTAAAACTGCAAAAGAGGTTCACTGAGTGACGTGCAGATCCCCGAAAAGGAAGAGGAACTATATCTGCACTTATTATCTTGGCCTTCGGTGACAAACAGGCCCTTAGACCTAGTACGGTTTCCTTATGCAAACAATAGACAGTGTTTCTCATCGCTAGATTTTGCTAACACTTATTTACTTATAATCTAACATATTCAGCTCATCGTTTATACGGTTGATTTCTTCTTGTTTAACAAGAACATACATTCATTTGTATGCGTAATACGGAGCAAGTGAAATACGAGAAAAACAAGAGTAGTCGTGTACCGTTAAGGTGGCTTAGCAAATAAACATACAGGATTAATCGAATTATTTTGTGTTAGTAGGTCGGACAAGAAGAGATTCGAGGCTACGATATCTTGATTATTCAACGTTTCCTCCAGTCATTCAACTCTCTAGCTGATCGCGAACATCGAACGCATCTTAATTATTGTTACAGTAGATACTCGTTATATTGCCATCTTTGAACCACATTAGAATTTATACGTAGAGATTGCAGTAATGTTTCAGATTTTTTAATATAGGCATTTAGAAGTTTTTAAATTTCCACATTTTGAAGTATTTGTTAGTAATTGACTGATAGGTATTTATCACACTGGTAATTATTTGGTAGATACTTATCGCAGTGGTAATTAACTGATAGGTATCTATTGCATTGGTGATTATTTGACAGGTACTTATCGCACTGGTAATTATTTGACAGCTGTATGTCGCACTAGTAATTAATTGATAAGTATTCATCATACTGGTAGTTGTCAGGTATTTATCGTACTTGGTAATTATTTGGCAGTTACTTATCGCAGTAGTAATTATCTAACAGGTACTTATCGAACCGATACTTATCGGAGTGGTAATTGTCTAACAGGTACTTATCTAACCGATACTTATGGGACTGATACTTATCGGAGTGGTAATTATCATTCTTGTTATAGAAGTCTTAATTTAATTTTTCAAATTGTATCGGTTTCACGAATGAATGAAGATTACGCGGAAGTATAACACTTGAATTCGTAAATTACGCTCGTAAATGTTATCTTCGTTTTATCTGAACATCAAAGTTACTAGAATTGATGGTGAAATGAAAAAAAGGTAATAACTTATACGCAACAGTCATTCAATGTTACATTATACTTATCGTGATAAAGTAACACTTTCACGGCCATTTCGTTCTGTAGGATCTATATTTAAAACCACTTAATCGTTTCTCCACGAATTACGTGCTTGTACATCCTGTAATATCCGAAATGTCAAGTTTCGCAATTTTCGAACTTTCGAACTTTCATTTTTGCAATTTTCGGGGTAATCAGATATTCAGATATGTTGAAACTTTTATACCTTCGAGTTTAGATATTTTCATACCTTTTAGAAATTTTCATGTTTTCAAATTTGGAAATTTAATATTCTGAAATTTAGAAATTTTTGTCTTCAAATTTGGAAATTTTCATATCTTTCAATGCCAAAATCTGGAAATAAAACAATAAAAGATTAATAAATTATTTATCAGTCGATGTCCATAAATCTCTCCAGCCCAACCCTGAAAAAGAGTAATTAATTTATAACACGGCGTGCACCAATGGCTTAGCGTGACGATTATTATTGTGACAATGAAAACGTTAAGAAACAGCGATAAGCACTGACGTTATCGGAGCACAGCTTTATCGGCAACGTAGGAATTTTTTCTACGTTTTGACGTACACCATGTACCAGAGAGAATTTCCCTCCCCTCTTACCGCTCCGATTATATGGCCGATTTTTTCACTTCAATCTCCCCAGGATGTTCCCCTATCGTCGAACAAGAAAATTCGCTTATCGACAATTGCAGAGCAATATAGTCGCGACGCGATTCGTTCGATCGTCTATTGACAGGTCGGCATCGAAATCGAATTACACTCGGTCGATTTATGCAGCTCGCGGCATTATTCTTTTTGTTTAACTATTAGTTCGAACTGTGCGAGTCGTCACGCTGCTTTTTACACCTCGACGCTTCGTTTGGCACCGATGATGGGCGGTACGTTTTATTTATCGAGTCTCACTTTTTTTATTGTTTCTTTCACAAGCAAATCGTTCGAACGTTGAATTAAGTACCGTCTTCGATAATTGAATAAAAATAAGAGAACAGCGAAAGAAAACAAGTGTCGATGATTTACGATTCGAGAGTGGAATTAAATTGCTGGAAAGGATATTTATGATCTTGCTGTTGTATTGCTGGTAACTCGACAATTATTCAAAGGGATTGTAGTACTTTTTATTGTGAAGGTGTTTCCATTTATTAGAGATGCTTTTTTATTCTGAAGTTTGTAAATTTTTGAACTTGTAGTTTCTCAATTCTAAGTTAAATTTTTAAGTTTCATTCTTGAGCTTCCAACTTGCTAAATTTCTATATTTGCAAATTATTAGGAATCTTGATTCCACAATTCCTTGATTACCTAATTTCAATTTCACAATTCCTTAAATTCGTAAATTCATAAATTTTCATACCCCTACTTATATGCTTAAGTACTCACATTCCTAAATATCTTAATCCCTCTCAATTCTTCAAATTTCCGAATTTCTACATTCCCAATTAGTCTATTTGCCAATTCAATTCGCCAATTACCCAATTTCACAATCCCTAAATTTTCAGAGGCCTAAATTTTTTTTTCATATGTCCATATGTCCACATACTCAAAGCCTTAACTTCCCAAATCCCTACATCCCCAAATTTTTACATTCCCCAATTCCTACATTCCTAAATCCCTACATTCCCAAATCTCCACAACCCCAAATCCCTACATCCCCAAATTTCTACATCCCCAAATCCCTACACTTCCAAATCCCTACATCCCCAAATCCCTACACTCCCAAATCCCTACATCCCCAAATTTTTACATTTCCTAATTCCTACATTCCCAAATCCCTACATTCCCAAATTCCTACATCCCCAAATCTCCACAACCCCAAATCCCTACATCCCCAAATTTCTACATCCCCATATTCCTACATTCCCAAATTCTTACATCCCCAAATCCCTATATCCCCAAATTCCTACATCCCCAAATCTCCACAACCCCAAATTCCTACATCCCCAAATCTCTAAATCCCCAATTCCGTTCCACTAGCCAAACGTCCAATTTCCTAAGAGCTCCGCAATAAAAATTCGTAAAGAAAAGGTAAGAAAAAAGGTGGTAACCGCAGCAATAGTCGTGACATTAACTAAATCACGCTTTACCGTCACGCGAAAGCGAACCTTGACGGTGATCGGGTTAAAAACCGTTTCTAAGTCGATCGCCTCGATTAGAACTCGATACTCTTAAATTCTCGCGGCAAGAAAGACACCGTAGCCGATAGAATTCCATATCGAATGATCGAATCACGGTACAGATTGCGTTCGGCAACGAGACAGCCACGTAATAACGTAACGTTATATTGTACTATACGATGCTCTTAACCCGTCCACGGTCACCGTAACTTGTAAAATTAATGCTCCTTTCGAAAAAAGAAACAAATATACGAAAACAGCATTCCGAGATCTATCAGAACAAAAGAGAATATTCTAACTTGAATTTTGTTTATTCTCACGTACGCAAGCTTTCCCTTTCACCTGTGACTCTGTGTGGGGAATTACCTGGCGCGCACTTTGCGGACATGTGTGCGTGCGTGTACGTGTGGGTTCGTTCACGGGCGACGACTTTTTGCATTTTTGCAATGCCATGCAGGACCTCGAACACCTATCGATACGAATACCTCGTGGTCAGAAAACGAGCGGAATTTCGAACCGAGTTCGTGTGGAAAGTTACAATAGACGTGTTAGAATGAGCTTACTTTAAATAAAGGGACTCTCGTTGCATTGATTAGGCTACTTGGTATTTTGCGGACAATGGTGAGTTTCTATGTACACGGTTTTTTAATTAAGGCGATAGGGAAATATATAGATTGTACTCGTAGTAAGATATTTGTTATTTGAGACAATTTTAGTTGCCACTGTCTATGGCACTTTTTTAAATTAACAAAGAGGGAGAGACTTAAGCTGAATTTTGGGGTATTTTTTATTTGGGAGACAATGTTAAATGTCACTGGACACGATACTTTTTTAATTAAAGCAATAGGAATACATGTAGGCTGCACTCATATTAAGATAATCATTATTTGAGAGACAATGATAAATGTCACAGTGTGTGGAGTCTCCTTAAATAGAAGAATAAAGAAACACATGAGCTACTTTGAATTTAGGAAATTTATTACATGAGTTACAATTGTAAATGTCGCTGTGTATCAAGTTTTTTTAAAGAAACAAAGAGAAAAGCATAAGTTGAATTTGTTATTTGACGATGACCTTGAGTATATTAAAAGATTATGGACATAATCGTAACTCAGTAGTTGAAAGGTTCAGATCACTATTAACCTAGACGTCTGATGCAATTAACTATGTAACTACTTGAGTCAATAAATCGACTCTTTTCCGCGTTCTTTCTCCGCCGCGACCTTTCAACAAGGGAAGGAAAGGAAATGTGGAATAGAAAAATCAACATATCGGCTACTGTATCGAAGGTCTCCTGTTTTCTCTTTCTCTGCTGGTAGGGGAAGTTGGAAAGGGTGATTAATGGTCTGATGAAATTGTTGCGCGTTTGTTGGATAAATCAGTCGGTTCATTAATCTCGGTGCATTTCGGATCGAAATCAAATTACTCTATAAAAGCGTAATTTCGAACAAAAGAAGGTACTAAAAATTCGGCGATAAATAATTTCTGTAAAACGTGTATGCAAATCGGAGACAAGATGTATTTATGCAGAAGAGAAACCCTTCAATTAAAACGATTAAAAGTAGAACTCTCGTTTGTGAAATATTTCCGCAATTTATTATAATGTCTGTGCTTCAACGATAACTATAATTTGTCGTTTTATACCGCAGGAATCTTCGCGTACCTAAATTACCTGACTCCGAAGAGCAGGAAAGAAATTCTGGAGCTGTTGGTCGGTGGATTGAAACGGTTGGAATACAGAGGCTACGATTCAGCCGGTATGTCTTTTACGAAATCTCATTTACGAAAGAGGACCTAGAATCTATAAGATTTATTCTGGGAATAGAAAGTGAACACGTAAAATTGATTCGATGAAAGGGACAGCGTCTGATGCTTTCGTTTTGTTTTAGGTGTCGCCCTTGACAGCGTCGACGGCAAGGATATCTCGATTATTAAAAAGCAAGGGAAGGTCAAGGCTCTCGAAGACGAGATATTTTACCGTAAGTAGTACTTAATTGGCTGTTGATAAAAGACAAAAGTACTCATCGGAATTTTTTCAGGTACCAATATCGATTTCGAATCCAAGACGTACAGTCATGTGGGGATCGCTCACACACGCTGGGCAACGCATGGTGTCCCATCCGAAGTGAATTCGCATCCACAGAGGTCTGACACCGAACATGCCTTTGTGGTGGTGCATAATGGTAAATTATGTACCTCTGTATGAGTACATTTCATTCACATTATTAAACGGAGGAGATCCGAGGATTATAATAGCTAGGGATATACATGTATAAGGATATTAGAGCTTGAGGGATCTAGGAACATAGGAACACATAGATATAGGAGTGTAAGAACATAGGAATTCGCGGACATTAGAATCTACGGATATAATGCTATAGAAACGTAGGTATCCGAGAATGTAGAGATCTAGGAACATATCTGGGAATATAGTAGCATAGTAATTGACACATAGAAATCTGGGATGTAGTAATCTAGAGTATAGAGATCCATAAGCGTGAAGATCCAAGATAATCTATAAATACGCCTCTAGATATAACGCACTTGTACATTTACACTTATCTCATTTTTTCAAAATACTTAACAAGATTATAAACCAGTATTATCTGCCAAGATTAAAAATCCCTGCAATTGTTCTAAAGGTATCGTAACCAACTATAAAGAAGTGAAGACGTTGCTACAGCAGAGGGGTTACATCTTCGAGAGTGAAACCGACACGGAAGTAATCGCGAAGCTCATCCACCATTTGTGGGTCCAGCATCCTGGTTACTCTTTTCGTGAACTCGTCGAGCAGGTTGTTCAACAGTTGGTAAGTGTTAAAATAAATGAACTGATAGTACTAGTAACAACTATCAAATTTTATTCAACGATTTTCTCTTCTTAATTACTTGGTTGCCCATGAACGTATTATACAACGAATATTAATGTTACAGGAAGGCGCTTTCGCTCTGTGCTTTAAAAGCAAGTACTTTCCAGGAGAGTGCGTGGCTACGAGAAGAGGCTCGCCCCTTTTAGTGGGTATTAAAACGAAAACAAGATTGGCCACCGATCACGTGCCTATTCTGTATGGAAAAGGTAAGTTCATCGGAGAAACATGGCCGCTGTACGCACGAATTCTATTAGAGGCAATTACGGCGAAAGGGTGTATAAATCGATAAACTTAAACAGAGAAAGATCACAAGGCTATTTCTGGTCTCCACGGCTCTCAAAAACGAATACTGACGGTGTATCAGTACCAACATCGAAATACGAAAGCTTTATAATCCTTGTATAAACAATCGTGTATCCGAGATGTTGACAGACTTTAATATTCACAGATTTTCACTTTGCAACAGTAACTTGAACTTAGAAGCATACAAACGATGAAGACGATCGAGGAATATTACCGGTTGTCTACACAAGGGTTAAAACATCATTAAATGGCGAAATAAGTGTGATGGCATTTCTAATTGCTGGACATAATCCCCTTTTTCTCCGCGCAAGGAAGGAGGGATTGCTATGGTAGTTGGTGAACCTTCAAGGGAATAAATTATGTGTCTCATTCGTAAGAAATCTGCGAAAACATTAATAGCATGTGCCTGTTATAATTTACAACTCATGTATTAGCAGAGGGATCCACGTTTTATCCTCGAAATAACACACTAAGTCGTGTCATCGCATTATCATGTTGCGTTTTCATTTAGTGTGTTCGATAAAATGTAACAGAGCGAAACGTCTGGCTCGATAACGCTACGATTAACAAATGTTAACGACGTTAACAGAAAATCTAGTTTACACCAAATGTTTAACAAATTTTTACCTTATCCCGTAGTCGCTTGTGATCAAACAATTAACGTTGTATTTCTTCAAGTAGTATTTTACGATTAATCAAAGCACGTAGCTGAGTTTGAGTAGCATGTTGTTTTTTATAAAGTGGTGTCGTTAGATTTTGTTAATTTAACACGTTCGTCGTGGACCGAGAATGCATCGAATGATACAAATAAAAATAATGTTGATATTAATAGTGATTAACGTCCTTAGCGAACGTGTTAAATTCTCATTGGTTTATCTGTTTCTTTAAACGTTGAAAAACTGATTGTAGCATGTAAATTTCCATCGGTGATTATGTTTTTTATGATGGATACTATATGATGTTTCTTTTGCATGAACACCTACCGGTTATGTTCTCCAACTTTTCGTCTCTCAACAGATGAACTTCCATGCGTAAACAAAGGTATATACACTACTCTCTACACTACACTACACTTATTCTCTTTCGACGTTGAACCTTTCATGTTATATGTAATTCGATCAGGTATATTTTCCTTTATGGAATATTTATACTAGTCTACACTATGTTACACTGTAATGTACTATGATACACTATGTTGTACTATACTACAATGTTATACACTATATTGTATTATCTGCGCTACGCTACGCTATGCAACACTACTTTGAACTATCACTAGTCTATTATATGTTACACTACGCTGTAATTTGTTATACTATGATACAATATTTTACACTTGCTACACTAGCTTACACTATTGTGTACTATACTGTATTATACTGCGCTATACTATGTTACACTGTGCTGCGTTCGATCAATTGAAAATTGTATAGCATTATGAAGTTCATTACATACAGTAATAATTATTCGTAGTTTAATACATACACTATACTTATGAAAGGTTCAATGTTCATTCAAATGTATGCAAAACTAATTTCGCTTCACCTGTTACGTATACTTGAGAGAAAATTTCCCCGCGACAGTATGCTCAACTTTCGTCAAACAAAAATATTTTATGTCTAAGTGTCTTGTCTGTCTTTCGTAAGTTACTATTTCTCGCTTCTTTTCTAATTAAAAATAACCGTTGGCTTTCTCTTGCTCATTTCATTCGTCGGTTTATGTAAATAATACGAGATTTGTACTCTAATATTGTACTTGAAATTGCTTCGAAGCATAATGAATACCACGTAATTATTTATCAAATAATCGTACATAAAGCTAGTTTTACTGTGTGCAATTTTCGAGCGTAAAAGTTTCTCGAGTTAGAAATCCTCGACAGGAGCTTAAGCATTCGTAGCTTTGTGATTGCAGGGTTTTGTGAGAAGATGTTCATCTCCAGGTTGACACCCTCGAAGAAAAAAATGAAATATGTAAAGAAGACATTCATAAATTCTTTGAATATCTTTTCACAAACACCTGGTAACAAATTAGATTTCGTACACGATACAGTCCGCGATCTACGTTTTTTTTTTTTGTTCTTTACGTTCGTTATATTTTGTACTGCTATTAGTCACTGCGTTACTTGTTTGCTAATTGTTTTGTTTTCTTTTTCGTCTCCCCCCTCCGCATCTCCAAATTTGAGCAGAAGGTGAAGCGCCAACTAAAGGTAATACTTTACATTCATATACGTTTCTTTTCCATTCGCTTGCCACAAAAATGATCCCACAGCCACGCTTTCCATCGTTGTGAATCTAGACCCGCACAAATCTGCTTCGTTCGAATGGCAAACTGCTATCTCATGGATTCTAAAGGATTCACACGCGTCGTGCGCCTTATGGCATCGTCACGCTTTTTATTCAGTACGTATTTAACTTCCGCGTGTTTTTCTTTCAGTATGGACACATTGAAGTACAGGTTGCAACAGTGCTTGAATTGCGAATTTGAATTTATGTTGCGAACAAAATGAGCTTGGAATTCGTTTTATTAAATTTTCAAACATTGCAATTTCTCAGGTTCATATTCTCAATTTTCACGATCTTTTTAAGGTCTAAAATGAAACAATTCCTGAATATGTAAGTTCCAAATTTAGTTGATAAATTCCTAAAATGTCGCAATTATACAAGCACTGTACACCTGGCCCGTATTAGTAAATCATAATTTCTACATCTATCTTCTTGTTTAAATAGGTGTTTTTCCTTATTATGGACAGGTGTTAAGCTTATCTTTAACGAGGTTGTTCAACATCGGCTGTTTAATGCCAATTGGCTGTTTAACGAGACCGCATACACGTTAACATATAATCACCGTCTTCTTGTCATTTTCTTCTTTTCACTTAATGTCGTCCGCTAATACCAGGTACATTGGAAAATGATAAAGGTTGCTGTTAATTATTATCCGATACGTATCCGCCTAATTTGGTGTGGGGCTTGCGAATATGAGAACACGATACGATGCAAAGGAAAACGATCTGTCTGTTAATAATAGTCCTGTTCCAATTGTATCGTGTCTTTTTGGTGTATCTTACGATACCGAAGAAACTAGCGGAAAATAACTAGTCGTGTAACTGAATGGAAGAAAAATATTTCCTTAAAATTTACGTCCAAAATTTCTCTTTTCCATTCAGTTACATGATCGGTCATTTTCTACCACTGTCCTCCAAATTCTTAATCAAATTAATATAACCAGTTTATTCGTACAATAGTAAGTGAGAACATCATTCTACTACTTAATTCGTACAACAGAACTTTACTATGATTTATTAAATAAAATATGAGTTGTACATCTGATATGAACTATAGCTGCATTACTTGTAATGTTCATATGTCAATTTTTATTTTTATTTATATTTTGAACATCTCATGATTTAAAGACCGCCACTGTTTGATAATTATATTGTTTTGTTACATTGGTAACGTTTTATTCTGGCGGAAGGTTACAAACATAAAATGTTCTACTTGCTTTATTGAACTTGTACAATATTGGATTCAATAATTTGCAACGTGTATATATTTATACGAGGTGAAATGTTTTTACCTGTCAGTAGAGTAAGAAAGTTAATTTCTGCCTTTTAATAGATCACCGTCCTCATCGCCGCACTGAACTTCCGGTGATACCGCGTAGCGAAAGCACGTCCGAGTTTCAACCCCTCGAAGACAAAGAAGTGGAGTATTTCTTCGCCTCTGACGCCAGTGCCGTCATCGAGCACACCAATCGTGTTATATTCCTTGAGGTAAATTCACTTGTACTTTGACTAGTTAAATTTGATCAAAGGATAACGCAAAGTGTTTTTTATCATTAGGATGACGACGTTGCCGCAGTGAAAGAGGGTGCACTTAGCATTCATCGACTTCGTCGATGCATGGATGATCCCCATGCTAGGGAGATCACCACCCTCAAGATGGAGATCCAGCAAATTATGAAAGGCAACTATGAGTATTTCATGCAGAAGGAAATCTTTGAACAACCCGAGTCGGTGGTGAACACTATGAGGGGACGTTTGAACTTCCGAGATAATTCGGTTACGTTGGGAGGGATTAAGGTGAGTTCGGTAATTATCAAGCTTTCAAGTTATTAGATTTTTGACATTTCAAGTTCTCCAAGTCCCCAAATTTTCACAATCCCAAGTCTCCACATCTTCACCCCTTCACTCCCCCAAATTTCCACGTACTCTATACATCTTCCAAACAAACAATACTTGAAACCTACAGTACTCATATTTTCCGAACAGTAGTACTCATATTTTGTACCTTCTGTTATTTAAATAGGATTACATTCCGGAGATCAAGAGGTGCAGACGTCTGATGCTGATCGGATGTGGAACGAGTTACCACTCCGCAATCGCAACCAGACAGCTCTTGGAAGAACTGACCGAACTGCCAGTTATGGTTGAATTAGCCTCTGATTTCTTAGATAGGAACACACCTGTGTTCAGGGACGATGTCTGTTTCTTCATCTCGCAGTCTGGTAAGAGTTTCAATTCCGTTTTCCACTGAAATTGTTATAAACAGTGTTATTAAACCTTGTCTTTTCTTGCAGGAGAGACTGCGGATACACTGATGGCTTTGCGTTACTGCAAAGGCCGCGGCGCTCTTATTGTTGGAATTACTAACACGGTTGGAAGCAGCATCTGTCGTGAGTCACACTGTGGTGTTCATATCAATGCTGGACCAGAAATAGGTGTGGCGAGCACAAAGGCGTACACTTCGCAATTCATTTCGCTTGTTATGTTTGCCCTGGTTATGAGCGAGGACAGAATCTCTCTTGGTACGAGACGCCTGCAGGTATACATTATTTTATTGTAAATTGTATGCAGTGCAATTGTGTGCAATATAATATAACTGTTACATATAATGTTATTCTTGTTACAGATCATAGAAGGATTAAAGAATTTGGATAATCTAATTCGTCAGGTTCTGCAACTTGATGACAAAGTAAAAGAACTTGCCAAGTCTCTGTTTCAGCACAAGTCTCTGCTCATCATGGGTAGAGGATACAACTTTGCCACGTGTATGGAGGGAGCATTGGTACGTACTAAACGAGCATTTGTCTCTTTCTTAACTTTTCAGTCATATGTGACATCAACGTGTTAAATCATACAGCGGTTGCAATGACTAAAGAATGCGTTTGTTTGCAGAAAGTCAAAGAATTGACGTATATGCACAGCGAGGGTATCATGGCGGGCGAATTGAAACACGGTCCCCTGGCACTCGTTGACGATTCTATGCCCGTGATAATGATCGTCATGAGGGACCCAGTTTACGTGGTAAATATTCTTCGTGACCGACTGAAGGTACAAGTGTACGTTGTATTAATTAAATTTGATTGTTCTTTTCAGAAATGCATGAACGCTCTGCAGCAAGTAACAGCACGCGACGGTAAACCTATTGTTATATGCGAGGAGGGAGACGAGGAGACAAAAACGTTTGCAGACAGAGTTCTCGAAGTGCCTAGAACTGTCGATTGTCTTCAAGGAATTCTCACGGTCATTCCAATGCAACTGTTATCTTTCCATATCGCCGTACTCCGCGGCTGCAACGTAGATTGTCCCAGAAACCTGGCGAAGTCGGTTACGGTCGAGTAAAGGTTTGCTGGAAGTAACAGGAGTTTGTTTCAGAACACAGCATAAACGTGCTCAGTTGTTCAGAAATGATTAAAGATCGTCTCTGTCAGAATGTTCATTTAATACGGATGATAAGAACAAGGACCCAGAGAAATTTTTAGAGAAATACATTCGTGTGATGTCATTGATTACGTTTAATATAATTCTGTGTACTTAGTAATTCTAGATTTGTATTCGTTTGGAATACGTGAATAATCATTGGCGTAATTAATGTTATTGTAAAATTAACAGTAAACTTATTTGTTTATTTGGGCCAAAAGACACATTTCATTACTCAAAAATTATGAACAACTATGTTAGAATTAAGTACCATTGGATACTCGGTATTTTTAATAAAGATACTTGACCCTTAGAAATTCTAGTTACGCCAGTGAGAAACAGATACTTCTTATATCCGTACGTGTGTATTAGGGATTTAGACAGAACAACTTGGCCTTTTTTATTTGATTGAATGACGCAGGACGATCATCCCGTTAAAAATCAACGAAAACGTTCCTTTATCATGGGAATACACGAACGTGTTTCCTCGATGATGATTCCAATGCATTTAACACGGTTGTTTGTATCCATATCAACGCGATAAGAGCAAAGAACACGTGACGCTTTTCAGATCATAGACTAATCGTGATTCTATTCCTTGATCGAGTTGAAAATAAGACTGTGGTTGTAAAATTGCGTTGTATCATTCTGAAAAGTGTACGTATGCGTGTGGATGTGAAAATATAGAGGATGATTCCTCTAACCCGATCATGTTTAATTATTTTATTATTTGTGAATACAGAAAAAGATGTTTGCGAGAAAATTTAGACTACGCTGGTACGTTTGCAGGTAACAAAATAATTAAGGATAACAGGGTTGGGCGAAACACCCTGTATATGTGTGTGTCATAAATTTCAATTGAGATGAACGCGTAGCCACAATGGTCACCGAGAATTAGGTAATGGGCAGAAACAATAATTCACAGATGTGGTAATAGCCATGATGTTCGTTCCGGTGTGTAATGGCTCGTGCGTCGCGTGCATTCAAAAATTCGTATTTTGTACAGTATTTTAGAGGAACAAAGTGAAATTTGATACTTTCCCTTTCATTTTTCTACGGAACGATATATTTACACGTTAAGCGAATTTTGTTGTCGACGCGGTGTACATTCTACAGGGCTGAATTAAAATAATTCTAAAGTTTTAAATTTCCAAAATCCCATATCGACAAACAATATTTCATTTTACGATTTATAATTTGAATTAGATAAATGGGGCGTTAAATCCGTAACGATTTTAATTCGGTCCTGCTTCTACAGTAACTTTAAAATTATACGAACACGAACTGTCACCAGACAATTTTTAGATTCTGATTCGTACAATATTACGTTCACCCTTGTTCGTGATGCAGGAATAAACGCAAACTTTTATACAGATTAATCAAGGTGTTGGAAGAACCTGTAAAGTCAAATATAATGTTTTCAACGAAATATCCGGTAGCGATACAAATAAACTGTTAGAATGTATAATTATTCAAAGTGAATATGCATATTATTCGCCATTAAGTTATTAACCATGCGTTCTCCCCAGGGTAGGATGCATGTATTTATATTATAATTGAATTTAAGAAAAGAATAATTTTCTTTTACAAACAGCTGTAATTGGAATGTAAATGTACGGAAAATAAATTGTTAAACAAATTTGAATTTTGCCATCCAATAATTTTACCATACCCGTTTTCATACTATGCAGATTATTATGCTAAAATTTAACTGACGATATGCTAATACCTGGTTTTAAGAAGGAAGGAATAAATGACGCAATTATGATTTATTTTATGATTTATTACATTTGAATTTCAAATTGTTTGTACTCATTTTTCCGCTCTATGCAAAGGCACGTGTTGCACCGTAGCTGGAATCGATCTTATGTATGTTTCCATTCAAATTTTATATATGTAACTCGTGTGACTGATCCCATGCAGGATAATGTATCGCTATGATGGACGTTACAACGTCCGTCGCAACGTCCGTTATATCAACGCATTGTGCGCCGCGACGGTCAACAGCGATACTACTGACGCCAGTGCTGACGATACATCTCCTCTACAGACCCGTTCAAGCGCAGCCAACCTATGCGAAATAACCCGAGGGGATCGAGGCAACATATTTAAATTTAGCACCTGGAAGTATGCTTGATCACGCGGATAGCTTTTCAGGATCACGCTTCATGATACAATTTCCTTTTTCCATTCGTTATTTTTTCCCCGAAGCATAATTATATTAGATATATTCTTGCTCGATCAGAGTACGTTCATGAAAAAAATTCTGTATACGAAACGGTAATATGGTAGGATTGTTGGGAAATATCGAATGGTAATCGTTCTCATAAGTTCTCGCGGCGAGCGTAAGGAGATGCGAACCGTCGCTGGTTAGACGGGATACCGCGCACTGACTCGATTCCGCATGTCCGACATAAACACGAGATTTACTACTGGCGCATACGCCGTCCGAACGAAGCTTTGGTATCACTTCGATCGGCTTTTTGGCGCACGTCCAATTAGAACGGTACACGGAGCATAGATCTCCGAGAAATTAAAACGCGTTCGTACAGTCGGGTGCAACGTAGGCTTCCTTTGATTAAGAACAGGGGGAGGAACCTTTTATCATTTACCTTCGATTTTAGGGGACTAAATGTGAATTTGAAAATATTTCCAACTTTAATAACTCTCGAATTCCTAAACCGTACAATTTTCTAAATCTTAAAATTTCCAAAAGCCCAAAGTCTGAAATCAACCCCGATATTTCCAAATTTCCAAACTCCCAAATTCTCCAATTTCCTCATTTTTGAATTGGAAAGTTTGTCAATTCAAAAATTGAATCCAACCTCAATGGGGGTGGGGTGAACTTCCCCTGAATCGTCATAGCGGGCCTTAGTCACGTGTCTATTTCACTTTTAGTGGTAAAAGCTGCCCCAGCAGAGTGGTATCTGTGTGTTCCATATTTCATTTATGTTTCAAACCTTCGTGCACAAGTACAAATGCAAAAGATGTTGCAATATGGACGGAATATGAATTTATGTAAAGAACTTGTGCATCTATAGAGGGTAAATTTGAAAAGCGTACGAGCATTAAGGGGGTTAACAGTACCACTCTGTATAAGATCGCGTCGCGGTCGCCATTGGCGGCGGTAGCGGCGTAGCGAAACGGGATCGGTGCGCAGTCGCGAGCTACCACCACTACGCGAGTCAGTCGACGGTCTGCCGGCGAGCAGTGCGGACGCGTCGTGAAAGGATCCGATTGCCGTTGCCCGCAAATATTTGCTGGCACGACCGCGATTTGCCCCACCGTCGGTGCCACGGTAACGCACGGCTCCCGCGGACAGAACCACCTCCCCTCTGCCCGGCCCGACGACCCTCCCTCCCGACGGTTACCCGGTGTTCTACCAGCGCCGCGGCGGTTCCCCTCTATTGATCGAATTTGACCTGCGAAGTTTCCCCTAGCGTGTGCGGTAGTGGCGGCCGGCAGTGGCTCTCGCGCTTACGTTCCTCGGTTAGTGCGGTAAATAATCGCGATACCTCGGCATGGCTACTACGACCGCTTGCACGTGGTTCAGTGACAACTACGACCTCAAGGAGGAACTGGGCAAGTAAGTAAAAAATCTTTTCGACTGTTTGTTCGTCGAAAGAAAAACGAACGATCAGCGAAGCGAACGCGAAGACAGAAAGAGAGAGAGAGAGAGAGATCGGGTTAACGTTTCCGCGTGTCGTGACGTTTCTTTCGTTTCTCTCCGCGTATACACGTACGTCCTCCCTCTCTGTCTCTCTCTCATTCGTTCGTCGTATCATCTCCATTGTGTGCATCGTCGACATGCGTTACACGCGAACTCGCGTATCGTACGTCGAGGTGCATCCAGTGTCGACGATTAACTGGTGTGTCTTGGCCGGTCGTGTCATAGATGGACACGCGAGTGACGATCCGTTTAGCGTGATTCCTAGCAGACGACGCCGCGCCGTGTCGTGTCGGCCATGATTATTCTCTACGTATGCGGAGCCTCTTCTCCGCTGTGTCCCCACTTCTCGTTTATCGTTCTCTTTTCTCGTCCCGTTCGTGCGCCGTCCGTGTTCCTCGTTCACTCGACGGAGACACCCCGTTGCATTTCGTCTATATTTAAGCGGCACGGCCTGTCTGCTCGTGGCTCAGCCTCTATATATAAAGCGTCAGGGCGCTTGCTATCGTGCCTTGTGGCCGTGTCGTCGTGGTGGTCTCTCACCGTCTCGAAAACGAAGCATCCGCATCGTACGCGGATCTGTCACCGAATCAATACGATGTCGTCGCGCCGCTTTTTACCTTCATCCCCCTCCTACGACCTCTTTCTCGCGCTCCCGTGTGTTTTCTCTCCTTCCTGCCCGTCTTCTTTATCTCTTTCGCCGGTGATCGCGTGCTCGCCTTCCTTTTTATCGTTCTCTCGTTCCCGTTTCACCGACGGCAGGTGGTTGCAGCCTTGCGCGACGTTGTCCCTAAAAGTCACCAGATCTCGCGCATTGTTTTCTTTCCTCTCGTCCCGTCTCTTCTCGCGATACGATAAACGTTACGATCGATTCTTATCATTATCACGCTTCTACCCCAAAATAGTTCACAGTTCTATCGTTCGTCGTTTTCGAACATAGGCTGACGACCGGAAAACGACTGGAAATGTCACGCGGTCTACCCTTCTAGGTTAGGAGTCACGATGGTTCTATAGGTGTCTTGAGGGTACGGGTGTCTCGTGTCACCCGTGACCTCGGCTGACCTCGACTCGTAGCCGAGGAATCTCTTTGGCCCCGACTCGTGCAGACGGGAAGAAGGAAAATTTCTGACCACACCCCGCGTCTTTTTGGGAGAGTTTGTGCCACGGTCGATAAACACGGAGCGTAGAGCACGCGTAGAGCACGCGTTACACGGTGTCACCTGGTCGCTATGATCGGGTGCTTCGTTATTGGCGCTTTTTTAATTTCTTAATCGATCTTGTGGATCGATGATATTAACATACTAGTTACAACTGTCGATTATCTGGGTTTTGTGTTCTATAGTAATATAAATAATAGAGGAATTTGGAATGTGTTATCATATTAAAAGAGTCATAAAAGTAGCGACTATCGGGGTTGGCATAATGAATAGGGTGCCGGCTTACCACCTGGAGGGGGCGGGTTCAAATCCCGAAGGGTGATCCACTTATTTTTCATGAACTATGCTAATTAATATAATAATATAGTCAATATTTATAAAGTAAATTATTATCATCATAGAATTTACGTCGTATGCATGTCATTAAGATCACAATCGACACGAACCTTTATACACCTATAGGGAATGTGTTAAATCTATATATAGAAAAGAAAAAATAATATTGCTGCAGTCAAACCTAATATTAAGTAGTTAACCAATAAAGCACAACTATAAGGGTCAGTTGAATAGATATGTTAGAGTTGACTGTATCATATCAGCGGTCGATTCATCGATACTAATTGGAACGTATTCCGTGACTAACTTGGACCATTTTCGAGTCACCATTTCTAACTGCACGGCCATGTTTCGTTCTCGTTGAACTACCAAAACCAAGAGCGAATCTAATTTAAATGGCATCGCCACGGGATTCGCAATTAGGCCCGGCTGATTTAGAATATTGTCAACGCGTGTAAACACGGCTGAGCGGTTACCGTTTGTTTTCGCGTGCACGAGGACGATTCGTCGACCGTGAGTAACGGAATAATATTCGTCCTCGAATATTGAAACGGATATTCGATTATTTAATATGATACGCGCTCTAAACCTGGAGGTTATTACTTTTAATGAAGGCTCGAGTAAATTTTATTTGGAGCAAGATAAAAAATATCGATTTGAACTAATCAGTTGCTTCTCGTGGAAAATTGAAACGAATAATATTTTCTTCAACGAATTTCATATTCGAACATTACTGTTTCTTTCAAGTTATTTCCGTTAATTATTTGAATATCCAACTAATTTCTCCGCTGAGAATCTATGCACGCGCCTTCTCGGCATAATCAAAACATTTTCCTCGCCTTACTCCGTGTTGAATAATTCAACGTTCGTGTCATACTAGTTGTGCATGTCGCGCGAGCAAATAACCGTCTCTTATCGTTCTTAATCATTTCGCGTCGAATCGTGAGGAGATCATCTTTCCCGTTTCTTGATCCATATTGTGGAGAATAATCTAGCTAGAATTTTATAGGTATATTTTGTTATTAAAAGATTTTAAAAATACTAGAATATACTATGTGTGTCAGTTAGCAAGTAGAAAGCTCAACGTCGACTGCTACATGCTATATTGCCGCTGCGTTATAGTTAACTGCGTCTGATCCGATTCGATCCAGATAGTCGAAATGGAAATTTTCAATGCCTTACAAGAAAGCGTCGGATTATTTTTTGCAACGTTTAAGAACCGAGACTCGTGCAATTCATTGGTCGGTATACCATGTGATTTATTGCGGAGGGTGTAGAAGTGTTTCTGTGCGTCACGTCACGGTTAGAAATATGTGAGGTTTCACGTTTGATCGAGTGTCGCGTGTTAAGAATTTATAAAAAAAGAAGAAGAGAATCGAAGAAAAAGAGGAACAGACGAGGGTTATAAACGAGTCGATGACACGGTACGATTTCGTTTTTTGTTCTCGAAATAATCGAAGAAATAATAAAACCGCCGATTGTACAAGGGCTGTACTCTTCCCGTTTTGTTATTACTTCCTCGTTTTCCACGGTGTTCCATCGTTTTGTTTGCGATTTAATTATCCGCACGTCTGATTTCATCTTGAATCCGGACGAAAGTTATCCGTCCGTCTCTTTTCTTTTTTTTCGTCTGCGAATCGAGAATACAATGCCGGTTACAAAACAGCCACCGTTCCAACGAGAACTCGTTAAACATTCAGTTAACTCGCGATCGATTGCGAACGCAGTTACACACTTCCGGGCTGCAACGTTACCCGATTCAAACTCTGCTACGAATTCGGCCACGGTTCAATTAACTCTTGGACGATTAATTTTGTCGCGAAATTAACCAAGTTTCGATGTCGCTGATGTTGCATCTAGAAATTCATTCGTTGCTTTTTGTTTCGTTGAGCTTCTGTTGTATCGCCATGCGCTATATTGCCACGTTATATTACTACGCACTGTACGATAAATTGTTGTACTACGCTCTCTCATCACGCGTTGTATCACCACGCGTTATATAGCCTCGCGTTATATCGCCATGTATTGCAATTCCACGCATCGACTTGCTACGCGTTGTATCGCCACGCGTTATATCACCAAATATTAAAATTTCACGCGTTGACTTATTTCGCGTTATATCGCCACGCGTTATATCACCACGCGTTGCAGTTCCACGCATCGACATACTACGCGTTGTATTGCCACGCGATATATCACCAAGCATTACAACTTCACCCGTTGACTTATTGCGTGCTATATCGCCACGCGTTGTTTCACTACTGTCACGTGTTATATTGCCATATTCCAATACCACGTGATGTACGACTAATCATTGTATTGCAACATGTTAACACATACAGGTTAAATTAAATCTTATCAAATTAAACGTGTTTCTTTAACAACAGGAAAACATTGATTTCACAAGGGTTAAATAATTTGAAAGCTTGCACCAAATACTGTGGCAATAATGTTCATAGTGTGCGTATCGCCATACGATAATGTAATGATTTGTGTACAAAGGGATTCTGCCATAGGTGGTTATTACTTTGAATTAAATAATAACGCGAAGGGATTTTGACACGCTGATGGAATAAGGGATCGATCGCTTGAACTGGCCATGTCTGTTTACATGTCAGCGTTTACATCGATCATACACGTCGTCAATTCGTGGCCTCGGATTACGGTTATCCCTTCCTCGACCATCCACAAACAGATAGACAGACGTATCCGTCTGTATTTCGACCTCGATATTCGGAAGCAGGTATCCTGAATTACGATTACACTTCAAAATTGCTGCCCCGCGGATCTTTGTGCTCCGGTATGCTTTTAGCTCGAATCGCTCTTCGGGGATTCATCAATCACCCCGAACTCGTTTCTCGTTATGATGTCTTCGTTCGATGAATTGCGAAGACAAACGAGGGGGGAACGAACGTTTTCGGGAACAGATACACTTCGATTTAGGATCTGCGATTTCGGGATTTGGGGATTTCTAATTTAGGAGTTAGGGAGTTCTGGCATTTGAGAGTATCAAAATCTTAGAAGTAAAGAATGTAGGAAATTAGGGATGTGAGGATTTCTAGGTTTCCAAATTTAAAAATTTGAGAATTCAACATATTTGGAATTAGGGGTATAGGAATTTGGGGATTTCAACATTCATGAAAAGTAACTAGAATTCAATCCCACAAATATATCCTAACGTATCACCTAATGATGAAATGAAGCAGAAAATGTCTGAGCTAGCCATAGGTCCAAATACGGTAAGTAGAATACGATCCTCCGCAGAAATATTCGAACGCGAGGCGTAAATGAAACACGAACGGAATTCAAAGTTGTACACTCTCTGATCTCGGAATCGTACTCGCAGACGTCTATTCGCGTTTCATGACACTCGATTATCGGCAAAGTGATCCCAGGATATCTATATTCGTATTCATTCGATTCGATTCGATCGTCGAGAGTCGGCTCGGTATTGGTGTTTACGGCCAAACCGATTCGTATGTTAGTTTTGGCAACGGGCTACGCTGACATTAAGACCGAGGGTAAATATTGGCTCTATCGAAAAGCTCGAGGGAAATGCCAATTCCCGGTACGAGGTTGCGCGTTCCACGAAATCCTCCGCTTTGCAGTTTTTCGATTTCCGGTTCTGCTTCGTGCTTTCGAATTCCTCGCGATCGCGGCGAGCCACCGCTTCACGATCTCTCCCTAACATTCTCAGCCTTTGCAGCTTATTGTTAGTTAAACACGCAACTGTGCAGGAACGTGCGAGGCACTCACGGCCACTCATGGACAGACAATTTTTAATTTCTGTTTTCTAAATTTCAACATTCACGTACGTGCAAATTTGAATTAAAAATTGAGGATCTAGAAGTTCGACTAAAAAATTGCTAATTAAAAATTGTCAAATTAGAAAATTTTTAAATGATCAGATTCGCAAAGTTGACTTCTGTATATCGCAGTAGAATGAGACTGTCCCCGATATATCGTGACGTGTTACATAATCGTGCGTTACATCGTGTCAGAAGAGGAACACCACTTAAAATAATATTTCCGATAAATTATAAACGCCCGACCGAAAGCGATAAGCATAATGTCAGCAAGTTTTTTATGTAACGAAACCCGGTGTCAACGAACGAGCCACGGTAAAAACTTTCGATTGGTTACGCAAGTGGAAATACCAAGGCGCGAAACGAGCAGCATCGAAGGTGGTCCGTCGTTAATTGCACCATGAAATCACGAATATGGAGCTGGAAGAAATTTCACGAGGCGCCTTGATCGTGCGAAAAGAATTTACTCGCACGTCCCGTCTCGGCGTAATTCACCAGTTTTCAAAGCATCTTCTGCTCGGTGCAATCCGATTCTGCCCGTAATCCCACTACCAGACGATCTCACTCGTAGTCGTTGAGTTATGAATTTTCCGGTTTTTTTTTTTTCTTTGTTCCCGCCGCGATGTTACCATACGACCGCCCCTGCGGCCCTCTGTCGCGAGCGTGCTCGCGACGAAATTGCCTCGTAAAGCGGAAAAAGCCTTGGCTCCCGTAACCGCTGGTAAAAATGTCGTCTTCGAGGATCGTAAAACCCGTGAAACGCCTCGTAATTTTCAGCTATGCTTGCGCATCATCATCGGGATGAGGAAGACTGGAATAATCTTGAACGAAACGGGGCCGATTGAAACGAGTCTCGTCGCGACAATTTGCCACGTGGATTGCTTTTATTATGTTGATGAACACGACTGATGTTTAAACGGAAATGCGTCTCGTGGTAATTCGGTGCATGGCGATATAACGCGTGGGAATTCGGTATGCGGCGATATAACGCGTGGGAATTCGGTACGTGGCGATATAACGCGTGGGAACTCGACGCGCGGCAATATAACGCGTGGGAATTCGGTGCGTAGCAGTACCACGCATACTAATTCGGTGCGCAGAGATATAACGCGTAGGAATTCGGTACGCTGCAATATAACGCGTGGGAACTCGACGCGCGGCAATATAACGCGTGGGAACTCGACGCGTAGCAGTACCACGCGTGGTAATTCGGTTCGCGGCAATATAACGCGTGGGAATTCGTTGCGTAGAGATATAACGCGTAGAAATTCGTTGCGCGGCAATATAACGCGTGGGAACTCGGTGCGTGACAATATAACACGTAGTAATCTTATACCGCTACCGGTGTGCATCCGCATAAAAGTATATCTCACTCGTGTCCCTATACATAAATACCGGTTATATAGCAAAATTCTTCTGTATATAAAAATACATTAAATTCGTCAATAAATCGAATCAAAATGCGATAAAAGATCACCATCGATAATCTTCAGTGTTCGGTTTTCTTCCGTTTCCGCAAAATATATTTCCGCTAATGATAACGCCATGCTAAATAAAGTAAAGCGACGTGTCGTAAAAGAATCTTATCTGGCTAGCCACGATAAGCATTAGATACGAAATCGATCGACGATTCTCGGTCGCCCTTCGAGTGGTCGAATATTAGGATGTTCCGGGTGGTACATCGAGAAAATTGATCTCGTCGAATTCGTTCGCAATATCCGTGAACAGGGTTGGATTCGATCGTTCGTTCAGACGTATCGAATAAGGGGTAGGGGTTCGGATTCGATCGTTCGTCCGTTTAATGAGATTTTGCGGGTAGGTCGTTGACCGTGGACCACCTCGTTCGCGTTAATAATTAACGTGCTTGTTAATACCTCCTAATTATTATTCACCGTACTGCATACTTCCCAGAGCAATTTTAGTTGATCGGATTGATGTCGTGGATTACATCTGGTTTCCCCATTCAATGGTCATTATGTACCTACCTTTGATTCATTGTCTCCTCGAACACTGTTCGCTTCTTGTTTTATCGGAACAATTGCCGGGGTGGATTTTCAACTCAGTACACACCGTTGCGAATATCTTCATAAAGTAATCGAATTTTGTAACTGGACTTTCGGGATTTAAGAACTTTCGTATTTAGAGAATTTGCAATGTACTCTCGAAAGTTCACAACGGTAGCCCATTTATTCTTATCGAGAAGAAACACAATCCCTGCTAACGACCCTTCCTGTTAAAAATTTATAGCTTTCCCTTGATTGCTCTAATGGTAAGTTAACGTACCGTAATCTCATCGTCCATCTGTAGCAACCTATTTCCTCGAATTCGCATTAATGTTACTCTATCTCTCGCGTGGCATACATTTCGAGTTCCGCGAGATCGACTCCCACCGTGGTGAATTTCACGTGGAAAACATTTTCTGATCCTCGAAATCCCCGGACAGGTGTGACAGTTTCGTCGGTTTGCTCGTTAGAGAAATTTCAGTTAGCGCTAGGTTAAATGGTACCGTTAGCATAGAGGGTTCGGCGAGTTTCGTCGGGATTCGGATCCGCTCGGCGTTGTAAGAGGGTAACTCACGTGTCCTGCGGCGACGTCAGGGTCCTCCCTGGAGACATTCCCGAGGAGGAGGCGGCCTACGATCGATAACCCGGTCGCTCTTCGTGTCCGTGGATACGCTTACTTATACATGCGACCCGTACCGTGGAATTGTCGCGTGCTTTTACGCTGGATACGTATTATTAAACGTGGTTGCGTAAGATAAGAAAGCATCGATTCGCGTTCTGCACTCTATATACGTGTTCCCTGCAGAGGAGAACCTTATCCTACCCTGCATTCTTTCTCTCCTTTAATTATGATAATTTAGTCGGTTGTTATCGTTCCTTTACTGTGCCTTATTTCCCTCTTTTCTTTACAGCCAATTGTCGCGATTCCGTGCTTGCGTGAAGCTTTCTTGCCTTCGCTTGAAGTTTCACACATTTTTTACCGTGCACAAATATTTGAATATTATGCTATTGTACTGCTCTACAAATTCTACCGATCTACTGTACTTTTATAAAATATTTTACAAAAGTACTATTTCACTGTACTACTATGCCGTTATCTTACATTTGACGTTACTGTTCGTGATGAGTACTTGCTATTCTCAAAAATTTATAAGATACATTGTTACCTAATTTTAATGATTTATTACTATCATCTGCCTGTCCTAGTTTAAATATAGTTTAGAAAGAGTTTGTATTATTTTTTCTTTTCATGCAGCATTTTGCACAGTCGGCTCGCTTTGTAAGCTGAAAATGCGAGGCGGTTTTACGAGCGACGCAGTCGGCGTCAAAATTCAAATCCATCCTCGCTATGTGAAACGCGCGGACCGAATACGAAATGTCTGAATTTAACTCGTGAATTCGTTGGGGTCCTTGAAACGTGGGGCTTTATCAAAATCAAATTAGCATAATCGATTTAAGAAGAATATGGAAATTGGTGATTTGGAAACTTGGAGATTGAGGGATCTCGGGGATTTTGGAATTTGGGAATCTCGGATACAATTTATTTTTAGAATAAATTTCCAGATATTACAAAGTTTCCTTACTGGAGCATATGATCGAATGATCGGGGTGCGATCCCAGTTGACCCTTTGCTGTACACGATTCTGACACGTGACGCATGCAAATGTGATGAATTTTACACGAATTTTTAATTTCAAGTTTGAGACCAAGTAGAATTTGCAAGGATCACTGAATGTAAAATATTGTAGATACGAATTGACAAATAACTGACAAATAAATTCAAGGGGTTAAATAAAAGTTAGGTAAGGTATCTGAAAATCGTGTTAATCCTAATTGATCTGTGACTTCATTTTCTTGATGTTTCCCGTCACAATAATGCCCCGTGAGTCCTCGAACGTTCCACGTCCCATACTATTTTTAGGGGATTGAACGTGGCGGTGTCTGTCTTCAGCGTGGAACTCGAAATATACAGCCAGAGGCTGATGATATTCGATCTGGACACGGGCGCGGAATCTTCTTCGAGGTGTTAAATCTTGTCGTCTTGTATATTCGTTAGCACGTTTCCGCGATCGATGGACAAATTCGGTTGACGCACGTGCGTTTACCACGGCGCTTGGACAGTGCCGTATCAAACCTATCCATCTATTTACTAACGATCTCTCTTTACCGGTATCTTTCGCCCTTCTCGCGGCACCGGCTATTAATAGTAAGCTGTACAGGACGAAAATAGGCGTGCAGAACTATGCAACACGCGGTTCAGGAATTTCATCGTCTGCTGACCTCGCAACGGCCGTTTCCCTCGTCCTAATGAGACATCGCGCGGAACTTTGTCTCTCGTCCGTTACCAGGAAGCTATTATACTATAAATAAAAGATGGCCAATAAACAGGGTTTCTCTAACACACCAATTTAGACGCGTCGGTAAAACGCTATTAACTGTCGTTCGTGAGATGTGCACAATAGAGTCTTGCTATATAATAATCACTACAGCGGTGGAAATAATTGCGGAATTGGCAGATATAAATGGCGTACTTTGCATTCGATGAATGTTATAGTCGAGAGTAGCCAACGTTGAAATAATGCTTGAGTGGAACGTACATAATTCTTATTTGCACGTGAACGTTGCCAACAGAAAATTTTCTGTCATATAATATGTTGCGATATAATGCGTTGCCAAATAATGGGTGGCAATTAACACGCGTGATGTGACACGTGACGGTTCAATACGTGGTAGCAACGTGATGTCTTACATAGCATGATTTTATACGTGATACTATGAGTGGCGATATATCGCGTGGGAATTCGGTGCGTTGCAATATAACGCGTTGCAACGGAGGGCATTTCCATATGATACATGACAATGCAACAAGCAGCAATAAAATGGCAATGAGAGACGAGCACTCGGGTTTCGAAAGACACGTTCCACATATCGGCCATTAATCTCTTTGGACTGTTTCACTTTTAAATTACGATCGACTTGTTCGTTTCAATTATTCGCACTCCCGTGGGATGTACGTGTACATCCCCGTAGAATGCGCGTAAAATTTTAATTTCAGCCGGAGGGAAATTGGGAAGTTATCGATTAAACTTCAAGACTCGACTCGATCGCAGCTGAGACCCCCGTTCATCGGGATTAGAAGACTCGGAGAACGCCGTCTTCTCGCGAGGTGAAAAGCGGCGTGAAACGGTGAACTTTTAAGGCCTCGGGATTTACCGCGAGAAAAGACGTTCTGAATTTCCGAGGCTATCGTATCTTACCAAGTGTACTTACATCGTCGTCATCGATTATCGTCTCGAACGGAATTCGACGAACGAGATACACCAGCACGCTCACGAACAACAATGCATAAATTGAAATTGGCTAAACTCGCGAAAAATGCGATTCCATTCTAAAAAATAATAAATTTACTCCGCGTATATTTTTGTTCTAAAAGAACTGATCGCGTCCTTGACTCCGATCAAACTTTGTCCGAAATATTTTTCGACACAGAAATATTGTATCGTTCTTCGAAGGCATTCGCGTTTAAGGCGACACAGCCCGTACACGCAAGGTGAAACGGAAGTAATTAATTCTGCGTGTATTTAACGATAACGAGAATCGATAAAATCGAACGAAATGTTTCTGGGATCCGTGTGTCTCTCCGCGTCTCCTATCGGCTTCGCGGATATTATTTTTGGGCGTTCAGATCGAAGGCAGGCTTATTTTGAGCGGCGGACGCGCGTTTATATCGAAGCCGCCGCTTCTTTTAATCTTTCGATCGGGCCGTTCGCGACGCCGCTGGAACAGCCCCGTTTCCAACACGCGCGCGTCTATATTAGGCCCGTCAGGGCTAATTCGAATCGTAACGCGTGGGAATTCTCAATGATCCGAGATATCGTTCACGCAATTAATTTCATTCATCGCATTGTCGTAAATTAACCTATCACATACATTTCACAAGCCGTAAACCCGATGTCTGCGATTAGATGACGATCTGTGGATGACTTTATAAACCCTACTTCTAGTTCATTATTTATATCGTTCAACGAATGTGTAAATGAATTTATTTGACAGCGAAATCTCGATGAGAGGATCAATTTTCAAGTAATCTTATTATTACTTCGGTATTTTAATACTTGAGATTACAGGTTTTTACTACACCGCGATTATACGTGTAACTTTTTCAGTGGTTAGTTTTACCAGATGATTATTAACCGTTGATACGTGTTCCGAAAGTGAGTCGAGGATGTAACGATAGGTCTGGCATCGTCCAAACAAATAATACTGCAGATTTAGGTCAGCCCTGAAGAAGTAAATTGCAATGTTTATGAAATATCCCGAAGTGATGGAAACTCGAAAATTCATAACTACTGAATAATGCAATTGCCCGATTGTTTTACCGCAACACACAGTAAATCATCAGCGCTGTTTATTACTTTTGCATTTTCGTATCGGCCCTAATAACTTCGTGCTTCGTAAACGTAACTCGTGAATTATTCCATCAACTATCGGCATCGAATTTGTCTTTTTCAAAAGATAGCACTTTAGCGAACGTTTCTAATTAAAGATGCAAATTGATGTTACGATAGGATGCCGAGGATTTTGTTAGATTGAAATTCGAAGAGCGAAGCTTTCCTTATTATGTCTTCACTGTGGGAATATACATGTAGGTCGATCGATGAGAGTATGATTACTTCCCATGGGAATATAATTCCTCTGAAAAGGCACATCGTCTAAGACTTCATCAGTACGCTGCTCAAATCTTAAATAACATTTGTCAACGAGAAATTGGATACAGAAACGATCAAACGACCTAAAAGGTTCCGGGGTTTCTTGTTACCTGTAGCATCGATGTCAAACAACCACGTTATCGATTACCATCCAGGTTATCCAGGTTAACTGTTTGCCATGGACCTATCGTACTTACAGCTGATACCCTGCGAGAGTTTAAGCTCGAAATTAAACCGAAACTGAGAGCCAGTTAGCTTGTTCAAGACACGGAAGGATTACAGGGAATCTGGGAATATCCAGGTTCTACTAGCACAATCCAGGAATTTAGTATTCGGGGTGACGCTCGAGAATTAATTCGAAAAATTAAGAATCCAGTGTGTAATGCGCTTTCTGTGACAGTATTTGACAGTAAATGGGATTAGTAGAGACAATATAAGTAATTGTGAGATTTAGTGTAAGGGTGAAGTTGGCTCAGTAGGTAAAGCAACGACCTGCAAACCTAAGGGTCGCGGGTTCGAGTCCCGGCGGGGGGTCCGCATTTTTTTCTGATTTTCTAAGATTTTTTCATGGTGTTAGGACTTTCATTGAATGCTGTTCCAAAAGGAAAATTTGGGAAATTAGTTAAATTAAGAAACTGTATGGAAATTTGAGGGTTCAGTATTTACGGGAAAATTAGGAATTGTAGAAATTCAGGAAATATGAACCCAGGAAAATTTGAGTTTGGTAGGAAACTAAGGAAATTGTAGAAAGCAATCTGAAAAATCAGGAATATTGAGGGAAACTTGGAATTGTAGAAATTCGGAAAATGGAAAAAGAAGCTTGTGATTTAGAAAACTGAAAATTGTATGAATAAGGGAACTTGGAAATTGAAAGATTCCAGAAGTGTGGAAAGTGATGTATATCACGTAATGGGTAAAATCCTAAATAAATGTTTATTCATGAATAATGAGTAAATTTTGATAGGAACGAGATCCGATTTGTTTACACGCGCGAGTCGCCAGAGCGTGGAATCGCGCGAGCGCAACGGCGCGCAGCGTTTGACTAATTCGAGCGTCGACAGATCGAGCAGAACGAGGACTCGAGGGTAAGGGAAGATCGCACGAAAATAATCCGACGGTTAGAGTTTTATAGTTCCGTGTTCTGTCGGGGCCGGTTAGGCGTGTAGGGACAGTTTCTAATTCAACGATGACCGTCGTGTGCTCGCGCGAGCAACAAGCGTATGTTTAGACCGACTATAAATAATTGACGGCGCCAGAATTTCGCTACATCGTACACGGAGAAATGTCACAGTCATAACCGCGTGGCCGCGATATTAGCCTCGTAGATCGACGTTTACGATTATTATACGCTCAATCGATTTCAAAAATTGTTAGTTCAATTGAGGATTCGAAGCGTCATTGTGGTGCAGTTAATCAGTGCATTGAATTGCCGATGACGGTCACTTGTAGCCGCCATTGTATTCGACATACTGCTGCTACTATTGAGTATCGATAAATTATCAATATCTTATTGGTACTTGACGGTATAACATTGCCATTTTATCTGTTTACCCTCGTTTAATCTACATAAGCTCGATCTAACTTGAAAAAAATCATTCATAAATCTAATCTGGCCTAATTTCGAAGGAGCATCTTTAATAATAAGCTTAAATATCGGTTTAAGAAAGAAAATAAAACTTCATATTGCAATTTCAGTCATTAAATCATAATAGCGTTATCGACATCCGCAGCTCCGATTCAAGATATTACCATACAGCTTTAACAGTTTTGCAGCCGTCTATTCTTCTCGCACTTGGGTCGTTAAAATTTCAAGACTCCTCTCGAGAATATCTTGCCGCCAATAAAATATGAATCAGAAATCTCCGACAATAATAAACTTTTCCGTGATAACGTCGATAATAGCCACTGTTCGAGCTCGTAAGATCTCGTACAGTGGGATCGAGTGACAAGGAGAGAAGACGGTGGCGTAGACGATCGAAAAATAAAAGATAATAGCAACATTGTGTATAATACAAGACGATAGGTAGCAAGGTCCATTACTCGAGCTTCGCGACTCGTTATCGACGCCTTTCGTTCACGTATCCAGGTTTTTCTTTCCTCGGCTCTCGAACGCGAGTCAGAAATACCAGGACTGAAATAATGGTCGACCGCTCCGGGTTGGCTAATCGTTAATCGATACGAGACTGTCTGGATCGTGTCTTCCAGGCTATAACGACGGGAACCGTTCCGCCGGGATTCCTGTTTCCACGATTCAAAGTTGTTTTCTGGTATTGTGTTACGATTTCAGTGGAAGAAGCTGTTTCTCGTCTTGTTCCTTTGTGCGGGACTAGGTATCTCTTCCCTTTCGTCCGATTGTGCGCCGGCATCAGCTTCGTTAACGCTTTGCTCGCGCCTCGTGGAATTCTACGCGTTTCTCCGGCTACAATAATTCCGCGATTGCACCGCGGCCAGCGACATCGTTTGTACACGCGGATCATTCCTACTCGATTGGGAGCAATTGTACTATTTCCGGTCAAAGAATCGAACGGACCAATTAAATCACGAACCGATCGCTCGAAATGTCCAGCAGTTGCAGTCGCGTAAACATGATGCTTACGCTGCTTTGATCGTTCAACGATTTATAACGTTCGAGGGGTCAAACTCCGTTGAAGTCTACGCGTCAATTGACTGATTTTTTTTCGATCAACAGTTTTTTCATTTTACTCCCCATAGCATTTCTCTGTGACCACAAAGCTGAAAGACTAAACTTGTTCTTAACCAAACAAAGATCGATTTATGTGCCAAGTACTGTTCGAACTCTGGAATGTAGAATAACATACGCGATATATGTATGTATCGCGTTACATTCACAAGCGATACGACAGGTCATCCGTCACGATTTGAAAGTTGAAAGACAAATCGGTGTTTTTCCCGTTGCTTTTCATTTAGAACTCGAAACGTTCGTGTAACGGTCGTATCATTATGTCCCGACTTAATAACCATAACAGTTGATACCAGTTAACGGGAGCAAACAAACGGTTCGGTGAGAAAGAGGTGAACGGGAACGGTCGTTGTCGGTGACGTTTCATTAAACGTCGGCTTTGATGCTCGAGGGAAATGTGCATGGAACCAACGGGGTACAGGAGCAACGTGAAAATTTTATTCGAACCCCTACTCTGATGAACGTCGTTTCCCCGCTTCTCCATCGAGAATAGCGTTGTTTGTCCCCGCGTTTCTTTGGTTCACTCGATCCTTGTTTACCCGGAAATGAGAATTTTGCTCGTAGGAAACGTCGACAGCAATTCTACCCGTTCCTTAATCCTTCTTCTACGATGAAATTGCACGAACAAAGATACTACGTACTATCGTTAGAAGAGTAAGTACACGTTTCTTCTGACAGGACGTTTGCATTTTATTACAATAATCTGTTTTTATCACCTCTCGTTGGCATTTGGAATATGGATATGTCACGGATGGCTACGCGTTATATGCCAGTACTTTTTATTATCTAGTGATCTATACGCTATATAGCCATACGATGTATTATCGCATGTTGTATAGACATGCGCTATATCACCACGCAGTTCAGTTACTATGTATTATATCTCCACGTAATTCAGTTACTATATGTTACATCACCACGTGTTGAGTTACAACGGGTTATATCGCCACGCGTTGAGTTACTTCGTGTTATATCACCACATGTTGAGTTACAACGCGTTATATCACAACGCGTTGAGTTACCACGCGTTATATCGCCACGCGTTGAGTTACTACATGCTATATTGCCACATGTTTAGTATCATCACGTGTATCATGACGCGTTGTGCCTCCAACTATTATATCGCTATACAAGTTCTGATTTTAATCAAATTTTACTATTTTAATACATTTATTGCGTGGTTCAATCTATTCTCTCATTCACGTAGCATGCATCAGACGTTTCAAAGGGCAGGTCGAGTTTTCTCCTAGAAAAGTGACCTACCAGGGAAAAAATGCATTCCGGCTGGCAGCAGAATCTGAACAGTCTCTTTGTCCTAGTGATTAAGGGGTCCACAGACAAAAGGGTGAATTTCATAGGGGTTGCTAGGGCCAACATTTCATCCAACGGCTGTCAGCTTGAAAAGCCATTGTCACCGGATATATTCTTGGGACATTTGGTCGTTCTTTTCGTCGTGGAATTAGTCTGATATGTTTTGGACGAATGATACTCTTGCAAATTGATCTCGTTATTGCAATTGGTTAACCAGGAAGTTGCGATAAGGAGTTTATGATATGTTTAAAATGTAATCTTTATGATAAGATATCTAATCTCTGTTATTACTGATCTAAGATCTTGTTTCCTTTTAATTTACAATTTGTGGTTCTTCGGTTTACTTCAATTGGTACAGTGTACTTGTGTATGAGTGGATGTTAGCTTTTGTTTCTCGTGATCATTAATCGTGGGTACACAAGGGTTCAAATACGAAGTTACGAGGTTGGAGGGAAGTTTCAAATTTTTAAATCACGCATCTTCCTAATATCCAAGTTTCCATATTTCCAAATTCTTAAATTTACCGATAAAAAATGAAAGAGTAGTTGGCCTCCGCGTCGAGTGCACCGCGAGGCACGAAATATAAATTAAACGAATCAATCGATAATTTAAAAAGCATGTATCGCAAAAAATTCCGATAAGTATCAATCGAAACGACATCGACCGTTCAGCGATAAAGCCGGTTCGAGTACACAGCGTGAATGGAGACAAAGTTTCACGCTTTTCGCATGATTCCCACCCAGACTTGCGAGACGAATGATTATCTTATAGCGATTTCGAGCACGTTGAAAGTTGCGAGTCCCGCTATACTTTAATTATGAAACTCCGTCGACAGTCGAGTTTGCTCGGAACAGCTGTTTCAATTGTACTTCACCGTGACTGGAAGGGTAACTTTATCGCGCCCTGGAAAATTATGTAAAGCGATTGTTGATTCAGACTACGTATCGTAATCTGGTATTTTAACAGCGGTACAATCATTGTTGTACTCGACGCAGGTTTACGTTGAAATTGAAAATAAATGAACAAACAAGCAATGGGAAATGAATTGGAAAATTTAATCATCAGTTCATTCGATTGTTCGATCATAAATTCTATTTTCGTACATTACGAAACGACGCACACAGTACAAAATACGTAACACAAAATATCTCGTGCACTTCGTATTTGGCAAACTTTCTCGAGCGTCGATATCGATATCGCTTTCGTCTCGTTCCTGCTGTACGTATCTTATGCCTGGCCGATAACTACGTGACTTTGCGACAAACGTTTTCCCGTGTATCTCAACAGGAAACTTGCCATTTTTTCACGTCCATCGGACGTCAATACCTGTCCACTTTCTACGCCATTTTCTCAAGGCCTGACTGATCCGACTCGCCGTAAAACCAAGAGAATTTCTCGGCAAGAGATCGATGATCAGGAGGACGAAGGAGCGTCCGTTTCTATCGAGGCACACTTCGAAGTAGGTTGACACGAAATACGCTTTGTTCGTGATGCTTATCGCGTAATGTTTGCGCACAGGATCGATCTCGAAGGACTGTTTCCACGAGACATCGCGAAATATTGCAGTATCGATTCGTTGAATCGAGTGACGATCGAATGCATCCTCGCGAAGGTTGGACGAGTAAGATTTATAACTGCTAGTTTACTTTGTGTTATATTAACATGTGTTACATTTCCATGTATACTTTACCATTCGTAACATTGCCATATGTTATATCACCCTGCGTCAAATTGTCAAGCATTATATGTATTGTTACGCGTAGTATTTCTGCGCGTTATATCGCCACGCGTAGTATTCTCTCGTGCTATATCGCCACGCGTAGTATTTTCACACGTAGAGTTACCTCGCGTTATATCGCCACGCGTAGAATTCTCTCGTATTATATCGCCACGTGTAGGGTTACCTCGCGTTATATCGCCACGCGTAGTATTCTCACGAGTAGAGTTACCTCGCGTTCTATCGCCATGCGTAGCAATCTCTCGCGTTATATCGCCACGTGTTGTATTCCCACGCGTAGAATTACCTCGCGTTATATCACCACCCGTAGTATTCTAACGCGTAGAGTTACCTCGCGTTATATCGCCACGTGTTGCATTCTCACATATTATATTACCACTCATAGTATTCCCTCGTGTTGTATCGCCACGCATAGTATTCCCACGCGTTATATTGCCACTTCTCTCTAGTTATATCGCAATGCACATTATGTATTGCGATGGATTATATTGCATCATGATCGCGAACTTATAATTTTTAAATTTGTAATATCTAAGAAAAATTGTAGAATTTGTGCTTTAGAATATTTGAGCGTTTAAATATAACAGTATATAACCTAAACGGTTCAGAAAATTGAAAGA
Organism: Megachile ligniseca; assembly: GCA_945859555.1. NCBI lineage: Eukaryota > Metazoa > Arthropoda > Insecta > Hymenoptera > Megachilidae > Megachile > Megachile ligniseca. Next base: position 9,534,657 of record OX243783.1, read on the forward strand.
AGATCGATTGAACGTCGAAAGAGATCGATTAACCGAAAACCAATCCTGACAACGAAACAAACTTTCTTTCGTTACTTAAGGCACGGGAAGTTGGGGTATCAGAAAAGTTGGGAAGCTTCTTAAACATCAATCTCGATCGAGATTCGATCGTTGACGAGCGGATCGAAGGTGCACAACTTCCATCCAATCTCCTGCGAAAAGCTTGGGATAAAGGGTTTCGTGTCTGCCGGTATTGGCTGCCCCTTGTACAGTATAATTACGTTATTAGTAAATAATCGAGTTAAACCGATCGAACTAGAATGCTGCTCGATCCTCGAGAGCTGCTCTTCAATTCTGGACACGCTGTTTACCGCTTACGACTTGCCGGCGGAAGAAAATATCGCCGAAAAACAAACCTACAAATCCTTCTAGCGTTAATCGAATCTTCTTGATTCATTTCACAGTTAATTGTTTCTTATTTCACAACACTATTATTATGAACCATTTAATAATACAGTTGGTTCCTTCTATCCCAAAATATATTTCTGAATTTCATATAATATTTATCGATTTTAGATTTCTATCAACCATATGAAATATACTATATAATATATGTTCTGCAGCAGACATGAAAATTAATGAAAATTTCTCGTTAATATTACAGAATAATTTCTCAAAGGTATTAGAGCAGAATTTTTCGATGCAATCAATGGATTATACCTTCTTCATCGTTCCGTTCGTCAATGAAAATTTCAATTATCGATTAGTCCGATCGAACTCGAACAGACACGATTTGCCGCTTAATCTGCTCGCCGAAAGGACGCATAAATTACGCGCTCGAAAATCCAGCTCGCCTCCATCAGACAGGCAGATACTACTTCCATCGTTTCGTGCTTAAATAGCCCGGCTAAGGCATAATTTAGACGCTGTATACAGTAATACCGTGCCGCTTTGGGCACCATTACCCAGTTACCTCCTATTATTGGGAAGTCCAAGTTATATCTAACAACCGGCCTCTGAAGCCGGCCAAATCGATCAAGAGAAGCAAAGCGGACCGAGCACACCCCTTTCTTTGCCTCGCATTATTTTACCTCGATAATTACGATATCGCTATATACACTTTTTTAATTAAACATTTCTGCATTTACTTTCAAACACTTCATATATTACTTACAAGCTGTAAATTTACAAATTTTTATATTCAACTTGATTTTTGTATATTTGTAAGAATTTGGGACCTTTCATAATTTTGTTATGAGATCTTCAAGTTTCTAGTTTTTTCAAATTTAATTTGTCTTAAGTTATGGTATCCCTAAGTCTTCAATTCTTCCAGGTTTCAAACTCCTCAAATTATCAGCTCTTTCAAATTTCCAAGTCTTCAAGTTCTCAGTTGTCCCAAATTTCAAGGTCTCCCAATTTCCATCTGGTCCAAATTTCAATGTCCCCAAATTCTCAATTGTCCCAAATTTCAAACCCCCAAGTTCTCAATTGTCCCAAATTCTTTGTTGCCTCAAATTTCAACATCCCCAAGTTCTCAATTGTCCCAAATTTCAAACCCCCCAAGTTCTCAATTGTCCCAAATTTCAAACCCCCAAGTTCTCAATTGTTCCAAATTTCAAACCCCCCAAGTTCTCAATTGCCCCAAATTTCAAACCCCCAAGTTCTCAATTGTTCCAAATTTCAAACCCCCCAAGTTCTCAGTTGCCCCAAATTCCAACATCCCCAAGTTCCCAATTGTCCCAAATTTCAAACTCCCCAAATTTTCAGTCGTCCCAAATTTCAACCCCCCAAGTCGTCAGTCACCCCAAATGTCAACATCCCCAAATTTCCGCATACCAAAACACCCCCAATACTGCCTATCCAATTTACCGATTTATCAAAAAGAATAATTCACACATCACCGAGCAGCATCGCCCATAATTTATTATCGATGAAATAATCATGTTCGCAAAAGGGTTTTTCGTTTCCACCAGAAACATGATCCATCGAAAAGGAAATATATCGAGAGATGTACTTTGAAACGAGAGGAGATTAATCCCATAAACGATTGGTTACGGGGTTATAACCTGTTCGAAAGCGATATTCCTCCTGCGCTGGAAACAAACCGGCCAGTTTTGAAAAGGCATCCAGACGAATCACGTATTGACACGTGTCGTTCCTGTTATTCCAGTTTCCAGTAGATTGGCTAACCGGAAGCACGGGATTCGTATTGTTCCGTAGGCTGTGACTATAGGGAAGCCATGCGTCTGTGACAGTTGTAGGTTACTTGCACCCCCTGTGTTCGGGGTATTAAACCATATCCTACTTATCCAATTATGATGCTCCTTACTGGATACCGAAAAACACGATTAAACCGTGAATGTTAATGGACTTCAAGGTTTAAGGTCAAAGGTGGATCATTTACTTTTAATTTTCGTATAATATTGTTCATATAAATTGAACTTACTAAATAATTTTATATTATTGTACATATGATAACTTGTACATATTATACATAAAACACAGTCGTCAGGTTCACCAGTTTGTATTATTTCACATATGAATTACATCGATACAATCATATTATAAACATCAGGTAACCTTGTTATTATCGTATTGCACATATGAATCAACTTTACTCATATGAAGCATGTGTTAGGTTTCTCATTCTGTATTAACATTTATATGAACTGAACTTAAAATTCAATCAAACTAAAAATGACAATCAAGCTTGTCATGTACATATACATATGTAATTGATGTTGAGTTTCAGTATCAACTTATTTATTTTTAATCGAAGAGCAAGTACACATATTAACCCCTTGCGCTATTTTGCCTGACGCACTCTTTGCGTCACAGGTTGTACTCGAATTTGTAATACGCTTCAATTTGGAGTTCAAGATAGTCCAATTATCGCATAGCGATGGAATACGAAATTGACGTAACATTCCAAGTTTCTTCTGTGGTTCTAACGAACCTTACAATGGTGTTTCCATGAAAGTGATATAATAGTGCAGGAGGTTAATTTGAAGAAAAACAGATAGGGTCCAGTTAGCATTCTTTGGAGATTACAAGTCCAGTAGCAGGATCAGGGCTGTGTCACGATCGTCCCGCACCCCTCCGTGAGGCAACACGGCAAGCTCTCTCGCCGTGGAACGAAGTATCGACCGGTTAAAGCCATCCCCGCCGGGCTAAAGCGGCCAACCCTCGCCCCAATACCCTCCTCCCACCAAGGCCTACTCACCCACCTTCTCTTCGCATTCACCATCTCCATCATCATCCCCTGTTCGCCCCTATATATCTATATACCTATATAAGCTTTAGAGGCGACGGAAAACGGTGCGCGAACGGACGAATCCTTCGCGTTTAAACGAAAACTAAACGTCACCGCGTGCCAGGGAAAGCCTCGCCACTGCGATACCCGATTATATGGCTTCGGTTTTTATCTTTCACTGTTTTCCGTGGAAAGTTACTGGTTTGGGGATTCGGGGGTGGATTACTGTTCGATCAGATCTATGTCGAGGGTGACAAAGTGGATCTTGGAAATTTTCGTGGGGGGTGGAGGTTTCGGGATTTTAGGCGGTTTTGGGGCTTCTTGGGTTGGGAGTTGGGGAGGGTAGATCTGGAGAGTTGGAATTTGGGGATTTTGGGGATTTGAGATTTTGGAGAGTTGGAAATTTGGGGATTTGGAGAGATGGAGATTTGGGAATTGGGAGATTTGGAGATTTGGGGATTAGAGAATTTGGAGATTTGGAGATTTGGAGATTTGGGAATTGGGAGATTTGGAGATTTGGGGATTTGAGATTTTGGGGATTGGAGAATTTGGAGGTTTGGAGAGTTGGAGAGTATGGGGGTTTGGGGATTGGAGAATTTGGAGATTTGGAGATTCAGAGATTCAGGGATTAGGGGATTTGAGATTTTGAGGATTTAGGAATTTGGTAATTTGGAAGTTTGAAAATTTAAGGGTTTGGAATTCGAGCCTTTAGAGATTTAGGGATTTGGGAATTCAGTTTTTTTCAGAATTCTTCCAATCTCTCAAGATCCATCATCAAACTCCAAGATCAGATACTCCCACTTTGAGAATCATACATTCCAACCCAAATTCCCAATCTAAAAACCATCTACTTAAAAACGTCCTCTGAACCTCGACCCTCAGACTCCAAAAACTCACCCCCATAAATCTGTGCCGTAACCGGACACTTGTAAATCCCGTAGCAGTAAAGTTGGAAATTCCGTTCCGGTGTCCATCGGTAGCAAACGAGAAGAGAGATCAAGCGTGAAGTCGCTTCAGGAAGCGATCGTTTTAGGATTTATTTCAGGAATTGCGAGCAGTGGGGTAGTTCAGGATGTGGGTCGACGACATCGGTAACGTATCGTTGGGGGTTGTTTCTGTTGGTCGTCAAAGCCGTACGATTCGTTTCTTTTCCCCCACCTCCTTGGTATATATTTTTTTTTTATTTCCCGCCATGGCAGCTCTCCTTTTTGCATCGTGGTCGCGGATGAATGCGAAACGCCGGCAGAACTATTGCAGCCAGTCTCGGCTCGCCGCTCCATTGTTTCGCCGGCTGCTCGGCAGACAGTTGACACGGAACAACGATACACACGCGTGCGTCAACGACAGAAAGGCGAAAAAAAGCTTTCAAGCGACGACCAAACGAAAAATACAACAAACAAAATGGAAGAAAGACGGGGAAAGAGAGGGAGGAAAGGAGCCAAGCTTTGTTCGGACGCTGGGCTGAAAATGCCTTGAGGTCACCGTGAAAGGGATTCATCGCGATCTTGTGTTCTTCGATATATCATAATTGTTCGACAGAAATTTACTACTTTATGGTTTTATACTTTTGTATATGTACTTTTGCATTTCTGTGTGTTTCTTATGTTTCATGATGTAGATATGTGTATATTTATACATGTGGGATTGTTTATCATATGTGTAGTTATTTAGTTTACAGTATCACATATGTGATTATTGTACAATGTCACATATGTGATTATTATACAATGTCACATATGTGATTATTGTACAATGTCACATATGCAATTATTGTACAGTATCACATATGTAATTATTGTACAGTATCACATATGCAGTTATTGAGCAGTATCACATATGCAGTTATTGTACAGTATCACATATGTGATTGTTGTATAATATCACATATGCAATTATTGTACAATATCATACATGCAATCATTGTGTAAATGTAGAACAATACCATACATTCAATCATCGTATAATTATTGTACAATACCACATGTACAATTATATACCACATGTAAAATATTCATATGAACATACATATACATGCACATACATAAATTGCATATACTTGAACTTTCATTCAGAGACTATTTTCACCAATTTCATTAACTATAACATCACATTATATATAAAATGTAGAAAAATGAACGATGTACCGTAATATTCTGTTAGCGTGACACGAAAAGCTTAAGTAACATAGCGTTTGAAAAGAACATGAGTGAAACGTGTCACGTGGTCGCAGGGAAACAGGCATTAACGAAAATTCCCGGGTTTTTCGTGTAAGCGGAGACGATCGTAATATCGTAACGGTCTGTTGGGGAACACCGGAACGAGGGTTCCCTAGGGAAATCATCTTACGAGCAGAGTAAGATCGATGCTTAGCCACAGCCCCGACTTGTTACTCTCGTAAAAGCTGGTAATTCTTTCCGTTCTTGGGGTGAACGAAGCGTTCGATGATCCTTAGATGTACGTTCGCGTCTTTTAACGGGTTCGTTCACCTTCTAAATGGACCATTTAGGTTTCTTAACTCTCTTGGCTGGGCTACCGTAATGTCCATCAGATCGTTTACCTTACCATTTATTTGCGAGATGGGTTATTAACCAGCACATCGTGTCAAGTATTATTAATTTTTACTGTCACGTGTGGTAAATATTTTTAGTATTGGAGTGGACGTAGGATCTTAAGAGAGGACCTTGGATGAGATTTTTTGGTGGCAATGATACTCATTAGAATCTTTTGTTCTTGTAATGCAAATTTGGGAATTTTAGATTTTACCTCCTGAAAATTTCTAACTCCTCTAATTAGTATCTGGGCGGATTATATTCACAAGAGTCAATATCTTCATCCAACATTCTAAGGCACATTTTCCAAACTTGACCTTGTAAGATAGCAAGGTACGTCGTTCTCTCGTATCTTTCCCAATAACCATGTTCCTAAAACTTACTAGAACTACCCTGAAACTTCTCGTCTCCGTGTCTCGCTCAGAGCTAGGAAACTTTTAATAACTCGACAAAACTTGGAACATTAGCTCACGTCGTTCTACAAAATTCAACCAACGAACCTCGCTAAATGACAATTAACATTTTCTACATATCCAAATACCTTGGTCCCAAAATTTCTAGATTCGCATATCTCTAAATACCCAAATACCTACGTCCCCAAATCTGCCAATCCCAAAATCTCTTAATCTCTAAATTCTACATCTGAAGATTGTGAGACATCAAATTCTTCTGGTCCCCAAATTCTCCTGGTTCCCAAATTTTCCTGATCCCCAAATCCCTACACACCCCAATTCAAAGATCCCCGAATCTACATGCCCAAATACCTTCATCCCAAAATTCCCAAACCCCAAACCCTAGACTTCCACATCTCTAACTTTCCAACCCTCTAAACCCTATATCTCAATATCTCTAAATACCCAAACCCCTAAACCCTAGATTTCCGTATCTCGAAATTTCCCAACCACGTCCCCAAAGTCCCACATCCAGAAGTTCGACAGCGTAGATCTGAAAGTGCGATCTCGTAGCTTGGTGGCTGTTGAATCGATCAACGATAAAACGGGTTGCATTGGGAAGCGTTTATAGTGCCGGTCGGTTATGGTACGATCTCGTAGGAACACACTCGTGCAGAGCAAAGTCGAGCGAGTATTTAAAGGTATCGACGTGTCGTCGTGTTGCGGCTGCAAAGGCGCAAAACGTGGTGGTTGGGTGGCAGGAAAGTTCGCTTTGAAGGCTCATCGTCGCTCTTGCACGCCCTAGTTGCACGTCGTCGAGCAACTGGCTCGATTCAAGGCCAACGATGTCGCTCGACCATCGTTTCTGCGTCGGTGCTTTCCTCTACCGATATTTTTCCCTTACATCTCTTCACGCTTTTTACTCTTATGGTTCTTAACGGCACTCACACTTGTTTACGGCCATCTTGTTTGCAGTAGCATCTCGAAATTTTGCATAGCATCTTCCAAAATTCAATTGTACTAAACATGAGATATTACGTATGAAAACTTGTGATATTACACATATGAAAATTTGAACTTGTACATGTAAAAATTTGTCAACTTATGCACATGAAAATTTGTGACCTTGTACATGTGAAAACTTGTGATATTACACATATGAAAATTTGAACTTGAACATGTAAAAATTTGTCAGCTTATACACATGAAAATTTGTGACCTTGTACATATGAAAACTTGTGATATTACACATATGAACATTTGAACTTGAACATATGAAAAGTGACCTTATACATATGAAGACGTGTGACGTTACACATATGAAAATTTGAAAACTTGTCAACTTGTACACATGAAAATTTGTGACCTTACACATATGAGAACTTCATCATACACATATGATGACCTTCTACATATATGAAATTCTTGAAAACTTGTAAATGAGTAGTTTGTTAAGAGACATATGTTGAAAATTAATAAATTTGACAGTGGAAAATATGCTGGTAAAATTGATAAGAGGAAATGAGATTGTCGAGGATGTTGTCGTTGTGAAAAAAAAAAAAAATCTGCCGCCTCGCCCTTTTTCATCGCAGACCAACTGGCGCAGCAGCCAAGCGTCGCGGCGCTGCTGGTGGTTGCAACGACGTCGACGCCGTAGCAGGATGAAACATTAACGTTGCGTTTGCGCCGATGCGCTCTGCCTTGAACTACTTCGAAGAAAGGAAGGATACGCGACGAACCTCCGCAAAACGGTCATGCTGCGACCGGCTTGACCTTTTGTCCTATTGTCACTAGCTCGTGCGTTTCTACCTCTTTTTCTCCAGCCAATTTATAGTTGAACAGAGAGTACTCTGTACAACTAGTTTCGAACAAGTCTGCTCGCGCTGATCAGCGAGCTGCTTACAGAATGAAACATCATGCTAGGAAGTTTCAAGCGTTTTGTGTGGGAAATAACGGGGATAAATTATTTGCAATACTGAAGAGATCTGGGATATGTTAGGTGGGTTTATTTGATCACGTATGTGGACATGTGTGGACCTCTTCTTGTACATTAACCCTTGACGAGTCAGAAGTATTTCAAGTTTACTTACTGCCAGATCTTTTTCATATGAAACGAAATTATATCAAGTAGAGAAGAGAAAATATTTATTTTTTTCAATAAACTGAAATATGATAAAATTAACTCTGTAAGATAACTTCAGTAAAAGTACCGTGCAGTCTCTATGACAACGTTAGTCCGTTAAGGGTTAATATTTTTTTATTCAACTATTGTCAATTTGAAATAAAAATATGATCGTCTGTAGAAGTTAAATTTTCATGATTAATCATATAATTTTTATAATGAAGTTATTACATACTTTTATAATGAAGTTATTACAGGTAACCTAGTTTGAAATATCGTTTATAAACTTGTTAAATCCATGCAAAATTCATGTTGTACCACTTAACAACGTTATAAATAATAATCTAACAATAGAGAATTTACCGTATTTGCAAAACTGTATGGAATTACCAATGCACGTAATTAACAACCTTTGGAGGCAAAATTGCGGGGAATATACATGTAGTCACAGAACGTGTAGAATTACGATGTGTACTGATAGGACACGTAGAATTACAACATGTAGATTTAACAACGCGTGGTAATGGAACGGGTCGAAGTTAGAACGCGCGAAAATAACTATGCGCTGAATTATAACACGTAGAATTAACAATGCATGGTATTAGTATACCTGGATTACAACACTTTGAGTTAACAACGTATGGGATTACGCGTAAAATTAGAACGTGTAAAATAACAGTGCGTAGAATTAACGTGTGAAGTCATCGCAGAGGGATTAACAATGCGTGGAATTACGGTGGGTGGAATTACAATACGTGAAATTATGGCGCGTGGAATTAGCAACGCATGGAATTACCAACGCGTGGAATTATAACGCGTGAAATTAGCTACGCGTGGAATTACAACGCGTGGAATTAGCTACGCATGGAATTACCAACGCGTGGAATTATAACGCGTGGAATTAGCTACGTGTGGAATTAGCTACGCGTGGAATTACAACGCGTGGAATTAGCTACGTGTGGAGTTAGCTACGCGTGGAATTACAACGCGTGGAATTATAACGCATGGAATTACCAACGCGTGGAATTACAACGCGTGGAATTAGCTACGCGTGGAATTACAATGCGTGGAATTACAGCGCGTGGAATTACCAACACTTGACCAACTTATCTCCCATATTTCACTAATAAATTATGGTATCAAAAAACGAAGAATAAAAATAATTATCCAGCGAACGATCAATAAATACTTTCGTTAGCGTCATCGTTAACCTGATCGGCGTAAAGAATTGACAGGACGCGAATAAATAACACTCTGGGAATAATCACGAGACTGGAAGTCCAATTTTTCTTTTCTTCTCGTCCTCTAATTGCAATAGGAGAGATTTAGGTCATCGTTCACCAACGTTAGCTTCTTTTCTTTTCGTCATCCGATTATTTGAAGACCACGCGCACTGTCCAAAGACAAAACAGTTGCCTCTTTGAAGTGCTGGCCTCGAATTGCTTCATCCTGCTCTTTCATGCTACTATATTTGACCCCTTTTCGCTAACTCCTTTGAATTTCACGATGGTACACCCGATATCGTTTCTTTTTTCAATTTTCTAATTTTCCTTTTACTTTAATCTACGCGTTACGGATTTTACCTTGAATCTTAATTTTATTTTCTTCCCGTTTATTTCATTTCTGATGTTCTGAATTCTCTGTCTTTATTTTTTACGCAAACTTTTGATAGTATCTTTAATTCCTAATTTGAAGATGACAAATATCAAACCACGTTGAACTTCCTCCCAATCAAAGATTATAATTCTCCAGAGATAACCGAATATGACCAGACGGATTTAAAGTTGTCAAAAGTTCGAATCTCTCAGATCCGAGTTCTTTGAACAATCAGTCCTTCGCTGCTCAAACTTCCTCTAATCCGGTGCAGTGATAATCGAACTGCAAAACTTTAACCGCGATCGTTAACAATTAAGTACCTAATTAGACAACTTATCAGATAATCAGAGCCAGTTTAAACTAATGGTTCTCTCGATTGTTTCAGAGGTGCCTTCTCGGTAGTGCGACGATGCGTTCAGAAGAGTACCGGTCAGGAGTTCGCGGCAAAAATCATAAACACGAAAAAACTCACGGCCAGAGGTAAGTTCATTTATTATTTCAAAAACACACAATCTCAGAACACCATATTAATAAATCTATCTATGTGCTACATCTTGCTATGTGCTCATACAAAGGGTTAACATATGAACATGTACAGGATGTTGATCTGGATTAATTAGTAGCTACTTCAATAAGATTTAGGGTTGTTTACTCGACTGTATTAGAATTTAAAATACTCGATATTAACCGAAACGAGTTACTATGAAAATGGACTCGGTGAGTTTGATGCAAAAATTCTTGATGCGAGATCCAGGCAGCGTGTTCGATGGCCCTCCATTAATGCACCACGCAAACGAGGCTACTCGAGACAAGTTTCTACCCAGACGATATTGTATTTTAATTTCTGCGCCACGATGCTCTTTATCGATCGTCCATATTTTGGAGCAGGGAAGAAATAAATTTCATCCTTTTATTATACATCACTCTTGACGCACGTAATTGGTGAAATGTGACAAACTTGATTCATATTTTACGAATTCTGAGTTTAATTTTGTAGGACACAATGGAAGTTCAGAATATTCATAACATTTCAATCTACTTTATTTTTAATCACTTAAGTTATGATTTCTGCAAGTTAGGATTATTTTGCATTGCACCCCCACAATTCGGTGTTGAGAACAATTTTATTTGCATATGATATAAAATTTTGTATTTGTAAAGATGGGTATGTATTTGTAAAGAAGATGAGTGAAATGTTTGGAGTCTGCACCCCCGGAGGGTTAAAATTGCGGAGTCTGTGGCCCTTTCTTCGCAAGGATTTCAGTTGGAAAGCATTGTTCGGTCACTTTTTGCGATTAGACAGGGAATCGCGGAAAGAGCCTGTATTAGCAAAGATTTAGCGTCTAAAAACAACGAGCAACGCCATTGTCAAACTGCCAACATTCCATCGCGATCAACAGTGTGCCAGTGCCGTAGTTGGTCCAGAAAATGGTGGAAGTTTCCTGGTGGACAGTAGAATAATAGTACAGTAAAGAAATTAATAGAACAGTAAGACAGTGGATAGTAAAATACAAATTGTGGAACAATGTAATAGAATGGTAGATAGTAAGAATAGGAATAATGAAAAAATACATACAGGGTGTTTCACAAGTAGTGTAAGTTCAAGAGAGGAGTGACTCTAAACATTTTCCTTTGCAAAAATGGGGCTTGAAGGTTTGTTCTTGAATTATTTAACTTCAAACCTCATTTTTACAAAGGGAAATGTTTAGAGTCCCCCCACAACTGAACTTACACTAGTTGTGAGACGACCTGTATGTATTGCTTCATTCTTCCTATTTTTTACTATCTACCGTTTTACTCTCCAGTGTTTGACTATTTTATTTTTATTCTTTCACCATATTATTGCTCTACAGTTTCATTATTCCAGTATTTCACCCATAAATCCATTTTATAAATTCTACCTATAAATTCTACCTTTATTCATAAGTCTATTCTGCAACGTAAAGGATCGATGCAGATTTTCGAACGCGAAGTATATTTTCACGAACAGTCGAACATCAACAAGTTGATTTTAGAAGGAAACTCTCGGTTCGAAATCTTCTTATCCCGCTTTCGATCGAGACTCTCGATCGATCTTTAGAATCCGGACGACGAAAGGAATTTTCGAGGGTCGCGTGCAGAATCCGGGGCCAAGAATTCGTTTGCGGACGTGAAAAATCCAGAAAGAGCAAAAAGTCCATGGTTTCTCGAACCGAACCCTCTACGTTTGATCTCGTAATCGAATTTTTTCCACCAACCAAACTCTCAAGAAAAATAGAACTTCCGGTACGAACAAAACTGCTAACACTGTTACGACAAGGAACTACATGCTCCTGAATTTTGATCTTTGTCAGGGTTCTTTTCAGCTACGTTTCTCGACGAAAATTCAATTTTGTTTTGCATAAAAAATTCTGTTTTTAGTTTATTTCCATTTGCAGCTCCATTTTTATTTTTACAGTTCCACTTTTATTTTTATGTTTTGTCACATTTTGTTTATTTAACATTATACAAGTTAACATATTTTAATTGTAGGAAAAATATTTTTATATTAATAAAATCTAAAACGTCGTCAGAGGGAACATCTTCTCACGAACCTAATTGCTAAGTGTACAACGAGATTTTCCAGAAAACCAATTTTCCTCTGATGAAAAATTCTTATCTCCATCGTTCATTCTATTAAATTTAAGTTTCTTCATTCTTCTTTTCCTGGACAAGAGTTCAATTATTGGTCAAGTCTTCAAATTTCAGGTTAACCTTAAATCATTTTTTTACATTACAAATCATAAATAAATATGTTCAACTTTAATCATGCAACAGTAGTAATATCTTAATTGAACAATCAAAATTTATTGTAAAATTTGATAGTAATGTTTGGACAGTGCAAGGCTAGCACAATCATGTGCATAATCTTGAAGTGGACTAATATATGACTTAAAAATATCTGACAGAAAATTATGAAAAATACTGTACTTATTTAATGGGTCCAATTCTAATCATACAGCAGTAGAAATATTCCCTTAATTTGACAATCAAAATTTATTATAAAATTTAGTAGTAATGTCCATATAGAGTAGGACTGACAAACTCATATGCATATGTGACTCAAAAATATGTGACAAAAAATAATGGAAAGTACTGTATTTATTAATGAGTCCAATTGTAATCATACAACGGTAGTAATATATTAATTTGACAATAAAAATTGATTAGAAAATTTGCTAGTAACGTTTATCTGAAATATGCATAGTAGAGCGATATACGAGCGAGTTGGATATAAAACAGAAAGCATTTTCAAAGTTATAAAAGTGTGCGATACGCACGTCATTGGATCGGAGAGGGTTAAAAAGTATCGAGCAACGCGTTAGAAGAAGAAAGTTCGCATCCAGCTGGAGCGTTGGAATTAATTGGAGGGGTGGTGGGCGTGCACCGTGAAACCGCTTCTATCTTTGGCAGCCAGTTCCAGTTTCTCTGCAGAGGCGAAAGGTAACGAGGAGGAAAAAAAAGGTTGCCGTAGGCAGAGAAGATGAGCCCTCTGCTATATCCCTCTTCACTGGCCTCTCCGGTGTCTCTCCCTCGCGGCCAACAGAGGGATGCCACGCTTGCACCCTCTTCCATCCGCTCCGACCTTGCTCCAGTAACCTCTTGACCTACCCACGCCACGGCCGTCGTTCAACCGCACGTTTCTGAAACGAATAAAGCTCCATTTATACATACATCGACGGCCCGTGTGCATGGGTCAACTTTCGAACCGCCTGCAACTGTTCTTTCAAATGAATGAAAACGTGGACTGGCTTTTCTCTCTGGAACGTTGCGTGGCGACGGTGACCACTTTAATTTTCCGAAATTTTATGACACGGGACATTGATACTCTGCTGTTGTATCTGTTCTACTCGGAAATTTCATTATTGTTATACTTCTGTTTTACTATGATTCATACCTAATTATTGCTACGAAGAATGTTAAAATGTAACATTCTCTTCCTTGATGATACAGATTAAAATTACAATTGGACTCAAATAATAAGTATCCCCAGTTAGGTAAATGTGAAGAAATTCTTAATACTGTACACGATACACATGGGACTTCAAGAATCACATATGTGGACATATGTCCATATAGCAAGTCAAAGTGTTACAGCTATAATTATTCTCAAACAAGAGTAACTCCAAATAACAAGTTAGCTTTCTAACAAATTCTAACATCCGAATCACAAAATGGTCGACAAACTATATTACACTGCTGTTCCATTATGCCATTAGAAGAACCGGAGTCCCTTATTTTACCATTACATGGGAACGGTAATTAATGATATTGCCGGGAAAGTAAAGTTTTGCCGAAGGGTCGGTATTTTATTCTTGAAGTGACCATTTCAGGGCGGCAAGTTTATCGGAGATTTGAGTCGGCCAGTGTGCTTCCAGTTCGACGAATAATTAATCGAACGTTCTCTGCATAGTAGTTTCGTCGGTGGTGGCGCCATTTGAAATTCTAATTCCCGACACGGCAATTGAAAGGGGACCGGTACGGATACTGGGAACGTTCGCACGTTCCTTCCTTTCTCGCTGTTCGCTCCTCTTTTCCGTCCGGTGTTTATCGACGAGCGAGCTCGTTGTCCCAAGTAATTTCCTTTTGCGTTTCTTGCGCAGTCGGTAACTTGTTTACACACCAGAATGACCCACGATTACCGTGAAATTTTCTACGGCAAACTTTCCTCCCTTTTGTTGCCACGATTTCCACGATCGTTGCGAACGCTCGAAACAATAGAAGCTGCTTTTCTTTCCATTTTCTCCTCTTTCACCCTTAACGTTGTTACGGTATTGTAATTGATTATGTTACCCAATCAGTTTGCTTAGATTTAAGTTTTGTTAAGGTTTGGCATTAGCTGAGGCATTTGCTGAAAGAATTAAGCTTGAGGTTTGGTTAGGAAGTTAAGTTAAATAAGATTTGCTTAAGTTTGCTTAGGAGATTGGATTAGGTTATCTTAGGAAATTAGGTTAGATTAATCCAATCGCGGTTAGTTCAGTTAGAATATGAACATAAATGAAATTATGTTAGGTTAGGTACTCGATTGAGATTGGCAGAGGTTATGTTGATATTAACTTCGATCAGGTTAGTTGATTTCGGTTGTGGTTAAAGTTCTTTATTATTCATAAGTACTTAAAATTAAATCAGTTTATACTTATGTTACATTAAGTCAGTTTAAGGTTAGGTTAGATTAAAATGTTGGTGCAGATGTTGCTTTAAGTTCACTTCTGATTATGTTACTATTAAATTCATTAGTTCAATGTTAATTTAGAAGTAAGGTTATATGTGCTTTATATTATGCAGTGTTAGTGAAGCATCATTTGCAATCACTTATACCAAATCATATAAAATACTGCATATTAGATTTATTAGTTTAATGTCAATTTAGGAGTAAGGTTAAGGGTGGTTTATATTATGAAGTGTTAGTGTAAAGCATTATTTCCAGTCACTTATATCAAATCATACAAAATACTGCATATTAGATTCATTAGTTTAATGGTAATTTAGAAGTAAGGTTATGTGTGGTTTATATTTATGCGTTAGTGAAGCATCATTTCCAGTCACTTATATCAAATCATATAAAATACTGTGTGTCTCTGGAGGATCATTTTCGGTCCTTAAAACAGAATCTTTCAAAGATGGATAAGAAAAGCGTTTGAATTTCTCTCGTCCTTCGTTCCGTAGGGAGGCAAACCCGATATCGTATAAAAATAAGACGCGGATCTTGGTTGTTTGCGAGAATCGACGAACACGATCGCGATCGCTTTGAACCATGGAGGCAAGGCCGATCCGCACGCCGCTTACTTTGCGTTCGATGGAGCACGAATGTCATGAAAGTCGGCAAAAACTCTTTCACCCTCGACGACGCTTCACCCAGGGACGTTGGAAACGTCGGCAAGGGACGAACGGAGGGATACCGATCGCTGCAGCCCTTGATCGCTCGACCGTGGATAAGAACGCGTCGAGTGAACCTGCATTTTGCGTTTCCATGCTATCTTGGCTGCGCTGCGATCCGGTGTCTCTCGAAAGCATGAACTTGACGCTGGGAAATTCTCTTTGCGATCGATTAAAACGCGGATGCGACATACGTCGGTGATGTGACCTGGGGCGAAATGGTACCTGCTCCTGCTGGGATGCTCAAGATTTCAAAAAACCACACTCTTCATTGAGGTTGATTTGTCAAATTGGAAAAATTGGTAGCGGATTTCATCGACCTGAAGGATTTCCTCACACACACGAAACGACAGTCACTTCAGTAAATGTGGAAGAATTTGGACAACATGAGACACTAACATGCAACCTAACCTGTTCAGTGTCGTATATATTGTTAAGATTTGCAAAATATTACCTTTCTCTCATTTTGCACCAAGTTCCCTGAATTTTAAAAATATCCTACTTTTTTTTACTGCAACCCTTCACACAAAAATCGTTCAGTATTCTCACATATGTTAACCATGCATCGTTTATACCATTGGAAGTAGTGTACCTTCAAAGGTATCTTTTTCATGAAAAGTTCTTTGACGAGTCACTCTTTTATGCACGGCAAAGTAGATGAAGTAGATTTCACGTAACATTAAGCAGAATACACAAGCTGGTGCACTTTTAAGGGAAGCTAGAAAAGTTTACAGCGTGGTGGGCCGTTAGAAATCTTCCGCTGTGCATGTTTCGTTGGCTGCGGTATGGCGCAGTAACGAATTTAGCGCAAACAAGGGTGGCTCGTTAACCGTTCATCCTGCTTCGCCTAATCTTGGCCGCAGTTGCATTCGCTGCAACGAGACGCATCGTTTTCGAGGCCACGCATCCTCGTGCAACCGCGTGCCTTCAGCCGCTGTTACAGGAACGGGATTTCTAAATCAGAAACAAGGGACAATGGAATTTGATTAAGTTTATCAAGCAAATTTGACAAAGAACGCGGTGTAATTTTGAATTATGTATAAGGGACCCTGGGATTCTGCGTTTGGTATGGAGTTTGAAAGTTCGTGCTGCATTCACGGAAATTCTGTGTAAAGAATTTTTTACGGTTTGTGTATAGAGAGTTTTAGAATTTGGAATTTTTGTATGGAATGGTACTTGAACTCTTGTTTTTCCATATGAAAAATTTGTAGAAGTTGGAATCCCGTTTGACAAACCTTGTACCAGTTGGAATTCCGTGGGAAGAACCTTACAGAAGTTGGAATTCCACATGAAAAACCTTGCAGATGTTGGAATTCCATATGACGAGCCTTTCAGATGTTGGAATTTAGTACAAAGAACCGTTCAAAAGTTAGAATTCCATGAGACAGACGTTACATAATTTGGAATTCCGTATAAAGAACCTCACGGATGTTGGAATTCCATACGAGGAACCTTGTAGAACGTGGAATTCCACACGAAGAACCTTCTAGAAGTTGAAATTCCACACGAGGAACCTTGTAGAATGTGAAATTCCACATAAGGAACCTTATACAATTTGGAATTCCATACAAAGAACTCTATGAAGTACCAGAATTCCACACTAGACTCTACACAATTTGCAACCGTACTTAAATAACATCTCAAAGATTGGAATTTCATAGAATTCCATGGAATTAAAAGATTCAGACAATTGCAACTACAAATTTTCAATAGTACATTGAATCTTATAGAATCTTCGAATCAGACTTATTGAGTAAAGAAATTGTTTTCAAAGAAGCTAAAACTAGCGTCCATAAATGACATGCTCGAAAATGAATTTTAGTTAAAAAATTACCGCAAGAAGTTTGACAGTTTTATCTGTCTGTTCGAATGTTTGATTGACGACAAATTGGGATTGAGCGTGTGGCAAGTTGAAAAGGTGAAGGTGTACGTTTTGACCTGATTCTATCAGTGCACGCCTTGTATGTGGGCACAAAGGTATTTAACGTTAAAACAAACGATATCAAGCAATCGATTGTTTAGGCGTAACACATGTGCCAGTCGATATTCGATACCGTGTCAATTGCGAAATTGTCCACTCTTTTACCGTCGTTCAATTTGTCGAAACGGAAACCCAATTATATTCAGAACGTGTCGCCTATTATTAAAAACAAACTTGATCTAAAAACAAATTTTCACGAATAAAATTTGTCGTTAATTTTCATAAAGAAAAAGAATCTTAATTAATTTCTAGTCTTTCACGAGCGAACGAACGAATTTCGACGCTACCAAAGCTCACAAGGGACGAAAAGGAAGAAGGGAAAAAAGGAATTTAACGAGATTTCGTGGTTCACTTGCCACTGGATGATTTCTAAATTCGCGTCACGTTGTTTTTCGAGGAACGGGCGCAATTTGGATCGTTCGCGAGGAGGGAAACGACGTCGTCGAAATAACCCAGTTTTTTTTTCGTCAAGTGGTCTGTCCTCCAATTTGCTTCTCCTCGTGTACCTCCAGTGTTCTTAGCGGACCCTTCTCGCGTCGTAGGTGCTCGTTAATTCTGCTTGCTTAACGTGAACGAACACCGTCGAGCCTCGCTATCGTTGGAGATTTAATTATAGACGGTAAAACGCACGCTACGTGTTCGAGAATCAACAGGGATCTTCCTTTAACAAATCGAACGAGTTAATCAGGTACTGATTCTACTCTTCATCTTTCACTATAATACCGTTTCCATATAGTCCTCAAATTTCCTAATCCCCAAATGACTAAAACTACAAATTTCTAAATATTAAAATTTTCAACTCCCTAAATTTCCAACCCCTAAATTTTTCAACCCCCAATTTTCCAACTCCTCAAATTCCTAAGTCCCCAAATTTCCTAATCCCTAAATGACTAAAACTACAAATTTCTAAATATTAAAATTTCGAACTCCCTAAATTTCCAACCCCTAAATTTTCCAACCCCTAAATTATCCAACCCCCAATTTTCCAATTCCTCAAAATTCCCAAAACTCAAATTCCCAAATCCTAAAATCCCCAAGATCCATCTTTGAAACAACGTCGAAGAACCATAACAGCACATAGTAATTTGTCGAGGAGGATCGACCAGGGTCAGCTTTAATAGCGAAAGGGTTAAAGGAAACAATGTTAGCAGAGAGGTTTGCTCGATAAAAGGACGTATCGTTTGATTCTCGACGGTACTCCGTCGCATGGGGGAAGAAGGAAACAGGAAATCGTGCTCGAAATGACTCGGTCATCGATAAATCCAATTTGATCGTAGCCCTTGGTGAATTACCCACGAGGAAACTCGTCAAGGGACCTCGTCGAGAGATTCGATTTCGCGGTAATGACTATACCCAGCATCGGTTGTCGTTACCGTGAAACTTTCGCGATAAAACTACCCTGAATCCGATTCGGTACGATTTTCCACCACCTGCTATTTGTTCCGCTCATTGTTTCACGTTAGGGGCCAATAATTCACCTAATTGTACCGCAAGCATCGAGTTAATTTCTCCTGAAAGTATCGTCAAGAGGATATTCATAAATGACTACGTTCGAATAAATGTCCTTAGATCTCAATTAGTATAACTAGTTCATATATGTTTCTAAATCGATGTAAATATTTTTAGAACCTAATATATGGCTTTCACGATAAATAATTGTAGAGTTAAACAAATTACTTTTGACCCCAATAAATATAGTTTACCATGTTCCTCTATGTTCATGAATGCCTCGATATATAAATAAATGTCTCTGGATATGAATAAATGTTTCTGGATATAAATAAATATATGTGGATATTGATAAGTGTATCTAGACACTTATAAGTTCTTATTAACATTTTTGTATATCTTGATGTCTCAGTATTAATAACGAAATTTAAAATCTTGACATCATGTGTAGTCGTAATTTTAATATATTTTCCCATACGAATGACAATTGTCCGCTTTCTGTTTCAGACTTTCAGAAGCTCGAACGTGAGGCACGGATATGCAGGAAGTTGCAGCATCCAAATATCGGTAAGCATCATTTTCCTCGTTGTTCATAATAAATGCAGTGTACAATGTTTTGCGTGGCTGTGATCGTAGTAGGCGTTTCTCGACGAGGTTACAAATGATTCATGTCACTCTCGGATATGTAAATATCGAGATACTCGGTCGAAGATCGTGGCAGCTTTGCGTTCATGCTAGTAGATACGGCTCTCGCTGGTCAGACACGCGACCGTAAAATTAGACCTTCGATCTCTGCGCGTTGTTTCTTTATTTTTGAAATTTCACATTTTGTAATTCCAACAAATAATATCGACATAAAATTAATCATCAATTTGCGAGAGTCTATTAAAGGCCCGTAAAGACCATAAAGGGACGTGTTATGCGGGTCGTGGAAATATATTCATTGGAGCGGTATAAAGGGCACGTGGAAGCTCTCGATCGACCACCAATGTCATTAACGATGAAAATTATAAATGGGAACTAAGAAGTGGACAATATTGGAATCCAATAAACCGAGAAAGTGAATAAACACGATGTCCAGATCGGTAACAGATCGAATTCGTTTTTCCCGTTACGTCTCGGTCCAGCTTCTCGTATTTTTATTTCTTGCCTTCAGTTATAGAAACCTATCTGTTCTCGCGGAGAATTCCGATGTTTACCCACTATGGGTTCGAATACCTCGAGTTTACACTCGCTCGGAAAATTCTGCAGAAACGGGGCTTCTTTCATCTCTGTGTACCTCAAATTATTGCCGAAATTATTGTACGTTGAAAATGTAGAAAATTTGCGAACGTGAGCGAAGGACGATAGAGCAGATATAAACGCTTACTCAACTTTCGATAACACCAACTTTTGATCGCTCAGCATCATCCGCTGAATTTACTAGGCCATCGATCTTTCTTGGTTCGGTGTCAAGAATCGCGGGATCACGTGACCGAATCAAGCTCTCTTAAGAACAAAGAATAATCGCGTTCCGCGATCTTCGATCGGGGCTACGTCGAATAATCGAGTAGCATTCTAATTTTACATCCCGAAGACCACCTGTTATCTCGACACACTCTATCGCGGGATTTTCTTAACGCCGATCTTGCAGAAAACGTCTCGGGCCATACTTGGCACTCGCCACGACAATTTTCTCCTCGCTGTCATGTCGGCGAGGAAACGAGATTGGCTTGCATCCAGGTGTCTTTTAACCGTCGTCGGGTTGATTCAAGGTTGGCATCGTGGCTAATCGCGTTTTCGCCAAATTTCCTCGTTACCCACGAACGGACTGCGGACCTTTTATGCAAATGCCTTTTTCCGAGAAAATTGCCCGGTGCACGATTAATTTATCGCTGGATACCACGTTCGACACGCGAACGATCGGAAGAACGGTAATTCTCTATAGCTCGGTCTCCGGGGAACAATCTCGGCTCCGAGACAACCGGCCACCTTCGGCTAATTGGAATCGTGGTTAACGTTACTTGTGCTTTACTTCGGGACAAGTTATAATATCACCCAGATCGAAATTATGAGCACTAAACTGTTTCGGTTATCCATTTAATTATCACGGTTGTCTGTGTATGGATATTCTGTGTAGATGTATGTTCTCAAAGACGTATGTGATAGTAGATCACAATATTCCTGAACTCTTAAATCTCTTTTATCTGTATTTAAATCATATATGTATAAACATATGTAGGTATACATACGTAGATCATATCCTTATATCAGTGGTATGTACGTATACATGTATGTATACATGTATGTAGGTAAACATACGTAGATCATATCCTTATATCTCTATAGTGATATGTATGTATACACATATGTATACATGTATGGAGGTAAACATACGTAGATCATATCCTTATATCTCTATAGTGATATGTATGTATACATACATGTATTAATACATGTAGTGTATTAATAATGACTAAAAACGAGCAGGTAATTTTAACATTTCGTCCGATATTGGCTGCGAATTCGACGCGGAAGTCAAAGAGACGATTCTTTGAAGCATTCCCGTTGGATCAGAATCGTTAAAGGTTCTCTGTGTTCTATCAAACCGGGAAGCTTACCTTTGTGCAAGCACACAGAAGCGAAATTCGAGGTGATCGACGTATCAGAATTTCTCGAGAGACTTCGAAGAATTTCTGCGTAAAAAATCGAAGCAAATGAACACCCTCGTGTGCGCGAAGAATCACCCTTTTAATTGGTCATACGATTCTCCCGGTAGCGAAAAGAACTTTTATTTCCGAGAATCCACCGACAACTTGGAACGAGTTCCCGGGAAACGCGAGGTAGCGCAAAATCGAGATAACCAACATTTCCAAGAACCTGCAAACAACTTCCGATTCGACGAATCAAATTCTAATTATGCGTTGCTGTCTAAAAAGTGAATGGTACAAACGGCTCGATCGAACGGCAATTTCAGGGAAAAATTTCATCGTCAAAGAGGAATTTATCACGCAACGATTATTCCATGAATGAAATCAATAATTATTCCATGAATGAAACGATACATTCGTTCTCGATTATCCCCCGTTCTCTCCGTTCTATGCATCGCGAAAGGATTCGTGACAGGTAATGGTCAATAAAATTCGTTTGCGGACGAATAAAAGAACAGCCGAGAGATTACTCGTTCGACCGTGGCTCAACACGGTTGCACTGCCGCGAATACCAGCCAACTAGTTTCCTTTCCGTTCGATCGATTAATAAAGAGAAAAAACTAAAACGTTAATTGCCGTGTCACGTATCCTTGACAGTCGGCTAGAACAAATTTCACTGAGCTTTCCTCGATTGTTACACCTGTCGATATCTGCGTTTCGACGATGCACTTAGACCTCTGCGAATCTTGGGAATTACCGGGCTTATAAATTAAGCATGTATGCATTTATAGACAGTATAGGACAGTAAGAGAGAATCGCTCGACGTTAAATTCAATAAATTCCCGTAGCATTCCGTCGGTTAATGTTCGTGTTGGCGTTAATTCATCGAAGAAGGGAATAGACGAGATAGAAAATCCGTGGGAAGCTCGAGGGGATCAGAGACGACCGACGGGAATGAAAAATCGCGTAACGAGGATAATCTGTAATCTGGCGGTTTACCCTCGTCTCGAGGGGGTTTTTCTACGGGAATTCGAGCGCGATTATAATTAGAACAGCCAGCCAGATGATTCGTGCGGTTTCAACGGAGCCAATCGTCTAGATGTAACTCGGTGTACGGCAATTCCTTGGTTAAATTAGCCGTACGATTCGTGCCTGCGAGGATAATTAGCCTGGTCCTGATCGTTTGCGACCACCTGTGCAACTCCACGCTCTGCAAACATTTTCTATCCCTCTCTCTCTTTCCATCGTGTACGTAACTTACCAACTGTATACACTTCGTGTTTGTACTCTCTTCGCGCTGGATTTGCTGTCTCCATTTCCGGTACTTGGTATTTTCATATTTCTACGTTATCTCGTATTGGGAATTCAAGGATATTGGGACATTGATGTTTTGGGGATTTGGACATGTTGAGGTCTAGGGATATTGGGATGTTAGGATATAGGGATGTTGGGATATTGGGATGTGGGGATATAGGGATGGGGGATATAGGGATGTGGAGATATATGGATGGGGGTTATAGGGGTGTGGGGATATAGGGATGATGGGATATAGCGATGTTGGGATATAGGGATGTGGGGATATATGGATGTGTGATATAGGGATATTGGGACATAGGCATATTGGGACATAGGGATGTTGGGGTATAGGGATGTTGGAACATAGGCATATTGGGACATAGGGATGTGGGGACATTGGGATATTGGGACATATGGATGTGGGGACATTGGGATATTGGGACATAAGGATGTTGGGATATAGGGATGTGGGGATGTTCGAATATAGGGATGTGGGGATGTTCGAATATAGGAATATTGGCATATAAGGATTTTGGGATATAGAGAGGTTGGCATATAAGCATATTTGGATATATGGATATTAGCATACAGAGATATTGGTGTATAGAGATATTGTCACATACGTATATAGGAATATTAGCATGTAGCCCAGCTTAGGTTATTGTAGATATGACAGTATTCTTTGTTTAGAGAGGTGAATATGGACCTAAGGGTATTCCTATAACTTTTAAATTTAAGGATCTGGATAAAGTACTACTTGAATATCCTAATAGCAGAACGTGTTACAGTAATATTTGTACTAAAGCTACTTAGTCCTAACGAAGAGCCTCAGTGTCAAAAGTCCCATGTATCACCGATTCTACGGGTAGATCTTCACAAAAGAAAGAAACATGTAGCACATAGCGACGCATAAAAGAGAGGTTCCGTGAGAGTATCGTAACACGGGGTTCAGCGTGGTAGTTTAATTCTTAAGGGAAAATTAGCATACGTCGGAGCATCGTGGTAGCCAGAGTACGGTCATATATTCTGAGTTTATGCTTTCTCGGAAAGCGATGTACACGCGTGCGGACAGCGCGGAACTTGGTCGCGTAACAGAAGTACAAAAGTTTCGCGGCACGTCGGGCCAACCTCGTTTATGGCCACTATAAATCTGACATATGCACGCCGCGATCTCGCCGCCTCCTCGTGCCGCCGAAACTACATTTTTCCTCTCCCCCGGAAATAAAATCGGGTTTACGTTCGCCAACTTTCCTACTGAAAGAAAATATTAAATTCATCCTCTTCGCTACATTGAAAACTTGCGGACGTTGTTTGACCGATTCGAATAGGGGGATGCTGATTATCTGTATTTCCGTTGCAAAGGTCGCGCAAAAATTACGGTCAACATCAATTTAAAGTTCGATGCGGTCGAAAGGTATGCTCGAAGCGTGAAAGGTTAATCATGGCCGCCTACGTTTTGGTCCAATCGAAAGAGTACGCTAATTAGATTCGACTTCAAAGTTTCACTTCGGTTTACAGTTTTGTTGTTCGACAACAAAATTGCAATTCGCAATTCGTGAGGTGATAGTTCGTCGCGCTGTTGCTCAATAAATCGAAGCGTCGTAATCTGAAGCGCTGTAATCCGTATTCCGTATCCCGAAGCGTCGTAGTCGTAACAATCGCAATTGCAGCCATTCTATCATTCCGAAATATATCCTACGTCGAGGCATTATATGAGCAAACGTTATATCGGACCATACATCAACGACAATGTTTGAACGAAGAAGTATACCGTTGAATGGAAACAGTTGTAGTAACCGGTGGCGCAACGAATTAGAAGGCGACGTTGAGCGTCGACAAAAGTCGCGGGTTTTGTTAAATCGTTCGAGTCGATTCCATAATTCATAAGGAGTTGAAGGTGGGTTTCTTTTATTCATCGTACGGCTCTATCCGTTCGGTCTGGACGTGACCAAATGAATTACGGCGTCCTCTTTCGTGGCCCGTTTTCCATCATGGCGTGCGCCAGCCTTACACGTCCGTTCCAGTCAACAAGTGATACCTATCGATCCTCCTCGACCGACCGTATCTCACCCCGTTTCTGTCAGACTCGCTGTCGCCCCGATTCCTCTTTCTTTTCTTCCGTTTTACTTTCGGCTTTGCTCGCTTCGACGTCTAACGCCTTCCTCCTTTTCCTCTTTGTTCCGCGCGAAACAGACGTTCGATCTGCTTTTCTTTTCATGGAACTCGTTTAACTTTCGAATCTTCGAACACGTATAGGCAGAAACACTTATTATCCTTCTT
This sequence comes from Megachile ligniseca, assembly GCA_945859555.1. NCBI lineage: Eukaryota > Metazoa > Arthropoda > Insecta > Hymenoptera > Megachilidae > Megachile > Megachile ligniseca. The sequence goes on from OX243783.1 coordinate 9,560,079, forward strand.
CGTCAAAGTTGCACTCTGTCGAGTTACAGCGCGTCAAGTTACAACGCTTCGAAGTTACAGCGCGGCAAAGTTGTAATGCGTCGAGTTAGAATGAGTCGAATTCCGTCGCGTTAAAGTTACAACGCATTGAGTCACAGCGCATCAAATTACAACGCGTCGTATTGCAACGTGTTGTGTCACAACGCAACGAATTACAACGCGTCGTATCGCAACGTGTTTGGTTACAGCGCAACAAATTACAATGCGTTGAGTCACAGCGCATCGAGTTGCAAGGTATCGTGTTACAACGCTGTGGATTGCAATCTGTCGAATTACAACGCATCGTAGTGCAAAGCGTTCGGTCACAGCGCATCGAATTGCAAGGTATCGAGTTACAACACTATGGCGTTACAAGCTATCGAATTACAGCGCATGGAATTACAACGCATAGCAATATAACGCGTGACAATTTAATCTTGATGGAAAATCAAGTTCAGTCCGCCTTTCTTTCGACTCGTTTAACTTTCGAGTCTAATTCATACAGACCAATCTGCACGTAATTGGTACGATGTTTTATCGGCGCAGGAAATAGGGTAGACACTTATTACCTCTTGCAATCCTTTTCCGACTTACCGAATCCAGTTCCGGCGGTTTCGGAGCCGCGGTCTCGTCCGAGTATCGTTTTATCGAATTAGCCTGAAATTTAGTATTAAATTCGTGCTCGTTCGAGTTCCCTGCATTTCGTACTCCCTGGCAATTCCACTGGCTGATTTGAGTTTGATTTAGTGCTAGATTTTACACGGTTTTTCGATATCAACTCTGTGACCCAGATTGCTATCACTTGATAAGTAATTTATTTATTAGTTATTTCGATGCTGTCAGGAACACCTGTGTTCAATCCCGGAATCGATTCTAGGGGACATATATGTTTTTCTGTTGGTCGTATTGCGGAGTTCAGTGGTTTCGATAAGTACCCCGGAATAAATTAGGACGTCAAAAGGTTTAATATAATTGGTGATATACATAGAAATTTAAGGATATGTACATATCGAAATATTCGGTTAAATTAAGAAATGTGGACATTTCATTTTTGGACATATTGATCACTGTATTTAAAGAACAGTGAAATATTGGTATCAATGAATGTAGGAATTTATCTTGAACCGCTTGGAGTTTATAACAGAACTTTATAACGCATCGTTTGACAAATGAATGGTTTCAGGAGAGACGTTTGTAACGCTTTGGTATTATTAGATGGAAGACGCAGCAATTTCTCGTTTGAAATAAAAATAGAGTTCCGGGCGAGAAAAAGTAGGCGTTCGGGTTTCTGTCACGGCCTCCCAGATCAACGATCGTAATTTCTTCAAGGATCGCCCTCTAATCACAAACGGAGACAGAAGTTTAACGACGATAAAGACGGCATTCGTCGACAATAACGAGCTTTCCTGTAGTAAGGTTTTTCGTGGGCGGAAGACGTTCTTGTTAATCGTCTTATCCGCGAATCGCTGGCTTCGCGGACGTCTTTCGGTTTATTTATATCTATTGTGACTTCGGGAAAAGATCCGAGAAAAGAAAACATTGACGACGGAGAACTTGAAAGTTTAAATACTTGGACATTATTCTTTGTAACGAAATAAAAGAGTACCGTTAAATCGCAGTTTTACAATTATGAAAACATGAAGAACGAAACGTTTTATCGCGGCAGTTTCGACCGCGCAAAAGTATTTCTCGAGGGATTTTGAAATTTTCCGTGGAAATGCATTATCAATTTGATACACGCTTACGACTGTGGCATTCTGTACATACTTGAAAGCGGGTTGACCTTTTAGGCGCCTCCTGCAGATACGCTCGACAATTTCATCGAATAATAAATCACAGAGGTATGAAATGTCAGAGGAAAATGTCTGGAAACAACGAGGAAAAGGTTCGGTTACATGGGGTAATCATGAAAACGCGTTGCGTCGAGGTGTGGCTTCCAGGATCGATACTTACGCCGTTTACTCTCGTTTCTCCTTCTTTTACCCAAGATTAACGTCCTCTGATATTTTCTGAATCGATCAAAGTGCCTGTTAACCCCATTACGCGCCCTATATCGACGCCCGTTATATTGCCAAGTCTTCAATTATTTTGCGTTAGAATTTCACGTGTTATATTGCCACGTGTTGTATTTCTACGCGATAGATTGCCACGCGTTACAGTACCACGTGCTGTATTGCCACGCGTCATAGTACCTCGCGTTATATCGCCGTATGATATATTACCACGTGTTGTATTTCCACAGGATAGAATGTCACGTGATAGATTGTCACGCGTTATATTACTACGTGGTAGTTTGCCACGCGTCGTAGTACCTCGCGTTATATCGCCGCACGTTATATTGCCACGCGTTGTATTTCCGCAGGATAGAATGTCACTTGATAGATTGCCACGCATTGTATTTCCACGCGTCATAGTACCTCGCAATATATCGCCACGCGTTGTATTTCCACGTTTTAAATTACCATGGAAGCTAGATCGCCACGTGTGTTTGATCACACTACTCATCACGAGTTTTATCAGCATAATATTTGCACAGATTATACCGCCACTCGTAATAACGCCATGCGTTGTTAAACTAATCCAGAAAATAGACAGTATAATTCTACTCAGAATTTCATGAAAAAGATCGTGAAGATTGTAATATATCGCACTTGCTATTTGTACTCGTACAGATCACAGAAACGTTGTTCGATAAATCGTTTCCTCGGAATCATTTCCCGTATCAGTCGCGGAGAATCAAGTTCTGTATGTTATCTAAAAACATGAAAGAAATTGTCTCCTCTATCGCTGCGAGATCGCGATCCGTCCGGGAAGCTGTGCAGAAAAAAGGTAGCCGTTGCGTGATGGGTTGTCGGCTGGAAACTCGCGAAGCCAGCAAAATTTAATGAAAATGGAAGAGATATCCCGAAGAACGAGACACCGTTCAGACGGCAGAGATCCTTTGCCCTTCATCCTTTTCAAATGATCCTCAAGCCGATCAAAAGGAGAAAGATAGAGAGAGCCTATCTTCTCGCACTTTGATACCCGCCGCCGATCCAATAAGGATCAAGAGGGAGACGAAGATCAGAGGACCAGAACGAGCGTTATTATGGGAATTTTTATCGACGAGAAAGAGAGGAATGGAGATAGATCACGTTTTGGATCGAGGCATTTCTTTCGTTCATTTTTTCTTTTTCTACCAGCCATCGTTTGTCGTTCGTACACGAGCAAGGAAATAAGGAATACTGGTTGTTTCGCTGATAACGGTTCGAAATGCAATTTTCATGCGTATACAATTTCCTCTTGTTACGTTATTATCAATATTTGTATTTCGTATTGAATCGAGGGGAGTTTCAGTGCGAGCAGCCACAGCACGGACAGTTATAACGCGTTGAAATTTTATCGCGTTGTTACAGTTTATCGAATTATAAAGCATCGAGTTACATCGTGTAGGATACAGCGCGTCAACGTTACAGCGCATATAATTACAACGCATTGAGTCACAGCGCTTCCCATTACAACGCGCTGAGTTACAGCGCATCAAATTACAAGAAATAGTATTTCACTCGTAACGATAGAACTCGAAGCGACAATAGAACGCATAGCAATATAACGCGTGAGAATTTAATCTTGGTGGAAGAACAAGTTAAGAGAGTGATCCAACGAAGAATCTAATTTTAAGTTCGTTTTAACCAGTAACGAGGAAAGTTAACGTAGCTACGTTTTCCCTTCGTTTAAATTGTACGAAATATGCGAGTCTCTAAGATGTTCTATCAGTTTGTTTAGTAGTGCATAAAATAACGCGCGACGCTTAGCGTCGTTGATTTTCGCGTAGACTTGGTCCGCGCCCTCACTTGACATTAATTAAGGCCGATTCGAGGAGACCGTTGGTCTGTATCGCGAGCACCGTCTCTTCGTTGACCTTAATGAATGTCGTGATCGAGCAAAATGTCGTGGATGCAAATGATACTCGACATGAAATGCTATCGTATCTGAAGTCTAATAAACAATTCTGATAAATAATTCCTACTGGATATGTTTCCTTACGACTTGAAATATGACTGGGTAGATTATAAATATTCAGTTTAGAAGCACAATTTCTTTGAGTATAATGACATGCACATATGTACATACATGTATGTACGTACGTATGCATGTAACTTTATATGGATGTTTGTATGTATACAGGCATTCATGTAGGCATATGTGTACGTATGTATGGATACATGCATGTGTGAATATGTGTATGTGTGTATGTCTACATGTATGTATGAATGTATACATGTGAAGATGCATGTATGAATGTCAGTATGTTCATATGCATTTCTACATGTCTGTATGAATGTACACATATGAAGATGTATGTATGAATATCAGTATGTTCATATGTTCGTATGTTTATATGAGTATATGTATGAATGAATGTGTGTATGTGTGTGTGTCATGTGTAGTTTCGTTAAAAGATGAAATATTTAACGTTTGTGTTTTCTTTTCTGTTACAGTGAGATTACACGACAGCATACAAGAGGAGAATTACCATTACCTTGTGTTTGACTTGTAAGTATATTTAACTCGTACAAAAAAAAACGCGACAAAAGCTGAAAAGTTTTATTCGACAGAATTGTCGCGTGATTTTCCCGATTTTCCACAACGAACGAATTTTCCATGTTCGTTTTTGATTTTCTTTCGAAGCCCGGTGATTGTTAATTTGTACCAGTCGCCTGACGATTACTCGAACGGTCGGTCCTCGTGAATTTTAATCAAGCCCGATTTGCATATTAATGAATCCACGCGAGTATCGATATTCCGCGGCGAAAAGTATCGTTAGCCATTTAATTACGAGTCCAATCAGTTTTACGATAGTTCGTTCATCCGGTACCTATCGTTAGAAATTTCTTCGATCACGATTTTTATCAACATTTCTTTCGTTATGTCAAACAGAGTACGTATTCGATTATAAAATATGACTTTTTCCTTATCGAACGAACGAAATATTTTCACGCACTATCGGCAGATATTTTCATATTAAATAAATGAAATGATATTTGATTATCAAATATGGACATTTTTCACATATCGCATAGTTGATATTTGATAAAGTGTAGCGTTTTTTATCCATCACACGTGATCGGAATATCCTCATAATTCCAAATAAGAAGAGGAAGGAAAGGACTGTGATCGTAAAATTTATCGCGTTTTCAGAGTGACTGGCGGAGAATTGTTCGAGGATATAGTAGCACGAGAATTCTACAGCGAAGCGGACGCGTCACACTGTATCCAACAAATCCTGGAAAGCGTACACCACTGCCATCACAATGGAGTTGTGCACAGGGACCTGAAAGTACGTAACCAACCCTAACCTAACCCTAACTCTGACACCAGAAACCAACATTGTTAAATACCAGAAAAAACGAATCACTCAACGAAATAACACCATGCTTGAATGGTTCAGTAAACCGCGAACAAAAGATTCACTTTGCTTTGAGCAAACATTTCTTTGCGAACTCACTATTTAGACAAGATCAAGATGAACATAGTGAAAAGTAAATAGGGAAGCATTATTAGGTTTGTTAGATCTATAGAAGTCTGTAGAAAATTTCCGATCTTGCTGATTTTGATCTTTATGGTTATCTGCTGTTCAAAACCATTTTTCTTCGCCAATTAAACCTTTCGCTAGGCATTGTGTACAGGCTGCTGCAAAAATGGTGGTTGACTTGTGGGTTCTTTTTCTGATAGAATCTATGGAAAATTAGATTAGTGTGCTGTTTGAGGATTCGTTTTTTGGAGCAGTAGATTCGATTGTCAGTGTTCAGTTTTTGGTTGATTTGTTTTACGTTTTTAAATTTTTAATTATTTTGATTTCCAATGTTTCAACTTCCAATTTTGAGGGTTCCATTTTTCAATTTTTCAATTTTAAGTTTTCAATTCTTCAAGATTTCAATTCTTCCAGTTTTCAATTCTTCGAGTTTTCAATTTTTCGAGTTTTCAATTCTTCAAGATTTCAATTCTTCAAGTTTTCAATTCTTCGAGTTTTCAATTCTTCGAGTTTTCAATTCTTCGAGTTTTCAATTCCTCAAGTTTTCAAGTCTTCAAGTTTTCAATTCTTCGAGTTTTCAATTCTTCAGGTTTTCAATTCCTCAAGTTTTCAATTCTTCAATTTCAATTAGTTCTACAAAATAAAAATATTTCTACAAAATATTCTTCTTGTTACAGCCTGAAAATTTACTTCTCGCGAGTAAGGCGAAAGGCGCGGCTGTGAAATTAGCGGATTTCGGATTGGCGATCGAGGTGCAGGGCGAACAGCAAGCATGGTTCGGTAAGTCTCACTATTTCAATTTTCTTTTCCAATTTTATTTCTCCCTTCTTAATATATTATTCACACGTGACCTATCAACCCTCGGTTACATAATTTCATCACTTCTAAAAAAATTACATTCTTAAACCAATGGGGTAAAAGTTATTAATGATAACAATTCACAAATATTTTCTGTTATAAAATTTATAACAAACATAATATAGGTAATATTGTAAAATGACATTTCGAGTTACAACGACAGATTGCAATTATGAAATATCAGAGATGGTCTTGTTAAAGTTAACTTCGTAAAATCTGAATTTAATCGTACGAAATTGTATTACATATTTTGTTCGGAATAAATGAATATGGAACTTCACAATTAGTCACATTATCGAATGCATTATTTTCTTGTAATTATAACCCGTTGCTGTATCTTCTCAAGATATCAAGCATTCACAATACCATATTATTTTATCTTCAAACAAACATTTATAACAGTAAACATTTGTTTATCGTTATTTCCTTGCCGATATTACTGAAACATCTCAAAAATGCATTCTTGCAAAGTCGACCAAAGTTGTACCAAGGAAAGTTACATAACATCGTAAACATAATTATAATCGAGTTCATTGTGTAAATCGCAGCGGTGTTTAAAAATACTGTAAAACTGAGGAAAGAAGGGAAACTCGTTCATAGGTTTACAAATTTACGTAACGAATCGACGTCGGGGGTTTATTTAAATTCGTTTGCATTTCCGCGTCGGCGGAAAGTGGGTGTTCTAGAAATAGAAAAAAAAAAAAAAACGAAATGGATATTTTTTTTTTTTTCGCCGTTCCCGTGTAATTCTTCGGTACATCTGCCAGTTCGCATTTCACGTTTCTCTCCGTCGTTTCTAGGCTGTCGCGATTTTAAATTTGACTGTCGACATTTTCATTCGTTCCAACCCCTGCATTTTCTGCCACCCTTTTGTCGATTAATGGCCGTTGTACAACGTGCATAGAAATATTACGATTTGTACAGGATGTTTCTGCGACAATATTTTAATTACAACTCGTTCACGCTGAAACTTTTGAGAATTCAACAAATTTTCCTGCATATAATTATTATTATTAAATTAAACTTAACTATTAATTGTGCGTCACGAGTGCGTCAAAGTGTAGCAAGGGATGAATTATAATTATCTGTTAAAAAACTTATATAGAAAAACAGTAGAATATATTTATAAAAACTTGATGCAAAATTAAAAGTATGCGGGTGCGTCACGAGTGCGTCAAAGTACAAGAGGTGAATTATGATTATCTGTTAAAAAATTTATATACCAAAAACAGTAATATATATTTATAAGACCACATTGTAAAATTAAAAGTAGTACAAGTTCTTTTCACTCACAATATTATTTAAAAATGAAAGAAGTGGATGAATGTTCAATCGAGTACTAATAGCCTCCATGTTTTCCAACTTTCTATTTTCGAAACATACAGCAGAGTACGGTTAGCCTAACCTCGCGTTGAAACGTCCTTGTACAACTGGCTGTTCCAGTTTGTTTTATCGCGGAAAAGCTCTAGCAAAAGTTTTCCATGCTATTGGAAAAGTTTCCGCAGGCAAAGTAGATTCACCGTTCTCAGATTTTCGCTACGGAACAGCGCCGTATTGTGTTTGCGGTCAAAGAACCATCATCCTTCGCTACCACACATCCACTTTTCCTACCTGCTTTCACCATATTGTTCCACAGATTATTTTCATTCCTCTTTCCTTCTCGATTTGCTCTTTCTTTCCGTTCCTGCTGTCATTTTTTCTTTTTTTCTTTGCTTTTTGTGAACAATGGCGGTGCGATGTGTGATATTTGGGAATACTGCTATCTTTTATATTTTTTATAAATTCTAGATTTGAGAATCTTGGATTTTTTAATTTGTGAGAGTGAGAATTTACAAACTCAAAATTTCGGATTTGAGAATTTACAAATTTTTGAAGTTCTAAATTCTCAAAGTTCTGAATTCTCAAAATTCCAAATTCTCAAATTCCCCAAATTCTCAATTCCCCAAATTCTCAAATTTCTCAAATACCCCAAATTCTCAAATTCCCCAACTTCTCAAAATTCCAAATTCTCCAATTCCCCAATTTCTCAAATCCCCCAAATTCTCAAATTCCCCAATTTCTCAAATTCCCCAAATTCTCAAATTCCCCAAATTCTCAAATTCCCCAAATTCTCAAATTCCCCAACTTCTCAAAATTCCAAATTCCCCAATTCCCCAAATTCTCAAATTCCCCAAATCCCCAAATTACCCACACGCTACACGCAACGCAAAATCTGAGACGCTTCTCCGTTTCCTCGAATAATCGATATCTCGAAAATTCGTGTCGATCCGTCCACGTCTGGCAAGTTCCGAACCGAAGATCGCGAATCACGCTAAACGACTCATCGTCGCCGGTTGCCGAGCAGTATGTTCGAAAGTTAGATCGTCAAGAGTTCCACGACATCGAATCGCATAATGGTCGACCCCTAGCCAGGCCAACAGAATGCAGATAAGGGTGAAATTGCCCTCGATTTTCGTTGCTCCTCGCGAAATTACCCTCGATTCGCGCCAGACTTCGTGGAACTCATTGTTTAGAAAATTGTTATACAAACGGGACATTGATACACTCCTCCATTACAGATTTTATCGTAATCGCACCTCGTTTTCTGCTATTTTTAATGGTCCACGGAAATTGGACACGAGTGTGAGCGTAAAACGGGTACAGTTTATGGGCAATTTAGTATAACTTTCTAGTTTTCTGAATTTTTACAATTTTTCACATTTTCAGATACTAATTTTTAGTTCTCAAATTTCCGTACGCCAAACTTCCGAATTCTCTAAGTCTCAAATTCCATTCTCCATTGTTGAAAACTTCGGATCTCCCTTTTTTCAATTTTCGACTGAAATACTCTCAAGATTAAAAAATTTCTAAAGATTCATATTTCTAAATCCGAACTCTCATTTTCCGAATCTCAGTTTCAAGGTTAATAAATTGAAAAAATTGCAGATATCTGAATGTTTATAATAGCAAAATTCTAAAATCGTTGGGCGAGTTTGGAGAATTTAGAAATTCGGTTCAAACCCATCCCTATGGCAAAGAAAATGCTTCCTCGGAGTAAATGGAATCGATTGGTTGGAAAGGTTTCGCCGGGACGCCCGGTTACCTCAGCCCGGAAGTCCTGAAGAAAGAACCATACGGCAAACCTGTCGACATCTGGGCGTGCGGTGTCATTCTTTACATCCTCCTCGTCGGTTACCCGCCTTTCTGGGACGAGGATCAGCATCGACTCTATGCGCAGATCAAGGCTGGATCGTACGATGTAAGAACTTATATGACCCACCATTTATACTAAACTATTATTCTCTTTTCTTTTTAAATCGGATCTTTTGTTGAATAATTTTCAATAAACACTAAACACTATTATTACTTTTTATTACAAATTACAATACAATAACATTAACATCATTTTTGAACCACTTTGGTGATGGATTCATTTTGATACTTCAAATTGATATTATGTTCAGACATGTCCAGACATAGTCACTCATATTCGACAGTAGTCATGCTTGTATTTATATTTGATAATTATATTCATATTTATGTCATGCAACGGTAGCTTCGTTTTCTTGTCATTCAAGATTCATGGACATGTGTTGCTATCTTGGAAATGTTACGTTTCTAAAGGAAGCTCATTTTCATCATGAAGTGGTGCAAACAAATGGACAAGAAATATTTGTCTAAAAAATCTTCATTTTCTGACTTGTTCAATATACATCAATTTCTGACTTGTTCAATGTATATCAATTTCTGACTTGTTCAATGTATATCAATTTCTGACTTGTTCAAAAATCAACAGTTTCTGACTTGTTCCATGTACATCAATTTCAGACTTGTTCCACATGCATCAATTTTTTATTTGTTCAATATACATCATTTTCTGTCTTGTTCATTGTACATCAATTCCAGACTTGTTCAATGTACATCAATTTCAGGCTTGTTCAATGTACATCATTTTTAGACTTGTTCAGTGTACATCATTTTTTGACTTGTTTATTATACATCAATATCTGAATTGTTCAATATACATCTTCATTTTCTGAATTGTTTATTGTACATCATTTATGACTTGTTCAATATACATCTTCATTTTTTGACCCGTCCAATATAAAAGCAAGTTCAATATACAACATAAACGTAGTACATGTCTGCATTACACAGTACATCATAGCAAAGACCTTGGGCGATCGATACGTACTGGCAATAATTCAGGATTTCGACGATCGATATACAGCATCAATAAATATGAAGAACCCTGAAATATTGCGAATATATATTTATCGATCGTCTGAGATATTTCTACTTCCCGGTCTGGTTTCTTAACGAAATAAGCTTTGTCCTGGCAAACATTCAGACGAACAATTTACGCGTTTCTGGAACGGCAAATAGATTTATCACCGTTGTATCTGTTGTCCAGTATCCAAGTCCAGAATGGGACACCGTCACGCCGGAAGCCAAGAACCTAATCAATCAGATGCTGACGGTGAACCCGAGCAAAAGGATCACCGCCAGCGAAGCGTTGAAGCACCCCTGGATCTGCGTAAGTAAAAGTCCCTAAACCTAACGCAAAGATCACTAACCGCTACGTCAGAGACGAAATATCGATCAAATTATAGAAAACCTGTTTACCTCGAATAATTCGATATAATATTGAAATCGGGATTTAAATATCGTACAGAAGAATAAATAAATTATAAGAAAGTTCATTAGCTGGAAATAATTTTGTGAGCGAGCGTATAAAGTGATATAATTGTACGGTGTATTAAAATTTGTCGGCGCTTAATGCAGCGACGATTGATCTCCACATTAAAATCCGATACGTATTAAACGTAATTGGGATATTAAGCTGACGTACCGATTATCGGAACTCGAGCACGAATCGCACGGTGCTAATTTCTCTTCTTATTGATTGTTGCAGCAACGTGAACGCGTGGCATCCGTGGTCCACAGACAAGAGACTGTGGACTGTTTGAAGAAATTCAACGCAAGGCGCAAATTAAAGGTGAGTCGGTTGTTTCACGCAGTTTAATTAAACGATAATGCTCCCGTAGCACGATCGGCTACACCGGTCCGCTTCGGACAAGTAATTAAAGGGCTGCGGATACGGGGCCACGAGTTTCTCAATTAATAGAATTCACCGCGGGAATATGTCGGCAACGTTGTAGCCGAACTACGAGCTAACTAGTTACACGCGAGTTTCGATTCGAGACATCGACCGTTAAGGTTCGCCAAGCTGGCTAAATGATCTATACCGGCGATGTCGGGATAAACCAGTGTTTAGCCAATCGTTAGACCTTAGCTCGAAACTGACGGTGGAACACGATCGACTAGCTGGCAACTTGAAATCGACTTCGCTTTGTCTCGATGGTGCTTCACCGATACGCGAGGTTATCGATTCTTCGAGGGCGACCAATTTAATCGTTCTTCTATTCCGTACAAGGTGACTGTCATGGTCATCGATCGGTCGTTACAAATTTTATCTCTATTTTAATCTTTACTGTGAAACAGTGCAACATCATCTAGGTACATGGAGATCTAGGGATATCCGAATAGTAGGATTTCCAGATCTAGGGATACGGAAATCTAGAAAATTTGAGAATTCGGAAATTTGAGATTTGTTGGATCTAGGGATTTTTCGGGGTCTAGAGATTTTTCGAGGTGTAGGGATTTTTTGGATTTGGGGATTTTGGGGTATAGAGACTTGTAACTTTACGGATTTAGGGATCTAGGGATTTGGGGATTTAGGAATTGTGGAATTTACAAGTTTAGGGATATTTTGATTATGGGTCTGGGAATATTGGAATCTAGGGATCGTGGAATCTAAGTGTATTGAATTCTAGGGATACTGTGATCTAGGAGTATCCATATCTAGGGGTATTGGATTCTAGAGATATTGGGATCTAGGGTTATTGAACTCTAGGATTATTGGGGTAAGGTATTGAGATCTAGGATTATTGGAATCTATGGATGTTAAAATCAAGGGATATTTTTATCTAAGAATATTGCAATCTAGCATCTAGGGATATAGAATTGTGATATCGAGCAATATAGGAATCTAGGAATATACCGATCTAGAAATGTGGATACTTAGGGATTTAGGATGCGTTCTCGTTTCGATGCCCTCTAAAGTTAATCTCCGCAGAAAAGCCACAGTAGTTCTCCGTTTTCCGCGGTTTCTGTATCCGCAATTTAATACGTTCGCGTTGGCATTTAACAATACCCCTTCTATGGTTCCTTCTTGTTCTTTGTGAACATACATGGTAAGGTACCATTGGAGGTGGTAAAGGCCGTATTTGATTGGGAATTCGTAGATTCCCCTACCTCGGGTCACTTACGCTTCGAGGCCTGTTACGAACGTAACTGTTCAGTGTCATTCGAATTGTCGTCGGTATCGTGTGCGTGTTACATGTGTTGTCGCGATTTATAAGGTTTCGAAGTGCTTCGTTCAGATTTTAGCAAACTGTGACATACTGATAAATCACGTTATTACACATGTTTCTAGCGCGACTGCTCAATAATTTAAACAATATTTAACATTCGTGAACGCGAACGTTTGCGTAGTTTCGAGTAAAAAAGTTCGACAAGGTTGCTACCAACGTGTAATCGTATGTACAGTGCTATTGCGATTGAAGTCAACAGTGTATATTTTTACATGTATTGAAAAGAAAAATTCATTATCGGTTTGTCCTTAAAAAATCTACTTTGTGATGTGAATTGAATTCGTGACAAAATGTATTCGGTACTAGGTCATTTTTAAATGTGCAACAAAATTATTCTGTGCATTAGACTAAATAAGATATGTTCTTTTGTAGAAGAATATATCGATGCTCCATTTTCTGCCTTCTCGCTATCGTTTAAAACGATAAAATTTCTTAATTAGCACACGTAACGTTTATCGAAAGAGAAAAGCGCTTAAAAATCTTTTCAATCCGTGCATCGATCGCTGTCGTTTAACAAAAAAACGTGTTGTTTCATGTAAAACGTCGATATCTCGTAATCAGCGAACGTCACGAACGCCTTGAAACACGAAACCGTCAGTCGTTTGCTGAGAAATTATAATTTATAATCGCGTTCGGCACAACGACACGTGGTGACTCATTAAGCGGCTTGTACCTCCGTTTATGCTATCGGCGGTGTGGTCATTAAATTTTCGTATCGATACCGGTGACCAGTACACAAGTTTCATCTCTGGGTCGTTTGCGAAAAGTCCTTTAACCCTTCTGTTATTAAACTGTACTTGTTACCGCGCGTTATATTGCCACGCGTCGAGTTATTGCGCGTTATATCGCCATGCGTAGTATTAACACGGGTTGTATCCCTACGTGATGAGTTACTGCGTGTTATATCGCCATGTGTAATATTACCACAGGTAGAGTTACCTCGCGTTATATCGCCATGCGTAGTATTACTACGCCTTGTATCAGCACACGTTAAATTAACACTCGTCGAGCAGTCACGCGTTGAGTTACCGCGCGTTATATCGCCACGCGTAGCATTACCACGCGTTGGATCCCTACACGTTGAGTTACTGCACGTTACATCGCCACATGTAAGATATTACTACACGTGAAGTTACCATGCGTAATATTGCCACGCGTTAACTCACATTGTATCGCAATACACAACTGCAATATCATCATACATTGTATCACCATTCGTGCAATTGTTCTACTTGCATCCTACCTGCAAGTAAAGAGATTACAGCGGAGCGGAGTGCACCGATACCTTTTTTAATTCGGCTTTTTTATAGCGTAATCGATGGATAAGATACAGGGTACCTTCGATGGCTCGTTGTTCGAGCGATCGTATTTCTTGCACGGTTGGCAGTGATTAAGTAAACCTCGATATCGACCACATCCACAGGAACAGTACTCGCATAAATAACGTTCATGAATACGCTCGTTTTCTTTGATTTTTTTTCATTCGATCACTTTTGATCGATACTATCTCTGAACACGGTCGAGCGAAAGATGTAGATTCGTGAGATATCGATCACGCGATCGTTCCATTAAGCCGAATGCTAATTAGTACTCGATACTTAATTTTTGTCATTGGATAGGTCTTGCGTGAGTAGAGTAGGAAATGCAAGTGTCGTGTTACGTTTTTACATAATTTCTAAGTAGGTTGTATATTTTTCGACTATAAAATGATTAAGGGCTTTTTGGGAAACCTTAATCTGTCAAAGATATTGATTACAGCAATTAGTGATGTTTTCGTGAACGTTTAGGGTGTTTAATCTCGTGTAATGGAATAATCGAATTTCATTAGAGTAATTGGAGTATCAAGGATCGAGGTGATGCCAATTACCGTGATATTAATTACCGTGATTAGCAGTGTCACCTGATCGTTCGAATTGGTTAATTTTGCGGAATTACGAAATAGGTTTCGACGATTAAAATAACGCGTTTAATCTTTTTGCGGTCACATATTAGATCTGGATGCGATTTAACGCGTGGCGATATAACGCGAAATAACTTAACTCAGTTATCCCTTGCATATGTAATTATAATATTTGATACTGTACATAGATGGAACATCCTCTTCATATATTGCCACTTTCCAAAACTTGTCTATCGCTATAACTAAGTCAGTGGCAATATAACGAGAGCCTACTATAGGAGCTAACTTTTAAATTATATTTAAATGTTTAGACGAAACGGCTAAAATTGGCGATTGAAGAGTGTGGTTATATTTTTCGTTCACTCTTACGCTGCAGATATTACGGTGAAACATTCTTTTAAAGTCTGGATGTTGTCCAATCCTGTTAATTACTCTCGTGATCAGCGATAGAAGCTAATTTTCATAATGGAACAAGGGTCAGATTTTAACGATACACGTTACAGCCAGATGGTACACGCGTTCGTTTTTAATCAAGAAAGTTTTTACTATCAGCTCAGCGTGAAACGTTGAGTCTGAACAACATTCATGGTGTATAAAAACACTTGGTTTAAATTCGTCATAAAATTGTAACAAATCCGTCTGCAAATATTAAAAAAAAACATACAACAAGAGGAGTTTTTGAACGTCGTGAATAAAACACCAACCTTCCTTTACGAGTGCCAGTGTTCCGCGAATATATCGTTTATTTTAAAAATATCAGCGAAAAGTGCAGTTCGGAGAGCGGTCGAAACACTAGCGAAAACAGCGAAGATTCAACAGGAATGAAATATGAAGGCGTTGAAAAGCAAATTTGCGTTATGCAGGCAACCGGAAGCGACCATTCCAGAGGTATATATTGTACTTGATTCGTCGCTATTAATTATTAATCGAGGATGTCGTGTTTTATTTAATACGCTGCAAGGTTTCGAGGAACTTTTCGGTTTCAGAATTCAAACATCTCAAAGTCTCCGAGTTGAAAAATTTCAAAATTCGACGTCGTAAAATTCAAACAATGGCGTGTCCAAAAACAGCTTTGTTCTTTTGGCATAAACGACAAGAATGGCCGCTGTATGTATTTAATATTCGGAATTTAAATAGACGACGAGAGGTTACAGCAGCGCGTCCCGGTACAGAAATAGAAGGTGGCCTCTAATCGAAATCGATTGTTCTGTTCGGTAAACATTTGTAGTAAATATTTTCTGGATGGTACAGTGATACACGTCAAGCGTGTTGTATCGACGCCCCTTTTATTAGCTTTATTTGCGTTCGTTCGCTCGTGTTTGTTGTATCGTTGTCGAGAAATTCACCGTTGAACAATCTTGTTATTTATTGGTAAACAATGCTAGCCTCCTTTCTTTTCTTTTATATTTTACTATTTATTGCTCAGTCATTTACTCTCTTTCTTTTTTATATCAATTATACTATATATAGATTTCTTTTCTATGCTTTTCAAAATTTTGAGATTTGGAAATTTTTAGATCTGGGAACAAATGGATAACTTGGGAATTTGGTAATTTGGGGATTTTGTAAGTTCGTGACTTGGTGGCTTGGAGATTTGCTGATTGGAGAATTTGGTAATATGGGGGTTGGTAACTAAGGAATTTGGAAATCTGGTATCTAGGGGATTTGGTAGCGTGAGTTGGAAATTTAGAAATTTTGTATCTAGGGAATTTGGAAGTGTAGAAATTTGGTATCAAGGGAATTTGGTAACATGAGAATTTGGAAATTTAGAAATTTGGTATCTAGAGGACTTATGATTAGACCTCCTTAATTTGTCGCAATTCAAAAGAGAGGTAGAATCGCATCGCAGCGTAGAAGTAACAGGTCGACGATGGGTGTCGTTTAATTTAGATAAAAGACACTGGACGCGAATTAATGGCGGAGGCGGTAATCTATCGATCTGCCGGGCGAAGGAAAGTCCATGGATCGCGCCCGAGAGAATACTGATAAGCATAGAATTCTTCAGGCGTAAGGAATTATCGGTGGAAAATAATGGAGCGAGTGTCGCGAGCGAGTCTAAAGTTCACCGTTCAATAAATGCAATAGAACGGGCCGGATGTTGGCCGAGATGGCACAAAAGGGCCATTTAAACGGACGTCGCAAGAAATGGACATGATTAATTCGTGACGTGCCTCGTCTACAGATGTCGACCCACCAGTTGGTCCCATCGTCCCACGAAAAGGACCCAGGTGTTTAGTAGAGCTACAGCTCCACTTGGTCAGAATAGAAAAATGGACAGACAAGTATTTTCGGTGGTAGTATCGGTTCGGCAATAGTTAAAGACAACTTAAGGTCGGCAAACGTTTCACCTCGAACGTCGGGTCACATTGGGACTGTTCAAGGTGGGGTAGGTCCTTTAAACCTGGGTCAGCTACGCGCCAGGTTCAGGGTTGCGAAGAGTACCGATGTCAACCCACGAGTTGGCGCGTGTGGCTGACGTGTTTAGAAGAGGCACAATTGGTCAGAATAGAAAAATGGACAACTCACACGTATTTTCGGCGGTATTGGCTCTCGCGGTCGCACACCAATTAGGCCAAAAATAATGACAGGCAATCGAGAGTGAGATAGTACTTGCGTTCAGCAGTTGTTGTCATTATTATTCTTATCCGAAATGTAAGTGGAAGTGTTCACGGTGGGGCTTTTACTTTGGATCCAACTCGTGGGTTGACATCGGTACGTGATAGCGTGATCCACTAGGGATATCGATTTTATCATTATAAACGTATTATTGTGTTGATGGTGGACACTTGTTATGTTTGCGACATCGGTACTTCCTCATTTCTTCTAATATAAAGAAAGAAGTTAATTAACTTTTGCTGAAATAGAATTCAGTTAAAGAAATGACTGACATTTTGCTGTTTTCTTGTTCGCAGGGCGCTATTTTGACGACCATGTTGGCGACGAGGAACTTTTCCAGTAAGTATGATGCACAGGGTAAGTACCTCCGGCCCTCTTCAGCGCTTCATGGACCACGACAGACAGTACTTTTATATCACCTATTAAATTTTACATCCCCTCCTCTGTATACTATCTATTTCTGTCTATCTCTGTCTCGGTTACTATCACTCTCCTCTCACCTTCTCTCTGTTACTATTATGTCTATCTTTTTCTCTTTGTTACGCTCCTGAATTCATAGTCCATAAACCCAGCTCGCTCTTCATCCGTCTTGCACAAACCCCCCATGTTTATATATTATATATATAAATAAATACATATATATATTATATAGAGGTTCTGTTCATCAGCCCTTTCGTTCTTTTCGAGAGGTGCTTCAGGACGTGCCACTGTACGTACTTCCGTTTCACTTGTTCAGAAACTCTTGCGACACTTTTTCCATTTCTTACCACTGCATTTTATTTCCGCGAAATATTCTACGTAAAATTTCTGGAAATAATTAAGACGAGTAATGCAGTATCTCAATTCTTGATGTTACTACAAATTTTACTGGAAAAGATTACATATGAAGTACATGTATTTGCATTATAATAAAGTACATATATTTGACTTATGATGAAGTACGTGTATATGAATTATGACGAAGTACATGTATTTGAATTATGATAAAGTGCATGTACTTGAATTATTTAAATAACAGTGAAATTTGAAATTTATTAAAAACAGATATTATAGGACGTGAATTATTCAATCACAAACAAAATTTGCATTCGATGTTCAAATATTTGAACACTTGTCCAAAGTGTTATTATAGAAGGTAGAATTTATTGAAATATCTGAGAATTGAATTTTCTGAAAGCTATGCGAAGTGTCTCGAACGAAAAGATGTGGTATAACGTGAAATGTATGTGCAGTCGTAACGAAATGAAGTGCCGAAATCATTCTTGCTCGTGCACCGAACAAATTAGACACCCGTTACATTGATCCCCGCCTATAGAACGTAGGCGATCGGAGAAGCGAGGTGAAATTGACCCGAAATCACCCCATACAGCAGCGATTATCCATTCCCATTGGCAGCACCATGGTGTCCCCGGTTGATCTATCTCGTCGATTCGCGTGTGACATTATTCGACGAATTTCATCCTCGCTTGCTCTGTCATTAGCGATAATCATCGTGATTATTATTCGTTCACAAGCCTCGTGTTACTACTCATAGTCGATGCACTTGGCTCGCACTTCATATCCTGCAAGGACTGTGCTGAGTTACCCAGAAACGGACGGGTATTGTTTTATACAATATTCTTTAAATCTTCTTCAAATCTTTTTTAGTTATTATTCAAAATGAATTAGTAGATTACTTGATTCGATCGTTTTTGAAGATCTGGGTAACCACGCGAATCGTCGCAGTGGACTCAAGCAGTTTTCATCGTCGTGCGTCATATTGAGTCATGCTTCGAACGGAATTCGGGACATTCGTAATGTGAATATTTGAGTAGCGGTTTGGATACGCAAATATTCGAAATTCGAATGCAGATTTTAGCTGCATCATTGATTCATAGAATCATTTGAATACTAGATTATTCAGATTTCTGGTATTCGAATGATTCGAGTATTTCAGTTTCGAATTCATGTATTTGAATTTTCTTTCTGAACTTGAAATCTGAAGAATGATCTTGAAATATTCCAATCATAGTCACCCAGATTGCAATGCAGTATCATAAGTGTAAATTGCAATTAACCATGTGAATCGAGTTAAAATTTTCATGTTCTCATCCATCGCCTCAGTGAGTCGATTTTATCATATCAGTTGTTTCATTCGAGTTTCACTTCATTGTAATCGATCATTAAAAACGATACGTGTGAAGTTGGGTAACGATACAATTCGTTCTGTTTTTGTTCATTTTGCAAGAATTCACACTTGTGTTTCTACTGTGGCTGTAAAAGTTCGAATAATCGAATTGTTCGTGAACGGAGTCGAGGAATTTATCAAAAAGGGAAATACCAAGCATAACTGTTTAGGTCCACTGTCGAGAAGTGCCCACGAATGATTATTGTATTGTTTAGTTATTGCTAACCACTCTGTAGCGCCTGTCCTATCGATAAAACAACAACGAAATGTGAAACACTCCCGTGGCCCACTTTTTCTATTTGCCTTGCATTCGTGCCACATATTTTGGAACTGTCTATAAAACTTGCAAAACAAACATACTCTGTAGATTGCATCACACAAATCGTATCATCTAAACTTTCTACTACAATTTTTATAACAAGAATATTTAAAAAATTGAAGTCCCAAAGTTCTATGGTTTCTAAGTTTTGAAAAGATATTACTGTACGATGTTAAATAAGTCAATTTTCAGTAATCATTGACTCACCATTGTACTTTAATAAAGATTATTAAAAATTATTAAATCATCGAGAAGGGAAGTACATGTTACACAAGTACGA
Source organism: Megachile ligniseca (assembly GCA_945859555.1). NCBI lineage: Eukaryota > Metazoa > Arthropoda > Insecta > Hymenoptera > Megachilidae > Megachile > Megachile ligniseca. The sequence goes on from OX243783.1 coordinate 9,580,168, forward strand.
ACAAATTACACGACACTATTTTTAACAAAAAAAAAAAAGATTCGCAGTCGATAACATTGAAGAACGTTTCGCACGATCAAAATGGCGACCAGCAAACACCGTGATATTTAAAAAGCATAGAAATTTAAACGAATTCACATCGAAGCTCGAACACGAAAGAATTTGAATTCGTGACAAAAATTCCACGTTGTTCCAAAATACGAAGCACGAATGTTAAATCACGCAAATCCATGTCTATGTGTACGTCATACACACACACGACCTGTTTGGTTCGCATCTTGAATCTGGATGCTCGATAAACGTCATTCTCTTTCCACCCGTTCGTATACGAACACGACCGTGCTCGTACATGCATACATACATAAACATCACCAAAAAGAAAATAACCCTAGAATGCAGCATCCTCAGTTTAGTCGAGTAGATGAGCATCTTGCATTTCTGTGTAGAGACACGACACCTCAGAACGCGACACGTTTACCCTCCACCCTGAAACAAGAAAAAAAAAAAAGATAACTTCACCGATCTTGTGTGTGAACCTTCTTATGTTTTTATTTTGTTGTTGTACGATCTTTCGTTGTTACTGCGACTATTTATCTGTGAGAAAAAGACACATCGTCTGGGACACTTCACGCTCGAAGTAGAATCAGGTAGGACACCGTAAGGGATGTTTTCATGGCTTCGTAGGATTTACGATGCCCGTGGATGCAGTTTTATTGAATGACGAAAAAATAATCGAGAAATGATTATGAAAAGAGTATGATCTAGGTTACATGAAATGCAGGATTCTTGGGGGTGGAGGGATGCTGAAGGGTTGCAACGAGGGAAGGTAACGTTCTCGCGATGAAAATGGAGGAGGAAATTCCTTTGTATACGAGAGGATTTTACATTGATTAGGGTATAAAGATCCTTTATAACCCTTTTACCTATTATTCTCCTGTTATTTTTAGTTCTTTACCTCCGGAAGCGTTATCGTTTCTTATCGTTCCTGGGAACCGGTAATATATTCGATTTAGTGTTCTCGGTGCGTTGTGTTCTCGACGCGTTGTGTTCTCGACGCGTTGTGATTTCGGTGCGTTGAGTTCTCGGCGCGTTGTATTCTCGATGCGTTGTATTCTCAACGCGTTGTGATTTCGGTGCGTTGTGTTCTCGATGCGTTGTGTTCTCGGCGCGTTGTATTCTCGATGCGTTGTATTTTCGACGCGTTGGGTTCTCGGCGCGTTGTATCCTCGATGCGTTGTATTCTCGACGCGTTATATTCTCGATGCGTTGTGTTCTCGGCGCATTGTGTTTTCAGTGCGTTGTGTTCTCGGCGCGTTGTATACTTTTCGCAGTACAGTTTTCGCAATTTTTGCAATTGGAAAGCGAACGATCGAAAAAAAAATGCGACCGAACGCGCAAAGGAAACAGAGTAATTTTTTCGCGGATCGCGTGTTGGTCGGCCTGTTATCGTGAAAACCATCAAATACTTTCATTGCCGTGTAACAATTTCCGTCCGGAAGTTGCCGTGGAAATGCGAGTTCTCGTCGCCACCGTTGGCCAGCAATTTGTTTCAATTACGAACTCGAAGACAGAGACCGCGATCGTTCGTTTTCCCTTTTTCTTTCCTATTTGCTTTTCCCTTCTCTCTCTCTTTTATCCTTCTCCGTTTCTTTCGTTTTAGGACTACCTGGAACAACCGGCGTGTAATTAAGTTCGAAACGCTGTCTCTCGTCCATCGATCGTCCGCTGAAAGTTTAATTAAATTTATCTAATCGCTGTAAGCTCTGGATCTTCGAGTTACGACCATCTTTTATTTCTTTCTCTCTTTATTCTTTACGACTCTCTTCTTACCCGTTTCTGTAATGTCTTTTCTTCTTGCACCTTTTTTCTCCGTCGTGATATCGTGAGAACGTTACCTTCCCTCGATCTTCGCGTAATTAATTAATCTTTTCGACGTTAAGCGATCCTCACGGTACACCGTTTAATAATCCAGGGAAATTGGACAAGTGACCTGTCTGCGAAATAATTCCCACCAGCTATATTTTTTTTTTAATCTCTAATTTGTCGTTTTAATTCTCCTCTTATAAAAAATATGGTACATATAACACTTCGTGAGACAAACGAGAGGTGAACAGAGTTATTCGCGAATATCTCGTTATTTATTACTCCCACGACGAATATAGTCATTACATAACTTATTGCTTAGGAAATTCTCTAAAAGAAATGTTATATAAGTTTTGTCACGGGAGCGACCATTTTTGTGCAAACTGCTGGGCAACTGCCCAGTGATTTAGAAGAAAATTTAAATTTTGTGATATCCAAGTGAAGCTTGTGAGTCATCGTGCACCAAAATGGTTACCCCTATAAAACAACTTGTAGGACCTTTTTTGTACAGAATTTCCTAAGCTAAAAATTCGATAATGACCATTTTTGTCATAGAATTGACACATAATGAGATATCAGTGAATATTTGTACTCTTCATAATTTTAGTAGGTTATATCAATAAATATCGTTTAAATCGACGAGATAATTTTGGCAGAGAAATACAGCTTGCCAAGAATTATTCCGGCGTAAAATTCTAATTTCCCTGGACCAAGGAAAATTCCACGGTTAATCCCGTGGTCGTAATTCGTTCCGAAGTCACGCAAAAATTTCGTTCCGCTTATCAGCCATCAAATCGTTCCCACGTTCGTCTCTGAAATCTTTCTCGGATATTCATGATTTTCATTTTCACGATACCAATATAATCTCCATCGCTTTCCGAGCGTCTCGGGACGCGTTTCAACGGCTGGGAGAATCGATTATACGTTTCCGCGTGAACGTAATCGAAACGACAAATTGCTTCTATCAGAGTACGCTTTAAGAACACGCCAAAATATCTTTCGACTTGTCACGAACACCTTTACCTTTTTCTCTCTCTCTTTCTTCACAGATCGAACAGAATAATCGTCCTTTCCTTTGCCAGACGAGAACAAGATGACCCTCTGAGACGTTCGTTTCGAGGATCTTGTTATTTCATTATTATTTTGCGAGAGGGGAGAACTCGTGGCTCGTCTTCTCTTTCGTGTTCATTACTGAGGAGAGAATTTTATGTAATATCATCAATCTAGGGACATTCGGAGTATCGGGACATTGGGAATATTGATATAGAGATATTGAGATATTTCAGAGATATGTAGTTTAGAGATATACGGATCTAGGGATTATTTAGAGACGGGATTTGATATTGTTGAAATTTTATGTCGTTCGAATTTAGAGAAATTGGGGTCTGGGAAATTTGGGACGATGAAAATTGGGATCTAATGAAGTTAGGGATAGAGAGAAGTAGAATCTAGGGATGTGGGGATCTAAGGAAGTTGGGGACTAAGGATTAAAATCTAGGGATATAGGGATCTAGAGAAATTTGAATCTATGAGAGTTAGAATCTAAGAAAATTATGATCCAGGAAAATTACGAATTGTAAAAGTTGAGAACTGAGAATTTGAATGCTTGTAAAATTCGACTCGTTGCAACACCCTGTATATTCAGACAAAACCGATAAATTTCAAACGTTGGAAATAGCAAAAAAAATCAGATTCATGAATTCCTCATCCGCGGGGAATTCATGAATTTCGCGTTGCGAATTCGGTTAGGTATTCCAGCGAAGAGAACGCGAGCCAAATCGATTTTCTCTTCATCTCTCTCTCTCACACTCTCTCTCTCTCACCCTCTATCTTTCTATCTCTCTCTCTCTCTTTCGGACTCTCCTCCTGTACACATATACGATTCTATCTCGTCCTTTTCTCTTTCTCAACCCGTTTCTTTCAGCCTACGACACTCTACTACTGATTATTTAATTTTTTGACAAGGTTACGCGAAGTGGGTCGGAGGTGCAAGGGCACCCTCCATTTTCTCAATCTTTCGACGCTCTCTTAACCTGAAAGAAGATGTATCTAACCGATAAGCAGCAACGCTTGCTACACCGTCACACGAACACACACGCGACACCGTTTTAGATTTATCACACACAGTCTCAATCGAACAACTCGATACGTTCGTCGGAACTTTCGACCTAGCTGATTTCTGCTAAATTCTGTTTTAATAAGATTCAGATTTCTTATATGTTGCACATCTTATTTATTAATGTACACTGCATTAAAATTTTGAAATTTAGATATGTTCGAGTACCTAGTTTTATAAATTCGAATATTTAGATATGTTCCGAAGTTAAAAATTTAAAAAGTCGATACCAAAAAGCAGAGAGTAAATAGCATGGAATAAAGCTAGAGAGAAGAATCTTCCGAACGAACGATCGCATTTCCGCGTCGCATTTGGCATGGCTACGCTTTCCGCTTCGCTTCTTTATTTCGTTTCACGGCTAATCGCTTGCTTTTCTCGCAAACATAGACGCGTAGTACATACGTTAAAAATTGTTCACACTGAACATCAGTACCCTGAATCCTGAACTTTTCCACGTTCTTCTTGGGGTCCCTTCGTATCGAAATTTTTTAGCAATTTAAAATGTGCAAATTTGCAACGTTTACAAATTCTCAAAGCTGGCAATTGAATAACTTCAACTCTCGCATATATCAAAATCCAAGAACTTCGATTCAAAAATTCAGTATATCAAATCTCGAAAATTTTCAACGTGTTGCCCACTTAACCGCACATGACAAATACACCCTACATCAGAATCCGGCACCCAAATTCCGAGCCATTGAGAATCCACGACCAAAGACAATTTATCCGTGCAGGTACATATTCCAAGGGGATGTGCAACCCCCGAGAAATCGCTGGTGGATTTTCACAGAATAGCCTCGGAGGTTGGTTGGTTGCTGGAAGTAGATAAGAATACGCGGGTCACATAAAAGCCAGCGGTTCCGTAACGCGAATTCAACCCTCGAAAAGTACACGGATATTACACGTTGGGGGATGAATTTGGTGTATTTACACCGGCGTCTATCCATCTTTCCTTCTCTCTCCGTTTCTCACTTTTCCTCGGTAAATTATGCGAGCTCGCGTAGACGATTCAGACGCTTTAATGCTTGCAGTACCGCGACAATAATAATTCTATCGTACGGGGCATAGAAACCCCATGTAATTCGATATTTCTCGCTTGCACAATCGAGGAATTCTAGTTAATACGTATTGTTCGGGTCTTTGGGATTTCAATGGGGTGCGACGTGGGGGGATCTGCAACTTCGCGAAATCTCTTAATCCTTGTAATACCGAACTGGGAAATTTACATTAGGAATACACGGAGTATAGTTGAGAATTTGTATTAAGTCAAGAATTAATTGGGGTTTTTGTCTGCTGGTGGTTTTGATTTTTGGTGTCTGGTGTGGGGATAGAGATGTTTCACTTTGGTTAGGATTATGAGGTTAGTTATACAGGGTGTCTCAAAACTATAACGTCCGGAAATATCTGGTTGGGTTCGTGATTCTGAACAACTTTTCCCTTTGCAAAAATGAGATCTGAAGCTTCGTTTTTGAATTATTAAGCAAAAACACGGACCAATCAGAGCGCGAGAATTGCGCGATTCTGAGTGGCTGATGTTTTTCGGTAATAATTCTTAAACGAAGCTTCAAACCAGATTTTTGCAAAGGGAAAAGTTGTTCAGAATCACGGACCCTACCTATTTCCAACAGTTACACTAGTTATGAGACACCCTGTATAATATATATTATACATATATTATTATGATTAGGAATATGAGGTTATGTTTAATCAATACTTTTTGTATTGATTACATTTATTCTTCTAATAAATTAGAAGATTCATCCCGAGTATAAAATTTCCGAAATTTCAATCATAGCAAGTGAATTCCCAAAGTCCGGTATTACGAGGTTTAGCAGAACCCTCTACCGACGTCCACAAAAACCTACGAGCATATAAAAAGCAGAAACAGGAAATAGAAATTGCGAAGGGACTCTGAACGATAGCGTTTTACTGCCGCCGGCCATTTCCCCGGCGGCATAACGATAACGATAACAATAAACCTTAAAAGAAGAGAACAGAAAATCCAGATAAAACCAGGCCTCCACGATCGCGAGATTCGCTCCGTGCACACTCGCACACACGATTTTTCGTTGCCGAATGACACGCAAAAATCGCACGCGGCTCAGCATGCAACTTTCTTCTTCTTTTTTACATATTTATTTTCGAAACGTCGCTTCGCTGGCGCAGAACGAAGCCGAGCTCTCGAGAGTTGCTGTCAGAAGGTAAAAGACAGAGGAGAATTGTTGCTTTCTTTTTTTCCCCTGGCACCGATACGTCATCTTGAGAGCATCGGCAGAGTTGCTCAAATTGATTGATCACTATTGTCTCGCATGCAGAACAGATTCACTCGAATGTTCGATTCCTTTTGTCCTCTTATGATCTTTCTCTCTGTCTTTCCTAGTCCCTATCTCTCTCTCTCTCTCTCTTTCGATCAATTCTTTTCTATCTTCTCTGTGGTTTGCGTTCCTCTTCGAGCATTCTTTTGTCTAGATACTAGCCTAACTCTATGCTACTCTGATTTAACCTGCCATCTCTGTGCAGATCTCAACGTCTATTCTTTTATTCGGGTTTCTGGAACGGTGCTGTTGTTCGCTACAGGATTCATCTGGTTAAAAATTGATTGCTGATCGATGTAATCACGTTCTCAAATTTTAACTAGAGAATTCGACGGATTTTGTTGAAGCGATCGAGATACACGTGCAAAGTTTTGGGTCGGCTGGTTCTTCCGGTGCACCTTTACTTTTTGCTAAAATTGCGAGTTTACGAATTTAGGTATCTGGTAATTTGAGGGTTTGGAAATTTTTGGGGGTGGAAATTTAGAAATTTGATGAGATTGCACGTGTTTATCTCGATCGCTAACTGTACGTGCCTTCTTTCTAAAGCTATCAAAGTTTATCATCGCTATGGAGATCCTAATCGATCCTAAATTCCTACTGATCACCTTGTGCAATTGTGTGTTCTACTCGTTCTGATCTTTCTGAACCAGTGCTGTCTACGGGGATTTTTGCAGAACCAGGTGGTCCCTTTTATGTATATGTATGTACATTTTTATACGTATCCTTCCATATTTACATGAAAATTGAAGTATAATTCCTATAAGCATCCTTTGAAATTGAGGTTATACTGTGGACTTTCTTAGGAATAATGATAACGTAGGGAAAAAAGAATTTCCAAATTTGGTAATTTGTCAATTTGGAAATTCAGAAACTTTCCAAGTTGTCAAGGGCAGAAATCGAAAAATTTTCCAAAATCAGCCCACTCCCAAATTGTCAAATCTTCAACACAGTAAATCTCTCATCAAATGATGCTTCAGAAGATCCCACGTTGCACCCAAGTCCCCAATCTACCACCTAAATCTCTTGAATTATGATCTACCCACCCTGAATGTCCAAGTACGAGACTCCATAGAGGACAGCGAACGGACATCGAATATCGTAAGTGACCCCTGGCCCGTGGACAGCATCTGTCAAAGCTCTAACCAAAGCAGCCTCCTCGTTCTGCCACACTCACTCTTCTCTCTTAGTCAACCGTGAACGAAAAGAAACTATATCACTAAACGCACTCTCTGTCCCCGTCTCAATGTCGATTTACTGAAACGCTCTGCGTGCTCCAGGTCGGAGCATCATCACGAAGAAGGGCGATGGCTCTCAGGTGAAGGAGTCGACCGACAGCAGCACAACGATCGAGGACGATGACGTTAAAGGTAGGACCACCCATCCTGTCTCTCACTATACTTCTTCTTATAGACTCCCTTTATTTCTGCGTGTTGTCCTCGGATATTTCACGCGTTTGTCCTCGGTATATGACGCGTTTATTCTCGGTATTTGACTCGTTCGGCCTCGGTGCACTCGAGGATCGTTCGGGAATTGCACCCCGTTTATGTCAAGTTTTTTCTCACAAACGAATCACCGATCTTTTCGGGCCTGGCGTTGGATTATACGTAGGGGGGTTTATGGGGTTCTTATGTTCGATTCGTTGTGTGCGTAACGTGGGACACTCGAGGGGTGCGATGTTGAACGGGGAAGTTTGAGAAGCGTTGATTTGGTTGTTCTGGGGTTCAGTCGTACTTTGATGAGTGATGTGTGACGCACTCGGAGGTCGAATGTGACGCACTCGGAGTTCGAATGTGACGCACTTGGAGTTCGGATGTGACGCACTCGGAGTTCGAATGTGACACACTTGCAGATCGAATGTGACACATCTTACTCGAATTTTTGATACTGAAATTAGGGGGGTGAGTAAGTTAAACACTCGAGATAAAAATTGACAAAGCACTTTGTTTAGAGCATATACAGTGCATTGAGAAATTTGAAAGTTAGTAATGTGGAAATGCATATTAGTAATGTGCACAATTGTAAATTAATAAATTTGAATAATTAAAAATTTGAGAACTGAAGAGGTTGAAAATTCGAAAGATGAAAAATATAAATTTGAAACCGCGCGACAAAGTTTCAGCGAAATCTGAAAACGAGGGAATAATAAATCGTTATAGAAAATATCGATTATACAGGGACACGCCTGTCGATTGTACCGGCGTTACGTGCGCACACGACGAATCGTCGAGCTGGGTAGGCTCGTTAATTGTTCGACACCCAAACTGGGACGGTTAATTTTCACAGCGAGATCTACTAATGGATTGAATGTGAATTTACCCGCCACTTGCGCGGCTATAAATTGAATTTCAGTCCCGTTGCCGTCCGGATTCGAAGCGGAATCACCTTCTCCGTCGAACGGAGATGCAACGCGATTATTATTACTCGAATTTGAATTTCAATCGTAGCTGAAAATCATCGTCCGATTTTCATATCGTCTTTTCGCAGACTATTAACTGTTTATTGATAACTATATTTTATGTAACATCTTTTCTTTGCTCTGAAATGTTCTTACCTTCTTATACTCTTTTTCAAGATTTTTTGGTTTAATCTTTTAGTAGTCCCGATACATCTTCTACAATTCCCGATTACATATTTAATAATCTACGAGATACAGGACTTCACGATTGAATGGAAAATATTTTCGAAGGGTATTCTCATTTGCAAGATATTTTAGTAGTTTCATAAAATATTGACGAGCTTTGAGTGCTGATTAATTATAAAAATAATAGAGGAAATAGAATATATTGAGAGGTTGATGGTAGCCATTTTGAATATCTGTTCAAGATAGTCGAATAACGTCAATTCAAATTTTCTTATTTTTCATTTATTCAATTATGTGACAGTGTGTATACATTTTATTGGTACACTGTAGTTTTGAATTTTCAATTGAAAATATATTTTTCGCACATTGACTCTAAAGAAAATGTCTGCTTTCTGTTCTGATAAATGAGAATACTCCTTCAACCCTTCGTTGCATTACCATCTCAAATTCGCATTGAAAACTAATGTACAAGTGCTTTCTTTGTTAACAATTTATTCAAAGAAACATTTTATATTTAAAATATTTATAAATATTTGAACAGTAGTAAACACTTCAACATGTTTCAGATACTTCAAACATTGCAAGTATTATGAAATATTTCAAGCACTTCAGTTATTGAAATATAAAATACCTTAAATGTTATAAACTGTAAAATGCATATCATAAAACACAGCAAATATTGCAATTAACGTCGCAAAAAATAAAATAAATAATATAAAACCTTGCATATCAGGAACATTACAAAAAAGAATTATCCCAAAGTTCAATTTCAACAATACCAAAATACAGTTCACATGTGTCAACTTGACATCAAGATAATTCCAAAAAGCAATTATGTAATTTGTTAAAGTATTTGCACATGTAGAATAAACGCAAAATAATGCAACGAAGGGTTAAACGTTTACAGTTGCCTGGGACAATCGATAAAGATTGTTTTTTTTTGTCCGGTTAACAAACGTTTACGGAGGATGATTGGGGACCCGGTAAACAGTCCGTGGTTTCCTTTATGCGATGTAACGAAATCACGAGCAGAGATTTGCGCGCGCATATCGGCCTATTATTAGAGAGATAATACTCTTGCTCACGTGCAAATCGATCGTTGGACAATAGCTCGAGTAGTTAAGTATCCCCCTCGTTGCTTTACCCCCTTCAACCTATCGCTCTCTCTCCAGCCACGATCCACCTTTATATTTGCGTACATCTGTGTCCCGATTAACGGTACTATGTTGGTAAACCTGTCGCAGAGGTTCCTCGATTCTTATTGCAGATTGTCACATTTTTGGGTTCTTGTCGATGGGTGGGGGTATAGGGAGTTTGTGGTAGAGGGAATACTTTCTAAATGGGAATTTGCAAATTTCTAAGTTTCCAATAATGCAAATTTTGGAACTCGCAAGGTTCATATCCCCAAATTTTGAAATACTATTCCTAAACCCCTGTATACAAATTTCTGAAGTCTCCAAATTTTATATTGTAGAATTACTAAATTCCAAAGTTCCACATTGTCAAATTCCTAAATTGTCAAAATTCTAAATTACAAAATTCCTAAACCCCCAAATTTCTATATTCTAAAGTTCCTAAATTGTTAAATTCCTAAACCTCCAAATTCTCAAATTTCCAAATTCCTAAATTACCAAATTTCTAAAACCCCAAGTTCCTGAATTGTAAGATTCCTATATTGTTGAATTTCTAAATTCCAAAATTACTAAACTCCCAAATTCCTAAACTCCCAAATCCCTAAACCCCCAAATTTCTAAAACTCAAAATTTCTAAACTCCCAAATTTCCTAAACCCCCAAATTCTAAGTCTCTAAATTTCCTAAACCCCCAAATTTCTAAGTCTCTAAATTCCTAAACCCCCAAATTTCTAAATTGCCAAATTTTTCAACCCCCAAAATTCTCAAACTTGCAAATTCCCGAATTCTCAAATACCGAAAGTTCAGTATCCCTCAAACCCCCAATTTACAACTCTGTAGACTATAAAATTAAAATCGAACGAACCTCTGCAAAAAAATAAACAAAAACATCGTTGTCTACTTTTAGAACGTAGAGCTTTACTCGTCTCACCCATCAAATTTTCCATTGGAACTGTACCATAATAATCTTTCTCCCATAAAATCTTTCTAAGATGTTAGACTCTCTAACCTTGAAATTATTCATTTACTAATCAACTCTGATGGTCCATACTCTCTAGATTATCAAGGCAGCCATCTTTTCATCTCTTCATATCGAACTATACGATGAAACGTATAATTATAAATCATTAAATATTCATGGAAGGCTTCATAAATCTTCGCGACCGCTTTTTTCAATATTGAGTGTACTTTTTTGCAATATTGAGTGTACATCTGTGCGAATGTACATTTGTAGGATCAGAGTTCAATGTTTCACATTTTTGTTCAATGTGTTTCTGAACGTTGTTGTCCTTCAAACGTTGGTCAGCTTTCAAGTGCTCTATTCTCTAAAAATATTGAAAATACAATACATTTATCGTTTATCATGCGCATACACATCATTTGCCAGAGAAAATGTCAGTGACATTTCTCGAGGATTGCACTTTCACGAATTACATTTTCATTCATTTTCATATTTAATTTTGATCAATTTGGAAATTTAATGAGTTTACGAATTGAAATGATAGCGAAATTACTTCCAAATTGAAATGTAATTGAAATTACTCCCAAATTGAAACGAAATTGAAATTACTCTCGAACTGAAATAAAATTGAAACTACTCTCAAGTTGACCCGAAACCAGAATTACTCACAAACAAAAAATTGAAAGCCCTAAAAAATATTTGACACGCACCTGATTAGCGAAGGATAAGCGAAGAAAGTGCAATCCGAGGATCCCAGGCATGCATGCAATCAAGTCTCCTTGTGACGTTACACCGAAAACACTAGCAGACACAATGGGTTTCATTCGCTTTCAAGATTCAGACGCTTTATCACCGAGTGGATTGATTCTCGAGCCAGACACAAGTACACTCGAGCACAAAACGGGAATACCGTGGCCCGTTGAAACAATTCGATTCAGGAACGAATCGCAAATTCTACCTGTTGTTGTTTTACACGCCCTTCGATGCAAATCGTTGCTCCTAAATAATAAAATAAGGGTTTTGGTAAACTTTTTATAGTATTTCACATAATTAACACCTTATCTAAGAATATCTGATGGCTAATTAATATTTACAAAAACACCCAATCAATCACACGCTCCACATGTCTCAAACATCATACATCCCATAAAAGCGCTGAAAATGACAGAGTTTTGCGTTGAATCACGATGCTCACAAATCCATAACACGCAATCGTACCCCGTGACACTAAAATGGTGACAATAGTTCTTTCTCTCAATTATTTCAATTTTATTCCCCGAAAAGAGCAATTCGTAATTTCGCGATAGAATTCGTCGGACGTTAATCGCTCGACGCTTTTATCGAACGCTTTCGAGAATGGTTAACTCGCTTGGAAACGTTACACTAGAGTTTTCACTAGAACCTACGGTTCCCTAGATACCTCGAACGATAGTTACCGCAGTTTCAGTCACGAACGATCGGAACGTTTTAATGCACGCGTGTGATTTCAGTAGTGTAGACTTTAATTAGGTCAGACCGTAGGTTAAGTAGAAACGGACGGTGTTCGATGAGACACTAAGATATTGATTATAAATTGGAATATTTTTCTTTGTATGCTATAACTTATTTATTTTCTTATACGAATATATTTATTTCCTTGTAGGAAAAATTTTTAAATGAATTATAGGAAAATTATTCTAAGAATTTTCAATTGGAAGTATTAAGGAAATTTTATCTTAAATCATGGGATTGAGAACGAAATCACCGTCTTTTATAATCATTTCAGTTAACAATTGGGAACATTTAATTTTGTAAGAAATTTCAATCGACGTTACATTAAAATTCGAACTGTTTCTTCAATTCTAGAGAAACTTCATCTAAAATTCATTGTACAATTGCGAACAAAATCACCATCTTTTATAATCATTCGATTGAAAACGTTTCTAAAATCATTTCAATTGGAATTTCCAAAAAATTCGAAATTATCATCGTGATTTTCTCGACATTCTCAAAAAAATGAACGACTAACGAAATGTACAAACAACCACCACCGTTTCTAACGCACACGCGATCGCTGTATCCGGTATGCAATTAGCGATGTACAATGAGAAAGTCGCTGGTTGCGAGAGTTCGGATAATGGAGTGGTGAAATTACTGTTCAGGTTACCTGGGAAAGTTAAGGGCTGCCAGGGTGAAATCGCGAATCCCTGAATTTACGGGAACTTCGATCAACGATGCTTAATTATGGAAACGATTCCGATTAAATCTTCAGACGAAATTCAAAGTATCGAGAATCGAAGTGTCGATTGATTATACGTTTACCGCTTTTGCTTCTTTTCTGTTTACTCGTCGTTCGGCCACTTTTCTTTCCCATCTTTTCTCATTAGTTCTTTTAGGTGAAACCTCGATGGCAGTTCTTTCGTTTAGAAGCTTCTGCTGAAATGAGGAACACTCGTTATTTCCTATACAGTATATTTGTTCTATAATCAGTAAATAAAAATATTGCCTCAGATATAATCATTTATGAGTGCTTAACTCTGACTCGCATGGCAGCCATTTTGTGACGCTGACAGACAACATGGCGGACTGTTTAGATAAATTAACAAAAATGCATTGACGTTTCCTTAGTCAAGTTTCGTGTCACTTGAAGATAATAGTAAAAAAGTATAAAATTATATCCTTTGTATATACAATTAAAGCCAGTCTGAATAATAATATAACAGATTTTAATAATTGCTGTTTTTCTATTTCCAAACATGTTCTAAAAAGTAAGTAAATTCATAGTAATAATGCAGTAAATTTGTTCTAAAAAGTAAACCTAAAAACGTAACCTAACCTAAAAGTTGATCTTGTTGCAATATGGCTTAAGTTCATAAAACATTGATATTACAAATACTGATTATAAACGAAATTAGATATAAAGAACAGAAAAGATACTTGCATAAAAAGATGATGTAAAGAGAAAGAAAAAACGAGTGCTTCTCAGAGCATTCGCGGCCATCTTTACCGCTTCTCAAGAATCAACGAACGAGTTAGTATACGATTAGCGTTGGTAGATTAGTTTAGCGGCCACGTTAGAAGCATCGTCCATATTAGAGATCGAGAACAACACAAGAGACTCATCGTAGAGAATGCAGCAAATCATCACACACGCCATCATGGTGGACGTAAGTCGGTACAAAACACCGTCGATGGGGTAACGTTTCGTTTTTTCTCTTTCTTATATTTTATTCTTTTTTCTATTCCACCCCGTTCACCACACGATCGATCACTCAGATTATACTGCACCGAGAGTATCTTCACGATATTTATCTCTCCTCGAACTTTCTTTTCTTTCTCTCTGTTTTTTCTCTCTGTGTATGGTCTTCTGTGTCTTTCTTTTCTTTCATCACACGTGACAAGATTTAGGTCCACGATTTCACTTTCGTGTCCCGTCGATACAATGTTCATCGTCACACTCGGTGTTATGGATTTATGAACACCTTCGATTGCTTGCGATTGATACTCCATCTTGATCATCCTGCTTCGCCATCTTGTGCACCATTCTGCATGGCTTTGGTCACGTTGTCCTACCTTGTAGGGAGAAGTTGTGCTGGGATTGAAATTTGGGAGAAGGGGTGTGGATAGAGTAATTTGGGAATTCGGGGGTTTAGAAATATAGGGGTTTAGGGATTTTAGGGAAGTGGAAATTTGGGGAAGTGAGAATTTGGGGGATTAGGAATTTGGGGAAGTGGAAATTTGGGGAAGTGGGAATTTGGGGGAATGGGAATTTGGGGGAGTGGAAATTTGGGGGAGTGGGAATTTGGGGGAGTGGGAATTTGGGGGATTAGGAATTCGGGGAAGTGGGAATTTGGGGGAATGGGAATTTGGGGGAGTGGAAATTTGGGGGAGTGGGAATTTGGGGGATTAGGAATTCGGGGAAGTGGAAATTTGGGGGATTAGAAATTTGGGGAAGTGGGAATTTGGGGGAGTGAAAATTTGGGGGAGTGGGAATTTGGGGGATTAGGAATTCGGAGAAGTGGAAATTTGGGGAAGTGGGAATTTGGGAAATTAGGAATTTGGGGAACTAAGAATTTGGGGAATTGAGAATTTAAGGAATTGGGAATTTTGAATTTGATAGTTTCTATGTCATGTAAAAATTTCAATCACACAATGTACATACACACACGATATGTAACATATGATATTCATACATCACATCCACAAATGACAATACAATAATTAAAATTTACCCCTCCCACAGTACCTAACCGTTTGAAAAATGGAAAAGACTATAGCACAACTTCTCATTTCCTCCTAAATGTCCCAACACATGCTTGAATTTAGCCTAATCGTTGCCTGTTGCATCCCCCCGCTGCCTGTGCAATAACACGAAGCTTTCTCGAACGCCGGTCGAGTGTTAAGCAAGCTTAACCAAAACCGAAACTAACACCATAAAAGTTAGTAAAAAGTGTATAAAACGATCGTTTAAAATTCTGGATACGCGCATAACTCTGTTCGAAAGGGATCCAAAAAAACAAAAGTACGAGGAACAAACGTGTTCTCTAGAATTTCACTCGTTTATCTTGAAAAAGTTGCAGGAAACGAAAGCTCGTTCGTCTTCGAGAAGAACCGAGAAGAAAGTCCCTTTCTGCACAACCCTTTTCTCTGTGTGTGTTATTCTTCTAACTCTCCTTTTTCCAAGGGAAAGAACAAAAACGACTGTTTGATCGTTCGAGCACGATCCTTGGAATTTGTCGATTTCGAACGGACGACTTCGAACCTCTCCACTGTAAACAGCCTTTAGAAGATCAGATTGAATCGATCGTTCGATATGCACGCGCGTTTCCCTCACTCTATGACGATGAAGATCGATATCGAATCTTCGACTGCACAAGTGCACCTATGCACCACAGATCTGTTTGGGAGTATGCAATGTTCGACGAGATTCTCAATTATTTTCGGTTGAGAATCGACGGGCGAGATTTTGGCGGGAAAGCTTTTTGAATTTCGGTGGCGAATGATTGGGAACGGGGAGAGTGGTTTTTTAGGATATTTAGGAATTTAGAGAAATTGAGATATTTGGGAATTGAGGGAAATTTGGGAGTCTAGGGAAATTTCGGGAAATTAAGAAATTTGGGAGTCCAGGGAAATTTAGAAATTTAAGGAAATTTGGAAATTTAGGAAATTTGCGAAAGTTGGGTATCTAGGAAAATTTTGGAATTTAGGAATTTGAGAATTGGGAAATTTTTGCAGATTTGTAAATTTATGCCATGTATGAATTTGTATAACTACATTATATAATTCATATAAATAGTCCATAAATTATAATGTACTTACACAAATTTAAATAATGTATAAATGTACAAATTTGTAAAAAAAGGACCTTAAAAAAGTGTACCTAAAGTTGTCGAACGATAAAGAAGCGATCATAAAATCCAGTTATGAAATACAATCAATTTTTCCATAGACTTCAACAATGTGATCATCGAAATAAAAAATGAAATGAAAGGGTACCAATCGTTCGTCGTAAGAAAGCAAAGGGTTCCCCCGTTCAAACTCGCTTCACCAATCTTTATTCGTTTCGATTCTCCGACAAGAATGACTTGAAACCTTTTTCTTCGCACGACTCCATTTGCCCTCACCTATTTTTCGTTCTCTTTTCAAGAATACCTCGAACCGATATTATTACTCGTCCGAAAGACCCAACTACGAATAAAACGAATAAAAATACGTCCGATACTGCTATAATTCTATCCTTCTCTGCCTATATTTCTCTCTCCTTCTCACTTTTTCTATCTGAACATTAGATTTCGTTAGTTTACTTTAGGAAAGCTAAATAATTAAGCTAGAATATAATTTTTACGGCTAATCTCGTGATGGGGGTGCTGGTATCGATTGTTTATCGATATATTGAGTTAAGTGACTAAAACGTGTGATTTTATTATTGAAGTTTGAAGTTTAAAATAAAACAATTCGAATAATAAAATTATGCGTCATGTTTAAGTCACTCATTTACAACGATATCTTAATGATATCGATATTAATCGATAGCAGTGTTTCTGCTTCGTGAATTAGCTGCACTCCGTGCATTTTAAACCCTTTGGGCCATATAACGAGACTGTTCCCCCAACTACCCTACTGAAATAATTAATATTCTTCTAACCCTCAAACATTCCCAAAACCTGAAAATAAACTAAATAAACAATACCAAAAATTTGAATACCTAAAACCCCATAACCTAAATAAATACTAAAACTTTCAATATCCACTAAACTACCCCTTCACAAATCTCCGTTTATTTTGTGTAGCAATTAACAATGTATAAATAAACCCCCTCAAGCAAAGCAAAACACGTAAGCTAAAAAGACATAAAAATAAAGTTGTAAATTAAATAGAACTCGTCAGTGTCTCTCGCCTAGGGGTTAATTACGGCCACGGAGTGCAGCTAATTCGCGTCGAATTAAAACGGCATCGTGTATTTCGAAGTCGTTCAGAAAGCAACGAGTACTTTGTCGATTGGAACGGGAGAAGAATTTAATTGGTTATCGGGTAAATTTTGCAGTAGCGCGTAAAGTTGAGCGCGAATAGTGTTGACGTTGCGCAACTTTCATCCGTTAATGAGTCCATTAATGAGTTTTTGCGAAACGAATCATTCTCTAGAATGAGGATTAAAAGCAACTGTGATTTTCCAAAGGATACTTCATTCGGAATTCCAAGTCGATTTGTTTTCTTCGCAAACCCTTTCCATCTTTCAACCCTTACGTCACTTTATAAAACTAAATTTTTATTCGTTAATCTGTTGACACATGTATTATACACAAGCTTTGTATAAATTTTGTTTATGTACTACGTAATGTTGCATAGATCATTTGATTTAAATACTGATATATTTTATTTAATAAAAAGAACAATTTTAATATTTACTGAGCTTTAATTCAAACTAGGGGTTGCAAATTTTAATTAAATTTTGAGGACATACAAATTTTATTTGGTTTAAATATTAACTCATTTTATAAATGAAAAAGATAAATATTTTAAAAAATGAATTTTCAGGTATTACGTTTTAATTCAAATTTCGTGAAGGGAGGAAATTTCATTCGGTCCAAATATTGACTTACTTTATAAATAACGAAAATGAATATTTGCACAATTTTTATTCAAAATGTTGCGTAGAATTAATATAATAAAATCTTGCGTTTAGTGTATCCTCTTTTGAACCGGAGGATAATTCTTTTTTAAAAAAGGGGTTGAAATTCACGCATCCTTTGTAATGAATAAAAGAAAATTAACCACGTTCAAATTCAAAGGAGTCCAAAACACAAAGAGACGATTTCATCAGGTATAATGCATAACAAAATTTCCGTAAACTTTTGTTCCCTCGAAGCATGATTTTCCGCAATTTTACAATATTTACAAGGACGAAAAAAATATAGAATATTTCAATTTGTACGATGCACAGAGTGACCCAGATTTTTCATACTGCACCAACATGAAAGCAGATCGACGATATTCTTCTATATTGGCAGGAAGAGTAATAAAAAAAAAAGGAATAATAAAACACATATTGACTCATGTATGGTTCAGAAAAAGAACACGGTTATTATATCCCGGTATCGAAGTAGAAATTGTAAAAGCAACATCGATATCAAATAGTTTTTATTCACATTTTATGGGTTTACATTTGTACACTTCTGTGCGGTGATATACCGAGAGGGGTTTATGGAGTTTTATATGTTCTCGGAATAAGTAGTATAAGACAGTGTGTGGTCAGACAAAGACTTTCGTAATTCGGTATAGAACTGAAAATTAATTACAACTTTAATTTTGAGTAATGGTATACGTAGACACCTGACACTAGTATTTTTTTTTAAATAAATAATTTTAATCGTTAACAAAATTTTAAACAATATACCTAGAAAAATTCATGTGACTTAAATAATTAAAGGAATCCCATTTGCTACCTTATTGCAAAATCCCGTATTTCGAATATCACAAAGATCTGCTTAATAAAAAAAACAATGCATTACTCGAGAACGTATTGAGTTGCTTTCTGATTGGCTTTTGCAAAATGGCTAGAGAAACGGAAGCTTGCCTCGGGTTACAGCGCATTTGCTATTCTCTAGACCTGTAAATAGGCGTTTTATCGATGATTTTTTTTTTTTTTTGTTTTACGTAAACGAATCAAAAATGTCGCATATTCGTATACGTGATGTATGTGTGTATTGTTGTACAGAGGATAAGAAGGGCGGCGTCGACCGGAGCAGCACGGTCATCGCCAAAGAACCGGAAGGTAAAAATCTGCACACCGAATGCCGACAAACGAAACGTTTCGAGGCTCCTCGGACAATTTTCATGTCTAATACATACATGTACATTAACTGCGTCTAGATTTACGTATTCCACGTGTGTTACGTGTAAACGTCCCGCGATATTCGCGCACATGTGGCTTCTCTCGGGGCTTGTTTCCACTTGCGATTTATTGCCGATGCATAGATACTTTTGTATATATCGCATAAAACGTCAGTTTGAAAATTTTGTACTTTTGCAATTTTATAATTAGTGCATTTGTACAATGCTACGTTTGCACATTATTGAAATGTCTGATTTTGAAAATTCATAAAGTTACAAAATGGATTCTTATATTTTCAAATTTACAAGTACTTGAATTTATGAATTTGCTAATTCTTATATCCACAAATCTCTGAATCTCAAAATCCCTAAATCTGCAAATTCCTAAATCCCAAATTCCCAAAAATTCAAAATTCCTAAATTCCCAATTTTCCAACTCATCAAATTTCTGATTTTACAAACTTAAAATCCCACTCGCGTTATATTGCCAAATTCGCGACTCCGTTGTATTATGTATATTGCACAATTGACAGTCGTATGCTACTGATTACAAGTGGAAATGAGCCCTAATTCGTGAGTTGGAATTCAACATGTACTGTTTCTTCACATATTGTCTGTTTTTCTCTTCTCATACTTCTAAACTTTGCAACAATATCAAATATTGTTGTCAATTGCAAGTTTGTGTTGTTCTTCACTGTATTATTTCTTCTTTCGTCGTATGTTTTACGTGTTTTACATTAATTTCATAGTTGGGAAAATTTGTCACTGAGTCGTTGCTAGAATTGTTTAATATTAGAAGAATCTTCCCAACTTTGAACTATTAGGTTGTTGCATATCAAACAGATTTCGAAATGTAGAATTGCTGACACGATTTGATGACATAATATTCTACGTCAGTGGATCTTGTCAGATCTACGCTTCAAGATCATGTATTTGATACTTATGCAACAACCTCAGACACATCTACGTTTTGGTGTTGACCTTGATCGAAATTTTTCTAACTTAAATCAATAAATTCAACTAAATACAAAAATCGAATATCCAACGCTTCTTTCAGTGTCTCTCTCGCCTTTTAAAATTGCCTTAACATTAAAATAAGTTCGAACGATGTAATTGTCAATTTGAATCCACGCTGCATTCCCGCCAAAATGGCGATCTCAAAATGGACGTCTGAAAAATACTAACCATTGAAGTATCGTGACTATATTTAATACATCTCACAATTTCTTTTTTCCAATCAAAATTAGAGGACTCATTTTAAAAACCAACATGTAATAATTTATATTTAATAATCACGTATAAACAAAATTGAAACTCATACAAGCACAATGAGAGCTCTCACTGGTTCAAAACCTTGTTACCACTGAAAAAATTATTTCTAGTGTCTACTGACTACAGCAAATACTCGCTACACAATATATCACGGTTACGTCGCAAAAGATGCAATATAACCTATCATAGAATTAAAAACGTGACAATTAAATTGCAATCGACGGTGATACAAAATGACCACTCAATTTCATACATCAAAGTAAACTTTCAAGATCCCAAAATGGCCACCAAAAGTTTTTGACTAAAATACCTAAAGTTTGATTGGAAAAAATGAGAGAAAGAAACGCATTAACGTGTTGAGATGTCGATAAGAAGCCGGTAACCTCGTTTTTTCCTGGATGGCGAGAGAGAACACGAAGAAGTCCACGAATCAGAGAAGCCAAGTCCACGAGGGGCTCATTGACGAGCTTCGAGCTTTTGCACCCTGTCTGTTCCAGCTTCCGCTAACTCGTACTACGGATTTACCGTCTCTCCAGCTTCCTCTCGTTCCACGAACTAATATCAGGACATTGCGTGCATCTATTATTAATAAAACCCGCATCCCGTTGCGTTGTGGGGTCGATCGTGTCCCCTCCTACGACCGCGACCGCGTGCTGCGTCCTTTTCGGCCATTACTGCACGTTTTCGGACCATTAATGGACGTTTCGGACATTGCTGGACGTTTTCGGACATTAATGGACGTTTTCGACACGCTCAGAGTCGATTTTAGTTGAGCACCGATTTCTAGTGATTTTGGTGGTGAATCTTTGGAGAGGGTGATGGAGGTTCAAGAAATATTTAGAAATTTTTAACTAGAGAGATTTGAGATTTTTAGGTTAGGTTTCAAAATTTCCAGATCTCTAAGATTTTCAAGTTTCTAAATGTCCACATTTCTAAACTTAAGTTTCAAATTTTCATATTTGGTAGCTTGCAAATTTAGAAATTTGGTAATTTCGAATTGTGAAACTTTCTAACCTCAAAATCCCTAAAAAAGTGGCCAGATCCACAAACCCCTAATTCTAACCCCGGATCCTAAAACCCTAAATTTCCATACTTAGAAATATGAAAATTCAGAAATATAGAAAGTTAGTAAGTTAGTAATTTAGTAATGTAGAAATATAGAAATCTAAGGACCTAGAAACCTAGAAAACTAGAAATTTAGAAGTCTGGAAATCTAGGAATCTACAAACCCAAAAATCTGCAAACCTAAAAGTCTAAAACTTCAGAAACCTAAAAATGTAGATACCCAGAAACCAAAAAATCAAGAATTCTGATAACAAAAAGCGCACAACCAAATAAAACAATGCACGCACCCAAGAACGCACTAAAACCCCAGTACCCTCTTCAAGAATTCTCCCCAAAATCAACTAGTGAAACGGTGCCAACATTAGACCCGTTCTACAATAACTAGAATCAAGCCTTAAAGCATAAATTGCGAAGAATCGCCAGTTCGACGAGTATCCCGAAATTTGTTTTTCTGCCCCGTACTTGTTCGCTAAGTGTGCTCGAATTAAAAACGGTGTCGAGCGAGTTCCAACGCCGGAAGCAGCGACCGACGGCGAAATAGCGAACGAAGATCAGACCGCTAGTGGATCCACTGCTCGAGGCGAGTAGAAAAATTAGAGACGATCGTGTGACAGTCGAAACGATTAAGAGCCTCTTTGGTAAATATTAGATTAAACTTGATTAGATTGTTCATAGAGATTGTTGTATTACGAACGTAACGCTGTATAGGGAGAGTAAATAATATATACATGTAATGTTATCGACCTGCTGGCTGTATTTTTTTCTACCGATCTCGAGAATTAGCGAATTCTTCGATGAGGTGGTCTACAGGAACCATCTGGATCTCGAACGATAAGTAAAATATGGTGTATCTTAGTTGTCTGTTCCATTGAACAAGTAGCCTGAGATTGCTTGGTTCTTCCGTTAGATTAGATGGGTAGATGGTACACATAGACGGTAGTTATTCATCTGACGCGTTTCGAACGTTTTCTAGTCATTCATCGATTAGTTTCTTAGCTGGTTTTGATAGTTTGAAGTTCTGAATTAGTGTTTCCAGTATCGACTTCCACTACAGTCGGAATTGAGTTCACTCGAGATCGCATATGTAGAGATACACACATGAGGATACAGGGATATAAGTGTATGATGACGTAGATAAAATCTAACACAAAGTTGCAAAATACACAAACACCCACAAATTACATGGTACAAGAATTCTGTATCTTGGTGAAAATCGACAGGAATTTCAAGAAGATTAGGGACTTTGTTAGTGTCACTATGCCAGTAACTGGTTAACCTTGCTGGGTAGTTGAATTTTACTCAGATTGAACCTCGAAAGGGTGATACACCTTGGACATACCCATATACCCTAGTATAAGGTTAGTTAAAGGGTTCATACTCTAACCTTGCTAGGTTTAGGTTAGGTGTTTAACCTGTTAACATGGGGTCACATCTCCAAGTAGCCTATCATATGTCCACTGACACAAAAGTTGCCATTTGTCATCGGTTCACAAAAATTCCGACTGTAGTTAGAAGTATGAAAACGAGTAGCGATATAATCGAGCGATGAAGCTTCGATCTCGTTGCGTGGCGCGCTGTCAACGGAAATACCTGGCCGGTTGGCATCGCTTGAAAATAGATTGGCAGCAGTCCGCGTTCGTTCGGCCGTCCTCGAAGCCGGCCGTTCCGCGAAGTCGCAATAAAACCGAGTCGATCCTCTTTTTCCCTCCCTATCCGCGGGGTTCGGTCCCTTTCCACGTTTCGTCGCGAGCGTTCACGCTTCTCGAACGAGAGGAGACCGCGTAAATGCGATTCCGAGAGAAAAGCCGGAGGAACGAGTGAAATGTCGGCCACCGCTGGCTTACCTTGCTCCTCGAAGCAGCCTGACAATTACGGTGAGCCACGAGTTAGCTTTCTATGGTAATTGCGCCAGGAGGTTAATTTAGTTGGAGGTGTTTTGTAATACGTGGACCTTCATTTTGGAAATCACTATTTGTGTTCTTACTAGTTTGTGATTATTTGGAAGATGTGCGGAATGTAAGGAAATATAAACAAGTGACTTTTTCATCCCCCATTAATTTGTTCACGTTTAAATAAAATTTAAGAAGTCTAAATTGCAGTAAATGACATCAGTTTCATAAATCTCGTAGTTCGATGATTCGTCGAGTGTTGCTTCACCTCCCGCGATAACTGTTCGTTAGTCCGCGCGCAGTTATCGCGAGTTCGTTGCAATTTCCAGTCTTCAAGAGATATGAAATATCAGTGTCCACGTATTATGAAACTACACGTTCAACTTACGTAAGTTGTCTTCAAAGATTCATAAATAACCCAGTTAAAGGTCGTGTGTCTTCTTGCAACTTCGCAACTCGGAAACATCGAAACAACCGGTCCTTTACCTCCGTCACACGATCCGCTATATTTCAAGTTCTCAGTCTTTCTTAACATCTGAACTACTATATTTCATCACGACTATTTCATCCGTCTAACAATTTGAAAACTCGTAAACTATAAAACGATTTATAAATCTTCAGGAAAGAAATTCTTTGAATTTCGAAAGCTGAATCTCCAGAATTCTTCGAGCAGATCGATATCCAAGTTCGCGCGTTTCGGTAACGAGCGCTTTGGAGCGTTTCGAAGCGGACGACGTTCGGGTCACGATCGTCAGCCAGCCTTTCGTATCTATTTCAGTCTCGAAACCGTGTCTATGTCGACGCACGTTCGAAAATCTATCGCGATTGTGCACAACTATTCTCGTTCTACTCGGCAAAGGTCGTTCAGCGTGTGACTTCCGCTCGATCCTCTCGAACCGCGTGTCGACGCTCGCAGATGAGGCTGAAACGAAAGGCGACGGAACTCGCCTCGTGCAAACGTACTTGCGTCTCTTGTTGTCCGTTTCTTTTATGTAATTCGTGTGCTGGCTTCGTTTTTGTCGTCTGCCGATCAAGTGTTCGCTCGATTTTCGTGTTGAAATTGTGTTGCGTACTGATGTTGGGCTGAATTGGCGTACCTGGGGTCTGGGTTACATGAGGTTTGCAAATCGAGAGATTTGAGGATAAGGTGCAGTTTCAAATTAGGTGGAGTAATTTGGATCAGTTTGGCGATTTGCAGATTTGGGAAAGTGGGACTTTGGGGGTTTGGAAATTTGTCAATGTGAGGATTTAGGGATTTGGGAATTTCGGAATTTAGAAATTTTGGGACATAGGAAGTTGGGGATCTGAGGACTTCGGAACATAGGAATTTGGGGATCTAAAAATTTGGGGATTTGAGGATTGCAAAATTTAGAAATTTTGGGGAATAGGAATTTGGGAAAACGTCTTAAACGTGCTAACATAGAATATCTGGTGGCCCTAGACAAAGACCCTAGTTACGCCAGCGCTGTGCTATTAAACCATCCTTAACCAGCCAACATAGACCCAAATGGATCAAATTACGACCTGGTCCAAATCGTTGAAAATACTCCTAGAACTCTGCTAGTCTAATCCTAAGAACCTAGGCTAGTCTTCATAAGTAACAAAATCGCAAACTCCTGGCGCATAGTATCTTCTAACTAATAATGTACTGAACGTAACTAATGGACTGAACTAAGACTTGGTCTACGTAGATTCTCAGTAATTCGTAGACAATTTAGAAAGTGAAGTAACCATTGACAGAAGCAATTCGACGTCTTCTAACACGAGGATCAACTCGATGTAGCAAAATACGGTATAATTATATATCTTCGATATAAGAAGATATGAAGAAAGCTCACTGTACCCCGCTTTGATCGAATCCCGATTCATCCCAGATTCTCTCGATGTTGATTGATTAACGCTAATTAATCCCTGATGGACCCAATTACGACTCGGTCTAGCTGAATGTTCATCTGGTGACGTGTTCTGTTTTGCGTTTGGACAACAGTGTTGATTTTTGCCTGTTGTTGGCTGAATCTTCTAATCGATCCATTCGAAATCTCTTCGACAAAGGCCCCGCCTCCCAGGGCACACCTCCGAACAGCCCTGCAGCTCTGTCCGCGTTCTCCAGGGTAGTCGGGGCAGCGGGACAGGCGAACAAGCAGGCACAAAACCAGGTTCATGGGAACCCGCTTGGATTAGCCGCGGTACTCTTACAGGGAGCACAAGGTAAATCAGGTGGTTGCGGTCAGATTGAGAGGAAAGCACGGTAGAGTCTCTGACTATTATGGATTTTCAATTTTTTGATGAAGATTTATTTCAATTTGATTCGTTTTGGAAAAATTGAAAGTGACGCGATTCGGTGCGATTGAATTTGACTCGATTGAGTTGGACATGATTAGGTTCGGTGTGGTTAAGTTTGGGGCAATTCAATTTGGGGCGATTCAATTCGGTGTCATTCAATTCTACGCGATTCAATTCGGCACGATTCAATTCGGTGTCATTTAATTCGGCACGATTCAATTCGATACGATACAATTCGGCGCAATTCAATTCGGCACGATTCAATTCGGCGTCATTCAATTCAATAGGATTCAATTCGATACGATTCAGTTCGGCGCTATTCAGTTCAATACGATTCAGTTCGGCACTATTCAATTTAGTATGGTTCAATTCCATACGATTCAATTCGATGCAATTCAATTTGACACGATTCAATTCGGCAATATTCAATTCAATACGATTCAGTTCAGCGCTATTCAATTTATTATAGTTCAATTCCATACGATTCAATTCGATACGATTCAATTCAAAACGATTCAATTCGACGCTATTCAAGTCGGTGCTATTCAATTCAATACGATTCAGTTCGACGTTATTCAATTTATTATAGTTCAATTCCATACGATTCAATTCGATGCGATTCAATTTGACACGATTTAAAGTAATAATATCTACCGTTCTTTCATCTCTTCATCGAAGAAATTAGAACCACGGTGTTTTTGTCACTTCCGCCTACGCCAGCATCGAATATATTCTCGAATTTGAACTCGATCACCAAATCGAGTTTTCACAAGGTTTTTCGAATTTCTCACTCTATCGTTACTGATAATCGATACAATATTTCTGATTTAGCAAGCTGTTCTCTGAAGCAAAGAATCATATATAAAGAAGCATTGGAAAGTACTGAGAAAATAGACAAATCTACGAAGCCTGTCCTATTGAAAGCGTCTATTAAACTCGTTTCACACAACAAACAATATAATCATTTATATTTTTTGATTATATCGAATAGAATCGATTGCGAAGAATTTGGGTTCAAATCTTTCCTTTAACGAAGGGTAAGTTTTAGGGGGTCTTCCGTGTTGAGAAAATCTTGGGAGACTTTCTATTAAAAATATCATGGTTATATATGACGTTCTAGAGGGAATCCCAAGATGGATTCTTCTCAAATTTAGGGAGTTGCAAATTTGTAAATTTGGGGACTTGCAAATTTAGGGATTTGGGGATATTAGAGTTTGTTACTTTGGGAATTAGGGAATTTGGAGATTTGGTGATTTGGAAAAATTTAGGGAATCAAAAAATCAGGACTTTGAGAATTTGGAAATTTGAGAAACTGGATTTAGAAACATGAGAAATTTGATCCCGTAAATTCTTAAAACTCAATATTTCCAAACCCCTGAACACACAAATCTCTAAATACCCTTTCCAAATTAAATCTCCAAATGAAAAGAAGTTTGTATTAAAAATACCCTCTGCGTCCCTTTACTACCCATCTCCTCGTGGTAAAGTATACAACAATGAAATTTCGACCATACATCATTTTACGGGGTACCTCACCGTTCCCAACCCCGAAAAACAAACAACTAAAAACTTTCAAAGTTTGCGTACCAGACTGATTTTTCTGGATTGCAAATAAAAAAAAAGGCAAGAAAGAAGAGCGAGTCGCTAGGCAGAAATCGGTGAGTCCCTTTTTTAGAGTCGAAGCATGACTTGGATCATATTTTTATCTTCTAAGATTTTACTCTGGCTACACCAGCAACTTCAAAACGAGTCCATTCACCTTGCAACGAGTTCACGCTTCGCGGCCATAGATTTTCACGTATCTTTTATTTGTTACTTTTTACTAAAAGCTTTTTGACCCTCCGATCACATCCGTATGTCACTCATTGTCAGCACAAATTATTCACAACCCTGCATCGCGAGATTCGAAGAAGACTGAGTTCTTCGTTCGAATGTCGTTCGATCACAACCCAGTACTGTCTGATCTAGATCGATCTGTCGCATACATTATACCAATCGATTTAGCCTTCACACTGTGTTGTTCCCTCTGTCGAAGCTCGTTCCCGACGAGCACCTCGTAACCGCCTGCATTTTGCCAAATTTCGCTTCCAATGATTCTTTCTGTTTCTTTTCTGTTGGTACTTCGATATTTTATTACCGACGTGATCTTCGTTGCACTCTCGTTATTTAGAGTTATTGGGAATATCTGGGTAAATTGATATTTGACACTCGTACTATCAGGATGTTGGCCGAGATGGCACAAAAGGGTAATTTAAACGGACGTCGCAAGAAATGGACATGATTAATTCGTGACGTGCCTCGTCTACAGATGTCGACCCACCAGTTGGTCCCATCGACCCACGAAAAGGACCCAGGTGTTTAGTAGAGCTACGGCTCCACTTGGTCAGAATAGAAAAATGGACAGACAAGTATTTTCGGTGGTAGTATCGGTTCGGCAATAGTTAAAGACAACTTAAGGTCGGCAAACGTTTCACCTCGAACGTCGGGTCACATTGGGACTGTTCAAGGTGGGGTAGGTCCTTTAAACCTGGGTCAGCTACGCGCCAGGTTCAGGGTTGCGAAGAGTACCGATGTCAACCCACGAGTTGGCGCATGTGGCTGACGTGTTTAGAAGAGGCACAATTGGTCAGAATAGAAAAATGGACAACTCACACGTATTTTCGGCGGTATTGGCTCTCGCGGTCGCACACCAATTAGGCCAAAAACAATGACAGGCAATCGAGAGTGAGATAGTACTTGCGTTCAGCGGTTGTTGTCATTATTACTCTTATCCGAAATGTAAGTGGAAGTGTTCACGGTGGGGCTTTTACTTTGGGTCCAACTCGTGGGTTGACATCGGTACGCGATTGCGTACACTCGGGATATCGATTTTATTATTGTAAACGTATTGTGTCGGACTCTTGTTATACTACAAGTTATAATAGGACTGGGAATGGGGGACTGTGGGAATTTATTTTGACAGATTTAGTTGATGATACGGTTAGTTGAAGGTTATGTGGTTGCGGGAGATTTAGTAATTGGCTATGTAATGTTTGGAAATAGTGCGTAGGGGAAATATAACGCGTAGCAAATATAGGGTGCGGGAAATACGAGCTATTGGAAATACAACGCGTGGGAAATTCAGCAGAAATACGTGGAGAAATGACAACTCGTGGGAAACACTGCGTGTAGGAGGTATAATACGTAGAAAATACAGTGCGTAGGAACCCAGTATATTACACGACTATAAAACAGCTAGATATACCAGATCAAAGTGACTTGGCCATATAACAAGAGTCTGTTAGAATTAGTAGTTAAACGTACGTAATACGAGTGTCCAATAATCAGTGCAACTGGCAATTATACCAAATGTGTAAAAACACAAATATTTTTGTGATGTACAAAAATGAAATGAAACGTAACATACAGAAAAGAAATAAAATACAATATACAAAAATGAAGTGTAACGTAACGTACAGAAATGTAACACAGAGAAAAGAAATGAAATGTAGAGAAAAGAGGTGAAATTGCAATGCACAAAAATAAAATAGAGTATAATATGAAATGCAATGCACTTAAACGTAACATGTGTAAATGAAATAAAATGAAGCGTAAAGTGAGGTATAGAAACGAATGAAAAAAGGAAATAAATTGGATGAAGTAAAGTGGAGAGTGCAACGATAGAATCATGGCGGTAGAAAAAAAAAAGAGACCCAGAAGCGACCGGGAGGATGCTGTTCCAAAGTTCCAAGAGGCTGACAGTAGCTCGTCTTTTGGTTGGTTGGTTGCATGACTAGCTGGCAGTGCAGGAAGCGGTAGCAGCAGCGGTAGCAGCAGCAACAGCCAAAACAGCCAGACTGGCGCATCGCCCTCGTCACCGGCGGCCGTCTACATCGGTAACAACGCGGCGACGCCCACGGCATCGTCGCGACGCTACGACTCCGCGAGCAACGGTCTGTATTCATTTTACAACCTGCAAAGTTACGTACTCCGCCAAAGGAACTAACAAATTTACCCTGTAACACTCCGACAGATTAAAATCGGACAACGTTCGTTCCAAAAATTTATAATTAGACAACTTCAGAAATTTACAATTGAACAACGTTAACTCGTACTATTTACAGTGAGGCAATGTTAACTCTAAAACTTTACAATCAGACAACGTTAACGTCTGACAATTGTTTTTGGATGCAACGTTGCTAAACCCTCGGCTCGCGACTTCAAGTGACAAACCAGACTTCTATTTTCACTACAGTAGAATTTCATTTCGATTATAGTCTATTGTGATGTAAAATGTATCGAATGTTTTAACCTTCATTTCTCTTAACATTGTAGCAGTAGTTGTGAATGTCGCAACTGAGTAGAAAATTGTAGGTTAAGGGAGCGGCCATTTTGTGTCTTTAACTGGAGCCTCGCTAGGTTTAGTGTTAAAATGAAAATGAACTATAAAAATATTAATGGATAATATGTGAATTATACAATTCGACGAAAGTTTATTACAATTATTTACAAGTCCTGATATTTTTTAGTCCTTTGGTGGATACGTATCTTAACACCTGTGCTTTCTTCTCTGGTTTCATGGTAATCAATAATACTGCACCTTGCTACCCGCTTTGTATTTCCTTCTTTCAGTATATGTACACATATACTAATTTTCTGTCAGTTTAAAATATGGTGGCAGGACAACACTTTGATCAACTTTTCCCTACATGTACACGATTACATGTAGATGTAATTATGTTCCCCATATGTACACGATTACATGCACATATGATTGTGTTCCCTATATGTACACAATTACATGTACATATGATTATGTTTCCTATATGTACACGATTACATGTACACATGATTATGTTCTCTATGTGTACACAATTAGATGCACATATGATTGTGTTCCCTATATGTACACAATTACATGTACATATGATTATGTTGCCTATATGTACACATCTGCATTTGAGTATAATTATGTCTCCTACACATAAATGAAATTTAATTGTTGATCAAAACAACTGTCCATTAAAATCAATTTCTAATTGAAAGTCTAATGTAAAATCAATGTCTATTTCAAAATCTAACCTAAATAAATAGCCAATAAACAATGCCCTCTAAAATCAACATCAAATTCATGAAGTCCGAATTAAAAATCAAACAATCATAAAATCGTGTAATTAGCGATCGCGTATAAATTCCCGAGCGAAGAATACTGATTGGTCGATTACAAATTAATTGTTAACGCGGCAATGAAAAATATCGAAACCGTAGAAGGTTGAAAAAAATATCTGCAAAAAAACGCAGGTATTTTATGCATCGCGTAACCTGTTGAGGATGCATCGCAGCGTATCGAATAACAGGTGTGCAATTGCTAGGGGAACTTTTATTTTTTCATTAATATTTGTCGGGCGGCGGGGGTGTCGATGAAATTGGATCGTTTTCGTAATATCGGAAAACCCGTGGTTGTCCCACGGTTTCGCGAAAATTGCCGGTACGCGTCGCGATACAAACGATGCATTTTCCACCGCGATAAATAAACCGTAACAACGAGGTCCCGGTTTTTCGATAATTTAAATGATTAATTTCGTGTATGCAGATTGCGCGCGTCTTTCGTTCGCTTTTTATTCGCGGCGATTCGATCGGAAGCGTCGTTCGCGAATAATCTTCGTTAATGCGTTTCATTGTACGGAAACGCGGTTGCCGTTGCATTGTCGGGCTTGATTGATTCGCATAATAGACAAAAGTGCATTTTATCGCGATCGGGCCCATAAATCAACCGCCCATTTCGCAAATGGAGGAACATTTTTACGCTAACGCTGCTGATAAAGTAGTTTGCAGGAAAATGGGGTGTCTTCAAAATTACTACGGTAATTTAGTACAACTTTTACATGCGAAAGGCAATTACTTACTACTAGTAATTTAATATTATTGCTATATTAAATAGTATTGAATTTATTTTTGAATTGTGTCTTCATACGTTAAATATGTAATGTAAGTTTTTTATTTGAACAGTAATATAATACAAACTCAGTTTGACAAAATTATGGGACACCCTAAAAGTTACTAGTGTACCAATTTAATATTGCATTCTTAAAACAACATTACATATCTAATATAATAAAGTTTCAACATGAACAAGAATATAACAAAACAAGTTAAATTAAACATATAATATAACAAATTTTTACTTTTAAAAAGATAACACATTTTATACAAAATTATAATCCATGAAAAGTTTAGAAAAAGTGAATTGTGTACTTAACAAAAATATAAATATAAAATAACGCGTAAAGATTATAAGTGTCGATATTTCCTGCATCAACCAGAGAGGAAAGCTCGTTCGTTGTGTTTTAATTTTGGAAAATCAATGTTGGATGACCCTGTGCCCTATGTGTGTGTTTATGCATGTTCCGATTGCACTCGTGGCTGGCATGTCGCGTCGATTATCAATTGCATGATAAAACGAACGAAAATATCAGAGCCGGACATACGCCGGACCATCGGCGCCGGATACGTGCAGCTCGGTCCGGTGGAGTGCAGCGAACCGGAAGACGGTAAGAAGAGAATCAAGGACGGTAAGGCCGCAGGGAAGTTGAAAAAAACGAGCGCAAAGGACGAGGATGCCTGCTCGAAGCTTAAACGGTGTTGCTTGTCGTGAATTTACAACGCGAGCGACGCTCGACGATGCCTGTTTATCATTTTATTTTAAGGTGCACTTTTAAGAATGTACGGTACTGATGAGGTTTCGAACATATAATTCGAGTTTTATGATAATTGGAGCATATGGGACACGTTGAGAGAATATAGTGCGGTCGTAATTATTAGAGCACTCAGTTTAGAGGATATAGTATGGTCGTAATTATTAGAGCACTCAGTTTAGAGGATATAACGTGGTCGTAACTATTAAAGCACTTAGTTCGGATATAGTACGATCATAAATTTGAAAGTTCATGAATTGAGAAATGACTACATTCGAAGTCCTAAAGTAGTGAAAATTTCAAAAATTTAATAATTCTGAAATTTTAAGATCGCAAATTCAATATGGCTCGTCGAGCGACGCGAACACAGCATGTACATCATTTTGCCTTTTGAAGATTGCTCCTTCCAGGGTGCCATTTTTTCTGGCGTTCACGTTGTGATGCCTGGTAACTTTTTTATTTTTTAGTAGATTACCTTTCTGCCATACGAAACCTCCAAAGAAACATAACAGAAATTATTAGCAACAGTTACAACCGTAACAATTGTTATGGTTAAACAAATTCTTAGCGCACTCAAACGAACACAAAAAATTACCGCTCAAACTATACCGGATTCTACATATACCTGTTCTGTACATATAAACGAAAGAGAAATAAGTAGCAGTTAGTTTTAAGACATCGTGTGGCAGAGGGTAATTTTTGCAAGTAGTACAAATTTTCATTTTTGCCTGACGGCGACGCGCAAGTAGTAAGTATCGTTGTTGGTCAGACAAGCAGCTCGTCCACGAGTACGCAACAACAACAATGAGAAGTTCCACAGCACTTTAGTCATCGTACAACTATAGAATACTATCGGGATTCGACGATCTCGAGACTCGCACGAACCTATTTATGTTCCACTTTTTTTTTTATGTTCAATTTCGAGAAAACACGCGCGGTGACACGCACAATCGCGCACCGGAGGATGTCAAGTAAAATGGAGGAAATCGAACGAACACTAGCCGGAACTTTTTTCTCTGTGTCCCCGTTGTTCGTCCCGTACTATTGTATCGCATCGTTTAGTGCGCAGACTTCGTTAAAATATCATTTCTATTGGCGATATATCGAAATTCGCTCGATCAAGCGGTGACGTGGTGGATGTTGAAAAGTGGCCATTAGATAAGTTTAGAATTTGGGTATTTCACGATCTGGGGATTTTGGGATTTGAAGATTTGGGGTTTCACTGAGAATCTGGGGATTTGGAAATATTAGGGAGGTTTGGAAATTTGGGGATTTAGAAATTTGGTGTAATGAGAATTTTGGATCTGGGGATTTGCGAATTTGGAAATCTAGCAATTTCGAGATCTAGGGATTTGGGAATCTAGAAATTTGGGGATATAGACATTCAATAATCTAGGGATTTGGGGGTCTACCGATTTTGAGAATATAGAAATTTTTAGATCTAGGGATTTGGGAATATAGAAATTCTGGGATCTAGGGATTTGCGAATATAGAATTTTGGGATCTAGGGATTTCGGAGCTTAGACTTCTAAAATCTAGGGAATTCACGAATTAGGAAATTTGTGATCTAAGAATTTCGATACTTTTCAATTTCAATATCTAGGGATTTGGGAATCTAGCAATTTTATGATCTAGGTATTTCTGAGCTTAGGGTACTGAAATCTAGGGAATTTACAAAGTAGAAAATTCTGAACCTAAGAATTTCAGTATCTAAGAAAGTTTCAGAACTAGGTTAAAAAATGGCCATTATTTAACACCCCTCGCCTTATTTCGCCCCGTTTAATATATTGCAATTTCACCGAAATCAAAAAATTTCTTTACAGTTCAGCTATCGAAGCTCAAAATCGGGATTATCGAAATTATCCTTCTCCACTGATAAATCAAAAAAGAAATTCATCGAAATGGTATTTTGTATGACGTAGGAACATTCGATTAGGCTATATCGTCCACGCTGAACGCTACAACATCCACGTTGTAATCCATGTGTAGGCGCAAAACTTGTGAACGTACCAATAAACTAATGAAAACCCAATATACGTTGTGTTGTGTGAAAAGGAAACGATCGTTGGACAGGCTTCGTAGTTAACGTTAATTTACGCTAGCACGCTGGTAGACAATGATTTGTTGAGCGCAATTTAGATTGAACACGGTTCAAGGAAGAAATCACTCGAACGACTGTAACGAGCACCCGATTGTGACGATGATTTGTTCACAACTGTCGTTTGTTCACGCGTGTGTACAATATTCATGTGTGGACTACCATCTTTTCGACTGCTGATAACCGCCTCGAGTCTTCGACGTTAGTGTTCACCATTGCGACATTTCGTTCTGGAACACCAAGTTAAATTATTACAAATTATTCCTCGATACCAAATTTTGAAATCTCTATACTTTCAAACTTTCTAGTATCCAAATTTTTCTATACCCAAATTTCATCAATTTCCAAGTATCCAAATCACTGTACTCGTTTTCCAAATACCCAAGTACCTACATCCCCCTATTCCCACATTCCCGAATTTCCAAATACCCACATATCTACGTCCTCACATTCCCAAATTTCCCAATACCTACACCCCCATATTATTAAATATCTAATAGCCTACGTACCCCTATTCCCAAATTCCCCAATTTCTAAATATCTAAATCCCTATCTCCCCATATTCTCCAACTCCCCAATTTCCAAATATCAAACCCCACATTCTAAAATTCCTCTCTCTACAAATTTGCAAATCCTCAAAGCATTGAATTTCCAATTAACCAAATCCCTAAATCCCAACAGTCTCTAAATCCCTAAATTTGCAAAGTCTAAAATTCCCATCTAAATTCAGCAATTCGTCTTCGTTACTTGAAACTCCAAGCAATCCGAGCGTCGCGGTGTAAAAAGAGAAACTGCAACGTAACGAGTTTGAAGGAAGAAAAGTGTAAGAAACGAATGAAATGGAAAATCGTTGAGATAAGCTGCGGAAAGTGACGCGTTCTTCGGCAGGAGGGGAACACGAAGAAGAGTAAAGACGTGCTAAGCACGGAGACGAGACCGGAGAAGACGGTTAATCCTCTTGCGTGTGGATTAAGCTCCGCGACATTTTCCGCCTGAAGAATCTACCTTTCCTTCTCGGTTCCTTTCCTTCGCTCTAGATCAGCGATCTTTTAACATTTAACGCGTTCGCTGCATATCGCGTGGATTTTCTATCTCGATTAATTAACGATGTTACTTGACATTAGGTAACTAACATTATTAGTTAAGTTGAGGACCATTAGTCAAGTGGTGTGATGTTCAAATTATTAGTTAACTTCAGTTGATTACCATTAACCAAATGGTGTGATGTTACCTAACATTGTTAGTCAATATCATTTGATTAACATTGATTACTTGATTATTTACTTGATCATGTATTATGATTAATTACAGCTAATTAATATTAATGATAGTGACTATTAGTCAATTTCAATCACACAATTTGTACAAGAGGAGATATACAAGTTCTCAAAGTTCCTAGATGTCCACATCGCTAGCTCTCTAAATTCCTAAATTCATTTAATTTCAAAATTTTCTGGATCACTAAATTCATGTCTTGAAGTACTCTATTGAACTATATAACTAGATTAGTTCGGATTATTCAGGAGTCCGCAGCGAACGCGTTAATAAAAAAAGTAACTAGAAGCCGCGGATCTTAATCTTCCGCGAGACCGCTTGAATCACGCTGAAAAGTCCTGCTGCCTGCGCTGAAGCGATTTCATAGCAAAACATGAAAGAAAAAAAAAACAAAAAGCGTTTAAGGGTACCGATATCTTAACTATGTGTATGTATATATTCTATATATATTGCTTGTAGAAATAAGAATCGTGTGTCCTATCAAGACCTGCAGCCAGCTCTCGACGAACTCCCAGTGCTCAGGTAACGGAAGAATATCTCTCTGTCTCTCTCTCTCTGTCTCTCTCTCTCTCTCTATCTCATACACATGACACTTTCTCTGTCTCTCTCTCTATCTCTCTCTATCTCTCTCTGTCTCACTATCTTTCTAAACGACGTCGATGAAATGTACTGGAAAATATGGCGCGTAGAACCGAGATAGAGTAATGTAAATTTGTTGTTTTTCGCTCGCTGTGGTGCGCAGTAGGATAGTTAAGCAACCCTGTGATGCCGACGGTGGTGGTCGCGTGATTTTCCGATCATCGAGGATTCACGAGAGAAGATCACGACAAATCATCTATCATTCCTTTATTTATTCTTTTTTTTATCGACTTAGAGAAAGGGTGAAAATTTTTGGAATTGGAATTTTTTGAGACGGAAATTGCAACCGCACCGGTTGCGTTTCGTGGATGGGTAGAAGAGAAACGAGTTCTTAACCCTTTGCGAGAAATTTTGATATCGCGTGGAGAAATCCGCCCACGCGATATCGCGTTGGGAATACGTGGTATTCGACCGCTGCGGCACACACAGACCTAAGGGTAGAATGGTATTCGCAAAGGGTTAACACAGAGGAGACTTGGGAAAGAGGACACTTATTGGTAAATTACACGATTTTGAAGAAGCTTCTAGCGATCGGCGGCGACTTTTGTTTCAGCGTTTTACCACGTGAACAACGAGAAACCTTTTTTCTTTTCTTTTCACCACGGATATCGATTCCGTTCGCCGACCAATGAAGGATCTGCAAAGGGCCTTCGATATTCCCCAGTCTCGTCGGCGAGCTGCGTCGAGCGTATCGGAGAGGAAACGAGCCGATTCGCGCGACGCGTGCAACGACCAGACACGCTCGATCGTTTCCATTTGAACGAATCGCACCGATATCGTTTTTTTTCCGCCGGACAACGTTCGTCCTTTCATTTCTCGCGCTTGTAATCGGTGCTCGTCAAGTGGAAACGGAAAATTTACCAACACAGATTTACTCCTCGAACGATTCTGTACGCGTTTTCGGGGGAGGGTGGGTCATTCGTGACCGCCAGTGACGGGCAAATCTAGATTATTAGGTATTCGAGTCACTAGATTATGGTATGTTGGAGAATTTGTATTCTTTTAAATTTATGACTACCTAATTAAGTGTCTCAATTTTCAAATTTATTTATTGGAAAATATTTCCAAATTTCAAAACTCACATTTGCAAATTTCCATATTATTAAATTTCTAAATTTGGAATTATGTTGAGAAATGATAAATTTTGAATATTTAAAACTTGAATATTTCTGAATGTCTAAATCCTCTTTCAAGATTTTTTGTCTCCAAAATCTCAAAATTTACAAATTCCCAACTTTCCAAATTGGAAATCAAAAATCTCCATGGATCTGCCCGTCACTGACAATTATACAACCCATCAACCAAAGTTTATTCAAACATCACCAAAATACCCCTATAAAGTACCATAAAATTCAAAAATACCATAAAAGAATAGTAAGAAGAATGAAATCACGAAAGACCCATCTCTCAAAATTTCAACCTCCTCAGATAAAAAATCATTCGAGGATCATTGGAGTCCAAAAAGCGTCGAAATTTTATCGAAGGACAATTGGGTGTCGCAGGTAACGGGATTTTTGACTTTTGAAACGACTCCAATGAAAGTACCGTGCGCGTCCGACGAGTTGGCGCTCGAACAGGATTGGCAGAATTCGCCGTCTCGTCGTACGCGCGTAGTACGTGCATCGGTGAAGGATAATTTTTTGGCGTAGGATGTAGAAGTTGATAAAACGATAAAGAGAATAATGATTCGTGCATGTGACTGTTGTACCGTACGATGTGTCGGTATGAGCCCGGATCGGTTGTGTTGATCGGGCGTGCCGATCGGGCGGTTTCCACTGATCGATAATCTGTTGACGATTCCAGCACGCCGTCAGGAGATCATCAAGATGACCGAACAGCTGATCGAGAGCATCAACACCGGCGATTTCGAGGCGTACACGTAAGTGACACGACGTAATCGACTTTTTTTTTATCGTTAACTTCCCGAAATTTATTCGCAGATAGTATAAGAGGTTTTACACCTTCATTGCTGAAACAGTTAATTGTTTAGTAAACAGGAATATTTATTTACAAAATTTGCGTTCGACGATGATTTATATCGAATATTATAATGAATGTTTATAAATATTCATCGATGTATGCATTTACGTACGCAGAATGTGCGAATAAAATGTACACACTTCGTTGTTACACAATCTACTTGATAAAACAACGGGTGATGAAGTTATTATGTTGATTATTCGGAAATTGTATGTAAATATGTTCCAAATGAACATCGGTCACGTTTTATTATCATTTATGAATTACGTGTACACATACATGTTAGTTCACGAGAAAGGATATATAATTTTATCAATAATTTTATCTTGACTTGATTTTCTTCAAACATATATTATGACTGAATTTTTTTAAACTGTAAATTATCATTGAATTTTTTTTTAAACATAAATTATGATTAAATTTTTTGACCACACAACTATGACTATATTTTTTTGAGCATAAATTATGGTCTAATTTTTCCGAACATAAATTATGATTGAATTCATGCAACCATGAATTATGACCGAACTCTTTCAAACAAAAATAATGATGGAATCTTTTCGAACATAAAATCTGATGAAGTCTTTTCAACCAAATATAATGATTAAATCCTTTCAAACATAAATTATGATCATAAAACCCGTCGAATAATTAAGTAATCCGAATTAATCGAACGCAAAGTAAAAATATAAGGAAAAAGAGAAAAACACGTTCGATCAGCATAATAATTTCGGTCGCTGAAAAAGGCACAAATTTTGACGGAGTTTCACGCCATGAATATAAATTTTGTTTGAATGTTAATGCAGCCGCGTGAAAAGTGCAACATGCAGACGTTTTCTAATGACATTTGCGTTTCCAGGAAAATCTGTGATCCACATCTGACCGCGTTCGAGCCAGAGGCTCTAGGTAATTTAGTCGAGGGAATGGATTTCCACAAATTTTACTTTGATAATGGTAATTATGACTCATTTGCATCACCGTTTAATCGTAAACGCCCGCACCGTTGTGCCTACGTTCGATCATTTTTAGTTTCATTGTTGCATGTCGCTACCGTCTAGTGAATTCGATTCTTCTCTCTCGTTCGTATCTTCTCGATTTTCTCCCTATTTTATACGACAGAGAATTATCGTTCACTTGGACGCGGTGATCAATTGAAATCAACGCGATTTTTTTTATCCCAATTTAAGCATTCTTTTTGTTACGAACATTGGTGTAACTAGAATTTTTGGTAGGGTGGTCACATAGTAACTACCCTAGGGACATTAGTAGTTTCAGGTGGAAGTAACTGTTTTAGTGACATTAGTAGTTGTTACATATTACCATATGTTACCTATCCACATGTATTAACAGATACAGTCCCCATCTAGTTACACCAGTGCTCACAACCCTCTCAACATCGATACGCTTCTTATTGCACTTTCGTTCAAATTTTCAAATTTTAATAATGCACGAAGTTGCTCGTAAACGAATTTCGTGCTGCATATTAAAGAGTGTAGGCGCAGACCGTCAAAGACACGTTCCCGTTTATTCCATACAGCTTTACCTTTGTACGACTTTTTTCCTTGCCTGTTAAATCCTACTCGAACGATATTCTCTCGCTACCATTTTTCTCCTCCTTTTGTATTTATCGTTGCCTTGGAGAAAGGGAGCTCTCTCAGACCCACGAATAACGAGTATCTTACTTTTCAAAAAAAAAACCATAAGCAGTCCTGGGGAAGAACTGCAAAGCCGTGAACACGACGATCCTGAATCCTCATGTGCACCTTTTGGGCGAGGATGCAGCGTGCATCGCGTAC
Source organism: Megachile ligniseca (assembly GCA_945859555.1). Classification (NCBI taxonomy): domain Eukaryota; kingdom Metazoa; phylum Arthropoda; class Insecta; order Hymenoptera; family Megachilidae; genus Megachile; species Megachile ligniseca. Next base: position 9,620,417 of record OX243783.1, read on the forward strand.
GTCAGGTTGACGCAGTACATGGACAAGTAAGTTATTTCAACTGATCCTCACCGAAGTTCCCTCAGGCTTTATATTCGTACATTTACGAGTTATGGAATATGTTAATAAAATGTGATCGAATGTTGCAGACAAGGCGTAGCGCACACTCACCAGAGCGAGGAGAGCCGCGTGTGGCACAAGAGAGATAACAAATGGCAAAACGTGCATTTCCACCGAAGCGCGGTGACAGGTCCATCGCCGTTCTCCTTCAACCACAAGTAAATCGATCGTTGAAGAAGAGAAAAGAAACGAGGGAGGATGTAGAAGCAGAAGAACACGACGAAGAAGAAAGGCCGATGTGTCGGTGGACGCTCGTCACCTCGACACGTGGAACGAACGGACCGTGCAACAATACACAAACACGTTTACAAATACACACAGGTACACACGTATATACACACATCGTACACACACGTTACATTCACAGAGAGGCTAACAAGCCGAGACTACAACCTCCCGAGTCGGATAAATGGATAAATACATAATGCAGGCGTGTATCTATTTATTTGTTTATCGCGACGCGTACACACTTAGTATTATAAGCGCGACAAAATGGAGGATTAAGGAACGCCGCGAGAGTGCCGGAATTAAACCGGCGAGAATTCGCTAAATGGTACCTGCTCAGAGTACTTACCACGATACACCGCGATCGGTGACGCAGCATCGACGAGAGGACTTCCGGTGAAGAGAAACGACCTTGAATGCCTCGACTTTTGTTCGTTCTTCGAGATGTTGAAAACGGGAAGATTATTGAAACGTTGAGAGGCCGAATCGAGAGAAATTGCTGAAACATCCATGTAAACTTCCTTCGTGAATTATGAAGTAAAAGGGAAGTAGCAAGAAAGTTAAATCAAGGGAAGATATTGATCAAGTTCAAAAATGCAGAAAGAAATCTGGACAACGTATTATTTCTTCTTCGTGAGTTATCAAATAGGATGTTGAAGATGATGGGAAAATTCTATCGAGGAAGCTGTTGAAACATTTAAGTTGAAGAAAACCTGCAGAAGCTTTCTTCGTGAATTATCAAAAGTAGTAGAGTGTTGAAGGTAATAGAAAAATTGTATGGAGGGAGACTATTAAAACATGAGTGGGGAGAAGTTTTGAAACATCAATAAAATGGAGATGAAATAGTCGAGGTAGGATCTGAAAGAAGAACGAAGACGTTGAGGACGAAGAGAAAGATGTGTTCCGATCGAATCGATGCTGGACATCGACGAAGTGAGCGGTGAACGTTGTAACCACGAAGAAAGGAGCGGAAGTAAAAATGGGTGCACGGAAGAGAGGAAAAGTGGAAATGCTAGGAATGTCGAGAAAGATGGCGCCGGCACGTCGGCAACCACGTATTTAGCTCGTAACGATAGTCGCTGTACAGAACAATCTTCCATTGTAACTTTCTTCTTCTAATTTTCGTTCTCGTCTCCCGCTATGACGAATCCCATGTAGATCTGCGCGTACGATCGAACACACACGTCTCACACACACACACATACACGATCGTTAATTATCGTTCACCGAAGAAATTCGTTTGATAAAAGCGTGTGTATACATTCCAAAATTTGATGAAGTTTTAAGTAACAGATTCACTGGTTATTTTGAGATGAAAATTCATTTTGTGGTTAATAGCGAACGGTATGCTAAATTCCGAATGAGTGAACTGAATGAGTTGGAAATTCACTCGTGGAGATTGAAGTGTATAGCGAAGGAAAATGGTATTAATGTACCTTGCAGTTTGTTTGATTGAATTAAATATTGTATTATGTTAAAATGTGTGGTTTGATACCTTCAGACCCGACTGTGTAATATTACGTTCCGAGGCGTTGTATTGTTTCACTTCTTCGGGTTCCACTGTGTAGTCTTTTGATTTGAGGACTTGATGAGTTACGGGTTTGGACATTTAAGAATTTGAAAATTTTGGGAATTTGGAGTTAGAGATTTAGAAATTCAGGGATCTGGAGATTTGAAGATTTCAATTGTTGAGCACTTGCACATTTTGGAAATTTGGAAACGGGCATTTAAGGGTTAAGAATTTTATGAAATCTAGTTTCCTATATTTTGATATGTGATCAACTTTACAACCTCCCAGCGATATGTTTTAAAGCACCGTCGGCTGAAGGTGACCTCCACTTACCTAAGTGCGTATCCAATACTATTTTCATTCGCTCATCCCTACACACACACACAGAACTAAAATACGCGCGATAGTCGAGGGAGAGAAGAGCGATGTTTAAACGTTGTTACCTCATTGTCGTAAGGCAATTTCGCGACTAGCACGATTGCGAGTCGATTACCGAGTCCCTAAAAACAGAACCCAGGAGAGTAGCCTCCTAAAATCGAAGAAAGGAGGCAACGAAGTCTGAACAAGGTTTGCTACCACCAAAGAAGACGAAGAGGAACGAAGAAGAATATTCGACAAGTCACGTGGAAGGTCGAAGACTTTGTAGGTCGAATCTTCGTTCGATAAAATGGAGAAGGAAGCACGATGGATCTTTCTACACGTTCGTACATCCTCTATTAATTACTAGATACGACTTTACGAGAGTATAAATCGATTATAAAATGAACAAGATTATCTAGAAGAGATACCAATGCACGTTCGGCGGTGGGGACAAGAAAGGATGAATGGTGCGAAAAGAAGGAGGGTCTCCATCCGCGGGATTATTGAAGGAACATTTTTATTTATATATATGTTATAATATGTATAGGGGTGCGCGCGCGTGCAGTCGCGCGAAGAGGACACACGCGCGTTTCCGGTGTTACTCGAATCGCGTGCCATCGACGACCCCGAAGAAGTCGAACGCGGTTCCGAGATGTCGGCGAGAACCATTTTCTTCTTTCGTCCTCCTCCATTTTATAGATAGTGTTTAGTGTCTAACTCACTTTCTACTTCTGCGTGTTAGAGAAAATTTCGATTGCATTTGGAAGTGTTCGGGGTTGCGATTCGGTTTTACGTTCTTGCGTCACGATTCCAGTGGAAGGATTCGTTTGGAATTTAGTATCTTGGAATTCTAGTATCGATGCGTATCAGGGGTAACTTGCGCTGATTTCACTGGTGAAGATTATTGGGATGCCAGTATTGAGGGATATGAAAACTAGAGTATGCAATATAGATAATGTGGTACTAGTATCCTACTGGTGTAAAGTCGTGATACTGATATTTCACTAGTGTAATCTTGCGATACTAGTATTCTATGAGCATCATTTAGCGATAGTATCACAGGACTGTGATCTTGTGGTCCTAGCATTGTATGAGAAAGCCTTGCGACACTAGTATCTAAGGATTATGATCTTGTGATGCTGGTATCCTATAATAATAACCTTGCAGTACTGGTATTCCTCATGAGCACCTAGCTATTATTCCATGAGCGTCATCTGGTGATACTAGTATCCTAAGCTTGTATATTGTGGTCCTGGCATCCTAACCTATCGATACTGGTATCTCAGGATTGTGATCTTGTGATACTAGTATCCCACTGGCATAATCTTGCGATACCCCATTAGTGAAATCGTATACCGATATCCCAGGAGCGTAATCTCGATATGCAGGTAGAACCTTGCGATACTGGAGCGTCACGCGAGCGTAATTGGATACTAGTAACAGATAGGATGAATCTAGTATCCGAGGAGGGTGTTGCGTTAATTTCAGTGAGAAATCGTTCGGTTCTCGCGACTGTGGTCGCGCGGGAACGCGCGTGCAGGGGCGTGCAGATGCGCGCGCGCGCGTCCCACAAAACCTACCGCGTATGTATATTGATACACAAGAATAGCGAGAAAGGAGTGGAAGGCGACGATGATAAACGATGGCGAAGATGATGAAACGATTTAATATATTGCAGATACTATATTATAAATATAAATATAAACATAAATTAAAGAAACTTAAGGAATAGTTATTTCTACTACTCTAACTTCGTCGCTTCTACGTGTGATTGTTGTATAAAACAGAAAATAACAAAAAATACGATTATTGATTTATTATCATTGTTATTACACGATTATCATTACACGTTACGACTACTATTACTATTATTATTATTATTATTATTGATTATTGATTATTGATTATTATTATTATTATTATAATTATTATTATTGCCGAGCGAAAGCAGTCTACGAACACGAATTGTTGAAAGAAAGAGATTTAAAGAAAACCGACAAAAAAAAAAAGTAACAAAACGGTAAGAGAGATTAGAGTGCAAGAGAGAGAATGAGAGAGAGAGTACTATAAAGAATTATTGTAAGATCCACGATCTCTTTTTTTCCTACGATACTAAAGGAGAACATTCTGAATGGACGTACGAATGTATCTAGACACAGACAGGATACGAAAAAATTGATATGATGGAAACATAATGTAACGAGCCAAAAAATAGAGAACGAGAAAAAAGAGTTAATAGCACGTAACGATCTTTATTATACACATTTATAAATACGAGTTTACGAACGTTAAAGTGGGTCGGAGAGTAAGGTGATAATGGTACCGTTTTAAATATCCTCGATCGGCGATGTCGAAGCGGTCTCGAGAACCTTGGGGTGCGTTTACACCGAGAGAAATTGTTTTTATCGAACGGTGTGTACGCACGAAACGACAAAAAAGAAAGTAGCGTGAGATTTAAAATGGAATACGGGATGAATTGTTGAAAAGGGTCTCGCTTGGCCACGTCGGATTTTGCTGAAAGTTGTTTGTTTCCATTGAAAACCATTCTCCATTGTCTCTTTACTTGTTAGCGTACACTCTTGTAGCTTGTAACGTACGTTTAGCGTGTAATGGCGTTAATTAATCTACAGTCTACGAGGTTGTTCTCTCACATTCCGTACAAGTCTACCGAAAATTTATCTAGTCGTTGGTGTGCATTGGCGTTACTCTTCTCGTTACCGATATATAGTGCCGTTGGCGTAATTAGGTAAAGGTCAGGGTGGCTCTCGTGAAGTATCGATCGAATCCTCGTACCGGGAATTATTAGAATATAGTGCGAAGCTGCAAAGATGTCACTTGAGACGGTATCGAGCTTTTATGCATAATGCATAGCGGTGACACTGTGATTCACAAAATGCGTACAACTCGAATTTTAAACTAGCTTTTTGAATCTCCTATAATTTGAACCATGCATAATTGGATCTCATGTAACTTTAACCACGAAAAATTGAATCTCGTATAATTTAACTAAATTCACTTATCGAATAAAATTAGATTCGATTGAACACCATATCACTTCGAATTGATTCTACTTCATTGAACTTGAAAAAAGATAAACCATCCGAGAGAACTAGTTACGCCAACTTCGCCTTGTTCTGTTGCTGTTCCATAAGTTTTTGTACCGTGTTACTTAAGTTGTTTGTTGGCCATAAAGAAAAGAGAGTTTAAGCCATTTTATACACTTCGATATGTTATAGAGTGTGTTTGTTATCCATTGTTCACGCCTTTGTTGAAACACTTCTTCCACCTTGATGTTCTCCGAAATGGATTCCGTGACTTCTCGTTGCCTTTCCATCGAACAAGAGATAAAATCGAGTTCAATAAACTGAAACATACTGATTGTGGGATCAAAAAGAGCTGTATCGCGCGCGATTTTGTTCATCCAGAAGCTACTTTCAGCAAGATCTGCTTCAACCAAGTAGCGAAAGCTAAAATAATTCGTAAGAGAAATCTGAAGGGATGAAGATAAAGGGTCGAGTAAACGCAGGCATTTTCGTCGTTAGCTTTTTTCTTCGATATATTCGATCGTTCCAACGATTTGAACGAATAGATAGAGCAAGAACTTTATATTCTGTCGATTGATATATATTTCGAGCGATCGCATGATAAACGTATAAATCTTTTACTTTCCCCTATTGAGAATCTTCTTTGCTTGACTAAACTTAACTTGTTCTGCCGTATACGTATGCACCGATTCCGACGTTTCCTACGATTTTCTACTGTTACGTTGCGAATTGGCGAGAAGCTTATCGATCGAACGAGAAAACGGTTCACTTTTGATTCGGATATTGTCTCTCTTGCTTCTTCCTTGGTTTCGTTATCGGCCCCGGATTGAAGGGAGCCCCGCGCTTTAGGGTGGGACCGATTTCACGGTTAAATTTCTAGTAATGTTGTTCAGAGTCCCCCTTACTCGGGCTTCGCGAGATCTTGAACGGTCGTTGCAGCGAAATTTTCACGTTTACCAGTTTGGAAATTTAGGAAGGTAGAAATATGAAATTTCGATTTGTAAGGTTTAGAGACTTCCTAATTTTCCAACTTTGTAGTTGAATAACACCCGAATTTTCTAATTGACAAATTTTACCAATTTTCGAATCTAGTCATCTATGAATTCCCCATTTTCTCATTCTTCCAATTTGCCAATTAAGGAATTGTGTGTGGGTACGAACTCAAGGAAACAAGCGAGAGAACGTGTTACGAGGTCATCTATAACAATGTTAATTGAAGGAGGGAAATGCTCCTCGCGAAATTCCAAATTCAATACGCGTGCAATTCAAACTCGATTTGAATACGTACCGGATCGCTACCGAGTGAATGTCGCTAAATTAACATTTTGCGTGACGCGTGAATACTCGCGAAAATCCGTCGTCTATTTTAATGGAAACGATGTTAACCAATCGCGGATAATTCTATCGATGTTTAAAAGTCTGTCCACTAGAAAGAGATAAATAATCCACCGACAAATTTTGCCGCGAGCATAATTCTAGCAGAGTTTTCTACGATTTCGACGCGGAACGGTCAAAGTGTTAATCGCGTAAACTTTCGACGATCGACGAGAATCGAAAAGAGCCCGTTTTCGAATCGAGAGAACGGTTTTTCGCGCGATGACCGACAACAGGAAATGAATCGAGATGGTACGCGCGCACAAAAAGCGGCACCGCGCCGTGACAACCGAATTACCATGTTCAATCAACAGCTAAGCGGTTAATCACCTTAGCGTGTAATTAAAGCTAGCAAGTCGGGTGAACAATTAGCGTCTTCTGCGTGATACTCGACAAGTCACGCCAATTTTATTAGCGGCGATTTTCAGTGGCACCTTTGCGGTATACACACCTACATAACACACACATACTTATTTTCATCTGTGACTGATCGCACCATGCGAAATAACGCGAGGGATGTACGCTGAGTGCGATATGACGCGAGTAAATCGAGTACGAGGAAAAATAAGGGCTCGCAAAGTAACTATGAGCTCCGTTATAAGATTGTCGCACATTATGCAATATAACGCGAGTGAAGCACGGGGCGATATAATTCGATGAAACGACGTGTAATGCGAAATAGCGATATGGGTTAACACAATATGCGGTATAACAAGGTTATTGGCACATTATGCAATATAACGCGAGTGAATCGTTAATAATAAAATTTATTGTGAACCGCGTGCGATGCGAAGTAACACGAGGGAATGCGATGCGAAGTAAAACGAGCACAGTGCGAAGTAACACGACTGAATCGTGTACCTTGCGGACTAACACGATTGAAACATGTACCATGCGATATAACGCGAGTAAGACGTGCGGCGAGTCACAATTGGAAATAAGCCCATACAATGAACACATAGCGATCCCGAATCAGCCAAATTCTTCGGGAGAATACTATACAGGCGTTGATGAAGAATCAAGTTCCTCCCGAGCGTTTCCGGTGCGCTCGATGCGCATGCGCGATCTGAAGTGTAATTACACGACACACAGACTGCCATGAAAAATATAGTTCTGTCAAGTATATACGTTCTGTAATTTAAGAATTAAGCTTGTTCAGTTCACTAATTATTATTAATTTCATTGATTTATATCTTATGAATGCAAAATTGATTGTTGAAACATGAGAAAGTATCGAAGAATTTGCAAATTTGCAAATTATCAAATTCAGAAATTGGAAGCAATTTCCATTAACAAGTACATCCGAAAATATCGGCAAAATATCCACGTAGAAGAGAAGCAGAAAAGCACTATTTCAGAGAACTATATTTTTAATGGTGAGTCCGATCAACGCCGAAAACCCAGAAAAGAGCGTAATCCCCCACGCGAACGGACGAAACCGATGAAAGTTCGCGTCTGCGATTCGATAGAAACGCGACCGAAAACACGGTGTTCGGCTATTTCGACCTCTCCTTTCGTCTCTACGCTACTTCGTGTCCGTGATCGAACAGTTTTTTATCGATTCCATACATTTTTGCGACTCCACCTACGTAAGCATGTGAAATTAAATTCATTGTATTTTAGCGTGTGCGTGTGTCCTACTGTGCATGCGTGCGCGTGTATCAGTGCATATATAATTGTATATCTTGAGGTACAGCTCGGTTGATTTTGCACGAGATGATCGATCGATCGGATCGACGACCTCGACGCGTACGTCGCTTCTACTCGATGATACAACAACAGGACAAATTTTAGAATTCTCAAGTGGACACGTTTTATTCTCATCGAACGATGCGTCTCGATCTCGTTCCTTAACCGGCGTCGATACACTTTACATATCTTGTTCGTTGCTGAAGAGACAAATAAGAGCTGACGAAAGGGCAACTTTCTTTCGGTCCTCTTTTAATTTTCTCGTTTCATTCTGCGATCGTACGCGTCGAATGGTTAAAACCGCGTCTACGCTTCGCAAAATTTGCTGCGAATCTTTAAACCACACTGGGCATCTTCGAGATTATGAAGCTCGATTTCTCTTACAATTTCAATTACGTTTATTTGTAAATTATTTGAAGTTTACTTTAATGTTACATTCGTTCGATTATACACTTTTGTATCTTTTTAAATATCTGCTTCTGATCGATAGATTTAATGTTGCTTAAATTACATAGTCAAGTTTATTCGAATCTTTTCAATATGGCGTGCGTTCTGAAGTATTTCTCAACTATTTGAAACTTATGTTCTTCAAATTCTGAAATTATAAATAAAAGTATGTTATTCATTATAAATGAAGTATGTTCTGAAGATGTAAATTTTGGTTAACGTAGACGCGGGTCAAGAACGCACTGTGAACGCTGTTCGAACGAACAAACCCTTTCGAGCTTAAAACAAAATCAAGAAAAAATAATTGCAAACACGATGCAGAAGAGGGTAACGCGAAAGGCGAGCACACAAAATGAAAGGAGAAAAAAAAACGAGGGAGAAGAAAGAATTGCGAACGAGAAAACACACGGCAGAAGACGAGAGAAAAGAGGAAGTGGGAGGCCGCCGTTTTTTCGGTGGACGAAGACAAATTAAAAACGATTCTAGCGGACGTGCGATCCAACTGTGCCTCGAAAATAAATAAAAAAAAAAAATGAAAAAAATAAAAAAACAAATCTGAGCGACGTCCCTTCCGACTAAAGAAAAAAAAAAAAGTGAAAAAAAAAAAACTAATATTTAATAGATTATAAACGTTCACTACTATTCTTATTGATATTATTGTCATTATTATTACTGTCATCATTAATTATTATCATTGTTATTGTTAATATGATTACCGTCACGCGTATTTTAGAGGAATTATTCACGTGCAATTTTGCGATGACGATTCCGGCGCGACATTCGTGTTTTTACTTCTTGAGCGTTGCGATGAAGAGAGCACAGAGCGAGAGAGAGAGAGAAAATGAGAGTAACGGAGAGTGAAAACGATGGAATTGACGGACACCCTATGGAGGGGATATTCTGAAAAGAAATTTCATCAAAGTACCTGAAATCAGAGAATTGAACAGTTGATTCGAGAGATAAAAGTTTGAAAATTTAAAGAAATGCGAAAATTCGAATATCCGATCGAAGAAAGCACGGTTCACGAAATGTTCGTGGATCATCGATATTTTCAATTGTCTTCTCTCGAATTAGAGCAGCCCCTGTACAGTCTAATTTGAAAGTCTCTCGAATTCCCAGCCCAGATTATAATTTCTTGAGCGATTCACCCAGAAATTATTGTACGAGAAAATAGCACTCGGTAATTAATTGTCTTTGACGCTTCGAACTTACTTCTTAAACGGTAGAGCAAAGATTACACGAGGAACGCTTGTTAGAGAATCAATATTAACTATTATCGATTAATATTAAATACCATTTATTCGAATAAAGTTAGGAAATAACGAGTTAAAGCGGCATAGAGATAATCTAGTGATTTTATAATTGCTTCCAAAATACGGTGATCGATGCGCGTGTGAGAACGGATAGAGATTCGAATTTTCTAGCTTCGTTATTTTTCTGCTCCATCGGGTGTCGCGTTGAAGAAACGAGAGGACGATCCGGGAAACGGAGGTCCCGTGAGAATCCTGGAGTGATCCTCGATCCTTCGCTGATTAATGTTAATTAGAAGGAGAAAGAGAGAAAAGGTGGTGAGAATGAGTGATAGAGAGAGAAAGTATGAAAGCGTGCGCGAATGAGAGAATGGAGAAGAGAGACAGGGAGAAAGTGTGATTATTAAATCTCTCATCGGTACATTTAATATAACGCTAATTCATTATTACAAACATTATTGGATTTACGGTAAACGGATAAGCGATTGATTACAATTTTGTCCTAATGTTCAGAGAAATAAAACAAGGAAATACACACCCGTTCCAATTCTACGCTTCCGGTTCTACGACGTGCCTTCGACCACGATTTCCCTCGTCCACCATATTTCTTTCAAACTTTAATCTACTTTCTTTTTCTCCTTTAATTTATACTCGAGACTGTTCTTATCTCGTTACATTCATGATCACGTACATTCATTATTATAATAATTCATTTTATTGCAAAGGGCAAGTCTTTATTTTGTCATTCAAGTAGATTAGGTTGTTGGATGGTTTTACATTTTATTTTTATTCATATCTGTTGCAATCCGGATACTTAATTTCGTTGAAACTTAGAATAAGCAACTACAGACTGAAGGTATGTGAAAATTGTAATACATACAGTTTAATCAGAACGTACTAAAGTCAATACAAGACAGTAGATTGTTTCAAAGTATGTAACTTGTGAAATTAAAGGTAATTTAAAAGCCCGAAGCCTCGTCGGACCCACGGAATATATTGCAAACAGTATACAATCAGTATATAATAAATATATAGCATATTAATTAATAAAATCAATATTAATTGAATTAAAAAAAAAAAATGGAACAAGTGGCGCCATCTCTCCGGCGAACAGGGTGAACTACGCACTTTTGAAACTCTACTTTAATTAGTTCCCATCTTCTACCGCTAGATGGCGCCACGTGTATCTTTTGCTATCAATTTAATTAATATAGTTGATTTTATTATTTTAATTGACAATAATATGAATCGAATTACATCGGAGAGCAATACTAATTAACGCGGAATGTTATATATAGCATATTAATCAATAAAATTAATGTTAATTGACTTTTTACGAAAATGGAACAAGTGGCGCCATCTCTCCGGCGAACAGGGTGAACTACACACTTTTGAAACTCTACTTTAATTAGTTCCTATCTTCTGCCACCAGATGGCGACACATAAGAAACCCTTAGAGTAATTAGGATTAGTCTAAAAATGATTAAAAATTGATAGCAGTTTGGTACAGTCAAAACAATTCGAAGTTAATTGGTATTGCACTCCAATGTAATTCGATTCATATTATTGTCAATTAAAATAATAAAATCAACTATATTAATCGAATTGATAGCAAAAGATACACGTGGCGCCATCTAGCGGTAGAAGATGGGAACTAATTAAAGTAGAGTTTCAAAAGTGTGTAGTTCACCCTGTTCGCCGGAGAGATGGCGCCACTTATTCCATTTTCGTAAAAAGTCAATTAACACTAATTTTATTGATTAATATGCTATATATAACATTCCGAAGTTAATTAGTATTGCTCTCCGATGTAATTTGCTGCATATTATAGTAAATTAAGTCAAGAAAGAGCTTATTTGCAAAATTTCGTCGACATCGTGAGCATGACGGTTTTCTGGCGGCGAAAGAGGGGAACTAACTGAGCCTATTTTAATTTTTTCGTTAGTACCGCTGGTTCACGGCTAGACGTCGCTAGTGGTATCGTTTTTTTTTTCTTTCCAAATAGCGCGCGAAAATATTCGTTTTTAAAATATGTAAGAACGAGACTTTCGAAATCCTTCAAATTTTGTGATTTAGGCGTATGTTTAGTATGCTAGTAATTCTGAAAACAACCTTTCTGAAAAGTAAAATGCGCAATAATATATCATCTTGCGATGTGTATGCCGAACTAAAAATGATGTCACAGCGTAACATAAAAGCAAAGTAGGTTGATGTAGATCAACGCCATCGAACGGTGTGTATTTTGAACTGAAAATAATGTAACAGGCTAACATGAAAGTAAAGGAGGTTTGCTCATTGCCTTGTCTAGAGCTTTTTGGGCCCTTGGCATACAAATTAAACCGTGGGTTTTGTCATAGGAACAACAATATTGATAATATTTCAGAGAACCACTGTAGTTGAACTGCTATTAATTTTTATTGTTCTAGTTTAAGATTATGCGCTCCAACCCGGTTCAATAAATTCTAGATATATGCCTAGTTTTACTAGTGATAAACGCGCCGTTGGTTCAACCTATAATGTTCTCGACTGTACAAGATGGTTTTTTTCCGCACCAATAGATCTCTTCGTGAACAGACTGTACATGCATTTGGCGTCTGGGTTGGAGACGCCAAGACATGGAATGCAGTTTCTGTGCACTGTGAACCCCGGTTGATTCTCGCCTATTGATTGTGTCGTACTAACAGCGTAGTGAATATTCTTTTTCTAATCCATTTTCCAAGAAATTCACGCGAAAACTGAAAGTTATCAGAGAAATCAGAACAGAATTAAGTAAGTACAGCGTAGTGAAGTTAATAAGTATTGTGGAAGACAATTGGCGCGCCACATATACTTGATGTCGTAGTAACCAAAATTTATTTCACAATTTTGCAAATAAATTGTTGCGAATATTCTTCTGTGCTACTAATTTTTAGCAGTTTGTTGTACGCAAAAGTGAAATTACAGTACACATCGTAGTAAATTTTAGTGCTCGTTCGATTTTGTTTGTACAAAGGAAAAAGGAAGGTGGTAAAAGAGGGCCAAAATTGTACCCCTTCAGGCACCTGAAATATCAGTAAAACATCATTTTATATGTCCCAAAGTATTATAAAAATGGAGTCTATCTGCACTGTGTTACAAAACTACAGTACAAAGGTTCTTTTAAGTAAAAAAACATCATGTCTGAAAATGTAAGAATCATTTGATCTGCACTTAATGCCATTTCACCTAAAAATATGATTCTGTATCAAACAATAGAACAAGTATCGTAAACAAAGTGGAATTGTCTTATTGTAATAAACATTTCTGATAGATACATTACACACTAAATCATCTAAAATATAAACATTTCAAGTTGCACGTTCATGCTTGCATCATACATATTATACCTTGGAACATATAACAATGCCATACTAACATCTTAGATAGCCGAAGTATGCAAGTTTGGCACTTTTTTTATTATCCTTCTTTCAGAAATGAAAATAACTTATGTATAATTTTTAATTTTAATTTTTAGACCAAAATGACACCAGAAGGATACACACGTGTTTATGTGGGTGGATTAAACGAAAGTATCAAGAAGGAGGACCTTCAGACAGAGTTTGAAAAATATGGCAAGCTGAACAAAGTTTGGATTGCTTTCAATCCACCAGGTTTTGCTTTTATCGAATTCCTAAACATGAACGAAGCAGAACTTGCTTGCAGCAGTATGAATGGCACAGAAATTATGGGTGCTAAATTAAGGGTAGAAATTTCACGAGGTAGAGGTCGGGGTGGAGGAAGGGGTGGTATGGGAGGATTCAGAGGAAACAGAGGTGGTGCTGCTAGGGGTTATGGGTCTGCTGCCTCCATCGCATTCAATTATAGAGGAAACAATATGTATACAGATTATGGAGGTTATTATGCAGGCAAGGGTGGTGGAAGTAGAGGTAGAGACTACTATGGAGAAGCCTATATCAACCGTACTGGTGGATATGTTACTCGAGAAGGATATACACAAGATGTTTATAATACTGGAGAGACCACTGCTGATTATTATACCAACAAAGGCACTGGTACATCGAGGTACCGAAGTCGTTCACCAGCTGGTCGTGGAAGGTACTAATAATATAGTCCCTTGTTAAGTCGTTTTAGATTATGTTTCTGCAAAAACTGTAGGCTGATAGTAGAGAAGCATAAATATGAATATAGGCTGACATGAAACAAATAAAATTTATTTTAATATAATTAAATCTACGTTGACAGTATAAAAAGAATATGTATTTAGAGATTATTGCATGGTGGAGGTTCAAATATTTCGGCACCGATAAATTTGTTGCATGTACACATACATTATATGATTATAAATGTGCACTCTTGTAATGAGTATTATCTGCCAAACAAAGGCACAGATAATATGACATTATATTTTGCACTTCCATGTTTGCAGTCATCGTCATCTTCGTGAATGCACATAAAAGATCTACGCTGCATTGCCAATCTGAACTGCGGGCCAATCGGCTGCCCACCCTGATGACTACATTTCTATCCAATCTACGCAGCGACCTGTATATAAACAAGAATCTACCATTGCAGATCAAGTTGTGCAATACCATTTGTATAGTATACTTTAGTTCTGCAGTTTGTAAACGTTTTCAAAACATTACTCATTATTCATGAAGGAAAACATTACTGGAAATTTTATATGAGATAAAAGAAATGAATCACGAAGAAAATTGAAACCAAGCTATATAATCTTAGTCTGAAGTATTTATATATGTGACTTTTGTCTTATTTAAACTTGGGGTATTATGTATTTTATAATTTTAAGTTTTTTTTACATATATATTTTTTGTATCCTTTTTTTAGTTTCTTTTTTATAGAAGAACTGAAAAGAATATAGCCGAAGGAAATTTAAAATAGATTATAGAAAAGATACGAGATAAGATACTTCATAATTGATAAGTTTTCTGTTTTTCCTTTTTCACATTTGATATGCTTTAAGAGATTTTCAATATGATTTTGTATTACTTATCATAGACATACTTATCATTTAAAAAAATGAAGAAAAACGAAAAAAATTTGCCAATTTTAGCCAAATGCACACTAACTGCTCGTATATAATTGACTGTGCAACTTTGCCTTAAAACTTTTTATATATCATGTCAAATCAAGATTTAAAAGCTGCGAAATTAATTCATTATGAATAATTTAAATTGAAGCCGTTTGAAGTATATGTGCAGAAATAGTATTGCATTTGGAAACTTTTGAGCATTTGTTATTGTGGATGCTTGAATGAAAAGTGAAGAAACATGGTAATGTCTTACCATTGCTGTAAATGATATGGAATTGGATACCTATTAAATGATTTGCTCTCACTACTATCCGCCACCCTGCCTGCCTGCTTGCCTACATTCTTAAGATTTTTTAATATCGGTTTCTCGTTTCCACTGATAGAAAGAGGATTTGAATAATATTTTTGCTACTACGCTATTCAAAAATTGTCTACGAATCATCGTCCCCTTTGGATTTCCAAAAAAGAAAGGTTTAGCTGGTAATTATTTGAAATTTGTATGCTGTGTTAGAAACATAATAATCAGTTGATCGTAACTTTTAATACATGGATTTTTAACGTAAGTATGGCAATATAAATTACACGAATAAAAACAACAGATTGTAAATAAATAACACCTTAATATTAGCAGTATAATCAACTAATGTTTGTATTGTATAATCTGATACATAAACGTACGCATGTTTCTATTTTTTATATTAATTATACTGTTAATATTAATCATAACTATAAGGATGAATAAATGCGAAAAGGTTTCTTCCATGTACAGATTTTTAAATTTTAATATTATTTTATAGAAGCTAACAAGTTAGACCTTCGTTCGGTGTTCTGAAATAGTGCTCTGATTAGTTGTTTAACTTGAGGCGCTGTAAATTCACGCGCCAGCGGCCCTTTACCGCTGTCCCATCTAATTTCAATTTCTTTCAGCGATGCACCTAACACGTGAATCAATTCCAAAAATTTCTCCCATTTTCGTACGTGTTGATGAATATTTTGAGGCTCCTGAAAATATAGCAATTTTTCCTGATCATTCCAAAATGATCGCCACTGATTAGCAATATCATTACAGTTTGATTTTACAGGTACATTTCACAGATCTTCTACTATGATAATCACGTACATATTTTTTAAATGTAATAATTTAATCTTCAATAAAGTCTCTTAAAATACTAAAACATATATTTTCTTTTAACTCCGACTTACCGGGAAGATTTGTGGTGCACGCTTCACAATCATGTTAAATAATGCTACCAACTCAGTGGCAACATCAGCAGGAATGTCTTCGACAGATACTACTCTAATTATTAGATCTTCAACCATAGAATTCATAATGCATCCTAAAGTATAACTTAAATAAATTTACATTTTCTCATATACATACATATATATATTACACAATTCTATTGAAAACTGACCGACTGTTCTGCAATAAATATTTACAGGCAATACATCTAGCCAAACTGTTTTCAACAATTCCAATTGTCTAATACATTGCCTCATTGCACGCTCCGTGCTAGGATGTAACTCCGAAGTTTGACCTAACGCTGACAAACCTTATTTCAAAATAAAATATTTTAATTATACATTATGTATACCGTGAACTACTGGAATCAAAAATATTGTTGTTACTAACCGGACTCTTTGAGAATATCAAAAATAATATTTCTTTGATATTTCATATGCTCTAGAAAACAACTTGATCCTACTTCTCTCAATACCAATACCTGATCAGCAAAAGTCAAATTAAGTTTGTGCAAAGATTCTGGTAATTTATCTCTATATTCGTGTCCCAGCGTTATAAGGTGATGTGCAAGATACATACAATTATTGTGGAATACCGCTATAAAAATGTAAGTAAGATTTGAATTTAAGACCAAGATCCATTAAACAATTATTTCATAAAACAAAATAATTGATTACAACTACTTACCAACTTGTTGCGGTATCGTTTCTAAAAATTTTCTGTGATGTTCAGGCACGATTCCTGTATACATTTCAAAAATATTTCTACACGTATAAAACAATCGTACCGCGCATGAATCTGAACTGTAACACGCTTCATCCAGAATATTTCGTGCAAGGTCTAATATTTCTTTTGTATTCTTGCTAAAATACAGTTTATGTAATAAATGTTTCTAAAATCATTTCATATCATTTTTCGAATAATTTGTATACCTTATTTGGCACTTTGGAAGTTGAAACGTGTTATCACTCAATTTTTTCTCAATCTTTAATTTATCATAATCGTACGTGTCTTCTGGAAATTCAAGTGATTCCTAGAACAATATTTCAAAAGACACATAATCGACGCTAATTGATTAATATACAATAATTTAAGAGGAACTTGCCTGTGGCTCATATATGACACAATCATGCAAATCTTTTTTCATAATATTTCTGGCCTTTGATAACAAATCTTGACAGACCTTGTTAATAAATAACTGATCAATATTCTTCGTGTATTCCGAGAGAAAAAGTTGATCATTCGTGATAAACCCTGAAACAGTGAATGGAAGTTGTTACATTTAAGGAAAAGAAAATAATTTTGTAATGAAACAGACATTTATCCTACCAATTTTAACTAAGAAATACTGGAAATCGTTGATCGCCTGAACAATAGGTGTAAAATTTTTCAAATCCGCGTTCGATGTAGGAATAATTCGCGAAATACAATCGGCCGTTAACGACGCTGACAGTCGTTCCAATAAATGAGGCTGTATTTGTTTCAAGAAGGTTTCATCATCATATATGATCATGTTAAAATATTGATGAAGAAACTTGAACAGTAATTCTAGATTGTATAGTACACTTTTGTAAGTTGGTGATTTCTTCTTGTTTAGTACTTCTACAGTGAAAACTTTTTCATCAACCACATATACAGAACAATCATCATTGATAATCGGATTTATAATGTAGTCCATGAGTGTTGTAGAGAATCTATGCAGATGACTTGCAAGGTTGTCAATGTAATGCAAACCCTGAATTAATTCTTGCATGTCATCACATTCATCTTTGACACTTAATGTAACAATTTTTGCATCCTTATCATCAATGCCAGTCCAACAAATTCGCTCGTATAACAGCATTGATGTGTTAGATAAAAATGAAGTATACAAATTCAAACATTCTGCTTCGATTGCTGTGTAAATATCAAGATCACGTAAGTCAGTTTGTGGGTCATTTAAGATGCTGTAAATGTGACACAATGTTTTAGCCACATGTACATATCGTTTTTCATCCTGGTAACTTTTTACTGACTTTATAGATTCATGTAATGTTAAAAGTTGATTTGACAGTTGTAACATCATGTTTGATTCTTTTAAAGCTTCTGACAGTGACTTTAATTCTTTCGTGGACCCTGATAATTCTACTTTGACCTAAAATGGTAAATTTTGGATAATGATCATTCATAATTTACATATAACCTTTGCGGACTGAAGATGTACCTGATCATCTATTTTCTTTTGTAAAGTATTCATCTCTTCCAGCAACTTTTCACCTTTTGCTACCAAATGTTGATCCCTCTTCAGTTTTGATGTAAACTCAACATAATTATCATCCATCAAATCTTTCACATCATATTTTAATTTTGTTATTTCCTTTTGTATTTCTGATATCTTTTCATGTAAATTGACTTTCTCCAGTTTCCCTAATCGGAAAAATAAAATTTAAAAGTTCCTTTTTAATTGCAGGTTTAAAATATTTATGTATTTCTGTGTGTGTATGTACCTGCTGTGATCAGCACGTCGGTTACAAATGATGTCATTTTGGTTTAAAATAATTGCCTTGTATATTTATTGTAATTCAAAATCACCTAATATTTTGCAATGTTACCTGAACAAGGAACAGTACCATCTTATGCTTTATTAAAAATTGCCAGTATTAGAGCCATATAACCTATACTCTACCGGTTTTCATCCTCGCGCATTTTATTGCACTTTGTCTCACAGATGATCAGACTTTCAAATAACAAGTTTTTGTTCATTCTGCGCATGTCAGATATGATTGGTTCTAACAAAATCCGTAACCAAGAAGAACACACTAGCGCTCTTTGCAAGTGTGCAATATACCTAGTGATCATTTATTTCATATTCTTCTTGTATGACTTTCTGTTTTGTCTATTCACATATTTTTGTCCATCATGTATACTTATGATCTTCCGTTGAATGAATAATACACCATGTTTGTCTGTCATTATCGGATGGCGCCACTGTTGAAATCAATTTCCATCCGTTACATGTTTCGAAATCATTTATGAAAAAAATAAGGAATAACCTTAATAAAATCTTTTAACGTAGTTATAACTATGGTTTACATTAGCAAAATTATTAACTAACAAATTATAAATAAGTTACTTGAACCAATGTAATTAAAACTAGATGCTATAAATGACTAATATTGCGGTAATCTCTGGAATCTAATCAATGTACTTGCACATAAATAACTTTAATCTTACCATCAGTATTATCCGCCTGTATCTGTGAGCAGGTATTAACAATCATGAATATTGATTGGAAGTAATACCTACTTACATACATGATTAGAATTTTTTTGCTTAAGTGTAACATAATTTTATGCACATGATTTTTTTTTTAATTTTAATGTATACAATGTTACGTTCATTAAAAACTCTGTATAAACATTATCATTATAAATATAAAATGATTCCACACCACCAAGTGTCAGAGACAAAAGACAGGTTCGGAGAGAAGACTCACCTGTTTCACAACCTGCGTGACGTACCGCATACCATGTCACGTGACAAGTTTTACCTTTCAGCGTTAGTAGGTGGTGGTGGTGGTAGTAGTAGTAACAATAGTATATTGCTTTATGGTAGCCACGGTAGTGGGCCTACGGGACGACGCGAGGTAAGGCGCGTCCATTGGGAAAGACGGAAGGAATATAACGTGGAACCAGTGAAACCGCGCCCAACGTGACGCCAGGTGGTCATCAAGCCGCAACGAAACTATCTGCCAAGTTCCATGCCTGTTTCGTTCGTTATAAATTGTAGAGATCGTTCGGTACCATCGCAAACTATCTTCCGAAGTGCAACGCAAACGTTTCCCCTTCAATCGGCAGGCAAAAGAAAACACGCCTGTGAACCGTGGTAGCAGTGATTGAATAACAATCCGACGGTGAATAAGTTTTTTGTTTGCGTGGATGAACGAACGCGCAAAAAGTTACACGGCGTTTTTCGGATCGTTATTAGCGAAAGGGTTTCATGACGGGAGAGTAACGGCAGCGGTATAACCGAGTCGCTACAGTCGAGCTGCGATCTCTGGCGCGTGAAGGAGTACGCTGAGAAGAAAGGTTAACGCTCGAATTTAAAATACAGTGCACCTCCGCGTTTGCGTACTGGTCACGACGATACTGTCTCTTGGAAAGCCCCGTCTCGATCAGGATCCATGGATCCCCCGTGCATGCTTGAACGAGGTCTGTGATTCGAAGATCTTTTTACGTTAGAACATGCGATTGAACCGTGGTAAAAGGTGATCCTTGACTGGAGAACAACTCTGCGTTGGAACATGGACGATTTTAATGAATTGTTATAAACTTACGTTCGAGCTTCGAGTATGGTCCACAGAGCTGCTGTTAATCGATAATTCGATAGATCGATAATATCGTTGAAACGAATAAGTGATCAATGTAGAATGTAACACGTAATTATATTACTGAAATCTAACCTTCAGTCATAAATATGATGTAAAATGATGCGCCGAAAGTAATAGTCGACGCATCAACGTAATCAGTGAAAGTATCGATTTGATTACGCGTCGCGGATCGAATCATCGCGTGACGCATCCGTGTATCGTGATAAAGAAATATGTATTTATAAAACGTGGACGCTTCGAAATGTGCTTAAAAAATCGTTCATTCGTGTACGTTTTATCGGTAAACAAATATCGTTATCTTCTTTAGACACCGGCACAGATCGATCTATCTAAATGTTGCAACAAGTGTCATCAAAGTGTACGAAACTATCGAGCGAATTCAAGAATCGAGAATTATCGATTCGCGCAGGATTCCGTTCAACTGGTAACAATCTTATCGAGATCGAGATACAGTGAATGCGACAAAATGCGTGTTTCGTGCCTGTTTTTGATTTTTCTGACCGTTCATGGCCAATCGGACGAGGGGTTCGACCAAACGTCTATTTACTATACGGAGCCAACTTTCATTAATGCGAGCAACAGCAATGCAAATGGGGGTCTCACGGAAGTGCACGGAGGTCGTATTGTTAGGGGGCAACGATTATTGGAACGATTGAAGAGTCCTTATCTGGTGCGAGAAGATTTATTCGTGGAACGTGAGGGAGAACTGGTGATAGAAGCAGGGGTGCAGATCCGGTTTGGTCCCATGATCGGAATCACGGTTCGCGGTATCATAACAGCCAAGGTAATGATTTAAAACCTGTAAAACTACATTTATTTCTCGAAAAATAATGATAAACGTTTCTTTGATAGAAGGGAACCCACGTCTACCTGTTTAGAAACTTTCGAATACAGGGTGTCTCATATAACTGCCGCCATCATTTTTCACTTCCGATAATTGGACATACAAATATTTCCAACACAAGTTGTCTAAAACATTATCTTTTTTTATTAATAGTCAAGATCTTAAGTAACGACAGTTATGCGAAAGTCCCTATACACCTTACCGGCCGAGTAAATTTATAATTGCAATTTATGAAACCCTCAGCAAAAAGTGGAAATATCATTGGATGATAAAGAGGAATAAATTATAGGAGTGACAGAATGATAAATTAATTATAATACACGAGTGTGAAGATGAAATAGCTTTTTAACCTGTGTGTACATGCGTGAATATTAGTCAAGAGCACCGTGTCACAGTCACAAGAGAGATGAGCGTTTATCTATGTGTAACACTAACGTTGAATGAGCATTACTCATCCAAACGTACGATTGTGCACGTGTTACTACGGACATGCCAGGAATGACTGAGGGTAATAATTAAGGTTCCAAGAAAATTTTACGATCCCGCTTCAACTTACATTTCGCCACAGCGCGCAAGAAGACCAATGCGGTTCACAACTTTGAGGAAACTTATTTGCGCGATAAATATAGCATAATACATTCACGGCGATAGTTAAAACGTCTCCTGGAATCGATATCTCCATGGCGCTGATATCGTGTGCAAAGATTTAGTAGACCAAATTAGTCTATCAACTTACTCATGCCGTGAATAATTAAAGTATGACGCACTAAATATTATTCATCGATTCCCACCTATGCCTTACACAATCGAGCATAATTTTATATTAGTTCCAGTTACTACAATAGAAGTATAATTGGTGCTCATCACTGATTTGACACGCCATCAAATAATGCTGAAAATAATATTACCGGGCTCCGCAAATTCTGGTGACGATCCTGTCCATCACTTCCGGTTTTGCCCAAATTCGCCATTACTGTTGCTTCATGGCGCTGTTACTTTCCAGCGTATTTTCCTCGAACTTGGAGAAACGTTAATTATTCTCTGTTACTGGAAAGTCATGAAACTTTTCTTTGAATGGACATCGAACCGTTGTTCTGCCGCACGGCAAGAACCGCAATAAACAGTGTTCGGCTTTAAGTAGCGCGTAACGAGAATCGAAACGAACCTAAGGGTATTCGAGAGGCCAGGCTTATTCTAATTGTACCGGAAAGACAGATTTAAAACTGGTATAGGGTTACCGCGTTTTTGCACGGATGAAATTTCATGTACAAGGTATACCAGTACAATGCAAGGAATCCTGGATACCCGAGAGGGTGACAACAAAAGGACAATGGCACATAGAAATTGGCCAATTTCGTACTTCGTTGTCGACAAACAATTTTTATGAAATATGGTGGCTTTGATCAAACTGTACCTTTCTACATATCCGAGTACAGAGTTGTGAGCAGACTGATCAAGTAAAACAGTCGCAGCGCAAGATTCTACGAATTATAAACTTATTTTTTCTCTTTATAAATCGTGAATCTGTAAAGGGAAAAGGGATTCGATAGAGTGTGAGGCGAATGACCGGAAATTCCATAAACACGCCAGTTGAGTTGATTGCTACTTTATTCGCATCACGTAGCCCAACGTATCGTGCGTGTCGCGTACGTGCACGCATTGCTGGACAGAATTAGTATTATTAATATTCCAAAATGTGAAAAATGCACGTTCAGATCGTGCTCCTCGCTGAACGCTATGGTAAACGTTTAAAGCTGGTTTTATTCGCGTAAAGGGAGAAGGTCTTAGCGGATTAAGGGAAAACGAGTGGAAGTAACCCACTTAAATGGATATACGGATTCTAATCGGAGCGTTTTCGCGAGGGCAGCCCGACGAAAGCCCTGGCGAAGAGGCAACTAATAGGTCGATTAAGAACGAGATACGAAGAGCGTGTACAGTGTAAAAGGAATGAAGGAATGAATCAGCTCTACATGCACCGCCCCCGACGCGCGGTGCGTTTCAGGTCACGGATCAAACAGCGGTTCTTAGCCTGAACTGTTAACCTTTGACCTCGCTAATCCTCTTACGCTTTAGACCAGACGAGACCTTCCTCCACCTTCAACGCGTAGACGAATTATAGTGATTGTATCGCTCGTGCTCTTGTGATTAGATCTTCAGATAGTAGATCCAACTTGGCTAAAAAGTTTTTTCTTGTTTTTTAATCAGATATTACTACTATTATATGTAAAACCTTATTGTACATGTTTATTTTTTTCTGTAACTGCGCTTTTAACTACCAAATACCAAATACGGAGTACACATAGTATTTATCGAATACCGAGCACCAATCGAGACACGTTGAATACCGCATTAATTTCCCACTTCCTTTCTGTTTTAAGGGAGATCCACAAGCACCGATTCTGTTAACGGCAGCAGAAGTAAATAACGAGGTGCATTCTGTAGAATCGCCGCTTTCGATACGACTGGTAGATGGTCCAACACCATACGAGGGTCGACTACAGCTTTTCCATCGAGGGGAATGGAGATCCGTTTGCACCAATTCGCGAAAGTATGTGTTTCTTTACTATGTTTATTGAATCTCAATATTGAATCATATTCACATCTCTTCATATCGAATAGTTGGACACGGGCTGACTTAGAAACAGCGTGCAGACAACTCGGTTTCCAAGGAGGACGATGGTGGTCCTGGATAGACAGACAATGGCCAGCAAAACCGCGGTTACTTTACGAGCAACCGGGCTGCAGAGGCACGGAAGCAGCCTTAACAAGTTGCGAGAAGTGGTCCGATAGACAACTTGGTGGTGGCGTTTGTGGTAAAATTTGAATCGGTGTTATGAAAACATGAATTGAAATAGTCCGGAGAAAGTAAAGATGCGATTTCAGATTATCATCCTGATCTTGGGATATCCTGTCTGCCTCGTCACGATGGAGGCACGAAGGCGATCAAGCATTGGCGAGGCATTCGTTTCGAGGAAGCTTTGTACGATCATCCCTTAATTCAAGAAAATACTCTTTACATAAGACAATCGAAGTCAATTTTACGGAATGTTATAATAGAGTAAGTATTTCTAAAAGTTGAGCTATAAAGATTGAAACAATGTTCGGTTTTCGGTAACAATGTATCGTTTAAAAGGCATGCAGGGACGGGCCGAGAGTATAACGTTACGGCCGCGATCGATGTCGAGGGTGTTCCACCGCAAATGGAGTCGATTTCAGTTCTCGATGCCGCCTTTACAGGCATTAATGTCTCCACGCCGAACGCTCCTGTATTAATAAATAACTGTACCATTCAGAATAATAGAGGTAATCTTCATAACAGTATCATTAATTAATTCTTCGAGTAGAATTATCGTCTTCATAAGGACTTGTACTTGATTTACAGGGTATGGAATTTACGTAAACAGCTCATCTGGCATGGCACATATTAACGATTGTTCTATATTGGATAATGGAGCGGATGGAATTAAGTATATTCATTTCGACGAACGACCCGATGATAAATTAGATCGTACAGAGGTCTTTGATTTGTGCACGTTTCCAACGACTGCCAGTCAAACCTTTCCTGTGATAATATCCATGGAACAGAGCAAATATGCGCAAAATATGAAACGTTGTCCACAGGTAAATATGTACAGTGTAGTCTCGCTATATGGCCTGTTGAGTTAGTAACCCTTTACATGAACTTTCACATGTATAAATTGTCAACGCGTTAGTTAACTGTTACCTTCCCCAATCTAATGTATATACTGCAATAATGCTTAAATATAAACTATACTTTTAGCACATATTCACGAGACCAGGCCACGTGCTGACAATGCACTTTCTGCAAATGAAAACCAGCAGAAATAACAGTGCATTCATCGAGGTATACGACGGCATAGGTGAAACTGAAAAGCTGTTAGCCAGAGTGAGAGTGAAGAATGGCACACTTCCTCAGAGTGTCACCACCACTCGTCAGAATATGTACGTGAAGTTTGTCGCCGAGCCACGCACCTCTACGATCATTTTCGTACGATTGTCTTCTGGTTACAGTAAGAACTGAAATATCTTTTAATCAAAGTTGTTCAAAATTTCCATGTTCCGTTGATGGACAATCTGCTTGTCATTCCAGAGAAAACGTATGACCTGAACGTAACTGGTAGCGTAATAGCCGGTAATAACGGAAGAGGAATTGCAGTAGAAAAGTTGCGATCCGCTCTACACGTTCATGAAACTTCAGTGTCCAATAACAAACATGTAGCAGGCGTTCATGTATTGGGTGGTGCCGCGGATGTAAATATCACCGGTAGTCGTATTTCCTTCAACAGTGGAGATGGTGTTAACATCACCGTTACAGGAGGAAATCGCAATATATCACGAACAAGTATATCCTCGAATCAGGGTTACGGATTTGCAGTGTGGTTGAGCGGTAATTCTTCCACCGAGTATGTGTATTTCAACCAGTCCACCGTGGTCGAGTATTCGCAAATATTCAGGAACAAGGACATCGGTGTTCTCGTTGGCAACGTGACAGGCAATTCTTACGTAAATGTGACCGGCAATTGGTTCAATAGCAGCGCAGACACATCGTTACAAGTAGAATCCAGTTGGAGACAGAACGCAGGGATGCTGAGACTTCAAATTGGTCACAATTCTTTCGTACAGAACGCGAAGGTCGGAATTAAACTGAGTCCCGCTCTCAATATGGAAGCAACCATCGAATACAATCATTTCAGAGAAGAATCCAGCGGATGTATACTGATCAAGAATCCTTTGTACGAGGAGTTCAATATTTTGCCAGTTGACATTGTAATCAAGCACAACGAGTTCTATATTAATCGTGGTGCTTTCGTAGCGAACATCGGTCTTTCACCGTACAGCGACGTTCAGAGATTACTGTTCACCAGAAACTTCTTACGGGACAATCGCATTAGAGAGCTGTTCGACAACGGCATCGCGATAAGGTCCAAACTGGTACCTCGTTCCAGAGTCGCGGCCGTTGTCGTGGTTTCGTCCAGCAACGTGGAAGTGTTTCGCAACATTTTACACAACCCAGAATCACGATACGAAATCGGTTCCCACTTGGAGGACCAGAGCAAGGTTATCAACTGCACGTACAACTGGCTGGGATTCGCCGAAGAGAACAAAATATTCGAGAGACTGTTTCACAGGAAGGATAGATACAACTTAGCCAAGATCGAATATCTACCGTATCTGTTACACAGTAGCAATCCAGGTGCCAACACGATAATCACGAATCCAACGTTCGTTCCACGGTTCGTTACACCCGGTACAAATTTAGTGGGTGGTGAAGTGGATGGTCTGGAGTTTCTGAACGCTGGCGAGTACATCGTTGAGCGTGACATCAACGTGCGACCGGATGGCAAGCTAATTCTTCATCCTGGTGTTACCTTGCGTTTCCCACCAGCCGTGGGCATGATGGTCGCCGGAAAACTGGACGCTCGAGGCAAAAGACCCAGCGACATCTTGTTCACTTTGAAAGAGGAACTCTTGATGGACTCCAGCAACGCGTCCCTGATGGACGAAGGCCTAAGTCAATTGAACGAGATGGAGTCCATACCCGTTCGACTCCTCGGAGGAAAGACAAACCTAGAGGGAAGGTTGCAGGTGAAGGTGGGCGAGAAATGGGGCACTGTTTGCAATTACGGTTGGACGATGCGCGACGCAGCTCTCGTTTGCCATCAGTTAGGTCTCACCCTGGACCCTGACAACTGGCTGATGGAGCGCTCTCAGATCCCAAAGGCGGGCATCAACGAGGATATCGTGCTCAGCAACGTCAGATGCACGGAGAACGACAACGATGTGTCCAAGTGTCGAGCAGAAACAGAGCAGAACTTCGAGAACTCCTGCACGCATGAGAACGACGTTGGTGTCAGATGTTCAGAAGCTGCGTGGGCGGGTCTGCGGTTGGGACCCCTTGCACAGAGAAGCGATCTTCAGTACGTGACCATTGAGAAAGCTGGGTTACTAGATTATACCACCAGTTCGTTCAAGCCAGCCTTGCAAATAGATTTCGCGAGACACTCCTTGGACAGCGTTAGGGTCATCGACAACCTGCAAGACGGTCTGGGGGTCTTGTACTCGGACATCTTCTCCGCGGATGCGGTGAACGTGGTCAGGAACAGTGATTTCTCGCAGAACGGAGGAAGCGGTATAAGCTTTAAGCAGTTGGGCATGGAAGTCATCAATACCAGAATCGACAACAACAAGGTTGCCGGCATAAGGCACAACCCTGCCCTCTCCGCTGTTCAACAACGAGAATTTGCTGGCTGGTTTCTGGGTGTCACAGATTATATCGATTCTACTTACAATCCGATAGTCATACCGTATCAAATGAAGGACATCAAGTTGACTAACGAGGAAACCAAGTATTTGATTACGGCTAAGGTCACGGGTGAACCCATTCGACAGCAGATCAGTATCGAATGTAAACCAGGATACGTTATCGGTATCCAACTGCTCAATCCCATCGAAAACCGCAGCACAGAACAGATAATCATTGATACCAGTAGAGGTAGCTGGGACCTGAAACGGGATCTGGCAGTGTTCCCTGCTACGTCCAGCTCGTTTAACATAGAGTTACTCTATAATAGTGGTACGAATGCACTTGGAGGCGCTGTTATCGTCATCACTGCTCTTCAGATCTCTGCACAAGATATACGAAGTAACAATATGAAAGGCCCAATCCCAACCCTGCTGGTTACAAAGTCCAAGATCAAGAACAACAAGAAAGGTATACTCGCGTCCTACTACAACAGACATTTGGACGAGATCGGTGATCATTTTCTTCGGAAAGCGAACGAGAGCATACAACTAGTCAGCTGCGAGTTGTCCCACAATCAGGAAGAGGCTATTTACGTACACTCGCCTCACTGGAACATCTTTCAGACGAACTTGTCCGAGATCGCGATCCACATAAACGACAGTCTGATCACGGATAATGGTAAAGGCATCTACCAGTTCAGTCGCGATGCACGACACTCGAACAACCTCTTCCATTGGATAATGCAAGACAGCACCATCGAGAGAAATAAGAAAGGTGGCTTTGAAGTGTTGCTACCCGATGTCTGGCAGTACAACGAGAATTTCACGCATACCTTGTACTTTGACAACAATACCTGGCGGAACAATGAACAGTTTGGCTTCATAGTCGACGGACATTACGCTACCTTGAATATATCACACAACCGATTCGATGGGAATCGTTGCAAGTCCGGCTTGATCTCCATCCGCGGAATGGAGAAGAAGATGCAGATTAACAATAATCGTATCGAGAATAATAAGGGTGTGTACATGGTGGAATTCAAGGCAGATAGTCAGTCTGAAATTCTGGGTGATGTTCATGCCCGTTTCTGTTTCAACGAGGTTAAACAAAATAGTTATGACTTGGACGGTATGGGACCACGTCGTACGAATGATGGTCCAAGCTATGTCGTTGGTTTCCATGGGATACAGAAGGTACAGATAAATAAGAACCTGTTCGGTCAGAATTCGTTGGACTATGAGCTACTGGCTGGTATCAGAACCGCTAAGATCAACAACGAAGTTAATGTGACGGATAATTGGTGGGGTACATCTAACGACAGTGAAATAAGGTACCTATATACTTCCCACCACATGCACGTATTATAATTTTAACATGTACAGAATTTCACATGATTTTCTATTTGCAGACAAAGGATCTTCGATTTCGATGATTGGAACGACCACGCCGTAGCTAATTTTCGCCCCTTTTTAATCGAAGACTCTTTCGATTCCGATGTGTCTGCATCCCGCCAGTTTGGAAAGGAGATAGATTTGGATAATTTGGGCGGACGAATAATAGAGAATTTATCCATACACGCCAGAGACAAACCTTACGTCGTACGATCGGATATCACTATCATGCCGGAAGCTACTTTACACATTTATCCAGATGTCGTTATGGAATTTGCTCCCAACGTTGGAATTCTAGTTCTTGGTACTTTGAAGGCTGTTGGTTCACCTGAGCACGAAATTATAATGAGACCGATGGAACGAGATAATAATGAGTCGATGAATGCGAAATTAAGAAGTGGAAAGATTGTTTCGGGGTCGGAGGAAACGATTCGTCTCTGCAAAGATGGACGATGTTCCTCTTTGTATAATGAAGGTACACTCAATATATATGACATCTTGGTACATGTTACAGCTATGATATTTCTTTTAATGTACTCTTGTAGGATTTTTGGAATTCTTCAACAAAACCACCTTGCAATGGATACCTCTGTGCGACACGAGATTTACAGAAAGAAACGCGCAAGTAGCCTGTCGACAATTGGGTCATGATTCACTCAATGTCTACGTATCGTATGATCGTAGGTACGAGCTTCATCCTGGTTCTCTGATTCGAGTTTGGTCTTGGTCTGAACCATTACAGGTATCTATATACGTATATATTTAAGTGACAGCGTGTACACATTCTTTCAAAAGAATGTTCTACTATTTCATCAATTTATTATGCAATGTCTCAGTGCACGGGCAAAGAAGAGAAACTGGAAGACTGCCAGATTAGACTGAACGGTCAATTATATGGCCATCGACACGAATGTCCATGGGACAGTCAATTCGTCTTCATAAATTGTGGAAAACGAAATCTGGACGATAATCATGACTATTGGGGTGGTATACGTATTGCCAACAGTGAATTTGAGCACCACTTGTACGAGCATCGTATTCACGACGTTGTTACTCACGGGACAGTAAGACGCGTAGAGTCTATCTTAAAATATATTAATATTACTGGTGCCGGAATATTGCACTTCGAGAAATCGGCTGCTCTGCAAACAATCATGAAATCTCCTACCATAATGCACGTCGATATATCTCACAGTGCTTATCATGGAATCAATGTAATATCGCCGACTCATACGGTTAGTATAAAGAAATGGATAATTTAGTGATGGGCAGATCAGCTCACTGAGTTCATGGGCACTTGTGCATGCTTATGAAGACTAATCTTAATTGACCTTACAGATTGAATTGCTGTTCAATAACATTAACAATGTGCTCGGTAACGGTGTGAATGTGCTCTCTATAACGGGAGAAGGACGAGAAGCAGATGAAAGTTCCTTCACCCCTATTAAGGATCTCAATATTCCCTACAACTTGTTCAGCATGATCGATATATGTGACACTACCAAGGAGATCACTCTCGAGGAACGTGTAATAGTTTACTATAAATACGACAATCATCCCGTCAATTGTATTAAGATATTCCGCAGTGCTTATAGAGCGAAGCCTTTTGGATTTAGGTACACATTTTTCACCGATGAAAATATTTAATAATCTCTGTGATCGAGCGAATGCTTGTAACTCGTTTGACATGTTCCAGACTCTTGCAATTCAATCTTTTTAATTCTACCGGAAAACCTGGACGAGTTGATAGTATAACTTTATACGATGGAGATATTTATAACATCACTGCCAAGCGTATTGGTCATTTAGAGGCTAATAGTCTTGACGAGAAAAAGTTGTTTAGGACTCAGGGGCCTAGCCTTAGTGTAAGACTATTTGCTAATGGTGCGAGCAACGTGCACGGTTTCATCGCAGAGGTTGTTACTTTGCCTATCTCTGCTATTGGATTTAGTGAGTATTTTTAAGTGATTTCAGAATAAATGGCAGATATAATGTGTGCATCGTTTCTTGTCTTCAGATCGTGATGTGCAACATAATGTTTCTTATTCTGTGATATCTAAATGTCGCGAAGGTGCGATCAAATATGCCAGTGCCGGTGAAGTGAATGCAATAATGACTCTTGAACGTAATCAATTCACGAATAACTGTGAGAAACTTTATGGTAATTTTTCGACTTGCAAGTCAGCTCTGTGGTTGGACGTTCAAAATACCCAGTCTTTATTCTTCAGGGTAAATTATTCAACAATTACCGAACAAAGTTTTGTAGACGAATGAATTGAATGTTACACTGCTTCTAATGTTACAGAATAACGTGGTTCGATTCAATGAAGGTGGTCTTTCGATTCGTGCTGACTCCAGAGGTTCAGCAACTTCTTTGAAAGGATGGATTCACAACAATCTGTTTGCGGATAATTTCAATAAACCTGTGCTGTATGTTGAACATCTTTTATTTTCGAATTTGAAGAAAACAGTGGACTTATTCCATATCCTTTTAGATACGTGGAAGGTCGTCAAAGCAGTCCATACCAAGAAGTGACGATATTCAGAAACTATTTTACAAAAAACTCTGCTCCTTACGATAATAACATTGTCTTAAAACAAGTCGTCAGCAATATGACCCTAAATTACTTGCATGCTAATCTTGGTGCTCATCTCTTAGAAATTTCTGGATTTGAAGGTGTCCGTTTGCCTATCTATCAGAGTACATCTCACAACGGTTTTTATAAGTGAGTATTTTCTAACTAGTGTTCAATATAAACGACTGTACTTTGAATTACATGGGAAATTATTTCAGGAATTACGCAGTGGATCGCAATGGACGCAGTACAATAGTCGCTGGAACTCCTGGCCAGCAATACGTTGACAATGTCTTTTTCAATCCAGATAATGATTATGAAATGCTGACAACAAACAGATCACAGTCTGTATTATATTCTGTGTGTTCTAATTCAATGCAATGTTTAGAATAATAACACTCTGCAATTTTACAGGCAATTAGAAATGTGGAGATCTCACATAGATGCACGACACAACTGGTGGGGATACAATGAAACCCTAGCAGTCGCAGGTAGGGTCAGGGATAGAGGAGATTCGCCAGAGTTGTTACAAGTGGATTATCAACCTTTTCATATGACCAACCAGTCTGTTCTGAATGGAAAATGCCCACCTGCGTGGGATCTCGTTGGTGACACTTGTTACATGTACATTGGTGGTCCCATGGACTTTTTTACTGCCAGAGATTTTTGCAGAGTGAGTCATTGAATCTATTACCATATCTAACTGTAGTACGATTTTATCATTTTGTCTTCATTCTTTGACCTTTATTTTTTATGCTATAGTCTGTAAATGCATCGATGCCCTTTATCATGGGTGATTACCTAGAACTTTGGAAATTCTTACGGAAGCAACAAGTACGTTATGATTATTCGGATCGTGCATGGGTGCAGCAATTAGATCATGTGGATCAGTGCACAACTTTCACCTATCAAACCATAGAAATTGATCACTGTGCTCAACCGAGTCCCTTCATTTGTGAAATTGGTACGTCCTGCTAATTGGTACGATTATCAAACTTAAAGAAAGAGTACAAGGAAATACAGGTTCGTTTTTTGATTTAGATCCTAAAGTGAACATCGACCCACTATCGTGGAGGAAAGACATAGTTGCAGTAGCTGTATTAGGAGCAGCAGGCGTGGCACTTGCGTTGTTAACAGCTGCTATCGCGCTTTGGGTGTCTAAGTCGAAGAGACGAAATATCGAGAGGCTAGAAAGGCGAAACTCCATCAGACAATCCTTGCATTCATTACGATCAGTCGGCTCTACTTCAGGGTTCACCGAACTCGCCTATCGACGTAAACCAATTGCGGTAAAGGATCAACTTACATAATGATCAAATATATAAAACCTCAAACTTTAAACAGATAAGTGGCATAATAGAAACTCGATTGATTTCAGACGAAGCATTCAACAGATACTCTGAACTCCAAGTCCTTGGATTACAGAAGAATGCTGAACGGTGGTAGCATAGATTCAATGGACAAGTCACAGCTGAACTCATCGATGGAAGATAATCAGAGTTATGACGTGTACGAGGCGCACAATCCAAGATACTCACCGAGTACCAGCGGTTTTAAAAGTACAGTTGAAAAATATGGGGCTCCACAAAGCGGGGACAATCCAGTGTTTGATCTAACTTATCGCAATGAAGGTTTTAGAAATCATTCCACATTCACATCAAGGAGCACCAATGACTGGCCCATTGAATCAACCGTAGAAACGACCGCCGACGAGATCCCCGCTGGCGACGCAACCAACGAGAGCTCATACCTTAACAATACGTCCACTCTTCCCCTGAATGCCAGCCTTGCTCTAACAGATTCTATTAGCGAATTGAAACGCGATATTGAAGCGTCAGCCGCTTACAGTCCGATGGATTATGATCCAAGACGCAGTTACGACAACGCAACATTGACACCGAGTCAGGCATCAGAGCCTGTTCCAGAATACGCTCCAGACTTTAACCCACCAATACCTCCTCATCCGTATCATTATGCTGAAGGTCGACCCAGAAGCGATGCGCTACTAGAAACAAATCTGGACACTGGAGAGGAGAAACCTTTACGTTCAAAGAGCGAAGCGCTGTTGGAAACTAACTTGGACGTTTTCCTAGCGAATGAACCCACGGAATTAACACAACTTTCTGCCGGAGCAAGAAGCAAGAGCCAACCTTTAGAGACGGCGATGTGAATCGGGATATGTGTTTATACCTTTTCGAATTAGGAATCATTGAAGATAGCCTGTATATCGTGTAACAGTGATGGGCAGACGAAGTGCCCGCCAAAGAACTTGCGGGCACCGAATTCAAACTGAGAAACTGATTATCCATCACTGCTGAAGGACCTAATAATAGGGAAATTCATACTTCATGTGTACAAAGAGCGTATTATGCAACGATGCGACTGCGCGATTCGTAATTAGAACTTTTGACAAATGTATGCTGTAAATATATCTCATTTATACTATAATTTTTATTATATAGATATAGTCGTCATAAAATCACAAAGGAAGATGCAAAGTAAGGATAACGAATTTCGAAAATATCTTATATTTTACACTGCCAGACTGCCGATAAAAGTATGTTTTATACTCGCACAAATGAGGTGTACTCATGTGACCATGTTTTGTGATAGATAACTCATCGGAGTATAAATTACATTATAACTTCGTTAAGGTACTTATGGTACCCATTAAGTAGATGAATTTAAGGATGTGATCTACGAAGGAAAACTATATCTACCGAATTTAAATACAAATTAAAAAATACATATATTAATTCAGGATGAACTAAAATGTCTGTATCATTTTACAGCATGGTTTTAATTAATGAACATCACAAAATGATTACTATTGAAAGGTTCGTGAATGAATGGATTATTTCATTTGCAACGACCTAATAGTTAGATACAGTTTTCCTTATAGGTTGTGATCTCACCAAGCGCCTTGAAAACATTTTTTAGAAGCATTCCGTCGCAACAGATTATCTGTAAGTGTAAGTTTGTTACGAGCGATAGTAACCCTTTTATACAAGATATATGTATATCTGTTTATACAGTGGATGAAAAAAGTATTGCACTCAGCGTTTTTATAATTTGTTTATTCATCGTCGTACACTTTTATATGTAATAATATTTTAATTATAATTGTCACAATAGTGTGTCAATACTTTTGTCAACCCACTGTAGATGTATAGAATTCCACAAGCATCAATTGCTGTCTTTCAATAAATCGACGTAAGATATTCATTCATATTTTTTATACTGTTATCGTTGAAAGAATTATAGAACATTACGTACGATTTATTAAGATAACGACGGCACAACGAACAAACGTCCAATGTATAATGTATTCTTCCAAGGAGAAGGAATTGCAAATTCACGAATGGAAGGAAAATAGTATTCCAGCAATGACTCGCATTTTCAGGGCATAATACCATATTATTGACACTTTTTTTTTTTAATATGTGCGTAATTTAATATTTGTACATTGACAAATTGTCCACGATGAAACTAATAAATTGCATCGATTAAAAAATGGATGTTTACATAATCATTCTTTAAGTTTATTACCTTATTTAATGGAGTAAATTAAATAAAAGATTAATTCGTTGGTACACTATAATTAAATATATATTACGTAGTAATAATGAAGGGATCGAATAAATAATGGAAGACTATTTTAAAACAATATCGAATATATTAATATTAATATCGTTAATAACATTATTAAATATCGCAATCAGATTACTATTCGTCGTAGCCGTTTTCTGAGACCGCTGAAACGATCAATCGACAGACTTTTATTTTTTTATTATTTTTTTTTAAATAAAGCTCTCTACGTGTTCGCAACGCGTTGCATCACGTACAAACGGAAAAACGGCTTTGTTTTATTTCGCGCCCTTTAGACGCGAATATTTTGCATTTAAATATGTTGAATCTTATAATAAAATAGGCATACAAACGTATATACAATTTTCTATTAGACTAACGTTATAGGAGTCACGTCGAAATCAAATCGGACACTTCCGGTTAACTACGGAATAGTACGATTCAATCTGCGATAATAATCGAAATATTTTTGCTTCAATTTACTCTTTATGTTGTGAAGTAAAAGAATTGAATTTTCTTTTGTTAAATTTGACACGAGAAAATCATTCTCATGACCAGGAGAACACGTCTTGCTAGGAACTATCCTCAACATGTAACCAACAGCGATCGATTATAACCCACATAATCGAAAGTTTTTGATAGTCGTTACTATGTTATTTATTTTAAAAAAGGAACTGCACAATTTCAGTTGGATTTCAATAAAAAGTAAAATGAAGCACAACCATTAAAATATTCAAAATATTAGGGATGTGCGGATATACTTATATCACGTGAAATCAAAGATCGAATCGATTTAGAACCGTCCCTCCTTTTTCCGATACAACAATTTGAAAACCTAACAAATTCGATTATCCGCACATCGAAGGAGACACATTTTAGCAATTTAATAGAAATAATATCTTTTCACCTGATATTCCGCAGTACGGGAAGGTCGTCCTTTTGATCCGTATTGCACACGTCACAACAAAAATAAACAACGGGGATAAATTATTGCACCAATATCGTGCAAAATAGTACACACGGTAACGAGAAACAGCAATTTGTTCGTGGTGCTCGTTAACCTGGGAGCACTATTACGCGTACATTTATATTCTTAACGCACTTAATCGGAAAACGCTTGAACAAATTGTCGGTCCGTATACGAGCTGATAAAGATTTTAGCTCATAGCACTCGTATAATTTATTAATTAGTTCGATACTTTTTAATTGCACTTCTCATCGCGACGAGAATCGCTGAACAAAATACAACAAATCACGTGTCACTGACAACATAGTTTTGGCGCGTACGTTCGATCAGATAACTTCAGGTACGTTTGAATCGAGAGTATCGATAACATCGATATCATTAAATATCTCCGTCATTCTCAAAGATGTTTCCCTCGATATTTCTTTCTTTCTTAATTTTATGCCTTATATACGTACGAGAACATACATTTAATTAAAAATCAAATGTATGTTGCGTAATTTAGATGTTTTAGAATCGAAACATACGTTGAATTTTTTGCGACAATTATAACTACATCTCGATCATCAATTATCGATTATTCAAGCTCATTTCAATATCTAATCATAATAATCATAAATATACGTGTACATATACATACTTATGTAATTTGCCTGCGCGTGTAATATGTTTGTATCAAGATAAACACGTTTAAAATATAACTTGTTAAGTATCTCTCTATCGAATGCATTTAATTATTACGTTTCTATCATTTAAAGTCACCATGACTTTCAAACGCAAATCGTTTTTACAGCTAAAATTGCACCTTTGTACACGAGCGCCATTAACAGGAACAGGAAGAATGATATCTTCAATTCGACTTTTGTCAAGACTACACGAAACTTCTCTCCCTCGTATACATATTCCAAAATGTTTCATAATTTGTAAATTTCAATTGTATCCTTAGTTTGTAGAATAAACATTCCCGAAAGAATATAATTCAATTTTGACAAACATAAATGTAAAACAAGGGAGGGAGAATAAAAAGTGTAAAAAATATATACTATATATAGACACACGGGAAACACAAAATTGAAATGTTACGTACACTAATTACGTAATTGAGCGATCGATTAATGTCAGGTGTCAGAATGTTTACCTGATGATTTATTAATTAATAGAGATGTCATCATGAAGTCGGGTTACCTGAGCGTGCCCAATTTTTTTCCTACCCGATTCAAATCCTAACATCGCTATCAATTAATATGCATATTATGTAATCGTCACCATTAATGAACTGTAATTATTTACGTATCGAAATATGTAAATCTAAATCGAGATAAAAAAAAAATTAATTCGAATAGGTGACACGATTTGGTGATGAAAAATTATGAATCGCATTTTTTACGCAATTCGAGCTAATCGATGATACGAAAACTAACATCAAACGACACTTTGGAGTCGAATAACTTACTCGATATTAAGTATAATAACATTAATAATAATAGACATTGAAATCTATAGTAAATCAACGAGTAACAAAGTATCTCGTTCGAGTAACGATGAGTGATAACGGTATACATTAAATTTTTATATTAAAACTTTGAATTAAATTAAGTAAAATTTTTAAAATAGAAGCGTTATTACGCGTTAATCTTTTTTTTACTTTTTTTTGTCAATAATTACAATTATTTTTACTTCGTGTCGAGAAAAGCGATCAACAATAGTCAACACGTTCGATCGCAAGAACACGGCTTGGTACTCGGAACAAGACGTTATAAAGTGTCGAAGAAATTTGTACAAATCACGTCGTTAATACACGTCGAGTTCATTGATCAAATTATATGCTGCGATCACTATGTATCAGCTGGCCTAGTCAGAAACGATTGACGTTGTTTATTTCATAACCTCGCATCGCATCAATATTATCAAGACAACCAGATAATCAAATTCTCTGGTCTATTGCACCCGGAATGAAACGTATCAGCGTGTCAACTCCCTAAAGCTGCATCTTGTATATAACAAATCAGTGTTATAAAACGGACTACGTTACAACGTATGGTATTTCTATAGACAAGCTTTACAGAGCGACAAAACAGAAACGTAACAGAAGAGCTAAAAAATAGAGACCCAAGAATAACGAAGGTGTTTCTAGTTCCAGAGAAATTGAACTAAAGAGCGAGAAGGAAACGACGTCACTGCGCTATGCTACGACGACTTGCATCTGTCTCTAGACTAGAAAGAAACGTGTCATTCGATGACACGTTAGATTTGCGGTAATGAAGCTTCTGTCGAAGATCAGAAAGATAAATCCTGTCGCAGGATTTGGATACCTCATAAGACATTGGTTCGCGATTCCTCAAGGACGAGGATGTTTGACGAGGATTTCTGCGCGTGTACGAGAACAGGATGCTTTTCAGCAAAGCAACATTCGATTACTGTCGTGCGAGGCTGAGGGTTGACTCGACTTGGCCGAACATCAACGCGACAAGCGTTCAAGACGGACAAAGTCGAGCATCACACCATAAAAACTTCGACGAACGGATTGCATTCCGCTTGCGGAGGCGCGGGAAGAGGTACACGCTTCTCCAGCTCCATTCGTGGGAGGAAAGCTTCGATGCGTTGTTCTGGACCCGATGTGGTGGTAGCAGGTACTGTCGTTCCTGGCGGTAATTGCAAGCATTCGGCTGGAGTCAACTGGAAACGCGATTACATTAGAATTACGTTAACAAGAATCTCGCCAGCGCTCTAGTAACTTAACCCTTTCGATGTTGTCATCAAACGTCTTGAATCGGTGTTCATCGTACACCGTATTCTGATACTGAAAAGGGTTAAGGATTTTTGAATCGGTGGAACTTACCAGCGTTGCTTGCTGAGGAATCGCCGCGATACCACCAACGTTCGCCGGATTATAATAATTAGTCGGGCTGACTGGTGGTGAGGGATAAGGCCAATAAAAAATTGGAGGCGGATAAGGTGCCGCAAACTGTGGTGGTCCACGTGGTAGCATCGCAGCAGCAGGTGGAAATATAGCGACCGGTGGTGGTGGCAACATCGTGCCCCCTAGATGGAAGAAAAAGAAGGAAGACAATCAACGTTCGATCGAGTTTACCTGGCTACTATGCGTACTAACAAAATGGAGAAGTATCTCATTGACGTAACTAGAACCTCTATCCTGAGTGGGCCATGTTCTTCACCGATTCTATTCATTCTCATGCATGACTTAAAAATTTGGAACATTTATAAATTCCTAGTATTAGGACCAATTAATATATTAGCAAGATAGGCCCACCTTGGTCTCTAGTTACGCCAGTGTTGAAAATCGGGAAGTTACTCCTTTACCATGAAAATAAAAAAAGAAACTTTAAGACCTCTAGACAGACTACAGAAGAGAACAAAATGTAAAAAAAAAAGAAAAGGAAAACCTCGATATTTTAATTGGTAATACGAGCCTGAGATATTATGCTTTCATCGCGACAACTTGCTTCAACGAAAATTATCCTGATTGGAAAAAAAAGAATAAAAAAATCTAATAACACCCAGAGATTCTATGTATGTACAAACGTAAGAAGAGTGCCCAACTATGTTACCACACCACGATTCGTGGTAAATGACATCGTGCAGAAGAATACTCGAATGCATCTTCGTTGTTAATCATTTTCGGCTGTATTTCACGTTTCTTGTACGTGTACTCCCGTTACCTGCACGATTTCACGATTAACATGACGATTTTCCAAGGTCCATGCGAAACACCTTAACACGTTCGCTATACTTAAGCATACATTTGAGCTCATCATTTGTGTAAATGAAATATTTTTGAACAATGAATTTGATAGCGAACGTGTTTTCTTACTGAACGAAGAATCTGAGACTCGCTCGGACCATGTAAAAGCACGTCATCCAAAGGAATAATGATTTGGACTTGGCCTACCTGGAAGCACAGAAGTTAGTATTTGTAGATCCCGCTACCAAACAGCAATCGACACTGCACCATTGTAACACGATATATACGTATGTTTTATATATATGTAGCACCAACTTGCGATTTCGCCCCTCTGCCAAATCACCAAAAATTCACTCAGACTCTCCCCTTTCTCACTCTCTCTCTCTTTCTCTTCTTGCTTCCCTCTCTCATATCTTCTCTTTTTCTCTCTCTCTCTTTCTCTCCCTTTTGCTCTCCCATATCCCTTTTGTTCAATGAATTAGAAGCCTCTTACCGTGCGAGCCTCGTATGAAACAAAGGATCAAGGTTACCACGTTTCTATCGTATTATGTAACACAAAAATATTAAATAACAACGAGAATTAGCGACACAAATTGCGCGGTGAAGCTGTTAATGTGTTCGCTAATCTTTCGCATCGTATTTAATTTGCTACGAGGATTCGCATCGAATCGAGGCATTCGCAAAACTTATCGAGGATCAGGAATCACAAGGAAATTTTTAACCATCGAACGCTTTCATCGAAACGGAGCTTAGAATTACCCCTATCTCGTTCGAGGGTTAGAAATTACGGAACAGGAACTGATCACGTTAAATAACACGTTTGGTGCGGACTCTCATTATATTGCCACCATTAATGACTCGACTGTGTGAGAATCTAAACAGACCACAATATGAAAGGGTTTTCCAGGAGGAGTCTCGATATATGGCCCACGACCAAACGCGTTGAAGATCCTCCAAATTACTGATAAATATTCGAAGCTGTACTTATTATGCAAACATAAACCCCAAGAAATATTGCCTATGAACATTTGTCACTGATCTGGAGGCTGAAGAAAAAATAATGCAAGGCAACGAACAAGTTTCAGTCAGATCCCACGAAAGAACTTATTCAATGGGCCCTTGTAAAATATTTCGTTGCGTCTAGAACAATGTTAGATCTAATCACAGGCTTGCCAGACGCTGTGTTAATGTCGGCACAAAATAATGTTGCTATCTTGAAGGATCGTGATCGTTCGTTGGAAAGGAACGAAAGGAAGACGGATCGACCCGACGATCAAGGGAGGATGAGACACAAAATATAAGATAAAGAGAGCGGGAGAGACAGCGGCACAGCGACAAAGAGAGAGAGAAAGAGATAATAAAAGGACAAAAGAGAGAACCTGTGCGAGCCAGAGGAAATAGAGAGAAGGAGGCAAGAGTTACGACACAGAAATCTCCAACTTAATCTGTAGACACCAAAGATACCTGCGAGCCCAGTGAAAAAAAATGTATAGAACGTAACAGGATAACGATGGCCGTAATTTTCACGGACGAACACCTAACGAGTGTATCTACGTATAGACTTACCGGTAAACAAATAAGTGAACCTAAAATAAAATTCGAATGGAAGAAATGAGAATCTGGTAATATTTGTCCGGGAAAATTACCACCACCAGGCAAGGTAATATAATCAGGGTAAGAGTCCACCAACCCGGCAAGCAAAAAGATATGTATGTCCACAAGGCACATTTATTAAACATGATCGATTCACCATCGATATATAATCGTCGATATACAGAAAAAAGTGTGTATACAAGGGGTAAAAAAAGATCGGTATATATACTTCTATCTGTGTGTGTGTGTGTGTGTGTGTTTGTGTGAGTGTCCTACATCCCAGTATAGGTGAAACGCAAACGGAAAAACACGTTTTCCCGTAACTCGAGCGGAGGGAGGAATAAAGAAACGAGAACGGAGAAAAAAAAAAGAAAAATAAAAAGTGTGAAAAGTTGTCGCAACGGTAATTGAACTTATCCCGTTACATCGCGAGCAGATATGCACGAATTGCTACCGTGATGATTAACTTTCGCCAGGACAATCACGATCAGCCGTGAACTAGTTTACCATTTATAAAAAAATGTCCGTCTATACTGTATAGCGAGCTTACATTACTTAGAGTGACAGAAAATGTTA
Organism: Megachile ligniseca; assembly: GCA_945859555.1. Classification (NCBI taxonomy): domain Eukaryota; kingdom Metazoa; phylum Arthropoda; class Insecta; order Hymenoptera; family Megachilidae; genus Megachile; species Megachile ligniseca. The sequence continues at coordinate 9,662,556 of OX243783.1, forward strand.
TATAACACGATGCTATATAGCGAGATGTAAAGAGAAACTTTGATAACTTGTAGTTGCTATAATACAGTTATAAACATCTAGCAATTTGTTATATCACATAGTGCTATATAGCATAGACGTAACTTTAGAGACCTTTGTGTTCTTTGCAAGTCTTCAAAGCTTTGATCGATTTTATGATTCCACGAAGTGTGCAAGTGTTGACACAATTTTCGAAACCATAATTGTGTTCCATAATTGAAAATTGTATTCCAAACGGTTAACGTAGAAATTGTGTTCCGAACGTAGTATTCCTTTTTTAGTTTCCTCAGTGATAACCTTACTCGAGGATCAAATAGTACCATCAATGATTGATTAAGATGTAACTTGCAAAAGAGGGACGACACATTGTCAGTCACCAGGTTAGCGGATCACAAGATACCAGACAACACATTCAACGGATGAGAAGGAAAAAAATATATGTATATGCCACGACCTTTGATAATGGAGACGAGCTCTGGAAAGTTAGTACGATACAGTCTATATTTCTCACTCGTTCTCTTTCCCTGCTCCTTTCGCTCCCTCTCACTCTCCCTTGCTCTCCCATTTGTACAGTCACGCGTAATTACGCTTTTCTTCGTTAAAAGAAAACTGCAAGAAAATATTTTTAAATGACAGCTAAAACAGAGTGAGACTCCAATATTCCTAACTACACTACTTGCCTAATCATTCGAGTACCTAACCTTCATATTTTGCCAATTGAAGGAAGCTTCTGTCATTAATTGAAAAACAACTTACCAGTTAAATAAATGAACGAAAGTATGAGAGGACCTTCCCCTTAACGACAGAAGTCATCGTTGCACGTGACTGTACCTGGGAGGATACGTGTATAATACGGCTCGTGTGAGTGCCCAGCGAAAGCTAATGGCAGGTAATACACAAAATTCAGACGACATTATGCATCAATAATATCAAGCGGCTCTACGATGAAGGAATGAATTATTTGCTGCGACATACTTAACCCCTCCGACCCTACGTTACATAAACTTCCAAGTTTATCATTCGAAACTCGACTATGAAGGCACAAATAACTATTCTAATTATGGTATCCTCGAAGTTATGAGTAGGATCGGAGAGTTAACCCGTAACTGTTATGATGGTCAACATCCAAAAGAATCGATAAAATGTTCAGATAAAAGATTGAAAATATAATAGTTAATATTTTATTTGAAGACAAAAAATAAAGGTTTAGTTTGATAGAACTGCAGCATATCAGTTACGGGTTAATGGCGATCGATTAAAGGACGAAGCTTTTTAGGACGATGTCTCTGAATGATCTATTGTCGCTGTTGGACCAGTATCACCCTGTTACACATCAGTAGACCAAAGTTAGACCGGTTAGGTATAGACCGGTTTAATCTCGGTCGCTTGGTCTACTGATGCATAACTTTGTCCATTAAATGCACGTATGTCTCGTTCGTAACGAGAAGGCGCGTCTTACGTACACCATACAGGCCGCAATTATTGATAGTCATAATAGTATATCGAATAGAGGAACCTGCGCGGTGATCGAGCGTGTCGGGACATTTTACCCTTGTTGCAAAATCTGCATTCTAAAAGTATTATTCGTGTAGTATAGTTAATCGTTCAACGAGCAGATAGAGAACTGTACCGATATGTTTGCTCGATGTGTCGAGCGTAAAAAGTACAGTTAACTGAAACATGAAACATGCCAAGCTTCCCGACACTCTCGATCGATACATTTGTTTATTCACGTTATAAAACACACCAAGATGCGGCCCCATAGGGGCGATGCGAAACGGAAGGTCCATTACTGATCTGTGCATGCTGGTTTAACCCTTTCGCTGCGATGGTGAAATTTTGGGGAATTAGGAATTTGGGGAATTTGAAATTTGGGGAAGTGGAAATTTGGGAAAGTGGGAATTTGGGGAATTAGGAATTTGGGGAAATGGGAATTTGGGTGAGTGGGAATTTGGGGAAGTGGGAATTTGGGGAATTGGGGATTTGGGGAATTTGAAATTTGGGGGAGTGGGAATTTGGGGAATTAGGAATTTGGGAAAGTGGGAATTAGGGGAATTGAAAATTTGGGAAAGTGAGAATTTGGGGAAATGAGAATTTGGGGAAGTAAAAATTTGGAGAATTGCGAATTGGAAATTGAGAAATTAGAAATTGATAGTTGGAAATTTAAATAACTAAAAATGTAGGTAATAAGAATTCGTACAATTAAAACTGTAAAAAAATTTCTAAAAAATGTCTAGACCGTACCACGCAGCAAAAGTGTATCCTTAAAAAATACCATACCTCTCCCGTTCCGCATCGTCCCTGCGAAATCTAGTCTCTAGGATGTCTATTAATGCTATGTGAAGCCGAATCAGGAAGCGTAATCCCGACGTAAATAATATCGGCAGGCAATATACCCGATTCTCGAGTTACATCAGTAAGATTGAAATGCAAATTGTGCACAGCTTCGACACGGAAGTCTCCGATTACATTTTAATAATTTTTAATAACATTCTTTCCGAAAGTCGCTTCGTGTCGAGAATTGTGCACATTTTCCACTGCAATTGTAACGATCAAAACAGGACTAGGTGTATACCAAGGTACTACTACGCGATTCTATGTGACACGCTACCGTATCCTGTCGAAAACAGAGAGAGGCTTTGTGCGAGAATATTGTAGGATTACGCGTCAAAGTACGAGAAAATTGTTACAAAAGACGTACACCTGTCCACGTCAATCTATTAGTTTTTTTATCTTTTTTTATTTTATTTAAAATTCATCGTGATTTCGTATAATCAGTTTAAAATGACACAATTAGAATTTCCGAGGTTATTTATTCCCGAGTTAAGCATAAGTAGAAAAATGAATAATCCATGAACAGGTGTATATCGATTGGCAGTCGAAGGAATGTAAAACGATTTGGAGTTTAGGAGTAAAGTGGAGAACAATGATCGGGAGGTTAAACAAAAAGAAAGATGGATAACGTATATGTATATCGAATCGTCTAAGTTACGTACTAAGGGGGAAAAAAATAACGCGTTTACGTAATCTTCTCGTCTCGTCTCGCGAAGGTAACGTAGAAAAGATATTACAGGTACTTGTATGCACGTCCCTCCACAAAAACCACGACATGCAAACCAGTCATTTCTATGCCCGTGGACTTTAATATACGATTAATTGTGCGTTTCGTGCCGTTTCACCGTGGTCGAACAATTCCTTTCGCTATCGCGTTACTTGTACACGTATATTTCATATATATATATATATATATGTGTATATCTATAAATATATATTATATGTGTGTGTATACATATATACGAAGAGAAAAAGGAAAAAAAAACGTGGCAAGAAAAAGTCGTGATCAACGACAACACGTCGCGTTAAAAAAAAAAACACCGAGATCGAGCGTACAGAAAAAACCAACACAAAAAAAAAAAGAAAATGGAAAGAACGAAAGGCTTAAGCAAACCTCGCGATTGCGTGGACATTTGTATGGGTTAACAAGCTCTTATTCTCTTTTTATATAGCCATGACAGTAGAAAAAACTAAAGGGATTATCGTTCGACGGGCGAAACGTATACAACGAGGTTGTTTCAAACATACACTCAATATCGGCCTCTCGGCACGCCTCTTCGCCAGCAATTCTCGTTTTCCACCAACTACACGTTATCACAAATATTATTAGGCTGTGGAAGAGCGTCGAGAATGTGAACACCGCCGACACCAAGTTAAACAACATCACAAGCTACCTAAGGCTTGACCAACGATACTCGCACGAGAAACTTTATCAAACAGTTGTAATTACTCTTTTCATTACTAATCTATTGCCTCACTCTGTACAGTAGACACCTTTGGGTGCTCGATTACATCGACCGTTTTCAATTTCCGGTAAAAATCATTTATAATATATAAAGGTTCTGATGAAACCTCTTAAGAGTAATTTACAATTTTTCCTACTCACGTTACAAATTTACACTTACAAATTAGCGTTGATCCTTCAACGACGAATTTCATAACACAAGTTTACATGGTTTTTTTATTCGATCAATTGGATAATTCGAATGTTTTCCTCGTGCTTGGTATCGTTCACCAAACCCTCGTAACGTCAACGCAACTATCAATTAAACGAACGGTACTTGCACTACTGAAGAACGTTCAGGTAAAAATTGTCTCGGTTCGATTATCCTCTTTCGAGCTCGAGTACCATTCTTCGGGATTAATTTGCGCGACACAGAGCACGGATACGCGTGTTAATAACGCTTCTTGGGGAATATGGTGAGGGGCTAGAAATGGATTTGTCAATCTTCGTCGTGGGACTTGTCCATCACGGTTGGACTTGATTGGCTCAGGAAGCTCGCGCGCATTGCAGTTGCAATCGAAATATAAATAACATATTTGACGTGAAACTGCAATGTAAGTGCAGGCTCGTTTTCTAATTTCAATTACAATCGTCTTATCGTTCGGACGTGCGTAAAGTAAATGCCGCGTAAGGAAGGAGTTACTTTCCGAAAAAAAATAATAATAAAATTGATAACAGTGGATGGAATGTCCATTTACTTACTCACTAATAAAAATATTTTTAGCAAAATATATAAATCACTCTTATGTATATATGATTACGTCTATATTTAGATATCTGTATATATATATATATAAATTTATATGTATATATTTACATACGCATATAAATCACGAAATCTAAAAAAAAAATGATGTCCTTAGTCGCGTTCACGTTTAAGGCACTTTGCTGCACGTCTTGTGTGACGATACGAGATAAATTATTCTTATACGCCACACAAGAGTTTGTATAACAAAAAAAGAAATATATAGATACGATCACGAACCGCGATATACGTATTTCCTAAAAAGTACCGTGACCGTCGTAAACACTCACATGTTACGTAAAAAAATAACATGTATCAAGGAAACACGCTAAGTACTGTTGCTCAATGTAAGTATCGGGATGGAAAACAACTCTGAAACGATTACGTGTGCACTCGAAAGAAAGGGTTTTAAGGGCTAAAGAAATCTAAAGTAACGATGACGATATTAACGTAGCAATATGAAAGAAGTTTGCTCGGAATATCATATGGAATGTGTTAGGTTTACTACGATAAACATAAAAGCACTTCTCTCTACATTCGGAGAAAAATAAATCGTCTGTTGTTACAATACAACACAAGAAATAAATGTCTTAAAATCACAACCTCTCGTTGCAAGGATCATGAAATGAGATACGATCTACGGATAATAAATTCGCCCCGTTCTATCGACTGAGAAATACAGTCGACACAGGGAATATACAAAGTATCATCGTTGATCCAGTTCGTTTCTACTGCTGTAACCAGCAGCGATTCGATCTATCAAAGTTGTGGATAAAATTGAGCAGGATAAGGCAAACCGGGTGCGGTTGGAGCCTGCGCATGAAACGCGGTAGCTGGTGTGTGCCACGTTGCACGTTTTGCGACGTTGCTCGACGTATCTGGAGGGAAAGCGGTTTCCCAAGTTCTCTTTAGCCCCATGAGAGCAGCTGGATTCAAAGGCGCAGCCTGGACAAGAGGAGTCAGCAGACCATGCGGCGTCGGTGCGCGTAAAATAGGAATGCGCGAGGGAACATTGAAAAGTAAGAAGGGCGCCGGCGCAGGTTGTTGAGCATGAAGCGCAGCAGCAGCCGCGGCAGCTGCAGCTGCTGAGGGAGGTGCCATGGCATAGGCAGGAAGTTGGTGCTGGTGATTTGGTCCGGGAAGAGCGAGCGTTTTCGTCGTGACCGACGAAGTTGGGGAATGAGTGGTAGACGTAGGCGGTGGATTCGAGGCTAACGCCATCAGCCAAAAATCTTGGTTTCGCATTGCCTGCGCTTGAGCCTGCACCTGTGCTTGAGCTTGAGCCTGTACTAACGCGTGAATGTCCCAGAGGGGTGGTTGCGCCGTCGGCACCGGTACCGGCACCGGCGTCGGCGGAGGCGGATGTGTCAATGTTGCGGGAGTTTGTGTGGTCAACGTACCGGGTGATAGCAGAGCCTTGGTTGACGGTGGAGTTACTGCACCTGTTAATACCAGATTCATATCGTCTCCGCTGCACTGGAACACTTCGATGTACCGCTGCTTTTTCCCGTATATCATGTACCGATGATGTCGTTGCGAAGCACACGCGTACGCTGAACTTTCACTGTCCATTTGAATGAACGCCTCGCCAGAAGGTTGACCCTGAATAAGTAAAAAGAACAGCGCGTTAGTTATTTATTCACAGAAATACGAGGCACTCGTAGCATAATAGACAGAGGTGTACACGTACTTGAGCATTGTATACCATATGAACACCTTGGTAGACGATATTCTTAGAATGTTCGCCCATGAACTCGAGAATGTGCTCTACGAGAGCTTCGTAAGGCAGACCGCGTAATCTAACGCAATCTTTACGCGTACCGGAAGTGATAATGTGTTGTGGAAGTATAGGAGGAAGCTGTGGAATGGGTGGCGTCGGAAGTACCACCTGTTTCGGGTCAATCGCCCTGTTCAAGACCTACGAGGCACGAAAATCAATACGAACGTTAGAGATATCTATTTTTACTTCTTTCATTCTACTTTTACACCCGCATTATTTCTACGTGCACACACCTGTTGCACCTCGGCGATCGTACTTCGAAAAAGTTCAATGTACCGACTACCAATGCAATCTCTGTGTTTGCTCAAGGCCTTTACAGCATCTTCTTCTTTCGCAAAAAGAACGAAAGCATCTCCGGTTGCTCTGCCATCTGGTTTCTTTACAAATAAGACCCCGTCCTCCCCGTCTAATACATGGCAAGGCTTTTGCCCCGTCAAAAAGAAATCCAACTGAAAAAGAAAGTAATGCAAGCATGAAGTGAAGACCGAAATCACGATAGAATATACATATAAAAAAAGGACATTTTTTGCTGCTGTTTTAGTACACACCACTTGTTTAGCAACACAGTCATATGGCAGGCCCCTCATTCTAACAATAACTTGAGCTCCTCGTGATAAAAATGCATGAGCTTCTCCACTGGTTCCTCCAGCAACACCTACGAAATCTTCTCCAGATGCCTTGTAAACTTCTATGTACCTCCCACCCATATGATGTTTGTGTCTCTTCAGTGCCATGTCTCTGTGTTCTTTATTAACAAACCGTACTAATGCTTCTCCGTTACGTCTTCCCATAGGACTTAAACACAGAGCTACACCACCCCTACAAAAACATTGAAACATTTCATTTATATCATATTATATACAAATACAGTATATATTATACAGCAATGATCATGAGAATTATTGATAAATTTGTACGATACATAAGATTCATGACCCCAGATAATAGTTATCATTGCATAAGATGAACACAAACAACCAAGGAGATATTTAAAGATATTGTTTACTATTCTATATAAAGTAAACACTACTATTTTATTATATGTATATGAATAATCATCCGATATAATCTGGTAATGATATCAGCGACAGAAGTTTATTTACATATTAAATATGAGTCTTTACCTTTCTTACATGAATCCAAGTGGCTTGTGCACAAATACCGTAATAGTTATTACAATTTATTTTATACACTCTCCATCTTACCCCTAATATTCACAAGATTCACTTACTTGGCAACATTTAGGCCCCGAAAAAATTTTGCTATATCCTGATCAGATGATTGCCAAGGAAGACCTCGTGCTCTTACAACACAGCCATTATCCACTTCTTCATCTTTTGAGCTACAAACATAAAGTCAATGCAATAAATTCACATGTATTACTGTACAATTCTATAACAAGAAAATAATAGCCATGACTTACCATATACCAGGTTCTAGAACAATATTAACTACTTCAGGATTCTGGAAGATGTGCCCTGTAATGAAAATATTTATTGTGAACAAAAATATAAAATATAAAAGTATTTGATGGAACAAAAACAAAAAGTATGGACACATGATTAACCTCTGGGGTCGATGTCGCCCATACTCGATCGTAACCATGATTCATTTCGGTTCGAAAAATGATTACAATACAACAATCGATTTTAATACAAATGAAACAGGCTAAGTTAATAAACTCATCACTGAAATTGTTTCGTATGCTTTTAAATTCACTAAAGTGTAATTTTCTTCGCATCATAATTACGGAAATTTTAAAATCAATTTTCCCGCGTAAAATTGTTTGAACTTGAAACTTAATGTAATCTAACCTTATATGTGATTTTATCATTCAAATCTATGTATTCTTGTTACAATTAAATGTACCTACTTCAAATACTTATACATTGTACCGATATCTCAACAACATCGATAACATTTCGATATTATCGATAACGGTAGCTGTAGTTCCGACACTTCTAAAGCTCGGTCGCTTACGCGTTTCCTTTGTAATAGTACACGGGCGAGTTTGTCTCCGATTTCTCGTGCTGGTGCAAAATGTTCACTTTCAATTTGCCTACTCAGTGTAACGTGTCAGCACACCTTTCAAAGAATTTTCATGCCTAATGAATCGAACATTCTTTCAGTCGTTATTTCTACTGTTTTCAATACATCCTAATAATAACGTTTCGATCTCCGAAGCGAACAAGTATAGAAAATTGACAAAATGAAGCGTGGCAAGAACAAAAAGATAATGCTTCGTATTTTGATAATAAATCGTATGTACGTGTCTTCGAAAAGGCAACAACCGTTTGTTGTTCGTCAAAACGCGCGCATGCATCTGACAGTAGCACACAACGTACACATTATTCAACCGGAACATTATTTTGAACTGAGCACCACTGTGATAAGAAGTATTATGGCCGTCACTGCTTATAGCATTACATGGCTTGACCCGTACTTATAAACCATGAACACACACACAAAGGAACGGACCTGAGACGTACACTATTCCGTCTTCCTTTTCGTTTCAACCTCTTGTTCCCTCTTTTTGTCCCCTTTGCATTCGCTAACCTTCCTTCGTTTGTGTGTAACACGAGTGGGGTTAGGTATACAGAATTTAAAACGACATGATTTTGAACGAGCCGATGGAACAAACATTTTACGCGTTAAGTTATTTCAAAATTGATCATTGAAAATTTTATACAAAATTCTAACAGTGGTCATGAGCACTCTTACTGTGGTTTCAAGTCAATAGACCGTGAAATTATTCTGAACGTCAATGAAAGACTAATAGAATTCCGTATTCGTAGTCAAAGTGACTGTCACGCTACTGTACATTATACCGAATAACGAAAAATAGCTGAGTTTTCCTTGAAACGAAGAAGCAACAAATATTTCTTCTTTTTATACATGGCATAATATTACATATGTAGAAACTCTTCCTTCACCGAAAAATGTCGCCTTGAAAGACTCGCGACCTTGTCCGTTATGGGTGGAAAAAAATGAAAGACATGATCTAGCCACGTGCCCGTTCAAACGAAGCTGAGAAACAGGAATGGATTAATTTTGTAAGCCCGTATCTCTGTACGCTCTTCAACGTACAATCGAAAATCGAATCGATCATGATTAGGGCTTGAGCTGCGTTTACTTCGAAACCGAGTGTCAAGCGGTACACAAAACCGCGTACATGTTCATCGATTGCGTACAGTCAAGAAGAAAGATAATTTATCGTACGTGAACCTTAATCTTCGAGTTATAATTGCAGACTTTTTTGCTCGTAACATACACGACACTCGCTCGTTAATTATGAAAACGAAACAACCGTTGTATAAGTTATAAAAATAGATTTAACGATCATTTTCGTGAACGTATCTTTTTCATGTTGCACTTGCACGAAAAATCTGTGAACGTCATTTTCGATCACTTACCATCCTTGATCATTCTCTGTATCACACATATCATATCCTGTATCTCTTTTACATGGTAATCGTTCTCGGTATCCGATGGCAAACCAAAATCTAAATTTTCTTGATTAAGGATAAAGTTTGATAAAAGTCGAATATCGTGACAGTGTAAAATATTTGAGTAATCAGCGATTTTAGTAAAAATCGAGATAGTAGAATCGACGTATTATCGATTCTACTATCGACACTATGAATTAACATGACCTCGTATTTCCGTGAGCCAGATTAAACAGTAATCATATAAATTGATTATTTATATGTCGTTCATAGAATTATAAATTTATCGTAGTCACGAGCAAAGGATGATTAGTTAAAAATATGCTAGGGAACCTAACGAACTTGTTACGCGCATAATTATCGTCAGCCTGTTACCAATATCTCCACCAGAATGACCTTTAAACCGTGTTCCGCGCATGATAAGACGGCGTTGGTCACTTGGTGGGACTTTCTTAAGTTATACGATATTGATATTGACCGTCGTGAATTTCGATTTCATCTTTCTTTTGTTTCTTCCCTTTCGTTCCGTGTGTTTGTGAGAAGAGAACAATCACAAGAGAATTCTATAAGTTCTTACTCTTTCTTTCCCACGTTATAAATTATTAAGGACTTCCTTAAAAAAATGGTGATATAAGAAGACACCTTTAAGTACTTAGTTACATCCTTCACTCAATATTAATGCATAGTAGTATAACGTGGCGATATAAAGTTTATGTGACGATAAAATGGCATTATAAAGTTTGATAATCCAACGCATGGCAATATAACGCGTCATACAAACGCTCTAAAAACTTTTATCGGTGAGTATAAATGTGTTTTATGCAAACTAGGATACGTGAAGGCTCTCGAGCGTTATAACGAGTGGTCCTTCCCCTACATCGCCATTTTCCTTAGGGTATCCTGCTACTGTCGTAAAGAAAGATGACCCAAACCATGTTTCCGTAAGATACTTTCAAACTGAATCGTATACTTTTGCTAGTAACATTTCAAAGTGCAGGTAAAATTAAAACGGTGGATCACGACACAAGTATCGATCGATATTCGTGTACAGTGTGTAACCCAGTAGCCACAGGTGGTTTTGTTTTATTAACACGGGCAGACCACACCACCGTTGCAAAGTGGAACAATAATCGTGATATATGTACATATCTTGACACGAGCTTAATATCGAGGTTGGATTAGATCGACGGTAGGTAATCGTGGCATTATGAAAGAACCGTTTCCTCTTTTGGATTAAATCTCACTGACGTACACGAAATATCTACACCTTTTCATGCAAATGCGGAGGAGCATGGAAAAAACTGAAACGATGTATACACAGTTGTAAAGCCGGTTCTTCTTTTTTTTGTCTTTAATGCCAAGGAAAGAAAAATATATAATGAGATGTATATATAGACGTATTATACATATGAATATATGTATATTAAAATACTGATACGTAAGAGAAGAGGGAGCAAAGGTCTCAAATGTATTAGAAGTCAAATTCCGAAATTTCGCCAAACTTTTGTGAGCATAAATATCGTTTCCTCGCGGACAAGAAGCTTTTCACCGAATAGAAAGCAACATACGATAAAGAGAAATCGAACAGTCTCAGGAAATTCTTTTAACACGCATTATATGTGTAATCGAAAGAAGAAAAACGTACCTTGGATACAAAGATTGTAGTATATTCTATAAAATTAGAGTGAAGTAACTTCAGTCGTGGAAGGGAGAAATATTATTTAAACACTATCACAACTCCGTCTTCGACAATTAAACTGAGAACATCACGGTTAAAAGATAACTAATTCGTCGTGGATGAAATGTACTGTTAGCTCGTAAGAGCGCTAATTCCTCGATACGCACTCTCTGCACTCACTTGCAGACTGACTTTGCACCAGCAGCTAGTTCGTCGCCAGGTTCGTCGAATATGTTGGATTCGACTTCTGTCGCGCCGCCTAACGGCCGCACGCCTTGGAATTCTCTTCGTTTCGACCACAGTCATCACGTCGCCTCTTAAATCTCTCGTATGGCGGAGCCAGGGGGTCTTCGATGACCCAGCGCGTCATTTTAATTTCAACTTTTACTTATCTCTCCCCGATTAAACGTTCCGAATTTTACCACTTTAAAATGAAACATTCAACCACTCGAATATTCAGAATTTATATTCGAAAATACACTTGAGTACTCAGGTATGCAAATACAAAAATATTAGTATTTGATTTTCAATTTATACTTTAACTTCTATTTAATAGCGTGTGGATAATCCTGTGAATCTTTAATGTCGTGTACGATTGAACAAATGTCTAAAATTATCCACGTGATATATGCGCAAAATTTAAATAATGATATGCCTTTTCGTTTTATGCCGTTTCAACACTCATCGGAGCCTTCCCATAACTTATCGTAAAACTTTCGGGAATTCTATATGTATGTTTTATAATTCGTGATTTTGGAAAGTTGACGATAATTATGCGACGAAAAATGAAATCGTACGGATGACTTTTTAATATCGTAAAAGGATACAATCCAGCATTTCCTGTATTCCGAGCGCCGCAAGTTCTCCATGGGTGGAATAACAGGCAACAAATTCCTTACGGAGGTCATGAAATAGGTTGTAATGTTCAGGCAGCTCGATTTCTTTGTTGCAGGCTTCGGGGTGCAAACACTGTCTCATCGGTGCCTGGCCGTCTACGACGAAACGTGGTGCGGAACCGGATGTCACGCACGACATGGATGACCACCATGCTTCGAACTTTCATTAAAAATGAAATTGTTTAAAACTCACTTTCCTTTATACGTATATCTGCAAAACTTTTCTTCATTCAGTTGAGAAGAATCATTGCCAAGTATCTGATAAATACTATTAACCTCTATTCGATAAATACAAGTACGTTAACCTCTTCGGTAATAAATAAGCTGCACTGCAGTTTTATTTATTCAACGAATTTTAGCCGACAGAGGAACAAGTAAAACGGTGTCTCGAGACTGCATATTTTAATGTTAACAACGAGGGAGTTTTGCATTCCTTATTGTCACGTATGTGCACGGAAAACAATAGAATTATTTTTAGGTCACGTATTTTAACTACCTGGAAACGTCGGTGAAACCTCACGGTAAAACCGCAATTACCTGTTCGATAGCCTGCTCCAAAGAAATTCCGTGTTCTCGAACTGTTCTTTCGGTTAACGTCGGAGCATGCGCCAGCGCTGCTTCGCTGATGACTCCGCTACTTCCGGCAACCGCCGGATTGTCGCTACCGGTTCCAGGTGTACAACTTTCGTCCATTACCATCGGTCGTACAATATACTGTTGTCTTCCCAACACCTGTAACCATTCAATTCGATCATTCATACCGTTTACTTTAACAATGTTTCAAACTTCCAAGGGGAAACACAATGCAGTATTTGCATTCATCTCGATCTAATTTCTAGTTGAATTTAATAGAGATCTAGTTTTAATTCCAATGTTTCGCAAAATTTTCAAAGAGTTTATTCTGTGACCTGCTGTTGCGTGACTAATATTTAGACCGGGTTAATCCTGCGTCACGCGTGCTCCTTTGACTATGCAATATGGCGTGCAGACTGCTGCGTCGGACTGGTTGCATGCGTGCAGGAGCAAACGCGAATAAAAGATAAATTGTAATAGCTTAAATTCAAACTTTCCCTTTTTATATAAATATGAGAGTATTAAAGTATCAGTTACATCAGTGATAAGTGGATCAAGCGGATCAAAGAAATCGGGAACATCGATATGTTCAGGAATGTAAAAATTGATAATTTCTAAATAAGATTTTCAAACTTACAAATTAAGAAATTCGTTATTCTGCAACCGCAGGTGCACGTAATTAGTGTTATTTTTTTCGCTACTGACAAGTGTTAGATACACGTGTCATATTGTTCGTTAAAAAAAGAAAAGAAAATTAATTGTATATCATCAGCATTCTCATTTTATTGTAACGTAACGTTCAATCGAAAGTCGTTGCAACAGTTGATTGTATACAAGATAGATCAGAACTTTCAGCGTCTAGTTGGAAGATAGAAATCGTTTTTAAGCGACCCGATCGTTTCCGCCTTTGACCGATTATGTAAAAGCTTCGCTCCGCTACGTCCCGTAACGCCGAGATTATCTAAATGAGTTTTAAAAATGGCGTTACTGCGCATCTTCGTAATTATGCCGCGAATCATTAATTACTTAGGAATTTGGATTAATTACTCGGTGGCATGCGAAACAGATTCAAGACACCAACAATGTTCGTGGAAAATAGAAATAAACGCGTTGTAAACAATCGTTTCAGCGATCAGTTTGCGTTGCAGACTTTTACCGCGTTACGAATCCGGATAGAAAGTAACGACCAGGAAAAATTGAAAATTTTTGTTAATTACACGAACGCGATTTCTCAATTCGAAATCGAAAGGGCAGTGAAATAAATTCTGAATTTATATTTCCTGCGAATGACTCTATATATAGGGTGTGCAAAATTACTGCAACAAAATTTAATTTTAAAAAATTTAACTCGAGGGACTGAAAATAAAAAAATTCTAAAATTGGGTAATTCTGTGGAATGTGATTGGTCAGATTGAAAACTTTTTGTGTGGAGCTCGATGACTATTAAAATGTGTAGCAAGTTTAATCCGTGCTACGTAAATCCGTGTTCATGGATGTCACATGACGGTGCGTCGTCAATGTTGGAAACCGTGCAAGAAACTTAATAGGCAGGTTGTTTGACGCGGGGTTAACGGATCAAGGTAGTTCGGTACGATCGTGCCACCGGCTTGAATTATCTTAACCGATAAAACCTCGTGGCGTAACTCGCGACATAAACGAACCAGTATTATATTACGTAAATGTTAATTATCACCTGGAAATCATTTCGATCTTAGGAGTTACTATTTCGAGGATTGGAAAGCACTGCAATTTTGTTAATACCACTTCTACGTAATCCGAATTTTAGTCTTTTTAAAAGATCCAACTTTAGCGAGTACTTATAGTACATCAAAGTTAACATCATTTTTATTAGTTTTAATTTAGCTCAATTTGAACTTTGAAGTAGTATTTTTTTTATTATTTCTTGAAGCTGGTGCTAATTATTTTTGAGGGACAATTCACATTTTTGGAGGTTCACCCTAGTTTATAGGTACTCCTTGTTTTTATTTATGAAAACTCTTCTTTTTGTTTGAAATATTTTTTACAAGATGAAGTATATTTACAAAATATTAAATAATTATTTAAGAAATAATTCAGTGGATACATTAAAAGGGGTATCCTGTATTTTATGATTAACATCAAGATTTTTCTGAGAACCGCTTCACCATAAAATTCGGGAGCTCTATAAACGATCGTGGCTGTCCACCGAATTAAAAGCTTGCTCACCTAAATTCTACCGTTCGAAGGTCGCGATAACTGCAAAGAAAGTAGGACAAAGGGTCTGTGGTTAATATTCCGTCATAAATGTCCTGCTTACACGAACATCGTTCCACATAATCGCGTATATCTGATAGAAGCGCGAAAGATTTACCGGCGATTATACGCCATCTTGATAAATCCTCATCTCTCGATAACGTTCTGGAATTAGAAACCGTCCTTGGAAACGTACAGAAATCAACAGCTACATTTCAAGTAATCGTTTCTGTATTATGATATGAATGACAACTTTTTTGTTTGTATTTACTCGTTAAGTATTTTTTGTGCAAAGACTTGCGATAGTAATTAATCAACGAAACGAGGTAGAAAAAAATGTGAAGACGTTTATGAAAGATATGACCTTGAGGATGACCTTTGTCTCTAAGACTCTCCTTTGGGCTTCTGCATTTTTTCAGATAAAAAAATATTAAAGAAAAATTGATCTTGAATGACCTTGAACTTGAATGACCATTCTGAAGTTTGCTCTTCTACCAACAAAGTTTACCACTTAAAAAAGTATTTAAAGCTATGAAGGAATTTTTCTTAGTATTAACTTGGTCCTAAGACTTCATAAACACTGTGCATTCTAAGAACGCAGAAAATCGAAGGAACAGGGAAAAGAATGGAGCAGTTGGACGTTAGTATGATCGTTGCAAATGTTTGAAGAAGCAATGTAAACATCGGAGCGTTTGCAAGACGAGCTAACGTGATGTTTCTGCTCGTCTCAGAAACAATTCGGGGAAATCACGCGGAGCAAAATCGACGAAGAACACCGTCGACTGCTTTGCTCGATAAGAACTAATCGAAACGGCACGCGGAAATGCATACGGTAAAAGGGTCATGCCCATAAATCAACGATTGCTCGTTAGAGAGTTCGACTTGGTCGATCAACTTTAAACGCCGGAAACGAATTACAATGGCTACGAGTTGTGCAAGCATTCCCTCAAACGAATTACGAACTCGTTCATCGAATTCGATTCGTTATGAAGATCAAGTATTTCTTCTACAAGTAATCTCGAGCATTCTTGTAACGTGGTCAAACATTTTCATATAGTATTTTTAAACCTCCACATCTTATAATAATTCACTTTGTAATAATTTACAATAGAAAATTAAAACTTAATTCTTCCGCTTTACTGTTCTGAGGACGCCATTTTGTGGTACTTGTCAAATTCTAAGAGCACCCTTCATCTTCTGACACGCTGCATTGCAAACTGTCGTGATTCAACGTTAATATGTAAACACTAAAAATTGATGTAAGAAATAATCAATGCATTAACGTCAATTTACACTGATCTAAGCAAAATAGAATTATGACTGAGTGATTACACTGAAAGTAATAATGAGGACTTTAACGCTTTAAGCTTTGTGTACCATTATTATTACAGATCTCAGCTTACTTCGCACAAGGTCCGTTTGTTTGTTTAACAGTGACATAATATTCCAGTTAAGCGCAGACTAAAAATAAAAATTGGACATTGTGTATTTAAGGTGAACACCAATTATTATAATTTCGTTATAAAGAAAAACAAGAATTTCTGCACACACCCAGTAACTGTTAGAAACTTGGTTTTAATAGAAAATTCCCGTTGTAGAATTTTTGCGATCTACAACCGAAAAAAAGGATAAATATGCGACTAGTGGAGTAGGTTTTTAACCGACCAACATAACGTTCAGTTTCTTACAAATTATAGGTATTACACACAACCTCGAAGTTTTTATCTACCTAAGTAAAACCACACATTCGCCGTTTCGCATCTCGAAACACAGCTCTAGCGAACGTAATCTTGCTTTCCAAGTCTCTGAAAGTCAACGTCCTCTCTTTTCACACGTTGAATCTTTACGCGCCAACACCGATTCACTTCGAACAGTATCCAAGCGAGATCAAATTCGTCATAGACTAGCTGCTTCTATTCTGAAATACGTTCTTTAAAAACTAAAAAATATTTCTAGATTCTTTACTTTCATTTGCAAATATAATTTGTTAAAATGTAAATAACTACAACAAAATATCTCTAAAACGCTTATAAATTTAAGTAACTGTAAACTTGAAATAATATATTCGAAAAGCTTAACACTAAGTTGCCGTATCACTTAATTTATGCACGAATTTCCGTATCTACGTCAAACAGGAAAGGTAGAACATTGTAAAAATAATAAACCAAATTCATTTAAATAAAAATATCTTTCAATTTTAACACCGTGTTACACGTAACACTGTTCTTTCGGATTATAAAATGTTACGCATCACTGTTTCAAGAGTAAACCGCAAAAAACCAACAAGAATCGCTTTCTTCGATAACATCTAATTGATTACGGACATCGTCAACATTTAGATAACGCAGATAATACATCATCGATACGGGTTCCTGCTGATCGACTTTTATTTACATCGATAGAAGTAAACCTCGAGATGTGGCCAATGGGTCGTGTCTTGAATCTTCAAATCGAATCGATTAGACAATAGGAGAGAGGAGCAAAACAACGCATTGTATCATCGTATTTCCTTGAGAACGTAAAGCATAAAGAAGAGCCGAACCGGCGGCCATTGTCCCCGATCAAAGCTCGATCGGTGATAGTCAGGTATGTGACTCGAGGGGAAAAAGGAAACGACCCTGTTTACCTGGAACTCGGCCGCACTGCAAGGCGATTCACAACAAAGAATAAAGAAAACTAGACGCACCTGTTGCAGCGTCGGACTTACAGATTTCTCGAAACGCATCTCGGGAAAATTCGGATCTTTCTAGACCAGTATTAGAAACACGAGGAGAGAAAAATATGGAAGCGGGAAATGTTTGCAAATGGTAATATAACACATGAGAATTCAACGCACTATAATGTAACGAGAATTGTAAGTATTCTAACATTTTCATAGATCGCAAAACCAGGTTTCAGGTACACAAAAACGGAAAGCCTCGTGCCGGCCCTGAGGAGCACCGCTTCAACATGATGAAAGCAAAAAATAAACGCGAACGAGTTGGATTCCTGAAACTTTTTCCTGGTGTGTTACATTACGAAAACCACTGGGAACTTTTTTCAAAAGAACGAACTTTCTAGCTGAGAAAGTTCAAGAGTAATAATTCAGTATTAAAATTAACGATAAAAGTTTGTAGCATGTAAAGAATAGCTTCATAATTAACTCTTGCGATTGTAATGTGGAAAATTTGAATTATTATTGCATATTTATGCAAGAATAATAAAATTTGTAACCAATTTGAATGATTAATGTTAATAGAAGTAATATGTACTAGATGTAACATCTGAAATCCTTCGTACTTTCTATTCGTGCCTCGCAGCCGTGACTATGGCGAGGCAAGTTTAATGAATAATAAATTCAAATGAAATTAAGATAAGCAAAGGTTCTAAAGTCACAGAAAAAGGATAATCAAGGATAGACTTGATCAAGGAACGCGTTGGAACAGGAAGCGTTGATTCCCAGCATCGTAACATAGGAGAACTAATGAGAAACGGAGTCCATGGCGCCAGATAATCTCGATGGCAAAGATGGAACTAATGGACGACCTTTCGAGGGCGCGACGCTCCGCCCCCACCGGATAATTCGAGAAACAATGGCAACCAGAAACATGCAGACATTGTCGCACAGTGGCGGTGCGACATGCAGTAAGATCGACAGTGATTCGAAAACTTTCACGAAAGTTGAATGAAATATCGATTGTTTGGCGGTTTTGTGTTTTAACTTCGAGTTGTCGATCGATCGTTGTCATTGGTCTAGAAGCGGTCGATGAAAGTTGAACGAGAACTCTAACCAATAACAATGACTCGGTAGAACAGGATTAATTCGTCCTGTCATATGCGTACTTTAGTTATCCTCGTAACATATGCGAATAATTTTGAACGTCGTTTCGTGTTGTTCGATAATATCACGTTTCGAGGTAAGACTGACACTTTGAAAAGGGTATTGGTACAAGGAAATCGCGTACAGGAAACGGGTGACACGACACCGTGAATCATTTAATATAATTTGATACTGCTCGACCAGTTGTTTATCAACAATTCAGAAAACTTACCTTATTTTGCAGCACATCGAGAAGTACGTAAACCAGCAACGTGATCTCCTCTTCGTCAGATCCGAGAGCATTTCCTTGAAGACCGGCTGTCGCCACGTAAAGGGCGACCAGGTGAGTAGGTCCCCTTGTTCCTGTAGTCTGCATCGTGCCAGGATTACCTTTCGTTTCTTTCGTCCGTTTCGTTCGAGCACTACTACACTACTTCTGGGTCAACGTACACCTGAACCTATCAAAGTAGCACACCACGATGCACGCAAACGTGTCCTGGACAAGGCCAAATTCGGCCTCTTGGGTGCTCACCTGAACCTCACGTTCGCACTATGTTCACGCGTTCACAGACTGTCGCCGTATAAACGCGACATGTTACCTATCTATCGTGCTGATTGAGGTTAAGGATCGACCGTTGTTGATCCGGATCGCGAATCGATGATAGATACCTCGCGCCACGTTTCTGCGCAGGTATATCGTTCGCTGCGATAACTCCGCGAACGGGCAGCACCCGCGAGTTATTCGTTTGCGCGGCTCTGTCGACGGACCGCCGTCGTGAGTGGCAAGGTTTCGTGCAGCACTGGCCAACCCCGACCGTTGCGCGCACACGTCGTCGTTGTTGCTTCACCTGGCGACTGCGCATCGAAACCCGTCGCTCGTTGGCTATAGGACCCTCTTCGTTCGTTCCCGTACTCGCGGCTCCTCGGCACGGCGAACTCACGCGATGGGCGCGACGAAGATGCACGAATGCCGGCCGAACGCTGTGCGACAAGGACCGCACATGTCACGTTGAAAAAACGCGTAAACCCGACGATGTAAACTGCACGGAACGATTCAAATTCGAGAAATTTCTTAAACGATTCGCACGATAACAGTCAAGCAACGCGTCGTGCCGTTTCTACGACGAAAAACCCAACACCCATTCAGGTTAAAGGCGGCGAAGGGAAAGGCAGGTCAAAAGCAGCGACGCACTGGCCAGGTGCGCAGACATTCCACTCGCCTTGCGGTACGCTCACCCCGCTACCCGACCGCGATTATTTTCCACCTGGAGCGCCACGTTTACTTCTTCATGGCGGACTCCTAACGAGATTCGATACATCGAACCACCAAACGATAGTCCGCGTATGAATGAATTTCGCGATGGTAACACCGCACAGGTATCGCTCGATCGTTTGATTAGGAAAGCATGCGATTCGCTGTTCTCAAGGAGGCATGCTTATTATTCATGTGACTGGACGGAACAAAAATGGCGACCACCTTAAGCGATTCCTTCGAGCATAAGTAGCCTCCGACAACGGATCACAGGTACGTACCGTCGCCTGTGCCCTCGATTCGATGCTCCCTCCATAACATGATCACGGCCTTGATAACGCGCGAACGTGTATCACGCTAGTACTCGCGTATCTTTCGCAATTTCGCGAATTTAAATAAAAAAAGCATCGTACCCCGGATGTGTCTTCGTGTAGACTTCAAAGTCATTAGATCGAGATAGGCTGTAGTGGATACTCGTTAAACATGGAATTATCAATACTGTCATTTTACGTAGAACATTTACATAAACGCATAATGTTTTTCGAATACTGGATATTTTAATAAATTATCGACCTGCTTCACGTTTGTATGTACCAAACGTGTTCAATATTAATGAAAGAACATTTCCCATGTTCTATTATTACATTTTACTGTAACCTTGTTTACTTATTAGATAATTTCGTTGTTATCATCGGTCGTCTATATGCAAATTCATATTCCCCAAATTTTAAACGATACTTCGTTCCCTTTAATCCTGAATGCTGTTTTCATTACGAAAACAAAATGTTTACCCAAACTGTGATTTTCGTCATTGAAAAAATAATCAAATCAGGCGCAGAAACTTTTTAGAATCAACAAATCGGTGCAACGTGACAGAGACATGGCATGAGAGATATACGAATATTACATGTTATACATACAGTTCGCGTTAAATCGACTTAAGGAAGGAGAGTAAAGGAAAGCCAACGAGCAACAGGTTGGCACGATCGCCTGCGGATGGGGAAACGGGAGAACGAGAGGTGCCTATGTATAGACAAAGAAGCAGAAAACGGGAAAGCAATCGTCGTTTGGATATGGTAGGAATATCCGTGAAGCGAAATGCTTAGCGCTACGTAAGAGAGACGGTGTCGTGACAGGGAGACCGGATTGGTTGGTCACCTGTTGCTTACCAACTGTGATTGGTTGGGCTCGACAGCGCGTAACGACGACTAGAGGAGGACAAGTGCATCGTCGCCAGGTCTATGATGGACCAAGTTCGAGAATAGACGCTATAAGGATGCCGATTTTGTACATTTATTATACATTCGTACATTTATACATACGTGTACACTGTCGTCCCCAACTATCATATAATAATTTATCCGATTTCTTATATTCCATGAAATGCAGATTTATCTCTAATAATTGATTATATAAATGACTAGATAAACAACTTATGAGGTTGAATTAGCTTAAGATGTAAAACATCTATTTCATAATTTTTGTATCAATATTAAGAACTGTAAAGTCCTTTCTTTATTTTATTTGTATTATTTTTTCATTCTAAATACAAGCACCTTGCTGAGAAGAAGAATCATTGAGTTTTTTTTTGTAAGACCATTCAAAGAATTTTTTCTGTATCATGTATACTTGTTGGAACATTATAATTACGTTTCTGACAACAGATTAAATAATTACCATGAGAAACTCTGTAAGATAATGTAAAGGATGAAATCGAGTATTTCAAAGCATGAATATTGCACATATCGTAAATATAAAACAGATCAGGATAAAAATCTGAGAACAGGTGCGTACATGGACAACGAGAATCGTGTAAGAGCAAAGTTCTCGGCTCGAAGAACAAAGTCTCGATCGGCAATGTAAGGAGAGCCGGTTTACGAGATCGGACTCTGAACCTTTTGTGTCGTATTGATCTTACACAAACGAGCATCGTGACTGTTATAAAATAAACGTGGATCCAAAGTACTTAGCGTATTCACAATGGGAAGCATTTTATAGCTTTTTTATAGTTAGTTCTTCTTCGTCCTCGAAACGGAAGTCGAATATTTTTTTTGCTCACAAGACGTGTAGTTATCCTATTTGGTACATCATGATATGTATTTACATATTGAGGTACATACCTTCGTTTGCAAAGTCACACTATAATCAATGCGTCGAAATTACTCTTTAGTTTCGCGTAAATACAGCGAACGTAATATCTATTTACAGTGTATGACATTCACGAAACAAACGAGGGCGGAAGAGGATGACGCAGAAGGGAGAAGCTCCTCGAGGGACACCTGCTAAACACCTGCTTTTTCGAAGGAGTTAAAGTTGACCCTGGCTAGTTCCATGCCTAAAACTGTATAATATATTACAAATGCTTTCGGGATTCAAAGTCGATCCAGATTAACGAAATTATAATATGAATACATTATCAATGCAAGAGGAAGGATACAATGTATAACTTGTAAGTTTACTGAAATGATTAGCCGATAAATTCTCGTGAAAGAGGGTCCTGAAAACACTTTGAGGTAGAATCTATACCCGATCGTACTTTACGATGAACAATTCGTTTTAGATGCTCTTTTACGATAGGAGGAAGGGGAGCGGATTCACCGTTGCGCAGAACTTTCTCTCGGACGAGAATTATATTCGTGCCTTTCGTACATGTATCTGTACATAACTTTCAAACCATTACAAATCGCGACGATTCTTCCGCGATCAAGCGTTCCTGATATATTTGGAAATAGTAGCCGGTGCAAGGCTGAATCGTTCGGGGAACGTGTGACCTGATTTCCCTTGCTCGACAGAACCCTTTCGAATGACGAAGTACAAAATAAAGTTCCACTAATACGAAAAGGCACCTCACCAGGTATCATGATAAAGGAAAGGACACGAGAAGGCAAGAGAGAGAGAGAGAAAAGAAGACAGGCTGGTCGCTGACCCGCTCGGAACGTTGACTCCATGTAGTCAGTCCCCTCTTTATATTTTCTTCTATCCCACTTGCACCATCTTACTGTACCTTCGATTACAGCCACGAGTTACCTTTCCTTACTTTACTTTACGTTACTTTACCACGTCCGCCTTTCTTTACCCACGGTTGCAACCACTATATTCCCTAGTCTTACAATTGTTATCATCTTGCAGATGATCCCGGCGTCTTCCTTCCTACCTGTATCTGCTTCACCTTCTGCTTGGTTCGTCAGCGGATATCACAGTGGACTTATAACCTTCGCCTAACTTCAAGGAAATCGACAACTTTCGTGTGCTCTAATAGACAGCTAAGGCAAATCAACAATTGTAATAGAATACCATTCTAAAGGGAATTAAACATTTTGGTGATTATGTTTTCATTTTATATATTCGATATTAGAATTTATTCAATTCTAGCTGGCAAACTATAAGGATTGGTCGATTTTGCCTTTGGAGGCTGTATCTTTTTATCTGTTGTAGAAACCTAACTTAATCTGAGAATTAGGAAAAATAAATACGAGCTTAGAGTATTAACATTTCAAATTTATAAATACATCGTTTAGATGAGCACTGATCTGATGAAAACTATAAGAATAAGTTGTGTTAATCGGGTTTTGAGTTAGTATTAAGCTAGAATTGGATTAGATTTTGATAAAGTTGTTTAATCTAATACAATGTTTGATAGCGTCCAATTTTTTCCCCAGGTTTCGTAAGGTCTGCTGCTCTGACCTTGGCAATAAATTTACGGTATAATTTCGAAAACGTGCTCACAAATATTCGACCTATGCAACAATGCAGCTGATGTTATCAACGACCACGACTCCGTAGAAACAACTAGCATCGAGAATGTACCGTTAGAATCATCATCGTCTTTCTTTTCCTCTCTTTGTCTGTGTGGTGGCCAAGATTCAAGAGTTATTTGATAACGGTACACGTTCGTTCGTCGATGCTGAACTAATTTTCTATCATCGAAAAGTCAATATACGCTTCATCTGATGATTATTATTCAAAATTTTCGTAATGGTTCCGCAAAAAACTTGCTCAGTCGTTTCTTCTCCTACTACGTTTTTTCTTCTACCACCACCATCACCACTACCACCATTGATCACCACCTCCTTCACTCCACAAACCATCCGTCGGGAACCTCGGCTCCTCCCGCCGCGTGGCTCAATTATCTTCATCATTACGACCGCCCCTTAGGTGGTGACTTTAAATTTTGCGTATGCATATGTAATTGTAGGTACAGAAAGAAAAATAAATATTCATTTGGTAATTTGCTATTAAATTATTATTATTTACATCTCATTTTAATATAAAAGAATTTATGGACAGTTAAAAAAATTGATTTTACGCTGAATGTGGTATAAACTTTTATCCCTAACATATGTACATCATTAAATTGTTTGTTTCTGTATTTCGTTAGAGTATATTGGAGAAACAATATATCATTAAATGTCTAAAAAATAACTGGAAAATCATAAAATTTAGTAGGATAATATTAATCAGTACCGCTATCCGCTGTGGGCAAACCAGTTTCATATTTTGAAAAAATTAAATTTGTAAACACGTTGCAGTTCAATGTGTGGCAATATAACAAGTCCACTTTCAATAATATCCATTTTTGTCTTGGGCCTCACAAAATATAGTGGCCGCTTCGATGGTACTAATAAGATCAACAAATTTACTTTTATTCGAAACGTTTTATTTAAATTTATACATATAAATATATTTGCCATAATTTGATTGGGGAAAATGCGTATAAAATATTTGCGATACAAGTTCGTAATTTTTCAAAAATTGTTCAATTTTCGGTACAATATTGTCAAATAATATTATATGACTTGGCATTTTGATGTTTTCGTCACTATTATAATTATTATTTAGCCAGTGCATTGGATTTGAAAAGAATTCATCTGCTTCCTCTGTATAATTTACATTGCTATTAAAATTAGGTTCACATGTTAATATTTTTATAGGTACATTTATATGTAAATGACTATACAAAGGAGTCGCATGACAAGGAGTTAGAAATAATACATTAGTTGTATTATCAATATAATTAAGCTGTTTGCCAAGAACATCCATTATATCTAAAGATCCACGTTGATGTACCATAGAAAAATAAATGCCAGGTAGGGCATTAGTAACTATCAGTAATACCACAAATACTTTTCTAACTGTTTTTGTAGACTTAATTGCTAAAGAAGGTATACTAGAAGTAGAAATATATATAAACATTGGTAAAAGTGGTATTAAAAATCGAAATTCCTTATGAGATAACAAAGAATAAATGCCAAGTGTCCAGCATATGACAGTTAACATAACTGATTGACGATGAAAGGTATTGGAATGCTTCAGTACTTGCCAAATGCATAATAAGAAAATAATATAATGTATACCTAAAAGTACTGGTAATCCACTTAAAATATACCATAATAAATGTTGTGTGCCATATATATCTCCAATCTTATATAAAACATTTACACGAAAAAACTCCAAAGGAGAAATAACTAATGTGCCATAGCAGTAAGAGTCCAGTAATATTGAACTAATACAACAAACAAAACATATTATACCATACTTAGATAATAATATTAACCTATTCTGTAAACTGGTACATAAATGATAAAAGCATAAGGGTAACCATATAATAACAGCTGTAGGTCTAATCATACATAAAAACCCTACAATCCAGAAATATCTTATAGTTGTAATATTACTATCACGCCATGGAAACATGGACAAAGCTATCATGGTACATGATGTTTCTATAGTATTTATCATTGTACGCGTAGCACAATAGTACCAGTACCAATTTATACATAAACTGTACAATGCCCATTTATTCTTAGTCCATTCATAAAACTTGTATTCTCCATATGCACTCATAAGTGCTTGAAATATTCGAGGTAATGTTGTTAAGATTACTACATTATCTAAAGATACAGCGGCCAGTATTCGATACATAATGGATATCAAAAATGGATAAATGTAACTGCGAATTTTCATGCTCCATTCCCATGTCAGGTACCCATATCCGAATGCTAAATGATGAGCAATTTCTAATGATTGCCAATATTCATCTGGTACATGAGCAGATTGTACAAGAAAAACAGAGGTTAACCTCCATAATATTAAACAAGATAATACTTTTGCTTTCGTTGTCATTTGACTGAAATGTAATTTGGTAAATAATTATTGGCTATTTCCTAGTAAATGTTGCTACATTCTTGGCTTTATGTCAGAAAGGAAACTTTTTGTTAAACAATACAACACTTGTCAAATTGTTCAACATATAATAAATTGAGGATAAGGGAAACATATATCTATTGCCAATATATAGAATTATTCCTAACTTGATAGGAATTTTTGTACCCTTGGGTTAGCTCAGTTTTAAATTACATTGCAGTTACTTTACATCCTCCAATCAGAATACTCTACACTATAGCATTTTACGAAATCGATTAGTTGAGAGTTGTCCTAGCGATATTTCTTTGAACAAAAGAAAGTCGATAGCATCGTTACGAGAGCTAGTCGATAACCGATCGTGCATCGTTCTTTTCGAAACGAGAAATTGAAGTTCGATATCTGTAAAATAATTCGTCAAACGCTACTTTGAGATATCGGAATTTTCGCGGTAAATTTGTTATTCGATTATAATCGTAGGAGGAGACAGATTGATAAAAAGAATTATATATTCTTGTAAGACAGTTGAATTTTAAATTATGCAACGAAAATCCTCCATTTTGACGAAAAATAAGTGTTGTAAATGATTAAAACTATGAAAAATACAATGCATATATACATTTTAAAATTTGAAAGATAAGACGAGCCGGTATTTATGTATTTTAATTAATAATTATGGAAACTAAATCAATAATATTGCCTAACAATGGAAAATCTGTCACGCCAGATGATTCCAAAAGTGAGATGCAAATGATACTTGCTAAAATGATGGAAGAGAAACATACATATACGTATAAGAAATTAGTAGTACCTATGTCAATGAGAAGTATTTATTGGAAGTTCTTTGGATTTCCAGCTACAGAAGATGGTGATATTCTTACTAAAGTAAAAATCGTTTGTGTATTGTGTAAAACTCAAATTGCATATAATCGTAATACCAGTAATTTACGTATGCATCTGCAAAATAAACATGCTCAAGAACTTTTAGAATTAGAAGCTACCAATCCTCCTCGTAGACAGGTACTTTCACAAGAAACAAAGGAGCGAAGAGCTCAAAAAAAATTATTAAAAGCAGGATTAACTTCTGCTCAGCATATTTATACCACTAATGCTGATGGTACTGTTCAAATAGATGGAGATATTCAATTTGTGACTGATCCAAACATAACTTTATCTAACATTGAAGATGATATTACAATTGGTCAACCATTACGAGTTATGATTAAAAGTGGTTCTAATATAGGAAACAATAGTCAAAATGTGGCCTTTCTTATGCCAGAAGATAATCCTATAAATCAATCAAGTATTGATGGGAAAACTGTATCAGATGCTATAGCAGAATTTATTATAATGGATCTACAGTTACCCGAGGTGGTAGAAGGTAGAGGTTTTCAAAGACTAGTCGCAACGTTACGTTCACCCTGTGAAATTCCTAGTAAAAATAAATTAGAAGAAGAAATAATACCAAAGATTTATGATGCATTTCGTGAATCAGTGACAACAACTTTATCTTGTATTAATAGTGAAGTAGGTTTAACAGTTGAAGAGTGGAAATCAAATTCTGATGAACGATTTGTTACTATTTCTGTGTATTATCAAAATTCTGGTGAGCCAGTTTTAGAATGTAAAGTACTAAGTACAATTCATGCACCTTTAGATTGGGATGAGTCTCAGTGGGGTAACACAATAGACTCTTTGTTACTTGATTGGGATTTAAAAATAGAGAAAATAACTGCAGTAGTGGTAGCTACATCTAGACCAGAATTATTAGCTGCTTTAACCAGCAGAGGATTAACATTAGTTCCTTGTTTATTATATACTTTGCAAGTGTGTGCTCAAGCCTGTTTTGAAAATCCAGAAGTTGCTACAATATTATCAAAATGTAGAGCAGTTATAGGAGCTATTATAAGTCATCCAGCTGCATCTGCAGCTTTAGCTATGCAGGAACAATTGTTGGAGGTAATTTGGAAAACCATAATATAAATTATTACTTGAAGAATTATGGATTTATTGAATTATTTTAAAGATAATTTAATCTTATTGCAGTTAGAAGAGAACACTATGTTAATAGATTATCCACCTGTATGGACATCAACATATAACATGCTTGAACAAATAGTTATGCGTCATAATATTGTAACATCTATTTTGGAGAGCATGGAAGGTGTTGATCAAGAAGTAGTTGATCTAACAAATGAACAGTGGAAAATTGTAGAAGATCTAGTGAATGTTTTAGAACCTTTCAAAGTTACAATTATGACACTCAGTGAAGAAAAAATGCCTTTAATATCATTACTGAAACCATTACTTTGGCAACTTGTGTCTTCTCATCTGAAAGTAAAAGAAACTGATAGTGATATAGCTAAATCATTTAAAGAATCTTTATCTGATATGCTTTGTGATAGATATGCAGATTATAATGTTACACTTTTACTTCAAATTGCAACTACACTTGATCCAAGGTAATTATGAATTATAAGTAATTGTAGACATATTTTAGATCATGAGTAGAAATAGATATAATTAACTTTAGTATGTTGTGCATTAGATTCAAACAACTACCATATGCTACTGAAGAAGATAAAAACTTGGTTGCAGCTCCTATAAAGGAGATGTTAACAAAATTAATACAAGAAGAATCTGGTGATACTTCAAATATTAAAGTTGAAGAAGAACCTCCAAACAAAAAAAATCGTTTATCAGGTA
The DNA here is from genome assembly GCA_945859555.1 of Megachile ligniseca. Classification (NCBI taxonomy): domain Eukaryota; kingdom Metazoa; phylum Arthropoda; class Insecta; order Hymenoptera; family Megachilidae; genus Megachile; species Megachile ligniseca. Next base: position 9,691,660 of record OX243783.1, read on the forward strand.
AGTACTATAAGTTATCTTTAATAGATTTTTATCTTTCAAATTATTAATAAAATTAGAATATATTAAAATTATTTGTAGGCATGGAACTTTTACTAGGAGGTTTATGTTCAGTAAAAAGTGGAATGCCTGCAGAAGAAAAAGCTGACCTTGAACTTGTACAATATCATTCTGAATCTACTGCACCGCTAGATTATTGTCCTCTTCAATGGTGGGCTAAAATTTCCGCAAAATGTCCAAACTTAGGAAAGCTGGCTTGTAGATATAATTGTGTACCAGCATGTTGTGCACCACCTTCAAGAATACCAGCAGAAATACAAGTTTTATACGACACAAGGCGAGCTGCTTTACCTCCTCATTTGATAGACAAACTACTTTTTCTTCATGGTAACCATACTGTTTGAAGATATTATACTTTACTATTATTTAAAGGTATTATTTTTTTAATATGTAAAATACTCTTTAGGAAGAGATTTATTTCTTTAAATTAAAAGAAGAAACTCCTATTACATTTCAACAAGATGATAAGCCGATCCCGTTATTCATTTGAAATAATTTTTTTTTAACATGCTATTAAAATATTTGGATTTTATTCTAAGTATAATTTATTTAATTACTGCATTGAACATACGCTTATTAATTTGTATGTTTATTTTACTTTTCAATTAAGTTATATCAGTCATATATAACTTGAAGTTTCTAATTAACAATAGGGATTGAAAGTAAAAAATATATGAATGCATTTGTTCATTATTAAGAAACAGAATATATTTGATTATATCAAAAGTAAAAGCACATTAAAACAGTTACAGATCATCTTACATAAGTTATGTAACGTAATCAAGTCTTTTTCATTTTACTCAAAAATGCTAATGTTACTACTTTCTAAATATTTTGAATGTCAAAACTACTGTGTAAAAATATAAGACGGCTAAATCATAATGACAATTAAATATATAGGAAAAACATGTCATTTCTAAAGATGATACAAAAATAGTTTTGCATTTTCAAAACATGTGATGTATTAAAATGTATAAAACTTTTACATATTATATTTTTTATAAAATATTGAAAATAAAATTTCAATACAGTAGATATTGCATAGGCACTGTAAATAATTTAAATAGAACATTTTTTATTTGATCTCTTGCCTTTTTCGCAAAAGAGTGCTACTAAATTATTTGCTACAAACGATAATAGTGTAGTAAATAATTTATTATAACAGTGCAGAAACTTTACCTTCATGCATTAAAATATTGATTTAGTTATCATAAATTTCACTCGTTTATGGTAAGTCGTTTAGCAATGAATAAATTAATAAATTAAAAAATGTATTCTTGTGATATTAACTTGTATTTAAAAATTTTAAAGTAGTACAAAACTGCACATTTTATATCATATGCAACAGAATGTGTACCATAAACATATTATCTGCATTATAGATAAAACTTGCTGCTTGTTCATTTAATACTTTACTGATTGAGTATAGTCTTGTATTTAATGTAAGTTACATATGTATATTTATAACAATTGTACAGAATTTTACATTTTATTTTCATAAGCTATAAATATAATTGTAAAAAGAATTCACAATACTTTTATACTGTATATAAAATGAATTATTTCCGAAATACATTAAAAAGTTTACTGTATACTAGATTCTTAGTATACATGAAAATGTAGTTATTTTTAAACGATCAAGAATAGAATATAAAATGTACATATTTACATCATTAAAATTTTTTATGTTAAATAAAATTGTAACATTATTACAAACGAAGTAAACAAAATTTACATAAAACTATAAGAAGCACGTATCTTCATTATTTTACATTTCTGAAAATAATTGTTATTTATCTCGAAGATTAACTATGAAAGACTGAATTGATTTTGAATCCATGTGGAACTTTCATAGAACCTAGGATCTGCGATTCTAAGAGATGCTCTTTTATAGAAATAGTAATATAAAACTGCAACTTTAATATACATGAATGTTAAAAAAGGTATTAAAATATATACATATATGTGTATATATATATATAATATTTTATTTTGAATATACCTCCTTTGTGCACTGAATAGAGAACATGGAAGTCTTTTGTCCAATGGTATTTGAAAGGTGATGACCAATGTACTTTAATGTCCCATATGTGTAGACTAATACTTAATATCATGTATAAAATACATAATATTAATGTTATACGAAATTTTGTGTACAATAACTGTATTAATCCTATCTGTGTAACATACAAACACAATTAATCGATGATATGACATGAATCATTATTTAAAAAAATATTATGATATTTAACAATCAATGTTTAAACTTTTTAATTACCTGAAAAATGTAGGTTGAAAAGAAATTAACTAGCAAAATTGTTAGAGTTGCAATAAGACAAATATCTTGAACCCTAAAATAGGAAACAAAAAGCAAAATAAAATTGAAACAATTAATATATTTTTTTAAAGGATAACGTACATGTAAAGAATTAATAAATTAATTGGATTTTGTTGTGAGAAATTAGCAAACGAATTAACCAGAATATCAAATAGTAATATTATATACTGCACTATGATAGTTATTGAATATTTTTTCGTATTTAATGTATTCATTTATCACGGATGAAATGTTTATTTATCGTTAACAAAGTTTTATTTATAAAACTACAATTCCGTACTACGATATTATCTTTGTATTCGAAGGGTTGCTATTGGTTACTATACCAAGTATGTATAGGAGGAATTAATTAAAAGTATCGCAATTGCAATATGAATTATTTTGTAAAAAAATTAATTATTGTACAATTATGGACCTAGCGCATGTACAATTTATATAAATTTCTCTTTTTGATAATAACGTTACACGCAATTAATAATTATGAAAAAACGCATGTGAAATAAATATAGTTAAAATATAGTATAAAGATAGTTCCACTATCTAAAAAATGCAATATTTTAAATGTATGATGTTATTTTTTTTTAAATTTACATAAATAAATACCGATAATATGAACTAAATTTTGTGTTAAGACATCTTCATCACGCAACATAACGTATATACAATGAATTTTAGAAATTTATTGAATTTTTTACAAAATATCAATTTAAACGATACTATTATTTTTTTATACAGTAATTCAACGTACAGCTGATTAGTAATTTATCAATTGTTAAAAGTAAATTACATTTGTTTAAAAATGTATTGAATTGTATACTTGTTTTTTAAGTAAAATTAAATTGTAAAATGTAAATGAATATCAAATATGGTACAATTTTTGAGGTAAATATACAATCAAAAACATTTCTTGTGTCAAGGTTAGGTTTACTATATAATGACAAATGAATGCAACAAATGTGCAATGAATTTGAATTGACGACTGATTGCAATGGTTTAAGATGGAGATTGCAAACAATAAACATCTACATACACGCCAAATAATTGGTATTTTTCCTGTACTAGAATTAGATACTGATGATGTAGATATTCCTTTAAAAAATCCGACTATAACATATTTGGATATTTTTTTTCTGGTATCTTCAATTGTCATGCATGTTGTAGACATGGCAATTGACATAAATCTTGCTGTCAGATACTTATTAGCTAACAAAATAACATATTTTGTATGGACAACTGTTTTTATTTTTCTACCTTCATTCATAAATGTCATAATCAGCAGAAGAATGCAACAACAAGATGATAAGGTAAAAAATTATGTTGAACATCAGTAAAATTAAATGCAAAATTCAGTGCATTGTTTTATTTCTATTTTTCTAAAAACCATTTCTTTTTATAGAGAAGTACAGAGACAAATCAATCGGAATCTACATGTGTACATACAATGTTATCCAAAAAGTTATATTGCATTGTAGTTATAGCATTTCAATTAGCACCGGTGCTGCGTTACTACAAAACTTTAAAATATGCTATCAAAGCATATAAGTTTAAGAAGCAAGAAAATCGAAATGCTCAAAAGAAATATTATCTCAAAATGCTTAAAGAAGATCAAGATGTTGCATTGTTGAGAGTATTTGAATGTTTTCTTGAAGCAGCACCTCAACAAATTTTACAGTTAACTATATTATTGAAGAACTATCACAGCAATATCAATTTTGAGTGTATATATATTTTTATACAACTATTATGACATTACAAGTATCAGAATGAAATTTATATGTGTATTTATTATAGTTATTCATCAAGTAGCTAGCATCCTAAGTTCACTTGGAAGTATGGGATGGGCAATGGCTAGTTACCATCGTAGCATTAGATTGGTTCAACAAGATAAGTTAAATATTGGTATTACAGGAACAGTTTTGCAATTTTTATGGCATTTTTGCACAACAGGTATGTAAGCTGTGATCATATAAGAGAATTAAAGTTTAAACTTCTAAATAATTTTTCAGTTTCAAGAATATTATCTTTAAGTGTTATTGCAAGTATATGGCCAATATATACTGCCATTGGTAGCCTTTGCCACTGGATAGGTATGACTATATGGATCCTTATTGATTCTCATGGTATATTAGAATTCTGTAGAGATTACAATCATGCTCCACATTATACTCCAAAAATTAAAGAACGTATCAATTCCTTTTTTTTTTCTTTAGTTATTGGTGTAGTTCACATATTTATATATTTAAATGCAGTGGATGGTAGTACATTCCTCAAACATGTATTCTTTTATATAGTCTGTTTCCTTGAAAATATAACTGCAACTGTATTCTGGATATATACATCATCAGATGAAGTTAAAAATGCCTGGTACTTCCATGTACTACTTATTCTTTGTATTATACCCTATTTGTTGGGTATAACAGCTATGATTGTTTATTACAGTGCTTTTCATCCTTCTTTGAAACATCAAAATTCTCCAAACACATAGCTTTCATTAAAGATTAGTTCATCTACTATTTAGCAAAATTTATTTGACATATATTTATTCCATACAATTTGTACAAATATTTATGTAGCATTCGTAATTAAGTAATGTTTATTTATATTAATCGTTTTACTTTTATTTACTTTGTCATATTTAAAAATTGTTTTAATTTTGTACTAGGTACATGTTGTTCATGTATATATTAATAACAGTTTAAAATAACTGCCATCAAATTCAACTCAAAACACTTTATTTGTAAATTACATGATTATACATGTATACAATCAACAAATGAAGTGGTCATTATATACTTAAGAAAATATATTAATTATTATTATAAGCTAGCCAATGACAGTACCTTTAAGACTGAAAAAGCTAGGTGACTAGATAATGTAATAATAGCGTATATAATGCGTTTTTTACTGTATTTTTTAAATAATTATATTGTAAGATTTTTATACATATTTTTATACGAATATTAAAGTACTATAAATGTGTAAAAATTATCTAAAGATAAAAAGAAAATTATAACACTTGTTAGTATATTTAGATAAAGCCAACTATTACAAATTTATATATTTATAGATTTTTAAATTTAATGTACTTTACATACTTATATATTAAATAAAATGCATCATTTCCATAACATGAGGTATTATTCTGTTGAACTTTATAAAATAAAAATTGAATCTGTTATGTACTGTTTTAATGAAAATTTATTAAAAAATAACAATATGAAACAATAATTACACAACCCGTAAATACTGCAACTGTGATAATTATAATAAATTAAAATTTGTCAAAAGATCTAAATGACTAAAATTTTCAGTTTTAGCAATTGGTAAATAATATTTGAAGCCATTTTACTATGCAGTACAATGTGCATGAACTCTTTTATGTGATAATAATTATAAAGCATATTCTTTAATATTATTTAAGAAGTATAAATCAACATTGATTTTATATGATATTTGCATTGTGTAGTTAGCATTGTAATAGAATATGCCATGTAAAATAATATATTAATAATTTATAAACCATATATTCGTACATGTATTAATTTTTCCTTTAGACATCAGTCAACTGGATTTTGTATCACTATAAGTATAAATTCTTTATCTGGAGCAACCATAATTTCATGTTTCTTGCTACGAATACGTAAGAAAGTAAGATCATTCGTTGGGTCTAGATCTCGCACTACAGATCTTGCTTTGTCTGATAATTGGCTTATTAATCCTGCATACTGAACAGTTGTAGTATTGTCCAATGTAGATTTTATTGGAATACCTAAATAAAATTTTGTTAAATCGGCCTAGTAACACAAAATGTTATAAACCAAAACATAACAGACCTTCTGCATTAACTACAATTGTTCCAACTACTCCTTTATGTGATTGAATACGTTTCATAGTTTCCTCTACTTCTTGCGCCTTAAAAATGATATATCAACCCAAAATGTTTAATGCAATTTACAAAACAATTTTACAATTTGTCATAAGCTTACCATTTTCCAAATTTGTTATCTTATATTGATTTAAATGTGATATTGATTATAGAATCAGTAGTTAGAATTTATAGCGAATTGAACATTTAGAAAAGTCAGTTTGATCTAGCCAGCTATTGGTCGTTTATGTAGTAAAGAGAGCAAAAATAGATATCAATATTTTGGGGTTAACATTGCCTAGATACGCAAAACCATAAACAACACACAATATAGACTACAATCGCAATACATTTTTCTAATTTGTTTGACACAATCGGTATTTCAGATCATGAGGATCAAATTTTCCAGAAACTAGCATGTCTTATCTGATACATTGCTTATGGTAAAATCTCGAGTGACATTAAGCGCAGTCGGTAATGATGATTATAACAAGTTACATACACTAAACAAATTTGTTATTGATTTTATAATGCAACTTCTTCAAAGTTTAAAATAAATTCTTTACTATTACAATGTTTGATATAAGATTATTATTAATAAGATATTATTTCATACATAATTTATGTTTTCATATTTTGGAAATATAATATCCTGTATATTTCTTTTATTCCTAACATTGTAAAAACGATAAAAAAATAAAACTATTTTATATATGTACGAATTTGATACATTTCAAGAAAATACTGAAAATTGCAAATGCACCCATTAGCTTTGCATCAACGTAGTCATTCTATTGCACTCCATTAGTTTATGATTCATCCTCCCGTGTGTCTGGTATATATGTACCTCAGGAGTCCTCAAGCTTACTCGATTTTTCTTAATATTTTTAGAACATATTGCCTTACGAGTATATTCATATTCGTTAACTTGACCGTTCGTTCTTCGAAGTGAACGTAATCGATCGAACGTGACTGATACCGCAGTGTTTCAACGATTAAAGAGTGACATATATAAATCTATGGTTTGCGCGTTCCGACAGAAGCGAGGGAGAGGAGAGGAAGAGAGATGGGTTGGTGGATGAATTACTACAATTTGCTTAATAGTTAATAGACTCAATTCCTCCGTTTTTTTTTTATTTGTGGCGACTTCAGCCTCGATAAACATGGATCCATGGGATCGTATTTAAAGAACAGATGCACAATGTTGTAGATTATGTAGAAATAACCCAAATGTGAAGGCTAAGCGCGAATACCGGACCTTGCGCACCAAAGTCCGGCGCTTTAGCCATATCTCAAACACCGTGCGTCTAGACTTCAAATTTCTGGTATGCTTTTACGATCCATTCACGATGCCCGCATATGCGACCATACTGCCATATCTCATCCTAGGAATGTTAGGTAATTGAACGTTTTATTATCTTCCGTTTGACAGTTGTATCCGCGATTTAAAATATATGTTGACGCTAATTTCTCACCGATTACCATTGTTTTCCTTTTCCGAACGTATTTTAAGTTTCGTTATCAAATCTTATGCATTGTATGGATAATATTAAATTCTATGTTTATATACGTAGTGCATTATCTCCTATACCGTTGAGCAACAATGATATGATTGTTTATGTAGAGTAATCATTTGTTTTTTACTGAGAATTTGATACAAAAATAAAGATTGGTTATAAAACACTTTTAACCAGTGTTTACATTTAGTTTTCCAGTGCAGTCCAAAAAAAGACATTAATATAAACTTGTGAAATCAATGTTTTATTGAGAATAAATAGTTTTGCTTATTAACAGATAGTTCTAAAACATTATGTTCCGTATATTACTTAAAAAATCAGGATAAATAGATTGAAATTTGTTAATTTCTATGAATAGTTATTCTGTTCTTAAGTAAAAATTGATTATTTTCAAAGTGTTCCTTTCACTTTGTTTAATTTAAAAATACCAAACAGTGCGTGTTAAAATGCAGTATAATAAATCAAGGTACATTTTATTTTTAGTGTTATGTTTATCAATGTTTATAAATATAATTTAAGAGAAAGTTATAAAAACTACAAACTGTTGCTGATATTAAAAATTTATAATTGTGATTTGTAGGTCCTATATTGGGACACGATGTCAAAGGTTCTTCGGTTTGCGAATTTTACAATGAAACAATGTGTGCAGAGTCCCAGCAAGAATGCTCAGGGAGAGAAGAATGTGGACCACATGATCCAGGCAAAAGAAATCATTGTTATGTATTGTGGCAAATTGACAATGCCACTAAGAAATCTATAATTAAGTTAAAGGTATAAAAATATTATACCTTCTACATTATTAGCAATTGTTAATGTTTATTTTTCATTTAATTATTATTATTTATTGTAGGGGTGCTTTTTGGATAGTAATGATTGCTATGACAGACCACACTGTATTGAAAATAGTGCAGAAAGGAAAAAAGAGTTATTTTTTTGTTGCTGTGATGGAAATATGTGTAACCAGAATTTTACATGGGATCCTCATCCAACTTCTTCTTCCAAACCTATGATGCATGGTGTGTATTTATCTTAAATGATATTAAATGATCTTAAATGATCTTAATAATCTGTCAGTATTAAGTAGAACAGACAGTTGAGTATTAAATAAAATCGTGTTTTAGATCCAGAACCTGTTCCAAATACAGAGCAACAAGTAATAACGCTTGTTTTATCAATATCAATACCTATGCTACTTCTTGCTATTGTTCTGCCATTTTTATATTGGTGTTATAGACGACGGAAGTTGAGATATTTCAACGAGGTTTGGAAGGCATATGTACAGATCTCTCAATTACTAAATATATATTTTTTGGTTTTGATGATACTTTTTTCACTATTTTCATTGTATGATTATTTTATAAACTGGTTTTTTTAGGTACCAACATTAGAGCCTCTTCCATTACCGCAACCATCTCCTAATTTGGGATTGCGTCCAATACAACTTGTAGAGATTAAAGCTCGTGGTCGTTTTGGAGCAGTATGGAAAGCACAATTGAAAAATGATATTGTTGCTGTAAAAGTATTTCCTATACAAGACAAACAGTCTTGGCAAACTGAACAAGAAATTTTCAAACTTGCACATATGGATCATGAAGATATTTTGCGTTTCATAGGCGTTGAGAAAAGAGGAGATAACTTACAAACTGAATTCTGGTTAATTACTGCATACCATGAAAAAGGTTCATTATGTGATTACCTGAAAGCAAACGTTGTTACATGGCCTGAGATGTGTAGAATAGCAGAATCTATGGCAAGGTAATTTTGTAACACAGGTTTAAGAAATATATGTCTTCTTTTATAATAATGTATATTTTAATCTGTTAGAGGCTTGATGCACTTACATGAAGAAATTCCAGCCAATAAAGCAGATGGTTATAAACCTGCTGTGGCTCACAGGGATTTTAAGTCAAAAAATGTTTTGCTGAAAGCTGATATGAGTGCCTGTATAGCAGATTTTGGTTTAGCGCTAATATTTCATCCTGGAAAACCTTGCGGCGATACACATGGGCAGGTACATTTCTCGTGTAATTGATGCAATTTATGAAATTCAATTTATTTTTTATGGTTTACAGGTTGGAACTAGAAGGTATATGGCACCAGAGGTTTTAGAAGGAGCCATTAATTTCACGAGAGATTCATTTTTACGAATCGATATGTACGCTTGCGGTCTGGTGCTTTGGGAATTGGCTTCACGATGCACTGTACAGGATGTAAGGTTTTATTTATGTATTTTAATTTATATAATATTGTATTGTTAATTATCATATTCTACTATTTTAGGGACCAATTGGGGAATATAGATTACCTTTTGAAGATGAAGTAGGTCTCCATCCCACTTTAGAAGATATGCAAGAAAGTGTTGTGCACAAAAAAGAAAGGCCAGTCATCTTAGAAACGTGGCGTAAACATCCCGTACGTAAATTTATAAAAATATGAAGTATTATTGTTTATTAAATAGAATAGACTTAGGAAAAATTACTGTTGCTATTTTAGGGACTTCAGTCAATTTGTGATACAATGGAGGAGTGTTGGGATCATGACGCTGAGGCACGCCTCTCAGCTTCTTGTGTAATGGAAAGAGTTGCTACATTGAGTAGGACACTTGTTTTAAATTCGTCAACGTTAATACGAGTTGATAATACCAACGAGACTATCACCACTAAGGAATCTAGTATGTAGTTAATCTATGTGTATTATAGCTTTAGTGAAATTGCACAACCATTTGCTGTATCATAAGTTTTACATATACATCAATGAGGAATGTTAAAATATTGCATATCCTGAGAACGATTTTGTTTTTATGTCTTTATTTCTTTTTTATATAAACATCTTGTTACAAGGTTACATCTTGTTAGTAGGTACTTCATTTAGTTGAGTGTATAGTCATATTGCACTTTTAAAAACTCAAAAGTTTATTAACAAAGGTTCCTACTTTCTTTTTTTTAATTCATATAAATAGTATGTTTTTCAAACACAGAGCAATTACATTCCTTGTTGATGTCAACTATGCAGTGATTGTTCTGAGATGACAAAGTGAATACTAGCCAAGTGAAATTTAATGAATAATTTTTATCTATAAATCATATTGTATGTGAATTGTTACAAAGAAGATGCCTCAACAATTTTATACAAAGTACCTGGTAGAAACAGTCAAGTTAACTGATTGGAAGCCATGGGGAATTTATTAGGCTTTCTGCATGAAATTAATAAGTTAATCTAATTACTTTGCATTTTATACATTATTTAAGGTGGTTACCTTATTTCTAAAAATAAAATTGTGTCCATGAACATGTTTTTATACAAGAAAAATTCGTTTTCTTTTTAAAAGTTATTACGTTCCATATTCAGTGCGTATGTAATTTATATTCAAATTTGTTTTAGTTTATAGTAAGACGTGTATGATCTGATAAATATGATAATTAGTTTTTTTAATTTCAAACATAATGTATTAAATAATCAAAATTAATGCTACTGGAATGTTCATGGATTAAATTTTATTGGGCAAAGTGAAAGTCTTCCTTTATACGTTTTGCTTCACTTGTATTACTTTTTTTTTTAATCATAGTACACAATTGTGTAAAAAAAGTTCTCGAATTAGTACACGTGTAATCTAGTTTTGAAATGAATCTTGCATCCACTATATGTACAGTGGATATCTAAGGCGTTAAATACACCATTATTATGTGCTATTTATATTGTTGCGCCGAGAAGAATTATCACAAGAGATTTTAATAATTGCACGCAAACAGCAGAATCCTGAAGATAGATTCACCTTGACACAACAATATTATTTAAGATATCTAAGAAAACGGCGCATCTTGCTTGAACCAATATATGACAGTCCACGTAATAGATATTGTAATAAATATTTTCATTGTGCTTATTCAGCATATGCTTCAATCTTATTAGTTTTGCAAACATTAGTTTTCTTATGCACCTTAAAACAAACCAATATTTTTTTAACAAAATTTTGTGCAAGTAGTGTAACAAATTATGTTATTCCTTCTTAGAATGAAAATATCATGTAAAATGGACATTGAGACAATACTTTTCAAAGTTGACAATTTTTTATAAATTTTAGATATCCTTTCAATTAGACTGAATAAAGTTAAGAAACGTACAAGATAATTTAATTTTCTTCTTTTTAATAATGGCCATTCAAGATGCACGTTTAAAATAATGTTTGTTTAACTTGTAGTTTTAGTAAATGAATTGTGAGTAAATGATGTCTTTTACTTGCTCTGAATTTTTTTCATTAGAGTTAAACTAAGAGATAAGTTTGGTTCAGTTTAAAAATACATTGCATCATTAATCGATCAAACTTTTTTCATAAATGGTTATGTCACTGAATTTTACAGAATTAAATTAGTTCGTTGTATCCGAGATTGCATAATTGCTCTACAAGCTGTGATAATAAATACGTGGATTAAGTACCGTAACCAACACGATTAAGGCCTAAATATATTTCAGATGTTGCTCATACTTCATCATCATAATTTATCAGAGCAAGTAAAAGATGAACAAATTGTTTTATCTTTGATACCGGGCTTTAGCAGTGCCAAAAGACTAATATTATATGCACACATTGCAGCTTCATCTTTGTATATTGATTTTTTAGCTATGTAAGAGACACTGAAATCGATAGTATATACCAATCAATCTTTAATATATGATGTTATAAATAGAAAATTAATCCATAATTGATTCTATAATATTATCTTTATTTTATAAAATTAAGGATCTTTATGTATAATATTTATCGCCGCAATGCAATATAGTTATAACGATGTTAAATGATTAGAAAGTCATAGACTACAGAGTTTATTTAACAGTTAATTTTATGCCATCACATATTTAAATCAATCATTTTACATGTTTCAATCAATTATGGATTAATTGTGTGACTATTTAAGAATTTAACAAATTTTTGGACTTTTACATATCGAAAAGCAGAGAACTGCGTTATTTATAAAAACGAATTCACTTTCAGTTCTTTCATTTCATGTACGCTGTATATGCCGAAGAATCTGTTTGTAAAAATTATGTAAAAATAATATTGTAATCTCATCATTGCTAAAACTTGTTACATAGTTACACAATTCAATAGAAAATTTTTGTGTAAAAATTTAAGGAGTGACGCATTTGATACAAGGAAATCAGTCTGTCAAGGTAAGACTGAAGTACAAGTAAAATGATTATTTATGATAAGAAAAAGTGTTTTTGATTTTATGCCTACGGAGTCAAAAGAATGCAATGGTGAGGTGATATTTTAAAAACATCATGTACATAGATATATAGACATACAAATCATAGGCGTGCATACAATGTATCGTGTTACACCGCTTATCTCTTACTGAATCATATCCCATGAATATATACAGAAGGTTAGGTTTTAATATTGACAGTACCACAATGGCATTCCAGTCACATATAATATACTGTATACTAATGTAAATCAATATTGTAATTTTTGACTTTTAGGGTATAGAAGTTCTTATCGACATCATTAATGTAAACTAAGAGATAGTTTCAATATTTCTTTCAATTTGTATTACAGTCTCTTACGATTTCAAATTGTATAAATATTTTGATTAGTAATTTCAGCTTTATTGAAAAAGTATTAAATTTTATATATATTTCTTTTTTTTGTATGAATCGTAAAAATATTGTACTCGTTGAAAACTTGTGTTTGACAAACTCTAAATTTTTCTAATCAATTATACTCGTATTTGCGTGACGTAAAATATCATTTTAACATCACATTTGTAAATATAATGAGCATCTTTTGTAATTTAGCGTTAAAGTATCAAAATATTTCCGATACCGTAATCAGTTTCATATCATACGTGACATACATACATGTCATTTAATCGCATTGTCTGTTTCTGGTACTGTTGTTGTTACTACTGATATACAATTTTGAAGAAGTCATTACCTAGTGATTTTTTGTAAAACTTTGTTTATTACGTATTTCGCTTGTATCACATTGTATCATAATCTAGACTAATCAGACGTACCGCGTGTCTGTGTCTGGTTTGAATAAAAAGAATTGTAAATAAGATTTAAGCGAAATATACCTTAGAAGTAAGATCATTGAAAAACAAAGTAATTTCTTAATTATCGTTTAAAAATAATACAATTCATAGCAATAGAATGTTCCTACACGTATTGGATGTAACTGTTTTCAAAAACATATTACTTAGTAACAAATTTTTGCGATGATAGCCAGATGAATTTTTATATATCACAACAGCGTTGAAAACGTTACTTTCACACTTGATACTAATAAAATTGTATCAATTATGGAACATCCATCTTTTTCACAAAATTGTATAAAAGGAATGTTGGTTACAGAGAAAGTTCCTCAGAATATGAAACGATCATGGTATCGACTATAGATATAATATTATAGAAGAGAAGGAATAAAAACAGATTGGTGCTTGGAAGAATACTATAACATTTTTTAATCTAAGTATGTAGATAATTTTGTCTTTGTTTTATTAATAATAGGAATGATAACAAACGATCATTTGTCACAACTATTTACAGCTGTTTTATAACAGTTTATTTTGTCAATAATGTAATATATTATATAACGTAATCTGCTTAGTTAAAGGCACGTGAAGTAATAAACATTGTAGTAAGCGAGACTGCTTAAATTGGTTTACCAAAGTTTGCAAGAAATGGGAACACATTAAAAGAAAAAGCGTATTTAATAAACGTGAACATTTTATTTATATATACAAATGTATATCAGCTAACACGTTTTCTTATTTGCAAATTACATTATTAAACTGTGTATGCATATGCATCTGACACGTATAAAGCTACATCTGTTTTTTTACGTTTAGTTATAAATGTTGAATTTGTAACGCATATAACATCATATTTGACATGTATATTAAAGCTTGAAAAAATTGAATAACTTTAAACGATGCAGAGCATTGTTTCATACTTTGCTTCATATTTATTAATTTATATTTATTCAGTTTATTCATATTCTTACCTTCATATTCTAAATAAATAAGATGCCTTACAGGGAATATTATACGAGGAAATATACAGGGATACAATTACAATTTTAGATTTTATTTGATTACATTGTATGCCTTGGCATACCAAAGAATACATGAAGCAAGTAAAAAAATGTGATTTCTGCGAACCACAAGCGCGCAATACAATAATTTACACATCAAGTAAAATTAAATGAGATACTCGTTAAACGTGCGACGTACGGAATAGATACGAATAAAATATAAGTTATAACGTTAAAAATAAAAGAGATTCAACGGTATCGCACATTTTTGCATTAATAAACTTACCTATACACTATGATCACAGTTACATTCATAATAATTATAAGTTATTACATGTCATTGTCGTCTTTATCCATCATTATTATATATATATATATCATATTTTACTGTATATATGTACATCCTGGTTATAAATAGGTATATGTTCAATTAATTAAATATAACCTGGTTTGAAAGCCTATGACTAGCGATATCTACTTCCTTTTGTCAATGACAATACGAGTGATAATACTATCGCAATTTGATATAAATGAAGCTTCAAACGGTCATGAATTATAACAATTACTTTACCATACTTTAAAAACAATTCTATACTTTTTCTTTGATACACTGTACATATTTGTTATCATTTCATCAAAACGTCTTCGTGGCGTCGAAGTCTCATAATTTTGTTCCACTTATTTCAAATTCTCTTTCGTTAATCATGTAAAATGTTCGGCTAAGTTTGAATGTAATGCACACACATCCGCGGAACCAAACCTTTTGCATCACCTCTTGCACATAATAACCATTTACTGTTTACTTCTAAAAGAACTTTCAGTTTCTCACCTTCTGCGAATGCGAGATGCCCATTTTCAGAACGAATTCTATGCGTAAGCGTACGAACCTCTCTGGAATCGAGATGTGTGAACTGTTATTTTACTAATCTATAAAAAGAAAACAAAAAACAACCAAAGATTAAGCTCTACACCTAGAAACCAAAAAATATACGATGCGGTAAAAATGATAAATGTTGCTAAATTCTAATACAAATAGTGCTAAAGCTGTATGCTAATAAACGTGAAATAAAATTGTGTGTAAATCTAAACATTTGGAAGTGCGCCAAAATGGTACGGAAGCGCTACTAGTTAGGTGTAAATCTATATATGGGAAACTCGTTCAGTGGGGCATATAAGAAGGAACCATATGTCGGTGCTGCACTGTACTTAATTTCGTACTTACTTAAGCCGTTTTTTGGTAGGATTTCTTGTAGTAGTAGCAGCGGTAGTTGGTCTTGGTAAAGATGTAGACGCTGCTCGTCTTTGTGGAGATACTACATTCTTCTCTTTAGACATTAATCCGTAAGACTTGTAGGGTAAAGAACTGGGCCGTGTTAAATGAGTTCGTGTTGTCCCTACAACTTCTTGATCCACTCTACTAGTACGTTTCGTTACATCTTTACCCTTTATTTCAATAGGTTTTTTTGGTGTACTTTTTGTCGTCGGAAGTGTGATAGGTTTCTTTAAAGATGGAATTCCAGATACAGGAGATTTTGTGGTTTTAGAAGGACCTGATATCGCACTTGACTGTTTCACCGGCGAAGTAAGGAGTCTAGGAATTTTCGATTTTCCTAAACTCGTTGGAGTTCGTATAGGTGATGAAGGTAACACTGGTTGATTCTTTGGATCCTCTTTTCCACCCATCAATTCCCACTTTTCTTGAAGCTTCCTAAATTTCGCTTCACCCGGCATACTATTCTCATCGTCTATTTTAGTCTCTTGACTGTGAGGCTTCGTGGATACAGGATGTTTGCTCGACGCTCTATTCAGTGGCGAATGTTCTAAACTGTCGGTATAGTCTTCAGAATCTTCAGAAGCTAGTTTATCGAAAGCGCGAAATACTTTTGAACCTATCGGGTTGCTCAAACGTTTCTTTACAGTCTCCATATCAGGTTTATGCGAATCTCCTGGTTTATCGTCGTAGTTACCATAAGTAACACAGGATCTCGGACGTATTTTTCTTGGACTAGAAACCATTGCACATGTGTCAGTTTTGTCGAAATGATGTTCCTTCGGAGACCGATCGACGTTTCTGAAGTTTACAGCCTGCAAAGTCATTATAGTAATATATGTAGTACCCTATTGTTAATAAAGAAAATTGTAATGGTGAATAATGCTTGTGTGAAATTTTATTCCAATACTTACATTTATAGTATGATTATTTAAATTACCAAAACTATTATGAAGTTGACGATATTGATATAGAAGATCGAGCTGAAATGGACAAAACGCGAGAGGATTTAGAATATATAAAAGAGCATCGACAACTTCTCGTGCATTTGAATTGGCTAAAGCTGCGACGAATAAACTGTTACTATTGTAATGTTTCCTGAGGATAGACTCTCTTGTACACAAATATGCAAACCAAGCATCTAAAGCTCTCAGGCTGCAAAAAATATCAAATTCGTTCATAGTATAATTATAGAGTATACACAAAATATTATTATTAAAATTGTATTAACTTACTTTAACAATCCAAATACAAATGCGTGAAACTTTAACATTCCTTCTGTGATAACATCTTCGCCATTAATTTTTTGTACTAATTCATTCAATGTTTTAGTAAGTGGACCTTGCTGAGAGGATGCTTCAACCACTTGCCAAACACTGTTTGTTATTGGTCCAAATGTAGAATTTAAATGTGGTTTCAGTTCATCCGACATAATGGCGTATAATGCTGGACATAAATTACTGAGACAAATTTGTGCACATTCATTTTTGTCACTGTAACTCTGTCTACTATGGGTCGATTCGCTATTCCAATATTTCAACAATAAATCTACTGCTTTATTTGCAGATAATATCATTTCTGAAAATCGATTTATATCGATATATACATACTTATAATATATATGTGAAAAGGATTAACATATAAGAATTTATAATATATTTACTTCTCTTTTCATCTAAATCCAATGATTTACTATCAGGACTCATGTCTGTCCTGTCTTCTGTAAGTGCAGATTCTTTACTTTGTTCATTTGCAACAGTATTTAAATTATTAATCTGTAATATATAGGTATATTTTATATCAAACCTGAACATGTACAAGATTAAATACATAATGTGAAAATAGTATAAAATTACCTTATTGTCTATACATTTTTTTCTTTGGTGTACGGCAAAACTGACAGTCTTTTTCTGTGATTCTATCATATCAGTAGCTTTGGTAATATCTTTATTCATTCTGAGTGATAAAAACTTTCGTACGTACGATCTTAGTTTTACATCGGGATCATCTACGTCTCCGTCACTGCTTTGTGATGAGAACCCACTACGTTTCAAAAATTCTTCCAATTGTTTCACGTCATCTTCATTATGTTCAAAGTTTTCAGTCTCTATATCTCCTGTGCTAGCCACTTCATTTATTCTTTCTAAAATATACACAAAAAGTTATTACAGTAATGCATAACAGTATAATATAATATAGTAAGATAATAAGATGTATACCTGTATGATATCTTTCTTCCGTTTCATCAACATCTTTTTCTGAATCAACAATTCTTGCACGACACGCTAACGGCAAATCATTATTCATGTAGTATGGTTCTTGCAAAGACATTCTTTTATTTACTTCAGGTGCTTGATCCTCTATTTCTTCTACGTCTCCCATTTCGAACATACTGTATCTTTTACTCGCAGGAACCTTGCTTTTTCTTAAAATACTTCTGGGTAAAGGTGGTCTTGGTGGCACTTTTCCATTACAAAAGTCGGACTCACGATCTCCATGTGGCAACGAGATCGATCGTTTCGGAAGAGACGGGCAGGACGATTTTGTTTTACTGATTTGCCTATGTACTTTTTTGTCGTTACTTACTAAACTGGCCTCGGAGCTAATACTATCATAACGGTAAAGGTACAGTGGATTAGTTGGGTTATTTAATGTTTGCTGATTTGTTGAAGAATCGGTTAATATCGTAGACGAGCCTCGATATCCGGACGATGGCTGCGTTGCAGTACTACTAGTAGAAGATGAATTATTTGGTATGGCTTCACTCATGGGACGAGTTTTATGACGCATCGGAGGTGATAAACAGAAAAGAGGTTTTTTAATTTCTTCGTTAATGTTAATGTACCGTGAAACTTCTGGTACATCGTGTAAAATTTTCTTGTACTCGGTAGGCAAAAGGAATGTCAATGACTCCCAGTCTTTAACGTGCGAAAATCCACGTTGGCGCAATGCATCTATGTCATTACAGGAGAACGGTCTACCAGACCTACCAGTATGTTTCCAACTAACTTTATTCTTTCCAAAACTCTGTGGTTTTAAGGCTACGTTATCCAATTTCGTATCTTTAATATTGAGAAACGATAAATCAGGTAATGCATAATTCGGATATACAACATAAACAGGTTTTTTATTAACAATTGTTTCTCTTAAAGAAGGATTTTCTTTCTCCGTAGGCGCTGTATATATTAAAGAGGTTTGAACTGCATTGTCGTCCGTTTCAGCTATTGCTTGAATACCCGTCGTTTTACAAATAGGATATTTTTTCTCTAAAGATTTAAGCCACGCAGTTTTTTGTTGTTGTTCAAAAGCAACGTCAAAGTCAGTTTGATCATTATCGTGCATTAAATCTGATTTAGACATACTCTCCGATAATTCTTCCACGGATGCTGATGATATTTCATCTTTCTGCTCACTTATCATTGATGAATGTTTTGGAATGTTACTGAAATTATCTTTTTGATTCTCTACTTCTTGATTGTTATAAAGATCACCTTTAACCCAATTAATAGAAAAATCACTTTCTGGAACTTGACGTTTAGACGCATCATTTATATCTTGCCGTTGTATTTGTGTATTTGTATTTGTATTTGTATTAGTACCACTCTCGCTAGCACTATTACTCGTAGGCCATCCATTATCACTAACAGAATCTGACTGATCTAGCGTAAGACTCATTCCTTCGGTGCTCATACTCTTTTGTTTCATAAATAATTTTACGAGACTTAAATTTTGCAATTTCTTTCCTGCTGCATTATGTTCTCCACTGTCTGAACTTTCTTCATTTATAGATCGACTCATCACAGATCCCGAACTATGTAATTGTTGTGCATGATTGTTTGATTCTGCAGAATCAACCTGTTTAAAAATATTCCAAAACTTATTTTCATGATTAATTCTTTCAAATCGCTAAATATATACAATTGCTTTAAAACTCACAGAAAAATTGAGAGGCATATTAATATGTTGTAATTGTGAAGCCTGTGTAAGATCTGGCAAGCTCTGACTTCTTTTACTTGTTCCGGATATGATATTTTCAATACCGTGTAAAAACTCTGGTATTGTATTATTATTGCCTGAAGGATGACGTGTCATAATTTTGTTCATTGAAGAATGTTTCAAATTGCTCCACGTAGTGTATATTTTAGAATCAGAACATGCCATTGATACATCTAACACATTTTTCAAGTCGGTATTCCGACTATAATATGGCTCTCCTGTTTCGTACGATTTTTGTTTTTCTGTAAAAAAAAAAAAAAAACAGCTTCCATTATATTTATCTACAAATACTGTAGATTAACAATTGTCTATTTTTGTACCTTGATTTTCAAAATCTTGAGAACCATCTGAATACATTGTCATACTACCCTCAAAAGCAATAGTATAATTGTCCTTGTTGTTTGTTTGACATGTGAGCAGCATGTCCTCGCAGTCCAGAGAGTCGACGCTGTAGCTACCGCCTGGTGGTAGTACGGGTGTCTCTTTCAGAGGAGAGAAAAGCAGCGATGATTTGCATATAGAAATTGTATCTGTGGTTGAACAGGCTGAATCTTCTCCCTTTAATTGAAAATATGTTACTGTTTCATCTCTCTAAATTAAATGTCATGCAGTTTGTGAAACTAACAAAGCTCATTTCCATGCCCTTGTTAAACAATAGAATTCAGTTTATTAATGTCAATGTATAAAACGCGTTTCACATTTATTATGTAATTAAATTATATTAAATTCATTTTTTTATTAACCATGCAGAGGAATTGCAAGCAAATTCTCCTTTATTTTCATGTTAAGCAAAATTCATGTCATAAGGTGTTTTGTATTATTTTCAACACAGGAAAAATCTAACATTTTCAGCCATTTTCATACCTGGCTGCTGGTATGAGGGCTGATAGATGAACCGATGTCAAGTTTTTCCATAACAGATCCAGATATACTGGCATATCGTTCCCTTTGATAGTTAAACTGTTGTGATAATGGAATAGATAATGCATTTAAGTTAAATTACTTACAAGAACAACAGCAAATAGGGAATTTCTTATGCTCTTGTAATAAAGATTACTTAATTATTTATAGAATAAAAAGTAACATTAACAAAAAATGTTCTAAAACAATAGTTCTACAAAATATTAACTCTTGCAACCGAAAAATGTACAAAATATATTTGCTTGCAAACTATCCACAGTAGAAATCATTCTTGCAGAAGACTAAACTACAAAACTTATAATATAGCTATAATAATAAATTATAAAATTAACATATGTATAATAATATATACAATAGTTACCTCTGAATGCTGAACTGGATCTGTGCACATAACAGGCAATGCAGTGAGCAAAGTATGAATGTCCGCTGTACGAAAACTCTCCATATCAATTTCTGCCAAATTAGCATCCAGGTTACGGGCAAGGTCATCATAATAGCCCAAATCTTCTCGAGAATATGAAGCAGAGAGCGAGGATAATACGCTTGGATGAACATGAAGTCCTCCATCTCTGTAGCTGACATTTTGTACACAACTAAGCACGTATGATTATAAAAAATGTAGACTACATTAGAATCAATTAAATGATTACCCATAGTCAATGAACCACTGATATTCCACATTGTCCTGCACAAATTCAGAACTAATCAAATCATGTTGGATAGAATCCGTTGCAGGATTGGAATTGCAATCAGATCCTGGTGTTTGTGGATCTTCCATCACTGCAGCCCCTTTGTCTGCACCTAAAATGTGTTATACAATATAATACATTAATAAGCATATGAATATTAATAAATTATTGATGAAAATAAATAATAAGAAACGGACCCATGTTTGACACATTAAATATCTTGTCATAGTTCGTCAATTATACATGTATATCTTGTCAATTTAATATCATAAATCTTGTGCCATATGAAAATATCCACTATTTAAAATAATGTGACTGGATCATAGTTACATGTATTTATATCATCTGTACATTGATTATAGTGTATGACAGGCTGCTCTGTGTTGAAATTTTATAAAATCGTGTGTTGTATATTATAAAAATTACATGAAAAGGCAGGTAAATGTTTTCTGCATTATTATATTACAATTCAAATATACGTAATAAACCGTCTATCGAGATACAGCGCACATAGCAGCAACATCACGGTACCAATAATGAGTCACATCTTTTTGAGCACTCTGTAGATGACAATTCACTGTACTGATTTTGATAAAACCATCAATGAAACACTGATAAGCATTCCTCTTTTTTGCGCGCTACAAAACAGTCACGATAAAGAAGTGTCAAGCGAATGACGTCAGGCTGAGGTTATGGCAAATTGTATTTAAGCAGGTAAAACTCATGTTCCGTATCAGGAATGATCAAGGCTGCGCGTCATCACTACTCTCTTAAGAGGGCGTGTTTTAAGGTTAGTTGTCACATAATAAATAATTAATCGATTGGTACGCATCAGCTTTGGATTGAGCAAGTGATGATGCTCTGGAAAATCTCTGAGACATATGAATATTTCAAATAATTCTTTCTGAAAGTCTACTAAAATAAATAGATTATTCAATATAATTTAATATTGAAATATTGAATGTAATATTGATATATGAAATGTCTGATAACTATAAATTAGAAACTGCATTGTAACGCAAAAAGACGCGTACATATACAAAATGATGAATTACAAAGTAGACTGCACTATTTTATTTTCTAAGGAACGGTTAATTAATTTCTAAATTTAATTATATATGAGCAACGTAATGATAGATAAAATTGAAAAAATGATGCACTTCATGTTTTGTTATTTATGTAGTTAATTAACAATTACGTGGATTGTTAGAAAGATGTGTAACATTGAGATGATGTTTATTTCCTCGTAAAAAATGAAATGTAACGGATCGAAAGTGAAACAGAATAAAAAGAATGATCTTGAACACGCGTTACGATAATCGTACCTCGAAAAATTTTTTTCCATCGCATCGCCAGGGTCATTTGAGTTTTGTTCTACGGAAAATATTTACATCCGATAAATGTTATCCGAAAACACTCATGCTCGCGACCATATGGCGACAACCCGCCCGTCACTCATACTTAGGAATTCATTTCAACTGCGTCTATGGAGCATGATTGCTCATGCGGCGCATGAGCATTACCAATCCAGCGTAAAGGGTGGGCAAAAGGAAATCAGATACAGCATGCTTGAATTAAGGTTACGATACAACACGTTTGATTTCTTTCGTTATTTACTGAACAGTAGATTAGAATAAAATATTCGACACAAATGTTCGAAACTGTGCACGCGATACTTTGCGGTACCTTTCAAGGCTATACATTTCTCGTTCCTTTTCTTAGTACTTATTTATTATCATATGTGTTATAAACAAAGACTTATTTATTTTATGTTCGCTACTGGACCAGAGAGCGAGAGCAAGAACAAAAGAGAAGAATGTTATAGGATATAAATCAAAAATTGAAATAGTGCGGTGAATTGTTGCATCATATGGAATTGAATCGATGAGCAGTGATAATATAAAAAGCTACTGAAATATAAACAGTATAACAACTTGGCATCATCTAGGTTAGTTATTTTAAGATACGATATTAATGTCTCAAATCGGGGGATAATTAACGAGGTTCGCATATTGCAAATTATAATTTATTGAAAGTTATTACACGAAAGGAAAAAAGTCCTTCATGGTGCTTTGTTCGCAATGTCGAGGGCACTGGATAATTTTAGCGAAGTCGCGGCAGAAACGAGAAAAGAGGAGGAAGAAATTCGAGAACGAAATTTTGCAACTCGACGGAAAATTTTACACGCAATGCAACGAAATATAATCCTACTATAATTTCTGCCAAAGAGACCGGTTCTGCCATTTGGCTCATGTTTGTAACTTCGCGATCTTTTTCAACTGAATATAAATTCAGCTACTTGGATGTAATTAATTGCAAGAAGTATTGTCTTATATTGTCTTTTACATTGACATCGGTATTCGTATCGAAATCTAAAAATAACTTTGGTTTCTTCCACTTCGTGATAACAAACGCTTTAATCTTTGATTGACTTAAAATCTGTAGTATCCGACGAAAATATATCATGAATCATTTGTCCACATCTTCGATATTTAAACGTCCCGGCAGATGTCAAAGTATTTATTTCTTGGGTAAGCACATGTAAAGCACTCCCACATGGAGTTGCTACCCGAAAATAGTAGCACAATACCATTTCTCGCAGCTGTGGGAGAGTTTTAAATTGGGCACCATCTCTTTTCGTTTATACATATTTTATGACGTACTTCTCATATTTAATCTCTTCTTATTTAACTTTACCTACAGTAGTTAATTAGTTGGTTAAGAATCACGCACGGCCTTGAATGAAATAATATGCAGGCTCTTTTATTATGCTAATAATGAATCCGATTAGAAGTGATTGCAAATTAGTGAAGGGTATCCATGTGTGTACCCGGAGAAACAGACTTGTCGGAATAAAAGTGAAATCGTCACAATTGTGAACCGGAATCATGACTTCTTCGTTTGTTGTTATTGAGTTAACTTAATAAGAATTTTTTCTTAATCATTATTCATTCGATTTGCAAGGTTAACAAATCCGGCGGCTGGAAATATTCTTCCCTCCATTTTGCACTTTAAACTATGCTTCCCCACAGATACGGACCGTCCGGGGAGTCGGCGATGCACGGAATTATGTACATATTCAAGACTAATTAAAGTTGTAATTTGCTAATTATGATTATACAAATATCTGTAAATAATGATTAAGATAAAATGTAGATATTGTATTAAGTTTCTCCACTCTATTCAGTCAAACAACTGACATGTATTCTTTCCTATTGTCAATAATTACAGCAGTAGTAAAGTGTATACAATTAAACCGTATACTGAATATATAAATATATTAATTTTGTATTCTTACGATTAAACAGTAAGCAATTGCACTTCTCATTGAGTCGTCGGTAATACTTCCGTTCCGGCCTCTTGCATTTACCATAAAGATGTGGCGGTCGTGCAGGGGCTTGAAATGGCGGGCTCATCCGACCCACAGAGAACTCTGCTATTTTCATGATGACGCACAACAAAAGCACTAGCATCATTTGTCAATGTTCAATGTTTTTACTAATCTATCACGTTACAACATAATAGTAACGCTTTAGCACTATATGGCGGTTCAATGAAAACTCTCGAACTGTCCGATATCACAGTACTGTATTGATTGTATAAAAAAGATTACACTAAGTTTTATCAGTTATCCAAATGCGAGCACACTGAACCTCGCTTGTCCGTTCTTTTAAAATGTTCACTATTCATTATTTCAGTTCACTGTACAACGTACATTTATCACTTCAAACTTCTATCGCAGACACGACATTTTAGTCTCTGAACATTTTTTTATGCATGAAAGACGTGTGCACTTTGACGAACGAAACACGCGCAAAATAGCGCCGATTGCTCGTCGCTACTCCAACCGATAACACCTTTCAAACGTACCTTTGTTTAAAACCACACCATTTTACTTTGCACAACATCGTGACTGAACCCACGTTTCCGTTTCTAGTGACAAGAAAAGCATAGTCTGTCCGCAAAGAGGAAACACTCCGAGATATCTAAAAACCTAAACATCAAATGTGTATACTCAACTCTTGTATCAGTGGAAACCTACTACACTACATACTACTATTTTGGATTATTTTTAAAACGCAAGAAAAATTACTACGAGAAATTCACTTTTTTTATAAGAAAAGGTTTCAATGTTAAACAATAGACAGAAGATTCAATAAATAGTGATAAAACTATGCTTTTGGCATCGGTCTAATATTCTGTCCGGCAACAGTAATAATAGTCATTACGTCAGCACACGCGTTCAACTGCCTAAATTACAACAAGTGGGGAAGCAATTGTTTCGAGTTAATCGAACGTTAAGATAACGAGGGTTCGTCAAACCGATTAATGCTTTGAAATACGAACGAAAGATAAAAAAATTATTGGAACGTGAGTCACACATCCGATAATTGCGTACCAATGTCTGTGGGTTAGTGGAGTACTATATAAATGTAATGAAATAAAAAAAATGTATATATCAAATAATGTTCTCTTGTACCAATTGGAATCCCATATCAATACCGGAATACAGATAATTTAAAATCGAATGCTGTTTAATAAATATAGTAATCGCAAACTCAGTTTTGATAAAAAAATACTTGACAAAATATTATGTTGTCAAAATGTACAGTTAAATATTAGTAGATTCTACTGGATACTGACGAGAGTGGTAGACTTCTCACCGGAAAATGGCGGCATAGGAAAAAGAGACCTTACCGCACGTTTTTGATCAGCAACTTCTCAAGTTCAGAAATTTATATTAATATTTTGTGATTCGGAATGTTAGAAATTCGATCATTGAAGTGTAAAAATTAGAAATTTGTAAAATTCAGAAATTAAGAATTTGAAGATTTGAAAATATGTGGATTTGAAAACATCAAATTTACATATATAATCGCTCGAAATTGAAGGTAAGTAATAGAGTCTGATCTTATCAAAAGAAATTCTACATGACACCTAACTGTACATGCGACTGCATGTACGCATCTACAATCAGAGAACGCACGTAAATACGCAACTTGTTTACCTATCGGTAATCTATCGAGTATCGATAGTGTCGAATGATCAATCTCGTTAACATCATTATAAACAATGCACTACCGATACGATTCATCACATCTAACAACCGAATTAATGTGCCGACATATAAAAATAGTTGACGAATTAACCTCAATCCTAAACTGTGAACTATTAAATATTTCTAACCAGATATTACGTCGATAATGTAACATATCCCATAAATCGACACACTGTAATAGTAATAGCGTTCATAGGTCCAATACAGAACCTACACAATTCCTGTCAAAGTTTTTCACGAAGATTAGAACAAGTACACTATTTATGAAAATGTCATCGATGCACCGGATGTTCGCTTGATGTTTCACGAACACATTGCTTTTGAAATGGTTCGGTCACTCACGGAACACCAAATGCAATCACGAGCAAACTTTTCCGACGTGATTATTCCGATGGATAACACTGGATATAACACGTTGTCTTGTCTTCCGATAACACTGGAGGACAATTTAATCCGCTCGGCGATTATAGACACAAGTTGATCAACGAATAAAACACGATTTTTCCACGTTTATTTTGGCGGAATCAGTTTCTGGACCGCAGTCTGAGTCAGACTGCCCTAACAGCATGTGTCCTGCGCGGGAGAGCGTTTGCACACGGCACGACACGACGCGAAGTTTAATCTCTATTAATAAATACCCGCTTTGCCTCGGCCAGAATAGAGAGCAGCTCTACTGGTGGCTCATTGAATGCATACGCAGCGTTTCATATAGAAGTTTGTAATAAACGCAGTTTCACTTCGTTCCCAATTTTTAAATAATAGGTGCATAGAAAAGAGGTTATATCACGCAGAGAAAAATAACACGATCGATATAACGTTCGGTTTTTTAAATACGTTTCTCGGATCCTAAAGATTTGTTTCGATTATTGTTAATAGTCTCGCAGGTTTGTTTAGAAGTTGAATGGAATTTGATCGCGTTCGGTTAATTACAAAACGATAGCGCTCTTGATTCGGAGTAAGTTCGAGTCATCGCTGCGATTGTGTTACTCCGAGAAATCGATTCTCGGATTAAACAAAAATAACTCGATATTTTTGCTTGACCGGATAGAATAAAAGATTTTCAACTGTATCTGATTTCTTCAGTGGGAGAATAGTGCAGTTCTCTCATACTGTTTAATTGCAAAATTTTATTTATTTTATCCGTTTGATAAACGTTATATCTTTTCAGAGTGGAGGAGTGAAATAGTAAATATTATTATGGTAGTACAGTGTGGTATAGTAATATAATAGTAGTATAGTATGTGTTAATTTATTACATCGATAAGCATTGTGACATGTTTAAAAACATGTCACGTTAGAATTAGGATGCAAACCATTAATGTGTTCAGATTGAAATATTTCAAATACATATTGCAATGTATGCTATGAAGTATAACAAACGAATTGTCAAGGTAACATAAGTACGTATAATACTATTGTTCTCGCTCAATTGTCGACGTAACTTAATAAGCCTTAGTGCACAAAATACAACGAAAAATCAATAGAAAATTAATGCGGTTAAGGCGAACTGTACGGACGAACAGAAAGAAACAGGACACCTAAATAATCGCGTTTGTCTCAATCGCATTACAGACTTTTCCTTCGTGTCGAATACAGTGGATCAGAGATTTCCAAAGTGCGAGTGGATCACTTTCGGATGGATCACGTTAAATACTAAAATACAAAAAGTCATCAACAATGGAACTGAAACTTTTTTAGGATATTTTGGAATTTGAATTTATAAGTATATGCATAAATTAAACTTACCAACGCGTTCTCCGTTGCCGCAGACAATACCTGTCGCCAAGGCCTAAAAAACATTATGATATTAATACTTCTTATTACATCTTTGCCAATTTTTTAGTATTAACAAAAACTGTTGGATCCAGTTCCATATTATAAATTCGATATATCCTAGAATACTGTGGCATTTAAGCCTTGTTTTCACAGACCCGATTTCACCTCAGATATTTAAAATAAAACGGATTTTATTAATTCTTCTCGAATCGGAGATTTTTGCATAGAGAATTTCACATTCCAGAATTTTTTCTCGCAAGCAGCACGCGTTATAAAATACCACGCTATTTTTGAACCTTCGCAAGTACAGCGAAGCAGTATCTGAAAGATTGCGATGCATTCCTTGTTAACTCGAGAGCTAAGATAAATATCGCTAACAGGCAAATTCTTCTCGTACCACTGTTATACAAAGGAAACAAATGGTAATTCGATAACTTGTTATCGGGATAGATTTATTCAGAGATTTATAACGATGAGAGTGTAACGCAAGATTGATTAGACAAGACAGTGGATATGTGGGTTCTTCTTTAGCAATACCGAACCACGTTTTTCTTTCCGCAACCCACATGGCTTTGTTTCATTCTTTCTTTTTCCTACAGGCGTACGATATGTCCATATAAACCTCGGCACACATGAATAAAGGCGTCACATTGTAATTATGCGGCACGAGGATAAACGGCAACCAAGAAACGATTCTATTTTTCCGGCGGAGGCAAACAAAAAACGTCGAGCATTTTCAGGAACAAGGTCACTGGATCTTAATAAGAGCGTTTCTAAATAAGAATAGGATGAATCAGTCTTACAATTATCGTACGCCACTTGAGCTAAATTGATCGTTTCCAGTTCGCAATTCGAAACCACCATATTGGTGGTTCGATAAACGCCTCGATAGATAACGTTCCAAAGATTTTTAGCTTTGTAATCGTTTGGTTATTGCAGGTCTTCTGTACAAAGGCAAAAGGTATCTAGATTCTATGTATATCCCTAGATTCTGATATCTTGACATATATCTCTAAATATATCCTTATGTTCCTACATTCACTAGGTCCCTAGGTCTCAAGATATTTGTAGATCTCTGCAGAACTCGTCCCTAGATATTTCATTTCATTTCTAGATTTCTATATCTATAGATTTCGAGATTGCAAAAATTTGCAAATATTTTTTCACATTGCATCACCCTTAAAAACAAAAGTTCGTAAGGGGAAATTTCGCTGGTGCCATTAACGACCCAGATTACCAACGATGGGTTGAATGTTTTTTTGGATGCAGTGTATATACATGATGATATTAGCGCAAAATGCGGTACAGAATGTAAAGTCCTTCGACGAGACGTAACCTTCGCATCGATTTTATGTATAGCAGAGGTCAATGACGTATTAGGTTCAACTATGTTTCGGAAATGCGAGTCTAAAAGACTGTACTTCTTTGGTTTCATCCACGAGATAATGTAGTAGATTTGTACCGGTGATTACGTTAATGTAGACGGGAAATAGAGATACGCCCACATACACGGTGCTAGAAAACGAGTCGATATTAGAAGCGACCAAAGTACTCACGTTCATAGTGAAGGGACAGCTGACAGTCGATCCACGTACACTCAACACTGCCACGAATTATGACATCGCGTGAAATTTCGCGTGGATATCACTTTACGATTACGGTGTAATGATATACGCATGTCACTTCTTAAAAATCACGAAGACGTACTTTCCGGAATGCATATTCTGAGTCACTCTGTCGAGGAGAGCCCCTCCCTGACTGCAACAACCCTTGTCTAACGTGAAATGCGCATGCTCTCGAATTCGACTGGTCGTTTCTAGCGAAAGGGGATGATTCCGTTCTTAGCACTTAGGTTCTCCTCGCGTGCGTGCAATTTCAAGCACTAACACCCCGACCAAGTATCGTCGTTCGAATCCATGCAAGGGGAACGGCGATAAGGAACTGTCGGTGGTATGTTCAACCCCCTAATGTTTTTGAGGTTATGCTGCGCATGTCTAAGCACCCTCTCCAATCGTCAATGATCGAACGGCTGATCCATGATTCTCTCCCTCTCGGTGTATCAAATATTTTCAATGATAATCCTTCTCGAACAACAAGATTATTCGTGTATGAGTAATCATTTACCGATAACGGTGAATGTCACTGATTTTCGCAACACACTTTCTTCGAGACGGGTGCATGATTGCGCTACGATTCTGAACCCGCTTCGCCTTATATTGATTTTCTGCGCTTTGGTATCCGTGTCTGGAAAGGTTGTTATTTCTTTGCGTGACCTTATGCTTGCAGCTTGACTGAAGATGGGGGCGATAGCAACGTCCATCCGTATAAAATCGTTTGAACGTTCATCAAATTTTGTATACTTATTCAATTATCAAAAAATCATGTTTATATTTTTCTAGTCAATGCACTAAATTAGAGACATTTGAAAATAGCGCATTGTCACACGACTAATTATTATTAAAAGTTAATACAAAGTAAATATATGCGATTTATCATATTTAGATTGATGTTAGTTTCATAAAACAGACGATATAGTTATTATAATATTTGGTAATAAATTTCTTAAAGATAATTTCAACAATTGTTATGTGTTTGACTTCAGTCATACCGTAATCAATCGATGCGCGCCATTTTTTTGAATTTTTGAAAATCGACCAATCAGCGTCCTCTGTAGACGAGAGCAGACTGCATTATAAAATGTCAGTCAGTACAGTTCGACGCATTAATGTAGGACGATGTATATCCCACTTTTTGAGGTAAATTTGAAATTTCTTTATTTTCAATCTCCCATAATTACAATTAATTCACGATTGTATTACGAACAATGTAACATAATATATCAAAAAGGTAAGTAACGGAGAGCGGTACATGTGTGTATTTTTCTTGTATGTGTTAAGATAGTGGTCAGTAGGTTTCAAACTACAAAAATTAGAAAAATTTATCTGCGTTTATTTGATATGTATAAAATTGACAAATGTTAACTTTGTACCAGAACAATACTTTATTATCTTATCTTGTAAGGTACAAAATAAATACTTTTATAAAAAATATAAATTTTCAATACATTGCATATAAATGACATACATGTATGCAAAAATTCGTACACAGTAACATCAATGTTAAAAAGCTATGCCCCTATTGATTGTCACAGGTTTGATGGTAGTTACACATGATCATACTAACTATTTTACTCTAAAATTGTATAAGTAATTATGTACAGGCCTTAGTTTAATTGAGGTGTATACTATAGGTATCTCCTATTAAAGATATTAATGAAATATATTATCTAAGGATTCTATAAAAAATGTAAGAGATACATTATTCTTTTGTGCATATTTTTAAATTCACTTTTTATGGTTTGGCATGATTATAGAGGAACTGTTGTACTTAAGCATACATGTTGCGACTCTTTTATGTTACAGTATTTCCTTTCTAACTTTCAAATTAACACTTGTATTATACAAACTGCATTATATTTGTGCTATGATTAACTGATTGCAACATAATGACGACAAAAGCAAACACAAATTTCTACTCGGAAATCGTATTAAGTACGTACATGTACGTACATGTCGCATTTGAAATTAAATAGATTTGATTTGAAAAAATACAATTATCATAATAACATTCACTCATTAATACTTATTATTTTGCCTTTTCTTTTCAATACTAATTCTTTTTATTGCTGCTTTCCTTCCTACAGAGTCTCCACTTCCTTTGTAATGAAGAGCAAGGAATGTGTGATGTTAGATGTCGCAAAATTCGTAAATGTTAGAAGCGTGCGAATCCCGAATTTTCAAAATCCAGGTGGGACGGAAAACTTCGGGCGAGATCGGCTAAGATCTCGAAAACTTCGGGCCGGCTCGACAAAAATCGGACGCACTCGACTTTCTTCGCTCGTACAAAGTTTCCCGCGTCGCTTTCTTTTTGAAAGTTTGGTATCCGGTGTACTTCTAAATGTCTTCGTCATCGTATGACTTTGTGACAATAATTTACTTAAGCCAAGTCTACCTAAATTAAATGCAAAAATAAATAGGCATTTTCATTTTTAATGCTGAAAAGTATACTGTTAAACGTAGCGTCTATTTTTTGGTGTTTTACGACATCTTTGTCTTCCAAAGATCGCAATTGTACAAATAATAATTATTGCTAACAGCACTGCGCCCACCGCCCACACTGCTTTACTAGTATTTATCTTTGGTTTCTTATCTTCTTCTGTATTAAGTGGTGACTCATCGAAAGGAACTTCAGTCATAACTTTTGTCTCAGTGTTATGATTTTCTGCTTTGTTCTCAGGTATATGTACAGACGATTTGGGTTCTAAATTTGTATTGGTATCAACAGCATCATTCATAACTTCTCTGCCGTCATTTTGTTTACTCCGCAATACTCCATTTGCTTTTCCATGATCTTGCTTTACACTTTTTGACGTAGTAGTAGTAGTAGTACTAGTAGTAGTAGACCTGACAGTGGTCGTTGATGGAGCATTCAAATCTGCGATAATTTTCTTTTCTAAATCCTGTAAGTCTGTTTCTTGAACTGCTTTGTATTCAAAATCTTCTTCTAACTCATCAATGAAATCTTCTAGTGGCGCAAAAAATGACAGAAGAGAATCCGATGAAATTGAATCTATTTCCAGGTACTTATCGACTATTTTTGCCCAGTCGTCAGCACCTCCGTGTAAAAGCATTTTTCTGTTAACAAAATGATCAATTCTAAATTTCTTCCTTAAAATAATTGCTGTAAAATGCACGTTTATAAATAATACATACATAAAAGTAGCATCTACTTGTTTTCTTATAATTGAATCGTATCTAATCTCTGTAGACTCCATCAGAAACTCATAGAATTGAAATGCCAGAAGTGTACCAGTAAATTTTCTGCAAAAATAGAATTTGTACCAATATTATCGGACCTAGATAGATTATTGCCTTTTTTTATTTTTATTAGTACTTACGAAAGATATGGCTTATTGCTTGTAATATAATTATCGTTTAAAAATGTAGGTACATTAGTTCCATTGGAATTAAGTCCTTCGTACTCTTGCCTTAAACAAGAAATTAAAATTTCATTTTTGCCTTGTTTTGTTATATTAAATCTTTTAAACAATTATTACCTATACTTCCACCATGACGATATTAGTTCTTCAGGATCTTTTATTCCTGTATCAATGGCATTAATTCTCCACATATCTGCAGCCATATAATAAGCAAGACTGGGTAATACATTCAATGCAGTAATCATTAATGATACGATTAAACGTTCATCATTATTCGCCGACTCATTCATAACATGGGTATAATTTAACCAAGCCGGACTTGCTGCTAGAATGCCAAATAATTCTGACAAACCTTCTTCTAAAGCTACAGAAAAATATAATATTTTTTAATGAATTGAATACTGTGACATCATTTCAGTGTACATTTATATACTTTTATACTTACCAGAATATCGATTAGCGGTATTAAGTACTGGTATTGTCTCGATAGACATCTGATTGAATATAATTTTTCCTACGTTCTTATATGCAGATAGAACATTGCTTATAGTAGGATCAAAGCAAGTAGACACCCTATAATACGAAACTTTCATTTGAACATAAGGACACGTATTAATAAATAAATTATAGTGAAATAAATGTATACCTCAAACTGCCTTCTTTACAGAAATTAATCAGTTTTGATGGGCATTGTTTATTGAAATTGCTTTTCTCCCAAAATTCAGCTTGTGGCACTTGATTCAGTAATTGTGTGCTCATACTAGCGGCTGTTTTGTATAGTGATTTCCCAAGAAGGTTCTAAAAAAGAATTTAATTAATATATCATTTTGTTCGCGCGTCATCGTGGTAGAAAAACACATCATTTTTTACCCTTTTCCAGAGATTTTTTTTTATGTTGTATATTATATCTGGGTAAGGCGTTATATCAACCGATATATGTGTCCAATCATTTCCTTCTAGAGATCCTTTTTACAAAAAAATAGCAATTCTTTATTGAAATATAATCTATATACTGAAATCATATTGCTCACCAAATAAATAAGCTGGTGCTGTATCATCCACAGGTATCTTGTATTTCTGAGATAAGTTATTAATTGCAAATTTCAATATTTTTTTGTGAAGATTAGCAATTTTATTCCATTCAGACTGAATTCTATTATAACCTTCATCATAATTACTTAAGAGTTCCCAATATGCTGTAACATCTTTGGCACCTAAATCAGAAATAA
Source organism: Megachile ligniseca (assembly GCA_945859555.1). Classification (NCBI taxonomy): domain Eukaryota; kingdom Metazoa; phylum Arthropoda; class Insecta; order Hymenoptera; family Megachilidae; genus Megachile; species Megachile ligniseca. The sequence continues at coordinate 9,726,412 of OX243783.1, forward strand.
TAATATATTCATGAATCATACATAAAATACAAAATTTCTTTATTAATACCAACCATTTGCTTTGGCAGCTAAATCAACAAGTGGAAGTATAGTTGTAAAGTTCTTAACTAATGGGGCTAACTGCTGATGCCAGGCTGTCCATATATGGCTCTTATTTTCAACATTATTGCTATGATATAGGAGATATTCTACATCTATAAACATTCATATTTTTAACATTTAATGCACATACGATTTTCTTCTATAACTAATTGCAGTAATTATAATACCTTTGCGTGTATAATTGTGTAAAATTTCCGTATGGACTGTGGATAATCTCAATAATTCAGCTACTCCAGCAAAATGAATAAGCTATAAAATATATAATCGTTTTAAGTTCATTTAAATATTAAAAATCATCCAAATTCATCTTACCGTTTTATAATCTTCACTTTCGAGCAAAGCATCACCTGCCTTTTCAGCAACATCATACTTGTATTGCAGAGATGGATCATCTATATCAACCTTTGAAATATTGGCAAGCTCGTTCTTCTGGACATTCTTGAAAGCGGCGTAAGAAATTAATTTCTCCTCCTGCAATGTACGAAAACGATTTACATTTAGAAATTTCGACCGATTTATTCGCTTCGTGGAATTTATTTAGCGAGAAACTTACCCACACCGACAGTGTTTTATTTGACGGCGAGTTAATGAACGCCCATTCAGCCTCGGCTGCGCTTGTACAATTATCCTCGTAGTCGAATTCGGTTAACTGTATAAAAAATTTCGTCTGCTCATTTTCCACCGAAGCGACCGCACAGATCACGAGGTTAACAATTATATAAATCCATGTTGATGGCATCCCTTCGAACTAAAAAAAGAAAAGTATCGTTTAAAGAACCAAAAAAACCTAATTACATCGTTTTGGATATTCCAACGTTTTAATCTACATCCATCGTCGATTTCATGAATATTGAGTGATCTTGTTATTGAAGCAAGAGCACGTTGTTTTTTTCTAACTAAATATTACGCATCGATAAATGAGTCATTTTGTCACTGTCATACCTTTCAGCGAAAACCTAACTATTTATGTTCTGTTCTATTGTCTATCAATATATCAATCGGTGTAAAGTCATTGAGTTCTAAGAAGTTCACGGTTACGTCGTAATGTTTAAATAACAGAACATTTTCTGGTTTTTATACGACTCTGTACTATTAACTTTATTAACTTCCACTACTCTCGCTATTTTCGAGAAATATTAAATTTACGAATCTGTAGCTGAACGGAATTCCTGGAAGGAGAGATACTGATGGTGATTAACCTTTGGGCCTTGCGCGGTTTCGGACGCGTACCCCGTCTGCTTCAAACGACTGTTCTCGTAGTTTCCGTCACGATATAACGAGATCGTAAATTAGAAAAAATTACATGAAATTTTGTAATTCACAAAAGTACAAATCATCAGCCCATGTGTAATTATCTGATGAATATTTTTTGTACAATGAAAAAGTCCCGTTTGTGGATCTATTTTGAATATGGTATTTGATATGTAAGAATGTAAGTATATATTAATTTGCATGTATTATCCGTTATTGTCTACGTAATGACACTACACGGAACATATTTCTCGCATAAAATTAATTCACGTCCGATGACGTGTACAATTAAGGAAAATCGTGGCTGGGAGGTTCGCGAATATCCTACCGTCGCGTTCAGTCACACAGTACGTTCACATACCTAATTGTTTTCAATTTGTTACGTGACTACGACCGAGCAAACAATTATGATCATGAAGACTATTATGGGGATCATTGACACGTTAAATTGATCATCGATTCTCTGTTACGCAGCGGCAGCATTGTTTTCTGTTCTCACGTGGAGATTCAAACAGCGACTAACGCATTCTCGAAAAAATGACAGCCACTTGACTTGTTAATATACTCGAAGGTCTCGAACACTAATACGCAGAAATTTGATATATGGCTATATTTACAAACGCGGTAACTGTGTATTTATTTCCGCATGCTTCTGTACGTCGTGAAAAGGGGGCTATAAAACATAATAAGGAAAATATATTGGCAACATATTTCGTTCGATGTTTAATAAAAATATAATAATGTATTATAGATTCCCGCGTTACGTATTTCACTTCTCAAATCGTCTTATCTAACTAAAAATTATTCTGAAGAAATAACATGCTGGATTTTTCTTCGTCTAATCACGTAATATCGTTATTAAATCATCATCGAATCGGTGAATTGGTAAACTAAGTCACCATTTCGTAGAAACATACTTCGCGCGGTAAATAATGTTGACCAGAATACAATAGGATTCGTTAATAAATAATACATTTCGAATGTGCGTACACGAGGGTCATGGAAGTATCGCTTACGTGAAATCAATTTAATTCAATAGGGTGATGATTTTCAACTTTGAATTATCCAAATATCTTTTAATCTGAGCTGACAACGATAATGATTGTTTAATGAGAGTCAAATGAAAACGGTAACTAATGGTTCTAAATTGTACTAACAATGTAATATAGAAAATTGAAGCACGGTATTATAGCATTAAGTCTCTCATAATTCATTTTATGTTTGATTTATTGCAGAGAATTATTTCTATTGTGGTGGTAATAATATTAGTGCAAATTTGTTCAGTATCTTTGTTGTATTTTGCATACACGTCCGTTATTCGAAAAATGTGATAATATGTGCAAATGTCAGCTCTTTCAATGAAAGCTTATGCCGTAAAAATGAAACTGGTTCGACCCATTCCATTTCCGTCGTTACCCGTATTTTTTCCTGTCGATAGACTCCCGTGGCGGAACAAACTGTATGTCATAAAGAAAACTGTTGTCCTTAAAATCCGAAGGTCTTTATACAAAAGTTTCACCAGTATGAAAGACCACTTACTTTCTTACGAGAGTGAAACGCGCGCTGAATCAACAGAACCGACGAAAAGAATTTGACCAAAATTGGATCGTTACCGGAAAATTGTTTAACTTTGAATTTGCGAAATTAGCACATTATTATTGCAAATAAGTGACGTATAGCAGTTCAATGTTACCGCCCAAATGAATTTTAGGCTCGTAAACAAGTGCCGTGATCCAAAATTAAACGAATTTATAAATTGCACTGTGCATGCAAAAATAGTTGTATAACTGCACTTGTAAACGTTTGTGATAAGCTTCTTACTACAGATTACGCATTTGGGTCGTAACATGCACAATATCAACGATTGAGCGATTTTTCTAATGTTATCTAACTAGAGTGACCGTGTATTTGGTTGTTCAACGAGATATCGCGATAACGAAATCTACACAATCCCGCGAAATTTAAATTGTGGAATCCTGTATAAAATTATACGCCGACTAGACGTGTTATAGTTTAAAAAGATACCATATCTGCTTTCTACATTATCGTGATCATCGATCCAAATCGCATTTATTAGAATACAACATACTTTCATTGCACTTTCTTTGATCTTTCTTCATTTATTCGAGTTCGGAATTGAAGCGGTTGTTTAAAATACCAAAACTAATAATCAAGATGAATTTAATTAAATTGAATGAAACTTAAGGTAATTTCAGTTATATTTTCTAAATAACTTCGAAACGAGTGGCCTGTTGTATTGGACAAGTACAGACGGATCATTTTCTCATTTGGATCGGTGACAAAAGAACAAATCTAGTTCAGTATCCTAATCTTGCTCACCTTTGCTAGCCGAGCGTCACTTCGCTCGACGTTCACGTTTCTTTTTTCGATGAGTGCCTTCGATGCGTTCTATAAACAGAGATTGACTGCAAGCGAAAACGAGAGAGGACAAAAGAGTGGTGGCACTGAGAGAGAGAGGTGGCTTGTGTCCTTCCGTGTAACTTTTTCTACTTCTCGAAAAACAGAGACCGTAACTGCGGGTCAAAGTTTGATATAATAAACGAAAAGCAATTAATTTATTACGATTTCGCGGATATGCACATTCAATGAATCAACAGCTGAGTCCTTATCTCACAGTAAATGATATGTAACGCATCGCACGTATAATCTATGACTATTTGTACAAAGTTCGCACGATCCAAATTCCTTCACATCGTGCCACACTCCATCCAGTGGCAGTGCGTTACTGTGTCGTATGACGTGACACATGGTCATCGGAAATGCAGCTTTATAGAGAACGTACACCTTCTAACAATTTCGTAGCGGGGACTGCTGGTCGTTCGATCGGAGATCATAGTCATTTTGCGCAATGCGACTAACTTCAGTAAGCTCCCTACCACTTGGTGCAGCTCTAATGCCCTAAGATTTCACTCCATCGATCATATACATCGTGAGCAAAAGTGTATGAATAGAATGAACAGATGATGATGTAGAGAGTATGGTCAAATTGGACGAGTCCCATTCAGAAACCATCAAACTTACAGATTTTCCAACCTCGAAATTTCTAAATTACGGACCTGTATAACAATTATTATAGGTCATGTCTAATATAAGTGATATAAAACATAAAGGGTCACCATATATATAATTTAGCATCACGAAATTCACCAATCAGAGCAGACATGCGCAGAAAATTTCATCCGATGATAAGCATGATCTCGCATTGAACCAGTAATAAACTTGTATAGATCATGAGCTCATTGATGTAGAATGGAAATAATCCACAGCTTCAATGATTGTTAACATAGGGATCTGTGTTAATTTGCTTCGCTTTATACATAGATGGAAGCAAATGCAAGTTGTGATGATAGGAATCATACTTACCAACGATTTATCGACTTACTCGACGTATGTCGACTGCATAAAAGAGCGCACCCTGTAGGCCGGTGCCAGTTTTGGACCGCACCGAATTCTGTCCCATGCTGTAAGCTGAGAATGGTGTGTCAAGTTGCTGGTTCGAGTCTTGTTTTAAAGATTTTATATCATACTTTTTTCTATATAATAAAATATTGTTTTTCATATTAAAAAAATCTATAATATTAATTGGTATGTATGTTACGTAAATGTCATAGAATTATCGAATGTTAAATTCACGTGAATACATTTCTTCACATGTACGTATTATATCCTAACCTTGTTTTCTGTTAAAAAAGGATGCAGTTAAGATTAATCTTCTATGAATTTAATGAATTCATATAATACTCTGAAAAATATATTATAACTTATCGATTCAAACTGTTAGTCTGTTTATTCATGTTTAAGAAATGCGATATTTTACACAATTTTGGAGGAGATCGTAAAAGGAGGAGTACGCTGATGCACGTTGTACGTGTTCAAAGCCTGTGTAAAAACTATTTTTTTTTATAACTTAATTACATTTTTCTTGTATTGTAAAATGTTTTGTTAAAAAATAAATGGGACATGTATGTGAATTTAAATTAGATAGGTATTCTAGAACCATACAATTATTAAATATCCTTCTTAATTACTACCTATAATAATAATTTGTTTAAATTCTAATTTACAGTTCTGATATCCATTTGAATTGTATTAATAATGAGTAATAAGACTGTGGAGCCTGATATTTCATCCGATAGTATAAATCTATCTATTAATAAATCCAATTGTTCATCAAGCAATAATACAAAAATGTTCATTCTGCCTCCAGATATATTGCAAAATATTTGTATCAATGACTCTGTCACAAAAGGTAAGTTGCAAAACTAAGTTATGAAAATTAATGCAATTAAAATTAATGCATAATTAATTTTGTTTAAATTTTTCATGTTTTATGCAGCTGAAAGTATAGTATCTGCTAAAGAAGTTACAAAAAAAGATAATACTATAAATAATGTTAGAACTCAAGAATGCAATGGTGATCAGATTCCTACATCTACTGAAAATTCTACAAATTTAAATATTGTGATACAGCCAACCACGGTTATAAAACTAAATAAAAATAATACAATGAATGATAGAGACAATGAAAGCTTAAAAAATACAATAAAAGTGCCTAAAAGTAAGAAAACTGATGGAAAAGTAATATCTAGAATAAATCACATAAAACAAGTTAAAAATAACTCTCATATTGATACAGAAAAACCAAAAGGTAACATAAAGGTAGATAGTACAGCAATTAATTCAGTAAATGAAGAGAATTTACAAGAAATAAAATGTGCTAGTAATAATGTAAAAAATAATCAAACTACCTCAAATAATATACCAAAGGCTCAAAGAACAAATTCAGTATCTGAACAAAGTAGTAGTGAAAATTTGCATGGCAGATCTAAACGTGTTCGTAAACAAACTAAATTTGATGATTATATTGTATCATATGCAAGAGCTTCAGTAAAAAAAGAAATGAGAAATTTGGATCAGAAAAAGAAGGGTATATTTAACAAAGAACCAGAACAAGAAACTGTTTCTGATAGTCCTTTATTAGATGTAACTGAGGTAAATGATCCAAACCATACAAAATGTACAAAAGAAGAGCTTCAAAATACACAAAATGAAAAAAATACAACTACTGCTATTCCTTCTGTCACACCAGTTGTAACAAAAAAATCACTGCCTTTCAAGTCCAGTAATAATTCTGGAAACTATAATAATGTTAAGAAAAATGAAAATAATTTCGATGTAAAACGTTTGCAAAATTCAAAAGATATAGCAAATAAGATAAAGTTAGAAGAGCTAAAAGGTACAATGGAATCAAACAATACGAATGATAATGAAGTTCATATGGGAGCAATTAATACCTCTGTAGAACATAGTATTTCAAAAGAGATTCATACTTTAGATAGGACAAAAGAAGATAGAATATCTATGAAAATTTCTAATGCACTAAATCAAGGAAATGAAAGCATGGATGCATTAAATCAAAGTAGTCCAGATCCAATTATAGTGACTACACCATTAGTAAGGAAAAGAGGAAGACCAAGAAAAATTATGCCTATATTACAACAAACCCCAAACACTTCAGATGTGTCAGCAGACAATTTAGAAATTTCAGATAATGTAAATAATGTTTCCATTGCAGAGGCAGTTGTTCATAGTAAGAGACATAACAGATCATATAATATTTGCACTAATGACGGTTTAAGTGATGATAGCAGTATTGAAGATAACATTCCAAATTCAATTGTTGATAGAAAAGGAAGTAGTCCAGCAAGTACATCTGTAAGCAGAGGTAGAGGTAGTAGTAGAAGTAGAGGTAGAGGTCGTGGTAAAGGTAGACGCAGGGGAAAAGGCAAAAAATTGTCATATTCTTCGTTAGATACTGAATATGTACCGAAATTGAAGGGACCAGTAACTACAGATAAAGTAAAAGAAGAAAATTCAGATGCAGTTACTATTTCTGATACACCAAAAGTAAGCTTTATAAAAAGTTAGTTATAGCTTAGTTTTTAAAAGAGATCTTTTCATAACTGATTATACATTTTTTGTTAATTTCGTAATTTTAGATAGAATTAATAACTTGTGCCAAATGTGAACTAGAGTTATTGAAAAAACAGTGGAATTCACATAACTTGTTTAAACACAATAATACGAGCTGGATAAAGGGCGATGAACCGCTGGTAAATATACTACATTAACATTAGTTAATGGCAATCATTTTTATTAACTTTCAGTTCTATGTATGACAAAATATTATATTTCAGGATTTTGAAAATGACATTAAATTATGGAGACGGGTATTAACGGGCGCTATTCACAAGAGAAGGGGACAACTGACTTGTGACAAATGTGGAACTGTAAAACGTAGCGTAAATGGTTTCATATCTCATACACAGTTTTGTGGAAAATCTGATGAAGTATATTATTTTTCTATTGAAGTTTAAAATACTTTACTTAATGAAATTAAAATGTTTTTGTTATATATCAGGAAAGAAAAGCATTAATGGTAAGCTGTCCAATTTGTGGAGCTGTTATGATGCCATCTTCTATGGAAGTACATGAAAGAACTCATAGACAGATAGAACAAAGCAAGATAAAAGAATTACAAATTGTTAGAAATGAAAATGAAAGAGTGAAACGTAAAGCTGCGGAAAAGTAAGAGTTAAATCATAAACAGATCATACTTTAAAGATACAAAAAATAAAGTAATAATATAATGTTCAAATTTTAGAGCAGTATCAAAAATTTTAGAATTTACTGAACTTGTGAAGGATAACAATACACCACCTGGAAAAAAAATAAAACTTGAAGCTTCTTTACTGGTGTGTTATGCGTTTACAATTTTTTCGTTTAATTAAATTATCAAAAATATAATTAATATTAAATTATATTTTTAGAAAAATGTAGTGAAAACAACTAACCAAAGTAAAAATATACCAACAGTATGGAAGGGTATTTGGAAAAAAGAATTAATTTCACAGGGGACAGCTGCTTGTCGTCAAATGAATTGCACTTATAAATCTACTTCTTTTGAAGATATATGTAAACATTCTACCGAATGTAGTTTCATGCCTAAAGAGGTACAATTTGCATATATAATATACACGAATATTTGTACGAAATTCATTCCTTTTATTTTATTGCAGTCTTATGTATGTAAAATATGCAAATATTCATCTACTTCCAATGAAAATATGGCAAAACATATAACTGCAGTACATTCAGCGGTAAATGAAACTGAACACGGTTCGGATTACGAAGAAGAACATTGCAGTTCAGATGAAGACACAGGTAGATCTTATTACGAAAAGAAACTTTTAATTGTTAAATTACATTAATAATTCATATTTTTAGATACATCCGATAAAATTAATTTTTACAACACGGATAATAAAATTCTGTGTAAAGAACCGTATCACCCTGCTTTACGATGGACCATAGAATTGTACGTATTTATACTTCATATAAAGTATATTTTTTCATATTAATTGTTTTACAATAAATTTTGTGTAAATATAATATAAGTTATATGTTTATAGTGAACAAAAAAATTATGAATATGATCTGTTTACTGATTATACTCCAAATCACTTTGTATTATTAAATAATACCGATGCCGCTAAATACTTGCCAAAATTAGAAATTTCCATACGAATGAAAACAGAAGGTGTAGGTGATAAGGTATCATGTGACACCGAAATTCCGTGGAAACAGTGGAAAAAATTTGAAGGTGGTTTCGATAAAGGTAATAACTTTTGGATGATTATATCATGATTGTATGATCGTCAGTATATGTATAATAATTTTACAGGTGTACCAACTTTTTTTGTTGGGGGTCCAGTATGGGCATTAGCTTGGTTACCTATTCCAGTCTCAATGTTCTCAAAAAATCCTTCGCAATATATTGCAATCAGTACTCATCCAACTATGGAAAGTGAATACACAGTAGGAAAGTCATACCTCGGGCATAATATGATACAAATTTGGAATGTAGGACCATTAAATTATGAGTCAGTAATAAAAATGAATAAACAACATAAACATAAAACTATACCAAGTGCTTCAAGTATAATTTTTTTAAAATTTAGATCGGAGGATAAGAAATCTCCTACTTTATCATATGCGATTACACATAATAGCGGCACTGTATGGTGCTTAGAATGGTGCCCATCTGGGTGTTATCAAGATGAAAGTCTTAACAATTATAAGGGAGAAAATGAAATGCAATCTAGTCTGAAGCGAATTGGTATGCTTGCAGCTGCTTGTTCAGATGGCAATGTGTACATTTATTCGCTACCCTTTCCAGAGGAACTTGAATTCAAAACAACCACAGAAAACGAGTAAATAGTAAATACTTGAAAATTATTTAGTATTTGGTTAGCCGGTACTAATATTTTTTACTGTTATAGGTTGCCTATATATTACACTGATCCAGTAATGACACTAGTTGTAAATATTTCGATATATGACAGCAATGATCAAAATTGGCAATGTACTAAGTTATCATGGATAAAAGAACACGGGCATAAGTAAGCTCCACGCATTGTATTTTCACTTTTTCCTCACTATTTTACTATAACGAAATTATATAATTTTTCTTAGCACAATTGCTGCAGGATTTTCAAATGGTTATATTGCGGTATGGGATCTCACGTACAAATCTCCATTATCAATGCAAAAAAGACAAAATACGTGGTTTATAAATGCATTTCAATATTTTTATGCACACGGTAATGCTGTGAGTAGTAAGTACATTTATTTTTCTTTTAGAAATTCTAAAAATGTAATACTAATTAAATAAATGTTAACCATGCTATTATTATTACAGTGGTGGCTTTAGTTCCATATAATGGAGAGAGATTTCTAGCTTCAGGTAGTTTAGATAAATCTTACAAATTTTGGGATTTAGAAGATACAACTGCACCTCAATATTCTCTACAGAAAGGTATTATACTGAATGGTGCATGGATGACGCATTGGCCATGTGCTGTTGTCAGTTTCGACGATGCCTTTGGGTAAGCAATATTATCTAAACATCACTCTTATCATATAATAAAATCTATCTATTATTGTTGAATTCGTTATTATAGATATAAACATACGAATACATATATATTTCCGTTACGAGAACACGAATACAAACTTTATCCTATTTTAGCAACAAATTCTCCTACATATGTAAGTAATTTTACGGAATTATATAAATGTTTCTTAAATATATAATTGTCCATGTTTAAAAATATTGTAGGCTTTAGCAGTTTCTGACTATGCAAATAGTATTGCACATGGTACGTTAGCAGGAGAAATATTAACAGTATTTCCTCATGAAATTATGCAAGCTAGAGAACTTGATAAAGTCATATACAAGAGAAGAAAGGTATTTTTTCATATGTTTTATGCTTTTAGTCAGCATAGTTAAAAATGAAAATGAAAATTCCCAAAGTTCAACAATTAATTATGTTTTAGGTAAGTTCATTCGTCAAAATAGTGGACTTCTCAAAAGCAGAAAGTGGTAGTAACAATGATAAACAAGAAAGTAGGAATTCGACGGATTATTACTACTTGCCAGAAAGTTATAGCGAATGCAAAGATCGTTTTGGTATTATTTTTTGTGATAATTTGAAAGTAAGTAATTTTTAATATCTATCATATTTCATTTGATTCATTTGATTCTCATTTAATTATGATTGCATGATATTTAAAGAATGATGAAAACTGCACGCAAAGAACGCGTCAAGAAAAGTTAATAGCAGTTCCAGTTGAAGAATATCCATTTATGTCTGTAAATAGGGTAAGTATATTATTACTGTTTCTGTTTTAGTATTGTTACTTCTGGTGACATTATATTAAATAATAAATTTTAGATGTCTTGGAATCCAAATACGTGGAGTTACTTGTGGTTAGCAATTGGTTACCAGAATGGTTTGGTAAGATTGTTAAGTTTTAAATATATGCCTGTGTCAAGTGAATTAAAAACATTATTACCGCAACACATTAAATTCATGCTTAATAAATCACAAAAACCCGTACAAAAATATTATAAGAAAGAAGAATCGTAGCTTGCGCGTGTCATTATAAAACTTAGCGCGATGAATTTATTACAATTGCTTGTTAATATGTGATAAATTATTTTTTATAATTTTGTATATATTAGGCTGAAATTTTATAACTATTGAATGCCAATGATTGTTATGTATATATTGAAAAGTATTTAACTATTAATTGCATATTATATTTAAAATACATAGACTAGCCAAGAAAGTAATACATTTTGTACATGTATACATTTTGTAATTTCGAATATTTATAAAAATCGTATAGTTATTAAATTATGTCTGCAACTTAAAATAATTGTTAATATGAGTTTCCAGAATTTATTTTTGTATTAAAAGAAAAATGTTTATGTTAAATTCGACATTAATTACTTTTGTTAACAAATGTTTTTTCGTGGTAAAAGTTAAATAAAAATTTTGAGATATTTTTTAATCTCTATTTTTTTCTCATTACGATAATTTGATCCATGGATGAAGGATATTGACAACAGGTAATATAAAATTCAAATCTAAAACTTGAACACTATGTCGTACGCAGCGTCCATCAGTGATCGAATGCGCATGCGCTATTAAAAGAGCAGCAGGCACGTTTATGCAGCGTACTCTTTTTCTTCGACATAAAATACATTCAACATGATTGTATGGTTCACACACTCATTCGTATATCTCTGTCTGTATTTGAGAAGTGGTGGCATTAAACTTCATAGGATGTAGTGGGGATCATGTATATACAATCAAATGACGAAAAACGTGGTCCAAGCAGACGTGGAGGGAAATAGACTTACTTAGTAACGTATCGCGAAGCGGCAAATACTTCTACTTCACGGCCCTTGCTCTGATATTTAAAACTGAAACCGTATTCCTATCATAACTTATCTTGCGAGCGGAAATTCAGAGTATCAATTTTAGATTGTATAAGCCAAAATACAATTTATGGAATATATTGTTCAAATTTATAAAATAAACAAAAGTAATCATAACAAAAACTACTTTTCTTTTAAGTATCAACTGCAAGTAAGTAAATATTTTTTCTTTTTAAAATTCAAAAAAATAATGCGGAGTATTTAATTTATTTTAAGTTGATGTAAACGATCCACATACTTTTATTCCTATGTTCGCAAAGAAAAATTCAAACTGAATAATTTATAGCGATACACTTTTTTTTAGAGATGGGTATTAATCCAATGAAATGGAAAACCAGAAACGTGTTGTATACCAGCCTAACACTTTTTATTTTTTACATAGTTTTCGTGTATAAAAAGAAACACCAAGTTATGTTCGAAGCTACAATTCGCGACTCAAACCCTATTCACGTATGGGAATTTGTTGCAGACTTTAGTAACATGAAAAAATTAAATCCGACAATGTATGTAACTTAACTTGTATCCATTTTCGTTTCTACAACACGTTTTCTGATAGGTAACATATATTCATTTCATAATTTTAGAGAAGATTTTAACGTTATTGCGGAAAGTGGTAATTATGATCATTGGAAATATTCGGTTGAATATACGGAACATTTGAGTCACATACCAATTATTCGAAATGTAGCGCAGGGACATTACGCTATACGCCAGGATAATAACGGTTATTTGATCACGTCAAAACATCACACATGTTTCTTTCCCAAACTCGGATGCTGTAAGTAAATCTTTTATCACACACAAAATTTCTCACCAGATACAAATCTGGTTTCGAATACTGATGGGATCAGGGCTGACGCGAGAAAAGTACAGAAGAGGGTCCAGTAGGTACCGTGCCGTGGGTACAGTAGGTTCGCGTTATATTGTTACCATTAGATGGATCTTCACGTAAACTAGTAATACTCCTCTACTATCATAGAACACGATGATCCATCGTGATATCAATAAACGATTTATTGTACTTACAAAATTTGTTAGAATGTTTTGTTTAATTCAGCACAATCTTGCTATCAAATCCAACAAATATTCACGTCGACTCTGGATGATTCTTCTAAACGATCGTAATTCACGTTTTAGTGGAATCGATCTCGCAATTCAGATTTGATCGAGACGGATCGAATGATACAAAATGCATGGAAACTGTACAATACGAATGTCCAATCGCATTTTCACCGCTGTGTTACAAAGAAGTTATGTATCAACGAGAGGAAATTATGAAAAGATTGAAATTAGAATTTTCTACGAATAAAGTTAAAAATAATTGATGACATACAATAATTTTAACATATAACTTTGTTATTTTTATAAATTGTACGCCAACTTATGTTGTTAATCTTGATACAATTATTGTAATAAAATTTATAATTATTATAAACAATTACTTTATATAGTTTTATTTCCCGCCTTGTGATTATTAGCATGACCAACATTTGAATATAAAATCTATGATGACAAAGTGATAAAAACGTGTGTAGAGGGGGAAATCAACAATTTATCAAAACATATGTATGAAAGAACGTGTGAAAAGGAAACATAAAACGAGAGCTCTATATTTTTATTTATCTGTTGAAATATATTATTTGTAATATTTAATCGATATTGTATATATATTTATAACACAGCCAGAACCATGTCCAATAAATTCGAAATGTAAGTGAATCTGGCGTTTATAATTCATCCTGCCTTTTTTAATAAACACAGTAGAGGTTAGATTTGTTTTGATTAGAATACAAAATACATCCATATACCATTTTATGTAATAGTTAAAATGTGACTCTTTAAATAATTTATCATATTAATTAATTGCTTCTACTAAGTATTATTTCCAAAAAGTCTCAGTGATAGAGTATGTAAAACTATATTGACAGTAAAAGTTGTAAGTTTTGTTTAAATATTGTATTATATTTAATATGATTTTAAATTAAATTTGCAAAGTAATATGGTGCTAACTTATTTTGTTTTACAAAACTTGTTTTGTAAACTGTAGTAGTATTTCCAGGTTGTTAAAAACTAATGAAGAAAGTGGGGATGATGAAGTACAATCAAAAGATAATCAAAAAGTTGATAAAGATCCACTAGTAAGTAAAAATTTCTGTATCCTTTTTGTTTCATATCATATTTCTCTTGAATAATATATACTTATTATAGCCTCCTATAGAAATTAGTCCAAATGAGCACAAATTACAGTACGCATATGCATTATGGTATAGTCGACGTACTCCTGGTATCCAACCAAGTATACAAAGTTATGACCAAAATTTGAAATTGGTCGGTAGGTTTGCAAGTGTAGAACAGTTTTGGAGTCTTTATAGTCATTTAGTTCGGCCATCAGAATTAACAACACATACAGATTTTCATCTTTTCAAAGTTGGCATAAAACCAATGTGGGAAGTATGTATATTTTAATGTGTCTTTTTAAGTTGAAAATAACTACCTTGTTTTTAGTAGTAACATTGTTTTCATTTTAGGATGAAGCGAATCAGAAAGGTGGTAAATGGATAGTAAGATTACGAAAAGGTTTAGTATCTAGATGTTGGGAAAATCTTATATTAGCTATGTTAGGTGAACAATTTATGGTCGGAGAAGAAATATGTGGAGCTGTTGTATCTATAAGGTTTCAGGTAAGATTATTTTTACAGTTTTAAAATAATAATAATTATTGGCATTGTTAAATAATATAATTAATGTTAATAGGAAGATATAATATGTGTATGGAATAAGACTGCATCTGATTATGCAACAACAGTACGTATTAGAGATACATTAAGGAGAGTACTGCATCTTCCACCAAGTGCCTCAATGGAATACAAAACTCATAATGAAAGTTTAAAGAACGTTCATCGGCTCTAATTTGACATGACACTAACTCGAAAATTTGAGTTTTTCATGGATAAATTTTTAGGTAAATTTTTTTCATTATTTTGGAAAAACTTTATAGATGATAATCTCTATATTCATATATTTTCATGTCTAGCCAATTGATACTTATGAAAAGATGATACTTATTAGGAGAAAAATATTTTACAACTAAAGAATTTGAATGGACATCATATTCGGTAAAGCATTTTATTCACCAATGTCTCATTGTAACTTATGTAAATAATAAATTCATGTTAATAATAAAAAGAACTCTTGTTTTCAAAATATGTTTCATTTTTATAATAACTGTTTTAATGAAATAATGAAACCTAATTATCTCAAAGTTTTATACATACCGTCGTATTTATGTATCTAGAAAGCACTGATTTATACAAATAAAAAATCGTTTGATACTTTAAGTATTTTTATTCAAAGGTATTTAAAACTCGAAGCCCATTTTACATAAGACATTTATACATTTGTACACGAGATCATGTTTCCTTAGAATGTGTACACTATTATAATTTTGTACATAACACTTTCAAACATTTTAAACAAAATAAAATTTTAAATTGAATATAAACAGTTTCGCATCTTCATATCTTTAACTAAAAACATATAAAAAAAGGAGTGGCTTCCCTTCAATTTGAGTAAACGTACAAATTTATTTGACGCGCACACGAGGCTATAGAGCATGAATTTGAAGAAGAATGTATAATTCGATATATATTAAAGGAATAAAAGATTTTATATCTGTCAATAAATATTAGCATTATCCATAATATAACGAGACAGCTTACTTTTTATGGACTAGAGTCAGGTATATTTAGTAACAAAAAATACGGTTTCGTACCGAAGAAACCTACCATGAATTGTGCTTTTATCCCATGATTGTATGATCTTTTTTCTCGTAAAGGAAGCCAATAACTTTACAGCCTTAAAATAATAATCGTGACCATACCTGGAATACAAGAAAAGATTGTATTCTTATGTTTACCCAATAATAAAACAACATGCTTACCTAATACAAATGAGAATATTAATTTAAAATTTATAGAGAGATGGAGATAGTCAGGCACTCTATTATTCTGTTCTCCCTCTGTAGGTAAAAGTAATCCAACTATACAAATGATTCCGGCAATCAATGCTACATAATTTGTTCCTCCTAAAAATGTTTTTTTTATTTAATTCCTACCCTTTAAACAACTGCATAAAATACTTCAAATTCTATTCTTTTTATTCAAGATAAAAATTGATCCAATTAAAAATAGAATATGTAAAACTATTTTATCTTGAGCATGTTAATTAAATCTTTATATGTATAAATCAAAATTGAATTGCATTAAAGGTATGTTTGAATGTAAAGACTAATTTCAAATACTAACTTATTAACCTTTATCCATAACAACATAATTGGCACTTTTTATATTTGTGGATAGACTGGTGTGTGTACTTTTATCTTGAATACTTCTATAAAACAAATCAGACTGTAATGACTTTTTGTGTGTCTTGAATGCAGATTCTGTAATTGTAAATGATTGTGCATTTCAAATAAATCTAAGCTATAACTATAATTTCAATCAGAACATGACACCTTTTATCAATGAAATACCTTTCAAATAAAACTTTATGAACTTACTATCAATTGCTTTATTTTGAGCTATAAGTGCATAAGATTGTTGTTGTCTATTTTCATTTATAGGAAGTTGTTGAAACATTTCTGGATCTGGGGTGGACCTCCCAGCAGACTCTGTTGTCCCAGGAAGCAGCTTAGCTTCAACATCTCTTTTTCCTATGGCCTGTCAATGTTTTAAAATTTTACATATTTACTACTCTGATTCAGACATAATTAGAAACATGTTTAATTACCTGTTTAGTTGGATGTTCTTGCATTTGTATTCTAAATTTATCAACAACATTGCAATTACTTAATACAAGTGATGTGTGTCTTACAACAATATCGACACAACATCTTGCTTTTATAGTTCCTTCTGGATCAACAACTTTATATTTATTTGGTGCAGTACATAGTACTGTAACAATTATAAATAATGTTAAAATGTTTTTACTTATTAAGTGCTATGTATTAATAAATTACATACCTTTAAATTTTATTGGAAAATCATATGGGTTATACAAAGTTAAAACTTGTTTGTGAGTAGTTTGATCGTCTAAAAAGAAAGTGATACTTTGAGGAAATACAAATACTGGTAATTTCCGGGGAGTTGCTGGTAGCTGTGGTTGCATTGTAATCATTTAATTTTTTGTGGTCCATGCACCTATAAGATGGTAAAATTCAAATCTTTAATTATGTATGTATATATGTATGTATATATGTATATACATACATATATATATCTGATTAAGTCTTTCAAAATGATTTGACTACCTTTGTTTTAATAAATTAAAGTAATAGAAATTTTGTCAATGCATGATTATTCTAAACTGTGACATCTGTTGTTTATAAATACTGAGTCATGATTGTATATTTAATGAGATAACTTACCTACAAAATTATGTACTTTGCAAATTACAGATACTGGAACAAAAATATGTGCCACCAAATTTTAAATGTTGAAATTATTACTTAGAACATTTAATACAAGGCATATAAATAAATGCTATTGTTCCTTTAAATAAAATTTTAGAAACTGGTAATTGTTTTAGTGTTATAGTTCATTTATAAAAACGTCAAATCACTCATAATTTTCTTATCTCAATCAATTATAATGAAAATTTATTCAATTATGTAGCAATTCTTGAAAACTTTAATGTGTATAATCTTGTTAGCGTCATATGTAGAACTGTTTCATTGAATACTGCACTGTTGATCTTCCTAGTGGGACAGTTGTTCATAGTATTCGTCATACATCGCTTCACATTTACCAACGTTTACTATTGTGCTTGTGAACAAGTTGTATATATACAGATTGTTCGTCTTTCCCTAGCTTATCACGAATCAGCTGTTCGTTTTGTCGCACGAACGATTTTTAAATCATATTACTAGTCCTCTTAGAATTTGTATAATAAAGTTTATTCGTTGCAAAACCGTTTATGTACAATGGATTTAATAACGCAAATATTATAAAATGTCAATGTAAAAAATACGAAAAAATATTTGTCCATAATTGAAAAATAACCTACCATGATTCAGCATGTACTTTTCTTTTTAACAACAAATTTAATCTACATTTTTAAGTAATATACTTTAATTAATTACAATTTATGTAAAACAATTATATTGTTCATTTGATCGTATTTATTTTGCGCAACTCAACTAACTTCATTTGGCTCACCATTATGTAGTGCCCCTCCCACTACTATTGGCTTGACACTTTGTGGATTACATATATGGTGGGCAAAAATATGACAACAAGGAGAACAGTCATACAGCCACCACAAAAATATTTGCTTGTGGCTCTGGGGAAAGGGGTTCAATTTTTTATGGGCTAGAGTCCCCACAGTAGCCCTTCGTATGATGCATTGAGAACTCCGGCAATTTTTAAAGAACCCAACCGGAGTTCCCCGCGCTCATACGGTTTATGAGCACTTTACGGTTTTTATACTCCCTTTTATAGTATCTACGGCTGGGATACTGCTGCGCAATAGCCTTCTGCGCAGCGCTTGCGCAATACGTTATGATCGATGCGCCACACGGCGACTTGTTTCAAAGTATAGTGGGGGTTATTTCCCTATAACTGAACTAGTAAAAAAGTATTAGTTTATTCTAGGGAGAATATAAAATAATAGATCACTCGGTATATATTCGGTATAACCAACGTTATATGTACGCATGCGTGTTACTCTTGGTTACGAAGCGTAGTTAACCAATTAAACCCAACATGCGCAAAGTGTATCAAAACTCGTTGTTTGATGAATATGTTCTTCCGTGAAATCAGGAAAACGAAGCATATATACGTAATTTAGGGATAGATCAATTGTGTGTTAGTGCAGGGAATGAAATACGTATACAGTTTTGTTGGCAACCATACGCAACACATTAATACTGCTTGCATAGATTCAACAATATGGCACCGAGTTGCCTGGTTTAAGATTAGTTGTTGAAATAGTGTGATTCAATATTATTGATGCTATCGTATCGATATAATAGTCGTGTACTAACATAAGAGAAAATGATAAAAGTATCTTATACACTTTGATGAATACATTGCGTACTAAATAAACGAAACGATTACGCTGAGTAATTCTAACCTAACTCTAAAAACTTCGATTCATTGGTTTCATTAATAGTTCTGTTTCCCTATATAACGGTAAGAGCTTTACATTGTATAATTTCATTTGTTGTATAAATTTATATTATTATAAAAATATTGTTAATAAAAGTTTTTATTGATGTTTTATACAGTTTTTGTAACAATTGTAAGGATATTACTCAAATAATATAACTTAATAGGTTGTTATTTATATTAAATACTTTTGTATTTCATCATTTCAGGAAGTTGCAAAAGAAAACATCATGGTTAATGTCAATCCTCGAGTATTTTTTGATATAGAGGTTGGCGGACTGCCAATGGGACGTATAATATTTGAACTGTTTGCGGACATTTGTCCAATTACATGTGAAAATTTTCGTTCATTATGTACTGGAGAAAAAGGACTGGGGAAAACTACCAGCAAACCTTTACATTATAAAGGAATTGTTTTCCATAGGGTAGTTAAAGACTTTATGATTCAAGGTGGTGATTTTTCAGTAGGAAATGGAACGGGAGGGGAGTCAATCTATGGAGGAACATTTGCAGGTAAATTTATAAATATATATTGGTTGAAATGGGATTAAAAACTTGAATTACATATAAAATCTATTTTCAGATGAAAATTTTATAATAAAACATAATAAACCATTTTTATTATCCATGGCAAATCGTGGTAGAGATACAAATGGTTCACAATTTTTTATGTAAGTATTAATTAAGAAGCAATTAATTAAATTTATACAAAACGAATTTTAAATAGTTCAAAGTAATTTATTAGCTCCACAAGAGATATGAAAAGTGCAGTATGGTGTGATAAGTTATATAATATGCATAATTATTAAAATCTAAGTCATTAATGAGTTATACTATTTTATTAAGAATTTATTTTGCATGTAATTAATTAACAAAAGTGATAAGCTTACTAAAGGTTAATATCCATAATTGCAAAGAGAATACTTTGTGTATAGATTTTATTTTTTAATATTTCTACTGGCTCAAAATTATTTTTCTCTGCTGACAGATGTATTCTTAGTCAACCTCAAAGGTAAAGGTAATAGGAACTTAATATATATTTATTTTCATATTTTAACATCCTTTCAAGCTAACATGTTTTTAAATGTGTTTCAAATGAATAACAGGTGATATATATTAAATAAAAGGAACAATTGGGTTTGTTAACTATGATAAATTTGATAAGTCTTCATTAAATTTTGACATTACTATACTACTGTAAAGTCATTCAGTATGTAGTAATTTGTATGAGTTACATGAATTTTCTGGTGAACATTGAAAAGTATAGAAGTAAGGATATCTTTGGAGGAATGAATAACTTAGCTATATTTCTGTGTAGTCATGAGGGAAGGGTCTGCACACCACTACTACAACACAATGACCAATGAAAGCCGGCTCTTTCTGTTCATCTCTCATCCCCTTAATCATATTTTGTTGTTGTAGTACAACACAACCAGCGCCTCACCTCGACAAGTAAGTAATAGAAAATTATGAATTTAGTTACAGCAATGAATTTCGGTGTAGTACTTTCTTACATGTAAATTTTTAAATCTTAGTGTCCATGTGGTTTTTGGAGAAGTAGTGTCTGGCCAGGAAATTGTTACACATATCGAGGGACTCCCAGTAGATCGTATGTCTCGTCCATTACAAGATGCTAAGGTTGTGAATTGTGGAGAACTTGTGCTGAAAGTCAAGAGTAAAGGTATATTCAAGTTCCATTTCGTCGTCATATTTAAACAAAACTATATTAATATAATAAAATAAAATGTATTTTTACTTACAGCAAAAAAACACGAAGCGAAGGATAGCAGTTCATCCGAGTCAGATTCCGATTCGTATACAGAAAAACCTAAAAAGAAAAAGAAAGCCAAGAAAAAGTATAGTCCGTTCATATTTTAAAATTAGTATAATAATACAAATAGAGTAATAATTATTATTTGTTACAGTAAAAAAAGAGCAAAATCAGAAGATGGCGAAATACAAGATTCAAACGAAGATGATCTTGGGAAACCTCACCCGCTTGTTTCAGTGACAAAAATTGATCCTGATGAAATTCCTGAAGTGCCAGCGAATAAATTTTTGTACAGAGCGGGGCCTACTAATAACGCGAATCAAAAAGAATTTAGGCAACATTACGGAAGAGATCGGGTACGGTCGCATAGAAAAACTGGTCGCGTATTTAAAGGAAGAGGAATATTTGTAAGTATTTGTGTACAATATATAAAACATGGTATGTATAAATTTTGTGAATATTGTTATATATCTCAGAGTACAGAATTTTGAGTAGAAACATGGCCATTTTTTACGCGATAACAAATAATTGCATGCAAATAAATTTACAGCGGTATCACACGCCTTCTCGTAGCCGTTCAAGAAGTGTTACACCACCCCACTGGAAACAAGCTCAAAATCGTACTATTAAATTACACGAATTCCAGGTATTATATTATTATATTATACAAATATTATATTGCAGAAACGTATGCAACATATATGTTTCAAATGTCATAGAAATTGGAAAAAGAACGTTTAAAGAAGGAGGAAGAGATGAAGAAACGGGAAGCCGATAGAATTAAAAAGTTCAGCGAAAATCCTGACGAGGAAAACCAGATGATGGATAAGTTCGATACCGAAGCACCTGTGTGCGAAGATTTAGAAAATAAGGAAAATGATCAGACAGACGATAAAAAGGATAGTAATAAAAGTGTGGAACAGGATCAGGATAACTTGAATACTAGTTCAGATATCAATGATACTATGGCAAAAGATAAAGTGGATGGGAAGAATAAAAACGAGAAATTAATAAAACGCGATTCACATCGATCGTATGGTGATAGATCTTCACGACGTGATTCGCGAGATAGGAGTAGAAGGCGTGGAAGTGGACGTTCGAGATCACGGGATCGACGAAGGTCTCGTGACAGAGATTATGATCGTAGAAATAGTCGTGACAGAAGGAACAGAAGAAATTATTATCCACGAAAACGAGACAACTACAGGATGAACAGACCTGGAAGAGATAATTACAGATATTATGAGAGGCGTAATGATTATAGAAGAACGAACAATTCTAATTTTAATTACGATACAGATATGAATTCATCACGTTATGATAAGAACCGAAGGAAAAGTGATAATGCGTCGGACTCTAACAATCAACCAAAATTCAAGCGTCGCTCACGTTCAACTAGTTCTAGTAGTCAACACTCCAAAGATTAAAAAACATTGTTTCCTTGTTTTTTTTTTGCGTAATTCAAGAAAAATATAATTTATATAGTAAGCTATATATATTAATTTTTCCAATTTTTTATTTCAATTTGTTTTTTAATAGTATATCAGACTTATATAAGTGTCTCTTTTAAAATTGGAGTAATTTAAATATTGGTTGCAATATTTGAATTTCAATTTCAATTTCTCAGGAGTTGGAATTACTTCTTACATATAAATTACTCTTTCTTTTCCTTCGCAAGATGAATATGAAATGTTCAGATATATAATTCTTTGAACCTTCAGTTATGCACTGCTCTCATAAATAAGCTAAATAATGAATGTGTCCTTTATCTGTAGATTATCCAATTGTAAATTAAAAATACTTTTATAGTAAATCAATATACACTTACATTTTATGTTTGAATTTTTGTTTATAAAAAGTTTTGTGCTCTTTCAATATTTGTACACGAAAGCACTAAAGGAATTCAAACATAAATTTTAAGTAAGATTTTAGTCTTAGAAATTTACAAAAGTTCATCAATATCATAAACTATAAATAATATGTTCCTTTCTTATCATTTAAGAAAGTATTTGTATTCATACGTTGTATAATCATCATTTAAAATAAAAATCTACTATACAGTTCATAAAAAAATCGTTATTTTATTGCTAAAAAATATTGCGTTATGTACAAAAAACCGGTTCATAATTTTATGCATATAATAGCCTCTTAGAAGAAGAAATATTCTACTACCTGGCTCCAATTTTGGGGAATTCTTGTTGGGCCTGTTGTCTATAATTGGGCCTCTTTCCCCTATGTTACTATTTTAGTTATAGGAGTGTACCGTATAGTACATTTATATTGGCATCATTGATGGCGTGAAATTGGCTACATACAATACTTCAATTTGATTGGTTTTTAAAACTTGTTTACGTTAGAAATTGTGATTTCAAATGTAATGTGATTGACAGCACACAATTAAAGTTGTCAGTGAAGTTTTCGTAAATTTGTTACAATGGTGCGATATGCTGCACTTAAAGGTTTATACGATTTGGAAAAGACTATTGGAAGTGGAGGTTTTGCGAAAGTTAAACTTGCTACACATATCGCAACCGGTGAAAAAGTTGCTATTAAAATCATGGATAAAACGGCATTAGGCGTAAGTGATGTCCAGCATTTGATAAATTTGTGTAATTCTAATCCATAAATGAATAATTTAATTCTTAGGATGACTTACCAAGGGTTAAACTGGAGGTTGAAGCATTAAAAACTTTGTTACATCAACATGTATGTAGATTATATCAAGTAATAGAAACAGACAGTCACTACTTTATGGTAATAGAATATTGCTCAGGTGGAGAACTCTTTGATCATATAGGTAATTGGTCGATATCTTATATTCTTAGTATTTATTATAAAGAGATTATTCAATTATTTTTATTTGCAGTTGAAAAAAATAGGCTGAGTGAAACAGAATCAAGAAAATTCTTTCGTCAAATTGTTTCTGCAGTAGCTTATTTACATAGTTTAGGATATGCTCATCGTGACTTAAAACCGGTACATTATACTTTTCTTCTGTGATTAAATGTTTGTATCAATTGTAAGAGATATTATTTTGTACCTAGGAAAATGTTCTGCTCGATAGGGAGGAAAATTTGAAGCTTATAGACTTTGGTTTATGTGCTAAGCCAAAAAATGGAATTGACTCACATTTACAAACTTCTTGTGGCTCTCCAACATATGCTGCACCAGAACTTATATTAGGGAGAAAATATTTAGGTATTTATTTTGTTCTTAATTTTGTTAAACATTTAGAATGTTTTTACCATCTTTGTGTTATAGGTTCAGAAGTAGATATCTGGAGCATGGGAGTCCTTCTTTATGCATTGCTTTGTGGTTTCCTACCTTTTGATGATAATAGCATAGAGAACTTATATAGAAAAATCCTTGTAAGTTTCTTATATTTCATTATTTTTGCTAAGAAAGTTGTTGACAGTAGTCTAATTTTAGAGTGGCAAATATGATGAACCAGGTTGGTTATCAAGTAGTAGTAAAAGGTTGATACGAGCAATGTTACAAACAGATCCAAAGAAAAGGATTACTATTCAGGAATTGTGCAATCATCCGTGGATTACAGCAGGATTTCTTAATCCTGTCTCTTTTGTTCATAAAACTAATGTAACAAATTTTATTAAATATTTTTAATACATATACGTGTTATAATGTTTTAATAAACAATATATAATTACAGTTTGAAAAAGATGATGATGTGCTAAGTACTATGTCTGCAATATGTAGTGAGCATACTTCGGAAATATGGAAGAAACTCGTAAAAAGCGATAGGACTGATTACAGAACTGCCACGTATCTTTTACTCTTAGATAGGAAACTTCGTGGGCTTTCACTTAGGATATCATCTTCTGCAAAGTCTCAATTTAGAACTGAGGTAGTAGTATTGCATATTATCTTAATTTTCAACAATATTTCGATGTTGCATTCGGAATACTTTTGGTTTGATTATAGTGTGAAGGAGGACTCAGTATCTTAACTAAACTTAATTATTCTCCAAGAAGCAAACCTGGTAAGAAGTCACCAATGGTGGACACCACTTACAATGTTTTACCAAAAACACCTGAAACTGGTAAGCTGTAACTGTTTCTCCATGTGCTTTATATGTATAGTTGTTGTTATATTATTTTCGCGTAGCTAACAATTTTATGGAACCACATGTGCCTGGTAGAAAACGGCTTCGCAGTAAAGAAGTAGACGATGCGTACTCTCCTGGTATGTTTTATAAGACTGTATCTATTTTGTATTTGATGTCTTGAAACATTTTTTCTCAACATTTTTGACACCTATTTTATACTATATTGAATTTGACATATAATAAACATCCCCTTTTCTTAAAGAACTTTTAGATGTACTTGTGTTCTATTACAGCTATGGTACTTAGTTTTATAATATATTTCCTAAAGTTTGCTTCTAATTAGGTGATGCTAGCCACCTAATTAGAAACTTTAATGAAAGTTTCCAAGTGCCATTAATTGCTGTAGTTCTGTGAAAAGCAGATAATTAGTCAGAGAAGAGCAACGACTTGTGAACAAACACAATTTGGAGTTACAAATAACTCTGTGTAAGAATTCTTTATCCCATCTCCTTCTAAAAGGTATAATACCTTACTACTGTTCCTTATCTCGTTTTCTCCGTACC
This sequence comes from Megachile ligniseca, assembly GCA_945859555.1. Classification (NCBI taxonomy): domain Eukaryota; kingdom Metazoa; phylum Arthropoda; class Insecta; order Hymenoptera; family Megachilidae; genus Megachile; species Megachile ligniseca. The sequence continues at coordinate 9,752,201 of OX243783.1, forward strand.
TTTTGATTTTTATTTATCCATGCTTTTCGTCTCCATTAAATTTCACATAATTTATTTAATAACAAACCACATATTAATTACAGTTCCTGCAAAAAGAGTTGCAGAGAAAGATAGGCTTCTTTCTACTCCAACTCATACGCCGATATCCGATTCAAAGTATGTCTATAATAACGACCGTATAATTACTGACTAAATATCGTAATTTAATACGAAAAATGTTTCTTAGGGGATCTCAATCATCTACACCAGGAAGCGCAAGAAAAGTAATGATGGGTTTGGAACGAGGTCTAAATCGTGTTCGCTGTGTTCTTACGCCTAAGAGGCGCGTTAAAAATGAAAATACTGATCCGGATCAACCAAACATACTGTCTGGAAAAGTTTGTATCTGGTTATCTATATCGCAAAATAGCAAATTGACTTAAATTATTGACACTTTATTTAATTAATTTTGAAGGGTCTTTATAACGTATCATCGACATCCAGCGACGATCCAAAATATGTTCTGTCGCAATTACGTCGAGCACTTCGTCGTAAAGGAATTATGTGTCATCAAAAAGGGTAATGTTTGAACGTTGTTATAAATTTCAAATGGGTATAATTAAGTGTATATTATTTTTGTAGATTTATTCTTCAAGGAGAAACAGAAGATTGTACAGATGATGATAGAGATACGGTACGGCCATTTTCATCTAGAAACGCTTGCTCCTTCGAGTTGGAAGTCTGCTTATTGGAGGGCGTTTCAGACGATAAATTAGTCGGTATTAGAAGGAAAAGATTAAAGGGTAATGCGTGGGTGTATAAACGAGTATGCGAAGAAGTTCTTGCTCTGGCAGCTGAGGATCTCTCCGCGGAACCGGAAGGCTCCACAGAATCAAAATGTCCAATCTGAAGTCTTCCTAAAATTTATTAACGAACAACCGAAATATTCGACTGTTCTGATCTCCATTATGTTAAATAGATTTTTATATGCAGCGTAAATATAAAAAATAACTATCGCATGTACACTTCCGACAGATACGTTTGCGACAGTTCCATATCAGTAACATATCTGTTCTTTTATACGTCTGTAAAGTATATTTTCTTGGTAGAAGAAATAATTATAGAAGAAATATTACGTCCACGTAAAACTTAACAGTAAATATTTCTCTACACATTATATCTATAATTCTGATTAAAATTAGGATTAATTAATCGTGTAATATTGTTTATATATTTAGGGTCAGGTAAATTATAATATAATTTTCTATGATTAGTATAATATTACAGCAATAAAATGATTACTAAAATATATTTCATAAACGGAGAGCGTGCGATCTCCGAAACCAATGACAATTAATATGAAAATATATATATTTTCACAAATGATTGTTTTAATTCATTTAATTCTTTAAGGGTACTTTCCTTAGGTAAAGCAAAAAGAAACGTTGCCACTTCATGTCGATGAAGTCGATCGTATCGTAGTACAAAGAAACTCCTTACAAAAGACTGTTACGAGTCTCAGCCCTTTCTGCTGGAATATGTAAAGCTCCATTTTGCGTTTACTTCGCGGATATAAAATATCGCGGCTCGTTTGAACCACGGCATCTGTTCGAGACTCGGCATGGACAAGCGAAGTTATAAAATCACCACAAATCGATCAGCATAAAATGGAGCCGCGCGTGCACTTTGTTTTATGGCAACCAAACCGACCTTTTATCTTTGCCCGCTCACATAATCGCCGACCCTCGGCCGTGGGTATTCTCGGTGAAGTTCGATCGGTTCGGTCCTTTTTCTTGGACATCGATCGAAACAAAGCCAGATGCTCAGACAATTGAGCTATTCTCTCGAAAGAACAGTGCTGAAGTCAAGAATAAAGGAATTCAATATTCAGTTTTTGTTACAAGGATCTGGGTTTAACTCTTATATTGAATACAGCAATGTACTCACTATTAGATTATTAGATTATAAGCAATGTACTTAGTATTAGATTATAAGCACACTATCGAGCATTGATTTTAGTCCAAACAGGTAAGGTGGCAATTTGCATAATTATAGCAATTTTTCGGAAAAAGAAAATGGCGATATATCTCGTGATGAATAGTAACAACTAGTAATACTTAGTGGTAGATTAATTAAACACGTTATTTCGTTGAAATGGCGCGAAGACAAAAAGCAAGGACAGCCGTATAAATGAAGCAACCGTGCAAGATGTAAACCTAAGTCATCCGGGCATAAATTACAATTAACCGTAGCACATAGGTGCACTTGCGTGAGCGCATGCACGTGCAGCTTACGGTATTAAATTCATCTTGCATTTTATCGAGAACGATGAATAACGTTGGGCTAGCACAGGATAAGGCGTCCAGGCTCCATGAACGACTTTTATATATCTCGTACAATCGGAGATATTTGCAGACTAATAATTAAGCTGTCTAACGATTATTACGATGCGATTTGCATAACGAAGGGCTCGCGGTAACGTGTAATTTCTGGAGGAAGGATATTCTAAAAGGTTCTATTTATGACATCCTTCGAAACGTTAAAAAGGAAAACGAAACCTGTCTTGAAAATACATTACTGGACAAATCTTATTCTCTTATCACTTCGCGTATTTTAAATTGAATTTAATTATCTTGTTGGGTGAGTTTATGTTATTCTTAACAACTGTGGAGACGATCTACAAAAACAATTATCATCGAGCTTTATGTGCGTGTATTTTCGTGAAATATATTATTTATTTTAGTTTATAATTACGAACGGAAATACTTAAAAAATAAAATTCATATTTCATGAAGAGGTTTCTGTTAAAAAAAAATTTACACGAATTGTTCGTATTTTATGGTAAAAATAGTTACAAAAAGTCCACGCTTTCGAGACGTATATCAAATCGAAAACATGCCAGACTGAACAAATTAAAGTATGAATTTAATGCTCGAAAACGGGGTAACAGCGATACCTTATCGAGTGATCGAATTACATGCTTAACGTTTCATCGTTACGCTTGTTCAGGATGCGAGTCCTCGCGCGGATATACGTGTACGTTATTCACCACGTGCCCTTAGTTCTCGCCAATGGATCGGGTGTCGTACACCGGCTCGTACCAATTACCGTCTGGCCGCCGGTTAATTAAGGATTGGGGCAATGAGGCCCGGCGATGCAGTTTCCGCGATAATGATTATCTGCGACGGTAATTGAGCGAGCTGCTACGCCGCCGAGCAAACAGAAACACTCGGGGATAAAGAGGAACGAGGATACATCTGACGTTTCCTCTCTTTTCTGTCTCGTTTTTCGATCGAAAAATTATATCGCAACACGTTGCATGACCACTCAAGCAGCAATCGTACTAATACGGTAGTAATCGTAGTGCACTTGGATGCAAAGTAGATTTCTTTTGGTTGACACGTATTTTTTTGTATATATTCTTCGTTCAGAAGCCAAACTGACAAAGGTGGTGATATCCGAGAAAATATACGAAACAAAAGTTTTGTTTTCGAGAAAAATTGAAATATTTCCACACATATAATAAACGGTATCATAGCTTAATCTGCATTTTATAGAAGAACAATTAATTTATGTAAGACCGTAATTACTTTTGTGGTATCAGAAGAAGGAAGAATAGGAGGTTTTCTCAAAACTAGAACCGTGTCCCAAGCAAAGCGTGACGAAAAGTCCAGCGACCGCCATAAATCTCGTATATTCCGTTTCTTATGGCGTACACGGCGGCGGCCAGTTTCCCTCGGCGTCTAAGAAAAGCAACTAGCTCGCTCTCTCGCTCTCTCGTTCGCTCGCTTGCATTAAAGAGCAATTAGCCGCGGCTCGCGAGCACGCTGATGCCCGGAAGCGATAGAAGCGGGCCGCGCGTGCCACCCTTACCTTTTCTTCGTCTACGACCACGTACGAGTACCTGTTCAACTTTACACGCATACATACGCTTCTTATCCAGACGGCTACAGGTACTCGCCTCGAGGCTATCCGAACTCACCCTATTACTTTACGTATCTCCTGTACGGCGGAATAGAGAAATAATCAAATAATAACGGAGAACGATGTAACGGGAATAACAGTCTAGTAATAAAAGAAGAATTTTCTAAAATAATTTCTATTCACCGACGTTTCGGAGAGAGAAATATTTTCGAGGTTCCGCAATAACAATCATTCTGAAGAATTTAAGACATCGTAAATATTCCGTAAAAATTTCTAAAACAGCAATTTCTATCTATTAAAGTTGCAGAAATATTATTTTCTCCGAAACTGTGCGTTAGCAATATTCATAAAATCCGTAACAGTATACGGTATGTTATCGTAAATCATAGGAATTTATATGGAGCCGAGTATTAAAAATGTACTATCCTCAAGTAGAACGGAACAACAGCGAAATAACATGAAATATACAATGTATTACGCATGTACAAGATACGCGAGATATTCTTTTGGTCGTTGGTACATGAATTACGGGTCGGTTCGAAGCAATCTAAAGTCGAGCATCGTTGTGCAAGTTGCACACGGAAGGAAGGAAGGAAGGAAGGGATGGCGAGGAGTGCTAATCATCCGGTTTACCCACCCTCTCTTTTCGGGTCAGCTCGCTTGTTTATTTGGCCCCGTTGCGAAAGGGGATAACGCTGGCAGCAAAAATAAAGGGCAGAAAGCTCGATTCGCCGAGGCATGACCAGCCGAGTCCACCAGAAGCTCATACATATGTAGACTCGGTCAGGACACAGAGAACCGTGGGGAGGACCCTCCGGAAAAATGAATATGCAGCCCTGTACAGGGTATTATTTTATGAAATTTACTAGCCTCCCCAGGTATTATGTACTTTTCCGTCGTCCATTCTCCGCGGGAACCGAGGATAGTTTAACGAGACAGATGTGTCTTATGGTCTAACAAGAAACCATATCATTCTTATTCATTACTTCTGACCAATTTTTTGGATGGGACTAACCTAACCTCAAAGTCAAGATCATGTGTCGTATTTTCAAGTTCTCTTTCAAACTTTCCTGTCATGTTCTGAAGCCTCTCTGAAACTTGAAAATCCTCAAACATTTCATAGATTCAACATTTTTGGAAAGGACTGTTGAAGTCTACTTTTGCATTCCTACTCAGTCTTTTGGATCCCATCATTCTTTGAACTGGTATCTAAGTTTCGAAACAAATACATCATAGCTTTCAACCATCTCCCCTCGGTATTTGCGGCTCGGGGCGGTTGTTTCTATAAAATTGTAGCCCCTTATCGTCGCAGAGGAAACGAAACATTAAATCGGCTCCGACAGAGGGGGCGGGCTGTTTCGGTGGGTGCGTCTGAGATTTCCTGTGTGGACTCTGGATGCTAGGAAGGATGACTTCCTACCTAGCGTTCAGGGCGCGTCCATCGTGGCGTCATAGATTTATTCGATTACGAGCTCAGAATGCCCAAATAATTCGATCGGTGTGATACGAGAGGTTCGGAAAAAGATACCGATTAAGTTTTTCTGTTTCACGAAACCGATGTTTGCCGGTAATATCGGACAATATCTAAACAACTTTATCATTAATGCAGCAGTAGCACCGCATTACTAGGAATTTGTATATAATGGTGCTATGTACATATGTAATGCGGCAGCCCACACATAATGGCGATATCATAAGATACGAGCCAATAGCGGCAATTGTATGGAAATATGTATCTATGAATGAAGACACTTTCATTTATGAAACCAGATACTTATGTACCGGACACGGGCGTTGTAACATCCTGCTATTATGTGTCCTTACCTACTCGACCCATCCTCCTCTTTCCCTCTTTTTCTCTCTCACTTTGTGGAGCCATCGCTACCGTAATATACTTTTACTCCGTTTATTGTACTGTTAAATTTGGTAAATTTACTTTTTCGGAGTAATCCTGAAGCGAAGATCGTGTGCAATTATGGAACCTACTAGTTTTAGACTCGTTACAAGATGGCTGACAGATTAAGACGCAGGAGGTTACAAGGGTGGAAATTTCTAACACCACCTTGTCAAATTGTCTAACACTTGTATTAATTGATAACCTAATATTTAGGATCATAACCTAATAACCTAATATTTAAAGATGAGATAAAGAGTTGCATTGGTAAAGTACGTCGTAGAAGGTTCAGCGAAGTACACAATGAACAATCGTTCTCATTGCAATCTTTAAATTACAAGTATAGTCTATGGTGTCTGAATATTGAGCGATGAATTACGTCTAGAAAGTTGCGTCCATAAAACGAAGTAGAAGAAATGCTGAATGAATCATGCTCATCTTGCTTAAACTACAAATGTAATTAGGTCTGCTTGATATCTGAATATTGATCGATGAATTATAGAAAGTTGCACGCATAAAATGAAGTATGAGATTCAGGCTAACTCATTGCAATTTTTAAAATTATAAGTGTGACTATGATCTCTGGTAGCTGAATATTGATCGATCGATGAATTATATGTAAAAAGTAGCATCGAGGTAGAAGATTGCAAAGTGGTGAATGAACAATCGTGCTCATTGCAATCTCGTTTCTGTTCTGTTCATTCAAGGGACGACAGTGAACACGTGAATCGAACATTCACGTTGTCGTCTGGACATGCAAGGTTCTTCGGTTAGCAAACTGACAAGGCAGAAAGGGACAAGCAGCAGCAACCCTTCATCGGAGGAGGAAGAAGGTTGGCGAAAGAGTCGAAGTCGGAGGAGAAGGGAAAGGAAAGAACGAGGCTGAATGCGGTGACTGTGACGCTTTCCGGTCAGGTGCCGCCCTGACGATCCCTCTCCTTCCAACTTCCATTTTGATCCGCTCATTCACTTACTTTTACCCTCCTTGCTTTTGTCTTCCTCCTTGAACGTCGCACAGTTATTTATAGTCACACTACAGCCTTCATTTCTAACATCCGATCAAGATGTCCTGCAATATCTACCGAAAGTTGGCTCGTTCCGTTCGCAAAAATTAACAAACGACATAAATCCGAAATGTTAACGAAATCGGTGGAGTTGGTGGAGTTAGTTGGAGAAGGTTTAGGTCAGAGTTGAAAGCAGGAAACTTTGAGCGGTCAGTAAGGCGGTTGGCGTCAGAAAAGGAGATAGCGTTCTTTTTTTCTATTTGCCGCGTTATTACCGGCGTAATTATCGCGTTGCCTCGGGAGGCCATTGTCACAATGGGTGTCCGGAGTTTCCCTACGATTATCATACCGAAAATCTCTTGCTGGCCAACCAACTCCTCGCCAGCTTCCTGCCGGCGACGGACAATGATTATTTATCGCAACAGCACCGTAAATTCTGTTAGAAACAGGAAAAATTAGCGAGGACTTTGTAACATTTGGACGAGTCCTAATTCACAAAACTCTTACGATTTCTTCTTGTACAAAACTTATATCGATTTTCATGAATATACTTTTGATAAAGATAAACACGAAAACTTTCTGCTGTTATCAAAGGCGTGAAAGTATCAACATCGGGAACTGGAAAAAAAAGGAAACGAAAAAGGAATTCGAGCAAAGAAAGCCGCGTTGTCCGCGCGAATCGAAGGGAACAGGAAGGAGAGGAGAGAAAGAAGAGTGGAGCGGATTGCATGCACACGTATAGGATGCTTATGGTCGAAGGTTCACGTGTGTTCGTGGACGAACGTTCGAGCGCGTGCACGTACGTTTATGCACAGGTATTGCCGGCTTCCGCGAACTAGATCGGCCGAGCAGATATTAGGAGCGCGTCTGCCCCGTTGCCATTGCGGCAAGTGCTGGTCATTGTCCACCCGGCGGGCACAGGAAGTCGATGGCGACCGGCGAACAGAAAGCAGAGAAAGAGATTTTTCGGTAGGATAATCGCGGAGAAACTACGACGAGGTGCAGATTATCGCGCTCTTCATGACGACAACAAAACGATCGTTTAATGAATTCCTTAACAATTTTATTCCGAATTTTATATCGTGGCAGACATTTATAAATGACTCAACCTGTAACTATACTATTTAATTAGAAGCTGTTGAATTTTATACATTTTTTAACGACTCTTCAAGAACAGATTGCATCTTCTAAATTAGAGAATTAACCCTTTTATAGTTTTGGATAGAACACGTAACGCAGATAAACTGTCTTAATTAGAAGTGTACATCCTCAATAAAAGTCGTGTATTCAGAAGTTTGATGAACTCAAGACCTAGCAAGTAAAACCACCCCTAAGACTTCTTTATTTTAATGTCTAACTTCAGTCCTCGATTAAAAAGATCTATTAAACAGTAGTTTTTTTCAGAAATGCAATAAATTTCGTCCCAGGTGTAGTCTTTATCTTTCACTTCCTAGAGTGCCCCCACACGAGTACGGACACGCGTGACGCGTACAATCCGAAGAAGACTCGTGCTGTCTCGCGACGAGGGGGATCTCCATATAGAACAGGGGCTATGGGAGAGGAGGAAGAAGTTCGGAGAGGGTTTCTAGAAGGAGGATATGATGGCTCGTGGCGTTATGCTCCGCGAGCTGTTATGCTCCTCGAGCACCATCGGACCATAAGCGAGGCTACTTCGCTCCCGTACGCTCGACGCAACAGCCGCCACGTTTCTTGTTATATTAGCGCATCGGCGTCGCCCGAATAAAGCCAACAAACTCGTCTTCTTGTTATATGACTATATTTTACTATTATCCTTATCTGTTTAATTATCCTACTTTTTGACTAACGACGTTACGAAGACAATTCTTTCTCGTAATTCTATGTGGGGGGTTCATTTCAGTCCATTTTCTAATTTTATGTAATGTTTGATGACTTTGTGGTGATGGAGATTTAAGCATGGTACCAGGCGATACTATGTGTCATGATACTAAGCGTAGCGATACAATTTCGTCGCACGATGATCGTGGAGATGCCATGTGTGATGGTACCAAGCGTGGAGATGCCACGTGTGATAATACCAAGCGTGGGGATACTGAGCGTTGCTGTACCAAGCGTGCTCATACCACATGTGACAATACCAAGCGTGCTGATACCACGTGTGATGGTACCAAGTGTGAACAACGTGTGAACTACAGTCGTAGTAGCACAATATGGACAAATCTAACGTGTTAATATACTACGTGCGACGATACCAAACATAGTAACTCAATGTGAACGACTCTAACGCGTTGAGATTCCACTCGTAACACTGACAAACTTAGAGATGCCAACGTGTGCTACACAGAAACTATAATTTCCACCAAATATTTTAGCGCAAGTAAATATTTTGACCGCCGTTTCTCCAAATATCAGTGCACCCCAGAAACCACCCTCTCTAAAGCCATACGACTTAAAGATACACGAAGAACGAAAAATATATTCGAGCGAGGAGAATTAATCGGAGTAGACGCCAATGTATCTAGGCACGAGCCACGAGTGTGCGTCGAATATGCCTGGCAGTCTCTGACCCGCAGTTCCTCTCGGGGTACAGTGTTCCGGGGAGGTGGAGGTGGACGCGAACAACCGCGGCACGAGAAGGAAGAAGATGGTAGCGAGAGGAGACGAAGAGGAAGGGGGTGCGTTTGACGCTCAGCATGCGTAAGGAACGTTGTCGGGGCATTATGCACGGGCCCGTGAGGCCGGACTGAAACGAGCGAATAAGAAAGTAGTTAAGGCCTCGACTGGCGGAGGTGGTTGCACGGATCGAGGAGGTATTAGTTGGAGGAAGAGGAGAGGGTCGACAGGGGAGAGGCTTGCCACGCGCTACCTGTCTCTCCTCTCTCTTCTGATTCACCTCCTGCCTCTCCTACACCGTCACTTCCTCCTCCTTCTTCTTCCATGAACCTTCTCTACTCTTCACATTTTTTTTTCATACTTTTTCGATCGCTTGATTCAACGATCCTTGCCACGTCTCGATATTTCGTATTTATCGAATTCCTCTTTAAGGTTTTTATTCCAGAATTTTATCAATTCTACCAAGGATTTGGGGAGAATTTTATTAATCTTCATTTTTAAGGGTTGCTAGGGACTGCACATACAACGTCACACGTTACTGATATTAATTATAGTACAGATAAAATACATGTGTGCACATGTATGCTCATGATCACAATTTGACTTGTGTCTATCTCGTTCGCTTTCTATCATAATTTCCTGAACATTCGAACACCTTTCTCCAATTCGTTTTTCTCGAATTTTCCAGCGTTCCAGATCCCTCACCATGTGCCATCCCTGTTCGCTCTCCGTGCCGCTTCTTCATTTAGCTCGATCATCCTCCGTGCCGCAATGTGTAACAACGACTCGTCACACTCTGCTTGCCGGCGCACACGATAATTGCCCTCATTATAGTTATTTAAAAAGCGCTGCCGCCTCCTCCGCGGCGATCGAGCCGCGATATAAGGAGGTTCGCGCTCGCGCCAGCGCGAATTAATCGCGGCTAAGGCAACAGTAGGGGAAAAATGGTGGTGGCGGTGATGTAGAAGGAGAAAAAGAAAATTGCTCGAGTATGGTCGTACGCCTGTTTCGTTGTAAGATCGTAATTCTGTCGCATTACCATAGGCCATAGCGAGTTTCAGTTGTTTTCTTTTTCCCTCTCGTTTCTTTCCATCCACCTCCCTGCCGTTTCACCTCCCCGCTTTTTTTCATTATCCGCCAGAGAGGCCATTGTTCCGGTTTGGAGGTTTTTAAACGAATACAGAGCCGTGGTCGGCACTTTGCTTGTACGCCACTCGACACAGATGAGGACGTGATTCTTTTATTAATTTATTTTTTTTCTGTACCGTACGGGGATGATTCAACGGCAGCTCCGTAATGCGAAAGATTTATGGGGTTTAATTAGCGAGCGTGATCGTAATTATCATGTGCAACGAAAGTTTCCCGTAATTGGAGAATTAAATACGCCGAGATAAATTGTGGGAGATTGCGCTCGCATGACGTCGAGCCTTTTTGTCGTTGCTCCTTAAATCATGTAGACTGACACCGATACGATTAATAGTTTCCTTGCAATTATAATTTATATTTACAAAGAAATTGATAATTATCATATTTACATATCTATCTTCAGAAGATTTCTCCTTGATTTTACGCTGCTTCATTTTCTTGAAATCTCAGCAAAATCGTTTGCAAGTTTCAGAAATTTGCCTTTGGAATTTTCAATGTTGATGTTTGGAAAGTAGCAATTACTGGCTATCGAACAATGTTGCTTGTTACATCATAGATGAAGAGAATTTTGTTGGGTGCCAGTGTTTCTGATTTTATGCTCGGCTTGGAATCATGGCGGCGCGTTTTAGACACTTCGCGGGTTATTAACGGTTTGCCGCGAATCACGAGCCGTGCCATATTTGTGTACACGTCGAGCACCGCCTCTAACGGTATACACCTGGGCAAATTCTAGAATGGACGATAATTAAACACTGTATTGTCGGGTCAACCATGTTTCCTTCAAGATGAACAAGTCCAAAAACGTGTTTGTTTAGCAAAATAATAAAACACGTAGTAACATAGCAAAATAATACAACAATGCTATAGTGCAACAATAAAATGGTAAAATTGACAGAATAGTATAATAAGTATTGTCTTATTAGTCTTCTTTCAAGGGAACATAAGCTCATATCGTGTTCTGAACGATGCACCCTTGAAATTTGATTTTCTTCCCAGCAAACGTGTCACATAAATCAAACGCAGGTTCTATTAGGTAGAAGGTGTTAACAAGTCGAAGTTTCATAGAAATTCTCGTGATTGATGTTTCGAGAGATACCCGATACGCCATTGAATCTTCACGGGCCATGTTTCAACCGAGACCATCGTTTTTCGTGTCCATGAATAAATTATTCACGCGGTTTGTGAAGCGAATCTTATATTCGACTCTAATTTATAATATAACGGGCTCGTGTACCGTTGCCTTGAATATTTGCGAACTTTTGCTCGCCTTAAGCCTCGAGTACTTCGAAACGAGCTCGATATTAATGGCGGATAATAACGAAATTCATTAGGTTAGAATTTATCGTTCAGATCCATTTATTCCTGTTTAGATTTCGAATTTAATCCAACGTGATTTCATGCAGGGATAAAATAAAGTTGAGGTAGCAATATGTTAGCCGTGCGTTTATCGTGGACCTCAAAGAATATTTCATGCAGTGAATTCTCACGAAGATAAGCGGAGAAAAAAACGGATTCAGATCATCAGTGAACGGTATCACAGTTTCCGCGTTTCTGCTTATAAGACGCTCGGGGTTTCGTTCAAAGCTTATCCGGGCAACATCGTCCTCACGATTTCGACGGACGCTACGCGTGCGCCGCATTTTTACGGACTAATCCTGGAGAAACGTTCCCATGCGGTAAAAGACATCGTTTGAACCGTGGTCCGTTAAAATGACTTGTGAACGATTGAATCTCCGTCCCGAATTTGTAACGCAAGTTACCCCTCAAAAATTCTGAATTTCAGTAGGTAATTTCATTCGAGCGATAGAAGTAAAAAGAGGTGTTGCAAATAAAGAGAAGACGGTGAAACTGCGTTTAGCCACGACACCGAAAGAAGCAGGAGCAGCAACATTCCGCAGGGCATAACTTAAGCGAGCCCTGTGCTCACGAAGAGAAGAGACGGGTCACGACGCCATGTGTGCGGCCTTACCAACCACACCCACCACCTATTTATTTATGTCTACCTCACGGCTTTTTGTTCGTACTATCGAGCTTTCATTGCGCCGTTCCACCGCGAACAATCGACCCAGCCGCCTGCCCTACTGGAAAAATCTCTTCCCGAAGGAATCGTCCTTCGAGCCTCTACATTTCGAATTATTTGTAAACCTGGATATTCTCTATGGGGTACACGATCTTCACAGTGCAAAAATCTTCGTGGCAAGAATTCATTCAGGTCTGAATATTCTCTTGGAAATTAATAGCTGATAATCTTCTTTGTACCAATCTACTTCTTCGTATCAATCATGTGGTCCATTTGTATCAGTTATATGTATTGACTTATATCAATCATGTATATCGACTTACTCACATCAATCAACATCTTGATTCATCCATATCAGTCATCCATCTTGAATGATCCACATTAACTTGTCCATAGTTATCCACATTTACTTGTCCATATCAGTCATCCATATTAACTTGTCCATATCAATGAATGACCTCAATAGATCCACATTAACTTGTCCATATAAATTTATTCACATCAGACTTCCACCTTGATTCATCCATATCAGACATCCATTTTGATCTACGTTCATTTAGCCACATCAGTCATCCATCTTGAATGATCCACATTAACTTGTCCATATAAAATTCACATCGGTAATGTACATTAATTTAGATCATAGGTCATCAGCAAACATGTTCGAATATTAATACAGTCTATTAGGAATGAAAATAGCTGAAGAACTCTGCAAGTCTGAAAACCCTTCTCAAAACAGAAAGTCATGAGCCTAAAATATAAGCAGACGTTCAGAGTATCTAAATTTCTCGATAACTTTGTTCGTAGAGTTAGAGGATGGTTGAATTTTCCAGGGATTTCTAGAAAGCGATAGGAAGCCAAGGGGTACCAAGGACACCATGAAGGCACCTCGTCGTGCTTGGCTCGAAGTTACGACGAGAGTCTCGCGTCGTCCGTGGATTTTATATGGGAAACTGATTCGACCACGAAGCCATGGAGGATAATATAACACCGGTGCATTTTGTTTTGTTGCGCAAGAGGATAATAAACATCGTTCGGGCCTGCTACCGTGCCGACTAGATAGCTACGACGATGAAACAATGCGGCATTGTCCCGGCAAGCCGAACCGCCAAAGCACAGCCGAACCCAAGCACCGTGTTAAGTCATGAACGGCGTTGCACACGGGCTTAGAATCGAGTCGAGTATCCCTGGATAACCGGGACTTGACCCTCCAAAGTGTGCTTGCACGGGAAAAATGCCTTCGAGGGATTTCACTCGACAGAAATGGCACGTTGAATTTATGGACGCCAGCGTTCGTTTGTTGCCCACGGAAAGCTACGAGTTTTACGGTTACTGATAACGAAAGATTTAGGAAAATTTAGACCTGCACAAATGTTATTGATAGAACATTGCATTAGGAATATTTTATGTGAAAAAATTAATTTGGGAATTTTATTGATGAAGGAAATACTTTTAGCTGATAGCAGATTTTCGAAACTCGGTCCTTGACGATATCCTTCTTACCATATTCTTGTGCAACGAAATCTTAGAGGACGGATTTTATAATTAATTTTCTAGTTTTCGTAAGAACCGATGTCCTTGCCACTGCTATCCTTGGAAAATTGTACAACATAGAACAGAAACTTAATCTGCAGGAAGATTTTCTATCTAATCAATTATCAATCTCCCGATACTCTGCAATATGCACGATGTCCTTCGTTCGCATCTTTTATCATTTTTCTAGAAACATAACCCCTTATGAATTTTCAGATGTTCAAGTTTTTAATTGACAGTTTTCTAAACAGTTTATCTTCATGAACATTGTAAGGCTCTAAGCCTTATCGAAGAAAAAGGTAACGAATACAGAAAAGAAAAGAATTAGAAAAGCTTCAGGAGCCATTGTCCGAGTGGGTGAAAGCGAATCGTTGCCAGATTTGATCTTCGATTAGCCTTGGCACGATTCGATGGAAATCAACGCGGTGTTCCCTGTTCTCTCTGTTCGTTTTATCTTCCACACGAAAACCGACCTACTGTGTGCGCGATACAGTATGCAGTCTGCCAGGGGCGACAGAGCAATTCGAATTTAGGAACTTTGAGGATGTTGAAATTTGGAGATTTTGGTATTTGGGGGTAGGTACTTGGGGATTAAGGAATTTGGGGATGTGGGAATTTGGGGGTTTTAGAATTTAGGGATGTGGGGATTTGGGGATGTAGGAATATGGAGATGTAGGTTTGGAGATTTAGGTACTTGGTGATTTAAGAATTTGGGGTTGTTGGAATTTGAGGATGTGAGGATTTGGGGATGTAGGAATGTGGAGATGTAGGTATTTGGGGATTCAGATATTTGGGGATTTAGGTACTTGGAGATTTAGGAATTTGGGGTATTTGGAATTTGGGGATGTAGGTATTTGGGAATTTAGGAATTTGGGGTTGTTGGAGTTTGAGGAGGTGAGAATTTGGGGATGTAGAAATGTGGAGATGTAGGTATTTAAAAATTTGAGAAGTCAAGAATTTAACTTGAAAGTTGAAAACAGAAAAAGGAACATAAAAATTGTGGAACAAAAATATCCTCCACATAAATAATTCCACAAACGGTAAAGTCTGAGATACGTAGCATAATCCGCAAGTTCCGCAAAAACGCTGCCCAACGCAGGTTTTCTTATTTCCATGAAAATCGGATTTCGCCCACAATACCATTCCGGTGTTTTAAATGCAAATCCGCGAAAGGAAAAACCGTAAGGGCATTATAATTTATATTACTACATGTGGCAGCGCCACTTCCGGCGAGAGAGCATAGGCGCAGTTCCGGTCAGCTCGGCCTGGAGATCCTACATCGCCAGATTATGAGCCCATGCCGCTTTTACAATGGATCGTCTGCCCTGACTCATACGTCAGCGGGAATAATTTTGTTGCCACACACTGGCCATCAGGAAAGGAAGAGAAAAAAAAAAAGATATCCTCACGATCTCGACGGGGAAATTGTTGCCGGCACGTGTACGATGTTCTCCATAGATTCGTCGGTCGTTTGTTGATGATCGATAACGTTTCTTACTACTTGATGGGAAACGTTGGAATTGGATCGTTTACCTCATTCCGTGTAATTTTTATCGTTATTTCATTCTACGAACAGGATATGTTGAAGTTGCAAATAAATAAACATGTATCGTTCGTTGCCTCCTGATATTCTTTTTAGATCTTTTTTTATTCTATTAAACATTGGACTAGATACTCGAGGGTATTATAAATATTAATGAGTCACGCTTTGTTTAACCAGGAACTTTTTATCTTTTTTTATTAACGTATCGATATACAAACGGGAGACCGTGGTATTTTATACATTACAGTTTATACTAAATTTTGATTTTCGTCGATTTTATAAACTGTCCGTTCTTTATGAAATCAACGATCTGTTGCACGGTGTTCTGGAAACGCGTGAAATTAGATCTGGCTTCTTCGCTGGACTTCGATTTGTAAATGGCGGTCGTGTAAGCCGCCGTTAATTCGATCACCAATTTCTGTGCTCTTCTGGCGGCGGCCTCGATGGAACCCGATGGCATCTTGATGCTCTGTGCCGTTCGGACGATTTCTTCTTTTACTAATTCCACCAGCTGCTCGTCGTCCTTTTCATTCGACGTCCCGCTCGAGATAATTCGGAAAATTCTTCTGATGGATTCGTCCGCTATACCTGGAACACCGAACAGCTTTCCGAATGAATTTACAAATCATTCGATTCTCTTTTATTTCTCGGGATCTTTTTCATCTGCCGATCTCACAGGTTACGATCTTACAGGTGTTCTAGCGTTAATTTAGGTTCTTAGTTTCTCGGCTGATGTGAAACTGTCAGTTCATAATTATACAGGAGTAGTGCACTTAATTAAAATATAGTTATAATATTAACTACTGCGATGAAAGAAAGTTGCTCTTGAAATTAAAATGAAAATTGCAGGTGAAAATTATGAGTGTTATTGTTTATTTTTCAGAGAAACTTTTTTTTAGTAAGAAGTATTCTATTGATAGATAACAACTCCCAAATTACATTTTCATATTTTCTAAAAATATTTCAAGGTTAACACAAGATGACTAATGAAATTCCCTAATTAGTTTTCGTAAAAAAAAGTTTCACCTGTCGCTCGTGGTCTCCTGTCGACGAACCTTCCTAGGTTTTCATGGAAGATCCCATGGGATTCGGAATAGTTGCAAGCTAGGAGAACGATCGCGATCGTCGCGATCTTCGTCATTCTCGGACGACCCATCGGGCTAGAACTAGCGGTCGCGAGTCGTTCGATTTTCTCTTTTTATACGGCACTTGTCGTTCCCCGTGCACGTAGCGGCGTATTATGCAAAATATAATTTGTCGTACCGATCATTACCAACGATCCCGATGAGTGTCATTAAAAAAAGGAAAAGACAGAAGGGAAAGTGGAGCAGCGTGACGCGTCGCTGGAAAGCATATTGTTTCTGCGGGTTGCTTCGATTTTCACGTTGCGAATCGGTGCGACTCGCGGGAAGGCTACCTTGTGTTGGGAAAGATCGCGTGAAAGTGGATGGAAATGTTTTTTAATTAACAAATTGCACACTTCTGTATTTTACTATCGGCATAGTATGTTTTTCAGAGTTGAGGTAATCGTTAGGCAAACTCTTTCTTGCAAATTTTTTTATAATTCAGAGGAGCTTGGAATTATTTTCATAATTATTTCAACGTCTTAATGTAATACTTATTTAACGTCTTGATAGTTTTAACTGTTATTATAGTTGGGGTTGTAGTTATGGCCGCCATTACAGGAACTGTAGTCATTCCAGTCTTTATAGCCATTTTGGTCATCATTGTCGTTACAGTCTTCATAGTCAATGTGGCCATGATAGCCATTGCAGTTATCAGAATCTTTACAGTCATTGTAATCATCATGACCACTATAATTGTTAATCATGATCATTATGATGGGTCACTGTAATGGGTCTTCATAATAATTGTGGACAGTCACTATAAATATTACAATTGTTACAGCCATCACAGTTACCATAAACATTAAAATTATCGAGGATAGTAGAAATAATGTTGAAAGCATTTGGAAGGAATAAAGCGAAGTTAGGGCAACGGGCTCAACAGGTCGTCGGTTCCCCTCGAAAACCGTAGAAGCAGTGGCTCGACGTTGGTCGGCGGTAAAACTGCGTGAACATAGGGAGGGAGTGCATCCAGCCATGATTCCTCTTCACCGATTTTTACCCCCTTCCTGTCCCCTGTACACCATACTCCCCCATTGAAACGGCGGCTCGATGACTCGCGATTAAAGCCTGCAGTGGTTTCCAGAATTCGTGTTTCGTAAAGGATGTCCACTTTCACCGGCCAAATAATTACACCGCTACGAAATCCAAGTAAAACCGTGCAAAGAAAACATTAGACGAATCGAAGGAAACGTTCTATACTTTCGATCGATAAAGAGAAAAGAAACGACTTTATGTTTTTTCTAATCAGAGGCTGCATTTAGATATTTAAACCAAACATGTTGCCATAACTATTTGAAAATTTATAATTCTTTATTGCATCAAGTTTTTACCTGTTGCAAAGAAAATTACGATTATGTGAAATTATAAAAATTTGAAAGTCTGAACAGGAGCTGAATTTCAGCAAACTTTTCAGGATATTTCCTCGACATCTTTGATGCAGAATATTGTATTGTATTTCACAAACTACAAGAGAGAAGTAAAACATAATTCGAGATTAATAAATTGCCAGTAGATTTTGAAGTAATTTTCAATCGCGAGTAGTCTCGAGTGTCCCTCGCAAGTGTATACGATCAGCCTTCACGTACAAGTCTGGCGAATGTGGGATGAATGAAAATACGGGTACTTGAGTAAGCTTAAATTACATTTCATTCATGCAGGAAAAGCAGACACGCGGGAGTTGGCCTTCCGGCTCGCATTGCGTACGTAGAAACGGCAAAGAGCTTCTGCGTAATAATAGTCGGCCTATAATGTGTATTATCCAGACATCCTCCTTTTGCGTGCAGCTTTTCCTAGCCACAGACGATCGCTCGATTGCGACAACCATACTAATCGAGACGACGTTTCGTGTTTTCTCAACATTGGTACGGATAGGTGGATACCAAGATGGCGGTTCAATAAAACGGGGATTGGTGATGTTAGGTTTTTTCTCTCCTCGTGTGAGGTTAGATTTCCAAATTTACACATCACCCAAATTTCCAAATTCCTAAGTTCCCACATCCCGAAATCCCTAACCTCCCCAATTCCCAAGTCCTCAACTTCTAAAGTCTGCAAATCCCTACTTGCTAAATTTTCAGATTCCAAATCTCTAAATCTCAAATTTCCAAATCTCCCTAATTCCAAGTTTCCACAAGTCCAAATATCCAAATCCCCAATTGTCCAACCACCGAAACCTCCAAATCCCCAAATTTCAAGGAGGAATCCCGCGGTCATCAGATATGCAATCAACCAGTCGCATCCGCCAAAGAAACAAACTTCGGTCAAAGTCTCGCCTCGAAACGGTGTCCAAAACTTGAACGGCGAAAGATCGTGTCTCGTTCTGCCGACAAATTCATCGACGAAACATCGATCTCGCGTACGATCGATCACGATCTTATCAGGCCCGTTGCAAGTCGACGTTCGATGGTGTTTGCGTGGCCGGGCAAACCAGGATCGCCGGACACGTTGCTCGAGGACACAATGAGGAGAGAACGACACGAGTGTTCGACTCTTTATTCTCGTATCAGCACCGAGCAACGATGGAAACGACGTGGCCTATTATGAGCGGATCTCTTCCGAGACACAATGATCAATGCCAACTGGTTGAGCAGCCGTTGAATGGAGGAACCGATGGTTCCTTTGGCCGGGATTATAGCACCGGGAGAGGGCCACCGAAGATCGACAGGGCCGATTACGTCCCCGATGACTTTAAGCCCCTTTAAACGTTGCCATTCTTCCCTGCGGGCCAGCTTGACCCCGTCCGTCGTTTGGTACCCGTGCGCTGATTTTCTTTTCTCTTTCGTTCGAACTCTGCTCCCTTTTTTTCTCTCCTTTTGTTCTGGCCACTTTTTGGCGGAGCTTGTTGCCTGGAACGTGACGTGGTCCCGGAAGTGGTGTTCGAGAACCCGCTGCTTTTTCAGGCTATTTCGTGTTACGGATGTGGCGTATTTTCGTTTGGGGCAGAAGAAATTGAACGATTGAAAAATATTTCGGTTTTTTGATTTGTTGATTTGATGTAATTTCTGGACGAAAGGGAAGACTTCGTATCGGGAGAAACATGATTTCTTGCTGGATTCTGAAGATCTGAAGTCGGGAGGATCAGGAAGGTTAAGTTGAACACCAAAGATCAGGAAGGTTGAAGTACTTTTACATTAAGATTGTTATTATGCAGTCAACTTCGATGTATTGCAATTCCAATGCAGTTTTATTGGACACATTAAAATTTGTATGCATTCAAATTCAATATAATACAATGAAACATAATTCTTAGATTGATTATGAAATGCAATATCGAGCAAAGTTAAAAATGTCTCGAATACACTGCGATCAAACGAGAATCCGTTCGATTGATCGTTCGGTTTTGCGACAGCACAAAGATTTCTACATCTAAGAAATCCCACCTGCTTTCGATTCACCGTGAAGCGAGCAAAAAGGCCGGTGACTCAGCTCTGCAAAGAGAAATCAGGCGACAAATTGATCTGCGGACTTAATTCTACGGTTTCCTACACCTGCCTCTCGAAAATCATTTTCTGTATCATGATCTCGACTAATTTGACCCTCCGACAAAGCAGCTTAGAAATCGATATCCAAATTATCCAACGTTTTCATTCATTTCTAACTGCATTCACAGTTTCGTATACCTGGAAATGAACATCATAGGCTTGCCGATTAATTGAAGTGTTAACTATGAAATGTGAAAGGCGATTGCGATAACTGGCTTTTCTTTACGAAATCGTCTCGTGATGTGCACCATGTAACGCGCATTTAGATGCAACGTAGCCTAATCGGTTTCGAAAATTTATTGTTGCAAATGTTGGAAAGGTGCATTGTTATGCATTCGGTTTCGATTTGTAATTGCTTTATAGTGGAATTTATGGCGTTACACTGCTTACTTCATTTGGGGCGTTGCATATTCTGTGCAATTGAATTTGACACGTTGCAATTTCTATGCATTCAAATTTGACGCACTGCAACTCCAATGCATTCGAATTCAAGGTGTCGCAATTCCCCTGTATTCAACTCTGACGTATTTCAATTTGCAGTCTAATTAGACACAAAGCCTGGCACTTCATTTTGAACCATAGCAATCTTAGCGAAAAGAAGCATGTATAGAATCTTGCACCGTCATCCATAAAAAGCATGGCGAAATAAAATGAAAAACATGATCTCTACATCGCAACTTTCCCTAAGCACGCGATGCTCATTGTTGCAGTTTCAATTACTAGATATATCTTACAAATATTAATAAGTGACGCTGTTCAGCGAGTTTCCAGATAAAACTACCCTTCGAATTCACTATGTCGCAAGGTACAGCGGTGTAGGCGAGCAACAGCAAAGTGATTTTATGAATTTCACGGTTTGTTCTTTTTATTTAGGGGGGGTCTTGGATTTTTTGTGTTCATTAAGCAGAACCGTCGAAACCCATGCCGAATTTCGTCTTCCTGTCCCGCTAGTTCGAATTAACTCAGCAAAATCCCCTCGTTTCTGGTAGGCCCACGGCTCGACTCTCGTTCTAATGTCTACCTTTCACTTCTGAATTCTCTCTTTCTCTATATGGCTATATTGTTGGGCAATATATATTGTATAACCGGTTATCCAACGTGTGCGAATTATGAATATTAAGCGGTGGACGGCTCATTTGCGAAATCGAATTACGTGTCGAAATGTTCCTCCTGTAATTACCAACGGCTAACTAACGGTGGACTGCATCTCCTTTTTTCCTTCGACACTTCTTCAACGTGGACACTTAACGAACAGATATACTTTAATATTTCTAACTGGATAGACTTAGAGAAAATTTCAAATACAGTAGACTTTCGTTGTATAGGGGAACGCTCTTAAAACAGACACCTGAATAACTGGCTGCTGATAGAAAAAAATGCATCAAGGCAAAATTAGTTGATATCGAGGCTAATCATCGGATGTCTAGTCTTTGAATAGGTGGAGATATTATGACGGTCAGCAGCCAAGTTATTTGGTCTATTTGAAGTGCCTCAAAATTAGAAATATACTTGATAGCTCAAAAAGGTCTCCTCAAACTTTAGCGTGAAGGTGAAGATACGAGAGTTACATTATGACCTGATAATATTAGTGTATACGAAAAGTGGTAAAAGATAAGTTTGTACGATTTGTGAACGTGTGATTTGTCGGATGGAGTCCACAGGAGTTTACCCTGAAAACACATTTGAACCGGGACCACGCGATAGCTTGCACGAGTGGCGCATTGTGGCGCACATCATAGACAAAGCCGGATTATTTTTCACGGTTGCAAAGGAAGCGTGCAGTTGGTATTGTGCTGGTACCCGGTAACAGGAACTACTAACAATGGCCGTGCTTTTTGCCTTCGTTCTTCGTGTTACACTGGTTTGACTGGACTTCTGCGAGAGATGAAGAATGGCCACGGAAGGTGCAGCTATCGTATTAAGCAAATTTACGTAACTCTGTCATTTGTTATGGACACCTTCGATGAAGATGATACGAATCATTTCTTATGTGAGAAAAATACGAGAAATATGGAAGACTAGTTGCAAGATCATTCTCATGTTTAGAAATTGATTTCGCTGCTTGTCTTTCTAAGTTGCAGATTCTATTATTAAATTTCTAGATTGTACTACTTACCTACATGCACTTCTGTTATATTTCTATTTCTATTGAAAACATAATTAAGTTGATATAATCTAATGAATACAATTATCTTAGCCATCAGTTAATTTTGAACACCTCTAGAACCAGTTTCCCTTCAAAAATTTTTCTCATGCTATTTTCACAATAAAAATCCGATTTGAGGTATAAAGACGAAGTTGTTGGGACAACTACAATTCTTCTCGTTGCACGTTCGCTTTTTCCTCTTAAAAACCCCTCTCGCTTCGTGCCACCCCTTTATCTTTCGACGATATTTTTACGGCCCGAGAGATTCTTGAACGTGCACGAACTCGATGTGACACGAACCTCGGCCCACAATAAGCAAATCTGTGTCAAGTCGAAGCTCAGCATCGATACCACCCGATAGTTCAGCTCTGATTCGCGTTTACTCTCGTTGCAACGGGCCGGCAGGAGGCTGCGATATACTTTCTCTTAATTTATGATACAACGAGCAGTGATAAGGGTGTTGCTATGAATGTCACATTTCGAAGTCGCGACACATTTCACGCGACCAGAGTAAAAATCCGTGGTATTGATAGCGGACATTGTGCAATCACCCAATCCAATTTATTCAAACTCTTTTACTTTGCATATGAATCTCATTCGATACACGATCGATTGGTTAAAACAATTCTGAGAAATGCAGGTTCAGTTGAGGGTAAATACTTCTCATTTTTATTGGGGATGATTTATGTGTTGCAGGACAAATTTTAAATATTAAATATTTTATTTTGCTCAATACAGGATGGAACTCTAAATAATAATTGTATATTTATTTTTATTCTATAATAGTTATATTCTGGTCCCTGCTTAGCTATCATTACAACACCAGTTTCTGATTAGTACCGTGTAATTTTGATTATTATTGAAAACCGTTTCCAGTGAATTCGATTCGGTTGTAACGAAAAGATCAGGCGCTCCTTCGGATAACGACACCAGCGTGTCTGCATAACGAGATGGAAACGGCGGCAGTAAAGTAGCGGCGACAAGCGTTAAGGTATCGTAAAAGCGATAATTCAGCTGGTTTATCAAGCGCGGCGGAACACGGTCGCGAGCTGTCTTTACGACTGATCGATATTAATACCTATTGTTAAAAATGTACGCCGATACCGATCGACGAGTCTGAACACAAATTGCCGGGACACGCGGGGCGTTCCCGCGTTTGAATTCGAATTAATATAGCGGTTATGGTCGACCGTTGGTTCAATGGTTTCACGAACGAGCCCTGTTCTTTGTCCACCTCTCCCTCGTTCTTTCTTTCTCTCGCGGTTCACCAGATTATCTCGATGACTTTACGAATGTCTTTTTCCCTTTGAGCTATGTACCGATTTCGCGGTTGGATTATCGGTAACCGATGACTTGATTACCGTGATGTACTGCACTTCGCAGCTGAGAGGCGGTCAAATAACACATGATGGCTCATAAAAATATTTGTCTTCGTTGATGCAAGCTCAATGTACATTTCATATACAAAAAATTCATTGGTGTCAGCTGGTGTTCATCTCCTTAATCCCTTGTTTTAAAATATTTTACCAAACTGTTACTAAAAATCTTAGTACGTCGATTGTCTTGTTACCTATGATTATGAACTGAATTTAATAAAAAATGTTTAAAAAGAAGGAAGAAGTTCCTCGAAGCCACCCTTATCAGATTTTGTCCCCGGCGATATTTGTAAGGTGATTCAAAAAGCGGTCTAATAAGTCGACGTCCGCCCTCTCTGATCTATAGCAGTGAAAGCTAGGTGTGGAATAAGAGGCGTGACAAATCATAGAATCAGGTCGATCAACGTATGAGCTGCGTAAGTTGCGTGGAGTACACCAGGCTCGAAATTGCGGTGTCGTTACACGATTGTACACACCCGTGTCTAGTATCTTGCCGTCTTCTCTCTGTAAATCTCGCGTATAGGTCCAGGGAAGTGTGTATACGTGTCGCGTGTACATAATAGCACGTTGCTGTCAGCATTGGCGTAACTAGTTAACTTGACGACTTTACGGACTTGTCAATTTTTTATCACCAATGTTCAAATTTTTAGATGTTACGAATTTTCAAATCAAATTCCAAATTCTTAAATTCAGAACTTTTCAGGGGTTATTTGCTTGTAGTGTGAGACACTTACGAACTTATGAATCTTCATTCACAAATTTTCAGTTATCTTCAATTTCTAGATCCTCAACTCTCCACATCTCTAATCTCATAAGTTTGCAAATTTTCAGATATTTATATTTGGTGCGAGGCAAAGTGAATCGTGTCACCTTAAAGAAAAATGCTAGTTACGCCAATGGCTGTCAATGATTAATCTTCGTATACCCGCCCATAATTCGCCCCTGAATTACCTGGTAAGCGGGCCGACTGGGCGGATTAAATAAGAGCTTTTCGATACGGCTTCTGGTCTTATCTAGTCCGATTCCGTGTTATTAGCCCTGACATAAATTGATGTATTCGCGTCCTCGACTGGTTTCACGATTCTATTTTTTCCCGTTCAATTTTCCGCCTCTTTTTTCTCGTCGATCGTTGCGGTTTCTTTTATTACAACGACAAGGAAGTCGACACGAATTCGATATACGATAGGTACACTTTTTTCCACCTCTGCTAACAATTTTCTTTCACAATATTTAATAAAAACATTGCAGGTTTGCACATTTGAATCATCCTATGTCCATATTCCTACATTTCTAACCCCTTCCTATGTGTCTCACCACATAAATGAAAAATTTGTCACTACGTACTGTTCTGATCGAGAACCCCTTCCTTGATCTATTTTGTAAATCAAAGAGTTGGAAGGCAAAAGAAATTGAGTGCAGAAGGTTAACTGGAGAGTTCGATATCTCCCTGTCCGATATCTCACCGCGTCTCACGGTGCATAGTTGTTCAGGTACTCGATGGTCATCAGCGAGCCCGTAAAATCCCGTTTCCGTAGTGAATCAATTACAGAAACGTCAAGCGTCGTATTGTCACGTAGTCGAGCGAGAACGGACAGGAAGTGGCGCAGGAAAAAGCTCGCAGCTTTTTTTCAGTTCCGTCCTCGGTATTTGCTTACGACACGACATCGACCTCAGGACTTCCGTAAGAAGCTTTCTCGACGATTTCTTTGGAATTCGGTTAATTTTTTTTCCATCTCCCTCGTTTTCAACGTCCACGTAATCCCGCGGCCAGGCTTCTTCCTGTGGCCATCGGAATCGGGCGTCCTCGCCTTTCATCTCGCCACTTTCTTGCGTGCATTCCGCTCGACGCGACGATCTCCACGATCGACAAAACCGATCATAGGATACTGCTGGACGCATACCAGCGAACCCTCGGAAAAATCCAACCGTTCGATGCATACGATGAACTGAGATCGTACGATTTTGCGATTAATTTCAAAGCTCCCATTTGTCCGAACTATTTATATTTATTATTTATAGTTTTGATTTAATCAGTCGATAAAACAGAGATATTACAGCAAACTACTATGAGAAATAAAAAATCTTGACAAAAAAGCACCCTTTCGGAGCATCTTCTATAATGATATAACCTAATACTGTTTGGCGCCAAATTTGAAACGATAAACAAGAAAGTTCTGATGTTTGTCTTTCGCACTATCTAAAAATCGTACTATGTTAAAAATTATAAGCTCATTAATACAGATTAGATATCCTCGAAAATTTTGTTGTAGACAGTGTGACCTTGCAGAACATTATAAATCGCACCTCGTTTAGGAGAATCAGTGGGACAAAACGGTAAACAATCGTGATTGGAAAAGATGTCGCGCGACAGTCTTGTTTCCTCTCGAAGATCCATAATCGGCTCAGACAAGCATGGTCGTTTCGGAGCCACGAAAAAGAGGGGGCCCTTTAGGATCTCAGAATCTTTTATACCATGTTTCCGGTCGCGCGGAGGCCGCACGTGACTTCGATACTCTTCGCTTCATCTCTCCTGCTACCTGTCCCAATTTAATCTAACCCGAGACCCGTTGGCGATTATCGTTGTTGCAGCCGACAACCGCAGCCCTGCCTGATCTATACGTGTAAATAATACACCTGCGAGAATGCTAATATCGATATTATAGCGGATTGTTCATAGTCGAATAATGCGCCGAAATGGCTCACACCTGAAATCATTTTCGACCTCTTCGTGATTCGATCAGCATCCCCATCCTGTTACTATTTTCTCTTTTCTTTTTCTGACTGCCTTAGTAAGGAGACTTTGAGGAGGATTCACACTGAGGATCACAAGGATGAATTTAGGGACGCTTCTGCAGGGAGCCCCGAAAGCGGGGAATTACTGAGTCATTGTCACTGAATTGAAATTTCTGTATACTATAAAATCTATGTTAGTATACTATGTTACTAGTAAATCTACATTGATAGTATAAATATACTGGAATAAAAGAGGAATCGGTGTGTATGTACAATATATTGCGAAAGTTATTTTAGACACATCCAATGAAGGTTCATCTTGAACAACGCTAAGAATCTTGATGCATCGGTTGCAAAGGAAAAAGAGTATGGAAAGTAAGAACACGAGGTATTTCTTTCGCTATGCAAAGGCACATTTGATTATGCCATAAATCATCAGTTAACGGAGGAATAGAAGAAGGAATTGGCTGTGTTTTCGCGAGTAATTTTCGCGAGGGATCGTTTTTGCCGGATTGCGTTACGTGGAAGGTGTAGGCTACGCGGCGTTTTCATGCGATCGAATGAGCGACCCGTTAAAGATGATTATGCAATTTACAGCCGGGCAATTTACATCGGGAAACGATTTAGCCGGTGGCAAGGCAACGGGGATAACGGTACGAGAGGACGCGGGATGTCGCCGTGGATCGTGACTATGCTAATGACAGATCGCCGAGCTCATTCATAAGAGAAGAAACGCGTTGAATGAACGCGCGAGCGCGAATCTCGGCCGTCTTCTTGTTGCGGTGATACGTGATCTTCGGGGAAATGAAAAACTCTCAGCGTGATGCTGAGAACGATCCGGTTAACTTCGATACCGTCACGGGTCATTTACCTCGCCGCAAATCTGACTGGGATTTATTGGACTTCGCTGTCATTCGTTTGCAGTCGAATTCGAAGTCAATACTGATGTCACTGTTCCAATCGTTTAAAAAATTATGTAAACTTCGTCATTTTCTACGACTTAAATTTTTGACAAATGCATACAAAATTCCGGTGGTAAGAAATGTGTTGTCAATCGATGACAATCGAAAGCATATCGCGATGAAGTTGAGGACAAGCGTGACAGGTTGTTGCAATTTCGTAGAGAAAAATACGATTTTGTAAACTGTTTCTTTGGATCGTTTTCTGTTTGTAACGGTGGCGAATCTTTGTAGATCGTATTAATGACAGCGAGGGGATCGTGGTCGGTTTAACAGGTGTTTCAAGCCGGTAATCGATCGCGGTGTAGACGATGGTTTCGCTTCTGTTTTCCCCGTCAAGAGAGGCCGGCTAAAAAACGGTGTAGTGAATCGGTGGCGGATAATTAAAGCGACGATCAAAGGAATCGCGTTTTCGGCCGTGACAACAGTGATTGGCCAGCGTGATTGAACGGTCCGCTGGCAGAAACGCGCGGGCTCTCTGTGCCTCCCTTCCTGAACTTCATGGTTCTTTCTTATCGTCGCAACAAGTGGTCCACGTAAAAGATTGCTCGGTGTTACGCTTCACGGCTTACGTTTCCGCTCAATTTTTCGTGTATTTTTCGGTGAATGTGCGTGAAATGTATCCTTCTTCAAAATGAAAATATAATACTTCGGTTTAATGCGCAAAGACATTTACGAACGAATAAAAGTAACGGTAATGGAATTGAACACTTTGGCGAAATTAAATGGCGAGGTCTATATCTCGTTCGGATGAGGATCCTTTAATTGTTGCCCAACTCAAAATTGTTTTCTGGATGAACAGACAACCATACCGTGGGATTTTAAGACAATTTCACGCTGAAATAGAGACCTTAATGAGTAATCGCAAGAGAAGGTTATCCTTCTTTGGACCTGAAAACCACTAGGTTTTAGTATTTATCAGGTATTCACCTTTCTCATGCTTTCAATCATGACACTGTATCTTTTGTCATAAGATGTTAACACTCAACGGATCCTGTTTCTCAAATTGCAGACATCAAGGGAACATCGACATTGATAAAAATAAGGCTTCTCAAGGAAATCATTTAAAGCAGAAAAACGGAGAGCAATTAGTTTTAATCCCTCTCGGAATATGCAGGTTCTTGCAGAAGATTCCATTGTTCAGTTGGGTAGAAGAAAGATGAAATCCACGCGATCGATCGTTCTCCGCAGGGTAGAATCAGAAGAGACCGACGACGTTTACCTAGAAGTACGAGGAGAGTTGGTTGTTCTTCATGGTCCAGCGATCACAACCCCCGGCGCTCGCGCTTATGCCCACGGAACTAAACAGACTATGCCGTTGAAGCGAACGAACCGCGGCGTGAGACAGGTGCGACCGGTTTCATCGCTCCGACACCCTCGTTTCAGCATTTATCGTTTACCTGACGCTACCTGCCACTGGAAACAACCATATTCTAACTGCTCACGCCACCTGCGAATCATCGCTTTGTCTGGATTTTATGCATACTTCACTGATGCAGGGCATATTGATACATTCTGTAGAGGATTTGCTTCATCCTCTTTCACCTTTGAGCATTCTAAAAATTCTAACTTTTCAAACTATCATTTGACGAGTTTTGCAGATTAATATTAATGTTCAGATTATTAATGTTCATGTTAGAATCTCATCTTGAAAAATTCCAAAAATCCACAAACTTGTCAATGTAACTTTTATAGTTTCTCAAATCCTCAACTTCATTTTGTAGATCTTCAAGTTCTACCTTTACAAATATCAAGATCCATAAAATTACCACTTGAAAAATTTCTCTGATCCTCAACTTCTCTTTTATAGATCTTCAAGTCCTACCCCTAAAAATTCCAAAATCCCCAAATCTCCAACTCTCAAAATTTTACAAATCCTCAACTTCCCTCTTCAGTACATCCTCCAGTCCTACCCCTAAAAATTCTAAAATAAATTTCCGTGTTCCAAAGTTGCTCAACTCCCAAAACAGCCCAAACCTAAAAATCCCCAAATCTGCAAAATGTAAAAATAGCCCGCCACCAAAATGAAAAAGAATCTGTACGTCCCTGAGGCTAGACAACGTTGAAGATTGTTGTACGTGAAATTGCGTCCGGTGATCGTGCTCGCGTGCTGGCGTCGCGGCTGACGCACACGCACGCGTCCCGACGAATTTATCGGGTCGCATCGCGGCCGTTTGCACGCGATTCCGCGGAATGGCGCGGCGCATGCAAAAAGAATTTCACTCCCGTAACGAAGTGAAAATTACTCGCAACCGAGACTGCCACCTTCCTTTTATAAATGATACGCCACCGTTAGAACATCAGCCTACTTTCGTTTCAGGCGGAAGCGCTCGAACGCCAACGATATCCCGAGAATATATGTAGGCGAATTTTTTTCTCGTTCCTTTTTGTTTGTTTTGCGTTCTTGCTCTATGACACTTCCTGACAGAGTTCGTAATTTTTTGGCGTTACGTAAGCGAAAGAACTTTTCGCTTCTTTCGGGACACCATCATAAATATACAATAGCAAAAATAGAGATCGTACAAAAAAATGTCTGCAATAGAAACGTACAAAGTGAAACTTGAGAAATCTGCACGTAACGTGGCAGCTGTTTTTGGTGCAATTTTCGAATAATTAATTATGATCTAAACGATCGTGGTTATAAATAATACGTCGAAGAAATATTTGTCTTTTTTTACGGTATAAGAAAATGGAGGTTGATTATGATATATTATGTCCGAACAGCAAATTGATTTTTTGCGAAAACAACCGAATGGAGTAACAACGATATCGAATCGATTATATCATCGGGTCGATGGTTCGGAAGATACCGGGACATAATTCAGTCCGTTTTCACCAATTTCGTTGAGCGTTAAACGTTTTCTCGAGCAAGTAACCGTGACACAACTTGCTCGTCCGACAGACGTTGGTACACGACGGAGGTCCGTTTTACCCGGAGCGATTCATCCCGTGGTGATCCACTCCGAACGACTCTCCCACGGCGAGAACTTAGCGAATTATAGATTCTTTCTAACGGATGATGACCGCGACAAACCGACGAACAATGATGCAAAACCGAACGGCTGTGATTGTACCGAGAAACCGACGTTATTACCGCGTCGAAAGAAAACTACTTAACAATGGTACACTGTTCAATTGGCCGGCGAAATTTTTTGAATCGTCCTTCTTCTTCGGCGGTTTGTAAAAAGAGCGGACTTCATTTGCAAATTGTCTACGGTAATTGTCGATTTTTATGAGTATAGTAATGGGTTGATAATTGATGCAGGTGTTTTTATGCAGGTGGAATTTTGGGGTTTGTAGAATTTTATGTGGGACAAGTTCGAAGTTTTTTAATTTAAGTTTTCTAGTTTATAAATTTTCAAAATTCTAAGTTTATAGAGTTACAAGTTTTTAAGTTTCGAAACTCATAAATTACTAAATTTCTAAATTTTTGCTTCCTAGCTTCAAACTTTCCAAATTTTTACATCCCCAAATTTTCACATTATGAAATTTCTACAACCCCAAATTCCTATATGTCCAAATTTCTAAATCTCCAAATTCTTACATCAGCAAATGCCTAGATTCCTATATCTTCAAATTCCCAAAATTCCTATATCCCTAAATCCCCAAATCTCCACATCCCAAAAATCCCACCTTCCACACCCATAAACGTGATACTAAAAAAACCTTCCCTGCACCAATTTCAACCTCGAATTATATGGCCACTCATACCTCCAATCCAAACCCCTCAAGGACAAATTCAACGTACAGATCTGATTATGCAGCACCGTAAAAATTGAATTTATGTAAACAGACATAAACGAAGCATTCGAGCCGAAGATAGAAGAGAGTAGTATTGCAACAAATTTAGATAGCAATCGTATCGGGAGCTGTCGTTTCAACGGTATCGGAAATACTGATAAAGTTTAGAAGGAACGGGTCGTCGGCACGCTTCTGAGAAGACTTGCACCTGGTCGCACCTGTCCGCCGATACGATCGTTGTTGAGCCGTATCAACGATGTTACCAGGAGAAAGCAATATTACCGGATGGAGATGTATTTGTTCAGCAAGATCAACGATATCGCCGTAGAATTCGAAGATTTCGATGTCCAGGGCGAGAGATCGAATCGATGAAGTCCCATTGTGTGGAGATCGAGAGCAGATACATATCGCGGAAGATCGTCTTTTCATCGCTGGCGATGTGGTTACGCTCCTCAAGGGTTTATGCTTTTATCCTCGTGATAACGTTAACTTTCGTGTGGTAGCGAGGATTTACAGCTTCGATTGTTTATTGTGGCTTTATTTATCGTGTTGTTCAATTTTTGGGGAGGGTGCGTTTGGTATGCAAGGTATATTTTCAGACGCTTTGAGTTTTCTTTCATTTTTTAATTTTTGGGATTTTTAAGGTTCAAAGGAGTTTTTGAATGTTCAAGTACATGGGGTTTATAGGGTTGTTTGCATAGGTCTGCAGGTTTGAAGATTTCGGAAGTTACAAAGCTACTGGATTATTAGACATATATATTTCCAGTTCTCATTGTCGAAATTTTGAATCCTTAGTTTCTCAAGTTTTCTGGGTTTTAAGATACTAAATATCTTGACTTCTGAATGTACACATCTCTAAATCTCATTCCTAAAGTCCCAAATCTTAAGATCTCCAAGTAGATTCACAACTTCTGAAGACCTCAATGTCCAGTCTCCAGAAGACCTAAATTTCCAAACTCCTAAATCCCTACAATACCTCCACATCTCCAAATTTCTAACCTAAAAATCTCCACATTTGCACATTCCCTCTCACTTCTAGCAAACTCGTCCGATCACTCTCCCAGTGGTTCAAATCTTCCAAAATGCTCAGATATTGCAGGATCTCGAAGGGCGGCCATGGTAGCGGGCCAGAGTATCGTTCTGACGAAAGGGAGCCAAGGTGAACGAAACAGAAAGAAAAGCAGAAAAAGCAGGCAGAGAACATCGACCAACGCTGGACAGCGCAGCATCGAGAGAGGCCGCTGCTCGGGGAGTAACGGCAGGGCCAGTAAAAAAATGGGGGAACAACGATTCGAAAAAGCGAGACGGCGAATGGGCCCAGAGGAGAAGCGACGAGAGGAGAGGAGAGGAGAGAGAGAGAGAGAGAGGCAAGGTATTCCTTGGCAGGGAGGTTGGCCAATGGGAGCACGGTGGGCGCCGCGGGTAGGAGGAGACAGTTCCGCGCCGACAGGCGACGTAATCACCCGCGGCCGTGTCCGACGTTGCTCTCTGGCCCCTCCGGGCCCTCTTTCCCCTTCCCTCAGGCTACCGACACGACCACGACACGAGAATGACCCCACCACGGACCCAACCAGCGACGGTCACCGAACGGGTCGCGAACCCGACGATATTACGGCTTCCTATGGACTTTGGTATGGTGGACACCCTGCGACACGCTTCTTTTTCGTTGTCGTTGTCTTTAGGGATAGAGAAGAGGGTGAGATTTATGTGGATTTAAGGTGGATGTTGTGAGGGTGATATTCTAGAAATGAAATTGGTGGGGTTTGCATTTGAGTCTAAGATTCCGCTGCTTTTTGTATGTGGGGGCTTTTGAAAATTCATTTGATAGGTTCATTTGATAGGTTGTTTTTGAAGGTCTTGTGAAGGTGATTGGTTGTTAATATATTGAGGTATTTTGGGAAATTTTTTGTGGGGACTCAGATTGCAAATTATCAAATTATCAAATCCTCAAATACCGAAACATCCACATAATAAAACAGCTAAATCCCCACCTCCCTAACCTAAATCCCTGAATTCCCAGACTTCGAAAATACTATACCACAGTTTTAAGCATACCGATCCTTGCAAGAGTATCTCTATTTCTAAATCGAATTCGCCTAATGCACATTGTATCTAACAGTATATTCCGAACGCAATATTGTTTATCGAAAGTTTCATAATTTGATAGAGGAGTACACGAAGTAGGTGGTTTCACGGTCGTTCGCGTCCTGTCATCTGTTGGAACATCAAGGATCAGTGTCCATGGCGACCATAGCCCTGGGCAAGAAGTTCTCGAGTGTTTGGATGATACAGTGAAGAGGTAGACTGGTTGAGAGGTTGCTGAGAGGCTAACAACATCTTTACGTTTGATACCTTGGATAAATACGTGTTCCTTCGCTGAATCATGTGTACCCACTTCAACGTTTCGTGAGAAATATTCCTTAAACCGATATGACGTTTTCTAAAAAACGTGATCCAGCGTCATTTTGATCCGGTAACAATGATAGCCGATGGGTTTAATTATATAATTACGATTGAATTTGGCATTGTTGGACCGTAAATGATCGAAACAATTGAATGGAACAGAATGCACCGTAACACCCTTGGATCTACCTTTCATGGTATCCACCCGGGTTTGATTCGGAGACCAAATGTGGCAGGCCGGCCGAGCACGCTCGGTCAGGGTGTGTAATTTCGTGTTATTTTCTCATTACATTCAACGATGAAGATGCGATATTGCCAGAGGCTGCGTAACACGCTGCCGAAAGATGCCGATGAAGGCGTCGAAACGGTAAGTAGCGTACCGTCGGATGAAGCCATGAAAGGAGACCTCGAACTCGGCTATTCTTGTACGATCATCCTTTATTTTTGAATTTAATCTATCGATTGAATTGATCTTCGATGATTCTCAAATAGAATTACTATTATGAGTTTGATCGAAGGGCTGACAGAAGGCTACTTTTTTCAAATATTGCTTTATGTGGTGTTTATGAACATATTAGAATTCTAGATCTTAAACTCTCAAACTCTCAAACTTCTAAGATCTCAAATTCCCTAAATTCTAACCTCTCAAAGTCCTCAAACCCCAAAACCCCAAACTTCCAACCTACTTTCCAATACCCAGTCATTCGAAAATCCTACAGTTCTCTTCAAAACAGCAGCTATCAGCTTGTCAACTACCTTGTTAAAAAAAAGGCTGCAATTTTCTGTCCAACAAAGTAGCAACACAGTTTTTCTGATACTTTCTCTTAGCAAAGAAGCCGCAAGAAGAAAGCAGCGCAGTCTAATCAATTTAATCCAAAGAAAATCCTTGAATAAGCAAAACCACTATTTCTTTTATATTGAACGCTTTCCTTGAAATTGCAGCCAAGCTTCCCAGAAAAGCATCGAGCAAAGATATCGGCCACGGTGTCTCAATTAAGGCACGGTCGTCAAGGCGTAAATTTATATACTCTGGTCCCCTATCAACGACCAATTATCGGCAGCTAACTAAATTATGCCGTGAAACGGGTATAATTAATAAAGTAGGCTCGCAGATCCGCGGGGATAAGGGCTCCCGCCAGTAGACGATAATGAAATTCACATTCGAAGGGAGGGAGAGAGAGAGAAGGAAAGAGGAAGAAAAAAAGGGAGCGGGTTGAAAGACATCAACCTATCCTACGTCCGGCGGGACTGAAAGAAACCTTGCACCTGCTGGATACGTTTTCTGACCTACGATTACATCGACCCCTGGAAATCGTTTTCCCGCCATGATATCGATCTAAGTCGTGCACTGCCATGATCATCCATTTTCTGCTAATTCAAGGCAAATTTTTAGCTATTTCAATCCCTAAGTTTCTACATCTCTATATTATACTTCTACACCCTTGTATCTACAGATCCCAACGTCCTGAGGTTCCTACATCTTCAGATCCAAGATCGGTGTAGGAAACTTGAGCACTTTGGCACTTTGAAGTTTAGGATTTATTGAGATTTTGGTACTTGGGGATTTTCAGGCTTTGCACGTTCAGATCTCTAGATATATCCCTAAGTCCCTATAAGCCATCTGTATGAACATCTATATGAATATCTATATGAACATCTACATGGACATAATTATACTCAGCTATAAGGATATAATGATCCATGTAATTATATGTATATACGTATATTTAATGTGATATACACAAGTCCCTATATCTATCTCAATTATTTTAAGCCTTTTCATATGTCATTCATCCAGTCGAATCAGATTCCACAGAACACATACAAATTACATCAAGACAAAATGATTAATACATTTTTTCTACGCCATAAATTTAACCATACATGCCAGCATTAACAACTTCCTCGAGGAGTCAAGAGCCTAGCAACAAAAGACTTGTCCTAGACCATCATAGTAAGAGCATCCGGAGGGGAAGAAAAGCGCGGGAAACACATGTTGGAACATGGGGAGAAATGTGGATCAGCTGGTGTTCGCCGATATTGAGAACGATGCACGTTCGGCCGTTAAACGCCCTTCACCCTTCGCGAAGATGAGCACATGGCCCATAGGACGAAGGGTTCCTTCCAAGACACGCACGTTCCTCCTTCGCCGGTGTTCTTATTAATGGCATACATTATTACGGGGATGGTACGTAACGGCCGCGTCAACGGTCCCGGGCACCTGACGCCTTGTAACGAGTTGGGTCTTATAATGGGCGGGACCAGCCTCGTCCCTTTTCGTCACGATCAACTCGCTGAATACTTCGGTACGAAACTCCGGTAGCTATGGCCTTTCTTGCTCCGATCTTCCTAGATACCAGTCGACGATAAGGGAGCTGGGGTCAGTGACGACTGCTAGTTTAATCAGTCTACACTCGGTCATTAACTTTTCGATTCTTTTAGATAAGCAGTTTTATTACAAATTCGAGCGTTTTTCATGAAATTTCGCTGTTCATTTTTGGCACATATTATTCATTACTGAATCTATTGAACAGATTGTATTGTTCAGATGGAAAATTGTTAAAAGCTTGTAAGAAACAGAGGATGTGTCAACTATTGTCACTTACCGTGTCTGACAGTAAATGTAATTATAACCTAACAAATTAAGTATAAGCTTATAATCCAGTATAAGTTCTACAACCATAAAACCTATTATAACCTAAAAGTTATCCGCAATCTCCAAAAACGCAATTGTGTATGAAAGTACCCACACATTAAGTTTCCTCTGTATAATTCCGAGGTAACCAGAGAAAAACAAAAGAAAAATAAAAGAACGAAGGGAAAGGAAGTAGTAGGAGTACCATTAACGGAGTCCAATCATCTATTCCGGATATTACAGGGTAAAATGGGTGGAAACGCGACGGAATTGTGGAGGACACCGAAGGGAACGTTGCACCTTACAACCACCAGCCAGGGAGGAACAGGTGCCACAGCTGTTTCAGCAAGTGTAATGAAAACAACGAGGATAGACCGAGCGCGGGGCTATTAGAACTGTTGCAGCCTTGCCAAAGGGGTGCATAACTATTCGGTCGGGCCGTGTACGAGGTGTTACGAATGTACATATATATTTCTTTCTCTTTTTTTATGGCGCGACCGTTGAACCAGCCGGACAGGATGCGTGCGCTCGACTTTTCATCTGGTACATCGTTAAATAGCCGTTCGAGAAGCTTTAATATTCTACGCGTAACGAACGCGCCTCCAGTTTGGAGCGAAATGGGGTCAATGTTTCCACGAATACGTTAACTGTTAATTACAGGCCGTCTGTTGCGTTGATACTAATGGGGAATATTAGGGCGTGAACGTTTGTACATTTCTACAATATCATAAACCAAAGCATTTTCTACTGACGCCTTTTTGAAAACGCATGTAAAAAGTTTAGCTGTGAAAGCTTAGATTTTTGAAGATCATATGTGGAGATTATTCTTCTTGTTGGATATCATTAGCCTTCATGTTTTATGTAAAGATTACTCGTTTAAAAGAAACAGTACATAAGTAACTACATAAGTAGATAGCTCTCTTTAATATTAAAAGATATCCTCCTGAAGAGTTTAAAATAGTGAAATTAAAGTGGCTATCAAACAAACATGAACTTGTACTCCCAACGCAAGCTAGAAAATAGGGGAGAGTCAGGGCAGGATATCGCGAGGATATCGCGTTTCCGCGATCGAACAACCGCCACCGTTCGTATCCTGCGCGACTCTTCGTCCGGAGAAATTCCGACAAAAATTCAATGGCCTTCCGTTCGATCCGTTTCACACGCCCACGCGCTTCGTTAAGCTCGATGGGTGAGCGCGTTGATTTATAAGCAGCGACGCAGGAGCAACAACTTTGCCCAAAGTCCAATTTAACCGAGCAGAGAGGGAAGTTTTGTTCTGTGCATCGAGCGTGGTTCCGCTCGGTTCCGCCCATAACGGTGACGGTGTGAACTCCGTGTGGACCTTCAAGTCGCCGTGGAATTTCGGACACTCCATACCTCCAACTTGTGTACACTTCTTTCTTCTTCAATTTTTATCTACATATGTCATCACACAGTATTCATCACAAGTCCCAATTATTTTATTTAAACATGAGCTACATGTTATTTGACACTGCTGCGACTAACACCGTTAGATCTAGTATTCCTGGTATTAGGAGTATCAATGTGTCCATCAACCTCTGATGAAGCTAACAGTGCTTCTGAAATATGAGTAATATTTGTGGATACGTCTATTCTTCACTCAGAAGTCTCACACAAAGTGGGACCCAGAAGACAATATTGTTCCACCTTTTAAACCTACCCCCTTGAATCCAAACTATCATATACCAAACAAGTAGAGCTATCTACATGTCTGACTCCTGCAGAAGTTATCTGCAATGACGATGAAATATCAGGAATGTTCAGAAGGAATTTTACACCTGTACAGCCTGAAACCGTACGAAATAGCAGAACCTCGTTGAAAAGCATACCGTATATCGAAGCATGTAAGTTCGCGAAAGGTACCCGAAGCGTAGCGTTCCAAACATGATCAGGTCCGCGGTACCAGGAAGGAGGAACACGGATGGTAGCCGCGTGTCTGATTCCAAAGTGATTCAGTCTCTCCACACCTCGCACCACCGTGTGGGGGCGTCTTGGTACGAGCGTCCACCAAAGGACTTCAAGAAAGTGAGAAGAGAAGGGGCCGTTTTGATCGTTACCTCTCCCCTTCTCACCGCGATACGCTAGCTCTCTCTGTTAGGACAGTCTCCTCGTCTAACCCGAAAGGATCTATCCGTTCGTCTCAGTCGCTCTTCGACCCACTGATATCGTCCGGTGGAGAGGTCGCGGTAGAAGGGGAGTCAGAGAGACAGGTAAAGCCTCGATGTTCTTACGCGAGCCAAGGAACGGAGTCGGCCAAGAGAAAGAGAGCAAGAGAGAAAGATAAAGAGGAGAACGAGCAAGTGGAGGGAGGTCGGTGAAGCGGAGGTGAAGCGCGACCGGCCCTCTCTACTCCAGGGGCCCAGGCTAGTCCAGTCCGGGACAGCACGCCTCCTG
Organism: Megachile ligniseca; assembly: GCA_945859555.1. Classification (NCBI taxonomy): domain Eukaryota; kingdom Metazoa; phylum Arthropoda; class Insecta; order Hymenoptera; family Megachilidae; genus Megachile; species Megachile ligniseca. The sequence continues at coordinate 9,790,850 of OX243783.1, forward strand.
CTGCACGCTCCACGAGGTAGAACGGCGAACGTAGACGCGAAGACGTAGGACGTAAGCGCGGGACCAGGTTGTGCTACCACGTTGCTCGTCCTCCGAAAAGGATACGCGACAAACGTCATCGTCGTCGCCTCAAGCTCCTGGACACCCCTGAACTGTCTCGTGTAAATCGCATAACTCGTGCCTATGCTTCGTGGACGCGCCAGATCCTGAGATCCGTCGGAGTCACTCGTCAGTCACTCGTCTACCTTTGACCCGAAGGGAGGACACCTGTCGACCGGGTTCACGGATCGGTTTATCGCCGTGGTCCGTTTCGTCCAGGATTCTTATCATCTTCGTCGAGACATTGACCTCCTACTTCGCAGTTACCTGTCAGGATCTACCTATGACCCGCAGTTCCGAGAAGGATACCTAACTGGCCGCGTGTTCACGGATACAGTAACACCGTGATCAGTTCCGTCGAGGATTTTTATCGTCATCCCCGTCGAACATCGGCTTCCTCTTTCACCACCACCACCCCCACCCTTTGGACATCACACGCGTCCAGCCACGCGATCACCGGGATCAGCGATCCGGATGGTTTCGCGCGACGGTGACCAACGAGCCGGTCACTCCTAATGAACACCTGATCCACGGTGATTGAACATCCTTCGATTGGATGCGTACGCGAGACGTCATCGATGTCATCCGCGAATGACCGTCGAGTTCTCGTTGAAGGAATTTATTGGAGTCGTGTCGGTTGACTCTTCTCGAATGATATTACTTCGGTGACATTAATCGAGTTTCGTGAAGGTTCGTCGAGGGAACACGGATTTTCCAATAACAATTGTGGTAAAAACTCGGGGTAATAATCAACGAACTTGAAGAACGCGATCGAGCAAGGTTGTTCTGTGTAGAATCAGTGCGGTTATGGTAGACAATTGTGAACGGTGCGACGGGCCGAGCGAACGGTGAAGTGTTCAGTGAATATTCAGAGACTTCAACGCCCGGTCAGAAGGTAACCGAGGAATACAGGCAGACGAACACGACCACGACGAAGCGATTTCAATTCGGGTAAGTAATCACCGTTTCATTCCCCATTTATTACCAATAAAGTGCAAAAGACGTTTCTATCTTGCACTTGCTACCGTTGTTTCTATTTTACACTTTAGACGTCGTGTTAGGTCATTATCTTGTACCAGCATATTTTGTTGTATATTAATCGGTACAGTGGTTGATGAAAAAACACGGTAGACTCTTAGAATCGGTAAGTTATTGAGAATAGGTTTGGTGTTACAATTTCGATTTCAAACGTGTACACATAATGCGTGGAGAATAACGCGTGGAAAATAGAACACGAAGAGAATACAACGCGTGGAGAATACAGCTCGTAGGTAATTTAACGCGTGGCAATACAATATGTAGACGATACAACGCACAGAAATTGTCTCGCATGTAAAACAACGCGTGCAAAATAGAAGGCGTGGAGAACACGGTGATCTAACCTGTAGCGATATATCGCGTCAATTTTCCTTCATTGACGAAATTATTCGCATGACGAGAACTTCTTAGCTCCGAAGGTATCGTAAAATTTCAATTTCCCGCTATAATTTCCATATCGTTCCATAAAGGGATTAAAACGCGACGCGATTTACATGAGTACAACGCGTAATTCGCGTGCACAAACTGGCACGCTCTGTGTATTTATGTTCACCAATTATAGGCAACCGCTCTCTTATGTAATAATGATAGAGCTGCTGGCACATGTTGACGACTGGTGCGCGACAAGCAGTCCTCTGAAGATCGTTGAAACTTCATGAGTGTCTATACAAAAGTTTCGTTAAAATTCTAATAAATTCACAGTAAATTTCTAGATTTTACTTTACATAAACATTCATGATCGAAAATGTTCAATCACAAAATCGCTATAGTAAACACGATTTTATTCGATCGTAAAACATCTCTCATGCAAATAGCTCGAAACAAAATTAATCGAACCGCGCATCGTTTCCACGGATGTTTCACCAGATACGACAGCGCGGTGCGTATTCAATTTACAGACACCGCGTTCCCGCCTCTAACGATCCTCTCCGATTGTCGATTTATCAAATGAATATTCATAAACGTACGTACATGCAAGACCGCAGATATTGCGACACGTGAGATCCTAGCATTATGTTTTCATTCAAATTTGACCGATCGATGGCGATAACGATCGAACAGATCGTCAACGAGCAATTTCCTTCAACGGGTCCCATTATTTTCGAGAAATTCGTTCCTAATCGCGAGTTAGCGGGGCATCTGCCCTTTGTTCCACCCTTGCCATCCACCCTTCGAGACAACTGCCATCTTTTGGTCGAGGCAGTTGTTGCGTCAGGTGGCCATCGTTAAAGCGAAGACCCAAGTTTCGGGAACGGGGGTTAGATAGGGTTGAAGTACTGTTAGCTTAAAATTGATAACAGATATTAGGACGATTAAATTTACCAAAGGATAGAACGTGTTCGAGGTTAATTCTAAAGTTTGAGGTTAGGGCTAAAAGCAGATGAAAAATCGTTCAATCTTCCAAATCGATAAATTTCAGATTGTCAAGCATTTGATGTTGGTGAGCTTAGTGGTAAAACTAGAGGCACGTGTAATGGAAGGCTCGAAAGTTGGCCGAGGATTGAAAGTCCGATTTTGATCGCTCAATCTTCGGAATCGGTGGATTTCGGATTGGTTCGGTTTTTCGTGCCGCATCGCGAACGTTGAACGCTCGTAATAAATAATGCCCGTCAGCACGCTGGTGCGCCGCAAGTCGCTGGAAACTTGAACCAATCACACGGCAAACGTTCGCCTGACTTGAAGACCATTATCTCAGCTGGACATCCGAGTAATTTTGTACTGTCATTTCGCATCGAACTATACAATTCCTCTCGTTGCGGAGCCGCGACACCGTGCAATCCGTCAAATCCGCTCGTAATCGATCGATCGAGGGTCGCACCTGTTTATCTTCCTCCTGACCCGATCGCGTAATTGCATTTCACAACGATTTTTCTCCCCGCGAGCTCGTTACCGTGCGGCAATGCCATGGAACGGGTAAAAAAAACGAGTCGTTTGAAAAAAAAAACAGGTATTCACACTGTTTCAATTAATCGATCATCGATTAATTCATGACACGTTGCTCGCGGAATGAATTAACTTTTTTTGTACTTAATCAGATACAACTATGTTAGCTGATATACAAAGTATCTCTAACAACGAGTTTTCTGCTCTTCTTTGTATTCGGTTTTATGCTTTTTAGGGTAATTTGATGATGGAAATTTTTAACTATTGTTGCTATTTTATTTTTAATTGTTTCGCTGTTCACTGCCTTGGAATGTGTTGACAGATTGAATAACAGAATATCTAAGAGAAATTGATTGAATAACTAACCTGAAATAATGTTGAGTCGAAGCAATTAGAATCAGACGTGTATAATTATGAAAATTATTTTCAATCACCGATATATGAAGTGACTTTAAAATATTTTATTATCTAGATCTCTGAAAATACCGTATTACGGAGTGATAGATAAGAGAAAAATCGCTCATCCGTTGGAAGGATTGCAACTTATAAATTCACAGTTTAACATCTTCCTATTTCTACAAATAAACCATGCGAATACAGTAATTTTACAGTACTTCAGAAGGAAATATTTAATTTAATTGAAACGAGGAAGATGCATTTACGTAGTCGGAGTCGTATAAGTGCTTCCTCCAAAAAGGGTTATGATCGTGAAGATTTTAATGCACGTCTCAAATCTAATTAGGAATTTAATGCTTCGAATTCTAGGAGAGAACACTTTCCTCGCGGTATTTATTTTCCGAATAAACCTATACGCCAAACATTCGATCGGCGTTTGATGGGTCGATAAGATCCGTCGATTCCAATTAGGCAGGCGAATTTACAGTCGAGAAAAGGCTAGCCGTTCGGTGAAACGGTTAAAAATCGTGCAGTATCTCGATCTCCGAGCAAGACGATCCGAAAGATCGTTATTTAAGAGCGCGTAACGTCAGCGAAGCTCGATCTCTCGATCGTCCGCGATGATAGGTGGTCGACCGTAATCGCGCCATTTTTCGATCGCCCCGCGATACAGCGAGCGTTTCAGGCTTTACTGCGCCGTTCGACCACTCGATTTTCCGAGCCACGGCCGATCGTTATTGGAAAATTTACTGCGTTATCGCATCGCTGCCAGGGTGTTTCGCGCTGTCACTACAGGCCATCTTTAACGATCGCGAACCGAGCCGTAGTTGGCCGCCTCTTCTTCCTGAAATCCTCGCAGCCGAGAAGTTACACGGAATGGCGGACCGTGGTATTACGCACCTATTACGTGTCGTGCACGCCAACTGGAATGCGGTCCCGCCGGTAAAACCGTCTCGAAAACTTCCAACCGATCTAATACAACGTCCATCAAACCGTTTCTGCGATTCATTCGCCGGACAACAAAGTGATATTGCCCGGACTGCTGCTCGGTATGCGATCATGCTGAACAGTGGCCAGCCATTTCGCTTCGATTTTATCCTTTTTACTCGCTTTAATAATGCTAGGATTAAAATCAGATTATGGCGATGCACGCTGCAGCAACTGCCTTTGGATGTACTTCGGTCTTGTACGGATGACACTTATTAGCTCTTTCGTATTATTTATTCATTCTATATCTTTGTTCGTTTATTGACTTTCCTTCCTTAGGATTTTTCGTTCGTTATATTATTTAATGATTTTTAGGTGTTTTTCTTTCATTCCCCATTTCGAAAAACCACAGTACGAATCATGCTTAATAGTTCAGTTCTTCTGGACTCGTGTAACCGCCATTAAGGTTTCGTGTCTCTAATAAACTGTAACAGTATGTCTGATCACATAGGTTATATTTCACTGTGACAGTGAACCTGTTAAATTATTTCATTTGACACTTCAGTTGCAGTACAATCATTATCTGCCATAAACTCTCTGTACTTAACAATCCACATTGCAGTGTGTCTACACACAAACCTCAAATTTACCTGTGACAGTGAATGCACAAAATATCTCATCTCACACATGACAGTCAACCTGTCCTCTATTAACCATATTAACACATGTATAATACGACCATTATACCGATAATTAGAAGCAACCGCCTAGTGAAATCTCGTGGTAACATCAAGCGATATCGCAGCAGCAGTTGATCCAATTACAAAAATTGAAGGAGGGTAATTATAAGAGTATCGTGAATAGCGCTAGCCGGTGTGATCGTGGTCGTCTGCCGGGTTGTCACGAGCGTATCGGAATGCGGTCTAGGTGGTGGCCGATCAGATCGCGGCCATGTCAAGGATGCGCGCGGGTGCTCGCCGTCCTCGTGCTCCTCTTATTTCGTTTATTAGCCGGCCGAGCGGCGAGTCATCCGCTGGTTAATTGCGGGCTGCCACACGGGCCGGTGTTTGCGCGGAGTCGCGCGGTTGTACAGTTAACCGCGGCCACGCTCGCCGCGTGTGCTCGCCGCATGTGGTGCGCCACGATGCTGCACCGCCTAGCTCGCAACTGTACCGGACCGAGAGCTTCCACAGGTAGCTCGATTCTATTTATAGTCGCCGCGAGTATGGACGCGATAGTACCTACAGTACTGCACCTTCGCTTTGCCATGTCCTTTTTCGGTCCTTTCCCTTCACTTCAAACCCTTACTTGATACCGCTTTGACCGCGTGCGATCGGCTTTCTGAACCGTGGACTTCTCGTTTTTGAATCTCGTTGGACACTTATAATCTCGCATATTGTTAATGACGCACATGACGCACACGTCACGCATACTCACAGGGTTAATAATGACTCTTGGCCACTTGCGGTCGACTCACTTTATGAGGCAATTTGTGCAGCAGAGCACTGAAGACACAAAGTATAAGCACTTTTCTAGTTGGTTACACTTTGAAAATCTCTGAGTTAGTCAAGCTTACAAGTTCTACATACACAAAACATAAAGCTCTGAACACCTATATCCCTCATTCTGCAAAGGTCTTAGCTATGAATGTACAAAGAATTCACAAAGTACTGAACTTGCGCCGAGCTTTAATTACACAGTAAATATCAAGTTCATAAAAGTCTGAAACTGTGAAGATTTTAGTTCTGAGTCCATGTCAAGTGTACTAAGTCCGTAAAGTACAAAGTCCTCAAATCACCAAAATCACAGAGTTAGGAGTTCACGTTGTTTTGAATAATGGAAAAAGGAAAGCAACAAGCCTCAGAGCAAACAGAACCAACAAACGCTTCGCGTTATCTGTTAGCCGCTTACAGCATCAGGCCAAGCCACACCTGGCCCCGATTACGTCCCACCTATATATCTATTCCACTTGCAAACCTCCTCAACTATGCGCTCGTTCGGCCAACTAGCCTGCTGCCGAGATATCTGGCCGCGTACTCACCAGCCACTTGCGATATCTACGATGCAGCGAGTGCAGTAGACGGATTTAATGCGAACCATGATAAGTTTTATTGCTGCTACGTACGATATAGCTCGTCCCTTTCTGAATCACACTTCGTTACTGCCATTACGAATTTTGGATGTCTTTTAATGAGTGGGACACTGAAATGTTACAATTCCAAATTTTTATAATTTTGAAAGGACGAAAATTTAAGAATTCCGAGTTCTCACAATCCTAAATTCGGGACACTACGAATTCTCAAAATTTTGAACTCGGGGTGTTCCGAATTCGGGGCACTTCGAGATCTCGAAATTCCGAATTCGGGAAATTTTAAATTTGGGGCGCACCGAAATCTCACAATCCCGAATTCTCAAAATCCCAAATTTGGGACACTCCGAATTCTCAAAATTTCAAATTTGGGGCGTGCCGAAATCTCACAATCCCAAATTCGGGACACTACGAATTCTCAAAATTTAGAATTCGGGACGTACCGGAATCTCAGAATCAAAATTCTCAAAATCCCAAATGTACGAAGGTTCTAAAGATCCTAAATTCGTACTCTTCCTCAGAATTCAAAATTGGCACGGTATCACAACTCCGTCCACCCATCGATTTTTCATCGAGATATGTTTCATAATAACGATGGAAGCAGTTCCAATCGAATTAGCTTCGATCGTCCGTCCTAAGAGACATCGTTTCTCCAAGTGTTATTTCGCTCGTTTCGCTCGCGCCTAATCAGCCGTTCGTCCAGCATTTCTTATGCATTCCTAGCTCGCTATTTGGTCAGACAGCTTTTTCTGGCAGCAAACACGCGTTTTCAACGGAATTACTGTTCTTACGTGCCCGACAGCGAGATAAATGCCTCCTGATGGACGAATCATGAGGTTTTAATGGCACCCCGCCGGTCATTCGGATCACCGCGTGGTTATTGCTCTCCAACTGGTCGGTTCATTGCTAGAACTTCATCATTGGCTACCAACGTGTCATTCAATTTTCGAACCACGGTTTTATGCTTCTAAAACTTCATTGTCCTCTTACATAATCCATTATCTTTATTTTACAACCTCTTTCTGTAGCAAACCGTAATTTCTTCATTATTTCACCCCTTGCGTCATGGTTTATCAGGTGCGTCAGACGCACCTTTCTATAACCAACAGTTATAGAATGCACTTCTGCAATTTCATGCATATATCACTACTCAGTATCTTTCAAACAGAAAATAGATCGAAACATGTTGCAATACTACATTATGTATTTAACAGTTAAGGTGTTCATCTGTGTACCACTATGCACTGATATCATGTATCCAGCGTTCATATCATACATGGACTATTTATATCACACATACATCAACAAATTTTGTAAAATAAGAAACTTGTAAAATGGTAATTTGACCAGTTTGGTAGTTAAAACACCTTGGAATTAAGTACCGGTTCGGAATCTCACTTCTAAATTAATACTTACCTTGTAGAATTAAAATTTCTGTGTTGCAGAACTGATCGAACCGTTATCGAACTTACGGAACGACTTAATTAAAATTCTACCGCGACCAATTTATAATTGGCGTACGTGAAATTAAAAGCTCCCTTCAGAATCCAGGACAGTTTAATTAACTAATAATTAGATCGACTTCTATCGAGCGGCAACAATGTTGGACGAAGAAGAAGCGAGAGTAAAGGCGGTTAATAAAGATAGAAAGGATAGGATACAAGTTGTATTCATTCGCGAATTAGAAATTAACTGTCGAGCATTTACATAGTGCGCAGGTGGCCGGTCGCAGCTGGACCGGTCACTGTTTTCAGGGTAAAACGAGTTCCGCGGTTGAAAAAATACCTTGGCGAGCACTCGAAACCGGTGTAATAAAGATTCATGATCTATAATGTCGGGACACCGGTGATTGCGAAGAAAAGTGTCAATTTGAAAAGGCCACCTGTCGGGATTGAACCCCACGCGTATCCATATTGTCGCGGCCAAGAATTTAATCACTCGCTGATAAAGCTCCTGGAAAAATACGATTGTGCACCCAAATGTTGCTTTATGCTGGATTAATTAACCTTTCGTGAGTTACGAGTTGATCTAAGATAATTCCGATTGGTACTAAATTGAATACGGAAAGTATACGACATTCGGGGAATTAGGTAACTTATGAATATCGAGCAGATATTAGTGAATTGTCTCATGAAGGTTTCATAATAATTAATTACAACACGATGTAATCTTCAATAAAAAATAACCCAATTTGTGTGTAACTAATAGCGATTATATCTGCACAAGCGCCGCTAATGACCCATTAGAACGGTACTGGAAAGATGAGCAAACATGTTCTTAATAAAGAAGCGACACTGTTACTTCAAAAATGGCGGACACATCAGACCATCGGGGAACAAGATTAGGTTAGGATAATCTGATTTTATAAGTGCCACTAATTACCCATTAATAAAAAATAAATTTTATTTATTTTATTTTAAAATTTGTCGCACAGTTTTATTATTAATGACGCACATGACGCACCCCAGTCTTAACCGTCACGCAAATGTCACACAAAATTTGTCTGACGGTTTCTTGTCGAATATACTACTCTCATAAATGTCGCATAACTTTGTTATTAATGACGACGCACATGACGCACGCGTCTGAACCGTCACGCAAATATGGCGTATATTTCTCATCGAAGTCACCAGTCAAAGGTTTAATAATGAAACGACACCTTCAAAAATGGCATCAATTGACGTCGGATGATCGAAGAACAGGGTTATCCAACGTGGGCCATCAAACAACCGTGATATCTCTATGAGTACCATTAACGTAACATCGACACCAGGCGGTTCGCATGAAAACCCACTAATCATTCCGCGCTGGCACGTACGGGACAGGTACGGTCAAAATCAAGTCTATTTGCGAGAAACGTTCGAGAGCCGTCAAAGCGGTTGCATCGTGACAGCCCTATGAGTGCCATTAATAGTTCCGAGGGAGCGTTTTTCCTTGGTCGAACAAGCATCGCACACGATGGGGATGAGCGAACCTGTTCTCGGGCGCCTCCTTCTGAGGGACCAGACATCACTCGGATGTAGTCATCTGTATCAATCAGGGAGCCGGCTACGAGCGTTATACACTTTCTTGTCCCGTGCTCGATTCACGTACACGCACATAACGCGAAGCAGTTAACTCCAATCAGGCTCGATTGCGTCGGACAAGTGGAATAATTATTGCCGCGCGTCGCTTATTGAATTATTAGGAACGACGATGCACGCTCCGGCTCCGTAAATAAGCCGATACCCGCTCCCGATTTCTTCGTTCGGGAGAATCGTAATTTTCAGCCGAGAGAAAAACCGACATGTTCCCGATAAATTACGGTGAATCACCCTCTCGTGCTGGTCGAAGGATGCGTCCCAATTTATTCGGAGGACATTGATATTTTTCTGATTTATGTTGAATCACCCCTTTGTCTAATCTTCAGATGTCTTGTAATCCTTTACTCTGTCACTTATTTGGCAGGTGCGTCACTGATGCGTCATATCATGATTGTTGAATCCTTGACTGTCATTATTTCCCTTAACCCACAATTTATTTGACAGGTGCGTCAAAGATACAATTTTAAGCCGAAGACCTAACATAAGAAAACTTTGCCTACGCAACCCGCTAAAATCTTAATTTAATTTCAGAGTTGTTTAACTAATGTCCCCGGTGAAAAACCGAGCGTGCATCGATGCAGCTCTGCATGCGATGTATCACGCAGTGCAGCATGGAATGCGTGAGCGTCAAACATGATATATTCCCGATGTTTCGATTTAAAACTGTTTACCGCGGAACTCGATGCCCCTTGTTGCGCGCCATGAAGCGCTTCGCGTTGCATCGCGTCGATCGACCGGTCCATTAAGGATCATAAAAGCGTGTCAATCATTCTAGGCATGGATCAACTTTCCGTTGTGTGTACTTCAAATTGCCGACTGATAATGAATACGTTGGTATATCTACACATTTCACAGTCGACAATTACCTAAGCTTCTTGGTGTTGTTTAAAAATTTCCAATGTGGAAAAGTTTCGAATACTTTTACATAGTTTTGACAATTGTAGACTTTTTGACAATTTGTAAAATTCTGACTTTCCAAAGCTCCACAAAGCACAAAATCCACAACATGTAGCATCGAAAGCAGCAGATTCCTGAGTACGTTAAACTAACAGACGTAGAAATTGTCTAATTCTCGTTCGAACAAAAAAATGATGGAAGCTAACACCTTCAGCAGATGTTAGTCAGCAGAAATTCTGTGAAGCGCTTCGAGAAAGTGTTACAACGCGTAGCATACTGCGACCTTGGCACGGCGCGGAGACGCGCGTCGGAACGTTTCGCAAAATTGCCGGAAATTTCCGTGGGAAACTTGGCATATTCTACTTAAGAGTGTGACGACGTACGCTTAACAAGCAGTGGATACCGGGTGCACGCGGTATCCTCTGACATGCTCCTGCACTTAGTACATCGCCTTTTTCTCTTAGGGAACGAAGCTTCCCTTTAGTTTACCACGATCACAACCTCTGTGAATAAAATCAATCCTCGAGCTCTTGACGTTCACCAGTTAAATTGAAACTTCTTGTCGCATACCTTCCTTCAAAACCATTCTTCTAACTGCACTCAATTTACAGTTAAATTAAATTTTGCCTGGCGGGACAAAAAATATAATAATTATAAATTATGTGTAATACAATATAATGAATATAATCCATATGAAATTATATATACACATACATAAACTTGACTTGCATCTAAATAAAATTAAATTAAAATAAAACAGTTGGGTACGATTCTGCTTTGTGTGAAAGGTATAAAACGTATTCGAGGTGAGTGAACGAAATTGAAAGGGTCGAATTCAATTACCCTTGTCAGATTTCATCCAACGTGACCGTTCCTCATTGACACCCATAAAAAAGGGCTGGAGGAAAAAAAGGGGGTCGACACGGGAAGGGGTGCAATTATTCGTGGACGGGAAGTGACAATTTACATTCCTGGTCGCGCGTCACCGTCTGAAACCCCTATTTGTAGGCTGGCTATAGCAGGTGCTCACCCCCATAAATGACCGGATATTTTCCGTGTCGGTACGTGCGTCACCGTAGGAAACGGTTACAGTACGAATTAGTGCGGTGTGTAATGGTAGGCCGTGCAACAAGTGCAACTCGTAGGTATCAGGTGCATGCACCATTGGAGAAGCGCATGGAACGTTGAACGCGGCCGTTAGAGATCGACTTTAAGCACGTGACTGTGACTCGTCTCGATGCACAAAAACTCTATTATATACAAGCAAATTAATGTGTCCACGTGTAAGCGTCGCGATATTTCAAGAATGACATGTCGCATATGAAACACATATGGACATATTTTGTTGTGTATGGAAAATTGTCATGCAAAATTATTATTGAAGTTAGTGGTCCTAACTCGATTTTGCAAATCAAGTCGGTAAAAGAAATTAAGAAGTGCAGTTAAGAATTTTTCGGAATTCCGAGTGACGATATTTATGATGAAAGGGTTCGAACGGCTGCAAACTTTTGCTACATATGGTACGTGCGAGCAGCAGGAGGTTATTTGCTAGATAATTCTTGACCCGCCTCCTTGCATGCCGCGCGATACTCGATCGACGTTCGACCGATCGTGTACACACACGTTCGAGAGAGTAGACCTCATTCACGTGCCTAACCGAAGCAACGTTCACCATACTCGACTATCCTACGCCCTGCACCTGATACCAGCCACCAACTCGATATATCGAATGCTCGCTTACCTCGACTTTTCCTTAACGCCGATCATCGTTTCCGCACTTTGCTCTTATCGGGCCACTTCATTCCGGATCGCTTATACTGTTAGCCCGATAATTGCGTGCCCGATAACGGACCGCGAGCGTTCACTCGACCGTTTCGCGTTTCAATTCTGAGACTACTGCTGTATCTTCGGCTGTTGGAAGTTAAGGATGATGATCAAATTTTATTATTTACCTTCTTCCTACCGTTACATCGTGCCACATCAAGGTCACATATTAAACAAAATTCAAATTACAATAACAAATTGTTAGAATAGTTAACTGAAAGCTGAAGAAAGGAAGAAGAGCCGTAAGAGCAAACAATCGATAAAGCGAACGATCCTTGCCATTAGCTCGATTGTTGAACCCAGAGTACCCACTTTCCCGCGATTTTCTGGAGCGAACAGTAACTCGAGCAATAACTCGCTGCTACGTAAACACGTTATAGCATCGTTGCGAACGAAAGTGTAAGTAAGGATGGTGCAATTAAACAACCCCGTGCCGTGATTTCATCGTACGTTCGTGGGAACATTTCCCAGTCGAATCTCGTGTATTTACGATAATCGTTTCATTGTCAAATTCCCCGTTAAAGCACCGAAAAAATAACCAGACAAATTCTCACGATGATTCGAGGTCGGCTAATTGGAAGCGCAACTTGCAACGGTTCGATCGATCGATAGGTGAATCGAGGAACGGGCTCAACAATGACTCCGCGGAACTTTGAGTTCCAGTGACTCTTCGATTCGATTCGGCGCTGTGTCTCTTCGATGATCGAGAGCAGTCACGGTTTGGAAAGAGAATTCGAAAGCAACCTTATCTTCTTGTTATATTAATTAATCCTTTGTTCGCGGTTCATTGTCTGTTTGTATCTGCACGACTTCGATATTAATCGACCGAGACATTCGGCTGTGTACCTGGATCAAAATGTTGATGTATATATTGTCAAGAACGGTCCTCACAAAAATTCGCCATGTTAGGGTATAAGGTCTTATACTTTCTACGATCTTTTCTAGATTTCTTCTAGAATCTAAATTTATGTCAAATAATAAATTCAAATGATTATTACAAATAATTTATAAGAAAATAACAAACTATCACAAAAAAATACAGATGAATGTGTTACAGAGAAGTGACAAAATATTTATTACAAACAAATTACTGGTGTAAGTCTATTCTTCTTCGTCCGCCATATTTGTATACTATGCGTATGCGCCGAAATGCATTTATATTATGTGTACCATTATGCGCTTATATCATGTATCCAGCGTTCACACGTGAATTTACGTATGCATCAATATCTAACAATCGTGTCCATCACCGTAAAATGAGTATGCAGCGTTAGTCTCGTCACGAGTGTATTAACAAACATGTTAATTAGCGAATCGAACGTGACACGACTACAGTCGAATTAGAAAAAATTGACCGTGGAGTAAGAAGTACCTGAACCGGTTAATGTCGCCAATATGGGTACAAATGATTTTCCAGGTTAAAACAAGAATCAACCGGTACTCCATTAATAGGTGAGTAATTTGTTGTATGCAAGGATGGTCCCGCACGAGAGGACGATTTCCTCCGAAGATTATCCGTTATATATCGCGATTGGATTTTCTCAGGTGCTTTTAACGAGGCGTGGTCTTAACAAGGTTGAAAGGAAATTTAGTATCGGTACGATGCTCGTGCATGTAAACTATGTTGTCCGACTCGCGAGTCAGAATCCGCCCCGCTCTTCTTTCTACGGTTAGCATCATTAGAACGCGTAACTCGTTTCGCAACTTGTCGCATTTATTTCTCTCTCGGCCATTAAATATCTCCAGGTGTCTTTTAGATTTTACACACCGTTCGCATATTTTCGATCAGGCTCGTCTTCCAGCTTGGCGTAATATCCACCTTTTTTTTCCACCGCGTTAGGCTTCCTTTTGCGGCATTCAGCAATTAAATTTCTCTCTGCCTCTATTTTTTTTTTTTGCGGTTTCTAACGGTCTTCAGATTTTTATCTGCTCGCAAACAAGATCGATATTATTATTCATTCGGTTGTCGCGAAATCTTCCGTTATCGTGCTAAACATCCGACTGGAATACGGTTTGTAGGCGTATACGGTTAGGATCGCGTCTTTTTGTGAAACCAGCGTGTTTAGTATCGTGTCTAACATTGCGATGGGGATCTTGATTGGTAGTCATCACAGTGTTGCATATCACTGATTTTTATGCATAGATATGACTTTTAGATTATATTGAAAATTTATGAAGTGGACAATTTGTGTTCTGTTTAACGATAAGAATTTTACACCTGCATGCGAACAGATAATTGAACAGTTATCCATTTCTAAGAGCAAACAGTCAAGTAAAACGAATAACACAGGCGAATACCGGTAATGCTGGAAAATTTGCAATCTAAGTAGCAGAATTTTGTTTATAGATCGTTTCCAACCCTTGTACGTAAACCGTTAAAGAAAGCATTGTGCGCGCGTAGAAGTAAAGTCTCCTCGGGGGTTGTATATCTGCCGTTGGAAATTCTGTGGCGCTGTTAACGAGGTGCCGTAGCAAGTTTAGAGCTCGTGGTACGCACAATTGCGCCAAATGGCCCCCTATATAACGCGTCGCTTGTTTAACAATCATTATTTGCGAGATACCGTAGGTATCTCCGACACGGTATCGGGAACAGATCAGATCGAATCTCTTTGCGGCTCGATTCGAGCGTATTGTGTTCGTCCTCGGGTCCGCTTCCCATGCCAACATTCGAGAGATCGACTCCACATAAACCCGATCGATTTTTAATTCCTTCGTTCGACCATTCTTAATTCGTTCGAATTCGTATAATTATCAAACACCTTCAAAATACTATGAACAGCAAACCGTACCTTGTTAATATAACTGTAACGGGGATACATACGAATTAATTTCCCCGACATTAAAACGAACAAAACGCTGGTAAGTTATTACACCTTTGCGATTAATTATTGTTAAAGCTTCCTGTGCTAACGTTACCTCCAATCGCTGTAATTACTAGAAACACACCTCGAAGCGAGCGCAAAGTAAACGCGATGACTCAACCGGCAAGCATTTTCAGATGATCAATTAATCGTACAAGTATGTGCTTTGAAATAATATAAGGTTGAGGGGTCAGGATAGTTGGATACACGTGAGACTAGAAACGGTGAGAAGTTGCTCGATTTCACCGAAAGACGATTCCTTTTTGGTGGCCTTGGTAAGTTGATTAGCCCAGAAGATACGAGTATCTGACACGTAATATGGCAACCTCGCTCGAAGGCGGGTGGCACAGGAAGTCGACAAGGTTTTTATCGTGGCCGACGCTTATTGTTACTACGACTAAACAACTAAATGACCAAACGGGTTCTTGTCGACTACCAACCTCTAAGATTGATCTAGCTAGCTTCATTCGCACGAAAATTTTCATCATTTTTTAAATCGGTGCTTTTTGGTTGCATGCTTTTGTCAACGTTTTATGCCTGAAGTGGTGTATACATTTTTATGAAATAATTGAATTTCACATTTTTACAAAATAATTGAATATCACAGTTTTATCAAATAATTGAGTGCCACATTTTTACAAAAGAATTGAGTGCTACATTTTTGCAAAAGAATTGAATACCACATTTTTGTAAAAAACGTATAGTATAGTACCATACACGTTTATAAATGATCAGGTTGGAGGTACGTAACGAGTTTTCTAGGAATTATCTGATTTTAAAATTTAAATTTGTTTGGACATTGTTTAACCCTCATCCTGCCTTTCCCTTTCGCTCTCCAGTCCAATTGCGTCACGGGTTCCTCGTACCGGATGCGTCCAACGGACGTCGAATTCCTCTTTTTTTCCAGTCGACTTACATCCGCCTAATGGCGTCGCATAATTGAGAGAAAATTGGGTCGCTTTGATGGTTTCGTCTCCGTCGCGTCACTATCCGTCCATCACGAACAGACAAACGATTTTCGAAAATTAAAATAGCAACTTTCGAGAGTAAATATTACTCATCAGTTAATGTTAATACTTGAAAATAATTTCAGTCCCGAAAGCACGATCCAACAGCGTTATAACGCGAGGTTTTACATAAGCATACCACGCTTCGCTACCCAACACGTGGCGATATATCGCAATAATCGCCTAATTTACCATCGATGCAAAGGAATCGGGAAATAATGACTCGAGTTTGTTGATTTCAACACGTTATCGTCGCGAGCGTAATGGAATAGTAATTGCCGAGAGGACAAACGGTAATCGCATGGAGCAACAACCGGCCGTTAAGTATTGTTGGAGAAGACGGGACGAGATCTCCGGTATCGATGGTCAACCAGGACTCTTCCTGGTATCGAAGTTGACCGCCGATGGCCAGGACGAGAATGGCTCGCGTTAACGCGTACGTACACGGCCGGATCGGTGGCGTGGCCGATCGGGAACTCGTGTACACGCTTCGTGCACGTGTGTTACCGATACCTACGTGCCGTACACGTCCTTCCACGTGGACATTAACCTGCTCGTGCGTGCCTTCGTGACGGACTCCGGCATATTTGCCGATAAATAGCACCTTTTTATACGGACGTCGGCTAACCTCAAATTTACCCCGTTTAAAGAACAGAACAGGGGCATCCTCGTGTGGACATTCTCATTTATTATTTGTACTTAAAAAGTATCTAATATGGGAAAAGAAAATTTATTCAAATTAGATCCATGTGAATGACAATAAAATTACTAATGTTCATCTTCCTGAGAACATTCATTCAGTTACAGATTATTTCGTTTGCAATATTTGAAGCTTCGAATAATGTCCAACTCTGTTTCATAAATCATCCTCCTAATCTGCTCCTGTCTCATAAGTGCACTTGGGAATATTGTATCGAGTGAAACGATAAATAAAACGACTTCCACGAGCAGAGTAATATCGCAGGTCGTTTGTGGTACTATTTTCTTGAGTGTCGCGTCGTGTGCTCATTAGCTTAACGAATTGCGAGAGGAATGAGTGAATGAGATGCTAATCGTAGCGCGTGGGTGTCGGTTTCAACTTATTCATACTAGAGCAGACGTTTATCCGGTGCTTGGGGTTGATCTTTTTTAATACATATCTTCATTTCCACATTTATTAATTTTGTTCTTCTTATGTAAAATAAACTTCAACATAAAGATTCGCTGATGTACAAGTCATTTTTTGTTCAATCTAACATGATATCCACATGTGATTAGAAGAGTAGTAAAAATACAGAAATATTTGAAAAATCGTTCCACACTCGAACTGTCTCAAGTAACCAAAAAAAAAGGTGTTTCACCTAATCACGATGAGTTCGATTGGTAAAACAGAATGCGAGACGGCGTTCGAAATAGAAAGGAATGTGATTCGAGCAGAGTCTAGATGAATAAAGGAACGAAAGAAACTCGATCGAGAGTATGTGGAACAATCGTCGTCGGAGAGGAAAAAAATGGCGACGGTGACGGCTTCCCTCTCGCTTGATAAATTTACGAGGGACGTATAATGCGTCAGTCTTACTAACTGCAACGTATCTATCGCGTCAAAGTCTTCTGGTTGGTTGTCGCGTTGGAAACTCGACACCTTTGTTACCTTATGTGCTTTTATAGAACCTCTTTTAAAACGCGAGCCTGGCTGCGGTTCCCGCGTTTCCACGCGTCGATTATCAACACTCGCGTTCCTTCGTCTTACATCATTCGCGGTCTGTTCCTTTTAATTTGCTTAATACGATCTAACAGGCTCGTGTTTAACCCTTCCGCGACCGCCACGAGGTATCGAGATACCACGATGTCGCTTATGCGACGCCACGAGATATATCGCGTTTGTATTGCATTGGGATGCAATTTGCAGTTTGGTTCGGAAGTTGGACTTTCACGATTTTGCACACTTTACTGATTTGGGAGATTTGGGAGATTCTTCATTGACGATATCGTAGCTAGGTTAGGTTAGGTTACTGTGGCATTTGCACTTTTACAAGTCTAATTTGGAAACATTACTAATTTGGAGATTTGTGAGATTCTTCATTGAAGATATCATTGTTATAGTTAGGTTAAGTTATTAGTCTTGGAATTTTATTTCACGAAGCAATTTATATTTATATTTTTTTCTGACATCCTTTAAACTTGGACGTTCACATAAAAATCTAGTAGCAAGATATACCGAAGGGTTAACGTGAAATGTCGATGATTTAAGAGAGGGGCAGTTCGAGGGAGAATAGCTATTAGGAGAGCAAAATGAGCAACCATCGCAATGTTCCCGTTCCCATGACAGCGACACAGCATCCGGTGATCCAGCGGATCCCAGAATAATAGAAATACTCGATAGAGCGGAGTCGATATCCTTCCTGGTGCTGCAGGAAACGATCGGTCTGCCCTCGAAGTCGGTCATCATCGCCGGTGAATCCAGTTACTTCTCGCTCGGCTTCGACCAACAATCGATTCGTCTCCGTTGGGCATAACCGATCCGCCAATATCGATCTTTATTGCGTTTAGGATCATCCACGGGATTTCACCTGCGCACCTGGCCGACTATAATCGTCCATACAGCCTTGTCGCCTCGATACGTCTCTTATTTTTATTTTACATTTTGAGGTGTTCGATACTTTTGAAAGGTGACATTTTATAATTCTAGTAATTTAAAAATTTAGTACTTCAGGTCCACTTTGAGACATCGAGAAATTTGGTGATGGACAAGTTCTGGAATTTTGAGAAGTTTAGAAGTTTGGGATTTTAGGTCTTTAAGATATGAGGACCTTAAGATTTTAGGATTTTCAAAGTTTGAAACTTTGTTATTTAAAAATTTCTGAATGTATACACACTGGTCACGATAAAAAAATGTTTAATTTGCTCTCCAGGCTAGAGTTCCCCAGGTCTAACAGAACGTTCATAACTCGAACGAAGGACATTCGCACTCGTACGACTCTTCCGTTCGATTGTATCTTGCTTACGACTCAGCGAGCTACATCTCGATACGCTCCAGCGCGATTTGCCTCGATCGTCACGCGAAACAGAAATTTCATTGACAATTCGCGATTCGATCCGGCCAGATCCATATTCATTTACGCCTAATTTACTTCGTGGCGACTATATTCCAATCGTACGATCACGCTCGAATCTGTATCATGCACGGATCAACTATTCATAGCGAACAGTTACACAAAATATCCACGAGTCGTTAGCTGTTTCTCGTGAATGAACAAAACGGTACAGAATCGATATTAGTTTCGAGATGGAACTGCTACGGGGTGGGGAATGTGAGAAAACCTTCGATGAAAGAGAGGTGGACGAACAAAAAGCAACAGAGGTCTGCGGTGGACGACTTTCCCATGAAGACAAGCCGGAGGACGCGGGGCAGGATGTTCCAGGACCAATCAATTGTACACGCCGGTCTCCTTCTTCTTTCCCTCGCTACCTAGCTTTCCTATTTTTTATCCTCTTTTTCTCTTTCATTCTCTTCTGCTCGTGGAATCTCGGCTCTGCTGTTTGATTCAGACATTTTCGCGGATGTTAAATATTCACAGATTTTTAATAATTAGCGGATTATGCATTTGTGATATGCCGATGTTGTTTGTGACATTTGTAACGTATAAATAAATGCATGACATACAGTACATACATATACATAATACATGTATGAAACGTACAAAAATATATGTGAACTAATATGTGTTCAAGTAGGCATACATATATGTGCTAAATGCATGCGTGTCTGTATAAAATATAGACATAAATATATATGTACATGACATCACATACATGATGATGTGTATTAATAAAAATGTACAATATTTGTACAAATGAAAGTACTATTGTATTATAAATGCAAAATACCTATCGTACAAGCAAAAGTACAAGGTATGCTCAAAAAAGTGAGCAAAATGCACCGAACAGCCGACTCGCCTCGAAGTAGAAACGTCGAAGCAAAACGACAGTAAAACGGCAAAAAGCGCGACTGAAAAACGGGTAATTTCTCCGTGAATAAAGAGAACGGTCGAGCGATTTTGTACGAGGCAGAATCGATTGTCGGTAGGATTTTAATCGATGGGCAGTCGCGAAGCACGCGCGAAAGCTAGAAAGACGTAGGTCCTCGATCGAAAGTGTTTCGTATGCGGAGAACGCGAGCCGTCGTCCAGTTTCCCGGCTCTTGAATCGTGAAAGTGTAAGAAACTGCGCTGCAGATCCACCGTGTGGTGCTTATCGTGGCGGCATCGATAAAAATGCAAGGTGGCACGCGGCCTGGACCTTCACTGACTCCGCGAGCGGCCACGGTGGGCGGACTAGCAACTAGAAGGCGACTGAACTGAACTGGACTCGCCTCTACTGCACAGATAAAACGGATTCGAGCTGATTTAACAGGCGCCACGAGATGCAAATTGTCCGAAGATATCCACTGATGTTCTTGTCAATCGTCAGATGAGGAACGGTTCTATTTTGATAGACTGATGGCTGGAAGGTTGGTTGGTGGACTCTGGAGGTTACACGTTTCTGAGAATTTTATTTCCATCCCATTTAGAAATTTAGGGATTTAGGGATATTGGGATATTGGGGTTTAGGAATATTGGAGTTTAAGTATATTGGGATATTGGGAGATTGGGACATTGGGAAATTAGGACATTGGGAGATTCCGACATTGGGAGATTCCGACATTGGGAGATTGGGACATTGAGACATTGGGACATTGGGACATTGGGACATTGGGACATTGGGAGATTGGGACATTGGGAAATTGGGAAACTGAGTGATTGAGAAATTGGGAAATTGGGAGGTTGGAAGGTTGGGAAATTGGGAAATTGGGAAATTGGGAGATTGGGACATTGGGAGATTGGGAGATTGGGACATTGGGACTTTGGGACATTGGGACTTTGGGACATTGGGACATTGTGAGATTGGGAGGTTAGAAAATTGAGAGATGGAATATTAGTAATTTGAGAATTTAAACACTTGATGACGCGAATTTTAGAGCATTACAATTTGAAAATTTAGCAAATAGAAAAACTGCGAATCTGCTAATTTCAGTAATCCAAAAGCACAATTGGGAAACTTGATAATCTTGAATCTTATTGATTGAAAATTTATTAATTCCACAATGTTATATAAGTATTCAACTGCAAGTATTTGTATCGAAGTCGGGGTATAGTATCGAAGTATACTGTATAGATGAAATTCAAGTACCTGTCATTAGAGATCTCTTATTACAGATGGAGTCATCTCTAGTATTGTCACAACCCAAACTACCTGACATTTTACTTTTATAAAACATAAATAAATATATCGGTACATAATATCAAGTTAAAATTGTATAGTGATTTCACAACACATTTATGTATTCATAAAATGACTAACTGTAAGATCGACTACTGTATCCGTTACGGATCGTTTTTACGTTATTTGTGACTCAACAGAGTGAACGATGAAATACTTTCATACAGAATTTCTTTCCGTATCGAGCAGATAGAATTTGCAAAGTGAATAAGGAGGTACGGAACAGAAGAAGCTGACACAATCGATCTTTTTTCCTAATGCAAAAGGCAGTAGGAAGTCCACGGTGTTACAGTTACTCCGCGTGTATAATCAATCGATTATCCACCTGAGCCATTGTATTCTCTCCGTCGAAATATCCTCGACTACAATGAATGTGTTACCGTTAATGTACGCGAACCGAGAGAAAAAAGAAAAAGCACGCGAGAAAAAACCGCGTCACGAAATACGTGACCACCGGTGTAGACCACCTTTTGTGAAACAATTTTTATTCCGTTGAAGAAACAATCTGGCCAGCGACGGTCTCGATTTGCTCGATATTATGTAGCTTATAAACAGACATTAAATTAACGTAATGTATAAAGCTATTCGTGGATTTTTTCCGTGGGTACGCGATCTTATGCCGTTTCGCGGAACGACTTTCAGAAATTCCATTCATTTCAATTGCATCCCGTTTAATATCTGGTCGTGCGCCATTATCGCCCGTAATCCGCTAGCAATTAAGATTCTAAATCCTGGTTTATGCATCGGATTTCAATAATTTGTTATATTCGAAGCAGGTTTAACTACCACTGGTTGTCTACTACGTAATCGCTGTACTTGCGCCAATATCAAACGTTAGCATATCGGAAGAAAATTTTTAATGTAGTGGACTCGATCGATCGAGTTAACGAGCGTCGTGATATCTACTTTAGACAAAGATATTGTTGGTTACTATCATAATTGTATTATATACCTGACTATGATAATTATCGCTGCAATACATTGCAAGATGATGTAACCCTCCGCAAGCAATAAAAATACCGAAATAATCGATTCAAAACCGAAACACGAGTCACGATTAAACGCTACATAGTGTAGAAAATTTTTCGTCACGAAAATTCTGGTCGCAGCCTTAACCCAGGCGTTTCACTCGGCTCGATATGAATAACCGTTCGATAGAGCGATTGAAATATTCTAATGCGGAGCGCGTTCAGCACGCAACGCGAATCGAGAGCCGTACCAAGTCTCTCTCGACCAGCTTTACAACTTTTCTATCTTCACGCACGATCGTCGCATCTATCCTGAGCTCTGGTTTCGCGAGCCGAGTGCCACGGTACGTGTGTATCTGGCTCTCGAGAGAAACGAGAGTGCCAACACCACGCGATTCGTCTCGATACGTGTGTGTCGCTAAAGCATGCTTTCCGCCGCGATCCCGTCTATCCACGTACGTTACGTGCGTTCCAGATCCAGGTTAATCGTCTATCAACCGACAGGCATCCTGATTTTTAACGTTGAACAATCTTTTTATATTTATATTATATTCCCATATCCCAAGTCCCTAAATCCTCAAACCCCCAAAATATCCCAAATCTCCAAATCGTTATATTAACATATCCCAAGTGCCTGAATCCCCAAACCCCAAAATTCCAATATCCCAAATCTCCAAATCGTCATATTCCCATATTCCAAGTTCCTAAATCCCCAAATCCCAAAATTCCAATATCACAAATCTCCAAATCGTTATATTCCCATATCCCAAGTCCCTAAATCCCCAAATCCCCAAAATATCCCAAATCTCCAAATCGTCATATTCCTACATCCCAAGTCCCGAAATCCCCATACCCCAAAATTCCTAAGTTTCCAAACCTTAAATTTTTCCAAAGATTCCCAGCACTAGAAATGTCTAAACCTCCCACACAAAACACGAAAATGCATTTCTAACACTGACTCCATAACATTTTCTCGTTGGATCGCCCTCGCATAGGCCCGGGGCAATCGCCCACTTCCCTCATACATTCTCTCCCCACTCAAAACCATAACCATCACAAATCCCAGTATTATCGAATCCTCTCGCAAATTGACCATCGAATTCGCGAAAGATACGAGCAGGGTACAGCAATCGAAACGGATTACAAACCCGTCGAACAAGCACGTAACACGGGTGCGAGCGAAAGTCAAATTAGCAAAACCAACGTCGTTTCTGACGTGTCACTCAACGTTTCGCCCCGCTAGGAACGAGTTTCGCTAATGGGACGAATAATTAACGCAATCTGTACGCTCGATTAAACGGCCGGCTCCTCGAGCGTACAATTCGCTAATCGTGCGGGAAAAATTCGAAACACGTGAATTCCCGCCTCTGGGAGAAATATCGTGGCCGGGGTTGTCGCTCGATTATTACAAAGTCGATCGTTCATCGATAATCGCCGATAGCAATGGCTAGCTTGGTCAGCCGTTTATTGGTTTGTAAGACGGGAAAGGCGTGTTCGTGACCGGAGGTGGAACTATGACAAATCTGCCCGAGCTACCGGAAATTAATGCCGACTTTTTGCTCGGCGGACTCGAAACCGCGAACGTTCTCGAGAGGAATGCGTTCGGTCGTTTTTTCAATTTTTTTTTGCGATGGAGTCGAGATGAATCGAAACGGGGGTTTCGAATAATATCAGAGATTTTTTGTGACAAGAATTTAAAAAATTTGTTAGGGACAATAAAGAAATTTTTGTAAGAACACTCGTCCAGATGAAGATTCATTGTGTTACTTTATCATCCCTTTATTCATTTTTCTACTTTAGTTTCAATTTAAAAGTGTCCATCAGCGTTGTATATATAATTTTCTGAATAGTATTAGCTTTCCACATTGCAGATTAAAAGAAATAGGTATAATAGTCAAAGAACTAGATCCGGACGTGCAGGAAAAACTGCATAAAGATAAACAAATCTTTTTGTTCCCAATCATATTCGTTTTCTCTGAAAGCACGTTTTCACCGTTGAACAAACTTATAACCGATTCAGCAATCCGAGATTAAGAAATAATCTCGTTGGGAATCGCGTACAAAACGAATGATCGAAGGATCCAATATCTGATCCCCTATAATTTCCGCAACTTTAATCATCCTCCACTTCCGTGCGCTGGCCGCTCGAAAAACGCTAACCATACTGGGTAAATTCAACGCGAACCATCATAGATCTTAATCCGAGATCTCGGGCTACCGTCTATTTGCTTGTTGTCTCTCTCGTTCGAGGGGGAAAAGTCGGGCTGGTTCTCGATGAAGATAGGAGCGTTCGGGGTCAAGAAATCGGCAGATGAACCGGCTGATAATGACGGAACCGGCGTTTTATATAGAATGTAGATGTAATCGAGGGGCTTCGAGAGGAGCCACAGATGCTGTTGGCCGATCCTTCGAACGTCGGTGGGATGCACCTTGGTACCTGTTACCTGCTACCAAGCGTTGCACGATGGGGACGGGACCAAAGGGAGCGACTCGGGATTAGAACGAGTGTGGCACGTGCCACGCTCTTCTACAGGTGCCTCTTTAAAACTCACTTATCCGCCTTCTTCTCCTCCTCTCGACCTCTACTCCTTTCAGCCACGGAAACGCGGGATTCGAAGAATCGGACCCTTAGGATAACCGGTAACTCTTCATCGATCGGAAATGCCGAACATTCACCGAGGTTTACTTTCACTCTTTCTACTCATTTTTGTTGCTGGCAACTTTTGACTGTTGCTGGTTTTAGTTGGAAACTTTGACTGTTTATCTATTTTATTTCTATTGTCTGTTTCACTTTAAACATTTACTAAATTATGACACTATAGATTTAGTTCGTGAATACTGATATTAAATGGTGAATAGTAACTTCGTATTGCAACAATCTTGCAATGTGGTTTCTTATCATATTTATGATAATCAATAACTCAACTTCAATTTCAAGCTAAAGTGCAATAGTTGCATAGTCAAGGCCAATCAGTCCAAACCGAATTGAATGCAACCCTCGTTACATTTGAAAGTATCCAGTTCGAAATCGCTCTCTAAAACTGGAACCCGACAAAAATTCACGATCTGGTTTCCGGGAAAGTTGCACGTCAATTTTCACGTAATCACAAAATCCAAAGAGGGAAGGTAAACTTAATTGAACAGATTCTATCGACAGTCGAGTGACAAAGCAACAATCTTAATTAATCGTAAAATGACTCGGTCGATGAAATATTGGGTATTTGGAGGAAGAGGCAATTAATAAGAGGTACATCGTTAGTTTATTGCATGGTACATGAAAAGAGCTCTTCTTACGAGCCGGAAAACCGGAATCGAGAAGGCCGATTTCTTCGTCCGGCGGCCAATCAACCGACCGAGAAACTCTCCCGTTTACTCGAAGAAACGAGGGACCCCTGTGTGGAGCCGGCATTATTACATGCTACTTTATTGTACACACCGTTACTGTCGGCGTTCTGCAAGAGGAGTGATGCGAACTTTATAATTTTCACTGTTCAACGCCACTGGAACTCTGACAGACGAACTCTATCGAACTGACGAGTTACGGTAGCTAATTCATTTATAAGAATTTAGAATTTTGCTGTTTTTAAAATTACACCCTATGTCTTCAGCTGTTATAAATCACCCCATATCTTCAGCGTGTATAGTAGCACCCTATATAAACGAATTCCTAAGAAGTCCCACCGAGTTCCCGCAGCTCTAAATGTTCTCTCCTACCAACAAATCCGAACATAATTGTGAGATCGACTATCGAATTCGCGAGCAATGCAAAGACCGTCGAGGCAGTATAAATCACCGGCGCTGGTCCGCGAGCGTTTTGCCCGATTGACCCGCGCTACACGCGGTATCGTTCGCGAATCTGCCGCGTTCGCGGTTTATCAGGGATCGGCTCGTAAATCCTGAGCATCGTTATCGCCGGTTGTACGCGCGTGCACGCTCGCCACTTCGTCGACACTCAGCGCGGTGTCCTGTTAATGAACAAAAATCCGCGAGCCTACTGGAGCATGGCGACACCAGCCCACGTACCCGTACGTGGGATACGTGCACAGAAGTGCTGTCGGCCTTATATCGCGACTGACAGCGGAGATCACCGGGTCTGGACTTCCTATGTCTTCTGGGTCGAGTAGAAAAACGCTTTGTACAAGGAAAAGATGGTTTCGCCTATCGTCGACTCTCGATGAGCCACCTGTGGCACGTGCCGAGATCGTTCTTGCGAGACCTTGTCCCTCGAGAGATGTCGAACATCACTCTGTCGATCCATCGATACCTTTTTGCGAGATCTATAATGTGACACACTAATGACGCACTATGACACTCGTGGATAACATGACGCACTAATGACGCACTACAACGCTAATGGTTAATGTGACTCACTCAAAATGAATATGTGCAGTTATTCAAAGTTATCCAAAGACAAATTCCGAAGCTAACATTGACATGAATTTCGAAGTTCTTGAACATGTTAACATGTGTGCATACTTTTAGATGAACGATCTCTTAAGAACGTCACTCATGAACCATTATCAACGAGCAGAAGCAACAAGACACTAATAACGTTCGTGCCGAATGCGAGGTACCGTCGAGT
Source organism: Megachile ligniseca (assembly GCA_945859555.1). Lineage (NCBI taxonomy): Eukaryota > Metazoa > Arthropoda > Insecta > Hymenoptera > Megachilidae > Megachile > Megachile ligniseca. The sequence continues at coordinate 9,817,803 of OX243783.1, forward strand.
AAATAAATAATTCATAATAAATGTCGCTATCCAGATAGTTTTTCTTTCGCGAACGCTCAGAGGCGACGATGATCGCGCAGCTTCCTCGCGATCGCTCGCGATGCATGAATATTCAATCGTAGCCTCTTTGGTCGACATAATCTTCGAGCACTCGTGAGATTAGCATCGGCACCCGATCGAGCTTTCATCCAACAAAAAGATCTCTTTGCTCATTAACCCCATTGCCCGTACTTGGCCACCATGTCGGGCGCACGTGGTACGAGCAATTCACAAACGCATATATCTACATTAATAGAAGGCAGGAACAGTGGCTCGGTGTAAAGTTGCCGCACCGTGAGACGCTTAAATGAACGGCAATTGACCGCTTCTGTGAATTGTAACGCGAAATCCTCGGAAATGAAGACCTCCCCGAGTGGCTCCGAAGCGTTGATTATAGGCTTCGAGGCTCGATTACGCGCGAGATGCGAACGCGAATAAATCGGCGAGCCAAGAGACCCGCGTCAAGATTTACTGCGCCTCGTTAATTGAATCGGTGTTGGTACACTCGCGTTTATTAACTTAAACGCGTAAACGCGAGTTCGGTACACGAGTGTAAATTAACATTCAGCAGATTTCTCGCTGGATTTATCGAACGTTAATTAGTAGGAATAGAAATCGGAATTGTATCGGCTGGACAACTCTATTTACGAGCTTCATATTTTTTACCTCGTTTGTTCCACGAGGATTATCCAGGACTACTTTTAATTACATTTTTAATCAATTCCGACATATTTATTCTGGAGCAAAGTAGACTAGTTTGTGTATACGATGATATATGAACACTTGCCTCAGTACGAAGACAGAGTTGGAGAAACTTTTTGTGGTATTAACAAATCAATAGTATTGAAATTTCTAATGGCTTCGTTTACGAATATTTATGCCGCATTAAAGATATTCTAACATGCTACTCTAGTTAAGATGTAGTACTTTATAACCTGTACGATTATTCAATAACACTTATTCACAGTAATTACTTAATAATACTCATTCACGAATGAACTCATGAAATTTGAAATGTTACATCCTGCAAATGATTCCTCCTCGATTCCTGATGGAACACCCCTGCTCCCCAAAAGAATTCCCGTAACCGCCATCGATTTGCAGGAAAAAGATGCACGAGCCTCGTAAACCGTAGCAACAAAATCCGATTACACTTTGCGGACGTCTAAAAAGCGCGGGAAACAGGGGCAGAACAGCATGGTACGAATTTCTGCGGGAATACCGAGCTGGAACGATCATCTAACGCAAACAGCGAATAGTGGATGTTGGCAGCTTAAGTAGTGAACGATATGCGGTAGCCAGCAACCGGTAGCCCGAGCAAAACGTACCTTTTCTTCCTCGGCATCATCCTCCGCCATCCCCGGTACTGGCTGACTGGTCGTAATGGCGGTGTTCTCGGCGCTTAACAACGCGTGACAATATGCATCGAGAAATTGCTGCTCGACCGACGGATCCACGGGCACTAAACGCGTTCGTGAGCGATCCACAATGTTGGCCGATCCTTGTGTTCGCGTTCCTCCGCGGGATAACGCTCGAAATTGAAACGAAACCGCGTCGAGTCTCACGCGAAAACGCCCGTACATTATGCAACCGGTTAGTCCATAAACGAAAGCTCGGAACATTTGATGGGATCCTTCGAGAGGATTCAGCCGACTATCCCGTGGGATTTCGAGTTGTGGAATCCAATGGCGCCCCTCTTTCGGTCATGTTTATTAATTTATTCCAATCGCCGGAACGCCGGGAATTCTCATGATCTATATAGGAGGGGTAGATGGAGCGTTACGGGGATGCGGCTTCCGTGTTGCATTCTTTCTCACGTAGCTGGCCGCGATCGTAATCTTTACATTAGGAAATCCTTACATTTCCAAGTTCACAAATGACCGAATTCCCAAATTCTGATATTATCAAGTATCCTAATTTCTAAACTTCTAGAACCCCAAATCCCTCAATTCCCATATTCCTAGATCCCCAAATCTCCAAACTTGAAAATTCTGAAATTTCAAAATGCAGAGCGTGCAACTGTCGGCATCTCCGTTAACTGGCGGGCACATACCGGTTTCTTGTCTTCCTCCATCGAGGAATCCGGGGTTTTATATTAAATACTTCTAGTACATTGATTCTATGCGGAGGAATTTTCTAGTTGTTTTTTTCTTGCCGACCGATGGGAAGGAAAGTCGATCTCTATTACCGCGAGGTTAACTCGCTAGGTTTCTTACGATTTCGTTTTTGCGTTCGGCTGTATATAATGGACGTAGTTATAGGTGTATCATTGAAACGTACAAGGTAGTTATGTATGTAGAATGGGGATCACATCGACGATTTAACGATTTCAATGAGTTTGACCCTCGCGTTCTTACGGCTAGGTTAATTGAGACCCAATTTTATGTTAATTGCGAAACGATTATCTTACTTGCGGATCTTCTACGAACAAACCAGTATCGTATAACGTTTCGAGGAAGAGACACCTATAAAACCATAGAAATATTATTTTGTGACATTTCTTTTTATTATAGACAAACCATTTATCAACGTCCAATAGGATTATTAAGTTTTATAAAATTACAAATATTTTAATGAAATGTTAATGTGTAATGGATTGAAATTCTAACTTGCCGCCATATTGGAGAAGTGGTCATGAACTTGTGGGAAATCAAAATTGGTCCTAGTTGTAACAGACAGCATACATCCATGTCATCAAGCAGATTGCACTTGGTATAATTACCCCGTCGACCTTAGCGAGAAGATGCGCATGCACTTGCGCACGCTCGAATAGGCCATAAACGACAAGTCAAATAACGACCAAATAGTCCGTAACAAAAAAGGTCTGGCTCCCGGAGATCTAGAAAGCACAACGATCCCGACGGAACACGCTGACCACACGCGAGGCTCGTTTCCCATTCCCTAGGCAAACATGATTTCCGAGCGAAGTCTCGAGGCTCGTTGGCGGTGCACGGGAACGTTTCCTCGTCCAGCCCCGACAGTTAGACCTCGTTCGACTCTCTAAAGAGCGGTGTACAGTCAACAGCAAATCTGGTTTCTCTAGGGAAAATATGGTAACCAGGGGATTTTGGACACTTGCCAATTTAGGGCTAGGAATTTGGGGTCATAGGAATGTGGGAACATTTGAGGACTCAGGGATTTGAGGGATTGGAGGATCTCTGGAGGAGAAGGCATTTGTGGATGTAGGGATTTTAGGATGTAGAGAGTTGGATGTAGAGGTTTGGAAAAGGATTGGAGAATTTAGGGATATGAAAATGATTAAGCATATGAATATGAGAATTAGGGATTTGGGGAGGATACAGAGTTCTCATGATTAGGTGTCCACAAAGAGGACCTGAAAATTGGAGTGTCTAGAGATATCTGAAAATTTGAGAACGTCAAGTTTACACGTCGACCCGTGATAACATTATAACTTCCACGTGAACAATGTTGTGTATCAAGAACATGATGACACATTGAACACATCGATAACATGTTATCGAAAGGTAGGCTACGTTGCAGTCGAGTGTACCCTCCCGAAGAGGGTCTAGTTAGCAAAGTACGCAGTCCGTTCAGCGCTGCCATAAACAATGGTTTTAGCGAGTGCGTAGCACACGGATCGGCATGGCCGACTCCCACGGTTACAGAGAGAAGCACACAATCTCGTCCGAGCGAGCCAACGACTGAACCCCGAGGTCTGCCCGGTCTTTACGCGCACTTTGCCCGTCCACGATTCACCCACTTTGCTTTACTTAAGGTTGTTCCGAGTCTCGCACCGACCGCGAGACTTCCTCCTCTCCTCTCTTCGTCATCCGGCAACCTTTACCACGACGTTTACTCGCCGTTCTAGCTACATTCCAGGGTCCATTAGGAGAGGGCCCACCGACTGGTAGCACGAGCCCCCTTCCTCGGCTACGAGAAACACCCTGGACGAGAGATCCGGAGAAGGTTACCCCGGTGCCTACGAGCTAAACAATCATCCTCGTCCTCATTTCCGATAAGTTCCTGGCTTTTTGCTCTGTCTGCAACAGCGGTCGAGCTCCATTCTTTCTTGCCGACTCTCCGTGTCGTTTCGACGTTCCTGTTTCGTTTTTTTTCTCCGACTGCCGACCACGGAGATGATCGCTCCACGTCCGTTTAGAGCGGTCCATTCCTTTCGAGCGAGCTTAGGCAATTCAGTTTGGTCTACTCGCGGTGGCAGAGTTCAATTGTGTTCTTTTTCTTGTTGGACACCTTTGGCTCCTGGGATCAGCGGTCAGAATGTGGCGAAATGAGGGAGCTGATTCGAGATTTACGATCGGATGCGGTATGATGTGGAAAAATTTTATGCGATGCACTTTGTCGATTATAGATTCGTTATGAAATGTATTCGTTAAGGAATTATTGGTTTAGTGTTTATGAAATGAATGAGTAGGCGATATACGCCAGGTAATTGAACGCGAGGTAGTTGAACGCTAGATAATTGAACGCTATGTAGTTGAACGCTAGCTAATTCGGTCCATTATAACTCAATTTCTGGAGCATCCAAATCGGCTCATTTCCGGCAAGAAAAGTAATTGACCGAAATCGTAAGCTAGGAAAGCATCGAGGTCTGTGGAGTATCGGCCAAAATGACGCTCCATTCATCCTTTCATTCATCGAGGAATCACTGGTGGCTAGCGGGCCTCTTCGCGGCGGCCTTCTCGACGGTAATAAGCAAAAAAGATCGGCCCTGCCGGGTCATTACGCGGAGAGGAACGAAGAAACGGTCGGCCGCGGGCGTAAAAAGCGTGGCAAAGGCGATTCAACCGCGGTTCGAGCGACGCCGCTCGATTTTTCTGCCACTCTCTGCACGCCCGCGACACGCTCGACTTTCGTCCGTTCGCTAACCGCGATTCAACCACCCCATTGTCTACGCTATTCTTGCGTCCATCTGGACTGCGATGCGTTGATTGAAACTGTTACGATCCCCTTTCAGCTCACCTGCTTTACTTTCAACCGTGCTGTAAAATACACTTATTGTAGGGTGCAATACTATACTTTTGTATCTGCTTTTATAAAGATTGGGTTAGGTACTGCTACAAAGTAGGGTACTACGTGCTGGAATATAGATAAGTTGAATGTGCAAAAAGAAGTGTGATTATTATTGTAGGTAATAATTGAAACTATTATGTTTCAGAAGGAGACGAGGGGTTGACGAGACACCTCGTCCAAACCGACGGGGTGTTGTCCGCGGCGGAGGAGGGTGGCGGAAGAGGAGGGTTGGAAGAAGGGTGGCGTGCTATGATCAGCATGGAGCTTCCGGCACACACGACGCAGCATGGTGCTCTTCACCTGGGGGTCGGGGTCGGGGTCAACCCAGGTGACCCAGCCGGAAGTGCCCTGACCGCCATTCATCCGCATCCTCAGGACTCCCTGGTCCTCCACCACCATAATCACGGAGCTGCAACTCCCGGAGGTATGCACGAGGACTCCAAGAAAAAACGTATGTTTCTTCTTACGAATCCATCTTGAATGTCCTTTATCGTATCTAAACATCGCAGGAAAATGTCACTTTTATCGAATCGTTATTCAATTTGTATTAATTACATTAGCTTGAAAATACGTGTCAAATTAAAGAGTGAAAACATTTTCCTGCGATCATAGTTTTATTTATCTCTAAGCCTATCAAAATTACGTTAATAAACTAGGATAAGTAAAAATAAATATACATAAGAAACTTTGTGAAAATTAATCGTTTGTAAAGCGCATATAAAATTTAGGTTAAGTATTTTTCATCCCCTCCGTGAATTCTTATCCGAAAATTCCATCGCGAAAGGATAAATGGTTCCGATCGTCCGCTATCGGAACGTACGAATCTTGACACAATATTAAAAGGTGAACACGAAACGTTCTATCATCGTAATTAGTCATCTTCTTGCCCGCGTTGTCGAGTCAACGTCCATCCGATAAAAACGCTCTACAGGTGATGCAGACACTTGTACACTGCTTTTTCCCTCGGCCGTCGTGTATCAGCATGCTCCTGTACATTCTTCAAATTCTTCTCCAAGGTACATACTCTTTTTTCCTCGTCCAAGCGACGTGAAGTTTATTCCATAGAAATTGAAGCCACGTAACAGCAATCATCTTGTTTTTCGCCTTCCGACTCCCGACTCTCATACAAGCGATTCGTAGTTATATAAACATAGCTCGCTAATTATTTATTTAAAAATTCGTCCTTTGTCGATCGTGACATCGAGTTTTGATCTAATAACGCAGTGATATTTTTCGCCCGATCCCCGAGCCGATAGGAATGTTGTATCCGCAAAAAGTTACCGGCACGTGCTTCGCGGAAACCCTCGATAAATCTTCGTCCACGCTGCTCGACGCTTCTATTACGATCTCGAGCGATGACTGTGCACCGTGTTCGCCGAGTTAATTCAACGGAATTCACTGGAATTCACGAATACCTCAATCGAAGTCTTCCACTGTTCTCACCCTTCAGAACATTTTCATATTTTGGACCGTAGAAGGTTAAGACGTCAAAAAATTTACTTATCGCAAATTTAATTGGGAGTCACTAGAGAAATTACTTAGGAAGATTCGTACACTGGGAAATTCAAGTGCTGGTAAATTTTAATGCTGAATATCTATATTATAATTATTGTATAATAAACGTCACGTGAAAGGGTTAAAATGATGGCTGTTCCCTGCACAGCGTCAAGGAGAGAAAATTTTACGATGGTACGGCTCTCCGGGATGACAAATGGTTCCACTTTCGGCTGCGATTTATTCGTCAATTAGGAGAAACCGGAGATGATTTACGGCGCGATTGTTCACCGGATAGCGGCACGGTGCTTGTGTCGGGGAAAATTGGCACGTTTGACTTTATGGATTTATTAATTTCGTGATTGCGAAGCGTGAGCATCGACGTATTTGCATCTGCGTATGCGATGGATGCAATTTTGGGATACTTGATTAGGGGTAATACAGCTCGTCGATTAAGAACCGTATAATCTTCTGTTTCTGGAGTGTAAGACTCAATTAGAATATCGTACGAACTTCGATTTATCACGTCGTATTGACTCGCAAGATTTATCTCGTGTTCTCGAAAGCGTCAAAAAATGTAAATCGTGAGAAACATCGTTTAAACGATTTATAAATCTTTTAATAATATACTAGTCTTAGAAAATGTAATTTAATGTATCGTTTGCATAGAAAGCATATGTCGGCGGAAAATAAAAATTTCCTGTTCTCTTAACGGATACATATCAATGCGTTCAAAATTTCTTCATTAAGTTATAATGATACGTTGCTACACACCGAGTCCCTGTTATCTGGCTCTGCTTATCGTCGCATCAATATCGACTTAATTGAATCTTATCCTCGCGGGACATCGAGCCGGCCGATACGTGCCGATCCTTCATCAAAGACCGGCAGAACAAGAGCCGCGTGAAAGGCCTCCTTGTTCCGTACGGAACAATCGAGTTAACTGAAGTTGCCACGAGTTCCACGGCAACGATCTTTTCGAGCACACGTACACCTATACACGGTGTACTTAGCAAATTTATTTCCACTACTTACTTTGTCTCTACAAATTTGCTTTACGGCCATATAGCTGCTGGTGTTATTACTTATAATATTACTACTTACGTTATATGATATGAGGAGTGGTTATGTAACGCGGTGTGAGTGCTTGGTAATTCCACATGTGATCTTATACAGTAATGTAACATGTAAGAATCTTGCATGTGGTAATTCAATGCGTGGTGATTCCACACAAGGTAATTGAACGCGTAGAAATTCACTCTCTCCGTAACTAAGCGCGTAGTACCTCACTCCCTCCGTACCTGAACGCGTAGAAGTCCACTCCCCTCGTTACTAAGCACGTAGTAACTCTTTTACTCCGCACCTGAAATTCATTCCCTCCATATCTGAACGCAAAGTACTTCACTCCCGCCGTAACTGAGCGCGATCCACTTAATTCGACGAGCAATCCCCGCGTGTCACTGCATCCTGTAATTCAGCGCAAGTCAATGAAACGCTCAACGTTGAGATAAAGTATTTATTAAACGCAATGATGATTCATTTTGTGAAACCACCCTATATAGAAGAGGAAACGCGCACAAAGGGCCCGGTGAAGCGGTAGTTCTCCGGAACCAGCGGTCGCGGCATGGACTCTCGTCGTGGTTGAGTCGCGTATATAGTCGTTCCGGATGCTGAAGAGAGTGGCGCTGGTTAAGGAAGATGAAAGGCTGCCGCCGTGGCAGCAGCCACTAACGTGGCATGGCCCGTGGTGAACAAGACGGGGGAAAACGGAGAAGAAAGAGGAAGACATGCAGGAGGGGTCGTTAAATCTAATGATATCAAGTATTTGACAGGAAGGATTTTGATCTGTTTGAAGACCACACGCAGATATGTCTATAGATCCTTTCTTTGTTCGCACCCTTAATATCGACAAAATCAATTGTAAATGAAGTGTTCAATTTATAAAGAAAGTTCTGATTTTACGTATACGTTCACTGCTTAAATTAAGTAGTTGATATATATAACTTTATAGGTCTACAATTTTCTCGATCTTAATTTGATGAATCACTTGTTCGGTAACAATCGGTAAGTCGTTTTTATAGATCGATATATCAGACAGTCTTATAAGGGCTAATTGCATTTGTTGACATTGAAATCGAAGCAAAGCCTCTCGTTAATGCAATTCTAAATATTTGTCGTATCACGCTGAGCGACGACCAGCTATTCGAATTAAATTGATCACGCAGGACCACCTCGGGGCATTGTACCTATATCTCGATCGTCAAAGATCGATATCACCTGGCCAATCATCAGGGCCGAAAGAAGATCGGCAAGATAGGGACGAACAAAGCCCATAATTCATTGCCTCCGATGGTCCCTCGATTTCCTTATTTCTTTCCTTCCTTCCTCGTTTTCGAGAAGAAACTCGAAATAAAACATTTCCTTAACGAAAAAGGTATTACTCGAAGTGACTGTACAATTAAGTTGATGTACAATCCAGAATATCTTTAATTGCCGTACAAATAGAGGAACGAATCGCAAGAATCAATTTCTCAAATGCTCACAGCGTTTCCCTCCGAAGCAATTAGTATCGATACATCGGACGTACTGGAGGTACATTCTTAACGAGGGGACGCAACGCTTAATTAGACGAGGAAGAAGAAAAATAAAAGAGTTCTTGGCGACTAGAGAAGGGGACATAAATTGGGTTCCCGTGCTTTGCCGGATTTTTCTCGTTTCTCGATTTCCTCGCGTCGACCACCGGCGCGACAATGTTTTAATTGCGAATCGAGAGACCGGATTCGTTCGATCGGGAATGCGAGATCGAGCTTTGATTATCACTAATGGCACGTGCTTATCGACGTGCATTAATTTGTAATTAATAGCAGCATGCGGTGGTCGCTCGCGATTCGTCTAATAGTTTGCGAAGTAATTATAGAGGGAGCAAGTTAGTTATAATACGAATATACGTCTCATATTTCGCCATAGTTATAGCATAACTTAGCTCACTATTGCTACGCAAGTACAAAGAAAATTGAAAAGTTAAGCACGTTTTGTACTGAACGATCCTTGATTATTAAGATTATAATTAGAATTCAATTGCAATGAGAATATGAGTATAATGTGACACGATATAGCTGTAACAAATCCATATACATACAAATAAAAATTCAGCAGAGAAAGTAATATTATAAAGTCTGTTTCCACCTAAATTATGACACTGATTTGTCACTGTTCGTTGTATTCGTGCTAAGTATAGGGACACTGACTATGAAGTATTAAATCTTATCCCGACACATTAATTTCATATGCATTGACTGTCCACCTCTCCGCGCAGAAACAGCGATGAATGTCGTAGAACCTGCCCGTAGAACTTGTCCCCAGAAATTAACAAGTTCATTTCAGAAAGCATATTTTATATACATATTATCGTGTTTAATATTACATACAATGTAATATTACATTGTTATGATCAGAGTGAGCTATATCAGAGTTAATGATTAATTAAAGTAAGTGTAGGTGGCCGTAGAGTTGAACGACGCTACGACCGAGCCCGTACGAGGGCCGTAATCTTCTAACGCCATAAAAAAAAAGGAGCATCGTGCCGTGGAATTCTTTTCCGTTGGCCTCGGCGGATCGCTCATGGGGATTCCCATCGTGGCAACCCCGTAACAGAGTGACTGGCAGCACGTAATATTTCGCGATGCCCGTCTGTGTTCGCATTTAGCAAGAAAACGTTCACGGGGTGAGATAGCGGCCGGTTATTTATAGGGTTAAATAAAGGAACACAGCGCGATGCTGTGATACCAGCCACCAGTACAAATAGGTTGCAGCCCGCCAGTAGAGGCTGCTATCGTTTTCTCGTTGCAAGTCGTCATGATATGCAACCTGCAACGTTAGAAGCCACTCGTTCTTTTCTTTTCTTGAGACAAGCTCCAAGTTCGACGGTCTATCGACGCCATAGATCGAACACTCCGCACGGAATGCTTTCGATTCTCCTTTCATTAGGAACTTCCACGATATTTTTACACGCACAGATACAACACGTTGATTGTGTAACAGTGAAATGTTGTTTTCAAGCATTTACTCCTGCAAACTTGCTGTGGTGTTTTGATATCGATGTTCTAGTATTTAAATTTAATTATACTACACTATTCAAGTCAGAAATATTTAGAATAATTCAAAATAAGAAGTCTGAACCGACTTGTTAACTGATAGTTCAGTGTTAAGATCTTAATTTCTATCACACGATAGACGTCTAATTCCCAATGCAATAACCTTCGTTTTCTTTTTTGAACAGATGACGGAGGCCACGGGATGAACCAGGACGGTGAGTGATAAGAATTATATTTTATACTTAAACAGTTAGTATGTAAAAGTATACGCGATCATAAATTCATAGTGTCACTCAAGTTTCCTAAAAGTGCACCGTAGGAATTAAAATCCTTGGTACCGTTATCACCGTGTCCCGTTATAATTAAATGCACAAAGAACCTCGAAAGTTTATCGACCGAGGCGTCGATTGGTTTATCATGTCGGCAATCGATCGCGAGAAATAAGCAATTATCCTAACACGCGTTCTTATCGATCGATCCTAAGAGCCTCGCGATGCACAGTTTCTGCGCGATCTCTAATTGGCGAGCAACGTTTACATACGAACGGAGACTCTGTAACGAACTTTAATTTTCGCCAATTGATAAATTGTAGCTCCGTCTCGAATCGACGGAAACGAAGTTCGGAGGCAGCGTTATTAATCGTTGCCAGGAGATAACGATTTTTTCGTAGTCTTATTCGTCCACGGTTATCGGAAGATGTATCCTAGAAGATCTGTCGCGAGCGTATCGGGACGGGGGATCGATAAAAAGTGTTTCGAACGCGGTGTACAATTAATGGATCGACTACAGAGTTGCGGTGATGGAAAACGATAAAATAACTCTTCTGAATGTTTCGTTCCGTTATGAAAGTCTAATTTCATGAGTTGCTTTTGTGAACAACGTTGGTTCTTTGTAACTTTTGGTATGGTGAGAGGCTATGGTGCATGATTTGGACAGTGATGCGATGGATATGTGCAAATTTTGAATTTAAATATTTAGAGATTTAGACATTGAGACATTGAGACATTTAGATATTTGCACCTTTAGAAATGTAGGTATTTAGACACTTAGAAATTCGTTCAGACTTTCAGTAAAAAGCATCATATTTCGATTTGGTCAACCGACACAAATAACAAGAAACAAATGATACTAAGAAAATTTAAATCACGAAAAGTCTGTAATTAAACAGTAACAGTATCAGATACAAATCTGCCCGAACGATGATCAAACAACTCTCTCCCCATCCGATTTAATTTAATCCTCAATCTACAGAGTCGAATGAAAATAACCCATAATTGATTTCCAAGACGACCGTATCCAATTTTCACAGTTATCTTCATCAAGACCTTAATTGGTCACACTCTACTTGTAACTTCGAGCAACTTCCACGCGCAAGTCATAACAGATTTCCACATAATATAATACTCTGATCGATCTTAAACCAACACGCAATAAATCAGTAAAACTTGAAGGTATCGTGTTATAATCTTTCGTGTAAAAGAAAAGAAATAAGAAGGTAAAGATACAGCGAGTACCAAGACCGTATGTTTCTCTTCAACATTCGACCTCAATCGAATCGAGCGTAGGGTTCCGTTTCAAAGAAGGGATCTCACGAGTTTTATCGAGGTTCTCGATCGCGCCGGCCAGACGGATAGGGCTACAGTACACGTCGACCGACGTGCCAGCACAATGTCTTCGAATAATTTATACCGATGACGCACGGACGACTCTCTTACTCTAAATTTCTTCCATTTTCATCCATATAGTTTCATGACCTAAGACAAATGTTCAGATGTAAGAGGTACAAGTCAAACAAGTTAATGTACTACTTCTACTGACTTAGGTTCAGATATAGGTTTATCCAGTTTGAAGATAGGAGCTCAAACAGGTTGATGTATTACTTATACTGGCTTAGGTAAAGAGATAAGTTCATCCATTTTGGTCATACTGACTTATTGTTAGGTCCAAACGTACATAGGTTCATCCAGTTTAGGAACACAAGTCCAAAAGAGGTGAACATATACTCATACTGAATTAGGCATACACTGCTTCAACACTATACTATACTGTTGCAGTATTTCATATACAGGACTACTTCTAAACTTATATCTGGATGAAGGTGTTTCAACGATAGCACATATGTCCCATATTTAACGTTATGTCCCATAGCGTATCTAAAATTTGTGTGTTTCTCTTGGAGTCCAATCGATCCTAGCAAGGGTTTCCATTTCAAAGAAGGTATCTCACGGTTTTATCGAGGCCCTCGATCGCGGCTCGCGAATCTCCAGCAGACGATACACGTCGGGTCGACGTGGCAGCACAATGTGTTCGGATAATTTATGCCGATGACGTAGAGACAGCTCGACGTGTGTACACGCGGCTCTCCGCGGTAGGTGGAAGGTGGTGGTGATGCAGATAATCGCGAGTTTAAAGGGTAAACGGGCCGTAAGGTGTGAGGTTAGCGCGAGGCCCTCGAGGTCCCTCGCCGCGCTCAATATTCAACAGGTATTTACATTCGCAAATTGTTTACGTCAGCCCACGATGAAATCTGTCAGGATTTCGTTCCCTCGGCAGCTTAACAGCCTCCGCCTTCTTCCTCTTCTTCATTTTCGATACTCTTCTCTCTTCTCCGCGGCTTCTCCGTTCCTCCGAGATCCACTCGTAGCCGGCGTCAGTTGCTATCCTCTTCCTCGCGCCTACCCTTCCTCTGACCAGTAATTACATCTGGGTATTAATCAAGCGTACGTCGTGAACGAGAACCTGCGAGATCTTGATTTTCGCCACTTGCCCACGCGGTCGGGAGAGGTGTATCTACCCTCGGCCAACCGTAACCTCGAGGTCTACGCCAGGTTATTAATTTATTGGAGACGCCTGGTTAGCTCCGATGAATTTGATTTATGGGACCGTGAACGCGTGCTGCGTCTTCGCCGCGAATTCTCTGCAGATTGAATACTGCTTTCGTGCTGCCTTTTCACCTGGTGCATCAGGTGCGTTTCTAGGATTTTCTGGGAGGTTCCCGACATTTTGGGATCTGTCATTTCAGGAATTGGGTCTGGAATTCAGGATTTACAAGTTCAGAAATTTTACCTGGGGAAATTATTTCGATTCTTTCTGAAGATCCAAATTTCTAAGTTAGGGAATTTTACACCGGTCATCGTCGGAAGAGTTTACAATCATTTCCCGTGGCATGGCATCTCGATCGTCAGGCGGTTTTTGTTTACGGAGGACCCATCGCCCGTTAAGGTTTATCACCGGTCGTTAATAGTTCGCGAACGCGGATTACACGCCGGGCGTATTTGCGCTCGGCTCGCGGTTATGCCAAGCTGGTCCTAATTATAGCGTAACACACACACAAGAGTAGCAGCGTGTACGAGGCTTACGTAATCCCGCGATAATGCGGCTCCAGGCTGCTGCATAGTTTGCCTGCCGATCCAGGCATTTGCGAGCCGCCATTATCTACTCTCCTAGGATAATGACATCGGCCACGACGATTCGCTCGATGATCGTTGAAAAAATCCATCTATCGACGATACCGCGAGATCCCGCTTCCGATTAAATGGCTGCCCGCCGGTGGAACTGGACAGAAATGGACGATAAAGAAGGGGCGACACCCGCTTGCCAACTTGTCGTAATTAAAACCTCCAAGGAAAGGAGCATTTTTTTTTAACTTCCATGTTGCAAATTTCGAAATTTTTTAAGACATAGATTTTCTTAGCTCAATGAAGTTACGATTTTTTCTTTATTGTTACATAAATAATAATTGAAAATGTCTCGAATTTGACTCAGACTTTTCTATAAAGGGCCAGAGGCCATGTTGAAATAATCGATGTGAAAAATGTTTTAGTAGATATTGGTACAATAATGTTGATGAATATAACAGTGATGGTCGAAGATTAAGAATTCAAAGGGTAATGGTTATAAAAGGGTCTTAGAATGAGCTATGGTAGAAAGTATGCGAGTACGTACCTAATTGAGCATAATTAAACTATCAGATAGAGATTCATTCAGCAACTCAGTATGACTATTAAATCTGTTATGCTCTAGAGGATAGCGATTTATATCGAGACACGTATACACAAGTTGTTCATTTTGTTTAACATAACGATACTACATTTTTCTTCCTGCATCATCTTCACGCTAAGGCCTAATTTTAACTATTTTCGCGGAGCTTTCGATAATAAGCAGAGGTTCTAAAAAAGTGGACAGCATGGACAGTTAATTAATAGACTCATCGCGTGTCTGACAGGTATCTGTGATCAGAAATCTAGAACCCCTCCCAAACGCAAACATCTCGTCCGGTTTCCTAACGAGAAGCAAATCACTCTCGGAAGAGCCTAAAGCGTTGAAGAGTCACTCGTCAAGCCTCAAGTTTCCGCGTGCACGAGTATAATCGTTTCCAATAGGGAGTCGCTGCTGGAACACCGAGGCTCCAGCCAGCCAGTTCGATGAGTCATCTCGTGGTCCGAGAGATGCCGTGATAACGCGTTATCTGAAAGGTCGTCGGCCAGATCGATGTTATCGGGGTCCAGGCGGCTAATCAGCCCGGGTAGAAATAGAGAAACGGGACGAAGAAGCGTTAGAAGAACGGTCGGGCCGAGTTTGCTTCCTGAATCGTGCAGGGCGGTGGCGCATCGTCTGACAGACGGTAGGCAAGCGCAAGAAAATGCTTAATCTCGGTGAAATCAAGCATGAACGCATCGCTGCTCCGAGGAAATATCACCTGAACCTGACCAGAGCCGTACGGGCCCTGGCTTTTCACGGTCTTGTTGCTTGACCCGGAATACGCTTAAAATAATCGCCGGCCATTAGTTTCTTCACGCGATCATCATTTACCGGGACCGCTATCAGCGTCTGGCGGAGTCAATCTTTCATGCTGAACGTCTTCCTCGGATGGAACGATATTTTCGAGGCTTCGAGCATTTGTATTTATTAGAGGGAGTCGTGCTCGTCGTTGATCGCGCAATTTTCAAATTTATCGATGTAATGGAGATCTCGGATGATCGATACGCGACGGACAAACAAAACTGACACGAGATGATAATGGATACGTACTAGATAATGGATACAACATATAGCTTATGTACATCTACATTATTTCTCTGGATGAAGGTTTACATGAAGTTGAAGAATAAATAAATAGACAAATAGTATAAACGGAGAGCAAAAATTTATATCATTTTCATCAGCAAATGAAAGTCAGACTCGTCCGCCATTTTATTGATAATACCCGATGTACCAACACGCAGCTTTTTCCATCAAAGGAACCTCCTGAAGGAAAAAGACTGTAGAAAAATAAAATAAAATAAATAAAGAGTTGACGTGGTACGGTACATGTAATTCGTGTCGCTAGAAAATGGAAGTTGGAACGATAGTCGAAATTGGTACGGCTGTTGAACCGATTGCTCGCGTCGTTCGAGCGCAAGATAGCCATGGATTGCTAAACGCGATCGGCGGCCGCGTGTGTCATTAAACCAGTATCCTAGACAACTGGCGTTGATTATTTAGCAATACAAATCATTCCGCGCGCGCGAGACTTCTATCCTCCTCGTGCCTGTCTAACTAGTCCACGGCTCCTTCTCGCTTTCGTC
The DNA here is from genome assembly GCA_945859555.1 of Megachile ligniseca. NCBI lineage: Eukaryota > Metazoa > Arthropoda > Insecta > Hymenoptera > Megachilidae > Megachile > Megachile ligniseca. The sequence continues at coordinate 9,833,989 of OX243783.1, forward strand.
CGTTTCCAAGCGGGTTCTCGCGTGCGCGGGCGTGGTACGTACCACTTACGCGCGACTGAACGCGCACATACACGCGTGGACCACGATCGGGTACAGGTACACTTGTGTGCATCAGATAGCCGCGCGGAGAAACAGTTTCGTTGATTAGCGAGCTCGTTGAACCGGCCGTATTACTTTGTCGAATCGCAGAAACGCTCACAGCGGCGAGAATTATGGCTCTCGGTGGTAGCTTAAATATCGTCGTCCGTGTCGAGCTTTATCGAGACTGCTCGTTGCTTATGGATGGAAGTTGTACGAGGTGTCGGGAATTTGTTGTTAAGGTCTTAAGAAAACCAGGGTTGGATGTTGGGAACTGAAGGTTCAAATCTTGACTGCTTATTTCGCCTGAGTGTCACTGTGCACTATGACCACGTGTTGGATCATTATTTTGTTTACCACACGTTGATTTACCATTCGACCACGCGTTGGATCAGGTGCATCAACGAGCTTTGTTATTCTAAATGCTACACTATGTACCTTTAATAACATCTTATTATACATTTCTTATTACTCGTATTTGCTACGGTAGCACTTATTCATCCTCCGTTATGAATCGTAAAGGTGTCAAGAAGAAGGTTAACCCAGATCTAAATCAAAGGCAAAGCATACATTTCCTCCGAACGAGAACCTGTAAGGCCGGCATCAGGTGCAATATCTCAGCAGAGCCGCTGGTCTGACATCAGCATCAAAAGTATCGAGTAGCTGCGCTATCGTGACAGTCGAAATCGTATGGAAGTTCGTTTTCGATAACCGGTATGTACCTACGATGATACCGTTGCAAAGCTGAGCCACACCCTTGCCGGTGCACACAAGCATCCGGGCACACGCGATGAAACCAACGGCGGATACACGTGACCGTGTGTACACCGTTGCGGTTGTACCGATTGTATCTGGCCGATCCAGACGCGGCGTGCTCGTGGAAAAGGGAAGAGCCGCCTTGGAATTCGAGGCAAAATCCTCGATTCCTTCTTCCATCTCGATGCCGCCGTTCTACGAATTCCTTCCTTTTAAACGCATTCTAATTTCATCGGACAGAACGGTTTTTCAACTTGAACTTCTATTCGCGGCAGCGTTTGGACCGATCGGCAGCATAGCAAGTTTGTAGTTATAGCATCTGAGAGCTTTGGGACTTTGGATAGTGGAAGGTATTGGAATTGTGGGATGTTGGAACTTTGAGATATTGGAACCTTGAGATTTTAAAGCATTTGGACACTTTGGATGTTTGAATTTCTGAATATCAAATTATTTGAGGTATTCTGGGTGTATGATAGTGGAAGTACAGGTTTGGAATACTGAGACACTTTGGTAGTCCAAACTTCTGAACGCCCTCGAAATCCACAACCTCCCGCGCAAGTCCCATTTAATTCGAAACCCAGCGGCGATTACGCGTCGTTGAACACACAATGTTCAGTCTCAGAAGGTGTACATACCTGCTTTTCTTCCAATGCAAACGTCGCCGCGTAATGCTCGAGTAGCACGCGGAGATACTTGCGCAAACAACAGCCAAAGGAAGTGCAGTTGCAACAACCGAGCGTGTGCAGGTTACGCTTGAAACGGCTTCGGGCACCGGAAAACAATTAAATTCAACGGATTTGGATCGTCCATTTTGATGATACCTATGTGGGAATATTAAAATTTTTATGTCGAAATGAGAATTATAAACGACAAACTTTCTCCAAATTAGGATTTAATTACTAATTTAATTGTTCCATAGATCGAATGTTTGCAGCCATTATTTATGCAGCGGGAATCCGAACGATCCAAGTTTATCTCGTAAAAAACGCGACCGGTCCAGGCCGAAGAATTTCAATAAACACGACAGACAGGGCGAGAGATCGATCGCGGATTCCGGAACGACTAATAATACAGATCTCAGCCGGTCGTTGGAGAAAGTAGCCGATGAGTCTGGTAGAAGCTCTATGTTCCACCGACCGTTTCAGATATCGTATTATACGTTTTAACGAGCACGATCCTACGCGAGAGCTACGTCCATTCTCGAGGAACGTCCTCGTATCGATCATACCCGCGATCGATACAGGAAACCTCGATAAAAATTTATGATTGCAGATTTTCTTCATTTCGACTTTTTGCGGTATCTGATAAATACAGATACTTATTAATTGGAGGTTATCAGAAAATGTTTAGGTAATTCAGTGAATACATGAAAAATATCGAGCAACGATATTATGATCAGAATAGGTTATTGAGAGAAAACGGTGCATCCCTTTATTGCAACAATCAAAGGGGTACCATTGACCGGTTGGCAGTCAGGCATTGGCTATCGAGCCGACAAGAGGTAGAGTAGTCTGTGGGGCGCCAGAGCATGACGCCATTAACGTAATGAGGCCACACGTTGCACCCTCACGAGCACTCGACTATATCAGCCCCGAGTGCTTAGGCTCGCAATCGACTCCTAGACCTAGACCTCTGTCTGGCTGGACGATATCTCGCAATTCTCAACAAAGTATATGTTGCTTGCTATCTCGCTTTCAAGATTAATGTACCGTTCGAAAGAAATTTACTTCGAATACTACACGTGCCAGACATTTTGAATTTTTTGAAAATTCTGCAACTTGCTGTGCATTCAGAACATAGATCATTTGATTGTTGGTATTAGTTAACTTAACATAATTATCGGTAACTGAACAATTTTCTGGTTAAGTTCAGATTGATCGAAAGATTTATTGAAAGTAGTTAGGATGCAAGTTAGATGACACAAAGAGCATTCGCATCGTGGAATGAGCACGTGTACATAGCACGTGAAACAACACGGTCCCCCGCTCCAGTTTTCCGCTTCAACTGATTGTGAACTGGTTCTTGACCATCGAACCGTTCGATTAATGGCCGACGCGTTTCTTCCGCACTTTGATCGTTTCGTCCGCGCTCAGATTAACGCACTCGATCGACACGAACGGACGTCGCGACGCGTTGCTCCGCGCATTCTCGATTTTACAAATCACCAAACGAGTTTCAAGAATCTGCAGTTTCATAAACGAAATAATCTCGACCTCGTATCGGGCGCTTGAAGCTTCTTCAAAAGTGATGGGTTTGAAACTTCTTCGAAAGTGACGGAGATGAACAATAGATTTATATTAATTTTTAGTATAAATTACTAGAGACGTCATTGATCAGTTCCTATTATATCAAAGTGTACTCTAATGTGAGGTGATAATCGTGAATTTTTAAATGCTACTAACGTGACCAATTCACGATTTATTGTTCCCTTTCGAAGTTAATCAGCGAGACAGGTACCATCGAAGATTGTTCAGGGTCAAGTTTAGAAAGTCTCGAAGCTTTTACGAGGAGATTCTTTGTAAGTTGCTCGAAGCGAGCTAACAACTGTCGAGTCGAGCTGGCAAATAGTTTCAGTAAGGCGAGTGGTGCCAGGGTCAACAAACTGCGTGTACCTGTCAGCTATCATCCGCACGCAACGCAAACGATAGGAGGGACTCTTAATTCCAGCCTTCGAGCACCGACTGACACGGATAGAATTCATCGATGCCATCGATTTACTGGGGGGAGAGAAAAAATTGTTCGAGCAAAGTTGATCGAGAAACTGTACGCTTTATACGGATTTCGTGTTGGAAACATTTTGTTGGTGCAGATTCGATACATTGGATAATAGATAATAGAATTTGGAACTGTAGGAAGAGTATTGGAAGAGTATTGGAGTCACATTTAGTGACTGGTGTTTTGGGAATTAGAGAATTTGAGAGTTGACAAGTTTGGAAATGGGGTGCAAATGCACCTCCTCCTACCACCCTCAGCTCACCCCCTTTCTCACTAAGGTAATACAACTCACTAATTTAAATCACCTAATCCTACAAATCCTTAAACCTGGACTCAAATGCACCTCCTCGTACCCTCAGTTCACCCCCTTTCAGTTCACCCTGAGGAGTGTCCCCACAAAGCGTCCTACAATATCCATACTATCCCCGAATAAAAATAAAAGTGCACAAAGAAGAACAGTATCGTGAAGTATGTCGATCGCCGGAAGCGGGAATCTCAGGGCTGTTCGCGGGTCATCCGGGTCGTCCGGCGTGCTCGTAACAAATCAGCGACAGAATCAAAAGTACGTTGGCTGTCTCGCGGTCGAATTACGGTAAATTAGCGGGAGTAAAGAGGCAACGGTGAGCAGCAGGTACCTACATCGAAGAGGAGTCGCACGAACATACGAACCGGGCGAACGGGCAAAGCGAACGGACGGGCGGGGGCAAACATAAATTAAGATGGGGGACTGATTATGAGGCGAGGGCAGGCTATCATTAGCCGAGCCATCGTGACCGGTCGACCCTGCAGCCGCGGCTGCTGAACACACCGCTCGCTCTCTCGGCCCACGATGTTCGCAATCCGCTTGCCTCGTGCCCCGATAATGCCGGGGTGGGAACTGCAAATTATTAATCTCTCTTCCCTGCATTACATAGTTCAGCGAATATGAAACGAGTATCGGCGGCAGACGCGAAAGCAGCGTTCCTGAAGGAGCCACCTTTGTAAACGGCGACCAGCCTCGACGGGATGACCCCGATCGATTGCTTGCCATTTTTTATTTTGACTAAGTATTGTCGGTTGACACGTTCACTGCATGCTCAACTTCTTTATTTTATGTTTATCTTCAAGTTAGTACGCATTATTTAGGTTTCAGTATGTTAATGATGTTGGTATTATTTATGTTTGAGTTGGTTTGTACTATTTATATAGCTGTTATATATTCGTGTTCAAATTGTTATGCACTATTTGTGTTCAAGTTGTTATGTACTATTTATGTTCAAGTTGTTACATGTCATTTATGTTATCCGTAACGAGTTAATAATATACTGTGTGCCTGTGCAGTTTCGATGATAGGCATCCCTAGGTTAAAGATTGTATCATGTCAAGAATTTATAACTAGCTGAGTAAAGGAATTCCTTACATGTCTAACAGATATGATAAATTACACCCCATGTGTGGAACTAGTCCACAAACAAACAATATGTGAAGCTTCTTCATAAACACTCAATATGTGGAGCCAGTCCACACACTCCACATATGGAGTTAGTCAATATGCACTTCATATGTAAAGACAGTCCACATATACTCAACTTGTGAAGCCACTCCATAAACATTGAACATGTAGCCAGTCCACATACTGCACATGTGGAGTTAGTCCACATATATTGCATATAGAGTTAGTCCACATATAATCCACATATGAAGATAGTCCATAATACACTTCATATGTAGAGCCAGTCTACATACTGCACATGTGGAGTCAGTCCACATATATTTGACATGCAAAGTTCATCCACATACACTTCGGTAATGTAAACATTGAATAGAACAGCATATAAGATGACCAGAAAATGCCCGTAATGTTTCAAGATCGAGAATCCTAGGAATCTAAGAGCGGGTCCAGGAGATTGTGCAGCAGGTGCAAGCACGCCCACGTGACGAGGTCGCGACGAGGACGATCGAGGGAAAGGACTCTATGTGTTTCGACGTGGCGTGCAAGCTCGAGCAAAGGAGAAAGTCCAGGAACATTGCACGGCTTTTTCCTCGTCAACGATCAGAGCCGATTGGCTCGACTTCGCTGACCGATCCTGTCCACGATAAAGCCCACGCAATTTCTAACGTTAGCGACGATGCTCCTTTTTCCGTCGACGCTCACCGAGCAACTCCTCGGGGCTACTAAGTAGGTCGCTGTTTCCCTCCTCTGCACCACGGCTATTCTCGTAATTTCCGGTGAAACCCAATTACCGATACTTTGCACCTGATCCGTGCTCGACTTCCACTGAACCAGACTCCGAAGATAAGTGGAGAACTTGCTCCATTTGGAATACGGAAGATAAACGGCGGAAAAAAGATGAAGGCGGTTGATAAATAGGCGAGGACGAGTTCCAGAACAGTTTCCTCGTCTTAAATACGGAATTCATTCCCCTGAAACGTGCTTACGATACGGGGATATCGTTTAAATAACGTCAATTTGTGATTTGACTTCGATACGTATCCTTATTTGGCGTGTGGACTAACTGTACACGCGGTTATCTTCAGCTATTACGAGCTTTATCGACTGATTAATAGATTTAATGACTTGAAAAGGATGTTCGGTGATATCGCTTTTTAGTCTTGTTAATTGATATGTAATTTGCTGATTGCATTTGATTTTAGTGCACTTGGTTAGTTTAGTGGATATTGTTGAGGATTTTCGGGTTTGCTAGCGTTATATTGTCAGGCGGTTACTATGCGATACATGGTAGTAGAATTATTACGCGTGGAACTACTACTCGTAGAATCACCACACAATACAATATCCACGCGTTGAATAACAACTCACAGATTTACCACGCAAATGACGACGCATCAAATCACCACAAATCGAATCACCACGTGTTAAATTCCCATGCACTATATCAACACCATGAAGTAAAATACCATACTTTAAACGTATCACATCGCATCATTTCAATCGACAGATCTCGAAGAAGTGAATAGATCGTGACGACCGATAAATCATGCGTATTTCTAATTCGCTTCGCCTTAACACTCAACCGCCGATACGCGCGAACAGTGGACAGCTTTTGCATGTGGACAAGAAAGTGGCAGATTATTGCGAAAGTAAATCCGCCCGCCCGTCGAGTCGGTTTGCCGAGCGGTTCTATGCTGGTAGCTCCTATGACGGTGACCTTTCGCCATGCTGCTCACCATGGGTCCCCGTGGACCGTTAACGGCGTGTCCAGCCTCACCGTGTGGGCCTCGTTGATTTAGTTCGCGATTTTTGCCAGCAAGAACAATTAAAGATCGTATCGGGACTTTTTCGAAAGTTTCAGTTCGCTACGATCATTTGTCTGCTTTCCGTGTTTTATCAGGGAGTTTGAGTGGGCTCTATGGATAGACATAACCAGGATTTTTGTCTTTCAAGTTAAGGAACTTGATTACTATCGAAACAGAGACTTTGATATTTATTCTCTTGGCGGCGAATTTTAGGTTCGTTCTAGAAATTTTTATCTGTTTTTGATCATTGCACTTTTTGCATTCATCTTTGTGGAATCGTGTGGTTTACGTATTTCACATTTATAGAAAGTATTGCAAAATAATTTGCACTGTGTATCAAGTTTTCCACGTAATGGCTCAATAAAATGGCCGTTGCCTTTAAGGCTATTAATTTATGAACACGATAATCTCCCATCAATACCTTCGACATGCCAATCACAGAGATAACCTGATCGACAGACCGTTATTTAAATAATCGATTCTGCCGCAATATAAGAATTAATAAACGTTCTATCGTAAACGATCTATCAGAAATTTACCGCCATTTTTCACGTTTCACTGACTCCGGAAACCGGAATCCGTCAAATTATCCGCGTTATCGTTTCCATTCAATTCCGTACGAATTTTCTTCTTTTCATCGCCTCGACTCTTACGATTTTACGAGTGAAGTATAAATTCATCTCCGGATAAAGCTGTAAATTTCTAGGGCGAATGATTTGCGTCCACTAATCGACCACCGCGAATCTCGTTTAATCGAATTATACTTAAACAGACCTACACCTCGAGGGAACTCTATAAACATGAAACTGAGGATAAAAGAATTAATGTACTTTACGAGGGTAATAAAATTTATTGGGGCCCGATGATGACTTCCGTCGCGGCATCGTTTTACAACTCGCGATCGCTCGATTAAGCCTGTTACAGGTGAAAACGATTCGCCTCGTTTCTCTACGATTGAATGATTCGGCCATAAATTATGCAATTCGATGACATTACTACATAACGTATGTCAGTACCGCCGTTTTACCTGAATATTAATAATAAAATATTTATGGCTATACTGACTTCAACTCTTTGATGTTGACTGGATTTTGACGACAACCAAATTAATATTATTTATTATTCAAATTATTATGAGCAACAAAAGTGGAGAGTTAGACTCACTCTTAGGTACTGCAAGAGTCAATCTAAGCTACCTTTGTTAAAATCAAATAACCTCCGCACAATTTTTACCTGAACATATTCATATCGTCCATTTTGAAATGAACGTTCTCGAATAAACCGGACATCCTGTACGTTGAATTATTCGTTTTCGTTGCAAGACAATGGAAAGGCGATAACCATTGTGCACTAACACGCGTAGATCGAACGTAGAAACGCTTTTGAACGTCTTCCTTTGAGCAGACATCGTAACGGGACAGAGGTAATTGAAGCAGGACTAGTTTGAACGAACAGAGCGTGGCTGGACCAGTGACGGAGTCCCATAAAATTTTTATAGTCCCCTAACAGCGAGCTAATAACTATAATTGAGGATGTAACGCGCATATAAATGTCGCTGCCGGTTTCGACGTCGAGATGTCGCTCGTGTAAATCTATCTTCACGCCATTAATCATACTACTTTTTGGGTGAACTTGTGCTTCGACTAATTAAACACTATACCGTCAGTTTGTACACCGTTTGTACCAAAATACAGTACATGATTACATTTAATTATCCTAAATATTAAATCCTTGTAACTTTTTTCTGAAATTCAGTGATATAAAACTCAGTCTTCCATTTTGAAAAATACAAGATCACGAAAATTTTGATCAAACCTCTCTGATATTCAAAGATTTTAAGTACTTTCGGAACATAAATCTTCGTCGCCATATTGTATTTGATTCGAACGTGCTTCTAACGCAGGATGCTCCACCGCGAAATATTTGCTGTATCGTGTAATTTATATAGATTTTAATTACGTACGCGTTATTGTGCGTTTGATAGACATTTTAATTAGTCACGCCTAGATTGTAAACGCTTTGGTCGTAAATGTTTGCATGGGATCGCGATAAAACGCGAACGATTCAGCGACAGTCGTAACCGTAGCGGACAAGAATCGCGGAAATATAACTTGAATATAAAATTCGAGCACGATACACCGTGGCATTAACCTTTCGACCATTCCACGGCTCTGTTTCATGGAATTTCGCTTAATTGCCCGTTTCTCAGCGGAAATTTACGTTCACGATCCTCGCTGTGCAATTAGCGAGCCGGTGGATCGTGTCTCGGTGTTTATCGTTCAATAGTTCAGCGTCTGGATATGAAACGGCGGCGAAAAATTCACTCGAACAGTATGTGTAACACTGAGAATCTTGCCACCTAATGGAGTATCTTACAATTCGGTGCTCTTAAATTCTTTCAATCGACTTTCGTACATCATAAAATTCTTCAAACATAACACTTGGAGTACAATAAAATACTTGAAGCAGAATTAAATTTCATGTCACGTATACACTGAAAAATTGTATAGATATCATTAAAAGCTGTTTTATTTTTCTTTCCAAATCCCACAATTTGGTGTTATTAATATTTAAATAATGAGTGGTGTGATATTTAAATCAATTTCGATGTGGTATAATAAAGCCTAAACGGATGTGGACGTGTACTGTCATTTTTCGATCGTGACGCCGGCGAATGCGGTCTTGTCTTATCGGTAACGATGATCGGTTTGAGACATCCCCTACGGGATTGAAAAAAAATGTCCGTCCACCCTGGCCGGACACCGGGAATTATTATAATCTTGTCGTGCTCGGATAATGCGACCGATTTCCCTGGAAGCCAGGAGCGATCGAGCGGTTTTGCGGGACGGTGTATCCCGTAGGCGGCTTATATCGGAAAAATTCGACAAACCCGTTAGAACTTTCCATGCAATCGTTAATGGGGGAACAGCACGGTAAATGTGCGTGGTTAATGGGGGTTATTTATGAATCGAAATGAAATCGGTATCTCAAGTTTTGTTGGAATATCTTTTCCTTCGTTTATCGTATAATTATATAAATATGACACTAAAATATTTAGTGAAACAGAACAGGATTTAATAGATCCTAATTCGAATGGAAGCGATGGGCATTGCGATTTTTAAATATTCTAGAATAATTTTAAAAAAGGTGTAATAAATCGTCGAGGGATTGGTTTCTTTCAATGGCCACAATGGTTTCTTCTAATTCGAGCTGACAAAGCTCGAGCACCATGGTCATATGTTTCAAGCGGAACTGGTTGGCAGAGGCGTTCGCCAGAAGGGTCTTACGGTAAGGTCCGGCCACGCCATGAATGTTTTCCCCGTGCAAAAAATCTTACAGGTGGGAGACGGAGAAAGAGAAGGAGAGGAGTGCAAGAGAAAGAGATCTATTTGCATAACCGCCCCGACTCACAAAAGTCTATGATAAGTTGGCCCGATAAAGACGACCGCTTGTAATCCTCGGCTTCCGCGCTCGCGGTACCGTGTACCGGCTATATATCACAATCCTACCAACCCGTGCTTGTTCTCGAGCTTATTTCGATTAACGATTCGACCCGGATGAACTTGCTTCGATTCTGAATCGATTTTGCCTTCAAATTCTACTTTCAGTTGCTCATATTTTATCTCCTTTATTATTCTAACTTCTTTTATTTTATACCGAACTCTCATTCGATCGAAGGAATTGTTTATACAAAAACAAGGGGAAGTAATCGTCGAGTGGCAACTGTTTTCTGCCAATTCTGGAACGCTAGGTGCTAGGTTTTACAGAAAATAAATTACGTCTGCCTTCCGCCGAGAGGTATTATGTGTAATTGTGGTATAATTATGTCTAAGTGGATTAGGTTCCTTTGACGGATGGTGTGTTATGGGATTAAATGAAAACTCGTTTACCGCGGGGTTCTGAGGCGGTTTCTTGACTAACTTTACGCCGTGTAGGACATCTTATTCTACTTCAAATTTTAGGATATCATGAAGTCTCGTTACTCGAATACCCCAACAGTGTTCTTTTTGGTAGATCACATATTTCATTTCAATTCAGATTCTTAAATTCCAATATCCCCAAATTATATCCTCAAATTGCAAGTCTTTATTGTTCCTATAAAGTGGCAGTATTTCATTGTTACACGTTACTTTCGAGAAGGCAAAGGTCCACGAACGACCATGCATTCCGTCAGCCGGTACATATGTAGCAGGCGAGCGTACACGCGGATGCATTTGCTAAGCGGATGTATTCTCGCTTGTGCGTTCTCCATACGCGGTCGGCTGCCGCTTAGTCCACCTATCACCTACCGAGAAACACAGTGGTCATTGTTTATGAGATTGTTTGTTAATACAGAACGCGGACCCGTTCTCTGTGGAACTCGTCCGTGGTCTCCGGTCAGCGCGGCGCATCAAAGCGGAGCCGAAGCGTCGTCCCGCGACCAAAGATCACGTGCACCTTAATCGCATGTACGTTCATCGATTTTTCCCACGGACCAAACCAGTTTCGCCCCGCCGCTGTAAACAATGAAATTAGCACGCCGTAATCCACGAATTATTGAAAGTCAACCCGGCAAGCTCGAACTCCGGCTATTTGTATTGGCTGACTTTAATTAACTCGACGCGTAATTGCTTGTCTGTACCTTGCCACCGGCAATCTAGGTGGTGTAGAAAGATGCCACGATTAATCGATGAATCCTTCGATCCGCTACTCCGTGTACCTCGAACCCCTCCAGCTTCGTTATTGAAAATCTACTTCAATGCTGCAGGTTGTAAGCATCTACTGGTATTTAATCAGTATTATAGTATTTAAACTGACCTATTTAATAGGTTATACTGTTTGACCCTTCTGATGGCAATTATACTCAGGGCGTAAGGAGCATCCTACATAGAGTAAATATGACTACGGACTTAGTTTTCAATAAACCCTACAAAGGTATATTATAATGGATACATACTCTTATACAATGATTATTTGATGAAGGTTTACATAAATCACGAAAGTTTCTTAATAGCTTATGCAACTGAATATAAGGAATCTGATCCGCCATTTTGACAGATCCGCCATTTTGACGGGTTCTATACATCTGATAAATGAAGTTGAAGAATAAACAGAGAGTAAGCATCAGTGTTACCGCTTCTTGCATACTATGGTATAAATCCTGACCTAGTCTTAAGAAACCCTGCAATAAGTATCAAGCTCCGATGATCCGCTTTCGACAAGTCGACAGGTAGTCGATATTTCGTACCGGAGCGGAGGTGGACACCTGGTGTAAGATTGGAACGTGAACACGGGAGCGAGTGCGTGGTGACGCGTGTGCAGGTGACAATCTCGTTTGTGTTCACATGATAAACGCCGCTCCGCTGGTGTTACGGATGTCTGACGTATCTTACGCCCGTTCACCACGGACTGCTGCTCGCATGCCTGAGATTTCGCGCCTTCCTTCCAGCTTCTTATCGTGCTCGATAACAACCGATTCTGATCTAACTTCTTGCCACGGAAAAACTGTACCGATACCGTGAAATCGCTGCGTCGAGAAATTATCGTTCAGGAATCTACATGTAGATATCAAGTCTGTATCAACGTAGCAATTTATTGTACTCGAGATTGAATTTCATTCTTCATTGTGCACAAAATTGCTATATCATCATATTCATCGATTTTCCAACCCCTGACATTTATGCACAAATATTAATTTTATCAAACTTCAGTAACTTAATATAATATTTTAGCTTAACACGGACTCGTGACGCACTTTACAGTAATGTGACGCACCTAATTTATATAATTGAAGATCTAAATCCAAAATATCTAGCATTACATCGTCCTTTATTTATCTTAACACTACTAATAATTAGGTAGCAAGCTGTGAAAAAAATTGTAGGTTAAGGGTTAATATAATCGAATGTAATTTAACTGAACATAACGTAGTGAATGTAACTGACACCATAAAGGAAACGAAGCAAAAATTCGAAAGTAGAAAATAGAAAACGTTTATTAAGGGTTGTCGGATGAACTCGAAATATCGTCAACGTATCGCAGGTTACGACCCAGGCTTCCACGCATAGCTGAGGTCTCGTTCAGTCGGCTTCAGTAACGCCGTCGTCCCTTTTCATATCCGCGTTAACCTCGGCGCCGTTCGGTTAATTGATCCGGAATACCAGTCGAGCTTCTTAACCCTTTCCTCTCTCCTTCTTTCTAGCCGATAGGCCGTCCTATCGAGACGAGAAGAAGTTCCCGTGTCGGTTCGTCCTTTGACTGGACAAGCGGAATTCGCGATACGGCGATTCCCATGGCTACTCTTTCCAGCTGAACATTTATCGTCCTCCCGATCGGGGAAACTGAAAATAGCGTTTTCAACCGGTCGAAAGATCCTGATGCAGTTAGCAATTTCTGCCCGGGGAGGCTTCTGAACGATGGAAGGGTTGATAATTGCAATTTCCGACTACCTGTATTCGGTTAGAAATTCATACTCGAAATTTTATTGCTTCATTTTTGGGTACTGACTTGGTAGTATACTGACTTAATGGTCTAAAATGGTGTAAACTTGTTTGATCACCAGTGCAGCTCCTTAGAGTATTGATATCGAATCAGAGACCTAAAATCTGACAATTCCAAGGTTCATAAATTCTTAAATTTCAAAGTCCTCAAGTCCTTAAATATTAAAGTTCCTCAAGTCATAAAACTCAACAGTTCCAAACAGTCCAAAAATGCAAAAATTTTCAAAGTTAAAAAAATTGTAAGCAGTGTAACAACGCAGGCGAATGAATGTATCTGTCCGCCACATAAATCTGAACTTTCAGTGACAGTGGTTTTATCGGCCAACAAACAGGTTACTAATGCGGGTTGCAATGGCATGTTCGCGTGACGCGAGTCTCGCGATTCTTTATTCATTTTTCGTTCTTCGTGTTCGCGATCTTCATACGATCCTGAAAGACCTTTTTCAGGCGCCACATCACGGGCCCAGCGTAATTAACGCGGAAGCAAGAAGACTGAATCGATGAAGCACTTCCTCATGTCCAATCGATGATCCTCGCTTCAAATTTCCATATAAATTGTTGTAAATCACCGCGTGAGTAAATTGAGAACGACGTAAACAGCGTGTAATTACAGGTGCTGGGTGCTGAAGGCGATGAAGTTTTGCGGTTCATGCTTGATGATGCTGGCAAAAAGTTTGTCGCGAATGTGAGCTGCTTGCAATTAGTAATTCCTCAGTCTCTTTGGAACTTGTAGATTGTCTATTCGGTTAAAATCACCTAGAGGTAATCTAAATCATTTTAGATTATATAGAGGGAGGAAAGGATCTTCCTTAATAGAGGAAGAAGACACTTCTAATATCGTATTAACTTCGTCAACTTGATATTAATATAACAATTTTCATGTTCAGCTAATTATTCTCACTTCGAATACTCAGAGTGAAAGAACATAGCAACATTGAATGAACTTCCGTGCCTTGTATACTCATTCAATTTTCAAGGGTTAGATGAAGAATTGTCGCGAATGCAATTTCGCGATGGTCCCCTCTGGCCAGTGTTCGTTGCTTATCATAAAACCCATGGTGCTATTAATTGTCGCCATAAATCGCGCCGCGTCTCCGCGAGGGGATTAATAATTAGGCGATTAAGCGCGGTCGAGCTGCGTGCCGGAAATCGATCGTTGACCACCGTTACTTTTTTTTTACCAGCTTCGAGCGTGACATTAAATAATATTCGCAATTATCCGCGCTACAAATTATACCTCGGGACGCTTTCGTCTTATCGATCTTGTGCCTGATGTCTCGGATCAACACGTTCGATAATAAATTTTCTTTCTTCGGCACTCAATTTTTTGGTTCTTTGATACTCCTCGATCTTTGTACACTCTTTGAAGTATACTTGCGGTTAAATGTTCATATGTGTACGTTTAGATTTCTTCATTCAGCAACAATGACCATGTGTGTACGTTTAGTTTTCTGAAGTCAGAAACCAATGACCATATGTGTAACATATATGTAACATACAGTTGATTTTTAGTTCGACAATCAGAGACCATATGTGTAAATTTAGTTTCTCAAATTCAATAACTGATGACCAACATGAATGCATTTAGTCCTTGTTTAATTTGCCAATGATCACATATGTGGACACTTCTCTTCCTTGCACCTTTGAGATAATTATTTTTTCATTATTATATAATGACACAAACAAAAGAGCTCAAGTCTGACCATCCCCAAATGTCTTAATAATCCCTAAGATGTGTTCATCCACATTACCGTCATCCACATTACGAAGCAAATCTACTTTCACAGCAACTGTGTTAAAGGTTATTTTAGATCTGTGAAATAATGGAGGAAAACGTGTGTGGCATAAGGAAACGTAGAAAACAGTGAGGTAATTACGAAGGCAGTGGATTTAAATGTTCATTCGCGTTCCGCGTCAATTGGACACGGGGTTGGCGATCGTAGTTTAGAAACACTTGACCGGAAGTGGGTAATGGTCGGCGTGGCCACAGAGCCGAGTCCACCGACCCATCCGTACTGGTACGCGGGTGTACAATAACCGGGATTGCGGTTTCAGGATGATAGGCTATCACGCCGCGTTGCAAATGATTTTCGGTGGAAACCGACATTGACTCCTCCGAATTCAGAAAACTATTTCAGCATTTTGGTCGGTACAGAATTCGTAACAAATTCATGTTGTACTTTGTGACGATTATTATAACCATTTAACCTTCATGAGGAGTATGTTCAACTTCATGTCGAGTATGTTAACCTTCATGAAGAGTATGTTAATCTTCATGACAATTATCTTAACCTTCATAACAATTATGTTAACCTCCATGACAAGTATGTTAAACTACATGTCGGATATGTTAACCTTCATGACGAGTATGTTAATCTTCGTGACAATTATCTTAACCTTCATAACAATTATGTTAACCTCCATGACAAGTATGTTGAACCTTCGCGGTGACTACCTTCATGACGATTACCCTTTACTACCATCAAACAAGAGAAAATGTGACGAAAAATTTTGAAACTAGATCTCCACTCGAATTGTCCACGTTATCAGACGAATCATCGGAGCGTTCTCGAGCAGTTTCACGATGACGAACGAACCAGAGCGCGTCATATTGTCACAAATTGCTCGAAAACCCGGTATCCGCGAGCTAGAAAGCATGGCGGCCAACGATAATCCGTTTGCGCGATTGTGTTTCCTTTTTAACGAACTCGTTGTCGCCGTCCGTGAGTCCAATCGAATCCAACATGGTGTGAAGGCCGGATTGATAAAAAATTAATCATCCAGCGTGATTCACGATTTGTTCGTTAAATAAGCAGAATCGAAACCGCAACGGTCACAAGAAATATCTTGTGAAAGTTTAGTAGAATTTGTAGGTGATAAAGTTCTAAGAACAATGGTCTTCGTTAGTTCTTATTATGGTTTTCAATGAAAATTTTACAAATGTAGTAAATAAAGTTTGTAGTAGAAGTGTGATTAATCACATGTGTGACTAGGTTGTGCGATTATTAAAGATACCTGGTTGTTTATTGCAACATATCCTTAATTATCAACTGACAATGAGATACAAATTTAAACATGAGTAACATTTTATCGACTTCATTTTCACAATTGTTTAATGAATGCAAATACGTACGAACTTCAACGCATATACAATACATGATTCGTGGAAGAGAAACGATGACTTGGCGATAAAAAAATGATGTTCGTATTAGAACAATTTAGAGAACACTGAATGGGACTCGTCACGCTTGCATTGGGCACGTGTCCTGGAACAATCGCTCGATCCATCACCCTGCTCGAAATAATGACACTGTCGAGTGTTAAATTCGCTTTGTGGAAAAATTGTTACCCAATATCAACGAGTGTAGGAATAGATACATTGCGGTAAAATTAGACATTAAGCAATGGCTAGACAATGTTGCTGTACAAATGTTCGTTTATCATTTGAGAGGCAAGCTGAAGCGCAAACTTAATAGTTTAGAGATCCCAAAAGCTACCGTGCGTCGCCGACCTTCCGGATTCTAGGTATCACCAGAAGCGTGCACACACTCGAAGTAGCTGAAGTCCTCTGAAGCTAACAGCTACTAAGGTTAGCGAGAAGCGTGCGCTTCTCGCCATGGCTCGTTGGGTCCACGCGAACGCAGCGTGTTCACGGCTCCTTAACAGCCGCCAACAATGGTCCACCGATCGTCATTATCCTGCCACGTTATTATCCGCCGCTTTATTGCTTGCTGCGCGACACCTGTGCTCCTGTGTGGTAGCTTAGAAATCGAATAACTAGTCATTTATACGTTGCTTTTATGTTCTGGAGTATCGTAAGAACAACTCTTGGATACCAGGTATATTTACCAATTATTCAAACACACATTTTTGGAAAATACTGGGCGTATGACGAAATTGAATTAACCAATGTCACTGTGTTTAAAGAAACATATTATATTACTTGAAGAAACATTAATATCATATCACTTAAAGAGACATTAATATCGTATTACTTAAAGAAACACACACTTGTGATACAGTGTCTGTTCAGTGTTCACAACGTTGTGACCCGCTTGTAAAAGCGAATGAAAAATATCCATCCAGTAAGCGTGCATTTCTCGGTCTATTAAGAGTCTTAATCCTGACTTAGAAATCGCGTAAGCACGGAAGTCCAAGTTTTTTCTCTCTTATCCAACGATTTTGCTCGAAGGAGAAACGTATGCGGATTCCAGGATGGGTAATTTACGAGACTAACCGTGAATCTAGTCTCAGACTCCTCGTAACTCTTCCGAGGCACGTCCTGACGCCGTTTCGATAATGTTGCTCCTTTACATGCCGTAAAGTCGATAACATCTGTCGTGTCTGACGTGTTCATTAATTTTCGAGCGGCTGCTCGATCGCGCGACGATTCGCACGCGACCGATTTCGATTTCTATTCGATTCCGCGGCGACTTATTTGCGAGTCCCCTTTGAAATACAATTTGCGCTCGGCAACGGAGCTTCTTATCCCTTAATGAGCTATAAAATCCTCGTGGAGGCCGCTTTCCGCGCAATGCAACTTTCCTTCGCGTTAACGAACCCCGTTTAATCTACGACCACGCGTTATATTTTAATAATGGACGGAGGTTGGAACGCTCAGAGTAGTTTTATGGCGGAAAAACACTGTGGCAGTGGGATGAGCTGGACAACGTCGTGGCCATCTGTTATAATAGTTCACCCGGGTTAATTCACTGTAAACAGTCGGTAGAGATCGAATTCCAGGTCTCTATTTTTTCCTACCAGTTTTTACCCGCAAATTCTAAAAGATAACGAGCGACGAAAGTTCGCGAGTTAATTTAATTAGCGGCGTTAACGATTGACGAGAAGAATGCGCGAGAACGTGGGAGCGCGATCGGGACATATAAGAAACTGCCATATACCAAGAGTGCACGTTAATTCCGTCATCGTACGATCGAATTAAAAGGTACTTGGAACGCTAATAACGAGTTACATGGGAACGGCGCGTAACAAAGGGAATCGATCTCGATCGAGAGACTCGAAGGCTGCGCTCAGGGTCGCGCAGCCAATAACGACCGCAATAAAACGTCGAAATCGGCGTTTAAGTATTCCGTGAACGACGGCGCGCGTCCATTCTTCGACAAAAGGATCCCCCTGCGTTACCCCATTAATTCCACAGCCCTGAATCATCCCCCGATCTTCAAGGGTACCGAACGGACCCGTAAATCATCGTTCCCGATCGGCTCGCGCTCTTGCAATTTTCACGATATCGTTTCGATTTTTATCGCCGTTACCGTGCACGTTGTGCAACAACAATCTCCGTGCAGTTGCAAGAGACACCTCCCGTCCGGCCATCTTTCGTATCCGTCCTCTTTCTCGTGGTTATTGTCGCAGCCGCGGCTCGTAAACATAATTATGGTTGGTTTTTATTTTCACCGGAGTTTTTTTATGTCCGTTAGCGTCGGCGTTTCTGCTGCATTTTACGACCGCGGCCTTTCCTCTCTGCCGAGGTGCGCGACGATCTCTACTTCGTCTCTGTCTTTCGCCGATGAGTTTATGAGAAATGAGAAATTAGCTGATGGGCAGCTATAGGGAAGGTCTGATGTTCGTCAATGCAGATTTTAGAATTTCTGATATTTGAGTTTCTTAAGTTTCAAACTATATCCTCTACTTCTCTAAATTATCCAATCCCTATAGATGTCGTCGCTCGATTCGAACCATCCGTTCGATCACGTAAAGCGACAAGAGTCACATCGCTTCACCTTATCATCACCATAACACCGGCGACAGAAGCAATCACGATAGATGGTGGGCGTAGATCTTCGTAGATCGTGTCGACATCGGTGGCTACCAGCTTCCTATCATTTGATCCTTGTTCGAAGGAATCGATGTGGAAAGATTTTCTATCCGATCGTGTTCGATAAGTCGTTAGATCGACAGATAGTCCATATCGCGCAATTCGAACGAAAATGGTTTTTGTATCGATCGGATCATCCAGATCCTCGGATGATCCAACGTAGATCGGTTCAACGATGAATGGCCAGCTTGCAACATCCTGTAGGTATATAATCAGCAAGCAAGTACGTCTATGCGCTATATAATAATAACGGCGATAAACAAGCGTTCTAACGAGGCTAAGCTCGCGTACGGAAATATCAATGTTATTTTATTGAACAACGCCGCTCGAACGTTTTGCCGGAGCGCGGTTTACCCGCGACGGGGAATACGAGCGGGCAAATACGCAATTTGCCGGCCTTCCTCGTGTCGTAACAGGTGCTGGAGATCCTTCGAGAGCTGATCCTGGCTTCTAGGGATTCGAAACACTCTTCGCAGCGCTACAGGTGCGGACCGACTGAATCACGACCGGTTTACCGGTCTGTTTGAACTCGGATACTGTGATTAGCCGATCTTAAACGTTTCGTCGTGTTTAATGATCGACCAACACTCTGATGTGTAATTATCGCTGCTGGGCTTTCGATTCTTTGAACCCGGTTACTTCCCTTCGATTTATCGATCTTTCTGCACTCGTTCAAAGGATCTGTATCGTCATTCGAATTTCATGATGTATGGTGCAAGGTTTATGGTTCACGGTTCGAGGTTCAAAGCTCAAGGTTCAAGATTCAACGTTTAAGGTTCAAGGTTTAAGGTTCGATGTTCATACAACTAGCTATCTACTTAATTAAGAATGTAAAAGGCTAGTACCTATCTACCTACAAGAATATAAAGAAGTACAGAAATCTAGAATATTACATTTAGAATCTGAAGTACTTGAAATATACATGCAGACATAAATGTTGCAACAGATGGTTGCAACAACTTAGAAGACCAGCTGTTTTTCAGGTTTCTGAGAGCACAGATTGAAAGCTGAACATATGTAATTGAGAAATTGACACATTTGGAGGAGTTGGGCGGAAGGGCCGCTCTTCGTTCACGTTTCCGGCGAGGCTGGGTGATGGTTGATAAACACGGACAGGTCTCAACGTATACGTGTCGGCTGTTCGAACGTAGTCACGCGAGGAGCTGCAGCACCACTTTTATTTTTTACCTTCTTTTTTATCCGTCCTCTTCTTCGACCAGTCGGTCGTTGGTCTCTTCCGCGTGCCGATTTAGACGTCTCCCCTGTTATCCCTGATTCCAATCTAAACGAGAGATCGATCCTTGGCGGCATCTCTGATTCCTCTTCCCTCAGAATCGAACAGTCGGAGCACGTGCTGACTTTATATCTGATTGCATCGAAATTTGATGATTTCATTGAATACCTTCGGAGAGCTAGAGAGATAGATCTAATATGCATTCACGAATGTGATCCTCTAAGATTTCTGTCTCTTACGTTTCTACGTTTACAGAATTCCCGTGCGAAAAATAACGTTAATTTGCCTTCTTCGGCTTAAACGCAAGTAATCGAAGCGTTGAGCCGCGGGTGGGAACTCTGAAAAGGGGATTAGAAAAGAACGATGGTCGGCTAATAAACACGGAAATGATCCGATCGCCGCGGAGAGATTCCCATGAGAGGGGAACAGTTCAGGTTGGCGCAATAACCAATAACCGTCGACTGTGACCGCAGAAAATGTCCATCTTAGGATCGGAGCAGAACGGAGAGGGCCCGCAGGGCAAAATCCTCCCTTTTCCCAACTGAAGCGTCATCTTCTTTCCATCCTTCGTTCCGCGTCTTCTTTCCGTAATTCTTCGATTTCCTAGGATCGATTCCCGCCGTGGCCAGCGTGAGATCGCGACCGTTCCTGCTGTTTGTACGACGATAATGACTCGGATGATACCGCTGCTCTCCTCAATCGACTTCGTCATTTTTCCATTCCCGATAAATCGTTTCAATCTTCCTTCTTACTTATTCTACACGGTTCGCGAACTTATCTATCCGCTGGATTGTTCATTCTGTTTAGAACTTTCGAACTTCACATTTTCGCAATTTTCTAGTTTGATGGGACTTTGAATATTTTCTTCTTAGATAAATAGATCTTTAGCTACTTCAGCACATAAACATTCTTAACTGCTATCTAGACCTCTAGATAAATATCCTTATCTGAACACATAAACCTAGTAGCTACGTAACCATCCAGATCTATAACCATCCAGACATATGATCGATCACTTCATCAAATCCCCATATCTCCACATTGCGACATCCCTATCTCCATAACCCCATATGGACCATATATCCATAACTATGTCTCTCTCCATCTTCGTATAATTCTATATCCTCAGATCGCTGTATTTGTATTTAATCGTAAACCGAGTACGATACCTAAAGCTAGTAGTAAAGGGAAATGCAGTAGATACGATTATTGAAACGTTACGACGGGTTAAAGAAGGGGGCACGCGTTAACTTCAGCGTGAAACGATACACGGAAGCATACGAAGAGATTCGAGGATATTGTATGGTGGACTAAAGTTGCGGAGGAGGCGACCACCATCGCCTCGAGACTCGTTTTAATGCGATGCACTGTGCAATGCAGTTACATGCGAGATCGAACGCGATCTCATGTTTAACAACACAGTATCCACGCTCGCCGCACCACAATACGGTTGCGCTTACAAATTCTATGGGCACAGGGAAGGTGAACTCGCAGTACTATGAGATACGCTAACGCCGTTGATCACCTTGTGAAATCGCTGAAAGACTCGTTCCAGAAATTTTATACCTATTGCGGATTAGGCTGTCACGATTCATACATTTTCTCAGTTGTCTCATCTAACATTTTCCTTTCTTGCATTGTGCTGCTTTTTGAACTTTTATCTTTGAAAATCTTGAAGGCAAAATTCTGAGGTGCAATCTTCATATTCTCAAATGTGAACATTCTAAAGTTTTCAAATTTGAAACTCCCAAAATGCTCATAATACAAAAGTTGAAAAATTTGAAACTTGCAAAGTACCAACCCCAAAAGGGTATAAATACCAGAAACCGCAATCTATGCACAGAAGCGTGATTTACAAAAGGTCAAAGCATTGTTCCTTATTATGGACAACAAAATGTAACCGCTTTATAAAGGTCATAAGCGAGCATGCAAGTAATTAAACACGAATCAAACGTTCGTGAATTTTTAAATTCCCTCGATCGGTTCCGAGGCAGCCAACACCTGATACACCAGATAACAGAGTTCCCATATTCGGATAACTCGAAATCGTCGAGAAAAATCACGGTGCACAATTTACGTAATGAAATTTACGTAATCAGGGTTGTACCGGTAACGGCGAAACCGGTAGGTGGTCTCTAAACTGTCGCCACTTTCTCGGAATCTCAAAACATTCCGCGGTCGCAGTTACTTTAATTTCCCTCTCGATTGAAGCTCCTCGGATCAACGAACGCGCAACATCACAGCAACCACAATCCCTTCCATCGTTTCACGTTCAATCTTGCTCGTTATTTAACGGAACCCTGGATCATTATACGTTAATGGGGCTGAAGAAGAAATTAAACGAGCAACAGCGTTTCAACCTACATCATCCTTTGTGTATTACGTATTATGAAGAAATGAGAGATAATAGACATATTGCATTTAATGGACTATCGTTGAATATTGAGATTAGGAGACTAAAATGAGGACTCTTGGAAGAGTTATTTAGTTCATCATTTATTACGTTTCAGGGACTGAATTGTCATGGATCGAATTCTTATGAATTCTTAGGTACTGATTTGGTCATAGGTCGAAATCTTGTGAGAATCCTCAGATTATGGTATAGTCATGAACCGAATCCTCGTGGACCGAAGTCTAAGATCTTGAGGCAGTCATGGGTCGAATCCTTGTTGAGCCGAACACTCATAGGTCCAATTCTTGTGGGCCGAATCCTCACATCCCGAATTGGTCATGAACGGAATTCTCATGGGCCAAATCCTCACATCCCGAGTTGGTCATGAACGGAATTCTCATGGGCCGAATTCTCACATCCCGAATTGGTCATAAGTCGAATTCTCATGCGTCGAATTGGTCATAAGCCGAATTCTCAAGGGCCGAATTTGTCATAAGCCGAGTTCTCAAGGGCCGAATTGGTCATAAGCCGAATTCTCTTGCGTCGAATTGGTCATAAGCCGAATTCTCACATCCCGAATCAGTCATAAGCCAAATTCTCATGAGTCGAATCCTCATGGTCCGACTTCTCACATCCCGAAACAGTCACAAGCCAAATTCTCATGGGTCGACTTGGCCAAAATCCAAATTCTCAGGTGCCGAATCCTCATATGCCAAACGCTCATACCCTACATCCTCCTAGTCATCAGACCTCATAAACCAAATCCCCAAATCCCTAATCCCCCCATTTGGAGTTACTATTATTAACAACCAATTGCAGCAGAATTTTGTTTAGCACTCCGAGTTCATCCTCGAATTATAGGTAAACCCAGGGGTTGAGGGAAAAAGTAAGGAGGGATATGGTATTACCAAGTTCCAGGTACTTGGATTAATTGGCCTGTACAGTTAAGGGAGGTTGTGGTAGGGGGATCTTCGTCGATCGCCCGCGGCCCTCTCACGGTTAATTTATTGCACCGGCCACGGGTGGACGGTGTCGCGGTTGTCTCGGCCGCGATCACGACACCGCAAATGAAGACTTTTATGCTAAACGGCTCGCCGAGCAGGTGGAAGAGGAACGTGCCGCGCACGGATCCATTAATTACGATGCCTGGGAATACGCGAACGGGATACTCGACTGTGCTGATTTCGAGGAAGACGTTATTTGAGGGACACACGGTGTCCCTTACACAGATCGAGAGCTCTTGTAATTCGATTAATTTATACTCGTTTAAATGTGCTCGAGATTTTATATTTCAGATACATTGCTGAAATTAAATATGCTCTGGAAGTTGGAGGTACTGTGTAATTAAGCTCCTAGATTTTATATTTTTTAATTCGTGATGTTTTATGTTTATAAATTCTGAAACCTCAAATTTATAAATTCTGAATATTCAAAGTCTATAAATTCATGTTCCTAAATTTGCAAATTCATAAGTACACAAATTCACAGTCACAAATTTCCAACTTCTCAAATCTCCAGGTCCTCAGATTCTCACATTCTCAGACTATTAAATCACCAAATCCCTATATCCCCCAATTTTTGAGTCCACAAATACCCACATCCCCAAATGTCCAAATCCCTGAAATCCTTACAATCCCGAAATCCTCGTACACCAAAAGTTCCAAAATTCCTACACCCAAACAAAATTTGCTCCTCAAAACAAATCCACAGAGTCCAAATCGACCAAATCGCATATTCTCGAAGGTAAAACGAACAAATTCGTGTCCGTAATCGTCCGAGAGTGGAATTAAACGAAAACAAGAGAACGAGTGTCGACGATCATTGAAGTTGGCACGCATCGTTGCGCTCGATCGGTGCGGCGCCGAGCGAAGTCGGTAGCCGGCGTCCCGCGTCGAAATTGTCTGCAATTTCAGCGGCGAGTGGAAATGATTTATCAGTCGGTCGTGCATTAGCATGAGCAGTTTATTTTAGGCGATCGCTGCTCGGTGGAAAGGTTGGATGGATCTTACCGCTCAATCAACGAGCCCGTTCACGCCTCCGTCGAGTCACTCGCGGTTGAATCTTGTGTCACGACGTCGTATAATCACCAACCCGCTCGGATCTACGCGCGTATACATGAATAACTTAAGCGAGATCCGCTTATCGCCGTGGCGAGTTGTCGAACGTGACGTTGCTTTCGCGTTTCGTAACTTCTCGTTCGCTGCTTCGACGAATGCCGACGATTTTTATGCTTTTTATACTGCGACGACAGGAAAGCGACTTCTCGTTCAACCTGTATCGAATTGCACTAATTGTGTATCTTCCGTTTAAAATGTGCACTCGGAGATTTGTTGTGGAGCTTGGAATTGGCGATAGAGTGTGAGTTGCACGATTTTAAAATTACTCAAAATCACTATTGGAGGGTGTTGACTTTAGGGTGCTTCGCTGGGTCTTGTATAATTAGTGGTACGGGCCATTCAGGGATATGGGGCATTTATGGATGTAGGACATTCAGGGATATATGTCACCTAAGGATGTTGGGGCATTCAGGGGTGTGGTGACATTCAGGGGGATGGTAGTATTCAGGGGGGACATTTAGGGGCATGGGACAATCAGGGGCATGGGACAATGAGGGAACTGTGTTGGGTGGAAGCTTCCATCGGGACATTACAATATAATATTATATTATACATATAATATTATATTTTTTCCGTAAGGACAAATAATTATAACTCTCACATTGAAAGTGCTTAATCTTTTGAAATATCTAGAGTTCTTGGGTGAGCAGTGTCCAACTTATGAACGGGTGTAGTTCGAGTTATCATAAATCGTTCCATGTTTCGAGTTGCGTAAAGGATAATAGGTATTGTAAAGGATAATAGGATTGCTCTGGGGTCAGCGAGGAATATCGTGACCTTCTCGGGGAGATTCGAGCAGGTGAAATCTTGAAGATGCAACATTGTTTAGATCGACTTCTTCTTTGCTATAAAAGCAATTCCAATTGCAATATTTATTAATCGATATTTGCGTGGTCTTAAGATTACACGAAATGACTGGTGTTCATTGCACATTTTGATTTAACCTTTCCATCTGTATTAACATTCTCGCGTCACCTGCTTGCCATTGTTTTCTTATCATAATTAATTGTTTGTTATGCTTTAGGATAAAATCAAGTTCTGTCATGTATCTTTAAAAAACGTATTATAAGATATGACGGTCTAATAATTATCGAAACTGCAATTTTGCAAAAATTTTGCAAGAATACGTCGTACGGTTGCACAAGAACATAATGAAAAAGTCTTCGCTCGAAAGGAATCAGAAAAACAATTTACAAGCATCGCGATCGCAATCGATCTATTAAGTACACGTTCAATATTGCCGATCTCTTCGATCGAAATCTCGTTGTCGATAGCCGTTCGATCATCGAGAGATTATTACAGAAGGTCAAGCCGTTTGTTACAAATGGTCAGTCGGTGGCTAAGCAAAGCTGACATTTTCAGCGGATAAAATGTGAACAGAGACGGATACGAGACGGTGCGCCATGTAACACGGCCACGTTCGGAGACCTTGTCAGAGAGTGCCGGTTCGTTCGGAGGGAACGCGGTTTGCTTTATTTCACAACAGATCCTACCGGAGTACGGATATATCGCTTTTATTCGTAATTTCCCGAGGCCCACAATCGAGCTGAGGTCAAGGAAAAACACGAGTGAAATGACGGGGTTCTGATCACTCTTGTATAGCAAATTTCCACGCGTCGAATTCCAATGCCCCGAATTTCCACGCGCCGTATTTCCACGCGTTGTAATTTCCATGCTTCGTATCACCACGCGCTGTAATATCCATGCGTGGTAATTTCTATTCGTCGTAATTTCGACGCGTTGTATCACCACACGCTGTACTTTCCACACGTCGTAATTTCCACATATGCTAATTTCTACCCTCCAAATTTTCTACACGTCGTAATTTCTACGCGTCATATTATCACACGTTGTATTTCATACGTATAGTACTTCTACACATAACTTGTTCTCATCATAACTTCTACCCATTGTACCTTCTACGTGCATCTACACATATGTCTTCTCCGCGCAGTACCTTCTGCGCAAGGAATCCTCCATACACTACTTCACGCGTTTTATCTTCACATATCGCCACGCTTTAAGCCTATTGTACCGTCACACTGTGCATCTTACATCCATTATATCGCCATATTATTCTCGAACGTACTGATCCTCTCCATATATTAATTCGAAAATCCTCACCTACAACCTTAATAACAATATACCAACGATCCACCGTCGCAACCTACTCTTTCCACTTAACCCATGCTAGCAAATTTACATTATACATCCTACATGTATGTATACACCCCACAATTTTTGATCTATTCAGAACACCGGTGTATCAGAAACGGTAACCGCAAGTTAACCATAGCTTCCCGGCGCGAAAACAAAGTTGCAAGAGAAGCTTCCACCGAATCGACCCGTCTGACCCCGACGTGCCAGTTGTACTGCAACATTTTCTGTTCGTTTTAGCCGCGCAACGGGGCTGGCTACGTATAAATACGAAGCTCATATCGCGTTACTCGCGATTCTGGCCGGTGTGTCCGCGGCATCGAACGGCGTGGCAGGAAAACGAGAAGGAAAGAGGGACTGTGAGCTGGGTGGCTGGAGTGGGAGGGGCGAGAGGATCGCGTAGGTAGCATTAGTCGTTTCGATCGGGTTGTTCTTGTTGGCCGTGTAATGCCGCTCGGATAGCGGAATGCGCGAATTCTTTGGAAAGCAACTGGCTGCTGGTCACGATGGTTCAGCCGGTACACTCGGGGCCAAATCTGGATTACCCTAGGCAAATTTGGATATGGGGAGATTTGGGGATGTGGGAATATGAGTGCAAGGATGTGGTAATGTGATTTGGGAATGTAGGTAGGTGAGAATTTGGAAATTTGGAAATTGAAAAATTGTCAAGCTTTGATATCTGGTCCTTAACTAAAGTAAGTGTACGTTGCACCCGAGTGTACGTTCGACTGGCCGACATGGCGGATGGAGCCAGTGTGCAACGATCCGGCAGATGTTGAAGAAGGTGAGGGAACTGCGCTCGTCCTTGCCTCTGGGGACAGGGTCGGCCAGGACCTCGGGAACTGACCTCTTCGCGCCTTCGATACGGAACACATTTTAGTCTACCTTCGACACGATGCCCAAAGCATATATTTCTATTAATAAATATTTTCGAGCTAATAATATTCTACGTCTTCTATCACTCATCTTCTAATTTACAAATTGCCACATTGTATTCTACCTTACAAATTTCTTACATTCCCATATTCTTAAACCCCCAAGTTCCCGATTTAGCCCATCCTTAAATTCTCAAGAAACCCTAGAAAGAGTAGAAATTTTCTTCGTGGCTTCAGTTGCCAGAATATTTGCTCTTGACTGTATCTGCAACCTGTACAAGAACTCATACTTCGAAAGAATTTCAAATAAACGCAAAAGTATTAAGCGAAGAACGCATAAAAAATGCAAATGTAAAGAAGAGAACATTTCCGTTAACCAAAATAAATATGTAAATAACACCGGCCGAGATACCGATCAATCATGTACCTATAACGGAAGAGTATTAAACGTTGCGTAATACCAAGCCGAGGATCATTAATTAAACAGAAGCAGCAACGGTGCTCGTTCAGCGAAAGTGACAGGTGAGCAGGACGCGGAGAGAACGGGTCCAGCTGCGGCAGGTGCATCAGCCTCTCAGAAAAGATCGAAAGGGAGAGTGCTACCGATGAACCCAGGTCATGGTAGAGCCTGCAGCTACGATTGGCCATTTCGGTGGGCCCGTTCGAAACGAGTATAATTTAAACGGACGTTACCCGCCAGGAGGAATCCGCTCGTTCAGACAGTGCGGCGCGGACGCTAGCGAAGACGAACGATGGAGAAAGCAGATAATTGCACGATCGGATCTAATTAGCATAAGGCAGGTCCTGCCGGGTCGCCTCCGAGATCCAATCCCGAACTTTCCTTCGGGGATTCGTTGAAATTACACGTGCGCACGGACGACTAATAATGCCCCCAGGCCTGAACGGAGTGCAGGCATAACAATGCGCGAAGGGAGCGAGTTAATAGCTGGGTATACCAACCTCCATATTGCTTGCATCTGCGCTGGTGCCTGAACTCAGAAGCGAGGGCTTTTGCAGGTTTCTGTGTGAAATGTGTGCATAATTCATTCGTATCGAGTTTCCTCAATATACTGATTTATAGGGTTCATAGTATTTTCTTGTATTTATTACTCGGCTCCAAGTAGTAGATAAGGGAACATATTAATAGGGGATCCCCTTACACCTTCATATGAAAAATCATGAAGTTCAGTCACAATGAAGAGAATCTTCACTTCACAGCATCATCGTACAGATAATTCAATAGCTTCACGAAACTAGTAAAAGATACCAATTGCTACTTGGAATCTGACGCAGAAACCATTTGTATGATCAGCAACCATGTTAATAGCTTGACGAAACTCGCAAAAGCTACTTGGTATCTGATCAACATTTGCATGATCAACCACGACATCATGCTGATAATAATTAACATCGACCGATAGCTTGACCAAACGAGTAAAATCTAGTGAACACATGGCGCCCCTGGAGGCAGCAGAATTGTTTGCATCAGTCGCGTCACGTACATGATAATTAACACGCGATAACTTAAAGAAACTAGAAAGAGTTGGAACTCGGATCTGTTGGGGGCATCGGAACGTTTTGCATGATCGGCAGCCGCGTCACAGATAATAATTAACGGTACCGTTAGGAGCACCGACGCACTTATCGGGCGCGTCCCCCAGCCGCGATCACGGCAGATAAAACGTGAGGTTGTTCGAAAGAGTGTCGAGGTAGCAAGAAATCTCCGGTTTATCTCGGGACGGTTCCTAAGGCCGGTGGTCGTAGATCATCGACAGGTAGAGGGAGAATCGTCGGGTGGAATTTCAGGTCGGTCGCGAGAGATAATGGCAGATCGCGTATCTGCAGTGAGGAGCAACGGCGCGGAGTCCCGCGGCAACTGGACTCTGGGCAGAAACGGGAACGAGCGCATCCGCTACATAAAGGCGCGGCAGCAGGCCTTCAAGCCCGGAAGAAGGTTCGCCGGGGCCTACGAGCGTGCACACCGGTCGAGGCGGTATTCAATAGCATCGATAATAAAATCATGGCGGCGTGGTTCGCGCGATGGTGTGCGTACGAGCCGAGAGGAGAGGTCGTGCAGAGCGCGCCCGAGCCGACCAGCAAAAGCGTACACCATCATCCTCGTCATTAGGATCTTTGCCGGCGTACACCCTAAGGCTAATCACTGTATTGGACACATCCGACTATGTCGTTAGACGTCGATGCAATTTTCTTCGCTTACTTCGCAGACTTTCTTAGCTTCGGGTACGCTAAAGTCTTCATACTGTACCATCTGGCGATACGCTCAAGATTTCGAGTTTCGTTTCGGCAGATTGTTGCAGTGGAAATGGACATTGAAATTATGGTTGTTAAGAGCTACGGCTATGGGAGACTAGGTAGCTGAATCAACCAATAAGTAAGTGGTTGCTCACGGCGTCTCGAGACATTATAAGACTTTTCTCAGGTTTTACATCTTTCGAATATTCAACCTCGTAAATTCTCCGAATTTTTTAAAGCTTTTAATCTTGAAACTCTCACATGTCCACATAATCATGTGATCATGAGTTATACTTATCATTGACAAGATCAGTTCGCAATCTTCAAAGGACTACATGGTTATAGAATTTCAAGGTACCAAATAGCAAGTACGCGATGGTAAATGTCCTGCAGAATTTCAAGGATGGTTTAATTCCGAATTTTCCCACGAAAGAGTAAATATTGGTGTATAGAGAAGAGTATAAAATACGAAGCCATTAGTAGGCACGGAATTAAGTTGCAAAGTAAACTGGGACAGGTTCCCATTGGCAAGCCCAAATCCCGAGCCGGCAGTCCCTTAACTAGTCGCTCGAATTGAATTGAAAGGTGGTTCACCGTAAACGGATAGTCCTTAAATGGCCGGCCGGATTATTGGACGCGAGAAATTCTGGATTGTCAACGGTGCTCGTTAAGCGAATCTCGGCGAGCGCGTTAACCGATCGCTTCCTCGATTTTCACCGCGAGTCCGACCACGCCAACGCGGCCATTTCATTGCTGTGCCAACCGGATTTTTCTCCCCCGTACACACGCGAACGCCTCTAATAACCGTTCGAACGCGGTTTATTCGCATGATATATCGGAACATGTACGGCTCCGCGTTCGATACCTCGCCATTGACTACATTCTGTGCAGTAGCGTAAGCGCTTATGACGTTTTTAGTGTGATTTGTGAGGTGCAGCCGGCAATCGTAAGACGCTTAATTTTCCATTAAACTGGAAAAGAATATTTAGAGGAATGTTAGAGGGAATTCCTCGAATAGTTCGCAACGAGTGTTTCCCAAACGTTTATCAACGGCTTTACCTTCTCCACGAATATATTCTTACCCTTTGGAATATTACACCTCTCGAAAAATAGCGTTGCTTTATGTCACGGAAACCAGTTTAACTTTCGTTCCCACAGAAAATTAACACTGATGACATGTTCAATGATGTTCTCTTAACATAATTCTGTCAGCGAGCTTAAGTATAACAAAATATTTAAAATTGCAAGAAATGTCCGAAACAAATATAAAACTAACGAAGTATTTACAAACAAGCAATTCGACTTCAGGATCAGAAAGATCGAGCTAATCGCCCGGAGGACGTAGCAGATCGAGTGTATCTGCCTATGTTCCCCATTCAGCATTGTTCTCGCACGAACATGGTGTTTTGAGCAAATCGTGTTGCGTCCGAGATAAGAAAGTAAAGAAACATCCGACCCTTTCAGTTAAGTTAAGTTCTCGGGACCTTAAGGACAACGATGGTTCTTAGAAGCGCGAGCGAGAACCGTAATCGTTGCCCCAGAGGCTGTGCCTAGTATACGAATCACTGTCGGCAGAAAAGTAGCAGCCCGCGGGCTCCGTAATTTCCGTAAATACACAGTGAAAACAACATCGACGATGTTCCTTCTCGTCTGTCCGCGGACAAGTGCAAGAACAGAGATCAGGAAGTGGTTCTAATAGTTTCTTTCCAATCCCGTCCTGTTTTGCTCGACTTACGGCCAGAGTGCATCACCTGCTTGACATTTCTTTAAACCTTTGCGTGTACAATGCGTTGTAAGTTGCCACTTTGTCGTATTGTGGCGTGTATAAAATTATCAGTTTCGCAAACGTTTAGATCCTAACTTATCAAGTTATTAATGCATACTCAAACTCCTGAACTCAAAACTTCGCAACTTGCAAATGTTCAAGGTATCTAGATATCGAGCTACCAAGCTATCAAGGTGTCAAGGTATCAAGACATAAAGGTATCATAGTATCAAGGTATCAAGACATGAAGGTATTAAGGTATTCTAATCCATGGTGGTAACTGAACACTCAATATTTGAACGCCCGGTAATTGAACGCGTGATGATCCAATGCATCGTAGTCGAACAAATGGTAACCCAACACATGGTAGCCGAATGTGGTAATCTAACGCCTGGTAATCGAACGTGTGATAATCCAACATATAGTAGTTGAATGAGTAGTGACCCAGCACGTGGTAACCGAGCATCTTCAACATACATGATGATTCAACATACCACGTTCGAACATATGATAATTTAACACCTCATAGACGAACGCGTGGTAGTCCAGCACGTAATAATCCAGCTGGTAATGACTTAATGCGTGGCAATATAATGCACGATAATTAGAACATGCGATGGTTCAACACATGGCGATGTATGCATATTCTGTACCGTACAAACTGCTGGTTTACAAAGCGATGATCAGCATGCAGAGCGACTTTATCTCGGTTCTATTCGAGCCGTGTCTGGGAGCCCCGCGAGAATTAAGTACGAGTAACATCGAGTCGAACAATTAAACAACGTTGGAGGGAAAAAAATGAGGCACTTTCGATGATCGCACGACCCACTGCGAGCAAAACGAGTCGTCGTTCGAGGGGAACAATGAGGGCCGCGGGAGAAAACACAAGGACGATCCCACGTAGTCGTCATCCCGTGTTTTCCCGACGTCATGATACCAGCTACGTTACTCTCTTCTACACGATCTTATTATACCGTTTTTGCCTTGAACTCGCTCCAATATAATCCAAATCTTTCAGTTATCCTCAACACTTTCCCTGCCATATTGAGAAAAAATCCCCAACGCTACAAATTTTAATAAATTCAAAGGAGGAAATAAACTTCTGAAGATTCTTAACGCACTGTACATCTTTTCAAATTATGCACGTAATAGGTCCAGAAGCGTAACCCACTTATAAAATGTTAATACTATACCCAATATCGTGTCAACGATAAGGCTAACAAATTAAGAAACGATACTGGAAAATCGGCAGGTATTTCTAGTAATACCATAGTGTGTCTGAACATATATGTAAATTCCCGCGTGGCAGTAAAATGTGAACGCGTCGATTGGTGTGTGGGTCCCCGGTGACCGGCGCCACAAATCGATCGAGAACGTTAGATGTCGATGTCATTTGAAAACCTTGAACGAACTGGGCCGCCTGGCCGATTCGGGTTGCCCTTTCTCCGATCGTGGCTGCACTTTGATCCCATAAACTATTTATGCTAATGACAATGCTAATCGTGTGAAGTCAGCGGGCAAGACACCATCGCTGTCGGAGCTGGTGCACGCCGCGTCGGCCGTTTCGAGCAGAAAAACAAGGCGTTCAACGAGCAACCGCTATGCTAATGTTCCGCTGGCATTAAATGGCGTGAAATTCGATTGCAAAAATGCCTCGTACGTTATCGTTGCTTTGTCTGCAACGACACCAGTTTCCTGTCGGGCGACCGCCTTATTCGATCGCTCGAACACGAGTTTCATTTTCTTTTGTCAATTTATAGGATGTCGTGTATGCAAATCGGGGATTCGAATTTAACCGCTTAATACGTTCGTTTATATTTTAAACGTCTATTATTCATTTCTACTTATCAATTCAATAAGCCGATACTCGGACGAAATAATGGCGGCCATTTATTAAAAATCGAAAGATATTCCAGAGTGTTGCTTCAAATGTGTCAGTGGTTCCCAACAGTTGAAAACGGGATTACTACTATAGGGACGATATCTTCGGGGACGATTCTCGATGAAAAGTTACATAGTCGTGCAATATATCTCGTGATATCTTATGAATTTCGTGACAGGAACGATTTCTCGATGCCACGCGACGTTTCAACGCGGCATAGTAACCTAACCGAGTACGTTTCAAGAACAAGACAGACGATTCACGGCTCTCGCGAGTAATTTCAGACGCTTTTTGTCCCCGTGTCGAGCCGATCGCTCGTTTTTCCACGTACTGAAAGCGGTATCCTTCATCATTAGTCCTTCCCTGCTTCGCTAGATCGGACAAGCCGGTCGGATTCAGGCTCGGCTTGGTCGCGTCTCGTAATCCCGCCCTATCGCGGGC
This sequence comes from Megachile ligniseca, assembly GCA_945859555.1. Classification (NCBI taxonomy): domain Eukaryota; kingdom Metazoa; phylum Arthropoda; class Insecta; order Hymenoptera; family Megachilidae; genus Megachile; species Megachile ligniseca. The sequence goes on from OX243783.1 coordinate 9,868,206, forward strand.
AAAAAACGGATGAATTCACGGAGTAACAACGTAACGACAACGATCTCGACTAATGGTTGTTTCTGTGCATGGACAACCGATTCAACAGACCTCGGCCACGAGGTGTTGCCATTAAGATCCTCGAATCAGTAGCGACGATTAATTTTTCCCCTCGCTGATTGGCGAATGATTGATCGCTTTCGATTTGTCAGGCTATCGCTTTTTATCGCCTTCGACATGAGACATTGTTGGTACGCGAGGAACTTCGGTAACAAGGTGCTGTTAACGACTTTGGTGTGCTCTATGATTGCAGGATTATTAACACTCTATGGAATGCTGATTTAGTCAAGGACTATTACGTTGATGCATTGTATCAGTGTGTATTTACGGTGAAAAGAGACTTTTATAGAAATGATTGTAGACAGGTTACACTTTTTTCATGATTCCTTTTTAGTGAAAGGGAGTGAGACGAAATGAGAGAGTCTGAAGGTATCTAAAACAAAATGGAAGAATCTAAAGGCATCCATGAGAAAATGAATTAACAGTAAGTGGATTGTAGGTAACACAGTTAATTACAGTTAGATCATGACAAAAATTTGTTAGACGCATCTAATCTCTGCAGTGCAGAGAAAGGTACAAGAGGAAGCGTGTCTCGAATAGAGAATCCAATTTGCCTGGATCGTCGGTTATAAATCTGTCGGTTGGCATAGGTGCAGGCCGACTGCCAATTTCAGATAGAGACGTTAGGTTTCCACGAACGGGGTTGGATCTCGGTGTTCTCGTTCAGGCGGCGACCGCAGGGTCCGCTCGTCTCGCCTCTTATAGCGTTGCTGATCGAAGAAACGATTTCTCGGTCCGCGGAGCCGGCGACCAGAAAGTCATACGGTCGCCGATCAGGCTGCACGACTTTTGCGCCGCTCGCCTTGCATCCCATTCCGAATAAATTATCGTTCATACGTCGACTGTCGCCGGTGCATGCTCGACCGGGAAACTTGTCGCTGGCGAAGTGCAACACGCTGGCCCGCCCAATGAGACGGAAGCTGACTTCCGTGACGATCGTGACCCAGCCGCCCTCGATCGATATATTCCGATCTAAACTCCACTTACCGATTTTCGAATAATCCTGCAGTTCGAAAAATACCGTGTTCTTGTATTCAGTGTGTGTACCTGTGAATATGTGGATTGAGTTCGAAAATATTTGACACCCTGTATGCACTGTTGTAACGAGATGATTAAGTTCTCATTCGAATCAAGAGATAACTTCTCAACGAGTTATTACCAAATGCTGATCTAGATTCGATTTAGCTGGTATAGACAATAGTTCGATTGGTACAATATGAACATTGGTTCGATAGAAAAGGTACACGACTATTTAAAGTAGAGACCTCGCTGGATATATTTTGGACGAGGGTCACTCATACCGATCAGAAAATAAGGAAAGTCTCTCTCAATTGCTAGAACTTGTAAGAACCCAAGAAATACAAGTCCACAAGATTTCGCAATTTTTACATATACAATGAATTACTGCACTTTGGAAAATTCTGTGTACATTAGACAAAACTGAAAGTTATTCAAGTGTTCAGTAATAAATCATAACAGTTTTTCGATGAAATTTTAAAAACATTCTTTCGCAAAGGTTTTAACAATTGCGAAGTAAGGTAGATAATTAGAAATCGATATCCGATACGATCTGGGAAAATCGAACGGTTCGCGTGTTACTGGCTCGTTTTCGTTAAACGGCTATCCGTGGCGCGGGGTCATTAGCAAAGAATTCGCGACACGGTGTAGACAAAGGGGATTCTCAACGCCATTTTCCCTCGCACGTGTGTGGATGAAACGAAAACCCGGTCATGAGTAATCGCCATTATAATCATCATATGCAGGTGTATCGCGGATGTTATCGCGCGACATCGATTTCGCAAGGCGTTCCCAAGCTGAGGCGCAATCGCGAGCCTACTTTTCGCAATTGTTTCGCGGCTCGAAAAAGGAAGTGATGATTCAACGACGCTCGACGAAATCAAGGGAAAAAAGAAACAACGCTCGCCTCGAAATTAACGGTGAACAATTACCATTCGGGATCAGTTTGATTAGATTGTTCAAATTGTTCTTAGATTGTTCAAATAGGGTCAAATGATCAGTCTAATCATATTTTACATTTACTTTGAATACAATAAGTTAGATTTGTGTTAAAACAGTAATTGAAGATAAGTTATTCTGATAGAGATGAGTCAAACTTCATATGGATTGTATCACAGATCGGTCTATGTCCGTCAAAATGATTTATTCATGAAATGTCATTTAATACTAATTTTGTCTAGCAACAAGATGAAAACACTTCCTATCTCTCTTCAAATTTTTCGAAAGCAAATTTCTGAGAATTTGATAATTCGAAAATCTGAATCGTTGAAGAACCCTTTTCTCCAGCAGGATCCTTACATACGATTAGCACCATCAAACCGCTTCCGGTACGATTTCGGCCAAGAGAATAATCTCGATCGGAACTCCCTAAATAATCGGTGGCGTCGGCGTAAATGAGGTTGAATGCCGCGTACGGGTTCTCCCCTAGTCGTTTCTCAAGGGGGACCACAGCGAGCCGAGAAGCCACCGGGGCGATGGGAACCGCGAGATAGTCGTCCGCACATTGATTTTCAAGAACGCCAAATTGCAGGAAGCGAGAGGTCAGATCGAGCCGACGGCTACGTACACGAGCGTTTTACCGTGGGGAACCCACCACTCGAATACGTGCAACCGACTCTCCTCTAGGGAGGATACACCTGTGCACCTGCAACTCGTCCGGCTTGCTCGACCTCGTCCGCCATCGAGGAACGCGAGACTTCCGGGAGCAGTTCGTGAGCGGGCATTTTTTCTGAGAGCCGCTCGACCGAGCTGCGCCCTTTATTCGATCCGACTTGAAATTGTGACAAACGACATCGTTCGCCGGACTTAACGAGCTACGAGCTTGCACGCGCCTTCGACGCGGACAGCACGAGAGGATCGCTTCAGGTTTATCGCGCTCGCGGTTTCAACGACTCTCTTAAACCGCTTAGACGCTTCTGTTCTGTTACCTGTTTGATGTACTTTGTGGGAGATTTAGGGAACTACGTTATTAGGATTTGTGAGATGTGGCTGTACATCGAGTCAGATTCATTTCAATGTTCATTTGTTTTAATACTGCAGTCATAATTAGGTACCTCTGTCGAAAGATTGTAGGTTAAGGGGTTAAGTGTCGTTGCTAAGTTACGTATGAGTAAGTGGACTTTGAAAATTAAAGTGACCATAAATAATCAAGCTTCAGTCATAACTTCAGTCCTACTTACAGGATAACGTATCCTTATATCACTTGTAACCAAATGTAGATCTCTAAAGAGTTAATACTTCCACATATTATATATTCTACAGTCACCTTCCCTTGCATATGAACATTTCAAAATGTAAACTACCAAAACATATACAGAATATCAAACAATAATGGTTCAAAAGTTAGTGGTAAGAAGGAATAACGAGAACATCGAGAGCGATTCGTGCAATGTATCAGAATCGATACAAAGGCAAATATCGAGAGCAAGATCGAAGTTATGGAGAGGGGGGCGCCAGCACGAGTGGGGGAGGTCAGATGAGGTTGCCGGCGTTGTGTAGCGAAAGTGTACACACAACACGCCCGCCCTAACCGCGCCATGGATTGCGGAGCGCGTGCTACCACCACTAGCTATCTAATTGCATTAGCCGGCACGAATGGCAGCCACGGTACGAGTGACACCGATTTACTACACTTCGACGACGATACGATCTCGACGGTTTCGCAAACCGCCGCCGCGGCTTCCGATTTGAACTTAGAACCGTTTTCAAACGTTGCCCGCTCACGATCTACGTGTCATGGACGCCTAACAACGACGTGCACGAAAATTCGATACAAATTTTCTTTTCGACGGAGAAATAGTTTCAAGGTTTCACATTCTCATGTTCCCAAAGTTATACATACGTAAATACTAACATCTCAAAATTTGTGTATGTCCAGATCCTTATGGTTCCAAACTTCCACATTCCCAAATCTTAACATCTCATATCTCCACATCCCTGGATCTTCCAGATTCTACATTCTCAGATTTATGCACTCACAAGCTACCACACTTCCCACATCTAACATCTCCAAATCCCTTCATCCCCACATTGCCACGCTCCCAAACACCCACATACACAAATCCTAATATCTCCAAATACCTACATCTTCGAACCTCCACTTTGCCCAATTCTCACATCCTTAAATCCTCACATCCCCAAATCCTCACATCTCCAAATCCTCACCTTCCCCAAATCTCAAAATTCCCGATCACCTAACAACTAAAGCAACCTCAACCAAACTCTATAAATGATCAAACTTGAGATCTAAAGTTATGTCGAAATTGGCCATGCATCAACTTCGTCGATACACCGTGGGCAAATGAAAAGATTGACCCGGTCGACCCGCAACAGAAGGCAGCGTCGGTGTTTCATGCAGGGTCGCGTTGAAACACAGAAACAAAGTGGCCGTAGCGAAGCGCGGTTAAAGGGGTCTGTCGGAGGGTCGGTGAAGGTAGCCAGAGGAAGGGATCACGAGGAAAGGGGCAGGGGCATTGTGATGCGCAGAGATCGGTCACACGATAGACCCGGTCAAGGACGTGCTCCGCGTCGGGTTCCCAAGCGAGTTGAACACACCGTCGCGCGTGTACACGCGCGCGTCTCTACGCTCGTTCCTCTTTTCTCCTCGCTGTTCTTCGTCCCGGCTCCTCGGCTGACTCGCGTCATCCAGGAATTCGTGTATCGCCGGGAAACGGGTAAATTAGTCCGTCGGGGTAATAGAGAACGAGACCTTGGATCATAAAACAGAGCGTTGATTCACTCGCTACACATTGTAAACTTTACTGAGATACACTTTCGCTTGGGAGCTCTTGATTTATCTCGGTGATCGATTATGTACGTTGCTTATGTATATTTATAGAAATCTGCAAAATATGGGTTGTGGAATTTTTAGGGGATGGATTTTGTTTGCAATGTGAGGATTTGGGGATGTGGAGATGTGGAGATATAGGGATTTGGGGATGTGAGGATTTGAGGATGTGAGGATTTGGGAATGTGGAGATATGGAGATATAAGGATTTGGGGACCTGAGGATTTGGGGATGTGAGGATTTAGGGATGTGAGGATTTGAGAATGTGGAGATATGGAGATATAAGGATTTGGGGGTGTGAGTATTTGGAAACGTGATGATTTGAAGATGTGAGGATTGGGTATGTGGGGATTTGAGAATGTGGACATATGGAGATTTGGGGATGTGAGGGTTTATGAATGTAGAGATTTGAAACTTGTGCAGTAAAAATTCAGATCGCCAGAAAACAGAATTTTAGAGTTTGTAGCACTTGTACATTTGAAGGTTCAAGAACATATGAAGATTTGACTTCAAAACTAGAAACTACCATTACCAAACCACTAACTACCAAACTATAAACAGCAGTATCAGTTCGTTGTTAGATCATAAAGCGTTTCCCGGAACGTAAGCTGCGTAGTAAACGAAGATAGGATCATCGAAGGAACGAGGTCGAGGCGTGTAAAAAAGGCGCGAGCGTAGCTGGCATCGTGTATCGATGGCCGCGCAATTTGTGCTCGACACTCGTGCAATTACAGTAAGAACGAACGTCTGATTGTTCGATTTTTGGCTCGGTCGGAATGAGAGCCGCTGTGCTGATAGTTAAAATAGTGGGAGTAAACTGGGAGTAGTACGGTGTGCAGTTCAGAGCGAAGCGGAGAGGACAGCGGGGAACGAGCGGCTGAGACAATGGAGCATTAAAGCCACGGCGTGGTTTTCTAGACAGGAAATTACAGGGATCACGCGGAGATTGACAGAAAAACGGCCCCGGAGAGCTCGTAGATAGCGAGAGCGCGGCCACACGATAAACCCCCGTTCCTGTTTCCTCCTGTCTCCTACACGTGAGAATAACCATTTTTAACTATGACTGACCATATTTAGCAGAAACGTTTTACCAAACTGCCAAGTGTGCAGATAGATTATTTCTAGATTAGATCTCCAAATTTTTGGGTCATAATCAAGGTTCTAATGTTTCAAGGTCTCAACGCTTCAAAGTTCCAAAGTCTCAAAGTTTCAACAAAATGTTGAGGTCTTCAAATCCCAGGTCATTCACGTTCACGATCTCAAAATTTGAAGTGGTCAGCGGCTCTTAAAGTCTCTGGGTACCTATGATCCAAGACTCCAAGTCTATGATCACATAGCTTGAAGATTTCAAGACCCAAATCTCGAGGAGTCAATTTCAGTAGTAGATCCCCAAGTGCAATTTCGCTTGAAAGCAACTATGAACTACGTTCCTAGCAAAGTAACTAGTAAATAACGCAGAAGCAGACACCGAAGACAAGCCGCACTTGGCAACGTGAAAATAAGAGGAATAACACGGTGGAAGGAGTAGACCGGCCGATCGGCATTATTGAGCGATCCGCAAACAGGTGTACAGCTATTTCTAGACCAGGAACCGTGCAGCCGTTGCAAGGAAGTTCGATAAGTAAATCCTCGTGACAGTAGGGTCGTTCAAGGTCACAGGCAAGCCTAACATGCCGACTGCCGACGTGCCGTGTAGGATTCGTGCCGAGACCTGGCAGTGATGTAGCTTCATCCTTCACGTGGTTCGTGCTCGTCCACTTTGGGTGATCTCCACGCTTGATCCTCTAACAGCGCTGTTAGAATGCAATTCAGAGCTGCAACCTTTGCCAACATTATCACTCTGTCTACCTCTTCGAACCTTTGAACCCTTACTACCGCTACCATACATTCATGACACCATCTTTGCATGACCGGGATTCACTGAATTGTGATTATTAGTTTGATCTTGATGAGGGTAAGGTACTTTAGATACATTTAGATACATAATCAGATATAATTTGAGATATTTTAAGTATGCACGTGCGGCGATATAATGGGTGATCATATGATGACGGATCAATGGGTAGGTTGAGGATTATACCACGCATAGTAATTTTACATGTTGTGGTTCAACGCGTGAATCAAAGGGTGGAGGTCTAGCGTGTAGTAATTCCATGCGTGATAACTCAACACGTGGTATTCCGGAGCGTAGTGTTGCAACGCGTGGTGATCCAACTCTTGGTAACTCCACATGTGGTGACTCGACTCGTGGTATCTTCACATGTGGTGATTCTGCAATGCGTGGTGAACCCATGCATGAACATATGGCGTTCCAGCGCGTAAAGTTGTAACACGGAGTTATCCAACACGTCCTCTAACACGCGATGATGCAACCTACCAATCCACGGTACAATCACCTAACCCTTGACCCATCTCCATCCAACTTGTTCATCCACAATTTTCAAAGGCGATTAAAATTAAAGAAAGAGGCGAACGAACCTGTCCACATAGCAGGATGTTGATGGCCGCGGATTCTTCGGCGCACAGCTGAAACATCTTGCAGCAGACGTCGATGACGTACGGCGTCGTGGCTATCCATTACCAGGGGGACGATAAATTCACCCTCGCCAGGGTTGACCGGGTGAACCTGAAGAGCAGCGTGTCGTACTCTCCTTGATTCCGCCGGGTGGTGGGTCTCTCGGCTAATAAAGAAGGCAAACGGTGCGGCGAGGCCGAGAGAGGGGGATCAAGCGGTATATTGGCAACATTAAGTATAAATGCAACCTACCGAGATTTATGTCTGGCGAGGAGAGGAGTGAGCGAGATGAAGAAGAGGAAGGAGGAGAAAGAGGATGGTCGTGGTGAGCAGAAGGGATGAGGTCGCCGCGAGGCGTAGCGGAGACCACACGGAGTGCAGGGCCTGCTCGTGGCTCGTGGGGGGCCCTTCCTTCCACTTTCCTTAGCCTCTCTTGCCAACAGTTTACTCTCTCTTTTAACCCTTTTCTTGCCTGCTCGCGAACTTTTATCGGTAACTGTGCCGAACAACCCTGTGGAATGATTACCATCTACCTTTGAACACGGAAACTTGTTTCATCGATTATCACTCTCTTCTCCGACGAACGTGCTTTTTTGCGGGTGTAGTTGTCCTCCTCGAGGACATTGACGTACACTTAATTATCTTAATTATCTCAACCTAAGTGTTGCTCACATAACCTTACACTAACTAAACACCGTAATCTCTCATTCTCAGATCGATCTGATATGAACATTGCAACCCATGTGAATATATGCAAGTTACAAAACATAGTCTAACCAAAACAATCTCGATCTACTGTAAATTCGGATCAATTACTTCGATCGGCGTTGAGTCGCCGTTCAGGCGCCATTTTTCAGAATCGCTCTCGATGACGGATCTGACAAAGTCAGTTTTATTCGAACGAATGTTGGAAAGTGACAGAACAAGCTTCCAGAGGGAATACCCGTAAAACAGCTGGTATCATAGCCGACATCGTCGCCGGGACTCTAAACCCGGTGAAGATCATTAGCGTACGACCACTCGACTCCCTTTAATCTCCGGTTTCGTTGCTCTACTCGCCATTAGATCGGTCAGTTCCATTCAATAGGCGGCACGGTTCGTGTACGTCAAAGAGAACGAAACGTCGCGGAACCTGCTAATAAATTCTATGCGTATTTACGCGCTGCAAGAACCATCGAACACGAAGTACTGAGAATTCCTATCTGACTCTGCCGGTGTAGTCAGAATCTTCCCTAGGGAATTCAAAAATTCCCTTAATAAGTTAGGTTGATGTTGGGTCAAATCAAGTTAGGTTAGATTAAAGGTATATTATATGACAATAAATTAAGATTATACTAGATCAAATTAGATTACCATATCAAGTTATACTAAGTTTAATGTTACATTAAATTTGATTAGAGCAACAGGATTAATACCATTATCCACAGCTTCATTTAATCAGTGTACGACCGTATGATCATTCAGGTACCACACATGTCAAACTCGATGATTTTGTATATCGGGACAAGTTAAATAAGAGACAGGTCAAACACGTCGCGTATCTTTGTATAAAATTTTGAAACGCGACACACCAGATCCGCAGGTTAAGACGCGTTCGAAAATGTAGGAAAATGGAGGAAAACGAAGTAATCGAGCAGGGCCGTAAAGATAACCTGTAAGTCGGTGCACACGTAACACTCGCGGCGTTACGCAACAGTTACAGATATTGCGTTCGGTGATGCTTGGCTCGAGACGATATCGGAACGCGATCATTCGCGGGACACGAACCGGTTTCCCATACCGAGGCTATTCAATATTCCTTCACGGTTAATTTATCGTGTCGATCTTATTAAGAAAGCCGGACATCGCCGATCGAAACGAGCCAAATCCACCAGCACGCTTTTTTCCTGATACCGCGATGAAATTTGCCGCGCGTAAACTAGCCGGCTAGGATGAAGACATTTAATGGGTCCATAGAACGATCGTGATAGCAGCAGGCACTCCCAAGCGGAAGCGCTTCAAAAACCGATCCACCCGTCGTCCACCGAGGCTAGTTTGCCGGCTAAGTCAGCCTTGAGGAAAACATTCCTCATCCTGGGCCACGGGAGACGTTTCTTCCGTTATAATGCGCCTGCGATCCCACCTCGACATCGTTTTTCCTTCTACGTTGGCCTACGGTGGCCGAGCGCTATCTGCTCGGTCGGGGCTACTTAACAACGACCGTTTTAGCGTGTAACCAACCGAGCCTGCATACCGCCGCCCGTATCAATTAGATTAGAGGATTTATTCGCGGTTATACCGGCCCCACTAACTTCTACTATTGGTATGCCTCTCGCGAATGCACGATCGCGTGTACCGAGCTTTAACTGTGCCCTTTTGTACAGTACTCCCCTTATATCGCCATTATTTCATTCTCTCGCACGATCCTGCGTGGAAATTGTTGTAATATCACTGGATGTTTTGTATCCGATCGTATATTTTTTTCTTTGGCGATACACGTTTTATTGCCATACTTCGGATGGCGATGCATGGTAGATCACTGGCTGCGTGATAGTCACGCGTTGTATTGCCATACCTTTCTCGCGTGTTCCGATTTCTACACGTTGTAATTTCTGTGAGTTTTGTCAGGTGTTGTATCGTCATGCTCTGTGTTTTCTATACATTACAATTTATGTAGATTGTAATTTCCCCGCGTTGTATCTCCATGCGTGATAATTGCCCCGAGTTCTATCTCCATGATAACTTCTACGTGTTGTATCATCTACATATGATAGTTTCTACGCATTGTACTTTCTATATGCAATTGTATACGCATCCATTAAACATTTTCTTCACTTTCTACCCATATTACTAAAGAGTCAATGGTGAGTTAGAATCTTATTAGGGAAAGGCCCGAATAGCTCCCCTCCTGTTCTTTTCCACCTCCTCCACCTTCTTCCATACGCGTAGTAGAAGAACGGCACGTAGGTAAAGTAAGGAAAACATGCATGGAGCGTGTGTGGAAGGTATGCAATCATGTCATTACAGCGGACCGTCTGGCGAGGGGAAGGGAAACGTTCGAGCTGGTAGACACTCGACCGGTAGTTATTTATATGGGACACCGTGATCCTCCGGCAATGTCTCCCGCCAGGGCGGACTCCGCTCGAGACGTTTCCTACTGAGGCTTCCTCCTTCGTCAGCTCACTGGAGATGCGTGCAGGACGATGCAAAATACTCCATATAATTTATTCGCAGAACTTTTTCTAGCTCTTCTTGGTAGAGAAATTACCAAGTGTGGAAACTGTATGCGTGGAAATTGGGAGAGTGGAAATTCGGGGCGTAGAGATTCGATGCGTGGAAATTGGGGGAGTGGAAATTTGACGCGTGGAAATTCGGGGCGTAGAGATTCGACGAGTGGAAATTCGGGGCATAGGAATTCGACGGGTGGAAATTGGGGGAGTAGAAATTTGATGCGTGGAAGTACGACGCGTGGAAATTCAGTGCGTAGAAATTCGACGCGTGGAAATTGGGAGAGTAGAAATTTGACGCGTGGAAGTACGACGCGTGGAAGTACCACGCGTGGAATTACGACGTGTGGAAGTACGGTGCGTGGAAATACGGCGCGTGGAACTCCAGCGCGTAGGAATTCAGAACATAGAATTTCATCGTCTATAAATTCACCTTATCCCAACTCACCCCAAATACATAAAACTAAACTTATCAAACCACATTATATTTCCACAACCAAATACCTACATCTATACCACCAAATTATCAAAGTGCAAATTAAAAAACTTTTTCCCAGCATCACCCATATCACGCTCAATAAATCTTGATACTCATATAGAGAATTTCTCATCAGATTATTTCAAAAAACAAGTTGATCTTGTCTATACCTGTACATACGTGATGGTTTCAATCGGACTAATCTGTACCAGATAGCTGTAGTAACTCAAGTTCATTTTTTCACCTTTCCCATTTAATCGATCGCCGTGCAAGAAATGTGTAACAACTGTTGCTTATCTGCTCTTCCGAGAAGCAATGAACATGAACATAGATTAGCCTGACAGTCATGGAAAAATGGCTGGTTGTTAGAGAACCTTCATTATCGATTACCGAGTACCAAGTTGTTCCATATCAAATGATCAATTACAGAACTGTCTGACTAGGCTTCAAAATAAACCACGGAATACCAATTACAACGTATCAATTTTGAAAGAAAAACCAAGAGGTTCTTTTACTCTCAACGAACCAACACAAAACGTTGATCAGGAAGAGTTAAACTATTAAGCTCTTATAAAATCAGTGTACCAATTATTTATAACACGGTCCGATGCGTTGCACCGTGCTAGCGATTATTAAATCCATAGTTAACTCTTCCTACGCCCATTTGTATCCGCCACAAAGACTCGAACGATATTTATCGCTTTATTTATTAAAGTTTTGCATAAATTATTTTCCCCAGACATGACAGATACGTACAACCCTGGACTATTGCAGTCCTCCAAGCTGCCATCGACATATCTTTCTGTTGCATTGCACGACCATGCAGAGCAAAGTCCGAAGCCCAGATAGAGATCTTCACGCTAAAGAATGAGGGAATCGAGAGTATTTTCTCGAGAGTGTATCAATGGGCCACGATGCTTTATCCTGTGACTTTCCACGGTAACATAGTAGCAGAGAATCACCTTCGCTAAGCAACCAAAGGATCCTAGTAGCTCCACACGTCTGGCTAATAGATGCCAGCAATCTCGGCTACACCGTCCATTCCGCTCTCTGAGGGTTTCTCGGGCATCAAACCGAATGTCCGCGCTTCTTCATATCAGGAGCCGCATATCTGTCGGCGTTAATTTGTCGAACTGCGCGGCGTCGTTAAATCCGACCGTGCGGATTCCAGTTGCCACGATTCAACCACGGATACAACGACCGGAGAGCTCTGCGTCGATATATCTCGCGGACGGATCCTCTCGTACATTGGCGTAACTGGACAGAGAACGTGCTACATCCCTTAAAACGATAATCGCACCCTACTGAATTATGGGGCGTGGGAATTCAACGCGTGGAAATTCGACGGGTAGAATTTTGTTGGGAGGAAATTTGACTAGTAGAATTTTGGAGCGTAGGATTCCAACACGTGGAAGTTTGGGGCGTAGAAATTCGGGACGTGAAAATTGGGGGAGTGGAAATTCGGGACGTGGAAATTGGGGAAGTGGAAATTCGGGACGTGGAAATTGGGGGAGTGGAAATTGGGGGAGTGGGAATTGGGGGAGTGGGAATTGGGGGAGTGGGAATTCGACGCGTGGAAATTGGGAGAGTGGAAATTCGGGACGTGGAATTTGGGGGAGTGGAAATTGGGGGAGTGGGAATTCGACGCGTGGAAATTGGGGGAGTGGAAATTCGGGACGTGGAATTTGGGGGAGTGGAAATTGGGGGAGTGGGAATTCGACGCGTGGAAATTGGGGGAGTGGAAATTCGGGACGTGGAATTTGGGGGAGTGGAAATTCGACGCGTGGAAAATGGGGAGCGTAGAGATGCAACGCGTGGAAATTAGGGAAGTGAAAATTTAACGCGTGGAAATTCGGGGGCGTAGGAATAGGACGTGTGGAATTTCAGGGGCGTTAAAATTCGACATATGGAAATTCAGTGCGTGGTATATCTGCTCGTGGAAATTCGTCGTATAGTAATCTAAAATGTAGATATGTACCACGTGGAAATTCCACTCCCGGTAATCTCACATATAGAAATGCTAACATATATCACATACTGATCGAATAGTAATTATAACGTGTAGAAATTCAGCACGTGGCGATCTAGCAGATATAAATCACTTGATGATAACTTCCCCCACTAATGCATAGAACAAGTAATATTACAAGTAGCAATTTACAGTCTTCCACAAAAAGGAACTTACGCCAATGTCTTCTGCCGCAATTCTATTAATTGAATAATATTGAGGAAGCGGCTCGCGATAACGCAGCACCAATAAACTCTTCTAAATCTCTGACGCAACGAACGATCGGTCCTTTGGTGGAAATTAATTACCAGCCTCGTGTACCTGTCTCTCGTTATCGGTCAATTTGTTTATCCGCGCTGGAATGCTCGTTTTCCATAACGGATACGCTACGTTTCGCATTTTTTTATCGTTCGCGATTTCCTTCGGTTTTTCTCCTCCTCGTCTCCGCATTCCAAAGCACCTATGTACCTGTCTCGGCATCCCTGCTCGATCGTACGTAAAAGCGTCGTTCGTCCGGACTCGAAAAGACCAGCACGCCTCATTGCTCCCCTTTATGAAGTTATAAAACGCTGCTCTTTCGCAGTCGTTATTTGACGCACGAACGCACCGAGGGAAGCGTCCAATTCCCGTCTCTTTGCTCTCGTTTGATTACTTCTCGATCTTTAGGAATCCACCAGCGGAATTTATGAAATCTACTGGATCTTAAATTAACCTGGATACTAATGGTGATCGTTTTATCGACGCTGCCGCTATTGCATCGCATCGAAATGGTTCTGAAGCGGCGTGTGAAAGATGGCTTATCTGTGGCTCGATTACGCGTCCACCTCGTGAGATAATGAGCGAAATTATAAGGACTTCCAAAGGGTCAGACATTCGAGTTCCTCTCTTTCCTTTCATTTACTCTATCGAGGGTATTCGCATTTTCGTGAAAAATTTATCTTTAAATTGACGTGCATCATCCGCCATTTTGTTACTCTTTTATGCCATCAAATTGTACGTAAGTGTGTAGTTTATATTTTAAGATTGAACGTATTTCTGTATGTTACTCAATACAGCCACTTTGTATTTAGAGCATTGATGAGAAGTATATATAGTTGTTTCTGTGATACAACTATATCCGATCAATTAAAAAGTGCGATCGGTACGCATGCGCACGGCTACGAGGATCTGGCGGTGCATCGAGTAGGTTTACGGGAAAGTATGGTCGTCCTCGTTGTAAATCACACGCACACCGGAGGCGTGGATTTATTTTCGAGCCCATTTCGTGGCATCGGCTCGCAGAGGATGAGTCATGACGGTATTGTTCGGCCGGACGAGGAGATACAACACAAATCATTTCCTGCCGTATCCCTATCTATCTGCCTTCGCGTTTACGCGCCGCATCGCGTCCCTGCGTTTCGTGCACGCGTGTCGATCCGCGGATAGCGGGGCTGTGTGCGTGCAACGACGCGCAACGCATCTCACGCTCGAGTGCATGCGTCGCGCAATCCGCTGCCGTACGCCCGTCTGACGTTCTGCACGCGACGGGCGTTAAACCGACACTTTTTCAATTTATAATCCACTTACGTATTTTCTTTCAAATTTGTAAGATCAATTTAACGATACAGAACGTACAATTTATTTTTGGAATATAATAATTATTAATTATTCTTGCATTATGCGCGTATCTCTTTAGCAGAAGTCCAGTAACCTATTTGTCGTGCGAACAGTTACATTCCTTTAATTACAGAAAAAAATCAGCTCTGAAAGGATTAACGCTCTTCTGTCACGCGAAGCAATTAGTTATGACAGCTTCAACGATTACACGATTTAGCTGGAAGTGTGTGTACCATTATTCGTTGCGGAGGAAACAACCAATCAAGTACATTCCCAGCTATGAACAGTCTTACCCCTGTCAAAATGTGGACCAACTTTATTATAATATTATCGGAGTAAAAAAAATAATGAAATGTGCAACCGTATTTAAAGAATATATTTGAATGTATTACAGAGAAATGACACAGTATTACAAATCACTGGTGAATGTGCAGGTTTAACTATTCTTATGACCGCCATACTTGTACACTATGCGCATTTCGAAAGACTCAAAATCGTACCCCTACATTTGGCTTGAGCATCCTCCTTCTGTAGGATGTTCCTTGTACCTACCAATACCTCCTCTTTGCCTAAAGTATTTTCCGTAAGGCGATAAACGGTCCACACGAGACACCTGGAGACGTTCGGGAGGGTAAGAAGAGTCGCGTTCGATAATCGTCTAAAAATCGATACAGTGTTCTGCGGTCCGAAGGAGCCCCGCTCGATTCTGCACGTGCGTTATAATCGCTTCAGGCGAGCATCGTCGAATTTTTTGCCGGGTCTGAACGACTTCGGGATCCATTCTCACCAAATCCCGGGGTGCGGTGGCAGCGCTTTTTCTCTGCGTTGAAAATTCTGCCGGACACCGCGAAACCGGGTCGGTGGCGCGTCGCGTATCGTCATCGACGGGAGTTCTGCGGTCGTGTCGGCCGGGTATAATTGACCCATGGACGAGTATATTATAAATGCGTGCACCGGCTACCAAGAAAGCAGGTATATCTGTGGTGCTGGCTAGCGGGTAGTTAAGAAGTGGCTGCAGCTTCGACGTGACGCGTTATGGCTTTAACCGCAACAACGCGCCTTCGACCGCAGGAACCCTTCACTTTGCTCTTTACTTCTGGGCCCCTCGATACGCCACCTATCCTATACCCCTTGCCGCGCCCATAATTACTCGACGATGATACCGATGGTATATCGATCATCATCCGGCTACTCTCCGATTCCTCGCCCGTCTACCGTAATCCCCATTAGCCACCGTAATTACCAACCGGTATTATGTACCGATTCAAAGCTACGATTCTACGAACCAACTATGATCAAATCTAATTTACACTGCAGTGATCCTCCGATCGTTGGAACACGGAGACATTTCATAATTCGGATTGGTTATAACTTGCACCTCGATGCACGAAATAGAATCCTAAAGGAAGGATGTCTCTAACTTCGGAAATACTTATCGTGTAGGGAGTAACGTAGTTTCAGTTTCATCTTTCATTTCACTTTTTATCAAACGAAAATCCCAACCGATTTAACCGCAAGTATTTACAACTGGCAATTACCGTACAGCACGTGTAACAGTCGATTATTACCGAGGATAGCAAAAAGTTAAATAATCTGTACAAGTTCTAAGAATCGAGTAAAAATAACCAAGATCAGCAAT
The DNA here is from genome assembly GCA_945859555.1 of Megachile ligniseca. NCBI lineage: Eukaryota > Metazoa > Arthropoda > Insecta > Hymenoptera > Megachilidae > Megachile > Megachile ligniseca. The sequence continues at coordinate 9,884,551 of OX243783.1, forward strand.
GCCACGACCTCCTTGATAATCGACGAAACCCGACCCCGATTTTTCCTATTTGTCCTTGCGTCGGGAGAAAACGAACGATTTTCTCCTTCGTTCTTGACGCGTTTCTAGCCGGTCGCCAATTTTACGCAACGCCATTAAACGCTGATTAATGGATAAATAAAGAAGCACTTTCTAGACCCGCGTATGATAGATACCCGCAATTGCTGGCAGCATAAGTTGCTTCGAATCGAAGAATAAATAATACGCCCTAGATCTCGGTGATCGACGCTGGTACACTGAAACGATAGTGTCTATTAAGATCACGATCGTCGATAACTAATCTTCGCTATTAGTCCGCATCAGGTCTGCGAACTGTGCTTGAAAGAATCGATAATCGCGCCTGCGATCGTTCGATTTAAATCCCTTGTAACGTTACTCCACGCATTTATCATTACAAAGGAAGCAATAAAATTAGCGGACTGCAAATACTACATTATTTTCTGTACAATTGATCTGTAATTTATCACTTGCTTACTGAGTTTCCAAGAATATTCGCACGAATTGTGATATAACTTCATTCTTTGCTGTGGAACATTGAGAAAACAATTTGAACTTAATTTTATATACTTTCTTTACAAAAACCTATTTATTTAGACTTGTCTTTTCTTCTCAGTTGCAAAGCTTCTGATAGTACCAAATATTTTTAATTATTAAGAGTCAAATTTCTAAGGATGTGGGTCATTATTGACATAGCTGCTCGAGTGAAGGGTTGCTACCCTTTAAGTTGTGCAAGGACCTTCTGCTGCCATCTGACAGAGCAGCGTCGTAGCTTTGTCGCCAGGAGTCTCTGTAGGTAAGAACGGAATCGTTCCCGCAGTGTTCGACATCCCCCAAATTTAAATCATCCCCAAAATTCCAATGATGCTTTTACGCGTACAAAAATGTTCAAAGCGGCGAAATAAGAAAAATACTGGAATTACAAATACTCGGCTCGTTAATAATTAAAATTGATCGCATTCGCTGATACATCGCAGACGAAACGATATTACAATTGCTCGATCGTGACCGACTTATCAATCGCCGTTTAACCTTCTATGTATATTGCGAGGTTTCAATGGTAAGCGATCTTGTCCTTTCACTGATCGCTTAGAAAGTAATGCGTAAACTAGGAAAGAATGTGGTATCAGATGTATAGATATAATGCCTGCGGCCATAACATGGGTGCATTGCTCTTGGATATTGGATAAATGCTGTAAACGAATATTATTGAAGTAGATGCAGCCTAGATGTAGATATCTCATTAAATTGCTACACGTTTCAGCATTCTGTAACTTGAATACTGTGCTGAAAAGTTACATTTTATATCTTTTATATAAGAAATAATGCCGAAATCGATTCATTCATTTCTGATATTCCACTTTAACTAGCAACTTGGAAAGTAATCAATTTCTTTCGTGATTGCACCACTTTCGAAATAATCATTAGACACGATTCACGTAAATACCGGTATTTAAGTTCTAGATTACTATAAGTATTATATCATCTAGTCTGTCGAAATCGACCGTTTAATACGTAACCGACGGTTACTTGAAAAGGCAATTTAACTTTATTAACCTTTTATATCTTCAGTCTATCTTCAGACTTTTGTGAGGTTGAAGATTTAATTCATTACGTAATTATATCACGTATTTTAATTCGATAGAAATTGTTATGAAATCCCCGTCAGGCCACGCAGTAAAATCCATTTTTATGTATTTTATATATTTTGCCTTGTGAACGGCCCGAACGGATAGTGTCAGTCATCGACGACTGACGTGGCACTTAACGTGTTAAGTTATTAGACTATGTTACAGTATTAGTCTATGTATCAGTAGATTATACTTTAAAGAAGTTCTAAAAATGATACAAGAAAGTGATACGTGTTGAATTTCGACCCGAACGGTAATCGATGTAGGGAAAAATTTGCAAGAAGAAAGAGGGTGACGTATATATACGATACGGGGACTTCCTCGTTTCTCGATCGGATCGTCGGTGTTTTTCGCGAACGATCGGGTGTACAGGCAACGGCCGTGTTTGTGTCAACGCGGTGCACGTGGGCGGCTCGATATGAGAGATCGCCTCGTTACTTTATACCATATGCCCGCTTCCAGAACGGAGCCGGGAAACAGGTTACGCTTATAAATGTTTCTGTGTACGTTCTGAAATATTGCGTTTCCTGGTTAACTAGTTGGGCGTCCGAGATATCGGCGACCCGCCGGGCCCCGGAAAGTCCACGGCGGCGAATTGCACGCGTCCAGCCCGGTAATTAAAATGGCTTTTCCCGCGGGCGGCTTGTAATTCAAACCCGATAACCAGCCTCTATTTATAACGCGACGCGATACGGTGCACCGTGTGATACCGATTACCGATCGCTGGTGTCCAACCTTACGGTACCGGTATCTTTTCTCTCCCTCGAATCCATCAATTATTCTTACGGATCATACTTTCATTACAGCTAAAACTTAACATCAGACACATCTGTTATTTTTTAAAAATGAAGAAGAATTGTATAAAAATTGATGGACTTGAGTTAGACCTGATACACATATGATCTCCCTGTGATCACATGTCTTCGTAGCTTTCGCATCAGGTCTTAGGCTGTGTCTCAGTGTAGGTGCAGAAACATGGAGGTTAATAAATTCTGTACAACCACAAATAGCGGAGTTTTGATCAAGGATTATTATTCCGCCGGAAAGTTTGTAGGAGGGATCGCAAAGGGGGTGGTTTGGGTTGAAACAAGCGTAACGGGGTTAATTACCGCAGGATCACCCTTCGAAAAGATTTCCACGGTCTATCGTTGGTCCCGGAGAGTCGAATCCGTGAACACGAAGCTGACTGCGGACGGTCGATTAATAATGTTTCCAGCGTCTAATTCCAGCCCTTCGTAGGTATGACGAATAGGCGCGTTATCCACGCGAGTCCGTGGTCGGGTTTCGGGCTGGTGAGACCAAGGGTCTCTCCGTCTCTCCCGTTGTTTCTCTCCCTTGTATCCCGTGCCCTCCCGCCCTCTTGGTCGCTCTTCGAAGCCGTGAGCAGGGGGTTGAAGGGGGTGGCAGATTGATCCGTCACGGAGCGCGAGCACAATCACCCCCATTAGACATTATGTGCCTCCCGGACCACACATACACGCACTTACGTGCCACTCACGTAGCCGACGCGACGCTAACACGCGTGTGTGCGCGCGTGAAGCGTTACCGTGCTGCCCACCGAAATGCATCCACTCCCTCTCTGTACCTACACCCTCTGAGCTATGATACTAGGCGCTGATCTACGCTACTAGCCGACAACGACGCTCGAACAAATTCGAATTCGCGCCGGTTCGCGTCTTTAACGACCACCGGAGCGACGCGCTCATTCGTTTCCTTGAATCCGAGACTGGAACGGGCTCACACGTGGACCACGTTTTCACGACCCCGTTCAGCCCTTTCGAGTCGCGAAAACGAGATAACGTATTTCTGACGTGATATGGAAGGGCTGCAACCTTTGGAACGCAACGGAGGCTTAGCACTTTCATGACTTTCACGTTTTAGCGACTTTTACTCTACTTACGTTTCTTTTCATCTGTCGAGTGGTAATTGCAATTTGAGGGTGAATTCGGCAGTGCACGTTGACGCTCTCAAATATAGTTCTATCAGCAACACTCAATTGTAAGGGAAATATGATTTATTTTTGTCATATTTGAATTGTGATGCGTTACCAGTGTGTTCAACATTTTCATAATTTTGAACGATAAAATTGTTCAGTTCTAAATATAAATGATTCTGTAACTGCACCTTTTGATCGGGTTTGATAAATTCGTACCCATGCATAAATGTGATCAACCACTTTGTGTGATCGAGAATCACGCTTAAAATACATGAGCACAGCAATCAGAATCTCGGATCTAACGATCCAAACTTCCATTTATACACTTTGAACACGAATTAGCTCGGACAGAAATACTTATACGAGACGATTCCAATCTACTCGGTTATCTTGCATCTTCCACGTCCCTGCAATCGTCGAGACAAAGGTCTTCTTAATTTTTCACACGCTTTGATCTTAACTTTTTATCGAATAAACAATATGAAACTTGACTTTCATTTTATTACCGATCGAAGACATTTAGGCTGACTACTTAGGTTAGGCTACTTTTGATAATTGCTGCGGGTGCACTAAACAGAATAACAATATGAAACTTGTTCTGTTTAGTGCATTGGCCATTATCAAAAGTAGCTAACTGGTGCCATTACCAAAAGTAGTTAGCCTAATGTTAAATTTATTCGATCAGTAATAAAGTCCATGTGGATCAATGTCCCTTTGCGTAACAAATCATCGACTTCCCCGAAACATGGAAGAGAGAGGATTCGTCGAAATAAATCCTAGGTTTCGCGTATTCTGTAGATTTGAAGATGCCCGCGGGCAGGTTCGGATCTTTTGGCCGATTCCGAAAAGCGAACGACACGAAAGCGCGTGCGGCGACACGGAGCGGTGCTCACCATTTCCCGCGACTGCCGATGCCACCCACGTAGCCCGCCGCTCGTTTGTCATCCGACAAATAGCCTTTCTGCCGGCTTGGCTTACACCAGAAGAGCCGAGTACGTGTGTCGACACGAGCTCTCGAGAGCGTACGCGTGTTCCTCGTGTCTCGCTCGCGGAACGATTCGCGCTCGTAAGATTATTATTATCTTAACGGCCAGGGACGTGCCCCGAACCGAACATATTTCTCCGACACTGAAATACGTCCCTTCTTTTCTACTCATTACTCTTCGCGCGTCACCCCTTTCGCTATCTCGAATTGTTACTTCTAAATGAAACAGATTAACAGATAAAGCTGTATTTTTCTTAAGAGCATTGTGACGAGATCGGTTTTACTCTGATTTGTATTTGTGTGGTTTATAAGCAAGCTAATTTTTACTAATGTCAAATAGCAGCTGTGGTCTGTATCAGTTCAGTATCAAGATTAGATTAAATTAAATTAACCCGCAGTTAAAGGGTTAAGGTATATTAAGGTATAGAAACGTTGGGGTTTCGTTGATGTTCTTTATGCATGGTGACCGATCAGTTACAGCGGGAGGTAGTAGATTTTGTGATAAGTTACGTCTTGTAAGATATTTGTTGACATAAAGGTTGTATAAAATTGCACATACCTTACGTTGCAGTTCAATGATCAGTTACAGCAATCAGATTTTTAAGCATACCTCACACAATTTCATGAAACAAAAATGTAAACTTAAGATACTAAACTAATTGCGTCAAACAGTTAAGCCCGAGAGCATTGAACAAGAGACTTCTTAGAATGCAGGGTTAGGGTGCCGGTTAGGTAGCCAGGGTGAAAAGTAACCGCGACGACGTGCTTACGCCGCAACATCTGGCGACGAAGCGGTGCGAGGATGTCGCCGTTAGGAAAAAATCGACTCTGTAAGCGATACGAGGGAATTCACTGATGAATTAGACGCTATTCGTGGAATGGCCGGAGCGCGATGCCAGCCTGCGGCTGATCGATGCTTTCTTCGTTCAAGCGCCGGATCCGTCGCGGCAATTATTCGGACTCCGTTGTATTCCCGCGAAATAACAAGCGTCATTTGCGAAACTTTGAAATATCATGGCCACTCAGGCATTTTACGCAACATCGAGTGCGAAACTTGCCCGAGAGAAGACCACCAACAATCATGTAAGGGTAGGTACCCCTAAACGCGGATATGCGAAATTTAACCACAGGCGATCTAATGCGTAGCTATTAGCACGGACATCGAATACGTAGCTGTACGTAAAGATGTAGTCAGGTACCGTGAGGCTATTTTACGTGGGTAAAATCGGATAAAGTAATGTAGCTTAGATAAAAATTCTACTTAGGTAAACTAAACACCAACAATTTAGTGACAAAAAACGCAATTTCAGTTGCAAAATCGGAGTCGTTTTCGAGGCGCGCATTAATCACGTCCTCGTCCAACCGAGCCATCAGGATTTTTTCTCGCTTCCGGGCTCCGCGTATAAACGGGGAAGGAGGGTGGAAGGGCGACAGAGCAAGGACGAGGTGAGATGAATAAATAAGAGGGTTTTGAAAGGCACTCGCTGTGGCCCAAGAGGTTATTACGTGGCGTCACGCGATGATGTATCCGCGCTGGTTCAGATTGTCTCCGCGAGATGGGACCACCAACCGTGAAATATGCACCAACCCCCGGGTTAAACCCCCTTGAGGCTCGCCACCCACCCTTATTCACCATCGCATCACCACCTTCGGATGTCGAAGATCCTTCTCCAGGCTGCTCGCTTGGGGAGACCGGTCCACGCTCGCACCCCTACCACCAATCTGAATATCAATCTTTTAGGAACGTTATCTCGATCGTAATTAATGCCTTGGATCGTGAACGTGGTACCAGTCATTATTTGGTATTTCGGATAATTAGGATTGATGGAATTGTTTTTGGGGGTGTTGGGTGACTTGATGAGTTGATTGGTTCGATATGTGAAGAGTGGAGGACGAGTGGGAGACTTGAGAATTGGGGAATTTAGGAATTGGGGAATGTAGGTGTTGGGGAATTTAGGAATGGGGAATTTAGGAATTGGGAAATTTAGAAATTGGGAATTTAGGAATTGGGGAATGTAGAAATTGGGGAATGTAGGAATTGGGGAATTGAGGAATTGGGAAATTTGGGTATTTGGAGATTTGGGAATTGGGGAATTTAGGAATTGGAGAATGTAGAAATTGGGGAATTTAGAAATTGGGAAATTTGGGTATTTGGAGATTTGGGAATTGGGAAATTTGGGTATTTGGAGATGTGAGAATTTGGAGATTTAAGAACTTAGAGATTTGAGAATTTGGAAATGCAGGAAATTAGAAATGTGAGGATTTGGGCATACAAGAATTTGGAGATGAACAAATTTGGAAATATTCGCCTTCCAAGCGTTGATTTCCACAAATCCAAAAATTCGAAACCACTCTTTAATCACATCAAATAACTACCAAATTTGAAACATACCAATTCAAAAACGTAAAATTTGATTCACCGTTATTTCCAGAATACAGTTAAGCAATCCGCAGAATCATATTAAGGATGAATAGCTTAATGGTAATGGTTGGAAGAAGGGTTATGCCACATAGGGATCCACTTGAGTGGTTTGTCGTTTGTGGGTGGGAAGCTCATGAAGTTCACCCTAAGTACAGAGGCACGTGATATTGGAAGGAGAAAGAGAAGAGCGGTTGCAGAGGAGCACGTGCTGTCGCGTGTCGGCGGGCCCTTGTGATCTATGTGCCGTCACTGCACCACCTACATATATACCTACACGAGTACATATATATGCATAGAAATTATTGCTACATCGGCCAAATATATCCCTTCTAATGTTCCATCGCGATACTCTATTCGGGGAGAGGGGAATGGTCGTTTCGATTTGCCAAAACATTTTAAACGTTATCGATCCTGCGTACTCTGTTGTTCGATGAATTTATTTCTCAGAATTGATCTAATGTTGAACACGATATGTATAAATAATAGGGAACTTGTAAATTTGACTACTTATTAAATTAATTGATTGCACTTTCACTAAATCTGAATGACTTACTTTCAATGTTCACCTGGTAGACAATTTGAAAATTGACTAAAGTTAGTAATGCTATTCTGTATGTTATGTATTTCTATTACAATATTTTATTGTACATATATTTCTATTTTGTTCTACATCAAACGTGCCATTTTATATAGAGTGTGTTACCATTGTCGATGTACGATAGTAAACTTATTAATTACATGTTCTATGTTTATATTCAAGAATAATGAACTGTTCATTGTTACGGTCGCTCGAAAGACAGGAGCCTAAATAGTAAATAGTAACGCCGTTTTCGAACGAGAACCATTCAGTATCAATCGAGTGGTAGTCGTAGAAACGACACTCGAATAACATGAGAAATTATTCGCGACGGACTGCGAACGTCGAATTTTTTTTTTATCGGTAAAGTGACAGGGTGTTCGATGAACGATCAGCAATATGCCCGTAGTGGTAGACGTGTTCGATGCATGGGCCAGTGATTATCAATCACAGCAGGAAAATAATCGCCGGGATGCTCGATGGAACTCTCTGCTTTACAGTAAGTTCATTTTCTGAACGATTTATTTGCGCAATGTTAAGCAACCGTCTTACCTAATCGTTCTAATCGCCATTCGAAATCGGAGAAATCAGCTGGGCGCGAATTTTCTACAGTCGATCTTGCCGGTTTCTACGATTTCAATTTCATGAAGTACTGCTTGGTCGTTGATTAACGAATTTAATACGATGATTTACTACAATCGGTCCCACAATTTCTTCTTCTTTTAATTAAGAATTATGAAAGCAGAAACCTTCGTACTTTGCTACGTTTAAACAATCTCATTCTGATGAAATATTGTGTTTCATGTGGTCAAAATTTAAATTGGTAAAAATAAACAAGGTCTTGTATAAAATTATTTTTTATTCAGTACAGCAATATTTTACATAATACATTACCTGTAAAATATTATTATCCTAAATAAAAAATAATTTTACACATAATATGTTACGACAGGTAATACGTCACGTTGAAATGTAAAATTATGATATGAAAAATGTATTACAGTATGCCACTTTCGACCCGGGTCTCTTCTATATTCATCGTGGAATCACTATGTGCCGTACACAAGACATAATCGCGTCTCAACAAGGAGACAACGCGTAATCGTATTATGATGCCGTGGCCTTTAGCTCTCCTGGGGACAGAGGAGGGTCGTGTGTTTGACATTTAGCATTTCCCGCGGGAAACACAGGACTTTGTCTATCATCGGCAGATTTCCATTCTCGTAACATTTTACCAGACCAACCGTACTTCCTTTGCCACAAACAATTCCTTCCGCCCCCATAAAATTCTCTTTTGTACAATGATATTCAAGGTTTTGCAGACATTCGCGTTTAATGTCTACAACTTCTTTTATTATTCTTACAAGAACATTTTGTTATTTTGTTACTTCAACAGTCTACTATTTTATTATTTTATTTAAACATACGAACAAACAACCTAACATAACCAAATTCAATTTGTACTTGATTTGGATGTAAATTATAATTATCTGATCAATTTCAGTATATAACATTTGTTACTTCAACTTCAAGCATTTAATCAAAATAAAATTTGAGCGGTTTAATGCAAAAAAACTCGAGTATCCAGAGATGATTTTAGAATGCAAAGGTGTAAAAATTGAAACGAATTGTTTAATTTTACGCAATGTGATCATCTGATAACGGAAGCAGTAAGTTTGGGGCGCGGGGCAAGACAAGACGTATCGCTTCGGATCGCAATTTATTTTTGTATCAAGTGGATGTGTCTAACTAGTTTGTCCCGGCGAAAGTAAGAGCCTCTCCTTCCAAGATTAACGATACTTTAGTGCTGTTTTAAAGAGGCACATCCCCATCCCCTGGACTCTCGCCCAGCAGCTCGTAGCTAACCCCGATGCTAGAAAATACTCGGGATTAACCTGCTTCAGCTGGCTGGCTCCCCTTCATCCCCCGAAGCACCACCTCCCTTATAGCTCCTCCTGAACTCACCACTTCGTTATTTCCTACCGCCGCACTACCCTCGAACGGTACGGTCAGGGAAAAGAAGAAGAAGAAGAAGAGGTAGGAGGTTAAAAAAGGGAAAGAAAGAGTAGCAATCGTCGGAACTTGAAAGCAGGGCATTTTATGATGACTACAAAAGTGGTCCGGCCACTGTTAGGGCGGCGAGAAAGAGGGTGGCAGGGGCGAAGCCAACAGTGAGTTACTACCCCTACCAGGTTTTTTCCGCCCTTAGCCGTGGATCGAGGTAACAGAGAGAGAGAAGAAACGACGGAGAACGAAGCTGCGGCACGATTCTCCCTTGCCAAAGGAACGCTCGAGCCAGGGACTTGAATTGATTGCTTTCATTACGCAAAAAAGTCACTTCCTCTCTGTCTCCTTCTCTCTGGCCTCTCCGCTTCCTTCTGTCGTCTCTCGTTCTCGCTCTTTTTTCTCCTTCCATCCCTCACCTTGGCCTCCGTATTTTTAACTTGCGCCGCGCGACACTGGCGAATAAGTAAGTGCGCTATTTACATCAAATCTCGTAAGTTATCGCCCCCCTACGCCATCGTCTCGTCCTCGTAATACGGTTAGGGGTTAATCTTTTGCGGAATAGTCGCCGAATTTCGTGGGACACTCCGCGGATTTTTTGCGACCCGCCGTTTCGAGAGAAAAGAAGCAATGGACGGATAAATTCATCCGGGGGAGTTTTCCTCCGATGTTTTTGTCGCTGGAGATTTTCCTTGGACGATTCTTTCTGTTTTACGAACATTTTGCTCCGAGTATTAGTTCAGGTTTACGACTTTTATACCGACGATTCAACCCTGCTGGCATTTAGGGTAATCTTGACAGCACGGTATTCTAATAACGTCAGGTTTCCGAATCCGTAACAATTACATAAATAAATCAAAAAGTATTTTATAATATAAAAAACAAAAATAATATCCGCATATGTGATCTTAATCAACTTAGCTAAGCAAAGTCCACACACGTAGAAGTTAAAACATCCTTCACGGTAGATAAATGATCAGTTTTCGACTCGCAATCAGCAATCGCCTAAGTATGAAAGATCATCTTCGTTTTGCAATTCTCTATCACGAACCCTCGGTTCTTGCTTCACCTGCCACGTGATCCTCACGAACAAAGACCGAACGGTAACGCGGATCCATTCGTCATTATCGCGTCGGACGACCTAATCTCTGGAGGATCTCGCGAGATTACGGTTTGGCATATCATTTGGCTGAACGAACGAGCTATCCTGGTCCCGTTGACGGGCAATATGTCCTCCACATGACTGCATCGTTGCTAGACGCGAGACACATTTGAATGGGGAAGCACTCGAACTGTGCGTCGCGTTGTTTCGTCGACTAGAGGGTCCGAGTTCGAGCTACACGGTGGTTGAAATTGCGACGGGAGAGAGGGTGCAGATGCAGATGAGCTCGCTGCTCGGGGTGCATCGATCATTGGGGGTAACGTGACTGCATCGTGCTACTGGTTGACTAATCAGTGTCTAGACTATCCTTCCTAATCCGTCGGATAACCGCTGCATTAGTCTGATTCGTCATAGCGAAGATCGAGGTCCCAGAACTAGCAAGTCCTTCGCTTCCGTGCTGTTTCGTACCAAAGTAGTTTGGTATTACACGATACCGGTGACATTGATCGAGCTGTGTTCTTCTGAACATTTATCTTGACAATTTCTTGCAGTTGTACGATTTTATTCTTGAAATGATGTGATGAAATTGGGGTTCAATATGGAGGATTCTTTCATATGTGATAAGGTCAGGATTACAGCAGTCTCAGGCAAACTTCCTGAAGTCCTCAATCTTCCACATTTCCAAAAGCCATCAAATTATTACCCCAATGGTACATCTATACCTACGCCTCTCAATGTCCTTAGCAACAAAGTTCCGAATGTCCATAACCTCGCAATCTTCCTATCATCGTTCCTGAAGGTCAAAAGAAAGAGCGAGACTAAAAGATGAAAGGTGGTGATCGTAACAGGATGCGGTGTGCAATCGATCTCGGCGTCGAACAATTCGAAAACGCAGAATCGGCCGGCTAGGAAATTACGGGATCTGTGGACGAGTGTCGGGTACACCGGTTGCGCAACGACATCGTTTGACAGTAGAGGCGCGTTTCCCGATCTCACGTATCTAATGTCGGAGGCCGGCGAGGCTTGTGAACAGCGGGCGAAGGCGAGTAACGCGTCCGAGTCGGAACGAAAGGAGGAATGAAACGAAGAAAGGAGTCATGAAAGAACGCACTCGAATGTAAACCGGACCCTTGTGAGATTCGCGGCCCAACGGCGGTCCCACCGACGCCGATGGCTGACCGCACCTTCCGGGCGATCCAAGTCGCTTCGTACACAGAGACCTTCCCAGCGTAACATTTAGATAGGTGGGGGACCCTTGTGCCCCCTCGTCTCGTCCCTATGGGGGGCACAACCACCGATCCTTCTTTCCACCGATCTCGATACATTTTTTTGCCGTCGTATCTGTTTCATGCACCATTTGCCGGTGCGAAGACAATCCGCGTTTTTTGGATTTTAACGCGACCTCGGGGCTTCTTGTTTCTTAGCGACCTTACTGGACCTACTCCACATTTTTACGGGGTATCTTCCTCGTGTAGGGTTTCTTGACCTTTTGCACCCTTTGGACATTTAACTCCGTTCTGACCATGTGGCTACCTTGTATCACGAAACAAAATGGAGAACTAATATCAATGTCCCCCAACTAGAACGTCTCACCGTTTGTACTCTTTCTGTGTCAGCCGCAAAGCTAGCAGCATTTCTTTACGAGTAACCCGTGACCCCATAGAGGTCCGCGAAGCGCAGGTTAAGAACCGCAGGTCAGAAGAAATAAAAATCGGCGTAGGAGCGTTTCGAGTAAATGTTTCAAGGATCCGTGATCGGGGCTGGCAATAAATCGTCGTACGAGTTTCGGAAACTTTTGTCGCATAACGCACTCGGGCAGTATAATTCGGTACGGGCAAAAATTGGAAAGCCGTAGAGATGAGTAATTCGAGTGGCTGAAGGGGTAATTGGAATGCATCGCGCATTGCCTAACTTTCGAGTTATGGGCTGCATAAAAGTGATAAGTTTCTTCCGGCGAGTAAGCATCTATAGATTACCGTAAATGTTATATGTATACCTTTGGTGGCGTACAAGTTTCCCAAGGAAAGTCATCCATGGCCGAGAGAAGCGGGACGCAGTTTGCAAACCAGTATATCGTCCCCCACCTTGCCGTGGCTCCCCCACCCTGTCCACGCGTGTAACTCGCAGATTCCTAACCCTTTCCTCCCTCATCCACCTTTTGCGTCCCTCCACGGCGTATGGCCAGTGTCCACGGTATTTGTCCCGACGTAATCAGTCTCGTAATTAGTCGTCGCAGAGTCTGATACGCTTGGCACGTTCCGTGGACGGTGTGCGGTGATCAAAATCGATTAAACGTCCGCCGCGTGATCCGTTCCTCCGAAGCGACGTCGCGCGTTTGACAGGATCTGTTCGTAGACGAGTGACGATAATTGTCGACGAATTCGAGGTAGACCGCGATAAGGATGCTGGATGAGGGTGGTCGCGGCGGGTTTACCGAGCCTAAAAAAGCGGCCAGACAAAGTGGCCGAACTATCTACGAGGAAGAAAGTCGTAGGAAGTGGAGCGACAAAGGGAAACTCTTAAATAAATAAAATCGATAAGGCGAGACATCGTATCCGAGGAGCAAGGTAGAACCTTCCTGAGAGGGACAGCCTCATGAATAAGCAGTGCTCACGGGGGTGTGCGCCGCGTGATTTCGCGTGGGACTGTTGGCGGTAGACCAGCCGGCGAACGTTTATTTCGCAACCTTTGCCTCTTCCATCCCGAATCTCCTCTTTCTCTCCCTGGCTCTCGCTAACCGTCTCTCTCTCTCTCTCCGTTTCTCTCCCCTATCCCTCCGCGACCGATGCCAATAACGACGTTATCCCGCGCGACGCTGCCGCCGTTTCCGTAGAAACCCCGCGCCGCAGAGCGCCCCACCTCGTCTCCACGTGATCCTAGACCGACCAATGGTGACTCGGATCCTCCTGGCTGGATGCTGATCGAGGGATGCAAAAGGCGGGGTTGCGATACGCGTGGGGATGAAAGCTCGACGATCGAGGCGGGGGTCGAAAAGCTTGGCAAAGTCACGTGTGCCCATCGGCAGAAGCCTCGTTCGTGCTTTCACGTCGTTGTTATCCGCACGGCCGTGCCGCTTTTTGACCCTCCAGCCACCGTGTCACCGCGACTGATAACGATAACGAGAGTCGGACGTGACCCGGCCACCTTTTTGCCTATTTCGGAACGGGACGTCTCGCCGACGAGACCGGACACGGTCACCGCCTTGGACCTTCGACCGACCACCACGCTTCCTCCTCCAATGGATTAAACTCGATTTGTGCGATTCGGTGGTACTTTTTTTGGATCATAGTGAACGTTCCTTGGATACGGTGCAGTGGAACCGGTGCAGTGACTTAGGTGCCACCTTCCTTCCCACGAACTGCTCCGATAAATCATCCGACGTTAGCGATGAGGAAGCCGGAAAACCCTTTCGAGGACTCGAACGTGGGCGGATCGTTGTGGACAGCGTGCGAAAGTGCGGTTCAGTGATGCGAGTGCCGTGTAGGGCATCTTAGATCCTAAGTGTCCGCAGGTAGAGTTCTTGTCTGGATTCGATTCTCGATTCACGAAGATGAAGCGACGGCCGACCGGGTGCTCGAAGCCACCCGTCGTCCGGCACAAAGACGTTCCTGATGACACTCATTGTACCGCGTCGCCATAGACTGGCCCCCGTAAAAAAGACAAATCCGCTCCTCGAAGCGTGTAACGGGCCTTTATCGGTGGTCTATAGCAACGAGCGGGGGTTAGGTCAACTTTCATCTATTATATCGAAATCTACTGACCCGGAGGAACCACCTGGATTCCCACAGCCGACGGCCGTCGGCTACTGAGGTGCCGAGATGGACCTCAGCACCGCCTATCGCTACAATCAGAATATGATGGAATATTACACCTGTAAGCTGACTAATCATTTCTCTGCTTGTCCTTCTTATTAACGAGTTGATAGACTCTTTGTTGTACGATACGCCACGATTTCAAGTCTAACACCTTATCTGCAATTTTTAGAATTTTTCATTCTTACATTTTTACGTTTAACTACATTGTATTTTACATCGTAACATATTAGACATCTTCGATTATTTTGATTTTCTCAAGATACGTTCCCTGTAGAATTATTTATTTGATTCTATGAATTATAACGCGGAATTTGCAACTCGAGTAAGGGTCATTGGAGGTATTTTATATTTTAAAATATATGACAGTTCCATCTAAGGTTTTACGAATTTAAATTCGTTTGAAGAATTTAATTAAAATCTGAAATTTGTCTTGACGGTCTTTTTCCATTTCTGTGTTCAGTTTATTTCTCTGTGAAAGTTGTTTGAGGAACATAAAAACGAGATTACTTGTAAACTACGATAGGAAAAGAAGTGACAAGTGAATTATTTATGCAAAGTTTTAGCTATTCAAATCGTTTAGCGAACAGGTGTACGATGGTTGTGTGAGAACAGTTTTTCGTTCGGAACGAAATAAATAATGATATAAGTCTCGGGCGTTTTTCGACGGAGATAATCTTCGGATCGGTAAGGATTTCAGTCGGAAACCGGTAAAAACTGACCGAGGAGAAACAGATCCCGGTCGTTTTCCACGATCGTGAGAGCGAAGCCGATAGCGTAAAAATCGATTTCTCTCGGGGTTTTCTATCGATTAAGCGAGGCATTGGGTAGATAGGAAAGTCGAGCGACGGTCGACGACAAATCTGCGTCCGTTGTACAAACGAGAGTGCGAAAACGAGAAATCCGATGACCTTCATTCGCTACGTTCGATTCGTAGCGGTACCGCGATCGGCGAAAAAACTAAACCGCAATCGTTGCAATCGTTCCGCATAGGAACCATTCGCGGAATCGTCCGGCTCTCTTTCGCTCCCCTAAATTCGCGGTAAAACCTTAGTAATATTACGAAGAACGTCGAAAACTGTCGCCTCAAAATTCACGCGAAAAATCTCTATCCTTCTTGCCTTAATAAAATCGGGATCTTCGATACTTTCTGGTAAAAACTAGCCGGTTTCTTGTCTAAGGAGAATTGAAATCGTTGAACCCTCTCGACGAAAGGTGTGGGAAATCGAGCAAAAAGAACACGGAGAGTAAAAAGCATATGATTCGACGTTAACAAGATTGCTACGCAAAAAATGTTGGAAAGTATTAATCTATCGTTCACGTTTTAGATACCGATCTATTTTTCCGTTTGAAAATTTTTCGAAAAGTGAACATTGTTAAATTTCTTTAATGTTGATAATGTTGATAATATTGTCCCGTTTTAGTTGTCGTGCTAATGACACGAATCGAAGGGTCCATTACAAAAAATGTTAATTGCCAGGGAAAAATATTGAACAATTAATCCATGTTGTTCCCGTTTAATTAGCTATTGGATCGTATTAATTAGAGCAGAGTATCGTTTTAAAATAGCAGCGATCGAAACCGCGCGTTCATTCGTGGCCGTCCAATGGTTCCGTTCAAACTAATGGGATGATAATAATTATGAAACATTAACAAGAACGGCGCGGTCAGAGAGCGCATCGCAACCGAATCGTTCTGTGACCAGTCTCTTTCATTGAACGGCCAAAATTGCCTGTGTAATTGCTGTTCAACAATTTATTCGTTTTAAAGGGAGGTTAAACCTCGATCGCGTATCAAATTTTCTTACATATTCTGTCAGACTCGCATATCGAAAATTAATTGAATCGGGAGGGAATTTTTCTAATACTCTTTAAAATTAAAGGGAGTAAAATTTCTGGGGAATATGTAAGCAAGGAGCCACATTTTTGCAATTATTTCTCAAGGAACCGAGTAATAAAATCTACCGTGTTCCAACATGTCGGGTTGTAATGTAATACAGGAACAAAGCTGCTGCAGAAATATCGTGTGACTAGTCGGAAATTTATATCAAAGTTCTTGGCTACTGCTGATACGCTCTAGCATATCCTAGTACACGCCTTGAACAATCCGTGCATTGTAACGGAAACATATCGTCAAAAAATCGTCAAATTCTTGTCTCATCACTCAAACAACACGTTCCATATATCGTTCCATCTTCTTAATTTGTTACTTTATCCCAAACGACGTGGACATTAATTCTGTCATTGGTCTAAATGTTAGGTTCAAAGATTTCAAAGACGTTCATTTCCAGAAAGAAACTCAAAATGATTGAAATAATTCATATTTCAAGATAAGATCAAATGTACAACTGTACATCTTTAAAGTTTTCATCGCGTTTGATCTTCGAGAACACGGATGCTACGAAAAATAAAATGGTCAGATCAATTGATTCTCCAATCATACTGAACGGTGTACATCAATGGATCGTTGATGAAAACCGTGGGTAATCCGGAAGTAGTCCGTGTCAGCTCACCGGACAGCCAGGTCATCGTATTTTGCATCGTTGTTCTTGCGACCAGCTGAAATCACGAAGGATTAGGAAAGAGGCTGGCTTTCTCCGTTAGCGAATCGAAACGCCGATAAACACTTCGTTAACCCGCGAACAAAAATATCAGCTGTTCAAAAGTGGACGCGTTGGATTATCGTGGGAAAGTTAATCGTCTGTTATGAATCCACGTTATCATCAATTACTTTACTTTATCCTTCAATCGCAAATTATTCGTTTACTCATTGAAAGTTGATGTAATAGTATTTTATGTAATTCAATGTGAGTTGATTAAGAATGGTATCTGCTGTGTAGGTTTACTGCATTCACTTGTTTCGATACGTGGCATTTTCTACGCGTTGTGTACTGTCCATACAACCACTGCAACATAACTAAACTTCAACCCATAACCCAATACCCCATAACCCATTAGTTCCCCCAAAATAACAATACTACCCTAATAAAAATATCCAAGTAAACATTTTTCCAATTAGAATCAGAATGAAAAATAGTCTGTAACGAAAAAAGAACTGAAAATATCAGCAAGAGCCGGCTAATAAGTAACCGGGTAACTGGCAACAAAACGAGGGTTTTCGCGTTAAAAGGAAAACGAGATTCAGCGTTAGCCTCGGAACACGGCCTCGGGTCCAGTACAATAATAAGCTTCGGTGATACGGTGGCTGCGAGAGCAACGGCTCGACAATTCGTAGCACTGGTAGCTCTGGATTCAGGCACGGGGGTGGTCCAGGCTGAATTCAGGGACCTCGTACAGTTGTGGTCAGCAGGCGTGACGGCGTGTGTGAGCTCGTACGGTAGTCATGGTGCTTTTGCCGTGCCACCGCCACCATGATTCTACCGATATCCCCCTTGACTACCGGCCTCGCCACGGGGATGCGACCATAAACACGAGAGCGAATTGATTTGCGACCGGAAAGCGCGTATCGTTTCTGGTAATGATCGCGGATCCCTCATTGTCTTTGCCGCGACTTGCCATTGCGGAGATCGCAACGCGATAGGGCAAGGAGAAAAAATTCGAGAAATGGATCGACACCGTTCACGCGTCACGGCGTACAACAATGATGCTTCTGATCGAAATGGCCAGACCATCCTGCTAATTAGCGGCGATTGTTTCGATATAGAACGTCGAGTACCGTTACACGCGAATCCAACCTCGTTACGAGAATGCCTCTACTCGGAAATAATTATTTCGTCAGAACTTTTTATATTTTCTGAACTATTGCGAAAATTGTGATTTTAATTGGGATAAATTTAGTGTGCTATTTTACCGAATTGATATAATATTAGGTACAATTAGAATTTGGACAATCGTATTTTTGCAAATTTTACTGATAGCTGAACTTTAAAAATTATATCAACTCTAATATACTTGATATAACAGTGTCAGTACTTCACAGTGTCAGTAACAGTACATAACCACCATAACTCCCTCTCAATATTACCCAAGAACTTTCAACAATCACGTCTTAAAGAAAACTTCTTTCTACCTCCTGAAGAAAATCCCTAGATTTCATAGAACAGTGAACAATCACGATAAAGCGAGGTTTCTAGTAGATTAGATCTGCCCAGAAACCCAGCAGACATCAATCACAGAAGTTATACTCGACCGCACTGCTAGACCATGTTAAATCGAACATTTCTTTCGCCGGTTCATATTTCGATAGATCTGCATTAACTGCAATCGGTTAAAAGAAGTGGATCGATCGGGTAAAAAGAAGGAAGGGGGTCGCGTGGCCCGTCACAGACCATAACAGCACTGGCAACGGAGTTATGGTTCATCGTTGTGTTAGGGGATTAGAAACAGCGACGATCATCGAATGATCGGTGCACTGGCACGAACACGAGGACATATGTCGCGGTCCAGGACCCTCCATTACGATATTAGAACGAACTTATCGCGTTAGGTGGCTGTAACGCGCGAAAATAAAGCTGCCAAGGGTCTGCTGATGGAAACGAGGCGATAATGTTTCAGTGCCACCGGAAAATCGAATCACGTTCGAAACACGTTGCTTCGAACACACGCTTCGGTTCGAAATGACTTATTCTACTTGTGGCCCTATATCTCCTAATTTTATTTCGTGCTTTGTCAGATGAAGGTTAATTATTAGTAGTGTTATGTATATTAAAATTGTGTGTTCTATTTAATTTTATATTTTGTTTGATCATTAATTTAAGGCAGCGTGGAAATATTTTGGGGATGGTTTTAAAATATTTGGGACATATTTAAATTTGAGGAACATGTGATTAAAGAGTGGAGTGGACCTCATTAGGGATGATAATAACCGTAGATCCACTCGATGAACTCAAGCGACGATTAAACACAAAATAAAACTATGACACGTTAAAATATTTGATCGCTTCAAAAATTTAATAAAATGAGTTTTATATAAATACCTTGCGGAAAATCTTTGTTACTTGGATTAAAATCAGGACATTCTCAGAAACGTGTTAACCCCATAACCTACAATTTTCCACACACTTGCGTCATTCGCAATTGTTGCTATATTATTACGACGAAGAAGATTAAAATTTCTGTAGCTATTTAATCGTTATTGTATAATATGCTTAATGGAAGTAGTGTCCCAAGTTCGCACGATCGAAAGATTGTTAGTGGACTTCGGTCAGGTTATCAATGTCGGAGTAGCGTTTTCCGCTCGCGGAAGCTCGTTCTCGCATCGGAGAAGAGCTCTCTCACGGCTAATGCATTATCGATTTCCATTTTCCAGGCCACGGCGGAGTTAACCAGCTCGGCGGCGTCTTCGTGAACGGAAGGCCCCTACCGGATGTAGTCAGGCAGAGGATCGTCGAGCTAGCGCACAGCGGCGTCCGACCGTGCGACATTTCCAGACAACTCAGGGTATCTCACGGCTGTGTATCCAAGATACTGTCGAGGTGAGTACCGACACCGTTCCGGCGCCATCCAGTTCACCGCCGTATCCGTTACAACCGCAGCCCCCTGCCCTGATCCGACCCCCGGTGCCCGATACACCTTGCTTTTTGCCCTTCTCCTCGTTTGGCGCTCCAATGATTTCCTCGATCGATTCCTCCATCTCGGATCAAGATCGCTGTGAGATCGCATCGACTCTCGCCTTGATGATGGGAATTGAAATTGCCCGCACGCAGAACCTGTTCCTTCTTAATTGATGTTCTCGGATATGCTAGGTTCAACGGTATTTATATCGATATTTCGATCATTTCGTATCCGGTCATTTATATTCATAGGACAAAGTAGAACACATTTGGATGTGGTGAATTAGGTTTACTAGCTTCAAATATAGATAGATGGTGCATCCGAAGCATCATCACACAGTTTAAGGATAAGGAACAATGCTATGAATAAGTCGTGGAAGAATGATTCGATGAATACGTCCTTTATGCAAAAGTCCCTACAGGTAGATGCAAGTATACGAAGGATGGAATTAGCTGTTGTTAAAAATCCAAATAGTTGTAATAAGTCAAGTCACTTTGAACGGTTCCGTGATCAAAAATAAAATAATACTACTAAATAATGAAACAATGAACTGTACCAAACTGCCCTTGGTTGAACAATTGAAGGACCACAGCAACCATAAAGAGCGTTCGGTAAGACTCTCGAGACTCGATAATTGTCCGACAGAGAAAAACCCGTTGTGGGCCAAGAGTCTAATTCGATACCATGCAGAAGTGACGCAGAATGATTTCTGCGATAGATCAAGCTCTGCCAAACGTAACACCGTAATTTCCGCGCGTCGAAGTAGCCAAGGCCACCGGGTGCATATCGAAAGAAAGAGCGAAGAGAAACGGGCGAAAAGAGCGGCGAGGACGCAGTCGAAGAAAAAAAGTAGACTATTTCTGGTCGGAGTGATTTAATTAAAGACGCTGTTAGGAGCAGGAGGCGAACGAACCCAGGGATGAAACTGCGACGCCCGGAAGGAAGGAACCACCCCTCTGTTCCTCGAGCGACGACGGGGGGTGCCAGCGGGTGCGACGATATGCGGTTTCCATGTTTTTTCCACCCTCCTCCCCGCGTTACATAACGGGTGGCCTCGTGCCGTTTTGATGGCCCGAATGTCATGCGTCCCCGCAGCTCCGATATCATTGTCATACACGGACTCTCTTTCGCGTGTACCGAGTGCATAATAGGGTCGCTGGATTATTTACTCCGCTGATCCTCCAGTCACCGCTCCCTGGATTTTCCGGCCGCCGTTTCCCGGTAATCTAGCCAATCGAATTTCGACAGCTTATGATCGATCGCGGTGAATTTTCAATTCCTTTCAGTCGCACGCTGATGAGGTCCGGTTTCAAATTTGCACGGTCAAAATTTGGTGTTGTGCAAAGAATATAAAAATAGTGAATAATTGATCGTCACCCTTCCACTATTTTGACACAACGGTGACGCACTCGTGACGCACCCTTGGGTGAGGCTGTTGGAGTTCAATTTTTATTTGCATAATACCAACTTTCTTTGCTTTAACCCTTTGCACCCTTATGTCAAGTGTGACTCGACATTACGTTTCTCTTGGATGTTATAAATAATTCAGATGAACAGAATATATATTCTCATTTAGCAACCAAATAGAAATCACCTATGATGTTAATGTATCCTAATACAGATTCTCCCAGCGCCATTTAACATACTATTAATTTGGGATAAAAGAATGTTCCTACCATTCGAAACGGAATATTAACGCGCACGGAATTATTATAGAGTAAATTGCCGGTCCGGTAATTAATCGCGAATCTGCGACGATTTTAATCAAAGTACCCGAACGATTTATCGGAGCCAACATTGCCAGCAATGTGTTATCAACAGAAATTAACAGCTACATTAACGTCGGCTCTCCTATTTTTCTAGCGGATCTAAATTTATAGGGGATCGATGAATCGTACAATGGCGAACCGGAGGAAAAAGGAACAGTATTGAGCGGTTTAGCAATGGATTTATCCAAAAACCGAAGCACGAATAAATTAAGCCGAGATGGGGAAACGGTAACCTTTCCTACCACGAAATCCGCTCCCGGCGGTACGCTTTTTCCGCGTCCACGTTGTTCGATTGAAATTCAGATGCCACGGTTCGGCGATATTTCAACCGGAAACAAAGGCTACAGAGAGCAAATCGATAACAAATAGGAGGCAAAAGAAATTACAACCAATGGAGTTTACGAATTAACCTCTTGTACTTTGACGAGTCTGACGCACTCACGATGTAAACGTGACGCATTAAGGGTTTAATTTTATACGAATTTTTAATACGTTTCAATTTGTAGCTCGAGTCCAATTTGCAAAGTCAAGATTCCTGAATACAAAATTGACATAACATTTAAACTTTGGTTGTTTTAATATTGTGGGTATGAATAGTTCTGTTTGATGCACCTAACACAAATACAGCAAGTTAATCTAAGATGTTACATTTTCATGTTTTTGACTGTCACTTGTCGCGGATAACGAACTGGTGCTTCCAAGCAGATGTAATTTTACAACCCGCAGATTTTACAACGCGAAGAGCGAGGCTTTGAGCCGCGACGACGAGACGCTGTTAACGCCGTAGGTTTACGCAGTCACGCGTCGCTGATACGTCGCGACGCCTCGCGTCGCTTCTTCGAAGAATCGAGACGGTTTCGACTGCTGTGTTCGAACGAAACGGAAACGAACGCTTCTGGATAGGTGAAGGTTCACGCAGAGTGTCGAAAACTTTCGACAACTACAGTTTCTCTTGTTCCATGTTGCAAAGTCTTTGTGATCGCATAGACCATACGGAGAGACCATAAATCTATTTGGTCCAAATTAAAGATAATTATGCAAGATTCAAAACTAAGAAAAATCAAGAAACTTTGAAAGATGATCGAGTCCAAACTGAGACAGTTGTAAGATCTATAGTAATAGAGTTATAGAATAGAACAGTGATTACGAACATTCTGCCACATCTCGTATTAAAGTGTAAATTAATGCGATTCCCAGGGTGGAACGATCCGATTTCAAAAATCGCAACGACGTAATGGAGATTTCGCAGCGGAACGTGGGTAAGGAAGAAAAAGGGCGAGCAACAGCATGTGGATCGGGAATGGGGTTTTACGCCAGATATAATCGTAATAATTTTCGAAGCGGGGCGACACGAGCTCGCCTGTTTAAGGGAACCCTACCGACGCTTTTAGCTGCAGGTTCACGGGCAATCGTTTCTCGTTCGGGGAGAATATTGCCGAGTGATACATTGTACTAAGCCGGTGACACGATTTAACGACGTGCAACGCGAATTGACGCCCACTTTTGAACTCGACCCTGCTGCAGAACGACTTCCATTACCCTTTATTCTCTCGTTTATTACTTGTTACATATTTATTAACTGAACGGACACCGAAAATATAAAGAACATTTGAGACACACAATTTCATGCAATGTATGAAGCATCAAACATGTTGAGTATGAAGTATTAAACATGTTGAATATAAAGCAGCAAACGTGTTGAGCATGTAGCATCAATCATATGTTGAGTATGAAGCATCAAACATGTTGAGTGTGAAGACATGTGTAGATTTAAACATTTGAAGTATGAAGTCTCAGACAAATGAAGTTCATTTATAATGTGGAATCTCAAACATACAAAGATCGTTTAAAGTGTGATGTTACAAACAAATGAAGTTCGTATAAAAAATGAAATTGCAATGAAAGTTTTGGTTAGGTACCAAAGTGACAAGAGTAGTAGCTATGTCGACGAACTCTTAATCGAATTCCACCGTGCCAGATCAATTTCGAGTTTTCCCCCTGATCCCTTAACCAATACCGATTATGACCGCTTTCTCTCGATACCGCTTCCTCGTCTAATAGCTTCCAACCTGACACGGCTACCTAGCAACGCTCGTCGAATCAACTTCTCACGCTTTGACGAGTAACTGATACCTTCTCTACCTGAAACGGAGATGGAATATCGGTACTACCTGTGGGACACTCTTACGTATTACTTCAAATTTTCAAATTCCCCAGTTCTTCAATTTTATTCAGTCTTAGATTTTCTAATTTATAGATCCTCAAATCTTTGGGTTTCTTAACCTTAAAAGGCTCAAATCTCTTAACTCAGACTTAACTAAATTTCTAAATCTCTACCTCATGAAATTTCCGAATGTTCAAATCTGCTAAATTCAAAAATTCCCAAAGTCTCAAAACAGCGCAGAGTAAAAAATACATGAGCGTCCGAGCGCGCGATAGACTCCGCTGCCTCCGGCCGCCATTTTGTTTCTAGAAGCCTAGTGGCCGTACGATAGAAAATGAACGATAGGAAGCGAAATTTTCGTCGGAGGACTTCACGTTCGATTTATCGTACGAGCGAGCTGGCAAAGCGGGTTGCCAGCAAAATTGGCGAGGTATCCAACGAGTCGACGCCGGCGGCGGACCCACATCCATCAAGGCGGCCCACAAGCGGACCATTATTGCGGCTCTTTCTGCCGTAATTGAATTTAAGCACGAGCGAAGATATTATTTAACTAATTAGACACAAAGGGCGCGTTCACGACGGGCCAATCGCGATTGCCCATCGCGCGCATATACCGGCCCCACTGGGAGCTGGCTGAGAGACGAAAACAGAGCAAGTGAGAAGGAGAACGAACGGTCAGATATGGAGGGGGGAGACAGCAGGGGGCAAAAGCCGTTTGTTTTAAAACAGCCGGTCGTTGACGCGCCGCTGGACGGCGATTCGTTATTCCGACGTTGCCCGCCCGTCGCGGGAAAAACGACCGTTTCTCTCTTTCCCGTTCGCGGCGATACACGCCGAGTATTAAGTCATTCACCATTCGACTTCGCTTATAATACCTTCTTTTAATTGTGGGAAATCAATTACTTTTGACCGAAGAAGGTTTCAGGGTGAGCTGTGGAAAGTTGCGACTTTGGGATTTTGGAGCTTTAAGAATTTGGGACTTTAAGGTTGTATAGGGTTTTAGGAGTTTGAGTAGAACTTGATACTTGAGAAACTTGAGGAACTTGAGGAAAGTAGAACTTGAGGAACTTGAGGAACTTGAAGAACGTAAAACTTGAGGAACGTAGAACTTGAGGAACTCGAGGAACTTGAGGAACGTAGAACTTGAGGAAGTTGGAAGTTTGTGACTTTGAACTTAGATATTGAATATTTAATATTACCAACTTTAATAATAAATTTAATAAATGTAATAAATACAGATATTTCAAAACTTGAGTACTTAAAAATATAGCCATAGAGGCTAGTTGAACACTCTCTGAAATCAGCGTACTATACATAACCTATTTCACCACGCCTAATTATATTACAATTTGCCATGAATCATTCTCACGCCGAACCAGTTACTCGAAAATAAAAAATGATTCTCAAGATCGACTTGAAATAGCGACGGAGAAGTATCGCGGGCATCGAATTTCATAGCATGTCGTAAACAATGGTTTATAGTTTATGGAATCGCACGCGTAATAATAAACGAAGGTGTCAGAAGTAACGAGATTGTTGTAAGGGAAACGTAATAGAATCGTGACATAGATCTATCGGCTCGGTGTCTTTTTGTTCGCAGGTATTACGAAACCGGCAGCTTCAAGGCTGGCGTGATAGGCGGTTCGAAGCCTAAGGTGGCGACGCCACCGGTTGTCGAGGCGATCGCTAACTACAAGAGGGACAACCCGACGATGTTCGCCTGGGAGATTAGGGATCGATTGCTGGCCGAAGGCATTTGCTCTCAAGACAACGTGCCATCCGTCTCCTCGATCAATCGGTGAGTCCAAAATCATACTCGATGCTCAAATGTGGCACATTTGATGGCTACCTTCACTTTACATCTTTACACCTTTAAACCCTCGGAAATCCCTCAAAATTTCTGAGGAAACCAAACTTGTTCTCAACGATGTGCCATATCCCTCAGTGGACAACTCGCATGAGTAAAGCCCCGTAACCGAGGAACTATCGAACCGATAATCATCCGACGCATTCTAAGTGAAAGAAGCAACGGTTCGTGAAAAACACGCCCTCAACACTTCTCCCTCGTTAAATGGTCAGAAGAAATTGATTGTCGAAAAGGTTCCGAAGGAATTAAACGCGACTAGCATATGCCTTAGACGGCCAATGGGACCGATTAGTTATCCGCCAACGAGAACCCTCGAAAGTTGCATCGAGATAAAAGTGTGCACTCGGTCCGTCACCCCGATCCTATTGACCTTTGGCAGGTTCCTCCGGGAATAGGCCGATTAATTCAAGTGTTTTTGCGTCGCCCGTTAGATCGAGCGGGTGGACACGAAGGTCGGCTAGAAAGACGAGAATCCACTGGTAAAGGGATGGTCTAGGAAACAGGGAGCGAGCTCCCATGAGACGGCATTACAGCGTATCAGCACCGCGCAAACTGAACGAGTGCCCCTCGTGTCGAAAAGGAACAACGAACGGAGAAAAAGGGATGGAAAGGGCGGACAGGGGTGAGGGGTGGTCATTGATGGGTACACATATGTCCCGAGATTTAATCAGTCGCTACTTAAGACCTTATCTCCCGCTTTATTCGACGTTCCCTGTACGCACCTACTTCGTGGCCTTCTCCCTCTTTCCTGAACCGAGCCCGCAAGCCTGATAATGTAATCGAGCGTAATGCGGATCGGATTGGATACAAGTGAAATCCGCTAACGCGATTTCCGTCGGCCACCGCCGTTAATGGAAACGCACGCAAATTAACCGGTACGCGTTAGGCGGAAACGCGACGATTTAAATCTTCCAGGCTTCCGCTGTTATCGGGTTTCAGAGACCATCGATACAGACCTAAACAATTATATGGAATTGCAATGTCATTAAAGAAATAATCGATATTCTTCACGTCATGATTTTTCACTGTCCCGAGAAAATCCGAGCATTTGCAAGTCAATGAACGTTGAGAAACAGACTCGAAACTTCATCGGAGCATAATTTCGTTCTTTACAGTAGCGCCAGGTCGTTGCTGTCGTCATACTCACGACAGCGTGAAACGTGGGCGTACGTAGGTACATATATACAGGAATTGCTTTCTGACCGAGGTTTTCGATGTGTCTAGGATTGCAACGGAGGGTGCGGCGGTGGCTTGTTGCTCGAGTGACTCCTCCACCTTCTCTCCACTCTCTCTCTCGCGTCCTCTGAAACCTTCTCCTTTTCCTCCTCGTCCGTATCCCCCGGCCCAGATGGCGGGTATTGATCTGAATCCGGAGAGCAGATCGCCTGGAAAAACTTACCCCGCGGATACTTACCTACCCACCTTACCTATCTACGTGCACCTATCCAACCTACCTTCACCCGCTCACGTACACCGAACCCGCAACCTTCCCGTCCTATCTACGTGTAGGTAAATGTATTTCCGCTCGCCGAGCAATGGATAGAGTCGCGTGATGCTCCACTGCCTGGAAAGCACTGCACGGGAAACGTGCTTGGACCTTAAGTGATTGTTTACACCGATTTATCGAGCCGAGATCTGTTCGATCTCTTGCTTCCTTCTTATGAATGGATCGATGAAATCAATGAATCGGTTCCATAATCTTGCGTCACTCTCTTATACAGGGTACTGCCAAATCTCTGCATCTCTAGAACACTTTCTGTCATTTCTCTGTCATATGATTTATTCAGGGATTTTTATGTCGTATGATTTATATATCCTGAACTGTTTATGGCCTTCGATCTATAGATTACATGTGCATATGTGCCTTGAGATCTCTATATGGACAGATACCTGTGTTTCAAGATTTCTACATACTTACTTCTCTGTACCTGCGAATTTCTGGATCCCTAGATACCCAAACTCCTACATCCCTACATCCTATATCCCCAAATCCCTTGAACCATATTCCAAAGATCCAGAAACCTATAAAATTTAGTATCAAACAGAATAGAGGGAGAACACGAGAAAGAGATACCGAAGCAAAGTTTCTCCGTGCAGAAACAGAGAACTGGGAATATCAGAGAACGTACCACGAGCACGCCGGGATTTCTCCCATTATGAGCGTGTCTCGGTTTTTCTAGCTTCGAGCTAGCTTTCGTGCGGAGAAATAATGATACGGCTAATATAATGTATTGTCCTGGTTCGCCGAGGCACTTTGGAACTGGACCGGCTGCGAACGAGAGACAGAGGCGGAGAGAAAGGAAACGGGTGGAAGCGATGGTGGTGGTCCGGTAGAAAAAAGCGGACGAGCTGAGCGAAATAATGGAGTGGCTTTCGCGAAAAATAACAGTTATATATCCTGAGTATGAGCCCGGGATCGAGGAGAGCGGAAAAACTGGCGAAAAACGGGAGTAAGATTGGACGGTAACTGTTCGAGACTTGTTTCTGGCTTTGCCGAATCGCGGACCATGCGATTCACCCTCTTTTCTGACTTCTTTCCTTCTGTCAGACAACTCTTTTTAACTCTGACCTGTTAATTAAACTTTAACTTGGAGATCTTTGATTTCCACGTTTAACACTCGATATTAAATGGACACTTAGCATCAGATTTTGCTAGACCATTTTCAATTTCCGAAGGTTTGAGGAA
Source organism: Megachile ligniseca (assembly GCA_945859555.1). Classification (NCBI taxonomy): domain Eukaryota; kingdom Metazoa; phylum Arthropoda; class Insecta; order Hymenoptera; family Megachilidae; genus Megachile; species Megachile ligniseca. The sequence continues at coordinate 9,913,055 of OX243783.1, forward strand.
CTTAAATCGCATGTTTGGTCACATTCCATCAGCTTTCTTCGTATATTAAAAATTTTGTTTGACAAATGTGTTGCTGATAGTGTTGCTAAGTTTACGCAGGCATTTGAAGATGACCGAACTGAGTTCGTTGGTCTCGATCGGTTAAGGGTAAGAAGCCGCAGAGGTTAAGGGCTCACGAGAGACGTCGAAAATAAGAGGATAGAAATTGGCGATGGTACATCGGCGAGGAGGATTTCGGGAGGAAATATTGATAGGCTCGGGTTCGGTTGCGGAGTCACGCTCGAGTAGCCGTCTCTCGGCCGAGCTGTATCTTACACACGTATACAAAGTGAACGTGTAGAGGGGGTCCGTTCTACTCACGGCTCGCGGTCTCTCTTCCTCTTCGCGTTTCTCCCCGAAACTCTCCTTCCTGCCTTGCTGCTTGGAGGAAGTCTCAGGGGCAGATCGATAAGGAGCGAGGTTCGCCCGAGGGCTTTACTCCACAGCCTCCTTCTTCTCGTTTCCTCCACGCAGCCCTCGACGTCACGCTCTCGCGTGTGCCTTCGCGTTCGCCCTTTCTTGCGGCTACCTAGTCGATATCTAAGGGAAGATGACTCCCTTCGTTTCGCTCTTCTTCCGCTCGTACATCTTTCTTCCGCCCCTTCACGGCCTATTCTTTTCGACGCCGAAAAAATCGATATTTCTTTCTTCGTAGGATATCTATGACCGCGTACAAAAATTTTAGGGCTCTATGTCTATTATATGTATATGTCTATATCTATGTCTGTATTACACCTACGATATCTATATTGTATTACACCTGACAGACACAAAAAATAATACTGGTTATCTTGTCACGGACGAGATATGCGAACAGACATTTCACCTTCTGGACACTTGTGACTGTGGACTCTGATCTGAAAACTTGAGACTGATTTATGCATTCTCTGCTTGTAAATGTTGTCTTATTTCATTCTCTTATTTCTTATCGTTGTTGAGTGAATGTTTAGAACCTATAGGTAACATTTGCACCTCTAGACCCAAACTTGTGTCTCTGGACAGAAACTGTACGTCTATAATCTTACTCAACTCCAATGTATGAAAGTAGCTAACACCGATTGAACATTTTTGTCTAGAAATAACTAAAATGAAGTGGAAATGTCGAACCCAAGTCTTGTGAATTATTTCGTGATCATCCCGTTTCGTCCTTAAACTCAAAGAACCGATTCATCATTTATCTCGTCCCGTTAGTTTAATTCGACGTAATGACCAGCTAGGCAACAACAGTTGGTAGGAAATCTGTCGCGTCGAATCTCGATGGAATTGTATCAATCTGTCATCGCTCTGTTCCGCGTGCTCCATCCCGTTCCCGGTATCGGGTCAATCTCCCGTGGAGGAGCCAGCCGACTGGGTCTCCTTTGCTCTCCATTACTTCCATATCATTTCGCACCCCCGGAACCTCGCGGAGCAACGCCGTGAGCGGCGCAGAAGCAGCCAAGCCATATGGCCGGCTGTTCTCCACCGTGCCAGGAACAAGGGTGGCCGCCAATAGGATGGCTGCTACTTTCATGCCACTTTCGGCTTTCCGCTCGACGTCACTGCTATCTCCCTGTTCATCTTTCGCTTATTAAATTACATCCCCATAAATAACGCCTGCCTACCGGACTGCCTTATTTACCATTCGACTGCGCGGGAGTCTTCTTTCGACGATTCGCTGATCTTCACGATAGGAACACCTTGACCTTGTTTTGTCACCGTGCATTTTATGTCCATCGAGGTATTTGGAGATGATTAGACAGATTATTATAGATGCAGCGGTAGATACATGAACATGACTTTATTGCAAAAACGAGAGGTTATGTTAAGCTCCATATATTGTCACGTTTAATAGGGCTTCCAAACTTTTATGAACGAAGAGCAGCTCAATTCCATAATAAATCAATAGTACCATTCTTCAGAACTGCAAAGACATGTGACCAAACATGCCTCGATTAATTACACTTACATTTGAATTAAAACGTTTACCGTTCAAGTACAATTAATAACGAATAAAAGATTGGAACCATGTTGGTGAGGATTTGAAAGCACAGGGTTGTATGCGTGTTAAAAGCGGCACACACGGATTGAAGAGAAACAATATGGTGCACGGTGAAGTTTCGTTAAAGCAGCCATATTTGCAGAACGAGCAAGACCCCTCCTACCTTAACGGAGAGCACCCTCGGGGTTGGACGGAGGATTCGGGGATGATGCTCCGCGTTCAGAGCGGCAGCGACGGCGCGTATCCATAACCGTCCTTTGTCTGGATAACGCAATTATTACCGCGTTTCATCATACTCCCTACCCCTCGACCGAAATTAGCCTCAAATGAAGTTACAATTACGGGTCCTTCGTGTCCCCAACGTCGAACGAAGGGAAAACGATACGAGAGACGGAGAGACTGTGCGGTGGTTGAACGTCGATGACGACGACGACAACCGCAGCAACAACGACAGGAAAGACGACGATGAAGAGGAGCCTGTACCGACCGAGATACGCAATCCGGGTTGCCGTGGAAACGTCAGAGGACAGACGGAACCGCAATGAAACCGGATGGCCGCCTACTCTGCCAGCCCATAATGCTTCGTCCCCTTTTGTTCTTGGCCGAGAGCTGGAATACTAAAGTTACTCACCCGGTGCACCGTCAAAATTGTTCCGCCGGACGGTGTCGATGTACATCTCTAATTTTTCAAAATTTCACGGCTTCAGTATTATAGTCTCTAGGTCCTGTTTCGTGTACAAAAATTTCAAAGTTTGCACTCCTATGTGTCGACAACAATTGAAGGAACCATCGTTCAAAGAATGATTAAAAAGATGGAGAGATTCGGTGGTTCTCATTGCAAGAACTGTGCATGACTAATGTACTATTGCACGGCCGATATCGCTAACGAGGGAAAGATGGAATTTCAGCGTGGCGAGTGATGACTCGCGGAAACGAGCGTTTAATAGCTCGATGAAGCCGGTGATTGACAGTTAATGAAGCATCGGATATTCGAAGATTAATCGGCCATCTCCGATGAAGTAATCACGGAGAAGTTTAATCGAATATTATTGTACGCGGCCAGCGTAATGTGCCTAGTAATCGAGCGTGGCGCGAAATGGCGGCGTCAGCTGGCACGGCCCATCCGTTGGAACTGAGAATTCCCTATCGATGATCTGTTAGGAGGAACACAATCTTCGAGTGGAAAAATTCTCGCGCCTTTTTGTTCCTTTCAATTATTTGCCGGAGTAATTGGCGAACCTTGTTGGATGAAACACGAATCATCTTATAGCTATTGTCGACTCTTTTCTAACTTTTAAAGAATCGCAGATGGAAACATTGATACGAGAGTAACCGAAGCAAGGAAAAATCTCATAAATGTTTCAAATGAACCACCGTAAAAATTGCAGCACGACACTATCCATAAAATGAGAAAAGGTGGACAAATTGAAAAGAATCGTGGTTACCAAAACAAACAAAAATGTCAAACAGCGGAAACCTCAAGGGTGATGCAGCGTAACACGATGCTTGAAATTTGCATAGCAATGCAAATGACCGTAACAGTGAAAGAATTTGAAGGATCGACAACTTCATAAGAGGCGATCCCCCCGGGTATCGATTTTGCGAGTCAGGTATAAATCAGCGAGGCTCGAAACGCATAATGGCCCGGTAGATAGACTTTATGTCCTCTTGACTCCGGTCCGAGGGGTGAGAGAGGTGTCGGTAGAGACGATATATTATAAATCGTGTGTTACATTGTGCTTAGAGTGGTATCCTCGTGACTGTTGACTCGCCGGTATCATTGTTGGAAGAGCGGCTTTTGTTGCTCGTACGCCAGCCATCGCAAACAAACACACAAACACGCTTTGCGCCGTTCTGAACGCACACGTACGCGTCACGGTGGTTGTACGGTGTCACAGTTAATATAGTTGTGTGTACGGAGCAAGCAGCTGCTGTTTGACAATGCGAACTACGTCCCCGGATATAATAATATACTCGTCCCTGAGTACCGGGCGAAGGGCCAGACACTTCATCAAAATGACTACGATGCGGTGTTAGGGTGCCCTGCTACGGTGTTCTGCTTTAATCTAACACATACCTGGCTTCCTGTGGCGTGCCACGACTTTGGGTACACCCTCCAAAATCTTCGCTTTCAGCGTATTCTTCGGGTGGGTTTTGCGATCGTTATTCTGTCGTTTGGTTCGGATTACATGGTACTCTCGTTATATCGCAGGGAAAGATTTTTATAGGGTTGAAGCTTTCATATACACAACATGTATAATACAACTTATAAATGTGGTATGCATTCGTTACATTGCGAGGAGAGCAAAGTGGAATCGTCGATTGCCAGGAGCATTCAGGATCACGGGCAGAAAGCTGGTAAAAATAATTAAGCCTGGCCGCGAAAGGTAACACTGGCAACAGAAACGGTAAACCCCGCTTCCTCCGGAGTAGCTTTTGTTCAAGAATCACACCGTAGTACGCCGGGAAGCGGCGAGTACAGCACGCTCGGGGTATATTACAGCCTCTCGAGAGGTGGCGGAATATCAGGATACACCTTTTCCAGCCATTGTGTGCCTCTGAAGGGCGTACAATGGCCGTGGAGCGAGTCCCGTATTGTGTCTACAGCTCGACGAAATAGTTCTGCGACTCTTTCCCTCGTGCCCGTTCCGTGACCCTCTTTCTCTCTCGTCCTCTCAACCCTGGATCCCATTCCCATCTTGCCTCTCTTTCCTTGACTTTGGGTTAAAGAGAAACGGGACTTCCGTTTCGATGCTACACGCTCGCGAAGCATCTGCCCCGGGGATGCTAAATCCTCGAAAGACGCCCGAAATCCCCCGCAATCCTCTCCCAAATATAATGGGGCGTAATAACTTTTAAGTCACGCGCGTTAGCACCATGAACGAGTGGATTTAACCGTAATCGACTCGGTAACTTTCTACGTATAAAACTTTAACTTGCAATTACGTAACATTTATTTGTTCACTAAATTATATTATAATAATTAGGTACACAACTTCGTGTCTCTACTCGGTATTATATTTTAAAACAGTTGTTCTTATTGCAGCAGAGAAAAACTAAAATGTATGTTACAATACTGCAACATATTTAAGAGTCACGATTTGTGATAAAAAAAATTCATAAGAACTCAATCAAGTCTACCCTCGTACCTGTTGAATCCGAAATATACAGAAAAAGAACCACGTTCCACCCCCGAAATGTCGATGGCCATATGAAAAAATGTCTCGAAAAATGGCATCGACAGAGTCGCTATTTAATCCGAAGAAATTAACCCCGGTAGAAAATTGAAGTCCTTCCAGTCACCGAACGCCGACTACGAGAAGCCAGGGGGTTGAACTGTCAGAGGGTGGCGAGGTCGGGGAGTTTTACCGGCGAAATGCGATAAAGTTGCCGTAGAGGTAATTTGAGTATAAAGTTTTATTCGCAATAATTTAGCCGCGCGCGTAGAAACGAGGGTTGGCGGGAGCGTTCGGGAGCGTTTGGAGGTGCTCGCCCCCCCTCGGGAAGCGTACAGGAGCGCGGGTCATATATTTGATGGGATACTTGGCATAAAGTCGCGCATAAAAGTAATGCCGACATTAAAGTTTGTGGTTCCAGAGCCGTGGCACGGCTGAACCTCATCCTCCGACATCGTACCAACTATTCTGCTCTTACTCACGGAACGTCTTTGCGATTTTACGTTGATCCTAAGAAACTGAGAGACGGGAAAGTGTCTTTAAAGTATCGACCTCGTTACGCTACGAACTAGCGATGTCTTAAAAACACCCTGATCGAAGTAAACAATCTATGCATACACGGATTATACTCATGGTGACATCGAACGATTATTGACATGACTTTATTATATAGTCTACTCATATTGACAATATGACTTAATGACATCGGTAAATATTGGGAATTTCAAATGTAGGTAAATACTATCATCACTAAATTTTGAGAAGCAATAGACTGGTGACAAAAAACAGCTTGTGAAAGATCATCGTCAGCCATGTTTGATTCGAGCAAGTTGCATCGAAACGTTTAAAAGGAGGATGAAGTAAAAGTGGAGTTGCGAGGGCGGTTGGTGGCACTTCAGGGTTGATAGTCGAGCAGTTTAGTTCAGGAGTGGCCGTTGGGGAACGATCTGATGGCGCCAGGGGAGGCATAGCTTCTTCCCACGTGGCACCCTCGACACGCTCTACCCTCATAATTCTACGCGGCCTTCCTCCAGGCGCCACCTCTGGTTTCTCCGAGGCGTCGTAACCGTAAGTGCGACTGAGAACTTCATCGAAAGCCAGAGAAATCCCTCCTTGTTCACTGTCGCGAAGGATTGGCGAGCTTTCCGTACACCCATCTCCCCGATCGAAACCGCCATGTGATTTTCCACCAACGACAGCTTCACCCTCTTTTCGTTTCACGCTGCTGTAAAGGCAGCTTCAGGAAATGTTATTCAAACTTTCATGAAAGAACGAATATTTGCCCATCATTGTTTGACTTATGATTCTGAAGGTCGCCACAATGTGCTCAAATCGCAAATTTTTATTTGGTACCTTAGTTCACTCGGTTACGAGTTAGAGGACCACATGTTAAATTGCTATATGTTACACCTATATGTGATAAATCTCTACATGTTAGATTTTCAAGCATTCGATTCAATTAGATTTTCAAGCGTTAAATTCCTACATCTTAAATTATTCTTTCTCGTTCCGCATGGTATACCGTAAAGAACCCTTAACCATGTTTCCTGTTTTAAAATAAATGGATCTGAAGTTGATCGTCGAAAATCGATTCGCTTCCATTTTTTTCAGCGATATCGCCGGATGATTAACGCGAACGACAAGGTACGCGCACCCGTTCGGCCACAGAATTAAGGCAGACCTGTTTCATGTAAATTTCGCGACGTGTAAGTTACATAAATCATGCAACCCGTGTTGGTACCGAATCGCTAACGGTCGTTCGTACACTTATAAATGCATCGTGCAAGTAGCAGCGAACGCGATGCTAATTAGAAGAGAGGAATGGCTCGGGCGATGAGTTTCATGTGGAATGCTTCTGGCTCGTTCGGCACTCGAAACGGCAACGTGTGGCAACGGTTCGCACCATCTGTACGTCGATAAAATCTGCACCTGTTGTACGAACGTTCTCCGTCGTTACACTTATTAGATCGCCGATCGTGCTCATTATACCGGGGCCGTTACATTTTATCGCGATTTGCGGAAGCCACGCGAACGCGATTTCCATCGTTCCTAGATTGATCCGGCTTTCCGCATTTGACTAATTAAAAACTCGATTCGCTGCGTTGTTTATTCGCAGGAGACAGGATTTTAGTCCTCGTGCGGCAAATGGCGTCCGCATTCTTGTGTTAATACCGACCGGGGATATTATGGTTGCTCTTCGATTTTTTGCAATATTTTTTGTTACATTTCCGGAATATTTAGGAATGTTTAGAGGAGACTGGGGTTAGGTTAGGATATGGGAATTGAAAATTCAGGAATTTTAAAATTTACCATATTTTAGGACTTCAAAAAAAGCTTTACTTTAGGATCTCAAAATGTAAAAATACAGTGTAAAAGAGTATTAGAGATTCGTTGAGTTCCAACAAGGTCTAATAAGTTTACAGTAGAGATAACGCGATGATTAATAATAGAGTGCTACACGAACCCATCCCAGGTAGATTAAAGCAAATTTCGTAGCAGGGACATCGAACGGCTGGCAGCACAACGATTTAGGATCGTTGGTAACCAGCCACCCCAGAGTCTAACCCTGATAAGGATCGTTGCTAATTGTTGTGAATTGGCGAAGGTGGCGAACGAACCAGGGAGATCGGGCAACAGGTGTCATCTGATTGATCGCCGTAGCTCGCACCCCCACGATTACCTAGCCCACAAACACATCCACGACAGAAACGAACGACTTAATGTCGATCCATTACGCGCTGGCCCATCCCGAGGCGAAACCACTGACCCATTATCTTGTGGAAACCATTCTATTCCCATCATCATGCTACTACTTTTATACTGAAAGCCTCTACATTAACGCATCACCATTGTGATGTCTGTAACCTCTCTTTCACTTCCAATATAATCTGAAGGTTACTCTCAAAGTGTAATCATGTACTTGAAAAATATCTAGCTCTGGATGCAGAAATCTAGATAACCCGATGGATGCGAAATAAAGTCGTGTGAATGGATCGTTTGTCCTAACGCAAGAATTTCTCGAAAGCATTTTGCTGGTGTCACTTCTGTTCCACGAGCTCGAGCAAGCTCATAGAGGGCGTAGTCGGCGATGACCAGCGGCTGCGTCCACTTCGCGCCAGCTTCTTCCGCGAAGCGTGGCTCCGCACACACGCGGGAAGATTAACAACGCTGCCGTGAATATTCGCCGGAATAATTGATACCGTCGTCGGCCCGGCTGACCATTGAAACCGCACGCACAATATATCACGGATAATAAGCAGTCGGTGTACGGCCGGATGCTGGCACTGTACGGGGAGGAACTTCGTTATACCCGGCCGATGTCTGGCGGGACTCCTTGATGCGATTATGATACGCGACCGTTCCGCACAGTCACCGTAACTATTCCGTATCGAAGGTGCACACTCCGACGGACAATGGCGACACGCGTTCCTCCGCACACCCACACGTCAACGACGAACATCTGCACACGGAATCCCCTAACACTAGACGTCCAAGGTGCTCGTGGGTTTCTCGGCCACAGGGAATGATTGTGCGCCTCGTCTAATCGTAATTAATCATCCGATAACCCCTGGCTGCTAACGGGATGATTGCTATCTTATTTCTTGTTATCTTCGGGGAAAAATAGAATCTTTGATTGCTTGGAGTACGAACAATCAGAAACATAGACTCAAATTCTGAAGTCAACTAAGAAATCTCAACTATTCATCACATGTTATCGATGTTACATGTTCGGCACGTCTCAAAGTCCTAAAGGTGTCCATACTCTACCCCTAAAGTCGCAATATCCTAAAAATCCATAAGCCCAAAGTCCCACAATCGAAAAATCCGAAAGTACAAAAACTAAAGAGTGGCAAATGTTGCACAGAGCGCAAATCGTACACGCGACAACTGCAAGATGATGTGGTTTAACGACCGGTAAGAGTACAGATCGTTGATATATCGTTCGCAGAATCGTGAGGAACAAAGCGGCGGAGAAGGCGAAACACGCGCATCAGCAGCAGCAGGCGCAGCAGCAGCAAGGTCAGCAGCAAGGTCAGCCGGGATCAGGTGGTTCCGTGTCGGTGATAGCCCATGCACCTGCAACTGCAGCGGGTCACCCGGCTGCAACCGCTCCCAACGCTTACAGCATTAGCGGCATCCTGGGAATCCCGGCGCACCATCAGGATCCCAACGGCAACAGCATCAAGCGGAAACGTTCCGACGACGGTGAGTCATTGAATTGTTCGCGATGCCGATGATCTTTCGACCCCCGCGATAACTCGTCCGATCGGCCGCTTCGATCCGGAGGATTAACTCTTGTCCGCTCCGGACAGCCGTAACGTCACGCGAAGCGTATACCGGCCGCTCGGAAACGGTGAACGTTCGGTGTGACGTGCAGGCAGGGAAAAAAGAGGCTCTTATATAAACGTCGGATCGCATCGTCGAAGGCATCGCGGCTATATTTCACTGACAATAGTTACATAAGGGTAGACAAGAAACGAGATATCGCGCGAATTTCGCCGGGTTGCGAGTCAACAACAATGAAGAAGTTGAACACTTTTCGGAGAAACGATGCCGTGGCGCGTTACACAGCTCGTCTTTCCCAATTTGCAAGCTCTATTGTCTCTCCCTCCTCCGTGGATCTCGAAATTTTCGCTTATTTATCCGGAGACAAAAGAGTCTGCCTTCTACCATCAAGTCTTAAAGGCTATTGTTTAAACCGATGAACAGCTACTCCAAACAATTACATAGGGTAAATGTTTGCCTGCAATCGGACAATTTCGTCGTGCACATTGACGCCAACCGAGATTAGCTACACACACGACGAAGTTATCGGTCAAACGTCGACCAACACGTGCCGCGATTCATTCTGCTGTCATTGCGTGAATAACGTGTCCCGAAATATTCCCCACACGTGCCGTGTACACCCAACACGTGGCTGACCCTGTTTCAAACGAAGGAGCGACTTTGCAATTTCTTTTTTCGAGTATTCTTTCTACGAAGCGCCGACCACATCCTGGCTGCATCGAATCGTTGCACGGCCATTGGCTTTTGTTTCCTTGATGCTAATTTCATCCGTGGCTAATGATTAGAAGTATATGATTGATGACGAGGCTTGAAATTTAGTTAATCCTTTAGTAAACTTCACCGAGTCCTAAATTAAACCCAAAATTCTTATTCCAGAGACTCGAGATTTATCATCCACAAAATGCTGAAATTCCCTAAAGTCGAATAACTCGTAGCTAAGAAATTGCATCGAATATCCTGCACTCTCGCAAAAACAATCGTTCCAGGGGTCGTTTCGTCGTCGATCAAAGTCCCGCGGATGAATATCGCAGAGAGTCGTATCCAACGCACACAGGTATCGATTCGTAGTCAGCGAGCTGATGCCGATGGTACGCGAGTAATTCGATATAATCGGATTATGAGAGCGGCAATATGCGGTCGCAAAAGTGGTCGCGTCCGCGGCAAGAGCACTCAGTGTTTTGCGGCCTGGCGAGGGTACGCGTATTAGATTATAAACTTCACAGACCACAGCGGCTTCTATCCGGGACCCAACGACACATTAGTCTCCCTGTCCTCCAGGGAGATCATCGATGTATCCGCGCGCCTCTTAACCGGCTGGAATTTCAACGAGCAACACCTTGCGGTGAACGCGCGCGCGATACATTGTACGCATCCGATGCTCGCCGGATGATAAGCTCGCGAAACAACCGGAACATCGCAACGATATGTGGAACCGATCGGTATTCTACCCTTTTTTACAGCTACGAGAAACCACAGATATTTCCACAGCCTTTTTGTCTCGTAATCGCAGGAATTCGATGCACTTTGCGTTTGACTCGGGGATTGATCTTTCGACAAAATGGAAAGGAAGATTAGAAATAGATGTATAAATTATTTAGAAGTAGAAGAATTTATTGGAAGAAATGATAAAACAGAAGATATTGTAAAATACTTGATGAAGAAACTGATGCAAAGGTTATCGAAATGTATTTGAGAGGTTAGGTTTCATGTCGCTTCGTAATAGCAATCGTTTCGAATCGATGAAGTTATTCGCGGACCGTGATCGAAAACAGGGCTGGATTCTTGGGAACTTCTGAAATCAGTGACCGTACGTCAGCGTCGTTATTTATGTGCTCGGTATAGCTAAGGCGGCCTCGAATCGAAGAATCCCCGGGGCTTATTACGAATTTACGAACAACCTCTCGAGGGAAGCATTGCAATCTATCGGGGCTGTTTGTTGTCGCGTTACATCTGCGCGCTTTTGCCCCATACAGAATCCAAAAGGCCGTCGTGTCCCACCCTATATTCGTGGACGTTGGATGTAGGGGACACACCGGGACCAGATTCACCCCAGAGTCCATTATTACCCGTGTATTGTATTGCTTAACATTGACTCAATTGCTTTCGAATAACGCGAACGCTCGCTTACTCGCGTACGTTTTGCCCTCACGGACATCAATCGAATTATTCGATTTAGTGCTCTTTTCGAGGGGGGCAGAAACGCTGACCTTCCTTCCGCCATAACTCAACCACTGTCAAATCTGTCGAGCACCAGTGACCGTAATTTTGCAATAGCTACAAGAATTTGCATTAGACAGCATAACGCGTGCCGCACGATTCGGCCCGATAAATTTATCGGCCTATCGATGAACTTCGACCGTCGAAAGATGTAATAATCTCTCTTTTCCCGTCGGGTTTTATTGTAAACTGGTTCGAATCCGATGCGATTCAGACTCTTTACTTATTTCAACTTCAAACCTAACCTTTTTACTAATTAAATAGCTTCATTTAATAGCTGAATGCAGATTAGATCGAAGTTTCAGTCGATGTCATTCGATATTTGAGCAAGAATGAATAGATTCAAAGGACAAAAATCAAATTAAATTAGATCACGTTACATTGAGTTCGAACATGTGAAAACATGTGGACTTCACCTCTGGTAACCCTGATTAGGTTATTACTGTACAAAAGTTTTATCAGAATTCTCACGAGAGGTCCAATACGCGAGTATATTGAACTTGATCCTGCATCCCTAATTGAGGTTCTTGCGTTCCGGCCAAACGAGAGCCATTAAACGAATCCACGTACGCGTTCTAAACTCTAATGAAATCGCGTTGCAACGTTACACGAGAAGCAACGTCCGCTCTGTAGATACCAGAGAGCACGATTAACTCGGCCGATCGAATCGTAAAATTCGAGCAAGTTCATGGAAAGCCACGGTACCCCGGACGCGGCGTGTTTGAAACGGGGGTTTTATAGCGGTCCAGGAACAAACCCTGCCGCTCGAATGGTCGGGACCGTCGGCCTGCCGGACAATCACAACTTGACAGGGAGGTTTAACGAGCCCTATGCTACCTACTCCACCCATCTACCCTCGGATGGTCATTTAATTATTCGAGATACCCAAACGTTGGACCATCTACCCCTACCTCGTCCGTTTTTCCCTCCCTACCCTGTTCTCCGGCTGGAATCGTCGGTCAGTTTCGTCCTTCCCTGTCCACCACCCTCGCGGCGGCCACTAAAAGGGTACACCGGTGTCCAACATCCTCCCCACCCACTCGATGAAACCCATACCACTTATCCACCGATCCGACACTCATACCACGTGCTTGTTTCTATATTAAACCGCCAGGATGGACGGGAGATAATAAAGACGTATAATGGATCCGAAATTGTTTCTCTATCAATACCGTACACCGTCTATGCTCCCTATGTCCCTGTATCTGGGATCTCCCGGTTCCTGAATACCTGTAACCCTTTGCAATACCTATAGGAATTTTCTATATAGCTGAATTACTGTATCTTTGAATCTCTATATCGATCTCTGTATAGATGAAGTGGTGTATCTCCAAAATGTGTCTTCAAATACTTCTACCTCTGAAGACTCTAACGTTGCCAAATCTCTATATGCCAGAATCTTTGCACTCCTAAATGACCCCGTATTTCTATATATCTAAAAATTTGTATATCTCCGAATTCATATATCCCCGAAATCTTGCACTCCCAAATCCTTATATCCCCGAATCCTTATAACCCCAAATCTGTACATCTCCACATTCCTATACCTGCAAATCTCTACACCCCTAAATCCACCACTCAAGCGTCCACTAAAAGAGCACATCAGTGTCCAACCCCAGTCTCGAAACCCATACCATTTATCCGGCGATGTTCCAACGCTGGTGGCACGTATGTACTTGTTTCTATATTAAACCGACGCGACGGGATGGCCAGGAGATAATAAAGACATATAATGGAATCGAAATTGTTTCTCTATCTATCAATGCCATACACCGTCTATGCGCGAACCGCGCGTTCAATCCGTCCGACAGATTCAATTTAGTTTCACGTGCGGCCACGTTTAATTTGTGTCTTGATTCCGTGAGTAATACGCGGCCAACAGGAGAGCCGCGTACGTTCCCTGACACAGATAAACCGGGAATCGCGTTGGGAGATGAATTCGTCGGGCACTCGTTTCGCGGACCGGTGTCCCTCGATTATCGTGTCCCAACGCGGACCACCATCGGGGCTTTGATACCGCGATCCCGTTAATTGTATACGAGCACAAAGAGCCGATTTTCGTTCATTTTCCTCCGGTAATATGAAACGACGGACGACCGCATTGCAGATGTCGATCTCATTTCAGACGACAATCGAGACCTGAACGATCATCCCGAGGACGACTTGAAGAGACAGAGAAGCAATTACAACGGCGACCAATTGTATTCGAACGTACGTATCTTCTCTCATTATATGGACAAGATTGTGGTATGTATATTGCGGGCTGTTGTATGGGGTGAACAGTTCAACTTCGTCCACGTACGACAAGGGTAAGGGATTTTGTTAGACTATGTTTCATACAGACACGATTAATAGTGCATTGTTATCGAAATTGGAAATAATTGTTTTCGACGCGATTGTGTCTTTCTCAGAAGTAACTAAGATAGATCGCAGCAAGATCGTAATCAATTGCTCGTGCACATTTAAGGTTATTCAGAGTTGAACCGTTGCGGTCTGCCACCGTAGGTCAGACGTACAGTTCCAGGAAACGATGGGGATTCTGTACCTATCGAAGCAGTACTGTAACTTGTTCATTTGATTTGTGACGTTAATATACTCAAAGACCTTAAACGTACAATCGAAGCAAAGAATGGTTAACCAACAAAATTGATAGGGTGCAGATCTTGAGCATCTAACGCGGACGAAGTTGTAAGAAGTTTGAAATAAATACAGATTGGCAAAAAGATAACGAGTGAGCGAATCGGGAAAAGTATCTCGGTAGCCAAGTGAATCTGTGACGTTTCTCCTAAACGCGTAAAGCCGTTCTCCCGACACTCGAACTTTGCCTGGAGCATCCGGCTTCTGTTGCAGCTGTGGTCGAGTAAATGGAGCATCAAAGACGAACACAAGCTCCTGAGCGAGCTTGGCGGAGGAGGCGGAGGTGCGAGCGGCGGTACGAACGGCGCTGGGACCGGCGGAGGTGGCGGTGGCGGTGGTAACGGCGGAGGTGGCGGCGGTGGTGGCGGAGGTGGCGGTGGCGGAGGTTACTACGAACACGGAGGATTCCCCGGGAACGCGATTGCCACCTCCGCCGAGCTGTACGACTCCCTGGGCACCATCAGCACGATGACGCAAGCGCAAACGCCCCATCTCTACACCCCGCCCATAGGGGGCACCATAGGTGAGCGAGTCGTTCTCTCTCTTTTCACCCTCCTGGCACCCTCCTTTCTGTCACACCCCTCCTTCGCACAAAATCCCGGACAGTACGCGCGTCCCTGTGTGCGTGCGTGTCTCTACGCGTTGTTATCCACGTGCGCGTGCACCACAACCTCTTATACATAATAACCAAGCGTGTGTACCAAGCCCCTTTCCGTCGACCCAGCAAACCACCGTCCTCTCCCTCCTTCTTCATCCAAGCTTCCTTCTCTCCATTTGCCCACCTCTTTACTCGTCCTCCTCCTCCTCCTGCTTCCCTCTTCCCTGTACGCTTATTATTGCGGCTTACGTCTTGCTTTGCATACCCATATCGGCTAAATACATGGCTTTAATAATGCATGAGCTGTGCCGAGCAACAGCACCGATGCCAGAAGAGGTGGCGGAACGCTTCACTTGGTGGTCTCTCGCGGTCTTCTTATCTTTAAGGGTGTTTCTCTTCTTAAGGTCGCGCACCTACGATCGACCTCTTTTTTTCTACTCTTCTCGATCACTCTCGCTTACGACACCCTCTAACAACCGTTCGTAGACCGGTGATTAGGGAACCCTCTAGTTTTCTTTTCTTCTTCTATAGAATCTTAGCCACCCCTTTAGTCGTACGTTCCTCTGATCCAGTGATGGGAGACCGCATCCGACTTGGTGTGCATTTAATCCTCATCGATTCAAAACAAGTAAAATATCAGACATGAGAAATTAAATCATTTTCGAAACAAAGAAAATAGTTCCTGAAGAGGTTAACGTATTGGTCCTCTGTCACTCATCTAATCACTTTAGGCACCGTTCGAGATCTCTGAACAGTCGATCTGTCCATCACTGGTCTAGCCTCTGCTCCTTTCTCGTCTCTCTCTTTCTTGAGCCGTTTAACGGCGACCGATCAACGGCGGATCGTATCGCAATCGAGAAAACATGAACGTACACGAACGACCGTACACACGGAACGAAGTTTGCTCGGGGTGGCACGTGTTGCGAGCAACTCGGTCACGGCGCGTCGCGGAATTTCTTTCGTTCGCCGCTTTTCGGGACGGACGAAGCGAGCCGTGTAACGGCCGGTTCATCTCATGAAATTCAATCGGGAGATCTTCGGGCGGAGATCGAAGAATTTTTGAAGAACGACGACGGCCGGGCCAAGTCGATTGCACGGCTTGCTGGCTCTCGCCGTTAATATGTACGAGCCGAACCGTTTCGTTCTTGAAAAGGAGATTCTTGATCGCGAGTTCGGTCCCGCGACCGCCATTCGGGAAGCGTGTCGGGAAGGCGTTACGACATCGACCTAAATCGTCGCGTATCGATGACCGGAAGCGCCGGGATGAAAGGTCGGTTTCGCGGTGTCGCGTGCCGTACGACGTTCCGCCTTGATCGCTAGCCAACGATAGAAAAATCGCAATAACGGAAAAATGGGGATCCCTTAATAGCAGGTGGTACTTTGACGCCGCTCGCGCCACTGACGATGCAAGAACTAAAATTGAGCCAAACATTGGACGGGACTAACATGTCTCCTTACCACACCACCGGTGAGTTCGCCACCTCTTCAGTTTTTCTTTACGCTCGGGCTCGCGTACACCTGTGCGCCATCACCATTCAAATTTTTTTAAAGCCTCGACATTTTTTAACTAATCTCTGTACATTACGACGCGTACACCGACAATCGACAAGAATTTTTAACAAAATGTTCCTCGACCCATCCCTTTGAATAACCCAATTATACGAGGATCGCAAGGTACTAGACACGTGTCTTTTCTTCAGAAACTAGATACGACTACCATCTCTAAAGATTTCAAACAGCGTTAAGGGGTAGTTTTCGTTTATACGAATGAATTTAAACACAGGAAAAGATACGTGTCTACTATTCGGCCTCTACCGGCAGAGTCTCGAGTAACAAAGAGAGAAAGTCGGGAATGTACAGCATAATTGTGCACAATTTCCCTTGTCAAGGAATCGCACATGGTGAATTCTCGTTCGCCATTCTGCGCGAAGAAAGTATCCGTGCCGCAAGTATACGCGGCAGTTGTACTAACAAAAGCCCATACCGTGACCCAAAACACACCCGTCATCCCGTTCAGACAATTTAATTAAGCTTTAGACGTAAGGCGCTGATCGTTAGCTAGTGCTTGACTCGAATGTCCTGTGTTGTGTTGTGCATGGCCATAGCAGAGAGCAGTACCGTCGCAGTATCGTATGTGGGGGTGGGGGCCGGAGGGGGCGAGCAAAGTCCCCCGATTTCGTTGCAGAACGAGACAAACGCCACCCCCACGGCCCCCAACACCCCCGGAGGGGATCCCGGACTGACGGTCTTGCAGCCGCCAGTTTCTCAGCCCCAGGTAGCATCTGCGATACCACCATACTCCACGATGCTTCCCAGTTTTGGACATTACGCCACCGGTGAGTATACACCACAGACTGCTTGCTCCTTCTCTTTTTTATCGTAAAGGGATAACGAAACGCGAGCGACCTTCTGCGGGAAAGTGCTGCAAGGGTAAGTCAGAGTCCTGTACGATGGCTCTGACTTACCAGCTTCACTTCTTCGGTTCTTACGTATCACGATCTGCACTTGAAGAGATTACAGAGCGGACATGGGCAGGGTCGATTGGGCAGATCAAATGTCGGGATAGGGATCTACTCTTTTGGGAGTTGGGAATTTTGGGTTCAGAATTTTAGGATATTTGGAAATTGGGATTTGGACATTTATGAACTTGGGACTTTGAGAAAGTGGAAGTCTGAAAATTCAGGATCGGACCTTTCAATTTTGAGACAACTCTCAGAAAGTTGTGAAGTTATTGGAAAATTGAAAAGGAAGGAGTAACAAAATATAGTTCGTCCATTGCTGAATTTCATCTAAGTTCACTCTCAAGCATTGGAGTGTCGAACTGACTAGCCCACGTCTGTCGCAAAGTTGAACAATTCTAGAATAAGCATCGTTTATTAGTAGCATTGTGAGTTGATCTAACGAATCGGTGTCAAATATTTGTTTAGGTGGTGGTGACTACGCGTACAGCGCAGCATATTCACAATACTCGAGCGCACCGTACAGCGGCTATGGTTATGGAGCAGCGACAAGCGGGTTGCTCAGTAAGTAAACAGTGAGTATGAGTACCGATTAGATTAGGGTCAACGAAATGTCAAATAACTAACTCATTGATAGGCTAATCCCAACGGGTACCGATATAGCCGCTCGGGCAACCGCGATTACAAGACGAAATCCCTTCAGCGCAAATCTAACTTTCTAAGACTGAAGAAATCCGCTGCTATTTTATTACGTTTCAAGATATCGCGGATAAGATCGAAGTAGAAAAAGCTCGCGGAATCGTGGACAGGCCGGTTTTAAAGTAGCTGGCTCGCCTTTCATAACGGACGATTGCAGGTACCTCTAGATCGCGATACCCCTGGGTGAAATGCGCGCGGGCTGAACGTGTTGTTCGGTGTACAAGAATGAACGGAATAATAAACAATTTTTTATCGGACACGCGATACGTTGCTGCCTCGTTCCTTATACGTGACGTAACGCGTGCACTGCACCCGACACCGTAGCAGACGTAGACGCTGAAGTTTCACAGCGTGTTCAACTTTTCCCCTTTCTAAAGCACCATTTCGCAACTATCCGTGCTACTATCGTAACCGAGCCAAAATGGTTGCCGCTCGAAAAGTTGAAATACCCTCGAATGATCGCGATCGGAATTGTACCGTAGGTTTCTACTCGCCAAACCGATCGATCCCTTTTACAAATGTTACTTCCTAGAGTGTACCTTTATCGAAAATGTTTGAAATCTTCGAAAATTTCGAGTCGAACGGGATCGGTCTGGTTTGGAAAAAGGAAACGTTCCAAATCGTAGCATGCAGAAATGGAATCGAAACGGCATGTAGGTACAGTAGATACGAAACTAAATCCCAGCTTGTCTCGCAGATTCTACGTACTACTACTGCAACGGGGACACGCTGGCGTCTTCCCACAACAATTCGCAGCAGAGCGGCGGATGCAACAACGCAGGTCCAGAGAACAGCACGGACGTGGCTAGTCGGTCGCCCTTGGCAGCAACCAGGGCGAGCAGTGGTGCAAGTGCGGCTTCGCCGACCGGAAGTGCATGCACCAAGCCGGACCACACTACCACGCCGACCGATCTCTATCTGGCCTGATTGAACGACGATACAGGAGACCATCTTCGGGCAAAGTGTTTTCCTGGAGTGGGAACACCAGTCAACGACTTCGGACGCCATATCACTGAGGAACCACGCTGAAATTCAACAATGATCTCTTTTAACCGGTTTCGAGGAGAGTAGCCGGCGATCGTGATCGCGGAACGACAACGGGAACACCGACAAAAGCATGACTAATTTCCGCTTGGGAAAACAATACGCCCGGACGAACTGGCCAGACACCGTTCGCGTCCAGACGTTGCGTTGCCATCAGTATCCTGTACACAGCGTGGCACTGACAAATTCGCATTTATCGATGCGACAATCGCGAGAGAGATAGAGACTTTGCAGATCATGTCGAAAGATCATCGGATCGCTATCGTATCGATCACGAGGCACGACGTCCCAGCCAACAATCGAGCGCCGTTGACATCGTCCGACGTCCGTTTTTCAAATGATCGTCGTCGGAGAACGATCGTGTAACGTCGACGAGAAGTCTCTTCCGTTCGTGGGAAGACAGTTGCTTCGTCGATATCGATGAACTTTTCGTGATTCGAAACGAACGGCAATTACTCGACGAGTGTCTGGTCCAGCGACACTGAAAGATGACGCTGTCGAGACACGCGATCGAGAAATTCGAACTTCCCGCGTTCGTGGCCGACAGCGTCGGTACTCTGGTAGAGTGCGCGTAAAAATCGTAGCTAGTTTAATTTAACGATCCTCAGTTAGCATAATTTCTACGCTACGCCCCCGATCGGTCGTCCCTCTAAATGTGCCCGGGCATTCGTTGGAAACTCCGCGAATGTGACTTGGGCTCATTTGTCACCGACGGCGTTAGAACGTGTACATATATATAAAGTGAAGAAGAAAAATCTATATATATATATACATATATATATATATATATACATACACTGGTGTATAAGAGACAAAGTCAACTGCCCCTAAAGAAAAAAAAAAGAAAACGGCACGTTCTTTCTCCTAGTAAGCACGACGACCCCTTAACCCGAACCTAACCCCACCTGTGCCCCGTACCACCCCAAAAAACGATACAAGTATATATAGTAGGTAATAACGGATAAGTTTATTGAGATTTTTAAATCAAGAATCGACGTAACGATCATTACTGTTAAGGATATTATATATATTTTTTGTAGAAACCAAAGACCACAGACGGATTGCCGAATGAGAATTGCGTGCGCGTCGCGTAGCTAAGGCAAAGGCAGAGTTTTATTATGGCGGTTTTAAACAGCACATAAATGTAAACGAACGCGAGTTTGCGAGCGACGCACAGGATCGACGTGGACGCGCAAAAAATCGGCAACGAGGAAATGCAAATTACGGAAGCGGGAAAGCGTGAAAGGCGAAACGAAGTCGCTTCGCGTTCCTTGTAATCTCGAGAAATACATCACCTTTCGTCATTGGCGTAAGTAGGTAGGGACCAACTCGGTGATATCACGCGTGGTGATACAACAGGTGTAATATAGTGCGAGATAATGCTGTGCGTACTAACACCACGTTCGGTGATACTACGTGTGGCGATACCACGTATGATAATACTGTGCGTAGTTGTACTGGGAATTAGTGCGTGGTAATACTACATGCGAAAATACAACGCGCAGGAAATTAACGCGTGGTGATATTATGCGTGGCAGTCTATCGTGTAGCGATATAACGCGTGATGATCTAAACTTGGTCCTCCTCAATCAAGAATCCTAATTACTCCAATGTCTTTTATCGTTTCTCGCATTATCCATCAACAACTATCAATATCATCTCATTAATTTTTATACGTGTATAAAATGCGCTTATTTCCTCTAATTGATTTGATAAACGAAACGATTCCATTTTTTGACAGTCGATTGATCATACTGATTCCCGCGTTCCATGAACAATGTGCAGTTGCCACTATCGTGCACCACCACGGAAGTCGAGTCGCTTCCTGTTTCTCGTCGAGCGTAACGTATCAAAAAAGAAGAAAAACTATCACGGAACCCATAATTAACGTCCAACCAAGGTAGATTTTAATGTAGAAGTTGCGTGATCGCGATTTCTTTATGATTAACGGTCAGAAATGGTAATTCGTAACCTTAATAAGGAAATTCGCGCGCGTTCGTGTCACGCGCATCTCGGTTCGCGCAGACATGCGCGCGACGCGTGCGCAGTTGCGTTCGGGTGACTGCACCTGCGTGCTGTGAATTCAAACGCGTTATTCTCTTTTCTTTTTTAATTAAATGAATTCGCTATTAATTTTTATTACACTCGCGTTGCCCTTTTATCCAATGCAAATGAAAACAGTGCAATGAATATGTCAAAGCGTTTTAATTAGTTATTTTTCATAAATATCAGCCTCGCGCAGAAGCGAATTATCAACGCATCGCGTCTCGCTTGAGAGATCCACCGTGAAATGGATTTGCTCGCTAAACAGTTATCTCGTAATTAGCGAATTATATTGTCGAACCACGTTGATTTTTCTTAGATTTTCTTTTAACCGCATCCTGTTGGAACGTGTATTTATTTGAACATTTAGCTAACGACTCGTTCGGTCTTTCACCGTTCCGTTGTTACTTTTTAATCGGTATTTTATGCGAGACTTATTGAAAATTATCGAAGGAAACACGATTACTACAAGGTCGATCCAAGGCGTGCTCGCAACGATTCAGATCGTTCATCGATCCGAACGTCAGACAAGATTTCCGAATTTCTCGTTCGAATCGATCTCTGTTCGCCGATCGCGAGAAGAATAATATCGACATTTCGTCCCTTTCTCCTAGTTACGTTCTTCAGGCGTTTAACCCAGGCTGACGCGATTACGTTTCTCGCGAATAGACGAAGGATCGTTAATAACCGCGATTTCTCTCATCGCTGACTAATTGCTGTTTATGAATTGTCGTATCGTAGCGTTGCGTGCCGTTAAAATCGTGTGCAGGAAGAACGGGGACATGGAAAGCGGCGACTGAAGAGAAGAAATGGTACTGACAGAGAAAAAAACGGAGAGAGAGGGAAATTGCGATTCTGTTGGTAGTTCGAGGCTGCGAATTCGAGTGTTCACGCTGTTTCTCCGGTCGCAATACCTCGTAGCCGAGGGAAACGTTTCTTTTATCTTTTCTTGTTTCGTGTAAAAAGAAAAAAAAGGAAAACGAAAGGAAAGCGTTTATAAAAAAAATGTTCAACGGTCACGAAGTTCAGTCAAACGAATTCGATCGGGCGTTCATTGCGATCACATGTCGGAATTATAATTATTGAATAATGCGTACTTCACATTGTTAATCTATTTGCTAGTATCGTAACGATGATGATTATTAACGATTATTATTATTATTATTTTTATTTTTTATTCTATTTGCTATTATCGCTATTCTCATTATTATCATGATTATTATTATTATTATATTATCATCATTATTATTATATTATTATTTAATGCCTTTATTATTTATTAATTGTAACGACGACCTATGTGTAATAAGTTTTGCCAAAGAAATCCGTTTAGAGAGAAAGAGAGAGAAAGAGCAATATCGCAGTAACGTTTCGTGCTTCCATAGGATGGAAGCGGTCTAAAAAAAAAGAAGCAAGAAGAAAAATAATAAGAGTAGCAAAAACGAGGAGAGCACGATATGATGATGTTCGAAACGTAAAAACACATTTTCGCGCAGCATTCAAACGAACAGGGATGTACACCCGCAATTGCGAACAATCGTGGAAACGAGATTTCGGCTTGAATGCTGCGCCTCGTGAACTTTTTAATCGAGACGACAAACAAATTACTTTTTTTTTTCTATTAAGCTGTCATTTCATCCCGTGTGATATTCTTGTTCTGTGCGCCGCTCTTGCCGAGTCTCGCTGTTGATACTTGCAAACAAAACTCTGTACATCCTTTTTAAATAAATATGAGGTTTATATGAAACATCACTTTTGTGAGCTTGTGTTTTCTTTGAAATTTTTGAAGCATCTGTAGTTGCTACGTTTAACAAGATATTTATTTCTATATGCATTTATCAATTTTATTTACTTTGTTCAAATTTGGAGTTCAATTTTAAAATAGGATTCGATATTTGAGTACTTCTACCGCCACCTTGTGGTGTATACTCAGACTCATTAATTAGAAAATTTCGTTTTTTCGTGAACTACGTAATTTCTACTGATAACTGATTGCAGCAAATCATTTTATGTGAACAATTCTACCTGCAAAGTGGCCTGATAGTGTAATTAAAGGCGTAAATTCGAATATTTAAAAAATTCATTTTCATGGACCTAGAAACACATTCGCCATCTAGCGGCAGAAGATGAGAACTAATTAAAGTGCAGTTTCAAAAGTGTGTAGTTCACCCTGTTCGCAGGAGAGATGGCGCTACTTGTTCCATTTTTGTGAAAAATCGATTAATATTGATTTAATTGACTTAATTTACTATAATATGCATTCCGAAGTACACTAGTCTTACACTCCGATGTAATTTGATGCATATTATAGCGAATTAAGCCACTAAAATCAATATTAATTGAATTTTTACAAAAATGGAACAAGTGGCGCCATCTCTCCGGCGAACGGGGTGAACTACACACTTTTGAAACTGCAGTTTCATTAGTTCCTACATGCTGCCACTAGATGGCGCCACGTGTATCGTTTCCGGTTCAATTCAATCAATATAATTGATTTTATTAATTTAATTGACTATAATATGAGTCGAATTACATCGAAGTGCAAGACCAAGTAACTTGGAATTGTTTTGACTTTACCAAACTTGATTAGTTTTTACCATTCTTAGGATAATCCTAATTGGTCAAAGGTTTCCTTTTTTATGTGTCGCCACCTAGCGATAGAAAGCCAGAACTAATTAAAGTGCAGTTTCAAAAGTGTGTAGTTCACCCGGTTCGCCGGAGAGATGGCGCCACTTGTTCAATTTTCGAAAAAATGCAATTAATACTGATTTAATTGATTAATATGCTACATACTTATTAATATTGCTTTTATGCTGTTTGCAATATATTCAGTGCATCCAAAGATGCCGATTATGTGTCCAGAACAATTCGGACACTATACTGTATCTCGTCGATAATATAGGGAATGACGAATGGCATTATACATAATTGAAGATACAGGATTTTATGGGCACAAGTATTATTTATTTAACAAAAGCATCAGTTGGAATATTGTACAAAATTTGGATCATTGTATACTGATACATTCCAAAAGACATCCATTGGATGCAGTATTTGGAAACTGAAGTTAGTAATTTTGAATTTATTTCATAATACTTCATCTCACACCTCTCATCTGTAAACAACTGCTCACTTTTATACACAGGCAATCTACAATTAAATGTAACACCTAAAAAATAGGTAACGCGAATTTATTAACAATAAGTATGTAACGTCGAATGGTCCTCAACTCTTCACTTCTTGTAAACGTAACTCTCGGCACCCCCTCGGCCAAAACCTAAATGTAACAAAAATTTGATTATAATCTTGATCACAAATACCATTATTGATTCGGTAAAATCTTCTTATATTGCCATCGGATGAGCACCTTCATACTTTCTAGCACACTCTCCGTACTCATACCAATCACTCGGTCCATGGCAATATAACGAGAGTGTGCGATATTAATCGTGTTCGTACGGTGTTTTATTACCCACCTCCAGGACCAAACAAGGCAGCGTAACATGGCTGATTACAGTATGGTTTGCCATCGTGCTCCGCGTGGCTGCCAGGTATCAAGGTTTTGTTACATTTTTCGCATCGCAGACAGGCGCCATGCCAATCCTTGCCCAAAGAAGTCTTCCTTTCGGCTGCAACGATAAAATAAATCATTCGTTTATTTCCGTTTCACATTGCAGTGGAAATATGTTTCGAATATTTTCGGTGCCACTCAATCGATGAACCATTCAGCAGGTGAAACGGAAACGAGGAAATTATTACGTGCGATCGGAGACATTCGCGTGACCTCAATCCACATCGGTAATGTCCATCTATGGCTGCGTTCCCGTTAAAGAAGCCTGAAAGTACTTTTATCAAATCCGGTCTAAGTACGGTACATAATTTACATACTTTACTGTAAGTCGCTTGTCGACAAACGCGACGAGCGGGATTACGCAATAAGTAGATATATTGGATAACAATTATTATCTAAATAGCTTCCCATCAAATCGTTATTTGCATTAATGCTCTATTTTACGTGCGTATATATAGAAATGGAAATTTCTCTATCTACTTTATTTTACTTAACTCAGAAACCTTCTGTAAATTTGTACATTTTTCAATTTCCTGTGACAAATCGTTGTAGGGACTCTGTTTATACATATAGCCCCTTTCGCTTCTATGGCAAGAGCCATTTAAGAGGGTACATTTTTTTCTCATCCAGTGGCACGATGTGCATCGGTTAAATTTGTTGTTGCAGCTCGATATCGCGAATCGAACAATGGCCGATGTTGACGCGAGCGTTGAAAGCTAAGCGAGATTACAAGAGGAAAATCACGCTACTCGATGTCTCTGAATCGTCTCGCCAATAAGGCACCTCTCCCTCGTGTGGCTCGCGAGGATCAAGATGCTTTTCGATTAATCAAGCTTGTCCCCGGCGCGATGACGCGAAACAAAAGGCAGCCGCGAACGAGTTTCTTGTCTGTCTCGTCCTTTCACCCCTTTTTCGATGTTTCTCCCGCGTCATAAGAAGCTTTCTCGGGTACCCTGCCGCACAAATCGTGCGTGCATCCGCGCATGGGAATTCCTGCACAATGTCGCAGCTCGCGTAGGCGTCGGGATATTTTGTAAAGCGGCGTCGTTCCGTCTCTGCCACCCTTTGTCAGCGTTTTCTCGCGAACGGCCCACAGGGTGCTTCGCGTTCTCACCTCCGATGAATGAGAAGCACCGATCGCGTCTACAGGGAGTCGCCCATTCAATTTTATAATTACGAAATTGCTAATGGAACGGCTTGATGACGGTGGCCGCGACGCGTGTTCGCTGCTCGCGCGACGACGCGCGGTCCCGCTTGGGGATGCATTCTGATCGAACCGTTCGCGGAAAAGGAAGGAGCGGATTTTCGAACGGAGACGAAGAGCGCGCTCATTGTTCGCCACCATCGATCCGCTTCTCTCGATGACTCGCTTCTCTGGAGTACTTTTACTTTTGAACTGCAGCCTGCTTTTTGGATGCATTTTGCCTCGGTTACAGATTTTTACGGATGTATATTTTCTGAGTCGTGGGGGGTTGATTCCGTACCGAAGTCTATTATCGCTAGCTAGTCACTTATTCCAGCAACAAACCAGAAAACGTGGCAGAATTAAAGGAGCACGCAATTGCGATCTGTGTTGAAAAGAATCACTCGGAACAATGCGTGATTCGTTCGAGTCTCATGGCAAATTCAGGGCGACTTTCAATCAGACCATCATAGTTCGATTGAACCGTGGCTCGTATTTTTCTCGAAAGCAGAGCGTTATTCCGTCGTTGCGTGCATGCTCGGCCTAGAAGAGCGACTACAAAGGGCCCGCGAAATCAGAGGAGCGACGGGAGCGTGTATCATTTTGTTCCTTTCTTCGTCGGGTGCGTCGCGGTGCGTCATGCCATTACGACATATCAAACCTCGGTGGTAAGACAAAAAAGCCCTTGGACCGTGGCGGGCTGGTGGTTGGCATTCAAACGTTCCTCCGTGTCTAAGGAGGAGCACAAAGGACGCTGGTGCCAGCGAGGGGAATTGGAAAATGACGAGGAGCGGAGAGACACGAGCGAACGGGGGGGTCTAAAGGGGTCGACGGTAGCCCGGGGAACGCGGGGACACGAGAGAAGGAAGGTAACGCGCGGAAGAAGCAAAAAGCGAGGGGGAAAAAGGAGGAAGGAGGATCGGGCATCGAGAATGGAGCCGCGAAGAAGAGAGAGAGGGTGGTTTGCAAGAAGGGTACTGGCATAAAGGGCCATTAGTTAATTAACTCCTAATTATCTGGCGGCGGAGAAGCGAGTGCATAATCGTCAAGCATTGCTGCTGTGCAGTGGTAGCGCGAAAAGGCAGACAGTGCCGTACACGGATCGTTGCGCTCGGGCGCCAAACAATCGGCGGCTGCTGATTGCATAGGCTCGGTACATCATCCCCTTGGTCTTTCCCTGCTTCTCTCTTTTTCCTTCTTTTTTTATGCTTCTTCTTCTTCTTTATTTGCTCGGTAGACCATTCTCCGTTACACCACCCACCCGCCTGCCTCTTCTTCTCTTCTTTCAAACTGCCGATCTGCCACCAACCCCCGCCCCCACCTTCGACGAAGGGCCCTGAAAAACTTCTCGTGGTCTCTTCGCGTAGTCGCGAGAGGGTTGAAGGGAACAGAAGCTATACCTTCGTTTCTCTTCGAGTTTCTGGCTCCTTCGTTTCCCGTTGCCTTCCTTCTACGCCCAGAAGATCCTGCCTATTCTTCTGCAAACCTGTTTCGTCTCTGTTCTTCTTATTATTACCCGATACTCCCTTCCCGGCCTGTCTCCGACCGTTGTCGCCGTCCTCGCCGCTGGACACTTTATTGTTGTTGCTTTCGATGCAACGTGACTCGGTTTCCTCTTCCTCCTCTTTTTTTGCGTCCGCTCCTGGCTCGGCTCGCGAGCAGGATGCGCGCTTTGCCGAACCACTGGATGAACTTTTTCTTCCGTTGCGTGGCTTATTATGGACCTCGTTCGAACTTCCTTTTTATCCTATTTCGCTGCATCGGTGAGAGGAGCATTAACGATATTCGGTCAAATATGAGATTCTACAAGCATTCCTAATACTGTTTCAACACCAACTATGCTTGGTGATATGTTCATCTTCTTAAAATGTGAACAGAGTCCAATGACTGATTCTTTCTCCTACCAGAAATTAGTGGAATCGGTAAAAACAAATTTCAAGAATTTTGATACACGATACTTGTAGTTAGGGGACTACCGTAAACAAAGATCTTAGTTATACCAACGGTGAGACCAAAATGGACTCCATGAATTAACGTATACTGCAAAAAAAATTTCCTCCTAAGTTTAGACCAACGAACCTCACGAATCCTTTACAGTGAACGAAGGAGGACAGTGAGGCATTGAAACCTCTTGAAGGTCTTCGTCCGAATTCATCGAAGCCGATAATATCGGTACAGCGACGGTATTCATTATTCGTGACTCATTAAGCAGCAAACACTATAAAGCAACTCGAATATCTTCAACTTCTTTACGTATCAAACGTTCAGCGAAGAATTCAAGAAACGACTACCGTTCCACCGAGCAAGAAGATCGTCGAATCGTTCAAGATCAGTCGCGTGCCAAAGGGGTTGAACTTCGTTTGCGCCAAGTCTCATTAAGCGTTCGTAAAAATTAAGACGGATAACGTTAAGAGGAAGTACCAGCCCTTCGAGTGCCACGGAATCATTTGAATGTAGTTTATATCAAAGCTCGGGTTCACGGTCTCTCAAAGGGTCGCGGGATCTCTTACGATCGTCTCAAAAAGCTTCCACCTTTGCGGTGCACGTGGCCGTAGAACGACAGGCAAGAAACAAAGAAAGCGCAAGGAAAAAGCCGCGAGTGCCTTCGTCGCTGGGACGCTTTCTGCTTCTGCCATTTGCTCGGACTTCGTCGTCGACTTCAAAAGTTACTTTGCAGTATCCGACCACCAGTGCATTTTGCACCCAGGAACGCGCGACGATTAATTGAACCCAACGGGTCATTCTTTCAATGTACTTGCTGCTTCGTTTCAGATCATTTTTAGAATTCTAGCTTTTGACTGAAGTCGAATTTCAGATCTGTGGGCAGTTTGAAATATTGGCAATAGGACTGTGAAGTTTGGGAGTCTTGATATCTTACTACGCTAGGGGCTCTGGGGGAGCATACACTTGGAGAACCAAGGTCGCAGTTTCTTAGCATAACTATAATTCTGATTTGTAATACGCGAGTGTTAGGGACATAACCGGTAATTCGTGCAATGGGTAAATATAAAGCTGCATATACTAATTAGAAGGCATAAAAGGGAGATCAACGAGTTTTTTCCGCGCAATCGCTAAATGCTCGCATGCTCTCGGATCACGCAGTCAGGTTGATTCACGAGAGGCGCGTTTAGAGGCCAATGACCCTTCCTCTTTGAAAAGTTTTCCCGCGATACAAGGAAAAGAGTGTCGTCCCTCTAATTCGCCCGTTGCCCCGGCATCTATATCTCCGCACGCCTACTTGCGCCGATCTGAAAGCATACCATCGTACGTATGCACGTGGCAGCCGCACGGCTCGCATTCAGAAAAATCCGCTTTCAGCACTAATAGTGCTTTAACGGCCGTCTAAAAAGCCGCTCGAAAGAGGAAGCGCGCAATTAAAAGCGAACCTCTCCTCTGAATACGATGGCTCAGCGCGAACTCGCCCGAAGGGAACGCGAGCTATCGTCCTCCTCGGCCGCGGCTGTTCCCGTTTGGCCCCGTTTATCTGAAAGCCGAAAGGGGAAGCGTAACGCGCGATTGGCCGCCGATAACGTTATCGGAGGACACTTTGCTGGACTCTTCGTCGATGACGGGAATCGCGTTCCCTCGGAATCGTCGATGATAACGAGACAAACGTGACTGCCGAGGTCGACAACTATTATGATACATGCTGACTTTGTGGGCTTCGAGAAACTGAGAATTGTTTATGAATTGGTTGTATTCTGAGAATTCTTTCGGTGTGTATTTGTGTACAAATCTTTTAGGTACAATTTGCAAGGTTCTAAATTGGGTTCTTAATCTTGCAACATCTACATTCTCACATTTCCAAGTTTCTAAAATATCAGATTTCCATATACTCGACCCCCAATGTCCTGAGGTCCTAAAGTCACAAATTTGGAAATTTCTAAGTTCTCAGGGTCCTCAATTCCCATGTTTTGACATTACTAAAGACCCACATTTCCACGTCCGAGATTTTCCAAATTTCCAACCCCCTAAATTCCTAAACTCCCAAATCCCAGATTCCCTAAAAACAATTATCACGCCTGTCATACGAACATTAACACCACCCTAGTCCATTCCAAACAAAAATACGTCAATGTACTCTACATAAACTACGAGCCACGATTTCGTCAGTATTATTGTTTCGAGATTAAGATTGAGACTTCCTATGAATTGAAAGGTGTCTTACGAGTACACCGTCACTAAACGACACATCACTAGCATCACACTTTATTTCAAATTTCCTTCCTACTGTCTAATATTACCCGATCTTCACGTTACACGTACACGTTATAGAATGGCTGACATAATATTCCTCAAGGTGGACCGCGAGGACGTGCAATGACATCATTGGTGTCGTCATTTCACGCACACTAGTTTCATAATAAACGTATTCAACATGAGAGAATTTCCTCCGACAGGATCGAGTGAACGTCTTCTCGTGATCGATGAAATCGCGAAACGAAGTAGGTGAATGAGTCACACGTTTGCGATTAAACAACATCTATAATTGTCGATTAACACTCCCCTCGTTAATTAACATGTTGAGTCACGGCATAAAAAAAACATGTGCAGTCGTTACGAGCGATATACATTTTAACTGTTCTGTTGTAAGATGGAGATTTTGCGACTACTACTCGAGTATTTTTTTTTTACACTTTCGTGAAATTCTGTTCTCAAAGAGAATCACATTTCGAGGGAAATTACGAGATAACGGATTGGTTTACAATACGGTAATAACTTTACACTGTTTTATAGTTGCTGCAACTTACATTTGCTCATTTTAATGTTACTGTTGCATATTTATCGTTACCTTAGCCTACCGCTGTTGAAATTGTTTTGACATTAATTATGTAACTTCTCGATGAAGACTCGATATCTCAAGGTTACGGATGTTATTTTATACTGATTCAGATTACTTTCCGATTATCTATAAACGTAAGTTTATTTCACGATACGTGATATAATAAATATTACACACACATCAAAATTCTTGACCAACAACAACAAAATTTTTGTGATTTCACAACTGAATTCCAAAAAAAATAAGGCCTGTGTTAAATGAAAGATTATAAACTTGGTCATCGCCAAAAATACTTATCAGTTAAATTGTAATAAACAATGTTCACAAAAACTTGAAGGTTGCCTAACTGTTCCATTGCAAGTCAACCCCACAGAAGGGTTGCCTAAATCATCACATTATTCTGGAACTATTTCCACAAGTTTTCGCTAAAATCGCGTACACTATCAACAGCGTATCTCGAATCGATAACAGCTGATAACCAATAAAAAATTTCCCAACGTTAAGTTTAATGCTCGTTTACTCACCGAAGTAGACAGGTTTGTCGCACTTTGGACAGTTGGGCATGATCTTCAACTGAAAGTTGCTGGAACGAGTTGGAGCGACGAACGGATCCTCTCCGTAGCGTGGTCAAGCGCGTACTGGGCCCGAGTTCTGCAAGGTAACGCGATACTCTCCAGTTGATTGAGCGTACGTGAACGTGTGTTAACGTCGTTCCGACGTGTGCGTGTGTGCGCTCGCGAGTGCCCCGTGTTAAGGTCGCGTTAGCACGAAACGAGACGTGTGCGTGCGTGTGGGTGAACTTGCAACCGAGTGTCTCAGGTGTTGCGTGTACGTGTGAATCGTGATTGCGACTGCTAACGGTCGTGGTTCGATCAATTGGTCTCCTACGATGATAGTAGCCAACCAATCCCGTTAGCCATTGTCAGATTCGTTACACAGCCAAGTACAGGGCTGTTCATAAGCATTCAGATCGGCTGAATAACCGGGTTCTTGCGCAAATAACGGAGCTCTCGTGCACTCTGAATGCGATTCGAAGGATTACTGGTCAAGACCAATCTTAGCCCTTTCGAAACGTGGATCAATCGTCGGAATTATTTGAATGCAATGGTTCAACTTAAACAGGTGGCTTGAGAATTTCGATGGTTGAGGTATGAAGTTGGAAGCTTAGTCTAAACTCGTATTCGGGAACTTCACGAGTAAGCTCAAAACCCCTAAGTTCAGAAATTCCAATTTGGAAAATCGATAGTTCGGAACTTCCATTTAGCTACTCTAAAGTTTGAGATGCGAATTTAGATAAGTCTATTGTCGTTGATTTTACGCTTCAGGAATTAGAATACGAATTGTTCTATCAAAATACCATCTGGCCCAGTTTATTTCGAATTAATCAAGGGTCTTTAAATAGCGCGATAAATTATAACTAACCACATCCCGTGATTACCGAAGTACATACCCGCTGTTGATTATGCCTCAGTTCGAAGCAAACAGGTCTACACGTAACAGGGTAGCGCTTCAAAAATGACTGTCTATGACAATCGTCTGATTCAGTTGATATCCAGCATCGAAAACGACGATGTACAATCGGCAACGCGTATATTCACCGAACAATTTGATATACGATTTCTGCAACCTATTGGAATTCTTCGAGTGACCGCGGTTCAGCTAGCTGCCTGGCGAGGCAGAATAGAGTTGTTAGACCTGTTCTACAAAAATGGTGCGAATATTAATGCCGTGGACAAAATCGGGAGATCTCCGTTGTTTCACGCGGCGCATCGCGGGAACAGTGAGGTGGTGACTTGGCTTTTGGAACATGGAGCCTGCACGGATGTCAAAGTTGGCATTGATACCTGCTTCAAAATCTTGCCTTCATCGAACGTTAGCCGATACTTCGATATCGGTCGAGATGTTAGTATCACGTGTCAAGTATAAATTATAAGGATTTAGAAGGGACTCGAACTTATTTGTGTATATTGTTATAAGAAGACAGCCATTTTCATAATTAAATTCGATATAGGCATACAGTTTCATAGTTCAATTTCTGCAATCTTCAGCGTAACAAGATTATAGGATTTAAAGAAAGAGTTACAGGTGTAGCAACAAGTATTCGGATGAATGTATGAAACCTGTGTAAAACTCTTAGAGACGTTAAGTTCTGACGGTTTAACTTTTCGATGACTGATCAGTAAAATATCGACCCACCAGTTGCCGACGCCAGAATGTTGGGGAAGGACAGCGCTGCACCAGGCGGTGAAGAACAATCACTCGGAAGTGGTCAGAATTTTGGTGAAGGCCGGGTCTAACACAAACGCGCAAGACGAGCGTGGAATTACACCTCTGATTCTGGCAGGGTCTACGGTAACCCAAGAGGATTCTAACGAGATGTCCAAATTCGTTCGCATAGTCGAGTATCTCGTGGAAGGAAAAGCTTCGACGAACGCGGTCCACCCAGACACAGGTATACAAAAATAAGCACGATAAGAAGCTAATAATTAAGAAGTTCGTTATCATAGGTACAACAGCGTTACATTACGCAGCATCATTAGGAAGTCCGTCGGCAACAAAAATATTGTTGGACGCCGGTGCGTGGCCTCTTTATCGGTGTAAGAGCACCGGAAGTACCCCTCTGCACCTCGCTGCCAGTATGGGTAGCTTAGAAACTCTTTCACTTCTTCTGGAAAACACACCTGCCGATCAAGTCGACGTTCGAGATAACGTAACACCCAAATCTACCTCGCAATTATTTCACGCTTATTATCTTAATCCTCGTTTCCTTAAATTCAGATCAATCGAACGCCGCTGCACAGAGCCGCTTACCAAGGACACGACGAATGCGTGCGGACGTTGATCGAACACGGTGGTAATCTGGCTGCGGAAACGAAAACCGGGGTCACCGTTATCGACGCCATATTCGCTAACACTTCAAGGCCAGTGACGTTTCTGAACGACATTTTGGACTCACGAGTGTGCATGAATGGCCACACCATCGACAGGAACTCACATGTGAGGATTCCTCATTTTTATTCTTGGGTCAATTTATATACCTATAATGCTAGATAACCTCCAAACCTATATCTCCGAATTTCACATATGTTACCATGCATTATGTGGCTAACTGTATTGCACTCAAAAGACGAACAGTAGCAAGGAGCAATATCATAGTGTAAATGTATTCTAGCTCTTATTCTTTTTCCTGTCGAAGATCATCGTTGACTTCAACATACTGGCGCCGAAAGGGGAGCTGCAAATGGGAGTTGTTACGTCCCTCATTGCAGCGGCTTCAGACGAGAAACAATTGACGATACTGCAACATCCGTTGGTGGAAACGTTTCTCTGGTTAAAGTGGTCCAAGCTGAGAGTGTTCTTCTTTAGTCTTGTTTTCATCCACGCCCTACTGGTCCTTTCCCTCTCTGGTTATTCCATAGCGATGCTGCAGCATGAGACTGATTGCACGCTGTTACGAAGGATTCTAGCCTCGTGCTCGTGTGTGCTTCTGTTCCACAACATGGCGCAGGTGTTAATGGTGCCAAGGTTCGATACTTAACTCTGCAATTTGTTTTATCGTACGTTTAGAATAAGTTATTCCTAATTTGGCATTCAGCGACACAATCAACAAACCTTGCCAATACATTTGGAAGATAATTCTGAACAAAACATATACAGTCGTAGATATGGATCGAAATATTGATGAAAGCTAGTTTACTAGTCTTTCCTGTTGCGAAGATGACCTCCTTGCAAAATACTATGTATACACTTATAGTATAAAAATCTCAATAACACTTTTATCTCTATCACCGTGATTATATTCACCTTACAAAGTCCTCAAACGATTAATATTTTAGGGTCCTGCAAATATTGTGAATACAATATTGCCAACATTTCAGTACCGACCATAAATCGGGGGGTTCGATACAAGCGATGTAATGTAATGTTTTTGCAGATATTACTTAAGGCAGTTCGAGACGTGGCTCTCGTTTGCATGCGCAACGCTATCGTTGATGATTTCCACAGACAGTGGCCACACGGATATCACGAGCCAGCCAAGGGGAAAAGAATTAAACCCCACGGAACATCGTCCGCAGTGGGTGTTGCATTCCATCAGCTTGGCAATCTTGCTTGCTTGGATGCAAATGATGCTGCTAGTTGGCCGTCTCCCAACGTGCGGATATTACGCGCTCATGTTCTCCACGGTGCTGAAGAACATCCTTAAGGTCAGTCGGGACGCGATCACCGAGCAATTATATTGTATAATTGCAGTTATCCGTGTTCGTCTCGCGATCGAGATAGAAAGCGAAAGTAACGAGGAACATCGATGAAAAGAACTCCCAATTTTCCTCGTTACGAAGTCGAGCTTCAATACGCGTGAATGAAAAACCGCGACACGTTCGACTACGTAAAACGTTTTCAGCGGAGGACAAACGTTAACCCTGATTTAACGCGTCGAGGGTGGTTTTTTTCAATTCCTGTCCGTGTCACGGACGATCCGTATTTAGTCGGAGAGGAAAGGTGAGAGAAGGCTTTATCCTTCGACGAATATCGTTAGAAATGAAAAGCCGGGGAAGAGGACCAAGGTTCTAAATGTCTCTTCTCGGTGATACGGCAGCCATCAGGACCCACTTGCCTACCCCTATGCTCGGCCGCGGCAACCTGCCACCCTCGCGATTATAACAACGTGCATCTGGGGCTTTTTATTTCCTTTCAGGTTCTCCTAGCGTTCGTCTGCCTGATTGTCGGATTCGCGTTCAGCTTCGCCGTTTTGTTCCACGGGAACGACCAGTTTCGCAATTCCTGGAGGGCCGTCGTGAAGACCGTGGTAATGATGATGGGTGAGTACGAGTACGGGGCGCTGTTCTCGGACGAGAAGAATGGGAGTTCCTTCCTACCAGCCACGAGCAGGGTCGTGTTCCTTGCTTTCGTCATGCTTGCTAGTATCGTCCTGATGAACCTGATGATCGGCCTCGCGGTCAATGACATCCAAGGCCTCGAGAAGATGGTACGTTCCGTACGAAATTCTATCTTCGACATACTCTAGTCGGGAAAACAACGCGATCGCTGTCAGTAATATTTAGACATGTCTCCAAACCCCTTCCAACGTTCTTAAAATCAGTTTGCCACCTAACAGTAATGAGAATGTTAATGAGTACCCATAATGAGAATCTGTGTCCTAGATCACAACCGGCGTGAACACGCATCGCATCCTTAGCGATCGTGCGACTAATTAATTCCTACCTAACAATGCAACGAGACAAATATTTTCTTCCGAAAAGCGAGAAATAAGCGAGTGACGCAACGATGTGTATTCAGGGTCACATTCGTCAGTTGCTGAAGCAGTCGGAGTTCGTGGGTCATTTAGAAAGGCTGACATCACACCGAATCTTTCGCAGCAATTGGCTACATCCTCGGTTAAGTTCGCTGCTGAACTCGAGGCGTTGTATTCCCACAAAAATTACGTTCGGTTATCACGAACGTTATTTTCGTGAATCATCCTCGGGCATCCCGGCGAGGCTGAGGGAAGCGTTGTTTCTGTTGGCTTCGAGGAACTCGCGCGATAGGTGAGCGAAATTATTACCGCCGACCGCGAAGAAGTTTCGGTCGCGAGGCGGTCAACCACGACCACTTTGCGCCTTAATTAATAATTCCACCGTAACGACCGGGAACTTTGAGCAACTTAAAGAAAGCGCCTCTTTTCAGCGCGGTAACGAGTGGCAAGCTCAGGGACAACGACGGCAACAACAATACGGAATTAACGTCATTGTTGGAGGAAGTGTTGCTGCAATTAAGGACATCTTGTTATCGTGGCACAACGGGACGGAAGTTTTCGAAATGCTTTAATACTAAGTGAACCGATGAAAAACAGAAGCTTTGGAAGTATTACATGCTGCTAGATTTTCTGTGAAGTATTAACTCATCGTAAGATGTGATCTTTTAGAGCTGTAACTTTCTAATTCATTTTTACACTATTTTGTACAATTTTATCTTTTTAAATATCAATTGTAATTGTAATTTTTATACTAAATAAAATATTTACAAGACATACGTGGTGCGGAAGTTAGATATTGAATATGTTTGATTATTTAATATTTAAAGTGATTGTAGAATTAAAAATAATGAATTTGATTTGAAGTAAGAAATCTGCGTTACTCGTCGATACCATAGACACTTATCCTTACCGACATAGCGCAGTTAAGATTCTCTTAAACATCAATCCCGATGTAGATGTCTCTGCAAGACAGTTTAAGGCACGGTCGTATGCAGGTCTAAAAACCCCTGGATGAAGGTGATCTTATTGAAAGGAGGTATGTTTTATATAGTAATCACGACTAACGGCGTTGCGGTATAAAAGTTAATATAAAAAGTGACAATGAACATTTATAACCAATACCAGTTTTACCTGATTTTTCTTATCTTTATCACTATTCATGATAATATATATTATGAATATCTTTTACTATTTGAATAAAATTGTTTAGTGTTTGAAATACAACTTTCATAACGTAGCGCCATCATTCTGGTGGTAAAACGAGGAACTGTTCATGGTGCAACAAGGAGTTAGAGTTCCCCCACTCTGATAGTTTCGAGAGCGTGGTGACAACGTGCTTCGTGTCAATAGAAGGACGTCGAAAGCGGTAAGTAATTGCATTAATCATTAAAAAAAAGTCTTTCAATACATTTTATTTGTTACTGACACGTGTAATTGTACTTACTAATTCAAAATAGGGTATCGAATACCTAATATTTGCCGTTGTTTTTATAAATTTTATGTATGAGTTAAAATTTCTTGAGAGATTCTCAAGTAACTACGGTTGCAAAGTGTTAAATTAATAATAAGACCTATAAAGGTACAATGAGTTCTTAATTATTCATACCAGTAACTTACTAATGCCAACTATGTTATTAAATATCGAATATTTGCTGTACTTTTCGTAAATTTTGTGTATATCTGAAAATGTCTCGACAGATTCTCAAGTAACCGCTACAGAATGAAATGAATAATACGCAT
This sequence comes from Megachile ligniseca, assembly GCA_945859555.1. Lineage (NCBI taxonomy): Eukaryota > Metazoa > Arthropoda > Insecta > Hymenoptera > Megachilidae > Megachile > Megachile ligniseca. The sequence continues at coordinate 9,950,763 of OX243783.1, forward strand.
TATAAAGATGGTAGTTTTCAATTGATCACGAAATAACTGATTTTGATAACGTGTCTACTACATAATATATAGTACTTTTTTAATTTTATTATTTTCGTTGCTTCGCGCCTTTTTCCGTCCTAGTTCGTAACGATTCGCAATTATTTTGTGCAACTTTGTGCAACAGTATAACTACTGATTGATAAAATACCGCACGTGACTCATACAATTTATTTATGCGAAAATCTAAGAATATATAAATGTAAATACAGTTCGTTATCTTCAAAATAATTAACTTAGAACAAGTAAATGTAATTGGTTTGCTATTTGAGGTTATTAACATCGACACAATACGAGTACGTGCATTGTTTTAGCGAGGTTATATTTTACTCGATACAGAAATGTAATTTTTCTTTTCGATCGGTAATGTAATATAACTTCTTGTTATTTATATTATTTCTTCATTTTATTCCAATTAAGAACGTTGACATTTTTTCATTTTCGTTTCGTTTATGTATGGCAGCCCTCATTAGGAGATGAATTCTTTGTAACATCTATAACGGAACCCACCCCATAAAAAATCTAGTTATGCCAATAACGTAGGAAATATTTTTCCGTAATGATCACTATAATGGGACAAAAGCAAGTTCGCTTATCAACTAATAAGGGTACCCGAATTTTTGCCCAGATAGTAATTGAATACAGAAATCGAACTGGACAGTGGCAGGCGCATATATTATCATAACTTATCGTTCACCCGCGGCTATAAAGAAATCACGCGCGCACCTGCCTCGACCGTTGTAACAGGCTTGAACGTACATGCTGCGTTTTGTGACTGCAGTTCACTTCTTTTCCGTGAAAAATGGTATCAAACGTAGCATCGTTTCGTGAAATTCAACTTGCACGAAAGAAGCAATAAGGTGTCAGTGAGCTGGATAAAAAGGGTACTTTAACAAGATACATAATTTATAGGGTCGACTTTGAAACGAACAAGGTAGAAGAAAAATTTGCAAACAAGTTTTCTCGATTCGGATCTCCAAGTAGTACATAGTAAGAAAATTTATACTTTCCATAAAATCGTTCAAAACTCAACAGTACTCGTTTTTAATTATTGCGGTTATGTTAGGTTAGGTTAGTTTTTATCATCCAATCTATTAGGTGGTGGAGAGTACAGGGGTAAGTACTAGCAATAAGCTCGTGGTGCAAGTTGTGATTGTTGTTGCAGTCACAACGAAATGCAGTGGTAGCAAGATTGTGAAAGTGGTGATGATTGCAGTAGTGACACTAACAATAACAACAGGGATGAGTGGTGAGTGGTGGTCTTGGTGACTGTGAGTGCAGTGAAGGTGATGATCCTGAATGTAGTGTTGGTGATGCTTGTGAGTGAAGTGGTGATGATTGTGAATGCAGTGGTTGCAGAGGCAGTGATGCTTGTAACAGCAACAATGGTAAGTAACCCAATGGTAAGTAACAATAGTAGCGACAGTAGCAGTTGTTTCAGTGGTTGTATGGTATAGTGGTAGCAACGGTGTCAAGTGGTGCTGAAAGCAGTGACAACAAGTGGCTGTAGCAGTAGTGATAGTACATAGTTGTGACAATGAAGAACGGTGGCATTGGTGGTGAGTGGTGAAGACAGTGGTTACATCCGTGACACTAAAAGCAATGGCAATGACCTCGGATATAGTAGAGGTCATGCTGCCGATGCTATTAGCAAGGATAACGGTGGCTGTGACATCAGCAACAGCAGCAACGGTGGTGGTGATATCGGCAATATAGCAGCGGCGGCAGTGGCGGTGACATTAGCAACAGCGGTGGTGGCGGTGACATCAGCAACAGCGGTGGCGGCGACGGCGGTGGCGGTGGTGGCGACGACGACGACGACGACGACGACGACGTCGGTAGCGTCGACGAAGAGAGTGCTAGGAGCTCGGGTAAGTTCGCAAAGGTTCGGGTGGGGTCGGTTCACCGCCTTGCCTGCCATGACTGGCCGGCCGCGGCCTCGCGGGGGGTGAGGGTGGGGGTGAGGTGGCGCGTCGGCGAGGGAAGCCGAGGCGGCGAATCCGACGTCGTGATTGGTCGTCGCGTGGGAGAGCCGCCCGCCCGAGCTCACCGTGACCGGCAGTCGGCACCGAGCATCCAGGCAGAGCACATCGAGCCATCGGAGTCGGGGCGAGATACGGGAACACGCACCTCGGGACCTTAGCACGGGCACGATGGCCGTCCGGCGCGTGCACCGTCAACAACAGCAAGAACAGCAACGTTGTCACCGTAGTCGTGGTGCCGTACTCGTCGCGCGTGCCCTTCGTGTTTACCTGCACACGGAATCGAAGCCGCAGCAGCATCGCGCGCTTGCCAAAGCATCGTGGCCACCATCGTGCGGATACGTGGCGCGCGGACTATGCGCCTGGTGCACGCAATAAGAAACGAAAGAAAGAAAGAAAGAAATATACGACGGAGAGTTGTCGGTGCGCGTTGATAGAACGCACCACGGGTCTGCCGCTTTACACTCTACCTACGATCACGTTCCATCGCGTTACCTTTTCCTCGTCCCCACGTTTCCAGCGCCTGTATCGCGCCTCCTTCTCTCTTGCTCCCTGTGCGCCGGCCTTCCCACGCGGTCTTCGTATCTTCGGCGAGATTACGTTTCGGTTAATACGCGAGGAAACGCGCGTCGGCCGTTAAACCTTCGTCTCCGGCCGTTTTATCGTTCCGATTCGCGTCGCGAAGCATCGTCCAAACGAAAGATATACGAGTCTCGTTGTGTTTTGACTGGTGGTGCGTTTTTTATTGTTCATCGTCGCGGCGTGCTCGTTCGGTGCAACGTTCTCTTGTGCCCGTTTCGGGAAGTGTGGTTGTAGCCTAACCTCGTCCGTCGACAACGACGGCGACGGTTGGTGAAGAGGAGGCAAGGTGACGGTGACAGTGAACCGTTTCTCTGTGCTACGACCAATTGTATTCTGTTCTTGTGCGGGGCCACCAGTGGAGACACAGAGGCGAGAGAGTGTCCGCCGGTGGCGTTCGTTCCAAGTCACGCGCGTTCTCGTCTCTAGAGAGCAGCGCCGTTCCGACGGACGCAGCTCGTCGAAGGAGGCTGCCGTTGCTCGTCGTCGGTGCATCGTTGGCCGTTCCGTGGCCGGCACCGGCTTTCGAAATTGCCGCCTCGCCTAACCTCTCGTTGTTGGTCCGCGTACCGTCGCGGCGGACACACCTCTCGCGTTAAGTCGGCGGACCACGAACACAGGAAAGACGGTGGCCGTCGCTCGGCCAGCAATAATGCCGCACGTGAGCAGTAGCGGCGGCGGCGACGATCTCGGCAGCGAAGACGAGGTCAAGGTCTTCAAGGATGAGGGCGAGGACGAGAAGAGGTCCTCCGAGAACCTCACCGAGGAGAAAAGTTCTCTCATTGACCTCACGGAATCGGAGGTGCGTCGACAATACCTTTTGATACTAAGGCTTCGTTACTTCTTTTCACCCCCTGTTCGTCGCCTATGGACGTCGACTGCATTAAGTGCGTGCATCTGTGTTACAGGAAAAGGTCTCTCTCGCCGGTGGAAGTTACGCGACGCCGGGCAAAGCGTCTGCGAGATCGGATCTCAGCCCCGTTTTCAGTAAGTCCTATTTATTTTCTTTCTTCGACCTTTGCGAAACCGTCGCTTATTTACTCTGTCGATTATAGCCGCTAAACAGCGATTCGCGATGCTTAACCCTTCTTCGGATCGTAAAAGTTATAGCGGTGTCGAAAATTTTTCAATCGAACACGCTTCGGTCAAAGGCTATGGATGAAATTTCATCCCGCGCAAATTTCGAACCTTCAAACCTCATGGTTAAAATTTTATCTACGTAAAACGTGACGACCGATTTTGGTGTTTATATTGTTAGCAATAGTAACGTGATTGTAAAGTTAATCCTCGGTGATAATCTTAGTCAATGAAAATTCAAGAATCTATCCGAGTAAGGGTTAATCATAAATTTTGATAAGTAGAATTCCAAAAAAACGTATCTATTCGTTAACATCGATGCGTTGGTAAAACAGCGCTACTAAAGATAGCCGTTTAATTTCTTACTAGTTAACTCCGCGTTTCGTACACGAACACGGGGGAATAACTTTCGACAAGTCTGAATTCCCGATCAATCGTGTTGACGTTAAATGCTTATTAGATAAGAGATCGATAGTCAATGTGTCTCGTTTCGGAAACAGGGTCGAAAGTCGACGAACGTTATATTCTACCGTCGGCCGTTTTATCGTAACTCGACTATGAAATCTGATAAGGTGTTATGATGTTTTATGCGTGTCGTGGGGGGCACAGCCTGATTCATATAAACTAACGTCATTGTAGGTGGTTATCTTACGATCTCGTAACGTAATCTACTCGTGGCAAATCGCTTTTATGCCCTAATGATAATTTAGACGTCTCGTGTACGTTGTGGTAAATCGGACATTTCGAACGACGCAATACTATTAACCCCTTGCCCCGATGATTCGTTTTCAACCAAACGTTGCCCCTTCGGGCTATTCAATTTCATCGAAACTCCGCAACGGAAGTGTCATACGCGTTTCAATGGATTTTTTTCGGTCAGATGAACGAGTTGCAAAGTTACTTCGTAATTCGTTTATATAAATTAGCAGAAACTCAAATGTGATGCTCAAATACTGAAAATATTAACGCGTTTCTGATTACGTAGTGTTCTGTCTTTTTAGCGCGATCAGGTGTTTATGTTAACTGGCTTTAACTTCTTCCGTCTATATTTTTAATCTAGTTCCAAGCGATGGATGGTTCAAAGTATAACATTTGTATAACTGCGTCTTGTTAAATTGCTACGCATCAGATTGCTACATGTTAGATGACTGCAGGTTAGATAGTTACGCGTTAGATTACTGCACGACGGATTACTATAAGTTAAATCTACGCGTTAGATTACAGCAGGGTAGATTGCTACGCGTCAGATCGTTAGATTACTGCAGGTTAGATAGTTACGCGTTAAATTACTGTACGTCGGATTACTGTAAGATAAATCTACGCGTTAGATTATCGTAACTTAAATTGCTACGTATCAGATTGCCATGCATCGAATCTCTACGTGATAAAACTCTACGCGCTAGATTAGTGCACGTTAGATTACTGCAGGTTGTGTTGCTATGCGTCAGATCGCCATGCATTGGATCGCTACGTGATAAAACTCTGCGCCTTAAATTCCTACACGTTGGTTCACTACACGTTAGATCGTCACTTATTAGGTTTCTACATATCCAATTACCATGCATGGATCCTTACCCATTATATCACTACGTGTTACATTCCTTCGCGTTATATCGCCACGCATTACATTTCTATACATTGCATAGCCGTATCACGTGACTAATACATTGTAGAACTATTCTTACTCCTAATTCTCGGAAAGAAAACTTTTGTTTCATCGCAGAAATTTCGCGAATGGGCTTTATATAATAGGTTTTTTTCGGGGAAACGTTCCGAGAAAAGTAGCGCGGCCCCCACGATTCTGTTGCTGTTTTTACAAAGACATACGATACCGTTTCTTTTCGCCGCTTACAAGTATGGCGACGCTCGGAATCGCGGTACCAGCAATAAACATCGGTGGACCAATGTGAATCGGTCACGAAAATTTCGGTTACCATTTATTGACATTTCTTTGCTCCGCTTTTGTTCCTTCGAACTGTCCCTACTTTGAGACTGTACCGCCTGATGAACATTGCAAACTTTGTTGTTCGCGTTTCTCTTGTTTTACTTGCGGTCGATGAGAATAATTGCCAAAAGTGGTTAATCATGACTCGATTCGTTTTTGTCTATATTTCTCTCGTGTGTTGCAGCGTTTCTTCTGTTTCGCGGAGATACATTGTATCAACGTTGACAGGGTACAAATAACTGCACCGAGTATGACACAAGATAATTCGAAATTCTTGAAGATGTTTTCCACTTTTCATTTTAACGCTTTAGTTTATTTACAATACTTTCATAGTCATAACTGTTTCGTTATTAAATTAAAATCTTGTAGTATTTAGAGTTTTGTGGTGATTAGTCTTGTTGACTCTATGTGAAATGGTCAATCTATCACAGAAATTTTATAAAATTTGTAAGGTAGAAAGTTAAAAATGTATATATTCGTACACAAAATTATAAATATATAGGTAGAGATATTTCAAGACTCAAAATTAGAAGCACTTATGAAATTGTTAAAAATTTGTTCTACTTGGAAATTCGTCGCCATGTTCCTTTCACTGTCGCAATTTTTCATCGGCCGAATCATCACAGCGACAGAGTATAAAGTGATAGGAAGAATTGAATGTAATTAGGCGTCAAATGGTGATGAATGGCAGGTGGGGGAGGTGGTTGAAATCGAATTGGCTTGGTTAAAAGCGAAAAGGGTTTTCGGCGAGGTAAACACGGCCAAAGTTAATCCCAATTTGCCGGGGGAAATTGAGCGAAGTTTACGGAACGCTATTATTCTCGCGACAGGTTTGAAACAAATTGTGACTCGTTAGTAACGGTGCACAATGAAACACGGCGGATCTCCTTCACAGCAGCACGGCCTCTCCTAAATGGCAGACTTTGTCACTGACAAATCGATGTCGTTGACGCTGGTACACGCTGTCACCGTGTTGCCAAAACATTTTAACGAATTATTGCTCGCTTGGCCGTGATTCCGATCGTTTAACAAACGCGAGTCGTCCTCGAACATACAAAGAATTTTCAAAGATATTTCTATTTCTTTCGCTGACAGATTTCCTTTCAGAATCGCTGTTGTCGTGAATTGTACGCGAACTTCGTGTTAATTAGTCTCGTAAGCACGCAGCTTAATCTTACTTGACCCGGTGTACGATTTAGAGCAGCGGTTCTCAATCTTCTCACAAGATTTTATAAAATATAATTCCCTCGCGAAAGTTGATCGTTCGTTAAACGTAGTTTCAGACGATTAAATTGTATATCGGTGAAATCCGCGTTTAAAATTAAACGAGCTGTACACGTTTTGTATGTCTGGGTCGCGAGTGACCCAGGCTACCGGCGTTCGGATAGCAAACGACAGCGTATGTAATTGTACGGCTATAATTATGTTGATTGCCGCTTTATCGATGCTCGGTTGTCGCTTCAAGCTAAATTATCGAAGATCTGTGTAATCGTTTGTTCGTTACACGCGGATCGAATATGTTCCTGGAGAGGATAATTTATCGTCACCGCATGACTCGTGTCTAAATCAATTTCGTCGATTCTAATTGATCGGTCCGTGATTGATCGATTAAATGGATTTCTGTTTAAACTTTCATTGCTTGTCCTACTTGCAGTTAAGTGTTTATGGTGACTGTAATCACCAGCGGCCATATATACGGTGCCCGGTGAAATTATGGATACGGTGTGCGTAGGTCGATGAAATCTCATGGAAACGTTGCTACGATTGAACCGTTCTTCGCGCACTCGGTATTTTAATTGTCCAGTCAATTCTTTTTTATAACCTCTGATCGTGACACTTATACGGATGATAAATCAATTAGGAAATCGAGGAAGACCACATTTTTTATTTGTGTGAGCATAGTCTCTGGTGACTTCAAGTATAATTAAAAAAAATTAATTTTTCATTTCTCTAATCTATAATATTAATTTGTAAATGTTCTGAATAATCAGAACTTTAATTTTTCTGAAAATTCCTTGCTGTATGATGCGTCAGTCAGAACTGATCACTTAGGTACAATATTAAAACTGACAAAGAAGTAGCGTGAGGGGTTAAAAATATCTAATATCTTGAATAAACGTATCGTATCGGATATGGAAAGGAGTGGTTATTATTTGCCATTATTTTTGTACGCGTCATGCAATATTTCAATCTCCATTTTGAAGGAGTTTCCCATTAACGAGCAGTATCGAGTAGTAAATTCAGTACGTATAATAGAAGGAAAAGGTCCGCGTACACTAATCGTTCCAATAATCGTACATTTGAGAAGATCGATTTATCACCGAGCGTAATGTCGAGCACGTTAGACATTAAGCAAATATATCACGGGTGCGTTAAACGAACGGTCCATTTCCATCCTCTAGATCATCCGAGAAACCTGATTTGCTAATTGTTTCGCACGGTGTATTTTAGAGGGGCGATATTTTATCCCCGGGACCCGTAGCACCGGCAAAGTCACCGGCGTGCATCACGTAAAAGCGCAAACGAATCCGCGGAGTGTTAAATTATTGTAATTTATCTTGTCTGAACGGTAGCTACACACGCCAGCCCAACAGCCTCTCCGTGGCACGACACGAAAATCACTTTCTGTGACGTACAATTACGTGCAAATAACGCCGCTCTCGGATCAGAATTCGTTGCACTCCCGCCGAGGAACGTGCAAAATATTACGTCGGGATCCGTCGTAATCGCTTAAGTGGTTAATTATGGTGTGCTTCGAGGATGGCTAGAGGAGGCTGAGGTGGGATTAATCTTGGCATCATTTGCTCTGGATCCTCTCTTTTTCCTTCTTTTTCTTTCTTCGCTTCGCTTTTTCTTCTCTTCCTCTTCTCCTTCGTCCTCACTTTTTAATGTTCGCTAAAACTATTAGCTTGTTGCATATTAAACGAACGTAAAAAGTTTGACAAGAACTGATAACATAAAATTGTATTCGCGTCAGTAGCCAGTTCCATCCTGCATTTGCATTGTTCCCTTAAAATTTTGACCAGTGTGACGCACTCGTGACGCACTCAGCTGCGATCAATTTCACTCGAATTTTGAATACGTTCATTTAGATTCAAGTCCAGTATAGTCAGAATACAAAGAGATACTTGTTTTTTCATTGATCGGATTGGCTCGCTGCAGCTTTTCTGCTCGTTTCCTCGCGTATCTCCCGAAGGTCTCCGCGTATTTTTGCACGCTCGTTAGGACGCGTTTTACGCTGGAAGGATCGGTCGGTGAACTCGTCGCTCGTTTCGTTCGATCGCAGGATCACTTTCAGAAACACGCGCTGCTTGTCTCGTTCCTCGCATTCAACTCACCGCGTTCAACTGTTTTTATTATTATTTATTTCAACCCGGTTAATTTTCGCTTTTCTTTTGTTGCGCGCGAAAAATTGCAAGCTCCAAATTTTTCGCCCGTAATTTGGACAGCGGTCGATCGTTGCGTGTCGCAAATCGAAGGTGCCCTAACGATGCATCGATATAATAGCAGAAAAATGCAAGGATGAATGTACTGTCCTTCTCTCGCTTGTATCGCCTCTCTTTTTCCCGCCAATTCTCCTCGTTGTGCGTGCTATTGATTCTCGGGTAATTTCGAAATGCACGAACGCGTTTAAAATTGCGTCTTTCAGTAACTATGCCCTGAAAATTATTGCAAACAAATAAAAACATGACTTGGGACTGTGTGCGTGCGCTGAATGCTTCCAACGTCTCAATATTAACTTAAACTGATTTGTGGAAGGTTTCTTGTAGTGCGACTGTGTTTGGAGACTTGGATTTTTAATTTTCTGGTTTAGGGATTTGGATCTTTGAGAATTGGGGGATTTGAAATTTTTGGGGTTTAGCTTTTACAAGTTATTCGGTTAATCGATGACATTGGTTTTGCTATCTTGGCTCGCGAATTGCAGAGATTTGCCGGATTGCTTGGTTCGTTACGCTTTCGATGCAACAGCCTAACTGCTTTTAATTATCAGACACGCCTCGTTGGAACAATGACTAAGTATATTTATACGGTGTATTATCGCCGGTCCGGTTGTTCTCCTCGAAATCGAATCGTAAGGAAATCGTCATTGAAGGCGTCGAAGAGTTGCGAAAGATGGAGAGGAAATTCCACGGCTCGCTCGTTATCTGCGTTGACGCTATAGTCAAAGTAAATACTGCATGTAAAGTGTTCAAACATCCGACACTGATCTTAACCGTTGCTTTTCGCTACGATAGAATCGGAGACATTCCACGGGTATTGAGTATATGATTTTTCGTCGCCAGGAATGTTAATTGTTCATTAGATCCGACTTTAGAGAATAAGTTAAATAGTTGGTAATGTTTGTGTAAGTACTCGAGGATAATTGTTACATCGCAAAGAGTACTGATGTCTGTGTTATCACGGGGTAAGGTGGGTTCGTGAGATAGATATTGAATAATGTGTGTTTACTGTACGAGGTGAATGAGAAAATAATGAACGTTGCGTTTAGGTTGATATATTGCTATCGGGTCGTGAGGGTACGCGTTAAGACTAGCACTAGAAATGCTCTCGATAGCTGTTCGCATAAATTTTACTCTCAAATGAACATGTATCCTAACAAATCATAAAACACCTACCAGCTGGAATCTCGTTAGGGAACATAGAGGCTGTAACATAAAAAGAAATTTTGTATGTGCTCAATATTTAGTAATACGTGGTATCACTAATGACATCAGCAAATATTTAACTAGAGATTACTGCACGTTTTGTTAATTTTGTATTATATTAACTGTTGCTATACGCCATGTTTACGCACCAAAAGTCGTGTTACTGTTCTAGGATTAAATAGCCGTGTTTGATCTTCGTATTTAGCACTACTACATGACTATAATAACGCCTCGTAAAACATGTGCATCGCGGTTTATCTGTTATTCTCTCTTTCGTCTTTTTACATTTTTCCCGAATACAATCGCACAAAGAACGTAGACAAAAGACATGCTTCGTTGTTTCAACCATTATTCTTGATAGTGTCAACTTGGGAGATACAACCGTCTCCTCTGTAATAATAACCTGGCTAAAAATTCATTAAGTGTATCAATTTATTAAATGTTTGCGAGTTTAATGCCAATAGCTGTTTGGACATCTTGCATTCGTGGAGTATTTATTAATAACATGTTCGGATCTAAAAACTGAAGGTCAATGTAATCGAAAATACTTCGGTGATATAACGCGAGGCAATATTAGGTGATCTAAGAAGTAGATCTAACGATCAAAAGAATTTGCCAGTGGTGATTCCTGGCAAGCGTAGTTGCACTGTCTGGTAGCTGGCAGAGCGTCGCGGTCGCGAAAGCTCGCTCGCCGCCTCGATATGCACTTTGCCGCTACTTGGAAACTGCCCTCCGCCTCCGGATCGCACCTCGCCGCGAATATCGCATATGCAACTCGTTCTCAAAGAGGCGAGCAGGACAGAAGGACGAGGGGGGACGGCGAAGAAGAGAGAGGACCGAGGGGAGAACCATAAACGATGTGTCTCGTTGTGCGAAGTAATTGACGAGTTCGCGTGTAGGCGGTTGGGCGCCTAGATCGCCTCGAGCGTACCGTAGGCTTATCCTCGGAGAGACGAAAAACGAAACGAAACGAAACGAGCAGCCCTGATACCGGTCGAGAGGAGCCGAGAAGCGGAAAGGGCAAGAGAGAAGAAGGTGGAGGTGGGTTCGCGCGGCTCGGGAGGAGAGGAAACGAGACGAGAGAGACGCTCTACCAACGAGATAGGAAAACAGAGACGGAGAAATTGACAGAAGAGTCGGTTAGTCAAGAAGGGAAAAAGAGATAGACAGAAATTGAGAGTGGGTTAGCTCGTGTGCTCGAGCAAGAGAGAATGCGTGCGAGACACCAGATAGAGCGTTAAGCTCGACTCACATGCTGCTTTTCTTCCCTGCATCATCAATTTTTATTTCTTTCAAATTTCTTTCATTCTTCACTTTCTTTTGTGAGAGAGTTTGCTAAATACCTTCAGATTGGGAGAATTGATATTTCAGGGACTTTGCAATTTCTTGTGTTGTGGACCAGATTTCGTTTACATTAATATTAGATATATCTCTCCCATTCGAGTTAGTTGCATTTCTTCTTAAACGTGTCTTTGGTCCTCTGGATCAAATGTCCTCTGGATGTTGCACAAGTTATCAATGTATCAGTTGTACAAGTTATCAATGAGCCTCGTGGTACACGTACCAAGCTGCTAGGTACTTGAGAACCTCTGACGATGTCCACATGCTGATTACCACATGATCACATCACACGATTTACACCACTTCTTCCATCAACAGAAGTTTATCCTCTAACCTGTTAAAATCAACCTAACCTTATCTGCTTATATTTAAAAAGTATTTGACCACAAATATATCATGCAACAAAGACTTGCATGACAATTATAGCGAACAAAGTGCAGCAGGAAAACAAGCAGCGTGTGCAGCGGGCTTTAGCGAGCTGAACGGATCCAGGAGAGAATGAGAGACAAGAGAGGAAGAGAGAGAGAGAGAAAGGATGCTGCTGCATCACCCTGAACTTGCCCGAATACCTTCCCTCCGAACCTTACGTTGTGTATCCGTTCACCAATGCACATGGCACCCAAGCGAGTTCTCTCTCTTCTCTCTCTCTCTTTCTCCCCTATCTTCCTCTTCACGCCTGTCTCGTGTCCCTGTCCCTCGCTCGCCCTTTCACAGAGAGTCTGCTTCCTTTTCTCTTCTTACTTCGCCTCCTCTGGTGGAGTTAACCCACCCATTTCTTACGCTCTGCACCGTATACCGGGTGTCGGTCTAATATCCGAGGATATAGATAGCCTACGACGGCACGCGGGCAACTTCCGGTGTAATATAGACGAGTTATTGGTCCTCCATCGACCTCAAAGCGAAGACGCTCTCTCTGGTTCGATGCTCAGAAATACTCTTGTGGACATTGAATTTTAGGAATTTTTAATTATTTGTCTGCGAGGTTTTATGGCAATTTCTTATTTAAAATTCCGGGAGATTGATCCTCTATTGATTTAATTCTCCTTTCAGAAATATCCGTCATTATTATGGAAATTGAACCGAGATTTTAGAAATTTATGTATTCGATTCTCTGTCACTAGTATCTTACAGCAATTTATCCTTATTTAAATTCTTGAAGATTGTTTATGGTTCTACTTCGACGTTCAAAGTTTTCTGATTTATCTGATGTTCAGAAATTCTGTGGACATTTAATGAAATTTCAGAAATTTATGTTTTGTAGTTATTCTTTATCATCTGCTTGCAATGTTTTATAGCACCTACTTGTTCAAAATTTATGTCTTATATATAATACTTACTCAAAGCGTTATACATGGCACATAAAAAATTTCACACCGCACTAAAAATTCTTAAAAATACCTAATTTTGTTAGGCACTCGATATCTGCAGATCTCTGCATTGCTCATAAAACAAATACAATAAGAAACGTATAATTTACGACGGGCAAAAAATGCAGTGGCTCAGTCATGCAACAGGATGAAACAAAGAATTCGAACGATGCAAGATTTATGTTGGGTTAAAGAGGAATTGTTGTACACCCGGTATATGAATACAGACGCACTGACTACAGTCAGCATTATACACTTACCCTGACTCGCCTCTACCTACCTACCTGCTCGCTAACGAGCCTACCTGCCGGACTTCTTGCATTCGAAGAGGTTGCCCAAGAAGAGGGCCCCATCCCTGCCTGGACCCATCCCCATGGGTTCGGCAACTACACCCCGCGGTGGTGCTTGCACCTTCCTTTATAAACGGTTAAACAAATTTCCCTGTAAAACGGCTTTCCTAGAAAACCAGTCGAGAAAGAGCACCAAAAAAAGGAGAAGAATTCGGGACTTCGAAAAATATATATTTGCTCTCGTCTAGCGTGTTTGTGTGCTCGGATCACGCGTGAAGTAGAGGGACTTTTGGAAATTTTTATAGCCGAACATAAATTCGATTCATTGCCGTCCAGTTTCTATACTCAAGTGTCGTTTGTTATTTTTTAAGACTTTTAGATATCTTTGGTCGTTGTACGAAGTAGAGAAGTTTGGATAGATCATGTTTACTGTGGTTAGTGATAATTAGTGATAATTAGTGGAGCAGGTTAGTGTTGCATTTTGATGCATTGTATTCCCACGCGTCGTATTTCTACACGCTATACTTCCACGCGCCGTATTTCCACGCGTCATATTTCCACGCTTCGTACTCCCACGCGCCGTATTTCCACGCGTTGTACTTCCACGCGGCGTACTTCCACGCGTTATACTTCCACTCGTTGTAGTTCACAACGTTGCATTTCAATGCGTTGTATCTCGTTTGTAACCTAACACTAATTATTTCCTATACAAAATTTGAGGAAAGATCGTTAAGCAATCCGGTATCGAACCTATTAAATTGTCATCAGGATCGATAATCGCAAGCTTCGTGCAGGGAACGCGTGTCGTGATTCCCTGGAACACTTTCCGCTTTCGACCGAACACCGAAAGATCCGGTCCCTGACCTGCGACACGTGCCGACCACGTGGGTCTTTTGATTCGCGTTGTCACGCAACGCCATGCAAAGAAAGTTGCACACCGGTGGTCTGTCCGCTGGCAAAAGACGATGAACGAATTCGATCGATGTTTCGACAACTTGTACATGCCAGTATGCACATCGAAAGGGAGTCGGTCAACAAAGTTATCGCAGACTTCGAACGCTTCGATAAACATGTCGAACATTCGCATATCGCGATAAAGGTTCAAAGCTGCGCTTCCGTACAGGTGCGTATGCAGATCGGTATGTCTACATTATTTGCAAATGGTGTTTGACGAGCATTGTTAAAATGCTGTTTAAAAGATGTTCTATAGATACTGTACTAGTAACAATGGTACATTTACTGAACTTGTACTGAAACGAGCTTGTACTGAACTATAGTATTCGTGTATTAAACTAGTACTAAACATACAATGATGTATGTTTACTAAACTAGTAAGAATAGTACACGTATCAATAACATGGATCATAAATCAGGATGATTCGATTAGACAGTCGAATATTAATATCAAATATGATAACGAAAATATTAGATGGCATTGATGTTGATGGTTATCTTTAAGATTTATAACTTGATAAGGAACATATAAGCAACATTCTTGTTTCATCGTGTTTATTAAATTATATAATAATACGGTGTATAGGAACACATTATATTGGGACAACACATCAACAAAGTCTGTGTGTGTACATGTACATGTGTCTACATAATCGATGAAGATGGAACATCATATGGGTATATTTTTCTAATTGACTCACAGTCCAGACTGACTCTACTTAAACAATGAGAAGAATTTTTACTAAATCAAATATGTACAGAAAAATGATTACACGTGGAGCACAAACGACGGTAAATGCACAAACCCAGTGAATTTCTTACATCAAGAATTTTTCATTATGCATCTGTGAATGTGTTTTGAGGAAACTAGTGCAAGTGAAAGGTGGATCGAAAGAAGACATCGATGTAGCAATAAGTAAGCGAACGCTAATCCTCGCGTAGACGCGTTGGCCCTGTAATCGCGTGATCCAATCAACGCCGATAACAAGATAAGCCCGGCTAGGTTCGCCGGAGTCGTACACCTCGGTATCGCCGGTCAATCTGGCGCGGAGGGATCGTATCTCAGTTCGTGGGGTCACGTACGACCGTGATTTCGATCCCTCGGTTCCCTTCGGTCAGTCGGCGAGGATCGCGAATCTCGGCGCGTGTTCTCCCGATCGTATCGGCGCGTTCTCGCGAGCGTACGAAATCGTCGCGGTCGCGTGCGCGCACGAAACCGTCTCCGGGAAAAGTTTGCTAGATGGCCGTTTAACGGCGTCGCCGTCGCGTAAGCGTTGATCACGCGTTATCGCGCGACGCACGGCACGCGCGCTGTTTACATGGGAACGCCGCTTCTTTCACGAGATTAATAACAGCCGGAATTGAATAACTTATTTACGAGCCAGCTTCGCGCCTAGTTGCATCACGCAGATAAACTTGGCGCTATTTAAAGGACGAGATTCATTCATTGTGTACGCCGGCTTCCTGCTTCGAACACGTGCTTCAGAAACCCTAAACACGTAAACTGGAACAAATTGTTCTTTAATTATTTCACTCTTCTATTTCTAGAAGAATTTCAAACTTGAAATCGACTTGACTCTCTGAACTACAATTGCGTACTCGTGACGCACTCTACAGCACTTAATAAATCTGACTCATATTTTCATCGGAATTTTGGGTTCACTAATTATAATCTTAACTTTCTAACTTTCTTTATTCATCTTCACATTTAGCAATTTGTGCATGACGCACCTGACTTGACAATTGTAGGTTAAGGTTAAATTCCAGTTTCATTTCTGTGATTATTTAGCCAAATTGTACGTACAATTGTTCAATTTTGTACGATTTTATTTACATCATTATTTGCACTAAAGAGAATGTGCATATTTCTTAGAGATACACGTGACATTATATTGTTTACGAGTGACATGTGTGTATTATCCGCTCACAGTCCCCCAGTTTGGTGTCCCCGCGATTACCGGCGATAAGAATCGTGTTTTCGACGGTAGAACGTTCTTGAACCGTTCCGCAGATATTTTGTCGTTGTAACCTCTTGCATTCGTGGCTGCACGAACTCGTTATAACCGGGTAGGATTTTTCGACGTACTGTTTGCGCGGAATATCGGGGAAATGGCTATAAGATTTCGTTATTAAAAAATATTTTCGTAGACATTTTGCACCGAAGATGCACGATAAATATGTCGGAAAGAGAGGATCAGAAATTCTGGTGCGTACTCGAGACATTACGTTCTTTTCGTTATAATTTATTCGCATTGGAGTAAAATTGAAGTGTATCGAGGTTGAAAACGTACTACTTGCATCGTAATTCTCGTAGATCTGTACGAAGATAGCGGTGTTAAATCGTTGGTAATAACTCGAATCAAAATTCCCCCGAAAAGATACTCGTCGTTAAGCCGCCATCGAAAGTCGATAAGGTGTCTTCAGCGACGTGTCTCCGAGACTTCCGAGACCATATTTTCGGTGACGATGTTCATTATGGATCCTTTTTTCGAATCAATTAACAAAATGCTTTTCGCGCCACGCAATAAAATGACATAAGACTGGAAGTATCGTCGGTTCGTTCTTTAATTACGATCCATTTAAGTCGTCAACGGCAGAAAGATCGTATTCTCAATTACGAAGGTGGCTGGTCGTAAAATTTCCTCGGCAAAGCGAGCAATCACCCTCTTTTACGCGTTTATAATATCGACGACCGTCTAATTGCTGGCTACAGAGCACCCCAATAAACGTATTAACGTTAACGCGTTCGCTCGCTCGCTCGTTCGCCTACGTTTTTATCCGAGCGGAGCTGCAGGAAAGAAGAAGCGAGAGAGCGAAAGATGGGAAGAGGAGCAAAGAACGAGTCGTGCCACCGCGAAAGAATGAAAGAGCAAAAGGCGCGTATGATAATAAGGCATGCCCACCAAAAATACCGGTTTCCCTCTTGGAGCCCGTGGTTACGATTCAGGTTTGTCCCGCCTGTTTCCGAGACTCTGTCGAAACGATTTTCGTCAAACAAAGTCGTTCGACTGTATGGCTCCTCCAGTCAATTAACGCCAGAAGACCGTCGTCGTTGTCGACCTGTTGTCGAGACCCGATGTTTCCGAAGAATTTCCGACGATCCAGAGGACCTCGACAAGAAAAAAGAACCTCGCCAGAAGATACGCCCGCGCGAATCGATCCTTGACGATTACGCCATTTTCCTGCGATTTTTGCTCGGTCTCGACATTTTTACATATTTATGGAACTGGACTGTGCGATATCGTCTCTTATTCGTTTGGAGTATCTTTGGAGGAAAAGTTAAGTTCCAAGATTTCAGAATTTTAGAGATACTGGATCTTACAAGTCTAAAAACTAGTAAACACTGTCCACAAAATCCGAAACCTAAGTTCTACAATTCTAAAGTCCCATGCGCACCCAGAATTCTTTCACTCTGAGCTAACAAACCAATGGATCCACACTTTGAGTCTCAACGATTAGTGAATTCTGACGTTGCAAACTCATCGGAAAATGGTGATACAATTGAAAAGCTGAAGGAAGAAGAGGCTTCAGCAAGAGGAGGCTATAAAGCGTAGTATGGAAGGAGAAAGCACGATGGTCAAAGCAGAAAGCGAGATGTAATCGTAGCAGGCTGAGAGTAACGAGAAAGGAATAACGAAGAGAGGAGAGGCACACGGAGAAGGAGCGTGTCCGTAGGAACGAAGGTTAGCAATCTGCGTAGTGTTTTACGACAACTATAAATATGGCTGTAAAGCTCTTTGTTTAGAGCAGCTAGTCTACGGCTTTCGAAACTCTGCCCTTCCGTTAGCCTTAAACCGTTTTAGGTTATTCTGAGCCTGCCAAAGTATATTCTATTAATAAGATTAAAGAGAAATTCTATGACAAATTTAGAGACTAAGGGAAATTCTATGTGTTTTTCATACAATTGTTTAAGCGTTTAAGGTACAGTTAAGCTGGACAGTTGTGTCATTTGGAGTTAGCTAATTATTCTTATAATCTGAACACAACTGAAGAAAGTTAGAATGTTCGGTATGTGATCCTTGATTACACAGATTACAGAATTGATCCCAAAATTGCAGTGAAGATATGAGGTTTACCACATTCAGTTTATCACATAGTATCACGAGTGGACGTTAGTGTAGGACAAGGGGAATAAGAAATTGAACCCTAGTGTTCAACCCTAGTGATTCGCGAAGAGAAAGGTGTCCGCAATATTTTGTGAAAGTTTTAAGAAGTCGAACCCCTTCATTTCATCGCGGATTGTCTTATTTGTCGCATTTACGTCCCAATTTTTAAACAGCTCCGTTATACAACCACTATAATCAATGTTGAAACTCCTCTCGCAAGCTGGTCCTCGCGATCAAGTGTGAATTCCAGGTATCGATCGGCGAGGAGAGCGACGCACGTTTACACGCGCGAAAATTATCGGGAGGACTCCGGTTGACCATTTAAAAAGGAGGGAAAGAAAGCGGTGGCGGCGGCGGGTCCAGTGGCATCTGCTAACCATATGCTAAAATGACTGAGCCCGGATAACACCCTGTCACGCTAATGTCAGGTTAAGCGGCGAGAATGATTTACAAGCGGCGAGTTGGAGCGAACCCGGCCAACGCAGCTTCGCTCGCTCGCTCTCTCGGACGCGCCGGAAGCGGAGACCGCGACGCGATACTCGTTACAACAACGTTATTGCCCGAGCGCAATTAACGTCCGCTAGATACGCCGCGTCGATAGGTTAAACGCGCGAGACGAGCCGCGTGTATGTACGCTCGTTCCCGCTCTTTCGCCGGTGACACTGTCGACGCGTTAAAATAATTTATGCCT
The DNA here is from genome assembly GCA_945859555.1 of Megachile ligniseca. NCBI lineage: Eukaryota > Metazoa > Arthropoda > Insecta > Hymenoptera > Megachilidae > Megachile > Megachile ligniseca. The sequence continues at coordinate 9,969,780 of OX243783.1, forward strand.
TCAACGAGCCGATACACCGAGATTCCGTATGCGTTACCTGTCCCTCTGCGAAACACGACATTCTTCCATTCGCCAAATTACTTCTACGATTTCGGAATTCCGATTCGCATTTCTGGAATTTGGCGATAAACCAAAACTGCTATGCTCGACACTCCTGCTTTTTACGACTTATTAATTACAAAGTTTTACCTCTTGTAAACCTATGACTTTTTCACAACTGCGTTAGTTAGATCTAATCATTTATTGCTGCGTTTCTGAGTCAAATACAGCACTTGCGTCAGTTGTTAACACTTGTACTTGTACTTCTATTTCTACAAGAAATACGGTTTATACCAAAAACCTCTATACCTCGAAACATCGTAAAGTCATAATTATTTAACACTCATCTGCCACCTGTTCCAAAGTGAATTGACCTAGATGGGATTTATGGTTTCATGCATACCATTCTGTGAACACAATTTGTACAGGCTATTGGAGTCCAAAGAAACCTAGGTTTCAATTCAGGTTTAAGGTGTGACTTTCCGAAAATTGTTCTTCTATGGTTTTACCATTAATGCTCGATATCTCGCTGTTACGATATAACTGACTGTAAACACACTTTCGTAGATTGGCATGAATCACTCCAATGCGTTCCGTTGATAAGAACGGCACGCGTATGTGATAAGCAATAGCAATTCGGAGAGGAAATCGGTAAAGATAAAACGTCGCAGGAATTTTTTCCATTAACTCCGAGTTCATATTTTCTAATTGTAGCGTTTTCAAACTATTTCAAATATTGTAGTCATTAGCAGTGAATATACTGCAGCAACTAAAGCGTTAAGCGATATAATGGGCCAAAGAAAGCATCCAAATTTGGAAATCGAAAGGAAGGTGTTGCGATCGAAAAAGTTGAACAAACAAAAAGCGTTCGATTTCTCTTTTGAGGCAATCTAGTTTCGCGATCGCGACCAAGTTCAGAGCAAAAATTGCCCATGTAAAATCGATGAATTTCAAGTTTCCATCGGGAGTGAGCGTCCCGGCGTCGTTTCGTTGTGGCAATCGAAAAGATTGCGAGCGGCTAGCTGTTCGGATCGGCTCGTAGAAGGGCAGGAAGTAGCGGAACGCATAATGAGAAGGGGGTTGTGGGCGGGGATGATCGCGCGAAAAAGGTGATACGGCTCGGAGACAAAGGCGAGGACCGTGAGGTGGGGCTGATCAATCGGATCCTCTGCCATCCGGCGGTGAGTTAACTAGGACTAAATAAGGTAGCCGCTCGGTCCCGGTAAATAATTGTATCTCGTAAAGCGACTAGGTAACCGAGGATTTATATGGGCGTAGCCGACGGGGCCGACACTTGCTACTTCGATACACGACGGCGCATAGTCGGCCACCACCACACTGCTTCTCCTCCCTCTTGTTCCTCTCCTTCACCTCCATCACCTCCTCCTCTTTTTCCTTTCCTTCGGAACATAACCTGTGAGTACCGAGGTACACACGTGCCACGAGCTGTTAGTAGTCGAGGGGGCACCATGGACCTCCCCCTACTGTCGACTTGCTCAGCCTCCTATCAAACACTCCACTTGGCCCATGTAAATTAACCGACGATAATCGACCGACCGGCTAATTATATTCGCGAGATTTTATCGCTTTTGTTGCGACTCGAAGCTTTCGTGACAGAAGCCCCTGGGCGTTTCGCTCCCAGTTTCGTGCACGATGATCGATCACATTCCGTTTCCTCGATGCTAATGCAGTATTAACACTTTCCTCTATCGCCTTTTATCGAGGGAGTGCAAACGCAATGCGGACGTAACTGTGGATGTAGGAATATAGGCAGTTTGGAGTTCTTTAAAAACGCAGATCTATACAGTATCGCCAGATCATTAGTCAACTCTTGTTCAGCTAGCTTAACACCACAAAGCTCGCTTATTGCCGAGTTCACGCTTATGGATTCGCTAATCTTATCAAAACGTACGAGATACCGTGGCTGGCCACGATAAAGCTACGAGTTTGCTCTTTAACAGACTGTCCTCCTTTCTTTATACGTCTCGAGGACGATTGTGAACAATGAGTTTCGCAATTGTTCAATATATTCATTGGAAATCCTTTGTCGAGCGGCGCGAAACGGTCTTACCGGAAGTCACGTGTGCGCGTGTCCCGCGTAACGCGTGACCATCCTCTTGTCTAGCTTCCCCGTCTCTATTCTTTCATAGTCGATTGACCGACGATTGCGAAATATCGGGACAAATAAAGACTGGCATATCCTAATCGTACTCGTGAATGGGACTGGCGTGTCGAAGATGAAAGAATAATCGATAGTAGCGCGTAATCGCACGCGTAACACGAGCGCTTGTCGACTAGGAAACGAAGGGTTGGACTACTTCTCCATGTCGTTTAATTCTAATACGTGGATTCCTGAGCACGATGATCGAAGTTGCCGGCGCCGGGACAAGTGGGTCCCTAATTTGGGACTTTATCGTCTTGTTATCCTTGCACCTTACGATGCTGACGACCGAGCCGAGCACTCGGTGTCACTGTGCTTGCCACCTTTTCGTCGATGGTCACAGAGGCTCGCTTTGGACCGAGAATGCACCGATATGGCGCGTACCGCGAGAGCAAGAGAGAAAGAGAGACGGCAACAATGAGAGGGAACGGGAAAAAGGGAGAAACCTAGAAGGAAGAGGACACGGGAGTACATGGAACGAACAGAGAGAGGTGGAAAGCTTGAAAAGAAGGAACGAGAAAGAGACGGTGGTAGGAGTGGGTGCCCGTGTGTCTCCTTGCCCCCACTACGTGGACATCGGGGCCCAGTGCGACCCCTTCCTCCCCATCCTTAGGCAGCCCGAGGCCAAGAACGCGCAGGGCCGTAGGCCCCAGCCTCGGTACCGTCGGCTACTCGCGCGTACCTTTTGCGGCGTTGCCGAGTCCTCTTTCGATCACTTGCTCTCGCACTCTCGTTTCGACGAGGACCCCGCTTTCGCATAAATTACCACTGCTCGCCCGTACGAGCCATTTCGACGCGTCACGTATATACTTACACAACCGTGCGCCCGTGCACGCGCGCGCACGACCCTTTCGAGCGCGGGAGAATTCATTCGATATAAAGTCGAATTTACGTTTGTTCACTTTGGACGATTATCGTGGGCGATTCGCACAAATTGCTGTCTATTAATTTACAAAAGATCAATAAAATTTGAGATGGACACCCGTGATGATTTTCACTCAGAGTACCCAAACATTCGTTCGCATTAACTGATTGGTGACCTAACGAGTTGCGCAGCATTCGTTTCAACTTTGTTTAAACCAATGAAATGTCCAGACCTGGATAATTGTACCTGGGACCAAGATGTGGTCCTGGAAGGCTATTTTCCGTGTCCATAAGGATGGGCAATCTTCCATTTTGCCTATAGGCAAATGAAATGAACGGGCACGAATGCTCGCCTAGTTGAAAGGCAGGCTGTTACGCTGTTCTCGGGCGCACGCGTGTTCTTCTAGTGACTTTTCTTGCTCGGATTCAACCAGTTTTCTCGCGGACGAGGACGCGTGGTCGAGAGTGCAGCGTCGCGAAATTTATGGAGGACGGATCGTGTCACGAGATCCGGTGGCACACACAGCTGCTCGCATCCAGCAGGTGTATTTGTGTGCTCGTTAACTCGTAATGGAGATTGCCACCTTAGATTCTCGACCACCCGTGTTTCCGTCGAATTCACCTCTCGTTCCCGAGCGTACGCGTCAAGGGCCTGACGCGTCAAACGAGTTCGTTCCCGAGATCCCTCTATAGCTCCCTGGCAGACCGACGACGGCGACGTCGCGCGTTAAACGATGCAATTTAGAGAGAGAAAAACCGGCGATCGTTCTTTGGAAACCAGTATAATTCGCCCGGAGCGTGACCACGCCAGTCTCTTATTTGAATTTCTCGCTTCGGTCGCGAACGGACCGACTCGTAAATTCGTGTGTCGAACGCGTCCTGCACGACGCGACACCCCGTGTGCCCGAGAATTCGATTCCGTAAGAACGGACGTGTTGGTCAGGGCCTCCTTTCCGGACGGAAGGTCGTCGGACCGAAAATATCGCGCGTGCACGCCCCGAAGAATTCCTCGGCTAGTTTATTTCTTTCTGGAAATCACGCGTTTCTGCGTCGACGTTCGACTAAACACACAGGAGGTATACCGTTTCGCCACCCTTCTCCATTTTTCTTCGCCTCTTTTCGTTCCTACGGCACGCCTACGGGTACCTTTGCTCGATTCACTTTGACGACAATCAGGTTCCACTGCTCTGTCTAAACGTCGGACTATTTGCACCGATAGTCTTCGAAACTGTACCTACACCGAAACTTTATCGATCTACTGTTCGACACAAGAAGAGCTCTAGGATACTCCTATCAACAAAAGTTAGTTAAAATGAAAAGTATATCTTGCTCTATAGTAATGTTTCCAAATCCTCATATCGTTAAATTTCCAAATTTAGCGTTTAACTGTTCAGTCGGTAAGCTAAAGATTGTCAGGTCAGCTTTAGAGCATCTGAATGGTCGATGAATCTCGACCGGGCCTTGAGCGCCACTTAATCGCTGTATCGAACCTTTTCTATTTTGTTTGACCCTGTTGTCCCCGTTTTCGTCAACGAAGAAATTGTCGGAGTAAAGGTCTAATTCTGAAGATCGTATTATAGGTCCGATTTTACGCGTTCCTATTGGAGACGATCGATTCAACAAGGTCTTCGAATTAAGAACTCATCCTCTTGTTCGATCGCAGACTGTGCATTATGATCTCGCTTTCTTCTCAAGGTTTTTTCCGGTTATCTCGGCTTTATCTCGTCCCATTACAATCTTAAACCCTCGGTCATGAAAGCACAGGGAGCGCCCGTGCTCCGCTTTCTCGCGTTATTACCGCGTTCCTCTCGTTCTCTCCTATCTTGATCTCTTCGGCGGAATACGCGGCGCGCGAACCTCGTAAAATTCTAGAAACGAGAACCACGAACCCGCGGCGCCAACTTGCATTCGAGATATATTCGATTGTGCACCAGATGTAGCCTGGGTTCTCCCCTGATTACTTTAGAAACATACCCCTCCCGAAATTTATAAATTTGCGTGTGAATTTTAAATATTCAAAGTTCCATATGGAGAAGTTAACTCGTCGGTGTCCAGATGAGTCCTCGGTGAATACTCGTCACGCGTAAGGTGTTCCCGCGGACCTAGTAGTTAGTCGACAGCGATGTAGACTGTAATTTCTGGTGGCGATACAAGGCGCGGTAATTGGTCGGGTAGCGATTACGATTACGACAATGACGATGTCCGAGTACATTTAGTTATGCACGCGACGAAGAAGAATTCGGGGATTCTGGCAATCGTAAATGGTGTTTCGAAGCAACGAGGACTGGCCGTAGCAGCCTTGGTCGAAGGCAGCCAGGCGCTGGCACGGCACCCATTGTCCGCGCCGTCTCTTGTTACGAGACGAGACGAGCCGGTCAGAGGGACGAGGAGGATCGCTCGAGTGCGAAGGAGACGAATCTCGAGAGCGAGGAAGAGAGGAAAGGCGCAGAGGAGAGCCCCAGAGTGAGGCAACCAGGCGGCGGTCAAACAGGCAGACCCAGGCTCCTTTCCTCCTCCGTTCTTTTCCTTCTTCAGCTTCCCTCCGGTGCGTCCTCTTCGTCTTCTCTTTCTTTTGTTGCTTTCCTTCGCGCGGCTCTTGCCATGCCGGGGACCGTGCCGAGTCAAAACCACCTATGTGTGCCTGGCAAGGGCCCCCGGCAGTAGGTCTGTTGCCTCGAGGCCCATGGCCTCTCTTCCTCTTTCGCTTCCACCACGATCTGCCGTCTCTTTCCTCTTTCTCGCTCGTTCCGTTCTTCGTCGCCTCGTGTAGATCGCAACGAGAGAGGAGAGGCTCCTTTTGCCTGGGTCCGAGTCGAGATCTCCGGCCAGGCCGAGTTTTCGTGAGGTTGCCTCGCCGGAACCGAAGCGACGACAGAACTCGAAAATTTCTCGAGAGGTTTCGATTTTCGTGGGCCCCACCGAGGAAATTTATGTCCGCCGAGAGGACGGCCGGGTTACTCGAGGCTCCGTTTCAAGGATCTCCCTCCGTTGAATTATGGAAATCGACCCGTTTTGTAATTTCTACGGAATAGCGCTCGAAGAGTCGTGTTTCTCAACCGCGCGTTTCGAAATTTCTGCGAGCTAGCCGCTCGTTTTGGAACGCGTCTCCGGACGGGATCGGAAACCGCGGGCCAGCGTCTCGACGCGAGCGTTGCTCCCATATCTCATCGCGTTTGGAATCCAGACCGCATCGACGTGTTCAGCGACGCCAGCTTTTTGATTGCTTCGATCGTGTGGCGTTGCCTCGCGTTCTCCGGGATTCTAACCAGCTAGCACGTCGCCAGGCCCCGAGTACGTGACAGTGGGTCCGGCCTCGAGGCCTGTCAGGAATCTCCGGGACCCATTACGAGGGTGCGCCTACTTGGTGATCTTTTATACGACGAAAACCCGTTCCGTTGTCTCGGATCGGGTCGTCGCACGTGCGCTTTTCCGAGCCCTTCTCGCGAACGCTATCGCGCGGGAACTAGTTTCGCTCGTCCGCCTTTATATTATGCAAATTCGCCAGCGACGATAATGAGATTCCGTCCTCGCCTGGCCAATAAATAATCGTCGGTCTAGCTTTCTAATGAAAAACACCGTCATCCCGGTGAAAATGGTATCGCATCCTCACGACTCTCTCGTCGAACGATTCGTCGTCGAACACTTCTCGAGCAGCTTCCGCCTGCCTCGACGACGGAAAAACACTTTTCTCGAGACTATCGGGTATTCTCGGATTTATCGGTTAGTCAAGCATCACCCGGTGACCATGACAACATGGCACTTGTTGCACAAAGCGTGTTCGGAGACGAAATTTCTCGGCGTCCTTTTGCTAGCTGGTTCCTTCTGCGCGGACCTCCCGCGTCGAGGGTCACCAGGTTACACGTTGCCGCGCATTCCCATTTCGGCGTTTTACCGAAACGGTCTTCTGCGTTAGAAACCCGACTCCTGGATTTCTCGGAGCCATTCGCTGCCTCCTTCCTACACCCTCATTTGATCTGCCAGATATTCCGGTAAAAAGATACCTACTTGCCGCCAACTGCTGTCTCGTAAACGACATAAAATCCTGGTAGCTTTACCTCTTCTGGAAGTCGGGATGATACAGTGGTTTCCTACTAAAAATTCGAAGAAACTCTGATATAAGGTGGTCTAAAAATCTCCCTACATTGTAGGAGAAAAAAGTCAAAGCGAAAATATCCGATGTTGTCCTTCGCAGGATCTTTTTCTATGAAGCCTAGCATGTTCGCGAGAGTATTCAGCATCCACTCCTGGCAGTCACTCTTCCTTTCCAAGGACCGTGACTAAGAGCGATGTCATAGGTTTTCACCGGACAATCCTCGGAGAAAATTGTTCGGTGCAAACAAGCGGGCATCTGCGGCCAAGACGAGGCACTTGTTGCACAAAGGGTATCGGGGGTCGAAAATTCTTGGCGTCTCTCCCTTTCGATTTCCCTCGGTCGACGAACAGCGCTGGCAGGCCCCCTGTGTCGAGGGGTCACGAAACGTCCGTGGACGAGAGGCTCTAGTACGGATTTCTATTGACACAGGCCAATAGGGCCTGGCCTCTGGACTCCGCAGGAATCTGTACGATCCTTTCTGGACGTCTACGATCGGAAGAGGGGGTGCCGTAATCCTTCGCCTTTTTTTCTTTCGTCCATCGATGCCTCCGGTTTCCCCGTGGGAGACGGAGTCTGATAAATCTGCGAGGATTCCAGTCTCCCGGAAATCGTATTCTTGGCACGCATCGAGTCGTGGAATTAATTCTTGTCGGTGTACTGTTGCCTTTCTTCGAGCTAAATGGAGAATGGAAATTATCGACTATCGTATTGTTCGCGTCACGCTTCAAACTTTCTTTACTTTACGCGAATATTAGAATTTTGAGGATTTTTCGAAGTCGAGAAAAATTTTCGAACCGAAGGTCGTTGGAAAATATTGCGTGCGGGTAGCGAATAAATTAGCATATACGATGGTAGGTCTGGCTCTTAAAAGTTAAGAAATCACTGGTATAAAGGAAAGAGAAAATTACAAAGGCCTGTTGTCGGTTATACGAATTTGAGAACCACCGGATTGCGGTGCAGTGTCGGCAGGTCGGTGGGTAGGCATATAGCGTTGATGGACCAGAGCTAATCTAAAAATCGCCGGAACTTCACAATTATAGTAATTTACCAGCCGACAACAAGCTGTACACACAAGCTTGCCCCGTAATGGCATTAACGGCACGCTCTTTCGCTCCCGTGTCCTTTTTAGCTGGAATCCAGGGGCCCAAAATCGGCCGGGCGACTTCTTTTTTTTTCACGATCCCGGCAAGGTTCACGAAGGTGTCACGTCTCGGCGTCGTGTTTAGTCGTGCGTCCTCGGGACACGTGGAATATTCTCGAGGTTCCTCGATCCTTTTTGCTCGTCTCGAGTTATATCGCGATCACAAACGAAGTCTGCCTCGTTACCGAACATCACGATGATCATTGTCGCCTCTCCTGCCACGAGATAGCGGAGAAAGAGGTGGAAAAAAAAGGACGGGGAAAAAAATACGAGGGCGAACGAGACAGGATAGATTTATCGTTTGTAACAGAGACTCGACCCATCGTTTTTCCTTTTTCCGTCAAACGAAAAATCATCCGCAGACAATGCTCTCGCGAGCACTCGGCTCGAAATCGAGGGCACTCATCACATGCAAATCCATAATAATCTCTTCGCGGCTTCCGCTCTTTGCCTCTTCTGTTCTAATGGTGCCTTTCCAGGAATCGTCGATGCAGAACCGCGGGTTACTACTCGGAACCCGCGTTGGATATTGTTTAAGAACCCGTGCATATCCCGCAGCCCGTGGGTGCTCGCCGCGATTTACTCTGTTACGCTTCCTGTCGAGATACGCGATGGACGCGTTTCTCTAATATTGCGTTCTCTCCCGTGTTTTCCTCGTTCGCTTGTTTCGTTGTTTATCATTCCGTGGTTCAACCTTGTTTTATAATGAGCCTCAAAGGGAACGTGATTTGGAGAATTTCTTTTGACATTTGTTAGAGGTAGAATGTTGACATTTGGCAAGGCAGGTACATGAAAAGGTATTACTCCCCCTGTTTGGGTCCTTTGGAATTTTTGAAAGTCGACTATTTGAACTGTGGTTGCAATTTTTGAATTTTTTAGTTTATAACTTTGGAATTTCTTCATAACCATTGGAATTTGGAACCTAGGGACGTTCCAATAAAATCCTACAAAATTTTACATATAGTGTCTCCTCAGTGCACAATCATCAGATACCGAATACACGGTACAAAATTAAAAATTTATTAGCGTACATAGATGGTCATATAATGGGAACGACGAAATTGGTGGAGAGGAACAATGCTAAGCTCTCCGAAATTCGGTGTAGGATGAAAAAGTGTGCGTTGTCTCGCGGGCAAAGTACGGTTCTCTCTTTTCGAATGCATATCCTGAGCGGTGCACATGTGCGCCACACTCCTCGCGCTAAAGTTTATTGCCAGCTCGGTCCACTCCCTTGCCCCACGATCCCCGGATGGGTTCCAACCGCATCCTTTCCATCACGATCAGCGTGCCTCCTCCTCCGCTCGTCCTGCTGCGTTCCATCGGCCTTCCACGCGGAGCTATACCGACAGACAACTCCAAGTTCGTGGCCGTGTTCTCTCGCTCTCGCCTCTTCTCTTCGTTCACTCCGCTGCACGGGTTTGTTTACCTCGCAGTCTTGTTGGAATAATACTTCGGGACGGTAATTATAGATACCCCCAGGCACACAATGCACCAAGACCTCGTCACACGTTCGCCGAACGGAGACCATGATTTTTGCGATTGAGATCCAACTTAACGCTTCGTGTTATATTTGGACAACGTCATCATAAAGTTCTATTTTATTTACATTTTACAGAGGCATTTTTAGACATTCCATAAGAATCATAAGGTTCCTTAAGGTACCAGTTTAGAGTCTCTAATGCAAGTAGGAAAATTCAAAACGAATGGCGAGTAGAAGTATCATAAAACAATTTGTTGCTCGTAGTTTACGTTTCGTGCAATGTAGCAAAAGTGTTAATACGAACGAAGTAAGCGCTGTTGAGATGGTAAGGGTAAGATCCGTATGGTTGATAAATCGTAGCGATACAATGTCAAGATACTCTGGCCAGTAAAGAATGTGTGAAAAAAGGAAAGAACCGATGCCATCTAGTTTGTTAGCTGTCGTCAGCTGTTCAGCCTCATCGGTTCGAGGACAGTTTCGAAGACAGACCTTGCACTCTGTGCGTGGAGGTCGCGATCATCGGTTCGAATAAAATGGAGACTTTACGCGCCGGCGGTACGGGGCGCGGAGTAATCCCGGACAAATTCGCGAAAGATTTAGCGACACTTTATCGCGGCTCGGTCGGTGCTCGTAAACGGATAAAACTTTCATTAAAAGCGAAGCCTATTTGCTCTGGCGATCAGGCCGGGCTCTCGGCGCGAGCCACTTTTCATCGAGCCTCCGCGCGGCCGTGATAAAACGAGAATCGGCACGATTCCGACGAAACTCCTCTCAGCGCGTACAAGCGCGCGTGCTTGTCGCGTTATTTATAGAGTCGCGTAGCTGACAATTTAATCGTCCGCAGTCGTGTGAATTGCGCCGATGCGTACGGTCGGGAGTCGCGCGTTCGCGTCTTAATAAGTTCGAGCAGAACGCGAGATGCCGCCTCGCGGCTTCGGGCTCCGCTCCTCTCCGCTTCGCTGTGTCTCGCGGTCCGTGGAAAAGGTCAACGGTCTTGCGTCGGGGGACGATCGAGATCGCGGACGGACGGCCCTCGAACCAACGAAGAATTAACTCTTTCATGGCCGACGATGCGAGCGTGCGTTTTAACGCGACTGAGACCAAGTGCAACCACGCTGCCGAAGTATTAATTAAACGACCGGCTATACGCCGCGCGGAACGACTGATTTATCACCGTTTACCGCCAGCGTGCGTCCGCTCGCGTTGCTTTCGTTGCGCGTCGTCGCGCCGATGCTTTACGAGCCATTTTCCCGCGTGCGTCGATAACGGACAAGCTTCGCTAAAATGGCTTGACATCGGTTCCCTGTAGTTTTATTTTCCTGCGAAAGGATGCTGATACTGCAGGATCTTCGAGTGTGGCGCGATTAGCAGCTTCGATGTAACTCTTATCACCGTGCGATGTTTTGCAGAACTTTATGGATAAATTACGCTTCGAGTGTACTGCTGATTACTTGTATATCACTTAGATTACTTCGCAGGATTGTTACTGGAGATATATGAATCGTATAACCTAGAAGATCCACGTCTACAAATTACATTAGTTACTAGTACTGCTATCGCGATTAATCGAATATGAATTTATTCACCATTGGGTGGTCCACCCGTGACTATTTCCATGTTCTAAAGGTCCTATTTAGAACGTTCATGAGGGAACGAAAAATTGCTACCGGGATGCTACCTCCAGTGATACTTTCTCCCTATAAAATAATGGCGTTGGCGATCACCTAAAGATCCTCGTTGGCGAGAATGATAAGATCTATCCGGTAGGGTTAGAGGGAAAAGAGGTTCGACGATGCTAACTCCGGAGTCTCAGTCGAGATCGAGAGCCGATTGTTATCAGTTCGAATCCTGAAAGCAGGTTTCTGCCTCTTGAAACGATCGAGTTTCGCGGAACGGACCAACTCGTGCGGTTCTCCAGCGGACGGGATCCGCCTTCGACATCGGGACAGCCAGATCGACCCTGGCTGCTGCCGGCAGCTCGGAACAGGAGAGAGATGATCGGTATCGCTTCTTCGAGTCCTTCGTGAGGATTCTTGTTGCTCGACGCGATCCAGTTTCGCGGAACGGATAAACTCGAAAGGTTTCTACGGCATCGGTAATATCAGCGATGGGCAAATCCGCTGCTCGACAGGCTCACGGGCGCCGACGTATATCACGCGGACTGCGATTAGGCGAACATTCGTGAGGATCTTTGCGAATTTCAGGAGGTGGAGATTTGAGAATTTGGAGGTTTAGGGATTCGGGAAATTTAGTTGGGCATCTGGAGATTTAGGAATTTGAGAGTTTGAGGATTTGGGGACTTGGTGAACATTTGAAGATACAGGAATCTGGGAGTTTGAGGATTTGGAGATCTGCAAATTCTATGTTAGGTATTGACGATTAGAAATTTGGGAACTTCAGAAGTTTGGATCAATTAGGGATTTGGGGGACCTAGTATCTGAGCAGTTTATCAATGTGCAAACTATAGAAATTTAGAAATATGGGAATACGTCAATTTGAAGTAATACTTTCGAATAGAGAAGTTGACATCTGTCCTCACCGTCACGGTTGCCCATCATTGGCGTACATCCGTGTCGAAACATTAACAGACAGATGGATGGATAAGAGGAACGGGGACAAGCGATGGCATCGGAGCTAGTTTGCCAGGAAAAGTTTTGCCGCGAGTAGGTGCTCGCGAATTAAAACCATTAAGCGAAACTGGTTTAACGTAGACGCGAAATGGTCGAGAGGACACGAACGCTTCTGCCGATTGGGAAGAAACGTGCGAACAGCTGCGTCTAATTGCGAGGGGGAGCTCGTTTACGTAGGATTATTCGAGGAGTATTTAAACGCGAGCCTGGCGAATAAGCGTGCGAGAATAAATATCGATAGGAGAAGCGATAAGGAGAGAGGAGGATCGTTGGATTTCGCGGTTGGCAACCGGACTCGATTCGAGTTCTTTTCAATGTCAATGGAAGCTTGGGTCAATGGAAGCTTTATTTCTTCTTCGTCGTTCGATCTTGAGAAATATTGCCTGGTTGCTCGTAAACAAGCCGAGTGTGTTGCGTGAAATATTTTTTTACGAGTTTCTATCAGAATTCTGTATATTTTAATACTGAACGCGTCACACCTGAATCGGTTCTATCGGTGAAACCACATTTTCCGAATTTTTGAACTTTTGTACTTCTTTTTCATTTTTATATTCAAGAGATATGCTATTCAGTTGAAGTATGTAAGGGAGTGACTTATGCAAGTATTTCATACTTCAACTTCGTTAAACTTATTGCTTAAGCGGCAGCCATTAATTGCATGCTTCTGTAATTTGCTGCTTCTGCGTCTCGTATCGATTAAGTGCGAGAAAGTCGATTCGGTGACAAAACCTAAAGCGTAATTATAGTTGACGATTCAGATGTATTCACCTGTTTCTTTTTTGTTTGTCGAACAGGTAAGGTGGACCCGACGCCGCATACCTCGTCGTTCAACATGGGCTACCTCGTTTCGCCGTATCCCTACCCCAACGGCGCCGGAGGACCCATTCCTGTGTCTATGGTGAGTGTTTGTCATTTTATTGTTTCCCGTATCGTTTTACCTGTTCGAGAAAAGAGCTCAAGGACAGCGACCAACATGTCCGACGGTTCCAACACTGTACCCTACGGAGTCTACGCTTTAAATCCTTTAACCAAAACTTTCGGACAATCTTGATTTCATTCGATATTTAAACTATGAGTTTAGAAATTTACAATCAGGATAATTTGATGACACAAAAATTAGCTAACTAAAAAATACTTGGACAATGCTCTCCCAAAGAAGCAAAAATATGGGGTGTTCTAAGCGTGCAAAGGAAGCCTCCACTGTACTTCATCGTGCATGCTCTCGATTTCGAGACGGAACATCGATCAAAACCCATTGGACGAGAACGAGGAACAGGCTATTCTGCAGCCTATTAAAGGTTTTAATCGCAAACAGGCCGTGTCGCGTCTCTTTTGTTCGTCAGCGTGCAACTTGGAGGCGGTTCTGCTCCGCGCCCTTTGAGAATCGCGATTCCCCTATTGATTTATGGTGGCCACAAATTGGATTCACGATTTATTTACGAGCAAACGTTCGCGCGCTCGCGGCCCTGATGATAAAGTGTTGCTCGAAACGGCACTTTAGAATTGTTTCTCCTTCCGCGACGCGAGACAAGCCACGTTTAAATAATTAATCGCGCGTTAACGTGACCCATCTCGCTAGTTTTTCCCACTCCCAGATATTCCTTAACTACTATGATCTATTCACATGCAGTTATTATTAAATCGGTCTAGTTTTGAATTTTTATGAATTAGGCAATTATTTTAGGAATTCATGTGATGAATTTAGGGATTAAAGGGTCTATAATTTTTGTTGCACCGAAAGTACTTTCAAATTTGTTCTTCCATCAACCAGCTTTGGACTTGTCTGGAGTCTACCACGAATGCAAAATTTATTTTTATGTACATAATAAATTTGCAAAAAGGGGAAATGTATTCGGTGCTTTTATAACGAAATGCGCAATTATTTCGTGTTCAACGAGATACAAGAACTGCAGGTACACTTCGCTATGGAGCGAATTGAGACAAAAGTTGGGACATGCTATTAGTGTTCTCTTATCGGATTGAACGATTTCCACATTTTCACGAGTTTCTCTCCGATATCGCATAACAGGTATTAAGAAAATAACGAACAGCGTATTCAAAGGGAAAGCAAAAGGGTATCGCAGCGTGTCGTGCCGCGCAATTAGCGCTATTAGCGATTACGCGAATGGAATTCGCTGGACGCCCGGTGAAAACGCGTGTACGTGAAATCGTCCGTGTTCGAGAGAGCTTGTTCCGATTTACAATAGCGATTTAACGAGGGATCCGCGTGAAATAGGAAAGGTGTGACGAGTTAGGGAAGTGCGGTAGGGGTTTAAAAAAACCGCATCGATGGGGTAAAATGAAGAGGACCCGGTGTCTCTCTCGCGCTCAACGCGGGATGAATGAAATTTGCAGATTCGCGAGTGCACACGTGTTGCGAGTGGCATTGTTGCGTCGAATGGGTTTGCACGCGTGTGCGAGCGTGTCGCGATACCTCGTACTCGCGCGAGTTTGCACAGACGGCTAATTCGACCGCGGCGAAGCATGACGTCGCTAAATAGTGGACAAAATTGGGTCGATTCGGTGTTAAAAAGAGCGTGACACGGCAGATTCTGCGTTTTCTGCCCGACTGCTCGCTCCGCAAACTCGTTTCCGAGAGACTCGTCGATTCTTCACGCTCGCAGAGCCAACGTCGCGAGACGAACCGACATTTTCCGCGACTAAGACTACTGTGTCACGTATCGATCAACCAGGGCTGTTCTGATCGAATCAACCGTGGAAATTACTTCTACCAATCACTTGTTTTTGGCAAGATGTTCGTTGCTTAGTTCTAAATCAGGTCTCGCTATGTGCACGCTTTAAGATTAGCACAAAATGGCTGATGATCAGTTATGGTAGACGGTGTTCAAATTTCAGTTGTACGAAGTCCGACATTATTTCATAACATGTAGTACAAAATAGTCTTGTGATACATCAAATTGATGCTTGAAGATGGTTAAACATGTCTACATAATTGTTTCATAAATGTTTCATTTAAAACTGTCATTTAATAATTTAATACAAATAAGCAACGAGTAAAGTACTAAACTAAGAAAAGATGTAACAGAATGAACAGGCAAGAATATCCCATCATTTGTAAATGAGCGTTAAAGGATGATAGGAACTCGTAGGTGTTAGCGATTCAACAGCGAAAATAATCAGTCGATAGTGGTACGCAGTTGAAAGAGCGAATGCAATTTCCTTAAATTTTCTAATGGAATCGCGCCCAGTCGTTGGCGGACTGGTAATGAGCCGTAAATAAAATTAGACCGAGTGAAGGATCGCGTGACGTAGCTAAGAACTCAAGAGTGCCTATTGAGCTCTCTTCAACTGCTCGGAACTTGATGAACCACCGGCCTACCCAGCGATGGTCAGCAACGCTTCCGACTCGCTGGCGGTGCCTCGCAGCTTTCTCTCTTTCTTTCTTGACAGTCTCTCTCCGTCTCTCCTTGCTCTGCATCCCCACTAAACCGAGCAACCAGTCTGGTTTCTCTTTCCCTTTCCCTCTCTCTGTCGCTCTCTTGGCCCGTACCTTGTCTCGGATTTACCTACCTCGGGCACTCATCTTCTACCATGTCATTATGTCGTTATTTCCGACAACGAGCGTGTCTCGACGAACCCTCGTACGCTCGCCTCCGACAGAAATGGGCGCGAAAGCAGTTTCGCCCGAAATCCGACTACAAACGCGTTGTGCTCGTGAATGAACCCCGACGACCGCATGTCGCGGTCGATCTTCGGGATAGTAGCTCCACCATTCGTCAATGGACGCTCCTAGCTACATTATTTTTCTTCCTCCTTTTTCACTTATCCTCTTTTCTCGCCTGGCTGCTGCCATTGTTCTTGCGCGATTACCCGCTCATTAGTTTGCTTTAACCATAATCGTCGGAAGGAGACATGCCGCTCGGTGCAATCGAGTGGGCATGTCTGCAACTTTTTCTGCCAAGGAGAATGATTACAGGAATGTTTCATGATGGTAGTTGAAACTGAGAACGTTGGTAAAATATTTCTTACTCGAACCGAACTACTAATTATTCATTACCAAATCTCAAACTCCCAAATTATTTTACTCCACGAATTCTCCACATTCCTAACTCCCCAAATTAGTTGAGGTAGGTACTTCAAAACTCGATCACTTCGAAACGATTCTAAACTGCAAATTTAGAACGATCGCTTTCCCACGTGTCTTGCATCGATTAGAATCGCGCGAAGATGCCAACAATTTTCGACGCGTATCGGAATGTTGAAAACATGCGTTATCACCGTGTCGTGTGAACCGGGGAACCAGATGAAACCGTTTCGAAGGACTATCGAGTAGCTCGTTGGGTGTTTGCAGGTGCGATCTTCGCTGATTAAGCACCACCACGACGACGACAATTTGCTAAACAACGCGTGTTCCGTGGTGGTGCTCTTTGCGGAATACAAAGTGCCTTGGCAACGCCTTTGAGAGGTGTACACCGGGCGAGGTTTCGTGGCCTGGGCTTTCACGATAAAAGGCCGCGCGTAAAATGGCAATTAGGTTGACCAAGAATCCGCTGGCAGATTCTTAGGAACTCCTGAACAAATTGGACTGCATTCTTTCATCGCTCGACATTGTTGTTCTTTTTTTAACGTTGTTCCGTTTGGAATAGCTTGGCAAACTCCTCGCTAGGTTTATAACATAGTGCCAGTTTTAGAAACACTAAGTACACAGAAGATTGTGAAATCTTTTCGATGACCTCTGGAATCTGAAATTTTATACCCGAAACCTTTATAACTTTTTATTGCTAGGTTAAATTTAACACCGATGACTTTCGTAACCGAACGTGTCACTAGATCTCTATCTCGAGATTTGGTTATCGTCCCGTGAAAAGCTTTTAGTCCGAAATATCTATAAAGTGGATCCCACCTTTTCTTTGAACTTCCTATCGATCAGATGCATAATCTTGCTCGATTACCGATAACTCTTTATCGGTACACGAGGGCACCTAACAATTTGTCCTCGTCGATGGATCTACGCATTCAGATTTCTGTACGATGACATCAGCTAGAAAAAGCGCGCGTGTCCGTCGATTTGGTCGGTGAAAAAGAAAGGCCGGATGAAACGTTATTCGTCGTATCCATACCTTTTTACGAGCATTCTTTGAACGATCGTTGCCGGAACGAAAAAAAGGCCACGGCGTTGGAACGATCGATAGCAGGCGGTGTTCTTGGACCGCTCGCGAGTTCGCGAGGCTCGTTCTCGCCATTAACGCGCGCGAACACATCGCACGCGGCACGTTTGCGCGTCGAACATCGTCGTGTAACGTCGTAGCGAGCGAGAAGGAGAGAGAAGAGGAAAAGAGAGAATGGTCGGCCAGCTAGCGGTGACAAAGGAACAACGATGCCTAGAATTCGTGCAGCCGTCGAAAAACAACGGGAGAGAAAGGCGCGACGACGCGACTGTGTGGTAACAGGAAGAGCAGGGAGGAAACGAACACGAGCGCAAAAACGTAAAAAGCAACACAGCGAAAGAGAGAGAGAGCGAGAAAGGGAAAAACGTATACGTGCACGGAAACGCGCAAACGTGCCACCAATTAAAAAAGAACTCGATTCTACGGGGTTGCTGAAAATAACGGGCGTATCGGAGCGCAGTTTTGCGAGAAAAGGGAGAGAGAGGGCTAGAAAAGGGCTGGATAGAGAAGGAAAGGAGAGAGAGAGATCCACGAGGACGACCTGCTGAGGGGGTTGTGGCGCGGCGAAGGGGTCGGTGGATGCACGTGAAATCCAAAACCCTTATATTAAAACACAGGCCAGCCAACCAGCCACGGCGCGTTTAATTCAAAACAATATAATGGCCGCAGCTCCACACATAGCCGTTCTCTCTCTCTCTCTCCACGTACCGCGTGCACGCACACAGGTGTGCCAAACTGGGCAGCGAAACTGTTTGTATTAAGAGAGAACGCTTATAATGCGGCTCGCTGGTTCCTGGTGCTCTGGTTCCTTAGCCGGGTCCAGAGAAGTAGACTTGCTGCTACGAGATGGTGACGATGGTGACGATGGTTTTGTCGTAGAACCAAGGGCTTTGTCTGTCCGCTCCGGCGGAAGACCAACGGCATTGTTCTCATTGTTTCGAGACACGAGCGAACCAGAAGAAGGCCGAGGGGTGTTGAACGGGCCTGCTGGTACACCGTGCACGCCAAAGATGCCCCCGTGATATATACCTATCCCCGCGTTTAGTACTTCATCGTGTGCCCTTCTCGCACCGTGAACACCGTCCTCTTTGCTAATTGTTTGCCAATCAGTCCTGTTAGTCTAGCTCGTGGGAAGAGACCTGGTACGGTTCGCTGGCTTGGCTGGCTTTTCTTCGCCATATCTGGTAAGCTCGTTTTCTTGCCTCGAGGTTGTTCTTCAAAGGAACCAGTGTTGTTCCAAATTGATCGTGGATGGTCGAGATTTCTCTGTTGATTTACGAGGGTCATTGCAAAAGTGATGCACGTACCGTTGCACCTCGGGCACATACATTGTTCCATACTGGGCTGCAACTCGGACGACTGGCATGTTTCATTAAAATGGTGATGGAACCAGATGTCGATCCACCAGATATTTATATGGAACCTGGCATTTTTGCTGGAATGGGTAGCTTTGCTAATAGAGAAGTGGGTCATGGATTGGGAAATTTTGGAACTCGAAGATGAAGCGATCTCAGGAATTTAGGGACGTAGGGGCCCAAGTAATTTGGGGACAGGTATTTGGAAAAAAGGATTTGTACATTTAGGGATTGGGGTCTAGAAACTTGGAGACCTAGGAATAGATCTATAAATTAGGGAATATATTTATGAAAAATTTACGAATCTTGTCAACATGAAATGTTGGGAATGTAAGAATATCGAGGTTAGGATATCTGCACCCAGAGGAAGGAGAGTACCGTAGACCTAATCGAAAGGGTCCCCCATCTTGATCTATGAAATTGTCTTTCCCTTTTGTCCATCTTCCATTTTCTTTGTTCATCTTCGTCCTTGTTCTTTCTTGGCTGTTCGAGGGCTACGAGGTAACAGGGTTTGTCCGGAGTGCAGCATCCCGACATTCAATTCGTGGGAAGAAAGTTTGTTTCAGCATGTTCTTTGCCCGTTCCACGGGGTCATTACCAGTAATAGAATTCCTCGCAGGTCACACGCGTGTCTCGGGCGTCACATTTTTATCGCGACCCCGATCAAAAATTTTCCCGAATCCATTCGATTAGATCAACGTACTTTAAAATAAAATCGTGCAGTAAAAATTTAGGGCTCGTTTGCGAAATCGCGAGAGGAAGAAAAAAACGGGGACGGAGAGGAAGCGTTAGAGTCTGGCTCGAAGGTCGTAATCTTTTGAATTATGGATCCGATGATGGAATACGAGATAGAGGGTCTACCCCGATACATCGCTACGACCGCAAATTTTACCTGGTGCGAAGGTGCCATTAGTTTCGGTGTTCGTGGTTAAGCACTTTTGTGTTTAAGGACCTGACCGAGCTCCATCTTCTGTGTACGGGCACAAACCCCTGGGATTATCCTTTTTCACGGGATAATACCGCGCGGGGACGTTAATGCCAAGATGGCTGCCAAGATACGCGGCTCCATTACACGGCCTATAGACCTCTCTGCTTGTCCCTTGCTAATTGTTGTCCTGTCCGTTCATTTAACGTGGGAACATTCGCAAGATGCGCGGACACAGATACGTATCGCCGCTGCGACGAAAATTCGACCCTAAACGATGTCCCGGCTACAAAATCGACGAAATTGCTTGTAAAAATTGTTTGCTTAACTGTTTTTAGATACCT
Source organism: Megachile ligniseca (assembly GCA_945859555.1). Classification (NCBI taxonomy): domain Eukaryota; kingdom Metazoa; phylum Arthropoda; class Insecta; order Hymenoptera; family Megachilidae; genus Megachile; species Megachile ligniseca. Next base: position 9,989,941 of record OX243783.1, read on the forward strand.
ATCAATTAGCGTGTATTTCTATTTGCTTCTAGCAATTTTCTTTGGAAGAGGAACAGTTGGACATCTGCGACTTTTCTAATTTATGAATTCTAGCATTAATAAATATAATTTCAAACTTCAAATTTGCAGATCCCTAAGTTTGCAAATGTCTAGATTGTCAAGTCTCTAAATCTCCAGATTCGAAAAATAAAATTTGAGGATTCGAAATCTTCCTGCACCCATACCCATCTCTGGGAAATTGACTCGCATCGACTTATCCCGCAGAATCCAGTCAATTTACACGCGGCAAATTCCCGTGTTCTTTTTAAATAACCGACCCGTTCTCATGGCGTCGTTTTTGGACGGTGCGGGTTATTTTTACGCTTCGCACCGACAAATCCTCCCGCTCATTACGCTCGGCGAATTCGCCGCGTGTGCGCGCGTGCGTAGACCCAAGAATACCCTGGCCGGCAGAATTTATTTCCTTCCCGCGCTCGTATTGGACGGCCGTCCATCTCGGTGTCGAGATTCTCCTCTCCTCTTTGGTCGCGCTCGTTTGACATAATCGGCGAGCTGGATTTCAGGAATCTCGTTTGCCCGGCGATATTACGCAAGCCTTACGTGCTTGCCGCGATCTTCCGTCTTGGTGGCTGATCGTTCATCTAGCTGAAACGGCCTGGCTATTACTTTTCAACGGCTTTCTCGATCCCGAGCGACGTTTCTGCGCTTTGCTCTTTGACGCGTTTCTCCCTTTTTGACCGGTGGCATTCGAGCATCTGGGACGGTGTATGCATGTGCGATTTTGTAAAAGGGAAAATGACGCGGCCCACGAGAAAAGCCTCTCCCTTCTTTCTAGTATATTCAAATAATTTACGGTTTTGTATAAACCTTTGTACAGTTTCTTCTACTTAGGGTAAATGTACCGTAAGTAACCCCTGTGTACGTATCGCCATTCACACTTATTTATTTCTCGTATCAAAACTTCTTATATTATTTGTTATATACGATCTTATATATTTGTTGTAGTTAGACTTCCTATATGGTAGTTAAAGATTTGACCTTCTGTAGGAGGGTTCACACTGTTCAGTTTCTTAACAGATGTATAATTGTTCAGGAGGCAACTTGCACTCCTTGCAAGTATCTATCATATTTCATACACATTACGATCGAATGCTGGTACTCGAAAGGTCAGATCGTTAATATCACAATGCATGACAAATGCAAATGCCTCGTTAGCACATTAAGTAAATGGCGGACGATTCCAAAGAAGATGAGATAATCTTGCTCGCTAAGAATTTCCCTGACTTCCTGTGGTCGGTCCCTCAGCTTTTCTTTCGCCTCCACGCTGGAATTTCTGGTCGAACGAATTCCACTGTCCACTACTCGCTTTTAGTTAACACCTGAGACCTTCCCGAGGGTATTCGGAACAAACAAAAAAAAAAAGTAGAAAATAGGGTCCCTTGCACCCTAGTCCTACGTCGAATGACGCGGCGGTTCCTGAAGGACAAATGAGCCAGAATAAATAGCAGGGTGGGCCGTGAATATCGGAGAATGTCCAGAACTAACCACCCTGAAAACGGAAGCCGAGATGTTTACTATGGACGGGGCTTAAGGACAACATGATCATCTAGGTGACTTCTTTGTAAACAGCGTTTTGGTGTACGTATCTCAAACAGATCGACCTCTTTTGTCACGGATTAACTTTTGGGGTGTTTGAGCGGACGAATTAATTCGTTGACAGGGAACGTGATGTATTTTTATTGAGAGGAAAGTTAGGTTTGACTCAGGTTCCCTACGTTTTATTATCGTGTGTTTATATTTTCTGGTACAATACGTGTTGAAACAGCCACGTGGTGATGTATGTTGTGTTGCATTCTATCGTCACGCGTTGAATTAGTCACTCGCTGAGATAGTCATGCATTAAGATAGTTCCGCGAATAATACACGTTAAAATAACGTTTGTATCGCCACATTATATCGCTATACATTGAAAGTTACGCGTTATAAAAGCTGCCTACAATCGAAGAGCAAAAAACGATCCTATACTTTGAACCACCCTGATATCCCAAACTACATCCAGGTTCCCCAGAATTTTCACCCGATGCCAAGAGATTAAATGTGGCTCCCAGAAATTCCACCCGGTAACCAAAAAAGGAGGCCGAATATCAAACCCGATGATACAGCACTTCTGAAGGGACAAACGAGTGAAAATAAATAACCCGTAAAAAGCCAAATATGTTGGAAGGAGAGCCCGTTTTCGAGATGAAAAACGAGATGCAGCACATTTTCCGTGACAAGTAATTAATTTATCGATGAAGCTTGTCTATTTAGAATTTCGGGCGTCGATCAACGTTTGGACATTATAAAAACTCGTTCAGTTAACCGAGAGCCCGGCTATGCCTGTTCATTTACATTTAATTGGGAAATCAATCTAGCGCAAGGCATCGTTACGGAATATTTATAAGGGCCACACTCTGGACCCGGTCCTGGTAATACGGCCTTTCAATTTCGCTATCGTTCTTCGCCGATCTTTCTGCGCTACTTCTTTAATCTAGCGGATGCACGTTCGCGCCCTTTTGCTGTTTTTTTCATTAATAATTCAACGTCTTCCACGTGTACTGTACGGGCCTTATTGCGTGATGTCATCGAAACGCGTATGCATATCAGTCGTGTCAAAGGCTGGCTAGACCATTATGGGTGTGGCGGATTTTGCTAGGAGAGATTTCATACGGAGTTCTAAAGAAGAACTACAATTTTCAACTTCAGACATTCTTAAATTTCCAAATACCTCAGAATGTCATGATCAAAACTTTTCAAAGTGACAGCCTTTCCAAATTGTTAAATTTCCCAAATTTTACTGTCATAAATTCCTAACCTTGCAAACCTCACACGGCAAAAAAAAATTCACTTCTCTAAGTTCCTAAACCTGCAAACTCCATAGGTTCAAATTTCCAAGGTAAATACTCAAAACACCAACTTCCATACTTTCCAGATAGCTAAACTCTTGAATCGATAGTTCTACTGAAAGGCATGAATTCGCGTCAAATATTTGATATCGGCAGTGAGAAATTAAAATTGCACAATTGACCGGCATAACCAGTTAGTCCTTTATACGTGTTTGCAGCATGGGGTCACGAGCGAGTGTTTCGCGTATCTAAATGGAAAACAATCGTAATTCAGCGGTCGCGTTCACGCCTCGTTAACGGTGACTTAGCGGTGGCTCATGTGGCACGCGAAAAACCGGCGAGCGTAAATCGTATTGTTGCGAACATAGAGGCGAGAAGGCGGAGAAGGGAATGAATCTGTGGTATCGAGCTACCGTCTTGAGAATCTGGGACAATGTCGGCAGTAATTCTAGCTACGGCGTGACGCTGGGAATGCACTCGTGGCTACGAACCTCTTTGTTCAAACCACTCTCTCCGTCTTCCACTGTGTACATACGTGTGTGTGTATGTCGATCCTCGCCTACCGTATATTTATTAATCGATCGATCGATCGACAGATCGTTGGCTATCAGACGCTGCCAGCACGCGTTATGGACAGCAGGATCAAGTGGGTCACGTCCGTGCTTACTGTGTGGGACTCGTGATGGGGCCACTTGGACATGAGATAATCCTTGCTTGACAGCTGCGCGAGTACGCTGCGCGTGCACAACGTCAAGAGGATATGCGATACACGCATACTATATTCCTACACGCTTATGCACTGATATATCGATATGTGCTCCACTTAGGTCCTTTGGTAATTTTCAATCACGTAAGCAGATTTAGTGGATTATTTTATTAACTTTTGCAATTATAGTTGTGATTGATTGGGTCGTAGATTGTGATTCTTGCTGCATGATTACGTTGGAATATCTACGTATTGGAATAGCTACGCGTTATATCGCCGTGCACTGAAATATGCGTTGTTTGCCACGCGCTGGAATACCTACGCGCTATATCACCACTTATCCACGACCCTACCTAGTCTGAATGTCCAAAAATAATACTAACATTTATTTTAGTAATAACATTTAAACAGCACACACGGAATAAGTAAGCATTAAGAGAGGTTGACATAGACAAAGTGAATGCCTGAAAGGAGTACGGACAACGATATTTCCTGACGCACTGGCAGGTGGTAGGCAGTTAATAAGAAAATTTACACCTTTGCGTCGACTTTTGTTTCGGCAGAAAATTCAATTTACTTGGTATCGTGGCCGGGGAAGAGGCGGGAGGTATAAAACTAAAGGGAGGGCAAACCTGTTTACAGAAGTTGGTACCACCCGCGGATCGAAACTGCCGTTCGTGATTTAAAGGCAATAACGAAGCGTGAACCGCGAACAAATTGAACTGCAGGCGTCTCTGGAATTTTTTCGGCTTTCGTTGTCTCTCGTTCCTCCGTTGTTGCCCCTCGGAACGGCTCATCGGCCCGTGTCCGGGTCCAGGTTGAACGAGGCTGTGTCTCTTTGTTAACACGTACCTCACTAAACTCTTCTTCCTTAAAACTCTTAAAATTATTTATACACCTATTTAATCTGAGAAGATCCAATAAAAAGAACGTACCTAAGTATATATTTGATGTAAAAAAGTAGCTGGTCAGTAGATACGAGAGACAATAAAATAAAATGCCGATAAGGTGGAAGAAGAAAGGGTAAAAAGATGCCCGTCTCGAATTTGACTCCTTTCGCTGACGTAGTAGATCCTTTAATCGAAGTACAAGAACGATGTACCCTCCTCCTCGCCCTTTCCGCTTCTTATTTCTCCACGCGGTTATTTTAAGCCCCTCACCGCAGGAACTTTATAACGTGGCACACGGTTTCGGACACGAAGAGGCGGTTCCACTTCTCCCTTTGAAAAGACCCCGAGAGAAGACAGGCGGCAACGCTCTTCAAATAGAAAACACATCTCTCCTTCTCGTCGTAATCAGTCGCACCCTAATTTTTCTATTTCGGATGTGTCCACCGTGTTCGTTAGCCACCATGACTGCCGGCTATATAACACGGTATGGTTTCGAGCGCACCGTGAAATCGTTAAATCAACCTACGGCCCGTAATATCGCGCAGCGAAAATAAATATCGTAGCTGAGTGCGATCTATCCCTTCCTTTTTACCATTTTCTGTCGGCGAATACGAGGAAACTTTTATGTCTTCGGGAAAGACTCGCGTTATATTGTCATTGAGAGAAGGATGTGGAAGTAGGGTTAGGTTTCGTTGGAAGGATTTAAAAAAATTTTATTGTGGCGGATGTAGGCAGACTTAGGTACCGATTTAATTTCCACGCTCCGTATTTCCACGCGCCGTACTTCCATGCTCCGTATTTCCACGCGTGGTAGTTCAACGCATCGTAGTCCCATGTGTAGTAATTCACTATGCAGCGCTCTAACACGTGGCAATACAACAAACAACGATCGAAAATATGCAAATACAACGCATAGATATCTATGGCTTCACAACGGGTGGCAATACACCATACACTTCAAATGTCAATAAACTTCTACAAATTCTTCCAACAAGTGTATCTCATAAAAAATCGAAAGATTTGTTATCACTAAAATCGTGGATTTTAACGTTTGAAATATTTGATTTACAATTAGCATCAACACGTACATTGCGTTTAAACTATCTGAATCTAGTATCTAAAAGGTTACCGACATTCTGAATTGCCGGGAACACGAAATATCAATTTTGTGAATAAATTTCGAGATGAAATCGTGGATAAACTTGTGAGGCTTAAACTTCTCGCTTGATGAGCTATGCAAGATTACGGAGGACAACAAACAAGCCGGTGTTATAACCATGCTATTTCTATTCACGGAGTGAATTGCTCGGAGGAAAGGCTGTGACCCGAAGGCAAAGTGCAATATACACTTTTTCATTGTTCACGTATCCTGAATACAACGTTAAGGTACCTTTCACGAGTCGAGATACTGACTACACATGATAATGCTTGTTTAAACATCGACTGAATCAACCGTTTACGATATTCAGCGTTTCGTTGGTGAATGAAAAGTTGTGCTTTACTCAATTCTTTACATAGTTATTTTATTTGCACGTTAATTGTTACTTCATTTACACATTATATTTGAAGCAACATTCATTAAGAAACTAATTGTGTAACACTGCAGCGTATATTAACTGGTGAACCTCTAACAGATGTAAATTGTACCCACACAGTAAACCCTGACAAGTCCCTGTCAAGGATCAAATCAAGGATCAATTGTAATCAGATCAATCATATTAAAGGACAATCGCCTTTCATATACGACCAAGATTGAATTGAATAAACAAAGAACACTTGTATGTATATGATGGATTTGTTGCATAATGTTACCACGTGTTCGTAACGTTCAACTCTCGGTTGTTTAATATTCTCCACGATATTCGATCATGTACCTCAATTAATTTATCTCCATATATTCGTAAGAGATTGAAAGTCTATACATGGATAATTTCGAAAGGAATTCTATGTGAAAAGATGCGTTACTGGTTGCGTGGATAATTGCAGAAGAAATTGCATGTGAAAAGTGGATGTATCAAATGAAACATGTGTGGAGAAGAAAAGGTGAATGCGAAGGGTGAGAACCACTGAGGGTATTTCTCTAAATTCAGATGGTCCGGGTCGTCGACTCGGAAATCCAGGATACAGCCGACGTATCTGTCGTCGTCGCGAAGGAGCGTTGATCTGAAATTACTCTGGTGCTTCGACGTATTCGCCATAAGTGTGAATAAGAGAGAAGGCAGGAACGGAGGAACGCGCGGCGATGAACGTCGGCTCCGCACAATAAATTCTTTCAAACGTAATCCGCGCGCGGGCTCCTGCGACACAAGGCTTTCCACCGTACTATATTCACTTCTCAAGGTGAATGATGCAAATGCCAATGCGGTCGACGGTCTCTTTCAACCGCATGTGGCTCGTTGCATCCGTTCACTTCGCCCGCTCGAGGCCCAATAAACAAACAACAAACACTATTTTTATCTAATCGGACGAACCGCCGGGAAACGAGTGTCGCCGACTCGTCTAACATCCAACGTTGACCGATAAAATTCATCCGTACGACGGTTGCTGATCGATCATTGCTTGGACAACTGGGCGCACCTCATTAGCTTACCTTCCCGACCACTTTTCGTCCCTAACTGATAATGAACGCGTCGTTCCCATTTACTTTCCAACCCCCCCGATGCTCCTGCTTTCTCTAAACCCTCCAGACAGGATCATGGCCGACATACAGGACGGCCAGAAAGTAATGGTCCGTGTTAGGAGAATCCATAATTAGGTATGAGTATTACTCCAGGAATCTAATGCAGAGATCTGGGGACATAGAAATCTAAGAAGATGTAGGAAGATCGATACCATAGAATTTCTTCTGCCACTAACTAAAATGGCGATGAAGGATCAAGACTATTATTTCTTTAACACTTCATAGATGGCTTTTCTAAGTCTCTGAGAGATTGATAATGCCCTGTCCAGGCAGTTAACGCTATCTCAAGATACCTGAGGTCAGACCCCTAAAGACCTCTTCCAGGGACCTTTGTACATAAACGTGGTCTAAATGGAATATAAACTTCTACATCGATGTATCGACGCCTGTTCGACGATTGGGAACAAAATCTTTTAGCTGACCATGTTCCCTTCAACTCCGGTCCCCTCAGCCACCCACCTGAAGCACCGATTTTCACCCACCTGCGCACCCTTCTCGTAAAAACTGGACTTTACGATTTCTCGAAACTGACCAGTTTCCTATTATCCAGTGTTTCTTTGGGATTCTGCTCGCGCACCAACACCGACTACCTTTCTAGGAGTTTCCAACGAACCGTGACGAAGAATCGAACGAAACGGGGATATTACACCCTTTGTGGTCCACGATGAGACCTGAAACGATCCTTTACCGCGATCTGTGATTAGGGCTTGTGGTCGCGGGAAAGACATTCTTCTACACTTTCTAAATTGTCGATTGTGAACAAATATCGCATTTCGCTCTCCCGATCCACAATTACCTTATGAGAGAACAGTGTCGAAATGTTGAGAGCTGACAAAATAAATATTGAGAAGTGACAAAATTCATATGTTGAATCATCCATAAATAATTCTTACGAATGAATAGTTTTAATCTAAAGTATCTACTATTACTTACACTCTGCTATCATGACTGCTGCATAATTCGAAATTGCAACCAGAAATATCAATTAAGTCACGAAAGTAAAGCTTGCCTGAAAAAAATAATTTCCCAGCTCGATCGTAGCAATCAGTGCAGCGTTCGTGTTTTTAAAGAAATCCGCGTCGCGTTATTTTGTGCGCCGCGATAAAGACGCGACGTTTGATACCGCTCGAGTAATTTCGTCGCCCTGGTGCAAAAAAAGAACGACCTGGCACGAGATTATTGTTGCCCGGGAAATAGCGGCGTTTCGCGTTATTCGGTGGCTGATGGTAGCCAGCCAGCATCGTTGACGAACGGGTTTGGTTTGGTCGGCGAGCACGAAAAATGGTGTGGCAACGCGCGTTGTCCACTTTGTTCTCGCACGTATCGCAGATACAGCGAGCGGAATTACGCGAGCGGGCCCGGTAACGCAATCGGGACAATCTTCCAATTAAAATATTCTGCCTGGTGGGTTTAAACAGTTTTCCGGAAGGGGTAGCCGCCGTTGAAAACGCGCGGCATTACCGTAGCCGTGTTCCACGCAACAGCAGATTCTTTTTTGTTGACGCGAGCCGCGAGAAACGCGTCGAAAGAGAGAAGTTTCGTCGGTGTGTTACACCGAAAAAAAAAAAAGGAATCGCGTTGCCTCTAACTACCGAACAAGTTTTCCCTCGTACCACTCTAGCCTGTTGGTGTTGCCCGTGCTACGTTTCAAGATCAGAGAAACAAGCGGAAAGAACGAAGATGGAAAAAAGAAACGATGCAAAGTAATGCCGGAGAGCGGTGCAGGATGTACAGTGCCGAGCATGGCGACTTGCTTAGGGAAAATAGCGATGTACTGCATCTTCTTGGTTCTTGCATTTTTTAATTCATGGAGTTTTTGTTTTAGCACTTTCGTATAACTTCTGTCAAAAATTTAAGTGACTTGAATTCGGTAACTTAGAGATTTAGGGGGTTGGAGTGATAACTTTTGACCAAGAGAACCATATTACTCCGACTGTGCACTAGCAGGTTTTCCTAAACAAAATGGCATCGTGAAAAATGTCTGGTTCCCCATAAGGCGTAATAGCTCTAGTTTTATAGCGAATTCCTCCACGTCGTCATTTTCCCTAAGTCTACCATGCTCCTCACTGTACAACACGCACAAATATTTCTATAAAACAATGGCCGTTTTAAAAGCTCGCATGTGCCACAAGAGGTCACCTGGCACTTTCGAGCGTGCCAAAAGATCAGCTGCAAGTCTAGAGATGTTCATAAATTCTATGAGCGCAAGAGTAGAATAAACCTTCGAAACAAGGTCAAGTAATTCGTGTTCCACCTAAGTTAGTCCGCTGAATACATCACACATTATGACACGTCCTGTACACGACAAAAAGGGAACTTCGTTAACCAGCGGTCAAGGGGTTGTACCTTCGTACAAGTCGTTTACAGTTGAAGTCATTAATCACGTAACTGGTTACTTAATAACTGTGAAATTACGCGGTTTTTTGTTTGTCCCAGTTGAAAATTATACGGTATCGGGACGCGACAAAAAGCGACGGCACGATACGACTCGTGTGGACGCAGCGTGGCGATAGTAAAATTATATTCAGCGTAGCGCGCTCGGTTCGGGATCGGCCGAGTGGCATCAATCCGGTTAAAACGCGGTCCTCGATACGCGTTCTACCGGACCGTTTTTACACGCCTGCTCGTGGAAAACTAAATCGGCTCGAATGAAACTATTTCGATGACCGGCCGTTGCAGCTATTACCCGCTCACCGATCGCTCGAATTACGTTTCAATCGTTCGCGCTTAATTCTTGTGGTTAATAAATAACGTGCCACTTTTCTGTACGTGTTTGCATGGGTCAGCGATGAAAATTATTCGAACGAGTTGCAACTCCCTTTCTCATTTTTCATTCTTTTTTCCCGATTTTATCGGGTTGAAATTGAAATCGTGTATTGAGAGAGGACGGAAAATGCGC